>CM066050.1:97469131-102269131 GCA_033557465.1 Ichthyophis bannanicus | reverse complement strand
AAGACACAGGTTCCACAATGCTTGTACTGGGTCAAACATCGATATCCTAGGTCCCTTCTTAATAATGGTTTATGGACCTTTCTTCCAGGAACTTGTCCAACCCTTTTTTAAACCCAGCTACAATAACAGCCTTTACTACATCCTCCGGTAACAAATTCCAGAGTTTGATTACACGTTGAGTGAAAAAGTGCTGATGTTGTAGTGTTTAAAGATTTGATTATGTCATCCAGCTGCCTTTCGGGGATAGGAGTAAATTGTTTCCAGACCTTTTTGATTGGAGAGGCGGTTGTCTTCTTTCCAGTGCTCCAGGAGGAGCTGGGACACCATCCGCTGCAGCATCATCGGAGGAGAGCCCTCTCCCTGCCCGGAGACCAGCCGCCGAAGCAGCAGACCATTCGGGTCACTCACCCTCACAAAAGAGCTCACCGGAGAAGAGCCCTCTCCCTGCACGGAGACCAGCAGCTGAAGCAGCAACCTGATCAGCACACGTGCTTTCTCAAAAGAGCTTTTGTGCAGCAAGGTTGTACAGCGCGTCATCGCTCACCCCTGCCCAATCGGGGCCCTGCTCTTCACTTTAAAGGGGGGCGCGATCAGGACCAAGATCCTTCTTTCCAGTGCTCCAGGAGGAGCTGGGACACCATCCGCTGCAGCATCATCGGAGGAGAGCCCTCTCCCTGCCCGGAGACCAGCCGCCGAAGCAGCAGACCATTCGGGTCACTCACCCTCACAAAAGAGCTCACCGGAGAAGAGCCCTCTCCCTGCACGGAGACCAGCAGCTGAAGCAGCAACCTGATCAGCACACGTGCTTTCTCAAAAGAGCTTTTGTGCAGCAAGGTTGTACAGCGCATCATCGCTCACCCCTGCCCAATCGGGGCCCTGCTCTTCACTTTAAAAGGGGGCGCGATCAGGCGCACCCGCGCCTTGCGGGCCCGCGCCTGAGGGCTGCGCAAGAGGGCCCTTTGGCACGGCCCTTAGGAAAAGGCCCTTAAAGATCACCAACCCGGCGCAAAAAGCAACTTGACGAAAACCACGCCGAGACCAGCAACATCAGAGAACAGCTGAGCCCCCTCAGGGTTGAGCCTGCGTACATCTTCAACACATCAGATCCTCAAAACGCAGCAAGTATAAGCAATACAAACATTGACTTTATCTTGTTTCTTAATCCAACTGAACCTGGGGTGTCCATCTAACCTCACTTATCTATCCCTGTTGCCACTATTTCAACTGTACCTGCATTTATATTGAAAGTAACCTTGTACTGTTGCCAGTATTTTCAACTATACCTGCATTTACATTTAAAGTAACCTTGTACTGTTGCCAGTATTTTCAACTATACCTGCATTTACATTGAAAGTAACCTTGTACTGTTGCCAGTATTTTCAACTATACCTGCATTTACATTGAAAGTAACCATTTACTGTTGCCAGTATTTTCAACGATACCTGCATGTACATTGAAAATAACCATTTACTGTTGCCAGTATTTTCAACGATACCTGCATGTATATTGAAAATAACCATTTACTGTTGCCAGTATTTTCAACTGTACCTGCATTTACATTGAAAGTAACCTTTTACTGTTGCCGGTATTTTCAACTGTACCTGCATTTACATTGAAATTAACCTATTACGGTTTGCCAGTATAATACCTCAGCCAAAATGCATCTACTTAACCCTCACAAATGTAAAATTACATTAATTAGCATCACTATAGCAGTGCTAATAACCCTTGCTCAAAGCCTACATAACAACAACGTTAAAAACATCCCCATCATACACAGTCTAACACGAAACAACCCCCCATTATGGCACCCATACATAGCACATCATCCCAAGATGAACAACCATAGATTAATTCACATAAAATATTCTTCTCCCCCTCAGTCAACAAACACTAAGCTATGCAAAAATCTAGAATCATTATCAATAATACTAATTAATGCCAGATCAATGAAAAATAAGTTACCTATATTCACAGAAATACTAGACAATCAAAAACCAGATATACTATGTATAACCGAGACATGGCTATCAGACACAGACAGCGTCTACTTAAATCAACTAAGCAATAATGACTATGATACTTTCTACACACATAGAACTCACAAAAAAGGTGGTGGAGTGCTAATAATGTTAAAAAAAGAACTAAAAGCCAAAAAACTAACATCGAACCTACCCATCAACATAGATACCATCATTGTGAAAATTGGCAACATAACAATCTGCCTAATTTACAGACCACCAGACCAACAATATGAAAACCTGGACCCATTAATTGATTTTCTAAGCTCCTCCACTGATCAAAACCCAATTTTAATGCTCGGAGACTTTAACCTCCCCTCCTTACCAGACTCATATGCCTCCCTCTTCCTAGAATCAACAGTAGATATGGATTTTCACCAAATAATAAACACTAGCACACATGGAAAAGGTAGTATTCTTGACATGATCTTCTTTCCAAATGTACTCCACCAACTCTATAACCCCACCTCCCTAAATTGCACACCGATCCCATGGTCAGACCATTACCTCATTAACTGTAATATCACAATAAACAACACATCAGTTAAACGAATACCAACTAATGCACCAACCTCAAGATTTAAAAAATACAATGAAGAAGAATTCCTAGACCTCATAATTCCTAACTTATCAACCTCACCACTAAACCTAGACGCAGCAGTAACTAACTGGCACAAAACTATAAATAACGCTGCAGCTAAAAAACAAATAATTAAGAAAAACACGCATTCTAAAGTTGGTCAAACCCCCTGGTACAACAAGGATTTAAAACTGATGAAAAAGAATTTAAGGAAAGCCAAATGTAAATGGAGGAAAAATAAAAACACAATTACAAAAGATTTATACCTCACGCTCCTTAACAAGTATAAAGACGCAATAAACAACTCCAAGAAAAATTACCATGCTTCCATCTTAAATAACGCAATAAATAGACCCAGAGAACTCTTCTCAATAGTCCAAAAACTGACAAATAATATTCACAACTCCAGCAATGAAATCACAGACATTACCCCACAGACATTGGCAAATTATTACATGAACAAAACAACATCTCATCCCCCACTACCTAAACCAGTAAATACTTCTCAAACACTTAACACAGACGAATGGTCTACATTCCAACCCCTAACCAAGGTTGAGCTCAAGAACATTATCACAAACATTAATACAACAACCTCACTAATTGACCCTTGTCCAGTAACCTGGATAAAAAAACTCTCTACCTATACTCGCTCAATTCATCCTCCCAATAATAAATCTTTCCCTAAAAAATGGATACCTACCCCCTACACTAAAACACGCACAGATCCGCCCAATTCTAAAAAACACTACCCTTGACAAATCATCACCTAAATCCTACAGACCCATATCGAGTATTCCGTTTATGACTAAATTAATTGAATATGCCGTACAAATTCAAACACAAGAGTACATTGATAGCTCAGCCCCACTTGATGACCAGCAGTATGGGTTTCACCCCAGACACAGAGTAGAGTCACTCCTAACAGTTCTAATAGATACACTTGTAAGGGGAATAGACAACTCAAAACAAGCATTCTTACTCATATTCATTGATGTCTCCGCAGCCTTCGACAGTGTTCACCACTCAACAATGATTAATAAACTTAGGCAAATAGGTATAAAATCTACTGTTCTAAAATGGTTTACCTCTTATCTAACAGACCGAACTCAAACGGTACAAATCAGTAATCTCACCTCAAAAACATACAACCAAGAACTAGGCCTTCCACAAGGTTCAGCACTGTCAGCGTTACTATTTAACATATACTTAAAACACATTTGTAAAATCTTTAAAAAATTCAACGTCCACTATCACCTATATGCGGACGACATTATGATGTATGTCCCTTTCAAAATACCAAATATCCCTATACAACTCATTAACGATTGCCTCAATGAATAAACACCTGGCTAAATGAAAACAATCTGTACATCAATCACTCAAAAACAGAAGCTCTAATAGTTACCAAAAGTACAACGTTCATTCCCCCCTCACACATTACATTGCAGAATAACGATATCAAACTAAAATCTGAAATACGTTACTTAGGCGTTATACTGGACAAACACCTCAGCATGGACACACATGTAAGAAATATAACAAAAAAAAGTTTACTTTAAACTGAAAATATTAAAGCAACTCCGCCCCCTAATGCACTTACAGGATTTTCAACGAGTCATACAAGCTATTATAACCCCCCCATTTCGACTTTGCAAATCAAATCCTACTTGGTGTAACTAAGCAAGCCTTAAAAAAACTTCAATTAGCACAAAACGCGGCAGCAAGGACCATTACGAAGGCCCCACCTTTCCAACATATAACCCCGATTTTAGAATATTTACACTGGCTCCCGATTCAAAGCCGAATAGAATACAAAACTCTCTTAACCACATACAAAGCCATAATTAAAACAGCATCCCCGACCATAAATAACCTCATCAAAATAGAATCCACCCATAATCTCCAAAGGAGAGACCAGTTAAATAAACTAACAACACCAAAAGAATTCATTAGGGCCAAAAATCCACAAACAAAAAAGCCTTCTCCCATGCAGCCCCCATCTTGTGGAACACAATCCCAATAGAATTAAGACAATTACCTGAAATCATGGAGTTTAGGAAAAAACTTAAAACACACTTATTTACAATGCACTATGGACCCGTGACAAACTCACACTCACCTCTCAGCTAGATAAAGGATAATCCTACTCCAGATAATACATTTTTCAACAAAGGAATGAAGTACTGTAGCCATAAAACAATGTATTGAGGACACTTGTATAACAAATAACTCTGTATATAGTTAAATTCTGTTCATTTGTACATAGTTCACTAATTGTTAATGGTTACCTGTAATTTCCAAGTTTCAAATTGTTATATGTAAAAACAGCTCGCTCTGTTTACTGTTGTTCTATGGGAACCGCATCTGATCAATGGAAGGAGCGGTATATAAAAAATATGTTAATTAAATTAAATTAAATTTGTGATTACATTGTACTGTCCTCCCCACCTTTTCCTTGTAATATTTGCCCATTGCATTAGCATCAGGGGCTATTGTAGAGTTGTCTTCCTTTGGAATGGTTGTTAGTGATTTTACAATATCAAACATTTCTCTTGGTCTATTCAGTGCAGACATTATTAGCTTGGTGTGGTAATCACGTTTGTTGTTGTTTATTAATGACTTGTAATCTTCTAGAGTGATAAGGAACGATACTTTGTCATCTGTGTTTTTTTATTTTCTCCATTTCCTTTCTAACTTCCTTAGTTGTCTTTTTAAGGCTCGTACATCTTTTGTGTACCAAACTGCGCTTTTCCTTGGATGAGTGTTGGGAGTTGTGGTACTGATAGAAATGGTGGCTGCTTGTTTATTATTGAATTCCATCTGTTTATGAGTAATTCGGTGTCCTTGGTGTCTATTTGAAGCTGTGATAAGACTTCTTTTAAGAAATTGTCCTTGTCAAATTTGCGGAATTTCCTATGTTGATAGCTGATTTGATTTGTATTTGCTTTACTGGGAATGACTGGGATGTTGAATTGGATAGTGTGGTGGTCAGACCAAGGAATTTGTTGAATCTGTGCTTTTGGATTGACGATATCGTTTGTCAGCTCTTGCAGAATAAAAATGTTCTCCAGGACCAAGCAGGAAGTCAGTCCTCACTTATGGGTGACGTCGGCGCCGACGGAGCCCTCGCGGAGCAATTTTCCCCAGCTTTCGAAGAAAGCCTTTGGGAATTGCAGCGCGCATGCGCGGTCCCCTTCCCGCCCAAGGGTGCCATCTTGCTCAGTCTTCTTTTTTCCGCGGAGCCCTACAGACGTAGTTTGTGATCGCCGCTGAAAAAGTTGATTTTTTGTTTGTTTTTTCTCGGTTCGACGCCGTGTCCCTTTCCCGTCCGGCCTCGATACTCCAATATCGAGTCTGTTCACATTTTTTCAATTTTTGTCCTTGTAACGGGCGTTCCCGCCACTTTTTTCTTTTTCCCTGGCAGCACGGTCTTTCGACCTCGCAGGGGCCCTTTTTCCCCCGATGGCTGCCAGCGGTTTTAAAAAGTGTGATCGCTGTACCAGACTTATGTCTCTTACCGACACACATGACTGCTGCCTCCGTTGCCTCGGATCCAATCATGACTCGATGAGTTGTGGTCCGTGCAACAAAATGTCCTCAAAGGCATTGAGGAGTCGGCAGTCACAAAAGGAACGAATCTTCTCTGACTCCGCGTCCGGTCGGGCCCGGACCTTGTCAGAGGCTTCGACGTCTCGTGACTCCGGCCCCGAGCATCGTCGGAGTTCCTCTGAGCGGGGGTCTCCCGGCCGGGAACATCGTCGGAAGAGGAAACCCGCGAGGGCGGCATCGGAGGACGCTCCTGGTCCCTCGAGGGCCAGGTCGCATAGCCCCGTCAGCCGCCCCGGGTCCTCGGAGGCGGAGAGGTCGTCGAAGCATCCTCGTCTCAAAGTGGAGTCTCCTGGACACGTGAGTACTGTAGTCCTCGTGGACTCACCTCCGAGGGAACCGACGTCGGGCCCGACGCCATCGGGGCCCGAGTCGGGGGCTGCTGGGTCTTCTGAGTTTGGTCTCAGATTGACGGCCTTGGAGAGCAGTATCGCTGCCTTCATGGACCAGCAGCGGGCATTGATGACCGGCCTCGCCAGTGCATCTGCCCCGATCACCGGGATGTCGACATCCAAGTCGACCCCGGAGGCCGAGCCGATCCTCGAGTCCATACGAGCTCGAGTCGATCCTCGGCCAAGGTCTCCCTTGGCCTCCCGTTCAGGACCGAGGTTGTCGACGCCGGCCTCGGCGTCGGGGCGGAGGTCCTCGGCACTCGCCCGCACGGAGCCACTCGATTCCTCCACGGAGGAGTCGGGCTGGGACACGGAGGAGGATGAGTCACCCGGTTCTTTTCAGACTCGGTGTGTCCCCTCCGACTCGCCCGAGTCGGAGCCTCGGAGACGATCCCCCCCGGAGGATACCCGGTTCTCCGATTTCGTGAGGGACATGGCCAAGGCTTTGGCCTTCCCCGCGGATCCGGAGGAGGAGCCTCGAGCCGAAGAGCTCGAGGCCCTCCAGTATGACTCTCCCCTGAAGGAGGCCTTTACTGTATTGGTTCCTCCGATGCTGGAGCGGCTGCTCTTCCGCATGTGGGAGAGCCCGGCCTCGACGCCGGTGCTAAGCAAGCGGGTCGATTCCATGTATCGAGTCCGCAAGAGCCCCGGGTTCCAGAAGGCACAACTACCGCACCATTCCATGGTGGTGGAATCGGCCATGCATCGACTTAAGAGTCAGAAGATGCACTCCTCGGTGCCTCCGGGTAAGGAGGCCCGGAACCTGGATGCCCTCGGTAGGAAGTGCTTCCAGGGCTCTATGCTTGCTTGCCGAGTCCAGACATACCAGCTGTATATGGGCATGTATCTTCGAGACCTGGCGAAGAAAATTGCCGGGTTCTCTGCTGGTCTCTCCGAGGAACCTTTGCAGAGGTTCCAGGCCTTGTCCACTGGCATTCGAGAGTGCTCGGTTTATTTCTCGAGCAGCCTACGATGGCTTCGAAGCGTCGGCTCGAGTAGCCGGAGCCGGCATCGGTGCTCACCGTCAGGCTTGGCTTCAGTCATCCGACCTCGAGCCATGGGTGCAGGACAAGTTGGTCGATGTCCCCTGCAGAGGTGAAAACCTCTTTTGGCAAGCCCATGGCTGAAAAGGCGGCAGAACTCGAGTCCGAGACTCTCACCAGAACTCGCCTATCCAGGAAGACCTCTGTCCCTTCACAGAAGAGGAAGGGCTCGGGGAAAAAGCCCTTTTACCCGAGGAAGGTGTCTGCCTATAAACAACACCACCCACAATATCAAGCCTCAGCAGCTCCCCATCAGGGCCAGCAGGCTAAGGGACAGGGTAATGGGTCCCGTAGGCAGAAGGCCCCCAAGCCCACTACACAGGCCCCTGCTCAGCAGGGTGGGGGTTTTTGACTATGCTGGCATAGCCTCTCCCCCTCCGCGGCTTTCGCTTAGCACGGGGGGCCGGCTGACCCACTTTGCCCACAGGTGGTCAGCCATAACATCCGATTCCTGGGTGCTGCAGGTGGTTCAAAAGGGCTACCTCTTACATTTTCACCAGGTGCCTCCTCCCTACTTTCCGGGGGAGCCTCCAAGACCTCCTCTGCACAGGGACTTACTCCTTCAGGAGCTGCGAAGTCTGCTCCAGGAACAGGCTGTGGAGCCTGTGCCCCAACACCTGTGGGGTCACGGGTTTTATTCGAGGTACTTCCTGGTACCAAAAAGAACAGGAGGCCTCAGACCCATCCTGGACTTGCGCAACCTCAACAAGTTCCTGCAGCGGGAAAAGTTCAAGATTCTTACCCTTGGAATCCTACTGCCCTACCTCCAGCAGGGAGATTGGCTATGCTCCTTGGATCTAAAGGATGCTTATACTCACATCCTTATTCATCCGGACCACCGGCAATATCTAAGATTTGTGGTGGCAGGGAATCATTATCAGTACCGCGTACTGCCCTTTGGCCTCTCCTCCGCTCCCAGGGTGTTCACGAAATGCCTGGCAGTGGTGGCAGCCTTCCTGAGGCTTCAAGGCCTCTTCGTCTTCCCCTACCTGGACGACTGGCTCATCCGGGCACAGTCTTCCCTAGAGGTCACTCAGGCCACTCAACGCACAGTGGCTCTGCTTCAGCACTTGGGCTTCGTCATAAACTTCGAAAAGTCCACTTTGCTCCCCTCTCAGGATCTCGAATTCATAGGAGCGCGGCTGGACACTCTGCAGGCTCGTGCCTTCTTGCCTCTGGAACGGGCCAACAGGCTCATAGCTCTGGCCGGCAGGTTCCACAGCGCGTCACCGGCCTCTGCCAGACAATTCCTGCAACTGCTCGGTCACATGGCCTCCACGGTCCATGTCACTCCGAATGCCCGTCTACATATGAGACCTGCTCAGTGGAGCCTTCGCACTCAATGGCATCAGGCCACAGGGAGACTGACGGACTTAATACAGATCTCCGACCGCCTGGTCTCCTCTCTGCAATGGTGGCTTCACCTGCCCAATCTGGTACTCGGCATGACCTTTCAGTCTCCTCCACCTTCCCAAGTGCTAATGACAGATGCCTCTTTCCTGGGATGGGGAGCGCATTGCCAGGGAACATGCACTCAGGGCCTTTGGACACCTTGGGAGGCTGCTCAGCAGATAAACTTCCTGGAGCTGCGGGCAATCCGCCTAGCTCTACAGACCTTCTCTCACCTCACTTCTCGTCGGTCTGTACTGGTACAGACGGACAATCAGGTTGCCATGTTCTACGTGAACAAACAGGGGGGCACGGGCTCCCTCCTTCTATGTCAGGAGGCTCGGAGACTGTGCTCTTGGGCAGTCGACCACGACATCCTCCTCAAGGCTGTTTACCTGCCCGGGCAGGAAAATTGCCTAGCCGACAAACTGAGCCGGATTCTGCAGCCGCACGAATGGAGGTTGAACCCCGTAGTTGTCCAGCGGATCTTCCGCCGGTGGGGCCTCCCCACCGTGGATCTCTTTGCCAGTCCTCTAAACCGGCAACTTCCCAGGTTCTGCTCCCGGCACCCGCATCCTCTCAGAGTAGCGCCGGATGCTTTCCTCATCTCGTGGTCCACGGGCCTACTGTATGCCTTTCCTCCCACGCCACTTGTGTCCCGGACGCTGTTCAAAGTTGTCCAGGACAGGGCCTCCGTGATCCTGGTAGCGCCCAGGTGACCGAGACAACCCTGGTTCCCTCTACTCCTACACCTAGCGGTGGACACCCCTCTTCCTCTGGGGTTTCAGCCCGATCTCCTGACCCAGGATCAGGGTACTCTCCTGCACCCCAACCTCCGGGCCCTTCATCTGATGGCCTGGCTGCTGAAAGGGTAGTCCTAGCTCCGCTCTTACTCCCTCCGGAGGTGGAAGCTGTCGTCCTGGTGTCTCAGCGACCTTCCACCCGGAAATCTTACGCCCTTAAATGGCGTCGCTTCTCGGTCTGGTGTTCTCAGCGCTCTGAGGACCCCTTCGCCTGCTTAGTATTGGTGGTACTGCAATATTTGCTTCACCTCTCCGATCTAGGCCTCAAATCCAACTCTGTCAGGGTCCACCTCAGTGCTCTCTCTGCACATCACTCGCCGGTGGAGGGCCAGCCTCTTTCCTCGCACCCCTTGGTGGCGCGTTTTCTCAAGGGCCTTCTTCTGCTTAAGCCCCCGTTGCGCCCTCCAGCTCCTGACTGGGATCTCAATGTGGTCTTGCAAAGGCTTACCTGTCCGCCTTTTGAACCCATGGCTACCTGCCCTCTTCGTTTCCTCTCCTGGAAAACTCTCTTCTTGGTAGCCCTTACCTCCGCTAGGCGCGTTAGTGAACTACAGGCCCTAGTGTCGGAGCCCCCATACACTAGGTTCTACAAGAATAGGGTAGTCTTACGGACTCACCCTAAGTTTCTTCCAAAGGTGGTCTCCCCTTTTCACATCAATCAAGAGGTGGTTCTTCCGACCTTCTTTCCCAGGCCGCATACCAGCCGAGCTGAAACTGTTCTGCATACCCTGGACTGTAGAAGAGCCTTATCCTTCTACCTTGACCGTACGCGAGAGCATCGAAAAGCTGTCCAGCTTTTCGTATCTTTTGACCCCAATCGGTTGGGGGTACCCGTCTCTAAGCGTACTTTGTCCATCTGGGTAGCTGACTGTATCGCCTGGGCTTATGGGGCAGCCGGCCTCTCCTTAGAGAGTCGAGTCACGGCTCACCGTGTCAGGGCGAAGGCTGCGTCAGTGGCTCATCTCCGCTCTGTTCCGTTGGCAGACATCTGCCGGGCCGCCACTTGGTCTTCAAGCCAGACGTTTGCGGCTCATTACTGCCTGGAGAGGGAGTCCCGCAGGGACAGTGCTTTCGGACAGGCAGTCCTCCACAATCTCTTTGAGGTTTAGGCAACTCCTACCCTCCGGCCCTGGTGTTGGGCTACCGGCCGGATTCGTATTCAGAGAAGATTCCTTCCTTCTGTACTGTTGAGCTTGAGGGAGCTCTTTTTTCGGATTGAGGTCTCCGGTAGCCTTAAGCTTGGGAGTCCCATATGTGAGGACTGACTTCCTGCTTGGTCCTGGAGAAAGAGTAGTTACTCACCTGTAACTGGTGTTCTCCTGGAGCAGCTGTAATCAGTCCTCACTACCCTCCCTCCTCCCCTTGGAGTTGCAGTCATTCTTATTATCTGTTTTGCTAACTTTTTTGCTGTCTTTCCGCTATGTCATCAGACTGAGCAAGATGGCACCCTTGGGCGGGAAGGGGACCGCGCATGCGCGCTGCAATTCCCAAAGGCTTTCTTTGAAAGCTGGGGAAAATTGCTCCGCGAGGGCTCCGTCGGAGCCGACGTCACCCATAAGTGAGGACTGATTCCTGCTGCTCCTGGAGAACACCTGTTACAGGTGAGTAACTACTCTAAGTCCAAGGTATTTCCCTTAATGTGGGTAGGATCTTGAATTATTTGCTTAAGGCCCAGGGCATACATTGCCTTCATAAATCCTTGGGCTAGATGTGTTGATGTGGAAGGCAGGCTTAGGTCACCTAGAACAGCTGTGATTCTGTTAGAATTATTTATGTTACATAGGTAATCTGTTATAGTGGTAAGCTCTCCTTTTGGTGAAGGGGGCCTGTAGATTAGACATATGTGCATGTTTGTATTTTCCACTAGGATAATGTCCATGTTTTGTGAAATTTCATTTGAGATTTTTGAGAGTTATAATTCCTTCTTTGCTAGGAAGGTTACTCCTCCTCTTCTTTTATTTGACCTTTGGTGGTTGTTGAATATGTCATATCCTATTGTTTTCAGTTGATTAATCAACACTGTGTTGTAAGCCGTTAGCCAGGATTCAGTTATGAATAGAATGTCCAAATTTGATGTGGTCAATTATCGGTGGGATTTTGTTCCTGATAGAGCGTGGGTTGATGAGAGAGCATTTTAAACTGGGTGTGGAATTGCTGGGAATGGTTTTGGATTGAGCCAATTCGCTGAGGTTGATCTGAATAAGGGGTTGTTTGCGCTCTGCTTGTTTAATAAATAGATTGAAGCTTTTCGCTACGATATATAGTCAGTGTGATGTGGGAATGACAGGTATTGGGTAGCCGGATAAAGAAAATGCCTGTGTTGTGGTTGATAATGTCAGGGAGATAAGCAGACCAAGGGCCATTAATGTATAAATGTCCCTAATTAATATGCATGTCTACATTTGCATACAATGGGGAGGGTGATACAAATGCATCACAGGCATATTTATTAGGGACAGCATGAAACCTGAATGGTGTTTGGCCCTCCAGGACTGCAGTTGGAAAACTCTGCTCTAGGGATTGCACATGTTTATGGTGTATGTGCTCTGTAGGGTAAAATATAGGCGTTTATGGTGTTTTTATTTTATCTGCAATAAACGTTCCGTCTTTATTACCATGGTTTAGTACTTGGTAAAATATAGGGACGTGGTTTGCAGGAGCCACAGCTGGGACTTGAACCTGTGACTTGTGCCCTTGAATATACTGGCTGTGTGTACTGCACCAAACTGTTGTCACAGTGGCAGATCATTCCCTCGGGATACCATGACTGTTTGTCAGACAGACCTTGTCTGTTGCAGTGCACGGCACCCACCTAAACAGGGCTTGGCCTTGGTCTGCTGTGGGCAGATGCCACTGCTCCCTCCACCACCAGCACCCCTCCGCCACCATGCTGACATGCCCTTGTGCCGGTGGTGCTGGTAGTGTGCAGTCCCAGGTAATCCAGTGTGCCGGTAGGCGGCTGCCTATGATGCGTGATATGGGGTAGGGGTGCCTGCATAGACATCCATGCTTCCCCCCGGCACCGCCTGCCAATGTTATGTGCCCTTTGGGGTACTTTCTGGGTACTGTCCCCTGGGACACTGTGGGACACACACTCGTGGACATATTTGCCCTTGGTCTGTTGCTGTCTTGCTGGTTTTCTGTTTCTACATTCCTATGTGTCACCTAGGCATCTGCCTAGTCCACCCTGTGCCCCAGCTGCCCCACTGCATGTCCCGCCTGCAGCCCCCTGTACCCCATTTGCAGCCTCACCGTAGTGCCCTTTTGTACTTGGGCACTATGCTGTTGCTGCACATGTATCACTACTATCACTTTTCTTGGTCTCTCTGCCTTTGCTGTACATTGCTGACTGAAATGGTTTCTCTCTCCTGCAAATGTGCCTCTAACACGAGGTTTTCACTGGCGTTAATTTTCAGACCCTGATTTCACAGCGTTAGTGTGTCTGGAGCCTCTCCCCACCCACTCTCCGCCCATTGACCCCTTCTCTCCGCCCTCTGGAATTACTTACTCCACCCTCTGTGCACCTTAACGCCGCCTTCTTACATAACACCACTGCATCACTTATCGTGCGATAACATCGTCGCTGTGATGTTAGCGCTCTTTAGTAAACATACCCCTTAGTTGTGGGTTGGGGTTGTTCAGAGGTATATTAGTACAGCTGTTGTGTCTGTAGTTAATCTGTGAAGGTTACAAGCAATAAAGTCAGCTATACAAAGAGTGGTAACAGCTGGTTGCTATGTACTATTGTGATCAGTATTGCGATACAAAAAACCAAAGGGGTATGTTTACTAAGGCACGGTAATGTTACCGGTGGTAAGTGCAGCACTAATGTTATGGATGCCATATAAGGAAGTGGGTGGTGCAGCGTTAAGGTAAGCATGGACCGGTAACGCGTGGTACAGGGCACCCTGGCCATTTAACGTGCAGTATAGGGCACCCTGGACAATTACCGCATGTTAATGTCACAGCCGACGGGAAGCAGCAGCGTGTCCAAAGGGGTTGCATTCAAAGGTGCGCAGACAGTAGAAGACGCACTGAGAGATGTGCCTTCATGGTGCCATATGAAAAACGGAGCCGTAGGTGTACGATCTTAAACCACAGGCAGGGCCGGCCCGTCCATTGAGCAAGAATGTTTTTTGCACAGGGCCCCGCGTTTCAGGGGGCCCCGCGCAAAAAACATCTTGCATCCCATTAAAGTTTAAAAAAAATCATAAACCGGCTACGGCTGCCGCTGCCGCCGTGGCAGCGGCAGAATGGAGAATCCCGCGGGGCCCATTTACAGTCCTTACCACCCCCCCCCAATCAGCCCAACTAAGTTAAAAAAAAAAAACCCCAGAAACCGGCTGCTGCTGCCGCTGCCGCCGTGGCAGCGGCAGAATGGAGAATCCCGCGGGGCCCCCCTGTCCGGCAGTCTTCTCTGTGGCCTCCGTCGGCTGTCAGAGCTGCGCGAAGAGAGAAAGCTTCTCTTCTCGCAGCTCTGTTAATCCCGTCGCGGGGCTGATGGGAAAGCCCATCAGCCCCGCGGCGGGATTAACAGAGCCGCGAGAAAGGGAAACTCTCCCTTCGCGCGGCTCTGAAAAGCCCGCGCTGAGGCCGCATCAAAGACTGCCGGACAGGGGGGCCCCGTGGGATTCTCCAGTCTGCCGCTGCCACGGCGTCAGCGGCAGCAGCAGCCGGTTTCTGGGTCTTTTTTTTTTTAAACTTAGCTGGGCTGGGGGGGGGGGGTAAGGACTGTAATGGGGCTGTGGGGGGGGGGGGGGGAGGGGGTCAGGAGGGTAAAGGGGCTGATGGGGAGGGAGGGAGGGGGGGGTAAGGACTGTAAATGGGCTGATGGGGAAGGGGGGGGGGTAAGGACTGTAAATGGGCTGATGGGGAGGGAGGGAGGGGGTATTGACTGTAAATGGGCTGATGGGGAGGGAGGGAGGGAGGGGGGATAAGGACTGTAAATGGGCTGATGGGGAGGGTGGGGTAAGGACTGTAAATGGGCTGATGGGGAGAGGGGGGGGGGGTAAGGACTGTAAATGGGCTGATGGGGGGGAGGGGAGGGAGGGAGTAAGGACTGTAAATGGGCTGATGGGGAAGGGGGGGGTAAGGACTGTAAATGGGCTGATGGGGAGGGAGGGAGGGGGGTAAGGACTGTAAATGGGCTGATGGGGAGGGAGGGAGGGGGGGGTAAGGACTGTAAATGGGCTGATGGGGGAGGGGGGTAAGGACTGTAAATGGGCTGATGGGGAGGGAGGGAGGGGGGGGTTAAGGACTGTAAATGGGCTGATGGGGAGGGGGGGAGGGGGGGTAAGGACTGTAAATGGGCTGATGGGGAGGGAGGGGGGGTAAGGACTGTAATTGGGCTGATGGGGAGGGGGGGGGAGGACTGTAAATGGGCTGAGGGGGGGAGGACTGTAAATGGGCTGATGGGAGGGGGGTAAGGACTGTAAATAGGGAGGGAGGGAGGGGTGGGGTATGGACTGTAAATGGGCTGTTGGGGAGGGGGTTAGGACTGGTAATGGGCTATAGGGGGTTCGGACTGGAAGTGGTCTGATGGGGGGGGGTTAAAGACAGTGAAAGGGCTATTGGGGGTTAGGACAGGTAATAGACTATGGAGGGGCTAAGACTGGAAATGGGCTGATGGGGGAAGTTATGACAGGTAATGGGCTATGTGGGGCTACGACTACAAGTGGGCTGATGGGGGGATTAGGACTGGAAATGGGCTATGGGGGGGTTAGGACAGGTAATGGGCTGATGGGGGGGTTACAACAGGTAATGGGCTATGGGGGTCTAAGACTACAAGTAGGCTGATAGGGGGTTAGGACTGGTAATGGGCTGTGGGGGGCGTTAGGACTGGTAATGGGCTGGGGGGGGTTAGGACTGGTACTGGGCTATGGGGGGGCTAAGACTACAAGTGGGCTGATGGGTTAGGACTGGTAATGGGTTGATGGGGGGGGTAAGACTGAAAATGGGCTGATGGGAGGGTAAGGACTGGAAGTGGGCTGATGGGGGGGTTAGGACTGGTAATGGGCTATAGGGGGTTCGGACTGGAAGTGGGCTGATGGGGGGTTAGGACTGGTAATGGGCTATAGGGGGTTCGGACTGGAAGTGGGCTGATGGGGGAGCTAGGACTGGTAATGGGATGGGGGGTTGCTAGGACTGGAAATGGGCTGAGTGGAAGGGGGGCTTGAACGGCAAATAGCTGATGGGGACAGGGGCTTGGAATGGAAATGGACTGAGTGGAAAGGGGGCTTGAACTGCAAATAGCTGATGGGGAGGGGGGCTTGGAATGGAAATGGGCTGTGAGGAGAGGGAGCTAGGACTGGAAATGGGCTGAGTGGGGGGGGGGGGGGGGGCTCTAGGACAGGAAATGGGCTGATGGAGGGGCCAGGACAGGACTGGAACTGGGCTGTTGGGGGCGCTATGGTGGGAAATGGGCTGTGGTGGGGGCTTGAATGGAAATGGACTCATGGAGGGGCTAGAACTGGAAGTAGGCTCATGGGGGCTTGGATTGGAAATGGGCTGAGTGGAGGGGAGCTAGGATTTGACATGGGCTGATGGTGGGGCTAGGAAAGGAATAGAAATGAGCTGATGGGGGGCTGGGATTGGAAATGAGCTGATGGAGGAACTGATAGGACTGGAAATGGGCTGATGAGGGGCTGGGATTGGAAATGAACTGATGGATGGACTCGGATAGGACTGGAAATGGATGGGGGAGCTAGGACTGGAAATGGGCTGATGGTGGGGCTAGGATAGGATTGGAAATGGGCTGATGGGGGACTAGGACTGGAAATGGGCTGATGCAGGGACAAGAAGGGAGCAGATGCTGGGTGGGGCTGGAACTAGAAAGGAGCTGATGTTGGGGGAGGATTAAAATGGGATGGAGCTGGGAGAGTGAAATGGAGAGGGAAAAATATTTTGCGTGGGAGGGAAGACAAATCTACAATTGGCCGGATATTGGGAGAGTAAGTGGGGATTGAGGATGGAGGGATAAAATTTGAGTGGATGAAATAGGAATGAGGAAAGAGCAAAAGGAGAAAGATTAGCATGTTAAAGCAGATGTAGAGAGAGAATGGAAAAAAAAAAAAAACAAGACAGAAGAAAGGACAAATGGACAGCAGATGGAGAGTTAGCAGAAGACACGAAGAAACCAGAAGAAAGTGGCTGGAACAATTGCAACTGAAAAAAAATGCACAAAAGGTAGAAAAATATCTCTTTATTTTGAATTTATTAACTGGAATATGTCAGCTCTGGGAAATGTGCATCATTAATTTTTGCGCTTTGTTTAGTACAAGAGGAAATTAATTTATAGTTTTATTTCTACAGTGTTGCTGTATATTCCAAGTTTGGCTTTTGGGGTTCCCAGTTTAATTATGGTCTTCCTGTTCCTAAATTGTGATTCCTTGTTTGGTGATGGTCTATGTTCTGCATGTGTAACTGAGCTGAGGTATACTGTTTATGTAATTCCTATTTGACATTGCCACTTGTTCTTTCCCCAGTAGGTCATGTATTATTGTTCTCTGAAATGTATTGGTTTAATATTTGCAGTGTTGCCTTTTGATAGTTAGGGTATGGTGCTTTGTGAGTCCTGGTAGTGCTGTTAGGATACGGCGGGTTTGCTATGGGTTCTAAATGGGCAGTGTTTGTAGTAGTTCCTAATGTGCCTGGCGGTTGGTACTGGATTATAGTAATGTAGAAACCTTTTAGTCTTTCTTTATCCATATACTCATTAAGAGGCATGTTTACTAAAAGTTAGTGTATGGTAACATTATGCAAATATTTATGCAAATGAGGCACCTTATGCAAATGAGGCCCCGCACCGAGTCTCCGCACATGGCCCCGCACCCCCCTTGGGCCGCCCCTGACCACAGGCAGCTGTAATTGGGACGTGAGCCACATATGAATACATGCACATACACCATGAAATAGTGTGCAGTTAAAACAGCATGCAGAAGAGTAAACAAATTAAACTGAAAGGGCATCAGGGGCAGGTCTGAAGGGCCAGCCGTGTCTATGGTGTGTGTACAAGGGCAAAATGGGGAAGTGATCCAAAAAGGAGCATGTGAGAATTGAACTGTGTCACGCACCTACTTACCCCCGTAAGTAGGAGACCTGAGGGTTTCAGTACGGCCTCTTCTAATAAGCTGGGACAAGTAATGCCCCCTGGGAGTTGGAGTCCCACTAGCTTTAAAAGAAGTGTAGTTGTGGAAGCGAGCAGCTAGGCTTTTTTTCAAAGAGGTATTTTATTTCCCGTCCCGGGAACTTTTGCAAAACAGGTATCAAAAAGAAAAACAAACCATACTTTTGGCATAACACAAAAATAGAACTACAAACTAGAAATCATGCTTCTTTTCAGCTCACAAAAACAAACGGGTGAAAAACAGTCCTTGTAATTCTCAACAGCTGTGCACTTGAAATCTGTTTTCCCAAACAGATTTCCCTTCTATACACTTTAGCATAGAGATGTTACCATACCTGAGAAAGCAAGTGTTCAGTCTATTTGATAATCCCCCACGCTTTCCCCACAATCCTCACAGTCCATCTGTTCAGGGGCTTCTGTATAATTTTCTTCTGGGGAACTGTAATTAGTGCCGGTATTGAAGAGTCCCTCTTCTTTCTGAACCGGGCTTCTCTCCTCGTCACTATTGAGGTGAAAAGGCAGGCTACCGTGTAGTTTAGACTTCTCCCTTAGAGGGCCATACACTTCAGGATAAGTGTAGGTGAAGTCCTGCTTTTCAACTGCCCTTCTATTAGAGTGAATTGGACTTTCTCCAGCCTGAGCTCTACCAAGACGTGTTAAGCCTGGAAGTTGGAAATAGCTTTTCTCTCTTAAAAGCTTTTCCCTTCCCTTTACAGGACGTCTCTCTCGGGGTTTAGAAAACTCCTTGGGGAAACTACCTTCACCCTCCTGGTACCTGCATTCAGGATAATTCCCTCTCACAGCTTCTCTGCGTCTGTTTGCAGGAATCCTCTCCTGAGCAAACTCCTCTGTGAAACTGCTGGAAACTTCGTCAGAGGTTTCTAGGTAGGTTTCCTGGATATCACTCTCCTGGATATCTCTGTCCCAGTTAGCATTCCTCCCTCTGGCTTCCTGCTTGGCTCCCCCCCGACTGAGGTGGTCCTGGTTAGCTCTCTCCTCCAACTGAGGTGGTCCTGGTTAGCTCTCTCTCTGCTCAAGACTGACTCTTTCTTAAATGCGTCATTCTTAGCTTTTCCCCGTGGCTCAAGAGTGTGCAGCTGACCCTGCTTAGCTAATGAGGCATGAGGTAATCTTTTACTGGGGCGTTTCCCTACACCCTGTGCTAATGTTGTTGATGGTTGCTCATAGCAACCCTCAGCCATGTGCTTGGAGCTACGTGTTTTAAAACTGCCCTGCACTTTCTCTTCTGTTTCTGTAGGCACAATCTGCCCTGCATCATGACAGCTGTCACACTGAAGAGTCAAAACACAGCTCATCAACACCAATACCAAACCACTCAGCCAACTGCCCACCCAGGCAGCTTAAAGAAAGGGACCATATGTAACAGCTAATATGTGATGGATAGGCTGCATGGAGGCCACACTGTAGTGCACAGTGAAGAGAATGAAGGGTGTGTGGAGAAGTGATGAAGCTGCAGTCATTGTATGGTAAAGTTAGCAGAACACAAGAAAGGAAAAAGTGGGAATGAAACCCACAACCTATGGTGGCTCAACGCACCTCTGTAACCACTATCCCAAACAACCACAACAAGCAAAATGCAAATATGTTCCACCAAGTGGCCATCTTGTCTGCTATATTATACATGTTACGTTATGACACAGTATTGCGGTGTATGTCGCAACGCGCGTTGCAGAGCTGCTGACGCTCAGCATGCACAATAACGTGCTTGACGTTCTTTTCTGACATAACAGACGTTCTTACGTGCCTTATGAGATATGTTTAAGTGCCTTAGGTTATGGCATGTAACAACACACATCCCAAAGAAACTGCACGTCTGCTGCACTGCAATGCGCACAGCGCCACAGTACTGCGCACGCTACAGTAGACAGGATGAGACCCCCTACGACCTGCTCATTGACTTTCATTTTTGCTCTCTCCGGTCTTAGGGTTACATCTGTTATTCTGCCTTCCAGCTCATGCCTGTCAACCTGATGCACCTTATATTCCTTGAGGTACCTTAGACCTAAGGTGCCTTAGGTTGCAGATATCATTAGGGGGGTCAGACCAGATCTGGACCTGTTGCTAGGCCACTGGCAGACCAACAGTAGTACTAGGAGCCTCCAACCATGGTCTGACATGCACCAGCAGCAGGCATAGTTAGACTATCTACTGCACCCCACCAGGTCTTCCAGCTATGCACAAACTAACTGCAGACAGTCCACTAGCCGATATATATATTGCATGTTCACAGAGGAACTAAGCGCACCCAGACATGGGTTGTACAGCACAGACACCAGGCAGGTGCCTCAGTGATTGGCCCTCCAGAAAAAGGAGCACACATATATCACTTGAAACAAATACTATGTAGCACTATGCGGGAAGATAGCCATGCCATGGTCACTGGTTGGTCAGTGTGAGAGTGTCCTAACAGCAAGATGTGCTGTGGCCACCTTGTCCATGCAGGTGGTGGTCGGGCACTACAATGTCCCGGCCATTGCCCTACCCCCACTGCAGATGCATCCTGCCTGATCTGCCCTCTCTGGTCCATACCCACAATACCTTGCTCCTCAGTATGCAGATTTGCAGGCTGGCGCTGGCAACAGTGTACGTTTTGTGGGCCCAGTGCAGAGTAGGACGCCACACCACAATGGATGGACATGCACTCACCCACTCCTATTGCAGCATTGTGCAAAGATAGGGATGGTTGGCAAACCTGACTGCCACACTGGTCCTGATCATAGTGCAGGCATTGTAAGGAGTGCACAAGCTAGGTGTGGGCTCTGCTGATAACTGCTGCTCTGAGCCAGTGCAAACAGCCTGACTCTCCATGGAGCTTTGGATAGTGGGGCCTGTGTGTGTGGATGTTTGTACTTCTGTTGGCTGATGCTTTTGGGATTGCACATGTTGATGTTGTATCTGCAATGTAGGGACAAGCATTGTGGGATCCACAGCTGGGATGTGAACCTATGACCTTCTACTCCAGAACGCACTGGTTATGTGTACTGCACCACACTGTTGCCACAGAGGCAATGCAGTCCCTGGGGATATATTTGTTCTTTCTTAGACAGACCTTGTTTATTGCACTGCAAACGGCACACTGGGGCAGGTCATGACCTTAGTCCACTGCAGGCAGGTGCCACCGGCACCCCCCCTGCCATGCTGACATGCCCATATACTGTCAGTGCTGGTTGTGTGCAGTCCGAGGCCATCCACTGTGCAGGTAGGCAGGTGCCTAGGTTCAGGGTCTGGGGTGCGGTGGCATACATGGACATCCACACATCCCCCCCCATCATCGCCTGCCACTGTTCTGTCACTTCCACATGGGGGTGAGATGGCTGTGGGGTGTGAGGTTGGTGGTCTGGCAACAATTGGCTAGGGTGGACCTGGTTGATTGATTGTGGTCTGCCGGCAGACTGTGGTCAGGCTGGGGCATCCACTGCAGGTCCAGTGTATCCATTATGGACTACTGGGTGTTAACATATTTCACCCAACGTGTGGTCACACCCTGTACTGCCTTACCAGGGGCTGTGGAATGGGTGTTCATTTTGCTGGGTTTACGGACAGTTTGAGACTTATCCTGGAGAAGGTACATAGACCCTTGTTAGAGTGGTCCCCAGATGTGCACTGCTTGCCCCATTACAGGCATTGTGGTTCCTATGTGATGTTTGGGGTACCTGCTGGGTAGGTGTCCCCTGGATGGGACACTGTGGTACACAGAGTACTGGACATTATGACCTTGATCAGACACTGTCATGCTGATTTCTGGTTTCTATGTTCCTAGGCGACAGCCTAGTCCACCCTCTGCCCCAGTTGCCCCCACTGCATGTTCCGCCTTCAGCCCCCTTTGCCCTATTTGCAACATCACCATAGTGCCCTTTCATACTTGGGCACTATGCTGTTGCTGCAAATGGGGCACTACTATCACTGTTTTTGGGCTCCCTCTCTGTGCTCTACATTGCTGACATTGAAATGGTCTCTCTCTCCTGCAAATGTGCATTTACCGACAGGTTTTCACTCGCGGTAATGTTTGAGCCTTCATGTTCCAGTGTTAGTGTAGCAGGAGCCTCTCCCGTCCACTTCCCACCCATTGAACCCTTCTCTCCGACCTCTGGGACAGTTACCGCTGCCGGTAACATTAACGCGCATTAACGTTACGTCAGGTAATGTTACCATGCATTAACATTACCAATGCTATGTTACCGCACCTTAGTAAACATACCCCAAAGTGTTGTTAATTGTGTGTCCAGCAGCTAGAGATGAGTCTCATGGGTGCGTAGATATGGTTGCCACTTACTTTGTTGTTGTGATTGCTTCTGAATGGTGCTGTGGAGTTACTCAAGGTTCGTTGGGAGTGGAATTGGGTTGCTTTCCCTGCACACTGTGGAATTAGTAGTTTGTCCAGGAAGAAAGGTCTCTGTGTGGTTTGAAATGTTTTCTTGTCCGGTCGTCTGAGGATCGAGTGAGCTGGCGTGTGTAGGTTCAGACTTGTTTGCTTTTTTACAGTTTTCATGAGGTGTAAGAATTGGTGGTCAGAGACGGCCTCTGGTCTGTGCCTAAGGGCCATGCCAAAGGGCCCTCTAGCAAGGCCCTCAGGCGCAGGCGTGCCCGATTGCGCTTCCAAATTTAAAGCTGGATGCCTTGCTGTGATTGGGGCTGAGCCCCAGAGCGGGGAGGAGTCCTTCTTGCTGCTCTTCAGCTCTACCCCGATCAGGGGGAGTTCATTGCTGGTGTCGGCGGCAGGAACTTCAGTACCCGATGGCGCTTCCAAATTTAAAGCTAGATGCCTTGCTGTGATTGGGGCTGAGCCCCAGAGTGGGGAAGAGTCCTTCTTGCCGCTCTTTGGCTCTACCCCAGGGGGGGCTCGTTGCTGGTGTCTGCGTCAGGAACTGCCATCCCAAATGACTAAAACGTCATCAATATACCGAATCCATAACAATATTATCCTTAAAAGGATGTTCTTTTAAACGTGTTTTAAAAATCAAAAGCATAGAGGACCCATTGATACCCCTTTGTTTATAAAACACATCTCCAAAACAGAAAAAATTCTCCATAATTGCTAGCCTAGCCAAATTGGTAAAGAAGACTGTAGGAATCTTTCTATGCTCCTTTCTATTCAACAGGCAGTTCTCTACAATCTTCAAGGCCTCCTTTTGAGGAATGCTGGTGTAGAGCGACTCAACATCTAATGTTACCAGTGTGAGATTTGAATGATAACCCTTGAAAGATGTAAGGATTTGTATAACATGGGATGAATCACACACATATGACCACATCTCAGTAACAACGGGCCAAAGCAATATATCCAAAAATTGTGAAATAGGCTCAAAAAGAGAACCAATGGCTGAGACTATTGGATGCCCTAGAGGGGCTTCCATAGATTTGTGAATTTTCAGTATTACGTAGATTGTAGGAATAACTGGATAATCAACTATAAGGAAATCTTTCTCATTTTTAGTAATATACCCAATTTCATATGCAGTGATCACTAAATTTTGAATCTACTTTGCAATCTACTTGTAGGATCTTCATCCAATCTAGTATAAAATGTGCAATCTCCCAACTGTCTATTCACTTCTTTAATATAAACTCCTTGTCCATAATTACACTGCCCCTCCTTTATCTGCTGGCTTAATAATAATTTGACTAATTTTTATTTATTTATTTACATTTCTTATATACCACGCTATTATAATCAGTGCGGTGTACATTTGAACAGAACACACCACAATGTAACAGGCCACATTGAGTTTACAGTAAACGGGTAGCGAACATGGATGTAACCGGGGGAACTATTAACATATTATGATAACTATTTACATAATATAATAAACTTTAATATTTTGCAAAGACTTAATAGCTTCTCTCTCTCCCTTTGTAAGATTATTAAAACAAGGTATGGCATGGTCAGTCAAGTCCTCAGTTCTCATTGGGTGCCCTCTACTGTATCTTGAGGTAACCATTGTGCAGAGAAAACTGTCTTTCCCGCAACGCAGTACCTAAGAGGACACTGAACCACTACCATATTGTCCTCTGCACCCTTGCAGTTAAATCTTCTTAAAGCTTCTACAAGCCCACTGGTCTTTAATTTAGCTTTCCAGACATCCATGATCCCTGTTATCTTTGAACTTCACTGATTAACTGTCTGCTTATCCCTAACTGCTTAACTGTCTGTTTATACATAATTGTCTGATATTCCTCTGCTACATTAAGCTATCAAGCCATACGGTCCACGCACCCACACTCATACCAAGCATTACACAACCCACCAAATACCACAGAGATACCCCCAAGATGTGTGTGATCATATCATTAGCTATTATCATCCTTGCATCATGACTCCCCAGCATATCACATGCCTTTAACCCATGCACTAACTATATCCCGATCCTCTACAGTAATGGAAGGAGATGGGCAGAAAACCCTCACCACACTATAGCCAAAACCAACAATACATTTCATCCGCACTTACTACACATCCCCCTTCAGAACATCAGGAAAAACCAATCTGATAAATACAAGCCCCAACAGCTCCTCAAATGCGCACTCATAAACACCAGATCAATACGCGCAAAATGGCCAGTAGTCACTGATCTGATAACACTCCATGACCTTGATATCCTACTGATCACCGAGACATGGCTATCCGATTGTGACAACGTGCTCATCAACCAGATGACACCACCCGATTTCTCACTCTTTGCCTGCCACAGGACCAACCAGAAGGGAGGAGGAACCCTCATACTGGCGAAAGCAAAACTACAATTCAAACTGGATAGTTCCACCACCACAACCCATCTGGACATGATCACCATATCAAATGATCACTGCACAATCAATTTAATCTACTGAGCACCAACATCATCACCAGATGACCTACCAACTATAATCAACCTTGCCTTCAACTCAAACAACCCACGCTCCTCAAACTGGCTCCTAGGAGACTTCAACCTGGCTTCCCTACAGGACACACAAGCAACAGCCTTCCTTGAAGCACTCAGTGAGCTAGGCTACAAACAACTTATCGACTCTCCCACACACATGATGGGAAATAAACTAGACCTGATCTTCACCCCCCTGTCAGATGTTGTCATTACCCAACACCTGCCGATATCCATAACTCCAGTACCACAACCTGCTCAAATTCTACATACCTACTAGCCGTTGCACCAAGAACAGCAATAATAGAGCTGATGCCCCTTCCTCTAGAGCTCTAACAACACGTTTTCGACCCTTCGTTAAAGACGAAGTCCTTGAGAAGATCCTCCCTCTTCTTAATGACTCAGCCCTCGACCCAGACGAGATGGTAGCTAACTGGAACAACAGCCTTAGAGCTGCAGCCTGTCTCCCTCCTGCCAGCAAGGAGCCAAGAAAACGTGAACATGCTCCGTGGTACTCTAAAGACCTTCGAGCATCTCTACTGCACTTACGCAAGCTCGAGAGGCAGTGGCGAAGAGCCCAATCCATTGAGACACATTGCACATACAACTCATACCTGGTAATACACAGGGAGAAAATAACAGAGAAAAGGAAGCAGCATCACACAGACATACTAAAGCGCTCATTAAATAAACCGCATGACTTATTCAATATTGTAAAATCCTTAACAGGTGACCCAGTACTAGCACAACCACCCATGCCCCAACCACAGGACTACTCAGACTACCTTCAATCGAGGATGATCCAGACCGAGATGATCTCGACCAACTTAACCTACACCACCATCCACATTGCGCCACAGCCAACACCACTGCTCAAATTCTGTGAAACATCCAGCAAAGAAATCGAAGACACCATCACCTCTATCAACCTCACCACAGCACCTAATGATCCCTGTCCCACCAGTTGGATAAAAGAGCTACGCTGCAACTTAAGTCACACTCTGAGCAAGATACTGAACCAATCCTTATCAACTGGATACTTCCCACAGAGCCTTAAACACACCTCAATCAGGCCACTACTAAAAAATAGTAGACTCGACCCGTCCAAAGTCGAATCATACAGACCAATTTCGAGCATCCCCTTGATTGCTAAAATCATCGAGAAGGTAGTCCAGCATCAGATCCAACAACACGTGGATGCCGAGGCACCTCTGGACCCGTCTCAACATGGCTTCAGGGAAGCACATGGTGTTGATACCATCCTAACAACTCTATTCAATGAGTTAGTCACAGGCCTTGATAACATACACCAAGGATTCGTTCTCATCTTCATGGACATTGCAGCCGCATTTGACTCAGTGAACCATGAGATACTACTACAACACCTCCAAGAAAAAGGTATACAAAGCACTGCTCTAAAATGGTGCAAATCATACTTGCTCAACAGATGGCAACAAGTCAAGACAGGTACTGCAACTTCTGAACCATTCCTACAGAAGCAGGGGGTACCTCAAGGATCCTCCTTGTCTGCATTGATGTTCAACATCTATATGCAGCCCATCTGCACCTTGATCCATTCTCTAAACGTTCAATGCCTCGCCTATGCAGATGACATCCTGCTATACATTCCGTTCACGATTGACCAGCCTGATTTCTCCCCTATTATAAGATGCTTTGATGCAGTGGCAGACTGGCTCGTCACACAAAACCTGTGAATTAACCATAGCAAAACGGATGTCCTCTTTGTCACGAGGAACCAGAAGTTTACTCCGCCTCCCTCCCTACAAGTCAAAAATGCCAAGCTCAAAAGCAAAGCCACAATCCGTTACCTGGGCATCACACTGGACCAGCAGCTTGATATGATAACTCATGTGAAAAATGTCACAAAAGCAGTTTACCACAAAATACGTACATTACGCTATCTTCGACCATTGCTGGACTTCACTGACTTCTGGACAATTTTCCAAGCCTTAGCCTGGACTTTGCTAACATCATCCTCCATGGCCTCCCACAGTCCACCCTAAGTCCGCTCCAGCTTGCCATGAACTCGGCGGCTTGAGTACTTGTAGGTATATCAAGGTCAGACCACATAACGCCAGTGATGATGAAACTCCACTGGCTACCATTACCGGCCCGAATCCACTACAAGGCCCTAGTCCTTACATTCAAGGCTCTGAAGAACCAGCCCTCCACACCCATTAGTAAGTTGATCCACAAATTGCCTGACAACAGAAACCGGAGATCTGCAATGTTGAACGCAGTACAGATCCCTAAGATATTGACAAAATACACGAAGGCAACAGCCAGTAGAGCCTTTTCGATTTATGCACCCATAGCCTGGAATGCCCTTCCTTCTGAAATTAGAGCCTTCACGAGCCTTACCCCATTCAGAAAAGCGCTCAAACACTACCTGTTTTTAAAATACTATCCAGAAACTAAAACAGGAAATATCATGACGGGCCCCCTGTCTCCCCTCCCTAGCAGCTCCATCACCCTGACTCGAAAAGAGAACGGATAGTCAGCTTACACCTTCTGGTACACCTCTCGTTGTACCACCAACCTCTGCCCAACTGTAAATACTCTGTTGTGTCCAACTGTAAATACACTGTGTCAGACGGCTGCCTAGGGTGAGAACTTACACAATCTTGACGATGCATATATTCATATGATTCTTGCAAGGTATTGTGGGTATTGTAGTTCATTCACTCCCAAACACAGCTGAAGACAATAATTGAGTTGTGATACCAGTGGTAAGGCCAATAAAATACTTCTTTTATTGATAGGGTTTAATTCACCCAGCACAAATATGCTTGGTAGCAATATAAATGAGGTTACTTGCTTGCAGTGTTTAAATGGATAACATAAAGTCACAAAGCAAACCAGAAAACAACCTTCAGCTTGTCAGGCAATTAGCTAATGTTTTCTTAGCAAATAATTACCAAAGGAAAAAGGCACAAAGAAATAAATGAACTTTGCTTGTTAGGTTAACTTCTGCTTATTTTCCACGCAGATCCCAGCAGTGAATCTCCCTTGCTCACACACACAATCAGGTGCAGCTTTAATTACTATCAATTGACCAGCTGAAACCCTTTAGCTGGCTGGCTGCTACTGTGTGAACCCAAATCCTGCTTTAAGAGCTGTTTGCAGTGGAAATAAAGAACAAAGTTAGGTTTCTTTGTGATGGCTGAGGTGTTTGCTCACAGAAAGCTAGCAATAGCATTTAGATAGAGAACAGTCCATGTAATGAATAGTTTCATCTGCTGTATCTCCCCCTTCATCATTCAGCATAGGGTCACTATCATACATTGGCACAGATGAGTCTTTCAATAAGGCACTATCATGAGAATGCTTATTCCCTTGCTGCCATTCACTATTATAGATAGGGTCTGGATCAGTGTTTATACCTGAGCCTCTCCTGCTATCATAATTCCTCTCTGTATAGCCTGGCCAGTATGTAATCCAGTTCTGATGTCCAGCCTTCCAATCTTGATCCCTGGACACTGGATCTCCTCTCACATACCTTCTGGCCTTGGTCTGAAAGTCCCTTCCACGTGCAGTCTTCTCTCTTCCAGGTAGCCACTGGTGATTCCTATCTCTGCCATTCCATTCCTCTGGCTGACTCCAGTCCAATGGACTCTGCTGGTACTTGGAATACCTCCCAGTATGGGTACTGCCTTGGACTCTCCCAGACCATCCAATGGGCTTTCTTCTCTTCCTTCCAGAGAGTTTCCTTCTTTCTCTATCCGCTTGGCTTGGCTTCTGTTTCTCCAGGTGATACTGGTGCTTGAGCTTGTAGCCGTTGCTGTATCTGTGTCTGAAGCTGTTATCTGAAGAATAAGCTCTATTCTTATTCTGTTCTAATGTGTGCTCCTCCCTAACACAGCGCAGCTGTGTTGAATCAGGTCCTGCCCTTTGAGATGAGTGCTTAGGGATTACCTCATAGCTCTCTTGATTGCACACACGTTTTCTCACTTCAGCCCCTCTCATGGCTGCTGGAAACCTGGTGCATTCTGGGACCGGTAGTCTTTTATGTGAAAACTCCGTTTTCTTGCTTCTACCAGAACTGACAGGTTGCTTGTTCAGAGTCACATCATCTTTTCTATAGCTCCTACCTGAGCTATGATAAGCTTCCTTATCACATACCCCCCTGCTTAAGTTATTACGGACTGGTTTTACTGGTGAAACTTCTTCTCTACAGTCCGTAATACGGGAAAGTGCATCCGCATTCTTGTGTAATTTCCCGGCACGATGTTCAACCTGAAAATCAAACGCCTGTAAGGCCATGTACCAGCGTGTCAACCTGGCATTGTGGTTCTTCATTTGCTGCAACCACTTAAGTGGGGCATGGTCCGTGACCAACTGGAACTTTCTCCCTGTAAGGTAAAACCTTAACGCCTCCACTGACCACTTGATAGCCAAACACTCTTTTTCTATCGTGGAATACTTTTGTTCAGCCGGTGACAACTTCCTGCTCAGGTACATCACAGGATGCTCCTCCCCATCATGGCACTGGGATAGGACCGCTCCTAGCCCTACATCCGATGCATCGGTTTGAACCAGAAAGGGTTTCTTGAAGTCTACTCCTTTCAGTACCGGTCCTGTACACAATTTTTCTTTTAATACTGAAAACGCTTTTTCAGCTTCTGGTGTCCACTTTATCTGGTTTGGACAATTCTTTCGCAGCATATCCGTGAAAATGGCACTTTTCTCTGCGAATTGCGGTATAAACCGGCGGTAGTATCCAATAAGTCCTAAGAAACTTCTTAGTTGTTTCTTGGTTGTTGGAGGAGGAAAATTCCTGATGCTATCTATTTTGCTTAATAGAGGTTTAATTTTTCCTCTTCCCACTAGGTGGCCTAGGTATTTTACCTCCCTATTTGCAAAGGCACACTTCTTCGGGTTTAAAGTGATTCCCGCTTGCTTCATAGAGCACAAGACTGCCCTGATCCTCTTCAAATGCTCCGCCCATATATAGAAGTCTATAAATTAATGAACGGAGTGGAACGGGTAAACGTAGATCGATTGTTTACCTTATCAGAATATAGAAAGACTAGGGGACATGCAATGAAGCTACAGGGTAAACTATTTAAGACTAATAAAAGAAAATATTTTTTCACTCAACGTGTAATCAAACTCTGGAATTTGTTACCGGAGGATGTAGTAAAGGCTGTTAGTGTAGCTGGGTTTAAAAAAGGTTTGGACAAGTTCCTGGAGGAAAGGTCCATAAACCATTATTAAGAAGGGACCCAGGATATCAATGCTTGAACCAATACAAGCATTGTGGAACCTGTGTCCCTTGGGGAAACTGCTAGGTACGTATGACCTAGATTGGCCACTGTTGGAAACAGAATACTGGGCTTGATGGACCTTGGTCTGACCCAGTATGGCATATCTTATGTTCTTATGTTCTTATGTTCTTACTATGGATTATGACATCATCCATGTATGCAAAAGCATAACTTTGGTGGGGTCGAAGTACCTGATCCACTAACCTTTGGCAGGTAGCCGCTGCTCCATGCAGTCCGAAAGGCATCCTCTTGAACTGGAAAAGGCCAACGGGGGTGCTGAACGCAGTCTTCGGCTTCGACTCCCTGGTGAGAGGGATTTGCCAATATCCTTTTGTCATATCAAGGGTGGTTAAGTATTGAGCCTGTCCCAGCTGGTCCAACAGCTCCTCAATTCTTGGCATTGGATATGCATCAAAAACTGATATGGCGTTTACCTGCCGGAAGTCAATACAAAATCTTAAGGATCCATCAGGCTTCGGCACCAGGACTATGGGGCTATTCCAGGGACTCTTTGACTCCTCTATTACCCCCATGTCCAACATCTCCTGGACTTGTGCCACTACTTCCTGTCTTTTGGCTTCGGGCAAGCGGTATGGCCTTTGACGAACCAATTTCCCAGGTGGAGTTATTATTTCATGGGCCACCAAATGGGTCTCCCCAGGTATGGGTGTCAACACATCTGGGAATTCCTTAAGCAACTTCCTAATTTCTTCCTGTTGTACCATTGTCAGGTCCTCACCTATTTGGGGCTCTGATTTTTCTTTACAATCAGATACCTGGGGTCCCAAATCTTCCTCTTCACTCACCTCCCTCTCTCGGGCACAGGTGGCAGCTAAGTTTTTAACCCCTTTGACATCAGTAGAACCAAAGCCTTTGGCTCCACGTTCAGAATTCTCTAGGGATGTGACCTCCTCCACAGGTGGAAAACCCAGCCTCTCACAGATCAATTGGGCAATTTTGTCTCCTGTCTTCACGTTATACTCATTCTGTCCAAAGTTAAATAACAGAACTTTAATATTGCCCCTGTAATCGGGATCAATTACTCCCGCACCCACATCGATGAAATATCTAAGGGCTAATCCGGACCTTGGGGCTATTCTCCCATAACAACCAATAGGTATTTCCACTTGGAGACCGGTGTCAACCAGGGCTCTCCCTTGGCTAGGTACAATCACATTTTCTATGCTGCACAGGTCAAACCCAGCAGATTGAGGGGTTGCCCGCTTAGGAGCTTGGGCCTTCTCAGAGACCTTATGGTACTTTAGGACGAATATCTGCTTTGGGGTAGCTTGGTCTTCTGGACGCTTAACCATCTTTTTAGCTGGGGTCTGAGGACTTCCAAATAAAGGCCCGGGAGCTACTACCATTAAACCTTCTCCCTCCTTCTTTCCTAGTCCTTCCACTAGACCCTGCTTAAATCTTGGCCAGTCTCTTCCTAGAACCAAATCAAAGGGTAGCCTAGGCACCACTGCTAACAGGACTTCCTCTTGTTTCCCTAGGCACTTAACCTTTAGCCTATAGGTGGGATATGATGATGCAGCACCATGAATGCATCTGATGTGAACTTGGCTTTCAGGGGTTCTAGGCACAAATCTTTCTTGGGCCTCTATCCTCTTCCAAAGCCTTTTTGACATCATACTCTGGTCTGCCCCAGAGTCTAATAATGCATTTGTGGTAATTCCCTGCACATCAACCATCAAAAGAAATCCTTCCTTGGGCTGTTTTAAATCCAGACCCATTAAACTAGTGTGTGTCTGGCATCTCTTCTCTAAATGTCCCACTTTTCCACACTTGAAACATTTCTTTCTATTCCACTGTGTCATCTGGTTTGATACAGTACATTCATTTTCAGAAACATTCTTAATTATTCCCTTTTCTGATACAGCACACCTAGCCTCAGCATCCATCTTTAGAGGGCCACCCATTCTATGGAAAGCCTGCGTGGCTTCCAAGAATCTCTTGGCTAGCATGGTTGCCTCTCCAAGATTTTGGCAATTTTGCTGTATAAGAAAAACATTCAAATCTTTAGGTACCCCAAGCATAAATTGTTCCAGCATTATAATATCTAATAACATTTCTACTGTCTTTTGCTCAGGCTCCAACCATTTTACAGCTAGACTTCTAATTCTCTGACTCAGAGCCCTGGGTGTCTCACCCACTTTCAATGTAACAGCTCTAAACATTCGCCTATACTCTGAAATAGACAACCCTAGGCGATCTCTAATAGCTGCCTTTACATCCTTATAATTCAAAGCCTGGGCTGCTGGCATTGCTCTGTAAGCTGCTAGTGCCTCTCCAGTTAATGAGGCTGCCAGCCTTACTGCCCACTGGGTCTCTGGCCATGCTAAAGCCTGTGCCACTCTTTCAAAAGACTCTAGAAAATCATCAACATTATCATCTGGAGTTAATTTCCCAAAATTAAATGCCCCAATCCCTTGATTGAGTCCCACAGTGTCCACATGTGGTGTACCAGTACTAACTGCTGGTCTTGCATCTGTTCCACTTTGGCTCTGCAGCTGAACTAGAGCTTGCACCAGATCAAGCACTGGCTTCTGCTGTTCCATTAAGGCCTTCATAGCAGTGTCCTGGGCCTGCTGTGATAGCTCCTGCTGCTTGCTAAATTGGGCTGCCATCCACTGAGCCATCTCCCTCGGATCCATCTTGACCCCTGCAAGAAATAAAGAAAAAAAAAACCCAAAGTGCAGCACCTTCCAACCAGGTGTGGTTTTTTTTTTCAACCTTTTTTTTTTTTTTTTCAATTACCCCCTGTGCTTACACACATCCACCACTAGACATGCCCAGGTACATATTACCTTGTCTCAGTGATGAATCCAGCTTTGCACAGGGTCTTTTCATCTGGGACAGCTTCCTGGAACAACCACTTCTCCTCCAAAGTGCAGATGAGGGAAAAAAAATCTTCTTTCAGCTTCAAACTTGAATTTTATTTGTAATCCACAGCAAATAAATCCTCTTGGTGCAAAAGCAATCCGAAAAACTACGCCATTTGTCAGACGGCTGCCTAGGGTGAGAACTTACACAATCTTGACGATGCATATATTCATATGATTCTTGCAAGGTATTGTGGGTATTGTAGTTCATTCACTCCCAAACACAGCTGAAGACAATAATTGAGTTGTGATACCAGTGGTAAGGCCAATAAAATACTTCTTTTATTGATGGGGTTTAATTCACCCAGCACAAATATGCTTGGTAGCAATATAAATGAGGTTACTTGCTTGCAGTGTTTAAATGGATAACATAAAGTCACAAAGCAAATCAGAAAACAACCTTCAGCTTGTCAGGCAATTAGCTAATGTTTTCTTAGCAAATAATTACCAAAGGAAAAAGGCACAAAGAAATAAATGAACTTTGCTTGTTAGGTTAACTTCTGCTTATTTTCCACGCAGATCCCAGCAGTGAATCTCCCTTGCTCACACACACAATCAGGTGCAGCTTTAATTACTATCAATTGACCAGCTGAAACCCTTTAGCTGGCTGGCTGCTACTGTGTGAACCCAAATCCTGCTTTAAGTTTCTTTGTGATGGCTGAGGTGTTTGCTCACAGAAAGCTAGCAATAGAGAACAGTCCATGTAATGAATAGTTTCATCTGCTGTATCTCCCCCTTCATCAATCAGCATAGGGTCACTATCATACATTGGCACAGATGAGTCTTTCAATAAGGCACTATCATGAGAATGCTTATTCCCTTGCTGCCATTCACTATTATAGATAGGGTCTGGATCAATGTTTATACCTGAGCCTCTCCTTCTATAATAATTTCTCTCTGTATAGCCTGGCTAGTATGTAATCCAGTTCTGATGTCCAGCCTTCCAATCTTGATCCCTGGACACTGGATCTCCTCTCACATACCTTCTGGCCTTGGTCTGAAAGTCCCTTCCACGTGCAGTCTTCTCTCTTCCAGGTAGCCACTGGTGATTCCTATCTCTGCCATTCCATTCCTCTGGCTGACTCCAGTCCAATGGACTCTGCTGGCACTTGGAATACCTCCCAGTATGGGTACTGCCTTGGACTCTCCCAGACCATCCAATGGGCTTTCTTCTCTTCCTTCCAGAGAGTTTCCTTCTTTCTCTATCCGCTTGGCTTGGCTTCTGTTTCTCCAGGTGATACTGGTGCTTGAGCTTGTAGCCGTTGCTGTATCTGTGTCTGAAGCTGTTATCTGAAGAATAAGCTCTATTCTTATTCTGTTCTAATGTGTGCTCCTCCCTAACACAGCGCAGCTGTGTTGAATCAGGTCCTGCCCTTTGAGATGAGTGCTTAGGGATTACCTCATAGCTCTCTTGATTGCACACACGTTTTCTCACTTCAGCCCCTCTCATGGCTGCTGGAAACCTGGTGCATTCTGGGACTGGTAGTCTTTTATGTGAAAACTCCATTTTCTTGCTTCTACCAGAACTGACAGGTTGCTTGTTCAGAGTCACATCATCTTTTCTATAGCTCCTACCTGAGCTATGATAAGCTTCCTTATCACAACTGTTGTTATTTCAATATGACCTGTAATTAGTTTCCCCGGTTCTCCCAAGTTCAAACCCTGTTCTCTGTAAACTCAATGTGACTTACGCATTGTAGTATGTTTCTGTTCATTGTGAACCGCACTGATTTTAATAGCGCGGTATATAAGAAATGTAAATAAATAAATAAATATTTCACTGTGGGATCATTCACCTTGTATGGGGACAGAGCATAGCCCCTTCTAAAATTGATATCCTTTTTTTGGAGCTTTCCCGGTAGTGTTTTTTGATGTTTCCCATTAATATCACTATTTCCCAGCTTGGTTATGTTTTTTTCCAGTTTGTTCAAGTCATTTTCAATGTTTATTTGCCCTCTTGTTCCGTGCACATGTATCACACTTATCACTTTTTGTAGGTTTCCCTGGCTTTGCTGTACATTGCTGACGGAAATGGTTTCTCTTCCCTTTAAATCTGCTCTAACGCAAGGGTTTCACTCGCGTTAGTTTTCAGCCCAGGAATCCACAGCGTTAGTGTGCAGGGAGCCTCTCCCCTCCCACTCTCCACCCATTGACCCTCTCTCTCCGCCCCTGGGGATCCTTCCTCTGCCCTCCGGGAGCCTTTCTCCGCCTTCAGCGCCCGTTTGCGCCGCTGCGTGCGTTAACGCGCAATAAGGCGCCTTATCGCCCAGTAAAGCACCATTATTGCGTGATAAGGCGCCTTATCGTGTGATAATGTGACAGTAGCGCAAATAGCGCCCTTTAGTAAACATACCCCTAAGTGTACCTGCTGCACAAATTCCACAAACTTACTGCTGCACCTTTTCTTGTTCTGTTCACATGGTACTTCATGTTCTTCTCTATAACTATCCTTTCTATCGAACAAAGTGGATCGTTATTTAGTCCATATCCTATCACCCTGTACTTTTTAACATCAAGGATAAACATAATCTGTCCTATAATCTTCTTCATCTCTTTGAAATGTATCTCTTTTTATTGTTAATCCCTCTTTTAAAAAATGCATGTTTTTCTCATAATCCCACAGGGCAGACAGGTGCTGGATTTAATGTTTTCGAAGATAGCACTATACACCAGGTGTCCGGGGGAATATGAGATGGCCCCAATTTTAGATGGGCTCGTGGTTTCAATGGCCCTAACTATTAGATAATTTTTTAAAGTAGTCAATAGGATCCCCTAGTGTGTTTATATTAATTCCTTTAATTTTACCACACGTTAACGTAACATCCAATGCCAATGTGACAAGCATCAACACACCAAAGATAAGAACATAAGATATGCCATACTGGGTCAGACCAAGCTCCATCAAGACCAGTATCCTGTTTCCAACAGTGGCCAATCTAGGTTATACATACCTAGCAGTTTCCCCAAAAGACCTGGGTCAAGCATTGACATCCTGGGTCCCTTCTTAATAACGGTTTATGGACCTTTCCTCCAGGAACTTGTCCAAACCTTTTTTAAACCCAGCTACACTAACAGCCTTTACTACATCCTCCGGTAACAAATTCCAGAGTTTGATTACACGTTGAGTGAAAAAATATTTTCTCTTATTTGTCTTAAATAGTTTACCCTTTAGCTTCATTGCATGTCCCCTAGTCTTTCTATATTGTGATAGTGTAAACAATCGATCTACGTTTACCCGTTCCACTCCATTCACTAATTTATAGACCTCTATCATATCTCCCCTCAGCCGTCTCTTTTCCAAGTTGAAGAGCCCTAACCTTTGTAGCCTCTCTTCATAGGAGTAGCCTTCCATCCCATTTACCATTTTGGTGGCTCTTCTCTGTACCTTTTCTAATAACGCTATATCCTTTTTAAGATACAGAGACCAGAATTGCACGCAATATTCAAGGTGCGGTTGTACCATGGAATGATACAGAGGCATTATAATATCCTTTGTTTTATTTTCCATTCTTTTCCTTATGATACCTAGCATTCTATTTGCTTTCTTGGCCGCTGCTGCACACTGGGCAGAGAGTTTTAACATGTTATCCACGATGACTTCTAAATCTTTTTCCTGTGTGGTGGTTCCTAATGTGGAACCTTGCATCGTGTAACCATAGTTTGGGTTGTTCTTCCCTAGGTGCATAACTTTGCACTTGTCCAAATTAAATTTCATCTGCCATTTTGATGCCCAGTCTTCCAATTTATCAAGATCCTCTTGCAATTTTCCACAATCCTCTTTGGTTTTAACAACTTTAAATAGTTTTGTGTCATCTGCAAATTTGATAACCTCACTCGTTATTCCCCTTTCCAGGTAATTTATGAATATGTCAAAAAGCAGCGAACCTAGCACAGATCCCTGGGGTACACCACTATTCACCTTTCTCCATTGGGAAAATTGGCCATTTAGCCCTACCCTCTGCTTTCTATCTTTTAACCAGTTCCTGATCCACAATAGTACATCCCATGACTCTTTAGTTTTGCCAAAAGTCTCTGATGAGGGACCTTGTCAATGGCTTTCTGAAAGTCCAGATACACTATATCAACCGACTCACCTTTGTCCACCTGTTTATTCACACCTTCAAAAAACATAATAGATTAGTAAGACAAGATCTTCCTTGTCTAAAGCCATGTTGGCTGTCTCCCATTAGGCCATGACTATCTACATGCTGAGTAATTTTGTTCTTTATGATGGTTTCTACCATTTTTCCTGGTACTGACTTCAGGCTCACCGGTCTGTAGTTTCCCGGATCACCCCTGGAACCCTTTTTAAAAATTGGCTTTTCATTGGCGATCCTCCAATCTTCAGGTATTACAGATGATTTTAATGAAAATTCACAGATTACTAATAGCAGGTCTGCAATCTCATATTTCAGTTCTTTCAACACCCTTGGATGTATACCATCCAGCCCAGGTGATTTGCTACTCTTCAATTTATCTAATAGTTGTAATGCATCTTCCCGATGTATGGATATTTCCTTCAATTCTTCCGCAACTTTAAATACCACTTTAGTCATGGGTAACATCCCTATATCTTCCTCAGTAAAGACCGAAGCAAAGAATTCATTCAGTCTCTCCGCTATCGCCTTGTCGCCTCTTAGTGCCCCTTTAACCCCTCTATCATCTAATGGACCAACTGACTCTCTCACAGGTTTTTTGCTACGAATGTACTTGAAAAAGTCTATATTTCACATTTTTGCTTCCGCTGCAAGCTTCTTCTCAAATTCTCCCTTTGCCTGCCTTATCACTGCCTTGTATTTGACTTGCCAGTGCTTTTGCTGTTTCCAGGTTTCGTCGTTTGGCTCTTTTTTCCATTTCCTGAAAGATGCTTTTTTAGCAACAACAGCCTCTCTGATCTCACCTTTAAACCATGCTGGCAGTTTTTTAAAGCATGGAATACAGCTGGTCTGGGCTTCCAAGATAGTATTTTTCAACAACACCCAGGCTTGATGTAAGTCTTTAACCTTTGCAAGTGCTCCTTTCAGTTTTTTCTTAACTATTTCCCTCATTTTATCATAATCTCCCTTTCAAAAGTTAAAAGGTAGTACTGTGGATTTCCTTACTATCCCTCCTCCACTAATTAAATCAAACGTCATCATGCTATGATCACTATTGCCAAGTGGCCCCAACACCCTTATCTCTTGCACCAGATCAGATGTTCCACTAAGGACTAGGTCCAATATGGCTTCCTCTCTGGTTGGTTCATGAACCAACTGTTCCAAGAAGCAGTCATTTATTTTATCTAGGAACTTTATCTCCCTAGCATGTCCTGCAGTGACACTGACCCAGTCGATACTGGGGTAATTGAAATCACCCATTATTATTATTGAACTGTAACGTTTGTTAGCTTCCTTGATTTCTTTGAGCATTTCATCATCACAATAATGGAGACTAGGAGACTAGCATGGTGTTTTACTCAGTATATTTTTTATCTTATGCATTATAGCTCAGAGCTACTCATATCCAGCTGTTTCCACCCAATATTACAATATTCCCATCATTCATAGTTGTGCCCATCATAGCTATTCCATAATAGCACACAAGACATTATATGGAAATAAGCAACACTCACACTGTCTAATCTATTTTTTTTTTTTTAGTGCCATTGAGTCAGTGTTGACTGATAGCAACACAGCTACCTCTGGGTTTTCTTGGCAATGTATCACCATAAGTAGGTTGCCATCCTTTTCTTCTGAGGTAATGGAGGGTAAAGTGACTTGCCCAAAGTCACAAGGAGTGCCAGTGGGAATCAAACCCTTGATCGTCTGGGTACTAGGCAGTTGCTCTAACCACTAGGCTACTCCTCCACTCCCTTGTAAGGTACCTTATAAGGTGCCTGGTAAGGTGCCTTGTAAGGCACCCTGTAAGGTGCCTTGTAAGGCACCCTGTAAGGTGCCTTGTAAGGTGCCTCATAAGGCACCCTATAGGGCTCCTTGGGCTAAGTGCCATAGTAGGCACCCCTGGACAAGGCACTCTAGAAGGCACCCTGGGCTATGGAACCATAGGTTAAGGTGGCCTAACAAGGTTACAGTGCTCTAGGCTAGTGTGTCCTAAGGGTTGCAAGGTGCTGCAGGATGACATGCATGACCTGTGAGGAACAGAGACAGATGTAGCCCCAAAACTAGATAGAGCACTGAGGAAAGACAATGAACAGGAGAGTGAAGCTGGGAGCCGCTGGACCCGCCATATCTGTGGGCAGCCCATGTGGCTGTCAGTACTGATGACAAACATGGTGGGGGCAACTGTACCACAGCACAGGGTGTTGGCAATGTAAAGTACTGGAAAGACAGTTGGTGGCAGACGATGGGAATCCGTGTCCCCCAGTGGAGACGGGTGTGGCAGGATAGTTACAATGATGGGTGGACAGAGGAGTGGTGGTGCCATGCAGATCAGGCACAGGTGAGGCAAGCATGATGAGGCGCAATGCAGGAAAGGGTAGCAGTGCAGGACATGGGGTGGCCGCCCGCACAGGCAGACAGGACTCTACACAGCTGACAGATGCAGATAGACGGACCGAGGGAATGTTGGCAATTGTGACAAGGGTATTATGGGCTGGCAGCACAGATCTGCAAAAATATGACTGTTACAGGCATGCACACTATTTGAGTAAGACAGGCATAAGAGGAGGGAACATTGAGGAAGGGAACCCATGAACACTGCCGAGAATGGCATTGTATTAACCACTAGGCTATACCTCTGTGGTGTATGTTACAGCAATGGCTGGGTACAGAAGGACTGCAGGTCACCATACAAACTGTCTCCTCTGAGTGCCAGGATAGGGTAACCTAACCAGTACCCATGATGCAATGCACATGCTGAAGGGTGGCCACAGCATGGCATGCTGGGAGGGCACTCACTCTAACCGAGCAGTGACCATGGCATTTCTAGGCTCCCACATAGCGCACTACATTATCTGCTTCCAGTGATACTTTTGTATTCTCAGTGCTGGGGCCCCCAATCACTGAGATGCCTGCTTGGTGCACATAGTTCCTCTGTGAGCATGCACTATGGACTGGCAAGTGGACTGTTTGCAGTTAGACTGTGCACGGTTGGAACACCTATAAGGTGCAGTCTGACTGTGCTGTCTGCTGGTGACTGGCAGACAGTGTTGTACAGCAGTTGGGGTGTTCCAGACCTAACCCCAACATTGCTGCTAGTCTGCCACTGCCCCAGTCACAGGTATGGCTATGGCCCACCAACCCTGGAGGTATGGGCCGCCACAAAACAATGGATAGACATACACACACACACTCCTACTGCAGCATTGTGCAAAGATAGGGGTGTTTGGCAACCCTGCCCGCCACACTGGTCCTGATCACAGTGCTGACATTGCTAAACTGTGCAGGAGGTAATAGTAGTGCCCTGGTGATAACTGCAGCTCAATGCTGGGGCCAACAGCCTGACTCTCCATGCATCTTTGGATTGTGGAGCCTGTGTGAGTGGGTGTTTGTACCGCTGTTCGCCGCTGCTTTGGGCTTTGCACATGTTGCTGTTGTATCTGCATTGTAGGGTAAAACATAGGGACATGCTCTGCAGGAACCACAGCTGGGGCGTGAACATGTGACCCTCTGCTTCTGGACACACTGGCTGGGTGTACTGCACCACACTGTTGCTACAGATGCATGGTGGTCCCTGGAGCTACCTGTACTTTTCCTCAGCCAGACCTTTTATGTTGCACTGCACACCACGTACAGGGCATGGCCTAGGTCCACTGCAGGCAGGTGCCACTGCCCCCTCAATCATGGGCACCCCCCCCCCACCATGCTGACATGACCATATGCTGTCGGTGCTGGTAGTGCGCAGTCTCAGGCCATCCACTGTGTGGGTAGGTGTTTGTCTAGGAAGCGGGGTCTGGGGCATGGGGCATACATGAGCATCCTCACATCCCCCCCCCCATCACTGCCTGCCAATATTATGTCCCTTCCACTTGGGGGAGGGTTGGCTAGGGGGATGTCAGGTCAGTGCCCTGGCAACTGTTAGCTAGGGTGGACCAGGTAGATGTAGGTGGATTGTGTTTGGCCTTTGTCAGCTGCTGTCATGCTGATTTCCGATTTATATGTTCCCATGTGCCACCTAGGAGCCCCTCAAGTCCACCCTGTGCCCCAGCTGCCCCTGATACATGTCCCGCCTGCAGCCCCCTATGTCCCACTTGCACCATCGCCATAGTGGCCTTTCATAATTGGGCACTATGCTGTTGCTGGAAATGGAGCACTACTATCATGTTTCTTGGGCTCCCTGTCTATGCTGTACATTGCTAACACTGAAATGGTTTCTCTCTCCTGCAAATGTGCATCTAACGGCAGGTTTTCATTTGTGGTAGGATTCAGCCCTTCAGTTCAGTGCGTTAGTGTGCAGGGAGCCTCTCCCCGCCCACTCCCCGCCCATTGACCCCCTTCCCCCCGCCCTCTCTCCACCCTCTGCGGTGTTTACCGTGGCCGGGGACGTTAACGATTGTTAAGTAACATTAACGCACGTTAACGTTACATACCACGCGTTAACATTACCTAACGATCGTTAACGTTACATAATACGTGGTCTGTAACGTTACCGCAGTTTAGTAAACATACCCCTTAGTGCCCCTTTAGCACTTCCATCATCTAATGGTTTTTTGCTATGAATGTACTTGAAAAAGTCTTTATTACGCATTTTTACTTTCGCAGCAAGCTTCATCTCAAATTCTCCCTTTGCCTGCCTTATCAGTGCCTTGCGTTTAACTTGCCAGTGCTTGTGCTGTTTCCAGTTTTCGTTGTTTGGCTCTTTTTTCCATTTCCTGAAAGATGCTTTTTTGGCAACAGCCTCTCTGACCTCACCTTTAAACCATGCTGGCAGTTTTTTGGACTTCCTTCCACTTTTCTTAAAGCATGGAATACAGCCGGTCTGGGCTTCCAAGATAGTATTTTTCAACAACACCCAAGCTTGATGTAAGTCTTTAACCTTTGCAACTGCTCCTTTTTAGTTTTTCTTAACTATTTTCCTCATTTTATCATAGTCTCCCTTTCAAAAGTTAAAAGGTAGTACTGTGGATTTCCTTGCCATCCCTCCTCCACTAATAAAATCAAACGCGATCATGCTATGATCACTATTGCCAAGTGGCCCCAACGCCCTTATCTCTTGCACAAGATCTGGTGTTCCACTAAGAACTAGGTCCAATATGGCTTCCCCTCTGGTCAGTTCATGAACCAGCTGCTACAAGAAGCAGTCATTTATTTCATCTAGGAACTTTATCTCCCTAACTTTATCTCAGTGAACTGCTGTGACACTAACCCTGTCAATACCGGGGTAATTGAAATCGCCCATCATTATTACTGTGCTGTAACGTTTGTTAGCTTCCTTGATTTCTTTGAGCATTTCATCATCCATTTGTTCATTCTGACCAGGCGGTCGATAGTACACCCCCACTGCCATCGCCTTCCCCTTTTTACATAGAATTTCAATCCATAGAGATTCTACAGCAAATTTTGTTTCCTGCAAAACATTCTGACTCAATGCCCTCTATAACATAGAGCGCAACCACTCCACCAATTTGATCAGCTCTGTCATTACGATATAGTTTGTACCCAGGTATCACAGTGTCCCACTGGTTGTCCTCCTTCCACCATATCTCTGAGATTCCAATGATATCTAACTCCCCCGTCTTATTTTTTAGACTTCTAGAATTTGCATATAAGCATTTTAGAGACTGTATTTTATTCATATTAATCTGGCTATTGGTAGGCATGGGTAATTTGGAATCTTTAAGCTCTGCTCCATACTCAAGGGCATTTGGACTACTTTACTCGTTTTTTGGAACCACTCTGCTTTTGGTAGTATCCTTCAAGGATACATTCTTCCAAACCATGCGCTCTTGGGCGACTGTCGGCTTTCCGCTGTTATCTAGTTTAAAAGCTCCTCTAACTCCTTTTTAAAGGTTAATGCCAGCAGCCTGGTTCCATCCCGGTTAAGGTGAAGCCCATTCCTTCGGAAGAGCCCCTCCTTTCCCCAGAATGTTCCCCAGTTCCTAACAAATCCAAACCCCTCATCCTTGCACCATTGTCACATCCATGCATTGAGACTCCAGAGCTCTGCCTGCCTTTTGGGTCCTGCGCATGGAATGGGAAGCATTTCAGAGAATGAAGTTCTGGATTTCAACTTCCTACCTAAAAGCCTAAATTTAGTCTCCAGAACCTCCCTACCACATTTTCCTATGTCATTGGTACTGACATTTACCAAGACAGCAGACTCCTCCCCAACACTATCTAAGACCTTATCTAGGTGGCGCATGAGGTCTGCTACCTTCGCACCAGGCAGGCATGTTACCAGGCAATCCTCACGTCCACCAGCCATCCAGCTATCTATATGCCTAATGATGGAATCACCAACTATAACGGTTGTCCTAACCCTTCCCTCATGGGCATATGGCCCTGGAGAAACTTCCTCGGTGCGAGAGGGTTTTACATCACCTGGAGGACAAGTCCTAGTTACAGGATCACTTCCTGCCACACCAGGGTGATGCTCTCCTGTCATGTGACCTCTCTCCTCATGGCAACAGGGATGCTGCCAGACTGGAGGTGGGACTTCAGGACTATATCCCTGTAGGTCTCATCTATGTACCTCTCTGTCTTTCTTATGTCTTCCAAGTCTGCTACTCTAGCCTCTAGAGAACGGACTCGTTCCCTGAGAGCAAAGAGCTCCTTGCACCTAGTGCACACGTAAGACCTCTCACCAACTGGGAGAAAATCATACATGTGACACTCAATGCAAAAGACTGGAAAGCCCCCATCTCACTGCTGGACTGCTGTCTGTATCTTAGTTTTAAGCTTGTGTTTAGATCTGTAAGTTATTTTCTTACTAATGGTTACTGTGGATACTTATACTAATAAAAGTGTAACTAATACATTTAATATACCTTGTTCACCTGAAGCTTAATTAATCTCAGGTCCTTAATATATGACTGATTTGGATAAAGAGCTGCACCTGAGAGCAGCTCCTTCCCTTTAAGATGTGTAAGTACCTATAAAGCTATGATTATCCCAGGGGTGGGTAGGTGTTGGGGAGGGAGGGAGGGAAAGAAGACTTATTAAAAGAGGGCTGCTACACAGTACCCTGTCCTGTGCTTCTAAGGTAAGCTGTGACCAACATCCTGGGTATAAGTAGTCTTTCTAAATGGCCTTTTGACCTGTCACCTGGCTTTAACACCTATTTAAAAGGTTTCACAGGTCTCTTGCCCCCTAGTTAGAAGGCCTCTTTCTAAAAGTCTCTAGAAGACTTTATTTATTGCTCAAAGAGTACTGACCCTCTTTTGCCTTTTATGCTAAGTTATATTCTGATTTGATTTAAATTAAAGCTCTTTGCTGCTGCTAGGCTCTGACTTAGTATAAAATTTAAACTACAAGCTTTCTGCTGGGTTCTAAATTTAACCAGAAAGCTCTCTTCTCTGTTTTAAATTTAAACTTAAACTGCTGCTACTAGGCCCTGACTGATTTAACAAATACACTGGGTTCACAGATTAATCAGCTTTAATTCAAAGAATTCCCTTCAGAAAAATTCCCAGAAGTATATACTCACTATTGCAGATCTCTCTCCAGAAGTTGTAGTCGCCTTTTGTAGTCCTTCAACCTAAGGAACCCTGAGAGTATAATACGCTAAGATGTATGAAGTTAAGGTGCCCCAAGATTTATGGATGTACAGCAGGTAGGTGGTAGAGCTTTGCCAGCTGATATTGTAGTCAGTAAGTGGGATGTGAGCCACAGCTAAGGACACGCACTCAGACCATTAGAAAGCCTGGATTGAAAAGAGCATGCATAAAATAGCTTACACGGAATATATGCAAGGGTGCCTGGGGCTGAGCTGAACCTGCACCCTTTTGGATGGTATGTGCACAAGGGCAGAATGAAAAAAAAGAACATGTGTCAATCGAACCGGCCCTCTGGGGTGTCTAAACACAGTGCACAAACAACTATGCTAACACTGCAAGCCATCTGCTGTGGCAGGAATTATGAAGAAAGGGTCCATATGTATCTGCCAACAATGTAGAAGCAGGTTGATAGAACCACATCACCCCTTAGGGTGTGGCTGTGTGTACAATATATATGCGATGGAGGCCCAGACCTACAAACACAGTCAGGGTTCAGTCTCCCAAGCCTGCCCACTGTGTGGGTTATGCATCTGCTGCACACCTATGGGCCACAGATGATACTGCAATCTATGCGTGATGGGTAACCTGGATGGATTGCATAATGTAGCGCACATTGAATATTTATTTAACATTTCTTTTATACCGCGCTATTACAATCAGTGCGGTGTACATTGAACAAGAACATACTACAATGCATACAAGTAACATTGAGTTTACAATGAACAGGGAAATTTAACAGAGGACAACCGGGGGAACTATGTACAGGTTAACTTAATGCTATATACAGTAAAATAAAACTCGTTTGAATGAATGCTCATGCTCTTTGGTTGGTTTGCCAATAGGACTAGAGAGAAGGTTGACCAACTAGCCCTTTTCTGGTTGTATTGAGGTGCTAGTTTTGCCAATGTCTAAGTTGTCTTCTGGGTAGCATTTTGTGAACAGATGGTATTTCAATGCTTTCCTGAATAGGATTAGGCTTTTAATAGGACGGATTTCATGGGGAAGTGCATTCCAGTTTAGAGGCGCAAATAAGGAGAAGGCCCTGTTGGAGGTGGCCTTCGTGCACTTCGTTATTATTTTCGGGACTATTAAAGTGTTCATTGATGTAGGTCTCCTTTTTCTGTTTTCCAGGGTGCCATGGATAAGCTTGCTGATTGGCGTAGGAGGGTAGTTATTTAGAGCCTTGAAAGTAAGGACTAAAGACTTATACTGGATTCTGGCATGTAAAGGTAACCAATGCAGTTCTTTCATGATGGGTGTTATATGGTCGGATCTTGATGAGCCGGAGAGGACTCTGGCAGCTGTATTCATAGCTAGGCGGAGCGGATTTAGAGTTGATTGAGGGAGACCATGGAGGATGATGTTGGCAAAATCCAGGTGTGGGAGGACTAATGCCTGGAAGGTTGTTCGGAAGTCTGTGGGATCTAGTAGGGGGCGGAGGTGACGTAACGATTTGATCTTATAATATATGGTTTTTGTGACATTCTTCACATGAGTTGACATATCCAGGTGTTGGTCCAATGTGATGCCGAGGTAGCGGATTGTAGCTTTTGATTTCAACTCAACGTTGTTGACAAGTAGTGATGGAGGAGGTATGAACTTACGGTTCCTCGTGACGAAAAGAACGTCAGTTTTGCTATGGTTAATCCGGAGGTTTTGTGATAGCAACCATGCGGCTACCACTTCAAAGCAGTTGATTATTGGTGAGAATACTGGATTGTCGATTGTAAACGGCATATATAGGAGATTCAGGAGTGATATGCGGAAATATTTCTTTACGGAAAGAGTAGTGGATCCGTGGAATAGTCTCCCAGTGGAGGTGGTAGAGATGAGGACAGTAACTGAATTCAAGAAAGCATGGGACCAACACAGAGGATCTCTAAAGGCAAAAAGTGGACTGTTGTAGTTGTTATGGAAGGACAGACTAGATAGGCCATGTGGTCTTTTTCTGTCGTCATGTTTCTATGTTTCTATGTTTCTATGTCATCTGCATATGCGAGGCATTGTACGTTAAAGGATCTGATCAAGTCACATATCGGCTGCATGTAGATATTAAACATCAGTGCCGATAAGGACGATCCTTGGGGTACTCCCTGTGATTGCAGGAATGGTTCTGAGGATGCGTGGCCTGTCTTTACCTGTTGCCACCTGTTAGATAGGTAGGATTTACACCATTCGAGTGCTGTGCTTTGAATCCCCTTATCTTTCAAGCGTTGTAGGAGTATGTCATGACTCACAGAGTCGAAAGCGGCAGAGATGTCCAGGAAGATGAGAACGAATCCCTGTTGTATGTTATTTATTCCTGTTATCAGAACATTGAATAGGGTAGTAAGGACTGTGTCGACTCCATGTGCTTCCCTGAAGCCGTGTTGAGATGGATCTAGTGGTGCTTCAGTGTCGATATGGTGTTGGATTTGTTGTTGGGCGGCTTTCTCAATGATTTTTGCAAGCTGTGGGATGCTCGAGATAGGCCTAAAGGATTCAACCTTGGACGGGTCAAGTCTATTATTCTTCAGTAGGGGCTTGATGGAAGTGTGTTTCAGCCTTTGCGGGAATGAACCTGTTGAGAAGGACTGGTTCAGTATTTTGCTCAATATTTGACTGAGATCATGTCGCATATCCTTGATCCAGCTGGCTGGACAGGGGTCATTAGGAGCTGTGCTGGGATTGATAGAGGCAATAATGTTCACAATCTCTCTATTGATACAGTGGAGAAATTGTGAAGTGGCATTGCATGGGATGCCTTAGGTGAAATGGAGGCATTATTGACATTTATGACTGTGTTGGTTTTAATCATCTTTGATTGCAGGTAGTTTGCGTAGTCCTGTGGCTGCGGCATAGGGGGTTGTGTTGAGACCGGTTCTCCTGTTATGGATTTTACTATGCTGAACAGTGCATGTGGTTTATTGATGGAGCGTTTTAATAAGGCTGGGTGGGTTTTCCTGCTCTGTATTATCTTGGCTCGGTGGGTAGTTAGGTATGAGTTGTATGCTGCCAGCGCCTCAGGGGAGTGAGTTCGTCGCCACTGTCGCTCAAGTTTGCGTAAATGATGGAGAGATGTACGAAGGTCTATGGAGAACCATGGAGCATGTTCACGTTTTCGAATTCTCTTTTCGGTGAGTGATGGACAGGAGGCAGCTCTCAGGTTCTCATCCCATTTGGATATGAGATCATCTAGGTCCATGGTTGTGTTGGCCATGAGTGGTCTGAGATTCTCTAGGACTACGCTCTGGTTGAGTGGTCGAAAGCGGGCTATGTGGGTTCCAGATGTGTTAGACGCCTTTCGGCTCTTGCGGAAGGTATTAATGGGTATATTGAAACTGAGAAGACTGTGGTCCGACCAGGGCACTGGTGTTACAGACAGTGCAAGAGTTAGGGGTATTGTAGCGTTGGAGAGAGGTGCGAAGATGAGGTCTAGTTTGCCACCCTTAGTGTGGGTGGGGGAATCGACATGTTGCTTGTAACCTAGGTCCTCCAGGGCGTCAAGGAATGCTGCTGAGTGGCTGTCTTGAAGAGATGGGAGGTTGAAGTCACCGATTAACCAACTTGGTGAGCGTGAGGTGGATGTGGTACAGGCCTGCTCAATTATTGTTGGAAGATCATCTGGTGAGGGGGAGGGTGCCCGATAGAAAAGGTTGATTGTGCAGAGCTCATTAGCTATAGTGAGGGAGTCAAGGTGGGTTGAGCTAGAGGAGTTGCACATCTTGAAGTGTAAATCAGCTTTGGCCAGGATGAGGGTCCCGCCTCCTTTCTGACTGGATCTGTGGGATGTGTATATCACAAATCCTGGGGGCAGCATCTGATTCAGTAGTACGTTGTCACAATCGGATAGCCATGTCTCCGTGATCATCAGTATAGATGCAAGGGTGTTTGGGGAAGCGCTAAAGCACCCCATTGTATGGTATTTGCAGCAGCAGAGAAGAAAATGAATGGAAAGCAACCTGTGAGAATTGAACTGGCTCCCTAGTGTGTCCAAATACAGTGTTTTAACCACTATGCTAACTTTGAATGGCAGCTGTGATGGAAATACTTTCCAATAAAGGGAACATATGTATGTATATTTGTATCTCCCTGCAACATTTCAGCTTATTTGCAGTCCATCCTGCTGAAACCTTTCAGGGATTGGTTGCAAAGTAAGGTACAATCAACATGATTATGCCAGAGTATACGTTATTTATTTTATTTATTTATTTATTTAGACAGTTTTTGTATACCGCCTTATCCTTCAATCAAAGCGGTCACAACACAATTGGGGGATACATTTAACAAGCAGGGATATGAGACACATACACTAATACTTACAGGGAACATGGGCTATGGAGGGTTTAAGTGGCTTGCCCAAGACCACAAGGAGCATCTGTGGGACTAGAAACCCCAGTCCTTCCGGCCCAAGGTTGCTGTCCTCTAGTGGGATTTGAACCCCTGACCTTCCGGCCTGAAGTACCTTGCCCCAACCACTAGGCTACTCCTCCCGCAATAGAGTAGATATACCCAGGAAGGTATAGATAACATGAGGAGGGATCTAGCTAAGCTTGACGAATGGTCTAGAATATGGCAGCTGTGATTTAAAGTTAAAAAATGCAAGATCATGCATTTGGGCTGCAGCAATCCAAGGGAGCGATATAGTATAGGGGGTGAAGTACTTCTGTCCACAAAAGAAGAGCAGGACCAAGGTGTGATTGTAGAAGTAGAAAAGGCAACGGCGAAAGCTAGGATTCTTGGGCGCATAGGGAGAGTAACAGCCAGCAGAAGAAAGGAGGTGATAAAGCCTCTGTATAAGTATTTGGTGAGACCTTATTTGGAGTATTGTGTGCAATTCTGGAGACCGCATCTTCAAACAGATATAAACAGGATGGAATCGGTACAGAGAGTGGCTATTAAAATGGTTACTGGTCTTAGTTATAAAGCATATGAGGACAGATTTAAGGATCTTATTATGTATAACTTTAGAGGAAAGGCGGGATAGAGGTGATATGATTGAGATGTTTAAATACCTCTGTGACAAATGCACAGGAGGCGAGCCTCTTTCGATTGAAAGCAAGCTCTGCTAAGAGGGGACATAGGATGAGGGTGAAAGGGGATAGACTCAGGAGTAATATGCGGAATATTTCTTTATGGAAAGAGTGGTAGATGCTTGGAATAGTCTCCCAATGGAGATGGTAGAGATGAGGACAGCATCTGAATACAAAAAAGCATGGGAAAAACACAGAGGATCTCTAAAGGGAAAAAAGGGACTGTTGTAGTGGTTGATATGGAAGGGCAGATTAGATAGGCCATGCAAACGTTTTCTGCCATCATGTTTCTATGTTTCCATATGGTGGGGTAGAGGAGGATTGGCTATTGGTAACAGTGGATATAGCCTCTCTCTATCAACATTCCCCAACAAGCAGCTGTAGAGGTGAGTATTCGTTTTTTTAAGAGTGCTTCAGTGTTCATAGACATGACTTTTTTTTTTTTTTTTTTTTTTTTTACAGCAAATGTCTAAGTTTTGATGAAGAATTATTTTGAGTTTGAGTGAGTGTGAGTGTGGAGATGCTGCAGCTTAGACAGGTATATTTCCAACATGCCCCATGTACATTCACTGCTATGTCCACAGCTCAGCCGCAGGACAGATCCCATCTAGGAACTGCATTGTGTGCATTGTTCAGTATGCCCTCCCAATGCATTCCTATGCTCCGCAGGCTTGATTCTCATGAGCATTTGTGTAGACAGTATGTGATGCCCTCTATCACATTACTGCCTGTTAGTGTAAGCCATACAATCTAGCACATGCATAGTGTGCAAAAACAGTGCAGGTGTATGGAAAACCTCAGATGCGTTTCGGAGGGTGTGTTTACAAGGAGGCACATGCGGGGGCAGTCTGTTGCACCTCTACTTTGATGTCCAGTGCCATTCCTGCCTGTTAGTGTAAGCCATACAATCCAGCACAGGCATACTGTGCAAAAACAGTGCAGGTGTATGGAAAACAAATGCAATATCCTCTGACAATCTGGGGTCCTGCTGCATCAGCTGTGAGTGTGCCTGATGTGGACATCATGAAGATTGGGCTGTTAGAATGCATTTAGCATCTGTAAGGGCCATCATGTACATTTACACACAACATACACCTGCTGTGTCACTATTGCACCATTTGCAGTATGTTATGAAGAAGAGTAGCTGTAGAGGGTCTGGATGAGTAACATGTACCGAGTTGCTATGTGTGAGTCAATGTGAGGGCATTATGAGCAACAAATCTATGCAGTGATGTTAGCAAAACATGTAGAATAGGCCTCCATTGGCTCTTTATTATTTATTTATTTTATTTATTTAACAGCTCTTATATACCACGCTATTTGACATCAGTGCGGTTTACATTAAACAAAATACACTCAGATTTAGAGAACTTGTCCAAGTTACAGGTAACAGGGGAATAAAACAAGGATTAACTGGGGAATAGCATATGAATAATTAAATAAAAGCAATTATGACATCTGGTATATTATGCAAGAGTCAATTATATGTGTAAAGCTAATTTTTGAATATAGGTGTTGCCCATGTGCACCAGGAGTGTCGCTGACAATCTCACATGTGTCACAGGACTACGGATCATATGCAACAAATAGGTTGCTCAGCTATATTTCAACATAACATACACATGCCATGTATGCCACAGTGTTACCTAGCTGTCAACAGTTACATTTTAGCAGGGAGGTCTGAGTGAACCACAGGTCAGAAAACAGTCTTTAAGGCTATGTAGGTGTATGATGTGTGTGGATATATTGTCAAATACCTTGCTGGCCCACAAGGCAGGAGCCTGAGGCTTCAGTGTTGCTCCTCTTCTAACAGCAAGGACTTTATGTGGCCCTCAGGGATTTTGGGTCCCAATAGCTAATCGAAATAAGGAGGTAGTTGTGGTCGAGTAGCTATGCTTAAAGAGGTTTTATTTCCCGTCCCGGGAGAATTCTTGCAACAAATATCAAAAAGCAAATAAACCATATAGCTGGTATAACACAAGTGAGGGACTACAAATGGGAACAAAAATGCTTATTGCCAGCTTTAACTGAACAAAAAGAGGGAAAAACAGGTTTTCAATCACACACTTTAAACTATGAAATCTGTGCTCTCTCACAGATTTCACTCCAGCAGGCTTTCTTAGGCCCCTAACAAAAAGAGGTTATGCCATCAGAGAAAACAAGCGTACAGTCCATTTTGCACATATCAGAATTATCATCACCAAAGTCACAATCCATATCTTCAGGTGCTTCTTGATAATTATAACTTGCAGGGCTGTATTGTGGATTAGTGTTTGTTTCTCTCCTCTCGGCTGAGTCCCCCCTATCTCTGCAGAAAGGTTCTTTACCACACACTATGGAATCCTTAGTGAGCTACACACTTCCTGGCCACTGGGGGTAAAACTCAGTGCTCCTCTACTCCAGGTACTTTGGCTTTCAGGCTGAGCTCTGCCTGGCTCGTGTGTAAACGGGAAGCGGAAACCTTTCTTCCCCTCTCTTCCTTTCACAGGACGTCTTTCTAAAGCATGGGAATTATCTCTTGGACAAATATTCTGGCTCCCCAGGTTCCTGCTATTGTGGTTATCTCTTCTCCCTGCTCCTCGTGGTTTATATCCTGGAGTCTCCCTCTGGCCCCACACGGACCTTGGCTTAGTGCAGCCTAACTTCCCAGCACTAACCTTCATGAACTCCTCTTGGATAAACCCCTCTGAGCTGCAGATTGATTCCACGTCTGAACCTCCCAGTTATGGCTCCTGGCTTTTCTGAGCGCTGTACTTTCCTTTCCCTCGAGTCCTCTCAATGTCTCCTTCTCTTTCTGCCTCAGAGATTGAGACTGACTCCTGGCTTGCGTCTCTGTGTTTCCTTCTTTCTCCACGTGTGCCTGTACGTGAGTCTGCTCGTATCTCTGTACGTGTGTCTGCACGTGTCTCTGTACGTCTCCCTGTACGTGGCTCTGCTCTGCTCAAGGCTGACCTTTTTTATCTGCGTCATTCCTTGAGACTTGAGTTTGCTCAACTCTTTGCAGCTGTCTCCGCTTCCCTGATGAGCTATGATGTAATGGTAACTCTGGGCGTTTCTCTACAGCCTGTGCTTTTGTTTTGCTTGGTTGCCTCTGACAACCCCTAGCCATGTGCTCTGCACTGCTGATTTTAAAACTAACCTGAGTGTTTTCCTCTACTTCCATCGGTTCAATCTGCCTTGCGCCATGACAATATATGCACCTTACAGCTACCTCTGAGAAAGGACCAGCTGAAAGACAAACGGTGTGCCTCCCCAATGGCTGGGACTCCCTGAACAAACACATTGCACACATGTCTGGACATCAGTGGTGTGCATCTTTATGTACATGTTCTGTCTCACAAATAACTGAAACATGCATAACATATTTGTACAACTGTGTTGCTCACAGAAATCTCTGTTAGAAATATCTCCACATTGGCTAATGATGACATTGGTGATCTTGGGGTGTTAGTGTGGTGATTGAGCATGAGGGCATGCAATGAAGTGTCCTGCATCAGCACTAGAATTCTAATATTGCAGATGGCACATGGCTGATGTTCCAACATATCTGCAGGGAATGTTAGCACATGTACAGATGTTATTCTCAAAAATGTTTTGTTCAAGGATTTTAATCTAGGTGGTGCAAAATGATGTGTCGGTGCATTGCATGACCGCCAACTGATGTCAATGCTCTGATCATATGTGAGCCAGCCCTGAAATATGTGTCTGCCCACACAAACAAGAGGGAGCAGGAGCTAGGCAGGTAGGCCAAGATTAACTTGATAACTGCCAAGATATAATGGCAGAAAGATAATTTGGGAAAAGTAGGGCCAAGCTGACATGCACAGATGGCTATGTGTAGTGCATAGCAAAACACTGACATGCACCAACCATGTTATGTGCCCATGCTCTACCACACAATGCCCCCAACATACCTGATGGCAGTCACATAGCATACGTGCATGCACCAATCCCCCACATGAACAGCAATGTCCAGCATAGGCATGTGCACCTCAACCTAAGTTCCATTACTGTATGCCACCCCTTCTCAGGGATTATCTCATGTTCTTGCTGTGTCCTCCAACATACGGTTGATGGTGACCACAGATGCACTGTAGGTCCTTTTTGCTGTGTGTGGGCATAGAATAGAAAGGTATTTAGGACATACATCACACATCATGAGGTGCCATCCCAGTGCCTGCAAGTTTAATATGTCAAGTAGGAAGCGTCTAACATTCAACCATTACATTCCCATAACACAGCTGACACTGCAGGTGTAGGACATTCCAAACGATCAGTACAGAGTATGTTCACATCTGCACAGGCACATAGACATGTCCATGGCCACATGTTACAGGTATGTCATAGGTCCCCATCCTGTCTATCAGTGCTGACGGTTACTGACCTCTCAATGAACTCTGAGTATCAAACCAGCAAATCATATACAAGATGTCTGATGATGTTAGTCAAACATGATCCAATCTACTCTGTGACGCATGTAGTGGACAGGGACTGGCTGAAGATGTCATTGTGTCCAAGCTGTCATCCCACACACAGACATGGTGTTTGAAAAGTGTCACATTAGTCTGTTTGCATGTGAAAATATCATTGCCTCTTGTCAAAACTATACCATCATGTGTCAAACATGAATGCTGAGGCACTCAGATTTGCCATCAGACAAAACGTATGACATTTTTCAACACACAACACAATGCATGACATGATCACATCAATCACAGGGCAGAATCTGAAATGTAGCAATATTAGCAAAGTGAGTAAATTATTGGAAACGCTGCTGAAAGAGAAAATAGTGAGGTTTCTGGAGTCCAGCGGACTACAGGATCCGAGGCAGCATGGATTCACCAGAGGCAGGTCTTGTCAGACAAATCTAATTGATTTCTTTGACTGGGTGACCAGGGAGGTGGACCGAGGGAGAGCCCTAGATGTGGTGTATTTAGATTTCAGTAAAGCCTTTGACACTGTTCCTCACAGGTGACTTATAAACAAACTGAGCACCCTAGGGATGGACCCTAAAGTTACTGCTTGGGTTAGAAATTGGTTGGGTGGGAGGCGACAAAGAGTACAAGTAAATGGAGCTCACTCTGAGGAGAAAGATGTTATCAGTGGTGTGCCCCAGGGATCTGTCCTTGGTCCGATTCTTTTTAACATCTTTGTTAGTGATCTAGCAGAAGGGCTTTCAGGTAAGGTTTGCCTCTTTGCGGATGATACCAAAATCTCCAATAGAAACATAGAAACATGATGACAGAAAAAGACCACATGGCCTATCTAGTCTGTCCTTCCAAATCAACAACTAAAACAGTCCAATAGAAACATAGAAACATGATGACAGAAATGACCACATGGCCTTTCTAGTCTGTCCTTCCATATCAACAACTACAACAGTCCAATAGAAACATAGAATCTGCAATAGAGTAGACACCCAGGAAGGGGTAGATAACATGAGGAGGGATCTAGCTAAGTTTGAAGAATGGTCCAGAATTTGGCAGCTGGGATTTAATGTTAAAAAATGTAAGGTCATGCATTTGGGCTGCAGCAATCCAAGGGAGCAATATAGTATAGGGGGTGAAGTACTTTTGTCCACTAAAGAAGAGCGGCACTTAGGCGTGGTTGTGTCTGATGATCTTAAAGTAGCTAAACAGGTAGAAAAGGTGACGGCAAAAGCTAGAAGGATGCTTGGGTGCATACGGAGAGGAATGGCTAGCAGAAAAAAGGAGGTGATAATGCCTCTTTATAAGTCTTTGGTGTGACCTCATTTGGAGTATAGTGTGCAATTCTGGAGACCGCACCTTCAAAAGGATGTGAACAGGATGGAGTCGGTGCAGAGGGTGCTACTAAAATGATTAGTGGTCTTCATTATAAAGCATATGAGGACAGACTGAAGGATCTTAATATGTACACCTTAGAGGAAAGGCGAGGTAGAAGTGATATGATTGAGATGTTTAAATACCTTCGTGGTATAAATGTTCAGGGAGAGAGCCTCTTTCAATTGAAAGCAAGTTCTGCTACGAGGGGACATGGGATGAGGGTGAAGGGAGATAGATTCAGGAGTGATATGCGAAAATATTTCTTTACGGAAAGAGTAGTGGATCCGTGGAATAGTCTCCCAGTGGAGGTGGTAGAGATGAGGACAGTAACTGAATTCAAAAAAGCATGGGACAAACACAGAGGATCTCTAAAGGTAAAAAGGGGACTGTTGTAGTTGTTATGGAAGGACAGACTAGACAGGCCATGTGGTCTTTTTCTGTCGTCATATTTCTATGTTTCTATTATGTGGTGATCTGTAAAGGGCTGATCAAACCTCATCCCAGGAACAAATACTGAACATATGCCTGCACAGTGTATCAGTACAATGTGACTCACAATTTACACACACTGTAATGTAAAACGCATATGCACCTGGTAGCATTCTCCCTGTCTGGTACAAATATGAGGTCAGTAGGAGCAGTGCCATCAGACTATCCAAGGAAACATTTATGTTGGCTGCTTCCACAATGTCATGAAAAAATTTATGCAATGTTCAACACTACAACTTCTATCAGCTCTGTACACCAACATCTTGTTAATGTCAGCAAAACTATGGTGATCAGCAATATTAATGTTAAATAGGCTCTACTTTTTAACCATATAACTAACTTTTTTTGAATTTGATTGGAGACTATAGCAATCAGGTCTCAGAATTTAGACTGCTTCTTCGAGTTGCTCATAAAAGGCAAAACTGAGCGTCTGTTGTACATCAACGACCCGTATAATATTGCTAGAATTAGTCTTCCATTAGTACTTGATATTTTCTTTCTCTTATATCGTTTTTTTGACTTTTTTTTGAAGGTTTTTTAATATTTTTTTATATAACTATCCATAACTCATATATGAGACACATGCATAAAGCCAATGAAGACAGTGAAAAATTTTTACTTAGCTTTGCTTGATTTAAGGACTCTCATTCCCCCTGTAACTTCACGTGGAGGGGATTATCATGCCTCTTCATCCAATTGATCAAGCCGAAATTTTCACTTATACTACAATGCCACTCTGGACATGTTTTATCAGCAGGAATTTCAGGATTACACTATTCACTTGCTGCCACATTGGTCTATTATCGTTTCAGCTGTATCTCCATATGGTTATGGGAAAAACTTAAAATGTTCAAATTCCCTGTTCAGACACAATCGGAAAATGCTTATCTTATCTTGATGGTGTATAAATATCCCGACGCCACTTTTCGGCACCTTTTAAGCGTTTCACTCATTCCAATGAGTTTCCTCAGGGGATTATCTTCCTTCAAACCACTATAATCCAGACTTATCCGACTTCTTTTCAGGATGCTAGCGCGTTTTTTTGAAGTCGCAATTGAAGGACTCACACGAACACACTAGCATCCCGAAAAGAAGTCGGATAAGTCTGGATTATAGTGGTTTGAAGGAAGATAATCCCCTGAGGAAACTCATTGGAATGAGTGAAACGCTTAAAAGGTGCCGAAAAGTGGCGTCGGGATATTTATACACCATCAAGATAAGATAAGCATTTTCCGATTGTCATGGGATATATTTTGAATTGAATAACCCTGGCAGAACTATGAGGTCATTGATGCAAATAAGGCATTACCTGACAAACTTGAAAAGGTTTTGAGAACAATGCCATGTTAAGTCTGAGACCTCGGGGTTGATGTATCATAAAGTTTAAGATACAGTTAGATCGCTCTGCCTAGACAATCGGTTGATGATTTAAGATAGCTAGTTTATAAAAAAAAGACATTAATCTAACCTACAGGACATTGGAGGTAAAATAGTTTTTTTATTGCGTAATCGCATTCCTCCATAAGACGGACCTCATTTAGGGTAGTAATACACAGTGTATGCATGGCAAGTGATGCAACAGCACAGAAGGCAGTTATATTTGTGTAACCTACGCATGTATTTTATGTTTAATGCATACCTCTGATGCCACTGTGTATGATGCACCAGTCACATGTAACTGCCATGTTGTCATCTGTATGGATCTGTAACACAGTCGGCTGCATGTAGATCCACTTGCCCAAAGTAATTACCTCACCACACCAGCAGGAGTGACAGCCTGGCAAGCATATTCTGTATAGTCACAAACACAGCAGAGACTCATATGTTAGGATGTAGTCCTGAAGCACACAGGCTAGCATGCACATTTGTACACATATGCATCTCCCCACGTACACAGTACTTACATGAAAAGAGCTCCTCAATCAGATGTTGGAGGATTGCTGTGCCCAGATGTGTGTTTCCAAGGCTACGTACAGGAGGGCACACAGGATCATCTTCTAGATCCGGATTAATGTCGACTGGGATATTGTGCCTGAGAGCAATGTTGTGCAGGATGCAACAGGCCAGAATTATCTGTGCCACAGTCATGGGTCGGTATTGTAAGGCCCCACCGGTCTTATCTAGACACCTGAAGCGACTCTTTAAGATGCCAAAGGTGCACTCAATGACTGAGTGGCTGGAGGCATGGGCCTCATTGTACCTCATCTCTAAAGGAGACCGTGAAAAACACACAGGGGTCAGCAACCAGGCCCAACACCCATATCCAGCATCACCTGCAGAAAGAAAAATAGAAAGTTGAACAAGTAACATGTGTGTACACACAATGTCTGGATGTACATGCTGGTGCATCTCCATTACATCTTGCCCTTCCCCATCACACACACACACACAAATTATGTAGTTGTAACATCAAACATATTCAATAATGACATAAACACATAGCAGCTTTTGATGACATGTGTCCCTTATCCGCCGCCTCTCAGACGAATGTGAGACATACCAGTGATAATAATTAATGATGCCAACACACATATCCATGCCCATCTCTAACATTAATAACCTGCAATACACAAAATGCAGTAACACCAGTTATAAAGGACTGAACCATACCTAGCACAACATATCTCTGCCAGTCTTAAAGATACACCTCTCGGAAATATTTAAAAAAAACCTACTCATGAAATAGAACAAGTACCACTGTCACATTAACATGATGAGCCCACCTCTGGTCTGTTAAACATGCTAATCATAGTCTATCAGCAAACCAATAATTAGGGATCTGAATGTGCAAACTGAAAGACAACAATGAAAGTCAGGCAAAATGCTGAGAGGTGAATGGCGCACATATACCGAACCAGGCAGCAAACACCTATTAAATGCAGTTCAAGCTCACCAAGTCACTGTATAGGCATTGATTGGCAAGAGACACAAATAGGGATACACCACCAAGGCTGGCAGATGTACATGTGAGTATCCAGGTCATGAGAGGTGTAACCAGAAGATGTGCTGCCTAGAACATGCTGCAAAATGGCACATGATGAGCACATCACATGTGCAAATATCTGCAGAGGCTAAAATGACTGTCAAATAAAGCAGCAGTCTGGAATTTTGATCTAAACCTCATGGCTGCATGGTCCCGCAAATAACATAGTCAAAACAAATGCCAGACAGATGTCATTGTTAAAACACAAAAAGGGATGTGAACATCATTCTGGAGAGAGTGACATACTGAGATAGTATTCACAGGTACCAGACATTGGAGATTCCCACCACCAAAACTTAAATAAGGAAATAAGAGGGTATCATGTGCAATTGCTGCCCAGCCATAGAAAGACATGTATGCTATGGCTGTGCTGTAATATGCCATAGCAGAAAGACCAGTATGTAGAATGTCATAGAAAACTGCAGTGCTCCTGCAGTAGGCCATGTGTTGTTTGTGGCATGAGATACGCAGACATAAAGGTGCCACCCAAAACCACCTGTGATCCTGGCCCATCTGTGATAGTGGTCATGCACCCCAGATCACAGTATGTGCATAGTAGACAGAAAAAATGCCCACCCAGCAGGACAAAGTCCTCATACTGTCCACTCTCAAATTGTTAGAATAGTGCTGAGTGATGCAGGATATAAGAGCCATGGGTGGACCCTGTAAACCTAGGAACCACATTCAGAATATGCATATTTGCATCATATACAACCTGCACATTCAGGGAATGGTAGTGTTTGCTGTTGCAGAACACTGCCTCCCTGTCTCTGGGTAGTTCCAGGGCAATATGTTTGCAATCAATAGCTCCCATCACGTGTGGTATCCCTGCAATCTGCTCAAATGCCTGGTTCAGGGCTCCCCACTGTTGCCTACTGTTAGGAAATACAATGTAATTCCTTACCCGGCCAATTATGGCTTGCAGTACCTTGTGGAGACAGCGTGAGAAGGTGGCCCGGCTCATTACACTTACTGCAGCCACTGATGTCTGGAAGCAGCCAGAGGCAAAGATATGTAGGGCACTCAGGAGCTTGACCAACCCTGGTATGGCATGAGACCGGCCAGTCTGAGGCTCGAGGTCAGATCTTAGATCCTCATAAAGCTCTATAATAGCTCCTGTGCTCAGACGATGGAGGGAGATGACCCGGTCCTCACGCATGCCCTGGAGCATGGCCCTGGGCCTGTAGAGGCAAAGATGTTTGGGGTGCACCTCTGCATGCCTATGGCACCATGGTGCCCCATCCCTGGCCTGTGGATCCTCCACAGCTGCAGGTCTGTGTTGCTGCGGGACCAGACCCTTGCCCATTGCCACTCTCCCTTGGACACCATCTCCCTCCTCAGGCAACCACAGTTCTCCCTCACCATACAACCACTGGACAGTACTCACAGCAAATACAAAGTGAGTCATCATGGACGACAGCTTCAGAAAATGCACACTGCCTCAAATAGGGAGGGGATGGGCAAATGATCAGAACACTACACACCTGTGCATTACGCATCACACATGAGCAGCGGCGTTAATTGGATGTTGTGAGAGCCCCCCAGCACCCTGCGTATGTGTAAGATACAGAACGCAGGAGCAAGTCGTCCTGCACTTGCGTACGGTGCAGAATGGAAGTACAAGGTGCCATGCACATGCATTCTGCGCCTACCCGAGTTTCATGACAACTTGTGACTGCTCATGGGCTTGCTGTTCATGTTTTGGTATTATTGCATGGATTTCCCTCTCCGAGCAACATTGCAGTACTTAATAGCACAAGTACATGTCTGGACATAAATAGGGTTTGCAGCGCATGTCACACATAAAACATGATTAACTCCATTTGCATATGCACATGGAATCGCACCCACGTGCAAGACCTACTGTACGTGCATTATGCATCCTGTGTCTGCGCAGAGCACTCTGCACATACGTGAAGTGCCCTGCACATGTGCAAGGCACACTACACATGGGCGAGGCGCACTGCACATGCATGAGGCACCCTGCACTTGCGGGCCATGTTCTCCACAGGCACAGATCATGGGCTTGCTGTTAATGTTTTCCTCTCATAAGAACATAAGATATGCCATACTGGGTCAGACCAAGGTCCATCAAGCCCAGTATTCTGTTTCCAACAGTGGCCAATCTAGGTCATACGTACCTAGCAGTTTCCCCAAGGGCAGCATATTTTTAGTAGTTAGGACTGGCATGTGTGCAGACATTGATAGTCTTTGCACCTAGAACATGCCTCATTGTGTATGCCGATGTGCATGGCGCCTTGTGCCCATGGAAGGCACCGTGCGCATGTGCAGAACGCAGAATGCATATGCAGGGCACCCTGCGTATGCGCATCACACCCACCACATACATGAGGAAGGGCGCCCGGCATGTGCGGACTCCACCCTGCACGTGCAGACCACGCCCTGCACATTCGCACCATGCCCTGCATGTGCACGAGAAGCGCTGTTCATGAACAAACGGTGTAGGTGTGACACGCGGTGGAAGTCAGTGTTCAGTCCAGAGATGTGCTACTGCTCTAAAATACGTGAAACATGCAGCCTGAGGGGATAACAACTGACCAAGGTGATGAAACACATGAAGAGCAGCCCCATGAGCAGTCTGGGGTCCAGCCCCCAGAAGAGGAACAAGCTGGGCCATCTGGAGTGGTGCAGCAAACACAAGAGCAACATGACAAGCCCATACCTGGCAAAAGGAAAAGGAGGAGTGTCCCCGTCGAGGTGCGCAAGAGGGTGATGTGGTTCGCCCAGCAGGAAAATGACATCCTCCTGGCCAATGTTTTGGAAAATTATGATGTGCTCTATGGGCATCTCAGTACAAAAATACCTCTGAGCACAAGAAACATGGTCTGGGAGGAGATCCGGGAAGCTGTTGAGACTGGTGGACCACCCAGGGATATTGAGAACCTCAGAAAGAGGTATATTGACATAAAACGTGGTGTCCGAGCACACCTCAAAGAGGAGCGCCAGCATGCAATGGGCACAGGTGGTGGCGGACCCAGTGGGGCACAACTTTCTTCCCTTGAGCAACAGCTGGCAGAGAGACTGGGGCCCATCTACATACATGGACTGCCCCCAGAGCTGGACACAGCCCACCTAGTGCTGGTAAGTGTTTAAATGTGATTTCCCACCATCTACCTATTTGCTAAATGCACGTGCCTTTCCCCCTCATAACATGTCACCAGTAGCCTGTACTGCTGCTCCCTTATCAGATATTTGATAACATTCACAATATTGGTCTTTGTCCATTCACCCATTGTATAATGTTCTTTGGCCTGGTGTACTGATGATGCAGTATAGCTAGAGCCCTAAGAAATATAACAACAACTATTACTATACATATGTGACTCGCGACAAATGCAACCCTGTTAATCAAGCACACACACTGTCCTCTGCAAGCAACTGACACATGCTGTAGATATGGATGACCATATGGCCATACATATACCGTGTATGCACCTAGCTACATGTATGACCCTATGGCCTGTGTGATTGCTGTATGCATGGACCTGTGCAGCTCTCTCAGTGACAACCAAAGTGTATTTCCACCTTGCTTATGACCTGTCCTGAGTGGCCCCAGGGACAGCATGGTACCATACAATGTGAAACTGTCTTGATATGGGCATGTACCAGGATGTGAACTGTACTGAGTGTACATTGTCTTTCCCCAGGCAACACACAGCAGATGGAGGTTGAAGACCAGGATGATGGTACTATGACGGAGGTGTGCCACACTGACATACCTACAGGGGGTGATGGTGCCCTTGTCGCAACACCACCAGCTGCTGACACAGGGGTTGAGGTGCCTGCAGCTGCTGCAGAGGAACTAACAGAGGGAGAGGATGTTTTTGAGGAGGGGGAAAATGACATACATCTACACCTCACAGGTAGCAGTAGCACTAATGAGGGGACAAGCACCCAGACAACAGAACCAGAGAGTGGACCATGCCCTGCCCCAGTGTCATCTGAGGCTGCCAGTTCCCAAAGTCTGATGAGGGAGATGATGCAGGAGTTGCATCGCTACACGGACACAACCCATGCAGACCTTGCAGGTGGGTGACAAACCATGTTGTGGCACATGGTGTGATAGGGTACAGTCATTGTTGGTGGGGGGGGGGGGGGGAATTGTTTTGTGAGAGCCAGAAGGGAAGAAGTTAACACAAAGAACATCTAACATGTGTCCAACTAGCTGGCATTTGTACTGCATGTGCGTCGTGGGATGCTAAGGGTATTAGGTGACATCAGATGGAAGAAATGTGAGAAAAAACACACATTTACAGAGCACAGGAGACAGAAGCTATCATTAGCATGTGTATGGCAGTTTGGCATGGGGCCTAATGAGGCCTAGTGTGGAAAATGTCAGAGGATTAGAGAACTAATAAGCCATATATATGGTAGCTTTATTGAAAATAAGGGATGGAAAGACAACCCAGGTGGAATGTTGAATAAGTGGGAAAAGGGTCAGATAACAGGGAATAAATCTGACAAAGACCTGAGCACATGGTTATATACAAGGCCATAAGGGTCAACAGGTCAGCAGAAATGGGACTGCAGACATGACAGGGCAAAGGAAGGAATGAAAGAGAGAATCCATATGCCAGAAATTAAAAGCAAAGGGAATAATTAAAGGGACCAAGTTGAAAAGAAAATCTATATGACAGGACAGATATTTCAAAGATTGGAAATTGATGCCACATATTTCTGAAGAAGGTGGTTTGCAATTTTCCACTGCATGTCTGCTAATGAGTGAGTGGGTATGATCTTGATTCTTTGTGCTGTGTGAAAGGTTTTCCTTAGTTTATCTTTGAGTGTAGTTAGGAACCATATATCCTTCTCTTTCACTGTGCTAGGATCTTTTGATGGGCAGGAAATCTCATAATGATTTCATAGCTGTAAATAGATATAACCATACAAATATCATATTGTACAATTGTAATCCAGTGTGTAAAATGTACAAAATGTTTGCTGTGTACATTTTTTAATGTAAACCGCTACTGATCACTGGAAGAAGTAGTATATAAATGTAGTGGAGTGGAGGAGTAGCCTAATGGTTAAGAACACTGGCTTGGGAACCCAGAGAACAGGGTTCAATTCCCACTAGCACTCCTTGTGGCCTTGGGCAAGTCACTTAACCCTTCCTTGCCTCAGAAAAATCCAAGTTTTCAATGTCCCTGTTTAATGTACATTACCAAGTTTAAGTTTCAATGTAAACCACTTTGATTGAAATGATAAAGCAGTATATAAAACATGTTAAAAAAAATAAAATAAATAGCTGTAAACTTGTGAGAAGAGGATGAGGGAATTCCCAACGTTCCTTTGTTATTAGCTCGTTTAGTTGCGCTTCTTATATGCTTGTTTCTGTGATATGAGAAGGAAATGAAGGTGTTTTTTTGGTAAGGGAAATCTTTGAGAATTTTGTACCATGTATGAGTATAATCTGCCTGAGGTGTGTTTTATTGGGAGGAGGTGGTAGGCCCTCCCTGTATATGTGCTAGTTTGCAAGGATTTGTTCCCCTCCTGCAGGGAAGAGGAGATTGCGATATCTGCTTGCCCTCCAGAATCAACCCCTCCCCCTGGATCCATACAGTATGCACACGGTACTGGGCGAACATGTGACCTGCGGTTACTACTGTCAATCTGTGTTGTTCTGATGTTATGTCTCTGTCATCCCTGAGCACCCAGTTGCATGTGTTATCATGGCTGGTGTGTGAACAGTGCATTATTATTCCCAGCCATTATTCCACAGGTATCCAACAGGAGCTCCAGGGTCTCCACCAAGACATGGCCCAGGAGTGGGAGCAGAACCGCGCAAGGGCCTGGGGGACAGAATCGCTGGCTGAGGCTGTCAGGGCCATGGTGGCAGCAATCAACAGCCAGACGGATATAATGGAAGCCATGTCTGCAGAGTGGCAGCAGTCAGCAGCAGCGGCAGCAGCAGCAGCGCCAGCAAGGGTGCTAGTGGGGCAGGACGGCATGGTCATGGGCGCCCACGCAGGCAGTAGTCCTGGGTAGAGGTGCAATTGGTGCCATGTAAATAAATATTCCTTAATTCACTACCTCTTGCAGCCAAATGTCCATTGTTGCTGGGTGTTCTATCATATTTCCCTTTCAGACATATCTTTACCTGGGACCCAAACCCTTCCCCCCTGGTGAGGTACACTATAGGCCCTTTCATTTCCAGTCTCCATTCCCAGTCTCTGTGGGTGAGTAATGTCTCCTCGCTGTTTCTGTAGTCACGGCCCTGGCCTTGTACTGGCCAACTCACTCCTTCTCCACAATATCCATGTGATAGCTTGGACATGCCATTTGTTGTTCTCTGACAGTGACAGGTTATGGCCCAACCTCTGTGAACACAAAGTCACATATCCACTCCTTACTCACATCTCATGCATACTCCTGTAATCAATTACCTGATGGTCTCCCTGGGTATCATCTCTCTCCCCTTAGATATGTACAACCCTCCTTTGTGTGACATGTCTCCCACAAGTAATGTTGTGCTTGTCACACCCCGTTTTCATGCCATCTTAGTGGCCCCATATCTATTTCTGCATCCATTTTGAGGGGCACTTGGTGACCTTGACTTGCATTTGCAAAGCTCCTCCTCACTACCTTTCCTCTCAGTAATCTCCTTAACCCAAACTTCTTTGGGGATTGCGCCCTTTGGTAATATAGACTCCATATGTGCCCTTCTGTTCTATTGCTAGATCCTAACTTTGCCCCATTTACCTTGCTGCAACTTTGGCGTGTTACAAGATGCCTGTGTCTGCACGCCAGGCCCCTTACCTGACCCCGTTCATATCCTGTCTGAGCACTCAAATCTTTGCTGCAGCTTTTGGTTCCTGCCTTTCCTGTTCCCCTGATTTTATTTAGCAGTCCCCCATGTTTTGTCTGTGTCTACACCATCTGTGTTGTCAGTCTTTACTAGATGTTAGGCTCTGCAGAGCAGGGTTTTACACATGTGTGTACAGTGCCGCACACATATGCTCAGTAGTAGCAGTAGGAGTAGTAGTCTGACATGTGTGGCTGTGTTTGTCATTACCATGGCAATGTACGTGTACAGCCCCTACCTGCTGTGGGTCTGGGTGTACACGCACCTAGGTATAAATGTCATCTGTGCCTTCACATCAGATATGCAACAGCACATCCCCACCTGTCCCCCATATATGTGACCCATGGCTCCTCCCCTCCAATTGTAAGTGACATGGACATGCAGGCCATTGTTATCATGGCACAACACAGGTATCACCTCCAGGGAACATGCTCACAGTGGCATGGGTAGCGTATCTTATATGTGCACATGTAAGCACCCGCTCCTGTAGGAGTCTTCACCCCTTACAATGTGCACCCTAATTGTGGGCTGTGGGGTAGGCTTGACATGATTCTGGGCCAACCGTCCCTCAGGACCATACATGGATTGGTGCTGCAGGCCCACTCCTGCATACCTGTACCCAATGAGTGAACCCCACCACAGCAGTGGATCGACTCATTGAACTACACCTACTCCTGCCACAACGTATGTTCTCCTATTCCACAGTTCTGTCATGGCTCTGCTAATGTCCTGTCCACTGTGCCATGTGTGCACTCATAGGCATGTCCTGGGCTCCAGGCATGTGGGTCCAGTGTGCACGACATAGAAACCAACAGGTCCCCTGCTGTGGCAGTGAGGGATAGAAACATAGAAATATGATGGCAGAAAAAGACCACATGATCTATCTAGTCTGTCCTTCCATATCAACAACTACAACAGTCCCCTTTTTACCTTTAGAGATCTTCTGTGTTTGTCCCATGCTTTTTTGAATTCAGTTACTGTCCTCATCTCTAACACCTCCACTGGGAGACTATTCCACGGATCCACTACTCTTTCCGTAAAGAAATATTTCCACATATCACTCCTGAATCTATCTCCCTTCACCCTCATCCCATGTCCCCTTGTAGCAGAACTTGCTTTCAATTGAAAGAGGCTCTCTCCCTGAACATTTATGCCATGGAGGTATTTAAACATCTCAATCATATCACTTCTATCCCGCCTTTCCTCTAAGGCAGTGGTCCCCAACCCAGTCCTATGGGGCCCACCGGCCAGTCAGGTTTTCGGGATATCCCTATGCATGAGATATATATGCATTAGAGATATCCTGCCAACCTGACTGGTTTGTGGCCCTCCAGGGCTGGATTTGGAGACCCCTGCCTTATACCTCTGTCATTTAAGATTGTGAGTGGGCAAGGTACAGATGTCCTAGACATCGAAAGGGTATTTAGAATGTGTCACATTCCTCCTCGATTCTCACCACCACCAAAAAGTTGTCTAATTAGACAATTTTTTGGTGGTGGTGAGAAGTGAGGAGGACTGTGACAAATTCTATCTAACCTTTTTGATGTCTTGGACATCTGCACCTTGCCCACTCACAATCTTAAATGACAGAGGTATAAGGCAGGGGTCTCCAAATCCAGCCCTGGAGGGCCACAAACCAGTCAGGTTGGCAGGATATCTCTACTGCATATATATCTCATGCATAGTCATTAGGGATATCCCGAAAACCTGACTGGCCGGTGGGCCCCATAGGACTGGGTTGGGGACCACTGCTCTAAGGTGTACATATTAAGATCCTTCAGTCTGTCCTCATATGAAGACCACTAATCATTTTAGTAGCCACCCTCTGCACCGACTCCATCCTGTTCACATCCTTTTGAAGGTGCAGTTTCCAGAATTGCACACTATACTCCAAATGAGGTCGCACCAACGACTTATACAGAGGCATTATCACCTCCTTTTTTCTGCTAGCCATTCCTCTCTGTATGCACCCAAGCATCCTTCTAGCTTTTGCCATCGCCTTTTCTTTTTTTTTGAACTTTATCTTTATTACAAACTTAATTCAGTAGTACAAACAATACAGAAGCCAATCCATTTACACCCTAATGTATTCCCCCCACCCCCCCAACGTCTACCATAACATAATCTTCCTATCGATCTTACACCTACCATTCCCCACCACCCGGCGCAATGTGGGCGACCAGGGAGTAAACGGTCCAGGGCTGCCTTTTGGGAGTCTGAAGTTGTCAGTGTAGGGCTGTGAACTGCTCCAAAGCATACCACTTAGAAGCCATAGAAGCGTGGCCCCTAAGGTTCAATGAGAGTTCATGGGCCTTTTCATATTTGACATACAGGCATACTCGATTCCACCATTCTAGCCAGTTTGGTTTTATAGGGTTCTTCCAGTGTAAGAGTAAGAGTTGCATTGCAATCTGTAGCATAAAGTTTAAGAGGAAGAAGTTCTTCCGATCCAGAGATGGAATCTGAGCAAGGTTCCTGCAAATTAGTATGTCCCAGGTTAGCTGAGTATTGAATTGTAGTATACGTTGCATTTTGGCCCATAACGGTCTCCAGTACTCCTGAATGCAAGGACATTCCAGCAGCATATGTTTCAGAGATCCCACATCCCCACCACAGGACCAACAAAGATTATCTGACTCCTCGTGCCATTTGGCTAACTTTACTGGTGTGATGTAGGCGCGATGAGCAAGAAAATACATAGACTGAGTGAGTGATGCGGACTTTGATGCCCGAACAGTGGTATTCCAAAACCTTGTCCAGAATTTCTCTGTAATATCCGCACCTGTCTCCGCTCTCCAGACATCCATAAGTCCTTTATTCCGAGGGGAAAGCCAGTCCCTAAACATTGAGTAGAATTTCGAGATGATTCCAGATTGGACACTGATGCCCTCAATCAGCATTCTCAACCCCCAATCCTGGTGACATACCTTAGGAGGGCCTATGGATCCGCTTATACAATGTCTTAATTGTATCCATTGAAAGTAGCAGTCAAATGGAAGGCGAAATTCCTGATGTAAGCTATCGAAGGTCTTCCAGGTTGCATTATCTACTAATTGTCCCACCGTCCAAATTCCACACTTTTGCCATTTATCCCAGGCACAGGTTAATTTGTTGACTTTGAACGCAGGGTTATGCCATATAGGCACCTGTAGGGAGGCCGGGTTAGTCTTGCTGAGAAGGGGAAGCAGGGCCTGAAATGCCAGTTGCATGGAAACAATTATGCTCCCCACATGCGAAGCCTCGGGAAACTTCATTCCCATGAGTAAAGGTAGTGGGCAAGGTGCCACTGTACGCTCCTCAACTTCCAGCCACGTAGGCTTCCAATCCAGAGTCTCACTCATGGTCCATAAAGCGCCCTGCTTTAACAGGGCTGCCAAATGGGACCAGTAAAAGTCCGGGAAGTGCACTCCCCCCACTGCCTTACTGGATTTCAGTTTTTTCAGTGCTATTCTTGGCGTTTTCCCTGCCCAGAGGAATCTTGAGAGTATACGTTCCACCTTCCGATATTCCCGAGTCGTAAATAAAGTTGGGATCATGCCCAAAATATAGTTGATTTTTGGGACCAACATCATCTTGATGGCTTTCAGGCGCCCCCACCAAGTGAGTTGTAAAGGGGACCATTTCAGAGTAAACTCTCGCGTCATCTCCAATATCAGCTGGATATTTACCTTCATTGTTTCTTCAAGGGAGGTGCAATATCTGACCCCCAAATATTTCACAGCCGTGCCTTCCCATTGGAAAGGGAAATCCATCAATGAGGTCCGGTACACTCTCGAATTTAGCGGGAAAGCTACCGATTTGGACCAGTTGACCTTGTATCCAGAGAATGCTGCGTATTGAGTTATAATCCGTAAGAGAGGCGTACAGGAATCCAAAGTAAGGAACACTAATAGGTCATCTGCATAGGCGGATAATTTAACATGTAGGTCAGCAACTTTAATGCCATGAATTTCTTTGGATTGTCGAATCTTCAGCAGCAACGGCTCTAGAGCCAGATTGAATAAGAGCGGTGACATAGGGCAGCCTTGTCTCGTGCCTCGGCAAAGCAGGAAAGAGTCCGACTGTAGACCATTTGCAAAAATTCAAGCAGAAGGGTTTGTGTATAACACCCGTACCATATCTAAAAAGCCCTTTGGAATCCCAAACCACTCCATCGTTCTGTAAAGGAAGGGCCATTCAAGTCTGTCAAATGCCTTTTCAGCATCCAAAGAAAGGCCTATCAGAGGTAGATCAGCAGAATCCGCCTTCTCGAGGATGTTGCATAACAATCTCCCATTGTCCGCAGTCGATCTTCCGGCCACGAAACCACATTGATCAGGGTGTATTAACATATGCAGGATCTTGCCCAGTCGCGCAGCCAGAACACTGGAGTAAATCTTGTAGTCAATATTCAGTAATGATATAGGTCTATAGTCCTTCCCCGGTTTTTCCAGCACCACAACCGAAGCACTAGCAAACATTCCCGTATGGGCATCACTCTCCCGGAGAGCCTGATAGTAAGTTTTCAACCAAGGGAGTAGATCTGAAGCTAACATCTTATAAAATTCTGCGGGAAGCCCATCGGGACCGGCAGCTTTCCCGTTTTTCATCCGTGCAATTGCTTCCTCCAGTTCCGGCAGCGTAATGGGTTCAACTAGCGAGGCAGCTTGTATTTCATTGAGCTTAGGATGGGCCACACTATCCAACCATTCCTTACACTTCTGATCATCCAGTTGTACTTCTGAGGAATACAATTGTGCATAGAAGTCCTGAAAAGATGCCAAAATGTCAGCATTATTGGTTAAGGAGCCTTTCTGTGCATCTCTTAAGAGAGCAATCTGTGCCTTTGCCTTACGGGATTTTAATCTTGTAGCAAGGAGCCGCCCAGCTTTGTTATTTTCCGTATAGTACCTAGTCTGCTTTAACATTGTGCTTCTGTCTACCTCTGAGCTTAAGATCATGTTGTACTGATATCATAGCTTCTGTAGATGAGATAATGCAAGCTTGTTAAATTGCTTTTGCAGTACTCTCTCTCCTGCTCGAATTTGTTGATCCAGATCCTTCAACCGCGCATTCGCCTTTCTAGCCTCCGTGATGGTCAGGCTCGTAATCTGAGCTCTAATCGTAGCTTTAAAGGCTTCCCACCATGCCCAGTTAGGAGTATCATCTGGCGAGTTAATGTTGAAGTATTCCTTTATGACAGATTTTAAGTGTTCCCTAACCGTATCTTCCGCTAGTAGCGATCTCTTGAAAGACCATCCCTGAGATGCTCCGCTACCCGTTATCCCGCTGAGTTCCAGGTCAACTGCTGCATGATCCGAAATATGACTACTGAGAATATTTGAGCTGTTGACCTGTTGTATCAGTAGTTTAGATACGAGAAAAAAATCTATACGCGAATAAGAATCGTGAGGGGAGGAAAAAAAAGTATAGTCTTTTTCAGAGGGGTGAAACAGCCTCCATGCGTCTACCAGGCCCACCTCCGACATCATAGACTGCAGTACCGTTAGAGCCCTTTGTTTCCTCCCGATTCTGCTAGGAGAACAGTCTAATAAGGGATCGAGCACCATATTGAAGTCACCACCAACCACGATTGGGAACTGAGCATCTTCTTGGATCGCTGTTGCAAGTGAATAGAAGAACTCCGGGCTATCCACGTTGGGGGCATATACGTTATAAATAAGTAAATGCTTGTTTCCAATAATTAAGTGCACTTTTGACCACCTCCCCTCAGGATCCCCACGGACAGCTGAGATGTGAGCACCCATCTTTGTGTTGAGTAGAATAGCCACCCCATTTTTTTTCCCAAGGGCTGGTGCATGAGAGACCAACGCATATCGGCCCGTGGCCAGCTTTTTAGATTCCGCAGTGGATAGATGCGTTTCCTGCAGTAATATGATGTCTGCCTTTTGCTTTTGACAGTAAGCCATTATTTTCTTGCGTTTAGCTGGATGAATAATGCCCTTGACATTCAGTGAGATTACTCTAAGGGGGTTCATGTTTGTAAAGTTTAGAGCACATATTTCTTCTCTCCAGAACCCGTCCCTCCAGGCAGTCCCTGTACATAGCCCTTTCCCATATGAACATTATTTGCAGTCCACATTGCGCCAATCGGGCCCCTGTGAGAGGGCTCCACCTTAATGGGTGAGACAGCAAGAAAACAATAGGCTTCCACAGGACCCTCATAATATCTGAAAACATAAACGAAATAATGCAACAATATAACAGATGTTCTCATAAACTGAAACATTTAACTTCCCCAGCAGGTCTAGGCACTTTAGTTTCCCCATTCCCCCCAACCCCTTAAGTATGCCAATACAATTGCCCACTCTCAGCCAATCTTATGTCTTAATCAACATTGTAAGTAATCTCAACATCTAACACCTATGCAAATGGAATGTCTGTGTGACTCAAGGCCCGAGCAACCCACTCTCAATTGCTAAAGGAATACCATCTAGCTCGTCCTCCTCAAGATGGTGTTTCACAATGCATGCGAAGAGCTTCTTGGTCCTCGATGAATTGAAGGAGCAGTTTCGGGTCCTTGAAGACCTTGGTACGGTTGTCCAGGGTGACCTTGAATCTGGCAGGATAGAAGAGCCCATATCTAGCTTGTAAGTGTTGCAACCTGGGTCTTAAATCCAAGAATTGTTTCCGACGGTCCATTGTTGCCTTGCTGAAATCCGGAAAAAAGAATATTTTATGTCCTTCAAACGTTAGGGCTGTGGACGCTTTAGCCGCGTTCATTATTTGTATCGCATGGTGATGCCTTAGAAGGCAGAAGATCAAGGGACGCGGTTTCCGGCCAGCAGGGCCTTTCTGCGAAGGTATTCTGTGGGCCCTCTCAATTTCTAGCGGCCTTCCAAAATTTATGCGCAGTAGCTTTGGGATTTGATTTTCTAGAAAAGCTATAGGATCTGAACCTTCAGCCCCTTCAGGCACGCCGACTATGCGAATGTTGTTTCGACGGAGCCTGTTACTTATATCCTCCAGCTGTTGCTCCAGGTGTCCCATTTTCTGCACCGATTTTTGCATGTGCTGCAGCCTCTCCTCATGGCCGGCGATCACAAGGTCCGCTCTCCCAACTCGCCCAGTGAGGTCCCCTATCTGCGCCTTCATTTCCTGCATGTCAGCTTGCACTTGCATTAAAGTTTCACCGTTAGATGAGACTAACGCCCGAATCGCCTTTACCTCAGTCAGCAATTCTTTCATGGTCTCGTCCGGTTCTCTCCCTGATGGGGCCTTCTGAGGTGAGGGGGGGTCCGGTTTAGCTCTCTTTGAGCCAGTATTTACGCCCGAGGAAAATTCCAATTTAGTTTGCTTCCCACTAGCCATGTTCTTCTCCAATTACCGAATGCCACCAAAGCAAAAGTTACTAGGGGACAACTTTCGTTTCGTTTATTTTTCAGGATTCTGTACAGGCCCGCAGGAGCTAAAAGCTCACACAGCCATCTTGCTTTCCGGCTAGCTCCGCCTCCTGCCATCGCCTTTTCTACCTGTGCAGCTACTTTAAGATCATCAGACACAACCATGCCTAGGTCCCGCTCTTCTTTAGTGGACAAAAGTACTTCACCCCCTATTGCTCCCTTGGATTGCTGCAGCCCAAATTCATGACCTTACATTTTTTAACATTAAATCCCAGCTGCCAAATTCTAGACCATTCTTCAAGCTTAGCTAGATCCCTCCTCATGTTATCTACACCTTCCTGGGTGTCTACTCTATTGCAGATTTTGGTATCATCCGCAAAGAGGCAAACCTTACCCGACAGCCCTTCTGCTATATCACTAACAAAGATGTTAAAAAGAATCGGACCAAGGACAGATCCCTGGGGCACACCACTGGTAACATACTTCTCCTCAGAGAGAGCTCCATTTACTGGTACTCTTTGTCGCCTCCCACCCAACCAATTTCTAACCCAAGCAGTAACTTTAGGGTCCATCCCTAGGGTGTTCAGTTTGTTTATAAGTCGCCTGTGAGGAACAGTGTCAAAGGCTTTACTGAAATCTAAATACACCACATCTAGGGCTCTCCCTCGGTCCAACTCCCTGGTCACCCAGTCAAAAAAATCAATCAGATTTGTCTGACAAGACCTGCCCCTGGTGAATCCATGCTGCCTCGGATCCTGTAATCCGCTGGACTCCAGAAACCTCATTATTTTCTCTTTCAGCAGCGTTTCCAATAATTTACTCACCACCGAAGTTAAACTAACCGGCCTGTAGATTTCAACCACATCCTTACTTCCACTTTTGTGTAAAGGCACCACATGAGCCTCTTTCCAGTCCTTTGGCACTACTCCCGACTCCAACGAGTCATTGAAAAGGTCAGTCAGTGGAGCTGCTAGAACGTCCCCATGTTCCCTAAGTATTCTAGGGTGTATCCCATCCGGTCCCATCGCTTTGTCTACTTTAAGTTGAGCTAGTTTCTCATGAACACAGTCTTCTGAAAATTGTTCAAGATGTCCCTCGCTTCTGTTCCTGTTTGTGGGTGTTTTCTGAGGTCCTGCTCCTGGTTCTTCATCTGTGAACACAGAACAGAAATATTTATTAGGCAATTCCGTTTTATCCTTATCAGCTTCTACATATTCCTCCCCTGCACCCTTGAGTCTGACAATACCACTTTTGCCCTTCCTCTTCTCACTAATATATCTGAAAAAATGTCTTATCCCCCATTTTATTGCATTGGCTATTTCCTCCTCCTTTTGAATCTTTGCCTTCCTGACTACTTTGCTAGCTTCTCTAACTTTTTCCAAATACAGATGCCTGTCTTCCTCTCTCTGTGATCTCTTGTATTTCATGAAGGCCTCCCTCTTTTTCTTCACTTTTTCAGCTACTTCTTTCAAAAACCATAGTGGTCTCCTTTTCCTTTTACCTTTATTTACCATTTTAACAAAAAGGTTGGTTGCCCTTAAAATATCCCCTTTCAGTTTTGCCCACTGTTTTTCTACATCCCCCAGCTGTTCCCATCCCACTAACGACTCCCTGAGGTATTGGCCCATCTTCGCAAAGTTAGTCTTCCTAAAGTCTAAGATCCTCACCTTTGAATGGATTCTAACAGCCCTAGTCCTAATACTGAACCACACCATCTGGTGATCACTGGATGCAAAATGATCTCCCACTACAACATCAGAAACACTTTCACCATTGGTAAGCACCAAGTCCAGTATGGCCCCTTCATGTGTGGGGTCTGTTACCAATTGCCTGAATAGTTCTCTCTGTAGAGAATCCAGGATCCCCTTACTTCTAGATGATACTGCAGCAGGAATGTGCCAATCAACATCTGGCATATTAAAATCTCCTATCAGTAGCACTTCCCCTTTCCTAGCAATGCTGCATATGTCTTCAATTAACTCTGTCTACCTCTTCCTCTTGTGTGGGAGGTCTGTATATCACACCAATGCAAATAGATTTCTTTTTCCCTCTTTCTAGTTTAACCCACAATGCCTCCTCTGTCCCTTTTAAGCTCTGTTTTTACATATAGTGCCACTCCTCCTCCCCTTCTTCCTACCCTGTCCTTTCTGAATAAAGTATAGCCTGGTATTGTTATATCCCAATCATGGTTTTCTGTGAACCATGTTTCTGTAACTGCCACTAAATCCAAGTCAGCCACTCCCAACAAAGCTTCAACATCAGGGATCTTATTTCCCATGCTACGGACATTTATACACACTGCTTTGCATATGTTACCCCTGTTACCCATTTCCATAAAGGTATTTAATGTATCACCTACCTGGGGGCTTTCACCTACCTGGGGGCTTTCCTCACCCATCCCCAACGAATCTAGTTTAAAGCCCTTTTCAGTAGATTAGCCAGTCTACTACCAAAGATGCGTTGACCTTTCTTGGACAGATGTATGCCATCTCTGCTCTTCAACCCTTGGAACAGCATCCCATGGTCAAGGAAACCAAAACACTCTCAATGACACCATCCACGCAGCCATGCATTCATCTCCAGGATGCGAGCCTCTCTGCCTTGTCCTTTACCCTCAACAGGGAGGATTGAAGAGAACACCACCTGTGCACCTAACTGCTTCACCCTCTGTCCCAGAGCCATGAAGTCACTTTTGATACGTTCCGAGGTATACCTGGCAGTATCATTTGTTTCAACATGGATTAGCAACATTGGATAATAGCGGGCTTGATGAGTCTCGGCAAACTCTCCGTAACATCTTGGATTTTGGCACCAGGCAGACAGCATACCTCTCTGGACATCAAGTCTGGTCGGCAGATGGATGTCTCAGTACCCCTCAGAAGAGAGTCTCCAACCACCACTGCCCTTCGTTTCCTTGTGGTCACTGATTCTGCAACTTTGGGGTACTTGAGCTCTGGTTCTTCCCTTTCCAGGGATGCTTTCACCTCCTCCACTTCCAGGGCTGCATAATGGTTCTTCAATTCAAGGGCTGGAGAAGTTGGATTGGTGATTTTGCAGGCCCTGGTGACTTGTGTCCAACCATCGACATGCTGTTGGCACCCAACTTCTCCTCTGCTGGAGAGCTTGGTTGCTGCAAGAAGCATCTCATCAATGTACTTCTCACTATCTTGAATGCTCCTCAGCCTCGCCACCTCCTCTCTGAGTTCCTCCACTTGTTTCCTCAGAGCTTCAGCATGCAGGCACCCTGCACATGGAACCGGTCCTTCAACTGGCATTAGGGATGCACCACCTGGGGGGAACCGGGAGATTGCATTCAGCACTACGCATGCCCATCCTCCACTGCAAGCTCTTTGGACTGCATCATGTATGTGACACATGTGTATCAGTGAGCAACACAGGGAAACAATGCTATTTGTATACCAATGTGCAAATGCATGAACAACTATATATTTACAAAAAATCAAATAAACAATTTTCTCTATACAAAAAATAAATTCTCCTTTGGCCACTGGCCTGCATACATATATTTACAAAACAAAATTTACAACTACATATGGCACACATTGCCAACATTGGTGGTAGTGGGATCACAGCCCACAACACTTCTGTGCCCTGTGGTTGTGGCAGCACCTGTGACACAGGAATTCAGAGGGCAGGTGAGCGACTACCTCATCATGTAGTCTAACGCTCCTGGGGGCCACCATGGCCTGATGGCTCATGGGCTGTGGAAGCTTCAACCACTTCCCTTAGCCTCCGCAGCTCATGAGCCATCTGGACCACGGCTTCCACCACCTGCTCCATGATCTGGGTCTTGGCACGCTGGCCCAGAGAGATGGCAACCAGTGCTGCAGACAGTGTGTGGACACGTTTGCCCCCTCCCGGCCCCCATGTGTATGGGGTCTGGGTTGAGGCGTACACTCATCCCCTTTCTGCAGCACTGCTTGCCACCCCTTCAGCTGCCCGTAACCCAGACTCAGGGCATTGGGACAGGAGGCAGGGACCCCCATGGCCCTCTGCAGTCCTGTGTGCCAGGTTACTGGCTACAACCAGGTCAGTGATGCTGGATGGCCCCCTGGTGGTACGGGAATGTGGCCTTCCTGGCACAAACACCTCCTTTCCCTGCTCAACTTCCTACACCACCAGGGGGGGCATCCTGCCTCACAACCTCCCCCCTACCACCCGGGGGGGGGGGCATCCTGCCTCACAACCTCCCCCACAGACCCCATGTCCCCCTTCCCCCGACTCCCTCCACCTCCCCCCTCTCCCCCACCACACCCCCTCCCACTCTCACACACTCCCCCACCTCCCCCTCCCCTCCCCATCTCCTCCTCCTCCCCTTCCACCAACACCACCTCTGCTTCTGCTACCTTACCCACCTCAACCTCCCCTCCTCCTCCTCCCCCTCCTCCTCCTCTTCCTACTCCACTACCACCTCCTCCTCCTCCTCCACCACCGCCTCCTCTACAGCCCCTGCCTCAGATGCAGCCTGTGGCTCTGTTCCTCCATCTGCAGGCACGGTGAATGGAAACAGAGAATGTTGCATCAGCCACTTGTTCACTGCTTCCAGGGCAACTAGCAACAGCCACAACATCTGCAAGCATGGTACATAACTGGTGGCGCATCGACCACACAGCTGCTCAGCATGCACACCAGGACATACAGTGACCCCAGAACTGACAGGATGTAAGCTGCATATGCATATGCATCCAAGGGGTGTGCATCTGATGGACAAGGGGTGCAGATTGAGATGGCAGTGTTGGCTGATTCAGGGAGATCTGGGGCACCGCTGGCATGTTAGTGCATAGGTGCCCACCTGCCCTCACACTACAGATGTCAGCTCCCCAATGCCACACCACATGGGGTCCCCTATGGTGCATGCACAGAACGGGGGGGGGGGGGCGATGGTGTTTGCACACCAGCAGTGGGGTCCCCTGATGCATGTGTATGGTATGGGCAGGAGGTTGGGTGTGTGGCTTTCATTCTGCGTGTATCCATACAGGTCAGTGTCACAGCAGGACATGCTAGGGAGATAAAGTTCCTAGATGAAATAAATGACTGCTTCTTGGAGCAGCTGGTTCATGAACCAACCAGAGGGGAAGCCATTTTGGACTTAGTCCTTAGTGGAATACCAGATCTGTTGCAAGAGATAAGGGTTTTGGGGCCACTTGGCAATAATGATCATAGCATTATTGCATGGTGCATGGTCTAATGCCTGCTGGTGCAGTGCAACAGGATCATTTGGTCATGGCCCCTACATGACACATGCTGTTGTGTGACACACATGCTGCATCACTCACCATCCTCAGTCACCATCATCTCCTCTTCAAGCCTCTGGAGAAAGTCAGGCTGCCTCTTCCTCATCTCGTGGCCTTTTTTCCGCAGATCCTCCACCTGGGGTAACAGGGATATATGTCATTTATTATGCTCCAAGCATACCTGTGGCAACTCTACAGCACATCATTCATGGTTAGGTGTAGGGTCATAATTCTCTAGTTGCATGCTGCAGCTAGCTGGTCCCTTTATGCATGCACATTACCACCACTTTCATAGCCACACAACTGTGACTGCTGGACAGAGTCTCCATGTCATCACACACACACATGTGATGGACATGCCCATGTTGCCATATTTGTGCACTAGCTGTGGGTCCTACCTTTGCATTGCATAGTGTCCTGTCACTGATCACTGTGAAGCTGTCACATGGCACATGATGTGGGCCATGTGGCCACTTGGAGCCGTTATGTAGCCTACATGACCCACATCATTGATTGCATACCTCAGCCATGTCCCACTGTACCTTTCCAATGCATCGTGTGCACATGTGTGCACTGTGTGCACAGAGTGATCTTACATGTTCTGTGATGGACATCCATGGCTGCTACCTGTGTCAACCCTGTGTTTGTGTTCCAGTGAGGTGTGTGAGTGCTCACCATGTGATGTAACTGGTTAGATGGATGGTCTGTGCTATTTCACAGCTATGTGTGTCACTCTACTACTACTACTACTACTATTGAGCATAGCGCTACCAGTCGTACGCAGTGCTGTACAGACATATAAGAGACGGTCCCTGCTCATCCGAGCTTACAATCTAGTCAATACAAAACACAGAGCATACATCTAGATAAGACAATCTAGTCAGGACGAAATATAGAGCTTAAATCTAGATAAGACAAGACACAGAAGGTGTAAGCAGGGGTAAAACAAGGTACAGAATGTGTAAGCAGGGGTAAAACAAGAGACAGAAGGTATAAACAGGGGTAAAACAGGGGGCAGAAGGTGTAAGCAGGGGTAATACAAGGGAAAGAAAAAAGGAGATCAGGTGAGTCCAGATCCAAAAGCAGCAGCGAAGAGGTGAACTTTCAACCTGGATTTGAAGAGGATTAGAGAAGGCGCCTGGCGTACCGACAGAGGTAGTTTGTTCCAGGCATAAGGTGCAGCAAGGTGAAAGGAGCGAAGTCTGGAGTTAGCAGTAGAAGAGAAGGGCATAGATAGAAGCAGTTTGCGAGAAGAGCAGAGTTCCCAAGGGGGGTTATAAGGAGAGATAAGAGATGAAAAGTACTGAGGAGCCATAGAGTGAATACATTTATAGGTCAGCAGGAGAAGTTTGAACTGGATGTGGAAACGGATAGGGAGCCAATGAAGTGGCTTGCAGAGAGGAGTAATATGGGCATGACGAGGCTGGCGGAAGAGGAGCTGTGCAGCACAGTGTTGAACAGATTGAAGGGGAGAGAGATGATTCAAACGGAGACCAGCAAGGAGTAGGTTATAGTAGTCAAGACGGGAGGTGATCAAGGAGTGGACAAGCGTTTTAGTAGTGTGTTCAGAAAGGAAGGGGCGGATTTTGCTAATGTTATAGAGAAAGAAACGGCAGGTCTTAGCTATGAGATGGATGTGTGTGGAGAAGGAGAAAGAGAAAGAGGAGTCAAAGACAACCCCCAGATTGCAGGCCGAGGAAACAGGAAGGAATACAGAGCCATCCACAGAGACTGTGAAAGGAGGAAGGGGAAGGGAGGTTCCAAGGGGAAAGATAAGAAGTTCAGTCTTGGCCATGTTCAATTTCAAGCGGCGGTGAGACATCCAGGCAGCAATGTCAGAAAGGCAGGCAGAGATCTGGATCTGGATTGCCGTAGAGAGTTCAGGCGTAGAGAGTTAGATCTGGGAGTCATCAGCATACAGATGGTATTGAAAACCATGGGAAGAGATGAGCACACCAAGGGACTGGGTGTAGAGAGAGAAAAGGAGTGGACCCAGGACAGATCCTTGGGGTACACCAACTGGGAGCGGGGTAGCAAAGGAGGAGGAGCCACCAGAACACACGCTCAAAGAGTGATGGGAGAGATAGGAGGAGAACCAGGATAGTACCGAGCCCTTAAAACCAAGGGAGGACAGGGTATCGAGGAGAAGGTTGTGGTCAACAGTGTCAAAAGCAGCAGAGAGGTCAAGAAGGATAAGAACAGAGTACAGGCCTTTGGATTTTGCCAGGAACAATTCACTGGAGACTTTGGCAAGAGCCGTTTCGGTAGAGTGTAAAGGACGAAAGCCAGACTGCAAGGGATCCAGGAGGGCATGAGAGGAGAGGAAGTCGAGGCAGCGGTGGTGGACCGCACTTTCAAGTAGTTTAGAAATGAAGGGAAGGAGAGAGGTCGATAATTGCAAGGACAGGTGGGATCAAGTGAGGGTTCTTGAGGAGAGGTGTGACCACAGCATGCTTGAAATCTGCAGGGACAGTTGCAGTGGAGAGCGAAAGGTTGAGAATATGAGAGATGGAAGGGACAACAGTGGAGGAGATGTGGCTTAGGAGACAGGTGGGGGATAGGATCAGAGGAGCAGGTGGTGAGTTTGGAGGAAAAAAGGAGGTGTGCAGTTTTCTCTTCAGAGATCACAGGAAAGGAAGAGAGGGTAGCAAGGGTAGGGGGGGGGAGAGTTGGGAGTGGAGAGGGGGGAGGGGAAGTAGCTGACTTAGTGGGGAATAGGAGGGTGATCTTGTGGATTTTGTCATGGAAATAGTCAGCCAGGGTTTGGGCAGAAAAGGAGGGAGGGATAAGAGGCTGAGGCACCTTAAGGAGAGAGCTGAGAGTAGTAAAGAGATGGCGAGGATCAGAGGCAAGAGAGTTAGTCAGATGGACATAGTAGTCTTGTTTGGCAAGAGCCATGGCTGACTGGAAAGAGGCAAGCATGAATTTGAAGTGTAGAAAGTCTGCAGGGGAGCGGTATTTGAGCCAAGCACGCTCAGCACAGGAGCGTAGATAGTGGGTAGTGGATGAAAGCCAGGGCTGAGGTGCAGAACAGGACATGGGATGGGTGGAACGAGAGCATCCAGAGCTGAGGAGACAAAGTGGAAGAAAGAGGTGAAGAAATGGTGGAAGAGAGAGCCAAGAGATCAATAGCATGAAGGTTTCTAAATAAGTAGGAGGAGACAGGATGAGGCTAAGGGAGGGGGTGATGAAAAGTAAAGCTTAAGAGGTGATGTTCAGATAGGGGAAGAATTGAGTTACAGAAGTTCGAGGGTAAGCAACTAGAGAAAAATATCAGGTCGAGGCAGTGGCCATGCTGGTGCATAGGGGCAGTGGAGCAAAGTTGGAGATCAAACGAGGAGGTAAGGGAGAGGAGCTTTAAGGCATGAGGATCAGAGGGATTATCAACATGAATGTTAACATCCCCAAGAATAAGAGTGGGGGAAGAGGAGACATACCAACAAATGTGGGTGCATGTGTGCATTGCCAGCAAATGCATGTAGATACAGACTCCCATTACAGGCATGATATGGCTGATAGCTACATGTGACAGATGTTGGTGACTTTGGGGTCAGGGCTAGTGATCATAGGTAGTGACCTCCAGCCTGTGGTCAGCATTCTTGCAATGTGCTGTGGGTCAGTAACTGCACATGCAGTCAGTCATCTGCTCATAGTCACGGTCTGAGGTTGTCTGACATGAAGACAGGTAGAGTGCCTTGTCAGGCTCATCCTCCTCTCTGGATTTGTTCCCTGCTGCTATGCACATCCAATCTGTTATGATTGCAGGATCATTCCCTTACCCCTGAGTTGGCCCAGTGGTATTGTACAGTAATCAGCCAGCTCTATGCTATAAGACCTCATGGGGACCTTATAATGATGTACACATCCTGGGGATGTGTCCCAGGATAGTGGACAGGATCACATATTGGTGGACTGACAGATGACGGCTGACAGAGGGGTAAATGGGACACTACAAGGGGACAGATCCATTGTGAGTAGACCTCATGACCTAGTTGTTTGGGACTTTTATGAGGAAGATGTAGGGATGTTAAACACAAATGATGAAGTTCGGTATGGTGATACTGCGGGTGAATTGACAGAAATATCAAGACACTGGGACAATGTGTTACAACAATTTATACAGTGAGGGGTGGCAGATCCATTGGACCAGATGGTATATATCCAGTGTTGAGGATGTCCAAAAAGATATGCAATTTCAGGCCTGCTGTTGGTCATCTGTGAACTACGATGGTTAGCATCTGTGATACCTGAGGATTGGAGGATGGCCAATGTAACACCAATGTTAGAAGGGGGTGCAGGGGTGATCTGGGAAACTACACACCAGTGAGCCTGGCGTCAATAACGGGAATAATGGTAGGGGCCATCATATTGCTATAACCCAACAGGTAGATAGTCAACAGGTAACATGCTTTGGACACGGAAGAGCTTGTCTTACTGATCTGCTATGTTTTTATGATGGTGTGAGTATACAGCTAGACAAAGGTTAGTCCATTGATATCGTGTATGTGGGAATTCAGACAGCCCTTGCCAGGGTCTCTCGTGAGATACCTATGGCCAAATGAACACATCATGGGATATGAGCCAGTCTCATATTGTGGATCGGGAACTGGTTACAGGTTATAATGCGGTGGGTAGGGATAAATGTGCAATATTGGCAATGGTGAGAGGTGACTGGGTGAGTTCCCCAGGCATCTCTGCTTGATCCATTGCTATTTGACAGATTCCTACATAACCATGAAATGGGAATAATAAGTGAGGTTCACAAAATGTGCAGATGGCACAGTACCCTTTAACAGAGTTCAGAGCCATAAGGATTGTTGATAATACTAGTGTATCCTGCTAACTCAGAGGACTGGCCATCCAAATGGCAGATGAGATGTGATGTGGACCGACACAACGTTTGGCATCTAGGACAGTAAGCCCCCAACTATGGTTACACAATGCAAGGTTTCACATTAGGGGCCACCACCCGGGAAGAGGATTTAGCTATCATGGTGGATAACATACTTTAACTCTCCACCCAGTGTGCAGCCGCGGCCAGGAGAGCAAATAGACTGCTAGGTATCCTAAGGGAAGGAATGTTACATAACACAAAGGATATTGTACTGCCTCTGTATTGCTCCATGGTGCGACCACACATTGAATATTGTGTGAAAGTCTGGCCATCGTATATTCAAAAGGATATAGCATTAATATAAACGTACAGAGACGACACACAAGATATTGTAGAAGGGATGGGGGGATCACCCTATGAAGAGATGTGCAAAAGGATAGGGCACCTCAACCTGGAAATGATATGTCTGAGGGGATAAATGATGCAGGTCTATGAATGGATGACTGGAGTGTGACTCGTAAACCTAGTTTGATTGCTTATATCATCAGAATATAGTGTGACTAGGGGACATGCAATGAAGCTACAGGGTGTTCCATATAAGACTGCTGGGGGATATATTTCCTGGATATTTATGTGCATTAATACCCCCTCCCAGGACATGTGAGCATTAAATCTGTGGCATATAACATGTAGCTGCGTGGGTGTAAAATACAAGCAACAATTGACCTTCCTTCTCAGGGAAGGGGTGTTGAAAGACTGGACTAGCCTCCCAATGGAGGATGTGGGTGTACATCATTGAATAAACTAACAATGTCATGTGAGCAACCCATTGCATCCCTGTCTGGCAACAGCATGTTTTCATACATACCATTACCATCTCTTCTATCTGTGTAAGTTGTGGTAATCTACAAGGTGGACTGGGTATACCCGTGAGGCTGCAGATGGGTAGGGCTGACCTGCACGTATCAGCAGGCACACCTACATTTGTCAACTTGCTGAGCCACCAAGCGCTGTGTATAGGCCTGAGGCAGGGCGTGGGTAGGACTGACCTGCACGTATCAGCAGGCACACCTACATTTGCCACCTTGATGGGGCACGGAGAAGTGGGTGGGGCCCTCAGGCGGAACATGGGTGGCCTGACCTGCACAGATCAGTAGGCACGCCTACATTTGGCAACTTGCTGGTCACACTAGAGGACCAGCCAGCAACATATCTGCCATGACCTGCTCTATTACTATGTTACCAGGCTCAACACACCTTGTATGGCACGTTCACAGATTGCAGTGGGAAACAGTGACACAACCAAAGGTCACCATCCCTCTCACATTGTCAGGTCCATACAGTTGGCCACACACTCAACATATTGCTATTCTTTCACTCCCCCTAGGTTTAGTATGTGTCACATGCTCAGTCCCATGTGACCTATATGTAGTTGCAGGTAATGACAGGCCCCTCAACGACCCTACACATACAGCTCTAGGTACACTGTGGTTCTTAACAGGCTCTCAGGTATATGTCTTGGAGTGGCCTAGTTACAGCGCTGCACACAATCCAATAAATAATCTGTGCCATTAGCTGTGAATTTCTGCACACCTAGAAGCACATCCCACCTCAGGGTGCTTGGTTGGTTTGGCATGGGGAATGGATGATGCTCACAGTGGCTACATGTGGTAGGCTGATAGGCACAGCCCCAAAGAGACATGCAACTGAAAATTGAGGCAAAAGGTGGTCCTACCATCAGTAGACATTGGTGTGCACATACATATATATTGTTAGTGTGCCAATAAGGGATGTTATGCACCCTCTGATTGTTAGGCATATAGTGTGTCTCACATGGTGCTAACCCCCAGAACCCCATTTTATGTCATATGTTGTATGAAAGAAAGCTTGTCTGTACAGGGCTGTGTACACAGTGAGGGTACTAAATAACATTATATTACTGAAAGCCCTCAGAAAGAGTTAACACCACAGATTCAGTAACTCAGACATTCCAGGGCTTATTACTCAGCAACAACCATGAAAGACTCTTCTAAAATAACTAGGCTGAACTTTCCTATAACAAAGACACTAAGTTTGTTATGAAACAGAAGCTGTCTCTTCAGTCTCGAATTAGAGATATCAAAACTGCTAGTGTTAGAATTATTGTTCAAGAGGTTATGTCTGGGAATACATGTATGTCTCCTCATGATGACCTATGCTAATAAGAACTGACCTATGACATAGGGACATAGAGATGCACGTTATGAATATATGTGATGCTTGACATAGAAAAATAAGATGGAAATTATGCTGTGTAATAGAATTTTGACCTATAAATAAAATAGCTGAAGGCTGTGATGGCAGAGTAAACAAGGTGCTGACTTTGTTTTCTCTCCCAAAGCTTTGGTGGTTTTTATAATACAAGTGTCTGTTGTGTTTTGTATTATTAACCGTATTTGCTTCCTTCTCATTGCTCCAGATGTGGAAATCCATTACCCAAGAACCCAGGTGCTGTTGCTGGTGACGGGAGGTGCAGAGTACACAAACAGTTGTGCCGTGACTCGGATACGGTTCTCTGCATTCAGGGCAAGGGCAGAAGGTGCCAGAAGATTTGTGAGTATTACCAGTAATGGGTAATCTGTTAAGTAGACAAGCTCCGTCTCAGATGCATGAATGACATGACAGAGTTAGGGCTTTAGCGTTTAAGAAAGATAGCCCTTCTTATTGTATGCTTCTATTGTATGTATGAGAAGCATGTTGATGTAGTCATCGATTCCATAGCACATTGGGATTCAGTGACTAGAGGTAATGAGAATTTGCAGTTTCCTCTGGAGGGAACTTTCTCTGTAGATAAGATTCGTTACCTGAGATATGAGTTGACGGTTAAAGGTAAACCGTGCAATAGTCATGAATGTATTGTGCTTACATAGTGGGAACGGATGGCACATAAAGAAAAACATAGAAATGAAGTTCAAGATTTGAAACAAAAGTTGTTTGTGTTAGGAAATGTAACTAATGACCAGCTGAGCTAGTGCGGGTCACTCGTGCAGCAGAACTAAGAGAAGAAATACTTAACGAGAAATAGAAGTTAGGGGGAGTAGAATTGTGTATTTTGGATATTTGTAATGTCTCCCAGCTCAAAGAATTGAGAGCACATGTGGGCAGAGAAACAGAAAGTGTACGTGTAATAAGGACCTTAAGAGTGGCAATAGGTCATAGTGTTACTGTTGCAAAAGAATTAAGAGTTACTGATGAACTTATTGACAGAATTGAGAGAGATTTGGACAGACATTCTTTACCAGTAAATCTTTTAAGTCGGGATTTTTTAACTTCACACCATGCTACTCTATCCTGGATGAGTGGAAAGTTGTTTTTCTAGCTGTATTCTCTCTCTGAAGTGCCGTCCCATGCTGATGCCAGTATCATTCATCCTGCTTTTGCAGAACTTCTGTCTACCCTGTGGGCAGTACCAGGATCCAATGTCGGATCCCTTTCCATTCCGCCTGTGAAGATCACCGTGAAACCTAGAGCCCAGCTTCCCAGACTCAAGCAATACCCGCTACCAGCAGCTGCCATCGATGGAAATCGTCCTGTGATTGAAGATCTTCAGAAACAAGGTGTCATCTATTCTACAACTTCACCATGTAATACTCTAATTCTTCCTGTGCTAAAGGCTAATGGTAAGACTTATAGATTTGTGCAAGACCTACGAGCAATAAATCATGTGATTTTGCCAATTTCTCCCTTGGTACCTAATCCACATAATATCTGGACACAGGTACCTCCAGACTACCTGGTTCTCTGTTATGGATTTGAGTTCTCCTTACTTTTCAGTGAGAATTAGCAAAGAAAATCAATTTTTATTTGCTTTCCAGTTTGACAATAAATAATATACTTGGACCACTTTGTGTCAAGGGTACACTGATAGTCCTACGTATTTTGCGCAGGCCCAAAGAACTGCACTGCTTGATGTAAGGCTCGACCATTCCTCTTTAGTTCAGTATGTTGATGATTTACTTTTATGTTCACCAAGTTATGAGACTTGTTTGTCAGATTCCTCGTCTCTATTGTCTCATATTGCTGATTTAGAATTGAAAGTCAATTTGTCAAAACTGCAATTTGTATCTCAAAATGTTACTTTCCTGGGTGTTGCCCTAACACCATCTGGTTGTGCAATTACCTTTGCTACATTGAAACCTATTCTTTCATTGCCTTTCCCAGCAACACCAGTATTACTGCGCAGATTCCTGGGTCTGTCAATCTTTTGTAAACAATGGCTAGCAAATTTCTCAGACCTTACTGCTCCGCTTTATGCTCTCATTAAGAACATAAGAACATAAGATATGCCATACTGGGTCAGACCAAGGTCCATCAAGCCCAGTATTCTGTTTCCAACAGTGGCCAATCTAGGTCATATGTACCTAGCAGTTTCCCCAAGAGACACAAGTTCCACAATGCTTGTACTGGGTCAAGCATTGATATCTTCGGTCACTTCTTAATAATGGTTTATGGACCTTTCCTCCAGGAACTTGTCCAAACCTTTTTTAAACCCAGCTACACTAACAGCCTTTACTACATCCTCCGGTAACAAATTCCAGAGTTTGATTACACGTTGAGTGAAAAAATATTTTCTTTTATTAGTCTTAAATAGTTTACCCTCTAGCTTCATTTCATGTCCCCTAGTCTTTCTATATTCTGATAACGTAAACAATCGATCTACGTTTACCCGTTCCACTCCGTTCATTAATTTATAGACTTCTATCATATCTCCCCTCAGCCGTCTCTTTTCCAGGTTAAAGAGCCCTAACCTTTTTAGCCTTTCTTCATAGGAGTATCCTTCCATCCCCTTTACCATTTTGGTGGCTCTTCTCTGAACCTTTTCTAAAATCGCTATATCCTTTTTAAGATACGGCGACCAGAATTGCACACAATATTCAAGGTGCAGTCTCACCATGGAACGATATAGAGGCATTATAATATCTTTTGTTTTATTTTCCATTCCTTTCCTTATCATACCTAGCATTCTATTTGCTCTCTTGGCCGCCGCTGCACACTGGACCGAGGGTTTTAACATGGTATCCACAATGACGCCTAAATCTTTTTCCTGGGTGGTGGTTCCTAATGTGGAACCTTGCATCGTGTAACCATAGTTTGGGTTGTTCTTCCCTAGGTGCATAACCTTGCACTTGTCCACATTAAATTTCATCTGCCATTTTGATGCCCAGTCTTCCAATTTATCAAGATCCTCTTGCAATTTTTCACAATCGTCTTGGGTTTTAACAACTTTAAATAGTTTTGTGTCATCTGCAAATTTGATAACCTCACTCGTTATTCCACTTTCCAGGTCATTTATGAATATGTCAAAAAGCAGTGGACCCAGCACAGATCCCTGGGGTACACCACTATTCACCTTTCTCCATTGGGAAAATTGGCCATTTAGCCCTACCCTCTGCTTTCTATCTTTTAACCAGTTCCTGATCCACAATAGTACACTGCCTCCTATCCCATGATTCTTTAGTTTTGCCAAAAGTCTCTGATGAGGGACCTTTTCAAAGGCCTTCTGAAAGTCCAGATACACAATATCAACCGACTCACCTTTCTCCACCTGTTTATTCACTCCTTCAAAAAAACATAACAGATTAGTAAGACAAGATCTTCCTTGTCTAAAGCCATGTTGGCTGTCTCCCATTAGGTTGTGACTATCTACATGCTGAGTAATTTTATTCTTTATGATGGTTTCTACCATTTTTCCCGGTACTGACATCAGGCTCACCGGTCTGTAGTTTCCCGGATCACCCCTGGAACCCTTTTTAAAAATTGGTGTTACATTGGTGATCCTCCAATCTTCAGGTATTAGAGATGATTTTAATGATAGTTCACAGATTACTGATAGCAGGTCTGCAATCTCATATTTCAGTTCTTTCAACACCCTTGGATGTATACCATCCGGCCCAGATGATTTGCTACTCTTCAGTTTATCTAATAGTTGTAAGACATCTTCCCGATGTATCGATATTTCCTTCAATTCTTCCTCACCTTTAAATACCACGTCAGTCATGGGTAACATCCCTACATCTTCCTCAGTAAAGACCGAAGCAAAGAATTCTTTCAGTCTCTCCGCTATCGCCTTGTCGCCTCTTAGTGCTCCTTTAACCCCTTTATCATCTAATGGACCAACTGACTCTCTCACAGGTTTTTTGCTACGAATGTACTTGAAAAGGTCTTTATTTCGCGTTTTTGCTTCCGCAGCAAGCTTCTTCTCAAATTCTCTCTTTGCCTGCCTTATCAATGCCTTGCATTTGACTTGCCAGTGCTTGTGCTGTTTCCAGGTTTCGTCGTTTGGCTCTTTTTTCCATTTCCTGAAAGATGCTTTTTTGGCAACAACAGCCTCTCTGACCTCACCTTTAAACCATGCTGGCAGTTTTTTGGACTTCCTTCCACTTTTCTTAAAGCGTGGAATACAGCTGGTCTGGGCTTCCAAGATAGTATTTTTCAACAACACCCAAGCTTGATGTACGTCTTTAACCTTTGCAACTGCTCCTTTTAGTTTTTTCTTAACTGTTTTCCTCATTTTATCATAGTCTCCCTTTCGAAAGTTAAAAGGTAGTACTGTGGATTTCCTTACTATCCCTCCTCCACTAATTAAATCAAAGGCGATCATGCTATGATCACTATTGCCCAGTGGCCCCAACACCCTTATCTCTTGCACTAGATCTGGTGTTCCACTAAGGATTAGGTCTAATATGGCTTCCCCTCTGGTCGGTTCATGAACCAGCTGCTCCAAGAAGCAGTCATTTATTTCATCTAGGAACTTTATCTCCCTAGCATGTCCTGACGTCACACTGACCCAGTCGATACCGGGGTAATTGAAATCACCCATTATTATTACTGCGCGGTAACTTTTGTTAGCTTCCTTGATTTCTTTGAGCATTTCATCATCCATTTGGTCATTCTGGCCAGGTGCTCGATAGTACACCCCCACTGCCATTGCCTTCCCCCTTTTATATGGAATTTCAATCCATATAGATTCTACAGCAGATTTTGTTTCCTGCAAAACTTTAATCCTTTCTGAGTCAATGCCCTCTCTAACATAGAGCGCAACCCCTCCACCAATTTGATCAGCTCTATCATTATGATATAGTTTGTACCCACGTATCACAGTGTCCCACTGGTTGTCCTCCTTCCACCATGTCTCTGATATTCCAATCATATCTAACCTTTCATTTAGTTCTATATATTCTAACTCTCCCATCTTATTCTTTAGACTTCTAGCATTTGCATACAAGCATTTTAGAGAATGTATTTTATTCATGTTAATTTGGCTATTGTTAGACATGGGTAAATTGGGATCTTTAAGCTCTGTATGCTCCATATTTGAGGGCATTTGGGCTACTTTACTCTTTTGTGGAACCTCTCTGCTTTTGGTAGTATCCTTCAAGGATACATTCTTCCGAACCATCCGCTCTTGGGCGACTGTCGGCTTTCCCCTAATATCTAGTTTAAAAGCTGCTCTATCTCCTTTTTAAAGGTTAATGCCAGCAGCCTGGTTCCATCCCGGTTAAGGTGAAGCCCATCCCTTCGGAAGAGCCCCTCCTTTCCCCAGAATGTTCCCCAGTTCCTAACAAATCCAAAACCCTCATCTCTGCACCATTGTCTCATCCACGCATTGAGACTCCGGAGCTCTGCCTGCCTTTTGGGTCCTGCGCGTGGAACAGGAAGCATTTCGGAGAATGTTACCATGGAAGTTCTGGATTTCAACTTCCTACCTAAAAGCCTAAATTTTGCCTCCAGAACCTCCCTACCACATTTTCCTATGTCATTGGTACCGACATGTACCAAGACAGCAGACTCCTCCCCAGCACTATCTAAGAGCTTATCTAGGTGGCGCGTGAGGTCTGCTACCTTCGCACCAGGCAGGCATGTTACCAGGCGATCCTCACGTCCACCAGCCACCCAGCTATCTACATGCCTAATGATCGAATCACCAACTATAACGGCTGTCCTAACCCTTCCCTCATGGGCACATGGCCCTGGAGAAACTTCCTCAGTGCGAGAGGGTTTTACATCACCTGGAGGACAGGTCCTAGTTACAGGATCACTTCCTGCCACACCAGGGTGATGCTCTCCTGTCACGTGACCTCTCTCCTCCATGGCAACAGGGGTGCTGCCAGACTGGAGGTGGGACTTCAGGACTATATCCCTGTAGGTCTCATCTATGTACCTCTCTGACTGTCTTATGTTTTCCAAGTCTGCTACTTTAGCCTCTAGAGAACGGACTTGTTCCCTGAGAGCAAAGAGCTCCTTGCACCTAGTGCACACGTAAGACCTCTCACCAACTGGGAGAAAATCATACATGTGACACTCAATGCAAAAGACTGGAAAGCCCCCATCACGCTGCTGGACTGCTGTCTGCATCTTAGTTTTAAGTTTGTGTCTAGATCTTTAAGTTCTTACTTACTAGGGGTTGCTATGGGTATTTATACCAAAAAATTGTACCTAATACGTTTAATATACCTTGTTCACCTGAAGCTTAATTTATCTCAGGTCCTTAGTGTATGACTGATTTGGGTAATGAGCTTCACCTGAAAGCACCTCCTGTCTTTTAAGATGTGTAAGTACCTATAAAGCTATGATTATCCCAGGGGTGGATGGGAAATAACATTTATTAAAAGAGGGCTGCTACACAGTACCCTGTCTTGTGCTGCTGAGGTAAGCTAAATTCTGATTTGATTTAAATTATAGCTCTTAGCTGCTGCTAGGCTCTAACTTCTTATGAAATTTAAACTACAAGCTCTCTGCTGGGTTCTAAATTTAACCAGAAAGCTCTCTGTGTTTTAAAACTAAAAGTACTTTTCTGATGCTAGGCCCTGAGTGACTATTAAATGTACGCTACAAGCTCTCTGCTGGGTTCCAAATGTAACCAGAAAGCTCTCTTCTGTGTGTTAAAGTTAAACTAGAAGTACTTTGCTGTTACTTGGCCCTGAGTGACTATTAAATTTAAACTACAGGCTCTCTGCTGGGTATGAAATGTAACCAGAAAGTTCTCCTCGGTGTTTTAAATTCAAACTTTAATTGCTGCTACTAGGCCCTAACTGATCCAACAAAAACAGTGGGTTCACAGATTAAGTAGCTTTAATACAAAGAATTCTTTTTAGAAAATTACCAGAAGTATATACTCACAGTTGCAGATTTCTCTCCAGAAGTAACAGTCCCCCTTCTCTCCAGAAGTAACAGTCCCCCTTTCTAGTCCTTCATTGGGAAAGAAAGACCTGAAGGTCTCATTGTACCTACATTTCCACAGTGGGAAGGTTTTTTTTTATTATAAAGTTTGCCCTGGAAAATGTGCCATGTTTATCTTTGCCAGATTATTCTCTGCCATTCAAACTGTATGTGGCTATTTCTGATTCCTCTGCTACCTGTGTGCTTTTACAAGCTTTCCCAACTAGTAGTAAGCCAGTAGGCTATTTCTCAAAGCGATTTGATTCAGTGACTTTGGGACTCCCACCATGTCTACGTAATGTAGTAGCAGTGGCCTTTGCGATTGAAATTACTGATTTTCTATCATCTGCAAAGCTCTGGCCAAGTGGAACAGATGAATAGGACACTCAAAGGTCACTTACGCAGTCTGACACAGGATTGGGCTACAGATCGGATAGAAGCCCTTCCTTTTGCCCTTATGGCAGTGCGTAATTGCCCACAGCATGCTCGAGGAGGCCTGACACCGTACAAAATAATTGCTGGATGTTCAGCTACCTCTCCACATGAATTGACAGTAATCCCAGATCCTCAACTGTTGCGCAGCGATATTTTGACTTATTGCTCACGATTGCACTCAGTCTTGTCTGTTTCCTCTTTATTGCAGGTGAATCCTCAGCAAGATACTCTTTCAGAGTTATCGCATCCAGAATTAAAGCCAGGAGATTGGGTCCTGATTAAGAACTTGCATCCAAATACACTTTTGGCTCCCAAGTTCCTAGGTCCATTCCATGTGCTCCTGGTGGGATACCCAGCTTGTAAAGTGGAAGGACATTCTCGTTGGATACATCTTACATAGTGTAAAAAGGCTCCTTCACAGGATCCAGAAGGTGGTTCCCTGCATCTGTGAATCAAGAGAGGTGTCTTCTGTTGCTTGCAACGCAGAGACTCATTCAGACTTGGACAACAGTAATATGGCAGAAAAGACTATCATGATTAATTGCTTTTTCAATGAACTAATTATGTAAGAGACATTTTTCAGCATCCATACTGCTGATTAGGTTGATAAAATTAGTTTGAGTTAGTTCTTTACTGATATATAAGCAATGACCTTTTGGCACTTAACCTCTACTTCATGAAGAGATTGGGAATTGGGGGTGGTTATAGTTATAGTGTTTATCTTCATAGTACTAAGAAGGATAGTTTGTTCATTTTGTCTCAGAACATTTATTTTTGGAGTAATTAATAGTTTTAGATATTTAGAGGTTTGTTAAGAATGTTTCCTTATCTGGTCGTAGTTGTGTTATGGCATATTATTGTTAATGAAGCAGTACTGCATTCAGAATCTTGGGAACATTATGGAGAACACCCTAATATTTCTGAGTCACATTTACACTCAGTCACAAAACACTTTAATCTGTCAGATTGTGCTGTTTGCCTTCCAACTGTGATAGCCACTCAGCATGGGTTTTTGCTACGAGCTAGGCCTAAAACCTTTCAAGAGTTTCGTAGCATAGCTTTTAATCTAACCTTTGTCTTCATTAAGCATTCAAATGTACATGCAACAGGCATCTTCCCATTAAAAAGAGCAAGATCCTACCTTCAGTTCAGGCTAGGTTTCAATACTCTACTTTTCAGGAGACTGTATCTTTTCAGCTATTCTTTAGCAAAGGGACTCAATGCTAAGAGCTTGACATAGTCCATGAGTATTTCTGGAGGCAATAAATCCTGCTCAATAGGCTCAACCTGCATTTTCTCTGGCTCCAGTAATGCAGTGCCCTGCTCTGAGCTTTTAACGTATGTCTCAGGGTATATTCTCTCTGAGGATCCCTGTGTCTCTCTTGAGCACAGCTCCACCCGGTAAGGATAAATTGTACCTGAAGCTGTGGACACTTCTCCCTGGCTGTGTTCACCAGTCTCCCTCCAGCTTCTGGGAAACAGTCCCTGGTTCACTTCCCTGAGTTCCTTCCTGGAGCTCTGCCACGGCTCCCTGTTCCAGGCTTGGCTCCTTTGACTCCTGTGCTGAGTCCTGGGCTCCCACCTCTGAACTCTCTGAACCTTCTGATCAGGAACTGGGGTTTGAAGCCTTCTCTGCTCTCTCCTTCCGTGCTCTCTCCGTCCGGACTCTCCTTCTCCGGGCTCTCCCTTCCCGGGCTCTCCCTTCCCAGGCTCTCCTCTCCTTCCAGGTTCTCTCTCAAGCCAAGGTTTATTTATTTATTTATTTTATTACAGTTTTTTATATACCGCGCTATTTACAATCAGCGCGGTTCACAGATAACCAAAGACCAGAACAACAGGCTGCTCGGTTTTACATAAAACAGGACGATAAACTTGGATTCGATAAACTTGAATAATATGGGGGTAAAACTATATACATAGAATGTTGGTCTGTTAATTTTGATAACATGAAAGGGATTTATGAGACGTTGCTTGTGGGGTTGTGAAAGGAGGCAAAGTGGTTAATATTGAGGTGAATATTTTGAATTTATGTAGGGTAATAATTGTTGATTAGGTTATGCTTGAGGGGAAGCTTTATGTAGGGTAGTATTTGATGAATAAGTTATGCTTGAGGGCCTTTCTGAATTGGCATATGTTAGTTATGGCACGAATTTCGGGTGGTAGGGAGTTCCAGTGTTCCCTGCTTCCCGGTCAGTGTCTCTCCCTCTCTGGACAGGTGCTTGCAATTATCTTCCAAGCCTGCAACTACGTCAGCAGTGCTTGGGTGTGGCAGCCTAGGTTCAGTTTCTCTCTGCTTGCTTTCTTTAGGCAAAAGCTGAAACCTGTGCACTGCAGGGATGTCACTTTTCTTAAAAGCAAAATCATTAGTTTCTCCTATTTCCATAGGCTCACTACAAGCTTCCTTATCACATACCCCCCTCCCTAAGATATTACGGGCTGGCGGCATTTCCCCCGCACAGTCCATAATCCTCGATAGGGCGTCAGTATCTTGCTGCAATCTTCCTGCCTTATGTTCCACTTTAGATAGATTGGCTACTGCTGTCTGTTCCCGCCAGGGCCTAAGGACATTTATATGGCAAACCTGCTGGCGGCCCCTATTATTCTCTACCGCGTAGGATACCGGACCCACCTGTTTGACCACTTTATATGGTCCTTTCCACTGGACCTCAAATTTTGGCGTGGCGCCTGCCACCATTACTATGACTTTCTCTCCTATGGCTATTTGGCGGGGTTTCGTACCTTGATCATAGTGTTTCTATTGGCGAATCTGGCTGGCCTGTAAGTTTTCCTCAGCCACTTGGGAGGTCCTGTGCAACCGCCCCCTCAAATCTCGAAGAAAATGGCATACTCCCATAACTTCTATCTGGGCTCGACCCATTGCTCCCGCAATATATCTAAAATTCCCCGTGGGGCACGTCCGTACATCAACTCATAGGGGGATGCCCCTAAAGATGCCTGTGTCTGCTCTCGGCAGGTGTATAGAACGAAAGGGAGCATAACATCCCACTCGGACATGTTACCATCCAAGCCTCGTCTTAGCATCTGTTTCAACGTCTGGTTTAATCTTTCTACTAGCCCATTAGACTGGGGGTGATAGGTGGCTGTTTTTACGTGCTGTACCCCGAAAGCGTCCCACACCTGGGCCAAGTACTTTGACATAAAATTGGTACCCCGGTCTGTCAGCACCTCCCGAGGAAAACCCACCTCACAAAATAGCTTTATTACCTCTAAGGCTATCATTTTTGCAGAGATGTTACGCAAGGGAATGGCCCACGGGAACCTGGTGGCTTGATCCACTATAACTAAAATATACTGGAAGCCTCGGGGTGTCTTCACCAGAGGTCCCACTACGTCCATTGCAATTCTTCGGATAGGTTCTGATATTACGGGCGTCGGGATCATGGGCACCCCTGGTGGCTGGACAGTGGTGACCCGCTGACAAGAAGGGCATGACTCACAAAATTGGGTGGTTTCCTTGAAGACGCCCGGCCAGTAGAAGCGGGCAAGGATCTGGTCTAGAGTCCCCTGTACCCCTTTGTGACCTCCTACCGGGTGGTCATGGGCAAGCCTCAAGACCAACGTCTTAAAAGCGGCAGGTACCACCAGCTGCTTCATGACCGTCCCTGCCTGGGGATCAAGACTCTCCCTGTATAGTATTCCCTTATCCAAGAGAAATCTTGGGAGAGCATCCCTCTCAACCTGGGCATATTCAAACGCCCGTGTAAGCGCGGGGTCCGCTTGCTGCTCATTGGGAAAGGACGGAAACTTTTCAACCAATTCTGCAGGGACCCAAGGTAACCCTTGTCCAGCTTCCATCACAGCTCTCCCTCGAGACCTACACTGTCTTTCACGGTGTTTCTCAGCTTTTCCCTTCTTACTCCTATCAGAAGGGGAAGCTACTAGGTCATCATGTGATGGTAATTCACCTAGGGATTCATCTGGGTGTTCATCTTTTTTGTCTTCGGCCTCTGACTGGGACCGTGTAGACACCAGTCCAACTTTTTGATGTAGGCCCTTCTCCAATCCTCTTTTAAACTGGGGCCAATCCCTACCCAACACTAGGTCATGGGGCAGTCTCGGGACTACGGCTACCAGGACTTCCCTTTGTATCCCTAACCCCTTTATTAATACCTTGTACATGGGATAAAAGGAGGCTGCTCCGTGGATACATCTGATCCAGACCCTTCCCTCTGGTCGGCTCGGGACTGACTCACTCCGGGCTTCTATTGCCCGCCAGAGTCTCTGTGAGATCATACTCTGGTCAGCACCTGAGTCGAGTAGAGCGTTAGTAGCATAGAAACATAGAAACATGATGACAGAAAAAGACCACAAGGCCCATCTAGTCTGTCCTTCCATAACAACTACAACAGTCCACTTTTTACCTTTAGAGATCCTCTGTGTTGGTCCCATGCTTTTTTGAATTCAGTTACTGTCCTCATCTCTACCACCTCCACTGGGAGACTATTCCACGGATCCACTACTCTTTCCGTAAAGAAATATTTCCGCATATCACTCCTGAATCTATCTCCTTTCACCCTCATCCCATGTCCCCTCGTAGCAGAACTTGCTTTCAATTGAAAGAGGCTCTCTCCCTGAACATTTATGCCACGGAGGTATTTAAACATCTCAATCATATCACCTCTATCCCGCCTTTCCTCTAAGGTGTACATATTAAGATCCTTAAGTCTGTCCTCATATGCTTTATAATGAAGCCCATTAATCATTTTAGTAGCAACCCTCTGCACCGACTCCATCCTGTTCACATCCTTTTGAAGGTGCGGTCTCCAGAATTGCACACCATACTCCAAATGAGGTCGCACCAAAGACTTATACAGAGGCATTATCACCTCCTTTTTTCTGCTAGCCATTCCTCTCCGTATGCACCCAAGCATCCTTCTAGCTTTTGCCGTCGCCTTTTCTACCTGTTTAGCTACTTTAAGATCATCAGACACAACCACGCCTAGGTCCCGCTCTTCTTTAGTGGATAAAAGTACTTCACCTCCTATACTGTATTGCTCCCTTGGATTGCTGCAGCCCAAATGCATGACCTTACATTTTTTAACATTAAATCCCAGCTGCCAAATTCTAGACCATTCTTCAAGCTTAGCTAGATCCCTCCTCATGTTATTTACACCTTCCTGGGTGTCTACTCTACTGCAGATTTTGGTATCATCCGCAAAGAGGCAAACCTTACCCGACAGCCCTTCCGCTATATCACTAACAAAGATGTTAAAAAGAATCGGACCAAGGACAGATCCCTGGGGCACACCACTGGTAACATCCTTCTCCTCAGAGTGAGTTCCATTTACTTGTACTCTTTGTCGCCTCCCACCCAACCAATTTCTAACCCAAGCAGTAACTTTAGGGTCCATCCCTAGGGTGCTCAGTTTGTTTATAAGTCGCCTGTGAGGAACAGTGTCAAAGGCTTTACTGAAATCTAAATACACCACATCTAGAGCTCTCCCTCGGTCCAACTCCCTGGTCACCCAGTCAAAGAAATCAATCAGATTTGTCTGACAAGACCTGCCTCTGGTGAATCCATGCTGCCTCGGATCCTGTAATCCACCGGACTCCAGAAACCTCACTATTTTCTCTTTCAGCAATGCCCTGAATATCAACATTCAAAAGGAAACCCTCTCTTAGCTGTTTCACATTAGCACCTATCAATGCTGTACGTGCTTTACATTCCTTTTGTATGTGACCTAACTTTCCACATTGAAAACATTTTGTTCTTGCCCACTTGCCCTCCTGCGTAGGCAGATAAGTTTTCATACATTCCACATTTTTCCTTGGTCTCCTTTCTGATTGTTCAAAACTAGCCTCTGCTGCTATTTTCAGAGCGCCCCCTTTTGCTTGACCAGCCAATTCTGCTTCTAAATATCGCTCAGTCAGCAGGGTTGCTTCTCCTGTGGCCCAGCAGTTTTGTAATATCAGAAAGGATTGGATTTCTTTAGGAACCGCAGCCATAAACTGCTCTAACACAATTGTATCTATCACCATATCCATGGTTTTACCTTCTGGAGCTAACCATTTTAAAGTTAAGCCTCTGACCCTTTGGCACAAAGCCTTAGGTGTCTCACCAGCTCTTAAGCTTGTAGCTCTCAGCATGCGATGGTAGACCATCTGAGTTAAACCTAAGCGATCTCGGATAGCCTTTTTTAGCTCTCCATAATCTGTAGCGAGTGCCGCTGGCATGGCCCTGTAGGCTGCTAATGCCTCTCCCGTGAGAGATGTGGCTAGCCGTACAGCCCACTGTTCCATTGGCCAACCTACAGTATGAGCAACTCTCTCAAAGGATTCTAAGAAATCGTCAATATCATCCTCTACTGAAAGTTTTCCAAAGGAAAATGTCCCACATGTCTGTGGTCCTACCATACAGGTATTTGGTGTCCCTTCTAGTCCCGATGGGGTTGGCAATGCTCCAGCTGATGCTTTCTGGTTAGCGAGCAACGCCTCCATCAAGTCCAGTACCGGCTTCTGTTGTGCCTGTAAAGGGGCCGCTGCCTGTTCCTGTGCCTGGTGTGCCATTTCTCGCTGTTTCTGGAATTGGGACGCCATCCATTGCAGTATGTCCTTTGGATCCATCTCAGCAATTTCTGCAGGAGAAAAGAAAAACAAAACCCACCAAGTGCGGTACCACAAAAACTCTGCTGAATGCTTGGAATCTTCCACCCCTTTTACTTGAATCCAGGTTTGACCCACGCCTAAATACTCTTTACTTGAAGGTTAGGCGTTGACTCGCCTTAAAAAGGGAGTGTCTCACTGGCCACCTCTGTCGCTCTGGCCGACCCTGCCAGTGATTTTCCACTCTACAGCTCACAGCACAGCTCAGCAGTTTGGTGTTGAAAAACCTTTGGGGCGTATATCCTGAAGTGTTGTATATCCTGATACAGGCGAGATCCTGCCAACTATGCCACTTGTCACGCCCCAGCCCTTTGCCTAAGGCTTAGAGGGGTAGGGTTGCCATTAACCTCTCTTATAAAAGGTTGAATAAACTATTTTTCCCAGTGAAGCATGCAGGAAGTTGTAGTTTTGGCCTTCTAAGATGAAGTGTAGTCATGAAACCGAAAGTAAAGGCAAATGACAAAATTTATTCCCCAAATGCAAACAAAGTCCATGTAGACTGTAACAGGATACTTCTCCATTCATTCACTCAAGGTTATTTACAACTTAGGCTGGATGAGCTTCACAGTCATTAATTATATGCAGCTGCTTATCAATATAACGGATAAAGAAAACACAGCTTCTTCATTCAACAAAGTAAAAATATCTTCTTTTTACCTTTGTCTTCATTAAGCATTCAAATGTGCATGCAACAGGTATCTTCCCATTAAAAAGAGCAAGTTCCTACCATCAGTTCAGGCTAGGTTTCAATACTCTACTTTTCAGGAGACTTTATCTTTTCAGCTATTCTTTAGCAAAGGGACTCAATGCTAAGGGCTTGACATAGAGTACAGTCCATGAGTATTTCTGGAGGCAATAAATCCTGCTCAATAGGCTCAACCTGCATTTCCTCTGGCTCCAGTAATGCAGTGCCCTGCTCTGAGCTTTTAATGTATGTCTCAGGGTATATTCTCTCTGAGGATCCCTGTGTCTCTCTTGAGCACAGCTCCACCCAGTAAGGATAAATTGTACCTGAAGCTGTGGATACTTCTCCCTGGCTGTGTTCACCAGTCTCCCTCCAGCTTCTGGGAAACAGTCCCTGGTTCACTTCCCTGAGTTCCTTCCTGGAGCTCTGCCACGGCTCCCTGTTCCAGGCTTGGCTCCTTTAACTCCTGTGCTGAGTCCTGGGCTCCCACCTCTGAACTCTCTGAACCTTCTGATCAGGAACTGGGGTTTGAAGCTTTCTCTGCTCTCTCCTTCCGTGCTCTCTCCCTCTGGGCTCTCCTTCTCCGGGCTCTCCCTTCCCAGGCTCTCTCTTCCCAGGCTCTCCTCTCCTTCCAGGTTCTCTCTCAAGCCAAGGTTTATATCCCTGCTTCCCGGTCAGTGTCTCTCCCTCTCTGGACAGGTGCTTGCAATTATCTTCCAAGCTTGCAACTACGTCAGCAGAGCTTGGGTGTGGCAGCCTAGGTTCAGTTTCTCTCTGCTTGCTTTCTTTTAGGCAAAAGCTGAAACCTGTGCACTGCAGGGATGTCACTTTTCTTAAAAGCAAAATCTCACAGTATGCTTTTATGTTTTAATTTATTTTTTATTATTTATTGATTTATGTTTGTATTTATGATCTTAGTAAGCCAACGAACCCCTGAAGAAGGCATAGCTGAAAACACGGTCTGTGTTGGGTTTGGCTGTTTTATTACCTTACGAGGATACACCCTTGGTGAATACTGTTTGAATAAAGCCTTTTCTATTTACCACTCCTAGACTTGGGGGTATGTTTACTAAGGCACGGTAATGTTACCGGCATTAAGTGCAGCGGTGATGTTACCAACGCCATATAAGGGTGTGGGCAGTGCAGCGTTAAGGTAACCTGTGCGATTATCGTGTGATACAGAGCGCCCTGGCAAGTTACCGTGTGCCTGGCCGTCTAATACACATTAAAGGGACGGTTCATGGCAAGGGGACAAACAGGGCACGTGAAGGCTGACAAGGCGCCCTAACCTAAGGCGCCTTACCCCAGGGTGCCCTATAAGGCGCCTTAGGTTAGGGTGCCCTATAAGATGCCCTAACCTAAGGCACCCTATAAGTTGGCTTATACTAGGGCACCCTATGAGGTGCCCTAACCTAAGGTGCCTCACCATCCTTGAATTTCGTGATTTGTCTAAAAGGGGAGGGTGGGAGGGGCGAGATCTGGAGGAACTCCGCCCTCCACCCTTCCAAAGACTGTCCATTTTCAAAAAAGTCTTCTTTTTATGACCCTGTTGTTTAGGAGGGTCTATTTTTTCAAATTGTGTAGGAAACAATGGGGCCGAACCCTCATTGTGTTCAATGGACTCACTCCTGCTTCTCTTCTTTTTGTGTTCTATATTTGAGGGGTCCGATACTAATTCTTCTGAAATACTGTCACGTCGGTCAAAAAAGGCGGACCTTATCTTGACCCACAATCTATCATTTTCTATTTTTTTAGACCAATGATAAACATAGCCAACCCTATAGTCCTCCTCATCCCTAATGAATTTCTCTCTCTTCTTATCCTTAACTTCCTTTCTAAATTGTATCATATTTTTAGTATATTCTACATGCACTTTATCAAAGTCTTTATCACATTTTTTAAGATCCTTTAACTTCTCATCCAATTCAATTTTGTGTAATTCTGATTTTTTGTGCGCTGTTGATATAAGCAGAATCATTAAATCAAGTGAGCACTTATTTAAAATTGCATTCTAACAAGACACAAAACCATGTTCATTCTGGTATAGTCCAGGAGCCTTATTCACCCTAAGGCCACGGGGTATAATCTTTGATCTGCAGCATTCCAGGAGATAGGAAGCGTTGTCATGAAGTACAAGGTTCAGAGCCGATGGAAACAGAGGATTCACTGCAAAGTGAAACCAGAATTGACAGATCTGAAACAAGCATGGAGGGTTGGCATGGAAACCCCAAACAAAAGACGTCACAGTGTGCTAGGGAACGCCCATCCCCTGAGCTAGCTCCTGCTTCATCAGGGAAGAGGGAACAGCTGGTGGGAGGTGTGGCCAGGCCCAACGGAAAAAGAAACACAGATAAAAACTCTTTAGTTAAGGATAGAGGGGGCACAAGAGAGAGCACAGGAGGGAGCACAGGAGGAGTGGAGAAAACTGAAGGAACGAGGAGAGCAGAGAAGGATAGATATCCCGAGGGCAGCCAAGGTTTGTGGCTGGGAGAAGAGAAAAGGGAAGGGAATCCCAATCTCACTCGGAGAAACTTCTCAGAGGAAGAGAGCTGTGAAAGACATACAATTCCAGCTCACAGAGAGCAGTGCTCAACTACCAAAAGCACTGGGGATTTTTACCACTCTAAAAGCAAAGACGTTTATTCTGGGAACCAGAGAAGACAGCCATGCTGTGCTCATTACAGTCATCCTGAAGGTAAAGCTTATTTCCCTGATACAAAGCTTTTATCAGAAAGGAGAGAAAAGTTTTACCTACCATTTTGTAGCCAAGGGAGATCCCTGGGGGAAAGCAGTTTAAAAGGCAGACATAGAACTTCCCATAGCCAAGCAGAAGAGGGAAGCGTGTATCCTTTCAGTTACCGGGAGCTGTGTGCACAAGAATCCAAACACCCAGACTCCTTTAGCAGGTTGGGGGAAGGGAACCCTTTGATTGAAGCAGAGAGGTTTGCACGGCAGACAGAAGAACCCTCTCTAAGAGACATTGAAGGAGAAGGTGATCCTATGCAGTGGGATTCTTATCAACCTCCAGTGTCTGAAGTGTATATGGACTGCTCGTATATGATAGCAGACAATGTGCAATCCCTTTGTTAATATTGCTGAATTTTGCTAAAGAAGAAAACAGCCAAAAGGAGCATTTTGGAGAGAAACACTGTTTTATTCTTTTGTGCCTTAAACGCTGAGAATAAGCATTTATTTGAGTTACATATTTTTGTTCACACCAGAAGCATGGTTTCTTTGTTAATATAACCTTCTGTTCATGGTCAACAATATCCAACCCCGGGAGGGGAAATAAATCCTTATTTAACCTGAACCACTCGTGTACAACTTGGAATCATTTCAGTGCTGTGGAACTACGTTACCCAGGAGGCCCTTCCAAACCTCCATTAAGTAGTTTTCAGCACAAGAAGCACAACTGCCCACTCGCCTTGCCCATGCTATATGCCTCTGGGAAGGTGAGTGGTGACATATCTGGTGTAGTTTTTCGGATGCTTGACCTTGGATGAAGGACACTACAAGAAACTACGGCACCAGGACTCCTGCACAAGAAAGTGGGCTACCGGAAGGCTACAAGAAAATAAAGCACAGAACACAGCTTCTTTTCCTGAATGCAGACCTCTACACGAAGCCTCAGGTAATAGCACCTGGGCATAAGTGAGGGAGGATATCAGGAAAAGGGGGCGCTGTAGGGTTGAAAAAAAAAAAAAACCTGAAAAGGGAGCCGCACTTGGGTTTTTTTTTTGTTTGTCTCTTTTATTGCAGGTGCTGACAGGAGATGGAGGCCCAAGATGTGATAGCGTGGATGCGAAAGCAATGGGACCTGCAGATGGAGCTTGCCAAGCGCATCCAAGAAGAAAGCGCTACACTCATGAGAGAGCAGCAAAAGCCGCTGCTGGACGCTGTGACAGCACTCCTAAAAGAACCACGAGAACCACGGATGGAGAATCCTATGGTTATACCAGGATCCACAATGAACGCAAGTCATGCATTCTCTTTAGGACAATTGAGTCCAACCGATAACATTGACGATTTTATTGATGCATTTGAGCGTATTGGGCAGGCATTAAGATGGCCTGATAGTCAATGGGCTACGCGCTTTGCAGTTTCGCTGACAGGCGAAGCCCTGTCAGCCTACAAAGCCATGCCCGCCGCTCTTGCAGGCGACTATACCGAGATAAAGAAAGCAGTAAAAGACAGGTTGGGGCTGACGACCTCACATTATAGGAGGCTATTCAGGGAAGCCCGCCTGAAGCCTCCAGAAACTCCAAAGGCGTTACAACAACGTCTGAAAAATATGGCTTGGAAATGGCTAAGTCCAGAAACTAAATCGATAGAAAGTATACTAGACACGGTAGTTTTAGAACAATTTGTACAGGCTGTGCCTAGAGAAATGAGAATGTACCTCACCTTGCAGGATTACAGGACCACCGAGGAAGCAGCTAATTTGGCGGACCGTTTTCTGGAGGCCCAAATAGCTGACCCCTCGGAGTGCAGCATACTGCAAGCTGCAGGTTTATGTGATAGTAAAAAGGGAAAGATTCCCTATGGTGGAAAATATGCTATGACAAGTGTGAATGTTAGGAATGGTAATGATGAGAGTGTTTTTGTGCCCAGAGGGAATGTGTTTACACCCAAAGGTAAATGTTATCTGTGTGGGAAAATGGGGCATTTTAAAAGGGAATGTGTCAAAAGAACTGTCCTGATGTCTGGGGTGGATGAGCCAGTCCAGGATGGGTTTCTTCTACCCGTTCAAGTAGAAGGCATCGACACGCTGGCACTGCTTGACTCGGGGGCCGACCAGAGTATGATTTCCCGCACGCTCTGGGAGGCCATTGAGAGGCGCTGTTCGTCGCCCCCGAGCCAAGCAGAAGGCCAAGTACGCGTGAGATGTGTACACGGCGCTTCATCGCCTTATCCTTTACACGGAATAACGGTGAAGGGGTTAGGAACCACATACACTCTGCTGTTCGCAGTAGTCCCCAAATTACCCCATGAGATGGTACTAGGGCGCGATTGGCCACCTTTTTATAAGGAGATAGGTGAAGGCCTTAGCCGGTTAAGCTATAAGGGTACATTACCCCCTACAGAGATAACAGGAACCAGTCCAGAGGCTTTAACAGCCAAAATTCCTGCGCCTCTGTTTGGAAATCCTAAAAAGGCTCCTAGCCCAACCCAGACCCGAGTCAAGGGGGTACCCCCGGGGAAGGCAAAATTCGTGCTGCAGTTTTGCCGAATGACATCAAAGGCCAAGGGCCCCCAAAGGGCTTCTAGTGGGTCCGCTGGGTACGATCTCTTCAGTTCTGAAAACACGGTGGTGAAAAAGGGAGGAAAAACCCTAGTGAATACAGGAATCCAGATTAAGCTACCCGAAGGATGTTATGGGAGAATAGCTCCTAGATCGGGCCTTGCAGTTAAAAATTCCATAGATATTGGAGCGGGAGTAATAGACCCCGACTATCGGGGCCCTGTAAAAATTCTCATTTTTAACTTCGGGAAGGAGGATTTTCAAATTCGGGAGGGAGACCGAATTGCACAATTAGTGTGCGAACGGGTAGGATTCCCGGTAGTAGAAGAGGTCCCAGCACTAACACCCACAGACAGGGGGGAGGGTGGTTTTGGTTCTACGGGTCAGAGGGAAATAAAAGGGATGACAGCCCTAGCTGAGGAAAAGCGAGAGGAGGACCTTGGGCCACAAACCTCGGATTGGAGGGAGCGGCCAGAGCCAAGGTTAGGTGAAACTCTATCCCAGTCTCAGCGGTGGGAGCTGACCCAACTATTGGGGAACTTCAAGGATGTCCTCACAACCAAGCCAGGCGAAACTCACCTAGTCGCCCATGAGGTGATCACAACACCAGGGCGCACTATCAGACAGCGGCCCTACCGTATGCCTGAGGCCAAGAAGGCCGAAGTGATCAGGCAGGTTAAAGAAATGATAGCAATGGGGATAATTGAAGAGTCATACAGCCCATGGTCAAGCCCCATAGTATTAGTCCCAAAGCCCGATGGAACACTCAGGTTCTGTATCGATTTCAGGCAAGTCAACGATATTTCTCAATTCGATGCGTACCCGATGCCACGCATCGATGACTTGCTGGATCGATTGGGCCAAGCCAGATACCTGACCACTTTAGATTTAACAAAAGGGTACTGGCAAATACCCCTCACGCGTGAATCAAAGCCGAAAACAGCATTTAGTACACCAATTGGCCTATACCAATTTCGGCGAATGCCATTTGGACTACATGGTGCGGCAGCCACGTGCCAGCGGTTAGTTGACCAGGTGTTGAGGCCCCACCATGACTACGCCTTAGCGTACATGGATGACATAGTCATTTATAGTACTACGTGGGCCCAACACCTGGCGAGGGTGGAGGCAGTGCTCCGGGCATTGCGGAAAGCAGGCTTAACCCTGAACCCCGCAAAGTGCATGTTTGCCACGGAGGAGGCGAAATACTTAGGCCACTTAGTGGGGAAGGGGATAGTGAAGCCATTAGTCAATAAGGTCCAAAGCGTCCGGGATTTTCCCCGTCCCGTCACCAAGAAACAGGTGCGCAGCTTTTTAGGGCTCATCGGTTACTATAGAAGGTTTATACCTCGGTTTGCAGACGAGAGCCTTCTATTCACTGAGATGCTAAAAAAGAACGCCCCTAATAGAGTCCGATGGACCCCAGAGGCTGAAACAGCTTTTTCCACCCTCAAGGGGAAGCTCTGCACAGCCCCAATATTGAGAGGGATAGACTTCAGTCTACCATTTGTGGTACAGACTGATGCATCAGAGAGTGGGTTAGGTGCAGTACTTTCCCAGGAGTTTGAGGGACTAGAACACCCGGTCACCTATATCAGTCGAAAGCTCTCCAAGGCCGAGAAAAATTATTCGACTGTCGAGAAAGAAGGCCTGGCCATCAAATGGGCAGTCGAGGCATTCAGTTTTTATTTAACAGGCAGGAAGTTCCTCCTTATAACGGACCATGCTCCATTGAAATGGTTACATCAAATGCGGAATTCCAACGCCCGGCTCACGAGATGGCATTTAGCCCTACAGGCTTTCAATTTCGTAGTCCAACATAGGGCGGGTAAGCTACACGGCAATGCGGACGCACTCTCGCGTATTACATACTGTCCGGAAGGTGCGGCAGTACGTAATATTTTAAGGCGGGGGATATGTCATGAAGTACAAGGTTCAGAGCCGATGGAAACAGAGGATTCACTGCAAAGTGAAACCAGAATTGACAGATCTGAAACAAGCATGGAGGGTTGGCATGGAAACCCCAAACAAAAGACGTCACAGTGTGCTAGGGAACGCCCATCCCCTGAGCTAGCTCCTGCTTCATCAGGGAAGAGGGAACAGCTGGTGGGAGGTGTGGCCAGGCCCAACGGAAAAAGAAACACAGATAAAAACTCTTTAGTTAAGGATAGAGGGGGCACAAGAGAGAGCACAGGAGGGAGCACAGGAGGAGTGGAGAAAACTGAAGGAACGAGGAGAGCAGAGAAGGATAGATATCCCGAGGGCAGCCAAGGTTTGTGGCTGGGAGAAGAGAAAAGGGAAGGGAATCCCAATCTCACTCGGAGAAACTTCTCAGAGGAAGAGAGCTGTGAAAGACATACAATTCCAGCTCACAGAGAGCAGTGCTCAACTACCAAAAGCACTGGGGATTTTTACCACTCTAAAAGCAAAGACGTTTATTCTGGGAACCAGAGAAGACAGCCATGCTGTGCTCATTACAGTCATCCTGAAGGTAAAGCTTATTTCCCTGATACAAAGCTTTTATCAGAAAGGAGAGAAAAGTTTTACCTACCATTTTGTAGCCAAGGGAGATCCCTGGGGGAAAGCAGTTTAAAAGGCAGACATAGAACTTCCCATAGCCAAGCAGAAGAGGGAAGCGTGTATCCTTTCAGTTACCGGGAGCTGTGTGCACAAGAATCCAAACACCCAGACTCCTTTAGCAGGTTGGGGGAAGGGAACCCTTTGATTGAAGCAGAGAGGTTTGCACGGCAGACAGAAGAACCCTCTCTAAGAGACATTGAAGGAGAAGGTGATCCTATGCAGTGGGATTCTTATCAACCTCCAGTGTCTGAAGTGTATATGGACTGCTCGTATATGATAGCAGACAATGTGCAATCCCTTTGTTAATATTGCTGAATTTTGCTAAAGAAGAAAACAGCCAAAAGGAGCATTTTGGAGAGAAACACTGTTTTATTCTTTTGTGCCTTAAACGCTGAGAATAAGCATTTATTTGAGTTACATATTTTTGTTCACACCAGAAGCATGGTTTCTTTGTTAATATAACCTTCTGTTCATGGTCAACAATATCCAACCCCGGGAGGGGAAATAAATCCTTATTTAACCTGAACCACTCGTGTACAACTTGGAATCATTTCAGTGCTGTGGAACTACGTTACCCAGGAGGCCCTTCCAAACCTCCATTAAGTAGTTTTCAGCACAAGAAGCACAACTGCCCACTCGCCTTGCCCATGCTATATGCCTCTGGGAAGGTGAGTGGTGACAGCGTGTAATTCTTCTTTCATTTGTTTTGTCAATCTTACTGTATCATCCCATTTGATATAACTATCGTCATCTTCTTCTTCGCTCGGATCCATGGTGGAATCATGATTAATAAATTTGTCTAGAGCGTCATCTCCAAAGCTGAGAATGTCTTTCCACGGTGAGAACATGCTGTTGAACATGCAGAACCAACAGGGAAAACAGCACCAGCCACACTTAGCAGAAACACAACTAAAACAAACACAAAGAGTGGCAGGTTCACACACAACACCTTTATTAAACAATCATAAGGTGGCCAAAACCCAACACAGGACCGTGTTTCGTGTTGTACTTCATCAGGGGTTGTAAGGGTACACTAAAAAACATTTAAAATCATAAACGGCTTAAACTTAGAGAGGGACCTGTCTGTCTTTCTCTAAGTCCTTAATCCATACATGTGTTCTTCTTTTTTTCATAATTTTTATGGTTTTAACTTCCGCTCGTTTCAGGTGGTTGGTTTTTTGTTCCCAGTGTTTTAATATACTTTATTTTAATATAATTTTTTATCCTGTTATAGGTATAACACATGTATGTTTTCTTTCTATTATTGACTGCCCTAACTCTGCTGTTTTCAGTGCTGCTTACATTGTCATAAAGCATGCTGTTTTTGATGTTGTCATTTTTTAATTCGTTTCTTATTAACATGGTTTAAGCTTTATTTTTTATACCTTCACATTTTATATTTTGGTTCTATTTCCTCTCGGTCCATATCATTGTTTTATTTTATATTTCATGGGCTGTGTTCTTTTGGCATGATTGGTCCATATGTGCATGCGTTGGCGTCTTTTTAAGCTTTCATTCTTTTTGGAGTGCTACACGTTTTTGAAGCAGTGCCATCGGTGGCCCCTATGTTTTCAGGCAATATTATTATTCTTTTTCTTGATAAGCTCTTTGAGCATTTTTAAGGTTTGCACACTGTTTTTTAACATCATTTTATATTCTTTAAAGAATAAATGTTTGTTTAATTTTAGTTCTATTTCAGCTTGATAACGATTATTTGCCAATCTTGGGGTTTTTTTCTCCGGAGAGTAATACAACTTTGGAGTAGCGCCTCCGATACTTTTTAAGTTACTTGGTTATCACTATATGTCCCCCGAGCATTTTTTTTTAAATTTTGCATATAAACCTTTAATCAACTTGACATCTCTTTATTTGAATTTGGTGTTGTTTACAATGTTGGCGCTCTTATGGACATTGATCAGTTTGGCATTGTTTTGGTTTCTATTTGAAGTCCTGGATTAACGCCGTTTTTTTTTACGCTTTTAGCGAGGCCATGTTTACTTGGAGAATGGTTCTTTCCTCATTTCATTTTTTTATTTTTTTCCATTTCATTTTACTTGAATGGCAGCGATCTGGGTATGTGTATGGGTATAATATAGGTTTATTTGCTTTACATTATAGACTGACCAAGACCATGTTGTTCCCAGCGCTGCCTATACTGTGTATTGGTATAATATAGGTTCATTTGCCTTCCACTATAGAATGACCAAGACTCTGTTGTTTCCGGTGCTGCCTATATTGTCGTAGGACATGATGTTTTTTACGTAGTCATTTAGTTAGATTGGTTTTTTATTTTGTTTTTTTAGTATGGTTATCTTTTATACCTTCATATTTTACGTTTTGGTTCTTGATTCATATCATTGTTGTATTTTACAATTCAATGGGCTGTGTCCTTCCGGAATCGTTGGATATGCGCATGCGTTAGCGTCTTTTTAAAACTTTCAGTTTTTTGGAGTGCTACATGTTTCTGAAGCAGCGCTATCGGCGGCCTTTATGGTTTCAGGTATTATTTTTATTTATTTCTTTTTGCTTTATAAGTTCTTCAAGTACCTTTTAGGTTTATATACCGTTCTCAATTTTTCTTGATATTCTTAAAGCATAAAATGTTTGTTTATCCTCAGCTCTATTTTAACCTGATCACGATTACCTGTCGGCCTTAAGGTTTTATGCTCTGGAGAATAATACGCCCGTGGAGCAGTGCTTCTGGCATCTTTTACGGTTCAGGTATTTTTATTATTTGATTTGCTCAATGTGTTTCTCGGGCAATTCCTAAGCTTTGTACATAACTCTCAGTTTAATTTGACATCTTTTTAATTGGCCTTAGTGTTATTTATATTTTTAGCGCTTTTATGGATATTGGTTAGTTTTTATCGTGTCCCTGTTTTCATTCAGTATACATTTAAATAGCACTATTCAGGTTTCTGTTTGAAGTTTAAGTTTTATCACTTTTTTTTGGCGCTTTTAGCGAAGCCATGATCACTGGGAGGATGGTTCATCTTTAAGTTTATTTTATTAGGATGGTAGTGATCTGGGCATGTTTTTTAGAAGTGTTTTCCTTACATGCCGGTCAAATTTTTAATGTATTTGTTTTCAGACCATTTTTCCCTTTGTGGTTTTAAGTATAAGCCTTTATTAAGGCTGACTCTATGTCACTTAAATGGTAGTGATGTGGTACATTGTCTATTGGCAAATGGTCCTTTTACATGCCTTTCCCTTTTTTTAAAGGCAAATAAGTGATGCTACTTTTCAGTTTATCTTTGGGATATTTTTTCCCATTGAGATTGGTTTTGAGATGTAGATCCCCCAATAAGAGTTTTTTTACATGCATTTTTTTAATATTATAGATATCTTGTCTAGTATTGGTTATTTGTATTACAATCTTCATCCTTGTTCTTTCAGAGGTAAGGGCTAATATCACATTTTCAGTGCGTATTGTGAAATTCATTGCTACCACACACCGATAAGGTAACATCCCTATCTCACTCCTGCTTCTCAGTTGTCCTTCTCATTTTCAGTGTCTATATGTATTATTTTATTTTTTCATGCTGAATAGATCAATCTTTTGTCCTCCTCATCCTCTTGGATTCTCATCTTGAGTTTTTTTTGTGTCAAATAAGTAGATTTTTATGAGTTTGCATTCTTTTTAAATGTATTTTAGTATATTCCCATACATGTATATTTATTTGTTTATGAGTCCTCTTTTTTGATTAACCCTGTTCATGGTATAGTGCATTAATATAGTTTTTAATGTATTTGGTTTTAGCTTTTTATCTTTATAATATGTTATGATGCTAAAGCCTTTATCCTTATATTTTTAAGTATAATTGTCATAATTTATTTATTTATTTATTTATTTATGGTTTTAAATGTTTTTTAGTGTGCCCTTACAACCCCTGATGAAGTACAACACGAAACACGGTCCTGTGTTGGGTTTTGGCCACCTTATGATTGTTTAATAAAGGTGTTGTGTGTGAACCTGCCACTCTTTGTGTTTGTTTTGGTTGTAGAACTAGCACACATACAGCTGCCACCGTACAGGGATGTGAGCTCAAGTGGGCCATGTACATCATCAGTATACCATTAAATACGTTGGTCAGTGTGGTGATGCAGCAGCAGAGACAAATGTGTGTCCAACATGTCACACAAACAGTCACTGGCCCATCCACAGATGATGAGCAGGACAGAGCATGTCCAGAAGCTGCATGGTATGTACTGCTCAGTAGCCCCCCCCATGCAGCTGCACGTTCTGAATGCCATAGTCACATATGCGTGCATGTAGACAGTAGGTGGTGCATGATGAGGACCCAACACAAATCAGTTATGAAATGTCCACAAGAACATATCTGCCCATCAATACAGGACACACAAACCTGAAAAAGCATACACAGCAAAATGTCTGCAAGACATATTTATGTAATTAGTTGTCTAACAGTTTTCCTATACTGCTTTATCATATTTATTTATTTACCTGTACTTATATCCCGCTTTTCACCGGGTCAAAGTGGTTTAACATAAAAGGGGGGGTACAGTAATCAGTTTGACAAGGGGGAGGGGGGGGGGGGTCCAACACCAGGGAGGCCAACATTAAGGATCAAGACAGAATGTAACAGTACCAGACTTTAAACGCAAGTCTCTCAGTTGGTAGGGCATGTCAGATTCAGCTTGAAATGGGGGATTGTCTGAGAGCAGGTAGTTAGTGTGAGATGTCCATACCAGGTCCAAGGTATTCACGAAACAGGAGGGTTTTTAGCTGTTTCCTGAATGTGGGGAGATCTCTGTTGTTTCGGATCTGGTTGGGGAGTGAGTTCCAGAGGGAGGGTGCATACAGTTCAAAAGCTCTGTTGCAGGCTTGTTGATTGAACTTCGTTCGTTTATGGGGGATAGTGAGGGTGTTATTGGTGCCCTGGTGGGTTGGTCTGTTGTGAGCAGGTTGAAGGAGTAGAGTCCGGAGCTGGGAGATCTGTACTTGATGGAGGGCTCTGTGGATAAGTAACAAAGATTTGTATTTAATTCTTGCTTCCAGAGGCAGAATGTGGAGCTCTCTCAAGGCTGGGGTGATGCAATCATGTTTCTTGATCCTTTGGATGATTCTTACTGTGGTGTTGAGGGCAGTTTGTAGAGGGTTTTTGTGGGTGGCCGGGAGTCCATGATAGATTGCATTGCAGTAGTCCAGGTGGGGGAGCGTCATGGTCTGCATGACTGTTCTGAAGTCTTGTGGGTCAATGAGTGATCTTAGTCATTGTACCATCTTTGCTTTGAGGTATATTGTTCTAGCTGTTTTTTCAATCTGTTGTTTAAATGTCAGCGCTTGATCAATGATGATTCCCAAGTATTTTATGTGGGGTTGAACTTGTATTTGGGTGGTACCCAAGGTGAGGTGCAGTGGTGGAAGGAAGGTTTGGTCTTTGGTCACAAAGAGGGCTTCGTTTTTTTTTTAAGGTTGATTGATAGGTTGTTCTGTTGGAGCCAATTGGTGACATCAGTGAAACAGTTGGATAGATGATTGTTTGTTGGGTTTGTGGTCATAATGGGTCCATAAAGCATAATGTTATCTGCATAGTGGAGGAGTAGCCTAGTGGTTGGGGCAAGGTACTTCAGGCCGGAAGGTCGGGGGTTCAAATCCCACTAGAGGACAGCAACCTTGGGCCGGAAGGACTGGGGTTTCTAGTCCCACAGGTGCTCCTTGTGGTCTTGGGCAAGCCACTTAACCCTCCATAGCCCATGTTCCCTGTAAAATAGTTATCTCCAAGTTATAATGCCCTGTTCAATGTAATTTCAGTTTGTTCAATGTAAACCGCACTGATGCAGAATAGCGCGGTATATAAGAGAATTAAATAAAAATAATAATAAATAAATAATAATAGATATGATAGTTGATGTTGTGAGGGTGTATTATTGTGCAGGGGGGCTGAAGGTAGATGTTGAAGAGCATGGCGGAGAGTGTAGATCCTTAGGGTACGCCTTGATGTTGTCGGAAGGGAGGGGAGGTTGCAATACTGGTGCAGATCAGTTGTCGTCTGTTGGTCAGGTAGGAGTGGAACCACCGTAATACGATGTCCTTGATGCCAATCTCTTGTAGTCTGCGTAGGAAGATGCTGTGGGAGGATGCTGTGGGAGATGGTGTCAAAAGCTGCGGATATATCCAGAAAGACCATAGCATATCCAGACTGTTTGGTCTGTATTCCTTTGATCAGGGTGTTTAGTAGGGATATCATGAGGGTCTCGACACCATGAGATGGGCGGAATCCATGTTGTTGTGGGTCCAGTGAGTTGTTTGTGTCCAGATGGTCTTGTAGCTGCTGTTGAACTATCTTTTCGATGATTTTGGCAGTGAATGGGAGACTTGCTATTGGTCTGAAAGATGCAGGATCACGGGGGTCGAGGTTATGTTTCTTAAGGGTAGGGCGAATGACGAAGTTTTTGAGGCTGTCTGGCATGTGTCCTTGCTTGTGGGATTTGTTTGCTATGTGGGCTAAAGCAGTGCTTATGTCCAGTTTGGTTTTCTTTATCTACTCCACAGGGCAAGGATCTAGTGGGAAGGTAGTGGTGTTTAGGCAGGAGATGGTGGATTCTATCTTTTCATTGGTGATTGTCTCAAATGCCCTCCATTCTGTACCATGGTCAGTAAGGTAGGTTATTGTGGTTGCTTCTGCAGCTGAGCTGTGTAATTGTTGGAGCTGTTTATATTGTCGAGCCAGCTGTTCCGGTGGAATGTCTGGGAGTTGGTTAGAGTGGTTGGGTGTTGCTGTCAGTTTTTTAACAATTTCAAAGAGCTCATGTGGTCTGTTGATGGAGGTATTTATGATTTTTGAGTGGTAGGCCCATTTTGCCCACCCACCACAATCAAAGCGGTTTACATTGTAACTTAAACCTGGTAATGTACATTAAAGATGGACATTGATAACATGGATCCTGTCTGAGCAATGGAGGGTGAAGTGACTTGACCAAGGCCACATGGATTGCTAGTGGGAATTGAACCCTGGTCTCCTGGTTCCCAAGCCAGAGCTCTGTGATTCTCAGTCTTGAAGGACTAGAAAAAGGGACTGCTACGTCTGGAGAGAGATCTGCAATTGTGAGCATATACTTCTGGGAATTTTCTGAAAGGACTTCTTTGTATTAAAGCTAATTAATCTGTGAACCCAGTGTTTTTTGTTAAATCAGTCAGGGCCTAGTAGCAGCAGTTTAAGTTTAAATTTAAAACACAGAAGAGAGCTTTGTGGTTAAATCTGGAACCCAGCAGAGAGCTTGTAGTTTAAATTTAATAGTCACTCAGGGCCTAGTATCAGCAAAGTACTTTTTGTTTAAATTTAAAACACAGAAGAGAGCTTTCTGGTTAAATTTGGAACCCAGCAGAGAGCTTGTGATTAAATTTCATAATAAGTCTGAACCTAGCAGCAGCAAAGAGCTGTAATTTAAATCAAATCAGAATATAACTTAGCATAAAAGGCAAAACAGGGTCAGTACTCTTTGAGAAAAAATAAACTCTTCTAGAGACCTTCACAAAGAGGCCTTCTACCTAGGGTGCAAGAGACCTGTGAAACCTTTTCAATAGGTGTTAACAACACCAGGTGGCAGGTCAAAAGGCCATTTTGAAAGACTCCTTCTATCCAAGCAAGGACTGTTAATCACCCAGGAAGTTGGTCACAGCTTACCTCAGCAGCACAGGACAGGGTACTGTGTAGCAGCCCTCTTTTAATAAGTGTTATTTCCCTCCCTCCCCAACACCCACCCACCCCGGGACAATCGTAGCTTTATAGGTACTTACACATCTTAAAGGAAAGGAGGTGCCCTCAGGTGAAGCTCGTTATCCAAATCAGTCATACACTAAGGGTCTGAGATTAATTAAGCTTCAGGTGAACAAGGTATATTAAACATATTAGGTACAGTTTTATTAGTATACATATCCATAGCAACCCTTAGTAAGTAAAGAACTTAGAACTAAACGCAAGTTAAAACTAAGATGCAGACAGAAGTCCAGCAGTGAGATGGGGCTTTCCAGTCCATTCTCTATAGGCTAGAGTAGCAGACTTGGAAAACATAAGAAAGACAGAGAGGTACATAGACAAGACCTACAGGGATATAGACCTGAAGTCCCACCTCCAGTCTGACAGCATCCCTGTTGCCATGGAGGAGAGAGGTCACGTGACAGGAGAGCATCACCCTGGTGTGGCAGGAAGTGATCCTGTAACTAGGACCTGTCCTCCAGGTGATGTAAAACCCTCTTGCACTGAGGAAGTTTCTCCAGGGCCATGTGCCCACGAGAGAAGGGTTAGGACAGCCGTTATAGTTGGTGCTACGATCATTAGGCATGTAGATAGATGGGTGGCTGGTGGATGTGAGGATCGCCTGGTAACATGCCTGCCTGGTGCGAAGGTAGTGGACCTCACGCGCCACCTAGATAAGGTCTTAGATAGTGCTGGGGAGGGGTCTGCTGTCTTGGTACATGCCAGTACCAATGACATAGGAAAATGTGGTAGGGAGGTTCTGGAGGCTAAATTTAGGCTTTTAGGTAGGAAGTTGAAATCCAGAACTTCCAGGATAGCGTTCTCCGAAATGCTTCCCGTTCCACGCGCAGGACCCAAAAGGCAGGCAGAGCTCCGGAGTCTCAATGCATGGATGAGACAATGGTGCAGAGATGAGGGTTTTGGAATTGTTAGGAACTGGAGAACATTCTGGGGAAAGGAGGGGCTCTTCTGAAGAGATGGGCTTCACCTTAACCGGGATGGAACCAGGCTGCTGGCATTAACCTTTAAAAAGGAGATAGAGCAGCTTTTAAACTAGATAATAGGGGAAAGCCGACAGTCGCCCAAGAGCGCATGGTTCAGAAGAATGTATCCTTGAAGGATACTATCAAAAGCAGAGAGGTTCCAAAAAAGAGTGAAATAGCCCAAATGCCCTCAAGTATGGAGCAGACAGAGCTTAAAGATCCCAAATTACCCATGTCTACCAATAGCCAGATTAATATGAATAAAATACAGTCTCTAAAATGCTTGTATGCAAATGCTAGAAGTCTAAATAATAAGATGGGAGAGTTAGAATATATAGCACTAAATGAGAGGTTAATTGGAATAACAGAGACATGGTGGAAGGAGAACAACCAGTGGGACACTGTGATACCTGGGTACAATCTACATCGTAATGATAGAGCTGATCAAATTAGTGGAGGGGTTGTACTCTATGATAGAGAGGGCATTGAGTCAGAAAGGATTAAAGTTTTGCAGGAAACAAAATTTTCTGTAGAATCTCTATGGATTGAAATTCCATGTAAAAAGGGGAAGACGATGGCAGTGGGGGTGTACTATCGACCGCCTGGCCAGAATAAACAAATGGATGATGAAATGCTCAAAGAAATCACGGAAGCTAACAAAAGTTACAGTGCAGTAATAATAATGGGTGATTTCAATTATCCCAGTATCGACTTGGTCAGTGTCACGGCAGGACATGCTAGGGAGATAAAGTTCCTAGATGAAATAAATGACTGCTTCTTGGAGAAGCCAGTTCATGAACTGATCAGAGGGGAAGCCATATTAGACCTAGTCCTTAGTGGAACACCAGATCTTGTGCAAGAGATAAGGGTTTTGGGGCCACTTGGCAATAGTGATCATAGCATGATCGCGTTTGATTTAATTAGTGGGGGAGGGATAGTAAGGAAATCCACAGTTCTACCTTTTAACTTTCGAAAGGGAGACTATGATAAAATGAGGAAAATAGTTCAGAAAAAACTAAAAGGAGCAGTTGCAAAGGTTAAAGACTTACATCAAGCTTGGGTGTTGTTGAAAAATACTATCTTGGAAGCCCAGACCAGCTGTATTCCACGCTTTAAGAAAAGTGGAAGGAAGTCCAAAAAACCGCCTGCCTGGTTTAAAGATGAGGTCAGAGAGGCTTTTGTTGGTCTGACCTCACCTTTAAACCATGCTTCAGGAAATGGAAAAAAGAGCCAAATGACGAAACGTGACAACAGCACAAGCACTGGCAAGTCAAATGCAAGGCATTGATAAGGCAGGTAAACAGAGAATTTGAGAAGAAGCTTGCTGCGGAAGCAAAAACGTGAAATAAAGACAATTTCAAATGTCCCATGACATGAATATCTCTGCCATTGATGATGTGTAGACAAGGAGGCAGGCACATCTTTAATCCGCCCCGCTGCCAGTGTCAGCATCAGAGCCAAAGAACACCAATGCCAGCTATGTCCCTGATACACCTCCCAGGTGGGGATGTACTGACACCAGCCTGACCATGCATATGGCCAAGTAATAGAAAAACCCACCCAAAAGAAGCCACAATGGTCAAAATGAGATGGCATGCAACTGGCCAGGCATTTGGGTGTGAAGAAAGTAGCTGTGTTAAAATGTAATACCTATGTGGTGTCACAAAGTAGGTTTAACAGAGCCCATGGAAATAGGCAAAGATGCAGGCAGTGAAACTGATTCTGACATTTCAGAGGAGCACATGTCATGATGTTGCTATAGGCAACCCAAACAAATCAGGTCACGAGCTAGAGAAACATGCCCAAGCAGCAGAAAGGCTGAGGGATCAGTAACTGATGAAAGCCAGCTGGGAGGGGGTGGAGCTGACACACACGCAGATAAACTCAATGCACATGGAGTTAGAGGGAGAAGCAGAACAGAACCCGGAAGGAACACGGGAACAGGCAGTCGTGAGTGTTCAGAGAGCCAAGGACATGCTGGGAGAAGCTCAGGTTGGAATGAAGCCGGTGGAAGAGCTGTAAAAGCTAAAAAGTTTTATTCCAAGGGAGAGAGTGAGAACCCAGGTGCCTGTGGTGGAAGGCAGAGCACAGAAACGTCAGAGCTCGGCAGAAGTTATCTGAAAGGTAACGGAGAGTTCAATTGGGAAGCTAGTTGGAGGAAGCCTGAGGAAACTATTTACCCTAGTAATTGGCACAGGAAAAGTAAAGCTTTTGTACCTGAAGATAATCTTGTATCTGGGAGGACAAAAGGCAGGAGCCGTGGAAAGCTTCCACTTGACATTACTCTGATGTCTGCAGCAGCAGAGAGAAGCCCGAGTCAGAGACTGCCAAGAGGTAAACCAATTGTAGCTAATAGAGGGAAAGGTGAATGTTGTAATTTCCCCTATGGTCCTCAGCATTTGGAAGGCTCCCAAATTAAGTACTCCAGTGAATGTGGTAGTAGCCTGTCACACATTCTCACAGAGAGAGAAAGAGAATCTCTGAATAACAAAGAGAGACTGTTTAATAATGTGCCGAACTGTGCAAGAGAAGAATTGTTAAAGGCAGAAGAAGAGGATATGCAGTGTGAGGTACAGGGGGACACAACGTGTAATGAATACATGGACTGTACGCTTACAATTTCTGATAATATATCTTCTTTGCGGTGAACAAGTTGTGATACTTGCCAAGCCTTAAAGCTACAAAGAAAAGGGTTTTTGTATGCTGGAAAAGGGCTGTTTAACTACTTTTGTTTGCATGTTAAAAGCTGAAGATAAGCATTTTTCTGTTCCCATTTTGTTTCTTTGTTTATGCCCAAAGTGGGGCTGTTTACCTTTTTGTTTTGACCACTGAAAGAATCCTCCCGGAAGGGGAATAAAACCTGTTTAAACCTTACCTCGTTTCCACAACTTATTCTTTTGACTGGCCTAAGAAAAACTACATATCCCAGAGTGCCAAGCAAGGTCTCTGGGCTGGTTAAACACAAGGCCTCGGCTTAATACCCCGCCTTAGCTTGAAGGGACAAGCAACGGCGTGACAGTGGATATCAGTGAAACCATCTGTGGGCAGGAATGCAACAGCACAAGGTTGGAAACACCTCACACATCCTGTGTACGATAAAACACCCACACTGGGCAATGATCACAAAGATGATCTGGGGTTATTGTGCTGTGAGTGATCCACATGGCATTGAAGTACGTCGTCTGCATCATCACTGCAATAGCAAGAGAACACATGGCGCATGGTTGACGTTCCAACATACCTGGCTGGAATGTCTGCACATGTATAGCTGTTAGTGTCAAACACCTGTGCACGAGTCATCATAAGATGGACAGGACAAAGTGACTGTAACATGTGTCCCATGTCCACCAACTGTACCATGGCCATGTGAGTGCTCTGATAGGTGGGTCAGCCATGAAATATGTGTCAGGCCATACAACTGACAGGGAGCACGGTCTAGGCAGGTACACCAAGCTGACTCCACAACCACAAGGCGATAAGGTAGGAAAGGAAGATACAGAGATGGAATGCCATGCTGCCATGCAGAGATGTGGATGGGCTTCACCTTAACCGGGATGGAACCAGGCTGCTGGCATTAACCTTTAAAAAGGAGATAGAGCAGCTTTTAAACTAGATATTAGGAGAAAGTCGACAGTCGCCCAAGAGCGGATGGTTCGGAAGAATGTATCTTTGAAGGATACTACCAAAAGCAGAGAGGTTCCACAACAGAGTAAAGTAGCCCAAATGCCCTCAAGTATGGAACAGACAGAGCTTAAAGATCCCAATTTACCCATGTCTAACAATAGCCAAATTAATATGAATAAAATACATTCTCTAAAATGCTTGTATGCAAATACTAGAAGTCTAAAAAATAAGATGGGAGAGTTAGAATATATAGCACTAAATGAAAGGTTAGATATGATTGGAATATCAGAGACATGGTGGAAGGAGGACAACCAGTGGGACACTGTGATACCTGGGTACAAACTATATCATAATGATAGAGCTGATCAAATTGGTGGAGGGGTTGCTCTCTATGTTAGAGAGGGCATTGAGTCAGAAAGGATTAAAGTTTTGCAGGAAACAAAATCTGCTGTAGAATCTATATGGATTGAAATTCCATGTAAAAGGGGGAAGGCAATGGCAGTGGGGGTGTACTATCGAGCGCCTGGCCAGAATAACCAAATGGATGATGAAATGCTCAAAGAAATCAAGGAAGCTAACAAAAGTTACAGCACAGTAATAATAATGGGTGATTTCAACTACCCCGGTATCGACTGGGTCAGTGTCACGTCAGGACATGCTAGGGAGATAAAGTTCCTAGATAAAATAAATAACTGCTTCTTGGAGCAGCTGGTTCATGAACCGACCAGAGGGGAAGCCATATTAGACCTAATCCTTAGTGGAACACCAGATCTAGTGCAAGAGATAAGGTTGTTGGGGCCACTTGGCAATAGTGATCATAGCATGATCGCCTTTGATTTAATTAGTGGAGGAGGGATAGTAAGGAAATCCACAGTACTACCTTTTAACTTTCGAAAGGGAGACTATGATAAAATGAGGAAAACAGTTAAGAAAAAACTAAAAGGAGCAGTTGCAAAGGTTAAAGACGTACATCAGGCTTGGCTGTTGTTGAAAAATACTATCTTGGAAGCCCAGACCAGCTGTATTCCACGCTTTAAGAAAAGTGGAAGGAAGTCCAAAAAACTGTCAGCATGGTTTAAAGGTGAGGTCAGAGAGGCTGTTGTTGCCAAAAAAGCATCTTTTAGGAAATGGAAAAAAGAGCCAAACAACGAAACCTGGAAACAGCACAAGCACTGGCAAGTCAAATGCAAGGCATTGATAAGGCAGGCAAAGGGCGAATTTGAGAAGAAGCTTGCTGCGGAAGCAAAAACGCGAAGTAAAGACCTTTTCAAGTACATTCGTAGCAAAAAACCTGTGAGAGAGTCAGTTGGTCCATTAGATGATAAAGGGGTTAAAGGAGCACTAAGAGGAGACAAGGCGATAGCGGAGAGACTGAATGAATTCTTTGCTTCAGTCTTTACTGAGGAAGATGTAGGGGTGTTACCCATGATTGAAGTGGTATTTATAGGTGCGGAAGAATTGAAGGAAATATCGATACATCGGGAAAATGTATTACAACTATTAGATAAACTGAAGAGTAGCAAATCACCTGGGCCGGATGGTATACATCCAAGGGTGTTGAAAGAACTGAAATACGAGATTGCAGACCTGCTATTAGTAATCTGTGAACTATCATTAAAATCATCTCTAATACCTGAAGATTGGAGGATTGCCAATGTAATACCAATTTTTAAAAAGGGCTCCAGGGGTGATCCGGGAAACTACAGACCGGTGAGACTGACATCAGTACCGGGAAAAATGGTAGAAACCATCATAAAGAATAAAATTACTCAGCATGTAGATAGTGTCGCGCCCCTTACTGGCCAGGCGGTAGCCTAGTGGTGGGGGACGGAACTTATTTTTTTAATGTCCCTTGTTTAATCAGCTATGCATGTAGTTGTGAGGTTGAATGAATTCAGCCGAGAGGTTTTTCCAAGGCATACAGGATTTTTATTTATTCTTCAGTCAAATGAACTTTGCAGTTCAAAAATACCAAAACATAAAAATGGTGGATACTTTCTCCAGTGAAACAAAATCAACAGAATAAATTGCTTCTGAAGTTAGCTTATTTACAATGCCAGGCAACAGTATATCTTCAGGTGGAAATAGCCAGTACTCTTCATGCCAAACAACAGCTTCCAGCTTGGTTACAAACTTTACACTCTTCAAGTTATGCAGACCAATGGCACTTTTACTGCAACTATTTTTCTCTCACCCATAGGCTTTCCTTAGAGGCTGAATTACAAACTCTGGCCTTCACTTGCAAAACAGTCTTTTGAAAAACTCTGAGTCAAGCCTCGAAGCTCAGCACCTCATTTGCATATTCTTCTCAGCCAGGGCCGGATTTACGTATACGCCATGTACGCCATGGCGTAGGGCCCACAACCGGCAGGGGCCCACCAAAAATAGAACCAGTTTTTTTTTTTAACTCGATTAAAAAAAAAACCTGGTGGCTACCGCCGCGGGGCCCCCTCTGCTGCCGCGGGGGCCCCGTCTACAAGATGGTCTGGTCTGGTCCGGTCGGGTCGGGTCTCGTCTCCCTCCCTCCCTCCCGGCTGCGAGAGACGCGAAGATAGAGCGTCTCCTCGCGTCTGTGTTAAGCCCGCAGGGGCTGATGGGATTTCCCATCAGCCCCTGCGGGCTTAACACAGACGCGAGGAGACGCTCTCCCTTCGCGTCTCTCGCCGCCTGCAGCGTGGGTGGGAGAGAGACCCGACGGGCCCGGACCGGACCCGCCCCGACCTGGTTGTAGACGGGGCCCCCGGGGCAGCTGTGGGGGCCCCGCGGCGGCAGCCACCAGGTTTTTTTTTTAAATTAAATTTTACTTTAGGCCGGGGGGGTAGGACTACCCCCCCGGCCTAAAGTAAAATTTAATTTAAAAAAAAAACCTGGTGGCTGCCGCCGCGGGGCCCCCTCTGCTGCCGCGGGGGCCCCGTCTACAAGCTGGTCGGGTCGGGTCCGGTCGGGTCTCTCTCCCTCCCTCCCTCGCTGCAGGCTGCGAGAGACATGCGTCTCTCGCAGCCTGCAGCGAGGGAGGGAGAGAGAGAGACCCGACCGGACCCGACCCGACCGGACCTGACCAGCTTGTAGACGGGGCCCCCGCGGCAGCAGAGGGGGCCCCGCGGCGGCAGCCACCAGGTTTTTTTTTTTAATTAAATTTTACTTTAGGCCGGGGGGGGGGGGTAGGACTGGTAATGGGCGATGGGGGGGGGTAGGACTGGTAATGGGCTATGGGGGGGGCTGGGGCTGGAAATGGACTGGGGGGGGGTAGGGCTGGTAATGGGCTATTGGGGGGCTGGGGCTGGAAATGGACTGGGGGGGGGGTAGGGCTGGTAATGGGCTATTGGGGGGCTGGGGCTGGAAATGGGCTGGGCTGGGGGGGTTAAGGCTAGAGGTGGGCTGATGGGGTTAGGACTGGTAATGGACTGTGGGCTGTTGTGGGGGGCTTAGAACTGGCAATGGGCTTTGGGGGGGGTTAAGACTGGTAATGGGCTGTGGGCTGATGGGGGCAGACTGGTAATGCGCGATGGGCGGGCTAGGACTGGAAATGGGCTGGGGGGTTAATACTGGAAATGGGCTGATGGGGTTAGGACTGGTAATGGGCTGTTGGGGGGGGGGTTAGGACTGGTAATGGGCTTTGGGGGGGTTAAGACTGGTAATGGGCTGTGGGCTGATGGGGGTTGTCTGGTAATGGGCTATGGGGGGCTATGACTGGAAATGGGCTGGGGGGTTAAAACTGGAGGTGGGATGATGGGGTTAGGACTGGTAATGGGCTGTGGGCTGATGGGGGGGGGTAGGACTGGCAATGGGCTATGGGGGGCTGACTGGAAATGGGTTGATGGGGTTAGGACTGGAAGTGGGCTGATGGGGGGTTAGGACTGGTAATGGGTTATAGGGGGGGCTTAAACTGAAAATGGGGTGATGGGGGGTTAAGGACTGAAAATGGGGTGATGGGGGGTTAAGGACTGTAAGTGGGGTGATGGGGGGGCTAGGACTGGAAATGGGCTGATGGATGGCTAGGACTGGAAATGGGCTGATGCAGGGACTAGAAGGGAATGGATGCTGGGTGAGGCTGGAACTAGAAGGGAGCTGATGTTGGGGGAGGATTAGAATGGGATGGGGCTGGAAGAGTAAAATGGAGAAGGGAAAAATATTTTGTGTGGGAGGGATAAAAAATCTACAATTGGCCGGGTATTGGGAGAGTAAGTGGGGATTGAGGATGGAGGGGTAATATTTGAGTGGATGAAATAGGAATGAGGAAAGAGCAAAAGGAGAAAGATTAGTATGTTAAAGCAGATGTAGAGAGAGAATGGAAAAAAATCTAGAAGAGAGAAGAAAGGACAAATGGACAGCAGACGATGGACAGTTAGCAGAAGACACGAAGAAACCAGAAGAAAGTGGCTGGAGCAATTGCAGCTGAAAAAAATGCACAAAAGGTAGAAAAATATCTCTTTATTTTGAATTTATTAATTGGAATATGTCAGCTCTGGTAAATGTGCATCATTAACATCTGTGCTTTGTTTAGTACAAGAGCAAATTAATGTATAGTTTTATTTCTACAGTGTTGTACATTCCAAGTTTGGCTTTTGGGATTCCCAGTTTAATTATTGTCTTCCTATTTCTAAATTGTGATTACTTGTTTGGTGATGGTCTATGTTCTGCATGTGTAACTGAGCTGAGGTGTTCTGTTTATATAATTCCTGTTTGACATTGCCACTTGTTCTCTTTCCCCAGTAGGTCATGTATTGTTGTTCTCTGAAATGTATTGGTTTAATATTTGCAGTGTTGCCTTTTGATTGGTAGAGTATGGTGCTTTGTGAGTCCTGGTAGTGCTGTTAGGATACGGCGGGTTTACTATGGGCAGTGTTTGTAGTAGTTCCTAATGTGTCTGGCAGTTGGCACTGGATTATAGTAATGTAGAAATCTTTTAGTCTTTCTTTATCCATACACTCATTAAGAGGCACGTTTACTAAAAGTTAGTATATGGTAACATTATGCAAATATTTATGCAAATGAGGCCCCTTATGCAAATGAGGTCCGCACCCCCCTTGGGCCGCCCCTGCTGGGGGCCCACAATTTTTGTTGGCGTAGGGCCTCACTCAAGGTAAATCCGGCCCTGTTCTCAGCACTGCCCCACTGAAAGCTAAGCTTCTAGGTTTCCTACTTTCCAAACCTTATAGCTTGTCAGTTTTGGGCATAAACTAAAGAGCAATCCATTTCCATATCTGAGAGCAAATCCTCTAGCACATATTCTTCTAGGTCCATGCTTTCCCCTTCAGAATCTGTTGGTGAATGGTTTAACCTTGTCTCAGAAGTAACAGGCTTTAACTTTTCTAAAACCTTTAAAACTTTCTGTAATATGGCTTCCTCTCTCTGCTGAGGGCTATTGGAGGAATTAGGAGGTTTCTTATCTCTCAGGAAGCTATGAGAGGCTTTTAAGGAGCTCACCTTACTTTGTGGAAATACGCTTTCCTCAGACTTTACTGCCGAAGGCTCTGTTTCCATCTGCTCTGCTGGGGACAACTCTCTGCCATTTTCATAGCTTGGTTTGTCTCCCTGATAAGCTTTCCCTCTCAAAGGATTTCTTCCATACCTCCTGCAGGACTCCTTGGGCTCGTGCCTTGCTCTGTGTACAGGCCTTGCTCCGTGTTCCTTCTCTCCTCCGTGTTCCTCATGCTGCTGCTTCCTGTGCTGCTGCTTATGCTCTTCGTGCTGCTTATGCTCCTCGTGCTGCTTATGCTCCTCATGCTGCTTATGCTCCTCCCTTCCTCTAACTTCCTCCACCTTATATCTGTGTATTTCCCTTTCGTTTTCTATCTCCACTCCCAGCTGTTCCTCGTGAGCAGTGCTGGTTGCCATGGAGCTAGGGCGTGTCTTTGTATCACCAACTTTCTGCAGGGAGTTTTTTTCTAACTCTGGAGTTTTAACCCCTAAACTCCTGGAGCTAATTCCTTTTCCAGAGGAAAATGCCTGTTTTTTCCCCTTTTCTCCTGCTCTCCCGTGGCCTCACCACCACAATAGTCATGACCTAATGGGAGACAGCCAACATGGCTTTAGACAAGGAAGATCTTGTCTTACTAATCTGTTATGTTTTTTTGAAGGAGTGAATAATCAGGTGGACAAAGGTGAGTCGGTTGATATTGTGTATCTGGACTTTCAGAAAGCCTTTGACAAGGTCCCTCATGAGAGACTTTTGGCAAAACTAAAGAGTCATGGGATAGGATGCAGTGTACTATTGTGGATCAGGAACTGGTTAAAAGATAGAAAGCAGAGGGTAGGGCTAAATGGCCAATTTTCCCAATGGAGAAAGGTGAATAGTGGTGTACCCCAGGGATCTGTGCTGGGTCCGCTGCTTTTTGACATATTCATAAATGACCTGGAAAGTGGAATAACGAGTGAGGTTATCAAATTTGCAGATGACACAAAACTATTTAAAGTTGTTAAAACCCAAGAGGATTGTGGAAAATTGCAAGAGGATCTTGATAAATTGGAAGACTGGGCATCAAAATGGCAGATGAAATTTAATGTGGACAAGTGCAAGGTTATGCACCTAGGGAAGAACAACCCAAACCATGGTTACACGATGAAAGGCTCCACATTAGGAACTACCACCCAGGAAAAAGATTTAGGCGTCATTGTGGATACCATGTTAAAAACCTTGGCCCAGTGTGTAGCGGCAGCCAAGAGAGCAAATAGGATGCTAGGTATGATAAGGAAAGGAATGGAAAATAAAACAAAAGATATTATAATGCCTCTATATCGTTCCATGGTGAGACCGCACCTTGAATATTGTGTGCAATTTTGGTCGCCGTATTTTAAAAAGGATATAGCGATTTTAGAAATGGTTCAGAGAAGAGCCACCAAAATGGTAAAGGGGATGGAAGGATACTCCTATGAAGAAAGGCTAAAAAGGTTAGGGCTCTTTAACCTGGAAAAGAGACGGCTGAGGGGAGATATGATAGAAGTCTATAAATTAATGAATGGAGTGGAACGGGTAAACGTAGATCGATTGTTTACCTTATCAGAATATAGAAAGACTAGGGGACATGCAATGAAGCTACAGGGTAAACTATTTAAGACTAATAAAAGAAAATATTTTTTCACTCAACGTGTAATCAAACTCTGGAATTTGTTACCGGAGGATGTAGTAAGAGCTGTTAGTGTAGCTGGGTTTAAAAAAGGTTTGGACAAGTTCCTGTAGGAAAGGTCCATAAACCATTATTAAGAAGGGACCCAGGTTATCAATGCTTGAATCAATACAAGCATTGTGGAACCTGTGTCCCTTGGGGAAACTGCTAGGTACATATGACCTAGATTGGCCACTGTTGGAAACAGAATACTGGGCTTGATGAACCTTGGTCTGACCCAGTATGGCATATCTTATGTTCTTATGTTCTTATGGATTTGCAGTGCACAGGCAAATGCAAAAACATGACAATGATGTTATGTCCCAATGCCCCAGCACAACCCCTCAGCTGTGTAGATCATATGTGTGTGTATCTTTGGGTCACACAGAAGTGTAGATGGCCTGAAAACAGTATGTGATGTGCCGAGAAAGAGCAGAAGTCAGGTACCCAGGCAAATACACACCTTTAATGCATAAATGGGTCCAAAAACAGTGACACAATACAAAATGAGGACATGGATACAGGTACGAGAGGCACATGTTGACAAAGAACATACAAAGCAGAACCGCACAGACTTTTTCAAGTACATTTGTAGCAAAAACCCTGTGAGAGAGTCAGATGGTCCATTAGATGATAGAGGAGTTAAACGGGCACTAAGAGGCGACAAGGCGATAGCGGAGAGATTGAATGAATTCTTTGCTTTGGTCTTTACTGAGGAAGATGTAGGGATGTTACCCATGACTGAGGTGGTATTTAAAGGTGTGGAAGAATTTAAGGAAATATCGATTCATCGGGAAGCTGTGTTACAACTATTTGATAAACTGACGAGTAGCAAATCACCTGGACCGGATGATATAAGAAAAGAAGAACATAAGAACATAAGATATGCCATACTGGGTCAGACCAAGGTCCATCAAGCCCATTATCCTGTTTCCAACAGTGGCCAGTCTAGGTCATACGCATCTAGCAGTTTCCCCAAAAGACATAGGTTCTTATGTTCTTATATGCCTCATAACAAAGACCGTTAACCATTTTAATAGCCACCCTCTGCACTGACTCCAACCTGCTTATATCCTTTTAACAGTGCGGTCTCCAGAATTGCACACAATACTCCAAATGAGGTGGCACCAGAGACGTATACAGAGGTATTATCACCCCCTTTTTTCTGCTGGCCATTCCTCGCCCTATACACTCAAGCATCCTTCTGGCTGCTACCTGTTTAGCTATTTTTCTACCTGTCTAGCTATTTTAAGATTGTCAGACACAATTACGCTCAGGTCCACTCTTCTTTTGTGGACAGAAGTACCTCACCCCCTGTACTGTACCGTTCCTTTGTATTTTTACAACCCAAATGCATGATCCTGCTTTGTTAGCATTAAATTTCAGCTGCCAAATTCTAGATCATTCTTCAAGCTTAGCTAAATCCCTTCTCATGTTATCTACTCCTTCCAGGGTGTCTACTCTATTGCAGATTTTGGTATCATCCGCAAACAGGCAAACCTTACCCGACAGCCTTTCCGCTATATCACTAACAAAGATGTTAAAAAGAATCGGACCAAGGACAGATCCCTGCAGCACACCACTGGTAATCTCCTTATTGTCAGGGTGAGCTCCATTTACCTGTACCCTTTGTTAACTCCCATTCAACCATTTTCTAACCCAATCAGTAACTTTAGGGTTGATGTCTAAAATGCTCATTTGTTTATAAGTCGCCTGTGCAGAATGACTTTACTGAGATCTAAATACACCACATCTAGGGCTCTCTCTTGGTCCAACTCCCTGGTCACACATTCAAAGAAATCAATCTGATTTTTCTGACAAGGAGTTTGTATGTACGGATCTATACTGTACTGTAGTATTTTGACATGTTCAGCTTTTTAAATAGGTGTATGGATGTTCTAGGGCTCCCTGCAGCATTTATAGTGCTGATTTTTTCTGGGTAGGCCTCTTGTGAGTTTTGGAAGTTTATGCTGGTATGGTATGGTAGATTTGGCCATGTAGATCTTTGGTGACTTTTGTAGGTTTTTATATTAGTTCACCTATATGTTGTCGTTAGTGAGATGACGAGAATCAGATTTTTTTTTTGGACTATCACAGCTTGTTTGAATGATGCTAAGTATTCAGTACTAAGTAGTTATTTTTATTCTGGCTTTGCATTTGCCCTTTCACTGCAATTTTCTTACAATATTGAATTTGAAGGAGAAATAGTAGCATCATGTGAAAAGGGTTCACAAAGTGTGGCAGGCTATGGCCTATAATAGTCTGCAAATATGGAAGGCCTGTAAGTTAGGCCCTGATTCCAACCCCCATCTCAGTAAAGAACCAAAGTCTGTAAAAGTCTGAGAAAGCTGTTTTAAATTGCTTAATAAGAAGTTTTCATGAGTGCATAAATCTTCCATTATTCTTTTGTGTTCTGATGATAGAAATGTTTCAATACATGCATTCCTAAAGCTAGAAATGACCTCGGAGCAGGATAGTATCAATGCCTAGAAACTGCACCTTTGTTAGAACAGTCCGGGAAGGGGGAGCTGGGAGCTAGGCCCAGAAAGGATCTCTGATTGGACAAATGCAGGGGGCGTTGGAACCAATAGAAAGTCTGCATGTATCAAGCTGAAGAAAAATGTATAAATGAATATGTATCTGTAAGAACTTTGCTCAGTCCTTTTTGAAGCTTTGACTAACTGAGCCATGTGCACAATAAATTGGCTTGGATCTTTGAACTGACTCCTGGTATTATTTATTGCATGCTTATCAGCTGCTGCATATTCTTGGTGCGTTGGGCCGGGAATGTGCGAGCAGGGGATGGTATGCAAGTGAATATACCACGACTTCTCGCCTCAAAGGTTTGGTGTGGTTGGAACCATGTCTGTCCGACTGCAGGGAATTCTCTGACGCCGCCGGTCTTTTTGTATCGGAGAGGGTTCTGCCTTGCCTTGGTGGGCCACTGGGTCCAGCTGGCCAACACCTCCAAACCCGAGGGGAGTCCAGGATCCAACCCTAGAACTGGTGTGGTATCCGGATCCGGTGAGTAGACATTTTCTTGTTTAAAAGTCAGTGAAGCCTGGGGAAAAAGTCTTGCATGAGAATGCGCGAGACTGATTTGGTATAGACTAACTGGGAAAATCTCACATGGGTATGCGCAAGACAAGAGAGTTTGATCACCTCTCATAAGGGCGGTCCTAGTACGCTCCGCATAAGGGTTAGCGGAAGCCGAAGCCATCGACCCTTTGGTTGGGAATAGTCAGTTAGTCAGAAAACCTTGGGCATTTTGAAAAATGATTTCTTGTGCTGGTATGATTGTTTGTGTGATTGAGAGGTCTTGAGACACAGACCGAACGAGAGTGGACTCCTGAGTAGCGCAGTTCCTGGCCGGGCGACCGCGCCCAGGTCACGAAAAGGAGGAAGCGTTTGGTGTTTGTCTTCCCCGTTGTTCCATTGTTCTTATCTGTTGAAACCACGACTTTCCCTTCTGGTATAATGTAAGATTATTCTGTTGGGTAATTTGTGAAACAGTTTACCGATTAAGGAATAGTATTAAGAGAAGAAGAAAGAAGATAAAACCAACTCAGGAGTCACTTTTACGTACAAAGACAGCTGTCTCACTACTAATTCCAGGTTTTTCTTCAGCACAGCATGAGACTGGCAAGCAGAGAGAGAAGGGGCGTGTCTGTACAAAGGAATGTTTAGTATCTTTTAACCCTGTGAAGGCTTATTTTCAACATTCTGCAGCTGGGTTAATTTGTGCTTATTTCAGGAAAATTGTACCTGTTTTATTCAATATGTTCTAATAGTGATGTTCTTTCTGCTATGGTCATGTATTATATATCATTTAAGAAGAATGTTTAGTTAGAATTTTGGATCCCGACAGTTTTGGGCTCAGCCTGGAAAGGGTTAAGTTCTTATTAACCCCGTTCGAGTTCCTCAACTGTTCTTGTACGGACCAAGTGAGGAGGATTTCTGTAGAGCTATAAGTATAATGCATTTGGGGGCTTAGCCTTGTCTTGTGTCTTTTTATGTTCCAATTTTCAGCAAGCACTGTAATGGTTCAAACAGAAATGATAGAGAAATTAAGGAAACTGCTTTTGTTTTTCCTTTGACCTTTGAAGTAGAGGTTAAGAACCCTGACAGGACTATGAAGCATCCCGAGCCCGTAGTACCAGATTGCGACTTGAAAATGATTTCAATCCTGAGGGAATGTACATGTCCTTTGAATGTCTGCTCTCTGAACTGTAAGATTTAAAGTAATTTCTTTTGCAGAGACATTGTTCAGCTTAAGTGCTGATTACAGCTGGCAGTTAGTTTCCATGCCAAGTATTTTTATTCCAGTCATACGTAACAGATATGTGGCCGTCATGTTAGGAGCCATAGTTCTTTCTATTGGAATTGTTGTTATAACATGTTGCAAAATAATAGTTTTATATTTTAAGGACTTTATCTAACTTGTTCCTATTTAGAATGAACACACACATCCATTATGTTTAATCCACAGGAAAATGCAGCCTGACTGCCCGCCCCCTCTGTCTGTTGTCAAGTACGTCATCATGGGGGGGGGGGTCGGAGTTCACGCAGACTTTGTTGAAATGTATGACTTGGAATTTTAGCAAGGGATTTGCTGGAGACTATGGAATTAGAATGTCTCCGTCCCTATTAGAAATGCTCTGTGAAAGGGAGTGGCCAGTGTTAGCTACTTCATGGCCCCATGAGGGTACCTTTGATGTTAATGTAGCTTCCCGTGTTCAACAGATTGTGCAAAAAATGTTCCCTGATCAGTTCCCCTACATAGACTCCTGGTTAAATGTTTGTGAGAAAAAAAAAAGCCCTCCTGGATAAAGCATTGGTATGAGAAACAGTGTGGGAGATTAGTAGCAAACACAAGGGAGGGGGGGCCCGGAAGTTTGAAAAAAAAAAAACCCTGCCCATTTATTATCTTTATAGGCCAGTTCCCTCAGCTCTGCCACCAGCCCGGGCAAAGCCTGGGGCAGGGGGGGACACCTCCCTGCAGATGTACCCCAAGTAGTTCACCAGCCACCTCCGCAGCAGGAGGACGTGCACCCCCTCTTGACCGGAAGCCCCAGCTCAGTTTAAAGTACTCCGAGTGGGCCACAGTCCATCGATGACACTACAAGCAGGGATTCATTTGCCAGGTCAGGGTCACTCACAGCCAGCGCCCGAGAACATGAAGTGGAACCCAGACAGTCCCGATTGCCGTATGCCTTCAGAAGTACAACTACCAGTAAAAGGGATGGTCACGTTATACCATTGCGCCAGGTCCAGGGCCTACCCACCCTTAATACCGAAAGACGGCCGACCAGAATTGTTTCTGCCACTGATTTACTGAACTGAAAGACGCATTATGCCTCCTACACTGAGAAACTTTAGGATTTGATTGAACTAATGAACAGTATTATGCAGACCCATCAGCCTTGATGGCCCCAAGTGGGATCCAAATAGTGCAGGCAGCCCTCACTATATACCCCATGCGATTCAGCAGCCCAGGAGAATTTGCGCATGGTAAATGCAGTTTTTGTCAGTCAGTCCCAGAGAGATATAAGACGAAAATTACAGAAAATGAATGGATTTGTGGGTATGAATACAGCACAGTTAATGGAAGTTGCTCAGAAAGTTTTTGTGAATCGTGAAAATGAATGTGACAGAGAAAGTGAATGTAAGATGAAGAAGAAAGCAGATCATCTTGCTGCTGCTTTAGTTGAATGACGTGGAGGAGATTTTCCTAATCGAAGGAGCAGAGAAAGTGGAAGGGGTCGTGAAAATGATCGGCCCCCACTGGGTGCAAATCAGTGCGCCCATTGCAGAGAAGAAGGACATTAGAGAAGTGAATGCCCGCATCTTGACTCCACCCCCAGGAGGGGAGGAGGGAGTACTTGGAGAACAGGAGTTTGATTTCAGAGTCATGGAAGAATAAACCTAGCACAGTGTTCCAGCAAGAGAGGGAAGCAGCTATAGAGTGAGTGGCAGCCGAAGAGGGCTACAGCATGGATGAAGACTAGGCCAGACCGGGCTCCAAGTTCACCCTGGGTCCCCAGGAGCCTATGGTCAGTTTGAAATTAGGGGACCAATATATGGACTTTATGGGGGATACAGGAGCAGAATACTAAAGCCAGTAGCCCCTTTGTCTTCTCGATGCATCACCATTGTCAGAACTACTGGGGCTAAGGCCACAAAGCCTTTCCTGCAGAACCGCATGTGTGAACTAGGGGGACAGAAAATATCGCACCAGTTATGCCTGAATGCCCTATTCCACTTTTGGGCCGAGATCTGCTTGCAAAGCTCCAGGCACAGATATCCTTTGCTGAAGGGGGAGAAATGCAAATGACTGTGAATCCAAAGCCTGCTGGATTGATGGTGCTGACTGTTCCCCGAGAAGAAGAGTAGCGGTTCTATAGTGCATCTCCAATCAAGCCAACTAGTTCCTGTATACCTCCTAACCTTTTAGCCCCACCTGAAGTATGGGCAGAAGATAATCCACCTAGCCTAGCGAAGAACATAGCCCCTGTCATCGTCACCCTCAAGCCAGGAGCAGAACCAGTGCATGTGAAGCAGTATCCTCTTCCCCGACCAGCTAATGAAACTATTGAAGTATGGACTTCTCCAGGAGTGCCAGTCACCTTGGAACACCCCCTTCTCCCAGTTATTGCATATTGCATATTGTTAACTGCTGGCTGTTTTTATGGTTTTATAGTATAATTTTTATGGTTTTTTAAACTTATGTTTTAATGATGTACATGGTTTTAAATTTATGTTTTATTTATTTTTACTCATCGTCTTTTGTATTGTCATGCTTTCCTTTCTTTCCTATCATTCTTGGCGTTCTTTTCCGTAGTTTTGCAGTGCTGCCTTTTTATATTGTTTGTACACCGCTTAAATGTTTTTAACGTAAGCGGTCTATCAAGTACGAAATAAAGTTAAAGTTAAAGTTAAAGAAATCTGGGACAGGGGATTATCGCCCAGTACAAGATCTGAGGCGAGTGAATGATGCAGCTGAAACTATACACCCAGTGGTACCAAATCCTTATATTCTCTTGGGACTGATCCCCGCTGAGGCTACTCATTTCACTGTCCTGGACCAGAAAGATGCCTTTTTCTGCATACGCTTAGCCCCCACCAGTCAACTTTTGTTTGCTTTTGAATGGCAAGACCCCACAACAGGAAGGCGGGATCAACTTACCTGGACTCGATTACCTCAAGGATTCAAGAATTCACCTACTCTCTTCAGTGCTGCTTTAAATCAGGATCTTTCAAGCTACTATGTGAACCCAGGAGAAAGGGTTCTTCTCCAGTAAGTGGACGACCTGCTCATAGCCACAAATTCAGAAAGTGAATGTCTACAAGCCACCAGTGAACTCTTGCACCTTTTAAATGAGGCTGGATACAAAGTCTCAAGAGCCAAGGTGCGATTATGTCAAACAAGTTAAATATCTTGGATTCCAGTTGTCCAGCGGAATTCGACGCCTGGGACCAGAACGCAAAGAAGCTGTATGCAGTATTCCTACTCCAACCACCAGGAGGCAAGTGAGAGCCTTCTTGGGTGCTGCAGGATACTGTCGTATATGGATCCCCAATTTTGCTCTGCTGGCAAAACCATTGTATCAAGCTACCAAAGGAATGGAAAAGTCTCCATTGGAATGGGGACTTGAACAGGATGCAGCCTTTCGATCTTTGAAAACCGCTCTGATGTTATCACCAGCTCTGGGTCTACCAGATGTCCAGAAAACCTTTCAGTCTCTATGTCCATGAGTCACAAGGAAATCTTCTAGGAGTGTTGACTCAATCTCTTGGATCTTGGCAACGGCCAGTAGCCTATTTGTCAAAACAATTGGATGTAGTTGCAAAAGGCTGGCCCCCTTGTTTGAGAGCTGTTGCAGCTACAGCCCTCCTAGTGAGCAAAGCAGACAAGCTCACTTTGAGACAGAATCTTCAAGTTACTGTTCTGATCCTTATGAAACACAAAGGAAGTTTTTGGCTCACAAATTCACGAATGTTGAAGTATCAGAGTATGTTGTGTGAAAACCCCCAGATACAATTGAAGGTCAGTCAAGCTCTGAATCCTGCTACATTGTTATCAGTAGGTCTTGACCCCCCTGATCATGACTGTCTAGAAACTATGGACACTGTATTTCAAGTCACCCTGATTTGACTGATGTCCCTCTGGAGGACCCTGAACGGACTTTCTTTGTAGATGGAAGCTGTCTTGTCATCAATGGACATTGTTGTGCCGTGTATGCAGTGGTGACCCTTGATCTGGTAGTTGAGTCCACAGCTCTGGCCCCAGAAACTTCAGCACAGAAAGCTGAACTGATAGCCCTCACTAGAACACTAACAATAGGAAAAGGGCTCTGTCTAAATGTGTCCACAGATTCCAAGTATGCCCTTACAACCTTGCATGCATATGGGGCCCTGTACAAAGAATGAGGGTAGATAACCTCAGGAAGCAAGTCCATTAAGTATGGCCCTGAGATATTGACATTATCAGATGCATACTGCCTATAGACCTCAGAATTTAGGAAAAGTAGAACTTATGAATATGTATTTATTTATTTATATTCTCTTATATACCGCGCTATTCTGCATCAGTGCGGTTTACATTGAACAAACTGAAATTACATTGAACAGGGCATTATAACTTGGAGATAACTATTTTACAGGGAACATGGGCTATGGAGGGTTAAGTGGCTTGCCCAAGACCACAAGGAACACCTGTGGGACTAGAAACCCCAGTCATTCCGGCCCAAGGTTGCTGTCCTCTAGTGGGATTTGAACCCCCGACCTTCCGGCCTGAAGTACCTTGCCCCAACCACTAGGCTACTCCTCCACTCCTGAACCCTGAAATCTCAGTTGTCTAAACGTTGTCAAGAAGTTCACATGAAGTGGCCCCAGTTTCTTCCTATAGCCCTTCTTAGGATATACTTAGCCCCTACTAGGTCTCTAGGAGTTTCCCCTTTTGAGATTCTGTATGGGAGACCTCCGCCTATTGTATAGGGAATAAAAGGAGATATGGAACAGATTAGATCTGAAATTACTAGACAAGAACTATTGGTTTTAAGTTCTGTTTTGCAGAGTCTTCATACGTGGGTACAAGATCAGCTGCCCATCCATCTAACAGAACCCCTGCATCCTCTCAAGCCTGGAGTCTCGGTGTGGATCAAAGAGTGGAGAAAGACACCGTTGGCACCGCATTGGAAGGGACCTTATGTTGCCATCTTATTAACCCTAACAGCAGTTAAAGTTGCAGAACTCGAACCCTGGATTCATCACAGTTGAGTAAAGTCAGCAGCCAATGATAGCATTGTAGAAAGGAAGGCAGCTATAAAAGTTTTAGCTATGTGACAATATTACCCTATACCCCAAAATGATGCTTTCAAGCAAGTATAATATGTGAGTTAATTCTCACCCTTTCTCACTTGCGGGTGAGAATAATCAAAGGGGGGAATGTGGCAGGCTATGGTCTATAATAGTCTGCAAATATGGAAGGCCTGTAAGTTAGGCCCTGATTCCAACCCCCATCTCAGTAAAGAACCAAAGTCTGTAAAAGTCTGAGAAAGCTGTTTTAAATTGCTTAATAAGAAGTTTTCATGAGTGCATAAATCTTCCATTATTCTTTTGTGTTCTGATGATAGAAAAGTTTCAATACATGCATTCCTAGAGCTAGAAACGACCTCGGAGCAGGATAGTATCAATGCCTAGAAACTGCACCTTTGTTAGAACAGTCCGGGAAGGGGGAGCTGGGAGCTAGGCCCAGAAAGGATCTCTGATTGGACAAATGCAGGGGGCGTTGGAACCAATAGAAAGTCTGCATGTATCAAGCTGAAGAAAAATGTATAAATGAATATGTTTCTGTAAGAACTTTGCTCAGTCCTTTTTGAAGCTTTGACTAACTGAGCCATGTGCACAATAAATTGGCTTGGATTTTTGAACTGACTCCTGATATTATTTATTGCATGCTTATCAGCTGCTGCAAAAGGAGTATGGAGAAAAAGGAGGGTGAGGTGTAGCCAACATACATTAATAATAATGAAGGAAGGGCACAGATTTATAGGTTGCAGGGGAGCGCCAGAATCCCTAGCACGGCCCTGCCAGGAGCAGCTTTATGCATATAGCAGGAGAACTTCGGGTTGCAATCGGGGCTGTCAGCGGCTTTGGTGGGCCTGAGTCAGCCCTGGGCAGCTGTGACAGAATTTAAAAAGAAACGAGAAGCTGTGGGGCCGGGCTCAGGCTGCTTATGGGGTCATGCAGGCATCGGGGAGAGCCACAATCACCATGGCTGCTCCTGTTTAAGGCCTGCAGTGCTTGTGGCTACTCCCGGGCACTACCACTGCAATCCACACAGCAGTCCAACACTCTAGAGTAGCCACAAGCTCCATGGGCCTTAAACAGGAGCAGCCACAGTGATCGCGGCTCTCCTCAATGCCTGCATGACCCTATATGCTGCCTGAGCCCAGCCCTGCGGGTTCACTCAGCCACCATCTTGCGGCTTCACTTTAATTTTTAAATTCTGCCACTGCTGCCCAGGGCTAACTAGGGCCGACTAGGGCCCACCATGGCCACTGATAGCCCCGATTGCAGCCCGAAGCTGTTCTGCTGCCCTGCCTCAATATCCGTGGCTGCATTTTCTTAAAAAAACAAAACAAAAACAACTTCTCTGCCATGGCTCTTCAGTGTGGTCCAGATGCTGCCTGATGCCACAGAGCCCCAGCAAATACTTGTTCAAATTTTTTTTATACCTTGGGTTACATTAGCACTGGAAAAGGACTGTAAATGTTTTGAAGCTGGAGGATGGGGGGATTGGAAGGGAGATGATACTGGAAGACTGATGCTGAAGGGGGAGGGGAGCTGGAACTAGAAATGATGCTGGGAGGGACAGGGACTGGAAGGGAGCTGCTGCTGGGAGGGACTGGGACTAGAAGGGAGCTCATGCTGGTTGGTGCTGGGATTGGAAGGGAGCTGATGCTGAGAGGGGCTAGAACTAGAGGAAAAGCCTAATAGTTAGAGCACTGACTTGGTAACCAAGACACAGGGTTCAAGCCCCACTAGCCTTAGGCAAATCATTTAACTCTCCTTTGTCTCAGAAGAAAAGCCTGACAATCTACTTTCAGTCACACTGCAAAGAAAACCCAGGAGCTGATGGGTTGCCAGGAACGGGCATTGACTCAAAGGCACACATTGCATCGCCTAAAGCCCACTATCAAACTGTGCCTTTTTCAGTCTCAGACAGATCTGAGGCCCTCTCTTGCTTGTGGGTCCAGGGCAATTGCCAGGTTGCATCCCTCCTAATGCCAGTCCTGATATCTGCTATCTTTTATTTTGTACAGTACGGAAGAAATGCATTTCTTTTTCTCTTGTGTTGCACTAAATGCAGCCTCTGGCTTTCTGAGGTTTTAGTTTAATTTTTGTCTATATATTTCTCTTTTCATTTTGTGCTCATTTATTGATGAAGGCCTATCTGTATTCTGTACAACCAATGCTGGGTAGTCTGTTGGTGTGGAATTTCTGTTTAAGAATGTGTAGCAATCTTGTTTGTTCAGTTTGCACATTGCCCTCTCTGCAATTATTTTTTGGGGGCAGGAGGCGGGACAGGGTGTGGGGCAAGGGTGGGGTGGGGTAGGACAGGGGGCAGGGCAAGGGTGGGGCGGGGGGGGGGGAGCAAAGTTAGCCATAGGTGGCAGGTTTTTCTCTTTCAAAAAGTTGGCAACCCTAATCTACACATACATCCACTGCACCACAATGCAGAGGGGATTGGTGCGAGTGTTACCTGCACAGAAATGGCTATGCAGATAGAGCCATAGCCTATTAAAATTACATTATAATGAACTGTGTGTATTCAAATGACCCAGTTACAAGGTCATTAGCTATTCGGTTCTGTTTTATTGTACACCACCCCTGATCTTGGGAAGGAGCGGTATAGAAAAAAAAATCACAAATAAAATAAATAAATATTCCACCCAAATGCAAAGAAGTGCACAGAAGACCAAAAAGCCAAGTGCAGAGTTCAATAGTGCCATCATTCGAACAGACCCCATGCAAACCGGAAGTTGAGCATCACACAGCACTGTGGCACTTGTCTGCAAACTTTGGCATAAGAACATAAGAACATAAGACATGCCATACTGGGTCAGACCGAGGTCCATCAAGCCCAGTATCCTGTTTCCAACAGTGGCCAATCTAGGTACCTAGCAATATCCCCAAAAGACATAGGTTCCACAATGCTTGTACTGGGTCAAGCATTGATATCCTGGGTCCCTTTTTAATAGTGGTTTATGGACCTTTCCTCCAGGAACTTGTCCAAACCTTTTTTAAACCCAGCTATACTAACAGCCCTTACTACATCCTCCGGTAACAGATTCCAGAGTTTGATTACACGTTGAGTGAAAAAATATTTTCTCTTATTTGTCTTAAATAGTTTACCCTGTAGCTTCATTACATGTCCCCTAGTCTTTCTATATTCTGATAGCGTAAACAATTGATCCACGTTTATCCGTTCCACTCCATTCATTAATTTATAGACCTCTATCATATCTCCCCTCAGCCGTCTCTTTTCCAGGTTAAAGAGCCCTAACCTTTTTAGCCTCTCTTCATAGGAGTAGCCTTCCATCCCCTTCACCAATTTGGTGGCTCTTCTCTGTACTTTTTCTAATAACGCTATGTCCTTTTTAAGATACGGTGACCAGAATTGCACACAATATTCAAGGTGCGGTCGTACCATGGAGTGATACAGAGGCATTATAATATCCTTTGTTTTATTCTCCATCCCTTTCCTTATGATACCTAGCATTCTATTTGCTTTCTTGGCCGCCGCTGCACGCTGGGCGGAGGGTTTTAACATGTTATCCACGATGACTCCTAAATCTTTTTCCTGGGTGGTGGTTTCTAATGTGGAGCCTTGCATCGTGTAACTATAGTGTGGGTTGTTCTTTCCTAGGTGCATAACTTTGCACTTGTCCACATTAAATTTCATCTGCCATTTGGATGCCCAGTCTTCCAATTTATCCAGATCCTCCTGCAGTTTTCCACAATCCTCTTGGGTTTTAACAACTTTAAACAGTTTTGTGTCATCTGCAAATTTGATAACCTCACTAGTTATTCCCTTTTCCAGGTCATTTATGAATATGTCAAAAAGTAGCGGACCCAGTACAGATCCCTGGGGTACTCCACTATTCACCTTTTCCACTGGGAATATTGGCCATTTAGCCCTACCCTCTGCTTTCTATCTTTTAACCAGTTCCCGATCCACAATAGTACACTGCCTCCTATCCCATGACTTTTTAGTTTCGCCAAAAGTCTCTGATGGGGGACCTTGTCAAAAGCTTTCTGAAAGTCCAGATACACTATATCAACCTACTCACCTTTGTCTACCTGTTTATGCACACCTTCAAAAAAACATATCAGATTAGTAAGACAAGATCTTCCTTGTCTAAAGCCATGTTGGCTGTCTCCCATTAGGCCATGACTATCTACATGCTGTGTGATTTTGTTTTTTATGATGGTTTCTACCATTTTTCCTGGTACTGACGTCAGGCTCACCGGGTCAGGCTCTGTAATTTCCCGGGTCACCCCTGGAACCCTTTTTAAAAATTGGTGTTACGTTGGCGACCCTCCAATCTTCAGGTATTACAGATGATTTTAATGAAAGTTCACAGATTACCAATAACAGGTCTACAATCTCATATTTCAGTTCTTTCAACACTCTGGGATGTATACCATCCGGTCCAGGTGATTTGCTACTATTCAGTTTATCAAATAGTTGTAATATATCTTCCCGGTGTATCGATATTTCTCTCAATTCCTATGCAGTATCACCTTTAAATACCACTTCAGTCTTGGGTAACATCCCTACATCTTCCTCAGTAAAGACCGAAGCAAAGAATTCATTCAGTCTCTCTGCTATAGCCTTGTCTCCTCTTACTGCCCCTCTATCATCTAATGGTCCAATTGACTCTCTCACAGGCCTTTTGCTACGAATGTACTTGAAAAAGTCTTTATTTTGTGTTTTTGCTTCCGTAGCAAGTTTCTTCTCAAATTCCCGCTTTGCCTGCCTTATTAATGCTTTGCATTTAACTTGCCAGTGCTTGTGCTGTTTCCAGTTTTCATCATTTGGCTCTTTTTTCCATTTCCTGAAGGTTGCTTTTTTGGCAGCAACAGCCTCTCTGACCTCACCTTTAAACCATGCTGGCAGTTTTTTGGACTTTCTTCCACTTTTCTTAATGCGTGGAATACAGCTGGTCTGGGCTTCGAGGATAGTATTTTTAAATAACACCCAATCTTGCTGTAAGTCTTTAACCTTTGGAACCGCTCCTTTTAGTTTTTTCCTAACTATATTCCTCATTCTATCATAGTCTCCCTTTCGAAAGTTAAAAGGTAGTACTGTGGATTCCTTTACTATCTGTCCTCCACTAATTAAATCAAACATGATCATACTATGATCACTATTGCCAAGTGCTCCCAACACCCTTATTTCTTGCACCAGATCTGGCGTTCCACTAAGGACTAGGTCCAGTATGGCTTCCCCTCTGGTCGGTTAATGAACCAGCTGCTCCAAGAAGCAGTCATTTATTTCATCTAGAAACTTTATCTCCTTAGCTTGTCCTGCTGTGACACTGACCCAGTCGATACCGGGGTAATTGAAATCACCCATTATTACTACTCTGTTGTGACTTTTGTTAGCTTCCTTGATTTCTTTGAGCATTTCATCATCCATTTGTTCATTCTGGCCAGGCGGTCGATAGTATACTCCCACTGCCATCACCTTCCCCTTCATACATGGAATTTCAATCCATAGAGATTCTACAGCAAATTTTGTTCCCTGCAAAACTTTAATCCTTTCTGACTCAATGCCCTCTCTAACATAGAGCGCAACCCCTCCACCAATTTGATCAGCTCTATCATTACGATATAGTTTGTATCCAGGTATCACAGTGTCCCACTGGTTATCCTCCTTCCACCATGTCTCTGAGAGTGCAATCATATCTAACCTCTCATTTAGTGCTATATATTCTAACTCTCCCATCTTATTGTTTAGACTTCTAGCATTGGCATACAAGCATTTTAGAGACTGTATTTTATTAATATTAATCTGGCTATTGGTAGGCATGGGTAATTTGGAATCTTTATGCTCTGTCTGCTCCTTACTCAAGGGCATTTGGGCTACTATACTCCCTTTTAGAACCTCACTGCTTTTGGTAGTATCCTTCAAGGATACCTTCGTCCGAACCATGTGCTCCTGGGTGACTGTCGGCTTTCCCCTATTTTCTAGTTTAAAAGCTTCTCTATCTCTTTTTTAAAGGTTAATGCCAGCAGTCTGGTCCCATCCTGATTAAGGTGAAGCCCATCCCTTCGGAAGAGCCACCCCTTTCCCCAGAATGTTCCCCAGTTCCTAACAAATCCAAAACCCTCATCCTTGCACCATTGTCTCATCCACGCATTGAGACTCCGGAGCTGTGCCTGTCTTTTGGGTCCTGCACGTGGAACAGGAAGCATTTCGGAGAATGCTATCCTGGAAGTTCTGGATTTCAACTTCCTACCTAAAAGCTTAAATTTAGCCTCCAGAACTTCCCTACCACATTTTCTTATGTCATTGGTACCAACATGTACCAAGACAGCAGACTCCTCCCCAGCACTATCTATGATCCTATCTAGGCGGTGCGTGAGGTCTGCTACCTTCGCACCAGGCTGGCATGTTACCAGGCGATCCTCATGTCCACCAGCCACCCAGCTATCTACATTCCTAATGATTGAATCACCAACTATAACAGCTGTCCTGACCCTCCCCTCATGGGGACATGGCCCTGGAGAAACGTCCTCGGTGCGAGAGGGTTTTACATCACCTGGAGGACAGGTCCTAGTTACAGGATCACTTCCTGCCACACCAGGGTGATGCTCTCCTGTCACGTGACCTCTCTCCTCCATGGCAACAGGGATGCTGCCAGACTGGAGGTGGGACTTCAGGACTATATCCCTGTAGGTCTCGTCCATGTACTTCTCTGTCTTTCTTATGTCTTCCAGGTCTGCTACTCTAGCATCTAGAGAATGGACTCGTTCCCTGAGAGCAAAGAGCTCCTTGCACTTAGTGCATACGTAAGACCTCTCACCAACTGGGAGAAAATCATACATGTGACACTCAATGCAAAAGACCGGAGAACCCCCATCTCGTTGCTGGACTTCTGTCTGCATCTTAGTTTAAAGCTTGTGTTTAGGTCTTTTAAATTCTGTATATAATAAGGATTGGTGTAGATGCTTATACTAATAAAAGTGTATCTAATACCCCTAATACACCTTGTGTACCTGAAGCTTAATTAATTAATCTCAGGTCCTCCGTGTATGACTGATTTGGATAAAGAGCTGCACCTGAGAGCAGTCCCTTTTCTCTAAGATGTGCAAGTACCTATAAAACTACAATTACCCCAGGGGTGGGTGGGTGCTGGGGAGGGAGGGAGGGAGATAAGTCCTATTAAAGAGGGCACTTACAAGGTACCCTGTCCTGAACCCTCAGCAGGGGGTACCACACAAAGCCCAGTTAGTTGAGAGAGGCAAGGTAAGTTACAGCTGAGAAGGCTGAACTAGCACACCACTAAGACAAACAATAAATAATTAAATAAACAGTTAGACAAACAATAAATAATTAAATAAACAGCTAGAACTCACAGCAAGGTGTCACAGGAGGCAAATATCCACTTCTCTAGCAGAGCACTGTGAAAGCACTGCTCTTCCCTGATCAGAGAAAAGCAAACTAAAACAGACTATGCACACGTGGAGGAAACAGGAAGAAGGCTACACAATACCTCAGCAGGGGGGAGGAGGGGGAGGATTCACTCAGGCAGGCTAGGACAGGAAAAAAGTTTAACACACAGCAGGTTCTGGGGAGAGAGATCATGGGGCTGTTTCAATCCATTGCTGCTGCTGTAAGGCCTGGTGAGGGGTGACAGTGGTGGCAATGAGAGGTAGTCGGCCAGCCTGGGGGCACAAGGGATGAGAGTCTCCTAGGGCACATCATCTCCTTGCGCTGGCCCTGTATATGAGAAGATATCTTCAGTTTGTATAGGATAAGAAAACTTTGGCACATATAGGAGAAAACAGATCAGCATGTGGAGAAAAGAAATGTTTTCTGGTGTATTTACCCCCTTGTGGCTTTGCAGTTGGATCCATTCCTTACTGTGCCTACAAAATATATAGGCACCCTCTACAAACCTCTGTTTTGGGCACCAAAGGTAAGCAAGGCCAGTGCCACTATTAGGTGAACTAGGTGGTCACCTAGGGCGTTGTCCCTCCAGGGGCATCCACAGTCGTCACTGTGGCCCCTCACTGGGATCTTCAGCAGCGACAATTTTATTTATTTTTGTTTCTTTATTTAACAGGTTTTTTATACTGCTTTATCATTTCAGTCAAAGCGGTTTACATTGTAACGCCCGCAGCACCGACCTCGACGCTCCTCTCCGGCAGGGGATTGAGCCGGCGCAAGCCACCTCCAGCCTGCTCGATCCGGCCATCCACCCGATGCTGCACTGCCCAATCGGGGCAGGCAAAGCAGTTTAAAAGAAGCGCCATCGGGCGCCCTCACCAGACGCCCGCAGCACCAACCTCAATGCTCCTCTCTGGCAGGGGATTGAGCCAGCGCAAGCCACCTCCAGCCTGCTCGATCCGGCCGTCCACCCGATGCCGCACTGCCCAATCGGGGCAGGCAAAGCAGTTTAAAAGAAGCGTCATCGGGCGCCCTCACCAGATGCCCACAGCACTGACCTCGACGCTCCTCTCCGGCAGGGGATTGAGCTGGCGCAAGCCACCTCCAGCCTGCTCGATCCGGCCATCCATCTGATGCCGTGCTGCCCAATCGGGGCAGGCAAAGCAGTTTAAAAGAAGTGTCAACGGGCGCACCCGCGCCTGAGGGCCTCGCCAGAGGGCCCTTTGGCGTGGCTCTTAGGCAGGGACCTTAACACAGCCAACACCATCCCGGAGGAGAAAGGCAGACATGGGATCAGCCCCCACGGTCATTGGAAGATCACCGCACCCTGATGAACCTCGACGAGAGCCGAAATACTGTTAACTCTGGTGAGAACGCCTTCTATTGTCTTAGTCCCCACCATTAGATATATGTAATTTTGCTGTAGTTTATGTATAATTTAATGTAATGTACTGTAGTTTACTGTAATGTACTATCTTGTTGTCCCCCCCCCCCCTCGATGTAGTCCCTCTGTTGTCTTGTTGACCACTTTGATTGAAGGATAAGGTGGTATATAAAACTGATTAAATAAATAAATATATGTCTGGTATCTAAGTAGTCTCCGGCACCCTTAAAACGCTGACCGATAACGTTTGTGATAAGGAAGCTTATCATAGCTCAGGAAGGAGCTATAGTAAAGGTGAAGTGACTCTGAACAAGCAACCTGTCAGTTCTGGTAAAAATAAGAAAACAGAATTTTCCCATAAAAGACTACCAGTCCCAGAATGCACCAGGTTTCCAACAGCCATTAGAGGAGCTGAAGTGGGGAAACGTGTGTTCAATCAGGAGGGCTATGAGGTAATCCCTAAGCACTCATCTCAAAGGGCAGGGCCTGATTCAGCACAGCTGTGCTGTGCTAGGGTGGAGCACTCATCTAGGCAGAATAAAGGTAGAGTTTATTCTACAGAGAATTATCCTCAGAATCCTCATCCTCAGGATCAGCTGGGAGATCCTCATCTTGGACAGCTTCATTATCTGGAGGTTCATCAGGAACAGAAGCCAGACCGGACGGTCAGAGAGGGCAAGAAACCCTTTGGAAGAAAGAAGAGAAAAGCATTTGGGAGGTCTAAAGGAGTCCAGAGCAGTACGTATACTGGAAGGTATTCCAAGGGCCAGCATACACCATTGGACTGGGGAAAGCCAGAGGAATGGTGCTGCAGAGCTAGGAATCTCCAGAGGGTACCTGTGAGGGAGACGGCTGCACTTGGAAGGGACCCTAGGACCCGTGGCAGAAGGTATGTGAAGAGAGATCCAGTGTCCAGGGATCTGGATTGGAAGGCTGGACATAAGAACTGGACTACATACTGGCCAGGCTATTTAGAGAGGAACTCTAACAGCAATGGAAGCTCAGGTATGAACACTGATCTATGCCCTAGCTATTACCTTGAAAGACAGCAGGGAAACAAGTATTCTCCTGAGAGTGCTACATTGAGAAATTCCTCTGTGCCAATCCATGATATTGAACCCATGATTGTTGAAGAAGGGGGAGCGGTCTTAGATACAGGCTGTGAATATATGGATTGCTCTCTGTCTAAACTCCTTTTGTAATTTTCTGTTACAAAGTACAACAACCATCACAAAGAAATACAAACTTGTTCTTTAATCTACTCAGAAAAGCTCCTGAAGTAGGATTTGAGCCACGCAGTAGAAAGCAAGCCAGCTAAGGGGTTTCAGCTGGGTAACTGCTAGCAATTGAGCCTTATCTAATTGCTTGTGAGCTCTGAGGGAATCACTTCTGAATCTATGTGTGAAGATATAAGAAGTTAACCTGAAAAGAACAGTTTTTCCCTTCTTTGTGGGTTTTGCTTGTTGTTTGAAACACTGCTAAGAAAATATTAGCTAAAGCCTACAGAAAAGACCAGTTTGTTACCAACCAGGTCTTTATTCTTTTCATTTGATTGCCTGACAAGTTCATTTGTTGTTTTCCTGATTTTGTTTTTCTAAGTTTAACACTGAAAGCAAGTATCCTGTTTTATGTGCTACCAAGCATATCTGTGTTGGGAGAAATAACCCCATAAATAAATATCTTATTGGCTTTACACTCAAGCACAACTAATTATTGTGAGCAGCTGTGTCTGGTGTGAATGGACTGCATTTCCCACAATCCCTTGCAAATCATATTGATATATGCACTTGCCAAGACTGTGAACATTCTCACCCAGGCAGCCGTCTGACACGTTGCTAGCCCATAGAGAGTCGCAGAGTAAGCTGAACCTGCAATAAATACGCTAGCCAGAGTTACACTATATGTATACTAGCCGAAGCGGCACCAAGTATTTGCCTGAACCAGCTAACCAGAGTTTTACACTTAATGTACTAATTGATGTGCTTGAATTCAACTGCACCATCTGTGAACCCAGCTGTAATATCTAATTTGATCCCAGCGGTACTAGTTATTTGAACTCAGCTGTATTATTTAATTGAACCCAGCTAAAATCTGTACACTAAACTGAGCCGGTACCAATCAATTGAAGCCCCCCTGACTCACCTAGTCACCATGTTACTACCTACCACAACCACATACCCCTATGCCATTGCCAGCTGCTACATGATACTAGCTCTGGCACATGGCACCCAGGCCCTCACCTCCTCTCACAACTACAGGGCACATGGAGGAGATGCTATGGGCACCCCAACCACCAAACAGGTAGGCCTGGGTGCATGCCATATCCTCACCTCATCTATGTTGCCCTCCAGCAGCCCCCCCCCCCCAGCAGGAACAACACACCCACCCCGAGACCTTAAGTGTGCCCTCATAAACGCACGTTTGATCCGAAAGAAATGGCCAGCCTTGACCGACATGCTGTCCGCCCTCGACCTCGACATCCTATGTGTCACTGAGACATGACTTTCCGACTCAGACACTGTTCTCCTTCACCAGCTTGTCCCCCCCAATTTCTCTGTCCACTCATGTCACAGAACTGACTGACGAGGCGGAGGAGCACTCATCCTAGCCAAGAAGGATCTACATTTCCAAATTATCGCCTCCAGTAGCACCCCTAACATCGACTCCACACCATAGCAAATAATTTTCACCATCAATTTTCTCTATCGAGCACCCTCCCCATCCCCGGATGACTTATCCACACAATAACTGACCTCACCTGCAATCCCACAAACCTACGCACACCAAACTGGGTGATGGGCAACTTCAACCTCCCTGCTCTCCAAGACACCCATACCAAGGCCTTCCTCAATGCCCTCGAAGTACTAGGGTACACCCAGATGTTTGACATCCCTACCCATGTTAAGGGAAACACGCTTGATCTGATATTCGCTCCACAGGCAGCCCTCAACTCAACACACAAGCTCAACCTATCTATAAGCCCGGTACCATGGTCCGACCACTGCCTGATTAGATTCTTGATGCTAGTGCACTCTGACTCCACTAGTCCCCAGTCTTCAGACAATCCAGCCAATGCACCGGCGAAACGCTTCCGTCCATTCAACAAAGATGAAATCCTGGAGAGAGCACGGTCTCTCCATGACCCGCCCGATCAGAGTCTCGACAATATGATTTCCGCATGGAACTTGAGTCTGGATGCCGGAATTGACCTCCCATCAACAAAGCACCAGGCAGGAGGCTGAACGCGCCCTAGTACTCCCCCGAGCTACGGAAATTACTCCTCCAACTCAGACAGCTCAAAAGACGTTGGTGTCACTCAAGATCAACTGAGAGCCATAAAGCGTACACTGCTCAATTAGGTAGACACCGATCAGCAGTCTCAATGAGAATGAAGCAATACCACGCAGAAATACTACAGCGCTCCTTAAATAAACCACACGAGCTCTTCAACCTCGTTAAAACCCTAGCAAAAGAGCCCTCCCTTGAGCAATCAAACCACCCGGACCCACAGGAATATGCATACTACCTCCAAGCCAAAACAAGTCAGCCCAGCATATCCACAAACATACACTTCCCAGATGGGGCTCCCAAGCTGACCCCCTCATCCCCTCCTTCACAAGCCTTAATGGATGCCAAACATACCATCACTGCCTTCTCAGCCCCAACTGAAAAAGACATCCAGGACATCATCACGAACATAAACACCACCACAGCACCAAACGACCCTTGTCCAGCATTCTGGATAAAAGCATTGCGTGCTGACCTCAGCCCATTCCTGACCAAACTTATAGGTCTATCATTCTTGACCGGAACCTTCCCCCAAAGCCTGAAACAAACAGCCATCAGACCGCTGCTAAAAAACAATAGATTGGACCCTGCAAAGATGGACTCTTATAGGCCAATTTCAAGCATCCCGCTCCTAGCTAAAATTATGGAAAAGATAGTTCAACGCCAACTGAACCATCATATCAAGTCCAACGCACCTCTCGACCCCTGCCAGCATGGATTCCGGGAGGCACACAGCGTAGAAACTCTACTGACCACCTTATTCAGTACATTAACCATAGGATTGGACAATATTAGACAAGGTTTTAGTCTTATCTTCTTGGACATTGCTGCTGCCTTTGACTCCGTCAGTCACGAACTACTCCTATCTCGCCTCAGCGAGAAGGGAGTCCACGGCACAGCACTGGCCTGGTGTGCATCATACCTGACCGAGAGATGGCAGCATGTCCGTTCTGGCTCCTCCACCTCCTTACCCTTCCCGCAAGTGAAGGGCGTGCCACAAGGATCATCACTCTCAGCCCTACTGTTCAACGTTTACATGCAACCCATCTCTGCCCTTATCCGATCCTTCAACATCAATTGCCTAATATACGCTGATGACGTTTTGATGTACACGCCAATCTCTACGGAGCATCCAGACCTCTCTCTGTTGTCTACCTGCTTCGATGCGGTCACAGATTGGCTACACACGCAGAAACTCAAAATAAATTTCAAAAAGACAGAGGTCCTCTTTATCAGCAGGAACCAGGCTTTCACTCCGCCCTCATCACTGAAGGTACGTGATGCAGAGCTCCTCAGCTAGCCCACGATAAGATACCTTGGTGTCACGCTGGACCAACATCTTAACATGAATGTCCATATAAGCAACATGGTAAAGGCGATATACCACAAAATTCGGATGCTGCGCCACATGAGGCAGTTGCTAGAGCCTAAATACTTCCGAATGGTCTATCAAGCACTAGTAATGCCGCACTTTGACTATGCTAACGCAATCCTTCACGGCCTTCCGAAGAGCTCGTTGAACCCCCTACAGCTCGCAATGAATGCAGCAGCCAGAATCCTTCAGGGAGCTTCCAGGAGAAACCATATCACCCCAGTTCTGAAACATCTGCACTGGCTCCCGGTACACTGCAGGATCTCCTTCAAGATCTTAACAATGACATACAAAGCCATCAACAAGTGCACGTCCACCACCCTCATAGAACTCATCCAGACCACCCCCCTCAACCGGTTGAGGAGATCAGCCGCCACCAACACTCTGCTACTCCCGAGAGCAATCACCAAATGCTCTCAGGCCACGAGAAACCGAGCCTTCGCACTATATGCACCTTCCTGCTGGAACGCCCTTCCACCGGACATCCAGGCCATCAACAACCTCTCCCAGTTTAGAAAGACACTGAAGCACCATCTATTCCTCCAGTACTTTTCTGACCCAGATGACATCTCACAGCCACCCACACCCTGAGCCCAAGCCAGCACCCCAGAGTACCCACCTCACACACCTTCAGATCGCCTAAGTGAGCCCCACCCCTTTGAAACCTCCTCCCTGTATATATCTCACCCTAATTGCAGATAATGATGAACTGTACACTACCCTGCGACATACAGCTAGAATGTACATAGTTACGTTGTTTAACCTGTAAATAATGCAGAACTGCACGTACAACCTGTGGCCACCAATTTGTACACAGTTTACCTGTTAGCCCTGTATAAAATACCCCCTTTTTTGTAAGTCCAGTGTGGACCTTCCCACACTGCACAAATGTGTTGCCTGTAAACCGCACTGATGATAAATAGCGCGGTAAAGAAGAAACATTAAATAAATAAATAAATAAACCTGGTAATGTACATTAAACAGGGACATTGATAACCTGGATTTTTCTGAGGTAATGTAGGGTTAAATGACTTATCCAAGGCAACAAGCAGCACTTACCTTCAAACTTCGGTGCCACAGGGCTGTTTTTTCTGCCCCAACTAATGCTGGTTTTCTGTTTGCAAGGGGGTAAAAGCCTATTCCACCCTCATGCAAACAGGAAGTCGGCATCGGTGGGGGCAGAATAAAACAGCCCTCTGGCGCCAAAGTTTGAAGGTAAGCGCAGTGAAGCTGTTTCAGGTCATTGCCACCACTGTAGGTCCTGGTGAGGGACAATAGCAGCGGCAATGAGGGGCAGCTGGGGGGGAGGGGTGCCTCATCTCCTTGCGCCCCTCATTAGGTAAGTGCACAACTTTCCCCACTGCCATGCAGGTAAGCAATTATTACTACACGCTGAAAATTGTTATTTTAAGTATAATAATATAATAAATAGTTATTTTAAGCCTTCTCTGCATGCTTCTGGCACTGCCGCTAGCACATAAGCTTTCTGCGCATTTGTCTAGCACTCACTGCACATTTAGCGCTGAAGTTTTGTGCATATCTCACTTGCATACTATGATAAGGAAGCTTATCAGAGCCCAGAGAATAGTGACAAAGGAAGGGAATTTACCCTAATCAAGGGACCTGTTTTGTCAGGTCACAGGAATAAAACTGCATGTTTTCCTAAAAGACAGGTTATTCCAGGCTGCAGTGGCCTGCAGAAAGCCCCTAGTGGAGATAAGGTGAAGGAGTATAAGCCCATATTGAGAAACCCTTACGTCACTCCTAATTACTCAGCTGCCAGGAGGGAGTTTGACCACCAACACCTGAGGAGTGAAAGGGAGGGGTTGGAAACTGGGAACTTTAAAAATAGAACAGAATATTCAGGAAGCAGAAGTAGTAGGAGCAGCAGAAGTAGGAGCAAGAAGGAGAGAGGAGCTCAGAGAGATCCGTGTTCTTGGAGAGATTCCTATGAGAAGCCAGCTTCAAGGAAGTGGAGAAATTCAGAGGTTTGGAGAACTTCAGCTAGGAACCCTAAAGCAGCAGCCGGTAAGAGGACCGAAGCAGCTGAAGGGAGAAGGAACACGAATACCTTTTGGAAGAGGTATGGAGCAGATGCCCTGAGGTCCAGGAATACAGACTGGAGGACAGGTCATAAAAGCTCCAATGCATACTGGCCAGAGTATCTAAGAGGACAGCCTAATGCCAGCTTTAACTCAGATATGAACTTTGGACGTTTGTCTAACCCAGAGCATTGCAAAGGGCTTAGAAACAGTTCCTGTCCTAATGGAGGTCAGTTAGTAAAGCCCTCTGATCTAGACCCCAATATAGAACCTATGCAAATAGAAGAACAAGATATAATTACAGAGGAAGACGATATTTTCATGGACTGTTCTTTATGTAAAGTTGCTAGCACAGAGAAATCCTGAAAGTGTGATCAAACATAAAAAGGAAACGTTCTAGTAACTGGCACAGCAGAAAGTTTGTGTGAAAAGAAAGAAGGTTTTGGGGAAAGTGAAACACTTGTGCAGAGAAGGAGAAAGGCTGTTGATTAAAGCTTGTTAGCCAGCTGATATCAAAGCAGAGCACGACTCAGGCTGTGCACACGTTGGATATAAAAAGTTCTCTGAATGTGAAAAGAAAAGCTGTTTTGTGAAGAAGCTTTTATTTTTGATTTGCTCTACACCAGCACTGCTGAGCAGGTTTGTCAGCAGTGGCTGAGAGAAAGACTTTCTGTTGTTTAATGGACTTTACCAGCTACTTGCATAAGAAACCTATGTTTCAAACAAACATGATGACAGAAAAAGACCACATGGCCTATCTAGTCTGTCCTTTCATATCAACAACTACAACAGTCCACTTTTTACCTTTAGAGATCCTCTGTGTTGGTCCCATGCTTTTTTTAATTCAGTTACTGTCCTCATCTCTACCACCTCCACTGGGAGACTATTCCATGGATCCACTACTCTTTCCGTAAAGAAATATTTCCGCATATCACTCCTGAATCTATCTCCCTTCACCCTCATCCCATGTCCCCTCGTAGCAGAACTTGCTTTCAATTGAAAAAGGCTCTCTCCCTGAACATTTATGCCACAGAGGTATTTAAACATCTCAATCATATCACCTCTATCTCGTCTTTCTTCTAAGGTGTACATATTAAGATCCTTAAGTCTGTCCTCATATGCTTTATAATGAAGGCCACTAATCATTTTAGTAGCCACCCTCTGCACCGACTCCATCCTGTTCACATCCTTTTGAAGGTGCGGTCTCCAGAATTGCACACCATACTCCAAATGAGGTCGCACCAAAGACTTATATAGAGGCATTATCACCTCCTTTTTTCTGCTAGCCATTCCTCTCCGTATGCACCCAAGCATCCTTCTAGCTTTTGCTGTCGCCTTTTCTACCTGTTTAGCTACTTTAAGATCATCAGACACAACCACGCCTAGGTCCCGCTCTTCTTTAGTGGACAAAAGTACTTCACCTCCTATACTGTATTGCTCCCTTGGATTGCTGCAGCCCAAATGCATGATCTTACATTTTTTAACATTAAATCCCAGCTGCCAAATTCTAGACCATTCTTCAAGCTTAGCTAGATCCCTCCTCATATTATCTCCACCTTCCTGGGTGTCTACTCTATTGCAGATTTTGGTATCATCCGCAAAGAGGCAAACCTTACCCGACAGCCCTTCCGCTATATCACTAACAAAGATGTTAAAAAGAATCGGACCAAGGACAGATCCCTTTCAGTTGTATTGTTATTTTGAATATAAAATCCTGGAGAAGACATCCTAAGGTGTTACCAAGTGAATCTGTGTGCATTTTGATTTACCTCATAAATAAATTTTCTGTCATTGCCTTAACACTCGAGCCAACTACCATAGTCTTCATTTACCTTAAAGGCAAGCACCGCCTGACTGGACTACCATTACCATAATCCTTTGCAAGATAGTCAGTCTGGAACATTGCCAAAGTGGTGAATTGTATATAACAAGCACGCCCCTCCATACACATTTAAGGGGCTATGGGCGTGACAATACATTGTGCTTATGGCATACCACCACACAACTTTTGCGGTGCTCTCACACTAGAAAACCATGTACATGGCTTTTCATGCATGGCTCTAATGCCAGTTTTCTACATCAGCCTCTGTATCAAAGTCCCTGGATAGGTCCTGAAGGTATTGTGGACCCAGTGAGCTGATGGTAGGGCTTGTGGAAGGGTATTGGGAACCCTAAGTGACCCTTAAGCCTTATGCCTCCCTCCCAACATTTTGATAATTCAACTCAACACTCATGATCATCCCAATACCACCCCTCCCAAAACAATCCTGCAAAAATGCATAATTAGACATTATACTTTTAAACATGAAATGCTGATGGCTCTTTGAGTTTGTGCAGCTGTCAATATTTATTGCTTTATTTTGACTACTGCTGCCCCTGAGAGGTTGCTTCCCTAGTGGTTGGACTGGCCCTGGGTGATGGTTATGGAACATTTTCTGTCTAGTATAACACAGTACACATTAAGAGTTTGATTCCATAACATGCACATCTGGCCCATGGACACATCTAAATTATAAATGGGCCCTGTCTGAACCTAATTCTGCATTCACGGGTTTGGACGTGCCCCGGGTCTGGAATCAAAGAGATGGACATGTTTGGAGTGGCATGGGCAAAGCGCTATTCAGCTTCCTCGTGCATGCATCAAGGGAGCGCACACGTATGCAGGCATGGGCCATGCAATATAATGGAGAAACACGTCCTGTCAATATTATCGGAGACGGGTAACCGTTTTGGATGTCTCTGTGCTCAGGTTCTGGATTCTGCCCATCCCAGTGATGCACCCGTGGATGCTACGCCCCTTGGGAAAAACTTGCATCTCCTAAGTTGCTCATCACAGACAGTAGTTTGCTCATGCAAACTAGACATAAATACTAATGAGAAATGACAGCTGCTGCAACCTAGATCATATACCAGTCCTCTTCATGCCCTAAAAAGTGCTAGGTAATCCCATTGCATCCTAATATGGCATAAGAGAATATAAATATTGATTCCTGCCTTGGTCCTCTCTACAAACACACTTTAAACTGCTAGGGATGGACCCTTACCAAGTGCAGCAAACCCGAAACTAACACTGCAGTTCCCCAAAGGATGCATAATATTGCTGAGCAACAAATGTATGCCATGTTCATGCCTACAGCCTATAAGTGCATTCATTCTGTTACTCTGCACCACCATTCCCATCTTATCTCTCCTTAAACCCCTCCCTGGGAACTCTGCTCTTCTGTCAGATCACTTCTCTTCTACTGCCAAATTCAGACTTCGCTCCATTCACCTTGCTGCTCCTTATGCCTGGAACAAACTACCTGAGTCTGTATGTCAAGCTGCTTCGCCAGCTCTTCTGAAATCCAGACTGATCTCTCACCTCTTCGTTGCTGCTTCTGGATCTCATCAGCCTAGGCTCCCTTGTGTTTCCCCCTAAATGTATCCTGTCCACAGTTGCTGTATTGTCTGTCTTGACTAGATTGTACCTCTGCTGAGCAGCGATCATCTTCTATGTGTGTCTGTGCAGCCCTGCATACACCTTGTAGCACTATACAAATGATCAGTAATAGTAGTAGTAGTAGTATGGCCTTCTGGCTATGGCATCTGATTCCCACATATCTGGATAGTGGCGTTTGTCACAGCAGCTACACCTGTCCCATCATGGCATATGTTGGTCTGTATACATCCGCTCTCTGTGGGGCAACCCTGTCTGCCTAAATACAGTCTGCTTTGTGACACTGCTCCCCTGGTCGCATGTGGGTGATCCCTGTGCCATCACACCAAGTAGCCAACGTCCTCATATATCACCACTTTCACAGCTCTCATAGATCCTGGATTGGTTAGGGATGTAGGCCTCATGGAACAATCTGGGGAATGTTGGCACACCATCAGTCATGTCTCCCAGTGCCTGGCACAGCGGATGTATGGCTGCCCTATCCAGGGGTGACTCAAGGCAATCTGCTGCCTGAGGCGAGGGATTTATTTATTTATTTATTTTATTTAACAGTTTTTCTATACCGCCTTTATTCAAGGCTGTTTACATCAAACAACATCACAATTACAGGTTATTGTTTTACATTAAATGAGGAGTACAACTTGGAGTTAAATAAGAGATAGATTATGTAGGGGATTTAAACTATTTACATGAAGGGATGGGTGTCATTTTATGGGAGGTAGTGGTTCATTTGGGTTAGCAGTCCTTCTATGTGATATGTTGGTACTTGACTTATGTTTTGTCGTCAGATCCACAGTATTCCCTGAATAGGTGTGCTTTTAATTGTTTTTTTTAATTTGGTGATGGATTTTGCTCATCTTATGTTATATGGTAGAGAGTTCCACATTGAAGGAGCATACAGGGAGAATGCTCTGTTGCTGGTCTGCTGTGTGGTTTTGGTCTTGAGTGGGTGGATGTTCAGGAGGTTTTGATTGGAGGGGGGGGGGGGAGGCTTTCTCAAAACTCCAGTCAAGTACTGAACAAAACCAAAAAGCCGATTAGATTATATGAAGGAAATATGAGTTTGCATACCAAGGTACTAAAAGAAAGAGTGAGAACCACAGCACAGTTTATAAAATTAAATGATAACTTTGGGGTATGTTTACTAAGGCACAGAAATGTAGCACCGGTAACGTTATTGCATGTTAACGTCACCAGATGTAATGTTACCATGCGTTAATGTTACCAGATGTAACGTTGACGCGTGTTAATGTTACCAGATGTAACGTTGACGCACGTTAATGTTACCAGATGTAACGTTGACGCGCGTTAATGTTACCAGATGTAACGTTGACGCGCGTTAATGTTACCAGATGTAACGTTGACGCGCGTTAATGTTACCAGATGTAACGTTGACGCGCGTTAATGTTACTAGATGTAACGTTGTTGAACGTTAACGTCACCGGCAGCGGTAACTGTCCCAGAGGGCAGAGAGAAGGGGGTCAATGGGCGGGGAGTGGGCGGGGAGAGGCCCATGCTACACTAATGCTGGAACATTAACGCTGGGACATTACCGCCAGTGAGAACCTGTCGGTAAATGCACATTTGCAGGAGAGAGAGACCATTTCAGTGTCAGCAATGTACAGCACAGACAGGGAGCCCAGGAAAAATTATAGTAGTGCTCAATTTGCAGCAACAGCAGAGTGCCCAAGTAGGAAAGGGCACCATGGTGATGCTGCAAATGGGGCAAAGGGGACTGCAAGCAGGACATGCAGTGGGGGCAGCTGGGGCCCAAGGTGGACTAGGCAGTTACCTAGATGGCACATAGGAACGTGGAAACTGGAAATCATCAAGACAGCATCTGGCCAAGGTCAAATATACCCAGTAGTCTGTGTTCCACAGTGTCCCATCCAGGGAACACATACCCAGCAGGTTCCCCAAACATTACACAGGAACCACAATGCCTGTAATGGGGCAAGCAGTGCACATCTGGGGACCATGCTAACAAGGGTCTATGTACCTTCCCCAGGATACATCCTAAACTGATCGTAAACCCAACCAAACGAACAACCTTTACCACAGCCCTTGGTAAGGCAGTGCAGGGTATGACCACATGTCATCTGAATCATATATACACCCAGTAGTCCATATTGGATACACTGGACCCACATTGCATGCCACAGCCTGACCACAGTCTGCTTGCAGAACACAATCAACGAGGTCCACTCTAGCCAATTGTTGCCAGATCACCAACCTCACACCCCACAGCCATCTCACCTCCATGTGGAAGTGACAGAACAGTGGCAGGCAGTAATGGGGTGGGTGTGTGGATGTCCATGTATGCCTCTGCACCCCAGACCCTGAACCTAGGCACCCGCCTACCTGCACAGTGGATGGTCTGGGACTGCACACAACCAGCACAGACAGTATATGGGCATGTCAGCATGGCAGGGGGGGGGGGGCGTTGGTGGCGGAGGGGGTGGTGGCACCTGCCTGCAGCGGACCAAGGCCATGACCTGTCCCAGTGTGCCATGTGCAGTACAACAAACAAGGTCTGTCTGATAAACAACAAATGTAGCCCCAGGGACTGCTCTGCCTCTGGCAACAGTGTGGTGCAGTACACATAACCAGTGTGTCCTAGAGCAGAGGGTCTCAGGTTCAGGTCACAAGTTCAGGTCCAGCTGAGGCTCCTGCAGTGCATGTCCCTATATTGCAGATACAACATCAACATGTGCAATCCCTAAAGTATCAGCTAAGAGAAGTACAAACATCCACACACACAGGCCCCACTATCCAAAGCTCCATGGAGAGCCAGGCTGTTCACACCAGCTCAGAGCAGCAGTTATCACCAGAGCCTACAACTAACTCTTGCACCCCTTAGCAATGCCTGCACTGTGATCGGGACCAGTGTGGCAGGCAGGGTTGCCAAACACACCTATCTTTGCACAATGCTGCAATAGGAGTGGGTGTGTGTATGTCTATCCATTGTTTTGTGGCCTCCTACCCCTCACTGGGCCCACATTACATACACTGCCAGCGTTGCCAGCGTTAGCCTGCAAATGTGCATACTGAGGAGCAAGGTATTGTGGGTATGGCCCAGAGACGGCAGATTGGGCAGGATGCGTCTGCATCGGGGTTAGGGCAATGGCTGGGACATTGTAGTGCCCAACCATCACCTGCATGGACAGGGTGGCCACAGCATGTCCTGCTGGGAGGACACTCTCACTCTGACCGAGTATATAGTATTTGTCTCAAGTGATATATGTGTGCTCCCTTTTCTGGAGCCCCAATCACTAAGGCACCTGCCGGGTGTCTGTGTCGTATGTCCCAATTCTGGGTGTGCATAATTCCTCTGTGAACATGCAATATAGACTGGCTAAAGGACTGTCTGCAGTTAGTTTGTGCATGACTGGAACACCTGGTGGAGTGCAGCAGGTACAGTGTGACTGTGCCTGCTGCTGGTGAATGTCAGACCATGGTCGGAGGCAGCGAAAGTTCCCAGTACTACTGTTGGTCTGCCAGTGCCCTAGCAACAGGTCCAGATCTGGTCTAACCCCCCTGATGATATCCCCAACCTAAGGCGCCTTAGGTTAATGTACCCTAACGACTATAAGATGCATCAGGCATGAGCTGTAAGGCATAAAAACAGATGTGATAGAGCAAAAGGGAAAGGCAATGAACAGGTAGTAAGGTGCCTCATCCTGTCTACCGCGTTACATCAAGACGCAGTATTGTGGCGCTACGTGCATTGCAGTGCCGCAGACTTGCAGCGCGCACAATAATGCGTGTGACGTGCCTTAACCTGCCCTAGAAGGTACCTTAACCTAAGGCGCCTTAAGGTGGCTCAACCTAAGGCTTCTTATAAGGGGTGTAACAACGCCCGTCACAAAACACGTCACAAAAGAATATCATTCGTGTTATTGTGCACGCTGCGCGTCTGCGGCGCTGCAAAGTGGAAGCGGCTGGAAAACACGCATTGCTGTGCTATATGCGTAGCGCCACAATGCGCGTAGCGCCACAATACTGCATCATGATGTAACACGCATAATACAGCAGACAAGATGGCCGCCCGATCAAGGAAGCCAGCCTTCAAGGGTTCAGAGCTCGAGGTGCTTGGGCACCTCATTTGCCTGCATCAGAGGTGCCTGTTCCCAGGATCCTCTAGGAGGCAGGACCTCAACAAGGTCAGGAAGGCCTGGGAGCGGCTGACTCAAAGATTTAATGTGTCAGCCGACCACCCATATGAGGTAAGTGCATGGAGGCAGGTCACACAAACCAAGGCGTGCAACCTAGTATCCAGCAATCAACACACATATCATACAAGCACACCATGGGAAAAGGACAGGTCAGTGGTCACCCCTGGGACCAATGTAGGTGTGCCTGCTGCTGTGTGCAGGTCTGCCCTACCCCCAGTAGGCCAGAGGCCTATTGACAGGGGTCTGTGGCCAATTCTGGTGCTATTGTAGGTGCACCTGTGCAGATCTGCCCTACTCCCAGGTGACCTCAGGCCCACTGACAGGGGTCTGTGGTCATTTCTGCTGCTATTGTAGGTGCGCCTGCACATGTGTGCAGGTCTGCCCTACCCCCAGGAGGCCTCAGGCCTATGACCAGGGGTCTGTGGTCATTCCTGGTGCTATTGTAGGTGTGCCTGCATATCTGTGCAGGTCTGCCCTACACCCAGGTGGCCTCAGGCCCACCGACAGGGGTCTGTGGTCATTCCTGCTGCTATTGTAGGTGCGCCTGCATATTTGTGCAGGTCTGCCCTACCCCCAGGAGGCCCCAGGCCCACTGACAGGTGTATGTGGTTAATCCGGGTGATAATGTAGGTGCGCCTGCTTATGTGTGCTGGTGGCCCCCAGTCCCATGGGGCCTCAGAGCTATAGACAGGGGTCTGTGGTCAATCCTGGTGCTATTCTAGGTGTGCCTACTCATGTGTGCAGGTCTGCCCTACCCCCAGGTGGCCTCAGGCCTATTGAAAGGGGTCTGTGGTCAATCCTGGTGCTATTGTAGGTGCGCCTGCTCATGTGTGCAAGTCTGCCCTACCCCCTGGAGGCCTCAGGCCTATGGACAGGGGTCTGTGGTTAATCCTGGTGCTATTGTAGGTGCACCTGCATATCTGTGCAGGTCTGCCCTACCCCCAGGAGGCCCCAGGCCCACCGACAGGTGTATGTGGTTAATCCTGGTGATAATGTAGGTGTGCCTGCTTATGTTTTCTGGTTGTCCCCACTCCCATGGGGTCTCAGGGCTATAGACAGGGGTCTATGGTCAATCCTGGTGCTATTGTAGGTGTGCCTGCTTATGTGTGCAGATCTGCCCTACCCCCAGGTGGCCTCAGGCCTATAGACATGGGTCTGTGGTGATTCCTGGTGCTATTGTAGGTGTGCCTGCTCATGTGTGCAGGTCTGCCCTACCCCCAGGAGGCCTCAGGCCTATGGACAGGGGTCAGTGGTCATTCCTGGTGCTATTGTAGGTGTGCCTGCATATCTGTGCAGGTCTGCCCTACTCCCAGGTGGCCTCAGGTCATTCCTGCTGCTATTGTAGGTGCGCCTGCATATTTGTGCAGGTCTGCCCTACCCCCAGGAGGCCCCAGGCCCACTGACAGGTGTATGTGGTTAATCCGGGTGATAATGTAGGTGCGCCTGCTTATGTGTGCTGGTCGCCCCAGTCCCATGGGGCCTCAGAGCTATAGACAGGGGTCTGTGGTCAATCCTGGTGCTATTCTAGGTGTGCCTGCTCATGTGTGTAGGTCTGCCATACCCCCAGGTGGCCTCAGGCCTATTGAAAGGGAGGCCTATGATCCATGGTGTCTGAAATAAGCAGACAGACCTAACAAGCTTGACCTGTAAATGAGGCCTGTGGAGAGGCCCATAGGAATTACACATCCCCCAATATGCTGCTATTGTAGAATTAGAACTCAACAAAGCCTTGAATTAGCTTAGATAAACAAAATTGAAACCTAGAGAAATATAGAAAAATAAGTTTAATTGCCACTGATAAGAGAGTACAGCTGCTAGGGATTTAATTAAAACTGCTGACAGAAGAGTTACAGTGCCCTGCCTCCCCACATGTGCTAACTAGTTAAATGGCCTTGGAGGAGAAAAGTAACGAAGTTGGTGAACTGACCATTGTAATTGGGACTAGAAGGGGGGTGAGCAGGTGCTAAGCCCAGTCAAAGGACATAATTGGATAGCCTTATCAATACCGGGACCAATAGAAGGGGTACGGGAGGTTACCGGGACCAATGAAATGTTTTCCTATACCTAGAATGGAGAATAAGTCTATAAAAGTTGTTGTTTTGCTAGAAACCATTGCTCAGCCATTTTGAATTTGATTCTGCTTGAGACTTGTGCACAAATAAATGATTTGGACCTTCTGAACAGACTCCTGGTATCATTGGTTTGTCTGCGCTCTGCTGCTACATATTCTTGGTGCATTGGCCGGGAAAGTGTGGTAATAGAGGGTATATAGGGCAATATACCACGACTTTCCGCCTCTACAGGTTTGGTCCTGCCGGGATCGCGCCCTTCCGACGGGGCTCGCTCCCTGGCGCCACCGGTCCCTTGCATCGGAGGGAGCTGGCCGGACCTCGGCGGTTGCTGGACCCGGCTGGAGCCAACACCTCGAACCCGAGTGAGGGGAGTCCGAGGTCCAACTCATGCGCTTGCTTGGGAACTTTGAGGACCGGATCCGGTGAGTAGAGTTTTGATTTGGTATGTCTAGACAGATGAGACAGAGCAGTACTGCCATTTGAATCTTGAATTTTGAACTTGGAACTTGGTAAGAGAGCTTGATCACCTCTCAAAGACGGACCGATTAACCCTGCATGAGTATTCGCGGGGTGAAACTCCCGTCTTGTATTTTGGAATTTGAATAAGACTAGTCAGAATAGACAGGATTGGATTGTATTCCTGGGATATGTTGCTAGCATGATTGTGTGAATGAAGTGTGAATGAGAGGTCTGGCAGCACGGACCAAGCGAAGGCGGACTCCTGAGTAACGCATTTCCTGGCCGGGCGACCGCGTCCAGGTCGTAAAAAGGAGGAAGCGACTGTCGTCTTGTCTTGTTATTCGTTCCCCTTATATGTCTCTAGGGCCGTGAGGACCCCTTACCCACGGTCCGCCCTCCTTTTCCCTTCTGTCTGTTGTTGCGCGCACACATCGAAATGGGAGGGGCGGGGTCTACTAGGAGCACTCCATTAGAATGTATGATCACACATTTTAAGGAAGGATATTCAGGAGATTATGGAATTAAAATGACTTTACCACGATTACAGATTTTGTGTGCTAGGGAGTGGCCCGATTTAGACCCTACATGGCCTCGAGAGGGAACCTTTAATATAGGAATTATTCAGTCAATTCACCAGAAAGTGCGAGTAGCGCACCCCAATCAGTACCCCTATATAGATTCCTGGTTGAGTATTTGTGAGAACCCGCCCCCTTGGGCGAAGCGCTGCTATGAAGAGCAGTGCAGAATAATGTTAGCACGAGCAGATCCAATGCAGAAAGTAGTTCAGTCTAAAAAGACAGGGACAAGTGAGAAATCCAGACGGAAACCCGTTCTGGCAGATCCTGAATCCCCCGAAGTAATAACTAGGCAGCCCCAAGCCCCGCGCCCAGTAAGGCTGCCCCCGCGTCCCGCCCCAGAGCCCCGGAGACAGCGGGAGAGGGACCCAAACCCAGACCCACCACCCGAAGAACAGGAAGATAAGCTCCCATCAGATGATGAGGATGATTCCACTGAGACTGAGGAGAAAGTTGAGTCAGGAACAGAAGAGAAAGAGGAAGAGGAGGCTTCCCTGAGTGATGCTGATAGTGTAAAAACGACTGTTAGTATGAGTTCAGTTAAAAGTAAAGTGTCCCAGACTAAGCGCACTCACAAGAAGAAGGCCCCTGTTAGGAGAGTTTCGAAAATCTCCCTCAGATCAAAAAGGACCCCCACTGCTAAGATGATGCCTTTACGGCAAGTCCCGGGAATGCCCGTAAGGAATGAAGATAATGAGGTGGTGGCGGGACCTCTAAGTTACGTGTATGTGCCCTTCTCCACTACTGATTTGTTAAATTGGAGGTCACATTACGCCTCCTATACCGATAAGCCCCAGGAACTCACGGAATTAGTGCATACCATTATGGAAACCCACCAACCCACTTGGGCAGATTGCCGCCAGCTCCTGTCTACCCTATTTACCACAGAGGAGCGGACACAAATTAAGAAAGCAGCTGTTGATTGGATGGCAGACAACCCTGTAGCTCCAGGAGAAAGGGGGGATGCAAGGATAGATAATCGAGAGGCAGCTCAAAGAGAATTCCCAAATGAAGACCCCGGGTGGGATCCGAATACAGAAAGAGGATCCAGAGCCCTAGCCCGGTTTCGCCAAGGCCTTTTGCAAGGTCTGAAAAGGGGAGGGCAGAAAGCTATGAACCTTTCTAAAGTCACTGAAGTCATCCAAGGTATAGATGAAAGTCCAGCAGTATTTTATGAAAGATTGACAGAAGCGTATAGAATGTATACTCCCTATGATCCAGATGCACCAGGAAGTTTATGCATGGTGAATTCTGCTTTTGTAAATCAGTCTCAACCAGACATTAGACGTAAATTACAGAAGTTAGAAGGGTTTGCGGGCATGAATGCAACTCAGTTACTGGAAGTCGCTCATAAAGTGTATGTGAATCGTGATAATGAAAGGCAGAAAGAATGTGATCGAAAGATGAAGAAGAAAGCTGATTTCTTGGCTGCGGCCATAGTTGAACAGAAAAGGGGAAGTTTCCCTAGTCGAAGGAGCAGAGGAAGAGGGAGGGGCCGAGGAGAAGGCTGGCCCCAACTAGGCATACACCAATGCGCCTATTGCAAAGAGGAAGGACATTGGAGAGATACATGCCCGCAACTCGAAGACGCCCATCAGAATGACGCGAACAATGATCAATGGAGAGAAAGAGGAAGAGGCCGTCCCCGGAATCGCGGAGGAGCCAATCGAGAACAATTTCAGCGAGAAAGAGGAGAGGCCATTCAAGCATTGGCCGCAACAGCCAATGACGAGGATGATGTGGATTAGGACAGACCGGGCTCCGAATTCGCTTTAGGTCTCCAGGAGCCTATGGTCGGAATACAAATAGGAGACCAAGTTATGAACTTTATGGTTGATACTGGAGCAGAACATTCAGTAGTAGACAAAAAGATTGCCCCATTTTCCACAAGAGCAGTCACCATCGTGGGAGCAACTGGTGCCAAAGCTACAAAACCTTTTCTTCAAAACCGTATATGCAGTCTGGGAGGACAGCAGATAACTCATCAATTCCTCTATATGCCTGAATGTCCAGTGCCATTACTGGGACGAGATATGTTAGCCAAGTTACAGGCCCAAATATCATTTTCTGAAAAAGGAGAGATGCAAATGACAGTAAATCCTCAAACTAAACCTGCAGGAATAATGCTGCTTACTGTACCCCGAGAAGAAGAATGGAGATATTACAGTGATGAATCCGCCCAGGATACCTATTTTGAACAAACCTTAAAGAGCATTGATGCCCCGCCCGGAGTATGGGCGGAAGGCAATCCCCCAGGCCTAGCCAAGCATATAGCTCCAATAATTGTGAATCTTAAACCCAGTGCTACACCAATACATGTCAAGCAATACCCGCTCCCAAGAGCAGCAATTGAAGGCATTCACCGCCACTTGTTAAGATTACTAGAGTATGGCCTACTAAAAGTATGTCAGTCATCATGGAACACTCCACTCTTGCCAGTGAAGAAGCCTGGAACAGATGACTACCGTCCAGTGCAGGACCTGAGGAGAGTGAATGAAGCAGTTGAGACCATACATCCAGTTGTGCCAAATCCTTACACACTTTTAGGACTAATTCCTGCTGAAGCTACCCACTTTACTGTTTTGGACTTGAAAGATGCGTTCTTTTGCATAAGATTAGCCCCAATTAGTCAATTGCTGTTTGCCTTTGAATGGCAGGATCCTGTCTCTGGGAGACGGGGCCAACTTACTTGGACACGATTACCCCAAGGATTCAAGAATTCACCTACCATCTTCAGTGCTGCATTGAACCAAGACCTTTCAAGCTATCCAGTGGCCCCGGGGAAGAGAGTACTTCTCCAATATGTGGACGATCTGCTGATAGCTGCTGTATCAGAAAGTGAATGTATACAAGCCACCAAAGACCTCTTGCAGTTGCTAGATGAAGCTGGATACAAAGTTTCCAGAGCCAAAGCACAGCTATGCCAAAAAGAAGTGAAATATTTAGGCTTTCGTCTGACTAAAGGAAGCCGCCAATTAGGAAGGGAGAGAAAAGAAGCTGTGTGCAGAATCCCAACCCCAACTACCAGGAAGCAAGTCAGAGCCTTTCTGGGAGCAGCAGGATATTGCCGAATCTGGATTCCCAACTTTGCTCAAATTGCCAAACCATTGTATGAAGCTACAAAAGGAGAAGAAAAGTCGCCACTAGAGTGGGGACCTGAGCAGGATACAGCCTTCAAAACGTTAAAGGAAGAATTGATGTCATCACCAGCACTTGGACTATCGGATGTCCACAAGCCTTTCCATTTGTTTGTACATGAGACACAAGGGAATGCTTTGGGCATGTTGACTCAGAAATTAGGAAATTGGGAACGACCTGTAGCATACCTGTCGAAACAATTGGACACTGTGGCTAAAGGATGGCCACCTTGCTTGAGAGCAGTTGCAGCTACAGCCCTGTTAGTAAGTGAAGCAGACAAGCTCACATTAGGACAGAATCTACGAGTCACTGTGCCGCATGCAGTACTTGCCCTCATGGAACAGAAAGCAAATCATTGGCTCACCAATTCCCGAATGTTGAAATACCAGAGTATGCTATGTGAAAATCCACAGATACAATTAGAAGTGAGCCATGCCTTGAACCCAGCTACATTGTTACCTGTCAGTGAAGAATTACCAGAGCATGATTGTATAGAAGTCATGGAAACTGTCTTCTCAAGTCGACCAGACCTGACAGATGTGCCCCTAGAGAATCCTGATCAAACCTACTTTATGGATGGAAGCAGTCTCATCATCAATGGACGACGTTGTGCTGGGTATGCAGTAGCCACTCAGTATGAAGTGGTTGAATCATCAGCTTTAGCATCAGGTACATCAGCCCAGAAAGCAGAATTAATTGCACTTACCCGAGCATTAGTATTAGGAGCAAAACTCGTGCTAAACGTATACACAGACTCTAAATATGCCTTCACCACTCTGCATGCTCATGGAGCTCTTTATAAAGAACGAGGGCTCATCACGTCAGGAGGAAAATCAATTAAATATGGCCCGGAGATATTGATGCTACTAGATGCAGTATGGGCCCCAACTCGTGTAGCTGTCATGCACTGCCGAGGACATCAAGCAGGCAAAGGAGATGTTGCCAAGGGAAATAGGCTCGCTGATGCCTCAGCACGACAAGCAGCCATGACAGGACAAATTTCATCGCAAGCCATGCCAATGCAGGCAGCATTGTTTCCAGTACCCTCAATTTATGGACACCCCAATATACAACCAAAGAATTGGAGTACTACTGTACTAAGGAAGAGGGAGTGCTGAAGGATGGGTGGATTGAGCTGCCACCAGCAGAGGGCAGTCAACCCCCAGGACGAATTGTAATTCCTGAATTGTTGGGACCAGCCTTTGTCAAGGCTTTCCATCAAGCCACACATTATGGAAAAAGTGCTATGGAAAAAGCACTCAGACCACATTTTTGTATTACTATGCTGGCAGCCCTATCAGCCTCAGTAGCACGCCAGTGTCTAATTTGTGCCAAGAATAATGCCAAACAAGGCCCCACACCACCACCCCGAGTTCAGTCAGGAGGTGTAACCCCTATGCACCACCTGCAAATTGATTTTACTGAAATGCCAAAGGCAAATGGATACCACTATTTGTTAGTATTAGTTTGTACCTTCTCTGGGTGGGTGGAAGCTTTCCCCACCAGGACTGAAAAAGCCAGAGAAGTCACCAAAGTGTTGCTGAGAGAGATTATCCCTAGATTTGGAATTCCAGCTGTAATAGGGTCAGACAATGGGCCCTCATTCGTGTCTCAGATCACTCAACAGTTAGCAAAAGCCCTACAGATACAATGGAAGCTTCACACTGCATATAGACCTCAGAGTTCAGGGAAAGCTGAGCGAATGAACCGCACCTTGAAAGCCCAAATGTCTAAGCTTTGTCAGGAGACTCGCCTGAAGTGGCCCCAAATACTCCCAATAGCTTTACTCAGAATACGCCCAGCCCCTGTAAAGTCAACAGGATTTTCCCCTTTTGAGGTTTTGTATGGTAAACCCCCACCAATAATGCAGGGAATTAAAGGAAGTTTAACACAGATTGGTTCAGAAATAACCAGACAAGAACTTCTAGCTCTTAGTTTTGTTCTACAGACTCTCCATACGTGGATACAGGACCAGTTGCCTATCAACTTGACGGAGCCCCTGCATCCCTACCAGCCTGGTACCTCGGTGTGGATCAAAGATTGGAAGAAGACACCGTTGGAACCACATTGGAAGGGGCCATACACCGTCATCCTGTCTACCCCAACTGCAGTAAAGGTAGCAGAGATCGATTCCTGGATCCACCACAGCAGAGTCAAGCCTGCAGCCGTTCCAGAACCCGAGCAGTGGACAGCGGTACAGCATCCTGATGTACCTTTGCGACTTACCTTGAGACGGCAACCAGTGACCTAGACACTTTTGGGATCATCCCAACAACCATAGCTGCAGTAGCCAAGTCTTTCGAAGAGGATTGCTGTTTCCAATACAGCAAGATTTAGCTCAAACAAACCTTACATGTGCGGTTTTGCACACTGTTTGATACTATATTGATTGACAGATAATCAGAGCCAACTGAAATTGATAAGCTAGTTGGCATACGACGGACATTGTGAGGATCTTCAATCAACATTCAACACCCGTTGAATTGCTTCATTAGCAAACGGGACAGCATTGTGCCAAAACAAGGACGTCGAGATCAAGATTTTCAAGTGAGGATTCAGAAGAACTCCAATCAACATGCATCTTTGTTTTTACTTTGTCCTGGTTGCCTGCCTAGGAGGCCTTGAACTGACTTGTGCCTTGCCTCCATGTACGGCTTGCATTACTTCCACTCGGACTGGAATGAAAGTAACTCAGACTTTGCTATATCATTCTTACTATACTTGCACTGGTAAAGTGACTCGGTGTATTTATAACACCACTGAACTAAATGTTTGCACCAAAGGGAAAACTAAAGTTTGTTTCAACCCACATCAGAATCCATCCTATAACACTTTAGAAATACGATGGAATGATGCGGATGGACCTCTGCTTAATGCCACACCCCCACTCACTGATCCTACGCAGCTTGCTTTTCTGTATTTTGATGCTTGTGATGCCATAAATAGAGATAGTCGTTCCAAGTGTGGTAATTGGGAAAAAACATACTCACACAATGACAATATATGTGTCCCGAGGGAACCACTGGATGGGGAGAGTGTACAGGTAAAAGAGTTTTAGCAAATGAATACAGTACAGCCCCAGTTGCGGATTACTATTGCCCAAAATGGGCATGTTTTTTATGCCACATGGAAAACTGGTATGATAGAAAATACCAGAGACAATCGAATGGCTGCCTTAACTAAGCCATACGACAAGGATATAGCAAAATGTAAGAAAGGTGCCTGTAACCCGTTACAGTTGTTTATACGCAACCCCAGTGCATGGAAGCAAGGGTATAAATTTGGCCTACGAATTGCAGGATCTGGATCAGATCCAGGAACCATAGTATATATAAGATTAAATACCCAAGCCCATAGATCATCCAGGTACCATATCCATAACACTTTCTATGAAACCATGCATGAGAATAAGTTTGATATTCCCCATCCCTCCCAGAATTTATTCTTAGAATTAGCTGGAGCAGTAGTATCCAGTCTCCATATCTCAGACTGTTACTTTTGTGGTGGGACACAAATAGGTGACCAGTGGCCATGGGAAGCCCAAGAGTTGAATTATTCCATGACTTACAATCATACTGAATTACATAAGACTACCAGCGAATGGGTATTAGCACACCCAATAGTTGGACGTCTCTGTTATGCTAGAACTGGACCTCAGTTCAATCTACCGGTGGGACAGCTGGTCTGTCTCAGCCAAAAGTTTTATAATGACACCACGAAAAAGACGACCTGGTGGTCAGGAGCTAAAGAACCTGAACCCCCTAATCCATTAGCAAAATTCCCTGAGCTTGCTGATTTATGGAATAATCTTGCCAAACCCCATGCCTGGCAAGCCCCACCTGGCTTGTATTGGATATGTGGAACCAGGGCATATGCCAGACTCCCTATACACTGGGGAGGGGCGTGTGTCTTAAGGACCATCAGACCTTCTTTCTTTCTCTTACCCACAGAACATGGAGAACAATTAGGATACCCAGTATATACTCAAAGACAGAAAAGAGCGCTCAGACAGAAGAGAGCACCTCTACAGATAGGCAAGTGGGAAAAATGGGAGGGTGATGATTGGCCACCCGAGCGAATCATTGCCTATTATGTCCCGGCCACATGGAATGATGTGGTATGTGGGGCTATCGGACCCCTGTATATATGATTAATCGAATTATCCGCTTACAAGCAGTAGTTGAATTAATAACCAATGAAACTAGCCAAGCACTCACACTTTTAGCTAGACAGAGTACTCAGATGCGCACTGCCATATATCAGAATCGCTTAGCACTAGATTATCTATTAGCAGCTGAAGGAGGAGTATGCGGAAAATTGAATTTAACCAATTGTTGTTTGAAGATCGATGATAAAGGTCAAGTAGTTGAAGAAATTGCTGAAAATATGCGAAAACAAGCTTACGTGCCAGTACAGACTTGGCATGGATTGCATTTTCCTAACTGGTTTGCCTCTATTTTCTCATGGCTAGGAGGACTTAAAACTTTCCTGATACTAGTACTAATAATTGTTGCTGTATTTTTGCTATTACCATGTATAATTCCATGTTGTATGCGTTCTATCAACACTGTTATTGAGAATACAGTCGAGTGGAAGACCGCAACTAAGATCATGGCCTTATGGCATCCTAGTCCTCCTGCATATAGTCGGGATCCTCCGACCATGGTATGATCCAATTGAATGATTTAACTCTCACACCTTATTAAGTAACAAGAGGGTGAGATTAATCAAAGGGGGGAATGTGGTAGGCGAAGGCCTATGATCCATGGTGTCTGAAATAAGCAGACAGGCCTAACAAGCTTGACCTGTAAATGAGGCCTGTGGAGAGGCCCATAGGAATTACACATCCCCCAATATGCTGCTATTGTAGAATTAGAACTCAACAAAGCCTTGAATTAGCATAGATAAACAAAATTGAAACCTAGAGAAATATAGAAAAATAAGTTTAATTGCCACTGATAAGAGAGTACAGCTGCTAGGGATTTAATTAAAACTGCTGACAGAAGAGTTACAGTGCCCTGCCTCCCCACATGTGCTAACTAGTTAAATGGCCTTGGAGGAGAAAAGTAACGAAGTTGGTGAACTGACCATTGTAATTGGGACTAGAAGGGGGGTGAGCAGGTGCTAAGCCCAGTCAAAGGACATAATTGGATAGCCTTATCAATACCGGGACCAATAGAAGGGTACGGGAGGTTACCGGGACCAATGAAATGTTTTCCTATACCTAGAATGGAGAAGAAGTCTATAAAAGTTGTTGTTTTGCTAGAAACCATTGCTCAGCCATTTTGAATTTGATTCTGCTTGAGACTTGTGCACAAATAAATGATTTGGACCTTCTGAACAGACTCCTGGTATCATTGGTTTGTCTGCGCTCTGCTGCTACAGAAAGGGGTCTGTGGTCAATCCTGGTGCTATTGTAGGTGCGCCTGCTCATGTGTGCAAGTCTGCCCTACCCCCTGGAGGCCTCAGGCCTATGGGCAGGGGTCTGTGGTTAATCCTGGTGCTATTGTAGGTGCACCTGAATATCTGTGCAGGTCTGCCGTACCCACAGGAGGCCCCATGCCCACCGACAGGTGTATGTGGTTAATCCTGGTGATAATGTAGGTGCGCCTGCTTATGTTTTCTGGTCGTCCCCACTCCCATGGGGCCTCAGGGCTATAGACAGGGGTCTATGGTCAATCCTGGTGCTATTGTAGGTGCGCCTGCTTATGTGTGCAGATCTGCCCTACCCCCAGGTGGCCTCAGGCCTATAGACATGGGTCTGTGGTGATTCCTGGTGCTATTGTAGGTGCGCCTGCTCATGTGTGCAGGTCTGCCCTAACTCCAGGAGGCCTCAGGCCTATGGTCAGCGATCTGAACAGTTTGAAAACCCAACTGAAATCCCTCACCTCCTACGAACCACCTCTCAACAATCACAAAACCTATCTACTAACCTCCCTAACCCACAACCTATTACCCCCCTCACCCCTTACTTAACCCCCCCTAAGCCTCGCTCCACCCTTTCTAAATAAAAAGCTAAGAAGAGACTGACTCCTGTATATATGTAAATACAAAGTTAAGTTGACCCTCAAGTTGTTTGTACAATTGTTCCTTGTAAATAGTAAATACCACTGTTAAGAACATAAGAACATAAGATATGCCATACTGGGTCAGACCGAGGCCCATCAAGCCCAGTATCCTGTTTCCAACAGTGGCCAATCTAGGTCATATGTACCTAGCAGTATCCCCAAAAGACACAGGTTCCACAATGCTTGTACTGGGTCAAGCATTGATTATCCTGGGTCCCTTTTTAATAGTGGTTTATGGACCTTTCCTCCAGGAACTTGTCCAAACCTTTTTTAAACCCAGCTACACTAACAGCCCTTACCACATCCTGCAGCAACAAATTCCAGAGTTTGATTACACGTTGAGTGAAAAAATATTTTCTCTTATTTGTCTTAAATAGTTTACCCTGTAGCTTCATTGCATGTCCCCTAGTCTTTCTATATTCTGATAGCGTAAACAATTGATCCACGTTTACCTGCTCCACTCCATTCATTAATTTATAGACCTCTATCATATCTCCCCTCAGCCGTCTCTTTTCCAGGTTGAAGAGCCCCAACCTTTGTAGCCTCTCTTCATAGGAGTAGCCTTCCATCCCCTTCACCATTTTGGTGGCTCTTCTCTGTACGTTTTCTAATAATGCTATGTCCTTTTTAAGATACGGAGACCAGAACTGCACACAATATTCAAGGTGCGGTCATACCATGGAACGATACAGAGGCATTATAATATCCTTTGTTTTATTTTCCATCCCTTTCTTTATGATACCTAGCATTCTATTTGCTTTCTTGGCCGCCGCTGCACACTGGGCAGAGGGTTTTAACATGTTATCCACGATGACTCCTAAATCTTTTTCCTGGGTGGTGGTTCCCAATGTGGAACCTTGCATTGTGTAACTATAGTGTGGGTTGTTCTTTCCTAGGTGCATAACTTTGCACTTGTCCACATTAAATTTCATCTGCCATTTGGATGCCCAGTCTTCCAATTTATCCAGATCCTCCTGCAGTTTTCCACAATCCTCTTGGGTTTTAACAACTTTAAACAGTTTTGTATCATCTGCAAATTTGATAACCTCACTCGTTATTCCCTTTTCCAGGTCATTTATGAATATGTCAAAAAGTAGCAGACCCAGTACAGATACTCCACTATTCACCTTTTTCCATTGGGAATATTGGCCATTTAGCCCTACCCTCTGCTTTCTATCTTTTAACCAGTTCCCGATCCAGAATAGTACACTGCCTCCTATCCCATGACTTTTTAGTTTCGCCAAAAGTCTCTGATGAGGGACCTTATCAAAAGCTTTCTGAAAGTCCAGATACACTATATCAACCGACTCACCTTTGTCTACCTGTTTATGCACACCTTCAAAAAAACATATCAGATTAGTAAGACAAGATCTTCCTTGTCTAAAGCCATGTTGGCTGTCTCCCAATAGGCCATGACTATCTACATGCTGTGTAATTTTGTTCTTTATGATGGTTTCTACCATTTTTCCCCGTACTGACGTCAGACTCACCGGTCTGTAATTTCCCGGGTCACCCCTGGAACCCTTTTTAAAGATTGGTGTTACGTTGGCGACCCTCCAATCTTCAGGTATTACAGATGATTTTAATGAAAGTTCACAGATTACCAATAGGAGGTCCGCAATCTCATATTTCAGTTCTTTCAACACTCTTGGATGTATACCATCCGGTCCAGGTGATTTGCTACTATTCAGTTTATCAAATAGTTGTAATATATCTTCCCGGTGTAGCGATATTTCCCTCAATTCCTCTGCAGTATCACCTTTAAATACCACTTCAGTCTTGGATAACATCCCTACATCTTCCTCAGTAAAGACCGAAGCAAAGAATTCATTCAGTCTCTCTGCTATAGCCTTGTCTCCTCTTACTGCCCCTTTTACCCCTCTATCATCTAATGGCCCAATGGACTCTCTCACAGGCCTTTTGCTACGAATGTACTTGAAAAAGTCTTTATTTCGTGTTTTTGCTTCCGTAGCAAGTTCCTTCTCAAATTCTCGCTTTGCAAGCCTTATCAATGCTTTGCATTTAACTTGCCAGTGCTTGTGCTGTTTCCAGTTTTCTTCGTTTGACTCTTTTTTCCACTTCCTGAAGGATGCTTTTTTGGCAGCAACAGCCTCTCTGACCTCACCTTTAAACCATGCTGGCAGTTTTTTGGACTTTCTTCCACTTTTCTTAATGCGTGGAATACAGCTGGTCTGGGCTTCGAGGATAGTATTTTTAAATAATACCCAAGCTTGCTGTAAATCTTTAACCTTTGCAACCGCTCCTTTTAGTTTTTTCTTAACTATATTCCTCATTTTATCATAGTCTCCCTTTTGAAAGTTAAAAGGTAGTACTGTGGATTTCTTTACTATCCCTCCTCCACTAATTAAATCAAACATGATCATGCTATGATCACTATTGCCCAGTGGTCCCAACACCCTTATTTCTTGCACCAGATCTGGCGTTCTACTAAGGACTAGGTCCAGTATGGCTTCCCCTCTGGTCGGTTCATGAACCAGCTGCTCCAAGAAGCAGTCATTTATTTCATCTAGAAACTTTATCTCCCTAGCTTGTCCTGCCGTAACACTGACCCAGTCGATACCAGGGTAATTGAAATCACCCATTATTACTACTCTGCTGTGACTTTTGTTAGCTTCCTTGATTTCTTTGAGCATTTCATCATCCATTTGTTCATTCTGGCCAGGCGGTCGATAGTACACTCCCACTGCCATCGCCTTCCCCTTTTTACATGGAATTTCAATCCATAGAGATTCTACAGCAAATTTTGTTTCCTGCAAAACTTTAATCCTTTCTGACTCAATGCCCTCTCTCAGGGCCGGATTTACCTTGAGTGAGGCCCTACGCCAACAAAAATTGTGGGCCCCCAGCAGGGGCGGCCCAAGGGGGGTGCGGGGCCTCATTTGCATAAGGGGCCTCATTTGCATAAATATTTGCATAATGTTACCATATACTAACTTTTAGTAAACGTGCCTCTTAATGAGTGTATGGATAAAGAAAGACTAAAAGATTTCTACATTACTATAATCCAGTGCCAACTGCCAGACACATTAGGAACTACTACAAACACTGCCCATTTAGAACCCATAGTAAACCCGCCGTATCCTAACAGCACTACCAGGACTCACAAAGCACCATACTCTACCAATCAAAAGGCAACACTGCAAATATTAAACCAATACATTTCAGAGAACAACAATACATGACCTACTGGGGAAAGAGAACAAGTGGCAATGTCAAATAGGAATTATATAAACAGAACACCTCAGCTCAGTTACACATGCAGAACATAGACCATCACCAAACAAGTAATCACAATTTAGAAACAGGAAGACAATAATTAAACTGGGAATCCCAAAAGCCAAACTTGGAATGTACAACACTGTAGAAATAAAACTATACATTAATTTCCTCTTGTACTAAACAAAGCGCAGACGTTAATGATGCACATTTACCAGAGCTGACATATGCCAATTAATAAATTCAAAATAAAGAGATATTTTTCTACCTTTTGTGCATTTTTTTCAGCTGCAATTGCTCCAGACACTTTCTTCTGGTTTCTTCGTGTCTTCTGCTAACTCTCCATCGTCTGCTGTCCATTTGTCCTTTCTTCTCTCTTCTAGATTTTTTTCCATTCTCTCTCTACATCTGCTTTAACATACTAATCTTTCTCCTTTTGCTCTTTCCTCATTCCTATTTCATCCACTCAAATTTTACCCCTCCATCCTCAATCCCCACTTACTCTCCCAATACCCGGCCAATTGTAGATTTTTTATCCCTCCACACAAAATATTTTTCCCTTCTCCATTTTACTCTTCCAGCCCCATCCCATTCTAATCCTCCCCCAACATCAGCTCCCTTCTAGTTCCAGCCTCACCCAGCATCCATTCCCTTCTAGTCCCTGCATCAGCCCATTTCCAGTCCTAGCCACCCATCAGCCCATTTCCAGTCCTAGCAACCCCCCAACCCAATACCAGTCCTAGCCCCCCATCAACCCACTTACAGTCCTAACTCCCCATCACCCATTTTCAGTTTAAGCCCCCCCTATAACCCATTACCAGTCCTAACCCCCCATCAGCCCACTTCCAGTCCTAACCCCATCAACCCATTTCCAGTCAGCCCCCCATAGCCCATTGCCAGTCCTACCCCCCCCATCAGCCCACAGCCCATTACCAGTCCTAACCCCATCAGCCCACCTCCAGTTTTAACCCCCCAGCCCATTTCCAGTCCTAGCCCCCCCATAGCCCATTACCAGACAACCCCCATCAGCCCACAGCCCATTACCAGTCTTAACCCCCCAAAGCCTATTACCAGTTCTAAACCCCCCCCAACAGCCCATTACCAGTCCTAACCCCATCAGCCCACCTCCAGTTTTAACCCCCCAGCCCATTTCCAGTCCTAGCCCCCCCATAGCCCATTACCAGACAGCCCCCATCAGCCCACAGCCCATTACCAGTCTTAACCCCCCCAAAACCCATTGCCAGTTCTAAGCCCCCCCAACAGCCCACAGTCCATTACCAGTCCTAACCCCATCAGCCCACCTCTAGCCTTAACCCCCCCAGCCCATTTCCAGCCCCAGCCCCCCCCAAATAGCCCATTACCAGTCCTACCCCCCCCATAGCCCATTACCAGTCCTACCCTCCCCCCCCGTCGGCCTAAAGTAAATTTTAATTTTAAAAAAAACCTGCTGGCTGTCGCCGCGGGGCCCCCTCTGCTGCCGCGGCAGCACCGACTGACCCGCGGGGGCCCCCTCTGCCAGCTGACTCCGTCGGTCCCCTCCCTCCCTCCGTGCACGCTGTGAGAGGCGCAAAGGCAGAGTGTCTCCTCGCAAGCCCGCAGGGGCTGATGGGAAATTTCCCATCAGCCCCTGCGGGCTTAACAGAGACGCGAGGAGACACTCTGCCTTCGCGTCTCTCACAGCCTGCAGCCTGCACCCTGCACGGAGGGAGGAACGAACCGACGGCTTCAACTTGTAGAGGGGGCCCCCGCGGGTCAGTCGGTGCTGCCTCGGCAGCAGAGGGGGCCCCGCGGCGGCAGCCAGCAGGTTTTTTTTTTTAAATTGTATTAAAAAAAAATTAAAACTTGTTCTTTTTTTGTGGGCCCCTGCCGGCTGTGGGCCCTACGCCATGGCGTACATGGCGTATAGGCAAATCCGGCCCTGCCCTCTCTAACATAGAGTGCAACTCCTCCACCAATTTGATCAGTTCTATTATTACGATATAGTTTGTATCCAGGTATCACAGTGTCCCACTGGTTATCCTCCTTCCACCATGTCTCTGAGATTGCAATCATATCTAACCTCTCATTTAGTGCTATATATTCTAACTCTCCCATCTTATTGTTTAGACTTCTAGCATTTGCATACAAGCATTTTAGAGACTGTATTTATTAATATTAATCTGGCTATTGGTAGGCATGGGTAATTTGGAATCTTTACTCTCTGTCTGCACCTTACTCAAGGGCATTTGGGCTACTATACTCTTTTTTGGAACCTCACTGCTTTTGGTAGTATCCTTCAAGGATACCTTCGTCTGAACCATGCGCTCCTGGGCGACTGTCGGCTTTCCCCTATTTTCTAGTTTGTTCCATGTAAATGTTATTCAACTGTTAACTGTACCGCCCTTGATCTCTGGAAGGGGCGGTATAGAAGAAATGTATAAATAAATAAATAATGTAGGTGCGCCTGCTCATGTGTGCAAATCTGCCCTACTCCCAGGAGGCCTCAAGGACATCAACAGGTGTTTGTGGTTAATCCTGTTGTTAATGTAGGTGCGCATGCTCATGTGTGCAGATCTGCCCTACCCCCAGGTGGCCCCAGGCCTATGGACAGGGGTCTGTGGTTAAACCTGGTGCTATTGTAGATTCGCCTGCTCATGTGTGCAGGTCTGCCCTACCCCCAGGAGGCCTCAGGCCTATGGACAGGGGTCTGTGGTTAATCCTGGTGCTATTGTAGGTGCGCCTGCTCATGTGTGCAGGTCTGCCCTACCCCCAGGTGGCCCCAGGCCTACCCACAGGTGTATGTGGTTAATCCTGGTGATAATGTAGGTGCGCCTGCTTATGTGTGCTGGTCATCCCCAGTCCCATGGGGCCTCAGAGCTACAGACAGGGGTCTGTGGTCAATCCTGGTGCTACTGTAGGTGCGCCTGCTCATGTGTGCAGGTCTGCCCTACCCCCAGGAGGCCTCAGGCCTATGGACAGTTGTCTGTGGTTAATCCTGGTGCTATTGTAGGTGCGCCTGCTCATGTGTGCAGATACGCCCTATTCCCAGGAGGCCCCAGGGCCATCGACAGGTATTTGTGGTTAATCCTGTTGCTAATGTAGGTGTGCATGCTCATGTGTGCAGATCTGCCCTACTCCCAGGAGGCCTCAGGACCATAGATAGGTGTTTGTGGTCAATTGTTAGTTCCAATTTAAAACACAGAAGAGAGCTTTCTGGTTTTTATTTATTTATTTAACATTTCTTATATACCGCCTTTCATGATATCAAGGCGGTTTACATTGAACAAACTGAAATTACATTGAACAGGGCATTATAACTTGGAGATAACAATTTTACAGTGAACATGGGCAATGGAGGGTTAGGTGGCTTGCCCAAGACCACAAGGAGCACCTGTGGGACTAGAAACCCCAGTCCTTCCGGCCCAAGGTTGCTGTCCTCTAGTGGGATTTGAACTCCCGACCTTCCGTCTTGAGGTACCTTGCCCCAACCACAAGGCTTGAACTGACACCTCCAGAGTTAATGCTGTTCTGGTGGTTTTTCTCCTTTACTACTATATCCGCCTTCCTTGGTTAACTTTAGAATCCAGCAGAGAGCTTGTAGTTTAAATTTCATAGTCACTCAGGGCCTAGCATCAGCAAAGTACTTTTAGTTTCAAATTAAAACACAGAAGAGAGCTTTCTGGTTAACTTTAGAATCCAGCAGAGAGCTTGTAGTTTAAATTTCATAATAGGTTAGAGCCTAGCAGCAGCAAAGAGCTATAATTTAAATCAAATCAGAATATAGCTTACCTCAGCAGCACAGGACAGGGTACTGTGTAGCAGCCCTCTTTTAATAAGTGTTATATCCCTCCCTCCCTCCCCACACCCACCCTCCCCTGGGATAATCACAGCTTTATAGGTACTTGCACAACTTAAAAGACAGGAGGTGCTCTCAGGTGAAGCTCATTACCCAAATCAGTCATACACTAAGGACCTGAGATTAATTAAGCTTCAGGTGAACAAGGTATATTAAACTTATTAGGTACAGTTTTAGTGGTATAAATATCCATAGCACCCTTTAGTACGTAAAGAACTTAAAGATCTAAACACAAACTTAAAACTAAGATGCAGACAGCAGTCCAGCAGCGGGATGTGGGCTTTCCAGTCTTTTGCATTGAGTGTCACATGTATGATTTTCTCCCAGCTGGTGAGAGGTCTTACGTGTGCACTAGGTGCAAGGAGCTCTTTGCTCTCAGGGAACAAGTCCGTTCTCTAGAGGCTAAAGTAGCAGACTTGGAAAACATAAGACAGAGAGGTACATAGACGAGACCTACAGGGATATAGTCCTGAAGTCCCACCTCCAGTCTGGCAGCATCCCTGTTGCCATGGAGGAGAGAAGTCACGTGACAGGAGAGCATCACCCTGGTGTGGCAGGAAGTGATCCTGTAACTAGGACCTGTCCTCCAGGTGATGTAAACCCCTCTCGCACCGAGGAGGTTTCTCCAGGGCCAAGTGCCCATGAGGGAAGGGTTAGGACAGCAGTTATAGTTGGTGATTCGATCATTAGGCATGTAGATAGCTGGGTGGCTGGTGGATGTGAGGATCGCCTGGTAACATGCCTGCCTGGTGCGAAGGTAGCGGACCTCACGCGCCACCTAGATAAGGTCTTAGATAGTGCTGGGGAGGAGTCTGCTGTCTTGGTACATGTCGGTACCAATGACATAGGAAAATGTGGTAGGGAGGTTCTGGAAGCTAAATTTAGGCTTTTAGGTAGGAAGTTGAAATCCAGAACTTCCAGGGCAGCATTCTCCGAAATGCTTCCCGTTCCACGCGCAGGACCCAAAAGGCAGGCAGAGCTCCGGAGTCTCAATGCGTGGATGAGACAATGGTGCAGAGATGAGGGGTTTGGATTTGTTAGGAACTGGGGAACATTCTGGGGAAAGGAGGGGCTCTTCCGAAGGGATGGGCTTCACCTTAACCGGGATGGAACCAGGCTGCTGGCATTAACCTTTAAAAAGGAGATAGAGCAGCTTTTAAACTAGATAATAGGGGAAAGCCGACAGTCGCCCAAGAGCGCATGGTTCGGAAGAATGTATCCTTGTAGGATACTACAAAAAGCAGAGAGGTTCCAAAAAAGAGTAAAGTAGCCCAAATGCCCTCGAGTATGGAGCAGACAGAGCTTAAAGATCCCAAATACCCATGTCTACCAATAGCCAAATTAATATGAATAAAATACAGTCTCTAAAATGCTTGTATGCAAATGCTAGAAGTCTAAAAAACAAGATGGGAGAGTTAGAATATATAGCTCTAAACGAGAGGTTAGATATGATTGGAATATCAGAGACATGGTGGAAGGAGGACAACCAGTGGGACACTGTGATACCTGGGTACAAACTATATCGTAATGATAGAGCTGATCAAATTGGTGGAGGGGTTGCGCTCTATGTTAGAGAGGGCATTGAGTCAGAAAGGATTAAAGTTTTGCAAGAAACAAAATTTGCTGTAGAATCTCTATGGATTGAAATTCCATGTAAAAAGGGGAAGGCGATGGCAGTAGGGGTGTGTACTATCGTCCGCCTGGCCAGAATGAACAAATGGATGATGAAATGCTCAAAGAAATCAAGGAAGCTAGCAAAAGTTACAGTGCAGTAATAATAATGGGTGATTTCAATTACCCCGGCATCGACTGGGTCAGTGTCACAGCAGGACATGCTAGGGAGATAAAGTTCCTAGATGAAATAAATGACTGCTTCTTGGAGCAGCTGGTTCATGAACCGACCAGAGGGGAAGCCATATTAGACCTAGTCCTTAGTGGAACACCAGATCTAGAGCAAGAGATAAGGGTGTTGGGGCCACTTTGCAATAGTGATCATAGCATGATTGCCTTTGATTTAATTAGTGGAGGAGGGATAGTAAGGAAATCCACAGTACTACCCTTTAACTTTCGAAAGGGAGGCTATGATAAAATGAGGAAAACAGTTAAGTAAAAGGAGCAGTTGCAAAGGTTAAAGACGTATATCAAGCTTGGATGTTGTTGAAAAATACTATCTTGGAAGCCCAGACCAGCTGTATTCCACGCTTTAAGAAAAGTGGAAGGAAGTCCAAAAAACTGGCAGCATGGTTTAAAGGTGAGGTCAGAGAGGCTGTTGTTGCCAAAAAAGCATCTTTCAGGAAATGGAAAAAAGAGCGAAATGACGAAACCTGGAAACAGCACAAGCACTGGCAAGTCAAATGCAAGGCATTGATAAGGCAGGCAAAGAGAGAATTTGAGAAGAAGCTTGCTGCGGAAGCAAAAACACAAAATAAAGACCTTTTCAAGTACATTCGTAGCAAAAAACCTGTGAGAGAGTCAGTTGGTCCATTAGATGATAAAGGGGTTAAAGGAGCACTAAGAGGCGACAAGGCGATAGCGGAGAGACTGAATGAATTCTTTGCTTCGGTCTTTACTGAGGAAGATGTAGGGATGTTACCCATGACTGAAGTGGTATTTAAAGGTGCGGAAGAATTGAAGGAAATATCAATACATCGGGAAGATGTCTTACAACTATTAGATACACTGAAGAGTAGCAAATCACCTGGGCCGGATGGTATATATCCAAGGGTGTTGAAAGAACTGAAATATGAGATTGCAGACCTGCTATTAGTAATCAGTGAACTATCATTAAAATCATCTCTAATACCTGAAGATTGGAGGATCGCCAATGTAACACCAATTTTTAAAAAGGGTTCCAGGGGTGATCCGGGAAACTACAGACCGGTGAGCCTGACGTCAGTACCGGGAAAAATGGTAGAAACCATCATAAAGAATAAAATTACTCAGCATGTAGATAGTCACGACCTAATGGGAGACAGCCAACATGGCTTTAGACAAGGAAGATCTTGTCTTACTAATCTGTTATGTTTTTTTGAAGGAGTGAATAAACAGGTGGACAAAGGTGAGTCGGTTGATATAGTGTATCTGAACTTTCAGAAAGCCTTTGACAAGGTCCCTCATCAGAGACATTTGGCAAAACTAAAGAGTCATGGGATAGGAGGCAGTGTACTATTGTGGATCAGGAACTGGTTAAAAGATAGAAAGCAGAGGGTAGGGCTAAATGGCCAATTTTCCCAATGGAGAAAGGTGAATAGTGGTGTACCCCAGGGATCTGTGCTGGGTCCGCTGCTTTTTGACATATTCATAAATGACCTGGAAAGTGGAATAACGAGTGAGGTTATCAAATTTGCAGATGACACAAAACTATTTAAAGTTGTTAAAACCCAAGAGGATTGTGAAAAATTGCAAGAGGATCTTGTTAAATTGGAAGACTGGGCATCAAAATGGCAGATGAAATTTAATGTGGACAAGTGCAAGGTTATGCACCTAGGGAAGAACAACCCAAACTATGGTTACACGATGCAAGGTTCCACATTAGGAACCACCACCCAGGAAAAAGATTTAGGCGTCATTGTGGATACCATGTTAAAACCCTCGGCCCAGTGTGCAGCAGCAGCCAAGAGAGCAAATAGAATGCTAGGTATGATAAGGAAAGGAATGGAAAATAAAACAAAAGATATTATAATGCCTCTATATCGTTCCATGGTGAGACCGCACCTTGAATATTGTGTGCAATTCTGGTCGCCGTATCTTAAAAAGGAGATAGCGATTTTAGAAAAGGTTCAGAGAAGAGCCACCAAAATGGTAAAGGGGATGGAAGGATACTCCTATGAGGAAAGGCTAAAAAGGTTAGGGCTCTTTAACCTGGAAAAGAGACGGCTGAGGGGAGATATGATAGAAGTCTATAAATTAATGAACGGAGTGGAACGGGTAAACGTAGATCGATTGTTTACGTTATCAGAATATAGAAAGACTAGGGGACATGCAATGAAGCTACAGGGTAAACTATTTAAGACTAATAAAAGAAAATATTTTTTCACTCAACGTGTAATCAAACTCTGGAATTTGTTACCGGAGGATGTAGTAAAGGCTGTTAGTGTAGCTGGGTTTAAAAAAGGTTTGGACAAGTTCCTGGAGGAAAGGTCCATAAACCATTATTAAGAAGTGACCGAAGATATCAATGCTTGACCCAGTACAAGCATTGTGGAACTTGTGTCTCTTGGGGAAACTGCTAGGTACATATGACCTAGATTGGCCACTATTGGAAACAGAATACTGGGCTTGATGGACCTTGGTCTGACCCAGTATGGCATATCTTATATTCTTATGTTCTTATCCTGGTGATAATGTAGGTCTGCCCTACCCCCAGGAGGCCTCAGGCCTATAGACAGGGATCTGTGGTCATTCCTGGTGCTATTGTAGGTGCGCCTGCATATCTGTGCAGGTCTGTCCTACCCCCCCCCAGGAGGCCGCAGGCCCACCGACAGGTGTTTGTGGTTAATCCTGGTGATAATGTAGGTGCACCTGCGTATGTGTGCTGGCTGCCCCTACGCCCAGGGGGCCTCAGGGCCATAGACAGGTGTTTGTGGTCAATTCCGGTGCTATAGCAGATGCGCCTGTACATGTGTGCAGGTCTGGAACACACAATGTTCCCAGCATAGGTGTCTGTACAAGCCATGTTGTAGGTAGGCCAGACAAATTCCTTACCTGAGATGTACATGGTCTGTTCCCCAACAGTCTGTGTCCATAAACCAATGCACATCATGCCATACCTGACCCTGGTGCCCTGGTGACTGATGTGCATACAGAACACCCATTGTGAGCCAGGTGCATGCCATGCATACTCAGTTTGTGAAAGGGTGGATGCAAAAGTCCCCCCAATGTCTGCCACCCATGCATGTACACATCACAGCTCACAGATAAAATATGCGCATGTTATGCGAGTGTGTCAGAGTGCATAATGTACAGATGTTGTCTGTGAAATATGCCCACACGAGACACACTTGGGATGCCATGTCGATGTCATGCATGCCCCAGTCACCCAGTCACATGACGAGATTGAACACACAGTAGGCAGGCCATGAGAACCACAGTCAGTCACACAGGGACCCACATGTAAGCTCCCCAAAGGCAAATAATGGGAGGAGGTGTGGTGGGTCCTAGCCGCACCCGTGTGCCGTGACACATATCCCAACCACATTACTGCAGTATCCTGAACCTCCACCACCCAAACACCATATCCCACCAGCATTGTAGATACCCATCCTCCATACACCCCTGGCTCAGTGCCCTGACTTTTGGGACACCTGTCTGCTAACCAAGCCGGACCTATCACTGGCCATACCACAACTGCCACCCGTATGGGGCGTGACACACCAGCCCGTCCCAAACTCATCCCCACGGGGTCAACCCTCTACCACTCTCATATAGGCTATGTCCCTATCACAGCATGTCACCATTCCCACTCACCCAGTGGAATATACCCATGACCTGCCACCATCCCAGTCCCCCCCAGGGCACCTACACTGCAACTGTGCTACACCCTACCCAGGTCAGATCATAATTACGTGACCTGTCACTGTCCAGTGTCGCCATCTGCCTCTGCCGCCCCGCACAGGTAGCCCATCCCCTACCACCCTCCCCTCCAAATACACCCATCATGTCACCCCACACCCCCCCCTAACATATAGCAGCCATTGGTGACCTAACACCCACAGGGTTCCCCTCACTTTCCCCTGAGTCACAGGGACACAGGGGACCACCTGGCCAGAATGAACAAATGGACGATGAAATGCTCAAAGAAATCAAGGAAGCTAACAAAAGTTACAGCGCAGTAATAATAATGGGTGATTTCAATTACCCCGGTATCGAATGGGTCAGTGTCACGGCAGGACATGCTAGGGAGATAAAGTTCTTAGATGAAATAAATAACTGCTTCTTGGAGCAGCTGGTTTATGAACCGACCAGAGGAGAAGCCATATTAGACCTAGTCCTTAGTGGAACACCAGATCTAGTGCAAGAGATAAGGGTGGCAATAGTGATCATAGCATGATCGCATTTGATTTAATTACTGGAGGAGGGATAGTAAGGAAATCCATAGTACTACCTTTTAACTTTCGAAAGGGAGACTATGATAAAATGAGGAAAATAGTTAAGAAAAAACTAAAAGGAGCAGTTGCAAAGGTTAAAGACTTACATCAAGCTTGGGTGTTGTTGAAAAAACTACTATCTTGGAAGCCCAGACCAGCTGTATTCCACGCTTAAAGAAAAGTGGAAGGAAGTCCAAAAAACTGCCAGCATGGTTTAAAGGTGAGGTCAGAGAGGCTGTTGTTGGCAAAAAAGCATCTTTCAGGAAATGGAAAAAAGAGCCAAACGACGAAACCTGGAAACAGCACAAGCACTGGCAAGTCAAATGCAAGGCATTGATAAGGCAGGCAAATGGAGAATTTGAGAAGAAGCTTGCTGCGGAAGCAAAAACGCAAAATAAAGACTTTTTCAAGTACATTCATAGCAAAAAACCCGTGAGAGAGTCAGTTGGTTAATTAGATGATAGAGGAGTTAAAGGGACACTAAGAGGCGACAAGGCGATAGCAGAGAGACTGAATGAATTCTTTGCGTCGGTCTTTACTGAGGAAGATGTGGGGATGTTACCCATGACCGAAGTGGTATTTAAAGGTGCGGAAGAATTGAAGAAAATATTGATACATCGGGAAGATGTATTACAACTATTAGATAAACTAAAGAGTAGCAAATCACCTGGGCCGGAGGGTATACATTCAAGGGTGTTGAAAGAACTGAAATATGAGATTGCAGACCTGCTATTAGTAATCTGTGAATTTTCATTAAAATCATCTGTAATACCTGAAGACTGGAGGATCGCCAATGTAACGCCATTTTTTAAAAAGGGTACCAGGGGTGATCCGGGAAACTACAGACCGGTGAGCCTGACGTCAATACTGGGAAAAATGGTAGAAACCATCATAAAGAATAAAATTACTCAGCATGTAGATAGTCATGGCCTAATGGGAGACAGCCAACATGGCTTTGGACAAGGAAGATCTTGTCTTACTAATCTCTTATGTTTTTTTGAAGGTGTGAATAAACAGGTGGACAAAGGTGAGTCGGTTGATATAGTGTATCTGGACTTTCAGAAAACCTTTGACAAGGTCCCTCATCAGAGACTTTTGGCAAAACTAAAGAGTCATGGGATAGTAGGCAGTGTACTATTGTGGATCAGGAACTGGTTAAAAGATAGAAAGCAGAGGGTAGGGCTAAATGGCCAATTTTCCCAATGGAGAAAGGTGAATATTGGTGTACCCCAGGGATCTGTGCTGGGTCCGCTGCTTTTTGACTTATTCATAAATGACCCGGAAAGGGGAATAACGAGTGAGGTTATCAGATTTGCAGATGACACAAAACTATTTAAAGTTGTTAAAATCCAAGAGGATTGTGGAAAATTGCAAGAGGATCTTGATAAATTGGAAGACTGGGCATCAAAATGGCAGATGAAATTAAATGTGGACAAGTGCAAAGTTATGCACCTAGGGAAGGAAAACCCAAACTATGGTTACACGATGCAAGGTTCCACATTAAGAACCACCACCCAGGAAAATGATTTAGGCGTCATTGTGGATAACATGTTATAACCCTCGGCCCAGTGTGCAGCGGCGGCCAAGAGAGCAAATAGAATGTTAGGTATCATAAGGAAAGGAATGGAAAATAAAACTAAAGATATTATAATGCCTCTATATCGTTCCATGGTGAGACCGCACCTTGAATATTGTGTGCAATTCTGGTCGCCATATCTTAAAAAGGATATAGCGTTATTAGAAAAGGTTCAGAGAAGAGCCACCAAAATGGTAAAGGGGATGGAAGGATACTCTTATGAAGAAAGGCTAAAAAGGTTAGGGCTCTTTAACCTGGAAAAGAGACGGCTGAGGGGAGATATGATAGAAGTCTATAAATTAATGAACAGAGTGGAACGGGTAAACATAGATGGATTGTTTACCTTATCAGAATATAGAAAGACTAGGGGACCTGCAATGAAGCTACAGGGTAAACTATTTAAGACTAATAAAAGAAAATATTTTTTCACTCAACGTGTAATCAAACTCTGGAATTTGTTACCGGAGGATGTAGTAAAGGCTGTTAGTGTAGCTGGGTTTAAAAAAGGTTTGGACAAGTTCCTGGAGGAAAGATCCATAAACCATTATTAAGAAGGGACCCAGGATATCAATGCTTGAACCAATACAAGCATTGTGGAACCTGTGTCCCTTGGGGAAACTGCTAGGTACATATGACCTAGATTGGCCACTGTTGGAAACAGAATACTGGGCTTGATGGACCTTGGTCTGACCCAGTATGGCATATCTTATTTATTTATTTATTTATTTATTTACAGTCTCTTATATACCGCACTATTCGGCATCAGCGCGGTTTACATGGAACAAAAATGCTCAGTACAGATAACATGTATGAGTTTACAGATAACAGGGCAAGAAACTTGGATAACAGGGGTAAACTATTTACAACATTTGCTACATAATCCTATGTTCTTATGTTCTTATGATGATGCTGACTGTCCCCCGAGAAGAAGAGTAGCGGTTCTATAGTGCATCTCCAACCAAACCAGCTAGTTCCTGTATACCCACCAATCTTTTGGCTCCGCCTGAAGTATGGGCGGAGGATAATCCACCTGGCCTAGCGAAGAACATAGCCCCCATCATTGTCACCTTCAAGCCAGGAGCGGAACCAGTGCATGTGAAGCAGTATCCTCTTCCTTGACCAGCCATTGAAGGTATCCACTGCCATCTAATGAAACTGCTGAAGTATGGACTTCTCAAGGAATGCCAGTCACCTTGGAATACCCCCCTTCTCCCATTTAAGAAACCTGGGACAGGGGATTACCGCCCAGTACAAGATCTAAGGCAGGTAAATGATGCAGCTGAAACTATACACCCAGTGGTACCAAATCCTTATACTCTCCTGGGACTGATCCCCGCTGAGGCTACTCATTTTACCGTCCTGGACCTGAAAGATGCCGCCTTCTGCATACGCCTAGCCCCCACCAGTCAACTTTTGTTTGCTTTTGAATAGCAAGACCCTACAACAGGAAGGCGAGGTCAGCTCACTTGGACTCTATTACCCCAAGGATTTAAGAATTCACCTACTCTCTTCAGTGCTGCTTTAAATCAGGATCTCTCAAGCTATTCTGTGAACCCAGGGAAAAGGGTTCTTCTCCAGTATGTGGGCAACCTGCTAATAGCCACCAATTCGGAAAGTGAATGTCTACAAGCCACCAGTGATCTCTTACACCTTCTAAATGAGGCTGGATACAAAGTCTCAAGAGCCAAAGCGCAGTTATGTCAAACTGAAGTTAAATATCTAGGATTCCAGTTGTCCAGCGGAATTCGACGCCTGGGACTGGAACGAAATGAAGCAGTATTCAGTATTCCTACTCCAACCACCAGGAGGCAAGTGAGAGCCTTCTTGGGTGCCTCAGGGTACTGTCGTATATGGATCCCCAATTTCGCTCTGCTGGCAAAACCCTTGTATCAAGCTACCAAAGGAATGGAAAGGTCTCCATTGGAGTGGGGACCTGAACAGGATGCAGCCTTTCGATCTCTAAAAACCGCTCTGATGTCATCATCAGCTCTGGGTCTACCAGATGTCCAGAAACCCTTCCGTCTCTATCTCCATGAGTCACAAGGAAATGCTCTAGGAGTTTTGACTCAATCTCTTGGATCTTGGCAGCGACCAGTGGCCTATTTATCAAAACAGTTGGACACAGTTGCAAAAAGTTGGCCCCCTTGTTTGAGAGCTGTTGCAGCTACAGCCCTCCTAGTGAGCGAAGCAGACAAGCTCACTCTGGGACAGAATCTTCAAGTTACTGTACCACATTAGTTGAAGTATCAGAGTATTCTGTGTGAGAATCCTTGATTGCAATTGATAGTCAGTCAAGCTTTGAACCCTGCTATGCTGCTTCCAGTTGGTCCTGGCCCCCCCTGATCATGACTGCTTGGAAATTATAGACACTGTATTCTCAAGCCGCCCGGATTTGACTGATGTTCCTTTGGAGAACCCAGAACGGACTTTCTTTGTGGATGGAAGTAGTCTCATCATCAATGGACATCGTTGTGCAGGGTATGCAGTGGTGACCCTTGATCTGGTAGTTGAGTCCTCAGCTCTGGCCCCGGGGACTTCAGCACAGAAAGCTGAACTGATAGCTCTCACTAGAGCACTGATAATAGGAAAAGGGCTCCGTCTAAATGTGTACACAGATTCCAAGTATGCCTTCACAACTTTGCACCTACATGGGACCTTGTATAAAGAATGAGGGTTGATAACCTCAGGAGGTAAGTCCATTAAGTATGGCCCCGAGATATTGACATTATCAGATGCGTACTGTCTATAGCCTTTCTTAGGATAGGCTTAGCCCCTACTAAGTCTTTAGGAGTTTCCCCTTTTGAGATTCTGTATGGGCGACCCCCGCCTATTGTACAAGGAATAAAAGGAGATATGAAACAGATTGGATCTGAAATTACTAGACAAGAACTATTGGCTTTAAGTTCTGTTTTGCAGAGTCTTCATACGTGGGTACAAGATCAGCTGCCCATCCATCTAACAGAACCCCTGCATCCTCTCAAGCCTGGAGTCTCGGTGTGGATTAAAGAGTGGAGAAAGACACCGTTGATACCGCATTGGAAGGGACCTTATGTTGTTATTCTATCAACTCCTACTGCAGTAAAAGTTGCAGAGCTTGAACCCTGGATTCATTACAGTCGAAGTAAAGCCAGCAGCCGTTGATAGCACTGTAGAACGGAAGGCAGCTACAAAAGTATTAGCTATGAGGCAATATTACCCTATACCCCAAAATGATGTTTTTACGCAAGTATAATATGTGATTTAATTCTCACCCTTTCTCACTTGTGGGTGAGAATAATCAAAGGGGGGAATGTGGTAGGCTATGGCCTATAATAGCCTGTAGAACATATGAGAGGCCTGTAAGCTAGGCCTGAGTCCCCACCCCCACTTGGAAATAGAAGTGCTGAGAAAGACCAAAGTCAGTAGAAGTTTGAGAATCCGCTTTAAACTGCTTTTGATTAAAATGCTGATGATAGACATGTTCCAGTGTTCTGCATTCTCACATTCTCTGAGCTTAGAAATGACCTTGCAGTAGAATTGTATCAATACCTAGAAACTGTACCATTGTTAGAATAGCCTGGGAAGGGGGAACGGAGAGCTAGGCCCAGAAAGTGTCTCTGATTGGACAAGTGCAGGGGCGTTGGGACCAATAGAAAGTCTGCATGTATCAAACTGAAAAGAAATGTATGAAATGAATATGTTTCTGTAAGAACTTTGCTCAGTCCTTTTTGATGCTTGACTGTCTGAGCCTTGTGCACAATAAATTGGCTTGGATCTTTGAACTGACTCCTGGTATTATTTATTGCATGCTTATCAGCTGCTACAATACCATCCTCTTAAACAGACTGACTGAGATCAGAATCCCTTCATGCTAACTGGTTACACATCCCCTCTGCCTCTCAAGCCTGCCTGCAATCCACTTGCAATTCTGCTTTCTTTTTCCTTGGTCCTGGACTCTGGAATGCCCTCCCCTCTGACTTAAGGCTTGAGCTCTCTTTTCACACATTAAAAGCAAAATTGAAGACTCATCTTTTCTTATGGGCCTTTGACCTCCCACCACTCATGCCATATTTTACCGCTCCTCTCCTTGCTTGCCTCTATTTCTGTCCTGTGGTTTGTCTGAATCTTTTCTGTCCTATCCAATATTGGCGTTCTTTTCTTTTTCCTGGACTCTAGCAGCCTCCCTTTTGAATTTTGTACACCACATTATTGTCTGTATGAACATGCAATATATCAAATGCTGCAATAAAGAGAAAGATAATCCTGCAGTAGGGTGTTACTTGCCTCACATTAGAGTTTTAAATATACTATTGTATGAAAACAGAATTCTCGTGCCATAAGGAAATGTTAGCACTTAGAGGGTTAAGTTTCTTCCAGTACGTTTTGCTTTAGGTTAGCTAGAGAAGAATGAAATGTGAAGTCTGCTCTCGTGACAGTAGTAAGCTGGGAAGCTCTTCTCCCCTCATAGGCATGCTAGGACCAAATCATTTTCTATCCCCAGAAATGAAGTGTGTCAGGCAGATTCTGCCTACAGGCTAAATCTGAGTTATTGCAAAGAAATGCACTTCCTGAAAGCTAATTTTCACAACATTTTTATGATTTCCAATAGTTTAACACTGATTTGCGCAAAACATTCTTTGATATGGAAAACTCATGAAAAAGAAGATGGCACAGAGCAATCACCAATGCAATAATTAGCAACTATGGAAGAGCACATAGCTGTGACTTCTGGTAATTTCCTGAATGAAGAAATAATGATTTGTTTCAAAGTGTTTGCAAAATATCTCTGGATTCACAGCAGAATTCCTTCATTTTGCTTAGCAATCTTGGAAACTGGTTTGACATTCCTTTTCTTATTTATAGTGCATGGTATCCATGGAAACCTTCAGAGGAGGTCATGGTAGCTAGGCCTTTGCTTCATCCTGATCAGGGGATTATGCTTTCACAGAAGCACATAGACCTGAAGGAAAACTATTTTCACAGTTCTCTGTAAAAATGCAACTTTTTGACAGGACTGGCATATTGCCAGTTCGTCAGATGACACTTTAAAATAACTGATATTCAGGAGCAAACATATTTTATTACTAAACTGTAAGCTCTGATGAATATTTTGGATCTGGCCAAGCTAAAAAAAATCAATTTATTGCCTAATAAGTGTATTTTAAAGCCTCATTTTAATTAATTACCTACTACTACTACTTCTCAGGCCCAATTTTCATTTAGGCAGGCTATGTGCCGCATCAGTGCATAGCCTGCCCGCTGGACCCCTTAACCTAGATTTTCAGCAACGGAAGTGAAAATCCGGGTTTGGTTGGATGCGCCGGCAGTCGCCAAGGCTAAGTAAGGAGCAGCTATTTTTGATGCTACCCACTTAACCCCTGCGCCTGAAAGATAGACAAGGAAAAACCCTGCTATGCGCTTAGCCCTTTTCTCTGCCCCAGAATGCCCCCAACATGCCCTGAAACTAACTGCAGAGCATCTGGGTGCATTAGGGACTTATCCGGGATTTTCCAAAGGCACTACCCATGTAGGTGCCTTTGGAAAATCCCGGATAAGGTATTTGCACAGTAACTAGGGCAGTTACCTGTGTAAATGCCTTCGAAAATAGGGCCCATCATTACTACGTATAGTGCTACTAGGCATAACATAGTTCTATAACACATTTATGTAAAAGACGGTGCTTAGAAACATTAGGGCCCAATTTTCAAAGGCATTTACAGGGGTAACTGAAGAAAATATTTCCTAAAGAAATATTTCCTGAGTCTATATCCCCTTTCACTCTCACCCTATGTCCTCTTGTTGCAGAGCTTTCTTTCAATTGAAAGAGGCTCTCTCCTGTGCATTTATGTCTCTATCTCCTCTATCTTGCCGAAGTGTATGAGCCCAATATTCAGTTGGGGAGGCTATGCGCCTGCTATGGCGCAATGCCGTGCCCGCCAGCCCCTAACCCCAGATAATCAATGCTGTGGCAATGGTATTGAATATCCAGGTTTGCTGCACAGAGAAACTGCCGCAGAGCCTAACCGGGTAGCAGCAATATTGCACCATGGCCCGGTCAGCTCCCGTGGATAAAACTAGCCATAGCAAAAGACCTCAGGTCACTAACAGAGTAGCGGTACAATATTGCCACTTCCCAGTTAGTGAAAGTCTCCGCCTCCGTTCTGCCCCAGAATGCCTACAGCACGCCCCGATGCTAATGGGGTATAGCAGGGTTAAAAGGGGATATTCAGTGGCACTAACCATGTAAGTCCCACTGAATATCCAGATTAAAGGCATTTACATGCTTTACTGAGTTATAAATCATGTAAATGACTTTCGAATATCAGGCGCTACATATTGAGATCTTTAAGTCTGTCCCCATTGACAATTTTGGTAACCACCCTCTGAACCAGCTCCATCCTGTTAATATCCTTTTGAAGGTGCATTCTCTAGAATTGCACACAATACTCCAAAATGAGGTTTCCCCAAAGCCTTGTACAGAGGCATTATCACCTCATTTTACCTACTGGCCATTCTTCTCCCTATGCACCCAGGCATCCTTCTGGTTTTCACCATTGTCTTTTCTACCTGTTTAGCCACTTTACAGAAACAAGCTTGCCTCTCCCTTGAAGTGTGGTTAATGCACTCAGCAACTGCTGCCTGAGCAGGCAGAAAGCAGTTTGATCCAGTAATTTCCAGTACAGCTTCAAGGGAACCTACACAACTAAGCTAACCTTTTACTTTTGGGTTGGTTTTTGACATAGAATTTCCTTGCCTATTTATTACCTGTTTTATTCTCTTATAATACTACTCAGCAACCCAGGGCCAGCCCGTCCATTGAGCGAGAATGTTTTTTGCACAGGGCCCCGCGTTTCAGGGGGCCCCGCGCAAAAAACATTCTGATCGAAAAGCAAAATTTAAAAAAAAAAAAAAAAGCTGTGTGCTGCCGCTGCCGGGGCTGCCGTGGCAGAATCGAGTGTGCCGCGGGGCCCCCCCTGCCCAGCAGAGCCTGCCCTCCCCTATATCACCTCTCTCTTTCAGCTGCAGTCACACGCGCCGGCTTTCAGAGCGCGAGGGGAGAGTTTCTCCCTCGCTGCTCTGTTAAGCCCGCGGGGGCTGATGGGAAGTTCCCATCAGCCCCCGCGGGCTTAACAGAGCCGCGAAAGGGAAACTAGTTCTTTCGCGCTCTGAAAGCCGGCGCGTGTGACTGCAGCTGAAAGAGAGAGGTGATACAGGGGAGGGCAGGCTCTGCTGGGCAGGGGGGCCCCGCGGCACACTCGATTCTGCCGTGGCGGCCCCGGCAGCGGCAGCAGACAGCTTTTTAAAAAAAAATTTTCCCTAGGCTAGGCTGGGCTGGGCTGGGGGGGTTAGGAGTGGTGATGGGCTGGGGGGGGGGTAGGAGTGGTGATGGGCTATGGGGGGGCTGGGGGGGTTAGGAGTGGTGATGGGCTATGGGGGGGCTGGGGGGGGTTAGGAGTGGTGATGGGCTATGGGGGAGCTAAGTCTGTATATGGGCTGATGGGATTAGGACTGGAAGTGGGGTTGATGGGGGGTTAGGACTGGTAATGGGCTATGGTGGGGCTTAAACTAAAAATTGGGTGATGGGTTATTAGGACTGGAGGAGTTGAGGAGTTTTGAGGAGTTGCTATTAGTTTTATACTGCTCCTTTAGGACCTTCAGCTTGGTTATGGCACTGGATCTCGGCCACAGTTCAGAAACTTCAATTACAGCTACCCACGATTCCCCCCTCCCCCTTTATTTTATATCTGGTTTTCACAGTGACTATCCTTAGCCAGGCTACTATATATTTTGTGCAGAGACTGGGGTTTCCTTCTCAAAGGGCTTGTGAATGCTTTTTTTGCAGCATTGCTGGCTTATTTGGTACACTCAGCCACTGTCAGCCCAATGTGAGTGGGAAACAAAACTGTTACTGAGCCTCTGGGTTTCCTTTCTCCTTACAGAGGAATGCATGTTAGAGTGAGAAACTTCTACTCCTGCTGGAATTCTGCATATACAATTCAAAATTTGGTGTTAAGAAGTCTGAATAATGCAAAATTCCAGTTTGTCCATCCATTCCAGTCCAGACACTTGGGTTATGCTCATCTACCAGCAGATGAAAACTGAAAACAAACAAACCAAAGAACTCTTCTTAAGTAGCCTGTGCACCCCTGCAGAGCCAGTATTTCTCAGTCTCCTGAAGGAGGATGAGCAAAAACCTGTGTTAACTGTTTATCTTAGTGCTGGGCTGAATTTTGGAGCCCAGAACCTACCATGGAATGTCAGGATTGCAGTGAATAGGAGGAGGGGAGGGGGCCTATGCCTCGTGCACATGGCCAACACTGAAAGGGCCTTATGTGCAGTATGCGGCAACTGCCGCAGCTTCCTCTTCGCAACTGGTCTTTGTGGATACCATGATTTAGGCGTCTTTGTGGATACAATGATTTGGGCGTCATTGTAGATACCATGTTAAAACCCTCGGCCCAGTGTGCAGCGGCGGCCAAGAGAGCAAATAGAATGCTGGGTATGATAAGGAAAGGAATGGAGGATAAAACAGGGGATATTGTAATGCCTCTATATCGTTCCATGGTGAGACCGCACCTTGAATATTGTGTGCAATTCTGGTCGCCGTATCTTAAAAAGGATATAGCGATTTTAGAGAAGGTTCAGAGAAGAGCCACGAAAATGGTAAAGGGGATGGAAGGATACTCCTATGAAGAAAGGCTAAAAAGGTTAGGGCTCTTTAACCTGGAAAAGAGACGGCTGAGGGGAGATATGATAGAAGTCTATAAATTAATGAATGGAGTGGAACGGGTAAACGTAGATCGATTGTTTACGTTATCAGAATATAGAAAGACTAGGGGACATGCAAAGAAGCTACAGGGTAAACTATTTAAGACTAATAAAAGAAAATATTTTTTCACTCAACGTGTAATCAAACTCTGGAATTTGTTACCGGAGGATGTAGTAAAGGCTGTTAGTGTAGCTGGGTTTAAAAAAGGTTTGGACAAGTTCCTGGAGGAAAGGTCCATAAACCATTATTAAGAAGTGACCGAAGATATCAATGCTTGACCCAGTACAAGCATTGCAGAACCTGTGTCTTTTGGGGAAACTACTAGGTAAATATGACCTAGATTGGCCACTGTTGGAAACAGGATACTGGGCTTGATGGACCTTGGTCTGACCCAGTATGGCATATCTTATGTTCTTATGTTCCTATGCAAATGGCCTGGTGGGATTAGGACTGGGAGTGGGCTGATGGGGAGGTTAGGACTGGTAATGGGGTATGGGGGGGCTTAAACTGAAAATTGGGTGATGGGGGATTAGGACTGGAAATGGGCTGGTGGGATTAGGACTGGGAGTGGGCTATGGGGGGCTAGGACTGGTAATGGGTTGGGGGGTTGCTAGGACTGGAAATCAGCTGGGGGGATTAAGACTGGAGGTGGGCTGATGGGGTTAGGACTGGTAATGGGCTGTGGGCTGTGGGCTGATGGGGGGTTAGGACTGGCAATGGGCTATGGGGGGCTGACTGTAAATGTGTTGATTGGGGTTAGGACTGGAAGTGGGCTGATGGGGGGTTAGGACTGGTAATGGGTTATAGGGGGGGCTTAAACTGAAAATGGGGTGATGGGGGGTTAGGACTGGAAGTGGGTTGATTGGGGGGGCTAGGACAGGTGGGTTGGGGGGTTGCTAGAACTGGAAATGGGCTGATGGGGGGCTAGGACTGGAAATGGGCTGATGCAGGGACTAGAAGGGAATGGATGCTGGTTGAGGCTGGAACTAGAAGGGAGCTGATGTTGGGGGAGGATTAGAATGGGATGGGGCTGGGAGAGTAAAATGGAGAGGGGAAAAATATTTTGTGTGGGAGGGATAAAAAATCGACAATTGGCCGGGTATTGGGAGAGTAAGTGGGGATTGAGGATGGAGGGGTAAAATTTGAGTGGATGAAATAGGAATGAGGAAAGAGCAAAAGGAGAAAGATTAGTATGTTAAAGCAGATGTAGAGAGAGAATGGAAAAAAAACTAGAAGAGAGAAGAAAGGACAAATGGACAGCAGACGATGGAGAGTTAGCAGAAGACACGAAGAAACCAGAAGAAAGTGGCTGGAGCAATTGCAGTTGAAAAAAAAGGCACAAAAGGTAGAAAAATCTCTCTTTATTTTGAATTTATTAATTGGAATATGTCAGCTCTGGTAAATGTGCATCATTAACGTCTGCGCTTTGTTTAGTACAAGAGCAAATTAATGTATAGTTTTATTTCTACAGTGTTGTACATTCCAAGTTTGGCTTTTGGGATTCCCAGTTTAATTATTGTCTTCCTGTTTCTAAATTGTGATTCCTTGTTTGGTGATGGTCTATGTTCTGCATGTGTAACTGAGCTGAGGTATTCTGTTTATGTAATTCCTATTTGACATTGCCACTTGTTCTCTTTCCCCAGTAGGTCATGTATTGTTGTTCTCTGAAATGTATTGGTTTAATATTTGCATGTTTCCTTTTGATAGGTAGGGTATGGTGCTTTGTGAGTCCTGGTAGTGCTGTTAGGATATGGCGGGTTTGCTATGGGTTCTAAATGGGCAGTGTTTGTAGTAGTTCCTAATGTGTCTGGTGGTTGGCACTGGATTATAGTAATGTAGTAATCTTTTAGTCTTTCTTTATCCATACACTCATTAAGAAGCATGTTTACTAAAAGTTAGTATATGGTAACATTATGCAAATATTTATGCAAATGAGGCCTCTTATGCAAATGAGGCCCCGCACCGAGTCTCCGCACATGACCCCGCACCCCCCTTGGGCCGCCCCTGCAGCAACCGTGGTGAGTTAGGATAGCTGCACCAAAAAAATAACTACTTTGCTTTTTCTCTTTGTTCCATTTGTAAAGGAGAAAGATTTTTTTCCTTGCAAATTTCTATCTTTTCACAGCTGTCTTAATCTACAGTCTAGTAGCAAACAACCTAAATTTTGGTTATAAGCTTAGGAAAATGTATCTTGCCTATATTCCTTGCTTAGCCTTTTTAATCAGAAATTTGAGTGTACCCTCAATTTATATAAGGTCTACTGGTCTGGGGCACTTAAATTCCCACCCACCCTAGAGTTGCATTGTCTATATAGTCTTCACATCACATCTGTCCTCCAATTAGATGGAACATCCACCTTTTCTCCTTGTGCAAGAACTGCTTTATGAAAATCTTAATCAACATGTTGTGTATTCAATGCAATAGCTGTGGTACCTTTATTCTGAGAAGAATCATTAGGAGCCTTAGAGCTTGCCCTATATGTCTCAAGCTATCTACTATGCATAAAGAATTGATTCTATTAAGGGAAGAATTAGGTGCAATGAAAAGCACGTCCCCTAGGGTACAAATTGAAAGCAATTCTCCACTGCTTCCACAAAGAATCAAACATCATAAGAACAAATGGATCACAGTGGGCTCTGGCAGGTTGTGACATGTAACATGGAGACACCCTCTTCATACTACAACTTTATCTTTATCTTTATTTCGAAATTTGCTATACCGCTTACATCAGAAGACAAAAAGTGGTGTACAACACAAAATAAGACTGCTGAAGAAAGGAAGGCCAATAATAAACAGGACAGAAAGGAGGGACAGCAGAGCAAAAGAAAAGAGAAGGAACAGGGAACTCTAGGGAGGGAGGAGAGGGAGATTGAAAGCACACTGAAACAGATGGGTCTTCAAAGCAGTCATAAAGCGGGGGAAAGAGGACTCAGACCAAAGGCTTAGGGGAAGAGAGTTCCAGAGGGAGGGGGCCAGGAAGAAAAAAAGCAGAGGAACGAGTGCGCTCAAGGTGTGCCTGTGAAGGAGGGGGAAGCACTAGCCGGTAGTTATGGACAGAGCGGAGCAGACGAAAGGGGACATGGAACTGTAGGAGATCTGCCAAGTACTGAGATGAGGAGGAGTGAATAGTATGGTGTGTAAGGATCAGAATTTTATAATTTATTTATTTATTTATTTATTATAATTTCTTATATCCCACACTATTCGGTATCAGCGCGGTTTACATTATAACAAGATGACCAATGCAACAAGCTGTTTGGTTTTACATAGAACAGGAGTACAAACTTGGATAACTGGAGTATAAACTTGGATAACAGGGGTGAACTATATACATGAAATAATTACAATGAACAAGATTGAAGGCAACTAAAACCTAAGGGAAGTATGCGCAGAATCTGGGTGTTGGCGCTATCTCAGAACTAGCCATGGTTACTTCTTTGGTGAGGTTACCTAGGTTTCATTGCTGACTGGGTAGTATTGGAGGAAAAGGTGATATTTGAGTGCCTTCCTGAACTGTGATAGATCTACGATGGCCCGAATGTCGGGTGGTAGAGCATTCCAGCATTTGGGGACGTAGAGACTGAAGGCCCTATTCGCCGTTGTACTGTTGCATTTTGTCATAATGCACCCTGAAATGTACTGGTAACCAATGCAAACGAACGAGGAGGGGGGTGAGGTGCTTATAATGGGAGAAGGAGGTGAGAATGCGGGCAGCGGTGTTCTGAAGGAGCTGTAGACAATGGAGTTGGGAAAGGGGAAGACCAGCAATTACATTACAATAATCAATATGGGAAACAACAAGAGACAAAAGGAGAGTGGTTAAGAAGGATAATGTAAGGAAGGGACAGACCGCACGCAACTGATGGAGACAAATAAGGCACGACCAGAGACAGAAGAGCTTTGATCTGAGAAGGAGAAGGAGTCAAGAACAACACCAAGGTAATGGAACAAGGACACCAAGAGAATGGTGGTGGAAGCAAGGGAGGGGGCCAGAGAAGGGGATGGGGACCCAAACGTAACCCAGGTGGCAGTGGACTTGAGGGGATTGAACTGAAGAAAGTCAGCAGACATCCAGTCAGAGATGGAAGACAGGCAGGCGCTGAGGGGTGTAATATCAGTAGCAGCTAGAGTAGTGCAGTACAGGAGAATGATATTGTCCGCATAGTAATATGTGGAGATACCAGCCTGCTGTACAAGAAGAGCGAGAAGGGCCAGGAATATGTTGAAAAGGAGTGGAGACAAGACAGAGCCCTGAGGGACACCACAAGACAGAGGCATAGGGGACGAAGTGAAAGAAGAGGACACGACGGAAAAGGTACGAGCCGAGAGAAAAGAATTAAACCAGAGACCCCAAAGTCAGCAAGATTGAAAAGGAAAATACGGTGATCGACAAGGTCGAATGCTGCAGAAAGATCCAAAGATACAAGAAGAGTAATATCACACTGGTCGTGCACAACATGCAACTCATTCAGAAGAGAATGGAGAATAGTTTCAGTGCTGTGCCCTGTGCAGAAGCCGGAATGATGGGGATGAAGTGCATTAGTGGAGACAAGGTGGGCAGAGAGTTGAGTGAAAACGAAGCATTCAGGAATTTTAGAAAGGAATGGAAGATTTGAAATCGGACGCCAGCTAAAGAGGACAGTAGGATCAAGAGAAGGCTTTTTAAGGAAGGGACGAACCAGAGTGTGCTTCCAGGAAGAGGGAAAACAATCAGTGGACAAAGCGGAGTTCAGCATAGTAAGAACCCAGGGAAGGTGACATAGAGAGGGTTCTAGCAGCCATTTAGAAGGGATAGGGTCTAGAAAGCACCAGTTCTTATGGGCAGAGGAAATGATGCCCAAAGGTTTGGGTGCTGTTACATGCTCAAAGGAGGACCAGGAGTGGGTAGGAAGGAGGGATGAGGGGGGGGGGGGAGACAGGAGCAGGGAGTGGAGGAGGACAGGAGGTGAAGGAAGCCTGGAGAGAGAGAACCTTATTGGAGAAAAAGTTGGCCAGATCAACAGGGTCCGGGCAAGGGAGGAGCACTGGGTAGATGGTAGTAAGGAAAGAGAGAGACCGGAGAATGGAATACAATCGACCAGTGGAGTTAGAGGAGTCACGGATAAGGTTAGTATAATAATCCCTCTTCGTAGAGTGGAGCAGCTCCCGATACTTATTTTTATTTATTTTATTTACTTATTATTAATTTTTATACCGCATTTTCCATACAATCAAATGCAGCTGCAATGAAATAAACTTGGAATTGTACAATGGAAGGTATGTATTCATTTACAAAGAATGAATTATAACTATTTACATTAATATTATTTTAAAAGAAAACAGTCATAAACGTAAAATTATATACAAGTTTGATTGTGAAATGTGAAAGGATATTGGTTTGAATAGTTCAGCTAGGGTGGGGTATGAATTTTGATGGATGAGTTAATTAGTGGAGGGGGTGGGGTTGTTACTATTAGGTTAATTTCCAAAGTGAAGGATAAAAAGGTGTGTTTAAGTTTTTATTCGGAATGTTGAGAGGTCCTTTATTTCTCTTAGGTAGTCTGGAAGGGAGTTCCAAAGGTTAGGGGCAATGTGATAGAATGCTTTATTGTTTGTTATTTTTCTTGATTTCCTGAAATCTGATAGGATTGTGATTTTATTTTTGTTACAGTCTCGTTGTATGCGAGTGTGGGTTTCCTTGGTAATGAGGGTGGAAAGGTATGAAGGGGCGATATCATTAAGAAGTTTGAAAGTTGTAACTAGAATTTTATAGTTTATATGGCTCTGTACAGGGAGCCAGTGCAAATCGTATAATATTGGGGTGATGTGTTCGATTGGGTTGGAATTTGTAACTATCCTAGCTGCAACATGTTGAGCTACTTGAAGTTGTCTTATGGTTTGTTTGGTGAGTCCATGTAGCATTGTGTTGCAGAAGTCAAAGTGGGGTTAATGATGGCATTGATGACAGGTTTAAAGTCGTGATTGTGGAGCAGTGGACGTAGTTGTTTTAACATTTTAAGTTTGTAGAAGATCTTTTTTGTTATTTGTCTTATGTGTGAGGACATGTTTAGGGTGCGATCAAGGATTACGCCGAGGTATTTTATCTCATTTTTTCCAAAATGTTTGTCATGAATCTTGATAGCTGTAGGCGGGGTAAAGTTCTGGTTTCTCATTATGTTTAAGTTTTATGTTTATGTTTTATTTCACTTGATATACCAAATGGGCCAAAGGTACCGAAAAGGAAGGAGAAATTACAATGTTGGACAGGAAAGAGAGATACAGAGCAAGCATACATGCATATATGGTGAGCATTACATATAATGCTTCAGTTTTACTGAGGTTGATCCTAAAGTTGTGAGTTAATAGCCATTCCATTATTTCAGCAAAGCAATCTGTTATTTTTTGAATTGTGGGGTTAGAGCAGTTGAACAGGAGATATAACATTATATCATCCGTGTATATATGAGGTGTGTGGCAAAAAAGAAACGAGACTGTCCCATAAATGTTTTATTACAAAATCTACAGAGAAATGATGCATTGTCCCCTTCAAAGTACCCTCTCCCCCCCCCCCCCCGAGTTAATGCACTTCTGCATTTGTTTCTGCCACATATGGAAGCACTCGATAAAGTCCTCTTCCTTGAGGTCCCTCAGCACCCTCATCACAGTGGCCTTGATCTCTTTTACAGAGGTGAAATGAGTTCCTTTGAGCACAGTCTTCAGCCTGGGGAAGAGCCAGAGGTCTCACAGTGTGAAATCTGGGGAATAAGGAGTGTGGTCGAGAGCTGTGATCTGTTTGTTGGCCAAGATCTGCCTCACACTGAGTGCGGTGTGTGAGGGTGCGTTATCATGGTGGAGCAGCCACAACTTGTCTCTCCACAGAGCCCGTCTGCTGTGCTGAACCCAGTTATAGAGGTGATTGAGAACCTGCTGGTAGAAGTGCCGGTTGACTGACCCTCAGGTACAAACTCATGATGGACCACTCCCTTCTGGTCGAAGAATGCGATCAGCATGACCTTGATCATTGATTTGGACATGCACGCCTTCTTGGGTCTGGGTGACAGTCAAGTCTTCCACTGCAGGCTCTGTCTCTTGCTTTCAGGGTTGTACTGGAAGACCCAAGTCTCATTTCCTGTGATGACTCGGCCAACGAACTCTGGATCTTCTCTGATCTTCTCCAGCAAGTCTCAACAAATCAGCAAATCCCAACTAGCCTGTCTCCAGAGGATCCAAAACACCGCAGCCCGTCTTCTTATTCACTCCTCTCCCCGGGATCATATAACACCTCTACTCCTCCACCTCCATTGGTTACCTGTCCCTTTCCGCACCCAGTATAAACTGCTCTCTCTAGTGCACAACATCCTCCATACAAATACTCCACAATACCTAGCCGATCTCATTTCCTTCCACACCCCCAGGCACACACCCCGCTCTTTTCACCTCAATCGCCTCACCCTTCCTACACCCTCCCTTGCCCATCTGCAATTTACACGATCTTCCGCTTTCTTTTTCATCGGACCTGACCTGTGGAATTCTCTCCCCTCATCCCTTCGCCTGGAGTCCAATCACAGCACTTTTAAAAAAGACTTGAAAACTCATCTCTTCTCCACAGCCTTCGGCCTTCCCTCCCCCTTGTGTGACATGCCTTAAGTTCTATCTCCTTCCTGTGTGTATCCTCTCCTTGTTTTGTCTTGTCTCCTTTCTCTCTCCTTTCTCAAAACCGTTGTAAACTTCCTTTCCATTTCTCTGGCCCTGAGCCTGTTCTTTAGTTTGTATATTGTACACCGCTTTGCTTGTCCCAGAAAGGCGGTTTATCAAATAAAATTACCATAACCATAACCATAACAGGACCCGGTGCTCCTTCTGGTCGTCCGATAAAAGCTTGGGCACCATCTTGGCACATACCTTCTGCATCCCCAGCTCCTGCACCAAGATGGTCTGCACTGACTCCTTGTTCAGGTTGAGCTCCTCAGCTATCATCCACACCATCAATCTGCGATCACTCCGCACCAGCTGGTTCATTCTGTCAATATTTTCAGCCATCTTTGTCGTGGAAGGCAATCCTGACTTAGGGTCATCCTCTACCTCCTCGTGGCCAGTCTTGAAGCGTTTGTGCCACTCGAAGACTCGCGGCCTTGACATTGCATCTTCTCCATAAGCCTTTTGGAGAAGTTGGAGACACTCAGTTGGGTCCTTCTCCAACTTAGCCAGAAATTTTAAGTTGATTCTTTGCTCCATATTTCTGCCACCTCCAGTTGCATGAAAAAGCGATGGAACAGTGTGCTACAAAAATAAAAACAGATTGAAAAAGAAAAACAGAGTGAGAGAGATGAAAAATATTATAGCAGAATAGTGGCGAGATGTTGCACAACACAATGACATAAGTGGTTAGCCAGTTGGCATTGAGTCATAGGCGTGGCTGTCACAGTCTCGTTTCTTTTTTGTCACACCTCATATGATAGTTTACCCAGAACCTTTTGAAAATAATGCAACGCAATGTTCCCGCTAACCTGCACTGGGTCCGCCACCAACATTCCTGCTGGCGGGGGGAGGTGCAGAGCGATTGATGCTCTGCCCCTCCCCCCACTGGCAGGAATGCCGGCGGAGGACCTGGCACAGATTAAAGAAAACATTGCAAGGGTGCTGCGGTGTGTGTTAGACCCTGTGTCTATGGAAAGAACTGAATATTTCCTGACTGGTAGTTCTCCCTTTTAAAGAAATCATTACAAGTAGTTCTTCTTTAACACTGAAGTCTTCAAAAACCATCCGGATAAAGACGAGTAACTGGGCTATGTCTCTTATGTCTGTAGATTCATCCAGTTGGAGTGAGAAAGCAACACAATTTGAAACATCCTCCAACAATTGTTCAGTTGTGTCTCCACACATCTTTTCTATTCGCCGCACAACGGTTTCTTGACAATTGTACATCTTGAATAGCAGCTATGATCTCTTTCTTATTTTTAAATCCTTCAAAAAGATTGTCAGCTGCTTCAAGAATTTATTTATTTACATTCTCTTATATACCGCGCTATTCTGCATCAGTGCGGTTTACATTGAACAAACTGAAATTACATTGAACAGGGCATTATAACTTGGAGATAACTATTTTACAGGGAACATGAGCTATGGAGGGTTAAGTGGCTTGCCCAAGACCACAAGGAGCACCTGTGGGACTAGAAACCCCAGTCCTTCCGGCCCAAGGTTGCTGTCCTCTAGTGGGATTTGAACCCCCGACCTTCCGGCCTGAAGTACCTTGCCTCAACCACTAGGCCACTCCTCCACTCCAAGAAAACAATCTTTTACAAATTCCCCTTCAGTGAAAGGTTTGCATTTCTTTGCGATCAGGTTGCTGACTTTGAAGGATGCTATGATTGCATTGACTGAATGTGACCTTGGCTTCGCCATCAACTGTTGCTGAGTAGCCAATTTCGATTTAAGTTCTTTGAGCTTCAGTTTACAAATTTCACTTTTGTGTGGAAAATCAGCATCATACTTATTGCTATGCAGAGCCTTATAATGACATTCCAGATTACCCTTTTTTGGGCAAGGATACTGGGGCGTTACAAATTAGACAACACCACTTGTCTTTCACCATGATGAAGTAGTAATCCATTTCCCATTCATCATGAAAGTGATAGGTTTTGCTCTTCTTTGGAACACTCATCTTCGTTATACTGGGGTGGCTGGATGTAAGAAGGCCAAATCTGCTAAGTTAGTATAAACACTGGCTGAATCTAGTCCAAAACTGTCACTGTCCCAAAGTATTAAAGATCAACAGGAACTGAAGATCTCTGGATGATGTGCAATACAAGGACTGAAGATGCCAAAACCACACATGCATTTCTAAAAGTAAAAATAAGAAGTCATCATACTGGCACCAGTAAACAAATACCACCAAACAATTATCAAAAAAACTCAAACCCTGTCCAGCAAACCAGATAAAATCAAATACCGCCAAACAAGTTCAAATACCACCACACGCGATTTAATAAATTCTGCACACAGTGTAGAATCAACGCAAAGGCAAGGCGAAATAAAATTACAGTGCAGAATCAACACAAAGGTTAGGCAAAATAAAATTGCAGAGGCAAGCAAAAGTCACAGTGGTCTGAACCAATTCGAAGGCAAGGCATAGGCAAGTTAGAACAAAATTGGAAAAGCCCGCCAAAATCACCAAATTCTTGAAACTTTGTTGTGTCTGCCCAAAAACGTTTAATGAAAGCAAACTATAAAGTGACTAACGACCAGAACACGACACAACTAATACAGTAATTGTATTCAGGTAAAGCCTGGGTGAATGGATATTGCCCAGTATATAGCACACTTCTAAGGGGTATTGGGGCAGGGGCACGAATGGGTGATTCTGAGAGGTAGGAGAACAGGTATGACACTGGGCCTGTGGCGTCTCATCGCGGGGCATGGGTGGCGGCCCCCTGGGGTACCCACAAACTATTGACACGAAAACAACAAGCGCCCCCCAATACACCCGCAGGCAAGATTCCCGCAGGCAGGGAAAAAAGACAGGCAAAGGATCAGCAGCGACGGCATGCCCTCGGCAGGCGACCTGCTGGCACGAGCTCTCTCCTAGCGACAGGTCGAGCTGCTGGAGAGATGGAGCCAAGTGGGGCTGGCGATCTACCTCTGACCCCTCCGCGATCTACAGGTAGATCGCGATCTACCTGTTGGACATGCCTGGTTTATACTATCAAAAGCTGCGGTGATATCTAAAAATATGAGGAAAAAGACCTGTTTGGTGTCATCAATACCACATGTGAGTTGGTCAAACAGAACAGTGAGGAGTGTCTCCACTCCATGGTATGGGCAAAAGCTCATCTAGTGGGGCGAAGGATTTGATATGATCCTGATGTTGAATCTGAACTATTTTCTCTATCAGTTGAGCCATGAAAGGGAGAATGGAAATAGGTCTATATGATGGTGGGGAATTTTTATCCATGGAGTCGTTTTTCAGAATAGCTCGAATTAGTGCATGTTTAAAGGATGATGGTAAGTGGCCTTATTGTAGGTTGATAATAGCGAGGATAAAAGGAGAGAGTTCTGATGTTGTTGCTTTTATCCAGCTTACTGGACAAGGGTCAAGGTGGGAGATGGTGGTATTTAGCTTGGAAATGATATTTCCAAGTGCATCCTTTGATGTAGGGGCAAACCTTGACCAGGGGGGGGGGGGGGTTTGTGGTGGGTGAGATATGTTTTCTGGGGGGCGAGGTCTTAGTTTTAGTTTTTCTTTGTAGAAGTTAGCCAGGGTTTGGGGTCTATGGGGGGGCTCAGTGTCTTTATTGGGTGTCTTGTTGGTTAGTGATTTTACTATTTCAAAAATCTCCCTTGGGTGGTTTAGGCTTTTTGATAGAATGCTGGAGTAGTGGGTTTTTTTTTTACAGGAGTTGTGTATCCTTATAGAGTTTGAGTGTAGCCATATATTGTGAATGGAAGGTTGTAGATTTTGTGTGGTGCCATTTACGTTCGATTTTATGCAGTTCTGTTTTCAATTGTTTTAATTCAGTGCTGAACCATGGTGCGCGTTGTTTCCTTGTAGGGTATACATGGCGTGTGTGTAGAGTGGATGCCTCAGCTGTCATTTCATTCCAGGAAGTTATTGCTTTATTAATATCAGTTGGGACTTGGATGAGGTTTTCAATTTTTTGTTTTAGAACGTTTTCTTTATCAAATTTCTTGTATCTTTTGTGATAGAGGGTGTATATAGGTTTTGAGTGCATGAGGTCATAGTATGGAAGTTGGAACTTTATTAGGTGATGGTCTGACCAGGGAATATGTTGCATTTCTAGTGATGATGGGTTGTATGCTATGTGAAGGGGACTGGGTAGAAACATAGAAACATGATGACAGAAAAAGACCACATGGCCTATCTAGTCTGTCCTTCCATATCAACAACTACAACAGTCCACTTTTTACCTTTAGAGATCCTCAGTGTTGGTCCCATGCTTTTTTGAATTCAGATACTGTCCTCATCTCTACCACCTCCACTGGGAGACTATTCCACGGATCTACCACTCTTTCCGTAAAGAAATATTTCCGCATATCACTCCTGAATCTATCTCCCTTCACCCTCATCCCATGTCCCCTTGTAGCAGAACTTGCTTTCAATTGAAAGAGGCTCTCTCCCTGAACATTTATGCCACGGAGGTATTTAAACATCTCAATCATATCACCTCTATCCCGCCTTTCCTCTAAGGTGTACATATTAAGATCCTTAAGTCTGTCCTCATATGCTTTATAATGAAGACCACCAATCATTTTAGTAGTCACCCTCTGCACCGACTCCATCCTGTTCACATCCTTTTGAAGGTGCGGTCTCCAGAATTGCACACTATACTCCAAATGAGGTCGCACCAGACTTATACAGAGGCATTATCACCTCCTTTTTTCTGCTAGCCATTCCTCTCCGTATGCACCCAAGCATCCTTCTAGCTTTTGCTGTCGCCTTTTCTACCTGTTTAGCTACTTTAAGATCATCAGACACAATCACGCCTAGGTCCCGCTCTTCTTTAGTGGACAAAAGTACTTCACCTCCTATACTGTATTGCTCCCTTGGATTGCTGCAGCCCAAATGCATGACCTTACATTTTTTAACATTAAATCCCAGCTGCCAAATTCTAGACCATTCTTCAAGCTTAGCTAGATCCCTCCTCATGTTATCTACACCTTTCTGGGTGTCTACTCTATTGCAGATTTTGGTATCATCCTCAAAGAGGCAAACCTTACCCGACAGCCCTTCCGCTATATCACTAACAAAGATGTTAAAAAGAATCGGACCAAGGACAGATCCCTGGGGCACACCACTGGTAACATCCTTCTCCTCAGAGTGAGCTCCTTTTACTTGTACTCTTTGTCGCCTCCCACCCAACCAATTTCTAACCCAAGCAGTAACTTTAGGGTCCATCCCTAGGGTGCTCAGTTTGTTTATAAGTCGCCTGTGAGGAACAGTGTCAAAGGCTTTACTGAAATCTAAATACACCACATCTAGAACTCTCCCTCGGTCCAACTCTCTGGTCACCCAGTTAAAGAAATCAATCAGATTTGTCTGACAAGACCTGCCTCTGGTGACTCCATGCTGCCTCGGATCCTGTAATCCGCTGGACTCCAGAAACCTCACTATTTTCTCTTTCAGCAGTGTTTCCAATAATTTACTCACCACCGAAGTTAAAGTAACCAGCCTGTAGTTTTCAACCACATCCTTATTTCCGATTTTGTGTAAAGGCAACACATGAGCCTCTCTCCAGTCCTTTCGCACCACTCCCGACTCCAATAAGGCATTGAAAAGGTCAGTCAGTGGAGTTGCTAGAACGTCCCCCAGTATTCTAGGGTGTATCCCATCCGGTCCCATCGCTTTGTCTACTTTAAGTTGAGCTAGTTTCTCACGAACAGAGTCTTCTGAAAATTGTTCAAGATGTCCCTCGCTTCTGTTCCTATTTGTGGGTGTTTTCTGAGGTCCTGCTCCTGGTTCTTCACCTGTGAACACAGAACAAAAATATTTGTTAAGCAATTCCGCTTTATCCTTATCAGCTTCTACATATTCCCCCCCTGCACCCTTGAGTCTGCCAATACCACTTTTGCCCTTCCTCTTCTCACTAATATATCTGAAAAATGTCTTATCCCCCCATTTTATTGCATTGGCTATTTCCTCCTCCTTTTGAATCTTTGCCTTCTTGACTACTTTGCTAGCTTCTCTAAGTTTTTCCAAATACAGATGCCTGTCTTCCTCTCTCTGTGATCTCTTGTATTTCATGAAGGCCTCCCTCTTTTTCTTCACTTTTTCAGCTGCTTCCTTCGAAAACCATAGCGGTCTCCTTTTCCTTTTGCCTTTATTTACCATTTTAACAAAAAGGTTGGTTGCCCTTAAAATATCCCCTTTCAGTTTTGCCCACTGTTTTTCTACATCCCCCAGCTGTTCCCATCCCACTAACGACTCCCTGAGGTATTGGCCCATCTTCGCAAAGTTAGTCTTCCTAAAGTCTAAGATCCTCACCTTGGAATGAATTCTAACAGCCCTAGTCCTAATACTGAACCACACCATCTGGTGATCACTGGATGCAAAATGATCTCCCACTACAACATCAGAAACACTTTCACCATTGGTAAGCAACAAGTCCAGTATGGCCCCTTCACGTGTGGGGTCTGTTACCAATTGCCTGAATAGTTCTCCCTGTAGAGAATCCAGGATCTCCTTACTTCTAGATGATACTGCAGCAGGAACCCTAGGTCTAGCGTGTTGCCCTTAACATGAGTTTGGGTGTTGATTATTTGAATGTAGTCCAAGTCTCTTAAGGAGGTTAGAAAGGCTGACATGTAATTGTGTCATAACGATGGTAGGTTAAGGTCACCTAGCAGTACTATTGGCTTCTTGTCTGTGGAGGAGCATAGTAGTTCTGTAAGAGTGTCGAGGTTGTTGGGTTTTGGGTCAAGTGGCCTTTATGCTAGGAAGATCTGGATTTGTTTGGTTTTTATGGTTAGAATATCAATGTTTTCTATGTTGTCTGAGGTGGTAAGGGATGCCTTAAGATCTTCTTTTATGATTAGGAGGACTCCCCCTCCTCTTTTTGAGGTTCTGTGGGAGTAAAAAATATCATAGCCTGGGGCCTTCAATTAGTTAATTATTACTGTGTCAGTGTCGGAGAACCAGGTCTCTGTTATGCAGATTAGGTCAAAGGAGTGGTCAATAAGTAAGTCTTGGAATACTGGAATTTTATTTTTTATTGATCTCGCATTTATGAGGTAACATTATAAGGTTTTAGGTTGTGGTGAGGTAGGGGGATGGTTGAGGTGGGTAGGGGGATTGTTTTGAGTTTGATGCTGATTAGTCTTTGGGGTTTGGTTTTGTGGTGTAAGGCTGTCTGAGATAGGGGAGTGTGTATGGACATCTAATTGGGTTGTAGATGGTGGAAATGGATTGTGTGTAAGTGGGGTTAAGTTCGGAGGTTATCCATAATGAACTAAGAAGGATGTAACAGATACAGAGCAGACGAAAAGCTGGTACTTCCTTTGGGAACATGTTTTACAAGATAATTCAGACAGGCAAGTAAGATACAATTTATAGTGAGCTAGAGAGAGCATGTGCTGATGGTATGTTAATCTCAGCGTGTGAGAGGTAAACAGTTTTCAGCCAGGATTAAATCATTGTGAATTCAAGCACAGGTAGCAAGAACATTTAGCAGTAGGTATTCTGTTAAACAAAAGTTATAGCTCTAAGGTTATAGCTCTAAGGTCTCTGTTTTAGGGTTTCTCTAAGAAATAACTGTTCTTAGAGAAACCCTAAAACAGCTAAATTGTAGAGATTAATTAGAGAAACAGGTTCAAAAACTAGTACAGTAAACCATTGGGCGATAGTTACATTGAGGTACAATTGGTAATGCTTAGATTATGCATAGTTGAATGTTCTAAAAGTAGTCATATACAGTGAATTATGTGGATTAATGCAAACTTACACTTCATACTATTGGTCATAAGCAGATTATGGAGAGTGTCTGAATGATTTGTTTGGAGATGGAGGCTGTAGCACTCGGTGTTTCAGCGTGTTGATATCCAGCAAACCCTGCTCGCCTATGTGCCCCACCTAAGGACCACACTGGCGGTAAGCAGCTAAGGTAGCAGGGGAGGGATGGTTACGCCCAAGACGCAGTGCGGACGCAGCTGGGAGCACTGGACAAGGAGCCCAAGGATGGCGAGTGGGAGGGGAAGCAGACGGGGCAGGAAGAGGAAAAGCTTGCCCAAGGAGCAGTTGCAAAGGTCAAAGACTTACATCAAGCTTGGGTGTTGTTTAAAAATACTATCTTGGAAGCCCAGACCAGCTGTATTCCATGCTTTAAGTAAAGTGGAAGGAAGTCCAAAAAACTGCCAGCATGGTTTAAAGGTGAGGTCAGAGAGGCTGTTGCTGCCAAAAAAGTATCTTTCAGGAAATGGAAAAAAGAGCCAAATGACGAAAACTGGAAACAGCACAAGTACTGGCAAGTTAAATGCAAGGCATTGATAAGTCAGGCAAAGAGAGAATTTGAGAAGAAACTTGCTGTGGAAGAAAAAACGTGTAATAAAGACTTTTTCAAGTACATTCGTAGCAAAAAACCTGTGAGAGAGAAAGATGGACCATTAGATGATAGAGGGGTAAAAGGGGCTGTAAGAGGGGACAAGGCTATAGCGGAGAGACTGAATGAATTCTTTGCTTCAGTCTTTACTGAGGAATATATAGGGATGTTACCCATGACTGAAGTGGTATTTAAAGGTGATACTGCAGAGGAATTGAAAGAAATATCGATACACCGGGAAGAAGTATTGAAACGGGGGTGCTGGGTGAGAATGTCCACAGTCTTGGCAAAGGCAAATACTATTATGACTTGCAAAGGATTGTGGGGAATGTAGTCCATTCATACCAGAATCAGCCGTTCACAAAATAATGAGTTGTGTTGCTCGAGTGTAAGCAAAGAAAATATATTTTATTTATGGGGTTAATTCTCCCACACAGATTTACTTGGTAACACAAAAGGACACTTGCTTTCAGTATTGTACTTAGGAAAAACAAATCATGATATAAGCAACTGAGCTTCTTAAGCAATCAATCAAACAATAAAGACCTTGATGGGAAACAGAAAAGGTCTTTCTGAGGGCTCCTGCTAATACCTTTTAGCAGTGCTCCAAAAGCAAAAACAAAACCCAAAAGTAACCAAAAACTGTTCTTTTTCAAGGATAACTTTCTTCTAGTTTCAAACACAAACAGTAGTTTCCTTTCAGAGCTCACGTGCAACTGTGCATGGCTTAATTACCAATAATTAGTCAGCTGCAAACCCCTTTGCTGGTTCACTTTCTCTACGTGGCTCAAATCCTACCCTAAAGCTTTTTTGTAAACTTTTCTGGGTAGATAAAAGAACAAGTTATATTTCCTTTTGATGGTTGTTGTATTTGTGAAAGTATTTTACCACAGCAGCCTAGACAGAGAGCAATCCATGTATTCATTCGGATCATTTAAAATATCTCCTTCTTCTTCAAATATCATAGAATCAATATCATGGTCTGGCTCAGAGGAATTCCTTAATGGAACACTCTCAGGATAATGTTTGATTCCCTGCTGTCTCCCAGCCCCAGAGCTAGGGCATAGATCAGTGTTCATACCTGAGCTTCCTTTGCTGTTAGGTTTCCTCTCCAGATATCCTGGCCAGTATATAGTCCAGCTTTTATGTCCAGCCTTCCAATCAAGATCCCTGGACACTGGGTCTCTCTTCACATACCTTCTTGCACTGGTCTTAGGGCCCCTTCCAAATGCAGCCGTCTCCTTCACAGGTGCCGTCCGGGAATTCCTGGCTCTGTAACTCCACTCCTCTGGCTTCCTCCAGTCCAATGGAGTATGCTTGCCTCTGGAATCTCCCAACACACGTGCTGCTGTGAGCTCCTTCTTTAGACCTCCAAGATGTTTTCCTCTTCTTCCTTCCACAGTGCTGCTGCTTCTTGCTCTCTCTGTCCTTGAGCTCTGGGTTCCTCACTGATTCTGTGTAGAATATGTTTTACTTTTAACTTGTTTAGAGGGATACTCCACCCTAGCACAGCTCAGCTGTGCTGAATCAAGCCCTGCCCTTGGAGATGAGTGATTGGGGATTACCTCATAGTTCTCCTGATTGAACACACGTTTCCCCACTTCAGCTCTTCTAGTGGCTGTTTGAAACCTGGTGCATTCTGGGACTGGTAGTCTTTTACTAAAACATTCTGTTTTAGTATTTCTACCAGCTAAGACAGGTTGCTTGTTCAGAGCCAATTCACCTCTTTTATAGCTCCTTCCTGAACTATGATAAGCTTCCTTATCACAACTATTTGATAAACTGAAGAGTAGCAAATCACCTGGACCAGATGGTATACATCCAAGAGTGTTGGACGAACTGAAATATGAGATTGCAGACCTGCTATTAGTAATCTATGAACTATCATTAAAATCATCTATAATACCTGAAGATTGGAGGATTGCCAATGTAACGCCAATTTTAAAAAGGGTTCCAGAGGTGATCCGGGAAACTACAGACCGGTGAGCCTGACATCAGTACCGGGAAAAATGGTAGAAATCATTATAAAAAACAAAATTACTCAGCATGTAGATAGTCATGGCATAATGGGAGACAGCCAACATGGCTTTAGACAAGGAAGATCTTGTCTTACTAATCTGTTACGTTTTTTTGAAGGTGTGAATAAACAGGTAGACAAATGTGAGTCAGTTGATATAGTATATCTGGACTTTCAGAAAGCCTTTGACAAGGTCCCTCATCAGAGACTTTCGGCAAAACTAAAAAGTCATGGGATAGGAGGCAGTGTACTATTCTGGATCAGGAACAAGTTAAAAGTTAGAAAGCAGAGGGAAGGGCTAAATGGCCAATTTTCCCAATGGAAAAAGGTGAATAGTGGAGTACCCCAGGGATCTGTGCTGGGTCCTCTGCTTTTTATCATATTCATAAATGACCTGGAAAAAGGAATAATGAGTGAGGTTATCAAATTTGCAGATGACACAAAACTATTTAAAGTTGTTAAAACCCAAGAGGATTGTGGAAAATTGCAAGAGGATCTTCATAAATTGGAAGACTGGGCATCCAAATGGCAGATGAAATTTAATGTGGACAAGTGCAAAGTTATGTACCTAGGAATGAACAACCCAAACTATGGTTACACAATGCAAGGTTCCACATTGGGAACCACCATCCAGGAAAAAGATTTAGGCGTCATCGTGGATAACATGTTAAAACCCTCCGTCCAGTGTTCAGCGGCGGCAAAGAGAGCAAATAGAATGCTAGGTATCATAAGGAAAGGAATGGAAAATAAAACAAAGGATATTATAATGCCTCTGTATCGCTCCATGGCACGAACACACCTTGAATATTGTGTGCAATTCTGGTCGCCGTATCTTAAAACGGATATAGCATTATTAGAAAAGGTGCAGAGAAGAGCCAGCCAGATGGTAAAGGGAATGGAAGGATATTCCTATGAAGAGAGGCTAAGAAGGTTGGGGCTCTTCAACCTGGAAAAGAGACAGCTGAGGGGAGATATGATAGAAGTCTATAAATTAATGAATGGAGTGGAACGGGTAAACGTAGATCAATTGTTTACGTTGTCAGAATATAAAAAGACTAGGGGACATGCAATGAAGCTACAGGGTAACCTATTTAAGACTAATAAGAGAAAATATTTTTTCACTCAACGTATAATCAAACTCTGGAATTTGTTACCGGAGGATGTAGTAAATGCTGCTAGTGTATCTGGGTTTAAAAAAGGTTTGGACACGTTCCTGGAGGAAAGGACCATAAAACATTATTAAAAGGGACCCAAGATATCACTGTTTGACCTAATACAAGCATTGAGGAACCTGTGTCTTTTGGGGAGACTGCTGGGTATGTATGACCCTGATTGGCCACTGTTGGACCTTGGTCTGACCCAGTATGACATATCTTATGTTCTTTTGAGCATGACCTGCTCCTTGTGCGTGCTCCTTCAGCGCGGAATACCGCAGGTAGCAGCTTTATGTAGGGTAATGGCACAGAGGGAACTCGGTCGTCATGCAACTGCATCACTTCCGGGTAGGCGTGACTAGATGCAGGTAGCAAGGCACTACCTGAAACAACACAGTAGAGGTGGATTGCAGGGGTGCAGGTCAGCAACAGCAGACAGGGTAAGCAAAGCACAGTAGATAAAACAGCAGCAGCAGGCAAACGCCACAGGTAGCAGGGGCACAGAGGGAACTCGGTCATCAAGCGGCTGCGTCACTTTCGGGTAGGCGGGACTAGGTGCGGGCAGAAAGGCACTACCTGAAACAACACAGTAGAGGTGGATCGCAGGGGTGCAGGTCAGCAACAGCAGACTGAGCAAGCAAAGCACAGTAGGTAAAACAGCAACAACTGATCATTTGTATACAGTTACAAGGCGTACACAACACTATATAGACACATGTAAAAGATGGTCCCTGCTCATCAGAGGTTACAATCTAGTCAAAACTTGACAATACAACAGCTGAGAACAAGGATACATCTGGAGGAATGGTAAGGAAACACATAGGAGACTAAGTGGATCAGGATCCAAAAGTGGCCTTGAAGAGGTGAGTTTTCAGCCTGGAATTGAAAAGGGCCAGATTCAGGTAGTTTGTTCCAGGCATAAGGAGCATTAAGATGGAAGGATCGAAGTCTGGAGTTAGCAGTAGGAGAGAAAGGCATAGATAGAAGAGATTTGACAGAAGAGCGGAGTTCCCGAGGAGGGGTTTAGGAAGAGATAAGAGAGGAAAGGTAGTGAGGAGCAGCAGAATGAGTGCACTTATAGGTTAGCAGGAGAAGTTTGAACTGGATGCGGAAACAGATAGGGGGCCAATGAGGCAATTTGAGAAGAGAGGTTATATGAGCATGATGAAGTTGGTGAAAGATCAGCTGTGCAGCTGAGTTTTGAAGGGGAGGGCGACCAGCAAGGAAGATGTTGTAATAGTGTAGATGGGAGGTGATTAAAGAGTGGATAAGTGTCTTAGCAGTACCAATGTTATAGAGAAAGAAGATTGTGACCCCTTTGGGGACGAGGGATTGTATCCAATAACTGCTTATAGGATTGTAAACTGCTCTGATGCCCTTCAGCCTGGGCAGTATATCAAGAAATTGCATAAACATAAATATAAACATAAAGAGATAGTAGAGACAAAGGTGACTCCAAGGTTACAAGCTGAGGAAACAGGGATGAGTATAATGTTATCCACAGAAATAGAGAAAGAGGAAGGAGAGGTTTGGACAAGTTCCTGGAGGAAAGGTACATAAACCATTATTAAGAAGGGACCCAGGATATCAATGCTTGACCCAGTACAAGCATTGCGGAACCTGTGTCTTTTGGGGAAACTGCTAGGTATGTATGACCTAGATTGGCCACTGTTGGAAACAGGATACTGGGCTTGATGGACCTTGGTCTGACCCAGTATGGCATATCTTATGTTCTTATGAGAGAAGACAGTTTAGGGAGGGAAAAAAGGAACTCAGTATTGGGCATGCTCAATTTCAGATGGCGGTGAGACATCCAGGCAGTAATGTCGGATAAGCAGGCAGAGATCTGGGCCTGGATTCCTAGAGAGATTTCAGGCACAGAAAGGTAGATCTGAGAGTCATCAGCATAAAGATGGTAGTGAAAACAATGGGAGGAAATAAGTGCACCAATGAACTGAGTGTAGAGAGAGAAAAGGAGAGGTCCCAAAACAGCCCAACTGAAAGCAGGATGGCAGTAGAGGAAGAACCACCAGAACATATCCTAAAAGTGTGATGGGAGAGATAATAAGAAAACCAGGGCAGAATAGAGCCCCTAAATCCAAGCAAGGACAGGGTATCGAGGAGAAAATGGTGATCAACAATGTCAAAGGCAGCAGAAAGGTCAAGAATGATGAGAATCGAGTAGAGGCCTTTGGATTTGGCAAGGAACAAATCACTGGAGACTTTGGCAAGAGCCATTTCTGTGGTTTGTAGAGAGAGAAAGCCAGATTGCTGTGGGTCCAGAAGGTAAGAAAAACAGGAAATAAAAACAAGACAGCAGAGGTGACCTGTTCATTCAAGTAGTTTTGAGGCATAAGGAAGGAGAGAGAGATCGATAACTGGAGGGACAGATAGGATCTAGTGAAGGCCTTTTTAGGAGAGGTACAGCATGTTTGAAGGCCATAGGAACGGTTGCAGTGGAAAGTGATAAGTTAAGGATATGAAAGATAGAAGGGATGATGGCGGAAGAGATAGAGCTTAGTAAATGGGTGAGGATTGGCTCAGAGGAGCAGGTAGTCAGTTTGGAGGAGGAGAGAAGAATAGCAGTTTCCTCCTCAGTGATTTCAGAAAAAGAAGAAAGGGTGCCTGAAGGTGAGGGAAAGATTTGGGATTGAAGAGGGGGAAGATAAGGTGGAGGTGATCCTGCAGAGAATTCAAGCCTAAATACAGGACGTTGTCGTGTAAGTAGTCAGTCAAGGTCTGGACAGAGACAATGAAGGAGGGACTTTGAGGAGAGAGCAGCAAAGAGACGGTGAGGATTAGAGGCAAGAGAGTTAGTCACAGGGGCGGTTCTGTCATTAGGCCAACTGAGGTGATGCTTCAGGCATCGGTTTCTAGGGGACTGCACTCTGGCTGTGTTTATTTCTGATTTGCTGCTCCCTAGAAACTGCCTAATGATAGAACCGTCAAGCTTTCAGCAAGGCCGGTGCTACCTGGTAAGCCGGATAAGCATGGCAGGAGGGCGACAGGGGGGTGGGGGGGGGGGAAGGTTGTCGTCGCTGCCGCCGCTTCAAAAAAGAAAGCAGCACGGGAACATTTCTCTGTTCCTGCGGCTCTGCTAACTTTTAAACTGCTGGGTCATGGAGTTTCTAAAGGCAAGAATAAGCATTTCCCGTTTCTCGTATTCCTGCCTTTAGAAACTCCCAGCAGTTTAAAAGTTAGCAGAGCCACAGGAACAGATTAATGTTTCTGCGGCTGCTTTCTTTTATTTAAAGGATGAATCAGTGAGGAAGGGGGAGGGAAAGGTGCCAGAAGGGAGCAGACAAGGGATGGGGCTGAAAGGGAGCAGACATGGCAGGCTATAAGGGAGCAGACACGGGGGCAGCGGGAAGGGAGCAGACATGGGGGGTAGCAGGAATGGAGCAGACACTTGGGGATGGGGCTGGAAGATGGCTGGGTAATAGGAGGGGGGTTGGAAGAGAACTGACAGGGGGAAAGGTGGGGGCTGGAAGGGAGCTGACATGAGAGTTGGAAGGGGGCAGGAAAGAGGGGAAGGAGGGTGCTGTAGGGAAGGTGGGGACACCAGGGGATGGCACTGGAAGGCGGATGAACAGAGGAGAGGTGACTGGAAGGGAACTGACATGGGAGGGGGCACTGGGACTGGAAGTTCACTGATACCTGGGATTGCGGTTTGGCAGCATCCCTGTTCCCATGGAGGAGAGAGGTCATGTGACCGGACAGCATCACCCTGTTGTGGCTGGAAGTGATCCTGTAGCTAGGACCTGGCCTCCAGGTGATGTAAAACCCTCTTGCACCGAGGAAGTTTCTACAGGCCATGTGCCCATGAGGGAAGGGTTAGGACAGCCATAATAGTTGGTGACTCGATAATTAGGCATGTAGATAGCTGGATGGCTGGTGGACGTAAGGATCGCCTGGTAACATGCCTACCTGGTGCAAAGGAAGCGGACCTCACGCACCACCCAGACAAGGTCTTACATAGTGCTGGTGAGGAGTAAGCTGTCTTGGTACATGTCGGTACCAAAGACATAGGAAAATGTGGTAGGGAGGTTCTGGAGACTAAATTTAGGCTTTTAGGTTGGAAGTTGAAATCCAGAACTTCCAGTGTAGTGTTCTCCGAAATGCTTCCCGTTCCACGCATACGACCCAAAAGGCAGGCAGAGCTCCAGAGTCTCAATGCGTGGATGAGACGATGGTGCAAGGATAAGGGTTTTGGATATGTTAGGAACTGGGGAACATTCTAGGGGAAAGGAGGAGCTCTTCCGATGGGATGGGCTTCACCTTAGCCGGGATGGAACCAGGCTGCTGGCATTAACATTTAAAAAGGGGATAGAGTAGCTTTTAAACTAGATAATAGGGGAGAGCCGACAGTTGCCCAAGAATGCATGGTTCGGAACAATGTATCCTTGAAGGGCACATCAGCAGAGAGGTTCCAATAAAGACAAAGGTAGCCCAAATGCCCTTGAGTACAGAGCAGACAGAACTTAACAATTCCAAATTGCCCCTGCCTATCGATAACCAGATTAATATGAATAAAATAAAGTCTCTAAAATACTTATATGCAAATGCTAGAAGTCTAAAAAATAAGATGAGAGAGTTAGAATATATAGCACTAAATGAGAAGTTAGATATGATTGGTATCTCAGAGACATGGTGGAAGGAGGACAACCAGTGGGACACTGTGATATCTGGGTGCAAACTAAATCGCAATGATAGAGCTGATTAAATTGGTGGAGGGGTTGCGCTCTATGTCAGAGAGGGCATTGAGTCACAAAGGATTAAAGTTTTGCAGGAAACAAAATTTGCTGTAGAATCTCTGTGGATTGAAATTCCATGTAAAAAGGGGAAGGCGATGGCAGTGGGGGTGTACTATCAACCCCCTGGTCAGAATAAATAAATGGATGATGAAATGCTCAAAAAAATCAAGGAAGCTAACAAAAGTTACAGCGCAGTAATAATAATGGGTGATTTCAATTACCCCAGTATCGACTGGCTCAGTGTCACAGCAGGACATGCTAGGGAGATAAAGATCCTAGATGAAATAAATGACTGCTTCTTGGAGCAGCTGGTTCATAAACTGACCAGAGGGGAAGCCATATTAGACCTAGTCCTTAGTGGAACACCAGATCTAGTGCAAGAGCTAAGGGCGTTGGGGCCACTTGGCAATAGCGATCATAGCATGATCACATTTGATTTAATTAGTGGAGGAGGGATAGTAAGGAAATCCACAGTACTACCTTTTAACTTTCAAAAGGGAGACTATGATAAAATGAGGAAAATAGTTCAGAAAAAACTAAAAGGAGCAGTTGCAAAGGTTAAAGACTTACATCAAGCTTGGGTGTTGCTGAAAAATACTATCTTGTAAGCCCAGACCAACTGTATTCCACGCTTTAAGAAAAGTGGAAGGAAGTCCAAAAAACTGCACAAGCACTGGCAAGTCAAATGCAAGGCATTGATAAGGCAGGCAAAGGGAGAATTTGAGAAGAAGCTTGCTGCAGAAGCAAAAACGCAAAATAAAGACTTTTTCAAGTACATTCGTAGCAAAAAACCTGTGAGAGTCAGCTGGTCCATTAGATGATAGAGGGGTAAAAGGAGCACTAAGAGGTGACAAGGTGATAGTGGAGAGACTGAATGAATTCTTTGCTTCAGTCTTTACTGAGGAAGATGTAGGGATGTTACCCATGACTGAAGTGCTATTTAAAGGTGTGGAAGAATTGAAGGAAATATCGATACACCGGGAAGATGTATTACAACTATTAGATAAACTGAAGAGTAGCAAATCACCTGGGTCGGATGGTATACATCCAAGGGTGTTGAAAGAACTGAAATATGAGATTGCAGACCTGCTATTAGTAATCTGTGAACTTTCATTAAAATCATCTGTAATACCTGAAGATTAGAGGATCGCCAATATAATGCCAATTTTTAAAAAGGGTTCCAGGGGTGATCCGGAAAACTACAGTCAGTACCAGGAAAAATGGTAGGAACAATCATAAAGAACAAAATTACTCAGCATGTAGATAGTCATGGCATAATGGGAAACAGCCAACATGGCTTTAGACAAAGAAGATCTTGTCTTACTAATCTGTTATGTTTTTTTGAAGGTGTGACTAAACAGGTGGACAAAGGTGAGTCGGTTGATATAGTGTATCTGGACTTTCAGAAAGTCTTTAACAAGGTCCCTCATCAGAGACGTTTGGCAAAACTAAAGAGTCATGGGATAGGAGGCAGTGTACTATGGTGGATCAGGAACTGGTTAAAAGATAGAAAGCAGAGGGTAGGGTTAAATGGCTAATTTTCCCAATGGAGAAAGGTGAATAGTGGTGTACCCCAGGGATCTGTGCTGGGTCCGCTGCTTTTTGACATATTCATAAATGACCTGGAAAAGGGAATAACGAGTGAGGTTATCAAATTTGCAGATGACACAAAACTATTTAAAGTTGTTAAAACCCAAGAGGATTGTGGAAAATTGCAAGAGGATCTTGATAAATTGGAAGACTGGGCATCAAAATGGCAGATGAAATTTAATGTGGACAAGTGCAAAGTTATGCACCTAGGGAAGAACAACCCAAACTATGGTTACACAATGCAAGGTTCCACATTAGGAACCACCACCCAGGAAAAAGATTTAGGCGTCATTGTGGATAACATGTTAAAACCCTCGGCCCAGTGTGCAGCGGCGGCCAAGAGAGCAAATAGAATGCTAGCTGTTGTTGTTGTTGTTAAGTGCCGTCGAGTCGGAGTCGACTCATGGCGACCCTCTGGATAGCTATCCTAAATTGTGTTCGGTCTTCAGTCAGGCGGCTCATTGATGACAGACTGGTACCCGTAGCTGCTGTTATTGTAGCGATCCATCTCATTGCTGGCCTTCCTCTTTTGCGTTGACCTTCTATCTTGCCAAGCATGATGTCTTTCTCTAATGATCTCTCTCTTCGCATGATGTGTCCGAAGTATGAAAGTCGAAGTCTTGTCATCTGAGCTTCTAAAGAAAGCTTAGGTTTGATCTCCTCTAGTACCGACTGGTTTGTTCTTCGGGCAGTCCATGGTATACACAGTATTCGCCGCCAGCACCATAATTCAAAGGCATCAATTTTCTTCCTGTCTGTCTTTTTCACTGTCCAGCTTTCACATCCATATGATGTTATTGAAAATACCATGGCTTGAACAAGTCGAATCTTTGTATGGAGAGACACATCTCTGCTCTTGAGAATCTTATCTAGGTCTTTCATAGCCATTCTGCCAAGAGCAATGCGTCGTCTGATTTCTTGACTGCTTGTTGCTTCTTTATTGATAGTTGATCCAAGTAGGTTAAAGTTGTTCACAATTTCAATTTCTTCTCCTTCAACGATGAACCTGTTGATTATGCCAGTTGTCATGATCTTTGTCTTCTTTACATTAAGGTGCAGGCCCATTTTGAGACTATGTTCTTTGATTGTGAGAAGCAAATGTTTCAGATCATCTTCGCTTTCAGCCAGTAATGTGGTATCATCAGCATAGCGAAGGTTGTTGATGAGTCTTCCACCAATCTTCACACCTCTGTTGTCTTCATACAGTCCTGCTTCTCTGATGATTTGTTCTGCATATAAATTAAACAGGTAGGGGGAAAGTATGCAGCCTTGTCTTACACCTTTGCTTATTTTAAACCATTCTGTTTCTCCTTGTTCCGTTCGAACTGTTGCTTCTTGATCAATGTGCAGATTACGCAAGAGAACGATCAGGTGTTCTGGTATACCCATGCTTCTTAATGTGGCCCAGAGTTTCTCATGGTTTACACAGTCAAAAGCCTTGCTATAGTCGATAAAGCACAAATAGATATCCTTTTGGTATTCTTTAGTCTTTTCAAGGATCCATCTCACATCCGCAATGATGTCTCTCGTTCCTCGCCCTTTCCTGAACCCTGCTTGCACTTCAGGTAGTTCTTGTTCTAGGTATGGCTGTAGTCTCTTTTGAATAATCTTCAGTAGAATCTTGCTGGCATGTGGGATCAGAGCGATTGTGCGATAATTTCCACAGTCAGTTGGATCACCTTTCTTTAGTATTGGTATAAACACAGATCTTTTCCAGTCAGTTGGCCATGATGTTGTCTTCCATATTTCTTGGCAGAGCCTTGTAAGTACGGTAACAGCTGCATCAGATTGCTGCAATACTTCTATGGGAATGCTATCAATGCCTGGTGCTTTGTTCTTTGATAAGGCTTTCAATGCTGCTTCAACTTCTTCTTTCATCACCAATGGTTCCTGATCATAAGGTATAGGTTGAAACGGCTGTTGGTCCACTTGATATTTATCATATAAAAGCTCTGTATATTCCTTCCACCTTTTCTTGATCTTCTCAGCATCATTCAACATAGAACCTTGAGCATCTTGTAACATTCCAATTCGAGGCTGGAACTTTTTCTTTAACTCTCGCAGCTTTAGGAAAGCCGATCTTGTTCTTCCTCTAATAGTTTCTGCTTCTATTTCCTTGCAAGTGTCATTGTAGTACTTTTCCTTGTCCTGTCTTGCTGCACGTTGGAAATCTCTGTTGAGTTCTGCGATTGTCTTTCTTTCTCCTTTGGCTTTAGCTTCTCTGCGTTTCTGGGCAATTTTCAGAGTTTCTTCCGTCATCCATTTTGGCCGTTTTTGCTTTTTAACCTTTTGTAGAGACTTTTCGCTTTCTTCCAGCACAACCTTCTTGATGTCATTCCATAACTCTTCCGGAGCTCTGTCATTTGTATCTAAAGCAGCAAATCGATTTTGCAGGCAGTCTTTAAATTCCAGTGGTATATTCTCAAGGTCATATTTTGGTGCATTCATGAGTGGTTTGCTCTTTTTCAACTTTAGCTTGAGTTTGCATACTAGTAGTTGATGATCTGTACCACAGTCAGCTCCAGGTTTTGTCTTTGTTGATGTTACAGAGCTTTTCCATCGTTGACTTCCACAGATGTAGTCAATTTGATTTTTATACAATCCATTGGGTGAAGTCCATGTGTACAGTCGTCGCTTGTGTTGCTGGAAGAAGGTGTTTGAGATGAATAGATCATTGGTCTTGCAGAATTCTATCAATCTTTCTCCAGCTTCATTTCTGTTGCCAAGTCCATATTTTCCAACTACTTTGCCTTCTTCTTTGTTGCCAACTTTTGCGTTCCAGTCACCCATGACTATCAGGATATCCTGTTTGCATGTTCTGTCAATTTCAGCTTGTACTTGTTCATAGAACTCTTCAATTTCATTCTCTTCTGCAGCTGTTGTTGGGGCATATACTTGAATTATAGTTGTGTTGATAGGCAATCCTCGTAGACGAATAGAGATTAAGCGTTCGCTGACTGCATTGTATTTCATTACAGTTCTTGCAAGTTTCTTCTTTATTATAAATGCAACACCATTTCTTCTTTGTCTTTCATTTCCAGCATAGTAGACCATGTGATCATCTGATGCAAAGTGCCCGATGCCAGTCCATTTCAGTTCGCTGACACCCAACAGATCAAGTTGTACACGTTCCATTTCATTCTTGACCACCTCCAACTTCCCTTGGTTCATGCTTCGTACGTTCCATGTTCCAATGTGTAAGACATCTTTACAGCTTCTGACTCTCATTTCATGCGCAGCTACATCAGCAGTCAGACTTCCCGAGGGCTTTGATCCAACCACATCATAAATGCTGGCTTTACTCTGAAAAGTCTTCAGCTCTTCCCCAGTAGCTAGTTGAGTGCCTTCCGACCTGGGAGTCTCATCTTCCAGCACCATAGCACAATTTGTTTTGTTGTAACTATCCATTGGGTTTTCATGGCAAGATACAGAAGTAGATTGCCAGGCCTTCCTTCCGCGCAGTTTAAGTTTGGTGTTGTTGCCGTTGTCACAGAAATGTGATCCTCCGCCGTCAACACTATCCCATTCTGCTGCTGCCCAGATGGGTGGTTTGTCTTCGTCTGGCACCTCAGCTGAGACCTGTCCATCTTGGGAGACCCTGCCAGTAGTTAAACTACCGATAGTTTAGCTCTCAGCATCACTGATGCACGCAAGCCCTCACAGCACGACAAGCTGCAAACCAAGTGAGAGAGAATGCTAGCTATCATAAGGAAAGGAACGGAATATAAAACAAAAGATATTATAATGCCTCTATATCATTCCATGGTGAGACCGTACCTTGAATATTGTGTGCAATTTTGGTCACCGTTTCTTAAAAAGAATATAGCGTTATTAGAAAAGGTTCCGAGAAGAGCCACCAAAATGGTAAAAGGGATGGAAGTATACTCCTATGAAGAAAGGCTAAAAAGGTAGGGCTCTTTAACCTGGAAAAGAGACGGCTGAGGGGAGATATGATAGAAGTCTATAAATTAATGAACAGAGTGGAACGGGTAAATGTAGATCGATTGTTTACCTTATCAGAATATAGAAAGACTAGGGGACATGCAATGAAGCTACACGGTAAAATATTTAAGACTAATAAAAGAAAATATTTTTTCACTCAACGTGTAATCAAACTCTGGAATTTGTTACCGGAGGATGTAGTAAAGGCTGTTAGTGTAGCTGGGTTTAAATAAGGTTTGGACAAGTTCCTGGAGGAAAGGTCCATAAACCAATTTTAAGAAGGGACCCAGGATATCAATGCTTGACCCAGTACAAGCATTGTGGATCCTGTGTCTTTTGGGAAAACTGCTAGGTACGTATTGAAAGAAAGCTTGATTGTACCGGGTTGGATACACAGTCAGGCCCTGTGTATAACATTATATTACTATAATCCCTAAGAAAGAGTTAATATCATTTGTAGCTCCTTCTTTAATACCATCCTTGAAAACTCTGTAGAAGAAATTGGGTGAAAGGTTTAGATAACATAAACATTAGCCTATGTTATTAGAAAGATAAGTAAAAGGCAAGCTGTTTACCCAGCCTCTTAGTCTCACAGTCTCTGGTCAGAGATATCAAACTGTCATTGTTAGAATTAATTAGAATTAAGGCCTACATAGTCATGCCTGAGAATATATGTATGTCTTTTCATGATTGTCTATGACATGCATGCCTATAGAAAAGTATGTTATGAATATACGTAACACTAGATGTAGAATAGAATATGTATATTATGAATATACGTGATGTGAGACGTAGAATAATAAAGTGAAATTATGCTGTGTAATGGAATCTTTCCATATAAATAAAGTGGCCTAAAGCTAGGATGTCAGAGTAAACATAGGCAGAGGCCTGGCTTGCTCTCCCAAAGCGCTTTGGTCTGTGTGTATAATACAAGTGTGTTGTGTATTATTTACAGTTTTGTGTATTATTTAAAGATTATGATCAATTAACCTTCTCCTTGCTTTGTGTGTGGATTTCTATGACCCAAGAGCCCTATCTGTTATAGGTGAGGGGGGGTGCAGAGTATTCTTTCAGTTTGTGCCGTGACTCGGATCAGATCTCTGCATTCAAGGCAAGGGCAGAAGGTGCCTGAAGATTTGTGAGTATTATGAAAATTACCAGTGATGGGTAATCTGTTAAGGCAAGGGCAGAAGGTGCCTGAACGATTTGTGAGTATTATGAAAATTACCAGTGATGGGTAATCTGTTAAATAGACAGGCTCTGTCTCAGATGCGTGAATGGCATGACAGAGCTAGGGCTTTAGTGTTTAGAAAAGGTAGCCCTTATTGTATGCTTCTATTGTATGTGTGAGAAGCATAGGTGATGTAGCCATCGATTCCGTAGCACATAGGGATTCAGTGACAAAAGGTAATGTGAATTTGCAGTTTCCTTTGGAGGGAACTTTCTCTGTAGATAAGGTCCATTGCCTGAGATATGAGTTAGCAGTTAAAGGTAAACCGTGCAAATGTGCTTACATGGTGGGAACGGATTGTACATGATGAAAACATTAGGAATGTTTATGTTTTGAAACAAAAGTTGTTTGTGTTAGGAAATGTAACTATTGACCAGCTGAGCAAGTGCAGGTCACTCGTGAAGCAGAGCTAAGAGAAAAAGAAAATATTTAAAGAGCAACAGCAGTTAGGGGGAGTAGAATTGTGTATTTTGGATATTTGGAATGTCTCCCAGCTCAAAGAATTGAGAGCATGTTTGAATCAAGAAACAGAAAGTGTTGTAATAAGAATCTTAGAAGTAGCAATAGGTCATAGAGTTTCTGTTGCAAAAGAATTAGCATTCTCGGGAGATAAATTACCTATGCCTGGAGTTCAGGTTAGCAGTAATGATTTGAAATTCAAAGCAGAATTTATAGGTCTTTAAGCAGATTTGTTATTGTGTATTTCTCATTTGTGTGTACTTCTCAAAAGAATTAAGTGTTTCTGATGAAGTGTGATCAATTATATTATGATTTAGGCTCTATTCAGGATGTTCTGTTCAGCCTAATTTATGTTCTGCCACTGTTAAACTGAAGCAGCTGTGGGAAATGATATTGTGACTACTTAAAGAAGTGTTTGATTTGACTAAAACTTTTCCGAATTACAGGGATAACCCTGGTAGATTTTATTATATTTATTTATTATATTCTCTTATATACCGCGCTATTCTGCATCAGTGAGGTTTACATTAAACAAACTGAAATTACATTGAACAGGGCATTATAACTTGGAAATAACTATTTTACAGGGAACATGGGCTATGGAGGGTTAAGTGGCTTGCCCAAGACCACAAGGAGCACCTGTGGGACTAGAAACCCCAGTCCTTCCGGCCCAAGGTTGCTGTCCTCTAGTGGGATTTGAACCCCCGACCTTCCGGCCTGAAGTACCTTGCCCCAACCACTAGGCCACTCCTCCACTCCATTTGTGTCTTTATGGTCTCAGATAATTAATAGTTATAATCCCATTTGGGCAGCTCTAGATAATTTGTGTTTTTTTTTAATCCAGCTGATTTTCATAGGGTCACTCGTTCAGTTCGTGACAGACCCTGTGATAGATTTCCAAAAGAAGACTTAAAGAGATAATTTTGTTTTTGTGTAAAGAAAAAATTGTTAGAATTCCTTACAGTAGTATGCAAACTTGTAAAGGATTGGTCGAGATTAACATCTCTAAGGCAGGATAGGGGTGAAAAAGTTACAGATTTTCACACTAGGTGTATGCTAGCTTTTAAAGACTATTCTGGTGAGGCAGAAGACACACCTTCAGGATTTACTAATATTTTTGTAAATGGATTGATTCCAAGAATAAAGGAAATTTTAGAAACTTCAATAATAGATTGGCCAGCTAGAACAGTTGATGCAATTTTGGAAGGGGCTCGATACAGTGAGTTGAAGTTCCTCAAGGAACAACAGGAACAACAAACCAGATTAGATGTAAAAAAAAAAAAAGCGAAGTTGCTTAATTTGCAGATTGCTTCTATGCAAACTCCCATGGGAAGGGGGAGGGGTAGATTCAGAGCTAGAGGAGGTTATGTGAATTCTCAGCGAGGGTGTGGACAGTCCAGAGAGCTGCGTACGTGTTACACTTGTGGAGAGGCTGGACATTTGCAGCGAGACTGTCCCCAGAATCGGAATCCTGATGGCCAGAGAGCTGATTTTCCTCCTCCCCCTCCAGTACAAGCTGAATTCACTCCAGTATATCAGTGCTTCTCTAACCCAGAAGATTGTGGAGGTGATACATGGGATGCATGACTATTCCTGAATTTGACTGTAACTCCTCAGGGTGAGTTAGAAGCTAAACTGGGAGGTTCTAATTTGAAATTTGTTATTGATACTGGAGCTACAACATCAGCACTGCGTTTACAGGATTTGCCTGCCATCTATCATACTCAATTAGCACAAGCACCGATAGTACATTGTGAAGGCATTGAGGGAAAGATAATTCCTCATTGTAGACTTGAATATTTACCTTTGCAGATTGGAGAGATTGTATATCCAAATACTTTTCTTGTGGGAGACACTTTGCCAGTGAATCTTCTAGGTCGGGATTTTTGGTGTCACATCATGCTACTCTATCCTGGATGGGTGGCAAGTTCTCTTTCAAGCTGTACTCTCTCTCTGAAGTGCCGTCTCCTGCAGATGTCAGTACCATTCATCCTGCTCTTGGAGAACTTCCGTCTACCTTGTGGGCAGTGCCGGGATCTAATGTCGGATGTTTTTCTATCCCGCCTGTGAAAATCACCGTGAAACCTGGAGTTCAGCTTCCTAAACTCAAGAAGTATCCACTGCCAGCAGCTGCCATTGATGGAATTCATCCTGTGACTGAAGATCTTCAGAAACAAGGTATCATTTATTCTACAACTTCATTATGTAAGACTCCAATTCTTCCTGTACTAAAGGCTGACGGTAAGACTTATAGATTTGTGCAAGACCTGTGAGCAGTAAATAATGTGATTTTGCCAATTTTTCCCTTGGTGCCTACTCCACATGATATCTGGACACAGATGCCTTCAGGGACCACCTGGTTTTCTGTTGTAGATTTGAGTTCTGCTTATTTTTCAGTAAGAATTAGCAAAGAAAACCAATAAACCGGTAGTCCTGCATATTTTCACAGGCCTTAAGAACTGTATTATTTGATGTAAGACTCGACCATTCCTCTTTAGTTCAGTAAGTGGATGATTTGCTTTTATGTTCACCATGTTATGAGTTTGTTTGTCAGATTCTTTGTCTCTATTAGCTCATATTACTAATTTAGGTTTGAAGGTTAATCTGTCTAAACTGCAATTTGTATCTCAAAATGTTACTTTCCTGGGTGTTGTTTTAACACCATCTGGTCGTGCAATTACCTCTGCTAGATTGAAACCTATTCTGTCATTGCCTTTTTCCAGCGACACCAGTGTTATTGTGTAGCTTCCTGAGTTTATTAATTTTCTGTAAATAATGGCTAGAGAATTTCTCAAGATCTTACTGCTCCACTTTATGCTCTTATTGGGAAAGAACAATCTGAAGGCCTCATTGTACCCACATTATCACAGTGGGAAGTTTGTTTTAAATGTAAAAATTGCACTGGGAAATGCGCCATGTTTATTGTGTATGATTATTCTTTACCATTCAAATTGTATGTGGCTATTTCTGATTCCTCTGCTACCTGTGTGCTTTTACAAGCTTTCCCAACTGGTTGCAAGCCGGTAGGCTACTTCTCAAAGCGATTTGATGCAGTGACTTTGGGACTCCCACTATGTCTACGTAGTTTGGTAGCAGTGGCTTTTGCAATTGAAACTTACTAATTTTCTGGTTCTACAGCGCCCTTTTGTTCCATCTAACCAAGACTTAGCCTTTGTCCTCCACACGTTTTATTGACTCTGTAATTAATCATTTCTCCGCTTCATGTTTCAGTATGTACTACATCACTATACAACCTTTCAACACTTGTGGAGGAGGATGGGTCTCAAAATTGTTTCCAAACTGTATCTCTACCAGCCCCGGTTTATACCTTTGTTTGTGGATAGTTCTGCTTTTAGAGATGACAAGGGCAAACTTCATGTAGGCTATGCAGTCACTACAGTTTTGTGGAATTTTGGCAATATTTGGCAGCAACGAGGGTTTTGACTTCTGCTAATAAACCAATTAAACATGCTGCATACATTCACCGTTTGTTACAGGCTGTCCTCTTGCCAGCACAAGTTGCAGTTTTAAAATGCAAAGGACATTCTTCTGCTGAAGATTTTGTGTCAAAGGGCAACCATTTTGCAGACCAAGAAGCATGGTGTCACCGACAGTGCTGTATTTAACACCATCTAATATGACTTTGTTTTCCCTTTCATCTTTCTTGCAGCAATAGCAAGATATTTCCTTTGAAACCCAGACTCTGACTTCAAGGGGTGCATCCTGTGATGCTCAGGGCTGCTGGAAAGAGGATCATCTGCTTATTTGTCCTGACAGTCTTTTGTTTCTACTTGCCCTGTTCCTGCATCATAAGCTTTACCGCTGTGGCTATGAATCATGTCTTTTTGGCTCTCTGGTATCACCTGAACTTCTGTTATTTTTTTATTTTTTTTATTTTTGGCACAGCTTGTCTGCACTGTTTCAAAACTGGCACTGTAGGGTCAGCTTAGGGTCAGTTATTATGATTTCTGCCTTCCGAACTCTTTTTGATTTTGCAGCCTGTTTTGCAGATCTGCCCTGTGCCAGAGGAAGGAGGTGGTATTTTTCTGGCGGTCACTTGTCTATTCTCCGGATGGGTAGAAGCTTATCCATTACCAGGTTATTCCTGTCTGGGGTGTTCCTTTTGTTCTTTCTTGTCTGGGTCTAGCCATTGTTGCGAGTGTCTGGGAGGGTATTGAAAATTTGGTTTGGTATTAAGAGACAGCTGCACACTCCTTATCATCCGCAAAGCTCTGGCCAGGTGGAACGGATGAATGGGACAATCAAAAGTCACTTGCGCACTATGACACAGGATTGGGCTACAGATTGGACGGAAGCCCTTCCTTTTGACCTTATGGCAGTGCGTAATTCCCCCCAGCGTGCTCAGGGAGGCCTGACTCCATATGAAATAGTTACTGGACGTCCAGCTACTTCTCCACATTACTTGGCAGTTATCCCAGATCCCCAATTGTTGCGCAGCGATATTTTGACTTATCGCTCACGGTTGCACTCAGTCCTGTCTGTTTCCCTTTTATTGCAAGTGAATCCTCAACGAGATGACAGAATCATCATATCCAGAATCATCAGAATCATCATATCCAGAAGTGAAGTCACCAGACTGGGTCCTGATTAAGAATTTGCATTCAAAGACGCTTCTGGTTCCCAAGTTTCTAGGTCCATTTCGTGTGCTCCTGGTGGGATACTCGGCTTGTAAAGTGAAAGGACATTCTCATTGGATATACCTTACACAGTGTAAAAAGGCTCCTTCACAGACTCCAGACGGCGGCTCCCTTCATCAGTAAATCAAGAAAATACAACGCAGAGACTTATTGAACATTACATTGATATTACAGAAAAGATTATCAGGATTTACATGCTTTTTGAATGAACTACTTATGCAAAAACCTTTTGTCCAGCATTTATACTACTGATTAGGTGGATTAAAGTGGTTTGAAGCAATTGAAGCCTGCATAAAAGGCTCCAGTGCCCTGCCCTTTTGAGGCTTTCCTAACCAGGGCTCCACAGATCAAACAAACAGTAAGGATTTGAGGGTTTCTTTGTTTGTTTTATTATATTACATTGCTAGCTCTCTGACTGGGAGCTCTTAAAAGGGTTTTTTGTATATTTTTTAAAGCAAGGTTACTTTCTTTTTGCTGTTTTAGGGGAACTATCCTTGAGCACAGTAGGTTGCTGAACTCCAGTAACCTCATCAGGTTTAGAAACTGCTAACACCTAATCAGTTGTTAGTTCCCTCCCTACCCACCCCGACTCCCACCCACCCCTAGTGAGCAGTCTTGCTTTATAGGGCACCTCCCCCTTTAACAAATCACAGTGAATTGGACCATCACATTTTGAATATAATTAAAGAGATTTAACTGCTTTTTCTCTGAAAGGACAGCTGCGAAACCGGCTGGTACTTGGTAGATCTCTCTCTTTTGCTTTAACAGATACCTAAGCTCCACGAACAGAACAATGGCTGGGAAGAATCGTATTGCTAAAGCTGTTGCCCCCATTACAGCTTCTGCCTCGGTCCAGACAGAGGTCCTAATGCCAGTTGAAGGACTGGTTCCATGTGCAGGGTGCCTGAATGCTGAAGCTCTGAGGAAACAAGTGGAGGAACTCAGAGAGGAGGTGGCGAGGCTGAGGAGCATTCAAGACAGTGAGAAGTACATTGATGAGATGCTTCTTGCAGCAACCAAGCTCTCCAGCACAGGAGAAGATGGGTGCCAACAGAATGTCGATGGTTGGACACAAGTCACCAGGGCCTGAAAAATCACCAATCCAACTTCTCCAGCCCTTGAATTGAAGAACCATTATGCAGCCCTGGAAGTGGAGGAGGTGAAAGCATCCCTGGAAAGGGAAGAACCAGAGTTCAAGTACCCCAAAGTTGCGGAATCAGTGACCAGAAGGAAACGAAGGGTAGTGGTGGTTGGAGACTCTCTTCTGAGGGGTACTGAGGCATCCATCTGCCGACCAGACTTGATGTCCAGAGAGGTATGCTGTCTGCCTGGTGCCAAAATCCAAGATGTTCCGGAGAGTTTGCCGAGACTCATCAAGCCCACTGACTATTACCCAATGTTGCTAATCCATGTTGGAACAAATGATACTGCCAGGTATACCTCGGAACATATCAAAAGTGACTTCATGGCTCTGGGACAGAGGGTGAAGCAGTTAGGTGCACAGGTGGTGTTCTCTTCAATCCTTCCTGTTGAGGGTGAAGGTCAAGGCAGAGAGGCTCGCATCCTGGAGATGAATGCATGGCTGCGTGGATGGTGTCATCGAGAGCGTTTTGGTTTCCTAGACCATGGGATGCTGTTCCAAGGGTTGCAGAGCAGAGATGGCATCCATCTGTCCAAGAAAGGTCAACGCATCTTTGGTAGTAGACTGGCTAATCTACTGAAGAGGGCTTTAAACTAGATTCGTTGGGGATGGGTGAAGAAAGCCCCCAGGTAAGTGAAAGCCCCCAGGTAGGTGATACATTAAATACCTTTATGGAAATGGGTAACAGGGGTAACATATGGAAAGCAGTGTGTATTAATGCCCGTAGCATGGGAAATAAGATCTCTGAAGTTGAAGCTTTGGTGGGAGTGGCTGACTTGGATTTAGTGGCAGTTACAGAAACGTGGTTCACAGAAAACCATGACTGGGATGTAACTATACCTGGCTATACTTTATTCAGAAAGGACAGGGTAGGAAGAAGGGGAGGAGGAGTGGCACTATATGTAAAAACTACTATTAAAGCTTTGGAATTACAGAGCTTAAAAGGGAGAGAGGAGGCATTGTGGGTTAAACTAGAAAGAGGGAAAGAGAAATCTGTTTGCATTGGTGTGATATACAGACCTCCCTCACAAGAGGAAGAGGTGGACAGAGAGTTAATTGAAGACATATGCAGCATTGCTAGGAAAGGGGAAGTGCTACTGATAGGAGATTTCAATATGCCAGATGTTGATTGGCACATTCCTGCTGCAGTATCATCTAGAAGTAAGGAGATCCTGGATTCTCTACAGGGAGAACTATTCAGGCAATTGGTAACAGAACCCACACGTGAAGGGGCCATACTGGACTTGGTGCTTACCAATGGTGAAAGTGTTTCTGATGTTGTAGTGGGAGATCATTTTGCAACCAGTGATCACCAGATGGTGTGGTTCAGTATTAGGACTAGGGCTGTTAGAATCCATTCCAAGGTGAGGATCTTAGACTTTAGGAAGACTAACTTTGCGAAGATGGGCCAATACCTCAGGGAGTTGTTAGTGGGATGGGAACAGCTGGGGGATGTAGAAAAACAGTGGGCAAAACTGAAAGGGGTTATTTTAAAGGCAACCAACCTTATTGTTAAAATGGTAAATAAAGGCAAAAGGAACAGGAGACCGCTATGGTTTTCGAAGGAAGCAGCTGAAAAAGTGAAGATTCGAATCCTGAAGTTGCTCCAGATCTCCACGGAGCAAAGCCAACCTTCCCTCCTGTTCCTTTTGGACTTGTACAACCTCCTGTAAATCAGTCCTTAAGGATTTCACTTCAGTATTCAAAGAAGCAGCAATCATTTTCAGAGAGGAGTTCATTGCTGACACCACATTCAAAAGCACCTCAAAGGTTACTACTGCAGGACTCACCAAACCGCCGACACCAGAGTAGTCTATCGGGGCCACACTCTCCTGGGCAGAACTGGAAACCTCCTCTCACTCACCAAGCTTCCTACAGCTCCAGGGGACCCACACGGAGCGTTCCCAATGGCAGAAGAGCCCACCACAGCAGCCTCCCGTGGCGTACTGGTAGTCACGCCAGCAGGCGTCTCTCCACTGCCCGAGAATCCGCATCTGGGGCAAGGCGGGGGGTGCCTGCTGCTCCGGGGATAAAAAAATCCCGGATGTGCTCAGGTTCGGAGACCCCTCCAGACCTGTCGAAGATGTCGCTCGCTCCCCCGGCACTGAAAAGCCGCACATCTGCAGTGTCTTTTGAGCCGCGCCGAGCATAGTTTAAAGATGAGGTCAGAGAGGCTGTTGTTGCCAAAAAAGCATTTTTCAGGAAATGGAAAAAAGAACCAAATGACGAAAACTGGAAACAGCACAAGCTCTGGCAAGTTAAATGCAAGGCAAAGAGAGAATTTGAGAAGAAACTTGCTGTGGAAGCAAAAACGCATAATAAAGACTTTTTCAAGTACATTTGTAGCAAATAACCTATGAGAGAGTCAGTTGGACCATTAGATGATAGAGGGGTAAAAGGGGCAGTTAGATGATAGAGGGGTAAAAGGGACAAGGCTATAGAGGAGAGACTGAATGAATTCTTTGCTTCGGTCTTTACTGAGGAAGATGTAAGAATGTTACCCATGACTGAAGTGGTATTTAAAGGTGATACTACAGAGAAATTGAAAGAAATATCAATACACCAGGAAGATATATTACAACTATTTGATAAACTGAAGAGTAGCAAATCACCTGAACTGGATGGTATACATCCAAGGGTGTTGAAAGAACTGAAATATAAGATTGCAGACCTGCTATCATCTGTGTAAAAGGGACCCAGGATATCACTGCTTGACCCAATACAAGCATTGAGGAACCTGTGTCTTTTGGGGAGAGTGCTAGGTACTGTCATACCCCGCCCTCTGCCTTAGGCTTGGAGGGCTGGGGTAGCCATTATTTTTCTCTATTGAAGGTTAAATCAACTAACTTTCCTCTCGTGATGCATGCTGGGAAAAGGAGTTTTCCTTCTGATAGTAAATAGTCATGAAGCCAGAGTTATAGGCAAAACTATAACAAAGTTTATTTCTCCCAAAAGCAAAGGTTCAAAGTAAGTTGCACCAGGATACTTCTCCAGTATTTGTTCAGAAAGGCTCTTTATACAAGTGTGCTGGCTGAGCTTTTACATTCATTCACTCCAAATGCAGCTGCTTCTCACGTATACAGAAAAAGAACAAAACATGGCAGCTTCCTTTACCAAAGAAAACATCTTCTTTTCTTTAGGTTACACTCAGCTTATACTATACAGTTTAGCAGAGGCTTTCAATACTGTCTGCAAAGCACAAAGTACAATCCATAAGTTGTTCTGGCTGTAAGGAATCACTCTCCTTAGAGTCCACCTGCATTGCTTCAGGTTCTTGTGCTGCACTGCCTTGCTTTAAGCTACTGGCGAATGCATCAGGGTGTTTTCTCCCTAAAACTCCCTGTGGGTCTTTTAAACACAGCTCTAGTGAATAGGGATAAGGAGTACCTGAGCCTGAGGAAACTCCTCTCTCTACAGCTGTGCGGCTATCTCTTGCCAGCTTTGGAGAAACAGTCCCTTGTCCCTTAGCTTAGGTTCCTCCCTGGAGCTCTGCCACGGTTCTCCATTCAAGGCTGGGCTCTGCAGACTTCTGCACTGAGTCTTAGGCACCCACCTCTTAACTCTCTGAATCTTTTCCTTCAGTGCTGGGGTTTGAAGGTTTTCCTGCTCTTTCTCTCTGAGCACTCCAGACTACCTTCGTGTCCTCTCTCCTTCTGCTTTGCTTGCTTGAGTTCCTTTCCTCCACGTGGCTTCCTTCCTCCAGCTACTGTGTTTCCTCCAACTGTGCTCCCGTCTGGGCTGCCTTCCGTGCTGCTCTCTCTCGTGCTGCTCTCCCTCGGTCTGCCCTCTCTCACTCTCCAGCCCTGGTTTATATCCCTGTTTTCTGATAAACCTCCCTGACTCTCTAGACAGGTGTTTGTAATCAGTTTCAAAGCCTGTTGCTACGTCATCAGGGGTTGGGTGTGTCAGCTTAGATTTTGAATCCCTGTGTTTGTTTTCTCCAGAGAATTGCTGGAACGTGTGCTCTACAGGGCTGTGACCTTTCCTAAAGGTAGAATCATTCTTTTCTTCTACTTCCATGGGCTCACTAGAGTCTTCCTTAACACATATCCCCCCCCCCCCTTAAGATATTACGGGCTAGCGACATTTCACCTGCACAGCTCGTAATCCGCGATAGGGCATCGGCAATTTGGTGCAACCTTCCCGCCCTGTGCTCTACCTTAAAGTTGAAGGCTTGTAATGCCATATGCCAATGGGTCAGACGAGCATTATGGTTCTTCATTTGATTCAACCATTTTAAGGGCACATGGTCCGTGATCAATAAGAACCTCCGTCCGGTGAGATAAAATCTAAGGGCCTCCACCGCCTATTTGATGGCCAAACATTCCCTTTCGATCGTCGAGTATTTCTGCTCCGCCTGGGACAGCTTTTTACTCAGGAACATCACCGGATGTTCCGTTCCCTTATACATCTGCGATAGAACCGCTCCCAGGCCTGTCTCTGATGCGTCTGTTTGGACGATAAATGGCTGCCCAAAATCCACACCACGCAACACTGGTGCTTCACACAGCTTCCCTTTTAATACTGTGAAAACCTTCTCCGCCTCTGGGGTCCACTTGAGGTTGTTCAGTGCATTTTTCTTAAGCATGTCGGTAAATAAGGAACTCTCCTCGGCGAAATGAGGGATGAAACGTCGGTAGTATCCGATTAGGCCTAAAAAACTCCTCAACTGTTTTTTATTCATGGGCCTAGGAAAGTTTTTAACACTATCTATTTTATTCATCAGAGGTCTGACCATACCTCGCCCGACCATGTGTCCGAGGTATTTCACCTCTTTTCCGGCGAACATACACTTCCCTGGGTTCAGGGTAAGACTGGCCCGTCTCATAGCACGTAGCACTGCTTCTACCCTAGCTAAATGTTGAGCCCAACTGGAACTGTGTATGATGATATCGTCCATATAAGCCACGGCATACTCCTGGTGTAGACGTAAAAGTGGTCTAACAATCCGGCAGGTTGCCGCTGCACCATGTAGGCCAAAGGGCATCCTTCTAAACTGGAAAAGTCCAATGGGTGTACTGAAAGCAGTCTTCGGTCTTGACTCTCGGGTCAGGGGAATTTGCCAATAACCCTTGGTCATATCTAATGTAATTAGAAAATGAGCATGTCCCAAGCGATCTAATAATTCCTCAATGCGGGGCATAGGGTATGCATCAAACATTGAAATGGCGTTCACCTGCCTGAAGTCTATGCAAAACCTCAAAGTGCCATCAGGTTTTGGCACTAGCACAATGGGGCTACACCAGGGACTTTTGGACTCTTCTATAATTCCCATTTCCAGCATCTCCCTTACCTGGGCCACTACCTCTTGTTTTCTGGCCTCCGGCAGCCGATATGGTCTTTGCCTCACCACCTTCCCAGGTGGGGTTATAATTTCATGGGCCACTAACTTGGTCTCTCCGGGGATCGGTGTCAAGACATCCGTAAATTTTGCCAGTAATCCAGCTAGTTCTTGCCTTTGCCGCAAGGAAAGTTCATCGCCTACTCAAGGCTCTGGTTTCGACTTGCATTCCGCCAGTTGCGGACCTAAATCCTCTTCCACTTTCTCCTCAGTGGTGGCAGTTAGTCCTTTCACCTCAGCTCGTCCAGTGGATCCGAACCCTCCGGTTCCTCGACTTGTAGGAGTCACCATGGGTACTTCTTCTAACAAGGGAAACCCTACCCTCTCACAAATGAGCTGAGCCACTCGATCACCCACCTTTACTAGGAAATCCTCTTCACCAAAATTGAAGAGCAATACCTTAATTACGCCCCTGTAATCTGGGTCAATAACACCCGCACCCACGTCTAGAAAATGCTTTAAGGCCAAACCAGAGCATGGTGCAATCCAGCCTTAACACCCAATGTGAATTTCCATTTGTAGGCCAGTGTCTACTAGGGCCTTTCCGTGTTTGGGGATAATTTCTTCTACAGCACTGCACAAATCATAGCCCGTTGCGTTGGGTGAGGCTCTCTGTGGACTCTGCGCTTTCGGAGATACTTTGCAAAACTTTAATATAAATTTTGGCTTGTCTGGTGAATCATTTTTCAGAGGCCGCTCCTTCTGACCTGGCTTCCTGGGCTTCTCAAACAGTGGACTGGGCACCACTGTTAGCATAGCCTCTGCCCTCTGATCAAAATCTTGTTCTAGCCTTTCTTCCAGATCAAACTCAGTTCTCCCTTGAGACCTAAACTGTCTTTCCTGACGTATCTCTGTCTTTCCCTTTTTACACCTATCTGCAGGGGAAGCTACTAGGTCGTCGTGTGCTGGTAGTTCACATAGTGACTCATCTGGGGGTTCCTCCTTTTCACCTGGGTTTGCTGACTGGGATCGAGTAGATACCAGACCCACTTTTGGATGTAGGCCCTTCTCCAATCCTCTTTTGAACTGGGGCCAATCCCTACCTAGCACTAGGTCATGGGGTAATCTCGGGACTACAGCTACCAGGACTTCCCTTTGTGTTCCTAACCCCTTTATTAGCAGCTTGTACATGGGATAGAAGGATGATGATCCGTGGATACACCTGATCCTGACCTTTCCCTCTGGTCTGCTCGGTACAAATTCACTCTGTGCTTCTATTGTCTGCCAGAGTCTCTTAGAGATCATACTCTGGTCAGCACCTGAGTCTAGTAGAGTGTTAACAGAAATGCCCTGAACATCAACATTCAGCAGGAACCCTTCTCTTATGTGGTTCACATTAGCACTTATTAATGCATTGCGTGTACTGCATTCCTTTTTCAGGTGACCTAGCTTCCCACATTGAAAACATTTTCTCATTATCAAATTACTTTCTTGCTTAGGCAAATAAGCTTTCATACATTCCACCTTTTGCCTGGGTCCTCTTTCTGATCTTACAAAACTAGCCTCCGCTGCCCTTCTCAGAGCGCCCCCTTTTTCCTGACCAGCCAATTCTGCTTCTAGATATCTTTCGGTCAGCAGGGTTGCTTCTGTCGAGGTCTGGCAGTTTTGTAATATCAAGTAGGACTGAATTTCCTTAGGTATCGCATTCATGAACTGTTCTAATACAATTGCATCTATTAGAGTTTCTATGGTTTTACCTTCTGGAGCTAACCATTTTTCAGTTAAGGCTTTGACCCTTTGGCACAGAGCCTTAGGTGTCTCACCAGCTCCTAACTTTGTAGCTCTCAACATGCGATGGTAGACCATCGGAGTTAAACCTAAACAATCTCTTATGGCCTTTTTTAGCTCCCCATAATCCGTAGCAAGTGCTGCCGGCATGGCCCTGAAGGCTAATAAGGCCTCTCCTGTAAGGGATGCAGCTAGCCGTACAGCCCACTGTTCTATTGGCCACCCCACCGTATGTGCAACTCGCTCAAAAGCTTCAATGAAATCGTCCACATTATCTCCTACTGTAAGTTGTCCAAACGAGAAAGTCCCACAAGTTTGTGGTCCTACCACACAGGTATGTGTTGCTGCTTCCAGCGGCGATGTACTTAATGTAGCTCCCACTGTCGCTTTCTGACTCGCAAGCAACGCCTCCATTAAGTCTAGCATAGGCTTCTGCTGGGCCTGCAGAGCGGCCGCAGCCTGCTCCTGCGCATGATGAGCCATCTACCTCTGCTTCTCAAACTGGGACGCCATCCACTGCAAAACATCTTTGGGATCCATCTTGGTAGTTTTTCTCTGCAGAAAGAAAAGAAAAACACAGCCCACCAAGTGCGATATCACCAGACTTTCAGCTAGTCTCCCTTAGGCTAAACGTTTGGAGTCTCTCTTCTTCCTCACTTGAATCCTATATTACCCATGCCCAAATACTCGTTACCTGAGCATAGGCGTCGATTCACGCCTTGAAAAGTAGAGTATCGCTGGTCTCCAGTTGCTATAGCTGACCTGCCAGCGATTCTTCACTCTGCCCTCCAGAGTACAGCTTAGCAGTAGGTACTTGCAGAAATCCTTCGGTGAAAATCCTGAAGTGTTTTTTTTGTAAATCCTGATGTAACGATCATCCAACAACTACGCCACTTGTCATAGCCCGCCCTCTGCCTTAGGCTTGGAGGGCTGGGGTAGCCATTATTTTTCTCTATTGAAGGTTAAATCAACTAACTTTCCTCTTGTGATGCATGCTGGGAAAAGGAGTTTTCCTTCTGAAAGAAAATAGTCATGAAGCCAGAGTTATAGGCAAAACTATAACAAAGTTTATTTCTCCCAAAAGCAAAGGTTCAAAGTAAGTTGCACCAGGATACTTCTCCAGTATTTGTTCAGAAAGGCTCTTTATACAAGTGTGCTGGCTGAGCTTTTACATTCATTCACTCCAAATGCAGCTGCTTCTCACGTATACAGAAAAAGAACAAAACATGGCAGCTTCCTTTACCAAAGAAAATATCTTCTTTTCTTTAGGTTACACTCAGCTTATACTATACAGTTTAGCAGAGACTTTCAATACTGTCTGCAAAGCACAAAGTACAATCCATATGTTGTTCTGGCTGTAAGGAATCACTCTCCTTAGAGTCCACCTGCATTGCTTCAGGTTCTTGTGCTGCACTGCCTTGCTTTAAGCTACTGGCGAATGCATCAGGGTGTTTTCTCCCTAAAACTCCCTGTGGGTCTTTTAAACACAGCTCTAGTGAATAGGGATAAGGAGTACCTGAGCCTGAGGAAACTCCTCTCTCTACAGCTGTGCGGCTATCTCTTGCCAGCTTTGGGGAAACAGTCCCTTGTCCCTTAGCTTAGGTTCCTCCCTGGAGCTCTGCCATGGTCCTCCATTCAAGGCTGGGCTCTGCAGACTTCTGCACTGAGTCTTAGGCACCCACCTCTTAACTCTCTGAACCTTTTCCTTCAGTGCTGGGGTTTGAAAGTTTTCCTGCTCTTTCTCTCTGAGCACTCCAGACCACCTTCATGTCCTCTCCCCTTCTGCTTTGCTTACTTCAGTTCCTTTCCTCCACGTGGCTTCCTTCCTCCAGCTACTGTGTTTCCTCCAACTGTGCTCCCATCTGGGCTGCCTTCCGTGCTGCTCTCTCTCGTGCTGCTCTCCCTCGGGCTGCTCTCCCTCGGTCTGCCCTCTCTCACTCTCCAGCCCTGGTTTATATCCCTGTTTTCTGATAAACCTCCCTGACTCTCTAGACAGGTGTTTGTAATCAGTTTCCAAGCCTGTTGCTACGTCTTCAGGGCTTGGGTGTGTCAGCTTAGCTTTTGAATCCCTGTGTTTGTTTTCTCCAGAGAACTGCTGGAACGTGTGCTTTGCAGGGCTGTGACCTTTCCTAAAGGTAGAATCATTCTTTTCTTCTACTTCCATGGGCTCACTAGAGTATTCCTTATCACAGTACTTATGACCTAGATTGTCCACTGTTGGAAACAGGATACTGGGCTTGATGGACCTTGGTCTGACCCAGTATGGCAAATCTTATATTCTTATGTTCAGTGCATTGGTGTAACATATCTGCCCATGGAGCTCATGACTAACAGTGTTTGGCTACAGGGTTGTGGGGTGGGGGTGGCCTGCTGCCAATGTGCTATGTCTCTGGTGCCATGTCTGTATACTGCACACACTGTCAAGATGGGTGTATCCTACAGCATGTTGATACTTTTCCTAATGTATGACATGTAGAGTGGAGTGTCTCTGGCACAGATGCAATGATTGGATGTGTCCTGAGGTGTTGCAGATGGAGATGTGGGCCAGGGTTAGGTCTGGCATGACATGTGTCATGTAAGAATAGGACCTGTGCTGCCAGTGTGTATGTGGTCCAATAGGACTGGCATGCACCACTGGGACATGGTGCACCCTATAATTAGCTGTCAAAGGCATGTTGTAGGATGGTAGTTCAGTCTGGATAACACGTGGATGCCACAGCTGAGTTCCTAAGTATGTATATCTGCCTATTGTATATTGTAACTGATTCCATGGATTTGTTGGCAAAACAGAGGTGTGTGTGGTCTGATCATCACACTGTGTGTCTGGACGGTATAGTGAAAGGGTGAGTGTTGGGTCTGTGTAGCACTAGGAGGATATGTATGTATCTGCACAGTAACATCAATTGACAGTCCTGACATGTCTCCCAGCCCCATTGACACCCCACACAGGTGCCCTAACAGTTACCATGCAGTCATGCCACTGCTGTGCCCATGCCATGACAACTCACACCCCACCCCTGGAACCACCAGGGACGTATGCTGCCACCAGTCATCACCACCTACAACCCCAACCGGCACATGGCCAATGCCAGACATGCTGGACACAACATTGTCATATGGCTAAGGTCCCTACAGTGACCAATGTGACCACTCAAGCTACATACTTGTCTGATCTTCTACAATTTCATACTCCCAGCCGCTCCCTTAGGTCCATACACATCAATCGCCTTCACCTTCCCTCCCCTTCACATGCTCATCTCCAGTCCACCCGTAACTATGCATTTTTCTTTGCTGGCTCTGCCCTATGGAACTCCCTCCCCACCTCCCTCCATCTGGAACAAAGCTACCGCACTTTTAAGGTTCAGTTGAAGACCTATCTTTTCAACAAAGCATTTGATCTACCCACTGCCCATGTTTAGTCCTGTGTGCTCTTCTCTCTTAGTCTAATTTAATATGTCTGCATATATGTCTACCCAGCTTCTCACTCTCTGTTTTGTCCTATGTGTTCCTCTCTCTTCGTCATGTTCACCGTATATGCATGTTATGCTTGCTCTGTTCTCTCACTTTTCTGTCTACCATTGTAACTTCTTTTTCCTTTTCGGTGCCCATGGCCCAATTCAATATTATTTGAATTTGTAAACCGCCTTGTTTTTATTTGAAGGGCGGTATAGCAAGTGAAATAAACATAAACATACTATGTGTAGCACCTCACTTGAAGTTGTCCCCTCACCAGCCTAGATGGCATTGTGCACCATCCCCCCCCCCCAAGCACACAAACACATCTGATAATATAGCCAGTGCCATTGTAGGGCTGTACTGTCCCACATGTCCTCCCAACACCACAGCAAGATGGCACCAGTCACATGCCATCCCCTCTGTCCCATCCCCTGCATCCCTATCACCACACACCTGTGTCATGGACAGCTACACTATGCCATTGTGTCCCTGCATGCACCAATGTTGAATAAAGTGTTGATGTGCTGCATGTGACTCTGAACCATCACATGATGCACCACTGTCATGCACATTGGCAGCATGTATGTACAGTGCATTGCAAAGGTATCCATCCCCTTTGCGTTAAGCATGTCATGCAGTGTTACAACCTGGAAACAACATGGGCTGTGGGTTCTTGACACCATGTAATGTACACAACATACCAACAAGTATTAAGGTGCAGGACATATTTCATTGTGACAGACAATACATAGGCCAGTAAATACATAAAGGCAGGAATGTGGCTATGTGTGCACCCCCTAATACTAATACAATGTGGGGCCACTGTTTGCTGCAATTATATCTGCAACTATCCTGGGGAATGGCACTACTGGGCATGTGCATCTCGGCATCGGGATGTGACCCAAGTCTTCTACGGCACAGTGCTCCTAATCAATATATTGTGCTAATATGCATTGGTGTACAGCACTCCTTCTGTGCCACCACGGTTACCAATTGCACCAAATTGTGCACTTTGCCAACATCACCCAATGGCATTCATCTGTGTCACATTAGGGAGGCTTTGGGTCACTGTCCTGTAGGATGGTGAACCTTTGTCCCTGTCTCCAATTTCAAACAGACCATTACAGGTTTTCCATAATTACTGTGGTGTGCTTGATGGCATCCATTGTTCCATTACACCTGGCCACCTTTCCTGCCCCAACAATGAAAAATGTCCACATGGCATGCTGCCGCCATCACATGTTTCACTGTGGGAATGGTTGCCCTGAGATGATGGTAAATGATCACATTGGTTAACACATGGTGTTTCCCATGATGGCCAAAGGGTTCATGGTTTCGTCTCAACTGCCCTCATGAGCTACAGGTCTGATATCTTTATGTGAGCAGTGGCTCGCTCATGGCCATAGTTCTCTTTTGTCCCACTCTGTGGAGTCTATGGCTTAAGGTGGTCCCATAGACACATACCCACATCTCCACTGTAGACCTGTGCAGCTCCCTCAGTGATACCCATAGAAGTGTTCTAGGATCTCTGGTCATTGACCTCCTTGGCTGGTCAGGGGGTTTGCATGGAAAGCCTCCACTTTCAAATGTGTAGACCCGCGCTTACAGGGATGTTCCCTCGGACCAGTCCCCACCCACCTCCCAGAGGTGTTCACCTCCCAAGGACACATCCTTTCTGGTGTTCATACGGGACATGGTGCGGGCCCTCAAGCTGGCCATGCAGGCTGAGGAAGAGCTGAGGGCAGAGGAACTCGATATCTTACAGTATGAGTCCCTGCCCCGGGAGTCTCTTATGGTCCCAGTGCCTCCCATCCTGTCCCGGCTGCTCCTCCGCATGTGGGAGCCGCCGGCCTTGGTCCCCATGTAATGAAGCTACAGGGTAAACTATTTAAGACAAATAAAAGAAAATATTTTTTCACTCAATGTGTAAACAAACTCTGCAATTTGTTACCAGAGGATGTAGTAAAGGCTGTAGCTGGGTTTAAAAAAGGTTTGGACAAGTTCCGGGAGGAAAGGTCCATAAACCATTATTAAAAAGGGACCCAGGATATCAATGCTTGACCCAATACAAGCATTGTGGAACCTGTGTCTCTTGTGGATACTGCTAGGTACGTATGACCTAGATTGGCCACTGTTGGAAACAGGATACTGGGCTTGATGGACCTTGGTCTGACCCAGTATGGCATATCTTATGTTCTTATGTTCTTATCATGAGCAAATGCCTCGATGCCAGCACGGCCCATGTTTCCAAAAGACCCAGCTCCCGCACACCTCCATGGTAGTGGAATCGGCGATGTAGAAGCAAAAGAGCCCGAAGTCACATTCTTCAGTCCCACCGGGCAAGGCCTATCAAGAGTCCATGCTGACATGCCATATTCAGGCCTATCAACTGTACATGGGCATGTTCCTGCGCGACCTCGCCAAACAGCTCGGCAGTTTTTCCACAGGTCTTGGGGGTGAACAACTTCTCAGGTTCCAGACCCTCCTGAGGTTGGTCACAGATTGCTCGAAGTACCTCTCCCGCGCCATGTACGACAGGTTTGAATCCTCTGCCTGAGTAGTGGCAGCGGGCATTGGGGCCCAGCGCCAGGCATAGCGCCAGTCCTCGGACCTAGAGCAATGGGTCTAGGAGAAACTCCTGGTTGTCCCCTGCCTAGGTGAACAACTGTCCAGCAAGCCCATGGAGGATAAGGTCGCTGAAATTGAAACTGAGTTCGTAACTCAAACCCGCTTCTCGCATAAGACCTCTTCTCTCCCGTGGAAGAAGCCATTGGTGAAAAAGCCGTTCTTCCAGAAGAAGAGGCTCCCCTACCGGGGATATCCGCCCTACCCGCCAATCCCCGCACCGCCTATTGGCACGCAGGGTACGGGAGATACACAGGCTACCGCAAGCCTAAAGGGCCTAAAGCCCAACCACCAGCGCCCCCTCAACCCGCACAGGGGTTTTGATGCTGAGGGCATAGTCTCTCGCCCCCCGGAGGGGCTTCTGCCTGTGGGGGGATGCCTGTCCCTTTCCGCGCCCCAATGGGCATCGATCACATCGGACACATGGGACCTCAGGATGGTCCAGGACGGTTACTGTCTTCATCTGGACAGGCTCCCTCCTCTCTTCTCCCCAGCGGAGCCTTCTCGGCTTCCTTCACACCAGGCTTGCTTACAACAAGAGCCTTGCCAACCTCCTCGGCCAGCGGGCAGTCGAAAAGGTACCACCGCACCTCTGAGATCGAGGGTTCCACTCCTGATACTTCCTTGTTCTGAAGAAGATGGGGGGCCTACGTCCCATCCTCCATCTCAGGAACCTAAACAAGCGCTTTCGACGGGGGTGAGAGCAGGAGCTCCCCCCTTCCTCCTCAAGCCCGCCAATCACCATCGGGGCCCAACGGCTTAAGAACCGCCGTTGCCGGGGCCCAGGAGGAGCAGCGCTTTTGACGGGGGTGAGAGCAGGAGCTCCCCCCTTCCTCCCCGAGCCCGCCAATCACCATCGGGGTCCAACGGCTTAAGAACCGCCGTTGCCGGGGCCCAGGAGGAGCAGCGCTTTCGACGGGGGTGAGAGCAGGAGCTCCCCCCTTCCTACCTGAGCCCGCCAATCACCATCGGGGCCCAACGGCTTAAGATCCGCCGTTGCCGGGGCCCAGGAGGAGCAGCGCTTTCGACGGGGGTGAGAGCAGGAGCTCCCCCCTTCCTCCCCGAGCCCACCAATCACCATCGGGGCCCAACGGCTTAAGAACCGCCATTGCCGGGGCACGCCCGCGCCTTGCGGGCCCGCGCCTGAGGGCCCTTTGGCGTGGCCCTTAGGCGTTGGTCCATGGCATCTGTATCTGGAGTCCTTGTTGATCTACTGATGTCCTACCTATGTATCAGGGTAATGTGCTGCTCCGTTGTCCTTCTCCTCCTCTTATCTGTAGACTGTTTCTGTCCTCTACTCTGTCCTATCTTATAAATGGCGTTCTTTTCTTGTTTCCCTAAATGAAGTAATATTGTAAACCGCTCTAATACCTTTGGGTCTGAGCGGTATATCAAATTCAATAAACATAAACATAAACATAAGTTTCTGGTATGGGAGAAGTTCAAAATGCTATCGCTTGGTGTCCTGCTGCCCTTCCTCCAGCAGGGCGATTGGCTATGCTCCTTGGACCTCAGTGACACTTATGCCCACATTCTGGTCCACCCCCAGCACAGGCAGTACCTGCGCTTCAGGGTATAGGGAGAGCATTACCAGTACAGGGTGCTCCCCTTCGGGCTCACGTCTGCCTCACAGGTCTTCATCAAGTATCTTTCTGCAGCCGCCGCCTATCTCTGGCAGCAGGGCACACCCATTTTTCCTTATGTAGATGACTGGCTCGTCATGGGGGCATCAACCGAGGAAGCCCATCTTGCGGCATCGCTCATGATATTTCTCCTCGAGTGCCTCGGCTTCTTGGTCAATTACTCCAAGTCCCACCTCGAACCGGTGCAGACCATGGAGTTCATCGGCGCACTCCTCGACACGGAGTGGGTGACCGCCTTCCTGTCCCGGGATCATGCGAACCATCTCCGTGCCCTGGCAGCCAAAGTCCAAGGCCATGTTCTGATTCCATAAGTGAGGACTGACTTCCTACTTGTTTCTGGAGAAAGCATAGTGACTCACCTGTAACAGGTGTTCTCCAGGGACAGCAGGAATCAGTCCTCACTACCCTCTCAACTCCCCTGAAGAGTTGCTAATTGTTTTGTACGTCCCTTGCCATCTGCTTAGTAGGGCTCTAGCTATGGGACCTGACTGAGCAAGATGGCACCTTTGGGCGGGAAGAGGACCCCACATGCATGGCAGCAATCCCAAAGGCTTTCTTTGAAAGCTGGGGAATTGCTCCGTGCGGGCTCCATCGGTGCCAACGTCACCCATAAGTGAGGACTGATTCCTGTTGTCCCTGGAGAACACCTGTTACAGGTGAGTAACTACAATTTGTCCAGCCAACAGCCACCATCAGCACCAGAGGCCACCACAAGGGGTGCTAGGGGGGCAGGACGGCATGGCCATGGGCAGCCACATAGGCACTGACTATGGGCAGGGAGATGCTGGGCATCAGTTACGGCTGCATCTTGTGTAATATGTGCCAACAGGACCTCCAGCAAAGGCCATGAGGAGAGGGGACACATGAAAGAGGAGTGCCAAAGCCAGTTCCCTGAAATCAGCAACAACTGCAGGGCAAAGTACACAAATTCATCCATGAAAGGAACGGGACTGATAGGGAACCCCAACAGAGGTTAACAGAGCAGGGACGCGTGAGGGGTATGCTGCATAGGATGCCAAAGACAACCCCTGCAGTTGAACCCTGGCAGAACAAAATGGCAGAGGAGTGGGCAGTGCTGGCCAACCTGAGAGCGAGAGATCTAGTAAATAATATCTCCTTAGTAGTAACAGATGTGTTAGAGGACAGATTGAATGACTGCAATACACAGTGGCTGGAAGAAAGGTATCCTGGCAGGCTCAAGCAGCTCAAATATATATTAAAACCCAGAAGAAAGCATCTAGTTTAATTTCATACTCAGTCAGGGCTCAGTATCAGTAGATTTAAATCAGCTCAGAGTATAAATTTGAATTAAAGGAAAAGAGGGTCCATATGTTTTGAACAAAACATTGTTTCCAGAGACCTTTACAAAGTGGCCTAATAGATGGGGAGCAAGAGACCTGTGAAAAAATACTGAATAGGTGTTAAAGCCAAGGGACAGGTCAAAGGGGCACTTTGAAAGGCACCCCCTAACCAAGGAAGGGCTGTGTGAAGCACCCAGGATATTGGTCATGGAAAGGGTACTGTGTGACAGCCAGCTATTACTATATCTTCTGTCCCCTCTCCCTCCCACCCATCCCTGGTATAATCATAGCTTATTAGGTGTGTAAACCTCTTAAAGGGAAGGAGGTGCCATATTCATTCTCAGGTACAGCTGTGTATCCTCATTAGGCATACATTCATGACTTAAGGAGAACAAAGGCCAATAAATGTTTTGGTATAGTTTCATATTTATTTATTTAGACAGATTTGTATGCCACCTTATCCTTCAATCAAGGTGGTCACGTCACATTACAATTGGAGGGTTACATTTAACATTAGGGTACGTGTAAACATTTAGACAGTTCAGTTACTTATTAGCATTTAGACTGTACAATTGAAGGTAACATTTAACATGAGGGTATGTGTAAACATTTAACATTAATGTAAGTGTAAACATTTAGACAGTACAGTTACTTATCGGCATTTAGACAGTACAATTTAAGAAAGCATTAAACATGTATGATAAACTTGTGTGTGTGAATAGGAGGGTGCGTGCTTGGTTGGCGGCTGAAGTAGTATTTCAGTTTGGGTATGGGAGGTTGCCTGGATGCTCATATGTTTCTATAAATAAAAATGTTTTGAGGTCTTTGCGGAAGTCTGCGAGGTCATCTAATGCCCTCAGGCTTGTTGGGAGGGAGTTCCATAGTGTGGATGCCAGTAGTGATGGTGCTCTTTTTAAAGTTGTTTGTTTGGTTTTGTGATAGCCTGCAGGTGTGCCGATCATGTTGTCATTATTGGTTCTTCTTGGTCTGTTGCTGATATCCCTTGTTATAATGTTTTGGAGTATGTCTGCTGAGAGATGGTGAATGACTTTGAAGATGATCATGATTGTTTTGTATTTAGCTCTTGCCACCATTGGAAGCCAGTGCAGTTGTTGTAAGATGGGAGTGATGTGCTCAGTCCTTGGTGTGTCTGTAATGATGCATGCTGTGGTGTTTTGTACCATCTGTAGTGGGTGGAGTGTCTGCTGAGGAAGGCCTTGATATAGTGAGTTTCCATAATCAAGCAGTGGTGTAATGAGTGCTTGGCACACTGTGCGGAAGTGGTCCTGATGGAGCATTGGTTTGATTTGTCTGATTGTTTTCAACCGTTGATAGACCTTGTTTGCGGTTTTGGTGATGTTGGATTTCAGGTTCAGAGCTCTGTCTAGTGTGATGCCCAGATACTTAATTTCTTCTTTGACTACTATGTATTTGTCTAGGATGCTGATAGTTTGTGGAGGTACGAAGGTGGGGTTCCTGGTGATGAACATTGCCTCAGTTTTATCGTAGTTGACCGTTAAGTTGTTGGCTATGAGCCAGTCATTCATATCTTTGAGGCATTTGGTTATTATTGTGGTGTTTAGTGCTAGTAGGTTGATTGGAGCGTACACCATGATGTCGTCAGCGTAAATGTGATAGTGAAGTTTGTGGTGCTTGATGATGTTACATATGGGCTGTATGTAGATGTTAAAGAGCATTGATGATAGAGCTGAGCTCTGAGGTATTCCCTGCATGACGGGGAATTGTAGTGATTTCTTTGGGTCACATTTGACTTTTTGCGTTTGCCCTTCCAAGTATGATGTAAACCACTTCAGGGTATTCTTGCATAGTCCTATCTGTTGTAAGCGTTGCAATAACTTGGTGTGGGACACAGTGTCGAAGGCTGCCGAGATGTCCATGAACACTAGCAGGAAGCCGTTTTTTATGTTGTCCACACCTCTTAGGAGATTGTCAAAGAGGGAGGTGAGTAGTGTTTCCACGCCGTGTTGGGGCTTAAATCCATGCTGATGTATGTCCAGTGGGGCATTGATATCTATATAGTCCTGAAGTTGCCTTTGCACTACCTTTTCCACAATTTTAGCAAGGAATGGCAGGCTGGAGATGGGAAGGTATGATTTTGGTTCGGAAGGGCTCAGATTGCTACTTTTAAGTATTGCTCGTATCATTGCATGCTTTAGGGGTTGCGGCATGTATCCTTGTTGGAGTGAATCTTTGACGATTTTTTGAATGTGATGAGAGAGTTGGCTTTTTGTAGCTTTGAGCCATGTCACTGGGCATGGGTCTGATAGTGAAGTTGTTGTGTTTAGACCAGAGATAATGTCTTCTATTTGCTGCTTTGTTGGAATGTTACAGTTCTCCCATATTTGATGTTTCTTTTTTATTGTGTGATCGTTTGTTTGTGGTGTAGTAGAGCATATTTGGTTGGTGTTTTTTGACTTCATGTAGTCTGCATATTTTTGTGGGTCAAGATGGTGGCTGCTTTGCTGTGTGTTGTCCTTGGTGAGCTTTTGGACAATGCTGAAGAGTTCTCTTGGTCTATTAGTAGATTTCATGATTAAGTTGGTATGGTGTTGCTGTTTATGCTCATTTATTAGATTGTTATATTCCTGTTGTTTGTCTCTGTATTGGGTTAGGAGATTGTGTGATTTGTTCTATCTCCATTTCCTTTCCAGTCTTCTGAGTGTGCGTTTTGCAACTCTGATTTCATATGAGTACCATGGGGCATTGGATCTCTTGCGTGTTTGTGGTTCTTTGATGGCTGGGGCAGATGCTGCGTTGGATATTATTGTGTTCCATTCTTCTATGTTAAGGTCAAGGGTGTCGTGTTCCTGTTGAAATTGTGGAGTGATTTCGTTTATGAATGAGTCTCTGTTAAATGTTTTGAACCGTCTAGTTGTTCTTTCATCTTCTTTGCGTTGGGCAGGGTTGTTCATGGTCATGGTGAATTCAGTCACATGGTGGTCTGACCAAGGAACTGGTGTGATTGTTGGTTTTGTGGTCTTGTTCTGTTCTACTAATTGCATTGGCATGAATATCATGTCTGGAGTTGTACCATGCTGATGCATTGGGGCGCTAATTGTGTGGCAGTATTTTAATGACTCCATGGCTTTTAAGAATGTTGCAGTTTCTCTGGTGGGTGCGGATGTTAGGTTGTAGTCTCCTAGTGCAATGAGAGGTTTGTGTCTTCTGTTATGTGCGCATATCGTTTCGATTACTGAGGATAGTTGTTCAGTTGTGGTTCCAGGTGGTCTGTATGTGAGGGAGATGCTTAGGTACTTGTTGGCTATAGTGAGAGTGTTAGATTTGATTGTGTTAGTGGTGGTGATTGTTTTGAATCTGTATTCTTTTCTGGTAAGTATTAATACTCCTCCTCCTCTCTTTTGTTCTCTGATGCAGTTAAATGCCGAGTATCCTGTTGGGGTTACTTGGTTTAATATGACCTGGTCTGAGTCATCTAGCCAGGTCTCGGTGATGCATATTATATCCAGCTTCTTGTCATGGATGAGGTCGAGGATAGTATTTGGTTTGTTCCTGATAGATTTGGCGTTTAGAAGAACACACCTGATGTTTGTCGTTATGATAGGGTTTGTGTGTTTGTTATTTGTGTGGTGTGTGGGTGTATTACATGTGGCCTTGTATGGTTTGCGGGCTGTATGCTTTGGTTGTTGGCGTTCTTTAGATAGGTATGATGTTGGTGTGTTTCTGGGTTGGGTGGTATGTAGGTTGATCAAGGGCATTTGCTCGTTGAGTCTGATGCCATATGTGCAGAGTGCGAATATATGGAGGAGTGTGAGGTAGGTCATGAGGTAGTGGGTAGTGGAGTGCATTTTGTAATTTGTATTTTACTGACCTGGGATTAGATTTGTGGTTTACTGACCTGGGTTCAACTTGATTTGGGTCCTATAGCTGTAGTTCTGTATTGGTAGTGGTGTCTTTACTCTGTGTGTTGTGTTACTTGTTGGTGGTTAGCAGTCTAGCTATGAGGTAGTATTGGAGTCAAAAGGGTTGATAGGCTATGCAGCGTGAGTTGTTTTACAATGCAAACAGTGGGTAGCAAGTTCTATGCAATTAATCTACAAGAAATAGCAATGGAAACAGTGGGTAGCAAGTTCTATGCAATTAATCTACAAGCAATGGATTGTCCAGGCAATTAATCTACAAGCAATGGATTATCCAGGCATGGTAGCAGAGATAGCTTGCAAGCAATGGACTGTCTAGGCAAGATAGCAGGATTGATCTACAGGCAATGGATTGTCCAGGCAAAGTAGTAGGATTAACTTACAGGCAGTGGATTGTCCAGGTGATGCAGCAGGCAGTAATGTAGCAGATGGCAGAGGCAATGTGTATGGAAGGGGGCCCGGTACGCTGATCATTGGCCGCTATTTGGTCCGCGCCAAGGCCCTCAGGCACGAGCCTGCCAGACGTGGTCGCACCGGATGGCGCTTGTTTTATGAAGCCGCCGGCCGGAATCCCTACAGCTCCACCCCGATCGTTCAGGGGAGCTTGCGATGTGCGCCGACTGATCAATCCCCAGCAAACCGTAGTAAGTAAAAAACATAAGTAAATACTGAGGCTTTCCAAACCAGGGCTCCACAGATCAACAAACGGTAAGGATTTGAGGGTTTGTTTGTTTGTTTTATTATATTACATTGCTAGCTCTCTGACTGGGAGCTCTTAAAATGGTTTTTTGTATATTTTTTAAAGCAAGGTTACTTTCTTTTGGTGCTTTAGGGGAACTTTCCTTGAGCACAGTACGTTGCTGAACTCCAGTAACCTCTTCAGGTTTAGAAACTGCTAACACCTAATCAGGAGTTAGTGGGCCTGTTCCCTGAGTGCAGTTGAAGCCTGCATAAAAGGCTCCAGTGCCCTGCCCTGTTGAAGCTTTCCTAACCAGGGCTCCACAGATCAACAAACGGTAAGGATTTGAGGGTTTGTTTGTTTGTTTTATTATATTACATTGCTAGCTCTCTGACTGGGAGCTCTTAAGAGGGTTTTTTGTATATTTTTTAAAGCAAGGTTACTTTCTTTTGGTGCTTTAGGGGAACTTTCCTTGAGCACAGTAGGTTGCTGAACTCCAATAACCTCTTCAGGATTAGAAACTGCTAAACACCTAATCAGGTGTTAGTTCCCTCCCTACCCACCCCGACTCCCACCCACCCCTAGTGAGTAGTCCTGCTTTATAGGGCACCTCCCCCTTTAACAAATCACAGAGAATTGGACCAGCACATTTTGAATATAATTAAAGAGATTTAACTGCTTTTTCTCTGAAAGGACAGCTGCGAAACCGACTGGTACTTGGTAGATCTCTCTCTTTTGCTTTAACAGATACCTAAGCTCCACAAACAGAACAATGGCTGGGAAAAATCATATTGCTAAAGCTGTTGCCCCGTTACAGCTTCTGCCTTGGTCCAGACAGAGGTCCTAATGCCAGTTGAAGGACCGGTTCCATGTGCAGGGTGCCTGCATGCTGAAGCTCTGAGGAAACAAGTGGAGGAACTCAGAGAGGAGGTGGCGAGGCTGGGGAGCATTCAAGACAGTGAGAAGTACATTGATGAGATGCTTCTTGCAGCAACCAAGCTCTCCAGCACAGGAGAAGATGGGTGCCAACAGAATGTCGATGGTTGGACACAAGTCACCAGGGCCTGCAAAATCACCAATCCAACTTCTCCACCCCTTGAATTGAAGAACCATTATGCAGCCCTGGAAGTGGAGGAGGTGAAAGCATCCCTGGAAAGGGAAGAACCAGAGTTCAAGTACCACGAAGTTGCAGAATCAGTGACCAGAAGGAAACGAAGGGTAGTGGTGGTTGGAGACTCTCTTCTGAGGGGTACTGAGGCGTCCATCTGCCGACCAGACTTGATGTCCAGAGAGGTATGCTGTCTGCCTGGTGCCAAAATCCAAGATGTTCCGGAGAGTTTGCCGAGACTCATCAAGCCCACTGACTATTACCCAATGTTGCTAATCGATGTTGGAACAAATGATACTGCCAGGTATACCTCGGAACGTATCAAAAGTGACTTCATGGCTCTGGGACAGAGGATGAAGCAGTTAGGTGCACAGTTGGTGTTCTCTTCAATCCTCCCTGTTGAGGGTAAAGGCCAAGGCAGAGAGGCTCGCATCCTGGAGATCAATGCATGGCTGCTTGGATGGTGTCATCGAGAGCGTTTTGGTTTCCTAGACCATGGGATGCTGTTCCAAGGATTGCAGAGCAGAGATGGCATCCCTCTGTCCAAGAAAGGTCAACGCATCTTCGGTACTAGACTGGCTAATCTACTGAAGAGGGCTTTAAACTAGATTCGTTGGGGATGGGTGAAGAAAGCCCCCAGGTAAGTGAAAGCCCCCAGGTAGGTGATACATTAAATACCTTTATGGAAATGGATAACAGGGGTAACATATGGAAAGCAGTGTGTATTAATGCCCGTAGCATGGGAAATAAGATCCCTGAAGTTGAAGCTTTGGTGGAAGTGGCTGACTTGGATTTAGTGGCAGTTACAGAAACATTGTTCACAGAAAACCATGACTGGGATGTAACTATACCTGGCTATACTTTATTCAGAAAGGACAGGGTAGGAAGAAGGGGAGGAGGAGTGGCACTATATGTAAAAACTACTATTAAAGCTTTGGAATTACAGAGCTTAAAAGGGAGAGAGGAGGCATTGTGGGTTAAACTAGAAAGAGGGAAAGAGAAATCTATTTGCATTGGTGTGATATACAGACCTCCCTCACAAGAGGAAGAGGTGGACAGAGAGTTAATTGAAGACATACGCAGCATTGCTAGGAAAGGGGAAGTGCTACTAATAGGAGATTTCAATATGCCAGATGTTGATTGGCACATTCCTGCTGCAGTATCATCTAGAAGTAAGGAGATCCTGGATTCTCTACAGGGAGAACTATTCAGGCAATTGGTAACAAACCCCACACGTGAAGGGGCCATACTGTACTTGGTGCTTACCAATGGTGAAAGTGTTTCTGATGTTGTAGTGGGAGATCATTTTGCATCCAGTGATCACCAGATGGTGTGGTTCAGTATTAGGACTAGGGCTGTTAGAATCCATTCCAAGGTGAGGATCTTAGACTTTAGGAAGACTAACTTTGTGAAGATGGGCCAATACCTCAGGGAGTCGTTAGTGGGATGGGAACAGCTGGGGGATGTAGAAAAACAGTGGGCAAAACTGAAAGGGGGTATTTTAAGGGCAACCAACCTTTTTGTTAAAATGGTAAATAAAGGCAAAAGGAACAGGAGACCGCTATGGTTTTCGAAGGAAGTAGCTGAAAAAGTGAAGAAAAAGAGGGAGGCCTTCTTGAAATACAAGAGATCACAGAGAGAGGAAGACAGGCATCTGTATTTGGAAAAACTTAGAGAAGCTAGCAAAGTAGTCAAGAAGGCAAAGATTCAAAAGGAGGAGGAAATAGCCAATGCAATAAAATGGGGGGATAAGACATTTTTCAGATATGTTAGTGAGAAGAGGAAGGGCAAAAGTGGTATTGTCAGACTCAAGGGTGGAGGGGGGGAATATGTAGAAGCTGATAAGGATGAAGCGGAATTGCTTAACAAATATTTTTGTTCTGTGTTCACAGATGAAGAACCAGGAGCAGGACCTCAGAAAACACCCACAAATAAGAACAGAAGCGAGGGACATCTTGAACAATTTTCAGAAGACTGTGTTCGTGAGAAACTAGCTCAACCTAAAGTAGACAAAGCGATGGGACCGGATGGGATACACTCTAGAATACTGAGGGAACTTGGGGACGTTCTAGCAACTCCACTGGAGTCGGGAGTGGTGCCAAAGGACTGGAGAGAGGCTCATGTGGTGCCTTTACACAAAAGCGGAAGTAAGGATGCGGTTGAAAACTACAGGCCGGTTAGTTTAACTTCGGTGGTGAGTAAATTGTTGGAAACACTGCTGAAAGAGAAAATAGTGAGGTTTCTGGAGGCCAGCGGATTACAGGATCCGAGGCAGCATGGATTCACCAGAGGCAGGTCTTGTCAGACAAATCTGATTGATTTCTTTGACTGGGTGACCAGGGAATTGGACCGAGGGAGAGCTCTAGATGTGGTGTATTTAGATTTCAGTAAAGCCTTTGACACTGTTCCTCACAGGCGACTTATAAACAAACTGAGCACCCTAGGGATGGACCCTAAAGTTACTGCTTGGGTTAGAAATTGGTTGGGTGGGAGGCGACAAAGAGTACAAGTAAATGGAGCTCACTCTGAGGAGAAGGATGTTACCAGTGGTGTGCACAAAGGGATCTGTCCTTGGTCCGATTCTTTTTAACATCTTTGTTAGTGATATAGCGGAAGGGCTGTCTGGTAAGGTTTGCCTCTTTGCAGATGATACCAAAATCTGCAATAGAGTAGACACCCAGGAAGGTGTAGATAACATAAGCTTGAAGTCGGTGTAGAGGGTTGCTACTAAAATGATTAATGGGCTTCATTATAAAGCATATGAGGACAGACTTAAGGATCTTAATATGTACACCTTAGAGGAAAGGCGGGATAGAGGTGATATGATTGAGATGTTTAAATACCTCCGTGGCATAAATGTTCAGGGAGAGAGCCTCTTTCAATTGAAAGCAAGTTCTGCTACGAGGGGACATGGGATGAGGGTGAAGGGAGGTAGATTCAGGACTGATATGCGGAAATATTTCTTTACGGAAAGAGTAGTGGATCCATGTGCAATTGACATATTATTTTATGCTTATTGTGTTTTGTGTTCATAAGTGATATCAACCCCCTGAAGAAGGCAACCTGCCGAAACGCGTTGGGGATCCCAAATAAAGCGCCTGTGTCATCATTTCTCTTGCTCTGTGTGTTCTCTGCTTGGCCCTGCAAGAGCTGCTGCTCTCTTTGTGCCTCTCCTGGTGGTAGAGATGAGGACAGTAACTGAATTCAAAAAAGCATGGGATCAATACAGAGGATCTCTAAAGGTAAAAAGTGGACTGTTGTAGTTGTTGTTATGGAAGGACAGACTAGATAGGCCATGTGGTCTTTTTCTGTCATCATGTTTCTATGTTTCTATGTTTCTAAATAGAAATTACACTTACCTGGTAATTGTCGTTCCTTGAGTGACGACAGTTTAGTCCTCCACCTCTGGGTTGTGCACCTCCTCCTGCAGCTTGGAGACTGGGCATGTCAAAGTCGTGACATCACTGGATATAGCCTGCTGGTATCTCCCATCAGCCCCCAGTGTACTATTGACAGAGCAAACTCAAAGGAACAACAAATTTATTTATTTATTTAGCTGTATTTATATCCCGCTTTTCACCGGGTGGAAGCAGTGGAACATTGAACGAGGGGGAGGGGGGACAATAATCAATTCTAGGGTATGTGCCGTCACCAGACGGTGCAACATTTATGATTTTGACAAATATTGGGACGTAGACATAGACATTGAGCTACAGTCTCATTGGTGGGTGTTTGTTTCAAATAAGTAACTATACCATAACTTTAAATAACTCTCCATTCCTCAACCTGAGGAACCTTTTTAACCTTATCAGTCTTACATTTTCTTTTTCTTTTTTTTTTAAAACTTTACATTCACGTCCCTCCTATGCAAACATGTTTCCTATACCATCCCCTCGTTTATATAAGAGAGAAGGAAGAAACAACATAGAGGGATACTCACTGCGATCCAGAATGTGAAAGGATCTGTCTACTCCTTGAGATTGATGCTCCACTCTGCCTGAAAATAAAAACTGAAGAAATCACACCCCTGGGCGGGAATGAGGACTAAACTGTCGTCACTCAAGGAACGACAATTACCAGGTAAGTGTAATTTCTATTTTCTTATCGTTCCTCCAGTTTAGTCCTCCACCTCTGAGATGTAACAGAGCAGTAATCATTGGGAGGAACCTATCCAGCCAACTCACCACACTGTCGACCCGGAACAGGCATCCTTTACTGCCAGAACATTTAGGCAGTAGTGGTTACTGAGGGAATGAAGAGACGACCTGGAAGCTGCTCTAACAATCCCCCCTGGTGGAATGACCCAGTGATCCACCCATGAAGCTGCTTGTGCCCTGGTAGCAAGAGTCAGAAAGCCCCCTTGAATCGTACAACCTCGCCACCAGAATGCTGAGGCAATCGCCGCCTTAACCCAGTGCGAAATGGCCACCTTCGCTGCTGCTTCCCCTTCGCGGGGACCTTCAACCAACACACAAAAACAAAGAAACGAACGCCGCACACTGCATTTTATGTTTCCTATCGGCATAAGCTAAGAATAAAAACCTCCCCTTCCAGAAAAACCGAGAACTGGAAGAGAAACCAATAGGCTCAGGAGAAAAATCAGATACCGGCAACTTCTAGGAAATGCCCGTTGAGTAGGCGAATGAGATCAGCCTAGTACGGCCGTCTCGTCCAACTGGGCGCTACGAAGAGTACCTTTTCCCGAAAGCCTTGATACGCTAACTACTTGCCCTATGAGAGCCCACGGGGAAAGGACAAGACAAAGACTTTTAACTGGGAGCTTACTGAGCCTTGACTTGGACGAATCATCAGCCGCCCTATTCCTCCACCAGACAGACCTCTGGGTGAACCCCAAGGAAGCCAATAATATTAGCTAGCGCTCGAATTAAACCATAATGCACATTTGCCACATAAAGCAAATGAGGCTGTAGTCGATTCAACTCCCTGATCCTTTCCTGTTCCAGGCGAGCAGACTGCCGCAAACACTGCGACCACCTGAAGCATGCTCTCACCCCCCAGGCTCCACAAATGGGAGCTTGTAAGGACAGAGCATTGCCCCCAACGATCGCTTCAGTGAACCATCTACTTTTCTATCTTGCGCTAAAGAAGATTGCTAGGGCTCTCTTCCATACAGTGAGCCCACACCCCCTGGTAGTGCAAGGTGTGCAGCCACCCACGTAGTACCCAGGCCTGCCCCTGCTTAGCCTCAAAATGTCAATCAAGAACAGGCGAATTCAGGACAGCTGAATACTTTTTTTTTTTTTTCACAAAGACATCTCTTAACCAAAAATTCCTTCAGCATATGTTAAGAGAAGCTCTTTCCGTGCCAACAATATGAAGTAGAAAGAACTCCCAATCACAGGCATACTAATCCATGGCCTTCCTGCTAGAGTAACACCCCATTCCGTCTGACTGCACAAAGATGGACTTTATATTTTAAGTTCAACTAGCACCTGGTGTTAGGAAATATGGCTTTCTCATTCCGCAGTGGCAATTGAGTCAGCAATGAAGCCGAGAAACTGCAGACAAGTTCCCATAATACCACCTGGAAAAGACTCCACTTTTAGACCACTGAAGCAAAAAAGCATGCGAGAGTGCATTGTATCCTGCCAGTAGCTGATCGAATTTAAATGATTCAGTGTATGCAGGGCATTTTCCAGAGAACGCAAGGTCCCTCATCCAGGCTGCCTCCACATTCACAGTCTAAACTGGCAGCCATCTTGGCTGATGCCGATCAGCGTGGAAGCCATCTTGTAAGCCCAGCATATGATGTATGCCTACTAGAATCTGAGCTGCTGCTATTGCTGCTAGAGAACTAGCCTGGCTGCGTGCTTCTGGCCCCCATTAAGGCATTCACTGAACACTAACAGATACTCTCCGTACTGGAGAACCTCTGATAAATGGAATGGGAGCAAAGGCCAGAGTTCTATTTTGTAACCTCTCTCCGCTGAGCTGCCTTTTCCATATGTAAAATTAAACCACATATAGCCAAAATTAAGACATTACAAATCTACCATAAAATCTTATAATTTTGGCAAAGCCAAACTAAACAGGAATATTTTCCATTAAGAAACCACACAACTATAAAACCCTTCTCATGACATAATGCTTATGGCAGAGCATTCCACATCTGTGGACTGGCCATGGGGCTCACCCAAGCACCTGTAACAACTGTCCAAGAGAGTTATCACCATAATTCCTTTTGACTTGAATATGTTTACAGTGGATCATAGCGCTATATCACAGCAGCTAAGCCAAAATATTACCCTGCCATATAAACCGACTTTAACACTTTATAGGACCTTCTATGGATAGCGGAAGGAGATTCTTGTAAATCAACATAGCTATGCCCTTTTTTTTTTTTTAAAGTATAGGACTCCAAAAACCAAGTTTCCGCCAACTCCAATGAAATCAAAGCAGATCAGCTAAAATTACCCAAACTGCTCCTATAGCTTTGCAAGAAGCTATCAGCCCCCGCTGCACCCAGCTTTCCTTCCCCCCTTATCCTGAGGGATTCAGCATTGCAGGACGCGTGCGCACTCCCTGCCAGCCTGCTGTGTCTGCCAGGGAGCTGAAGAGCGAAATAGAGAGCAGAACCCCTGGAAGCAAACAGTGTCCCAACCTTGGGGTTCAGGACGCAAAAGGCCACCGAATAAATCAACAGTGTTAGCTAAAAATGAACAAGGCTATCTCTCACTAAAGAGAGTCTCTTTTTCTTTTTGAAATTCCACCGAAGTCCGTGGGACCCAAGCCTTCGAACATAGCCCGTTAACGCTGTGCATTAACCATAACCAGAGAAATGAAATGAAATCCTGCTCTAGAAATAGATGAGAATTTCCTGGGAAGGGCATGCTAAGTGGAGCTATGAAACACACAGGCACCCCCCTGGCCTTCCTGCAGTCAGAAAAATAGCAGTGGGATACACCGACAACCTTGCAAATGGAGGTCTTAGAGGTTGCTGCCTGTGTGAACCTGATGAGTAATACGATTTTGTATTTTACCACCCCCCCAGGGATGGGGGCACTGAATACTGTATGTGATTCATGAGCAGCACTGCCTTCCGGTGGCCTTTAGGGCACCAGAGCTCAACAAATGATACAGAAGTTAAGAGCTTTAACCCTTTGAAGGCCTACTTTAAATTTTTAATCCACATTCTGCAGCCGGGTTAATTGTTGCATATTTCAGGAAAATTGTACCCGTCTTATTCAATATGTTCCAATAGTGATTTTCCTTCTGCTATGGTCATGTATTATATACCATTTGATAGGAATATTTAGTCTGAATTTTGGATCTTGAGAGTTTTGGGCTCGGCCTGGAAAGGGTTTTTAAATCTTGGTCATATAATCTTGATTTGCAGAACATTACAGTTGCCTGTTTAGTCACTAACCCCTGAGAGCCCATGAGGTGGCTTTGTTGTTATTTCTTCCCTGACTTGCAGAGAATGATCATTATGATATGGCTGCATACACACGGTCACAGAAAGGCACTACTGAGTGTACCAGCTGCCCTCTGGTGGCCATAGACCGTAGCACAGGCACTTCTTGGTTGACAGTTAACTGTTATATACTTTTTTATATCTTAAGGTTTCCTAAACCTGTCCCTGTGAAACCACAGGCATTTGGGCAACTTTCACTATAGAATACACAAAGGCACACTTCCAGCCTTTTCCTCCTTCCAACTACAAGTTAGGGCTCTGCTCTTGAACCTAAAAGCTGGCAATTTGCCTAATATCCCGGGACTTAACAGATGCTCCTCAGAGACATGATTAGGAGGGAAAGAACATGTGGTATCAGAGATCAATGCCAAAACTGCTGTCCTATAAAACTAAGAATAAACTTAAAAATAAAGAGGACTGATAACAGCCCCCTTAAGGCCGAGGAACCCCCTGAGCCTCAAAAAACCTACAAACAAAAGAAAGAAACACTAGGCCCAAAAATCTAGCTATTCTGCCTGTCGTCTTCCTCACATAGGCAGCTCCCTGCAACTCTCGCAATGCGGTCCAAATACCTAGAGAGAAAATGGCCGCCCCTTCGCCAATGAATTTTGGCGCCAAGAACAGCTGCTGCAAAAAGGAGGCCTCAGCAGACCGACCGAGCCTGAAGGCCTTACCTGCAGGGCTGAAAGCCACGCAGCCTGCTCCTACTGCATTGAATTCCTCCGATCCTCCAGCCGCACTGATGTGCCTGGCAGCCGCGGCGAGGACCGCTCAGCCAGTTCCACAGAGTAAAATTAAAATCCCGCAGCAACAGAGAGGCTCTGTCTCACACAGCTTCAGTGTGGCTGTACGGGTCCTGGAGCTCTCTCCCGTACCGTCCAGGGAGAGAGATCCGCACTGGCAAATGCCTGCAGCAAGTGAAAATAACTGACAAGGAGGGAAGGCGAGAGCTGCTACCAATTTAAAGAGCCAGGCTCAAATTTAAAATTACTGTAAATATAAGGAAATTTGTTCCTAATAACTAAAGGGAACTAATCCCTGATTGCCAATTAGCAAAGGTAACTGAATTAAAAGTAAAATTAAAAGTAAAAATCAAAAGTAAAATCAGAATAGAATTTGTCACACTAAATGCTCCTTATCTGTTCCCCCCAAGTGAACCCAGAAACTAGGCTCACTACGTCTTCCTGCTGCATGGAGACTGGACACACACTGGGGGCTGATGGGAGATACCAGCAGGCTACATCCAGTGATGTCACGACTTTGACATGCTCAGTCTCCAAGCTGCAGGAGGAGGTGCACAACCCAGAGGTGGAGGACTAAACTGGAGGAACGATAAGGAACTAAACACAACCCTAATACTAAGCTGCAGACAGCAGTCCAGCAGTGAGATGGGGGCTGTCCAGTCTTTTGCGGTGAGTGTCACATGTATGATTGTCTCCTAGTTAGTGAGGGGTCATATGTGTGCACTAGGTGCAAGGAGCTCATTGCTCTCAGGGAATGGGTCCGATATCTGGAGGCTAGAGTACAGGACCTGGAGGACATAGGAAGATAGAGAGGTACATAGACGAGACCAACAGGGATATTGTACCGAAGTCCCACCTCTGGTCTGGCAGCATCCCTGTTGCCATGGAGGTGAGAGGCTACGTGACAGGAGAGTATCACCCTGGTGTGGCAGAAAGGGATCCTGTAGCTAGAACTTGTCTTCCAGGTGATGTAAAGCCTTCTTGCACTGAGAAGGTTTCCCCATGGCCATGTGGCCACGAGAGAAGGGTTAGGACAGCCGTCATAGGTGTTGAACCAATCATCAGGCATATAGATAGCTGGGTGGCTTTGTGGACATGAGGATCGCCTGGTAACATGCCTGCCTAGTGCAAAGGTAGTGGACTTTATGTGCCACCTACACAAGGTCTCAGAAGGTGCTAGGGAGGACTGAACTGTCTTGATACATGTCGGTACCAATGATATAGGAAAGTGTGGTAGGGAGGTTTCTGGAGGCTATATTTAGGCTGTTATGTAGGACGCTGAAGTCCTGAACCTCCAGGATAGCATTCTCCGAAATGCTTCCTGTTCCACGCGCAGGACCCAAAAGCAGGTGGAACTCCGGAGTCTCAATGTGTGGATGAGATGATGGTGCAAGGGAGAGGGATTGGAATTGTTAGGAACTGTGGAACATTCTGGGGAAAGGTGGGGCATTTCCAAAGGGATGGGCCCCACCTTAACCAGGATAGAACCAGGCTGCAAGCATTAACTTTTTAAAAAGGTAATAGTGCAGCTGTCAACCTACATACTAGCGTATACGAGGGGAAAGCTGCAGTCGCCCAGGAGCGCATGATTCGGAACAAGGTATCCTTGAAGGATACTAGTAGTCTTGAAGGACTACAAAAGGGGACTGCTACTTCTGGAGAGAGATCTGCAATTGTAAGTATTTACTTCTGGGAAGTTTTCTAAATCTTGGAGGAAAAGGAATTCTTTAGTTTAAAGCTGATTAATCTGTGAACCCAGTGTATTTGTTAAATCAGTCAGGGCCTTGTAGCAGCAAAAGCTTTCAGTTTAAATTTAAAACACATAAGAGAGCTTTCTGGTTAAATTTAGACCCCAAGACTCCCTCTATCCAAGCAAAGGCTGTGGGAGTCCCCCTGGAAATTCATCACAGATTACCTTAGAAACACAGGACAGGGTACTCTCTAGCAGCCAGCTTTTCATAGGTCTTCTTTCCCCCCCTCCCTCCTCAAAACACACCCATCCCTTAGAAAATCATAGCTTTGTAAGTGCTTAAACCTCTTAAAGGAAAGGAGGTGCCATATTCACTCTCAGGTATAGCTGTTTATCCTCATCAGGCATACAATAAGGACCTGAGATTAATTAAGCTTCAGGTGAACGAAGTACAATAAACGTATTAGGTATAGTTTTATCAATATAAATGAGTGGAGGAGCAGTCTAGCCGTTAGAGCTCTGACTTGGGAACCAAGAGACCAGGGTTTGATTCCCACTAGCACTCCTTGTGGCCTTGGGCAAGTCATTTAACCCTCCATTGCTCAGAAAAATCCAAGTTATCAATGTCCCTGTTTAATGTATGTTTGCCAAGTTTAAGTTACAATGTAAACCACTTTGATTGAAATGATAAAGTGGTATTAAAAATCTGTAAAATAAATAAATAACATAAGTATCCCCAGCAACCCTTAGTAAGTAAAGAACTTAAATATCTAAACACAAACTAAAAAGCAGACAGTAGTCCAGCAGCACGATGGGAGCTTTCCAGTCTTTTGCATTGAGTGCCACATTTTATCTATTTAACATTTCTTATATGCCACCTTTCATGGTATCAAGGTGGTTTATATTGAACAAACTGAAATTACATTGAACAGGGCATTATAACTTGGAGATAACTATTTTACAGGAAACATGGGCAATGGAGGGTTAAGTGGCTTGCCCAAGACCACAAGGAGCACTTGTGGGACTAGAAATCCCAGTCCTTCCAGCCCAAGGTTGCTGTCCTCTAGTGGGATTTGAACCCCTGACCTTCTGGCCTGAGGTAACATGCCCCAACCACTAGGCTACTCCTCCTTCCTCACATGCATGATTTTCTCCCAGTTGGTGAGGGATCTTACGTGTGCACTAGGTGCAAGGAGCTCTTTGCTCTCAGGGAACGAGTCCGATCTCTAGAGGTTAGAGTGGCAGACTTGGAGGACATAAAGAAGACAGAGAGGTACATAGATGAGACCTACAGGGATGTAGTCCTGAAGTCCCATCCCTGTTGCCATGGAGGAGAGAGGTCACGTGACAGGAGAGCATCACTCTGGTGTGGCAGGAAATGATCCTGTAGCTAGGACCTGTACTCCAGCTGATGTAAAACCCTTCCGCACCAAGGAAGTTTCTCCAGAGCCATGTGTCAATGAGGGAAGGGTTAGGACAGCCGTTATAGTTGGTGATTCAATCATTAGGTATGTAGACAGCTGGGTGGCTGGTGGACGTGAGGATCGCCTGGTAACATGCCTGCCTGGTGCAAAGGTAGAGGACCTCACGCGCCACCTACAGTAGACAAGATCTTAGATAATGCTGGGGAGGAGTCTGCTGTCTGGGCATATGTCGGTACCAATGACATAGGAAAATGTGATAGGGAGGTTCTGGAGGCTAAATTTAGGCATTTAGGTAGGAAGTTGAAATCCAGAACTTCCAGGGTAGCGTTCTCCAAAAAGCTTCCAGTTCCACGCGCAGGACCCATAAGGCAGGTAGAGCTCTGGAGTCTCAATGCGTGGATGAGACAATGGTGTAAGGATGAGGGTTTTGGATTTGTTAGGAACTGGGGAACATTCCGAAGGGATGGGCTTCACCTTAACCGGGATAGAACCAGGCTGCTGGCATTAACCTTTAAAAAGGAGACAGAGCAGCTTTTAAACTAGACAATAGGGGAAAGCCAACAGTTGCCCAGGAATGCATGATTTGGAACAATGTATCCTTGAAGGATACTACCAAAACAATGAAGTTAGGGCATATCAGCAGAGAGGTTCCAATAAAGACAAAAGTAGCCCAAATGCCCTTGAGTATGGAGCAGACAGAGCTTATATTCCAAATTACCCCTGCCTACCGATAGCCAGATTAATATGAATAAAATACAGTCTCTAAAATGCTTGTATGCAAATGCTAGAAGTCTAAAAAATAAGATGGGAGAGCTAGAATATATGGCACTAAATGAGAGGTTAGATATGATTGGCATCTCAGAGACATGGAGGAAGGAGGACAACAAGTGGTGTAGACAAGTACTAACTCGACTAGGCCCCAAAAGTAAATTGGATATAATCAGTGAAGTGGATGAAACAGCTGCGGACAAACAAATTTATACATCTATTTTTCACCCAGGATATGCAGATCTGGAGTTGTCAGATTCAGAGACAGACAGCGGATCGGGATCAATAATATCGATTGGGATACAAGACAGGGCCTCTATACATGAATCCGAAATGTAGAACCTAACTTAGCTATAGGCCCTGAAAATACAGGTCTGAATTGCATTAAAAACTATCCCTTTAAAGAGCATTTCTGCTTTTGCTAGGACTTTGAATTTAGTAACTGAAGCTTGTGTGATTAGCAAATAGAGTCTGTGTAGACATAGATATTAGGTCAGCGTGAACTTCCCTAAAATAAATAGCACATAGGGGACAGTTGCTCATCCTGCAAGCTGATAGGTTAAACAGTTGTTGGGTCAGGATGCGCTGCTCTTGTGAAACTGGCTTAAATTCAATTAGCAAATATAACGGATATAGCTTAATAGAAAAATCAGCACAATACAATAAGTAACTAATTAGCTTCTGCTAAAAAGTAAAATCACAGCGACACCTACTGAATTTAGTGAACATAGTCATGAGACATAACTTCTGCTTTCTATATAATAATGTTGTCTATGTTAGCAAAATGTATGTACATGTGGAATTTGGAAAGTACCAGATGTTAATTAAAGTTTAACTGAATCAGCTGATATTCTCTAATAAAAACAGGAGCCCTATGGATCCATCTTTGAAGAGGCTCAATGGATATGTCTGAATTAGACTCCATGTGAATCTTCCCTATTGAGCTCCATCATGATCAATTAATTAATTAACTAATTGTCTCGTCTTTTCTTCCTGTTGAAGGGTACAGGGATTAGATAAGAATCCAGGTGTTTTGTGTGTGTGGATTCCAGGCCCCTAGTGGGTGAGAGTCAACAAGTGGGACACTGTGATACCTGGGTACCAACTATATCACAATGGTAGAGCTGATCAAATTGGTGGAGGGTTTGCGCTCACAAAGGATTAAAGTTTTGCAGGAAACAAAATTTGCTGTAGAATCTCTATGGATTGAAATTTCATGTAATAAGGGGAAGGCGATGGCAGTGGGGTTGTACTATCGACTGCCTGGACAGAATGAACAAATGGATGATGAAATTCTCAAAGAAATCAGGGAAGTAACAAAAGCTAAAAAACAGTAATAATAATGGGTGATTTCAATTAACCCAGTATTCACTGGGTCAGTGTCACGGTATGACATGCTAGGGAGATAAAGTTTCTAGATGAAATAAATGACTGCTTCTTGGAGCAGCTGGTTCATGAACTGACCAGAGGGGAAGCATTTTGGACTTAATACTTAGTGGAACACCAGATCTGATGCAAGAGATAAGGGTGTTGGGGCCACTTGGCAACAGTGATCATAGTATGATCGTGTTTGATTTAATTAATGGAGGAGGGATTGTAAGGAAATTCATAGTGCTACCTTTTAACTTTCAAAAGGGAGACTATGATAAAAGGAGGAAAATAGAAGTTCTAAAGGTTAAAGACCTACATCAAGCTTGGGTGTTATTTAAAAATACTATCTTGGAAGCCCAGACCAGCTGTATTCCATGCTTTAAGAAAAGTGGAAAGAAGTCCAAAAAACTGCCAGCATAGTTTAAAGGTGAGGCCAGAGAGGCTGTTGTTGCCAAAAAAGCATCTTTCAGGAAATGGAAAAAAGATCCAAATGATGAAAACGGGAAACAGCACAAGTACTGGCAAGTTAAATGCAAGGCATTGATAAGTCAGGCAAAAAGAGAATTTGAGCAGAAACTTTCCGTGGTAGCAAAAACATGTAATAAAGACTATTTCAAGTACATTCGTAGCAAAAAACCTGTGAGAGAGTCAGTTGGACCATTAGATGATAGAGGGGTAAAAGGGGCAGTAAGAGGGGACAAGGCTATAGCGGAGAGACTGAATGAATTTTTGCTTTGGTTTTACTGAGGAAGATATAGGGATGTTACCCATGACTGAAGTTGTATTTAAAAGTGATACTGTGCAAGAACTGAAAGAAATATCGATACACTGAGAAAATCTATTACAACTATATTATAAATTGAAGAGTAGCAAATCACCTGGACCAAATGGCATACATCCAAGGGTGTTGAAATAACTGAAATATGAGATTGCAGACCTGCTATTAGTAAACTATGAACTATCATGTATAATACCTGAAGATTGGAGGATCGCCAATGTAACCCAATTTTAAAAAGGGTTCCAGGGGTGATCCGGGAAACTACAGACCGGTGAGCCTGACATCAGTACTGGGAAAAATGGTCGAAACTATCATAAAGGACAAAATTACTGAATGTATAGATAGTCATGGCTTAATGTGAGACAGCCAACATGGCTTTAGACATAGAAGATCTTGTTTTACTAATCTGTTATATTTTTTTTGAAGGTGTGAATAAACAGGTAGACAAAGGTGAGTCAGTTGATATAGTGCATCTGGACTTTCAGAAAGCCTTTGACAAGGTCCCTCATCAGAGACTTTTGTTGAAAACTAAAAAGTCATGGGATAGGAGGCAGTGTACTATTGTGGATCAGGAACTGGTTAAAAGATGGAAAGCAGAGGGTAGGGCTAAATGGCCAATTTTCCCAATGGAAAAAGGTGAATAGTGGAGTTCCACAGGGATGTATGCTGGGTCCGCTCCTTTTGACATATTCATAAATGACCTGGAAAAGGGAATAATGAGTGAGGTTATCAAATTTTCAGATGACACAAAACTATTCAAAGTTGTTAAAACCCAAGAGGATTGTGGAAATTTCAAGAGGATCGTGATAAATTGGAAGACTGAGCATCCAAATGGCAGATGAAATTTAATGTGGGCAAGTGCAAAATATGCACCTAGGAAAGAACAACCCAAACTATGGTTACACAATGCAAAGTTCCACACTGGGAACCACCACCCAGGAAAAAAATTTAGGTGTCATCTTGGATAACGTCAAAACCCTCCGCCCAGCGTGCAGTAGCAGCCAAGAGAGCAAATAGAATGCTAGGTATCATAAGGAAAGGAATGGAAAATAAAACAAAGGATATCATAATGCCTCTGTATCGTTCCATGGTGCGACCGCACCTTGAATATTGTGTGCAATTCTGTTCACCGTATCTTAAAAAGGATATAGCGTTATTAGAAAAGGTACAGAGAAGAGCCACCAAAATGGTAAAGGGGATGGACTAGAAAAAGGGACTGCTACTTCTGGAGAGAGATCTGCAATTGTGAGTATATACCTCTGGGAATTTTCTGAAAGGACTTCTTTGTATTAAAGCGAATTAATCTGTGAACCCAGTGTTTTTTGTTAAATCAGTCAGGGCCTAGTAGCAGCAGTTTAAGTTTAAATTTATAACACAGAAAAGAGCTTTCTGGTTAAATTTGGAACCCAGCTGAGAGCTTGTAGTTTAAATTTAATAGTCACTCAGGGCCTAGTATCAACAAAGTACTTTTAGTTTAAATTTAAAACACAGAAGAGAGCTTTCTGGTTAAATTTAGAACCCAGCAGAGAGCTTGTAGTTTAAATTTCATAATAAGTCAGAGCCTAGCAGCAGCAAAGAGCTGTAATTTAAATCAAATCAGAATATAACTTAGCATAAAAGGCAAAATAGGGTCAGTACTCTTTGAGCAACACATAAAGTCTTCTAGAGACCTTTACAAAGAGGCCTTCTACCTAGGGGGCAAGAGACCTGTGAAACCTTTTCAATAGGTGTTAACACCAGGTGGCATGTCAAAAGGCCATTTTGAAAGACTCCTTTTATCCAAGCAAGGACTTTTAATCACCCAGGAAGTTGGTCACAGCTTACCTCAGCAGCATTGGCATAAATAGCTCAACCAGAGCTCTGTGATCCTCAGTCTTGAAGGACTAGAAAAAGGGACTACCAATTGGTTAACAAACCACAACCTCCAACTAAATATCAAGAAGACAGAAATTTTATTTATAACAAAGGACAGCTCCTTCACATCACCAAATTCAATCATATTAAACAAAGAAAGCTTCAAAGTCAAAAAGGAGGTAAGATACCTGGGAGTTACACTCGATCACCAGCTAAATTTCAACAAGCACGTGAGCAACATAACAAAGGCCATCTACAATAAGCTAAAAATGCTCCAACATTTGAGACCTCTCCTCCCCTCAAGCGATTTCAGAACAGCAGTACAGGCAATGATCTTCCCGCACCTAGACTTCTGTAATGCCTTACTAAAGTGTCTACCAAAAAAACAATCCACCGATTACAAGTAGCCCAAAATACAGCAGCTAGAGTAATAGCTTAAGTACCAATTAAAGAATACATTACACCAGTATTAAAGCTTCTCCACTGGCTCCCAATAGAGAGCAGAATAAAAGTCAAGGTTATCCATACAATATTTAAATCCCTCCAAGCCGATTCATCCACCTACCTCAAAACACTGATGACATCCACCCTGGATAACAGACCAAGGAGAAGCAACAATAAAGAACTCCTCGTAGTACCAGCCGAATTTAAGAACTGCAAATCCACTACCTCTAATAGAGCCTTCTCACTATATGCACCACAAATATGGAATTCTTTTCCTGAAAATGTAAGAGTCACCAAAGATCCAGTAGCCTTCCGCAAGCTTCTAAAAACATATTTATTCAACGAACATTTTGGCGAACTAATTACCTAAACAGAAAACTCTTACAAAATAGCCACTCCATACAAATCAACTAGAAAAGATCTATTCATACTCAGACTACTAGGAATTTTACCATCACCGATGAGATTGCAACAATTTTAAAAATAGTAATAAGAGAACAAAAGCAGTTGCTAATAAGCTGGTTGCCCCTCCCCTATCACCCCAAGTTAAATGTTCAACCATGTAAATAAGTTTAATGTTCATTGTATAAATCTGTTAACTCTGTTTAATGTAAGTTTTAAGTTCTATGTAAACTGCTTTGATTCACGAAAGGCGGTAACAAATATCCATAAATAAATAAATAAAATAAATCCATGCCCCAAATTGTTGATGAGAGCATTCATTGGATTAAGCTCCAAACAAAACAGAAGTGGCTATAGGGAATCTCCCTGAAATATTCCTTGCTGGATCTTAATGTTAGGAATGATGTACTGACCATCTTCATATCTCAAAAAGAGTGTGGATTGCCACATTTTCATAGTGAATTTAATATGCTCTCTCAAACCAGAACTTATTTTATACATTTCAAGACAATGTATTATCCAGGAGTGTGGGATGCTGTCAAAAGCTTTCTTATAATCAAGCCATGCTATACTGAGATTTCTGCCTTTCTTAGCACTGGCCATAATGGCCTTATTCAGCATCAACTGGTCTTTGGTTCCATATGCTCCTCTCTTATTGCCCTTTTGCTCTATTGCCATGATGTTACTGAACTCAATGTGATCGTATATTCTGACTGCATCTATCACAGCAAACAGCTTATAAATGGTAGGTAAGCAGGTTATTGGTCTATAGCAGGCATGTCCAACAGGTAGATCGCGATCTACCTGTAGATCACGGAGGGGTCAGAGGTAGATCGCCAGCTCCACTTGGCTCCATCTCTCCAGCAGCTTGCCCTGTCACTAGGAGAGAGCTCGTGCCGGCAGGTCGTCTGCCAAGGGCATGCCGCCGCTGCTGATCCTTTGCCTGTCTTTTTTCCCTGCCTGCGGGAATCTTGCCTGCGGGTGTATTGTGGGGCGCTTGTTGTTTTTGTGTCAATAGTTTGTGGGTACCCCAGTGGGCCGCCGCCTATGCCCCATGATAAGACGCCACAGATCCGGCGTCATACCTGGTCTCCTGCCTTTCAAAATCACCCATTCCTGCCCCCGCCCCAACACCCCTTAGAAGTGTGTTGTATACCGGGCAATAACCATTCGCCCGGGCTTTATCTGAATACACTTACCGTATTAGTTGTGTCGTGTGCTGGTTGTTGATCGCTTTATAGTTCACTTTCATTAAACGTTTTCGGGCAGACACAACAAAGTGTCAAGAATTTGGTGATTTTGGCAGGCTTTTCCAATTTTGTTCTAACTTGCCTATGCCTTGCCTTTGAATTGGTTCAAACCACTGTGACTTTTGCTTGCCTTTGCAATTTTATTTTGCCTAGCCTTTGCATTAATTCTACACAGTAATTTTATTTCGCCTTGCCTTTGCATTGATTCTACACTGTGTGCAGAATTTATTAAATCGCGTGTGGTGGTATTTAAACTTGTTTGGCGGTATTTGATTTTATTAGGTTTACTGGACAGGTGTTTGAGTTTTTTTGATGATTCTTTTGGTGGTATCTGATTATTGGTGCCAGTATGATGAATTCTTATTTTTACTTTTAGAAATGCATGTGTGGTTTTGGCATCTCCAGTCCTTGTATTGCACATCATCCAGAGGTCTTCAGTTCCTGTTGATCTTTAATACTTTGGGACAGTGACAGTTTTGGACCAGATTCAGCCAGTGTTTATACTAACTTAGCAGATTTGGGCTTCTTACATCCAGCCACCCCAGTATAACGAAGATGGGTGTTCCAAAGAAGAGCAAAACCTACCACTTTCATGATGAATGGGAAATGGACTACTTCTTTCCTAACAAGGGCTCTACAGGTCACCAACAGTAAGGATTTGAGGGTCTATTTTTATTAAATTGCTAGCTCTCTGACTAGGAGCTCTTAAAAGGGTTTTTGTATATTGTTAAAGCAAGGTTACTTTCCTTTTGGTGCTTTAGTAGAAATTTCCTTGAGCAGAGTAGGTTGTTGAACTCTAGTAACCCAAAAAACAGGCCTACACGCAGGAGTATAGGTGTGAGGACAACGTTTATTGAGGGACCCAATTAAAAGGTTTCGGCCTGAGGCCTTCTTCAGGGGTCTAAAAACAAAATAACATAAGACATACATATTAAAACATATACAAATGCTTAAGCATAAAACATAAAATTTAAAAAATATATTCTATTGTTCTGAAATAAGTAGGCAAATTTAACTTAAATACGCACATATAAAAAAAAGGAAAACCAAAGAAAGAGCCAAGAGGCAATTGCCCTTCTAGACCTAGTCATAAAATTGCACAACTTAAAAAACATACCACATAATAAAAAAATACATTACCAGACAGGCGAAACAACAACATATAAAAAGCGGAGAAATCTCCTCAATCTATATAAAGTAAGGGAAAGGAATGTTGATGTTAGTATCGAATATCTCAATACTCAAAACATTTCATATAGTACTGGTAAGATAAAATTGCATAAAGGCATAATGTCTTTTGTATCCACTTATAACATGCATCCATTGCATATAGTGTAGATAAGGATAGCAATGACTCAACACAACAAAAAATAGAGATAAAAGGCAAACCTACAAAAAAATAGAAAGAGTGACAAAAGAAAATAAGCCAGAGCCATGAACATAAAGAGATAGCCACATAACATATATAGCAAAGGGACTGAATTGCACCTTAGAATGTGTATATGGTATATCATAGAATCCACGCAAAAAGGAGAGAAAAGGCAATGGTGAAACCCAAGAAAACAAAAGGTACAAGGATATATGCGAGTGAGTCAGCATGTCACAAAGTTATAAATAAATCGCCAAGGAGGTGTCATCATACAGGCGTTTTATAGGAATATGATGTGAGCCAACCACAGAGGAGACAAAGAGAATATATCTTTCTTTAACACTATAAAGAGAGAGAATCCATATGAAAAAGACGGCAGTGAATTGGCTAAACATGCCACAAACCTCAAAACTTGTGTATAGACGTAAAGAACCAACAAAACACAAGGTGCAGCGTTCAGAACTTCCAACCATTGTGGCAGAATGATAAATGTGCCCAAATACAGATGTCTTATCATAAGATCATAACAAAGGAGCAACTATAGCATCAAGCTGGCCAAACAAGGCACGAAACCTTTTCATGCTCCAAACGTGACAGCAGTATAAAACAGACACTCATATGTGCGAGTGAGAATACCTTACCATGAGGTTACAACAAATTGCAAATAAATAAATAGTTAAAACACAAATACTTATAGAAACGTGTGTCACTGAACGGGAGAATAAACAGTATAAAAATAGTCAGGAAAACAAGGACATGCCGTTAAAAATAAGAAGATGAACGGAAGTAATTATACTGAAAATATGAACAGAGAGGTTCACAAAGAATACCATGTCATATTAAAACAAGAACAAAGAAAAAAGAGAACGCTAGGAGAGAAGCTGAAACCTTACCAGTAGCGTTGCTTTGCGCGGGAAAAACCGCGCAGAAGCAGAAAGGATATTTAAATAACACCGAAGGAATATTCAAATCATATTGAAACGATCCCATCAATTCTACACAAGAGATCACCAGGGAATGAAATTGTACAACAAGAACTCACTGCAAAACCCAAGAAGGAAACCACAACTTCTGCAAAGAAAAATATATTGGAATGAAATGTCTACAATATCGTTCTACTTCGATGCTCATGCAGATGCCATACTGGCGTATGCTAGTTGCAAAACATAGCGCTGTAGAAAAAAATGGTGAAAGCAAAGAAGATATTTAAATGACATACATGGAATATTTAAACCGTACTGAAACAAGGCTATTGATTCTATACAGGAGATAATTGAGCAAATAGGGAATGAAATTGTATAAGAAGAACTTACTGTAACACATGAGAAGGAAACCACAACTCCTGAAAGAGAAATATATTGGAACCAAATTGTCTACAATAACTTTCTACTGCAATGCTCATGCGGATGCCATCCTGGCGTGAAACATAGCACTGTAGTAAAAACCAACCATGAAAAACAAAAAGGAGGGAAGAGGAAGGAAAAAACGATGTGGCAGGGGGGAAGGGGAGGGAGAGGGGAGGGGGGGAAGGAAAAGGGGGGGGGAAGAGAAGGGGGGGGAAAGGGAGGGAAGGGGAAGGGGAGGCGGGGGGAGGGGGGGAAGGGAAGGGAAGGAAGGGAAAAAAGGGAGAAGGGGGAAGGAAAAAAGGCCATAATAAAAATTTTTCAAAACGATTAGAGTGTTGAATGAAAAAGTACATGAGGAAAAAACATTAAGCAGGTGAAAGTGTACCGTCGAGGAACCAGACAAAGGGTAACAAAGGATGATTTAAAAACGTGTATGTTATCACAATTAAAAGACTATGAAGAAAGCCGGACAGGCCACAGCTGACTCATAATCATACCACCGTTTGACCATAGATAAACATATAAAACATACAGATATCAGTAAAACGATAATATCAGCTTATGATAACAGTGTATCAATGAATAAATAAATAAATAGCTAAGAGACGAACAATAAAAAGTGGCCATACATGGGACAGTGGCAGATGTGCTATGCTGAGTGTGGGAGCAAGCAATGATGTGTAGTGCTACCGTCACTCTAAACATATTAACAAGAAAACTAAGCAGCATGAGCACTGTCATAAGTGTGTGCAAAAGAAAAATAAATGAAAAGCAGTTGAAATATTAAAACAACCTGAAAAACTTATAAAACCTCTGACAAGAAACATAATAAAATTGTCACAAATGTACGTAGAGAAGCAACATATAAAAACAAAAACCAATAGAGTATTAAAAACAGACTAAATGGACTTATAAAAACTCTAAAAAAACCTTTAAGGAGAGACAAATTAAACCCGTCATTAGTGCAATGGTGTTATAAAAACATACTAAATGAACTAATAAAACCTCTGCGGGAACTATAAAAAATAAAAATAGGAGTCATAAAACCCTTGAAAAAACAAAGCAGAACTATTGAGAACAGAACATACATAGAACCACTTTCTTTGGTTTTCCGTTTTTTTATATGTGCGTATTTAAGTTAAATTCGCCTACTTATTTCAGAACAATAGAATATATTTTTTAAATTTTATGTTTTATGCTTAAGCATTTGTATATGTTTTAATATGTATGTCTTATGTTATTTTGTTTTTAGACCCCTGAAGAAGGCCTCATGCCAAAACATTTTAGTTGGGTCCCTCAATAAACTTTGTCCTCACACCTATGTAGGCACCTGCGTGTAGGCCTGTTTTTTGGGTTCCGCTCTCAGTTTGACTTGCCTGTGCGGATACCTTCTTCTCTTGCTGTTTGACTTCTTAATTTGAAGTTCTCATGGCCTACACGCAATGGGATAACATCTTCAGTTACTCCGAAGATCATTTGAATCATCTCCTCAAAGAACCCCCCTTGGTGGAAGAGGAATCTGAAGACACCAGTCTCGCAGACAGTTGGATCGATTTAATTCGCACCAAAAAAGCTGCCATCCGATATGAGCTACATTATGCCAGCATGCTACAATATTGTAGAGTCAAACGGATCCCGAGAGGGTTAAGGATGACCAGAGAACCAAATATGTTTCGGGACGATAAACCTTTTATGGACAGGTGGTGTGCCATTTTGAACAAGTGCTCCCTTGACCTTATGGTTTTGCTGGCCAAGACAGCTAAGAAGAAGGCCGAGAAGATCCGAATAGAAGCTGAGAGAAAGATGGACTCTTTAAAATCTGAGGATAGACATTTTGAGAGACTAATTGGAGATTATAATAATAAACTAGAAGAGTACCGTAGAGAGATAAAAAGGATGAAGCTTGACAAACATAAACGGGATGAACTCGATTATAAAAATGATAATGTGTATTTATGGCTGAAGCCTAGGGCTCCTTTTAATGGTTCATGCCAAGTCAGTTGTAAGGATGACACTTCTAGTAATCGTAATAATGACAATTTTAGATGATACGAGTATTCCCATAACCAATATCGCAGAAATGATTATCAGAATGGTTATTATTCGAATAGACCTGAGCATTTCAGTCATAGGTTTGATGATTCCAGTAATTTTAGAAAACGAGATTCCCCAGTTAGCAAATATGATGACATACCAGAAAGGAATAAAAAACGTATTCGTAGTGAATCAGAAGAACTCTTTGCCTCTCCTGTCTCCACCCCCCTCCACAATTCTCCCGGATCTTCTAAAGATTTTTTATTCGAGGATCTGTGGGAGAAAGAATCGGCGCAACGGAAGTCCAAAAAACCGCTCCCCTCCCGGTTAGAATTCAGAGGGAGAGGAAGAGGCAGAGGCCATGTATCTCGACCACCATACAATCACCTTCACGAGCCTTATTGAATCAGGATGTTCTTACAGATACACAGAATTTGATGCGTTTTGATCTACCTGTTATTAACTTATCCCATGTCACCCTCACACAAACAGAACTTGATCTTCTACAAAATGGGTTGTCTTTTGTCCCCACAGCACGTTATGATGCATTTCAAACTCGGGTAGACCTTCATAAGTTTTTTCAGAAATTACAAGTTAAAATTTTTTTTTCTGAAAAACCCTATCTTTCGACAGATTCATCTGTGGTACGAGCGAAGTCTCGTTGGGTTCCTCCTGGTCCTGTTGACCCTCTGGTTCACACGTTTATGAAATGCGTTTTGAGAGATATAGAACAAATGGAAAAGAAACCCACATGTAGGTATTCTAATCTCACACGACAAGAGAGAGCTGCCATATCTAATTTGAACAAACGATCTGACATTATTATAAAACCAGCCGATAAGGGAGACGGGATTGTGGTTTTAGACCGTACATATTACATTCAAGAGCTGTCCAGCCAACTTAATGATAGGGAATTTTACCAAATTTTGCCCTTGGATCCCACATCCTCCCTTAAAACAGAGATTGACTCCCTTTTGCTGTATGGTCTACAAGCTGGTTTTCTTACTACACGAGAGTATGCTTTTCTGGTGGTTAAGCACCCAGTCATTCCGACAATATACACCATTCCCAAAATCCACAAGTCCCTTACTGCTCCTCCAGGACGCCCTATTGTTTCTGGCATAGGTTCTGTCCTGGAACCTCTTTCAAAATTTATTGATGTGTTTTTACGACCTTTTATTCCCTGTATTGCCTCCTACGTTAGAGATGCTGCCGATGTGATTTCCTTTTTGGATACTTTAGATACCGACATTTCGTCCGTTACACTTGTGACGTTGGACATTGAATCACTGTATACAAATATACCGCAAAAAGAAGCTTTAGTGGTTCTTACCAAATATCTGGACTCACGCCCCTTGCCAGTTCGTACACCCACTCATTTTCTCATCGAGTTGGCTCAGTTTGCTTTGACCCGTAATTATTTTCTCTTCAACGGCCTTTTCTACCAACAGATTAAAGGTACGGCCATGGGTGCATCTATGGCACCAGATATTGCCAATTTGTATGTGGCTGAATTTGAGGCGACCTACCTTGTAGATTGTCCCTACTCTTCCCTGATTGTTTCTTGGAAGAGATACATTGATGACATTCTAATTCTTTGGCAGGGTACCCATGATCAGCTTCTCGAGTTTTACGATTGGCTCAACACTCTTGACACTAACCTTAAATTCAAAATGCTATCTAGCACTACGGAATTACCATATTTAGACCTTCTTATTAAGAAATCTACGTCTGGTTTCAAAACTACTATTTTCCATAAACCTACATACAAAAATAAACTCCTGCGGTTTGATAGCTTCCATAACAGCCACATCAAAAAGAATTTACCTGTTTCACAATTTTTATGACTCCGTAGGCTATGTACTGATTTTGATGATTTTGTACATAAATCTACTGACATGGCAGCACGCTTTAAGGCTAGAGGTTATCCCACCGAATGTATCACAAAAGGGTTCCAACGTGCTTGTTCCTCCAACAGATAAGACTTGTTTTTACCCAAAGACAGATCTTCCAATGACAAGTTTGTCTGTGTTTTTAAGTTTTCACATCTTGCATGGAAGATACAGAAAATTCTTAGAGCCCATTGGCACATTTTACAAACTAGTCCCTGTTTTTCTAATCAGCATCTTATGATTGCCTATAATAGAGGGTGCAACTTGGCTGATAAATTGGTTTCGTCCTACATGCCCCCTTGTTTAAGTTCAGATGTTAAAGATAAGGGACATTTCAGATGTAGTAGCTGTTCTGTGTGTAAGCATACTATAACTCTTTCTGTTTTTTCACATCCTATCACCCAGGTACAATATAAGTTACACATTAGAACTGATTGCAATTCATCACATGTTGTGTATGTTATCATTTGCCCCTGCCCCCTCCTTTATGTGGGTAAGACCATTCGTTCAGTTAGGATACGCATTCAAGAACACAGAAGCTGTATACAAAGGAAAATCCTTACCGCCCCTTTAGTTGAACACTGGTGTACACTCCAACACACTCTTGATGACCTAAAGTTTTTTGCGATCAAACAAATAAGTAATCCTCCACAGGGCGGGGACCGTGACCGACGGTTAACCCAAGAAGAACAGCGTTATATTTTCCTGTTCAACACAGTAGTTCCACATGGTCTGAATAAAGAAATAGAATATCATCATTTTCTGTGATTTAAAGAATGACTCTGCCTCACAACTATTATAGAATTTATTAGATTCATTTTCTATGAGGTCCGATGTAGTAGGTATCTGTATTTACCACCCTTTTCATTTAAAATTTGCTGCTTATGGTACATTAGATCCTGTTTATAAAATGATCCTTGCAATTTTATAGTTTTGGTTTTTACAAGTAGTTACATGCCCAACATTAAAATGAATACTACAGAGGTATGGTTCTATGTATGTTCTGTTCTCTATAGTTCTGCTTTGTTTTTTTCAAGGGTTTTATGACTCCTATATTTATTTTTTATGGTTCCCGCAGAGGTTTTATTAGTTCATTTAGTATGTTTTTATAACACCATTGCACTAATGACGGGTTTAATTTGTCTCTCCTTAAAGGTTTTTTTAGAGTTTTTATAAGTCCATTTAGTCTGTTTTTAATACTCTATTGGTTTTTGTTTTTATATGTTGCTTCTCTACGTACATTTGTGACAATTTTATTATGTTTCTTGTCAGAGGTTTTATAAGTTTTCAGGTTGTTTTAATATTTCAACTGCTTTTCATTTATTTTTCTTTTGCACACACTTATGACAGTGCTCATGCTGCTTAGTTTTCTTGTTAATATGTTTAGAGTGACGGTAGCACTACACATCATTGCTTGCTCCCACACACACAGCATAGCACATCTGCCACTGTCCCATGTATGGCCACTTTTTATTGTTCGTCTCTTAGCTATTTATTTATTTATTCATTGATACACTGTTATCATAAGCTGATATTATCGTTTTACTGATATCTGTATGTTTTATATGTTTATCTATGGTCAAACGGTGGTATGATTATGAGTCAGCTGTGGCCTGTCCGGCTTTCTTCATAGTCTTTTAATTGTGATAACATACACGTTTTTAAATCATCCTTTGTTACCCTTTGTCTGGTTCCTCGACGGTACACTTTCACCTGCTTAATGTTTTTTCCTCATGTACTTTTTCATTCAACACTCTAATCGTTTTGAAAAATTTTTATTATGGCCTTTTTTCCTTCCCCCTTCTCCCTTTTTTCCCTTCCTTCCCTTCCCTTCCCCCCTCCCCCCGCCTCCCCTTCCCCTTCCCTCCCTTTCCCCCCCTTCTCTTCCCCCCCCCCTTTTCCTTCCCCCCTCCCCTCTCCCTCCCCTTCCCCCCTGCCACATCATTTTTTCCTTCCTCTTCCCTCCTTTTTGTTTTTCATGGTTGGTTTTTACTACAGTGCTATGTTTCCCGCCAGGATGGCATCCGCATGAGCATTGCAGTAGAAAGTTATTGTAGACAATTTGGTTCCTATATATTTCTCTTTCAGGAGTTGTGGTTTCCTTCTCATGTATTACAGTAAGTTCTGCTTATACAATTTCATTCCCTATTTGCTCAATTATCTCCTGTATAGAATCAATAGCCTCGTTTCAGTACGGTTTAAATAATCCGTGTATGTCATTTAAATATCTTCTTTGCTTTCACCATTTTTTTCTACAGCGCTATGTTTTGCAACTAGCACACGCCAGTATGGCATCTGCATGAGCATCGAAGTAGAATGATATTGTAGACATTTCATTCCAATATATTTTTCTTTGCAGAAGTTGTGGTTTCCTTCTTGGGTTTTGCAGTGAGTTCTTTTTGTACTCTTTCATTCCCTGGTGATCTCTTGTGTAGAATCGATGGGATCGTTTCAATACGATTTGAATATTCCTTCGATGTTATTTAAATATCCTTTCTGCTTCTGCGCGGTTTTTCCCGAGCAAAGCAACGCTACTGGTAAGGTTTCAGCTTCTCTCCTAGCGTTCTCTTTTTTCTTTGTTCTTGTTTTAATATGACATGGTATTCTTTGTGAACCTCTTTGTTCATATTTTCAGTATAATTACTTCCGTTCATCTTCTTATTTTTAACGGCATGTCCTTGTTTTCCTGACTATTTTTATACTGTTTATTCTCCCGTTCAGTGACACACGTTTCTATGAGTATTTGTGTTTTAACTATTTATTTATTTGCAATTTGTTGTAACCTCATGGTAAGGTATTCTTACTCGCACATATGAGTGTCTGTTTTATACTGCTGTCACGTTTCGTGCCTTGTTTGGCCAGCTTGATGCTATAGTTGCTCCTTTGTTATGATCTTATGATCTTATGATAAGACATCTGTATTTGGGCACATTTATCGTTCTGCCACAACGGTTGGAAGTTCTGAACGCTGCACCTTGTGTTTTGTTGGTTCTTTACGTCTATACACAAGTTTTGAGGTTTGTGGCATGTTTAGCCAATTCACTGCCGTCTTTTTCATATGGATACTCTCTCTTTATAGTGTTAAAGAAAGATATATTCTCTTTGTCTCCTCTCTGGTTGGCTCACATCATATTCCTATAAAACGCCTGTATGATGACACCTCCTTGGTGATTTACTTATAACTTTGTGACATGCTGACTCACTCGCATATATCCTTGCACCTTTTGCTTTCTTGGGTTTCACCATTGCCTTTTCTCTCCTTTTTGCGTGGATTCTATGTTATACCATATACACATTCTAAGGTGCAATTCAGTCCCTTTGCTATATATGGTATGTGGCTATCTCTTTATGTTCATGGCTCTGGCTTATTTTCTTTTGTCACTCTTTCTATTTTTTTGTAGGTTTGCCTTTTATCTGTATTTTTTGTTGTGTTGAGTCATTGCTATCCTTATCTACACTATATGCAATGGATGCATGTTATAAGTGGATACAAAAGACATTATGCCTTTATGCAATTTTATCTTACCAGTACTATATGAAATGTTTTGAGTATTGAGATATTCGATACTAACATCAACATTCCTTTCCCTTACTTTATATAGATTGAGGAGATTTCTCCGCTTTTTATATGTTGTTGCTTCGCCTCTGTGGTAATGTATTTTTTTATTATGTGGTATGTTTTTCAAGCTGTGCAATTTTATAACTAGGTCTAGAAGGGCAATTGCCTCTTGGCTCTTTCTTTGGTTTTCCGTTTTTTTTATATGTGCGTATTTAAGTTAAATTTGCCTACTTATTTCAGAACAATAGAATATATTTTTTAAATTTTATGTTTTATGCTTAAGCATTTGTATATGTTTTAATATGTATGTCTTATGTTATTTTGTTTTTAGACCCATGAAGAAGGCCTCAGGCCGAAACCTTTTAGTTGGGTCCCTCAATAAACTTTGTCCTCACACCTATACTCCTGCGTGTAGGCCTGTTTTTTGGGTTCTGCTCTCGGTTTGACTTGCCTGGGCGGATACCTTCTTCTCTTGCTGTTTGAACTCTAGTAACCTCCTCAGCTTTGGGAACTGCTGACACCTAATCAGGAGTTAGTGGGCCTGATTACCTGAGAGCAGCTGAGGCCTATATAAAAGACTCCAGTGCTCTGCTCTGTTGAGGCTTTCCTAACAAGGGCTCTACAGGTCAACCAACAGTAAGGATTTGAGGGTTTATTTTTATTAAATTGCTAGCTCTCTGACTGGGAGCTCTTAAAAGGGTTTTTGTATATTTTTAAAGCAAGGTTACTTTCCTTTTTGTGCTTTAGTAGACATTTCCTTGAGCAGAGTGGGTTGTTGAACTCTAGTAACCTCCTCAGCTTTGGGAACTGCTGACACCTAATCAGGAGTTAGTGGGCCTGATTACCTGAGAGCAGCTGAGGCCTGCATAAAAGGCTCCAGTGCCCTGCCCTGTTGAGGCTTTCCTAACAAGGGCTCTACAGGTCAACCAACAGTAAGGATTTGAGGGTTTATTTTTATTAAATTGCTAGCTCTCTGACTTGGAGATCTTAAAAGGGCTTTTGTATATTTTTAAAGCAAGGTTACTTTCCTTTTGGTGCTTTAGTAGAAATTTCCTTGAGCAGAGTAGGTTGTTGAACTCTAGTAACCTCCTCAGCTTTGGGAACTGCTGACACCTAATCAACAAATTTTTACAAAAGTCATGTTACTGAAATAAAAATAGTCGTTTCTTATCAATTTTTATATGCTGAACACGAATATGACAGTGAAATTGCAGAGTTGGCTCTAGTTTTTTTGTAATCTACAAGAATTAATGTTTACATCACGAAATGCACGTCAATAGTAAATATATAATAGGCCTTCAGTTAATACCTGTAAAAAAACAAGTCATAGACTACTTCTTAAATTTTTTAACCTGTCTCTTGTACAGCTGTTCGGGAGCTTCTCTGAGGAGTGTCCAGCAGTAGTCAGCCAGCATTGTATTGGACCATTTTCCCTAGTATCTTTGCTCCATCGTGGCGATATCCTGGTGAAACATTCTCCCTGTTCATCACTAACCATACCACAGTTGTCAGAAAAGAAATCAAGATGGGAATCAAGGAAATGGATCTTTAGAGACATATTGCAGCCACGTTTCTGATACTGCATCAGCATGTCTTCTACTAGCTCCTTGTAATTTTCTGCCCTAACATTCCCGAGAAAGTTTGTTGACACTAGGCGAAAAGCATTCCATGCTTCTTTCGCATCACCCTGCAGCAAGTTGTTGAACCGGTCATCTTTGAAGAGCTCTCAAATCTGAGGACCCACAAAAACTCCCTCTTTAATCTTTGCTTCGCTGAGTCGAGGGAATTTTTCATGCAGGTATCGGAAAGCTGGCGAAGTGCGGTCCATGGCTTTCACAAAGTTTTTCATCAAACCTAGTTTGATGTGAAGGGGTGGTAGCAGAATTTTGTGAGCCTCAACCAGAGCTGGGTGCTGGATATTCTTCTCTCCAACTGTTACATTTTGTCTGCGATTCCATTCCTTCCGCAAGTAGTGCCAATCCCTTGCTCAGCTATCCCACTCACATAAGAAACACATGTATTTTATATATCCCTGCTGCAGTCCCATTAAAAGGGCAACTACCTTCAAGTCACCACAGAGGTGCCAGCTGTACTTGTTATAGTTAACGGAAGTCAGTAGATGCTTTAAGTTATCGTATGTCTCTTTCATGTGGATGGCATGCACTACTGGAATAGATGGAAGACAGTTTCCATTGTTCAAAAGCACAGCCTTCAGACTCGGTTTCAAAGAGTCTATAAATAGTCTCCAGTCTTGTGGGTCATGAGTGATTTTTAAGGTATTCATAAGGCTTTCAAAATCGGAACAGAATACCAGATTACTTTCCTGTCCAACTGCGTATAGTACACTGCTGACGTCAGATGGCTTCAGCAGCCGTCTGGCAGTAGTATTGCATTGCATCAGAAAATGATGCAGTCAACTCTGGATGATGTGTGCATGCTGGTATTATGCAATGTGATGCAATATTACATCATTCAAGGCTTATTTGGGATGTTGTTGATGTCCTACTGGATAAATTTACACGGTGAAACGTCAAAAATGAACTACATGCAATATCTTCAAAACGAGAGCCAATAAAATTTTTTTAATGTTATATTCGTGTTCAGCTCACCAAGATACTACAGATTAGGGTCTTTTAAAATCAGTAACGATTTCAATGATGACCAGTGTTACCTGAGAGCAGCTGAGGCCTGCATAAAAGGCTCCAGTGCCCTGCCCTGTTGAGGCTTCCTAACAAGGGCTCTACAGGTCAACCAAAAGTAAGGATTTGAGAGTTTATTTTTATTAAATTACTATCTCTCTGACTGGGAGCTCTTTCTTTTTTTTTTTTTTAAATTTTTTATTTATGAAAATTTTTACAATTAGATCAAGAAAGTTGACAATACACTCTCTTGAAGAAACAGGATGACACATGAAAAGAAAAAAAAACAAATCAGAAAAGATAAACAATCTCATGAAGCAAAAAACAAACAAATGTGTCAATCCACCCAAGTCCACAACACGAGGGGGCCTTTCACACAAACATCAACCAAATATACAAAGTAACAAAGCAGCTAATCGAGTTCAGACATTTCAAACCTAAGCTCATTAGGAGGGCACAATAGAGGCTTCTAGTCGCCTGGCACTTATAAAGGCTAATAACTGGGAGGGCTCAAAAAAAAGATAGAAAACAGCCTGATATTTCACCAAGCACTTGCAAGGATGTTTAAGAAAAAAGAGTGCCCCCAGCTGTAAAACCCCTGGACGTAGCAAAAGAAACTCCCTGCGGCGCTTCTGTGTTTCCCTTGATAGATCTGGGTATATATGAACAGCAAAGCCTCGGAAAGGAGCCTTTCATTTACGGAAAAAGAGCTTTAATAACCACTCTCTGTCCGAAAGGAGGGCAAAAGTTACCAGTAAAGTGGAAGGCTCCAAAGAATCAGTGCCAGAAGTTTCCAACATACCAGTAACATTTAAAATATCACCTTGCTCTAAGCCCCCCTCTAAATCTCTACTAGGGGTAACACGCTTCCCTGTAGGTAAATAATAGATTTATACCAAAGGTGGCATTAATTCAGGAGAAACTCCCAATACATCAAGCAAATACTCTTTAAACATATCCTTAGCACTTATAGAGAGTGACTTAGGGAAATTAACAATTCTCAGATTATTAAGACGAGAAACGTTTTCCAGCTGTTCCAGCCTCATTTGTACAGATAAGGAACACTTTTTAAAAGTCTCAGACTGATCTTCCACACTGGATAGTCTATTCCGAATATCTTCCTCCTCAGCCGCCAAACCAGAGACTTTCTGCTCTAATTCAGTTAGAGCCCTCATCGTCATATTCACTTTAGTTGATAAAGAAGAAATTTGAGGAAACAAAGCTGCACCTAGCGAGGCAATAGCATTCCAAATAGATTCTAACGTAAAGTCCACCGGACGCTGCAGGGAGAAAACTAAATCAGATTCCAACACAGGGACAACTTCCTCCATCGGTACCAACGACTCACCTCGCTGTGCAGAAGATGGAAGCTGCACTGCAGGCACACCTCCTTCAGACACCGAGGATGGAACACACGGGAGCTCAATCTCAGCTCCACTAAACAGCTTCTCGAGCCCACCTTTTCCTGGCCCAGACAAGGTATCGCCTCTCACCGACCCAGTAGGGGAGGAGACCCTCAGGAAGCCCTCCGGCAACGTGTAGCTACGAGGAACCTTTGGCGCCGGGCTCAATACTGGGGAGGACGACTCTGCCGAAGCGGCTGCCGAGCATTCCAACTCCGACGAAACCGCTAGCCGGCTCACTCCACCAGGCGCGTCTGAACTCTGTGCAGCACGAAGAAGGTAAGAGTCCAAAGGACCGGATACTGCAGGAACCGGCATCGAGGCAGCAGAGGGCTGGGAGGGCACCAACCCTGATTTGCCTTTCCATTTTTTCCCCATAAGAAAAATCGTGCTCACACATCAAAGAGTGCTGCCGCCATCTTAAGTAAGGATTTGAGGGTTTATTTTTATTAAATTGCTAGCTCTCTGACTGGGAGCTCTTAAAAGGGTTTTTGTATATTTTTAAAGCAAGGTTACTTTCTTTTTGGTGCTTTAGTGGAACTTTCCTTGAACAGAGTAGGTTGTTGAACTCTAGTAACCTCCTCAGCTTTGGGAACTGCTGACACCTAATTAGGTGTTAGTTCCCTCCCTACCCACCCCGACTCCCACCCACCCCTAGTGAGCAGTCTTGCTTTATAGGGCACCTCCCCATTTAACAAAGCACAGAGATTTGGAACAGCACATTTTGAATATAATTAAAGAGATTTAACTGCTTTTTCTCTGAAAGGACAGCTGGGAAATCGGCTAGTACTTGGTAGATCTCTCTCTTTTGCTTTAACAGATACCTAAGCTCCACGAACAGAACAATGGCTGGGAAAAATCATATCGCTAAAGCTGTTTCCCCGTTAAAGTTTTTGCCTCGGTCCAGACAGAGGTCCTAATGCAAGTTGAAGGACCGGTTCCATGTGCAGGGTGCCTGCATGCTGAAGCTCTGAGGAAACAAGTGCAGGAACTCAGAGAGGAGGAGGCGAGGCTGAGGAGCATTCAAGACAGTGAGAAGTACATTGATGAGATGCTTCTTGCAGCAACCAAGCTCTCCAGCAGAGGAGAAGATGGATGCCAACAGAATGTCGATGGTTGGACACAAGACACCAGGGCCTGCAAAATCACCAATCCAACTTCTCCAGCCCTTGAATTGAAGAACCATTATGCAGCCCTGAAAGTGGAGGAGGTGAAAGCATCCCTGGAAAGGGAAGAACCAGAGCTCAAGTACCCCAAAGTTATAGAATTAGTGACCACAAGGAAACAAAGGGTAGTGGTGGTTGGAGACTCTCTTCTGAGGGGTACTGAGGCGTCCATCTGCCGACCAGACTTGATATCCAGAGAGGTATGCTGTCTGCCTGGTGCCAAAATCCAAGATGTTACGGAGAGTTTGCCGAGACTCATCAAGCCCACTGACTATTACCCAATGTTGCTAATCCATGTTGGAAAAAATGATACTGCCAGGTATACCTCAGAATGTATCAAAAGTGACTTGATGGCTCTGGGACAGAGGGTGAAGCAGTTAGGTGCACAGGTGGTGTTCTCTTCAATCCTCCCTGTTGAGGGTAAAGGCTAAGGCAGAGAGGCTCGCATCCTGGAGATGAATGCATGGCTGCGTGTAAGGTTTCATCGAGAGCGTTTTGGTTTCCTAGACCATGGGATGCTGTTCCAAGGGTTGCAGAGCACAGATGGCATCCATCTGTCCAAGAAAGGTCAACGCATCTTCGGTAGTAGACTGGCTAATCTACTGAAGAGGGCTTTAAATTAGATTTGTTGGGGATGGGTGAAGAAAGCTCCCAGGTAGGTGATACATTAAATACCTTTATGGAAATGGGTAACAGGGGTAACATATGGAAAGCAGTGTGTATAAATGCCTGTAGCATGGGAAATAAGATCCCTGATGTTGAAGCTTTGGTGGGAGTGGCTGACTTGGATTTAGTGGCAGTTACAGAAACATGGTTCACAGAAAACCATGATTGGGATGTAACTATACCTGGCTATACTTTATTCAGACAGGACAGGGTAGGAAGAAGGGGAGGAGGAGTGGCACTATATGAAAAATCTACTATTAAAGCTTTGGAATGACAGAGCTTAAAAGGGAGAGAGGAGGCATTGTGGGTTAAACTAAAAAGAGGGAAAGAGAAATCTATTTGCACTGGTGTGATATACAGACCTCCCTCACAAGAGGATGAGGTGGACAGAGAGTTAATTGAAGAAATACGCAGCATTGCTAGGAAAGGGGAAGTGCTACTGACAGGATATTTCAATATGCCAGATGTTGATTGGCACATTCCTGCTGCAGTATCATCTAGAAGTAAGGAGATCCTGGATTCTCTAAAGGGAGAACTAGTCAGGCAATTGGTAACAGACCCCACACGTGAAGGGGCCATACTGGACTTGGTGCTTACCAATGGTGAAAGTGTTTCTGATGTTGCAGTGGGAGATCATTTTGCATCCAGTTATCACCAGATAGTGTGGTTCAGTATTAGGATGAGGGCTGTTAGAATCCATTCAAAGGTGAGGATCTTAGACTTTAGGAAGACTAACTTTGCGAAGATGGGCCAATACCTCAGGGAGTCGTTAGTGGGATGGGAACAGCTGGGGGATGTAGAAAAACAGTGGGCAAAACTGAAAGGGGATATCTTAAGGGCAACCAACCTTTTTGTTAAAATGGTAAAAAAGGTAAAAGGAAAAGGAGACCGCTATGGTTTTCGAAAGAAGTAGCTGAAAAAGTGAAGAAAACGAGGGAGGCCTTCATGAAATACAAGAGATCACAGAGAGAGGAAGACAGGCATCTGTATTTGGAAAAACTTAGAGAAGCTAGCAAAGTAGTCAGGAAGGCAAAGATTCAAAAGGAGGAGGAAATAGCCAATGCAATAAAATGGGGGGATAAAACATTTTTCAGATATATTAGTGAGAAGAGGAAGGGCAAAAGTGGTATTGTCAGACTCAAGGGTGCAGGGGAGGAATATGTAGAAGCTGATAAGGATAAAGCGGAATTGCTTAATAAATATTTCTGTTCTGTGTTCACAGATGAAGAACCAGGAGCAGAACCTCAGAAAACACCCACAAACAGGAACAGAAGCGAGGGACATCTTGAACAATTTTCAGAAGACTGTTTGTGAGAAACTAACTCAACTTAACGTAGACAAAGCAATGGGACCGGATGGGATACACCCTAGAATACTGAGGGAACTTGGGGACGTTCTAGCAGCTCCACTGGCTGACCTTTTCAATGCCTCGTTGGAGTCAGGAGTGGTGCCAAAGGACTGGAGAGAGGTTCATGTGGTGCTTTACACAAAAGCGGAAGTAAGGATGTGGTTTAACTTTGGTGGTGAGAAAATGATTGGAAACGCTGCTAAAAGAGAAAATAGTGAGGTTTCTGGAGTTCAGCGGATTACAGGATCCGAGGCAGCATGGATTCACCAGAGGCAGGTCTTATCAGACAAATCTGATTGATTTCTTTGACTGGGTGACCAGGGAGATGGACCGAGGGAGAGCCCTAGATATGGTGTATTTAGATTTAAGTAAAGCCTTTGACACTGTTCCTCACAGGCAACTTATAAACAATCTGAGCACCCTAGGGATGGACCCTAAAGTTACTGCTTGGGTTAGAAATTGGTTGGGTGGGAGGCGACAAAGAGTACAAGTGAATGGAGCTCACTCTGAGGAGAAGGATGTTACCAGTGGTGTGCCCCAGGGATCTGTCCTTGGTCGAATTCTTTTTAATATCTTTGTTAGTGATATTGCGGAAGGGCTGTCGGGTAAGATTTGCCTCTTTCTGGATGATACCAAAATCTGCAATAGAATAGACACCCAGGAAGGTGTAGATAACATGAGGAGGGATCTAGCTAAGCTTGAAGAATGGTCTAGAATTTGGCAGCTGGGATTTAATGTTAAAAAATGTAAGGTCATGCATATGGGCTGCAGCAATCCAAGGGAGCAATATAGTATAGGGGGTGAAGTACTTTTGTCCACTAAAAAAGATCGGGACCTAGGCATGGTTGTGTCTGATGATCTTAAAGTAGCTAAACAGGTAGAAAAGGTGAAGGCAAAAGCTAGAAGGATGCTTGGGTGCATACGGAGAGGAATGGCTAGCAGAAAAAAGGAGGTGATAATGCCTCTGTATAAGTCTTTGGTGCGACCTCATTTGGAGTATAGTGTGCAATTCTGGAGACCGCACCTTCAAAAGGATGTGAACAGGATGGAGTCGGTGCAGAGGGTGGGCTACTAAAATGATTAGTGGTCTTCATTATAAAGCATATGAGGACAGACTGAGGGATCTTAATATGTACACCTTAGAGGAAAGGCGGGATAGAGGTTATATGATTGAGATGTTTAAATACCTCCATGGCATAAATGTTCAGGGAGAGAGCCTCTTTCAATTGAAACAAGTTCTGCTACGAGGGGACATGGGATGAGGGTGAAGGGAGATAGATTCAGGAGTGATATGCGGAAATATTTCTTTACAGAAAGAGTAGTGAATCTGTAGAATAGTCTCCCAGTGGAGGTGGTAGAGATGAGGACAGTAACTGAATTCAAAAACGCATGGGACAAATACAGAGGATCTCTAAAGGTAAAAAGGGGATTGTTTTAGTTGTTGATATGGAAGGACAGACTAGATAGACCATGTGGTCTTTTTCTGTCATCATATTTCTATGTTTCTATCATGGTGAAAGACAAGTGTTGTGTAATTTGTAACTCCCCAGTATCCTTGCCCAAAAAGGGTAATCTGGAACGTTATTATAAGGCTCTGCATAGCAATAAGTTTGATGCTGATTTTCCCCCCAAAAGTGAAATTTGTAAACTGAAGCTCAAAGAACTTAAATCGAAATTGGCTACTCAGCAACAGTTAATGGCGAAGCCAAGGTCACATTCGGTCAATGGAACCATAGCATCCTTCAAGGTCAGCAACCTGATCTCAAAGAAGTGCAACCCTTTCACTGAAGGGGAATTTGTAAAAGATTGTTTTCTTGAAGCAGCTGACAATCTTTTTGAAGGATTTAAAAATAAGAAAGAGATCATAGCTGCCATTCAAGATGTACAATTGTCAAGAAACACCGTCGTGCGGCGAATAGAAAAGATGTGTGGAGACACAACTGAACAGTTGTTGGAGGATGTTTCAAATTGTGTTGCTTTCTTACTCCAACTGGATGAATCTACAGACATAAAAGACATAGCCCAGTTACTAGTCTTTATCCAGATGGTTTTTGAAGACTTCAGTGTTAAAGAAGAACTACTTGGAATGATTTCTTTAAAAGGGAGAACTACCGGTCAGGAAATATTCAGTTCTTTCCATTCTTTTGTGACAAAGTGTAATCTTCCATTGTATAGACTTGTTTCCATCACTACTGATGAAGCAAGAGCAATGACAGGTGAGGTTAATGGTTTCATAGCCCTCTGTAGACAGCATGACGACTTCCCAGATTTCCTTTCTTACCACTGCATCATTCACCAGCAAGTTTTGGCAAGCAAGAGACTCAATACAAAGACTGTCATGGACATCACTTTCAAAATTGTAAATTCAGTTCGTGGAAGATCACTTCGAAGATGGCTTTTCAATCTTACTCTTGATGAAGGGGCAGCGGAAATCATTTTGCACACAGATGTAAGGTGGCTAAGTAGGCACACATTTCTGCAAAGATTTTGTGATCTGCTGAATGAAATAAGAAGTTTTTTGAAGGAGAGGGGAGATGACCAAGCAGAGTTGGAAGATGAGGAGTGGTTATGTGATCTGGCATTTCTCGCTGACTTTACAGGCAAACTAAGTGATATGAACAAGGTAAAACAAATGCATTGGCAAGATAATGAGTACAGTTTCATCCTACAAGAGCAAATTTGAGCTAATGATGTCTGACCTTGCAAACAACACTTTTGATCATTTTCCTAATACGCAGGAGTATCTGGGACAATATCCAAATTTTGTTTTTCAGAACGAGAAATATGTGATAGAAATCTGTTCTGTTATCCAGGAATTCGAAAATAGATTCTGTGACTTCCAAAAAATTGGAACAGTTGTGGAGTACTTGTCATACCCATTCAAATTAGATGTGGACATTAAAGAAACTGCAGCTGCTATCAGTAAAAATTACTCATTGAACAAGCCATCTCTTGAAAACGAAATATTAACCTTTAAAAATGACATTTTTCTCAAGACTCATGCTGAGCAAGAATCGTTTTGGAAGCTAGTGCCTAGAGACAAATTTCCCAACTGGAGAAGATGCAGTGAAGCTGTACACTCCTGTTTCGGTTCAACTTATTTGTGTGAATCTGCGTTTTCCCATCTGAAAATGACAAAGAGTACACAATGTTCCAACATGACAGATGAACATCTCCAGGATTTCCTGAGACTGGCCCTCACGCAATATTCACCTAGCTTCAAAAAGCTGGTGGATGAAATGCAGACTCAGACGTCTCACTGATGAGCAAGAGCGAAATATTAAAGATTGTGCAAGATCAGCCTGGATAAATACTTGACCTAAATTTAACACAAATTACTCAATAAAAGTTAAAGAAAGTTATTAAGACAGTTAAAGAAAGTTATTATTCAATAAAACTTTATTAAAAAATGTACTTTCCATTTCCCCTCGCAGTTCTTACTGGATCTTCGTCTCTCTGTTTTGTTTTTGCTTAATTTGCTTAACAGCTGATCACATCTAAGTAAATGACAGAAGGTTCATTAAAAATAGGGGGGGGGGGGAATCCTCCAACTTTATTGGGTTAAAATTTAATTTGAAACTAATTTGAAACTTAATTTTCATGGTGGTAGATCACCGGCACTTTTTGCCGGAAAAAGTAGATCACGACCTGTTCGAAATTGGACATGCCTGGTCTGTAGTTTTTAGGAATGTTAGTCGGGTCTCTCTTCCTGAAGTAAGCCATTGCAGTGTTAAATCCGGTCGCTTGAACAATTGATTTTTGCATTCGCCAGATCTTGGCAGAGTGATGTTAACTGTTTGAGCCAAAAGTTGGTTACTCCATCTGGGCCAGGGCTCTTCCAGTTTGAAGCTTGTTTTAACCTGCTTTCCAGCTCTTCTTTTGTTACTACAGGCCATTCCATAGGTTTGATGCTTGTTTGTTCTAAATGCTTCTGTATGTTGGGTAACCATTCTGCTTTGTGATTATGCTGTATAGGGTCCTCATATAGCTTTCTCCAGAAGATTTCGGTTTTGGCTTTGGTTGGAGGTGCTTTTACCTTATTAATATTCTTCCACAATTCCATGTAGAATTGTTTTGGGTTTTCTCTAAATAATTTATTCTGATATATTTCTTTCCTGTTTTCTTCATATCTTCGAAGTTTTTGTACTTCTGCTGCTATTTCAATTTATTGTTGGAACATATAAATTTCAGATCTTCTTTTGTTAATGCATCATGCTTCAGCTTGATATCTTGGATCTTCCATAATATCTTTGACGATCTTACTCCTTTTAGATACCCATCCATCAAGGATATCTCTGCACGCAATGAGTATATTTTTCGTTCAATGCACTTTTTCCAAGGAGGTACTGTTATTGTTCTCTTTTCCTTCTGGCCTTGTACTCTAGATGATAGTATTCTTGCAGTAATAATTTTAGCTGCACAATATTGTATTGATTAATTCTGGTGATGTCAATAAATAGTCCCTTTATACTGGATATGGCCTTTTTCATCATAATTTTCATACTTCTAGCCTTAGGTGTGAAATTTAGCTTGGGTAATATTTCCCCTGCTTGGAACCCAGCATATTCATCTCTTTCCATATGAACTAGGAGTTGTATCTTGTTGAATTCCTCCACCTCTGGGTCTTTCTCTTCCCTTTCTTTTTCCTTCTTTACTTCCTCCAATTCAGTTTACTTGTTGATCCTTCCTTTATTCAGTTCACCCTCCTGCAGTTCCAAATCTCTTAACTCCATCTCCCCCTCAACCTGTTTTTCCTTTTCTGTGTCTTTCTTTCTTTTGGTACTGTCACCTAGGTCTCCTCCTCCCTGTATTTCTATGTCCACAGAATCCCTTAGCTTCTTCAAGATGTTATCATTCACGTACTTGATCTTTGATCTTCAAAATTAAAGATCTTAAATTTGCATCTGTTACTTTTTGCAGTTTTTCTAATGGCAATTTTCCTCTTTCTTCCAGCTTTTGGCGGACTCTCTGTGTATACCCTCTTGATTTAAATATAGGGTTTGTAGCATAAAAATAGCAATACATTATCTCCTCTTTATCTGCAGAATTCCACTTAACCGTAGTTAATCCTCTTATGTGTGTACCAATGTGTACATAGGTGACTGTCGGAAACACAAGATGGAGCCATGGTTATCAAAAATAAAGCATATGTTATTAACCAAACTATAAAACACAACAAACATACACAGTGTGAACTTCAACTGTACATTTGTGCCTCAGGCACATGCAGCACACAGTGCCATGCCCTAATGTGCAGACCTAAGCCCACCGGCCAGGATGTGATATACCAGCCTGGGACCCATGGATGCAGAGGGTCGCAGCACACACCTCCCCCATGGTGGCACTGTTGCTGGGGGTTTCCATGGGCTGTTGGCCCATGCTCTGCAGAGGCAGGGGACACACCCCTCTGCCTCTGCAGCTCATGGCCTAACAGTGACACATACGTCACCAGCTGCTCCATAGTCCATGTTATGGCATGCTGGGACTGTGCAATTGTAAGCAGTGCCACAGGCAGGGTGTTGCCTTGGTCCCCCATCCGATGGCCCCATACATATGGTGTCTGGATAGCGGCCTCAACATACACCCTGCCTGTGGCACTGTTTGCCAGTGCAGGTTGGGTCTCCACTGGCCCTGTGGGACTATGGGGCAGCTGGCAGGGCTCTACCGGGCACCTGTGTCCATGGGTCCCAGATCAGTGCCAGACGGCAGCCTGTTGTCCTGGACCGCATCCTGGTGGGCATAGGCCTGCATCACATGGGGGCCCCCTGGGTATGCCATTGCTCCCCCTTGACACATGTGGCACTGGTGGCCTCAACATGTGGCTGGCCCCTTGCAACACATCTGGGTCCCACATCTTCACCTCCTCCTGTTCCTCCTCTACCTTCCCCTCCTCCTCCATCTCCACATACCCATCATCCCCCTTCTCCTCCTCCTCCTCCCCTCCCCCTCCTCATCCCCTTCCTCCTCCACATCCCCGTAGTCCGTGTCCACATCCTCTGTGAGGTCAACCGGCTCCTCCTCCTCCTCCTCCACATCATGGTCTTCTTTTTCCTCTTCCTCCTTCTCCTCCACAGACATCACTGTCCCAATCTCTTCCTCTTCTGCCCCCTCTTGCACTGCAGCCAATTCCTCCTCAGGCTCCATCTCAGCTGCCTGGCCCTCTTCTGCTTTCTTTTATCTTTATCTTTATTTGGAAATTTGATATACCACTTAGCCGAAGCAAGAAGCGGTATACAAATAAAAAACAAGGCTACTCGGAAACAGAAAGGAATGCCAATAAATGATAGGAAAGAGGAGGACAGCAGGATAGGAAGAAGAGAAAGGTAGAATAAGAGTCGAAGGGAAGAGTCAGAGGGCAATAGCAGGAGGGTCAAAGGCCAGGTGGAAAAGGTGCTGTGTTTGGTGCACCCCCCACAACTGTCTCTGGTGCTGCCACAGCCTCTGTGAATGGGAGTGGAGAGTGCCACATGAGCTAAATGTTCTGTGCCTGTGGGGCATTTGACACCTGTCACAATGCCTACAACCACTGTACATACATGGATGCACACAGACCATGCAGCCGGTGAACTATGCATAGCAGGGTGTGCGGTCTTGGCACGTCTTACATGATGGTAACTGCACACATGGGATGCATCCAGAGGGTATGTGCAGGACACATGAGGGGTTTGGTATTCACCAGCCTCTGTAGGCAGCAGGAAATAGGACAGGCTCCACACTGGCCTAATGGGGACAGACTGGCCACCTGACATACTGACCCTAGATATCAGGCCAAGGCATGGGGGCCCAAACTGTCCTCTGTGGTGTCTGTGCTGAGCAGTGGGAGTTGGGGCAAAGACAGTGGCATGTCCCTGGCAGTGTGGGATCCCCTGAAAGGTGTGCATGGTGTGCTCAGGGAAGAGGTGTGTGGGACCTGTAGTGTGCATGGGTCAGCAGGTTATTCCTGACATGTATACACTGAGGTTTGGGGGGACTGTGAGGTGACCTGAACAGGGGTGCCACATGCATACCGGGACTGGCAGATGGTGACCAACACATTAGGGGCTGTGCACACAATTGTGGTGATCTCTGGAACACAGGTAATGTATATTGGCAGGGGTCTGGTAACATATGTGCATGGGGGGGCAAGGTAGGGATAGATGCCCTAGTCATGTTTTTGGGGTGCATTGTGTGGATCCTGTTTGTGTCATAGGGACAGGATGGCTTGGGCTGGTGTGACAGTTGGATGTCTGTTGCACCTGAGAGGGCAGAGTCAGTGTTGTTGCCAGGTTTGCATATTGCCACAATGGGGAGGGGTAGGAGGGCCAAGGGTGGTGGGAGGGGTTGGGTGGGGGTCCATCGCATGGCTTAGCTAATGTTCTGTTTCAAGAAGTGGTAACACATCCCAGCAACATGGTCTGGCAGGTGGGCAGGAACCATGGCATGGGACATGGGCAGAGGCACAGGTATTGTGTGATGGGACGGCATGCCAAAGGCACACTACTATTTTCCAGAGCGATTAAGATGGGGTGTATGCATGTGGGAAATGGTTGGAATGGGGGTTGGGGTGCCCACATAGCACAATTGGGATACACCAACTGGGATGGTCAGAATGGCAGGAATGTACCAACAGTTACAGTCCTGATGGAGCAATGTGTGGGTGAGGATGAGGCACATGTGGACCTCGAGCCCTGATGGCCCATGTGGTCCTTGTCTGCCATCCTATAAATCTGAGGTATATGTGTGTGGGGGGGGGGGGCTGTGTGGTGGCTGGTGGTTCCACAAAGCAGTGGCCAACAACAGTGGTAATGGCCTTTGGTGGCAGGCACATTCTGGCATACCATGGCCTGCACTTGCAAGATATTGTGTCATTCAATTGTGTGTGTGCTGCTCAGCCTATGTGTATAGACAGGAGGATGACCATCATGTCCATACAGTGCATCAGGGTCAATATGCAACTGCTGCATGTTCACGTGTACCTCTAGGTGGTCTGGACAGTGCCACATTCCCCCACACCAGGCATGTATGCACATCCTTGGGTCCATGTGCAGGGAAGGACATGTGTGGAGCACAGTGTATAAACATGCCTGCTGGTACAGTCCAATGACTTCCTTCAGCCATGGTATTTGCATCACACATGTTGTTGTGCCACATACATGCTATACTACTCACCATCTGCAGTTGCCTACAGTTCCTCCTGCAGCCAGTGGATGAACTGTGGCCACTTCCTGTGCAGCTCCTGCCCCTTTTTCCACAGCTCCCCCACCTGTGGTAATGAGACTACGTGACATCAGTGCCCTTCCACACACACCACATGTGATACAACATAAGCCCACGCATGGGCATGTGGTGTGTCACGGTATGATGGTTGCAGGCAGCAGCTGACCATGCCTTCCCCCCTAAGACCAGCATGGCATTCAACACTTGGCACAACCCCCATGCTATCAAACATAATGCCACATTTCCCCACCTGCCTTGGGTCCTACCTATGTGCTGTTTGCTGTCTTGGTACAGAACACTGTGCGTGCGAAACATGCCACAGGATGTGGCTAGCATGAGGGGTTGTGTAAGACTAGCTGCTCACTACTGTTGCACTCACAACCTTGCCCTGTCCCACAGCATCATTTTGACACATCCTGTGCAGATGTGTGTGCTGCTAATGCCGACTGTCCTTACATGATCTATGACAGATGTCCGTAACCCCTACCTATTTAAACCCCCTGTTGGTGGTCTCTCTGTTGACATATGGGTGGTGTTTGGCACATAGCTACATGTTCATATTCAAGAATAACATCACTTTACCTGTTCCTGACAGGTGAGGACCATTCATCACTCACATCAAGAGTATAGACAAGGTAACTTATGTTTATGTTTATTTAAAAATTTGTTATACCACCCAACACCATAGGCATCTGGGTGGTTTACAATCATAAAATTACATAGCTGCAGAAATAGAAAGGAATGCCATTATTTAAAAACAGTAAAGAGGAGAAAAGATGACAGAGAACAGTTAAACAAAATATGACAACGGAAACACATCAGCAAGGAAAAGAAGAAAAGGAGCGAGGACTACGGGGGAAGGTCAAATGCCAGGCTGAACAGGTGAGTCTTGAGTTTTGATTTGAAAAGCTGGAAAGACGTTTCAGATTGGAGGGAAAGGGGAAGCGAATTCCAAAGCCGCAGGCCTAAAAAATAAAAAGCGGAGGAGCGAGTGGATTCCAGGTGAGCGTGTGAGGGAGGGTGGAGGGACATACGATTGACATGGATAGAACGAAGTGAACGGTGAGGAGTATGAAAGCGAACCTGGTCTGCAAGATAAAGGGGGATGCCTGTGTGGAGTGCCCTGTGAACGAATGTGAGAATCTTATACTGAATACGGAATGATACTGGTAACCAATGTTGACGCATAAGAAGAGGGGTGACATGTTCAAACCGGGAAGCATGAGTTATGAGACGGACCGCACCTACGATCTCTCTGTTCCAGCTTAGGATGTTGAGGCCATAGAACATCATGTGGTCAGACCACAACCCTTAGCCATCATACAGATCTATTTGGTACTATCGGTCTGGCCTTGGACTCATCCCAGACAACAGGGCATGACAGACAGTTTCCTACATATGACATATCAGATACCACTGTTAAACTACGAACCATCTTGCACACACCCATCATGCCTGTGACCCTTGAGACATTCAGATATATACATATTATGTTTGAGTGTGGCATGTACAGGCTCATGATATGCAACATACTTGACACACCCTGAAGCTTTGGCACCACTATCATCACCAAATTGCCATTATGTTTTCAGAGGTTTTCTCACAGGTGACACTGAATACGCGTACCACATAGCGCCACACTTGCAATATCATCTAATTATCTCAACACTACAATGGATGCCCAAAAACTGTTGTGCCTCCACATCTTCAGGGAACTGTCTTAGCTGGCATTTTCAGCAGCAGTTCCCCTCTCCCTCAAAGGAGGGCCATGAATGTCATTTTAACAGCAGATCACTAGACACAGTGAAACGCATTCACGCATGTAATTTGAGGACACCTCTGATGATTTCTCGAAGGCGGCCAACCAGTCATGACAGAGTACCTTCTTTCTGGGGGCTGGTCATGGGAGGTGACATATGTTCTCACTGGCGCACAGTTGGGATATTGTGGCACTGTTGATTCAGGTATTTCCCAGGAACAGATCACATGTTAGTACTGGAGTTATAGGGATTTGGGCTCACCCTGGTTGCAGGCAGCAGCTGACCATGCCTTCCCCCCTATTCATGTTTTGGATAACAGGTGATCATTGGTACTCACGATACAATTTGACTCCTTTCAGTTTCATTTGGATTAGGGACATTATTAACAGCCAGTTGATATGTGAGCAATGTTATCCAGCCACTGGAACAGGCATTGTAGGAGAGATTGTAACATAGTTAGATAGTAAATGACGGCAGATAAAGACCAGTATGGTCCATCTAGTCTGCCCAGTAAGATGGTCGGAGTAAGATGGCAGGAGTAGGTGCCACTCTGTGCAGGCCACCCCTCCCCGTGTCTTTGTTTAGGGGTGAACCCATCGCTCCATGCAGGACACCCCTATTTGTTGAGAAGTTAGATGGTTTAGTTTATTTTGATTTTATTCTGTTGCTATAAATGGATCCATTGTCTCTGTCCCATGCCATTTTGAATTCTGTCACTGTATTTGCCCCCACCACCTCCATCGGGAGGGCATTCCAAGAATCCCCCTGCCTCTCAGTGAAAAAGTATTTCCTGACATTGCCTTTCAATTTACCACCTTGCAACTTCATGTTATGCCCTCTCGTTTTACAACTTCCCCGTCTTTGGAATAGGTCTGTTTCTTCATTATTTCTCTTTAAGTATTTAAAGGTCTGAATCATATCTCCCCTATCCCTCCTCTCCCCCAAAGTCTACATATTTAGGTCTTCAAGTCTCTTCTCATAAGGCTTCTGATGCAGGCTCCAAATCATTTTGGTCACCTTCCTCTGAACAGTTTCCATTCTTTTTACATCCTTTGCAAGATACGGTCTCCAAAACTGAACACAGTATTCCAAGTGAGGTCTCACCAGTGACTTATACAGTGGCATTAGAACCTCTTCCTTTCTGCTGATAATTCTTCTTCGTATGCAGCCCAACATCCTCCTGGCTTTTGCCACCGCCTTGTCGCACTGTTTTGCCACCTTGAGATCTACAGAAATAATCACACCAAGGTCTTTCTCCTGATCCGTGCACACCAACCTCTCACCCCCTATCGCGTACATTTCCCTTGGGTTTCTTCTACCCAAGTGCATGACTCTGCACTTCTTTGCATTAAATCTTAATTGCCAAGCATTAGACCATTCTTCCAGCTTTTGTAGATCCTTTCTCATGTTAAGCACTCCCTCGGGGGAGTCCACTCTGTTGCAAATTTTTGTGCCATCTGCAAAAAAGACAGACCTTTCCATTCAGTCTTTCAGCAATATCACTCACAAATACATTGAACCGTACCGGGCCCAAGACTGAACCCTGGGGCACCCCGCTAATCACCTTCCTTTCCTCCGAGTGAGCTCCATTTACCATCACCTTCTGTCTATCAGTCAACCAATTTCTGATCCAGTTTACCACCTTGGGACCCATCCCCAAACTACTGAGTTTATTGATAAGCCTCCTATGAGGGACAGTATCAAAGGCTTTGCTGAAATCCAGGTAGATGACATCCATCGCAAGCCCCTGATCTAGTTCTCTGGTTATTTATTTATTTATTTAACTGTATTTATATCCCGCTTTTCTCCGGGTCAAAGCGGTGCAACATTGAGTGGGTGGGAGGGGGTGGACAACAATCAACTTCTGGGGATGGGGGCCATCACCAGGTGGCCAACATTAATGATTTTGACAAATAGTTGGGACATAGACATAGATGTTGTGTTACAGTCTCTTAGAGCATATGTTCAGGGGGGTGAAATAGGGGGGTTGGGGGGTAGTCAGTGGTGGGTGCTTATTTCTGGTCTGAGGTATTCCTGGAATAGGACGGTTTTTATTTGTTTCCTGAATGATGGGGGATCTCCATTGCTTCTGATGTGACTTGGTAGAGAGTTCCAGAGGGTTGGTGCATATAGTTCAAAGGCTCTGTTGCAGGTCCGTTGATTGCATTTGGTTCGTTTATGGGGGATGGTGAGGGAGTTTTGGTGGTTTGTCTGGTTGTTCTGTTGTGGGCTGGTCGGGGTAGTAGTGTGCGGAGCTGGGAAGTCTGAGTTTGGTAGAGAGCTTTATGAGTAAGTAGGGCGGCTTTGTATTTGATTCTTGCTTCGAGGGGGAGTATGTGTAGCTCCCTCAGGACTGGGGTGATGTGGTCTCGTTTTTTTGCTTTCTGAATAATCCTTGCTGTGGTGTTTAAGGCAGTTCGGAGTGGGTTGGTGTGGGTGGCTGGTAGTCCGTGGTAGATTATATTGCAGTAGTCCAGGTGGGGGAGTGTCATGGCTTGCATCACTGTTCTGAAGTCCTGTGGTTCAAGGAGAGGTCTGAGGCGTTGTACTGTTTTGGCTTTGTGGAATATTGTTCCGGTGTTTTTTTTGATTTTTTGCTTGAGTGTGAGTGCTTGGTCTATGATGATTCCTAGATACTTTATGTGCGGTTGTATTTGTATTTGTGTGGTACCAATGTTGAGGTGTGAGGGTGGGGTGAAGTCTGGGTCCTTTGTTACTATGAGGGCTTCTGTTTTCTTTATGTTGATGGACAGGTTGTTCTTTTGCAGCCAGCTGGATACTTCTGTGAAGCATTCTGATGGGTGTTTATTTGTTGGGTTAGAGGTTGTGATTGGTGCATAGAGCATTATGTCATCTGCATAGATGTGATAGTTGATGTTGTGGGCGCGTATGATTGTGCAGAGTGGTTGCAGAAAGATGTTGAAGAGCATGGCAGATAGTGTGGATCCTTGGGGTACTCCTTGGTGTTGCTGGAATGGGGGTGAGGTCGATATGTTTGTGCAGATCAGTTGTTGTCTATTGGTTAGGTAGGAGTGGAACCACTGAAGTATGGTATCTTTGATGCCAATTGCTTGTAGTCTGTGTATGAGGATGTCGTGGGAGATGGTGTTGAAGGCTGCTGATATGTCTAGTAAGATCATGGCATATCCAGAGTGTTTGGCTTGAGTTCCTATGATGAGGGTGTTCATTAGTGATGTCATGAGGGTCTCGACTCCGTGGAATGGACGGAAGCCATGCTGTTGCGGGTCCAGTATGTTGTTGGTATCTAAATGTTCTTGGAGCTGTTGCTGAAATACCTTCTCAATGATTTTGGCGGTGAACAGGAGGCTTGCTATAGGTCTGTAGGAGGCGGGGTCGAGGGGATCCAGGTTGTGTTTTTTTAGGATGATTGAAGTTTTGAGGAGGTCTGGCATACGTCCTTGGCTGAGGGATTCATTAACAATGCGGGTTAATGGTGTGCTCATGTCTTCTTTGGTTTTCTTTATCCATTCTGTAGGGCAGGTGTCTAGCGGAGAGGTGGTGGTATTCAGGTGGGAGATGGTGGATGATATATCCTCTTTCGTGATTGTTTCGAAAGTGCTCCAGTCTCTGTCTATGGTGGTGGGGTGGTTTGTTGTTGTTGTCTCTGTGTTTAATTGTGGATTATGTGGTTGTTGAAGCTGCTTGTATTGTCGTGCTAGTAATTACGGTGGGATGTTTGGCAGTTGGTCAGAATGGTTGGGCGTTACCCAGTCAAAGAACTCAATCAGATTTGTTTTGCAAGATCGTCCTTCGGTAAAACCATGTTGCCTCGGATCTTACAACCTGTTGGTTTTGAGAAAGTTCACTATTTGCTCCTTCAGAAGTGCCTCCATTACTTTTCCCGCCACCGAGGTAAGGCTCACGGGCCTGTAGTTTGACACTTTTTCCCTGTCACCACTTTTGTGTAGAGGTACGACATCAGCAGTCCTGAGGAACTTCTCCTGTTTCCAAGAAACTGTTGAAAACAGCCTTTAACGGCCCTGCAAGAACCTCTCTGAGCTCTTTCAGTATCCTGGGATGTATCCCATCCGGTCCCATGGCCTTGTCCAGTTTCGCAAGTTGTTCTAACACATCATCTTCTGTGAATGGTGTGGTATCTACTTCATTCCCATTTTTATATTTGGGAGTCACAGTTGATCCTTCTCCAGGATTTTCTTTAGTAAAAACAGAGCAGAAGTATTTGTTTAGCAATTCCGCTTTTTCAATGTCCCTTTCCACGAGTCCGTTCCCAGCACTTCTGAGTCCTGTGATTCCACCTCTGATCTTCTTCCTTTCCCGAATATACCTGAAGAAAGTTTTGTCGTCACACTTAAAATCTTTAGCCATCTTTTCCTCTGCCTTTGATTTTGATATCCTTATTTCTCTTTTTGTCTCTTTGAGTTTGATCCTGTATTCATCTCTGTGTTCCTCTGTTTGCAAGCTTTTGAATTTTGCGAAAGCTGTGTTTTTTGCCTTTATCTGAGCAGCCACTTCTTTGGAAAACCAAATAGGTTTCCTTCTCCTTTTGTTTTTATTTACTTTTCTTACATATTTATCTGTTGCCCCTTTTATTACTACATTTAGTTTAGTCCATTGCAATTCCACTTCCCTTATCTCCTTCCACCCTGTCAACTCATCCTTTAGGTACATGGCCATTTTATTGAAGTCAGTGTTTTTGAAGTTTAGAACTTTGAGCTTGCTATAGTTGGACTGCACCTTGGTTTTTATCTCAAACCACACCGTGTGATGATCGCTGCTGCTCACAGGTGCACCCACCCAGACATTCGACACGCTATCACCATTGGTGTGCACTAAATCCAGTGTTGAGCTTTCCCTTGTTGGTTCCATCACTATTTGTCTAAGTAACGCATCTTGGAGAGCATCCACAATTTTTTTGCTTCTTTCCAGATTTGCAGAAGGAGTAATCCAATCCACATCGGGTAGATTAAAGTCACCCAATATGATGGCTTTCTCCTTTGTGGCTATTTTGACAATGTCTATAATCAATTCGTTATCTAACTCTTCAATTTGAGTTGGAGGTCTGTAGACTACAGCAGTATGGATGACAGTGCCATCTCCTCTTTCCAACACAACCCAGTACGCGTTTTCTTTTCCCCATGCCCCCTGCATTTCAGTAGTTTTAATATTGCTTTTTTGACATACAAGGCTACTCCTCTTCCTCCTCTTCCATTTTCTGTGTCTTTTCTGAATAGATTATAGCCAGCTATGGCTATATCCCAGTCATGCGATTCATTAAACCATGTTTCTGTAATGGCCACAATGTCCAAGTCCATTTCCACCATTAGGGCTTCCAGGTCTGGAACTTTATTGGATAAGCTTCGAGCATTTGTGCTCATTGCTTTCCAGCATTTAACTGGCTCGCCTGTGTTTTGCATTGATTTTGTTCTGTCTACTTCTTCCCACTTGTTTTTGATGTGTGGTTTAAAAGTGTGTCTGTTTCTGATGTTGTTCTGCTTTTGCAGGGAGTGACGTCCAGAACTTGACCTTCCCCATCTGCATATCCACATACTGCCTGAATTTTTCACTTAGGATTCTTTTCCCTGCGACAGAGAGATGTGATGTAGGTGGCCTCTTTTCCCTGCGACAGAGAGATTGTGATGGAGGTGGCCTCTACTGAGGGGCATTAGATTATGTATGGTTTTGAGAAATGACATTTACCTATGATACCATCTGTGATCGTTTCCGGGACACCTCCTTCAGATGTGGAGGTTTATCAAACATTACTGTTTAGGGATTTGGCCATTTCAATGAGCTCTTCATGTATGGAATTGCTGTGGACATTGTCAACTACTGAGCAGCACGCCCTGAAAAGGTTACAAATGATGAAAGACAGAATCTTTGACAGACAAATAATGGGGGATCTCTTGTAGTGTGAGACAGTGGTACATTTTGGGATAAGTCTGCTGAACAGCTGGGTGATTGTTCTGTATATGTGTTGCTGTCTGTAGATTCCACTGTGAGGTTACTGGCTCTTATAGAGGTACTCACTAAGAAGGCCCATGAATGTTGTATCATCAGATGGATGGTGTTGTTGTTTCTGAATGTATGTGCCCTGGAGGTTGCGCCTTTCAATCTGTTACCAACGGAACATAGCTATTTGCATAACCTTCAGGACACCCTACAGTATCTACAGGGAAACATTGCTTGAGCTGCTATATTTGGTATTGTGTCCTTTCTCCATGCATTGATGCATTATATTTGAGCAGTCGTTTGCAATACAGCACATTTTCTGCATCTTTTGAGGGACCATGGCCAGTGTGGTTCACAGTCAGGGGTTAGGATTAAGCTATACAGGTGGTACAGCCATCACTGACTCAGAGGATCAATTTATGCAAGGGGCATATACATTTTTTGATGGATGTGTCTGCTTTGGCCTTTATAGCATTTAATCATTAAATAATGGATACCATGTACTGTTAACATAGAGGGGTTTCAATGGGGGCAAACCTTGCCCCATCTATTGAGATAATATTTATGTCATCATGTGAGACACAATGTTTGGGACCTGATTCTACCTATGCATGGCATATTATGATGTGACGTCAGTATATTAACAAAGTACTCATGCTATTGGACAGTCCCTACACCATAGGTTTTCAACCCAGTCCTCGGGGAACCCTAGGCCAGTCAGGTTTTCAGGATTCCAACAATGAATATGCAAAAGATAGATTTGCATACAATGAAGGCAGAACATGCAAATCTTTCTCATGCATATTCATTCTGGGAATCCTAAAAACCTGACTGGCCTAGGGTTCCCCGAGGACTGGGTTGAAAACCCCTGTCCTACACACTCCTGATGCAGTGTCATCTTTGAATGATTGTGATGCTACTATTCAGTGTTTGATGCTGTGGGTTTGTCAACACATCTCAGTACTGATTATTCTGCTTATGAAGGGTGGGCATGAATGGATAATCACTGCGTTTAGGAGGCCTACAGATGGGCATACTCTCCTGCATTTCTCTGGTCTTCATCGCTCATGTTCACATGAGGGATTGCCTACTGTCAGGGTAGTACATATAGTCAGCTCTGTTATGGGTTGGGTGAATTTTAGCAGCAGGTAGGTTCCGTGGGGGGTATGTTCATGGCAAGGGGATACCCTCCTCCAGAGGTTCTGCAAGCATATGTGAGGGACAGGTATGATGATCTTGACTATTTATACTAATTTCAGACTAGGACAGGGAGGCACTGTGATGCAATGTGGTATATTCACTTTGTGCCCCACACTCCACAATGAGTCTGGTGATTCAGAGGAGTTTCAGGTGACATTTTTCGAGTCATGCAATACTCACAGGGTTGGGATGTTGGCATGTCCGATTGGTGTGGTCAGGAGGGCAGTCCCTAACATAGTTCCTGTGTCCATCACATTTGAGAGGTTGAGATGGACAGGGGAGTGGTGAGAGTGGGTTTGGTCCCTATGTGGTATGTTCACTGTGCGGTGGTTTCATTGTGATGAGATGGTTGTTGGGTGAGGGTGCCAAGGATGGGCCACAGCAAAATGCCACATGTGTTTTACTGTATGTGGTTTCTGTCGTTTGGTAGCCATGCCCATTTGTGATTGTGCGTATAGGATCTTGTCCATTCAGTAAACATATGGGTGACCGTAGGAGTGGACCATGGAGATAGAGTAGGGTGGGGCCAATTTTGTATAGAACAAGGCCATAGGATTGATGATCAGCGCTATGATCAAGTTGCTAAGATTGATGACGGATCAGCTGGTAGGGGTGACTACTGGCTACATGTGAACACTGCTGTTTATGGCTACAGACTATGAGCACAGGTGGTCTGAATGCTAATAGAAACATAGAAACATGACAACAGAAAAAGACGACATGGCCTATCTAGTCTGTCCTTCCATATCAACCACTATAACAGTTCTTTTTTTCCTTTAGAGATCCTCCGTGTTTGTCCCATGCTTTTTTGAATTCACATACTGTCCTCATCTCTACCACCTCCACTGGGAGACTATTCCATGGATCCACCACTCTTTCTGTAAAGAAATATTTCTGCATTTCACTCCTGAATCTATCCCCTTTCACCCTCATCCCATGTCCCCTCGAAGCAGAGCTTGCTTTCAATCGATAGAGGCTCTCCTTCTGTGCATTTATGCCATGGAGGTATTTAAACATCTCAATCATATCACCTTTATCCCACCTTTCCTCTAAGGTGTACATATTAAGATCCTTAAGTCTGTTCTCATATGCTTTATAATGAAGACCACTAACCATTTTAGTAGCCACCCTGTGTACCGACTCCAGCCTGTTTATATCCTTTTAAAAGTGTGGTCTCCAGAAATGCACACAATACTCCAAATGAGGTCACACCAAAGATTTATACAGAGGCACTATCACCTCCTTTCTTCTGCTGGCCATAACTCTCCCTATGCACCAAAGCATCCTTCTAGCTTTTGCTGTCATCTTTTCTACCTGTTTACCTACTTTAAGATCATCAAACACAATCACGCCTAGGTCCCACTCTTCTTTAGTGGACAAACGTACTTCACCCCTATACTATATTGCTCCCTTGAATTGCTGCAGCCCAAATGTATGACCTTGCATTTTTTAACATTAAATATCAGCTGCCAAATTCTAGATCATTCTTGAAGCTAGATCACTCCTCATGTTATCTCCTCATGTTATCTACATCTTCCTGGGTGTCTATTGCAGATTTTGGTATCATCTGTAAAGAGGCAAACCTTACCCGACAGCCCTTCTGCTATATCACTAACAAAGATGTTAAAAAGAATCGGACCAAGGACAGATCGCTGGGGCACACCACTGGCAGGGCCGGCCCGTCCATTGAGCGAGAATGTTTTTTGCACAGGGCCCCGCGTTTCAGGGGGCCCAGCGCAAAGAACATTCTGATCTAAAAAGTAAATTTTAAAATTAAAAAAAAAAGCTGTCTGCTGCCGCAGCCACCACGGCAGTATTGAGTGTGCCACGGGGGCCCCCCTGCCCAGCAGAGCCTGCCCTCCTCTGCATCAGCTCCCTCTCTGCAGTCACACGCACCGGCTTTCAGAGCGCGAGGAGAGAGTTTCTCCCTCGCGGCTCTGTTAAGCCCGCGGGCGCTGATGGGAAAGTTCCTATCAGCCCCCGCGGGCTTAACAGAGCCGCGAAAGGGAAACTAGTCCCTTCGCGCTCTGAAAGCCGGTGCATGTGACTGCGGAGAGGGAGCTGATGCAGGGGAGGACAGGCTCTGCCGGGCAGGGGGGGCCCCGCGGCACACTCGATTCTGCCGCCGCGGCCACGGCAGCACACAGCTTTTTTTTATTTTAAATTTTCCCTGGGCTGGGGGGGGGGGGGGGGTTAGGAGTGGTGATGGGCTATGGGGGACCTAAGTCTGGATATTAGCTGATGGGGTTAGGACTGGAATTGGGATGATGGGGGGTTAGTACTGTTAATGGGCTATGGGGGGGCTTAAACTGAAAATTGGGGGATGGGGGTTAGGACTGGAAATGGGCTGATGGGATGAGGACTGGGAGTGGGCTGATGGGGCGGTTAGGACTGGTAATGGGCTATGGGGGGCCTAAACTGAAAATTGGGTGATGGGGGGTTAGGACTGGAAATGGGCTGATGGGATTAGGCCTGGGAGTGGGCTGCTGGGGGCTTAGGACTGGTAATCGGCTATGGGGGGCTAGGACTGGTAATGGGCTGAGTGGAAGGGAAGGCTTGAACTGCAAATAGCTGATGGGGAGGGGGGCTTGGAATGGAAATGGGCTGAGGGGAAGGGGGGGCTTGAACTGAAAATAGCTGATGGGGAGGGGGGCTTGGAATGGAAATGGGCTGAGTGGAAGGGGGCTTGAGCTGCAAATAGCTGATGGGGACGGGGGCTTGAAATGGAAATGGGCTGAGGAGAAGGGGGGCTTGAACTGCAAATAACTGATGGGGAGGGGGGCTTGGAATGGAAATGGGCTGAGTGGAAGGGGGCTTGAACTGCAAATAGCTGATGGGAAGGGGGGCTTGGAATGGAAATGGGCTCTTAGGGGAGGGAGCTAGGACAGGAAATGGGCTGATGGAGGGGCTAGGATAGGACTGGGAATTGGGTGTTGGGGGGAGATAAGATTGGAAATGGGCTGTGGTGGGGTCTTGGATTAAAATGGACTCATGGAGGGGCTAGAACTGTAAGTAGGCTCATGGGGGGCTTGGATTGGAAATGGGCTGAGTGGAGGGGAGCTAGGATTTGACATGGGCTGATGGTGGGGCTAGGAAAGGACTAGAGATGGGCTGATGGGAGGCTGGTATTGGAAATGAGCTGATGAAGGGACTCGGATGGGACTGGAAATGGATGGGGGAGCTAGGACTGGAAATGGGCTGATGGGGGGCCAGGACTGGAAATGGACTGATGCGGGGACAAGAAGGGAGTGGATACTGGGTGGGGCTGGAACTAGAAGGGAGCTGATGTTGGGGGAGATTAGAATGGGATGGGGATGGGGCTGGGAGAGTGAAATGGAGAGGGGAAAAATATTTTGTGTGGGAGGGAAGAAAAATCTACAATTGGCCGGGTATTGGGAGACTAAGTGGGGATTGAGGATGGAGGGGTAAAATTTGAGTGGATGAAATAGGAATGAGGAAAGAGCAAAAGGAGAAAGATTAGTATGTTAAAGCAGATGTAGAGAGAGAATGGAAAAAAACTAGAAGAGAGAAGAAAGGACAAATGGACAGCAGACGATGGAGAGTTAGCAGAAGACACAAATAAACCACAAGAAAGTGGCTGGAACAATTGCAACTGAAAAAAAAATGCACCAAAGGTACAAAGATATCTCTTTATTTTGAATTTATTAACTGGAATATGTCAGCTCTGGGAAATGTGCATCATTAACGTCTGTGCTTTGTTTAGTACAAGAGGAAATTAATTTATAGTTTTATTTCTACATTGTTGTTGTACGAGGGCCGTTTTTTTTTCAACCTCCGATAGGCTATAAATAAAAGACAAGTTCATATAAAACAATAATTTTATTACCAAAAGATTGGTACACTTACGGTTACTTTTCGACATAATCACCGAAGAGATTGAGACATTTGTCATATCTGTGGACAAGCTTTTCAATACCCTCTGCAAAGAAAGTTGCCGCCAATGAATTCAAGTAGTCCTTGACGTTGGTTTGAAGGTCCTCATTGGTTTGAAAGCGCTTTTGTGGCCGTCCGTCAACATTTTTGGGACCCAACGTGCACAAAGTTTTTTGTAGCCTAACCGTTCAGTAACAATAGAGTACAAAACAGACCTTGAAACCTCTGGAAATTCCGTAGACAAAGCAGTAATGGTGAATCTGCGGTTTTCTTTAACCATTCTGTCAACTCGTTGCACCAGGTCATCTGAAATGACAGATTTGCGTCCTTGGCCCAACACCATCACTCATGAAGTTTTTCCCCCTACACAAGACTCATTCTCCGATGGATTTCTGCAGCACTATGGCCTTCAGCCTGTAGAAAACGAATCACACTTCGCAATTCACACTTGGAGGGAGCATCAATCATGGTGGACATGTTTACGTGGCTGTAGCACAACGCCGACTGACGCCTGAATGTCAACAATGGCGGAGTGTGTAGTGCAAGAGCTGCGCAGTCGCCTACAGCACATGCCCGCTTTCTGCTGCCCGCGTAGCGTCTGCACGGAGTGATCGGAGGTTGAAAAAAAAACGGCCCTCGTACATTCCAAGTTTGGCTTCCCAGTTTAATTATTGTCTTCCTGTTTTTAAATTGTGATTCCTTGTTTGGTGATGGTCTATGTTCTGCATGTGTAACTGAGCTGAGGTATTCTTTTTATGTAATCCTATTTGACATTGCCACTTGTTCTCTTTCCCCAGTAGGTCATGTATTGTTATTCTCTGAAATGTATTGGTTTAATATTTGCAGTGTTGCCTTTTGATAGGTATGGTATGGTGCTTTATGGGTCCTGGTAGTGCTGTTAGGATACGGCGGGTTTGCTATGGGTTCTAAATGGGCAGTGTTTGTAGTAGTTCCTAATGTGCCTGGCGGTTGGCACTGGATTATAGTAATGTAGAAATCTTTTAGTCTTTCTTTATCCATGCACTCATGAAGAGGCATGTTTACTAAAAGTTAGTGTATGGTAACATTATGCAAATGAGGTCCCTTATGCAAATGAGGCCCCGCACCGAGTCTCCGCACATGGCCCCGCACCCCCCTTAGGCCGTCCCTGACCACTGGTAACTTCCTTCTCTTCAGAGTGAGCTCCATTTACCTGTACCCTTTGTCACCTCCCACTCAACCAATTTCTAACCCAAGCAGTAACTTTAGGGTCCATCCCTAGGGTGCTCAGTTTGTTTATAAATTGCCTGTGAAGAATGGTGTCAAAGGCTTTAATGAAATCTAAATACACCGCATCTAGGGCTCTCTCTCGGTCCAACTCCCTAGTCACCCATTCAAAGAAATCAATCAAATTTGTCTGACAAGACCTGCATCTGGTGAACCCATGCTGCCTCGGATCCTATAATCTGCTGGACTCCAGAAACGTCACTACTTCCTCTTTCAGCAGTGCTTTCAATAATTTACTCACCACTGAAGTTAAACTAACCAGCCTGTAGTTTTCAACCACATCCTTACTTCCTCTTTTGTGTAAAGGGACCACATATGCCTCTCTCCAGTCCTTTTGCACCACTCCCAACTCCACCAAGGCATTGAAAATGTCAGTCAGACATTGAAAAGGTCATTCAGCTAGAATGTCCCCAAGTTCCCTCAGTATTCTAGGGTATATCCCATCCAATTCCATTGCTTCATCTACTTTAAGTTTGGCTAGTTTCTCACGAAAAAAGTCTTCTGAAAAATTTTCAAGATGCCCCTCGCTTCTGTTCCTCTTTGTGGGTGTTTTCTGAGGTCCTCATATGTTCCTCTTTGTGGGTGTTTTCTGTTCCTGGTTCTTCATCTGTGAACACAGAACAGAAATATTTGTTAAGCAATTTCGCTTTATCCTCATCAGCTTCTACATATTCCTCCCCTTCACCCTTAAGTCTGACAATACCACTTTTGCCCTTCCTCTTCTCACTAACATATCTGAAAAATGTCTTATCCCCCCATTTGTATTGCATTGGCTATTTCCTCCTCTTTTTCAATCTTTGCTTTCCTGACTACTTTGCTAGCTTCTCTAAGTTTTTCCAAATATAGATGCCTGTCTTCCTCTCTCTGTGATCTCTTGTATTTCATGAAAGCCTCCCTCTTTTTCTTCACCTTTTCAGCTACTTCTTTTGAAAACCATAGCCGTCTCCTTTTCCTTAATTTTCCATTTTAACAAAAGGTTGGTTGCCCTTAAAATATCTCCTTTCAGTTTTGCCCACTGGTTTTCTATATCCCCCAGCTGATCCCATCCTGCTAACGACTCCCTGAGATATTGGCCCATCTTGGCAAACTTAGTTTTCCAAAAGTCTAAGACTCTCGCTTTTGAATGGATTTTAACAGCCCTAGTCCTAATACTGAACCACACTATCTGGTGATCACTGGATGAAAAATGATCTCCCACTATAACATCAGAAACACTTTCACCATTGGTAAGCACCAAGTCCAGTATGGCCCCTTCACATGTGGGTTCTGTTACCAATTGCCTGAATAGTTCTCCCTGTAGAGAATCCAGGATATCCTTACTTCTAGATGATACTGCAGCAGGAATGTGCTATTCAACATCTGGCATATTGAAATCCCCTATCAGTACCCCAATCAAACTCTGGAATTTGTTACCGGAGGGTGTAGTAAAGGCTGTTAGTGTAGCTGGGTTTAAAAAAGGTTTGGACAAGTTCCTGGAGGAAAGGTCCATAAACCATTATTAAGAAGTGACCGAAGATATCAATGCTTGACCCAGTACAAGCATTGTGGAACTTGTGTCTCTTGGGGAAACTGCTAGGTACATATGACCTAGATTGGCCACTGTTGGAAACAGAATACTGGGCTTGATGGACCTTGGTCTGACCCAGTATGGCATATCTTATGTTCTTAGTAGCACTTCCCCTTTCTTAGCAATGCTGCGTATGTCTTCAATTAACTTTCCGTCTACCTCTTCTTCCTGTGAGGGAGGTCTGTATTTCATGCCAATGCAAATAGATTTCTCTTTCCCTCTTTCTAGTTTAACCCACAGTGCCTCCTCTCTCCCTTTTAAGCTCTGTAGTTCCAAAGTTTTAATATTATTTTTTATATATAGTACCATTCCTCCTCCCCTTCTTCCTACCCTGTCCTTTCTGAATAAATTATAGCCTGGTAAAGTTACATCCCAGTCATGGTTTTCTGTGAACCATGTATCTGTAGCTGCCATTAAATCCAAGTCAGCCTCTCCCATTAAAACTTCAACATCTGGGATCTTATTTCCCATGCTATGGGCATTTATTGGCATTCATTGGCAGTTCCTGAACACACTTCTAACAACACATTAATTGACCCCCAACTCCTGGCAAACCACTTTGCCAGCAAACTCAAACTGAGTACCCGTCCTAATGCTACCCTGGCATCTACCACAGCAAATAGCATCATTGAATGGAAGTCTTTTCTCTTAATATCAAATAAACAACTTCTAGAGACCATATCAAACCTCAATACCACCACCTCATTACTAGATCCTTGTCCAGTATCTTGGATTAAAGCAGCCAAATTGGAACTTGCCCCATACATATTGAATTTAGTAAACCAATCTCTTCTTCAAGGCATCATGCCAGATGACCTCAAGTTTTCAGCAATTCGCCCTCTATTAAAGAATAAAACTCTCAACTGTAATGACCCCTCTTCGTACCGCCCCATTGCCAGTATAACTTTTCTAGCTAAAATCATTGAGAAGGTAGTTCAAATACAATTACAAGATCATATTGATACCAACTTCCCTTTAGATGAGCACCAATATGGTTTCCGCCCGTATCACGGGGTAGAAACTTTACTTATATCCCTTTTTGACTCACTAATTCAAGGCATGGATAATGTTAAACAGGCTTTCTTACTTATCTTCCTTGATATTTCCTCAGCCTTTGACAGTGTGAATCACAGCACCCTTTTATCCAGGCTATCACAATTAGGCTTAAAAGGAAAAGCTTTTAACTGGTTTAAATCCTACATATCAAACCATTTCCAATATGTTCAGGTAGATCATTCTCAATCTCTTCCTTTCCCACAAGAGCGAGGGATCCCTCAAGGATCTTCTCTCTCTGCCTTACTCTTCAATCTCTATCTTCAACCGATTTGCAAAATCTTTAAATGCCACAACCTAAACTATTTTATCTAAGCAGACGACATTATGCTGTTTGCCCCCTGTGACATAGATAACCCTAATTATGACAAAATCGCTACTTGTCTATCTGAAGCAGCACATTGACTCCGCTCAATTCATATGGATATAAACTTCAAAAAGACTGAAGCTCTTTTTGTATGCTGAAACTCTAACTTCACCCCTCCATCTGTCATTAACCTGATATACATCACCCTTCCAGTCAAATCGGAAGTAAAATATCTAGGAGTTACCCTAGACAAAACACTAAGCATGTCACATTACATGAAGCAGACCGCTAAAACAATATTCTTTAAACTCAGAACCATCCAGCAACTTAGACCCCTCATTGACATTAATGATTTTAGAACAGTTGTCCAGGCTCTTATAATACCACATTTAGATTTCTGTAACGGATTACTGCAAGGTATATCTAAGAAGAACTTACACATCCTACAAAGAGCCCAGAACGTCACAGCTCGGATCATTTTTAGAGCCAAACTTTCTGACCACATCTCCCCAATTTTATACGCTCTCCACTGGCTACCAATAGCCAGTAGGATTCAATATAAAACCCTAGTCACCGTTTTTAAACTCATTAACGACCTAGCCCCCTCACATCTTTCAACATTAATTCATACCTCCTTAGAAAACAGAATAAGAAGAAGAGCAAACCTCAACATGCTTCAAATTCCTAACTCTGTGAGAAACCTGAAGCAAATAACAACCAATACTGCCTTCTCTTATTATGCACCAAAGCAATGGAACAAGCTACCTCTTAACTTAAGAGAGATTAAAGACCTTCTCTCTTTCAGGAAGGAGCTTAAAACATATCTCTTCACCCAACACTACTACAGTTTACAGCCCACAATTGATCATATAACACAAGAATACACGACGCAACTGACACAGGTTTACCCTACCTAATTCAAAGTATCGTGCCCCATTCCATATCTTCATTGATAACAGTGTACATTGTCTTACTATATGATAATCAACTCATCAATGCTGCTTTTAAATAGCTCTCTGTAAATAGTAAACAACTGTTGTAAATTAGTTCTCGGTAAATAGTTAACTTGCTAAATAGTTCAACATGTTTCATGTATCATAGTTATTTTTTGTGCCAAAATGTTCTATGTAATTCAATGTTCAATGGTTTTAACTTGTTCTCTGTAAACCGCCCCTGATCTCTGGAAGGGGCGGTATAGAAAAGCACACAAATAAATTTATACACACTGCTTTCCATATGTTGTTCCTTTTACCCATTTCCATAAAGGTATTTAATGTTTCACTTAACTGGGGACTTTCTTCACCCATCCCCAATGAATCTAGTTTAAAGCCCTCTTCAGTAGATTAGCCAGTCTGCTACTGAAGACATGTCAACCTTTCTTAGACAGATGGACACCATCTCTGATCTGCAACCCTTGGATCAGCATCCCATAGTCCAGGAAACCAAAATGCTCTCTATGATACCATCCACACAGCCATGCATTCATCTCCAGGATGCGAGCTTCTCTGCCTTGGCTTTTACCTTCAACAGGGAGGATTGAAAAGAACACCACCTGTGCCCCTATCTGCTTCACCCTCTGTCCCAGAGCCATGAAGTCACTTATGATATGCTCAGAGGGATACCTGGCAGTATCATTTGTGACAACATGGATTAGCAACATTGGGTAATAGTCAATGGGCTTGATGAGTCTTGGCAAACTGTCCATAACATCTCAGATTTTGGCACCTAGCAGACAGCATACCTCTCTGGACATCATCTGGTCGGCCTCAGAAGAGTCACCAACCACCACTACCCTTCGCTTCCTTGTGGTCACTGATTCTGCAACTTTGGGGTGCTCGAGCTCTGGTTCTTCCTTTTCCAGGGATGCTTTCACCTCCTCCACTTCCAGGGCTGCATAATGATTCTTCAATTCAAGGGCTGGAGAAGTTGGACTGGTGATTCTGCAGGCCCAGGTGACTTGCGTCCAACCTTCGTCCTTCTGTAGGCTCCCATCTCCTCCTCTGCTGAAGAGCTTGAATGTTGCAAGAAGCATCTCATCAATGTACTTTTCACTGTCTTGAATGTTCCTCAGCCTCGCCACCTCCTCTCTGAGTTCCTTCACTTGTTTCCTGAGAGTTTCTGCATGCAGGCATCCTGCACATGGAACCGGTCCTTCAACTGGCAATGGGACCTCTGTCTGGACAGAGGCAGAAGCTGAACGGGCGTAACAGCTTTGTCAATACGATTTCTCCCAGCCATTGTTCAGTCAGTGGAGCTTAGGTTTCTGTTAAAGCAAAAGAGAGAGACCTACCAAAGTATAAGCTGGTTTCCCAGCTGTCCTTTCAGAGAAAAAGCAGTTAAATCTCTTTAAGTGTGTTCAAAATGTGCTGTTCCAAGTCCCTGTGTGTAGTTAATTTGGGGAGGTGCTCTATAAAGTGCTCTATAAAGGAGTGGAGGAGTGGCCTAGTGGTTGGGGCAAGGTACTTCAGGCCGGAAGGTCGGGGGTTCAAATCCCACTAGAGGACAGCAACCTTGGGCTGGAAGGACTGGGGTTTCTAGTCCCACAGGTGCTCCTTGTGGTCTTGGGCAAGCCACTTAACCCTCCATAGCCCGATGTTCCCTGTAAAATAGTTATATCCAAGTTATAATGCCCTGTTCAATGTAATTTCAGTTTGTTCAATGTAAACCGCACTGATGCAGAATAGCACGGTATATAAGAGAATGTAAATAAATAAATAAAGCAAGACTGCTCACTAGGGGTAGGTGGGAGTTGGGGGGTAGGGAGGGATTTAAAACCTGATGAGGTGTTAGTAGCTTCATAGAGCTGAGAAAGATATTAGAGTTTTAAACCTACCCCACTAAAGAAAATATTTACCCTTTTAAACTAAAGCACCAAAAAGAATGTAACTTTGTTTTAAAAATGTACTAAACCCCTTTTAAGAGCTCCCAGGCAGAGAGCTAGTTATTAAAAAAGCCACAAACTCTTACCTTTGCTTGAAACGTATAGCCCCTGTTAGGAATGCCTCAACAGTGCAAGGCTCTGAAGCTTTTTATGCAGGCCTCAGCTGCTCTCAGTTCCTTCACAGGCTAATCAGGCCCACTAACACCTAATGAGATATCAGCAGCTTCAAAGATCTGAGAAAGATACTAAAGCAGAGTTTGAATGGCATTAATGTTTGTTAGGGAGGGAGTGTGACAAACCAATAATGTTGGATTGATATTCTGGTAACATGTGAGGTAGTGTTTGTAATCTAGGGGTTATGCATTGGTTGTGTGAGGGGCAGTGGGTCTATGTTACACAGGTACATGGGTGTTGAATGAGCCAGGGTTGCTGTGGCTGCAATACTAGCTGTGATTGGTGGCCCAGTTGGTTTTTAAGGAGATGTGTTCTGATCGTATGCTTTGATGCATATCAGCTGTTACTGCTAAGCAGACCTAGGGGGTTGTGGAACAGGCTAACAGCAATGCCAGAGATAGTGTGAACCTATGTGGTGTGCACTGCTGCTGACCTTGGAGGTACATAGGAAAGTTTGTTAGCATATATTATGAGTTTATGCTAGGTCTCTTAAATGGGAATCCTTTACAATGGTGTATTGTCAGGTGCTGTCATGTGTTTCCTGGTCTCTGGTCATACCCCAGCAAGGAGTCTCCTTTGGGGAAGGTGAGGCCATGGATGAGTTGCCAGCTGGGCCTCTCCCCTGAAGAAGCAGACACAAAATGCTATTTGGACATCCGTTGCAGCATTGCCACCTGTTAATGTTATTATCTGTGCTGAGATCTGTGGTATTCAGTGACACCCTGGAGTAGGCTAAGGGATAGGTGGAAATATTATAGGTGCTGTAGAATTGGGTAGGTGTGTAAAACCAACCCTCTCATTGAGCCTGTACATGTTATCTATATACCCAATGTGGTCAGATGGGTGCAAGTTTCAAGGCACGGGTGCTGTTTGCAATATATGTAATGATTAGAGGCATAATGGTTGAGTGTACAATTTGTAATGTGTATCATACCTTTTGTCATGAGCTTGATTGTGATGTGTTGACTGGCACAGTAATTGAAATACGACATATGTGTCATATCTGATGGGCCTTTTGGAAGGCCTGCTGTCATATAGCTAGTCCATGGCCACATCCTCCTAAGCCAGGACTGGGCTTGTGGATGCTTTGTGGATTTGTCTCCCTTCTTGATGTGAGTTAGGAATGATCCCCATGTGTTAAGAGTGGGTTTTATGATGATATTTGACGATAATGTGTACTGGCCTTCATCCTGTGGAATGGACATGGAAATAGATTAGGCTGAATGATGTTATGTTGTGTGATAAGGAAGCTTATCATGACCTAGGAAACAGGGATAAAGAGAAGGAATTCACCCTTATCAAAGGACTTATTTTACAAGGTCAGAGACACAAAACTCCATTTACACCTAGAAAGCAGGTAATTCCTAGCTGCAATAGGTTGCAGAATGCCCCTAGTGGAGAAAAGGAGAGGGAATGCAGGCCCAGGGTAAGGAACCCTTACGTCACTGAATTCCCCAATTACTCAGCTGCCACGAGGCAGATTGATCTCCAACACCTGAGAGGAGAAGGGGTGGGGCTGGAGCCTGAGAGGTTTAAGTCTAGGTCAGATTATCCAGAGAGGGAGAGGAGTAGGAATGCTTACTGGAAGAGGAATGGAGCTGGAACAGTAAGAACAGCAGGAACAAGGAACACAAGTTGGAGGACAGGACAAGGAAGCTCAGGTGAATGGTGGCCAGAGCATGAGAGAGGAGAAGCTGATACACGCCTTGACCCAGGTATGAGCATTAGAAGCTTGTCTAATTTGGAGTACTACAGAGTTGCAAGAGACAGCTTTTGCCCTAACGGAAGGCAGTCAGCCAAGCCCTCTGAGCTAGAAACGAAGGTAGAGCCTATGCAACTGGGTGAACAGGACCTAGCTGTAGAAGAAGACTCATACATGGATTGCTCTTTATGCCAATCTTCAAATACAGAGGTTTTGGAAGGGAGTCAACCGTAAGGAAAACCTCCAGAGTCCGGTAACCCTGAGAGCCTGTAAATAACTTGTGAAGGTCCTGTATTAAAGGAGAAGTACCTTTGCTGAGCAAGCTGAAGCTGTCTAATTAAAACTTGTTAAACAGCTGCTAGCCAGTGCAGTGCACAGCCTGAAGCCGTGCTGACGGTGAAAGTAAGAAAAGCTTTGATTTTGTTTTCGCTATTCCTAAAAAACCTTGCATAGAGAATTGTTTTGCCTATGAAGAGTTTAACTTCTTGTTGGAAGTTTTCCTGTGCTTAAGGAGACAAACAGCCGGGAAGTGTTCTGGACTGAGAAAAAAGAAACCTGCTTTAGGAAAAGCTGTTTCTGTTTGTTTTAAAACAGCACTGCTAGCTATATCTGATAGCCTTGGCTGTTGAAAGGACTTTTCTTTATGCTGAAGAACATTATAAGCTGTTTTGTTTTGAGTTCGGTTATATCCTGATGTATTTTTGAAAGAATCCTGGAGAAACAATCCAAAGGTGTTATTTTGTGAACCTAGCATTTTCCCCATAAATAAATTTCTGTCAAAAGCCTTACCACTCAAGCCAACTACAAATGTGTTTTTTTTACCTGAAGCCAAGTACCTCCTGACTGAACTACCTTTCCCATGAGGCATTACAAGGCAGCCAGTCAGGTAAAGGCTAAATGGTGAATCTCTCCTATGACAAGCATGCCCCTCCATACTGTCTGTAAGGGGCTAAGGGCGTGACAGTTGATATAATCTTTCCTGCACATCCTTCTGGTTAGCATCGTCATATGCATGTGGCCATGCGTTGTCTTTCCTGACATGTTATTGCAACTAGCTACATATGATGGATGGTGGTGCTTTTAAGGGCAGGCCTCATGGTGATAGATGTTCAGTCATGGCCCATGGATACACCTGGCCATAGGGGTCATACTGTGTTGTGGATCACTCTATCTGCACTAGCATTATGTTCCCAGGCCATATTTCAGTCTCATCAGTGTTTCACAAATATGCCAGTACGAGGGTTGCTATTTATATTTCTGGCCTAATAATGAAAAAACAAATATTTATGATCGAAATTGGTCTTATTGTTTTTCAAAATATTCTCCATGAAGATCAATACACTTTGGCATGCGTTTGAACCAATTTTCGAAGCACTTTTTCCACTCCGATTGAGGTAACTCCAAAACATGCGTTTTGAATGCATCAACCGCATCTTTGGTTGTTGTAAATCGTTGACCACATAATTTGTTTTTGATGTGCGTGAATAAAAAGAAGTCATTGGGTGCCAAATCAGGGCTGTACGGTGGATGACCCACCAATTTGATGTTTTGGCCAGTCAAAAATTCCTTTGTTTGAGCCGATGTGTGAGAGCTCGCATTGTCATGATGAAGAATTATTCGCCTCGTCTTCGACTTTTTCTGAATTTCTCCAAAGACTTCTGGTAAACAAATGGTCGTGTACCATTCAGAATTGACCGTCCTACGTTGCTCTAATGGCACTGTCGCCACGTGACCGGTAATGCCGAAGAAACAGGCAACCATTTGCTTCAATGTGCTTCTTCTGCGAACAACTTTTGTTGGATTTGGCTCGTCTTGGAAGACCCATACAGTCGATTGCTGTTTTGTTTCGGGCTCATATGCATAGATCCATGATTCGTCACCTCTGTATATGTTATACACAGTCTTTGATGCACCTTGAACGTATTTTTTCAACATTTCCTTGCACCAATCGACACGAGCCTTCTTTTGAGCGTTTGTCAGATTATGCGGGATCCAACGCGAACAAATCTTTTTTATGGCCAAATGATCATGCAATATCTTATTGATGCTTGTCATACTAATGCCCAAAGATGCCTCAATCTCACGGTATGTCACATGATGATCTTGCTTTATCAGTTCACACACAGCATCAATATTTTCTGGCACAACAACCGATTTTGGACGACCCTGACGGAATTCGTCCTGGAGTGAACGTCGGCCACGATTGAATTCGTTATACCAGTTTTTTACAGTGCTGTAGAATGGTGCTTTATCGCCGTATAAAAAATTAAGTTCATCGATGCACTCTTGTCTTGATAATCCACGTCAAAAGTTATGAAAAATAATCGCACTAAAATGTTCACGAGTTAATTCCATTTTTTGCCCAAGATGAATTTTTAAAGTTACTGTAAACAACAAATCGCGCTCAAATGATAAAATGTTATGAATAAGGTTATGAGGAAGAAAAAGAAGGTATTCTTCTGCAAATGGACAACCAAGGGGAAACAGCGGAAGTATGACCACGGCCTACCAGATGGTAATACATATTCTTTATTAGGGTCCCTAATAAAGAATATTTATTACCATCTGGTAGGCCGTGGTCATACTTCCGCTGTTTCCCCATGAATAAGGTTATGTTCAACAATGTCAGTGTTGGATGGCACCTGGCAACACTTACTGTTGCTAAGGCCAGAAATATAAATAGCAACCCTCGTATAGGCTATTCAGGCTGTCAGGCTATTCATCCCCTCAGGTTTTAGCCTGTTTGACTTAACATACCAAACCTAGGGTGTGTTTGGTGGATCATTTTGATTCATTTTGATCCATTTGATTCCTGATCCTGCCAATATTGACCTCATTGGTGAGGAGGAGGTATAATGACACACCTTGAATATGATAGTAGCAGATATCAATACTGACAGGTTGAGAGGCCACATGTATACATCCCTCTTATTTATTTATTTGAACAGTTTTTTATACCCCCCCCCCTTCCAGCAATCAGGGACGGTTTACATGGAACAAAAACATGAAGAGGCATGGAGCATTCTTAATAATAACATAACATAATAGGAACTAAGTATCTAGTTGAAACACAAACTATATACTGTCATGCAGCAGGGGCTGATGAAAGCAAAAATGCAGGAGAAGAAGCTGTTTTTCAAGAGGGAAAAGATGTGCACAAGATGCAATATCCGCACAGAATAGCTAGAGGGAGCAGGCGTGCACTCACAGAGCCTGAGTGGACACACTTAGCTAATCGAGAGCACCTGACAGTCAGCCCGGAAAGCTCAAACACAGGAGAGCTTTATAAACAGAAGACTGGAGACTGGAGAGAACAGAGCAGTGCTTGCAGGTGTGGAGCTGGAGGTAAAGCTGAAGGTTTACGAGAGAGAAGCACCACAAACAAGGACCAAGCAGAAAGAAGCACTGGGGAAACTAGTGCTGGGCAAAGGAACAATCACCTTTGGAGGCAAAGCAGAGTGAAAGAAAGAAGCCTGTTTGTACCAGAGGAACCTGGGACTAAACCGAAAGGTAACAGAAGCTTTCAGAGAGGAGACTGGCACAGGGATTGTGTTCCTGAAGAACTGCGGGAAGGAGGAAATCCCAGTTCTATATGCTGCTGGAAGCCAAGGTATGCTGACTCTGTTTCTATGAAGAAAACCTTACCTTATAAAAAGCCTTTTGAAAGTAATGCTAAACCTGTGAGAAAGGAAAGCAAAGCTACCTCTCTTAAGCCAAGTAGCCAACGCCCGAGGGTAGGCCATGCTCATTGGCAAACACTAGAGGAACTCTTTAAACATCCAGAGAACAGGACTAGGGCCGGGCCAGAAATTATAGCCAGTGAAACCACTGATACAGACAGAGATAATTCTGAGCCGATGCGTGGAACTTGTAGAGCCAAGCCTTTTATCTCAGGAAGAGAAGGACTGTTCTTTGTGTATTTCAGGCAGTGCAGAGTCACTGTTAAACCTGTGAATGATATATGTTATCTTCAGAATGTTATTAATTTGCTAAATGGAAGAAGAGTGCTGAAACATTTGCTTTACTCTGGAAAGCTTAACTAAGCATTGTTAAAACTGTGAAGCATAACAGTTTTTCCGTTAACCTGAGTTGATTTCATTCCTGAAGTTAAGGACTTTTTCTTTAGGTTGTAACCCAGCTGAATCTTATGCGTAAAGGGAAATAAATGCCTTGTTAACCCTCTACTCTGCATTCACAATTTTTCTTAGTTAGGAGCTGAACTGCTAAGACAGGGGTGGAAGGAGATAAAGGAAGTGGAATTGCAATGGGCTAAACTAAAGAAGGCAATAAATGGGGCAAAAGATAAATATGTAGGGAAAGTAAATAAAAACAAGAGGAGAAGGAAACCTATTTGGTTTTCCAAAGAGGTGGCTGCTCAAATAAAGGCAAAAAACACAACTTTCGCAAAATTCAAAAGCTTGCAAACAGAAGAACACAGAAATGAATACAGGATCTAACTCAAAGAGTCTAAAAGAGTAATAAGGATAGCAAAATCAAAGGCAGAGAAAAGGATGGCTAAAGATGTTAAGGGTAGCAACAAAACTTTCTTCAGGTATATTCGGGAAAGGAAGAAGATCAGAGTTGGAATTGCAGGACTCAGAAGTGCTGGGAAAGGACTCGTGGAAAGTGACACTGAAAAAGCGGAATTGCTAAATAAATACTTCTGCTCTGTTTTTACTAAAGAAGATCCTGGAGATGGACCAGCTGTGACTCCCAAATATAAAAATGGGAATGAAGTAGATACCACACCATGCACAGAAGACAAGGTGTTAGAACAACTTGCTGGAGGTGCTGTTTCTTGTGTGACTTTTACTTTGGCTTCTTCCTGGATGGTTGCTGGCACAAGCGGCTCCCCCGATTGGTTCCTGAGCTGCTCTGAGGGCTTTAAATCCATCTGCCCCACCGCGGGACGCTGAGGTGCTGTTTCTTGTGTGACTTTTACTTTGGCTTCTTCCTGGATGGTTGCTGGCACAAGCGGCTCCCCGATTGGTTCCTGAGCTGCTCTGAGGGCTTTAAATCCAACTGCCCCACCGCGGGACGCTGAGGTGCTGTTTCTTGTGTGACTATTACTTTGGCTTCTTCCTGGATGGTTGCTGGCACAAGCGGCTCCCCCGATTGGTTCCTGAGCTGCTCTGAGGGCTTTAAATCCATCTGCCCCACCGCGGGACGCTGATGTGCTGTTTCTTGTGTGACTTTTACTTTGGCTTCTTCCTGGATGGTTGCTGGCACAAGCGGCTCCCCCGATTGGTTCCTGAGCTGCTCTGAGGGCTTTAAATCCATCTGCCCCACCGCGGGACGCTGAGGTGCTGTTTCTTGTGTGACTTTTACTTTGGCTTCTTCCTGGATGGTTGCTGGCACAAGCGGCTCCCCCGATTGGTTCCTGAGCTGCTCTGAGGGCTTTAAATCCATCTGCCCCACCGCGGGACGCTGAGGTGCTGTTTCTTGTGTGACTTTTACTTTGGCTTCTTCCTGGATGGTTGCTGGCACAAGCGGCTCCCCCGATTGGTTCCTGAGCTGCTCTGAGGGCTTTAAATCCATCTGCCCCACCGCGGGACGCTGAGGTGCTGTTTCTTGTGTGACTTTTACTTTGGCTTCTTCCTGGATGGTTGCTGGCACAAGCGGCTCCCCCGATTGGTTCCTGAGCTGCTCTGAGGGCTTTAAATCCATCTGCCCCACCGCGGGACGCGGTCGCGGGCGTCCCCTGGGGGCGTGCCCGAAGGGGCGTGACCAAAGGGGCAGGCCACGCCCCTTTGGTGCCCCTTCGGTCCACGCCGGTTAAGGAGGTTATCCCCTGATATGGGGAAGAGGAAGAAGAAATTGCCGCCGGTTGTACAGGTGAAAGCAGTGAAAGTTATTGGTCCCATGGATGCACACGTACAGGTACATGACTTGGCTGCTTCCGCTCAGTCGGCTTGTAATGTTTCCTTAGATATGTCCGCTGTGAGTACTTCTTCCTCCACTCCCTCCTTTAGCGAAACGGGCGTAACTCCGCCCATTGATGATCCCGATTCTAAGTGTGAAGTTTCACCTTTGAATAAGTCGGGGATGGTTAATTCAGTCTCCGGAATCTTACCAACCTCTTTTCTAAGAGTTGACTCTGCTCCTTCAGCTATTTCTATGCCTACTGTGATTTCCTTTTCTTCGGCTGTGGAAGTTCACACTCCGCCGTCAGATATCTCTTTGAAGGACATTTGGGCAATTGTTTCCCGAATGGAGCTTACCCTGGGTTCCTCTTTGAAGAAAATCTCGGACTTTTCTAATGAGACTGTGTTGAAATTGACTGAACATCAAGATAGGATATCTACTTTAGAAAAGCGCGTTGATTTTCAGGACTCTAACTGTTTGTCTCAAAAGGCATTATTGGATAAAATTCCGGTAGATTCCTTGGCATTACATAGACAGGATGAATACTTAGAAAATATGGTCAGATCTTGTAATTTGCGGTTACTTAATTTCTCTAAGACGCATTTTCTATCCACTATGATTTTGTTACAAATATACTTTCAGGAGATATTGTGTTTTAGTGATGATAAGTTAATTAGTATTTCTAAGCTTTTTATGTTTCTATAGGCAATGTGGCTAGTGGAGAGGTAGAGGGGGGGATGGGCGTACAAGCGCAACACCCCGCCTCTTCACCACTAGATATTTCTGAGTTTATTGAATCAGAAAATGATGTTATAAATTCTAGGGCTACACTTTTGGTAACATTTACTTCAGTAATGGATAAAGATAGAGTTTTCCGTGCCTATTTTCAAAAAAAGAATGAGAAGTTCTGTGGACAAACAGTGCAAATTTTTCCTGATGTTTCTAGAGAAACCCAGCGGCGACGTAAGTCTTTCTTAGACATGCGCCCACGTGTTCTTGCCTCAGGGGCTTCCTTTTTATTTAAAGTTCCCCTGTACATGTCATGTTAAATATCAACGGACAAGATAAGTATTAACTGAAGTAGATCACTTCGCAAAAATATTGGAACGTAAGACTTAAATGTGTATTTTTCTTCTTTCTCCTTTTTTTTATTTTCTCGGGTTCATTGATATGTGAAACAGAGTTTGAATTATATTCAGGAATCATTCAGGTTGTGGGTGTAGTATTATACGGTACCTCCTTGATGAGTTTCAGTTTTTTATTGCACTGTATAATTTCTTTTTCATTATGTTGATGTATTGCTACAGGCATTATTATATTTGCTTTTTTCTGTATATTTGGAAAATCTAATAAAAAAAAAAAAAAAAAAAAAGAACAACTTGCTAAACTGAAAGTGGACAAAGCCATGGGACCGGATGGGATACATCCTAGGATACTGAAAGAGCTCAGAGAGGTTCTTGCAGGACCGTTAAAGGATGTCTTCAACAGATCCTTGGAAACAGGAGAGGTTCCTCAGGACTGGAGAATGGCTGATGTCGTACCTCTACACAAAAGTGGTGACAGGGAAGAAGTGTCAAACTACAGGCCCGTGAGCCTTACCTCGGTGGCGGGAAAAGTAATGGAGGCGCTCTTGAAACAGCGAATAGTGAACTTTCTCAAAACCAACAGGATGCAAGATCCGAGGCAACATGGTTTTACCGAAGGACAGTCTTGCCAAACAAATCTGATTGAGTTCTTTGACTGGGTGACCAAGGAACTAGATCAGGGGCATGCGATGGATGTCATCTACCTGGATTTCAGCAAAGCGTTTGATACTGTTCCTCATAGGAGGCTTGTCAACAAACTCAGTAGCTTGGGGATGGGTCCCAAGATGGTAAACTGGATTAGAAACTGGTTGACTGACAGACGACAGAAGGTGATTGTACATGGAGCTCACTCAGATGAGAGGAAGGTAATTAGCGGGGTGCCCCAGGGTTCGGTCCTGGGTCCGGCACTGTTTAATGTATTTGTGAATGATATTGCTGAAGGACTGAATGGAAAAGTCTGTCTTTTTGCAGACGACACAAAAATTTGCAACAGAGTGGACTCCCCCGAGGGAGTGGTTAACATGAGGAAAGATCTACAAAAGCTGGAAGACTGATCTAATGCTTGGCAACTACGATTTAATGCAAAAAAGTGCAGTGTCATGCACTTGGGTAGCAGAAATCCAAGGGAAATGTACACGATAGGGGGCGAGAGGTTGGTATGCACGGTTCAGGAGAAAGACCTTGGTGTGATTATCTCTGATGATCTCAAGGTGGTAAAACAGTGCGACAAGGCGGTGGCAAAAGCCAGGAGGATGTTGGGCTGCATACAGAGACTGATTACCAGCAGAAAGGAAGAGGTACGTATGCCACTGTATAAGTCACTGGTGAGGCCTCACTTGGAATACTGTGTTCAGTTTTGGAGACCATATCTTGCAAAAGATGTAAAAAGACTGGAAACTGTTCAGAGGAAAGCGACCAAAATGATTTGGAGCCTGCGTCAGAAGTCTTATGAGAAGAGACTTGAAGACCTAAATATGTACACTTTGGAGGAGAGGAGGGACAGGGGAGATATGATTCAGACCTTTAAATACTTAAAGAGAAATGATGAACAAACAAACCTCTTCCAAAGACGGGGAAGCTGTAAAACTAGAGGGCATAACATGAAGCTGCAAGGTGGTAAATTGAAAGGCAATATCAGGAAATATTTTTTCACTGAAAGGGTGGTGGATGCTTGGAATGCCCTCCCGAGGGAAGTGGTGGGGGCAAACATGGTGACGGAATTCAAAACGGCATGGGACAAACACAGTGGATCCCTTTACAGCAATAGGATAAAAACAAAATAAACGGTACCATCTAACTTCTGAAATATATAACGTCTCAACAAATAGGGGTGTCCTACATGGAGTGGTGGGTTTACCCCTAAACAAAGACATGGGGGGGGGGGTTGCCTGCACAGAGTGACAGGTGCACCTACTCTTGCCATCTTGCTGGGCAGACTAGATGGACCATGCTGGTCTTTATCTGCCGTCATTTACTATGTTACTATGTTACTATGTAAGACCAGGTTACACCTGGCTCTTAAAAGACTCTCCTCTCATAATAAAATAATAATTTTTTGTGTCCCACCTACCCTTACGACCACTGGCCACCAGGGCGGTGCACGACAATACACACTAGTAAACACACACGAGTTGCAAAGGCATAGTGATAGCTGGTTCTCTTATCTATTTACAAATATACATCTTGAAAAAAGGAAGGATTAAGGAAATTGGGTGGTAGAGAGGAGGATTAATGAATTTCAGTTATATGACGAATTGCTATGGCACCCCTATGTACAATCTTCTCCAAACAGATGTCCACCACACACACACCTTTTGGGGATGCATGTTCCCCTAGGTGCTAGGTGTGTCTCTTTCTTTATGGTTATATGTGTGTGTGTGCCTCCTTGTGTATGGCTGTGTGTGTGTCTCCTTGTATGTGTGTCTCATTCTGTATGGCTCTTTGTGTGTGATCTCTGTGTATGGCTATGTGTGTTTGACTCTTTCTGTATGTTAGTGTGTGCGTGTCTCCATGTGTACATGTGTTTAACTCCCAGTATGTTGGTGTGTGTGTGTATGAGTGTGTGTCTTTCTAACAGGGGCTATACGTTTCAAGCAAAGGTAAGAGTTTGTGGCTTTTTAAATTATTAGCTACAAAGTTACATTCTTTTTGGTGCTTTAATTTAAAAGGGGAAATATTTTGTTTAGTGGGGTAGGTTTAAAACTCTGCTTTAATATCTTTCTCAGGTCTTTGAAGTTACTGACACCTCATCAGGAGTTAGTGGGCCTGATTAGCCTGTGAAACAACTGAGAGCAGCTGAGGCCTGCATTAAAGGCTTCAGAGCCCTGCACTGTTGAGGCATTCCTAACAGGGGCTATACATTTCAAGCAAAGGTAAGAGTTTGTGGCTTTTTAAATTACTAGCTCTCTGTCTGGGAGCTTTTAAAAGGGTACTGTTACATTTTTAAAACAAAGTTACATTTTTTTTGGTGCTTTAGTTTAAAAGGGTAAATATTTTGTTTAGTAGGGTAGGTTTAAAACTCTGTTTTAGTATCTTTCTTCAGCTCTTTGAAGCTACTGCCACCTCATCAGGTGTTAGTTCCCTCCCTACCGCCCAAGTCCCACCCACCTCTAGTGAGCAATCTTGCTTTATACGGCACCTCCCCAATTAACTACACACAGGGACTTGAACAGCACATTTTGAACAGACTTAAAAAGACTTAACTGCTTTTTCTCTGAAAGAACAGCTGGGAAACCGGCTGGTAGATCTCTTTCTTTTGCTTTAAGAGATACCTAAGCTCCACGAACTGAACAATGGCTGGGAAAAATCATATCGCTAAAGCTGTTGCACCTGTTACAGCTTCTGCCTCTGTCCAGACAGAGGTCCCAATGACAATTGCAGGACCGGTTCCATGTGCAGGATGCCTGCAGGCAGACGCTCTCAGGAAACAAGTGGAGGAACTCAGAGAGGAGGTGGTGAGGCAGAGGAGCATTCAAGACAGTGAGAAGTACATTGATGAGATGCTTCTTGCAACATCCAAGCTCTCCAGCAGAGGAGAAGATGGGTGCCTATAGAATGACAAAGGTTGGACACAAGTTACCAGGGCCTGCAGAATCACCAATCCAACTTCTCCAGTCCTTGAATTGGAGAACCATTATGCAAACCTGGAAGTAGAGGAGGTGAAAGCATCCCTGTAAAGGTAAGAACCAGAGCTCAAGTACCCCAAAGATGCAGAATCAGTGACCACAAGGAAGCGAAGGGGTTGGTGACTATTCTGAGGGGTACTGAGGCATCCATCTGCCAACCAGACTTGATGTCCAGAGAGGTATGCTGTCTGCCTGGTGCCAAAATCCAAGATGTTACGGAGAGTTTGCCGAGACTCATCAAGCCCACCAACTATTACCCAATGTTGCTAATCCATGTCGGAACAAATGATACTGCCAGGTATCCCGCTGAGCATATCAAAAGTGAATTCATGGCTCTGGGACAGAGGGTGAAGCAGATAGGCCAAGGAAGAGAGGCTCGCACCCTGGAGATGAATGCATGGCTACGTGGATGGTGTCATCGAGAGCATTTTGGTTTCCTAGACCATGGGATGCTGTTCCAAGGGTTGCAGAGCAGAGAAGGCATCCATCTGTCCAAGAAAGGTCAACGCGTCTTCAGTAGTAGACTGGCTAGTCTACTGAAGAGGGCTTTAAACTAGATTCATAGGGGATGGGTGAAGAAAGCCCCCAGGTAAGTGATACATTAAGTACCTTTATGGAAATGGTTAACGGGGGTAAAATATGGAAAGCAGTGTGTATAAATGCCCGTAGCATGGGATATAAGATCCCTGATGTTGAAGCTCTGGTGGGAGTGGCCGACTTGGATTTAGTGGCAGTTACAGAAACATGGTTCACAGAAAACCATGACTGGGATGTAACTAGACCTGGCTATACTTTATTCAGAAAGGACAGGGTAGGAAGAAGGGGAGGAGGTATGGCACTATATGTAAAAAATACTATTAAAGCTTTGGAATTAAGGAGCTTAAAAGGGAGAGAGGAGGCATTGTGGGTTAAACTAGAAGGAGGGAAAGAGAAATCTATTTGCATTGGCGTGATATACAGACCTCCCTCACAAGAGGAAGAGGTGGACAGAGAGTTAATTGAAGACATACGCAGCATTGCTAAGAAAGGGGAAGTGCTACTGATAGAGGATTTCAATATGCCAGATGTTGATTGGCACATTCCTGCTGCAGTATCATCTAGAAGTAAAGAGATCCTGGATTCTCTACAGGGAGAACTATTCAAGAAATTGGTAACAGACCCCACACTTGAAGGGGCCATACTGGATTTGGTGCTTACCAATGGTGAAAGTGTTCTGATGTTATAGTGGGAGATCATTTTGCATCCAGTGATCACCAGATGGTTCAGTATTAGGACTAAGGCTGTTGAATCCATTCAAAGGTGAGGGTCTTAGACTTGTAAAAGGGGGTGCTTTTTATGAAGGTACCATCACCTTGGCAAGTATGTAAATTAACTGCATTGCAAAGGCTTATGGTTATTGAAATCCATTCACACAAAGCTTGCCTTTTAAATAAATGAAGAAACTTGTAGTTGGTTGAGTGTAAGGCAAAATTAGAGTTTATTTATGGGGTGAATATTCCACACACAGATATACTTGGTAACACCATCCAGATAACTTCTCCAGGGTTTATTCAACATAAACAAGGCAACTGAAAAGCTTAGGTAAATAAGTATCAAAGTCCTTTATGGAACAGAAAGGCTTTCTTACAGCCACTGCTATCAAACTTCGTAGCAGTTCTGAGGTGGAAACAAACCAAAAAGGAAAATCATCTTTATACAAAAAAACAGCTCTCTTTATCCACACAGAAAAGGACTTTTACATTCCAAGTGTGCTTAGCTTGTGCGGTGCTCTACTCTACCAACAGGTGACAATCCTGATGCAATCAACAGCTTGTTCTCAGCACACGGGCAAACTTCCCCAAAAGCTTTCTCTTTCTAACAAAACTTTCTGGGGAGCCAATAATTAGAATGTTTCCTTTTGATGTTTGCTCTTATTTGGAGGATTTTTCTAAACTAACAACCTACACAGGGAACAGTCCAGACAACATTCTCTTCATCAGACATTAAACCTTGCTCCTGAAATTGCATGGGTTCAATTTCATTGTCTGGCTCAGAGGGCTTTATTAACTGACCTCTATACAGAGAGAAACTGTTTCCCTGCTGTTTGCAATGCTCAGAGCTAGAGAAACGTTCACAGTTCATACCTGAATCCAGGCTGGCATCAGGCTGATTCCTTTGGTATTCTGGCCAGTATGCAATAGAGCTTCTGTGTCCTGTCCTCCAGTTGTTATCCCTGGACCTCAGGGCCTTTTCTCCATACGTCCTCCAGGAGGTATTTGGGCTCCTTTTCTCCTTAGCTGCAGCAGACCTCTTCCTAGGTGCTGCTTGGGGGTCCCTGACTGTGGATCTCCAGACCTCTGGCTTTCTCCAGTCCTCTGAAGGTTGTTTCCCCCAGGAATCTCTCCAGGCATACGTACTTCTCTGAGCTCCTCTCTTGGACCATCCGCTTCCTTGTCCTTGTTCCTTCAGGTTCCGGTTGTTCCTTCTGTTCCTCCCGTTCTTCCTTTCTGAAGATTCCCTTCTAGTTTTAAAAGGCATAGATTGCAACTCCTCCCTTGCATTCTTCAGGTGTTGTGGATTAAGCTCTCTCCTAGAAGATGATTGATTAGGGATGACATAATGGTTTCTCTGATTAGACTCATGCTTTCCCACTCTAGCTCCTCTAGGGGCTTTTTGCAAACTGGTGCATCCTGGAACATGTAGTCTTTTAGGGAAACAAGCTGTCTTATTTCTCTGACCTGCCAGCACAGATCAGAGTAAATTCCCCTCTTTTGTCCTTACTCCCTGAGCTTTGATAAGTTTCCTTATCACATACCCCACTGCTTAAGTTATTACGGACTGGTTTTAATTGTGAAACCTCTTCCTCACAGTCCGTAATACATGCGAGAGTATTATTATTATCCTCTGGTCGCTCACCTATTTCTTGACTAGTGTTAGGGACATTATCAGTTGCGGGCCTCTCTTTCCAGGATTTTAGTACATTTATGTGGTAGGTTTGCTTACGCCCCCTAGTGTTTTCCACCACATAATACACTGGGCTCACCTGTTTAACTACCTTCCATGGCCCTTTCCACTGTACTTCAAACTTGGGCGCTGTACCCGCTACCTGTACCAACACCTTTTCACCCATGGTTAACTGGCGACTTTTGGCCTTCCTGTCATACCACCCTTTCTGGCGCACTTGACTGTCCTGCAGGTTTCTCTCGGCAACCTGGGAAGTCCTCTTTAAACATGCCCTCAAATCATGCAAGCACTGTGGAACTTCCTGATTCTCTGGTTCCAGATCTAGCCATTGCTCCCTCAAGATATCCAACAATTCACGTGGGGTCCTACCATACATCAATTCATACGGGGATACACCTAGGGAAACTTGAATTCGTTCCCTGCAGGCATATAAGACAAAGGGCAATAACATATCCCATTCTTTTAAATCCCCTGCTAAGCCTCTTCTCAACATCTGTTTGAGAGTTTGGTTGAATCTCTCCACCAAACCATTTGACTGAGGATGGTAGGCCAAGGTTTTTACATGCTGAATGCCAAAGGCATCCCAGACTTGTGCTAAATACTTGGATACAAAATTAGATCCTTGGTCAGTTAACACCTCTCTGGGGAACCCTATTTCACAAAATAATTTGATTAGCTCTAAAGCTATCATTTTAGCCGAAACATTCTTTAATGGTATGGCCCAGGGAAACCTTGTTGCCTGATCTACCATAACTAGAATGTATTGGAAACCTCGGGGTGTTTTGACTAATGGCCCTACCATGTCCACAGCAATGCGTCCTACTGGGTCTGTTATAATTGGTGTGGGAATTAAAGGCACCACCGGTGGGTGAGATGCCGTAACACGCTGGCATGCTGGACAAGCAGCACAAAACTGGGCAGTTTCCTTAAAAATACCTGGCCAGTAAAAACGTATTAGTATTTGATCCAAGGTTGCTTGCATCCCTTTATGGCCTCCCACTGGATGATCATGAGCAAGTCTAAGCACTAGTCCCTTAAAGGTTGTGGGTACCACTAACTGTTTACGTATGGGGGGTCCTGACTCTCTCTATATAGTATTTCATTATCCAATATAAATCTGGGAAGATCCTCTCGGACCTCTCGAGCATATTCAAAAGCTCGGGTGAGAGCTTGATCAGCTCGCTGTTCCTGTGGAAAGTTGGGAAACTTTGCTACTAGCTCAGCTGGCACCCAGGGTAAGTCTTGGCCAGCCTCCAACTCAGCCCTACCCTGTGTTCTGCAAAGTCTCTCACGGCGTTTCTGTGCTTTCATTTTTCTTACTTTCCCAGATGGTGGGGTTATTAAATCATCATGAGAGGGTAAATCTCCTAATAACTCTGCCTGTTCCCCCTCTTCCTGGCTTCCTGCTTTAGCCTGTGATCGGGTGGATACAAGGCCCCTCTTCTGCTCTAGTCCTTTCACTAACCCTTGTTTAAATTGTGGCCAGTCTCTTCCTAGGACTACATCAAATGGAAGCCTGGGAACCACTGCTAAAGGAACTTCCTTTTGTACTCCCAAGCCCTTAACCATTAACTTGTATGTGTGGGTATGATGAAGCAGCTCCATGAATGCATCTAATATAAACATTGCTTTCAGGGGTTCTAGGCTCAAATTTTTCTTGGGCCTCTATCCGCTTCCAAAGCCTTTTAGACAGCATACTCTGGTCTGCCCCAGAGTCTAACAGAGCATTCGTGGTAATTCCAGTCAGTTGCTGTTTGGCTGCCTTCGTGGGAGGACCTTGTTTTGGAGCTCCTGCCAGGGGGTGGAGTACTGCCTTGTGCTGAGCCCGGATGTCGGGTCCTGGGCCGCCTCTGGCGGGAGAGGCCGAGGCCCAGAGGCCTACTGGGCTTGGTAGGCCTCCTTCGATGGAGGCAGAGATGGAGCTTGGGACCGTTCTGCAGCTGATGCCCCAGGAGGGGTGCCCCCCCAGCAGCCCAGGTAGGACTGCACAGGGCCGGGAAGGAGGGACCCACACACCCGGAAGGTTGGCCCAGCTGCCCCCCGGAGAGGGCTCGTTTCGCCGTCCTGGGCAGGGTGTGGAGGCCGGGTGGCGGCAGGGGAAGGCCCTGGAGCACCGTGGCGAACTACCCAGAGAGTGCTGGGGGCGGTGGGGTTCCCCCTCCGCCTTGGGTCCTGGAGGAGGCCTCTACCTCCTCCAGTGAGGATGAGGACGAAGGGATGGGCCTACTGCCCTTCCCGGAGCCTGCTAGGGCCTCGGAGGAGGTCGTGGCAGCAGTAAGAAGGCTTAGGGGCCTCCAGGAGGAGGCAACCCTGCTGCAGGCCCGGCTCTCCCACCTGGACAGCCTGCAGGCCACAGTCCCTGGTGCAGAGTGGGTGGCCTATCGACAACATGTGAAGGAGGTGAAGCGGGCCCTTAAGTTAAAACAGCGTTGGATAACGTACCTGAAAGAGCAGGGTTGTGGGTCCCTCGCTGAGGTGTTCCGAAATCAAGACCGGTGGGTCAGCAGCATTGGTGCAGTCCAGGGGGCCCTCGGGGGGAGCAAGGAAGTTTGAGGCCTGGTATGCCCCGCTGGACTTTACCACTGAAAAATGTCAGAAGAGGCAACAGAGACGGGACTGGGACGAGAGTCCTTTTCTCCCCATGGCTTACCGTGTTGGAGCAGAAGGGCAGCGGGTTTCCAGCGTTGAAGTCGGAAGGAGGGAAGGTGCAGCTTCCTCGATGTCCTTGCCGGCTCCGTGGTCCGGTAAAAATGGCGCCTCGGCATCTGTGAGCAGGGTCACCAGTCCCCATCGCAGCGCAGAGGAGATACCCGCCGGAATGGAGCATACAAAAATGGTGGCAATCGCAGGCTTGAGTGGCTCGGAGCAGGAGAAGAGGTCGAGGGGAGCTGATCCCTCTGCTTTGATTGCAGTTTCGCCACCGTTTAAAGTGCCTCCGACGCGAATTTGCACTGCCGGGATTCCCCAAGATGGCCGAAGGGTTGACGTCACGATGATGAGTGGTGCCAGGGAAGTGTGGACCAATCGGCAGGGGATTGTCCGAGAGGAGGAGGAGTCTGCTGGGCTTCCCCCGGTGAGATCGGCTTTCCAAGATGGCTGCCGGCAGCTGGATGACATCACTTCCGGGTCGGCCTGGCAGCGGAGCGCCGCTGCGGATCCTTTTTTGTTTTTGCCCGTCCGGCCCCGGAGGAGGACTGTGGGGGTCTCTGCTGGCCTGCCCCAGGAGGGGGGAGGTGAAAGACGTCCCCAGAGTGTTGCCGGAGTGCACTTTCCAGTTTTGGACTACATCCAAGATGGCCGTCGCCCTGCCGACGTTGCTTCCGGTGGGGCCCGGAAGGGACTTTTCAGCACTGTCGGGGACTCGGGGGATGCTTTTTGCGAGGCACCCCCTTTACCAGCAGAGACTTTGCCGGCCAAGCAAGATGGCCCCTCGGCATTTGGTGGGGGCGGAGGTCAGTCCCGGAAGTTGACCCGGAAGGGGGAGGGACCACCCAGGAGGGCTGTCCCATTGATTGAGGCCCCGTCCGGAGGCAGGAATGTGATCCACACCACTGCCCTGATACACACGGAGCCGGAGCAGAGTGTGCCGGCCTCGGAATGCGGCCTGTCCGTCCTGAGCTCCCCGCGGTCGTGGCGGGGTAGTCGTGCCGCATCCCGAGGTGCGGGGGATGATGGGGGGGCCCGGTTTGCGGGGGGATCACTCCCCCCGCTGGGGCCAGGACCAAAGACCTGCTATTGCAGCGGCCAAAGAGGACAGGGGCTCCTGTGGATGCCGGCAATAAGGTAGGGCTTGGGGAAGGAGGGGGGAGCAGGGTGGGGGGTCGGGTGGCCCTGCCTTGCTGTCGGGTGCCCAGGAGAGGCAGGAGGCTGGTGGGGAGGCTGGAGCCATGGAGGTGGTTGGTGTCCCTTTGCAGGGGCAGGGGGCCCCAGTGGTCGGTGGAGAGGGGGGTGGGGACCAGAAAGCCCATCCTCAGGGGTCTGTGGTAGGGGGGGCTGCGGTCACCTCTGGGGTGACTGGTGGAGCCGGGGGACCATTGTCTGAGGGGGTGGAGGGTAGGATAGCGCCCGAGGGCCCAGGGCAAGGGGGTAGGCCGCACGGATCCCCAGTTCTTGTTGCGGACACCCAGGAAGAGGTTTTGAGTATGGGGCAGCAGGACGGGAGTGCAGGGGGGTTCGTGGGCATACCAGGCCTCACGGAGGAACAACTCCACGATGCCCTTCTATTGTCCTTGGAGACCCCGGAGGGACCTAGGGGGGCGTATGAAACACTTGGGGTGGGACAGGCCCCGGCTGTATGGCTAGATAGGATGGAGGGAGGGGAGAAGGGGATGCAAGGGGGAACCCCGGAAGGAGGCAGGGGGAGTAACCCCGACTCTTTGTTGGCCCAGCTGGTGGTCCCCAGTCCCACTGACTCCCAGTTGGTGGCGGCTGGGGACCCTGAGTTGCAGCAGCGGTCTGTTTCACAGGTCATAGAGGGGGATGGGAGGGGAGCTGATAGGAGGGAGGCAGGGGGGCCAGTCCCTCCCCGTACCTTTGCAGAGGCCCTAAGGGGGTCAGGTGGTCCTGCAGGGACCTCTGGTGGGGCTGGCGAGAGGGGGGTTCCCCAGGGGAGGGGACCCGTTGGTGGGGAAGGGAGTGGGGGGTTCCGAGGGGCAGGGGGTGAGGTCCAACCGCGCAACGTGGCGCAGATCCGGTGGGCTGGGGAAGGGCCCCCTCTGGCCAGGGAAGATGTCCTGAGGATGGTCCTTGGGCTGGGGTTTCTCCCCGGGGATCTGTATGCCTTCATCCACATGAGCAACACCATCGAGTATGATGTTAGCTTCATGCTGCGACGGGGGCTGGAGGTCTTCTGGGACCGATACCAGCAGCAGAGGGGGCAGGGCAGGTGGGCCAACTTTTGCGTTGTGCCTGTCTCTCGCCAGGGGGCGGTACCTGTGACCATCTTAGTTCGGAATGAGTCGCTCCCAGGGCAGGACATACAGTTCTGGTTGTCGCTCCACGCAGTGCTTCTAGCACCCCTGGTCAAGGGCGCTGGGCCTCTGGGGGTGTGGGATGGGTCATGGAAGGATAGGATTCATCTGCGTGAGGTGGGTAATGTCGTACAGCACGTGCCCTTGGCCGGTTTCCTCGGTCAGGATCGCATCTTGTGCTACTACCCCGGGCAACCCCGCGAGTGTCATCGCTGTGGCTCATTTCGGCATCTGAGCATGACCTGTCCCGAGCAGGTCTGCACCCGTTGTGGTGGACGGGGTCACGCCTCAGCCGGGTGTTTGCTCATCCAGTGCAACCTTTGCGGGGAGTTGGGCCACCCCTTTGCCCGCTGCCCCTCCGCGTCACACAATGGACCAGGGGGGGATGTCGTCGCCCCATCTCGGGCTCCTGTGAGGGAGGAGGTTGTGGAGGGCCCTCTCCCTCAGGAGGTGTCTGGGGGTCCTAGGGTGGAGAAGGCCATTGAGCTGGGGGAGCCACCCAGGGGAGGGGTACAGGGTAGGCCGGAGGAGCGGGTTGATGTGGTGGAGGTAGATGTGTCACGGCAGGATAGTGGGTTGTGGGTGGTGCCGCCGGAGGAGTGGACTACGGTCCCCCCTAAGCACGGCAAGGCCAGGAAGACGAGACGGGTGACATCCCCATTGTTGGATGCAGAGCCCGTGTTGGACGTCGACCGTTTCGTCTTCTTGGCCGACGATGCGGCTGAGGCTGATGAGGGACTGCCGTTGGAGGCAGGGCCCCCTGTGCGGCGCATGGTGCAGTTTGCGGCGGAGCCAGCCCCTCTTCCTCAGCGGCCGCCTTTAGTACGGAAGGCGCGTCGTAGTCAGGGTCCTCCAACGAGTGTGGATACTGGCGCCCAGCTCCCGCTGGTAGTCCTGAAGAGGCTGCTGGGGCGGGTGAGGGAGGACGGGCTTTTGTCTCCGCCGTTGGGTGCTGGGCCTCAGCAGGAGCCCCATGCTAACCCAACCATCCTGGCCTCCCCCGAGGGGGTGGGCACTGTTGTGTTGTCAGTGTCTGTGTCCGGGGAGGGGGGGGCACAGGTGGTGGACCCCACTGAGGAGATCATTCCTCCGAGCCCTGACCTGTTTGTGCCCCCTCGCCCCGGGAGGGCTGGGTTAGCCCTCGCGACAGCTTTGCCTGGTGGTCCCAGGGGCACAGGCACCCCCTGGGGTGACAGGGTCGAGCAGGAGGAGGAGATCCTCGAGGTGGTCGACTGGACCCCGAGGGGTTGCTTCAGCTTGCGGGTTTCTCCTACAAGCGGGATTCCGGGGATCCAGGGGTGGGTGAGAAGTGGAGGAAGGGGACACTGAGCATGGAATAGGCATGGCGTGCACCTCTGCGTTCTCGTGCGCCACTATCAACGTGGCCAGCATTTGGACAGACCAGGCGCGGGCTGCGGCCTACGATTTTCTTTCCGCGAGTGGGCTTGATGTCATTTTCTTGCAGGAGACCAGGCTCACCTCACTCGCTAGCCTTCACTGGGCGAAGTGGGAGTGGAGGTGGGGTCCTTCTTACTGGTCTCTTGCGGCCGAGCCCTACGCAGGGGTAGCAGTTTTGTTCACGTCTAGCCTATTCCAGGTGCAGTACGTGTGGGAACTGGAGCTGCGGGCCTCACCGGTTTCGTGGCGGTCTACGGCCCCCAGTCTAAGTTGGCGTGGAAGGCCCTGTTTAGGGTCATCCGCCCCTACTTACACACCTCCCGTTTGGTGGTCCTGGCAGGGGATTTTAACACCACCACCCTGAAGCAGGATCGAGGGGGGGAGCGTTGCCCACCGAGTTACGATGGCCTCTTTCTGGCTGAGATGACCCGGACGGCTGACCTGGTGGACGTGTACCACCGGGCCTTTCCACAGTCGCCGGGTTTCACCTATTACCGTGGGGCCTGCAGGAGTCGTATCGATCGGATATATGTGAGTGCTCGGGTGGAGTGTTCCCCACCGCAGCTGCAGGCGATTGACTTCTCGGACCACTGTGTCCTCTCCGTGTCCTTCCCGGCCCACGAGGAGCTCAGCAGGGGTCCTGGCCTGTGGCGACTGAATGTGCAGTTGTTGGCTACATCAGAGGTGGTCCAGGAGTTCTTGACTTTTTTTGCCGACCAGGAGACCCTGTTGGGCATTTTCCTTCCCGTGGCGCTTGGTGGGATGAGGTGAAGACTCGTGCCCGCAAACTCTTCCGCTCCCGGGGTACCTCCATTGCTCGGTCCCGCTACCTCACCTATACTGTCCTCCGGAGGTCATTGGACCGTTTGGTGTCCCAAGGGGCAGCGCGGGAGGAGGCGGAGGAGGTGCGAGTCCAGCTCCGTGGCCTGCTTTACGATCGCCATGCCTCCCTTTGCTTCGAGGGGGCGGCTGGTAGGGTCGCCACCCCAGACCCCTTCCTAACTTGCAGGGAGAGGGTTCAGCGTAGGGAGGTGGTGGCCCTGTGGGGCGAGGACGGCACCCTTCACACCTCTCAGGAGGACCTGTTACGTATGGTGGGGGAATACTTCTCGGACCTGTTTGGGGATCGTCCTGTGGACCTCACACGTAACCGAGAGTACCTGGGCCTTCCCCCGGTGTATTCGGCTGCGGTTCAGGCGCAAGTTGATGCACTCGCTGCTCTGATTCAGCAGGTGGAGGTAGATTTGTGCCATGCCGTTGGGGAAGGTGCCTGGGCGCGATGGGCTCCCGGTGGAGTTCTATCGCACTTTCATCGCCCAGCTGGCCCCCTTCCTGACCTCCCTGTTTCAGGAGATCATGGACACGGGGTTTCTCCCGCGGTCATTTCGCGAGTCTGTCCTGCTGCTGCTCTCCAAGGGAAAGGATGATAGCTCCTTGGACTTTAGGCGGCCGCTCTCTCTGCTGAACGCGGACTGGAAGATCCTGGCCAAGTGTTTGGCCAACCGACTGGTGGAGGTGTTGGGCGTTTTGCTGTCACCATCCCAGTATTGTTCCGTTCGGGGGAGAGGGGTTCTGGACGCTGCCGCCACGGTTCGGGAGATGGTTGAGAGAGGCCGGTCGGTCCAACGGGATCACTGGTTGGTCTCCTTGGACCAGTCCAAGGCCTTTGACCGAGTCAGTCACCGGTACCTGTGGGTGGTGCTCCAGCACTTCGGCCTCCCCGCGGGTTTCCTCTTCATCTTGCAGGTGTTGTACCGAGGGGGGGTGAGCTTCCCGTTTATCAACGGGTGGCTCGGATGGCCTTTTTGTGTCGCCTCGGGGGTGCGGCAGGGGTGCCCTTTGAGCCCCCTGCTGAATGTGTTCTCCCTCGACCCCTTCCTCAGGAGATTGTCCTCGGGTGGGTTGCGGGGCCTGGAGGCGCCTGGTGCACCCCCGGTGACCGTGGTGGCCTACGCCGACGGCACCGAGGGGGTGGAGGCCCTGCGGGAGGCCATGGAGGTGTACTTGGAGGTAGCCCACTCCGTTGTCAACCACAGCAAGTGCCAGACGCTGTGGTTGGGGCCCTCCGAGTCCTCCCCGCCTTCCTGCGCCCCCTTTCCTCCTCCCGTGGGGGAGGTCCGCATTTCGGGCCTCGTCTTCGGCTCAGAGGACTGCACGGTGTCCAATTGGGACCGTTGTGTCGAGACTGCACGGTGTCGGGTGCAGCGGTGGAGGGGGTGGAGGTGTACGTTCGAGGAGAAAATCAAACTCCTCGGGACGTTTCTGCTTCCCCTCTTTCTGCACGTTGCCACAGTCTTTGTTCTTCCGTCGTTCTGTCAGGCGTCTGTCAGTGCTGTCTTTTTCCGTTTCCTGTGGGGTAACCGCCTGAACCCTGTCCAGCGCAACATTGTTTGCCTGGGCCGGGCACAGGGCAGTTTGGGTATGTTGCACCCTCTTGTCTTTTTGTCCGTACTATCGATGGCGTTTCACTTGGGTAGGATGCGGGAGGGGGGTGGGGTTTGGTGGGTAGCCTCCTACCGGGGGTGGTTCTCCCGCTTCTGGGAGCAGTGGGAGGGGGCATCCTCGGTCCCACATGTGCGCCGGAGTGGGGAACAGGCCCCATCGTATGTGTTTGCTATGGTGGGGCTCATTCGGCGGTGGGGGGTGACCGACCCGCTTGCCCAAGCTCAGGGGCGGAAAGGCTTGTATCGGATGGTACTCGCCTCCCACTTTCAACCACGGTGGGCCCTGCGGGACTGTCCGGCGGATACGATGCAGCGGGGCCTTCGGCAGTTGAACTCCCCTCGGCTGCCGAAGAAGGTTCGGGATGTGGCCTGGTTGTCTTTCCATGGGCGTTTGTACGTGAGGGACAACCTCAAGTACAGGTCACAGGCCGATCGGGACTGTCCGAGGGCAGGGTGTGAGCGGCAGACGGAGACCATGGAACATTTCCTCCGGCAGTGCCCCTTTAATGTCAAGGCCTGCCGGTTGGTGTCCGCTGCTCTTCACCTGCATGATCTTTCCCGCCTTCCGTATGCAGAGTGGGTATACAGGGCCTGGTCCTTTCCCCCAAGGCAGGACCCCGGGACCCTCTACCTCATCACGGCTGTGGTTCGCTACCATCTGTGGCAGGCCCGCGATTATGTCTCGGCCCGGGGGTTGGTCCGGCCCCTCGACGAGGTGGTGCGGGACATTCTGGAGGAAGTGGCCAGCATGGCGCAACGCGAACGGAGGGTGGTAGAGGCCCATCGTTGGGAGCGTCTGTGGCGTCACCTCACCCTCCGCCCCCCGTGAATTCGGGGGGAGGGTTGACCTAGGGTTGATCTAGGGTTTTTGTTTTGTTTTTTTCCCCGGTATGGGCTGGGGGGTCATCCCTGTTTCCAGGTGGGGGGGAGGGCGGGGGTTCCAGGGAGTGGTTGATGGGGTCTGGTGATTGGGCCTTCCTCCCTCTCCCTCTCTCTCTTTGGGCTGTTGCGTCCTGCTCTTTGCCCCAGTCGGGGGATGCGTATTCCACCCCGGAGTCATCTTAGGGTGTGGTGGGATGTCATTCTCCGGCTGTCCTGCATTGCCAGGGCCATTTTTGTTTCTGTGTTTTCCTTTTGTGGGCTTCTGTTGGGGGATGGACCAGGTGTTGATTTTCTGTTACTTTTGGTTTGTGGGGGGTTGGGATGGGGTGGGTGGATTCATTGTTGGTTGTGGTGGGATGGGTGTTTGGTGTGGGTGGTATGATTGGGGGTGGGGGTATTTGGGTGCTATTGGGGGCAGGGGATGTGGGGTTTTTCTCCCTGCTTTTGTGGGATGGGTTATTGGGATGGTTGGGGGGATGGGGGTGGGGGGTTTTCTGCTGACTTCTGTGGGATGGGGGTGGGGGTGTTTGGGTGATGTTGGGAGGTGGGGATGGGGGATCGGGGGTTTCTTTTGTATTTGTGGGATGGGTTTTTGTTCTGAGGCTGTATAATGGGGGATTGTTGGGTGTTGTTGGGGTGGGGGTAGGGGTGGTTTTGTTGGGGCTTTTGTGGTGGATAGGGGGGGGGACGAGCAGGTTGCTCATACAACAGCTGGGTTGTTACGGACATTCCTTGGACTGCCGTGTGCTGTTGTTGGGCGGGGGGGGGGGGGGGGTTTGGCCTGGGGGGTGGGTTTGGGTGTATGGTGGTGGGTTGGGGTGGGTCACAGGAGGGGGGTCTGGTTCACTGTTTTTGCTTTGTCAGGGTTGGTGGGGGTTTGGGGGGGTCTGGGACTGGTTTGGGTTTCATGTTTTTGATTTGTTTTTGTCTCTGTTGCATGTTCTTAATAAACAAAATCTCCCTGCACATCAACCACCAAAAGGAAACCTTCTTCAGGCTGTCTTAAACCAGTACCTATTAAACTAGTGTGAAACTGACATGCCTTTTCCAAATGTCCCCATTCTCCACATTGGTAACATTTTTTCTTACCCCACTTCTTAACCTGGTTAGGTACAATATTATTTTCAAAAACATCATTCCTTATCATTTTCTTTTCTGATACAGCACAGCTTACCTCAGCACCAACCTTCAGAGGGCCACCCATTCTATGGCAAGCCTGCGTGGCTTCCATGAACCGTTCTGATAACATGGTTGCCTCTCCTAGGTTTTGGCAATTTTGCTGTATTAGGAAAGTTTGCAAGTCTTTTGGCACAGCTAACATGAATTGTTCAAGCATTATAGTGTCCAAAACCATTTCCATATTCTTCCCTTCAGGATTTAACCATTTTAGAGCTAGTCCTCTGATCCTTTGACTCAGAGCTCTGGGTGTTTCACCCACTCTCAACGCAGTAGCCCTAAACATTCGCCTATATTCAGAAACAGTCAACCCTAGGCGATCCATTATAGCAGCTTTAACATCTCTATAATTTAAAGCTTGAGCTGCTGGCACGGCTCTATAGGTGGCAAGCGCCTCCCCAGTTAATGAGGTTGCCAGCCTTACTGCCCACTGGTTCTCTGGCCACGCTAGTGCCTTGAGCTACCCTTTCAAAAGTTTCCATGAAATCATCAACATTGTCCTCAGGTGTGAGTTTCCCAAGACAGAATGCCCCTATTCCCTGACAGAGTCCCACATTGTCCACCTGGGGAGTACCCGATGTCACTGACGGTGTTGAATCAGCTCCTCCTTGGGTGTGTAGTGCAATTAATGCTTCAACAAGGTCAAGCACTGGCTTCTGCTGCTCCCTCAGGGCATTGATTGCGGCGTCCTGAGCCTGCTGTGCGACCTCTTGCTGTCGGGCAAACTGAGCTGCCATCCAGCTGACCAGTTCCTTGGGATCCATTCTGTAGAACCCTGTAAGAAAACAAAAGAAAGCGACACCCTACAAACAGGTGGTTTCTTTTTTTTTTTTTTAAACTGCCCCCGTATCTAGACTTTTAATCCACCACTGGTCATGCCCAGGTACGTTTTACCTTATACCAGTGATGAATCAGACTCTCACAGGATCTTTTCCCTCCTGGAACTGCTCCTGGACCAGCATCTGTATTCTCCAAGGCGTTGTCAAGAAAAAAACCACTTTCCACCTTCTGGCTTGAAACTTTTTCTTTCACTTTTTTAGCTGTAAATCCTTATAATTCCTGGTATCCTTAGTGTAAAAGCAATCTGAAAAACGACGTCACTGTAAAAGGGGGTGCTTGTTATGAAGGTACCATCACCTTGGCAAGTATGTAAATTAACTGCATTGCAAAGGATTGTGGTTATTAAAGTCCATTCACACAAAGCTTGCCTTTTAAATAAATGAAGAAACTTGTAGTTGGTCGAGTGTAAGGCAAAATTAGAGTTTATTTATGGGGTGAATATTCCACACCAACAGCTGTTTCAACCTGTACCTTATGATCTGGAACCATTGGTGATGAAAGAAGAAGTTGAAGCAGCATTGAAAGCCTTATCAAAGAACAAAGCACCAGGCATTGATTGCATTCCCATAGAAGTATTACAGCAATCTGATGCAGCTGTTACCCTACTTACAAGGCTCTGCCAAGAAATATGGAAGACGGCATCATGGCCAACTGACTGGAAAAGCTCTGTGTTTATACCAATACTAAAGAAAGGTGATCCAACTGACTGTGGAAATTATCGCACAATCGCTCTGATCCCACATGCCAGCAAGATTCTACTGAAGATTATTCAAAAGAGACTACAATCATACCTGGAACAAGAACTACCTGAAGTGCAAGCAGGGTTCAGAAAAGGGCGAGGAACGAGAGACATCATTGCGGATGTGAGATGGATCCTTGAAAAGACTAAAGAATACCAAAAGGATATCTATTTGTGCTTTATCGACTATAGCAAAGCTTTTGACTGTGTAAACCATGAGAAACTCTGGGCCACATTAAGAAGCATGGGTATACCAGAACACCTGATCGTTCTCTTGCACAATCTGTACATTGATCAAGAAGCAACAGTTCGAACGGAACAAGGAGAAACAGAATGGTTTAAAATAAGCAAAGGTGTAAGACAAGGCTGCATACTTTCCCCCTACCTGTTTAATTTATATGCAGAACAAATCATCAGAGAAGCAGGATTGTATGAAGACAACAGAGGTGTGAAGATTAGTGGAAGACTCATCAACAACCTTCGGTATGCTGATGATACCACATTACTGGCGGAAAGTGAAGATGATCTGAAACATTTACTTCTCACAATCAAAGAACATAGTCTCAAAATGGGCCTGCACCTTAATGTAAAGAAGACAAAGATCATGGCTATGAAAGACCTAGATAAGATTCTCAAGAGCAGAGATGTCTTTCTCCATACAAAGATTCGACTTGTTCAAGCCATGGTATTTTCAATAACATCATATGGATGTGAAAGCTGGACAGTGAAAAAGATAGACAGGAAGAAAATTGATGCCTTTGAATTATGGTGCTGGCGGCGAATACTGTGTATACCATGGACTGCCCGAAGAACAAACCAGTCTGTACTAGAGGAGATCAAACCTAAGCTTTCTTTAGAAGCTCAGATGACAAGACTTCGACTTTCATATTTTGGACACATCATGCGGAGAGAGAGATCATTAGAGAAAGACATCATGCTTGGCAAGATAGAAGGTCAACGCAAAAGAGGAAGGCCAGCAGTGAGATGGATCAATACAATAACAGCAGCTACGGGTACCAGTCTGTCAACAATGAGCCGCTTGACTGAAGACCGAACACAATTTAGGATAGCTATCCAGAGGGTCGCCATGAGTCGAATCCGACTCGACGGCACTTAACAACAACATTCCACACGCAGATATACTTGGTAACACCATCCAGAAAACTTCTCCAGATAACTTCAACATAAACAAGGCAACTGAAAAGCTTAGGTAAATAAGTATCAAAGTCCTTCATGGAACAGAAAGGCTTTCTTACAGCCACTGCTATCAAACTTCGTAGCAGTGCTGAGGTGGAAACAAACCAAAAAGGAAAATCTTCTTTATACAAAAAAACCAGCTCTCTTTATCCACACAGAAAAGAACTTTTACATTCCACGTGTGCTTAGCTTGTGCGGTGCTCTGCTCTACCAACAGGTGACAATCCTGATGCAATCAACAGCTTGTTCTCAGCACACGGGCAAACTTCCCCAAAAGCTTTCTCTTTCTAACAAAACTTTTTGGGGAGCCAATAATTAGAATGTTTCCTTTTGATGTTTGCTCTTATTTGGAGGATTTTTCTAAACTAACAACCTACACAGGGAACAGTCCATACAAACATTCTCTTCATCAGACATTAAACCTTGCTCCTGAAATTGCATGGGTTCAATTTCACTGTTTGGCTCAGAGGGTTTTATTAACTGACCTCTATACAGAGAAAAACTGTTTCCCTGCTGTTTGCAATGCTCAGAGCTAGAGAAACGTTCACAGTTCATACCTGAATCCAGGCTGGCATCAGGCTGATTCCTTTGGTATTCTGGCCAGTATGCAATAGAGTTTCTGTGTCCTGTCCTCCAGTTGTTATCCCTGGACCTCAGGGCCTTTTCTCCATACGTCCTCCAAGAGGTATTTGGGCTCCTTTTCTCCTTAGCTGCAGCAGACCTCTTCCTAGGTGCTGCTTGGGGGTCCTTGGCTGTGGATCTCCAGACCTCTGGCATTCTCAAGTCCTCTGAAGGTTGTTTCCTCCAGGAATCTCTCCAGGCATATGTACTTCTCTGAGCTCCTCTCTTGGGCCGTCTGCTTCCTTGTCCTTGTTCCTTCAGGTTCCGGTTGTTCCTTCTATTCCTCCTGCTCCTATTCCTCCCGTTCTTCCTTTCTGAAGATTCCCTTCTAGTTTTAAAGGGCATAGATTGCAACTCCTCCCTTCCATTCTTCTGGTGTTGTGGATTAAGCTCTCTCCTAGAAGATGATTGATTAGGGAAGACATAATGGTTTCTCTGATTAGACTCATGCTTTCCCACACTAGCTCCTCTAGGGGCTTTTTGCAAACTGGTGCATCCTGGAACATGTAGTCTTTTAGGGAAACAAGCTGTCTTATTTCTCTGACCTGCCAGCACAGGTCCCTTGATCAGAGTAAATTCCCCTCTTTTGTCCTTACTCCCTGAGCTTTGATAAGCTTCTTTATCACAGACTTTAGGAAGACTAACTTTGCCAGGATGGGCCAATACTTGAGGGAGTCATTAGCGGGATGGGAACAGCTGAGGAATGTAAAAAAACAGTTGGCAAAACTGAAAGGGGATATTTTAAGGGCAACAAACCTTTTTGTTAAAATGGTAAATAAAGTAAAAGGAAAAGGAGACCGCTATTGCTTTCAAAAGAAGCAGCTGAAAAAGTGAAGAAAAAGAGCTAGGCCTTCATGAAATACAAGAGATCACAGAGAGAGGAAGACAGGCATCTATATTTGGAAAATCTTAGAGAAGCTAGCAAAGTAGTCAGGAAAGCAAAGATTCAAAAAGAGGAGGAAATAGCCAATGCAATGAAATGGGGGGGGGGGGGGGATAAGACATTTTTCAGATATGTTAATGAGAAGAGGAAGGACAAAAGTGGTATTCTCAGACTCAAGGGTGAAGGGGAGGAATATGTAGAAGCTTATGAGGATAAAGTGGAATTGCTTAACAAATATTTCTGTTCTGTGTTCACAGATGAAGAACCAGGAGCAGGACCTCAGAAAACCCCCACAAACAGGAACAGAAGCAAGGGACATCTTGAACTATTTTCAGAAGACTGTGTTCATGAGAAACTAGCTCAACTTAAAGTAGACAAAGCAATGGCACCAGATGGGATACACCCTAGAATACTGAGGGAACTTGAGGACGTTCTAGCAGCTCCATTGACTGACCTAATGAATGCCTCATTGGAGTCGGGAGTGGTGCCAAAGGACTGGAGAGAGGCTCATGTGGTGCCTTTACACAAAAGCGGAAGTAAGGATGTGGTTGAAAACTACAAGCTGATTAGTTTAACTGTGGAGGTGAGTAAATTATTAGAAACGCTTCTGAAAGAGAAAATAATGAGGTTTCTGGAGTCCAGCGGATTACAGGATCTGAGGCAGCATGGATTCACCAGAGGCAGGTGTGGTCAGACAAATCTGATATATTTCTTTGACTGGGTTGACCAGGGAGTTGGACCGAGGGAGAGCCTTAGATGTGGTGTATTTAGATTTAAGTAAAGCCTTTGACACTGTTCCTCACAGACGACTTATAAACAAACTGAGCACCCTAGGGATGGACCCTAAAGTTAGTGCTTGGGTTAGAAATTGGTTGGGTGGGAGGCGACAAAGAGTACAGGTAAATGGAGCTCACTCTGAGGAGAAGGATGTTACCAGTGGTGTGCCCCAGGGATCTGTCCTTGGTCCGATTCTTTTCAGCATCTTTGTTAGTGATATAGCTGAAGGGCTCTCGGGTAAAGTTTGCCTCTTTGTGGATGATACCAAAATCTGCAATAGAGTAGAAACACAGGACGATATAGATAATATGAGGAGGGATCTAGCTAAGCTTGAAGAATGGTCTAGAATTTGGCAGCTGGGATTTAATGTTAAAAAATGTAAGGTCATGCATTTGGGGCTGCAGCAATCCAAGGGAGCAATATAGTATAGGGGGTTAAGTACTTTTGTCCACTAAAGGAGAGTGGGACCTAGGCGTGGTTGTGTCTGATGATCTTAAAGTAGCTAAACAGGTAGAAAAGGCGACAGCAAAAGCTAGAAGGATGCTTGGGTGCATACGGAGAGGATGGCTAGCAGAAAAAAGGAGGTGCCAGTGCCTCTATATAAGTTTTTGGTGCGACCTCATTTGGAGTATAGTGTGGAATTCTGGAGACCGCACCTTCAAAAGGATGTGAACAGAATGGAGTCAGTGCAGAGGGTGGCTACTAAAATGGTTAGTGGTCTTTATTATAAAGCATATGAGGACAAACTTAAGGATCTTAATATGTACACCATAGAGGAAAGGCGGGATAGAGGTGATATGATTGAGATGTTTTAATGCCTCCGTGGCATAAATGTTCAGGAGGAGAGCCTCTTTCAATTGAAAGCAAGTTCTGCTATGAGGGGGCATGGGATGAGAGTGATGGGGGATAGATTCAGGAGTGATATGCGGAAATATTTATTTATGGAAAGAGTGGTGGATCCATGAAATAGTCTCCCAGTGGAGGTGGTAGAGACGAGGACAGTAACTGAATTCAAAAAAGCATGGGTCAAACACAGAGGATCTCTAAAGGAAAAAAGGGGACTGTTGTAGTTGTTGATATGGAAGGACAGAATAGATAGGCCATGTGTCTTATCCCCCCCCCCCATTTCATTGCATTGGCTATTTCTTCCTCTTTTTGAATCTTTGCTTTCCTGACTACTTTGCTAGCTTCTCTAAGTTTTTCCAAATATAGATGCCTGTCTTCCTCTCTCTGTGATCTCTTGTATTTCATGAAGGCCTCCCTCTTTTTCTTCACCTTTTCAGCTACTTCTTTCGAAAACCATAGCGGTCTCCTTTTCCTTTTACCTTTCATTTACCATTTTAACAAAAAAGTTGGTTGCCCTTAAAATATCCCTTTAGTTTTTCCCACTGTTTTTCTACATCCCCCAGCTGGTCCCATCCCGCTAACGACTCCCTGAGGTATTGACCTATCTTGGAAAAGTTAGTTTTCCTAAATTCTAAGACCCTCATTTTTGAATGGATTCTAACAGCCCTAGTCCTAATACTGAACCACACCATCTGGTGATCACTGGATGCAAAATGATCTCCCACTATAACATCAGAAACACTTTCACTATTGGTAAGCAGCAAGTCCAGTATGGTCCCTTCATGTGTGGTGTCTGTTACCAATTGTCTGAATAGTTCTACCTGTAGAGAATCCAGGATCTCCTTGCTTCTATATGATACTGCAGCAGGAATGTGCCAATCAACATCTGGCATATTAAAATCCCCTATCAATAGCACTTCCCCATTCCTAGCAATGCTGTGCATGTCTTCAATTAACTCTCCATCCACCTCTGCCTCTTGTGAGGTCGGGACTGATTGATATTTGGAAGTGTAAGCACCCCAGAGAGAGAGGGTATACCTTATATTCAGCACCACACGGGGTCTATAGTAGATTTGATATGATCTGGACAGGGGGTGCTTGGATGTCCCGGGTAAGAAGTGCAGAACATGGGTCCATTATGTGGACTGATCATGTGCCAATGAGTGTCACTTTTAATTTGGGATATAGAGATGAGGGGCTAAAATTTTGGAGACTTAACGATTCATTATTGGGCGACCCAGACAGAGCATTAGTAAGGTGCTTAAAGAATATAAGGAACACAACAGTAATGGAGGAGTTTCCTCTGGGATAGTTTAGGATGGATTGAAAGCAGTGCTGAGAGGGCATCTTATAGGAATTGCAGCATATAAAAGGAAAATACAGGGTAAACAGGAGTACCAGCTGCTGCAAGAAATAGCAAGATTAGGAAGTAGTCATCAAAGCAATACTAACTCTCAGGTGCTGGCAAAGATAAAAGCTTTGAGAATAGTACTAGGGCGGTTGAGAGCAAGCAAGATAGCGCATCATTTAAACTTACTTAAACAGTCATACTTTGAGGCAGGGAACAGGGCGAGTACTGAGAAGTAGACAAAGTCAAAATACAACAAAGCAAAATTGGAAGCATTAGAGATGCAGGGCTGGAGGGGGGTTGGATGCAAATGAGCAATAATGAGATTCAACAGGTATTTAAGGCATTTTACGAAAACTTATATAAAAGTGAAATTAAAAAAGGGGAAGAAAAAAGCAAGCAATATTTACAAGATGTGGACTTACCACAGGTGAGTTTAGGAGAAGCAGAAAGGTTAGATTGTCCTATTACTGAATTGGAAGTAGTAGAAGCCATAAAGTCTCTTAAAGTGGGTAAAGTGCCAGGCTTAAATGGTTTTCATCTAAATTCTACAGTGTTTCTGAAACAGCTTAGCCCCCTGTTAACAGTGTCAGCCTGATAGGGAAGAAGCTCTCACATACAATGGAGGAGGCGAGTATTACTGTATTACCCAAGCCAGGTAATGACTTAACCACTTGCGGGGAATACAGGTCAATATCCTTGATAAATATGGATGCTAAGATTTTGGCTACAATTCTAGCACATAGATTGCAGGGGTTAACAAGGACCAGACGGGATTTATAAGGGATAGACAGGGAGGAGACAATATTAGGAAAATTGGAAACTTGACATGGAAATTGCAGAGTACAGGACAACAAGCAGTGTTTGTAACTGTAGATGCGGAAAAAGCATTCAATCGGGTAGAGTGGCCTTTTATGATGCAAGTTCTGCAAAAGGTAGGTTTAGGAAGTACGTTTTTAGGATGGATCAGAGCACTGTATGCAAATCCGTCAGCTCGCATAAGAATTAATGGGGGATACTCAGAGTCATTTAAGTTAGGGAGAGGTACAAGGCAAGGTTGCCCATTGTCACCGCTCCTTTTTGCTTTAGTGATGGAGCCATTGGCAGAAAGGATAAGGCAGGGAATACAGATGAGGGGGATAGAAGCTAAACTTGCCCTAATTTCAGACAACGTAATACTTACATTAAGGGAACCCATTACTTCCTTTCTGGTCCTAATGAAAGAAATTAAGGAGTATAGTGCAGTATCGGGGTATAAAATTAATATTACCAAATCAGAGGTATTAGGATTTAACTTGTCAAAGGAGTTGGAGCAAAGATTACAGGAGAGGTTTCCTTTTAAGTGGGTCAAGAATACATATCATTATTTGGGTATATCTTTGGGAAACATGATTCATAATTTGGGAGTATAGAATTATGAATCATTAATGGTAGCGTTAAGGAAAGACCTGCAAAAATGGAAAGGGCTGTCACTGTCACAGTTGGGGAGGACAGCAACCATTAAAATGAATATGCTGCCCAGGGTACTATTCTTGTTTAGCTCAATACCATGTGTTCTTCCTAAGAGATACTTTAAAAACTTCAAAAGTTAATTATGGATTTTATATCGGAGGGGAAATTCCACAGGATTTCCCGACAATGTTCCTACGATCAGGAGGGGGGGTGGGGGTTAGGAGTATCAAACTTTGAGGTATACTATAAAGCAGCTCAGCTGCGAGCATTAGTAGCATGGAAAGCAGAGGGTGAGGTCCCAGATTGGGTGCAAATGGAGCAGGAAGGAGAGGTGATTTTAGCAGAAGCAGAGTTTTGTATATGGGACCCGCACTGTTGAAGGGGAGAGCAGAAAAATGTAGAGGAGGAAAAGAATGCGTTTAGGACACTCACAAAGAAAATTTGGATGAAACCCAGAAGAAATTCCTAGATGGGAAACAATTCTCAAGAAGGGCCTTTATAAATATAGAAACAGAGAAAAATGACAACAGAAAAAGACCACATGGCCTATCTAGTCTGTCCTTCCATATCAACAACTACAACAGTCCCCTTTTTTCCTTTAGAGATCCTCTGTGTTTGTCCCATGCTTTTTTGAATTCAGATACTGTCCTCATCTCTACCACCTCCACTGGGAGACTATTCCACGGATCTACCACTCTTTCCGTAAAGAAATATTTCCGCATATCACTCCTGAATCTAAGAGGGATGGCGGATTTCACGCTGGGTATTGAGGGGGGTATTTTCAAGGAATGGGGGAAGAAAGGCTTAAGATGCATAGGGCAACTGGTCACTGAGCAGTGGTGTCCTTTGAGATGCTTAAAGGGAAATATGGCTTAAATAGTAGAGACTATGCCTATGTACAATTGTACTATTTACTGATCAGGGCTGATGTTCAAAGAGATTGGCGGCCAAAGCAACACTTTTTGAGCAAATTATGGCAAGAGAAGGGGCACCAAAAGGCTGCTCTCTCTATAGTATAAGGGATTCATGTATAAACGGGGAAAGGAAGTGGCAGGGCACCAAAAATGGGAAGAGGATATTGGAGGCCTATGAGATCAGAAAAGATGGAAAGAGATAGTAACATGGGCCAAAAGACTAGCACCGGACACTGTATACTTGGAAAATAGTATTAAAATCGGGCTGTGAATGTATTGGACGCCAGTTCGATTGGAAGTTATCATTAAACAGGAAAGTGGGGAATGTTGGAAAAAATGTGGAGAAGTCGGGGATTTAAAGCATTTACTGTGGGACTGCATAAAAGTGCAAACAATGTGAAAGGCAGTAGAGCAGATATATTATGAGATCACTAAAATTCAGGTTAGGATAGAGATGGAAATGACAGGGGGAAGACTAGAACTATGCCAGTAATTTGCTGGGGTACTGTATTGGGGCCGCGTACATGGCACTCTTGATGAAATGGAAACAACTGGATATACCCACAAGAGCAGAGATATTAAACTGGTTGGAACAATTATGGTGTATGTGTGTGATTGAGACCTATAGGAAGCAGAGGGAATACAAGTTCCAGAATGAATGGGGCTGGTATAGCTCATGGCGACTAACTAAAGAATAACAAGTAAAGCAGAGAAGGAAGGAGGGTATGGGATGGGGGGGAGGAGGATGGGATATAAGGAGAGGGGGCAATGAGGAAGGAACTTAGAATGCTAATGTACGATGGGTTTTGACCGAAGAACGGATGGATGGGTAAAATGCACTGGTGGGGGGAAGTGGGGGGGCATGTAAAAAACTTAGACACTGAAGAATCTAATCACTATGAATGTGAAGTACTGATGTTAAAGATCTGAAGTATTAAGGTGGATAAATCTGTTTAATTGTTGTCGTTGGTACGTTGAATAAAATGGAATAAGTTGTAAAGGGTCGAGGAGGGTGGAAGGGAGGGGACGGCATTGCTTTTTGTCTTGTGTTTATCTGAAAACTCAATAAAATACCATTAAAAAAAAAAAACCTGACACCCCTGGAGCAGCGGCTGGTGGAAGCCTGGGATACAGTTAGTAATGACCCTGCCTGAGGACCTTGACACAGCTCAGGAGGCTGTATGTGGATTACATACCAGAGGTAGTCTCCTCCACCTATCAAAATTACCTCCACCAAACCATGCTATCAATGGTGAGTGGAGTGCTAGATATCCTTAGTGACGGGGCATTGAGGAAGATGTGTGCCTTGTGTGATACTCAATGTGGTGAGCCCTTGCACATCATATTTCATGCTCTATCCTGACCACATGCATATTTACAGATAAGGACCATATATTATAATATCATTGGATTGCTACTGTGAGGAATGGATGGTCATAAGAACATAAAAAATGTCATACTGGGTCAGTATCCTGTTCCCAACAGTTGCCAATCCAGGTCACAAGTACCTGGCAGGTTTCCAAGAAGGCACACAGGTTCCACAATGCTTGTCCCGGGGTAAGAAGTGGATTTCCTGAGTCTTCTTTAATAATGTTTTATTGACCTTTCCTCCAGAAACTTGTCGAAACCTTTTTTAAACCCAGCTACACTAAGGGGTATGTTTACTAAACTGCGGTAACGTAGCAGCGGCTACGTTAATGCGTGTTAGGTAATGTTAACGCGTGCTAGGTAATGTTAACACACGTTAACATTATGTTAACGCGCATTAACATAACCTAACGGTGTTAGCGTTCCCGGCTGCGGTAAACACCGCAGAGGGTGGAGAGAGGGCGGAGAGAAGGGGTCAATGGGCGGGGATTGGGCAGGGAGAGGCTCCCATGACACCAACGCGGGGAACTGAAGGGCTGGAAACTACCGTGAGTGAAAACCTGGCATTAGATGCACCGAGGAAGTTTCTCCAGGGCCATGTGGCCATGAGGAAAGGGTTAGGACAGCCGTTATAGTTGGTGATTCGATCATTAGGCATGTAGATAGCTGGGTGGCTTGTGGATGTGAGGATCGCCGGGTAACATGCCTGCCTGGTGCGAAGGTAGCGGACCTCACGCGCCACCTAGATAAGGTCTTAGATAGTGCTGGGGAGGAGTCTGCTGTCTTGGTACATGTCGGTACCAATGACATAGGAAAATGTGGTAGGGAGGTTCTGGAGGCTAAATTTAGGCTTTTAGGTAGGAAGTTGAAATCCAGAACTTCCAGGGTAGCATTCTCCGAAATGCTTCCCGTTCCACGTGCAGGACCCAAAAGGCAGGCAGAGCTCCAGAGTCTCAATGCGTGGATGAGACAATGATGCAGAGATGAGGGTTTTGGATTTGTTAGGAAATGGGGAACATTCTGGGGAAAGGAGAGGCTCTTCCGAAGGGATGGGCTTCACCTTAACTGGGATGGAACCAGGCTGCTGGCATTAACCTTTAAAAAGGAGATAGAGCAGCTTTTAAACTAGACAATAGGGGAAAGCCGACAGTCGCCCAAGAGCGGATGGTTCGGAAGAATGTATCCTTGAAGGATACTACCAAAAGCAGAGAGGTTCCAAAAAAGAGTAAAGTAGCCCAAATGCCCTCAAGTATGGAGCAGACAGAGCTTAAAGATCCCAAATTACCCATGTCTACCAACAGTCAAACTAATATGAATAAAATACAGTATCTAAAATGCTTGTATGCAAATGCTAGAAGTCTAAAAAATAAGATGGGAGAGTTAGAATATATAGCACTAAATGAGAGGTTAGATATGATTGGAATATCAGAGACATGGTGGAAGGAGGACAACCAGTGGGACACTGTGATACCTGGATACAAACTATATCGTAATGATAGAGCTGATAAAATTGGTGGAGGGGTTGCGCTCTATGTTAGAGAGGGCATTGAGTCAGAAAGGATTAACGTTTTGCAGGAAACAAAATTTGCTGTAGAATCTCTATGGATTGAAATTCCATGTAAAAAGGGGAAAGCGATGGCAGTGGGGGTGTACTATCGACCGCCTGGCCAGAATGAACAAATGGATGATGAAATGCTCAAAGAAATCAAGGAAGCTAACAAAAGTTATAGCGCAGTAATAATAATGGGTGATTTCAATTACCCCGGTATCGACTGGGTCAGTCACGGCAGGACATGCTAGGGAGATAAAGTTCCTAGATGACATAAATGACTGCTTCTTGGAGCAGCTGGTTCATGAACCGACCAGAGGGGAAGCCATATTAGACTTAGTCCTTAGTGCAACACCAGATCTAGTGCAAGAGATAAGGGTGTTGGGGCCACTTGGCAATAGTGATCATAGCATGATCGCCTTTGATTTAATTAGTGGAGGAGGGATAGTAAGGAAATCCACAGTACTACCTTTTAACTTTCGAAAGGGAGACTATGATAAAATGAGGAAAATAGTTCAGAAAAAAACAAAAGGAGCAGTTGCAAAGGTTAAAGACTTACATCAAGCTTGGGTGTTGTTGAAAAATACTATCTTGGAAGCCCAGACCAGCTGTATTCCACGCTTTAAGAAAAGTGGAAGGAAGTCCAAAAAACTGCCAGCATGGTTTAAAGGGGAGGTCAGAGAGGCTGTTGTTGCCAAAAAAGCATCTTTCAGGAAATGGAAAAAAGAGCCAAATGACGAAACCTGGAAACAGCACAAGCACTGGGAAGTCAAATGCAAGGCATTGATAAAGCAGGCAAAGGGAGAATTTGAGAAGAAGCTTGCTGCGGAAGCAAAAACGCGAAATGAAGATTTTTTCAAGTACATTCGTAGCAAAAAACTTGTGAGAGAGTCAGTAGGTCCATTAGATGATAGAGGAGTTAAAGGGGCACTAAGAGGCGACAAGGCGATAGCTGAGAGACTGAATGAATTCTTTGCTTCGGTCTTTACTGAGGAAGATGTAGGGATGTTACCCATGACTGCAGTGGTATTTAAAGGTGCGGAAGAATTGAAGGAAATATTGATACATCGGGAAGATGTATTACAACTATTAGATAAACTGAAGACTAGCAAATCACCTGGGCTGGATGGTATACATCCAAGGCTGTTGAAAGAACTGAAATATGAGATTGCAGAACTGCTATTAGTAATCTGTGAATTTTCATTAAAATCATCTGTAATACCTGAAGATTGGAGGATCTGCAATATAACGCCAATTTTTATAAAAGGGTTCCAGGGGTGATCCGTGAAACTACAGACCAGTGAGCCTCACGTCAGTACCGGGAAAAATGGTAGAAACCATCATAAAGAATAAAATTACTCAGCATGTAGATAGTCATGGCCTAATGGGAGACAGCCAACATGGCTTTAGACAAGGAAGATCTTGTCTTACTAATCTGTTATGTGTTTTTTAAGTGTGAATAAACAGGTAGACAAAGGTGAGTCGGTTGATATAGTGTATCTGGACGTTCAGAAAGCCTTTGACAAGGTCCCTCATCAGAGACTTTTGGCAAAACTAAAGAGTCATGGGATAGGAGGCAGTGTACTACTGTGAATCAAGAACTGGTTAAAAGATAGAAAGCAGAGGGTTGGGCTAAATGGCCAATTTTCCCAATGGAGAAAAGTGAATAGTGGTTTACCCCAGGGATCTGTGCTGGGTCCCCTGCTTTTTGACATATTCATAAATGACCTGGACAGTGGAATAACGAGTGAGGTTATCAAATATGCAGATGACACAAAACTATTTAAAGTTGTTAAAACCCAAGAGGATTGAGGAAAATTGCAAAAGGATCTTGATAAATTGGAAGACTGGGCATCAAAATGGCAGATGAAATTTAATGTGGAGAAGTGCAAAGTTATGCACCTAGGGAAGAACAACCCAAACTATGGTTACGCGATGCAAGGTTCCGCATTAGGAACCACCACCCAGGAAAAAGATTTAGACGTCATTGTGGATAACATGTTAAAACCCTCGGCCCAGTGTGCAGCGGCGGCCAAGAGAGCAAATAGAATGCTAGGTATCATAAGGAAAGGAACGGAATATAAAACAAAAGATATTATAATGCCTCTATATCGTTCCATGGTGAGACCGCACCTTGAATATTGTGTGCAATTCTGGTCGCCGTATCTTAAAAAGGATATAGCGTTATTAGAAAAGGTTCAGAGAAGAGCCACCAAAATGGTAAAGGGATGGAAGGATACTCCTATGAAGAAAGGCTAAAAAGGTTAGGGCTCTTTAACCTGGAAAAGAGATGGCTGAGGGGAGATATGATAGAAGTCTATAAATTAATGAATGGAGTGGAACGGGTAAACGTAGATCGATTGTTTATGTTATCAGAATATAGAAAGACTAGGGGACATGCAATGAAACTACAGGGTAAACTATTTAAAACTAATAAAAGAAAATATTTCTTCACTCAACGTGTAATCAAACTCTGGAATTTGTTACCGGAGGATGTAGTAAAGGCTGTTAGTGTAGCTGGGTTTAAAAAAGGTTTGGACAAGTTCCTGGAGGAAAGGTCCATAAACCATTATTAAGAAGGGACCCAGGATATCAATGCTTGACCCAGTACAAGCATTGTGGAACCTGTGTCTTTTGGGGAAACTGCTAGGTATGTATGACCTAGATTGGCCACTGTTGGAAACAGGATACTGGGCTTGATGGACCTTGGTCTGACCCAGTATGGCATATCTTATGTTCTTATGCGCATTTGCAGGAGACTGAAACCATTTCAGTGTTGTACAGCCTAGGCAGGGAGCCTGAGAAAGGTGATAGTAGTGCTCTATCTGCAGCAACACTATAGTGGCCAAGTATGAAAGGCCACTATGGTGATGGTGCAAATGGGGCATAGGGGGATTGCAGGCGGGACATGCAGTGGGGGCAGCTGGGGCACAGGGTGAACTTGGCCATCGCCCAGGTGGCACATAGGAACTGGAAATCAGCAGGACAGCAACTGACCAGGGCCAAACATGCCCAGTAGTCTGTGTTCCACAGTGTCCCATCCAGGGGACATTACCCAGCAAGTACCCCAAATGTCACACAGGTACCACTATGCCTGTAATAGGGCAAGCAGTGCACATCTGGGGACCACACTAACAAGGGTCCATAGACCACACCCAGGATGGGTCCCAAACAGTTTGTAGATCCAGCTAACTGAACACAATTTACGGCAGCCCCTAGTAAGGCATTGCAGGGTGTGCCCATACATTGTCAGAAACATATATACACCCAGTAGGCCAAACTGGGTACACCGTACCTGAGGTGCATACCCTAGCCTGTCCACAGTCGGCAGTAACAACACACTCCACCTACATCTACCCTGTACACCCTAGCCAATAGTTGCTAGAGCAGCAGCCTGACATCCCACCAGTCATCACTCCCCCATGTGGAAGGGACAGGCAGTGATGGGGGGGGGGGGATGTGTGGATGTCCATGTATGCCTCACCACCCTAGGCACCCACCTACCTGCACAGTGGATGGTCTGGGACAGCGCACGACCAGCACCGACAGCATATGGTCATGTTGGCATGGCAGGGGGTGTGTGTTTGTGCTGGAGGGAGCAGTGCCACCCGCATGCAGTGGACCTAGGCCATGCCCTGTACCAGTACGTGGTGTGGAGTGCAACAGAAAAGGTCTGCCTGAGGAAAGTAAGGGTAGCCCCAGGGACTGCTACTCCTCTGTGACAATAGTGTGGTACAGTACACACAGCCAGTATATCCAGAAGCAGAAGGTCACAGGTTCAAATCCCAGCTGTGGATTCTACAGAGCATCTCCCCACATTTTACCCTACAATGCAGATACAACATCAACATTGCCCATGTTCCCCTGCAAAATAGTTATCTCTAAGTTATAATGCCCTGTTCAATGTAATTTCAGTTTGTTCAATGTAAACCGCCTGGATATCATGAAAGGCGGTATATAAGAAATGTTAAATAAATAAATAAAAAACATGTGCAAACCCAAAAGCTGCGTCGAACAGGTGTCAAAACACCCACTTACACAGGCTCCACTATCCAAAGCTTCATGGAGAGTCAGGCTGTTGGCCCTAGCACGGAGCCGCAGTTATCAGCAGAGCACTACTACTACCTCCTGCACAGTTTATCAGTGTCGGCACTGTGATCAGGACCAGTGTGGCGAGCAGGATTGCCAACCACCCCTATCATTGCACAATGCTGCAATAGGGGTGTGTGTGTGTGTGTGTATGTCTATCAATTGTTTCGTGGCTACCTACACCGCTCTGGGCCCACAATGTCCCACTGTTACCAGCGTTAGCCTGCAAATGTGCATAATGAGGAGCAAGGTATTGTGGGTATGGCCCGGACAGGGCGGATTGGTAGGATGCATCTGCACAGGTTGTAGGGCAATGGCTGGGACACTGTAGTGCCTGACCACCACCTGCATGGACAGGGTGGCCACAGCATGGCATGCTGTGAGGTCACTCTTACCCTGACCGAGCAGTGACCATGGCATGTCTATGCTCCCACATAGTGCTCAACACTTTGTCTTCAGTTATACCTGTGTGTTCCCAGTTCTGGAGCCCAATCACTGAGATGCTTGCTTGGAGTCTGTGCTGTACACATCTCTGGGTGCACAGGGTTCCCCTGTGAGCATGCACTATGGACTGGCTAGTGGACTGTCTGCAGTTAGTCTGTGCATGGTTGGAACACCTTGTAGGGTGCTGCAGGTGCAGTCTGATTGTGCCATCTGCTGGCGAATGGCAGACTGTGGTGTGGGGCAGTTGAGATTTCCCCGGCTTATCCCAAGCATTACTGCTGGTCTGCCACTGCCACAGTCATAGGTATGACTCTGGCCCACCAACCCTGGAGGGCTGTCCTCTGCCAGCAGGACTGCAGTTGCTTGTCCTACAGCCAGGGCTCAGGCACCTGTCACTCCACTCCCTCACCTACAAAATGGGTGATTGTGGGTCCTTCGGGGTATATAGTGTATACTACTTTGACTTGTAGAGACAGTGCTACATCCACCTCATGTGAGTCTAGAAACCCCTCTGCCCTGATAACAGGTGCCCATGGCAGCCAGACCCTAACACTGGGTATGCACTAATCTGGTTGGTATCTGGCCCCACAGGGCCACATGTGACTGCAGAACACAGATGGACACAGAAGTACTTACAGTTGCACTGCTAGCAACACCTGGCACACACTTGCAGTGCTGGGGATGTGCAGCCGGACCTATCTCTAGCACCACATGTACTGCGGACCTAGTGCTGGGCGCCCATCCTAATCCTCAGGGTGAACACAGAACCTGCACAATGGCATGGTCTGTAGCTACTCTGTGCCAGTATCACGCAGTATCAGTCTGTCTTAGCACGCTGCAGTACCGGAGAGGTGCAGACCCCATCTGGTGATCAGCTGTAGACCGCTGTTCTGCATGTGCATTGCATCATGGGTGCTGGTGGGGTTATCCTATCCTGGCACACAGAGCAGACGGTTTGTGCGGTGACCTGCAGTCCTTCTGTACCCAACCATTGCTGTGCAATGAGCCATAGAGGTATATCCTACTGGTTAGTACAATGAAGTTCTAAACAGTGGTCATGGGTTTGATTCCTCGTTGTTCCCTCTTTTCATGCCTGTCCAACTCAGATATTTTGCATGCCTGTAACAGTCATATCTTTGCAGATCCATGCTGCCAGCCCATATTACCCTCACCACTATTGCCAACAATCCTTCGGTCCATCTTTCTGCGTCTGTCAGCTGTGTAGAGTCCTGTCTTCCTGTGCAGGCTGCCACCCCATGTCTTGCGCTGGTACCCTTTCCTGCATTGCGCCTCTTCATGCTTGCCTTGCCTGTGCCTGATCTGCATGGCACCACCACTCCTCTGACCACCCATCATTGTAACTATCCTGCCACCTCCGCCTCCACTGGGGGACACGTATTCCCATCGTCTGCCAACAACTGTCTTTCCAGTACTTTACATTGCCAACACTCTGTGCTGTGGTAAAGTTGCCCCCACCAGGTTTGTCAACAGTATTGGCAGCCACATGGGATGCCCGCAGATATGGCAGGTCCAGCAATTCCCAGCTCTCCCTCCTTCACTCATCTGTTGTCTTTCCTCAGTGCTCTATCTAGTGTTAGGGCTACATCTGTCTGTGTGCCTCACAGGTCATGCATGTCATCCTGAAGCACCTTGCAGCCCTTAGGGCACACTAACCTAGGGCACCATAACCTTGTTAGGCCACCTAAACCTATGGTTCCATAGCCCAGGGTTCCTTCTACAGTGCCTTGTCCAGGGATGCCTAATACGGCGCTTAGCCTAAGGAACCCTATAGGGCGCCTTATGAGGCAACTTACAAAGCATCTTATAGGGCACCTTACAAGGCACCTTCTAAGGCACCTTATAGGACACCTAACAAGGCACCTTGTAATGTGCCTTGTAAGGTGCCTTATAAGGCGCCTTGTAACGCACGTTAGTCTAAGGCGCCTTGTAATGTGCGTTAGCTGATACAGCTTGCTGCAACGATGCACCGCCCATACCTTTATATGGGCATCTGTACCTTTACCGCAAAACCTACTGTGGGTGACATTACCGCAGTTTAGTAAACATACCCCTAATAGTCTTCACTACATCCTTCGGTAATGAATTCCATAGTTTGATTACGTGTTGAGTGAAAATATATTTTTTCGTATTAGTCTTAAATGGGTCTGCAATCTCATATTTTAGTTCTTTCAACACCGTTGGATGTATACCATCTGGACCAAGTGATTGGCTATTCTTCAGTGTATCAAATAGTTGTAATATATCTTCCTGGTTTACTATTACTATTAATCATTTACAATTAATTAAATTATTTTATCTCTTATATAGTATTATACTCATGTATTAACTCCTTTTCGTTTTGTTCTATGTAACGCCTACTTGGCATGGTTGTTGTAAACCGCCTAGACTCTGAGATGGGTGGTATATAAGACTAGATAAATAAATAAATTTATATAGTGCTATAAGGTGTACACAGCACTGTACAAAAAACATATAGAAGACAGCCCCTGCTTATAGAGCTTACAATCTACTAATGACAGACAAGAGAAATACAAGAGAAATAAGGGGTTCAATAGGGAGAGGAGACACAAGAGAACAAGAGATTAGATTCTAAAAGCTGCCTCAAAGAGGAAAGTCTTTAGCATGGATTTGAAGAGGGACAGAGATAAGACTTGACGTAAAGATACAGGCAGTTTGTTCCAGGCATAAGGAGCAGCAAGGTGAAAAGATCGAAATCTGGATTGGCAATATATTGATATTTCTTTCAATTCTTCGGATACATCATGGGTAATTTCCCTACATCTTCTTCAGTAAAGACCAAAGCAAAGAATTTATTCAGTCTCTCCACTATGGCCTTGTCCCCTATTGGTGCCTCTTTTACGCCTCTATCATCTAATGGTCCAACTGACTCTCTCAAAGGTTTTTTGCTATGAATATACTTGAAAAAGTTTTTACTATGTGCTTTGGCTTCCGTGGCAAGCTCTTTTTCAAATTTTCTCTTTACCTGCTTTATGAATGCCCTGCATTTAATTTGCCAGTGCTTATGTTGTTTCTGATTTTTGTCATTTGGCTCCTTTATCCATTTCCTGAAAGATGCTTTTTTAGCTATACAGCCTCTTTGACTTCACCTTTAAACCATGCTGGCAGTTTTTTGGCCTTCTTTTTACTTTTCTTAAAGCATGGAATACATCTGGTCTGGGCTTCCAAGATGGTATTTTTAAACAACCCCCATGCTTGAAGACCCCTTTCCTAGTGCCCTGAGAAAAGGGTGTGAGTATAGCCCCTTTGTGGTTTGTGAATCTCAACCCTTTTACCAGTGACTACATACACCTGTGTGGGTGTGTACACACAGGGTATGCCTGTGATGCTCTGGCATAGAGTGATCCTACTCTGTGTAGCAGCATGTGAAAATATGGTGCAGATCCTAAGCCTCATACTACACAAGCTGTCCCAGGAAACAGGTTTTTATCACTATGTTTCTACGCACAATGGGTGGCATATTCAAAAGGATTAATGTGGTTAGCAGACCTATTAACCATATTAATCATGGTGAGCAGGATATTCTATCACCCCTGGAACCCCCTTTAAAAATTGGAGTTACAGTGGCCATTCTCCAGTCTTCAAGTACTACAAATGATTTTAATGATAGTTCACAGATTACTAAGGGGTATGTTTACTAAGGCGTGGTAATGTAGCACTGGTAACGTTACCATGTGGCAACGTTACCTGATGTAACGTTACCTGCAGCGGTAACTGTCCCAGAGGGTGGAGAGAAGGGTTCAACGGGTGGGGAGTGGCTCCTGCTACACTAACACTGGAACATAAATGCCAGAACATTACTGCCTGTGAAAACCTGTCGGTAAATGCATATTTGCAGGAGAGAGAGACCATTTCAATGTCAGTAATATAGAGCACAGACAGGGAGCCCAAAAACAGTGATAGTAGTGCCCATTTGCAGCAACAGCATAGTGCCCAAGAATGAAAGGGCACTATGCTGATGATGCAAATGGAGCAAAGGGGGCTGAAGGTGGGACATGCAGTGGGGGCAACTGGGGCACAGGGTGGACTAGGCTGTCGCCTAGGTGACACATAGGAACACAGAAACTGGAAATCAGCAAGACAGTGTCTGATCAAGGTCAAACATGCCCAGTAGTCTGTGTTCCACAGTGTCCCATCCAGGAGACACTTACCCAGCACGTACACCAAACATCACATGCCTGTAATGGGGCAAGCAGTGCACATCTGGGGACCACTCTAACAAGGGTCTATGTACCTTTCCCAAGATACGTCCTAAACTGATCGTAAACCCAACCAAACGAACAACCTTTACCACAGCCCCTGGTAAGGCAGTGCAGGATGTGACCACATGTTGGCTGAAATATGTATACACCCAGTAATCCATATTGGATACACTGGACCCGCATTGCATGCCCCAGCCTGACCACAGTCTGCTGGCAGAACACAATCAATCAACCAGGTCCATCCGGTTGATTGATTGTGAATAATCAGGTGGACAAAGGTGAGTCGGTTGATATTGTGAATAATCAGGTGGACAAAGGTGAGTCGGTTGATATTGTGTATCTGGACTTTCAGAAAGCCTTTGACAAGGTCCCTCATGAGAGACTTTTGGCAAAACTAAAGAGTCATGGGATAGGAGGCAGTGTACTATTGTGGATCAGGAACTGGTTAAAAGATAGAAAGCAGAGGGTAGGGCTAAATAGCCAATTTTCCCAATGGAGAAAGGTGAATAGTGCTGTACCCCAGGGATCTGTGCTGGGTCCGCTGCTTTTTGACATATTCATAAATGACCTGGAAAGTGGAATAACAAGTGAGGTTATCAAATTTGCAGATGACACAAAACTATTTAAAGTTGTTAAAACCCAAGAGGAAAATTGCAAGAGGATCTTGATAAATTGGAAGACTGGGCATCAAAATGGCAGATGAAATTTAATGTGGACAAGTGCAAGGTTATGCACCTAGGGAAGAACAACCCAAACTATGGTTACATGATGCAAGGTTCCACATTAGGAACCACCACCCAGGAAAAAGATTTAGGCGTCATTGTGGATACCATGTTAAAACCCTCGGCCCAGTGCGCAGCAGCGGCCAAGAGAGCAAATAGAATGCTAGGTATGATAAGGAAAGGAATGGAAAATAAAACAAAAGATATAATGCCTCTATATCGTTCCATGGTGAGACCGCACCTTGAATATTGTGTGCAATTGTGGTCGCCGTATCTTAAAAAGCATATATCGATTTTAGAAAAGGTTCAGAGAAGAGCCACCAAAATGGTAAAGGGGATGAAGAAAGGCTAAAAAGGTTAGGGCTCTTTAACCTGGAAAAGAGACGGCTGAGGGGAGATATGATAGAAGTCTATAAATTAATGAACGGAGTGGAACGGGTAAACGTAGATCGATTGTTTACCTTATGAGAATATAGAAAGACTAGGGGACATGCAATGAAACTACAGGGTAAACTATTTAAGACTAATAAAAGAAAATATTTTTTCACTCAACGTGTAATCAAACTCTGGAATTTGTTACCGGAGGATGTAGTAAAGGCTGTTAGTGTAGCTGGGTTTAAAAAAGGTTTGGACAAGTTCCTGGAGGAAAGGTCCATAAACCATTATTAAGAAGGGACCCAGGATATCAATGCTTGAACCAATACAAGCATTGTGGAACCTGTGTCCCTTGGGGAAACTGCTAAGTACATATGACCTAGATTGGCCACTGTTGGAAACAGAATACTGGGCTTGATGGACCTTGGTCTGACCCAGTATGGCATATCTTATGTTCTTATGTTGTGTTCTAATAGTTGCCAGATCACCAACCTCACATCCCACAGCCATCTCACCACCAAATGGAAGTGACAGAAGAGTGGCAGGCGGTGATGGGAGGATGTGTGGATGTCCATGTATGCCTCTGCACCCCAGACCCTGAACCTAGGCACCCACCTACCTGCACAGTGGATGGCCTGGGACTGCACACAACCAGTACTGACAGTATATGGACATGTCAGCATGGCAGGGGGGGCGTTGGTGGCGGAGGCATCTGCCTGCAGTGGACCAAGGCCATAACCTGCCCCAGTGTGCCGTGTGCAGTGCAACAAACAAGGTCTGTCTGATAAACAGCAAATGTAGCCCCAGGGACTGCTCTGCCTGTGTGGTGCAGTACACATAGCCAGTGTATCCTGGAGCAGAGAGTCACAGGTTCAGGTCCCAGCTGTGGATCCTGCAATGCATTTCCCTACATTTTACCCTACATTGCAGATACAACATCAACATGTGCAATCCCTAAAGCATCAGCCAATAGGAGTACAAACATCCACACACACAGGCCCCACTATCCAAAGCTCCATGGAGAGTCAGGCTGTCTGCACCGGCTTGGAGCAGCAGTTATCAGCAGAGCCCACAACTAGCTCCTGCACCCCTTAGCAATGCCTGCACTGTGATCGGGATCGGTCAGGTTTGCCAACCACCCCTATCTTTGCACAATGCTGCAATAGGAGTGGGTGAGTGCATTGTGGTGTGGCGTCCTACTCTGCACTGGGCCCACAAAACGTACACTGTTGCCAGCGCCAGCCTGCAAATCTGCATACTGAGGAGTAAGGTATTGTGGGTATGGCCCAGAGAGGGCGAATCAGGCAGGATGTGTCTGCAGTGGGGGTAGGGTAATGGCTGGGACATTGTAGTGCCCAATCATCACCTGCATGGATAAGGTGGCCACAGCATGTCTTGCTGGGAGGACACTCTCTCTCTGACCGAGCAGTGACCATGGCATGGCTATGTTCCCACATAGTGCTATATCGTATTTGTCTCAAGTGATATATGTGTGCCCCCTTGTCTGGAGGGCCAATCACTGAGGTACCTGCTGGGTGTCTGTGCCGTACAACCCAAGTCTGGGTGCGCATAGTTCCTCTGTGAACATGCAATATAGACTGGCTAGCGGACTGTCTGCAGTTAGTTTGTGCATGGTTGGAACACCTGGAGGGGTGCAGCAGGTACAGTCTGACTGTGCCTGCTGCTGGTGAATGTCAGACCATGGTTGGAGGCAGTGAAGGCTCCCAGTGCTACTGTTGGTCTGCCAGTACCCTAGCAACAGGTCCAGATCTGATCTAACCCCCTTGATAGCATCAACAAACTAAGGTGCCCAAAGGACTGTAAGATGCATCAGATTGACAAGCATGAGCTGTAAGGCATAAAAACATATGTAACCCTAATACTGGATAGAGCAAAAAGGAAAGGCAATGAACAGGTAGTAAGGTGCCTCATCCTTTCTACTGTAGTGTGCGCGTTACGTCAAGACGCAGTACTGTGGCGCTACATGCGTTGCAGTGCCGCAGACATGCAGCATGCACAATAACGCATGTGATGTTCGTTTTGGGTGTGCGTTGTTACGTGCCATAAGCTGCCCTAGAAGGTACCTTAACCTAAGGCACCTTAAGGTATCTCATAAGGCAGATAACTACGTCCGTCATAACACATGTCAGAAAAGAACGCCACGCGCGTTATTGTGCGCGCTGCACATCTGTGGCACTGCAACTTGCCAGTGGCTGAAAAACGCGTGTTGCGGCGCTACTTGCGTACACCGCAACACGCGTATGCCGCAATACTGCATAATAACATAACGCATATAATACAGCAGACAAGATGGCCGCCCGTTCAAGGAAGCCAGCCTTCATGGGCTCAGAGTTAGAGGTGCTCGGGCACCTCATTTGCCTGTGGCAGAGGCGCCTGTTCCCAGGCTGCTCCAGGAGGCAGGCACTCAACAAGGTCAGGAGGGCCTGGGAGCGAGTGACAAGACGATTCAATGAGTCAGTCGACTACCCACGTGAGGTAAGTGCATGGGGGCAGATCACACAAATCAAGGAGTGCAACCTAGTAGCCAGCAATCAACACACATATCATACAAGCACACCATGGGAAAAGGACAGGTGAGTGGTCACTCCTTGGACCAATGTAGGTGCGCCTGCTGCTGCGTGCAGGTCTGCCCCACCCCCAGGAGGCCACAGGCCTACTGACAGGGGTCTGTGGTCAATCCTGGTGCTACTTTAGGTGCGCCTGCATATCTGTGCAGGTCTGTCCTACTCCCATGGGGCCTCAGGGCTATAGACAGGGGTCTGTGGTCAATCCTGGTGCTATTGTATGTGCGGCTGCATATTTGTGCAGGTCTGCCCTACTCTCAGGTGGCCTCAGGGTTATAGACAGGAGTCTGTGGTTAATCCTGGTGCTATTGTAGGTGCGCCAGCTCATGTGTGCAGCTCTGCCCTACTCCCAGGTGGCCTCAGGCCCACCGACAGGTGTTTGTGGTTAATCCTGGTGTTATTGTAGGTGCGCCTGCTTATGTGTGCTGGTCGTCCCCACTCCCAGGTGGCCTCAGGGCCAATGACAGGTGTTGGTCCAGGTGTGCCAGTCGGCCTGCCTGGTGTGGGGACTGCCTCATTGGCCACTGCTATGGGGAGTGAATGGACAGTTGTCCAGCAGTGTGGGAATGGGGGAGGGGGGGGAGGGGGGGAAGTGGGTAGGGGAGGTAGCGGATGGGGGCAATGGGGGCAAGAGGTACATGGATATGTGATCCTTTCCTGTACTGCCGATGCCAACTGTTGGGGGCCCTGGTAGTGGGTCAGATAGGTCCTCCAATGTTTGCTAAACCTGTCCCTCTGCTATGGCTGTACTGGGGGCCAACACACCAGGTATATGTGCATTGTGACACGGGTGTCTGTTCGGCACTACTCTGCGAACTGTCATGTGTTTGCAGATACATGTGTGGAGGTGTACGCGCCATGCATCATTTATTAGTGGTTCCAGCATGTCCATGTGTTCAGGGCTGGAATGTCCATCTGGCAAGAATGTTATCTGCACAGGGCCCTGCGTTTCAGGTGACCATGCACAGACAACATCCTTATTTGCATATCCACAGTCGGGCAGCCTCGGTGGAGGCCGGGGATAACCCAGATCCCTCGACAAGCTGCAGCAGTGGAGGGCATCTTCTACCTTCCCTGAGGCAGCTGTGGGGGGCACAGGGCCCTCTCCAGCTCCCTGTTAACTAGCTATGGCCATCTTCTGGAGGGGTGTGGGAGGGGGATGCTTTGAATGATGGTGGATTGTGGGTGGGGTTCCAGGGAAGAACCAGAGTTCAAGTACCCCATAGTTGCGGAATCAGTGACCAGAAGGAAACGAAGGGTAGTGGTTGTTGGAGACTCTCTTCTGAGGGGTACTGAGGCGTCCATCTGCCGACCAGACTTGATGTCCAGAGAGGTATGCTGTCTGCCTGGTGCCAAGATCCAAGATGTTACGGAGAGTTTGCCGAGACTCATCAAGCCCAGTGACTATTACCCAATGTTGCTAATCCATGTTGGAACAAATGATACTGCCAGGTATACCTCGGAACGTATCAAAAGTGACTTCATGGCTCTGGGACAGAGGGTGAAGCAGGTAGGTGCACAGGTGGTGTTCTCTTCAATCCTCCCTGTTGAGGGTAAAGGCCAAGGCAGAGAGGCTCGCATTCTGGAGATGAATGCATGGCTGCGTGGATGGTGTCTTCGAGAGCGTTTTGGTTTCCTAGACCATGGGATGCTGTTCCAAGGGTTGCAGAGCAGAGATGGCATCCATCTGTCCAAGAAAGGTCAACGCATCTTTGGTAGTAGACTGGCTAATCTACTGAAGAGGGCTTTAAACTAGATTCGTTGGGGATGGGTGAAGAAAGCCCCCAGGTAAGTGAAAGCCCCCAGGTAGGTGATACATTAAATACCTTTATGGAAATGGGTAACAGGGGTAACACATGGAAAGCAGTGTGTATTAATGCCCGTAGCATGGGAAATAAGATCCCTGAAGTTGAAGCTTTGGTGGGAGCTGCTGACTTGGATTTAGTGGCAGTTACAGAAACATGGTTCACAGAAAACCATGACTGGGATGTAACTATACCTGGCTATACTTTATTCAGAAAGGACAGGGTAGGAAGAAGGGGAGGAGGAGTGGCACTATATGTAAAAACTACTATTAAAGCTTTGGAATTACAGAGCTTAAAAGGGAGAGAGGAGGCATTGTGGGTTAAACTAGAAAGAGGGAAAGAGAAATCTATTTGCATTGGTGTGATATACAGACCTCCCTCACAAGAGGAAGAGGTGGACAGAGAGTTAATTGAAGACATACGCAGCATTGCTAGGAAAGGGGAAGTGCTTCTGCTAGGAGATTTCAATATGCCAGATGTTGATTGGCACATTCCTGTTGCAGTATCATCTAGAAGTAAGGAGATCCTGGATTCTCTACAGGGAGAACTATTCAGGCAATTGGTAACAGACCCCACACGTGAAGGGGCCATACTGGACTTGGTGCTTACCAATGGTGAAAGTGTTTCTGATGTTGTAGTGGGAGATCATTTTGCATCCAGTGATCACCAGATGGTGTGGTTCAGTATTAGGACTAGGGCTGTTAGAATCCATTCCAAGGTGAAGATCTTAGACTTTAGGAAGACTAACTTTGCGAAGATGGGTCAATACCTCAGGGAGTCGTTAGTGGGATGGGAACAGCTGGGGGATGTAGAAAAACAGTGGGCAAAGCTGAAAGGGGGTATTTTAAAGGCAACCAACCTTTTTGTTAAAATGGTAAATAAAGGCAAAAGGAACAGGAGACCGCTATGGTTTTCGAAGGAAGTAGCTGAAAAAGTGAAGAAAAAGAGGGAGGCCTTCATGAAATACAAGAGATCACAGAGAGAGGAAGACAGGCATCTGTATTTGGAAAATCTTAGAGAAGCTAGCAAAGTAGTCAAGAAGGCAAAGATTCAAAAGGAGGAGGAAATAGCCAATGCAATAAAATGGGGGGATAAGACATTTTTCAGATATATTAGTGAGAAGAGGAAGGGCAAAAGTGGTATTGTCAGACTCAAGGATGCAGGGGGGGAATATGTAGAAGCTGATAAGGATAAAGCGGAATTGCTTAATAAATATTTTTGTTCTGTGTTCACAGATGAAGAACCAGGAGCAGGACCTCAGAAAACACCCACAAATAAGAACAGAAGCGAGGGACATCTTGAACTATTTTCAGAAGACTGTGTTCGTGAGAAACTAGCTCAACTTAAAGTAGACAAAGCAATGGGACCGGATGGGATACACCCTAGAATACTGAGGGAACTTGGGGACGTTCTAGCAGCTCCACTGACTGACCTTTTCAATGCCTCGTTGGAGTCGGGAGTGGTGCCAAAGGACTGGAGAGAGGCTCATGTGGTGCCTTTACACATAAGCGGAAGTAAGGATGTGGTTGAAAACTACAGGCCGGTTAGTTTAACTTCAGTGGTGAGTAAATTATTGGAAACGCTGCTGAAAGAGAAAATAGTGAGGTTTCTGGAGTCCGGTGGATTACAGGATCCGAGGCAGATTGATTCACCAGAGGCAGGTCTTGTCAGACAAATCTGATCGATTTCTTTGACTGGGTGACCAGGGAGTTGGACCGAGGGAGAGATCTAGATGTGGTGTATTTAGATTTCAGTAAAGCCTTTGACATTGTTCCTCACAGGTGACTTATAAACAAACTGAGCACCCTAGGGATGGACCCTAAAGTTACTGCTTGGGTTAGAAATTGGTTGGGTGGGAGGCGACAAAGAGTACAAGTAAATGGAGCTCACTCTGAGGAGAAGGATGTTACCAGTGGTGTGCCCCAGGGATCTGTCCTTGGTCCGATTCTTTTTAACATCTTTGTTAGTGATATAGCGGAAGGGCTGTCGGGTAAGGTTTGCCTCTTTGCGGATCATACCAAAATCTGTAATAGAGTAGACACCCAGGAAAGTGTAGATAACATGAGGAGGGATCTAGCTAAGCTTGAAGAATGGTCTAGAATTTGGCAGCTGGGATTTAATGTTAAAAAATGTAAGGTCATGCATTTGGGCTGCAGCAATCCAAGGGAGCAATACAGTATAGGAGGTGAAGTACTTTTGTCCACTAAAGAAGAGCGGGACCTAGGCGTGGTTGTGTCTGATGATCTTAAAGTAGCTAAACAGGTAGAAAAGGCGACGGCAAAAGCTAGAAGGATGCTTGGGTGCATACGGAGAGGAATGGCTAGCAGAAAAAAGGAGGTGATAATGCCTCTGTATAAGTCTTTGGTGCGACCTCATTTTGAGTATGGTGTGCAATTCTGGAGACCGCACCTTCAAAAGGATGTGAACAGGATGGAGTCGGTGCAGAGGGTTGCTACTAAAATGATTAATGGGCTTCATTATAAAGCATATGAGGACAGACATAAGGATCTTAATATGTACACCTTAGAGGAAAGGCGGGATAGAGGTGATATGATTGAGATGTTTAAATACCTCCGTGGCATAAATGTTCAGGGAGAGAGCCTCTTTCAATTGAAAGCAAGTTCTGCTACGAGGGTTCATGGGATGAGGGTGAAGGGAGATAGATTCAGGAGTGATATGCGGAAATATTTCTTTACAGAAAGAGTAGTGGATCCGTGGAATAGTCTCCCAGTGGAGGTGGTGGAGATGAGGACAGTGACTGAGTTCAAAAAAGCATGGGACCAACACAGAGGATCTCTAAAGGTAAAAAGTGGACTGTTGTAGTTGTTATGGAAGGACAGACTAGATGTGCCTTGTGGTCTTTTTCTGTCATCATGTTTCTATATGTGCCACTGCGGTGACTGGATGGGAGCCGACCCTGGGTGGGGCTGGAACTGGAAGGTAGCTGCTGTTGAGGGAGGGTTCATCTGAGATGGGGATGGGGAATTGACATGGTGTGGGGGAAGGTCCTCTGTGTGTGAGGGAGGGTAGCTCTACATTTGGCAAGGTATTGTGTGTGTTGGGGGGATTGTGGATGGCGGGGTATACTGTGATTGGCTGACTGGGGAATAATGTATGCTGGCAGAAAGGGCATGGGGAGAAAGGTTCGTATGTTACGGCAGATGTTGTGTAAGGATGGATGGAAATTAGAGGAGAGAGGACAGGACAACCGCAAAGCAGATGGTGGAGTGTTCATAGAATACACGAGGACACCACAGGAATGTGGCCGGTGCAATTGTAACTGAGAATACAAATGCACTAAAGGTGGGGAGCTATCCCTATCCATTGATCTTCATAGCTGGACTATGTCAGCTCTGGGATATGTGCATCATGAACGTCTGTGCTATTTGTTGTACAGGTGGGCATTACTGTGTAGCTCATTTCCTACAGTGGTGGTGTACATTCCATGTTAGGCTTTTGGTATTGCCAGTTATATGTTTGTATTCCTATGTCTACATTGTGCTTCCTTGATCTTTGTTTGGTGATGGTCTGTGTTCAACATGTGTAAATGAGCTGATGTGTTATGTTTCTGTGGATAGTATTTCACATTGCCGCTTGTTCTCTTTCCCCAGTAGGTCATGTATTTTTAGTCTCGGCAATTTATAGGTTTAATATTTGCACTGCTGTCTTGTGATAGGACTGGTGTAGTGCATTGTGAGTACTGGTAGTGCTGTCAAGTTACAGCGGGTTTGCTAGGGGTTCTAGATGGGCAGTGTTTGCAGTTCTTCCTAATGTGGACGCCAGCTGGCACTGCATTATGGTACTGTAGATATCTGGTACTCATACCTTGTCCATGCACTCATTAAGAGGCATGAGAGGTTATTGTCCCTGCAACTCACACCATCATTTTTTATCATTGCCTACACACATTCACTACAAGTATGTTGAAACATGAGCCATGTCCCATATGTGATATGGGGATGCCAGGGATAATGCAGGACACATCGTCGCATACTCACTCACCGCACTGCTATCCCAATATCACCAACATCATCAATGGCCAGTGTGGATATGTAAGAGACATATCTGTGAGCGGCAAGGTTTGCCAAATATGGTATGTATGGCTCAAACCTGCATGACACAGCACAAGTGTACAAAGGGTGCACACCACTAATGTTTGGATGTGGGTGCAATGTGTTTGATCAGACTCCAGCCATGAGTACACTGTTTGTCTTTCACCTGGTCATTTCTGAGGTAACTATGAGACTCCTATTTCTGCACACATCATACATCAACAGAACCTTAATAACTGATATTTAACCTGTGATTCACACAGACATCCCTTGCTGGAAAGAAAAGGTTGCCAGCTAACTAACACAGTGTCTGAGGCATAGATGACAGGTTTTAAGTATGTTCATATTTAGCTGGGCCTCCTATTTCTTGCACAGGATCCGTAGCCCCTGTGACACATATAGGACTGTCAGCAGCACCCCTGGTGCACGCAGCCACTGCATATATACATACATTACCTTTACCAATACAATAGAGTGTTGAGTCATATGCTATTATCATGGAGGGGCAGGGATGCCATCATTGTCATAATTGCTTACCAACATTTTTATTTATTTATATTCTCTTATATACCGCGCTATTCTGCATCAGGGCGGTTTACATTGAACAAACTGAAATTACATTGAACAGGGCATTATAACTTGGAGATAACTATTTTACAGGGAACATGGGCTATGGAGGGTTAAGTGGCTTGCCCAAGACCACAAGGAGCACCTGTGGGACTAGAAACCCCAGTCCTTCCAGCCCAAGGTTGCTGTCCTCTAGTGGGATTTGAACCCCCGACCTTCCGGCCTGAAGTACCTTGCCCCAACCACTAGGCTACTCCTCCACTCCTTTACAACATCACTGCACACATTTGTTTTTCATGCTGCCTTCACATTGTGTTTGAAAAACACATAGTGACTCAGTGCATGTTACCCATACAGACCCTGTAAAGCTGCTCTTTATCAGGGCATACAGCAACAGATGAGATCACACGACAACAGGTGTAAGTAGTGACCACATGTACAGAACGAGGCCTTACAGCCTCAACATGCATTTCATGGCAGAATTCTCATGAGGTCCACAGCAAGCAGATATACAGCTGACGCAGCAGGGACCTACTATGGCAAAACAGCTGCATGGGGCTATGTTTCCATGTCCCTGAAGCTACATTATGTAGCTCACATCCCAGCTCAGCAACCAACATTGTTATTGCCATCCCATAGCCAAGGTTCAGCTGCATGTCAGCTCCTGCATCCCTTCCTTTCTTTTTTCCATGCTGTCCACAGATATTACCCCACATCCAGGATGATTTTTGGCACCTTTTAGGTCATAAAACATCCCTATCTGACAAGCCTACCCAGGACAGCGATGGCCAATGACAAATTCAGCAATAGGCATCCAGGTTGATGAGTGACACACAGCCCCCACTTTCACTTCCTTGCACACATACCATCCCACCTGCATCTGAGGCTCTCCATACACCTCCAACTGCTGACATGGGGAGGTGCCTACATGTTCACACATTGCTGGCAGACACATGCTGTTGTATTGTTTGTTGATTTTCTGCAGTGAAATGTTGTAATGGACTAGCATCATGGTTCTTGCACTGTCCTTGTACACAGCATTGCCCAGTGTAAATTACACTTGTTGGAATTCAGCATGAGACAGACTTACCTGCATGCACTGCAAATCACCATGCAGCATCTGTATGTACTTGCCAACACGTTATGTCCCATGATATCTTTCATAACAGGCAGAGGGCATAGATATGCATCTGAGACCATTTCTGTTTTGGGTGAGCTTTGGGAACTTACACAGGGTTGTTGGTAAAAGGGCAGCAGATGTCTGACAGAAGCATTTAATATGAGTCAAGTCTAATATCCAAACCGTAACATCAGGTACTGTGAACCACCACAGATTTGTTTACAACACGCAGGTTGATCACAGTCCAGTGAGAATGAGCTGACAACCTACTGATACATGGCAGGCTGATACATCCATTCCCTTTATTAGCAGTTCTTCCCATGGCAGGGTTAGTATAATGGTTAAAGCACTTCCGAAGGGATGGGCTTCACCTTAACCGGGATGGAACCAGGCTGCTGGCATTAACCTTTAAAAAGGAGACAGAGGAGCTTTTAAACTAGATAATAGGGGAAAGCCGACAGTCACGATTGAGCGCATGGTTCGGAAGAATGTATCCTTGAAGGATACTACCAAAAGCAGAGAGGTTCCAAAAAAAAATAAAGTAGCCCAAATGCCCTCGAGTATGGAGCAGACACAGCTTAAAGATCCCAAATTACCCATGTCTACCACTAGCAAGATTAATATGAATAAAATACAGTCTCTAAAATGCTTGTATGCAAATGCTAGAAGTCTAAAAAATAAGATGGAAGAGTTAGAATATATAGCACTAAATGAGAAGTTACATATGATTGGAATATCAGAGACATGGTGGAAGGAGGACAACCAGTGGGACACTGTGATACCTGGGTACAAACTATATCGTAATGATAGAGCTGATCAAATTGGTGGAGGGGTTGCGCTCTATGTTAGAGAGGGCATTGAGTCAGAAAGGATTAAAGTTTTGCAGGAAACAAAATTTGCTGTAGAACCTCTATGGATTGAAATTCCATGTAAAAAGGGGAAGGCAAGGGCAGTGGGGGTGTACTATCAACCGCCTGACCAGAATGAACAAATGGATGATGAAATGTTCAAAGAAATCAAGGAAGCCAACAAACGTTACAGCGTAGTAATAATAATGGCTGATTTCAATTACCCCGTTATCGACTGGGTCAGTGTCACGGCAGGACATGCTAGGGAGATAAAGTTCCTAGATGAAATAAATGATTGCTTCTTGTGCAAGATCTTGTGCAAGAGATAAGTGTGTTGGGGTCACTTGGCAATAGTGATCATAGCATGATCGCCTTTGATTTAATTAGTGGAGGAGGGATAGTAAGGAAATCCACAGTACTACCTTTTAACTTTCGAAAGGGAGACTATGATAAAATGAGGAAAATAGTTAAGAAAAAATTAAAAGGAGCAGTTGCAAAGGTTAAAGGCTTTCATCAAGCTTGGGTGTTGTTGAAAACGACTATCTTGGAAGCCCAGACCAGCTGTATTCCACGCTTTAAGAAAAGTGGAAGGAAGTCCAAAAAACTGCCAGCATGGTTTAAAGGTGATGTCAGAGAGGCTGTTGTTGCCAGAAAAGCAACTTTCAGGAAATGAAAAAAAGAGCCAAACGACGAAACCCGGAAACAGCACAAGCACTGGCAAGTCAAATGCAAGGCATTGATAGGGCAGGCAAAGGGAGAATTTGAGAAGAAGCTTGCTGCGGAAGCAAAAATGCAAAATAAAGACTTTTTCAAGTACATTCGTAGCAAGAATCCTGTGAGAGAGTCAGTTGGTCTATCAGATGATAGAGGGGTTAAAGGGGCACTAAGAGGTGACAAGGCGATAGTGGAGAGACTGAATGAATTCTTTGCTTCGGTCTTTACTGAGGAAGATGTCGAGATGTTACCCATGACTGAAGTGGTATTTAAAGGTGCGGAAGAATTGAAGGAAATATCAATACATCTGGAAGATGTATAACAACTATTAGATAAACTGAAGAGTAGCAAATCACCTGGGCCGGATGGTATACATCCAAGGGTGTTGAAAGAACTGAAATATGAGATTGCAGACCTGCTATTAGTATTCTGTGAATTTTCATTAAAATCATCTGTAATACCTGAAGATTGGAGGATCGCCAATGTAACGCCAATTTTTAAAAAGGGTTCCAGGGGTGATCCGGGAAACTACAGACCGGTGAGCCTGACGTCAGTACCAGGAAAAATGGTAGAAACCATCATAAAGAACAAAATTACTCAGCATGTACATAGTCATGGACTAACGGGGACAGCCAACATGGCTTTACACAAGGAAGATCTTGTCTTACTAATCTGATATTTTTTTTGAAGGTGTGAATAAACAGGTAGACAAAGGTGAGTCGGTTGATATAGTGTATCTGGACTTTCAGAAAGCGTTTGACAAGGTCCCTCATCAGAGACTTTTGGCAAAACTAAAGAGTCATGGGATAGGAGGCAGAGAACTATTGTGGATCAGGAACTGGTTAAAAGATAGAAAGCAGAGGGTAGGGCTAAATGGCCAATTTTCCCAATGGAGAAAGGTGAATAGTGGTGTACCCCAGGGATCTGTGCTGGGTCCGCTGCTTTTTGACATATTCATAAATGACCTGGAAAAGAGAATAACGAGTGAGGTTATCAAATTTGCAGATGACATAAAACTATTTAAAGTTGTTAAAACCCAAGAGGATTGTGGAAAATTGCAAGAGGATCTTGATAAAATGGAAGACTGGGCATCAAAATGGCAGATGAAATTTAATGTGGACAAGTGCAAAGTTATGCACTTAGGGAAGAACAACCCAAACTATGGTTACACGATGCAAGTTTCCGCATTAGGAACCACCAACCAGAAAAAAAATTTAGGCATCATTGTGGATAACATGTTAAAACCCTCGGCCCAGTGTGCAGCGGCAGCCAAGAGAGCAAATAGAATGCTAGATATCATAATTAAAGGAATAGAAAATAAAACAAAATATATTAAAATGCCTCTATATTGTTCCATGGTGAGACCGCACCTTGAATATTGTGTGCAATTCTGGTCGCCATATCTTAAAAAGGATATAGCGTTGTTAGAAAAGGTTCAGAGAAGAGCCACCAAAATGGTAAAGGGGATGGAAGGATACTCCTATGAAAAAAGGCTAAAAAGGTTAGGGCTCTTTAACCTGGAAAAGAGACGGCTGAGGGGAGATATGATAGAAGTCTATAAATTAATGAACGGAGTGGAACGGGTAAACGTAGATCGATTGTTTACCTTATCAGAATATAGAAAGACTAGGGGACATGCAATGAAGCTACAGGGTAAACTATTTAAGACTAATAAAAGAAAATATTTCTTCACTCAACGTGTAATCAAACTCTGGACTTTGTTACCGGAGGATGTAGTAAAGGCTGTTAGTGTAGCTGGGTTTAAAAAAGGTTTGGACAAGTTCCGGGAGGAAAGACTCATAAACCATTATTAAGAAGGGACCCAGGATATCAATGCTTGACCCAGTACAAGCATTGTGGAACCTGTGTCTTTTGGGGAAACTGTTAGGCACGTATGACCTACATTGGCCACTGTTGGAAACAGGATACTGGGCTTGATGGACCTTGGTCTGACCCAGTATGGCATATCTTATGTTCTTATGTTCACTGTCTTTTGGCACACCAGAGCCCCAGTTCAATGCCCACAGGTTCCATTTTTTTCTGGGCTGGTGCTGATACCGTCCTAAAGAGTGCAGGTTCAGGAAAGCCCCAGTAACCCTTATGCCTATTTATTGTGAGATATTTCATGCATGCTCTTTTCCATCCAGGCTATCAGACGGGCAGTGAGTGTTGGTAATGTGACCCCCAACAGATACATGACCCACATAGTGGACATAAGAACATAAGATATGCCATACCGGGTCAGACCAAGGTCCATCAAGCCCAGTATCCTGTTTCCAAAAGTGGCCAATCTAGGTCATACGTACCTAGCAGTTTCCCCAAAAGACACAGGTTCCGCAATGCTTGTACTGGGTCAGCATTGATATCCTGGGTCCCTTCTTAATAATGGTTTATGGACCTTTCCTCCAGGAATTGGTCCAAACCTTTTTTAACCCCAGATACACCTAGGTGCATAACTTTGCACTTGTCCACATTAAATTTCATCTGCCATTTTGATGCCCAGTCTTCTAACTTATCAAGATCCTCTTGCAATTTTCCACAATCCTCTTAGGTTTTAACAACTTTAAATTGTTTGGTGTCATCTGCAAATTTGATAACCTCATTCGTTATTCCACTTTCCAGGTCATTTATGAATATGTCAAAAAGCAGCGGACCCAGCACAGATCCCTAGGGTACACCACTATTCACCTTTCTCCATTGGGAAAATTGGCCATTTAGCCCAACCCTCTGCTTTCTATCTTTTAACCAGTTCTTGATGCACAGTAGTACACTGCCTCCTATCCTATGACTCTTTAGTTTTGCCAAAAGTCTCTGATGAGGGACCTTGTCAAAGGCTTTCTGAAAGTCCAGATACACTATATCAACCGACTCACCTTTGTCCACCTGTTTAGTCACACTTTCGAAAAACATAACAGATTAGTAAGACAAGATCTTCCTTGTCTAAAGCCATGTTGGCTGTCTCCCATTAGGCCATGACTATCTACATGTTGAGTAATTTTATTCTTTATGATGGTTTCTACCATTATTCCCGGTACTGACGTGAGGCTCACCGGTCTGTAATTTCCTGGATCACCCCTGGAACCCTTTTTAAAAATTGGTTACATTGGCGATCCTCCATTCTTCAGGTATTAGAGATGATTTTAATGATAGTTCACAGATTACTAACAGCAGGTCTGCAATCTCATACTTCAGTTCTTTCAACACCCTTGGATGTATACCATCCGGCCCAGGTGATTTGCTACTCTTCAGTTTATCTAATAGTTTTAATACATCTTCCCGATGTATCGATATTTCCTTCAATTCTTCCGCACCTTTAAATAGCACTTCAGTCATGGGTAACATCCCTACATCTTCCTCAGTAAAGACCGAAGCAAAGAATCCATTCAGTCTCTCTGCTATCGCCTTGTCGCCTCATAGTGCCCCTTTAACTCCTCTATCATCTAATGGACCAACTGACTCTCTCACAGGTTTTTTGCTACGAATGTACTTGAAAAAATCTTTATTTCACATTTTTGCTTCTGCAGCAAGCTTCTTCTCAAATTCTCCCTTTGTCTGCCCTATCAATGCCTTGCATTTGACTTGCTAATGCTTGTGCTGTTTCCAGGTTTCGTCGTTTGGCTCTTTTTTCCATTTCCTGAAAGATGCTTTTTTGGCAACAACAGCCTCTCTGACCTCACCTTTAAACCATGCTGGCAGTTTTTTGGACTTCCTTCCACTTTTCTGAAAGCGTGGAATACAGCTGGTCTGGGCTGCCAAGATAGTATTTTTCAACAACACCCAAGCTTGATGTAAGTCTTTAACCTTTGCAACTGTTCCTTTTAGTTTTTTCTTAACTATTTTCCTCATTTTATCATAGTCTCCCTTTCGAAAGTTAAAAGGTAGTACTGGGCATTTTCCTACTATCCATCCTCCACTAATTAAATCAAAAGCGATCATGCTATGATCACTATTGCCAAGTGGCCCCAACACCCTTATCTCTTGCACTAGATCTGGTGTTCCACTAAGGACTAGGTCTCATATGGCTTCCCCTCTGGTCGGTTCATGAACCAGCTGCTCTTCAGTAGATTAAAAAATGTAAGGTCATGAATTTGGGCTGCAGCAATCCAAGGGAGCAATACAGTATAGTACTTTTGTCCACTAAAGAAGAGCGGGACCTAGGCGTGGTTGTGTCTGATGATCTTAAACAGGTAGAAAAGGCGACGGCAAAAGCTAGAAGGATGCTTGGGTTCATACGGAGAGGAATGGCTAGCAGAAAAAAGGAGGTGATAATGCGTCTGTATAAGTCTTTGGTGCGACCTAATTTGGAGTATGGTGTGCAATTCTGGAGACCGCACCTTCAAAAGGATGTGAACAGGATGGAGTCAGTACAGAGGGTGGCTACTAAAATGATTAATGGGCTTCTTTATAAAGCATATGAGGACAGACTTAAGGATCTTAATATGTACACCTTAGAGGAAAGGCGGGATAGAGGTAATATGATTGAGATGTTTAAATACCTCCGTGGCATAAATGTTCAGGGAGAGAGCCTCTTTCAATTGAAAGGAAGTTCTGCTACGAGGGGACATGGGATGAGGGTGAAGGGAGATAGATTCAGGAGTGATATGCGGAAATATTTCTTTACAGAAAGAGTAGTGGATCCATGGAATAGTCTCCCAGTGGAGGTGGTAGAGATGAGGACAGTAACTGAATTCAAGAAAAGCATGGGACCAACACAGAGGATCTCTAAACGTAAAAAGAGGACTGTTGTAGTTGTTGTTATGGAAGGACAGACTAGATAGGCCGTGTGGTCTTTTTCTGTTGTCATGTTTCTATGTACCAAGACAGCAGACTCCTCCCCAGCACTATCTAAGACCTTATCTAGGTGGCGCGCGAGGTCCGCTATCTTCGCACCAGGCAGGCATGTTACCAGGCGATCCTCACGTCCACCAGCCACCCAGCTATGTACATGCCTATTGATCGAATCACCAACTATAACGGCTGTCCTAACCCTTCCCTCATGGGCACATGGCCCTGGAGAAACTTCCTCGGTATGAGAGGGTTTTACATCACCTCAAGGACAGGTCCTAGTTACGGGATCACTTCCTGCCACAGCAGGGTGATGCTCTCCTGTCACGTGACCTCTCTCCTCCATGGCAACAGGGATGCTGCCAGAATGGAGGTGGGATTTCAGGACTATATCCCTGTAGGTCTCGTCTATGTACCTCTGTCTGTCTTATGTTTTCCAAGTCTGCTACTCTAGCCTCTAGAGAACGGACTTGTTCCCTGAGAGGAAAGAGCTCCTTGCACCTAGTGCACACGTAAGACCTCTCACCAACTGGGAGAAAATCATACATGTGACACTCAATGCAAAAGACTGGAAAGCCCCCATCTCGCTGCTGGACTGCTGTCTGCATCTTAGTTTTAAGTTTTTGTTTAGATCTTTAAGTTCTTTACTTACTAAGGGTTGCTATGGATATTTATACCAATAAAACTGTACCTAATACGTTTAATATACCTTGTTCACCTGAAGCTTAATTAATCTCAGGTCCTTAGTGTATGACTGATTTGGGTAACGAGCTTCACCTGAGAGCACCTCCTGTCTTTTAAAATGTGTAAGTACCTATAAAGCTACAATTATCCCAGGGGTGGGTAGGTGTGGGGCTGGGAGGGAGGGAAATAAGACTTATTAAAAGAGGGCTGCTACACAGTACCCTGTCCTGTGCTGCTGAGGTAAGCTATATTCTTATTTGATTTAAAGTATAGCTCTTTGCTGCTGCTCGGCTCTAACTTATTATGAAATTTAAACTACAAGCTCTCTGCTGGGTTCTAAATTTAACCAGAAAGCTCTCTTCTGTGTTTTAAATTTAAACTAAAAGTACTTTGCTGATGCTAGGTCCTGAGTGACTATTAAATTTAAACTACAAGCTCTCTGCTGGGTTCTAAATTTAACCAGAAAGTTCTCTTCTGTGGTTTAAATTGAAACTAAAAGTACTTTGCTGATGCTAGGCCCTGAATGACTATTAAATTTAAACTACAAGCTCTCTGCTGGGTATGAAATTTAACCAGAAAGCTCTCTTCTGTGTTTTAAATGTAAACTTAAACTGCTGCTACTAGGCCCTGACTGATTTAACAAAAAATAGTGGGTTCACAGATTAATTAGTTTTAATAAAAAGAATTCCTTTCAGAAAATTCCCAGAAGTATATACTCACAATTGCAGACTTGGGAGATTGAACCTAACTGTGGGAGCTGGTCTAGGCCTCCATTGCATATATACTGAACATGCAGCCATATCCTACAGAGGTGATGTGGATCTATCAACCTGTTTCTATATTGCAGGCAGATACATACATTGCCTTTATTAGCAATTCTTCCCATGGCAGCTGATGTGGAGGTTTAGCATACTGTCTTTGGGCACACCAGATATCAGCTCAATGTTTGTGATGGATTTTTTTAAAATCCTCCTCCTTCTTCTGTCCAAACTTGTGCAGTGTCTGTGTTAAATCATATACCCACGACCCTATTCATTCTCATATATATTTCTAGCATACTCATTACAATCATGACTATACGACAGCCAGACTGGTTTTCACTCTGCTGTGGGCCCTGAGAGACTGTTGCTGCTGTGATCATAGCTTGTGTGAGCCACAGAGTGCAAAAGATTGTTGTAGATGACCATAACTGCAACTGCACATCTTGCCCTCTATACCATATAGAGACCACATGTGGACACATATCACGAGTGCTTTTGAGTCGACAACCTTTAGCTGTAGTGTATGCTGCAACACATTCCCTTTTTTGGCACACCATCCTCTGTGAGGTTCTGCAAATGTTTGGTATTATGCTTGCAGCACTGTCTTTGAAGAGAGTGGACCACATTTAAGATACCACATGTTCTCATCAGGGTTCTGTTACCCTTTTCTGAAAATACTGTCAGCTGCAGGCCAGGGTATGTCTTTTCAGATGTCACCATTCCACAATGGAGCTTAACATAGGTCAGGTATATCTGACAACACTACTTTCTTGCCTCTGGCATACAACATTGCATAGGGTGATGATTTTAGTTCAGCAGATATATGATACACATGCAGTGCGTGATTGAAATATGGCACCCTAACTTTGACATATATGTTGTACATGCAACTCATTCAATGCCCATCTGCTGCAATACTCACACATCATTAACTTGTTCCATATTATGAATGACACAGATTTGAACATTTATTTATTTATTTACATTCTCTTATATACCGCGCTATTCTGCATCAGTGCGGTTTAAATTGAACAAACTGAAATTACACTGAACAGGGCATTATAACTTGGAAATAACTATTTTACAGGGAACATGGGCTATGGAGGGTTAAGTGGCTTGCCCAAGACCACAAGGAGCACCTGTGGGACTAGAAACCCCAGTCCTTCCGGCCCAAGGTTGCTATCCTTTAGTGGGATTTGAACCCCCGACCTTCCGGCCTGAAGTACCTTGCCCCAACCACTAGGCCACTCCTCCACTCCAACATTTATTTCATCCACAAGTATCAGGTAGATTGTGTGGTTATGGGAGCAGCTAACACACCCACTACAATAGCATTTCAGGGTCCCCATGACACACCTACTTCTTGGTCAAACAGACCCAAACTGCATCTGTGCCATCATATTTGCAACATCAGACCTGCACAGAAATAACACACTCTCTGCTACCACCATCAGGGCCACAGATCCACTCACCAAATGCCTGTTATGTGCAGTCATATATTTGACATGCAGCTGCTACACCATGACACGTACAAGAACATATGTAACTGTTGAACAGATACAACGCACCTCTCCTGTGACTGCTTCAAATCACCACTCATGCTCAGCCCTTCTTTTGCTGACCACATCAATACCATGCTGACTCCACCCAGACACACTTCAGGCCTCTCCCATGGAAAACACTGACAGTTACATGTGCACACCACACTGATACATTATTCTTGGGTGTCATCTGCACATCCCACTTACTGACTACAACATCAGATGGCAAAGGTTCACCTGGCCCATTAACTTATCACCTGTCCATCCATCCATCGCCTTCAGATTGTCTTCCATTGATGCTCCTTTGTCCTGCGTTGGGGTTACAGCCTTTTTTGTACGTTAAAGTGCATGCTTGTCACCTTACCGTAACATGTTATGTTAACATGCATTAAAGCACACACAGGATGCTTTACGCCGCCATGCCTCCTACACGCTCAGAGCTCTTTACGCATGAAAACCCTTATTGCTGCAGTTAGCGCACGCTAAAACGTATGCTTCCTTACCGCGTCTTAGTAAACATACCCCTTAGTATCTTGTCCTTTGTATGGTTAGATGTAAGCCCACAGTATATGCTACACCTAATATAGAATATGTTTGGTTCTGTTGCTTTTATTTTCTTTTGATACTTTATATGTTTATATTTCATTTTGGTTTAATGGTATGTCCTTTCTATACATATCTTTGTTTTTACTGGATATTTTACCATATTTCAGTCTTGTATATTTTTATTTAAGATTTGTTCTGTATTAATTGTATCCATTGTCAATCCCTTTAGCTTATACCAGTTCCTTTTAAATAATACAGTCCAACAAGCACTCTTATTCTTATTTATTTCTTCGTTTGTTTTATAAATTGATACTATTATCATTTAAGTTACAATGTAAACAACTTTGATTGAAATGATAAAAAGCTATATAAAACGGGGGGTTTTATATAGCTTTTTATCATTTCAATCAAAGTTGTTTACATTGTAACTTAAATGATAATAGTATCAATTTATAAAACAAACGAAGAAATAAATAAGAATAAGAGTGCTTGTTGGACTGTATTATTTAAATCATTATATTTTCGACTTATACTTTGATTTGGTTTTACTTTGTAATTTGATTGGTTTTATAGTTTTCATGTTTTATGAATATATGTATTTTTTTTTGTTTTGAGGTTGCCCCTGACAGTTTGCTAAAAAGTGGCCATCCATTAATAAAAGATTTCTTTTCTACACCTCACTTCCTTTTTGGTTAGCTTACTCCTCCTTCTGACATTCTATTGAACCTGCCCCACTTGTGGAACATAGGTCCTGGAGGTTGGGGCTAATGCTATCAGGGATTCTCCTGGAGCAATTTCTCCAAATGGGTTAGTTTTGCACTTCACAGATCAAATAAAGCACAGTTACTTACCTGTAACAGGTGATCTCTGGGAACAGCAGGAATAAGTCTTCACATATGGGTACGTCGGTACCGACGGAGCCTGCACGGGAACGCTCCCCAGCGTCCAATCAGAAAGCTTTTGGGAGCATCCCACAGCGCCTGCGTGCTGCCTTCCCGCCTTTCCAAATGTCTCTCCTCAGTTGAGTTTTATAGCTGAGACAAAGAGGGAGAGAGAGGGAAAGGAAGAGAGATAGAGAGAGAGAGACAACTCCTAGGGGAGGTGGGTGGGTTGTGAAGACTTATTCCTGCTGTTCCCAGAGATCACCTGTTACAGGTAAGTAACTGTGCTATCTCCAGGAACAAGCAGGAATGAGTCTTCACATATGGGGACTCCCTAGCTTTTGATGCCAGGGAGAGAGCCCATAAGTTGTGTGTCCCTGAGACAGGGCTGCACTTCCCCACCTGGATCTCTGGCATCCCAATATTATCAAAATCATATAACAGGCCAAGAGAGTTATTCACCATTGTCAGAAACCTAACCAACCCTCAAACTTCTGACAGCGAAATTACTGACATCTCAGTTCAAACCTTAGCCCACCATTATCAAAACAAAGCAAAAATGCCGTCAATGTCTATAGACATTGTCAACTTATCACACCAGCCATCAGATGAATGGTCAGAGTTTCATCCAATAACTAAAGAGACACTAAAAAATATTATCACCAGTCTCAACACCACAACTTCATATCTAGATCCATGTCCAGTAACATGGATAAAAAATACACTACCAATTTTATTACCCTACATTCTCTCAATAGTGAACCTCTCACTAACCCAAGGCTACCTCCCACCATCACTCAAACACGCACAAATACGGCCAATCCTCAAGAACAGCAAACTTGATAAAACTTTGCCTGCATCATATAGACCCATTTCAAGCATACCATTCTTGGCTAAAATAATTGAAAAAGTGGTTCAATTACAGACACAGGACTTTCTAGACTCATCTTACCCTCTTGATGAGCAACAGTATGGCTTTCGGCCCCGCCATGGAGTTGAAACACTCCTCACAGTTTTAATAGATGCTCTCCTAAGAGGGATTGACAATCATAAACAGGCCTTCATTCTACTTTTCATTGATATATTAGCTGCGTTCGATAGCGTACAGCACACAATAATGCTTAATAACTTGAGACAAATAGGCTTAAACTCCACAGTACATAAATGGTTCTCATCCTACCTAAATAATAGAACGCAAAATGTAAGAATTGGGAATCAAAACTCAACCACATATAAACAAGAAATTGGATTACCACAAGGTTCAGCACTGTCAGCCCTGCTTTTCAATATTTACATAAAACCAGTCTGCAACATTTTCAAAAAATTTGGAGTAAAATATCATCTATACGCAGATGATATTATGATGTATATTCCATTCACGATACCCAACCTACTGCTACAACTCCTATCGGACTGCTATAATGAAATTACAACTTGGCTAAAAGCACAAAACCTCCACATAAACCACACTAAAGCTGAAGTTCTAATCGTGACCAAGAACAAATCCTATATCCCCCCAACACACATAAGACTTCAAAACCAAGAAATTAAAATAAAAAACGAAATAAGATATCTAGGCGTTATACTAGACTCACACCTTACGATGGAAACACACATTAGTAATACCATAAAGAAAATTTATTTCAAACTCAAAACCTTCAAGCAACTTCGTCCACTAGTATTTACACAAGACTTTATCAACATAATCCAGGCCACCATAACTCCACATTTTGACTTTGCCAATCTAATTCTAATAGGCATATCAAAACAAAACATCAAACGATTGCAATTAGCGCAAAACGCAGCGGCCAGAATCATATTGAAAATTAACTCACTCCAAACACATATCACCAATACTAGCCTCCCTCCATTGGCTACCAATTCAAAGTAGAATAATCTACAAAACAATAATAACTTCATTCAAGGCCTTATATGATATGGCCCCAACTATGCTATGTAACTTAATACACAAAGAACCATCTAAGCCCACACACAGAAAAGGACAATTGAACAGATTAAAGATCCCGAAAGATTATACAAGAGCCCATAAATCAACAAATAACAGAGCCTTTTCCCACATAGCCCCAATGACCTGGAATTCCCTCCCAGAGGAGCTACGAACACTAACGGAGATCATAGAACTCCGTAAAAAATTGAAAACTTATCTGTTCAACAAACACTATAACATAGATAACTCATCACCTGCTTTAGACAAAGGTTAAACAGGTTTCTGTCTGCATCAAGCAAAAACCCTTTAACCCACACAGATAACACACACTCATGATGACCTCACAGCTTATGTCCTTTCACTTCCATGTATATATATACATATACAAAATTGTATATAGTTTATTCTGTTCTGTATTATCTCACATTGTTTAGACTGTATATTCTATATATAATATGATGTTCCTTGTAAATATGTTCTGTTATGACGTTCCCTGTAAAACAAACTTGCTTTGTTATTGTTCACTGTGAACCGCAACTGAACTTTGGAAGATGCGGTATATAAATGTGTATAAAATAAAATAAATGGTGGGTAGGAGTTGATTAAGTATGGAACAGGTGTTTGAGAACAGCCTGACCAAACAAGGCATCCCGGTGGGAGTCCTTGTCCAAGCAGTAATGGGCTGTGAAGGTATGAACTGAGGCCCAAGTGGCTGCTCGACAGATGTCGTCGATAGACACAGAGTTCAGATGAGCCAGTGAGGCTGCCATGGCTCTCACATTGTGAGCTGTGACATGGCCCTCCAGAGAAAGCACAGTTACTTACCTGTAACAGGTGATCTACGGAACAGCAGGAATTAGTCTTCACATATGGGGTTCGTCGGCGCCGACGGAGCCCACATGGGAATGCTCCCCAGCATCCAATCAGAAGGCTTTTGGGAGCATCCCTCGCGCCTGCGCGGTAGCTTCCCGCCCTTCCCACTGCCTCTCCCCAGTTGCGTTTAATAGCTGAGACAGAAGGAGAGGAGAGGAAGGAAGAGAGAGAGAGAGAATTACAACTCCTAGGGGAGGTGGGTGGGTTGTGAAGACTAATTCCTGCTGTTCCGGAGATCACCTGTTACAGGTAAGTAACTGTGCTATCTCCAGGAACAAGCAGGAATGAATCTTCACATATGGGGACTCCCTAGCTGAGGGTGCCAGAGGAGATCCCAGAGTGCACACCCCTGGACAGGGCGGCATCACCCAACCTGGATCCCCGGCATCCCCGGAGGGATGGAGGGTAGGAGTTGAGAAGAGTTGCCAAGCACAGCAACCAAAGACTACAGGGGAGTCTTCAACCACGTCAATTATCATTAAACCATTAATGATCTAGCACAATCTAGAGCTTACCCACTGGATTGTAGAAGGCAGAGCTGTGACGGGTACTGTAGATGCAGTAGCGAAGTCTTCAAGGGAACTTCACCGCAGAGAGGACGAAGTTCCCAGTCCGGGCGGGCTGGAGACGCAGGTGTCAACCGGCACCGGAAAGACGGCAGGTCTTCACGAGGAGCTCTAAGAAGCTGAGAACTCCAGGAGGAGCAGAGTCCCCAATCCGGAGGACTAATCAGAAGACTGACCGATCTTGGAGAACCCAGCCCGGAGAAGTACAGAAGTGTACCCCGGGATATCGAGGGGTACACTGTCGACCCGAGCCGGCAAGGGATAGGAAGACAATGGGTTCGAAAACCAAGGGGCTGTTGACATCACAGCGAGTTTAAGCATAACCGGTCCGAGCACCCGAGCCGCAGAACGCAGGCAAGCGGGCCGGCCGGACCCCGTAAGAATAACAAAACGTCAGTACCGACAATTGCGGGATAGTCGGTAAGACACAGGGCGCTATAACATTTCCCAAAAAGCGCCCGCCTGTACCGATATATTTCCAAAAACAGGTATAGATGTATATCGGGCTAGAGGTGGGCCCGGGAGCGCCCACCCAGGTTACTCAACCGGTATGGACACGTGAGAACGATGCTGCCAACTCGGACCGGCCCTTGATCCACAGGAGGGCGCCTACCTGGAAGGTGGCGGGAGGAAGGGCCATCCAAGTGATGGGCCTATGTGTGTGGAGCAGGGCAGATCGGCGAGGGTAGCAGCATGGTTGTGTGACCGCCAGATCAGTTGGGGAGGAGCACATCAGGAGTACGTAGACCCCTGAGGCGTCCACCTGACAGTCACCCAACGTGTCCTCCGTGCCACAGGGAAGGCAGGAGGATAGAAAACCCTATAGCCACGGCGTGACCGTGGGGCCATCTTCGGCCTATATAAAAAAAACCCTCGGGGTTAGGGCCAAGGCCCTCCGCCGCTCCGAAGAGTGCAGGGAGCGGAGACGGGGATCGGCATGGGTCAGTTGGACCCCTGTCCACCGTAACCTGACGGACCCAGAGATTTCTCTGCGAGAGCGGAGACACGGACCGGGGGGAGTCCGGCCTGGCCCTGTCGAGGAATGGTTTGGCCACGCTCAGAGAGTAGCGGCCAAGGCCTACCCTGGGAGAGGGAGATTTGGTGCGTGATCCCCTCGATCCGGGGGAACGAGGCAGAGGGGAATCCGAGGGATGTACCCGAGGGTAAGTCCGAAGAAGATTAGCATGGCCCTGAGGAGCCAGGCTAATCTAGCGCGGGAGGTTCCCCCCCCCCCCCCCCCGGGGGAGGGGGCTCCATACCTCCAATCAAGCAGCCGAACCGCTTGTCACACTGAAAGAACCTCAGTGTAGAACTGGACAGTAACTTCATGTAAGAGGAGTTAAGCGCAAACTGCCGCATACCGTGGCCTAAGGCTGCCTGGCATGGGCAGCCTGGCGCGAACCCTGGCACTGCCGACCGGTGTGAGACGTCCCTGGCTTGGGCACACCCGGCAGGCGGGCAGAGGGATGAAACCTCCTCCTCTTCGGACAGGAGGGTCGAGAAGGACATTTCCTACCCCCGGGAGAGGCGGAGGGCCGCGGGCGGCCAGCACCAAACAGGTCGGCGGAGCACTGAGCAACCTGACGCAAAGCCTCGCCATTAAAGAGGTTTTCCCCGGTGTACGGGGAAGTACCCAGGTTATGTTGTGCCCAGCTGCACAAGTCGGAAGCCTGCAACCAGGCTGTACGACGCGCCCCTATGGCTACCGCAGAGGACCTGCTAACCGACTCGAAAGAGTCCACGGCAGCCCGAGAAAGAAACCAAGAGATATTCCTGCAATGGTAAAGAAGCAAGGAATAATCGGGGGCCCGAGGGGCCGACACAAAGGGAGACAAGAGAGACAACCTCTCGGTGACCTCCCGTAGCGCCAGGATCATATAGAAAATATATGAGAGAATCCTGGAAGCCAACATGGACGCTTGGAAGGTTCACCGCCCAAAGTTGTCCAGAGTTTTAGACGCACGATTCGGGGGGCAGGAAGAGTGCTTCTTCTTGCTTCCGACCTTCCTCAGGGCCGATTCCACCACAATGGAATGATGGGGAAGCTGGTGCATCTGGAAACCCGGAGAGGGGGGCACCCGATACCGGGCATGCATGGCTGCAGGCGGTGCCGGTACCTGTAAGGGCGAGCGCCAAATCCCGAGCAGGAGATCCCGCAGGGAAGGAGGTAAAGGAAGCATTACGGCTGCCTGTTCCGCAGTACCCGGAATTAGCGAAGGGCCCGGGATAGGAATGGCGAGCAAGTCCGCCATGTCAAGGAGGAAGTCCTGAAAAGACGGCTCTCCCAGAGTGGCTATCCTGGGGGAGGTCAAGGCGGAGGGGCCCGCTTGAGCACCAGGGGACCCACCGTGCTGGTGCACGGGAGGACTCGCTCTAAACAGAGGAGGGTACTGACAGTCCCAACTCGAGGCAGCCGATACTGCATCGTCAGAGCCCGGGATCGACTCCAAGGGGGGCATCGAAGGGAACGACGTCCCCGACGGGCCCGCGGAACTTGGTCTCGGCCCCGATTCCGTGGGCGGGTCCGCCCCGGGGCAGTCCGCAAAGGCGGTTGGAGTGGCGCCGAGGCCGCTGGAGAGCAGGCGAGCGCAGCACTGCGCCGTCGGAAGAGACCGGGTTCGGAACCGAAATGTGCCGGAGCTACGCTTTCCAGACTGGAGATCGATTCGAGGCTGGGCATCGAACCGAGCGACGCCTCCCTAGGGGGCCCCGGTGTCGGCGGCCACACCGGTGCTGCCATTCCCGCGAATGGAGTCGGGGTCGTGACGATCGGTGCCGAGGGCAACGAGGGCTTCCCAGGCCGAAACTCGGTGAAGAGGGAAACACCCGAAGTTGGCTCCGACGCCTGGCTCCTAGGCGCCGGGGTTCTGCCCGCGCCTGTTTTATTGAGCGGGAAACCCTTACGGGGCATACTACGTGGCCTCGAGGGTACCCAGGTAACCCGCCGACGAGCCCCGGCGGGGGGCGAGATGCCCAGCCCCGGCTCTGCGGCCGCGGCGCTTCTTTGGGTCGACTCGACCGAAGGACCCGGGTCCCGCGGGCAGACTCCAGTGACGAGTGAAGCACTCAACGCGCGCTTAGATGCCGGGAGGTCGGTGGCGTCCGGGGGAGGCCCCGGCCCCGCGCAAGGTGGGGGTGCCGACCCGCCCGACCGGGATAGATCGATCGGCTCCGCAGGTGGAGCCCGGAGGCGACCCCTGGCGAAGCACGGGGCTCTTGTTCCCGAGACCGCCGCGGGAGGGGCGGGGCCGCGCAAGGCCAGTACCGCCCCCGCGGAAGCCGGGAACGAGTCGATCGTCCCTGGCGGAGCCGAGGGCACCCTGTGCCGATCCCCGGCAGGGAGAAGGGCCACCGACTCCGATGACTTGATCCCGCTCGAAGCGGTCACCACCTCCGCGCATGGCTGGGGTGTGGGCACGCCATACCGGGTCAGGTTGGTCCGACAATCCCCGGTGACGAGTGGACCACTCGACACCGATGCCGATGCCGGGGAATCGGCACCGCCGAAAGCAGGTACCGCCCCCGCGCAGGGCCGGGATGCCGTAGAGCCAGACTGGGTGAAGTCGATCGGCCCCGAAGGCACCGAGGACACCAGTCGACAGTCCCTGGCGAAGAGTGGAACACTCGACGCCGGCGCCGCTGCCGAGGGATCTGCACCGCTCGAAGCGGGTGCCACCCTCGGGCAAGGCTCAGGAATGTTCTGTGAGGAGCGAACCTCAGGAAAAACCCGAAACCCCGTGGAGGTTCTGGAGCCCGAAGACTCCCTCCGGGGTGTAAGGGACTGGAGGGGAAGGCCGGAGCCATCGTCATGTGGCGCATGAGACTCACCCCTCAAGGCTCGGTTAGTCTTAACAGACTGTTGTTGGGTTACCTGATCCTGGCGAGGAGAGAAAGCCGACGACCGCACCTCAGAGGGAAAGACGTCATCGAGGGACACTCGAAACAGGGAGGGTCTTCTCCCGACGCTGAAGCCCGGGGAACCGGGGGAGAAGGGGTCAGGGCCCCAACAGGAGAGACACCAGGCGTTGGAGTCGGAGCAGAAGACAACGTCTCCACACTGGGGGCACTTCCTAGGGGAAGAAGGCTCCATGCTGGAAAGCCCGGTAGGCCTCAGAATAACACGAGGAAGATGCTCCTCGAAGGAAATAAGGAAAACAAAAAAAAAATAAGGAAAAAGGGGGCACCAGCGGTGCCAGAGTCAGCGGGGAAAAAACCGCGACCACAGGAAACACGAAAAGAAAAGAAGAAAAGGTTTCTGCGGTGACAGGAAGTACGTCCTGTCGGCTCCGCGGAAAAACGAAAACTGGGGAGAGGCAGTGGGAAGGGCGGGAAACTACCGCGCAGGTGCGAGGGATGCTCCCAAAAGCCTTCTGATTGGATGCTGGGGAGCATTCCCGTGCGGGCTCTGTTGGCGCCGACGAACCCCATATGTGAAGACTCATTCCTGCTTGTTCCTGGAGATATGTTTTTGCTCTGATAGGCGAAAGAAATACATTGGGCAATCCAGTTGGAAAGAGTTCTCTTGGAGACTGGTTGTCCCAAATGAGAAGGATCAAAAGCAACAAAGAGTTGGGAAGACTTTCTATGTTGCTGTGTCCTCTGTAAGTAAAAAGCTAGAGCTCTTTTACAGTCCAGGGTATGAAGATTCCTCTCTGCACTTGATGCATGAGGTCCTGGAAAAAAGACAGGTAGGTAGACCTCTTGGTTGAGGTGAAAAGGCGAGACCACCTTAGGCATAAAGTATGGATTAGTCCTAAGGACCACCTTGTCATGATGGAACCTTGTATAAGGTGGATTAGCTACTAGTGCTTGCAATTCACTGATGCGGCGTGCTGATGTGATTGCAATGAGAAAGATAACCTTCCAAGAAAGGTATTTCAAGGAGGTAGTAGCTAAAGGTTCAAAAGGCGGCTGCATAAGCTGACCAAGAACCAAATTTAAGTCCCATGCCACCGGTGGTGGTCTAATGGGAGGCTTTGTTAAAAGGAGGCCTCTCATGAACCTTGCTACAAGGGGATGAGAGGAAACAGGTTGTCCATTTAGAGGCTTGAAGGAAGCTGCAATAGCACTCAGATGGACTCTTACTGAATTTGTCTTAAGGCCTGCATTAGACAGATGAAGGAGATACTCCAGCAACGATTCCAGAGGTATGGCACGGGGGTTAAGACCCTTCTCAGAACACCAGATGGTAAACCTTTTCTACTTGAAGGCGTAAGAACGTCTAGTGGAAGGTTTTCTGGAAGCATAAAGAACATCTTTCACTTGTTGAGAAAGAGGAAGATCCTGGAGATCTAGGCCTTCAGCAACCAAGCCCTGAGATGCAGAGACTGGGGATTGGGATGCCACAACTTTCCATCCTCCTGAGAGAGGAGGTCTGGAGCAGACCCTAACTCTAGGGAGGGAGCTTGAGAGAGATGTAGAAGCAGAGGGTACCACACTTGCTGTGGCCAATGTGGAGCTATGAGAATCATGTGGCCTCTGTCTCTCTGAAGCTTGAACAGGGTTTTGGGAATTAGGGGAATGGGTGGAAAGGCATACAGGAAGTCTTGACCCCAATGAAGGAGGAAAGCATCCCTTGCCTGAGCCCCCTGAGCCGGAGTTCTGGAACAGAACCGGGGAAGTTTGGCATTCCACAGACTTGCAAAAAGGTCTATGTCCGGGGTTCCCCAAATTTGAAAAATCTTGGATACCTGGTCCATATGTAGGGACCACTCGTGTGGAAGCAGAACGCGACTGAGTCTGTCTGCCCAAGAGTTTTGAACACCTGGAAGATAGACTGCTAGAAGATGAATATGATGCTCTCTGGTGAGGGCCCACAGTCGCAGAGCTTCGTTGCAAAGCGACAGAGAGCCAGTTCCTCCCTGCTTGTTTATATAAAACATGGCTACCTGATTGTCCGTGTGGACAAGGACTGTCTTGTGGCTGAGCAGGGTGTGGAAAACTCACAGAGCAAGGAAGATTGCTCTGAGTTCCAAGAGATTGATGTGCAGACAAGTCTCCTGTGGGGACCAGATACCCTGGGTGGAGAGGTCCTGAAGATGAGCTCCCCAGCCCATTGGAGAAGCATCTGTTGTAAGAGTTGCCTGGGGTAGAGGCTGTTGAAAGGGAGACCCCAGCAACAGGTTTTGAGGGGACTTCCACCACTGGAGGGACAAAATGAGGCGACTTGTGTTTGCTATTTTGTCTGACAGGCAGCCTAATGCCTGGGTCCATTGGGTGGATAAAGTCCACTGAGCTTCTCTCATGTGAAGGCGAGCATATGGTACCACATGAACGGTGGATGCCATGTGGCCTAGCAACTGTAACATTTCTCGAGCAGTTAGTAGGGGTTTTGACTCTGCTTGAGAAGCTAACTGCATCAAGCGAAGGCAACGGGCCTAAGGAAGATAGGCCCTTGCCCTTGTGGTATCCAGCAACGCCCCTATAAACTCCAGGGACTGAGTAGGGATCAAATTGGATTTTGGGATGTTTATTACCAGCCCTAAATATTGAAGGATACGCATTGTGCAGGTTAGAGCAGTCTTGGGCTCTGATTGAGTGGGAGCTCGAATGAGCCAATCGTCCAGATAAGGGAAGACAAATATTCCCAGGGTGCGCAGAAAAGCAGCAACCACTGCCAGGCATTTCGTGAACACCCTTGGTGCAGAGGCCAGGCCAAAGGGGAGCACTCTGTATTGATAGTGCTTCTCCTGGAATAGGAACCGAAGGAACCTTCTGTGAGTTGGATGGATGAGAACATGAGTGTACGCATCCTTGAGATCTAGAGAACAAAGCCAATCCTGACTCTGAAGGTATGGCAGCAGAGTTCCTAGAGAACCCATTTTGAATTTTTCTTTGACTAGGAATCTGTTCAACTCTCTGAGATCTAAAATGGGTCTGAAGCCCCCTGTTTTCTTTAAGATAAGAAAATAGGGGAAGTAGAACCCTGTGCCCTGTTGTTGAGAAGGCACTTCCTCTATTGCCCCCTGGGCTAGAAGAGTGGCAACCTCCTGCTCTAACAGGTTGAGGAGGGAGGTTGGAGAATTGAACTGGTGCACTCTTGTGAGAGGGGGCAAGCTGGAAAAATGAAGCTTGTACCCCTCTCTTATGATGGAGAGTGTCCAATGCTCTGCTGTGATTTGCCCCATCTGGGAGCAAAGTGACATAACCTTCCTGGAATGGTGGAGGGCTCTGGTCCTTCCAGAGCCAGGAAGGCTAGCAGAAAGTCAAAGGCCCTGAGGGGGCTGAGATTGCTGGGCTGGAGCAGGCCTCGCAGCCTTTGCCTTGGTCTGTTTGGAGGACTGCTGACGTTTGGAAGGGAACTGAGCTGCAGAAGATGCTCTCTGACTATAAGCAGGATAGGATCTTCCCTTTTTAGAAAAAGGTGTCTTCTTGAACAACCTTTTCTTAGCAGGAGCAGCTGTAGATTTGGATAGTCTATCCAAAGCAGAATTTTCAGCATCTATCTGATTGGCTTTTGCTTGCCAATCTTTACCAAACAGATTCTCACCTGCACAAGGTATATTTCCTAATTCATCTTGGACCCAGATCTCCAAATCAGATGCTTGAAGCCAAGCAATCCTACGTGCACCTATAGCTATAGCTGAGGCTCTGCTGATGCATTCAAAGGAGTCGAAAGCTGTACGGTTGGAGAATTTGGAGATATCCTGGGCATGTTTGAGCCCAGTGAGAAATTCTTGCCTTTTACTGTCAGACATAAAAGGACTTAAAGTCTGCAAATGGTCAGTGACTTCTTTTAAGAACATTCCCATGTAGAGACTATAAGAATTAATTCTCGCAGCAAGCATGGAAGCTTGGAAGACTCTTCTACCAAAAGCATCCAGGGTTCTACATTCACGTCCTGGAGGATTAGAGGCATGTCTCTTGGCACTTCTAATCTTTCTCATTGCAGACTCAACCACAATAGAGTGGTGAGGAAGCTGAGTTTTATGGAAACTAGGACAAGGAGGGACACGATACATGGTGTCCAACCTGCGAGAATGAGGAGAGGTGGTTAGAGGTGCTTCCCACATCCTTAACATAAGATCATACAGAATCTCATGAATAGGCAAGGTAGCTGCCTCCTTAGGAGTTTTAGGATATTGTAAAATATCTAACTCCTTAGCTCTAGGCTCTGACTCTGGGGCTACTGTAATGGAGAGGCCCCGAGCCACCTCTCTGATAAAGTCTTGAAAAGACAAATCCTCTGGAGGAGACATCCTTCGTTTAGGAGAGGACTCCTCCTGTGGAAGAAGCATCGCTGCATCGACAGACTCTTCAGAATCCTCAGAGGAATCGAAGTATCGTCTGTCGGGATGCTCTTGTAAAGCCCGATACCCATACCGACTGGGATCGGTATCGGGAATCACCGGTACCGGGGTATCGGTACCGGAGGACTGCAGAGGGCAGAGTACCGGCATAGCGGACACCGATGCCGATGCCACCGGTACCGGGATCGGTGCCGATGGCGATACCGGAGCTGGTTCCGGCGGAGTAGTCTGTTGCGGTACCACGGGCGTCGATGCCACAAGGAAAGCCGCCAGACTGCGTTCGATGGACAGAATCCTCTGATCCATCGACACCGCCAATGCCTGGAAGTCGGTACCAGTGGAAGCCACCGGTACCCCAGAGCATGGCACCAGGAGATCTGTCGAGGCCATGCCATCGAGATCATCCTGGAACCCCAATGATGCTTTAGAGGCCGAAGCCTCCCGCCAGGGTAATTTTGCAGGTGCAGAATCTTCGAGGGCAAGGCCAGAGGCATCTCGATGCTTAGAAAAAGTAATTAGTTCTTACCTGCTAATTAGTGTTCCTGAAGGAACGACAGTCCAGTCCCTTTACTTCTGGGTTACGCAACCCTTCCAGCAGCTTGGAGGCTGAGCCCAACCTTTTTGGAGGTGGGGCGGCATAAATACCACTGGGACCACCCCCCAACTCCAGTAATCGAATGAAAAAGCAGACCTAAAGAGTTTCCATTAACCATCTATCTAACATAAGAACTTATATACCACAACATCGTCTATCTATGTATAAACACTCTTTTTTTTTTTTTATATAGAGAATGGATAGCATGAGGGGAAAAAAAGGGAGGACGGTCGGAGGTGGTATGTCTGAGGTTGCCCGATCCGACTTTCTCCCGCGTCCCTCTCCCGAACTGGCCCCACGCTCGGTCCAAAGCTTCCTTCTGACTGGTAGGTCCTAACCGGGTGGGATCTGGGACTGGACTGTCGTTCCTTCAGGAACACTAATTAGCAGGTAAGAACTAATTACTTTTTCCTTATCGTCACTCCAGTCCAGTCCCTTTACTTCTGGGATGTAAAAGAGCAGTTCAATCCTGGGTGGGATCCGGCATACCGGACTGAAGGACCGCCAGACCAAACCGAGCGTCGGCTGCACTCTGTATGTCCAGTCTGTAGTGCTTGGTGAAGGTATGCAGGGAAGACCAAGTCGCTGCCCTACAGATATCCAATGGAGGAACTAAGCTGAACTCCGCCCACGACGTAGCCTGTGCCCGGGTGGAGTGCGCACGGAGACCCGCTGGTACCTGTTTCCCTTTCAGGATGTAGGCGGAAGCAATCGCTTCCCTGATCCATCTGGAGATGGAGGCCTTGGCCGCCGCCTCCCCCTTGTGTGGACCCCCAAACTGAACGAATAGTCGCTCGGGCTTCCGGAAGGGGGCTGTGCGGGAGAGGTAGCGTTTCAGGGTCCTCCGGACATCTAAGAGTCGCAGTTTGTTATCCCTACCTTCCAGCCCCTCGGCGGAGAGGACCGGGAGGTGAATTGCCTGGTTCACATGAAAGGGAGAAATGACCTTGGGCAGAGGAATGAAGGGACCGTTCGCAGAACTACCTTGTCCTTGAGGAATAGTAGGAAGGGGGGCTGAGAGGACAACGCTTGTAGCTCGGAAACCCGCCTTGCCGAGCAGATAGCAACCAGAAAGACTGTCTTCAGGGTTAAATCCTTTAAGGAGGCCCTCTTCTCTGGTTCGAAGGGTTCCCTGATCAGGGCGTTAAGCACTAGGTTGAGATCCCAAGGGGGGACGACCGACCTCCGTTGAGGGCGCAGGCGTCTCACCGCTCTTAGGAACCTGGAGACGTCCGCGTGCGCCCCTAGGGACTTGCCGCGGACCTTACCTCTATAGCATGCGATTGCCGCCAGCTGAACCCGCAAGGAGCTGTGCGCTAGCCCCTTGTCAAATCCTGCCTGTAAGAATTCTAGGACCTCAGGGACTGAAGCGGAAAGGGGTTTCCGTCGGCACTCCGCACACCATGCTTCGAAGATGCGCCAAGTCCTAACATAGGAGAGGCAGGTCGAGCGCTTCTTAGCGTTCAACAGGGTCGAGATGACAGCTCCTGAATAACCCCTCTTTAGGAGCCTCGCCCTTTCAATAGCCAGGCCGTAAGCGAGAATCGATCCACGTGAGGCATCCGAACTGGGCCTTGCTTCAGCAGATCCCTCTTGCAAGGGAGCCGCCAAGGATGGTCGGCGATCAACCTCATCTGATCCGCATACCAGGGGCGGCGAGGCCAATCCGGAGCTATGAGGATTACGTATCCGTGGTGCGACTCCACGCGTTGGAGAACCTTTCCAATCAGAACCCAGGGGGGGAATACATAGAGCAGGCCCTCCGGTGGCCACTTCTGGGACAAGGCATCCAGGCCTTCGGACATTCTTTCCTTGCGCCGGCTGAAGAATCGGTCCACCTTGGCGGACGAGAACCTTGCCATGAGGTCCATGACTGGGAGTCCCCAACGGGCCACTATCTGGTCGAAGGTCTCCTGCTCCAGCTCCCACTCTCCGTGATCTATCTTGCACCTGCTGAGATAGTCTGCTGTGACGTTGTCCGTGCCTGCCACGTGCTGGGCTGAGAGTGCTTCCAACCGAATTTCCGCCCACTGGAAACAGAGTGCTCGCCTCCTTCTCCAAGGCGGGGCTGCTTGTGCCGCCCTGGTGGTTGATGTAAGCCACCGCGGTGACATTGTCTGAGAGAACGCGAATTGCTCTCTTTTGCACTAAGGCCTCGAGAGCTCTGAGCGCTAGGCCGACAGTCCGCAATTCTAGTCTGTTGATGGGCCATTGGGCTTCCAAAGGAGTCCAGCTGCCTTGAACGAACTGGTCCTCGCAGTGAGCTCCCCAGCCTGCCAGATTGGCATCCGTCGTCAGTAATAACCACTGGTGAGGCTCGAGAGGCATCCCGCAATCCAGATTCCTTGGGCACCGCCACCAGCGCAGAGACTGCTTGGTCCGCGGAGCGCAAGGTAACTGCATTGACATGGGGTGACGTTGGGGCAACCACCGACGCAATAGCGCCCTCTGCAAAGGACGCATGTGGGCTCGGGCCCATGGTACCACCTCTATTGCCGCTGCCATTGTTCCCAGGACCTGCAGATAATGCCACGCAGTGGGGTTTCGTCTGCCCAGAAACTGAGTGACCAGAAGTCTCAGTTCTCTTGATCGAGACAGAAACACCCTGCCTCTGCTGGTGTCGAACCTTGCTCCGAGGTACTCGAGTTCCTGGGAGGGAGTCATCCTGCTCTTTGCTCGATTGATGACCCACCCCAACTCTTCTAGGACTTGAATCACTCTTGCCGTCACAGAGTGGCTTTCCTCCTCCGACTTTGCCCGGATTAGCCAATCGTCCAGGTAGGGGTGTACCAGAATTCCCTCTTTCCGTAGGGAGGCCGCTACTACCACCATCACTTTGGTGAACGTCCTTGGAGCCGTAGCTAGGCCGAAAGGTAGGGCCTGGAACTGAAAATGGCCCCTTGGCACCGCAAATCTCAGGAATTGTTGATGGGATGCCCTGACCGGGATATGCAGGTAGGCTTCTGTCAGATCGAGGGACGTTAAGAACTCCCCGCCCCTCACGGTTGCTATGACTGAACGCAGGGTTTCCATCCGGAAATGCGGAACCCTGAGGCAGCGATTGACCTGCTTTAGATCTAGTATCGGGCGAAAGTACCCTTCCTTCTTTGGAACTACAAAGTAAATCGAGTACCGACCAGAACCGCGCTGGTCTGGTGGTACCGGGACAACGGCCCCGAGCGTTATTAGGCGGGTGAGGGTTGTCTCTACCGCCGCTCTCTTTGCAGAAGAACCGCAGGGAGACTGAACAAAGGCTGGATGTATTTGTTTTGCAAATTCTAGAGCATAGCCCTCTCTGATAACCTCTAGGACCCATTGATCGGACGTGACCCGGGACCAGATGGGAAGAAATCGCCTTAGGCGTCCGCCCACGGACGGTTCTTCCCCCTGGACCCCCGTCACCTCATTGTTTTCTATTTCCCTGAGAGGAGGAGGAGGACGCCCCGAAACCTCGGCCTGCTCCTCGAAACCCTCTGAAACCATGTCCCTTCGAGGGAAAGCGGCCCCTGGGAAAGGGGTTTGTCCTGGCTGGACGGAACCTTCGGGCGTCCCTGGGCTGGTTACGCACTGGGGCTAGGGGTCGCCCTTGCTTCGGTCTATCTTCAGGCAGCCTGCCCCCCTTAGACTCGCCAAGATCCTTTACCAACTTCTCCAAATCATCTCCGAATAACAGCTTCCCTTTAAATGGGAGGCGGCTCAGGCGTGCCTGCGAGGATGCGTCCGCTGCCCAATTCCGCAGCCACAGATAACGCCTAGCTGCCACCACCGAGGCCATGTTCTTGGATAGGCTTCTGATGAGGTCATACTGACTATCCGCCAGGAAGGCTGCTCCGGATTCCAGCCTAGCAGAGTTGGCCTGAGCCTCGCCAGGTGGTCCCTCTTCAGCCTGCAGCTGTTGTGACCACCTTAAACAGGCTCTCGCCACCCAAGCTCCTGACACAGAGGCCTGCAAGGCAAGGGCACTCACATCAAAGGCTTGTTTCAGGAGGGTATCCAGCTTTCTGTCTTGAGAATCTCTTAAGGCCGTGCTGCCCTCAACTGGGATAGTAGTCTTCTTAGTAACTGCTGATACCGCTGCATCCACCCTGGGAGACTTCAGCAGTTCTTTGTCTGCCTCTGGAAGCGGGTATAGGCGAGACATGGACCGCACTCCCATTAAACTAGACTCAGGTTGATCCCATTCTTCTTGGATCATCTGACGCATTACCCTGTGGACAGGGAAGACCTTCTGGGATCTCCTAATGGCCTGGATTAAAGGATCCTCCAACGCCTCCTCCTCTGCTGGCGCGTCTGAGGAGACATTAAGGACCTTTAGAGACTCATTAATTAGAGCCGGGAGCTCCTCCCGCCGAAAGACTCTAATTATCCTGGCCTGATCTTCTTCAGGGATCTCTCCTTCTTCCAGCTCCTCCTCTTCCTCGTCCCAGTCTTTATCAGAGTTATCCTCCTCCGGGGTGCCCTGGGAGAGGGACGCGAGAGGGTCTTCACAGCCCAGCCGGGGGCGTTTAGATGGGATGCCTGAGTCTGGATTGCTTGCCCTCTTGGGCTTGGCCTCGGCCGTCGAGACAGGCTCACCTGTCCCTGAGCCCTGCTTACACAAGCAATAGGCCTTGTAGAGTAAAAGAATGAAGTCTGGGGAGAAAAAATCCCCGGTGCCCCCTTCCCCGGAGGGAGGGGGCGAAGAGGGTGGAGGAGGGGTAGGTAAATCCGAGGAAGTGGAGGGAGGGAACTGGGACCCCCCTTCCCCTTCTAAGGGGTCACCAGACTCCTGAGAGGGCTGAATCATGGCCAAATTAATTTCTTGCTCCACGGAGGCAGCCACTGCAGCGCAACCCCTGCAGACTCCTGCCTCCGAGGAAGTGCCCCTACGCATGCCACAGGAGGGGCATCTAGGCTTGGCCGCCATGCTCTTGATCCCAGATAAAGCAGGCCTTCCTGCTAGGAAGAATAAGCGATGGGCCTAAGTCCCAGCTAACTGTACAGCCAAAACCGCTGTGTGAGTTTTCCCTTAGGAGCTCCTCCTCTCTAACAGGCCCTCTTTTCTATTAACAGACGATGCCCTTAAACAAAACCAAGATAAAGTAAATTAAAATCAAAATTAAGGAAATTAAAATGAAATTAAAGTAGATTAAAATAAACGGAGAAAGGCTCCTTTTAGTAATGTACTTGCGGTTTGCAGCTTCCGTTGTTGACTGGGCCCGGCTCAGCGATCCCTGCCGTCGGCTCTACACGTGGTAGGCCTCACCACGTGGAGCCTGAACGGGGGATCGCGAGTGTGTCATCAGGGCTGTTAATTCTCCACCCCGGATGCCGCAGAAGGCTGGGAGCCGACTCCTAAAGCAGAACCGCTGCAATCAACTCCTCCGCCGCAATCGGGAGGTCCGGGGTTCACCGCCGCGTCCTTTGGCTGCAGGACGGGTCCGGCGACAAAATTTAACTTCCGGCGTTGCCTCCAGCGCTCAGCCACCAGGTGGGCTTCGGCGCGAGGCAGGGCAGTTCGGCAAAGAAAACCTCGGGAATCAGTTGGATTTGCCGCCGAAGAGCTCAGCAAAGGTCCTCCCCGGGGCTGCAAGCCCAGAACCACCTCCGATGCCCGACCCGGCCGGGGGGGGAGAGAGGGAGGAGAGAGCAGGCAGTAGCAATTAAAGGAGCAGAGACTGCTTAAACCTAAAGAACAACAGGTAACTAAGAAATAAAAGTAATAAAGGTAATAAAGGAAAATTTTTAAAAGATTTAGATAAAAGGAAGACTCCAGTAAGCCCTAGGCTTACGGAACCCTCCAGCTGCTTGGAGACTGAGAATACTGGAGTTGGGGGTGGTCCCAGTGGTATTTATGCCGCCCCACCTGCAAAAAGGTTGGGCTTAGCCTCTAAGCTGCTGGAAGGGTTGCGTAACCCAGAAGTAAAGGGACTGGACTGGAGTGACGATAAGGAAGGAGATTTGCCCTTCGAGGACCGGCTGGATTTATGTTTAGTTACCTGAGATCCATGTGAGGAAGAAGAAGCCCTGGAAGACGTCGATGCCACCGAAGCCGCATCAAAGGGAAACAGGGTACTGAGCTTGGCAGCTCGGTTCTGTTGACCTCTCTTAGACATCATGGAACAGGACACACAATCTTTAATGGAATGGTCAGGGCCTAAACACTTTAGACACCAGTCATGGGTGTCGGTGATGGAGATAGTACCGCCACATTTTGTGCACTTCTTAAATCCTGAGGCAGGCTTTTCCATATTTAAGGAAAAGGGTTTTAGGCCTAAGGCCCAAAACTGAAGTATACCTGAAGAAAATAAATGGAAAAAAGGTTTGTTTTTGTTTTTTTTAAAAAAAGAAAAGAATAACCACCAGCGGTACCGGTATAGCGTCGAGGAAGGCAGACGCCACAGAAAAGAAATAAATAAAAAAATAAGGAAATTCTTCTGTGGTGACAGGAACACGACCTGCTGGCTCCGCGGAAAAAGAACAACTGAGGAGAGACAGTTGGAAAGGCGGGAAGGCAGCACGCAGGTACTGTGGGATGCTCCCAAAAGCTTTCTGATTGGACGCTGGGGAGCGTTCCCACGCAGGCTCCGTCGGTACCGACGTACCCATATGTGAAGACTCATTCCTGCTTGTTCCTGGAGATACACCACTACACAAAGGGATACTAAACCAATCAATCCAAAAAAACCATTAGCTAATAATCACACATTAATCCTCCATATATGCCCAACCTCAAGTGGGAGAACATAAAAAATCAATATCTACCACAGCTAGTGGACCTAATATATAATAAATAAATACATAATATGCACTTTGTACTTGCAATTAATAAGGCACATAGAGGAACTACTGGTTGTACTGAGGTCTTTTTCTCCCCTTATTAATTGCAAGGTAATGTATGATTGATTGCAAGGTAATTTATTATTATTAGCTAAGGTTTTTTTTTGGATTGATTGGTTTAGTTTTGCACATACAATGACAGTCATGAACCTCACTTCTAAGCCAGGATATGTGTAGTATGATATCAGTCTCTCAAATGTATTGCTAGTGTTCGGCGTAGAACTTGCATCATGCACAGACAGCTTCCTTTCTGAGGTTCATAAAATGTAACATGTAGGGGTAGTTTGTCAAGAAGTGCTTGGAAATTCAAACCTGTAGCTCCCAATACAATGGAAATATTTCTGTATATTTTTGCCACATTATATTGGTCTCTGCATTTCTTGATAATTCAGGATCTTCTGCCTCTCCATGCGATTCACAAAATAATCAGTTGGAACCAACACCGCTATTAACAATGTTGTTTTGGTGTTTTTCTCCTTTACCATTGTCAGTTTTCTTCACATCCAGTTTCTTATCCATCAGAATGAGAATGTCTCAGGTGATCATAACCTCTGCATTTTCTGTAATTCTCTTAGAATCATGAACCTAGTGCTTTTCAGGCACAATGATGTTATAGTATTTACAGAGTTTCCAATGAATGAGGTGCACTACTTTATTATAGAAATATAGAAAAAATGATGACACAAAAAGACCACATGGCCTATCTAGTCTGTCCTTCCAACAACTACAACAGTCCCCTTTTTTCCTTTAGAGATCCTCTGTGTTTGTCCCATGCTTTTCTGAATTCAGATACTGTCCTCATCTCTACCACCTCCACTGGGAGACTATTCCACGGATCCACCACTCTTTCAATAAATAAATATTTATGCATATCACTCCTGAATCTATCCCCTTTCACCCTTGTCCCCTAGTAGCAGAACTTTCTTTCAATCAAAAGAGGCTCTCCCCCTGTGCAATTATGCCACAGAGTTATTTAAACGTCTCAATCATATCACCTCTATCCTGCCTTTCCTCTAAGGTGTACCTATTAACATCCTTAAGTCTATCCTCATATGCTTTATAATGAAGACCACTAACCATTTTAGTAGCCACCCTCTGTACTGACTCCATCCTGTTTATATCCTTTTGAAGGTGCAGTCTCCAAATGAGGTCGCACCAAAGACTTATACAGAGGCACAATCACCTCCTTTTTTCTGCTAGCCATTCCTCTCCGTATGCACCCAAGCATCCTTCTGTTTTTTGCCGTCACCTTTTCTATCTGTTTAGCTACTTTAAGATCATCAGACACAACCACGCCTAGGTCCCGCTCTTCTTTAGTGGACAAAAGTACTTCACCCCCTATACTATATTGCTCCCTTGGATTGCTGCAGCCTAAATGCATGACCTTGCATTTTTTAACATTAAATCCCAGCTGCCAAATTCTAGACCATTCTTCAAGCTTCACTAGATCCCTCCTCATGTTATCTACATCTTCCTGGGTGTCTACTCTATTTCAGATTTTGGTATCATTCACAAAGAGGCAAACCTTACCCGACAGCGCTTCTGCTATATCACTAACAAAGATGTTAAAAAGATTATGTCTTTCTGTATAGAAATTTTCTGCCATCGGAAATTCACAGCAATGAGGTGAGTCACTGTTTCCAGGTCTTTCTTACAGAATCAATATATGTCAGTTTTGCCAGTTTTTTAAATGCTTGTTGTAAACCATCTTATCCATAATCTGTTGTCCTAGGCTGAAACTATCAATCTCTTATCCTTCAACTTCAGTTCACTTCTCCTTAACCATTCATATGTCCATTCTTGATTGACAAAGGCTTCTTGGAATAACACTTCAGAAACATAGAAACATGATGACAGAAAAAGACCACATGGCCTATCTAGTCTGTCCTTCCATATCAACAACTACAACAGTCCCCTTTTTACCTTTAGAGATCCTCTGTGTTTGTCCCATGCTTTTTTGAATTCAGTTACTGTCCTCATCTCTACCACCTCCACTGGGAGAATATTCCATGGATCCACTACTCTTTCTGTAAAGAAATATTTCCGCATGTCACTCCTTAATCTATCACCCTTCACCCTCATCCCATGTTCCCTCGTAGCAGAACTTGCTTTCAATTGAAAGAGGCTCTCTCCCTGAACATTTATGCCACGGAGGTATTTAAACATCTCAATCATATCACTTCTATCCTGCCTTTCCTCTAAAGTGTACATATTAATATCCTTCAGTCTGTCCTCATATGCTTTATAATGAAGACCACTAATCATTTTAGTAGCCACCTTCTGCACCGACTCCATCCTGTTCACATCTTTTTGAAGGTGCGGTCTCCAGAAATGCACACTATACTCCAAATGAGTTCGCACCAAAGACTTATACAGAGGCACTATCACCTCCTTTTTTCTGCTAGCCATTCCTCTCCGTATGCACCCAAGCATCCTTCTAGCTTTTGCAGTCACCTTTTCTACCTGTTTAGCTACTTTAAGATCATCAGACACAACCACGCCTAGGTCCCGCTCTTCTTTAGTGGACAAAAGTACTTCACCCCCTATACTATATTGCTCCCTTGGATTGCTGCAGCCCAAATGCATGACCTTACAGTTTTTAACATCAAATCCCAGCTGCCAAATTCTAGACCATTCTTCAAGCTTAGCTAGATCCCTCCTCATGTTATCTACACCTTCCTGGGTGTCTACTCTATTGCAGATTTTGGTATCATCCGCAAAGAGGCAAACCTTATCCGACAGCCCTTCCACTATATCACTAACAAAGATGTTAAAAAGAATCAGACCAAGGACAGATCCCTGGGGCACACCACTGGTAACATCCATCTCCTCAGAGTGAGCTCCATTTACTTGTACTATTTTTCGCCTACCACGCAACCAATTTCTAACCCAAGCAATAACTTTAGGGTCCATCCCTAGGGTGCTCAGTTTGTTTATAAGTCACCTGTGAGGAACAGTGTCAAAGGCTTTACTGAAATCTAAATACACCACATCTAGGGCTGTCCCTCGGTCCAACTCCCTGGTCACCCAGTCAAAGAAATCAATCAGATTTGTCTGACAAGACCTGCCTCTGATGAATCCATGCTGCCTCGGATCCTGTAATCTGCTGGACTCCAGAAACCTCACTATTTTCTCTTTCAGCAGAGTTTCCAATAATTTACTCACCACCGAAGTTAAATTAACCAGCCTGTAGTTTTCAACCACATCCTTACTTCCGCTTTTGTGTAAAGGCACCACATGAGCCTCTCTCCAGTCCTTTGGCACCACTCCTGACTCCAACGAGGCATTGAAAAGGTCAATCAGTGGAGCTGCTAGAACGTCCCCAAGTTCCCTCAGTATTCTAGGGTGTATCCCATCGCTTTGTCTACTTTAAGTTGAGCTAGTTTCTCACGAACACAGTCTTCTGAAAATTGTTCAAGATGTCCCTCACTTCTGTTCCTGTTTGTGGGTGTTTTCTGAGGTCCTGCTCCTGGTTCATCATCTGTGAACACAGAACAGAAATATTTGTTAAGCAATTCCGCTTTATCCTTATCAGCTTCTACATATTCCTCCCCTGCACCCTTGAGTCTGACAATATCACTTTTGGCAGAAGCTGTAATGGGGGCAACAGATTGAACAATACGATTTTTCCCAGCCATTGTTCTGTTCGTGGAGCTTTGGTATCTGTTAAAGCAAAAGAGAGATCTACCAAGTACCAGCCGGTTTCCCAGCTGTCTTTTCAAAGAAAAAGCAGTTAAATCTCTATAATTATATTCAAAATGTGCTGGTCCAATTCTCTGTGTTTTGTTAAATGGGGAGGTGCCCTATAAAGCAAGACTGCTCACTAGGGGTGGGTGGGAGTTGGGGTGGGTTGGGAGGGAACTAACACATGATTAGGTGTTAGCAGTTCCCAAAGCTGAGGAGGTTACTAGAGTTCAACAACCTACTCTGCTCAAGGAAAGTTCCACTAAAGCACCAAAAAGTAACCTTGCTTTAAAAATATACAAAAACCACTTTATTTGTGCTTTTGCCACTTGTATTTCCTCGTTTGTTGATCTGATTCTTCAAAGAGGTTTTTCTCTTGTTTTGCAAATTCTGTTACTTCCTTTCCTGTGTGTGGCTATGGATTCTCACTCATTTCTTCTATATTGCTTCTGGGATACCCCATATGGACATGTGCACATAGCAATTATGAACAAATGAATGTGGATGTGTAGAAACACCGACCTGCTGGTGCCAACCCTATGTAAAGATCAACTGGCAGCCCTTCATTACTTATGACCTAAGGCTTTTCCACAGCATCTCTTCCAGGGGAGAGAGAGGGTAGCTGGACATGGTCATCTTCCTCCACTAAGTCAGGCACTGGATTGTATGAAGACTACTGTATCCTTCAGGTTCCCCCTGAGTTCATCAAACAAGCATGTCAGCTGACAGATGGAAGAACTCAGCTTTCCACTTGGTTGATCACTGATTTGGGAGTGGTTATCTACTATCATGTTAAGGGGAACTTCATTTTTTTTCTGGAGAAAGGTGCACAGCCCACTTTACCCTCTCTGTCACTTGTCTCCTCTTGACCCTCCAAACATGTCTCTGCCTGACAGTCTGCCCACTCTTTTCTTTCTGTGGCTGCTGTTCAGAAGCTTCCCTGCCCTTGCTAACACTTTCTGGGACTCCATCTGAGTAATTTGCTCCTGTATCTCAGCTGGATGTGTGGAAGTCTGGATTCCCTTGCTTTCTCTGTCCTCCCCCAACTTCCCTGTGGCACCTGCTGCATGGAAACCCTGCTGGAGCTGTTCCTCCATGGTTTGCTTTATATGCACCATTGCAACCCTATAACAAATACTGTATATGTTATGATTTCCCCAGCAGACTCTCACTCTCTTGAATCCATCATATGCTGCAGCTGCACAGACTGGACATCTCTCTTCATGTTTCTAACTGGCCAGTACTCTCACTGTTCCTCACAGCACAGAGACAGATACCAAGGTGACATTCTGTCTAGAAGAGAGGTGGGAGATTTTAGTGTGCCATTATGGATAGCTCGGGGTAACATATACCAAAGGTTACTTGCACACTTAACGCACAGTCATGGTTACTATGTACTAACTGGCATGTAGTATGCTGGTACCTTAATAACACAACATGCTCCCTACTGTGCTACCATTTTTGCATTAATACCAGAAATCTTAGTGCACTTTAGTAAACATGCTCCTAGGTTAATCCAATAAAAAGGCATCCCCCAAAACTTGTTCTTTGATCCTTGTTTCATAACGTGAATCCCTCTGAGGAGGTGAATTCTTGGATGAAGATACATCAGGAATAAATTGAGGATCTTCAAAAAGTTTGAAAAAATAAAGACTGTGTAAAGACAGAGGTAAAGAGTGACACTCTCACTTGGTTTGCAGCTTGTCGTGCTGTGAGGGCTTGCGTGCATCAGTGATGCTGAGAGCTAAACTATCGGTAGTTTAACTACTGGCAGGGTCTCCCAAGATGGACAGCTGAGGTACCAGACCAAGACAAACCACCCATCTGGGCAGCAGCAGAATGGGACAGTGTTGACGGTGGAGGATCACATTTTTGTGACAACGGCAACAACATCAAACTTAAGCTGCGCGGAAGAAAGGCCTGGCAATCTACTTCTGTATCTTGCAATGAAAACTCAATGGATAGTTACAACAAAACAAATTGTGCTATGGTGCTGGAAGATGAGACCCCCAGGTCAGAAGGCACTCAACTAGCTACTGGGGAAGAACTGAAGACTTTTCAGAGTAAAGCCAGCATTTATGATGTGGTTGGATCAAAGCCCTCGGGAAGTCTGACTGCTGATATAGCTGCGCATGAAATGAGAGTCAGAAGCTGTAAAGATGTCTTACACATTGGAACATGGAACGTAAGAAGCATGAACCAAGGGAAGTTGGAGGTGGTAAAGAATGAAATGGAACGTGTACAACTTGATCTGTTGGGTGTCAGCGAACTGAAATGGACTGGCATGGGGCACTTTGCATCAGATGATCACATGGTCTACTATGCTGGAAATGAAAGACAAAGAAGAAATGGTGTTGCATTTATAATAAAGAAGAAACTTGCAAGAACTGTAATGAAATACAATGCAGTCAGCGAACGCTTAATCTCTATTCGTCTACGAGGATTGCCTATCAACACAACTATAATTCAAGTATATGCCCCAACAACAGCTGCTGAAGAGAATGAAATTGAAGAGTTCTATGAACAAGTACAAGCTGAAATTGACAGAACATGCAAACAGGATATCCTGATAGTCATGGGTGACTGGAACGCAAAAGTTGGCAACAAAGAAGAAGGCAAAGTAGTTGGAAAATATGGACTTGGCAACAGAAATGAAGCTGGAGAAAGACTGATAGAATTCTGCAAGACCAATGATCTATGTAATGCAAAAACTCACCCCAATTCCAACAAAATTTGTTTCTTAATGGCAAAACCACTCAAAAATGGTTGTTTCAAAACATTAAAGTTCAAATAGAATAGCGGAATAACTCAAAAGTGGCCAGCAAGGTCTCAGCATTTCATGGGCAATGGCAAATGTTATCAAGACAAAAGTCCAGAAACTGCCACTCAACTGAAGCCCGATAACATCAACGACCCGCTGCCAACACCTTCCACTATATTAAAAACTTTTCACCAAAATGAACAGTGAACAATAAACAAGCGACCATAACAGCCCCCAAACAAACTTAGCTTTTAAAATACAAAAGGCAGGAGTTGAAGACCGGCCGCTGCCCCGACGTTACTAATAAGCTCTTGAACGTTTCGCGAGAAAACTCGCTGCATCAGGGGAAAATGCTGAAAAAATAAGAAACAAACATTAACCGAACCATACATTACTAAAAAGCCAGAACAAAAAAGCACCCATTCCCAACACACAACCAAAACTGCGAGAAGATAACTTACTTCCAAACAGCAGCCAAACTAGCACCTCAACGGTGCTGCAAAAGACGCCGCGCATGCTCATCCCACCAAACACACTGCCCTACACATAAATAACAACTCATGACGTCAACAGGGATCTCCCGGCGAAATGCTCCGCCCCCTCTTTTTCATTTGGAGAAAGTTAATTAAAGGCAGATCACCCAATCGATACGGAGATTTAGACCCCCCGGCACAACGGTCTGGAGCTTAAAAATCCATTTCTGTTCACACATTAAAAGGGACTGCTCCCTACTCTTGCCATCCCTTCCAGCCAAACCTTGATCCAAACAAAAGCATCGTAACTCCAAAAACTGATGATTAAATTCGACACAATGAGGAACCAAAGGTGCCTCGCGGAGAGAACATTTCAGCCTGCTTTTATGTTCAATGATACATTTCCGAAATGCCCTACAAGTACTGCCCACATATAGCAGACCGCAAGGACACATGACCGCGTACACTACAAACACAGAATCACAAGAGGTCTGATGTCTAAACTTACACTGTACCCTGTGATATACTAGCTGGGACATTACATTGATATTTACACTCCACTACGTGCCCTTACGAACTGTTTGGTAGACCAATGATCTATTCATCTCAAACACCTTCTTCCAGCAACACAAGCGGCGACTATACACATGGACTTCACCGAATGGATTATATAAAAATCAAATTGACTAAATATGTGGAAGTCAACGATGGAAAAGCTCTGTAACATCAACAAAGACAAAACCTGGAGCTGACTGTGGTATAGATCATCAACTACTAGTATGCAAACTCAAGCTAAAGTTGAAAAAGAGCAAACCACTCATGAATGCAGTAAAATATGACCTTGAGAATATACCACTGGAATTTAAAGACTGCCTGCAAAATGGATTTGCTGCTTTAGATACAAAGGACAGAGCTCCGGAAGAGTTATGGAATGACATCAAGAAGGTTGTGTTGGAAGAAAGCGAGAAGTCTCTACAAAAGGTGAAAAAGCAAAAACGGCCAAAATGGATGACGGAAGAAACTCTGAAAATTGCACAGAAACGCAGAGAAGCTAAAGCCAGAGGAGAAAGAAAGACAATCGCAGAACTCAACAGAGATTTCCAACGTGCAGCAAGACAGGACAAGGAAAAGTAGTACAATGACACTTGCAAGGAAATAGAAGCAGAAACTATTAGAGGAAGAACAAGATTGGCTTTCCTAAAGCTACGAGAGTTAAAGAAAAAGTTCCAGCCTCGAATTGGAATGTTACAAGATGCTCAAGGTTCTATGTTGAATGATGCTGAGAAGATCAAGAAAAGGTGGAAGGAACATACAGAGTTTTTATATGATAAAGATCAAGTGGACCAACAGCCGTTTCAACCTGTACCTTATGATCGGGAACCATTGGTGATGAAAGAAGAAGTTGAAGCAGCATTGAAAGCCTTATCAAAGAACAAAGCACCAGGCATTGATAGCATTCCCACAGAAGTATTGCAGCAATCTGATGCAGCTGTTACCGTACTCACAAGGCTCTGCCAAGAAATATGGAAGACAACATGATTATGTTATAATTTGTAAATAGTTACCCCTGTTATCCAAGTTACTTTTGCCTGATCAACTGTAAACACAAAGTACCATCGGAAATGTGTAAATTTTTTGTTCATTGTAAACCGTGCTGATGCTGAATAGTGCGGTATAGAAGAGACTATAAATAAAATAAATAAACATCATGGCCAACTGACTGGAAAAGATCTGTGTTTATACCAATACTAAAGAAAGTTGATCCAACTGACTGTGGAAATTATCACACAATCGCTCTGATCCCACATGCCAGCAAGATTCTACTGAAGATTATTCAAAAGAGACTACAACCATACCTGGAACAAGAACTACCTGAAGTGTAAGCAGGGTTCAGGAAAGGACGAGGAACGAGAGACATCATTGCGGATGTGAGATGGATCCTTGAAAAGACTAAAGAATACCAAAAGGATATCTATTTGTGCTTTATCGACTATAGCAAGACTTTTGACTGTGTAAACCATGAGAAACTCTGGGCCACATTAAGAAGCATGGGTATACCAGAACACCTGATCGTTCTCTTGCGCAATCTGTACATTGATCAAGAAGCAACAGTTCGAACGGAACAAGGAGAAACAGAATGGTTTAAAATAAGCAAAGGTGTAAGACAAGGCTGCATACTTTCCCCCTACCTGTTTAATTTATATGCAGAACAAATCATCAGAGAAGCAGGATTGTATGAAGACAACAGAGGTGTGAAGATTGGTGGAAGACTCATCAACAACCTTCGCTATGCTGATGATACCACATTACTGGCTGAAAGTGAAGATGATCTGAAACATTTGCTTCTCACAACCAAAGAACATAGTCTCAAAATGGGCCTGCACCTTAATGTAAAGAAGACAAAGATCATGACAACTGGCATAATCAACAGGTTCATCATTGAAGGAGAAGAAATTGAAATTGTGAACAACATTAACCTACTTGGATCAACTATCAATAAAGAAGCAACAAGCAGTCAAGAAATCAGACGACGTATTGCTCTTGGCAGAATGGCTATGAAAGACCTAGATAAGATTGTCAAGAGCAGAGATGTCTCTCTCCATACAAAGATTCGACTTGTTCAAGCCATGGTATTTTCAATAACATCATATGGATGTGAAAGCTGGACAGTGAAAAAGATAGACAGGAAGAAAATTGATGCCTTTGAATTATGGTGCTGGCAGCGAATACTGTGTATACCATGGACTGCCCGAAGAACAAACCAGTCGGTACTAGAGGACATCAAACCTAAGCTTTCTTTAGAAGCTCAGATGACAAGACTTCGACTTTCATACTTTGGACACATCATGCGAAGAGAGAGATCATTAGAGATAAGACATTATGCTTGGCAAGATAGAAGGTCAACGCAAAAGAGGAAGGCCAGCAATGAGATGGATCGATACAATAACAGCAGCTACGGGTACCAGTCTGTCAACAATGAGCCGCCTGACTGAAGACCGAATACAATTTAGGATAGCTATCCAGAGGGTCGCCATGAATCGACTCCGACTCGACGGCACTTAACAACAACAAAGAGTGACAATCGTGCTACTACTGATCATTTGTATAGTGCTACAAGGCACTATACAGGCACATGAAAACAATGGTCCTTGTTCATCAGTTTACAGTCTAGTCCAGACAGACAACACAAAATCTGAGAAGGATATATCTAGGGGAATGATAAGGAAACATATAGGAGACTAAGCAGATCAGGATCCAAAAGTGGCCAGATAAGAACATAAGATATGCCATACTGGGTCAGACCGAGGTCCATCAAGCCCAGTATCCTGTTTCCAACAGTGGCCAATCTAGGTCATACGTACCTAACAATATCCCCAAAAGACACAGGTTCCACAATGCTTGTACTGGGTCAAGCATTGATTATCCTGGGTCCCTTTTTAATAGTGGTTTATGGACCTTTCCTCCAAGAACTTGTCCAAACCTTTTTTGAACCCAGCTACACTAACAGCCCTTACTACATCCTCCGGTAACAAATTCCAGAGTTTGATTACACATTGAGTGAAAAAATATTTTCTCTTGTCTTAAATAGTTTACCCTGTAGCTTCATTGCATGTCCCCTAGTCTTTCTATATTCTGATAGCGTAAACAATTGATCCACGTTTACCCGCTCCACTCCATTCATTAATTTATAGACCTCTATCATATCTCCCCTTAGCCGTCTCTTTTCCAGGTTGAAGAGCCCCAACCTTTGTAGCCTCTCTTCATAGGAGTAGCCTTCCATCCCCTTCACCATTTTGGTGGCTCTTCTCTGAAACTTTTCTAATAATGCTATGTCCTTTTTAAGATACGGTGACCAGAACTGCACACAATATTCAAGGTGCGGTCGTACCATGGAACGATACAGAGGCATTATAATATCCTTTGTTTTATTTTCCATCCCTTTCTTTATGATACCTAGCATTCTATTTGCTTTCTTGGCTGCCGCTGCACACTGGGCAGAGGGTTTTAACATGACTCCTAAATCTTTTTCTTGGGTGGTGGTTCCCAATGTGGAACCTTGCATTGTGTAACTATAGTGTGGGTTGTTCTTTCCTAGGTGCATAACTTTGCACTTGTCCACATTGAATTTCATCTGCCATTTGGATGCCCAGTCTTCCAATTTATCCAGATCCTCCTGCAGTTTTCCACAATCCTCTTGGGTTTTAACAACTTTAAACAGTTTTGTATCATCCGCAAATTTGATAACCTCATTCGTTATTCCCTTTTCCAGGTCATTTATGAATATGTCAAAAAGTAGCAGACCCAGTACAGATCCCTGGGGTACTCCACTATTCACCTTTTTCCATTGGGAATATTGGCCATTTAGCCCTACCCTCTGCTTTCTTTTAACCAGTTCCCGATCCACAATAGTACACTGCCTCCTATCCCATGACTTTTTAGTTTCGCCAAAAGTCTCTGATGAGGGACCTTATCAAAAGCTTTCTGAAAGTCCAGATACACTATATCAACCGACTCACCTTTGTCTACCTGTTTATGCACACCTTCAAAAAAACATATCAGATTAGTAAGACAAGATCTTCCTTGTCTAAAGCCATGTTGGCTGTCTCCCATTAGGCCATGACTATCTACGTGCTGTGTAATTTTGTTCTTTATGATGGTTTCTACCATTTTCCCCGGTACTGACGTCAGACTCACCGGTCTGTAATTTCCCAGGTCACCCCTGGAACCCTTTTTAAAGATTGGTGTTACGTTGGCGACCCTCCAATCTTCAGGTATTACAGATGATTTTAATGAAAGTTCACAGATTACTAATAGCAGGTCTGCAATCTCATATTTCAGTTCTTTCAACACTCTTGGATGTATACCATCCGGTCCAGGTGATTTGCTACTATTCAGTTTATCAAATAGTTGTAATATATCTTCCCAGTGTAGCGATATTTCTCTCAATTCCTCTGCAGTATCACCTTTAAATACCACTTCAGTATTGGGTAACATCCCTACATCTTCCTCAGTAAAGAATTCATTCAGTCTCTCTGCTATAGCCTCGTCTCCTCTTACTGCCCCTTTTACCCCTCTATCATTTAATGGCCCAACGGACTCTCTCACAGGCCTTTTGCTACGAATGTACTTGAAAAAGTCTTTATTTCGTGTTTTTGCTTCCGTAGCAAGTTCCTTCTCAAATTCTCGCTTTGCGTGCCTTATCAATGCTTTGCATTTAACTTGCCAGTGCTTGTGCTGTTTCCAGTTTTCTTCGTTTGACTCTTTTTTTCCATTTCCTGAAGGATTCTTTTTTGGCAGCAACAGCCACTCTGACCTCACCTTTAAACCATGCTGGCAGTTTTTTGGACTTTCTTCCACTTTTCTTAATGCGTGGAATACAGCTGGTCTGGGCTTCGAGGATAGTATTTTTAAATAACACCCAAGCTTGCTGTAAGTCTTTAACCTTTGCAACCGCTCCTTTTAGTTTTTTCTTAACTATATTCCTCATTTTATCATAGTCTCCCTTTTGAAAGTTAAAAGGTAGTACTGTGGATTTCTTTACTATCCCTCTTCCACTAATTAAATCAAACACGATCATGCTATGATCACTATTGCCAAGTGGTCCCAACACCCTTATTTCTTGCACCAGATCTGGCGTTCCACTAAGGACTAGGTCCAGTATGGCTTCCCCTCTGGTCGGTTCATGAACCAGCTGCTCCAAGAAGCAGTCATTTATTTCATCTAGAAACTTTATCTCCCTAGCTTGTCCTGCCGTAACACTGACCCAGTCGATACCAGGGTAATTGAAATCACCCATTATTACTACTCTGCTGTGACTTTTGTTAGCTTCCTTGATTTCTTTGAGCATTTCATCATCCATTTGTTCATTCTGGCCAGGCGGTCGATAGTATACTCCCACTGCCATCGCCTTCCCTTTTTTACATGGAATTTCAATCCATAGAGATTCTACAGCAAATTTTGTTTCCTGCAAAACTTTAATCCTTTCTGACTCAATGCCCTCTCTAACATAGAGCGCAACTCCTCCACCAATTTGATCAGTTCTATCATTACGATATAGTTTGTATCCAGGTATCACAGTGTCCCACTGGTTATCCTCCTTCCACCATGTCTCTGAGATTGCAATCATATCTAACCTCTCATTTAGTGCTATATATTCTAATTCTCCCATCTTATTGTTTAGACTTCTAGCATTTGCATACAAGCATTTTAGAGACTGTATTTTATTAATATTAATCTGGCTATTGGTAGGCATGGGTAATTTGGAATCTTTACGCTCTGTCTGCACCTTACTCAAGGGCATTTGGGCTACTATACTCTTTTTTGGAACCTCGCTGCTTTTGGTAGTATCCTTCAAGGATACCTTCGTCCGAACCATGCGCTCCTGGGCGACTGTCGGCTTTATCCTATTTTCTAGTTTAAAAGCTTCTCTATCTCCTTTTTAAAGGTTAATGCCATCAGTCTGGTTCCATCCTGATTAAGGTGAAGCCCATCCCTTCGGAAGAGCCCCTCCTTTCCCCAGAATGTTCCCCAGTTCCTAACAAATCCAAAACCCTCATCCTTGCACCATTGTCTCATCCACGCATTGAGACTCCGGAGCTCTGCCTGTCTTTTGGGTCCTGCACGTGGAACAGGAAACATTTCGGAGAACGCTATCCTGGAAGTTCTGGATTTCAACTTCCTACCTAAAAGCTTAAATTTAGCCTCCAGAACTTCCCTACCACATTTTCCTATGTCATTGGTACCAACATGTACCAAGACAGCAGACTCCTCCCCAGCACTATCTATGATCCTATCTAGGCGGTGCGTGAGGTCTGCTACCTTCGCACCAGGCAGGCATGTTACCAGGCGATCCTCACGTCCACCAGCCACCCAGCTATCTACATTCCCAGTGATTGAATCACCAACTATGACAGCTGTCCTGAATCTCCTCTCATGGGGAGATGTGAGCTTTCAGCCTGGATTTGAAAAGGGCCAGAGATGAAGCCTGATGTACAGACTCAGATAGTTTATTCCAGGCATAAGGAGCAGCAAGTGAAAGGATTGAAGTCTGAAGATAGCAGTAGAAGAGAAGGGCACAGATAGAAGCGAAGAGGGGTTATATGAGCATATCGAGGCTGGTGGAAGATTAGCCCTGCAGCTGAGTTTTGAACATATTGAAGGGGAGAGAGATGATTCAGAGGAAGACCAGCAAGCAGGGGGTTGCAGTAATCTAGATGGGAGGAGACTAAAGAGTAGATAAGTGTCTTAGAAGTGTGTTCAGAAAGGAAGGGGCAAAGTTAGCTGATGTTAGAGAGAAAGAGTAGTTACTCACCTGTAACAGGTGTTCTCCAGGAGCAGCAGGAATCAGTCCTCACATATGGGTGACGTCGGCGCCGACGGAGCCCCCGTGCGGAGCATTTCCCCAGCTTTCAAAGAAAGCCTTTGGGAATGCAGCGCGCATGTGCGGTCCCCTTTCCGCCCAAGGGTGCCATCTTGCTCAGTCTGATGACATAGCTAAAAGACAGCAAAAATAACAAAATGAATCATATGACTGCAACTCCAAGGGGAGGAGGGAGGGTTGTGAGGACTGATTCCTGCTGTTCCTGGAGAACACCTGTTACAGGTGAGTAACTACTCTTTCTCCAGGACCAAGCAGGAAGTCAGTCCTCACATATGGGACTCCCCAGGTTAAGGCTACCAGAGACCCAAAGCTGAAAAAATGAGCTCCCTCTAGAGCCTCAGCATGTGAGAAAAGAATCTTCTCTGAGAACGCCCCAGAACGGTAGCCCAACACCAGGGCTGGAGGGTAGGAGTTGCCTAAACCCCAAAGAGATTATGGAGTACCGCCTGTCCGAAAGCACTGTCTCTGCGGGACTCCCTCTTGAGGCAGTAGTGGGCCGCAAAAGTCTGGCTTGAAGACCAAGTAGCGGCCCGGCCAACGGAACAGAGCGGAGATGAGCCACTGACGCAGCCTTCGCCCTGACACGGTGAGCCGTAACTCGACCCTGCAAGGAGAGGCCGGCTGCCCTGTAAGCCCAGGCGATACAGTCGGCTACCCAGATGGACAAAGTATGCTTGGAGACAGGTAACCCCAACTTATTGGGGTCAAAAGAGACGAAGAGCTGAACAGCCCTCCGGTGCTCCCGCGTACGGTCAAGGTAGAAGGATAACGCCCTCCTACAGTCCAGGGGATGCAAGACCATCTCAGCCCGGCTGGCATGCGGCCTGGGAAAGAAAGTTGGAAGAACCACCTCCTGATTGAGGTGGAAGGAGGAGACAACCTTTGGAAGGAACTTAGGGTGAGTCCGTAAGGTATTTTATGACTTTTTATGTATTTTATTATTGTACACCGCCTTGATTGTTTTGAAAGGCGGTTTTTATCAAATTATTAAACCTTAAACCTTCCTATAGAACCTAGTATATGGTGCATCAGATACTAGGGCCTGAAGCTCACTCACTCGCCTTGCTGAGGTAAGAGCTACCAAAAACAATGTTTTCCAGGAAAGAAAGCGCAAAGGACGAGTAGCCATAGGCTCAAATGGTGGGCAAGTAAGTTGTTGCAAGACCACATTTAAATCCCACTCAGGGGCAGGCGGACGAACTGGAGGCTTAAGTAAAAGCAGGCCTCTGAGGAAGCGAGCCACCAAAGGATGGCCTGAGAGAGACTGACCCTCCACCGGTGAGTGGTGCGCTGAAAGAGCACTAAGATGAACTCTAACAGAATTGGACTTAAGGCCTAGGTTGGACAGGTGAAGCAAATACTGCAGCACCACTGGTACCAGGCATGAGAAAGGATCCTCGTTGTGTTGAGCACACCAGGCAGAGAATCTACGCCACTTAAGGGCATAAGACTTTCGAGTGGACTGCCTCCTAGAGGCCAAGACCACGTCCTCCACTTCTCTAGGCAGCAGTAAGGGTGCTATAACTACCCTTTCAGCAGCCAGGCCATAAGACTGAGGGACTGGAGGTTGGGGTGTAAGAGAGATCCCTGCTCCTGAGACAGGAGATCTGGTTGCATCCCCAGAGGAAGAGGAGTGTCCGCCGCTAGTTGCAAAAGAAGTGGGAACCACGGTTGCCTTAGCCATCTGGGGGCCACTAGGATTACCGAAGCCTTGTCCCGGAGCACTTTGAATAGTGTCTGGGGCACTAGAGGCGTGGGAGGAAACGCATATAGGAGGCCTGTAGACCACAGAATGAGAAACACATCCGTTGAGAGGATGCGGTTGTCTGGAGCAGAACTTGGGCAGTTGACGGTTCAGAGGACTGGCAAAGAGATCTATGGTTGGAAGACCTCATCTTAAGAAGATCTGTTGAACCACCAGAGGATTCAACTGCCATTCGTGTGGCTGCAGGATCCTGCTCAATCTGTCTGCCAGGTAATTCTCCTGTCCAGGGAGATAGAGCACTTTGAGAAGTATGCCATGATTGACTGCCCAGGAGCACAGGTTCTGCGCTTCCTGACATAGAAGTCGGGACCCTGTGCCCCCGTTTGTTCACATAGAACATAGCAACTTGATTGTCCGTCTGGACTAAGACGGACTGGTGAAAGATGACATGAGAGAAGGTCCTCAGGGCCAAGCGAATAGCTCTCAGTTCCAAGAGATTGATTTGCTGTGCGGCCTCCCAAGGAGACCACAGGCCTTGAGTGCATGCTCCCTGGCAATATGCACCCCAACCTTGAAGAGAAGCATCGGTTGTCAGTACTTGAGAGTGTGGAGGTGCCTGAAAAGGCACCCCTTGCACCAGATTCGGAAGATGAAGCCACCACTGTAGAGAAGACTAGTAGCTTGGACACCCTCACTCTGTCCTTCAGGTTTCCCATGGCTTGGTGCCACTGAGTCCTGAGACCCCACTGAGCTGGTCTCATGTTTAGATGGGCATTTAGGGTTACATGGACAGTGGAAGCCATGTGGCCTAAGAGCCTCAGGACTTGCCTGGCGGAGACCAGAGAATTGCTTTGAAATTGACTGGCCAGATCCATCAACCTGTGGGCCCTGTCCATGGGTAAAAAGGCCTTTGCCTGAAGGGTGTCCAGTCTTGCCCCTATAAACTCCATATTCTGTGAGGGGCGCAAAGTGGACTTTGCGAAGTTTATAACAAACACCAGATGCTGGAGTAGAGCGACAGTGCGAAGGGTGGCTTGACTGGCCTCCTGCGGGGACTGGCCCCTGATGAGCCAGTCATCCAGGTATGGAAAGACAAAGAGTCCTTGCACCCTGAGGTAGGCCGCCACCACCGCTAGGCACTTGGTGAATACCCTGGGGGCGGAGGTTAGGCCAAAAGGTAGTACTTTGTACTGATAATGATTTCCTCCCACTACAAATCGAAGATATTGTCTGTGGTCTGGATGAATAAGGATGTGAGTATAAGCATCCTTTAGGTCTAAGGAGCATAGCCAATCTCCCTGCTGGAGGTAGGGCAGCAGGATTCCAAGGGTAAGCATCTTGAACTTTTCCCTTTCCAGGAACTTGTTGAGATTCCGCAAGTCTAGGATGGGCCTGAGGCCTCCTGTTCTTTTTGGTATTAGAAAGTACCAGGAATAGAAGCCTTGACCCCTCAGGTGGTGGGCCACTGGTTCCACTGCTTGTTCCTTTACAAGACTTGCTAACTATTGCAGGAGTAAGTCCCTGTGTAGAGGAAGTCTTGGAGGCTCCCCTGGAAAGTAGGAGAGGGGTACCTGGTGGAAGTGGAGGAGATAGCCCTTCTGGACTATGCTTAGTACCCAGGTATCCCTTGTTACGGCTGGCCACCTGTGGGCATACAGGGCCAGCCGGCCTCCTGTGCTGATAGAGGCCAGCTGAGGAGGAGAGGCTATGCCACTGGAGTCAAAACCCCGCTCCCTGCTGTGCAGGAGCCGGAGCTGGTGGCTTGGGGGTTTTCTGCCTATGGGGCCCATGTCCCTGCCCCTTGGCCTGCTGACCCTGTTGGGGAGCTACAGAGGCCTGAAAATGAGGGTAGGTTTTATAGGCAGATGACTTCCTCGGGTAAAAGGTCTTTTTTCCCCGAGCCCTTCTTCTTCTGAGAAGGGGCAGAGGTTTTCCTGGACAGCCTTGTCCGGGTAAGAGTCTCGGTCTCGAGTTCTGCAGCCTTTTCAGCCATGGGCTTGCCAAAGAGGTTCTCACCTCGGCAGGGGACATCGACCAACTTGACCTGCACCCATGGCTCGAGGTCCGATGACTGTAGCCAAGCCTGACGGCGTGCACCGATGCCGGCCGTGGCTACCTGGGCCAAAGCCTCAAAGCCATCATAGGCTGCTCGAGAGATAAACTTCGAGCACTCTCGGATACCCGATGAATGGACCTCGGAGAGACCAGCAGAGAAACCGGCAATCTCCTTTGCCAGGTCTCGAAGGTACATGCCCATGTACAGCTGGTAGGTCTGGACATGGCAAGCAAACATAGAGCCCTGGAAGCCCTTCTTACCGAGGGCATCCAGGTTCCGGGCCTCCCGGCCGGGAGGCACCAAGGAGTGCATCTTCTGACTCTTCAGACGATGCATGGCTGATTCCACAACCATGGAGTGGTGCGGTAATTGTGCCTTTTGGAACCCGGGGCTCTTGCGGACTTGATAGATGGAATCGACCCACTTGCTCAAAACCGGTGTCGAGGCCGGCGCCTCCCACATGCGGAAGAGCAACCGCTCCAGCATCGGAGGAACTGGTACAGTAAAGGCCTTCTTGGGAGGAGAGTCATACTGCAGGGCCTCGAGCTCCTCGGCTCGAGGCTCCTCCTTGGGATCCGCGGGGAATGCCAAGGCCTTGGCCATATCCCGCACGAAGTCCGAGAATCGGGTATCCTCCGGGGGGGGGGGGGAGGGGACCTTCTCTGAGGTTTGGACTCTGGCGAGTCCGATGGGACACACTGAGTCCGAAAGGTGTCCAGTGACTCCTCATCCTCCGTTTCCCAGTTGGACCCCTCGGAGGAGGAATCAAGCGGCTCCGGTTGGGCAGGCACTGATGCCATCCACCCCGACGCCAAGGGTACCGGCGTCGTTGACCTCGGTCCCGAACGGGAGGCTGAGGAAGACCCTGGCCGAGGATCGACTCAAGAGCGCATGGACTCGAGGATCGGCTCAGCCTCCGGGGTCAACTTGGACATCAATGTCCCGGTGGTCGGAGCAGATGCACCAGTGAGACCGGCGATCAGTGCCCGCTGCTGTTCCATAAAGGCAGCCAAGCTGCACTCCAAGGCCGTCAACCTGAGTCCAAGCTCAGGAGACTCAGCAGCCCCCGACTCGGGCCCCCATGGCGTCAGGCCCGATGTTGGCTCCCCCGGAGGAGAGTCCACGAGGACTACAGTACTCACGTGACCCGGGGACTCCAACTCCTCACGAGGCTGTTTGGCAGGCCTCTCCGACTCCGAAGACACGGGACGGTGCTCGGGGCTATGTGACCCGGCCCTCGAGGAGCCAAGTGCATCCACCGATGCCGCCGTCGCAGGTTTTTTCTTCCTGCGATGTTCCCGCGAGGGAGACCCCCTCTCAGAGGAGCCTCGGCGATGCTCAGGACCGGAGTCCCGAGACGTCGAGGCCTCTGACGAAGTCTGGGTCCGTCTGGACGCGGAGTCAGAGAAGATTCTTTCGTTTTGGTGCTGCCGACTCCTCAACGCCTTCGAGGACATCTTCCCACACGGGCCACAGATCATTGGGTCATGATCGGGTCCGAGGCAACGGAGGCAGCAGTCATGTGTGTCGGTGAGAGACATAAGTTTCTTACACCAATCACACTTCTTAAACCCGCTGGCAGCCATCGGGGGAAAAAGGGCCCCTGCGAGGTCAAAAGACAGGGCTGCCAGTGAAAAATAGAAAAATGGCGCATACGCTAGTCACTAAGGACAAAAACCGAAAAAAGAAGTCCGGGCTCGATACCGACGTATCGGGCCCAAGTGGGAAAGGGAAACTGGCGTCGAACCGAAGAAAACGGGTCCACGCAGAATAAAATCAACTTTTTCCTCGGGTGAAAACGAAACACGTCCATCGGGCTCCGCGGAAAAAAGAAGACTGAGCAAGATGGCACCCTTGGGCGGGAAGGGGACCGCGCATGCGTGCTGCATTCCCAAAGGCTTTCTTTGAAAGCTGGGGAAATGCTCCGCACGGGGGCTCCGTTGGCGCCGACGTCACCCATATGTGAGGATTGACTTCCTGCTTGGTCCTGGAGAAAGAAATAACAGGTTTTGGCTATCAGTTGGATGTGTGTGGAGGAGAGAGAGGAGTCAAAGATGACCTCAAGGTTGTGAGCTGAGGAAACAGCATTATCCACAGAGAATGAGAAAGGAGGAAGAAAGGAGGTGAGTTTTGGCATGTTCAGTTTCAAATGGTGGTGAGAGATTTACACATGTTCAGTTTCAAATGGTGGTGAGAGGGTTAACAGGGTACTGACATGTGTGACTTGTTGCTGATGGAGTGCTTTATGGATCAGAACCAATGTTTTATACTTGATCCGAGCTTCTAGCGGGAGGATATGGAGATCTCTCAAGATGATCATCTTTTTGGATGATCCTTATTGTTATATTGAGGGATGTCTGTAGTGGGTTAAGGGTGGCAGTTGGTAGACCATGGTATATGGCATTGCAAAAATCTAGGTGGGGGAGTATTATTACTTGCATGATTGTTCTAAAGTCCTGTGGGTCTATGAGTTGTCTGAGGTGTTGTAACATCTTGGCTTTGAAGAATATTATTCTTGCTGTCTTTGTAATTTGTTGTTGAATGAAAGCGTTTGATCAAGAATGGTTCCTAGATATTTTATGTGAGACTAGACTTTTATCTGTGTCGTTCCCAGGGTGATGTGTGTTGGGGGGGGGGGGGAGGTAAAGTGTGGTCCTTGGTAACAAATAATGCTTCTGTCTTTCTGAGGTTTATTGTGAGGTTGTTTACATGGAGCCATTTGTCAACATCATTGAAGCAGTTTGTTAACTGCAGATTAGTTGGATTTACAGTTGTGATGGCTCCATAGAGCATTATGTCATCTACGTATATGTGGAAATTGATGTGGGACCTTATTATGGAGCAGAGGGGTTGAAGGTAAATTTTGAAGAGCATAGCTGAGAGTGCAGATCCCTGTGGTATTCCTTGGGTTTGTTGAAATGGGGGAGGGGGGAGGTGGTGGTGCGTGTGCAAATTAGTTGGTGTCTGTCTGTGAGGTATGATCTGAACCCTTGGAGAACTTTATTTTGCATGCTAATTTCTTGAAGTCTGTATAGTAAAATGCTGTGTGAGACGGTATCAAAAGCTGCAGATATGTCCAGGAAGATCAGGGTGAATCCAGAGGGCTTGGTTTGTATTCCTTTGGTTAGGGTGCTTATTTGGGAGATCATAAGGGTTTCCACCCCATGAGATGGGCGAAAGCCATGTTGTTGTGAGTCGAGGATATTGTTTGTGTCCAAATGGTCTTGCAGTTTTATTTATTTATTTATTTATTTATACATCTCTTCTATACCGCCACTTCCAGCGATCAGTGGCGGTTTACAAGTAAACAAAATTTAATAATAGCATGCTATTATTTTACATAGAACGGGTTTAGAAACTATTTTACATAGAACAGGTTTTGAACTATTTTACATAGAACATTTTAGTAAAAAGAACAGTAAATACAAAGAATAGTAAATAGAGAACAAGGGTTTTTACATAGAACAAAATTATAAACGTAAACATTTAACTATTAAATTGCAACTCAATAATACAATGAAATAACTGGCTATCAATAGTAAATCATCGGCAATGGAATATATTACATTAATTATACTTATTCACATTTTGCTTTCAAAGGGAAAGTTTAATTAGGTGAACAATGTGAATGAGTGAAGGGTTTTATGCCTGTCTAGGTAGGGTCAGTGAGTGACTGCTGATCAGAAGTTTTCTCTGAGTTAGGGTTATCTTCCTTGTGGAGGTTATAGTAGTATAGGGTGAATAGGTGGGTTTTTAGATTTTTTCTAAATAATTGAAGATCCTTAATTTCTCTGATTTCAGCTGGTAGGTTGTTCCATAACATAGGAGCAAAGTATGAGAACGCTGAGTTGCTTGTTTTTTGACTTGTTTTTCGGATAGAATCAGGTACTTGTAGCATGTGAAGGTTAATTCTTCTTCTTGATCTGTTTTCACGCGGGATGTTGATAAGAGTGGATAAGAAGGAGGGAGCTATATTGTTAAAAATCTTAAAAGTATTGATTAAGGATTTGTAGGTGATTCTGCATGATACTGGAAGCCAATGGAGAGAATAAAGAATCGGAGATATATGATCTGTTAATTTTGCTTTGGAGATAATCCTTGCGGTGACATTTTGAGCCAATTGAAGTGAGTGGATATTTTTCTTTGAGGTCCCTTGAAGAATACCATTACAGTAGTCTAAATGTGGTGTAATGAGTGTTTGTACTATGGTTCTGAAATCAGTGTTGTCTAGTAATGGTCTAAGTTGTTGGATTGTCCTTAGTTTGAAATAGATTGTTTTTACAGTTAGTTTTATATGTTTGGAGAGGTTGAGGGTCTTATCAAGAGTGACTCCCAAGTATTTGATCTCATCTTTAACAGGGAGAGAATTATTGCCAATGTTGATTTCCATTGGAGGGGTGAAGCTTGTGTTTCTTGTTATAAATAAAGCTTCGGTTTTTTTAAAATTAATAGACATGTTAATAGATTTCAGCCACAGCTCAGCTTCAGCGAGGCAATGACAAATGTTGGAGTAATCTGGGTTAGACACATCAAATGGTGAGTACAACATAATGTCATCTGCGTAGATGTGATAATTAATTTTGAAACGTTTAAATATGGAACAGATAGGTTGAAGATAGAGATTGAACAATAGGGCTGATAGGGCAGAACCTTGAGGGATGCCCTGCTCTTGCGGAAAAGGGGATGATGCATTTTGGTCAATTTGAACATATTGTGTCCGGTTAGTAAAATAAGATATGAACCATTCAAGAGTTTTATCTTTGATGCCTAGTTGAGAAAGTCTTGAAATGAGCGTGGTATGGTTTACAGTATCAAATGCCGAGGAGATATCAATGAATATGAGAATGAAGGCTTGCTTGGTGTTATCAATACCTCTTATGATTGTATCAAATAGTGCCGTCAGGAGCGTTTCTACACCATGGTGTGGTCGAAATCCATATTGATGATCATCTAATGGAACCGTGGAGTCTATATAATCTTGTAGTTGTGTTTGCACAATCTTTTCAATAATTTTGGCGAGGAATGGAATACTTGCAATGGGACGATAAGATGTAGGGTCATTGCTGTCTAGAGTTTTGTTTTTTAACAACGGACGGATAGCTGACTTCTTGAGGGCATCTGGTATACATCCTTGTTGAAGAGATTGATTTATTATGTTCAGTATGTCTGTGGCAAGTTCTGATTTTGTTGATTTTATCCATGCCACTGGGCAAGGATCAAGAAGAGAAGTAGTTGTATTTAGGTTGGAGATTGTTTGAAGGAGCATCTTGTTGCTAATAGGATGAAAGGCTTTCCATTCCTGTAAGTTATTATCTGAGATAGGTAGATTAGGTGGGGTGAATTGGCTGTTAAGTTTAAGTTTATTTGCAAAGTGGTCAGCAATTATTTGTGGGTTAATACAAATTTTGTGAGAATTGTTTGATGGGGATTTGGTTAAAGATTTGACAATCTCAAATAGTTCTCTAGGACGGTTAATGGATTTAGATAACGTTTTAGAGTGATATTGTCTTTTAGCGTTATTAATCGCATCCTTGTAATTCTTGAGTAGTGAGAAGTATTTTATTCTGAGTTCGTGAGTTTGTTTCCTTCTCCATGTGGATTCTGCTTTTCTAAGGCTTTTCTTAAGGGTTGCAAGTTCACTGGTATACCATTTTTCATCTTTTCTCGTTCTGTGTCGAGACTTTGGTGGGTCTGATTCTGATGCTGATCGAATAATGGAATTCCAGTTTGATATCGCATCATCAATGTTATTGATAGAAGGATCTAATCTGGGAAGAACTGATTCAAGAAACTCTTCTCTGTTGAATGGTCGAAATCTATGAACTTGTTGTAGATTGACAGGGGAAGGTTTAGAGTGTTGTTGAAAGAGAAAAGAAAACCTAATAAGATAATGATCCGACCAGGGGACTTGAGCTGTGGAAGGTGAGACATAATGAGGTGACGTATAATAATATGTAGGGATGAATATTAGGTCGAGAGTGTTTCCTCTAGTATGAGTTGGTTGGTTAACTGCTTGCTTGAATCCCATCTCTTCCATCGCTTCTAAGAAAGATGTTTCAAGATTGTTAGGTAGAGATGGTAGGTTGAAATCGCCTAGCAATATAAGTGGTTTCCTTAAAGTAGAATTGCAAGCTGATTCAAGTATGGAGTCAATATTTTGGTTAGTAGCAGTAGGGGGTCTGTATATCAAGCAGATTGCTATGTCCTTATTTTCAATTTTGAGTATATTTGTGTCATCACGGTTTTCACATAAAGTAGGGGATAACCCAATATTAGATTTAGCTAGTATAAGAACACCTCCACCTCTTGTACGTTTCCTATTGCAAGTGAAGATGGAATATCCTTGCACTTTTAATTGGTTTAGCAGGACTGAGTCGGATTCTGTTAACCATGTCTCAGTAATGCATAGGATGTCAGGGTTTTCTGTATTAATTATATCAGTTGTTGTTGTACTATCTTCTCGATGAGTTTTGCTTGACCCAGTACAACCATTGTGGAACTTGTGTCTCTTGGGGAAACTGCTAGGTACATATGACCTAGATTGGCCACTGTTGGAAACAGAATACTGGGCTTGATGGACCTTGGTCTGACCCAGTATGGCATATCTTATGTTCTTATGTTCTTAAGGGAGGCTTGATACTGTTCTGTAAGAGGCAGGATCCAATGGGTCAAGTTCTGGCTTCTTGAGATCTCAGAGTCATCAGCATAGAGATGGTACTGAAAACCATGGGAGATGAGTGCACCAAGGGACTGGGTGTAGAGAGAGAAAACGAAAGGTATATCAACTGAAAGCGGGATGGCAGTAGAGGAGGATCCTCCAGAACAAACACTGAAAGTGCGATGGGAGAGATAAGAAGAGAACCAGGATAGCACGGAGTCCTTAAAACCAAATGAGAAGAAGGTATCGAGGAGAAGGTGGTGGTTAAGTGTTAAAAGCAGCAGAAAGGTCAAGAAGAATGAGGATCGAGCCCTTGGATTTTGCCAGAAGGGCTAGAGAGGAGAGAAAGTCAAGGCAACAACAGTGGATCACATGTTCAAGTAGGGAGGGAGATGGGTTGATTATTAGGACAGGTAGGGTCTAGTGAGGGTTTCTTAAGGGAGAGGTGTGACTACAGCATGCTTGAAGGCTGCAAGAACTGTTGCAGTGGAGAGCAATAGGTTGAGAATATGAAAGATGGAAGGGATGACAGTAGAGGAGATGGAGCTTAGGAGACAGATGGGAATAGGAGGAAGAAAGAAGATGTGTGGTTTCCTCCTCAGAAATTTCAGAAAAGGAAGAAGGGGTGGCTTAGGTTGAGGGGAAGAGATGGGAGTGGACAGGGGTAAGAGGGGATGGAGTTGATCTCATGGGGAATTGGAATGCAATCTTGTGCACTTGGTCATGGAAATAGTTGGCCAAAGTTTGGGCAGAAAGGAAAGGAGGGGTTGGAGGCGGAGGCACCTTGAGGAGAGAGTTGAGAGTTGTGAAGAGATGGTGAGGGTCAGAGGCAAGAAAGTTAGTGAGGTGGATATGTGTCTTGTTTGGCGAGAGACAAGCATGAATTTGAAATATAGAAAGTCCACAAGGGTGTGGGATTTGAGCCAAATGTGCTCAGCTGAGCAGGCACAGGAATGTAGATAGCGGGTAGTTGAAGACAGCCAGGACTGAGGTACAGTACACCTCACAGTACTTGGCATGGGTGGAGCAAGAGCATCCAGTGCAGAGGAAAGTGCAGTGTTATAGGAAGTTACTGCCTCATCAACAGACTCAGATGACATAGTGGAGGAAAGAGGTGATGAGACAGTAGTGGAGAGAGCCATTGGGTGATAGCATGACGATTTCTAAAGAAGTTGGAGGAGACTGAGCAAGACTGAGGCAAGGGTGAAGAGTGAAGCTCAGCAGGTAATGGTCAAATAAAGGAAGAACTGAGGAACAGAGGTTTGAGGGTAAGTAATTAGAGAAGAAAAAGTCTAGGCAGCAGCTGTGCTGGTGAGTGGGAGCAGTACGGCAAAGCTGGAGGTTGAATGAGGAGGTAAAGGAAAGGAGCTAGAGGGGTTATCAACATGAATGTTAAAATCCCCGAGAATAAGGGAGGGGGAAGATGAATCCAGAAAGATGGAAAGCCACAAGTCTGAATCAAAGGTAGATGAAAGAGATACTATCGGATCCTGGGAATAATGTGCATCTCTCTGCACAGGTGTTACTCCTATAGATTACTTAAAGCCACACCCCATAAGACTGATGTCATCAGCCCGCTGGACTTTAAATTTATGAATGCTTGATGCTCCTTCAGTAGTATCAGGGGGATAATGAGGAGGATTAATCTGCCACTGTAACCTGGAGTCTAAGATTGTGCTTGGAGGTGGCACCATGGTTATGGTCTTGGGGCGGTTTCTCCAAATGGGTTAGTTTTGCACATACCATGACAGTCGTAAACCTCACTTCTAATCCAGGGCATGGGAAGTATGATCTCAGTCTCTCAAATTCACTGCTAAAGTTTGATGTAGTACTCGCATCGTGCAAAAGAGAGCCTCCTGCTGGAGTTCATAAGATGTAACATTTATGGGTAGTTTGTCAAGATATGCTTGGAAATTCTTCTTTATCAAGTCTGTGGCATCCAACACGATGGAAAATATTTCTGTATCTTTCTGCCACATTTTCTTGGTCTCTGACTGCATTTCCTGGTATTTCAGGATCTTCTGCCTCTCCGTTCACAGAGCAGTCACTTGGAACCGACGCCTATCAATACCATTCGGGTTTTTTCTCCTTAACCAATATATCCGGCTTCCTCGCATCCAGCTTTTTATCGGTCAGAATGGGAGTATCCCAGGTGATCATAACCTCCTCATTCTCTTAGGGTCATGATCCCAATGCTTTTCAGGCACAGTGATATTGTAGTGCTTACAGAGTTTCCAGTGAATGAGGCACGCTACTTATGGTCTTCTGTGTCAAGATGATGGTGCTTTTTAACTGCCTTGGAGTTATACAGCTAAAGAGTTGCCTTGAGCATACCTGCGGTTTTCATCAGGTCTGTAGGCCAGATGATTTGGTGCAGCAGAGCCATCACTGTATAAAACCACATCCCCAGACTGATGTCATCAACCCACTGGACTTTAAATTTGTGTGTGCTACTGTGCAAAACCAGTACGAGTGAGTGTACCTGAGGGGTGCTGCAAGTGGTACTACCAGCAGTTTTCATTGGGCCTTGGAATCATGCAGTCTTGGAGAGTGAGTGAGCATACCTGCAGCTTTTATTAGGTCCGTGGGCCAGTAGATCTGTTGCAACAGAGCCATCGTTATTTAAAGCAACACCCTGTAGACTGATGCCATCAGCCCGCTGGACTTTAAATTTATGCATGCCTGATGCTCCTTCACTGGTATCAGGGGGCTATCCTGGTCTCACCTGCTGGTGTGCAATATGCCAAAGAAAGCTGGCAAACATAAGAGCAAAAGCTTCAAGGTAGGGGCATCATTGTTGACCAAAGTTCATTGCAAGGAGCCAAATGGATAAACATCGTCTGATGACTGTGTTGGTGGGTGGACCCAGTGTAGTAAGTCCCCCAGATGCTGCTTCTACAACTTAGTGGGCTTTTTTGAACCTAAGAGGATTCCTCTGCCTCCTCCAGCAGATCCGTTGCAGATAGGTGAGCAGATGGTTCATCTACCCACAGAGGATTCAGTGGGTAAGGTTAGTAACAACTTCCATATTGCTGCAGTTTATCTGATGTAAAAGTAGTATTATTATCTAGACCTCTCAGACTTGCTGATGGTTCCAGAGCTTCTTTAAACCCTCATACTCCTCAAGAAGTGTCTCTATCTGACATCTGGAATATAGTGAACTCTACCAACACCTTAATGAAAGGAGTAATGAAAGGGCTTTAAACTAGATTCGATGGGGATGGGTGAAGAAGGACCCCAGGTAAGTGAAACACTAAATACCTTTATGGAAATGGGTAAAAGGGGCAACATATGGAAAGTGGTGTGTATAAATGCCTGTAGCATGGAAAATAAGATTCCAGATGTTGAGGCTTTAATAGGGGAGGTTGACTTGGATTTAGTGGCAGTTACAGAAACACGGTTCACAGAAAACCATGACTGGGATGCAACTATACCAGGCTATACTTTATTCAGAAAGGACAGGGTAGGAAGAAGGGGAGGAGGCGTGGTACTATATGTAAAAAATAATATTAAAGCTTTGGAATTACAAAGCTTAAAAGGGAGAGAGGAGGCACTGTGAGTTAAATTGGAAAGAGGGAAAAAGAAATCTATTTGTATTGCCGTGATATACAGACCTCCTTCACAGGAGGAAGAGGTGGATGGAGAGTTAATTGAAGACATACACAGCATTGCTAGGAAAGGGGAAGTGGTACTGATAGAGGACTTCAATATGCCAGCTGTTGACTGGCACACTCCTGCTGCAGTATCATTTAGAAATAAGGAGATCCTGGATTCTCTACAGGGAGAACTATTCAGGCAACTGGTAACAGAACCCACACATGAAAGGGCCATACTGGACTTGGTGCTTACCAATGGTGAAAGTGTTTCTGATGTTATAGGGGGAGATCATTTTGCATCCAGTGATCACCAGATGGTGTGGTTTAGTATTAGGACTACAGCTGTTAAAATCAATCAAGAGCAAGGGTCTTAGACTTTAGAAAAACTAACTTTGCCGCGATGGGCCAATATCTCAGGGAGTCATTAGTGGGATGGGAACAGCTGTGGGATGTAGAAAAACAGTGGGCAAAACTGAAAGGGGATATTTTAAGGGCAACCAACTTTTTTGTTAAAATGGTAAATAAAAGGAAAAGACGACCGCTATGGTTTTTGAAAGAAGTAGCTGAAAAGGTGAAGAAAAAGAGGGAAGCTTTCATGAAATACAAGAGATCACAGAGAGAGGAAGACAGGCATCTATATTTGGAAAAACTCAGAGAAGCTAACAAAGTAGTCGGGAAAGCAAAGATTCAAAAAGAAGAGGAAATAGCCAATGCAATAAAATAGGGAGATAAGACATTTTTCAGAGATGTTAGTGAGAAGAGGAAGGGCAAAAGTGGTACTGTCAGACTCAAGGGTGAAGGGGAGGAATATGTAGAAGCTGATGAGGATAAAGCAGAATTGTTTAACAAATATTTATGTTCTGTGTTCACAGATGAAGAACCAGGAGCAGGACCTCAGAAAACACCCACAAACAGGAATAAAAGCGAGGGGCGTCTTGAACAATTTTCTGAAGATTGTGTTCGTGAAAAACTAGCTAATCTTAAAGTAGACAAAGCAATGGGACCAGATGGGATACACCCTAGAATACTGAAGGAACTTGGGGATGTTCTAGCAGCTCCACTGACTGACCTTTTCAATGCCTCGTTGGAGCCAGGAGTGGTGCCAAAGGACTGGAGAAAGGCACATGTGGTCCCTTTATACAAAAGCGGAAATAAGGATGTGGTTGAAAACTACAGGCCGGTTAGTTTAACTTTGGTGGCGAGTAAATTATTGGAAGCGCTGCTGAAAGAGAAAATAGTGAGGTTTCTAGAGTCCAACAGATTACAGTATCCAAGGCAGCATGGATTCACCAGAGGTAGGTCTTGTCAGACAAATCTGATTGATTTCTTTGACTGGGCGACCAGGGAGTACGACCGAGGGAGAGCCCTAGATGTGGTGTATTTGGATTTCAGTAAAGACTTTGACACCGTTCCTCACAGGCAACTTAGAAACAAACTGAGCACCCTAGGGATGGACCCTAAAGTTACTGCTTGGGTTAGAAATTGGTTGGGTGGGAGGCGACAAAGAGTACAGATAAATGGAGCTCACTCTGAGGAGGAGGTGTTTACCAGTGGTGTGCCCCAGGAATCTGTCCTTGGTACAATTCTTTTGTGGAGCAGTAGCCTAATGGTTAAGAACACTGGCTTGAGAACCCAGAAACCAGGGTTTGATTACCACTAGCACTCCTTGTGGCCTTGGGCAAGTCACTTAACCCTTCATTGCCTCAGAAAAATCCAAGTTATCATCACTGTCCCTGTTTAATGTACATTACCAAGTTTAAGTTTCAATGTAAACCGCTTTGACTGAAATGATAAAGCGGTATATAAAACTTGTTCAATAAATAAAATAAACATCTTTGTTAGTGATATAGCGGAAGGGCTGTCAGGTAAGGTTTGCCTCTTTGCAGATGATACCAAAATCTGCAATAGACACCCGGGAAGGTGTAGATAACATGAGGAGGAATCTAGCTAAGCTTGAAGAATGGCCTAGAATTTGGCAGCTGAGATTTAATGTTAAAAAATGTAAGGTCATGCATTTGGACTGCAGCAATCCAAGGGAGCGATACAGTATAGGGGGTGAAGTATTTTTGTCCACTAAAGAAGAGCAGGACTTGGGCATTATTGTGACTAATGATCTTAAAGTAGCTAAACAGATAGAAAAGGCAACAGCAAAAACTAGAAGAATGCTTGGGTGCATAGGGAGAGGAATGGCCAGCATAAGAAAGAGGTGATAGTGCCTCTGTATAAGTCTTTGGCGTGACCTCATTTAGAGTATTGTGTGCAATTCTGGAGACTGCACCTTCAAAAGGATATATACAGGCTGGAGTCAGTACAGAAGGTGGCTACTAAAATGGTTATTGGTCTTCATTATAAAGCATATGAGGATAGACTTAAGGATCTCCTTATGTACACCTTAGAGGACAGGCAGGATAGAGGTGATATGATTGAGACGTTAAAATATCTCCGTGACATAAATGCACAGGAGAGCCTCTTTCAATTGAAAGCAAGCTCTGCTACGATGGGACATGGGATGAGGGTGAAAGGGGATAGATTCAGGAGTGATATGCGGAAATATTTCTTTACGGAAAGAGTGGTGGATCCATGGAATAGTCTTCCAGTGGAGGTGGTAGAAATGAGGACAGTATCTGAATTCAAAGAAGCATGGGACAAACACAGCAGATCTCTAAAGGAAAAAAGGGGACTGTGGTTGATATGGTAGGGCAAACTAGATAGGCATGCAGTATTTTTCTGTCATCATATTTCTATGTAATGGCTCATTTGGAGACTTTTTCTCAGGAGACTGTTAACAAATTACAGAAATGAGATGCTAAATTTTGTAAAATACAACAGAAAGTTCATAGTCCTGATACTCAAATGGCTGGTTTTCAAAATATTAATTTAGCATTGATTAAAGTTTGTACACTATTATGTAAGCAAATAAAGTCCATGGAAAATATGGCTAGTGAAGAAAGGTGGGTGAGAGTCTACAGCTAGGTCAAAAAAAATTAAGATTCTTTAATTTTCCTCAGACATATTATCTTTTAGCGTTAAGCTTACTGAGGAAATATCTCAAAAACGTTTTGACTCTTTCAACTGCAGATACAATTCTGGTGTTGTTCAAGTGTTGCCTGGAGCAATATCTACTTTGGGCGTGAAATAGCCTAGTCCCCAGCTGCAGTGTTGTATGTCATAAGAACATAAGAAATGCCATACTGGGTCAGACCAAGGTCCATCAAGCCCAGTATCCCGTTTCCCACAGTGGCCAATCCAGGTCACAAGTATCTGGCAGGTTCCCAAAACAGTACATAAGTTCCACAATGCTTGTCCATCCCCAGTCCACTTTATGTTCAATTATTTTTATTAACAAGCAACAACATTTAGGCACTGAATGTTTAAACATTTCTCTTACATTTCCCTGTGCAGTGCTGCGTACGTCTTGTAGCGTGCTATACAAATGATCAGTAGTAATAGTAGTCTACATTTTTAGAATCTTCTCAAAATAAAATTAACAACCGGGCTACATTAGTGGTTACCTTCTTGAATGTGTTAGATAGAAATGTGGTTATGAAAGGTTACTTTAGAAAGAAGGAGGAATCATTTCCCAGATGTATCACGAACAACTGAATCTCGTCTGAAATTGTTCTCGTCATTGACATCTAAGGTGTTGGCTAGTGGAGTTACACATTTATCTTCTTTTTCCTTCTAAATGTGTAGTAAGAGAATGCATCAAAGTTTTTGATATGTTTACAGATCCATCTAAGTTGGTGGAAATCTTTTTGGCAGAAAAGTGACTGCTATTTCTTATTTGCTTTTTTGGATATCCCTTTATTTTTTGTTAATTATTTTATGATTTTTGATATGTGTAAGAGGTGGATATCCTCAAAAGGAAATGGTGAAGACTCCCCAAGGGTGAGAAATCTGATTTGCTCTCCTCCCTCCTTAAAGTGGGCTAAGAAACCTCGGGCTTGATATTCAGTGGCGGCAACTAGCTGCCGCCACTGAACATTAGACCCAGATATTCACTGGCAGGGCCATATCCAATCCCAGCAATGAATATGTGGGTTGCCTGGATAACAGTGAAGCTGATCTCGGAGGCCTAAGGTAGACCTTTTTGCTGTTTCACCCTTACACAGGCCTGCATAAAGGACAAAGTGCCCGACTTTTGGAAGGAGTTACTGACCCTTCAGGTACTGAAGCAGCACCCTCCTAACGTCTACCAGACAAAGGTCCTTATCTTTTTCCTGGCAGTGTTTCTTCAGGAATGAAGGCAAACAGATCACCTGATTGACATGGAACGACGACACTATTTTGGGCAAGAAGGAAGGAAGGAAAGAACAGGGTTCAAATCCCACTGACTCTCCTTGTGGCCTTGGGCAAGTCACATCACCTTGAATTCTTACTCTCTTCAATAACAGTTTATCTTCTGGTACCTTCCCTCATTGCTGAAAAACTGCCTTGGTTCAGCCCCTTCTGAAGAACTCCTCCCTTGAGCCCTCTGTTCCTGTGCACTACTGCCCAGTCTCCATTCTTCCTTTTCTTTCTAAAGTCTTAGAAATACTTATCTTTGGTCAGCTTACAGACCATCTTGAGAACACCAACTTTCTTCACCCTCAGCAATCTGGTTTCCGTGCTGCTCACTCCTTTCTGGCCAATCCTACTCTGTTTTGTTCCAGTCTTCTACTTCCACTAGCTTCCCCTTATCTTGTGGTGTCCCCCAGGGTTCAGACAGTGGACTGCATGTTCAAGTAGCTTAGAATAAAGAGGAGGAGGAAGATGACTCCAGGCCTCCTGGAGCCACAACTGAACATTTCTCCATGGTACTTGAAGCAATATGTGCACACAGCAGAAAACACAAACCCCTCATTATACTAGGAGACTACAACCTGCCCTCCGCACCCACCAAGGAAGCCGCAGCATTCCTAAAAGCCATGCAGTCACTAAAATATTGCCATACAATCAACGCCCCAATGCACCACTATGGTACAACTCCGGATATGGTCTTTATTCCAATGCACTTGGTGGAACAGGGCAAGGCCACAACACCAATAATCACGTCAGTCCCATGGTCAGATCATCATGTGATTTGACTTCAAACCCTGAATAACCCCACCCAACACATGGAAGATGAGAGCATAGACAGGCAATTTAGAGCCTTCAACAAAGACTCATTCATAGACGAAATCATTCCACAACTCCAGCAGGAATGTGACACCCTTGCATAGAGAAATGGAACTCCATAATATCTAATGCAGCAGGAGCCCATACGAGTACAGAACCATAAGCACGCAGGCGCTCCAACGCCCCCTGGTACTCAAGTGTTATCAGAGATGCAAAGCGCACCCTCCGAAGACTGGAGAGAAAATGGAGGCGGAACAAGTCACATAACTCTCTGACTCAATACAGAGCCAAGCAACTGGAATATAACAACCTGATAAATGAACGTAAACAGCAGCACCATACCAACCTAATCATGAAATCTGTCAACAGACCGAGAGAACTCTTTAGCATTGTCAAAAATCTCACTAGGACACCACGCAGCACTGTACCCACCATCTTGACCCACAGGAATTTGCGGACTACATGAAATTGAAAAACACCATCTGACTTGCCCCTTCACACCACAGACAGATGACCATGAAAAGAAAGAGTAACATCAGAAGCTGAGAAGCACCCATTCAGCTAAGGACAAACCTTTCTACTCTGCTGGCTTAAAACTATAAATTCTAACTATTGATTTTTTGGAGGAATTACTATTAAAGCGTTTAACTGTGGTTTTAGACTAAACTTGGGGGCATTTAGACTGCTTTCCTTGTATAGACTTACATCAGATATCGGTGTGTGCCCACTGTTCAGGAACAGCCTACTCGCCAGAGACACTTAGGATCCCACCAACCCCACCCCAGGGGCTACATTGCCTTTATAGTGGTCACATATGTGCCATCTATCCTTTCTTACTTGGGTTAAAGTCCACATCTTCTTCATCCTTTCTTCTTCTTCCTCTTCTGGGACTGTTTAACCAACATGTCGTGTATTCAGTGCAATAACTGCGGTACTTTCATTCCAAGACGAATCATTTGGAGCCTAAGAGCTTGTCCTATGTGCCTCAGGTCAGCTGCCATGCATGACTAATAAACTCTACTAAGGAAGGACCTAGCTGCCATGCATAAAGAAGTGACTCTACTGAGGGAGGAAATGGCTGCAATGAAATGCACCTCTTCTAGGATACAAACTGAACAAAGTCCACCACCGCTCCCACAAAGAATCAAACACCCCAGGAACAAATGGATCACAGTGGGTTCTGGAAGATTGCGACCTGTAACACAGAGACATCCTATACATCAAGAGATATCCCTGCATAATGCCTTCTCTGCCTTGGCTAATGAGGATGCTCAATCCAAAGAAACTGAAGGGCCCTTAAATGAGTCAGACAATTCCCAATCTCCTGCTAAAGCATCAAATATGAAGAAAACCTCACCAAACAGAAAACTACTACTACTTGGAGATTCCATCATCAGAGGCACCAACTTGGGAACAAAAGATAGTCATGTGCCTACCAGGCTCGACAGCCAGCAGGAATACAAACCAAGTTGTTGAAGTACTTAGCGCAAAAAGTGAACACTCCAAACTTGATGTTGTTATCCACTTGGCCACAAATGACCTGGCTAGAAACAGTGCCTCTACAGTCCAAAAGAACTTCCATTCTCAGAGGTTCTGCCTGTTCTTGGTAAGGGGACAAAAAGGCTGCATCACATTAACAGCTTTAATACATGGCTCCAGACCTGGTGCAAACAAGAAGGATTCAGATTTACTGGCGACTGGGGAAACAGTTGGACCAACAAGAGACTATACTGTGCTGATGGACTACATCTCTCTGTCACAGGGAAAAGAATCTTAAGTGAAAAATTCAGGCAGTATGTGGATATGCATTTAAACTAGGAAAAGGGGGTGACGGATGTGGAAGGTCAAGACCTGCACGCCACCCCCTGCAAAAGCAGAACATCATCAGAAACAGCCACACTTTTAAACCACACATCAAAAATAAGTGGGAAGATGTGGGCAGAACAAAATCAATGCAAAATACACACAAGCCAGGTAAATGCTGGAAAGCAATGAGCACAAATGCTCGAAGCTTAGCTAACAAAGTTCCGGACCTGGAAGCCCTAATGGTGGAAATGGATTTGGACATTGTGGCAATTACAGAAACATGGTTTAATGAATCGCATGATTGGGATATAGCCATAGCTGGCTATAATCTATTCAGAAGAGACAGAGAAAATAGAAAAGGAGGAGGAGTAGCCTTGTATGTCAAAAGCAATATTAAAGCTACTGAAATGCAGGGGACATGGGGAAAAGAAGCAGCGCTCTGGATTGCATTGGAAAGAGGAGATGGCACTGTCATCCATACTGCTGTAGTCTACAGACCTCTGATTCAAACTGAAGAGATAGATAACGAATTGATTATAGATATTGGCAAGATAGCAAAAAAGGGGGAAGCAATCATTTTGGGTGACTTTAATCTACCTGATGTGGATTGGATTACTCCTTCTGCACATCTGGAAAGAAGCAAACAAAGATGCTCTCCAAGATGCATCACTTAGAAAATGGTCATGGAACCAACCAGGGAAAGCTCAACGCTGGATTTAGTGCTCACCAACGGTGATAGCGTGTCGAATATCTGCATGAGTGCCCCTGTGAGCAACAGCGATCATCACACGGTGTGGTTTGAGATAAAGGCCAAGGTACAGGCCAAACATAGCAAGCTCAAAGTCCTAAACTTCAAAAAAACTAACTTCAAAAAAATGGCCGAGTATCTAAAGGAGGAGATGACAAGGTGGAAGGAGATAAGGGAAGTGGAATTGCAATGGGCTAAACTAAAGGTGGCAATAAAAGGGGCAACAGATAAATATGTAGAAAGTAAATAAAAACAAGAGGAGAAGGAAAACTATTTGGTTTTCCAAAGAAGTGGCTGCTCAAATAAAGGCAAAAAACACAGCTTTCGCAAAATTCAAAAGCTTGCAAACAGAAGAACACAGAAATGAATACAGGATCAAACTCAAAGAATCAAAAAGAGAAATAAGGATAGCAAAATCAAAGGCAGAGGAAAAGATGGCTAAATATGTTAAGGGTGGTGACAAAACTTTCTTCAGGTATATTCGGGAAAGGAAGAAGATCAGAGTTGGAATTGCAGGACTCAGAAGTGCTGGAAAAGGACTCATGGAAAGTGACAAAAAAAACGAAATTGCTAAACAAATACTTCTGCTCTGTTTTTACTAAATAAAATCCTGGAGATGGACCAGCTGTGACTCCCAAATATAAAAATGGGAATGAAGTAGATACCACACTATTCACAGAAGATGAGGTGTTGGAACAACTTGCTAAACTGAAAGTGGAGAAAGCCATGGGACTGGATGGGATACTTCCCAGGATACTGAAAGAGCTCAGAGAGGTTCTTGCAGGGCCGTTAAAGGATGTATTCAACAGATCCTTGGAAACAGGAGAGGTTCCTCAGGACTGGAGAATGGCTGATGTCGTACCTCTACACAAAAGTGGTGACAGGGAAGAAGTGTCAAACTATAGACCCGTGAGCCTTACCTCGGTGGCGGGAAAAATAATGAAGGCGCTCCTGAAAGAGCGAATAGGGAACTTTCTCAAAACCAACAGGTTGCAAGATCCGAGGCAACATGGTTTTACTGAAGGATGGTCTTGCCAAACAAATCTGATTGAGTTCTTTGACTGGGTGACCAAGGAACTAGATCAGGGGCATGCAATGGATGTCATCTACCTGGATTTCAGCAAAGCCTTTGATACTGTTCCTCATAGGAGGCTTGTCAACAAACTCAGTAGCTTGGGGAAGGGTCCCAAGTTGGTGAACTGGATTAGAAATTGGTTGACTGACAGACGACAGAAGGTGATGGTAAATGTAGCTCACTCGGATGAAAGGAAGGTGATTAGCGGGGTGCCCCAGGGTTCGGTCCTGGGCCCGGCACTGTTCAATGTATTTGTGAGGGATATTGCTGAAGGACTGAATTGAAAAGTCTGTCTTTTTGCAGATGACACAAAAATTTGCAACAGAATGGACTCCCCCGAGGAAGTGGATAGCATGAGGAAAGATCTAGAAAAGCTGGAAGAATGGTCTAATGCTTGGCAATTACGATTTATTGCGAAAAGTGCAGTGTCATGCACTTAGGTAACAGAAATCCAAGGGAAATGTACTCAATAGGGGGCGAGAGGTTGGTGTGCAGGGCTCAGGAGAAAGACCTTGGTGTGATTATCTCTGATGATCTCAAGGTGGCAAAACAGTGCGACAAGGCGATGGCAAAAGCCAGGAGGATGTTGGGCTGCATACAAAGAGGGATTACCAGCAGAAAGGAAGAGGTACTTATGCCACTGTACAGGTCGCTGGTGAGGCCTCACTTGGAATACTGTGTTCAGTTTTGGAGACCATATCTTGCAAAAGATGTAAAAACACTGGAAACTGTTCAGAGGAAGGCGACCAAAATGATTTGGAGCCTGCGTAAGAAACCCTATGAGAAGAGACTTGAAGACCTAAATATGTACACTTTGGAGAAGAGGAGGGATAGGGGAGATATGATTCAGACATTTAAATAATGAAAGAGGAACGATGAACAAACAAACCTCTTCCAAAGACGGGGAAGCTGCAAAACTAGAGGGCATAACATGAAGCTGCAAGGTGGAAAATTGAAAGGCAATGTCAGGAAATATTTTTTCACTGAAAGGGTGGTGGATGCTTGGAATGCTCTCCCGATGGAAGTGGTGGGGGCAAACACGGTGATGGAATTCAAAACATCATGGGACAAGCATAGCGGATCCCTTTATAGCAACAGGATAAAAACAAAATAAACTGAACCATCTAACTTCTCAACAAATAGGGGTGTCCTACATGGAGTGGTGGTTCCACCCCTAAACAAAGATATGGGGAGGGGTGGCCTGCACGGAGCGACAGGTGCACCTACTCTTGCCGTATATTTGCTGGGCAGACTGGATGGACCATGCTGGTCTTTATCTGCCGCCATTTACTATTTATTTATTTATTTACAATCTCTTATATGCCGCGCTATGTAACATCAAACCTGGGAAGACTTCAGCATACCGTCAACACATCAAGTAGAGGACATAATAATTGGACTCAACACAACAACCTCACCGTCAGACCCATGCCCAGTGTCTTGGCTCAAAGCCACAAGAAGCCAGCTCTCCCATCACATTCACAAAATCGTCAAAGATTCACTCCAACAAGTATACATGCCGCAATCCCTGAAGCACGCCATGATACGACCGATACTTAAAAGCAACAACCTAAGCCCTTCTGAACCAAAATCATACCGTCCCATCTCCAGCGTACCATTCCTTGCGAAAATCGTCGAAAAGACAGTGCAAAGGCAACTTCAGGACCATATTGACATGAATGCCCCACTGGACATCCATCAGCATGGCTTTAAACCCCAGCACGATGTGGAAACACTACTCACTTCCCTCTTTGACAATCTCCTAAGAGGCATAGATAACATAAAGCGTAGTTACTCACCTGTAACAGGTGTTCTCCAGGAGCAGCAGGAATCAGTCCTCACTTATGGGTGACGTCGGTGCCGACGGAGCCCTCGCGGAGCAATTTTCCCCAGCTTTCAAAGAAAGCCTTTGGGAATTGCAGCGCGCATGCGCGGTCCCCTTCCCGCCCAAGGGTGCCATCTTAGCCAGTCAGATGACATAGCTAAAAAAGACAGCATAAAAATTTGCAAAAAACTAAAGCAGATGATTGCAACTCCACGGGGAGGAGGGAGGGTTGTGAGGACTGATTCCTGCTGCTCCTGGAGAACACCTGTTACAGGTGAGTAACTACGCTTTCTCCAGGACCAAGCAGGAAGTCAGTCCTCACTTATGGGACTCCCAAGCTCAAGGCTACCGGAGACCCTAAGCACAAAAATGAGCTCCCTCTAGCTCAGCAGCACAGAAGGAAAGAATCTTCGCTGAATTATTACCCACCGGTAGCCCACATCCGGGATGGAGGGTAGGAGTTGCTCAGACCTCGAAGAGATTACGGAGGACTGCCTGTCCGAAAGCACTGTCCCTGCGGGACTCCCTCTCGAGACAGTAATGGACCGCAAAAGTCTGGCTCGAAGACCAAGTAGCGGCCCGGCAGATGTCTGCCAGCGGAACAGAGCGGAGGTAAGCCACTGACGTAGCCTTTGCCCGAACGCAATGAGCCGTGACTCGACCTTCCAAGGAGAGTCCGGCTGCCCCATAAGCCCAAGAGATACAGTCCGCAACCCAGATGGACAGAGTACGCTTGGAGACCGGGAGCCCCAATTTATTGGGGTCAAAAGACACAAAAAGCTGAGCAGCTTTACGGTGCTCCCGCGTACGGTCAAGGTAGAAGTTCAAAGCCCTTCTACAGTCCAGGGTATGGAGGACCGTTTCAGCTCGGCTGGAGTGTGGTCTGGGAAAGAAGGTTGGAAGTACCACCCCCTGATTGATGTGAGAGGGGGAGACCACTTTTGGAAGAAATTTTGGGTGAGTCCGTAGGACTACCCTATTTTTGTAGAACCGAGTGTAAGGGGGATCAGACACGAGGGCCTGCAATTCACTTACGCGTCTAGCGGAAGTGAGGGCTATCAAGAACAGTGTTTTCCAAGAAAGAAAACGGAGAGAACAGGTAGCCATAGGTTCAAAAGGTGGACAGGTGATCCGCTGTAAAACCACATTCAGGTCCCAGCCAGGTGCTGGCGGGCGCAGAGGTGGTTTAAGTAGAAGGAGACCTCGGAGAAACCTCGCTACGAGAGGGTCGTTGGAGAGAGGTCTGCCGTCCACCGGCACATGATGTGCTGAAAGAGCACTGAGGTGAACTTTGACGGAGTTGGACTTAAGTCCCAGATTAGAGAGGTAAAGCAAGTACTGCAAGACCACCGACACCGGGCAGGAGAAGGGATCCTGAGACTGTCGGGTACACCAAACGGAAAAGCGACGCCATTTAAGGGCGTAGCATTTTCGAGTAGAAGGTCGCCGAGAAGCTAGGACGACCTCTTCCACCTCTGCCGGCAGGAGGAGGGGGAGCAAGGACTACCCTCTCAGCAGCCAGGCCATTAGATTGAGAGACCTGAGGTTGGGGTGTAGCAGAGACCCCTGATCCTGAGTGAGGAGATCCGGTTGAAACCCCAGAGGGAACGGATCCTCCACCGCTAATTGCAGCAGGAGTGGAAACCACGGCTGTCTGGGCCAGCGAGGAGCCACCAGGATCATGAAGGCTTTGTCTCGGAGAACCTTGAAGAGAGTCCGAGAGACTAGCGGGATGGGAGGGAAAGCATACAGAAGGCTCCCCGACCATGAGAGTAGAAAAGCGTCCGCCGCAACCCGAAGGGGGTGTGGCTGACGAGAGCAGAAGCGAGGAAGTTGCCGGTTGTGAGGACTGGCAAAGAGATCCACCGTGGGGAGGCCCCACTTTAGAAAGAGCTTCTGAACTACCAAGGGATCCAGACGCCACTCGTGCGGCTGGAGGATCCTGCTGAGTTTGTCCGCCAGGCAATTCTCTTGGCCTGGGAGATAAACTGCCTTGAGGAGAACGCCGTGACTGACGGCCCAAGAGCAGAGCTTCTGTGCCTCCCGACAGAGGAGGAAGGAGCCCGTGCCCCCCTGCTTGTTCACGTAGAACATGGCAACTTGATTGTCCGTCTGGACAAGGACGGACTGGTGAGAAGTCAGGTGGGAGAAGGCCTTGAGAGCCAGGTGGATCGCCCTGAGCTCCAGGAAGTTGATCTGCTGAGCAGACTCCCACGTGGTCCAGAGGCCCTGAGTACGTGCCCCTTGGCAATGCGCTCCCCAGCCCAGGAGGGATGCATCTGTTGTCAGCACCCGGGCCGGCTGAGGTGACTGGAAAGGCATGCCGAATATCAGGTTCGGCCGCTGAAGCCACCACCGGAGAGACGAGATCAGCGGCTCGGAGACGCGCACTAGGTCTGCAAGGCCGCCTGTGGCTTGTTGCCACTGCCGGCGGAGACACCATTGAGCAGGTCGCATATTCAGGCGGGCATTGGGGGTCACATGGACGGTGGAAGCCATATGGCCGAGTAGTCTCAGGAAGCGCCTGGCGGAGACCAGGGGCTGGCTGCGAAAACGGTCGGCTAGGTCCATGAGCCGTTGAGCCCTGTCGAGCGGTAGGTATGCTCGTGCCTGAGGAGTGTGCAGCCTTGCGCCGATGAACTCGAGATCCTGTGAGGGGAGCAAAGTGGACTTTGCGAAGTTTATAACAAAGCCCAAGTACTGCAGAAGAGTCACCGTGCGGCGCGTGGCGTTGGTGACCTCCAGAGCGGACGCTGCTCTGATGAGCCAGTCGTCGAGGTACGGAAAGACATAGAGGCCGTGAAGCCGGAGATAGGCCGCCACCACCGCGAGACATTTTGTGAAGACTCGCGGAGCGGAGGACAGGCCAAAGGGCAGTACTCTGTACTGGTAATGATTCCCTGCCACCACAAACCTTAGGTATTGGCGGTGGCTTGGGTGGATGAGGATGTGCGTGTAGGCATCCTTTAGATCCAAGGAGCATAGCCAATCTCCCTGCTGGAGGTAGGGCAGAAGGATTCCAAGGGTAAGCATCTTGAACTTCTCCCGCACGAGGAACTTGTTGAGGTTGCGCAAGTCCAGGATGGGTCTGAGGCCTCCTGTTCTTTTTGGTATTAGAAAATGCCGGGAATAAAAGCCTTGACCCTTCAGGTGGTGGGGCACCGGTTCCACCGCCTGATCCTGTAGAAGACCTGCTAACTCCTGAAGGAGTAATTCCCTGTGCAGAGGGGGTCGTGGAGGTTCTCCCGGAAAATAGGAGGGAGGGACCTGGTGGAAGTGGAGAAGATAGCCTTCTCGCACGACTTGAAGCACCCAGGCATCTGAGGTGATGCTGGACCACCTGTGGGCGAAGTGAACCAGCCGGCCTCCGGTGCTGGGAGGAGCCAGCGGGGGGGGAGAGGCTATGCTTAAGGAGTCATAAGCCCCCACCCTGCGGAGCAGGGGCTGGTGGTGCAGGCTTGGGGGCTTGCTGCCTACGGGACCCATTACCCCGTCCCTTGGCCTGCTGGCCCTGTTGGGGAGCTGCAGGGGCCTGATAGTGGGGGTATTGTTTGTAGGCAGTCGCCTTCCTCGGTAAAAGGACTTCTTTCCCGAGCCCTTCTTTTTCTGGGAAGGGGCGGAGGTCTTCCTAGAAAGCCTAGTCCTGGTGAGAGTCTCTGTCTCAATTTGTGCAGCCTTATCAGCCATGGGCTTGCCAAAGAGGTTTTTGCCTCGGCAAGGGACATCGACCAACTTGTCCTGCACCCAGGGCTCAAGGTCAGACGACTGAAGCCAAGCCTGTCGGCGGGCACCGATGCCGGCTGCGGCCACTCGAGCCGATGCTTCAAAGCCATCATAGGCTGCTCGGGACATGAATTTTGAGCATTCCCGAATGCCAGTGGACAAGGCCAGGAACCTCCGCAAGGGTTCCTCGGACAAACCAGCGGAGAAGCCGGCTAGCTCTTTAGCCAGGTCTCGGAGATACATGCCCATGTATAGCTGGTAGGTCTGGACACGACAGGCGAGCATAGAGCCCTGGAAACACTTCTTACCAAGGCCATCCAGGTTACGGGCCTCCCTGCCAGGAGGCACCGAGGAGTGCATCTTCTGGCTCTTAAGACGATGCATGGCCGATTCCACTACCATGGAATGGTGTGGTAGCTGTGCTTTCTGGAAGCCAGGGCTCTTGCGGACTCGATAGATAGAATCGACCCGCTTGCTCAGGACCGGCGAGGTGGCCGGACTCTCCCACATGCGGAAGAGTAGTCGTTCCAGCATGGGAGGAACCGGTACAGTAAAGTGTTCCCTGGCGGGAGAGTCATACTGGAGGGCGTCGAGCTCTTCGGCTCGAGGCTCCTCCTCGGGATCCGCAGGGAAGGCCAAAGCCTTGGCCATATCCCTGACGAAGTCCGAGAACCGGGCATCCTCCGGGGGGGACTGCTTCCGAGGTTCGGACTCAGGTGAGTCCGAGGGGACACACCGAGTCCGAAAAGAATCAGGCGACTCTTCCTCTTCAGACTCCCAGACCGACTCCGACGAGGACTCGGTGGGGTCGGCCCGGGCAGGGCGCGGCGCCTGCCGCCCCGACGCCGAGGGAGTCGGCGTCGGCGACCTCGGTCCCGAACGGGAGGCCGAGGGCGACCTCGACCGAGGATCGACTCGAGTTCGCATCGACTCGAGGATCGGTTCGGTCTCCGGGGTCGACTTCGACGTCGACGTCCCGGCGGTCGGGGCAGCGGCACCAGCGAAGCCAGCGAGCAGTGCCCGCTGCTGGTCCATGAAGGCAGACAGTCTGCTCTCCAAGGCCGTCAACCTGAGTCCGAGCTCAGGTGACCCAGCAGCCCCCGACTCGGGCCCCGACGGCGTCGGGCCCGACGTCGGCTGTCGTGGAGGCGAGTCCAGAAGGACCACAGGACTTACCCGAGCAGGCAGCTCCGACTCCAGGCGAGGTCGCTTCATGAGGTGCTCCTTCTCCAAGGACCCGGGGCGGCTATCGGGGCTATGCGACCTGGCCCTCGCGGAGCCAGGAGCGTCCACCGACGCCGCCCTCGCGGGTTTCACCTTTCGTCGATGGTCCCCGGAGGGAGAACCCCTGTCGGAGGAACTCCGGCGACGGTCCGAGCTGGAACCCCTGGACGCGGAGGCCTCCGACGAGGTCCGGGTACGGCTGGGGTCAGCGAAGATTCTATCCTGCTGATGCCGCCGACTTCTCAACGCTTTGGAGGATAGTTTGCCACAAGGCCCACAGATCATTTCTTCATGATCCGGGCCCAGGCAGCGGAGGCAATTGTCGTGTGTGTCAGTTAGTGACATATTTCGGTCACACTGACCACACCGCTTGAAACCACTGGCAGCCATCGGGGGAAAAAGGGCCCCGGCGAGGTCAAAGGACCGGGCTGCCAGGGAAAAACCGAAACGAAAACTGACTAAGTCAGAAAAACCGAAAAATAAGAAGAGGACTCGTGACCGGCATCGCGAGTCCGGTGGGAAAAAGACCGGCGTCGAACCGAATGGAAAAAACAGAGTAATTCTAAAGAAAATCAACTTTTTCGCGGGGACACGACGGGTACGTCTGTAGGGCTCCGCGGAAAAAAGAAGACTGGCTAAGATGGCACCCTTGGGCGGGAAGGGGACCGCGCATGCGCGCTGCAATTCCCTAAGGCTTTCTTTGAAAGCTGGGGAAAATTGCTCCGCGAGGGCTCCGTCGGCGCCGACGTCACCCATAAGTGAGGACTGACTTCCTGCTTGGTCCTGGAGAAAGAACGGATTCCTGCTAGTGTTCATGGACATCTCGGCAGCCTTTGACACAGTGTCCCACGCCAGATTACTGTAGCGCCTGCAACAGATAGGATTACGCAAGAATACCCTGATGTGGTTTACTTCCTATATAGAAGATCGAACGCAACAAGTCAAATGCGCCAAAAATAAATCATTGCAGTTCCCCGTCATGCAGGGAATACCACAAGGTTCAGCCCTGCCATCAATGCTCTTTAATATTTACATGCAACCCATATGTAGCATCATCAAACACCACTATCACATCTATGCTGATGTCATCATGGTGTATGCTCCAATCAACCTACTAGCACTTAACACCATAACAATATCCAGATGCCTTGAAGACATGAATGCCTGGCTCACAGCCAATAACCTGACGGTCAACTACGATAAAACTGAGGCAATGTTCGTCACCAGGAACCCCACCTTCATTCCACCACAAAACACAGGTCTGCGACTAAAAAGCTGTTTGATTATTTTCATCTAATTTCCATGTATTTTGGTGTGCTGAAAACAATAAAATATTGAAAAAACTCCTAGACGTCATGATTTGTCACAATATGCAAAATTGTCTTCAAATTTATCAATTTTTTTCAAATTACTATTAATTAATTCAAATTACTATTAATTAATTCACATAAGTGCATTTAAGATATAAAATGCCAAAAAAACCTTGGGGGTTGTCTGAGTTATGTAAAAAAAATATAGCATTGTAAATGGTAGAAGGGGTTAATCTTTCCTGAAGAATCCAGTGGGAGGGAGACACAGGGCAGATACCAGCAGCTCCGGTCAGTGCAGGGGGGCGTGGCCAGCACTGTGACGTCTCGTGTAGACACAGAGCTGCTCTCTCCTGCATGCCACACTTGTGCACGAATCATCATCAGGTTCTTGGTTCTAGGCTGTTCACACTTTTTCATCTCAATTTGTGTTAGCTCGTCATTCTTCAACCGTTATGTTCTGACTTTGAAGATGATACAAGACCAAAATTGTTCTCTCAGGAGGAGATGAATGATTTGGTAAGAGACTTGAATCTTCCCAAAGATGCCCCTGAGTTACTCGGATCAAGGCTGAAAAGCAGGAATTTATTGTTGCCAGGAGTGTCATCTTCATGGTTCAGACATCGTGAAAAGGAGTTTGTTCCTTACTTCGCCCAGGAAGACAAGTTGGTTTATTGCATCGATGTCGAAGGTCTGATGGGTCAATTTAAAATCCAATATGATTCAGAGCAATGGCGTCTTTTTATAGATTCTTTAAAAAGAAGTCTCAAAGCAGTTTTACTCCACAATGGTTTTACGCTTCCATACCTGTAGGTCATTCCGTACACTTGAAGGAAACCTACGAGAACTTGGAATTGGTTCTTCGTAAACTTAAATATGAAGACCATGGTTGGCAAGTGTGTGGGGACTTGAAGGTCTTGTGCATGCTGCTCGGGCAACAAGCTGGGTATACCAAATATCCTTGTTTTCTGTGTCTATGGGACAGTCGAGACCGACAAAATCACCGGACCAAGAAGAGTTGGCAGCCGAGGGTGCTAACAGTCAGTGAAAAAAATGTCCTCTGAGAAACTTTGGTACCTTCCCATAAAGTTCTTCTACCACCTCTCCACATAAAATTGGGATTGATGAAGCAATTCGTAAAATCACTTCCAAGAGATGGAGAATGCTTCAAATACTTGGTCACCAAGTTTCCAGGCCTGTCGGAGGCAAAATTGAAGGAAGGTGTGTTCGTCGGACCAGACATTAGAAGGCTTATAGTTGATCAAGAGTTTGTCAATACAATGACAGATCCTCATAAAGAAGGGTGGATTGCATTTAAAGAAGTCGTACAGAAATCTTTAGGCAATAACAAAGATCCTCACTACAAAAAGATTGTCGGACAAATGCTGAAAGCATTTCAAGCTTTAGGTTGCCTGATGAGTTTGAAAGTGCATTTACTCCAGTCCCACCTTGACTACTTTCCTGAAAATTTGGGAGCTGTGAGTGAGGAACAAGGTGAACGATTCCACCAAGACATTAAAGAGATGGAAAGGAGATACCACGGAAAATGGAGCATTACAATGATGGCAGACTACTGTTGGATGCTTCAGAGAGACATTCCAGATACTACTCACAAGTGTAAATGCACCAAGAGGAGCCTCACAAGGAAGAAGAATCGAGTTTAGTGTGTGTAGGTGAGCTCATTTCAGTTCAAAAAAGGATTTTCATGAACATATTGTAATAAAACTTTAATTTTATGTCTATTTCCATTTATTTTGAGGTATTGCCTTATTTAACATAGTTACCTAAATTGTCAGGAAACGTGATATCCTATGACAAAATGGAGGTCATTTTCGGATTCAGCGCACCAAAAAACAAAGATTACGTGGAATAAGCAAAACAGCTCTTGAAAAAAAATTTTTTGCAGACCTATCAGCATTCTAAACAAACTCATAGTAGTTAAAGATGAAGTTAAGTACCTGGGCATCACAAAGGACAGAGCTCTGAACCTGAAATCCCACATCACCAAAACCGCAAACAAGGCCTATCAACGTTTGAGGACCATAAGAAAGATCAAGCCATTACTCCGCCAGGACCACTTCCGCACAGTGTGCAAAGCACTCATCACACTTCTGCTTGATTACGGAAACTTGTTATATCAAGGCCTCCCTCAGCAGACCTTACACCCACTCCAAATGGTGCAAAACACTGCAGCACGCATCATTACAAACACTCCAAGAACTGAGCACATCACCCCCGTCTTACAGCAACTGCACTGGCTCCCAATGATGGCCAGAGCAAAATTTAAAACAATCCTGATCATCTTTAAAATCATCCACCATCTCTTGGAAGATGCACTCCAAGATATCATTACAAGGGATATCAGCAATAGACAAAGAAGGACCAATAATGACAACATGATTGGCACACTTGCAGGATACCACAAGACTAAACAAACTACTTAAAGAGCTCCTTCACTACTGGCGTTCACAGTTTGGAACTCCCTCCCAACGAGCCTGAGGGCATTAAATGACATCATAGACTTCCTCAAGGCCCTTAAAACACTGCTGTTTACAGAAACCTATGAGCAGACAGACAACAGTCTCCACCCGAATGGTAATGCAACTACCTCCGCCAACTCGATACCCACCCATCCCAACTAGACATACGAGTTCATTGTACAATGTTGTTAAGTACCCTCATGTTAAATGTTGTTAAATACCCTCATGTTAAATGTAACCCTCCAATTGTGATGTGACCACTTTGATTGTAGGATAAGGTGCTATACAAATCTGTCTAAATAAAGAAAGAAAGAAAATTAATAGGAGGACAGGTAGGATTTAGGGAATGGCAGATAAGGTATCTTGGCATGAACAGGCCTGCAACGCCAAGATATACTTTATACTGGCTATACTTTATTCAGAAAGGACAGGGTAGGAAGAAGGGGAGGAGGAGTGGCACTATATGTAAAAACTACTATTAAAGCTTTGGAATTACAGAGCTTAAAAGGGAGAGAGGAGGCATTGTGGGTTAAACTAGAAAGAGGGAAAGCGAAATCTATTTGCATTGGTGTGATATACAGACCTCCCTCACAAGAGGAAGAGGTGGACAGAGAGTTAATTGAAGACATACGAAGCATTGCTAGGAAAGGGGAAGTGCTACTGATAGGAGATTTCAATATGCCAGATGTTGAATGGCACATTCCTGCGGCAGTATCATCTAGAAGTAAGGAGATCCTGGATTCTCTACAGGGAGAACTATTCAGGCAATTGGTAACAGACCCCACACGTGAAGGGGCCATACTGGACTTGGTGCTTACCAATGGTGAAAGTGTTTCTGATGTTGTAGTGGGAGATCATTTTGCATCCAGTGATCACCAGATGGTGTGGTTCAGTATTAGGACTAGGGCTGTTAGAATCCATTCAAAGGTAAGGATCTTAGACTTTAGGAAGACTAGTTTTGCCAAGATGCGCCAATACCTCAGGGAGTTATTAGTGGGATGGGAACAGCTGGGGGATGTAGAAAAACAGTGGGCAAAACTGAAAGGGGATATTTTAAGGGCAACCAACCATTTTGCTAAAATGGTAAATAAAGGTAAAAGGAAAAGGAGACCACTATAGTTTTCGAAAGAAGTAGCTGAAAAAGTGAAGAAAAAGAGGGAGGCCTTCATGAAATACAAGAGATCACAGAGAGAAGAAGACAGGCATCTGTATTTGGAAAAACTTAGAGAAGCTAGCAAAATAGTCAGGAAGGCAAAGATTCAAAAGGAGGAGGAAATTGCCAATGCAATAAAATGGGGGGATAAGACATTTTTCAGATATATTAGTGAGAAGAGGAAGGGCAAAAGTGGTATTGTCAGACTCAAGGGTGCAGGGGAGGAATATGTAGAAGCTGATAAGGATAAAGTGGAATTGCTTAACAAATATTTCTGTTCTGTCTTCACAGATGAAGGAACCCTGAGGAGGACCTCAGAAAACACCCACAAACAGGAAAAGAAGCGAGGGACATCTTGAACAATTTTCAGAAGACTGTGTTCGTGAGAAACTAGCTCAACCTAAAGTAGACAAAGTGATGTGACCGGATGGGATACACCCTAGAATACTGAGGGAACTTGGGGACGTTCTAGCAGCTCCACTGACAGACCTTTTCAATGCATCGTTGGAGTCGGGGGTAGTGCCAAAGGACTGGAGAGAGGCTCATGTGGTGCCTTTACACAAAAGCGGAAGTAAGGATGTGGTTGAAAACTACAGGCCGGTTAGTTTAACTTCGGTGGTGAGTAAATTATTGCAAACGCTGCTGAAAGAGAAAATAGTGAGGTTTCTGGAGTCTAGCGGATTACAGGATCCGAGGCAGCATGGATTCACCAGAGGCAGGTCTTGTCAGACAAATCTGATTGATTTCTTTGACTGGGTGACCAGGGAGTTGGACCGAGGGAGAGCCCTAGATGTGGTGTATTTAGATTTCAGTAAAGCCTTTGACACTGTTCCTCACAGGCGACTTATAAACAAACTGAGCACCCTAGGGATGGACCCTACAGTTACTGCTTGGGTTAGAAATTGGTTGGGTGGGAGGCGACAAAGAGTACAGGTAAATGGAGCTCACTCTGAGGAGAAGGAAGTTAACAGTGGTGTGCCCCAGGGATCTGTCCTCGGTCCGATTCTTTTTAACATCTTTGTTAGTGATATAGCGGAAGGGCTTTCGGGTAAGGTTTGCCTCTTTGCGGATGATACCAAAATCTGCAATAGAGTAGACACCCAGGAAGGTATAGATAACATGAGGAGGGATCTAGCTAAGCTTGAAGAATGGTCTAGAATTTGGCAGATGGGATTTAATGTTAAAAAATGTAAGGTCATGGGCTGCAGCAATTCAAGTGAGCAATATAGTATAGGGGGTGAAGTACTTTTGTCCACTAAAGAAGAGCGGGACCTAGGCGTGGTTGTGTCTGATGATCTTAAAGTAGCTAAACAGGTAGAAAAGGCAACGGCAAAAGCTAGAAGGATGCTTGGGTGTATACGGAGAGGAATGACTAGCAGAAAAAAGGAGGCGATAGTGCCTCTGTATAAGTCTTTGGTGCGACCTCATTTGGAGTATAGTGTGCAATTCTGGAGACCGCACCTCCAAAAGGATGTGAACAGGATGGAGTCGGTGCAGAGGGTGGCTACTAAAATGATTAGTGGTCTTCATTATAAAGCATATGAGGACAGACTGAAGGATCTTAATATGTACACCTTAGAGGAAAGGCGGGATAGAGGTGATATGATTGAGATGTTTAAATACCTCCGTGACATAAATGTTCAGGGAGAGAGCCTCTTTCAATTGAAAGCAAGTTCTGCTACGAGGGGACATGGGATGAGGGTGAAGGGAGACAGATTCAGGAGTGATATGCGGAAATATTTCTTTATGGAAAGAGTAGTGGATCCGTGGAATAGTCTCCCAGTGGAGGTGGTTAAGATGAGGACAGTAACTGAATTCAAAAAAGCATGGGACAAACACAGAGGATCTCTAAAGGTAAAAAGGGGACTGTTGTAGTTGTTGATATGGAAGGACAGACTAGATAGGCCATGTGGTCTTTTTCTGTCATCATGTTTCTATGTTTCTATGTTTCCATGATCAAAAAAGCCTTGAGGGAAAAATCTTTGAGCGCCGCCCTCAAGGGTTCAAACAGCTCAGCCCTCAAAGCCCAAAGAACCAAACTAAGATCCCAAGAAGGAACAACTGATCGTTAGGGTAGGACACAAGTATAATTTCCTGCAAGAAATGAGCCACATCTGGGTGTGAGGTACCGAGCGCCCTGCCATAGGCCCTCCAAACCATGATAAGGCTGCTACCTGAATCCTCCCTAGTGAGGGGGAGGCCCTTGTCAAATTCATCCTGAAGGAAGGAAAGTAAAGTCGGCAAGTCCGCAGCACTAGGACTGATTTGATGCTCACATGACCAGCGCTCCAAAAGACACCAATCACGCACATAGGTGAGACAAGTGAAACCTCTTTTCACTTTGAGAAGTATGGAAACCACAGCAGAAAAATAACCCTTACGCAGCTAGCATCACCTTTCAAGAGCCAAACCGTAAGTGAAAATGGAGCCGGATTGTTTAAAAGGAACAGCTCTTGCCTTTAGAGCTCCCGAGCAGATGGGATGTTCAAGGAGGACCCTGACAGGCGCAACAGATCCACATACCACGTCCTCCTTGGCCAATTCGGTACTACCATTTCTACTAGATGCTGATGGCACACTACATTATAATAGAGATTGTAGCAATAGATCTTATAATCAGGCCACACCAAAAACATACTCCAAATAGTTACTGTAATCCAAACACTTTGCTTCACCATGTAGAATGATTTCATATAAACATATTTAGAAACAAAATGGAGCTATTCAATGGCATTACATCCACCAGGATGAGACAACTGAAGTCACAATTTCATTATTGCGCCAAAACGTTTTTTTCAAAAATAATTTTATATATACATTCCAGTGCACTTTCCTATAAGAGTACAGTCTTAAAAAACAAATCACTTATCTGATGGCAAAAGCTGATAACCACAGATTGTTGTTATGCAATATAGCATTCACTAAAGGGTACGTCACATGTCATTCCAAAGTTGTGTTATAGTCCATTCCAACTTCGACCAATAGTTTCCCCTTAACTGGCTTCATCAGGAAACTCTCCCAGATGGCAACAAGACAACAAACAAGACCCTCCTGCCAAAATACATCTATATGATTGCATTCTGCATGGTGAAGCACAGTGTTTGGATTACATTAACATGTGGAGTGTGTTTTTGGTGTGACCCGATTTTAAGATCTATTGCCATAATCTCTATTAATACAGTGTGTGTGTAGATATCTATCTATCTATATTTTATATATATATATATATATATATTATTTGTAGCACATTTTGGTGGTCATTTTTGTATGGATGACTCTACATGATATAGCATCCGCCCTATCAGAGGACAAGGCTGAACTAGGGCATCCATGCAACGGTGCAACAGGGTGTCTGCTGCCAACCCCTCCGATGGCCGACTTCATTAGAAGGAGTCGAAGTAGACAGCCCCATGGTACCAAATTTTGCAGGTAAGTACCGCAGGACTGTTTCAATCCATTGCCACTGCTGCTGGTCCCAGTGAGGGGCGACAGTGGCAGCAATGAGGGGCAAGCAGGCAGCCGGCTGGGAGTGGGGCACAAGGATAAAGTTCGCCTAGGACACCTCATCTCCTTATGCTGGCCCTGCTAGGAGCTGAAAGGAGTCCCACACCTTGGGAGCCTCCTGTTTTCAAAAAGACATCAGCTGAGACAGAAGCTTTTCTGCTCTCTTGTGAGGCAGAAAGGTCCTTCCTGAAGCAGTGTCAAGCCATGCTCTCAGGTACTCTAGAGACTGGGAAAGCTCCAGGTGGCTCTTGTTGTAGTTGATCACCCAACTCAGATTTGCTAGAAAAAGCACCACTCATGCCCAAGAGCCTGCAAAGATGGCCTGGCCTGTATAAGCTGATCATACAGCTAAGAATGAACACTAATCCCTTCGTGCTGCAGAGTGGCAGCAGCCACCATTGGTGTGGCGGAGAGACAGAAGGGTAGAGTGGCAAACTGAAATACGAGCCAAGCAGAGGAAGCGGTGCTGATCTTCATGAATGAGGATGTGGAAATAGGCTTCTTCCAAGTCCAGAGATTAAAGAAACTCCCCTTGCTTGACCACTCAGATGACTGACCTCAATGTCTCCACGTGAAAGTGAAAGGTCCTTAGATGAACATTGATGTCCTTGCAATCTAAGACTGGGCAGATTGACCTGTCCTTTTTCGGCACCACAAAATAGATGAAATTCCAGCCCTTGCCCATTTCAGCAGATGGCACTGGTAATGAGGAGCTACCATGCGCTGAAGAGGAAGTGCTCAAATAACATGTGCTCACAATGTGAGATGAAAGTGCACAGATACAGTGTGTAGCAATGTATACATCAGGAACATGGAATAAGGCTCAGCCCGGTGCTGGTAGCGCGTGCACATAGCAAAAACATGGGGCAGGAAGAGACTGGAAAAAATGCAATTAACGGTTTTGGTTCCTGGACCTGAAAATCAACCACTAAGCAGATGAGATCAGTGGCCCCCACAGATAACTTTTAACAAGCACAGAAGCATAGAACTGGTACAGAAAATAGGAACATAGGACTATTAAACTACATAATCAGCTTTAAAACTAGAAAATCAGCTTTTAAACTAGAAAATAGGGGAAAGCCGACAGTTGCCCAAGAGCACATGGTTCAGAACAATGTATCCTTGAAGGATACTAGCAAAAGATTGAAGTTAGGGCATATCAGCAAAGAGGTTCCAATAAAGACAAAATCAGCCATCATGAGGAGAGGAGGGATAGGGGAGATATGATTCAGACCTTTAAATACTTAAAGAGGAAAGAGGAACGATGAACAAACAAACAAACCTCTTCCAAAGACGGGGAAGCTGCAAAACTTGAGGGCATAACATGAAGCTGCAAGGTGGAAAATTGAAAGGCAATGTCAGGAAATATTTTTTCACTGAAAGGGTGGTGGGTGCTTGGAATGCTCTCCCGATGGAAGTGGTGGGGGCAAACACGGTGACGGAATTCAAAACAGCATGGGACAAGCACAGCGGATCCCTTTACAGCAACAGGATAAAAACAAAATAAACGGAACCATCTAACTTCTCAACAAATAGGAGTGTCCTACATGGAGTGGTGGGTCCACCCCTAAACACAGACATGGGGAGGGGTGACCTGCACAGAGCATCAGGTGCACGTACTCTTGCCGTATTGCTGGGCAGACTGGATGGACCATGCTGGTCTTTATCTGCCGTCATTTACTATGTTACTAAATGCCCTTGAGTAGAGAGCAGACAGAGCTTAAAGATTCCAAATTACCGCTGCCTGCCAATAGCCAGATTAATATTAATAAAATACAGTCTCTAAAATGCTTGTATAGAAACACTAGAAGTCTAAAAAATAAGATGGGAGAGTTAGAATATATAGCACTAAATGAGAGGTTAGATATGATTGGTATCTCAGAGACATGGTGGAAGAAGAACAACCAGTGGGACACTGTGATACCTGGTACAAACTAAGAACATAAGACATGCCATACTGGGTCAGACCGAGGTCCATCAAGCCCAATATCCTGTTTCCAACAGTGGCCAATCTAGGTCATACGTACCTAGCAATATCCCCAAAAGACACAGGTTCCACAATGCTTGTACTGGGTCAAGCATTGATATCCTGGGTCCCTTTTTAATAGTGGTTTATGGACCTTTCCTCCGGGAACTTGTCCAAACCTTTTTTAAACCCAGCTATACTAACAGCCCTTACTACATCCTCCGGTAACAGATTCCAGAGTTTGATTACACGTTGAGTGAAAAAATATTTTCTCTTATTTGTCTTAAATAGTTTACCCTGTAGCTTCATTACATGTCCCCTAGTCTTTCTATACTCTGATAGCGTAAACAATTGATCCACGTTTATCCGTTCCACTCCATTCATTAATTTATAGACCTCTATCATATCTCCCCTCAGCCGTCTCTTCTCCAGGCTAAAGAGCCCTAACCTTCTTAGCCTCTCTTCAGAGGAGTAGCCTTCCATCCCCTTCACCAATTTGGTGGCTCTTCTCTGTACTTTTTCTAATAACGCTATGTCCTTTTTAAGATACGGTGACCAGAATTGCACACAATATTCAAGGTGCGGTCGTACCATGGAGCGATACAGAGGCATTATAACATCCTTTGTTTTATTCTCCATCCCTTTCCTTATGATACCTAGCATTCTATTTGCTTTCTTGGCCGCCGCTGCACACTGGGCGGAGGGTTTTAACATGTTATCCACGATGACTCCTAAATCTTTTTCCTGGGTGGTGGTTTCTAATGTGGAGCCTTGCATCGTGTAACTATAGTGTGGGTTGTTCTTTCCTAGGTGCATAACTTTGCACTTGTCCACATTAAATTTCATCTGACATTTGGATGCCCAGTCTTCCAATTTATCCAGATCCTCCTGCAGTTTTCCATAATCCTCTTGGGTTTTAACAACTTTAAACAGTTTTGTGTCATCTGCAAATTTGATAACCTCACTAGTTATTCCCTTTTCCAGGTCATTTATGAATATGTCAAAAAGCAGCGGACCCAGTACAGATCCCTGGGGTACTCCACTATTCACCTTTTTCCATTGGGAATATTGGCCATTTAGCCCTACCCTCTGCTTTCTATCTTTTAACCAGTTCCCGATCCACAATAGTACACTGCCTCCTATCCCATGACTTTTTAGCTTCGCCAAAAGTCTCTGACGGGGGACTTTGTCAAAAGCTTTCTGAAAGTCCAGATACACTATATCAACCGACTCACCTTTGTCTACCTGTTTATGCACACCTTCAAAAAAACATATCAGATTAGTAAGACAAGATCTTCCTTGTCTAAAGCCATGTTGGCTGTCTCCCATTAGGCCATGACTATCTACATGCTGTGTAATTCTGTTCTTTATGATGGTTTCTACCATTTTCCCTGGTACTGACGTCAGGCTCACCGGTCTGTAATTTCCTGGGTCAACCCTGGAACCCTTTTTAAAAATTGGTGTTACGTTGGCGACCCTCCAATCTTCAGGTATTACAGATGATTTTAATGAAAGTTCACAGATTACCAATAGCAGGTCTGCAATCTCATATTTCAGTTCTTTCAACACTCTGGGATGTATGCCATCCGGTCCAGGTGATTTGCTACTATTCAGTTTATCAAATAGTTGTAATATATCTTCCCGGTGTAGTGATACTTCTCTCAATTCCTCTGCAGTATCACCTTTAAATACCACTTCAGTCTTGGGTAACATCCCTACATCTTCCTCAGTAAAGACCGAAGCAAAGAATTCATTCAGTCTCTCTGCTATAGCCTTGTTTCCTCTTACTGCCCCTTTTACCCCTCTATCATCTAATGGTCCAATTGACTCTCTCACAGGCCTTTTGCTACGAATGTACTTGAAAAACTATATCGTAATGATAGAGCAGATCAAATTGGTGGAGGGGTTGCACTCTGTTAAAGAGGGCATTGAGTCACACAGGATTAAAGTTTTGCAGGAAACAAAATTCACTGTAGATTCTCTATGGATTGAAATTCCACGTAAAAAGGGGAAAGGGAAAGAGATGGCACTGAGAGTGTACTATCGACTGCCTGGCCATAATGAACAAATGGATGATGAAATGCTCAAAGAAATCAGGCAAGCTAACAAAAGTTACAGCAAAGTAATAATAATGGGTGATTTCAATTACCCTGGTATACACTGGGTCAGTGTCAGGGCAGGACATGCTAGGGAGATAGTTTCTAGATGAAATAAATGATTGCTTCTTGGAGCAGCTGGTTCATGAACCGACCAAAGGAGAAGCCATTTTGGACCTAGTCCTTAGTGGAACACAAGATCTGGTGCAAGAGATATTGGTGTTGGGGCCCCTTGGCAATAGTGATCATAGCATGATTGCATTTGATTTAATAAATGGAGGAAGGACGGCAAGGAAATACACAGTACTATCTTTTAACTTTCAAAAAAAAGACTATGATCAAACGAGGAAAACAGTTAAAAAAAACCTAACAAGAGCAGTTACAAAGGTTAAAGATTTACATCAAGCTTGGGTGTTGTTTAAAAATACTATCTTGGAAGCCCAGACCAGCTTTATTCCACGCTTTAAGAAAAGTGGAAGGAAGTCCAAAAACCTGCCAGCATGGTTTAAAGGTGAGGTCAGAGAAGCCAAAAAACCACATCTTTCAGGAAATAAAAAAAGGAGCCAAATGATGAAAACTGGAAACAACACAGGCACTGGGAAGATAGATGCAAAGCATTGATAAGACAAGCAAAGAGAGAATTTGAGAAGCAGCTTGCTGTGGAAACAAAAATGCATAATAAAGACTTTTTCAAGTACATTCATAGCAAGCAGCCTGTGAGAGAGTCAGTTGGACCATTAGATGATAGAGAGGTAAGAGGGGCACTAAGCAGGGACAAGGCCATAGCAGAGAGACTGAATGAATTCTTTGCTTTGGATTTTACTGAAGATGATGTAGGGATGTTACCCATGACTGAAATGGTATTTAACCCTTTCATGGCTGTTGTTGCCATACGACAACCTTCAAATTTTCCCCCAAAGTTTTCACCGGATTCTAGATTTCCAAAAAGTCCGCACACTGTGTGTGAAATGTGATGTGTATATATGCTTGACATCTGAAAAAAACTGATATTTAAACTATCACACCCACCAGTAAACAAAACTGATGCCAAGACTGTTTTTAATTTTCAGACATTCAGGACCGTAGTTGCCATATGGCAACAGTAAATATTATTTCTTAGAAATACAATTTTTTCATAAAAACTTTATATTCTGCATCATTTAACTCAAAATAAAAAAACCAGAAAAACATTTTGGTTACAAAACAATTATGTGGACGCGAAAGGGTTAAAGGTGATGCTGGGGAAGAATTGAAAGAAATATTGATACATCGGGAAGATGTATTACAACTATTTGATAAACTGAAGAGTTAGCAAATCAGCTGGACCGGATGATATACATCCAAGGGTGTTGAAAAAACTGAAATATGAGATTGCAGACCTACTATTAGTAATCTGTGAACTATCATTAAAATCATCTCTAATACCTGAAGATTGGAGGATCGCCAATGTAACGCCAATTTTTAAAAAGGGTTCCAGGGGAGATCCGGGCAACTACAGACCGGTGAGCCTGATGTCAGAGACTTTTGGCAAAACTAAAAAGTCATGGGATAGGAGGCGATGTACTATTGTGGATCAGGAACTGGTTAAAAGATAGTAAAGCAGAGGGTAGGGCTAAATGGCCAAATTTCCCAATGGAAAAAGGTGAATAGTGGAGTACCCCAGGGATCTGAGCTGGGTCTGCTGCTTTTTGGCATATTCATAAATGACCTGGAAAAGGGAATAACGAGTGAGGTTATCAAATCTGTGGATGACACAAAAGTATTTAAAGTTGTTAAAACCCAAGAGGATTGTGGAAAATCGAAAAAGGATCTTGACAAAATTGGAAGACTGGGCATCCACATGGCAGATGAAATTTAATGTGGACAAGAGCAAAGTTATGCCCCTTGGAAAGAACAACCCAAACTATGGTTACACGATGCAAGGTTCCACATTGGGAACCACCACCCAGGAAAAAGATTTAGATGTCATCGTGGATAACATGTTCAAACCCTCCGCCCAGTGTGCAGCGGTGGCCAAGAGAGCAAATAGAATGCTAGGAATCATAAGGAAACAAATGGAAAATAAACAAAGGATATTATAATGCCTCTGTATTGTTCCATGGTGCGACCGCTCCTTGAATATTGTGTGCAATTCTGGTTGCCGTATCTTAAAAAGGATATAGCGTTGTGGTTATGTTGATGTTTTTATTTATTTATTACTGTTCGTTTGCAGTTCTTAGCCCCCTGATGAAGGCGTTGCCGAAATGCAGTGGGGTGTTTCTTTACTAATAAAGCGCATGTGACCACCATACCTCTTGCTTTTTGTGTCTCTGAGGTTTTCTGCAAGTAGGTGCTCTTTTTTTTGGTTTGTTGTTTACAACTATTAGATAAACTGAAGATTAGCAAATCACCTGGGCCGGATGATATACATCCAAGGGTGTTGAAAGAACTGAAATATGAGAATGCAGAACTGCTATTAGCAATCTGTGAACCATTGGGAAAATTGCTTTGTCTTTTAACCAGTTCCTGATCCACAATAGTACACTGCCTCCTATCCCATGACTCTTTAGTTTTGCCAAAAGTCTCTGATGAGGGACCTTGTCAAAGGATTTCTGAAAGTCCAGCTACACTTTATCTACCGACTCACCTTTGTCTACCTGTTTATTCACACCTTCAAAAAAACATAACAGATTAGTAAGACAAGATCTTCCTTGTCAAAAGCCATGTTGGCTGTCTCCCATTAGGCCATGACTATCTACATGCTGAGTAATTTTGTTTTTTGACCGCTTTGACCCGGTGAAAATCAGGATATAAATACAGCTAAATAAATAAATAAATTTTATGATGGTTTCTACCATTTTTCCCGGTACTGACGTCAGGCTCACCGGTCTGTAGTTTCCCGGATTACCCCTGGAACCCTTTTTAAAAATTGGCGTTACATTAGCAAACCTCCAATCTTCAGGTATTACAGATGATTTTAATGAAAGTTCACAGGAAAGTTCATTAAAATCATCTGTAATACCTGAAGATTGGAGGCTCGCCAATGTCACAGATTTGAAGTTGGACATGCCTGCTGTAAGCATTCAATTTAAACATTTCTTCAAAGAATAGAGCTTTTTACATTGCCAACACATTTACCAACTTAATGCTGAACTTTAACTTGATGACTTGGCCCAGTTAAATATTCCTCAAGAGCACTTTTTTTAAAAAAATTTGCCAACTAATACGATTGCTAGTGAATGTAATGTCAGTAGTGACAGTTGAATTTGTGTAAAAAAAATGCAAACAGTCAGTGCTGTGTCTTAGACTGTGGATAATGGAATTTATTATTTATTTTATTTAGCTGTATTTATATCCCGCTTTTCACCGGGTCAAAGCGGTCAATTTGGGGATACATTTAACACGAGGGGATATGACACACATACGCTAATACTTACAGGGAACATGGGCAATGGAGGGTTAAGTGGCTTGCCCAAGACCACAAGGAGTGCCTATAGGACTAGAAATCCCAGTCCCTCCGGCCTGAGATTGCTGTCCCCAGGTGGGACTTGAACCCCCGGCCCTCCGGCCTGAAGTACCTTGTCCTAACCACTAGACCACTCCTCCCTATGCACACTTAAACGATGTATGCTTATTTTGTCACTTGACAAACAACTTGTCACTGACTTCTGATCTTAGACAGGGCTAAGAACAATCTTTCTGGCTCATAAAAGAGGAAACAAGAATAAAATGAAGGCAACTACTTATGGATCTCAAGCTCATTACAATTCACTGCATTGCTCTGTCAATAAAACAGGATTTTATGAATACCAACCAAGTAGACAGCAAACTGTGACACAGCAGAAAACTTTACCATCAAACAAAAACATTTTGATTCTCATTTCAGATATTCTCCCTAGCTTGTCAATCAGGTGTATATATTCTTAAATCTAGAAAGCTAGTTTCCAAGGGCAGTTCAAAATGTTCTCGACTGTGAAATACTGAAGTGAACAAAGATCTCCACCCAAGACATGTCTGATATAGTTGGAGTATGCAAGTGTCCACAAACCTTTAAAATGACTGATTCATCTGAGTTGACCTATTTACAAGTGTATTACTTATTCAGTCTCATTATTGGGGAGGGGGGGGGGACTCAAAATTAAATGCTGAGAAATATTTGTAAAACACTGAAACAAAGTGAAATTTTAGAAGTATCAAAACTGCATGCAACAAAAAAGGGACATAGCGAATAAAGATGTAAGATGTAAATCGTGACACAAAACATGCATTCCTTTTATTCACAAAACAGCCAGAATTCCTAAAACATTACAAAAGCATTTCATTACTAAGGCAGAGCGAGGATTTCATGTAGGAATACTGATGCACTACACGTGGCAGAGAAGAACCACCTCAGAAGGTTTACAAAAGTGTTTTCTATGATTTAGCATTTGTAAATAAGATTAATCTGTTGTGCAATATTCCATTACTTGGAGTAAACTAAAGAAAACTTATTTATCTGCCTCGTTTCAGTTTCAGTTTCAAACCCAGTGTTTTGCTGGCTCAGTCCACAGTGAGTACTACATATGAATGGAATATGTTCTTTCCTTGAGTTCTGCTAGACCAGTCCAGACAAGTGGGTTGTATCCACTACCAGCAGATTGGAAGAGACAAAGAACCAATGAAAAGCCCAGGTTTCAAAGATATCACTCCCATGCCTCTATCAGCCTCAGTGACCAGAGGTCTCTTTAGTATTCGTAACAAAGCATATGGGAGAACATGGTAAGCCTCACACAACCTCAACATGGGCAACAATGAGTAATCAAACAGTCAAGTATGTACAGGAAAGCATAAACATAAGAACATAAGATACGCCATACTGGGTCAGACTAACGTCCATCAAGCCCAGTATCCTGTTTCCAACAGTGGCCAATCTAGGTCATATGTACCTAGCAGTTTCCCTAAAAGACACAGGTTGTGGAATGCTTCTACTGGCTGAAGCATTGATATCCTGGGTCCCTTCTTAATAATGGTTTATGGACCTTTCCTCCAGGAACTTGTCCAAACCTTTTTTAAACCCAGCTATACTAACAGCCTTTACTACATCCTCCGGTAACAAATTCCAGAGTTTGATTACACGTTGAATGAAAAAATATTTTCTTTTATTAGTCTTAAATAGTTTACACTGTAGCTTCATTGCATGTCCCCTAGTCTTTCTATATTCTGATAACGTAAATAATCAATCTACGTTTACCCGTTCCACTCCGTTCATTAATTTATAGACTTCTATCATATCTCCCCTCAGCTGTCTCTTTTCCAGGTTAAAGAGCCCTAACCTTTTTAGCCTTTCTTCATAGGAGTATCCTTCCATCCCCTTTACCATTTTGGTGGCTCTTCTCTGAACCTTTTCTAATAACTCTATGTCCTTTTTAATATATGGCGACCAGAATTGCACACAATATTCAAGGTGCGGTCTCACCATGGAACGATATAGAGGCATTATAATATCTTTTGTTTTATTTTCCATTCCTTTCCTTATGATACCTAGCATTCTATTTGCTCTCTTGGCTGCCGCTGCACACTGGGCCGAGGGTTTTAACATGTTATCCACAATGACGCCTAAATCTTTTTCCTGGGTGGTGGTTCCTAATGTGGAACCTTGCATTGTGTAACCATAGTTTGGGTTGTTCTTCCCTAGGTGCATAACTTTGCACTTGTCCACATTAAATTTCATCTGCCATTTTGATGCCCAGTCTTCAAATTTATCAAGATCCTCTTGCAAGTTTCCACAATCCTCTTGGGTTTTAACAAGTTTAAATAGTTTTGTGTCATCTGCAAATTTGATATCCTCACTCGTTATTCCACTTTCCAGGTCAATTATGAATATGTCAAAAAGCAGCGGACCCAATACAGATCCCTGGGGTACACCACTATTCACCTTTCTCCATTGAGAAAATTGTCCATTTAGCCCAACCCTCTGCTTTCTATCTCTTAACCAGTTCTTGATCCACAGTAGTACACTGCCTCCTATCCCTTGACTCTTTAGTTTTGTCAAAAGTCTCTCATGAGGGACCTTGTCAAAGGCTTTCTGAAAGTCCAGATACACTATATCAACCGACTCACCTTTGTCCACCTGTTTATTCACACTTTCAAAAAAACATAACAGATTAGTAAGACAAGATCTTCCTTGTCTAAAGCCATGTTGGCTGTCTCCCATTAGGCCATGACTATCTACATGCTGAGTAATTTTATTCTTTATGATGGTTTCTACCATTTTTCCCGGTACTGACGTGAGGCTCACCGGTCTGTAGTTTCCCGGATCACCCCTGGAACCCTTTTTAAAAATTGGTGTTACATTGGCGATCCTCCAATCTTCAGGTATTAGAGATGATTTTAATGATAGTTCACAGATTACTATTAGCAGGTCTGCAATCTCATATTTCAGTTCTTTCAACACCCTTGGATGTATACCATCCGGCCCAGGTAATTTGCTACTCTTCAGTTTATCTAATAGTTGTAATACATCTTCCCGATGTATCGATATTTCCTTCAATTCTTCCGCACCTTTAAATACCACTTCAGTCATGGGTAACATCCCTACATTTTCCTCAGTAAATACTGAAGCAAAGAATTCATTCAGTCTCTCCGCTATCGCCTTGTCGCCTCTTAGTACCCCTTTAACTCCTCTATCATCTAATGGACCAACTGACTCTCACACAGGTTTTTTGCTGCGAATGTACTTGAAAAAATCTTTATTTCGCGTTTTTGCTTCCACAGCAAGCTTCTTCTCAAATTCTCTCTTTGCCTGCTTTATCAATGCCTTGCATTTGATTTGAAAGTGCTTGTGCTGTTTCCAGGTTTCGTCGTTTGGCTCTTTTTTCCATTTCCTGAAAGATGCTTTTTTGGCAACAACAGCCTCTCTGACCTCACCTTTAAACCATGCTGGCAGTTTTTTGGACTTCCTTCCACTTTTCTTAAAGCGTGGAATACAGCTGGTCTGGGCTGCCAAGATAGTATTTTTCAACAACACCCAAGCTTGATGTAAGTCTTTAACCTTTGCAACTGCTCCTTTTAGTTTTTTCTTAACTATTTTCCTCATTTTATCATAGTCTCCCTTTCGAAAGTTAAAAGGTAGTACTGTGGATTTCCGTACTATCCCTCCTCCACTAATTAAATCAAAGGCGATCATGCTATGATCACTATTGCCAAGTGGCCCCAACACCCTTATCTCTTGCACTAGATCTGGTGTTCCACTAAGGACCAGGTCTAATATGGCTTCCCCTCTGGTCGGTTCATGAACCAGCTGCTCCAAGAAGCAGTCATTTATGTCATCTAGGAACTTTATCTCCCTAGCATGTCCTGCCGTGACACTGACCCAGTCGATACTGGGGTAATTGAAATCACCCATTATTATTACTGCGCTGTAACTTTTGTTAGCTTCCTTGATTTCTTTGAGCATTTCATCATCGATTTGTTCATTCTGGCCTGGTGGTCGATAGTACACCCCCACTGCCCATCGCCTTCCCCTTTTTACATGGAATTTCAATCCATAGAGATTCTACAGCAAATTGTGTTTCCTGCAAAACCTTAATCCTTTCTGACACAATGCCCTCTCTAACATAGAGCGCAACCCCTCCACCAATTTGATCATCTCTATCATTAGAATATAGTTTTTACCCAGGTATCACAGTGTCCCACTGGTTGTCCTCCTTCCACCATGTCTCTGATATTCCAATCATATCTAACCTCTCATTTAGTGCTATATATTCTAACTCTCCCATCTTATTTTTTAGACTTCTAGCATTTGCATACAAGCATTTTAGAGACTGTATTTTATTCATATTAATTTGGCTATTGGTAGACATTGGTAATTTGGGATCTTTAAGCTCTGTCTGCTCCATACTTGAGGGCATTTGGGCTACTTTGCTCTTTTTTGGAACCTCTCTGCTTTTGGTAGTATCCTTCAAGGATACATTCTTCCGAACCATCTGCTCTTGGGCGACTGTCGGCTTTCCCCTATTATCTAGTTTAAAAGCTGCTCTATCTCCTTTTTAAAGGTTAATGCCAGTAGCCTGGTTCCATCCTGGTTAAGGTGAAGCCCATCCCTTCGGAAGAGCCCCTCCTTTCCCCAGAATGTTCCCCAGTTCCTAACAAATCCAAAACCCTCATCTCTGCATCATTGTCTCATCCACGCATTGAGACTCTGGAGCTCTGCCTGCCTTTTGGGTCCTGCACGTGGAACGGGAAGCATTTCGGAGAACGCTACCCTGGAAGTTCTGGATTTCAACTTCCTACCTAAAAGCCTAAATTTAGCCTCCAGAAACTCCCTACCACATTTTCCTATGTCATTGGTACTGACATGTACCAAGACAGCAGACTCCTCCCCAGCACTATCTAAGACCTTATCTAGGTGGCACGTGAGGTCCGCTACCTTTGCACCAGGCAGGCATGTTACCAGGCGATCCTCACGTCCACCAGCCACCCAGCTATCTACATGCCTAATGATCGAATCACCAACTATAATGGCTGTCCTAACCCTTCCCTCATGGGCACATGGCCCTGGAGAAACTTCCTCAGTGCGAGAGGGTTTTACATCACCTGGAGGACAGGTCCTAGTTACAGGATCACTTCTTGCTACACCAGGGTGATGCTCTCCTGTCACGTGACCTCGCTCCTCCATGGCAACAGGGATGGTGCCAGACTGAAGGTGGGACTTCAGGACTATATCCCTGTAGGTCTTGTCTATGTACCTCTCTGTCTGTCTTATGTTTTCCAAGTCTGCTACTCTAGCCTCTAGAGAACGGACTCGTTCCCTGAGAGCAAAGAGCTCCTTGCACCTAGTGCACACGTAAGACCTCTCACCAACTGGGAGAAAATCATACATGTGACACTCAATGCAAAAGACTGAAAAGCCCCCATCTCGCTGCTGGACTGCTGTCTGCATCTTAGTTTTAAATTTTTGTTTAGATCTTTAAGTTCTTTACTTACTAAGGGTTGCCAGTAAAACTGTACCTAATATGTTTACTATACCTTGTTCACCTGAAGCTTAATTAATCTCAGGTCCTTAGTGTATGACTGATTTGGGTAACGAGCTTCACCTGAGAGCACCTCCTGTCTGTTAAAATGTGTAAGTACCTATAAAGCTACAATTATCCCAGGGGTGGGTGGGTGGGTGTGGGGAGGGAGGAAGGGAAAGAACACTTATTAAAAGAGGGCTGCTACACAGTACCCTGTCCTGTGCTGCTGAGGTAAGCTATATTCTTATTTGATTTAAATTATAGCTCTTTGCTGCTGCTAGGCTCTAACTTATTATGAAATTTAAACTACAAGCTCTCTGCTGGGTTCTAAATTTAACCAGAAAGCTCTCTTCTGTGTTTTAAATTTAAACTAAAAGTACTTTGCTGATGCTAAGCCCTGAATGACTATTAAATTTAAACTACAAGCTCTCTGCTGGGTATGAAATTTAACCAGAAAGCTCTCTTCTGTGTTTTAAATGTAAACCTAAACTGCTGCTACTAGGCCCTGACTGATTTAACAAAAAATAGTGGGTTCACCGATTAATTAGCTTTAATAAAAAGAGTTCCTTTCAGAAAAGTCCCAGAAGTATATACTCACAGTTGGAGATCTCTCTCCAGAAGTAACAGGCCCCTTTTCTAGTCTTTCAAGGCTAAACAGAAGGCTGTCCATAGAAGACAGACCTATGGAGCCAAATATATAAATCATAGCAGACCCAAGGGTACTGCCGCAGAAGAACAGAGCAAACACGGTTCCAGGGGTAGGCCCTGGACTGGTCTAGCAGGACTCAAGGAAAGGAAATTAACTGGTAAGTAAAATGTCACCTTCCATCGTCCTGCTAGACCAGTTCAGACAATTGGGGCGTACCAACGTTATGCCTCCACTTCGTGGGAAGAAGACACAGCAGCTTGAAAAACCTTAGAGTCAAGGCCGTGTCTGTCCCAGCATGGACATCCAAGCATAAATGCTTAACAAAATGGAAAATGATGCCCACATTGCTGCCCGACAAATGTCTGCAGGTGCTACTGAGCTCCGCTCTGCACACAAGGACACTAGTGCTTAGGGAGAATGGATGTGCAAACCCTCCAGAACTGACCGGTTCTGCTACAGATCTGAGGCGCAAAACACCCGGCGTAAGGCTAGAGACTTACCAGCCCTCAAACAGGCCAAAGCTGCCACCTGAACCTTCATGGAGCTAAGAGAAAAGGTCCTTCTCCAGACTATCCTGCAGAAAAGGCCAACAGAGATGGCAATTTGAGCACCCAGGGTACCAGACCCGCACTTATGCCAGGTTGGGAGACCTCCTCTGGGATCTAAGCAGAGTGGAAAATCACTACCGAAGAGTAGCCTGTATGTGCTAACCAGGAGCCAAGCTGTAAGCGAGAAGGGAGCCGGGTCTTCTGGAACAAGCAGTGCTCAACACAATAGGTTGCGAGACGGAGGCAAACGAAGAAGTGGTGCAGCAGATCTCTGAATCACACTCTCCTCATCCAATCTGGCACTGCCAGAATAATCCTTCTAGGGTGGTGCTCCATATGCTGACGCACACGTTCTATCAGGGGCCATGGAGAAAACACATACAGCAGGTACTGACTCGGTCAAGGCTGAGCCAAGGTGCTGAAGCCCTCGGACCTCATCTCCGTGTGGCGACTGAAGAAGCAGCACACTTTTGCAGTGGCGCATGACTCAACTCCCACTCTTCTGGACCCAGAGAGTACCGGCTGAGAAAATCCATTTCTACAGTATTCACCCCGGCAATGTGCAGAGCTGACAATCTAGGACATTCTTCGCTGCCCAGGCAAACAGGCGAGCCATCTCCATGGCTAGGCCAGCACTCCTCATGCCACCTTGCCGATTGACATAAGCCACCACCGTGGCATTGTTCGAAAACACTCGAACCACCCAGACCCCGAATGGGGGCCAGAAACGCATTAGAGCACACTTAATGACCCTTGCCTCAAGGAAGTTGATGGAGCACACTTTCTCCCTGTGGTTCCAATGGCCCTGGGCTGTTCAGCCTTGGAAATGGGCTCCCCAGCCTGAGAAACAGGCATCCATCGACAGAAGACTGGGCTGCTGCCACCACCACAAGCTGGCCATCACCCTCATTGGAAGCAGGAGCCTGAGCTACAACTGCTGAAAACTCGGGGACCACTGAGTCAATAAGGACTGTTGGAGTGCCGCATATGAGCATGCGCCCATAGCACCATCTCAACTGTTGCTGCCATCAATCCGAGGAGCTGGAGAGCAACTCGGACCCTGGGGGCAATCCAACAGCCTCTGACTTTCTCCTTTGGCAAGATGACTCTGCAGATCTGAGTAATGAAACATTCTCTCAGGAACTCTAGGAACTGGAAATGCCACAATTGGCTCTTTTCCCAACTGATTACCCAGCCAAGGTTTATCCAAAAGGACACCATTCAGGGAGCTACCCGAGACACCTCCGAAACAGAATGGGCTCAGATAAGCCAGAAGTCCAGATATGGGTGCACACAAATCCCTTGGTACTGTAGCGCCGCAGCCACCACCACCACCTTGAAGGATACTAGCAAAAGATTAAAGTTAGGGCATACCAACAGAGAGGTTCCAATAAAGACAAAAGTAACGCAAATGCCCTTGAGTACAGAGCAGAGAGACCTTAAAGGTTGCAAATTACCCCTGCCTACCGACAGCCAGATTAATATAAGTAAAATACAGCCTCTAAAATGCTTCTATGCAAATTCTAAAAGTCTAAAAAAATTAGATGGGAGAGTTAGAATATATAGCACTAAATGAGAGGTTAGATATGATTGGTATCTCAGATACATGGTGGAAGGAGGACAACCAGTGGGACACTGTGATAACTGGGTACAGACTATACTGTAATGATAGAGCAGATCAAATTGGTGGAGGGATTGCACTCTATGTTAGAGAGGGCATTGAGTCACAAAAGGGGAAGGCAATGACAGTGGGGGTGTACTATCGACAGCCTGGCCAGAATGAACAAATGGATGATGAAATGCTCAAAGAATTCAGGGAAGCTAACAAAATTTACAGCACAGTAATAATAATGGGTGATTTCAATTACTCCAGTTATCGACTGGGTCAGTGTCACGGCAGGACATGCTAGGGAGAAAAAGTTTCTAGATGAAATAAATGACAGCTTCTTGGAGCAGCTGGTTCATGAACCGACCTGAGGGGAAGCCATTTTGGACCTTGTCCATAGTTGAACACAAGATCTGGTGCAAGAGATAAGGATGTTGGGGCCACTTGGCAATAGCGATCATAGCATGATCACATTTGATTTAATAAATGGAAGAATTACGTTAAGGAAATCCATAGTACTACCTTTTAACTTTCAAAAGGGAGACTATGATAAAATGAAGAAAAAAAACCTAAAAGGAGCAGTTGCAAAGATTAAAGATTTACATCAAGCATGGGTGTTTAAAAATATTATCAGCTGTATTCCACGCTTTAAGAAAAGTGGAAGTAAGTCCAAAAACCTGCCAGCATGGTTTAAATGTCAGGTCAGAGAGGCTGTTGTAGTCAGAAAAAAGCATCTTTCAGGAAATGGAAAAAGGAGTCAAATGACGAAAACTGGAAACAACCTAAGCACTATCAAGTTAGATGGAAGGCATTGATAAGGCAGGCAAAGAGAGAAATTGAAAAGAAGTTTGCTGGGAAAGCAAATAAAGACATTTTCGAGTACATTCGTAGCAAAATACCTGTGAGATAGTCAGTTGGACCATTAAATGATAGAGGGGTAAAAGGGGCACTAAGAGGAGACAAGGATATAGTGGAGAGACTAAGTGAATTGATTGCTTCGGTCTTTACCGAGGAAGATGTAGGGATGTTACCCATGACTGACATGGAATTTAAAGATGATGCTGCAGAAGAATTGAAAGAAATATTGATACGCTGGGAAGATGTATTACAACTATCTGATAAACTGAAGAGTAGCAAATCAGCTGGACTGGATTGTATACATCCAAGGGTGTTGTAAAAACTGAAATATGAGATTGCAGACCTCCAATTAATAATCTGTGAACTATCATAAAAATCATCTGTAATACCTGAAGATTGGAGGATGGCCAATGTAATGCCAATTTTAACACCAATTTTCCAGGGGTGATCCGGGAAACTAAAGACCGGTGAGCTTGACGTCTGTACCATGAAAAATGGTAGAAGCCATTATAAAGAACAAAATTACTGAAAATGTAGATTGTCATGGCTTAATGGGCGACAGCCGACATGGCTTTAGCCAAGGAAGGTCTTGTCTTACTAAACTGTTATGTTTTTTTGAAGGTGTAAATAAACAGGTAGTCAAAGGTGGGTTGGTTGATATGGTGTATCTGGATTTAGAGAAAGCCTTTGACAAGGTCTCTCATAAGAGTTTCTTGGCGAAATTAAAATGTCATGGGATAGGAGGCAGTGTACTATTGTGGATCAGGAACTGGTTAAAAGATAGAAAGCAGACAAGTGCAAAGTTATGCACCTAGGAAAGAACTACCCAAACTATGCTTACACGATGCAAGGTTCCACATTAGGAAACACCACCCAGGAAAATGATTTAGGTGTCATCGTGGATAACATGTTGAAACCCTCCACCCAGTGTGCAGCAGCAGCCAATAGAGCTAATAGAATGCTAGGTATCATAAGGAAAGGAATGGAGAATAAAACAAAGGATATTATAATGTCTCTGTATATTTCCATGGTGCGACCGCATCTTGAATACTGTATGAAATTCTGGCAGCCGTATCTTAAAAAGGATATAGTGTTATTAAAAAAGGTACAGAGAAGAGACACCAAAATAGTAAAGGGGATGGAAGGATACTCCTATGAAGAGAGGCTAAAAAGGTTAGGGCAACCTGGAAGAGAGATGGCTGAAGGGAGATATGATAGAGGTCTATAAATTAATGAATGAGCGTAACGGGTAATTGTAGCTAGATTGTTTATGCCAACAAAAAATGTTGAAAGACATGCTATGAAACTACAGGGTAACCTATTTATTTATTTATTTATTTTTAACATTTCTTATATATAGCCTTTCATGATATCAAGGTGGCTTACATTGAACAAACTGAAATTACATTGAACAGGGCATTATAACGTGGAGATAACTATTTTACAGGGAATATGGGCAATGGAGGGTTAAGTGGCTTGCCCAAGACCACAAGGAGCACCTATGGGACTAGAAACCCCAGTCTTTCTGGCCCAAGGTTTCTGTCCTCTAGTGGGATTTGAACCCCTGACCTTCCGGCATGAGGTAGTTTGCCCCAACCACTAGGCCACTCATCCCTTTAAGACTAATAAGAGAAAATATTTTTTCACTCAACGTGTAATCAAACTCTGGAATTCATTATCGGAGGATGTTAGTGTAGCCGGGTTTAGAAAAGGTTTGGATAAGTTCCTGGAGGAAAGGTCCATAAACCATTATTAAAGGGGACCCGGGATATCCATCTTGCCCTAATAGAAGCATTGTGGAATCTGTGTCTTTTTGGGAAACTGCTAGGTACTTGTGACCTAGATTGGCCACTGTTGGCAACAGGATACTGGGCTTGATGGACCTTGGTCTGACTCAGTATGACATGGACCTTGGAGAATTTCTTGGGGAAGTGGCAAGTCTGTTAGGAGGGCAGTGAACTGAAGGAGAGAGCCAAGCAAGGTATAACACAGATACTTTATTGAGCCCCTAGACTGGGATATAAAAATACACCTCAGCCAAATCCATAGATGCCAGGAACTCCCCTTGGTGCACCACTTGAATCATGTGTTGCAAAGTTTCCATCCAGAAACGCATGACACACGAGCGCTCGTTGACACACCTGCGGTCCAGAATGGACCAGAATGTTTCTTCCATGTTGGCAGCACAAAACAGATGGAATACCTATCCTTGCTCTGATCGTCTGAGGGAATGGGAGTCACTGCCTTCAGGAGAGGCAACTTGTCCAAGGTGATCCATACAGCAACCCTGCTGTTTGCAGACCCACAAAGGCTGATCCACCTTCCACAGGAATGTTGGTCCATCTGGTAACTGCTGGGATCTGCACATCTACTTTGGAAATATCAAGCCACACAACGCACTCCTTCTCTGGGAGAGTGTGCATCTTCTTATACACCCTTAGCCTCTTAAGCAGGGAGTTGGGGAAATCCAGAACAAGCCCTTGAGCACCTCCGGGAATGGGAACACAGTAGTGGATTTCTGCACCTCAAGCAGGAGTGGAGGCACCTTAGGTTCCTGCTCTGTTCCTGGAGCATCCGTCAAGCTCAAGGTAGATAAGACCCTGGGTATCAATGCCTTCAGTTCCTCCTCCTGAACAGGTGGATAACATTGGATTCTTCACAATCCTCCAAAGGCAAGAGTACTTCTTCATCCACATCAGAAATCTGAATCCAAGCCATAGTCCAAATCTCGGACAGATCCCAGCTGATACCCATCTCCAGGGAGGTGCCCTTTGTTGGAGATGCTTAGCCATGGGCAATCTAACACGGCTTCCACTCTCAGCCTGCCCCTCATGAGACTGCACTTGGGGGAACCATGAGGCCGCAGGATCTGAATTCCTAAGCTAGAATGACCAGGCCTGTTGAGGGCAATCCGGACTCTGGAAGTTCTCCTCATGGAAATGACTCCACTTGTTATAGGAATGGTTGATAAATGAGAAAATCAGAAGAAGAGATTGAACTTTATCTAATTAAACTATATCTGAATTAGGCATTGGACTATATCTGAACTAAATATGAATTGGGTCATTGTGTATCAGGCATGTTGTCAGTGTACAGCTGCATGGGAAGGAAATTTTGGAGATGAGGACAAGCAGATGTATGAGATGAGACAGGCAGGAAGCCTGATGGAAGATTTTTGTATGTGATTTTATATGGACATATCAGGTGATGAGTCTTGTCAGCTGGTCTTGGGTCACTTGTTTGTCAAGGTGTATAAAGATGGCTGGAGAGCCCCAACCAAACTGGAAGCCATCTTTTCTCCATTGATGAGTGTGACATATCCTGAATTTGGTTTCAGTCTGCGCTGTGGGGTTTTTCCAGCTGAAGAAAATGGACTGTGAAGAGAATGCCCGGTTTGGTGATGTATCCATAATTCATATATATATAAACATGCAGTATCAATAAATGTATTTTGTAACCACTAGCGTGTAGTGTTCTATCTTTACTTTGCTCTTAAGAGTGATAATCAGAAGAACCTGGCCTGACCGAAGTCACACCTATACCAGGGGACATAGTCGCCATCGATCGCCTAAAGGCCAGAGAGAGGTGCACAGTATGGTTGCCAGAACTTTTGATTGGCTGGTTATCCTTACTGACAGCGCCATCTGCCACCTCCTGCCCTAAAGGCAGGCAAGACCTGACTAACTGCATCCCCTGGCGTACAGAGGGGGAACAATCCCTCCAGGGATGACGCAGAAGCTGCCATGCAAGAAGAGTCCAGAAGCCGACAATGAGGCACTTTGCTTGCCACAGACCAAACGACGTTTCCCTGGAAGAAGGCAGAGATTCAAGGCTATCACAACAGCGCATGTTAAGGCTGCGGCAGCCAGAAAGACATGTGTTAACAGCTCTATTACAGCAATGTGCATTAGAGATGCTAGAGTAGAGCAGTAGCCTAATGGTTAGAACACTGTGGCCTTGGGCAAGTCACTTAACTCTTCATAGCCTCAGAAAAATCCAAGTTATTAATGTCCCTATTTAATATACATTACCAAGTTTAAGTTACAATGTAAACTGCTTGATAAAGCAGTATAAAAAGTTTGCTAACTAAAATAACCTGGAAAAGAGACGGTTGAGGGGAGATATGATAGAAGTCTATAAATTAATGAATGGGTAAACGTAGATCGATTGTTTACGTTAGCAGAATATAGAAAGACTAGGGGACATGCAATGAAGCTACAGGGTAAACTATTTAAGACTTAAAAAAGAAAATATTTTTTCACTCAACATGTAATCAAACTCTGGAATTTGTTACCGGCTGTTAATGTAGCTGGGTTTAAAAAAGGTTTGGACAAGTTCCTGGAGGAAAGGTCCATAAACCATTATTAAGAAGGGACGCAGGAGGGGTGGGGGAGTGTCCTAACTAAGATGGCGGCATCTGACTGATTGGATAGAGCGCATTATTTTCTTTATTCCCTTATGGATAGGAAACGCAAGGGGAAAGGGGGGTCGTTGCCCTCTCAGCTCCCCTTTACCTCTATGCCGCTTGCTGTTGGACCTATAGATGCTTTTGTGCCGCACGCTGCCCAGGTTCCGGCTGGTACTGGGGAGGAACGCCGAGCTGCAGTAAAGCCGGAGTTGGGTGACTCGGCGACTGCTTTGGCTGCATCTGTATCCCCAGTGAGCCCGGCACCGAAAGTGCTCCGGGGTCAGTCCCTGCCTGAAGGGTTCCTGGAGCTGGGCTCCCCTCCGAAGTTGCGGGAAGCTAGTGGCTCGAGCGGGTCAGGAGCGGAGGGACTGCAGGAACAGGAGAGTGCAGTCTATCGGCTGCACGACTCTTCTCCAACATCAGCACTGGTTGGTGAGGACTCTGCAGGGCAGGAGGTACCTGTGGCGTGACGAGGTCAGACGCCAGTAGCAGAAATGGAAGCTTTGTCAACAGCTGCTGTTCCTGGGTTGGCTTTTTCTCTTCAGCGTCCAGAGACTTTTACCCTGGAGGCGATTTGGCAGGCAATCCTTTCTTTGGGAGAAGCGTTGGTCCCTCGGATTACATCGGTGGAGCAGAAAGTGAATAATACAGTGGCTGTTGTGGAGGAGCTGGAACAGAAGGTTGTGGCAACACAATCTGAATTGGTGGAGTCTTGGAGGAAAGTTTCAGCTTTGGAAGACCAATCTGATGCATTTAGGAAGAACGTTTCCTCTATACAAGCTAAGATGGAACAGTTGGACAATTTGTCTAGAGCTAGTAATCTGAGATTAATAAATTTTCCTAGGCTTATAACTGTGTCTCCTAGGGAAATGTTTAGGCAATACTTGGTTGATGTATTGGGGGTCTCTCCTGAATTAATACCGCCGTTAGTTAGGATTTACTATTTGCCTAAGGCTAAATTAATATTGGGTATGGTTAATTCAGGTGGGGGCCAGGGTCAAGGAAATGTTTTGAATGCTACGGATTTACTCGAGCACTCTGAAAGTGAGTTGCCAGTTCCGTCCACGTTGTTGAATACTTTTGCATTACTTTCTGATAAGAGAGTGGCTCCTAAAGCTCTTTTTTAAGAAGAGAAACTTGCCATTTAGAGGTTTAATGGCTCGTATCTACCCGGATTTAGCTAGGGAAACTCAGAGATGTCGCAGGGAATTTCTCCTGTTACGTCCTGGTATTCTGCAGTTTGGGGGCTTTTCTTTCTTAAACATCCATGTAAATGTTTAGTGAAATATAATGCTATTTCTTATATTTTTTATGAGCACTCTCACTTGACAGCCTTCATTAATGCTCGGCGCCTGGAGTCCTCTATTGGTGCCTCACCTGAACACGCTTAATTTGATGGTCGAAGTTTGTTAGCTGCATTCATTTCTTCATGTATTTGTTTGATAATAATTAGTGTATGCCCCCCTTCTCATATTGTGGGCTAGGGTGAGTAGTTATATTGTTTTGTTTGAATTACTGTGGTTGATTTCTTGATATATGGATTATTCTAATTGTATCTGCTCTTTTTTCTGCAAGAATGTTTTGTAAACTTTCTTGATTTAATTGTAAAAATCGCATTGTGGAACCTGTGTCTTTTGGGGAAACTGCTAGGTACGTATGACCTAGATTGGTCACTGTTAGAAACAAGATACTGGGCTTGATGGACCTTGGTTTGACCCAGTATGGCATATCTTATATTTTTAGAGTAGGCATGCATGTTGGAGCAGCCCGGGCATTATGCGCACATGAACCACTCGATAAAAATGCTACTAACACGTGCAGAAAATGGTGGGAAATCCCCACACCACGCCAACGGTTGCCAGTGGTGCACCTCAAATTGCATCCCAAACAGAAAGACTCGGAAGCCTCCACAATAAGGACAATGATGAGATCAAGCCTTGGTACTCACCCCCTGAGAGCCACAGGCAGAGATTCATGCCAGGCTCAGCTCTACTCACCTGAAAGTGTTTCTCTGGCTTTGCAGGCACTGCATTTAATGTGGCTGGCAGGCAGATTACTCTGAGTGCCTTCTGCAAATTTCGGGAAAAAGCAGGGGCAGACAGAGGAGGAGGGAGGGGGCATTTAGGTTGTGTGAGACTGCTGAACCCCTCCAGATCCTTCCAATTTTCTGGCTGCTCAACAGGCCCTTAACAGGATAAGAGCATGGATTGAACCAATTTTCACAGTCAAGTGGAGCCTCCCACATCGCACTCATGTGAGAGTCACCCTCATGGTGGTCGTTCATGAGCATTCAAATCAATCTTTTCCTCTCAATTATTCAGATTTCTTCAGTGTAGAAAATCCATCTACCATCTGCTGGAGACAAAGAAATACTGAAGAGATCTCTGGTGGCTGAGGTGGATAGAGACATGGAAGTGATGTAGTTGAAATCTGGGCTTTTCATTGGTTGTCTCCATCAACCTGCTGGTGGGGGAACAAAATCCACTTGTCTTTACTGGTCTAGCACAACGATATGGAAACTATGCCGCCTTAGACATTTTAATTACAAACAAGAAACTGAGCATTCTAAAACTATCCATCTTCTGATGAAAATAAACAAAAGTATAAATGAAGGTGTAATAAACTGTGCTAAATTACAGCAGTGCATATTAGTAACTATATTTAAAAGGTTACTGCAATTTTACATTCTGTTTACAAGAAATGCATCTTCCACACAACCACCATTGATACCAAAACAAAGAAAGTAATTGATTGTCCATACTTTCTAATAAGTCTTTATACTTTACTAATCCATTTTGGAAAGAAATTATATGTTCTTCTACAACTGCAGATGTTAAACACTTTTTTAAAATAAAAACAGGAATGAATTATGCAAGGGAATATATTTGGTTCTAAGGAGATAGAGGTGCATCCATTTATTTCTGCCAAAATTCCTTGCCTGAGACAATAAAAGCAAGCCATGACATTGCACTTGATGGACAGAGCTTTGGGACTTCCTTCTACTGAAACCACCTGAATGCAGCACCTGCTGGAAGCATCACCTTCTGGGAAAAGAGCAAAAACATTTAGTTTAGTTATAATGTCATTTCATTTTTAAATATTTTAACAATATACATTTTTCTCTGTAGTATATTTTCATTAGTTTTATTTTGCTCATACTGACGTTTTTCTTAATCTTATATTATCCACCTAGCAATATAGCAAGGACTTCCGAAAACAGCTGAAGACAACCCTGTTCATCGATTACTATGGACACACCCCCTGAACCAGCCAAGTCAGATCATCAACCCCCCCACCCCAAGACTGTATATAAGACTGTATAATAGCTCATGATGTATAATAGCGCACTATGTAGATAAATCAAATCTAATCACATCCCCGCCAACACATACACACCACTCTGTACACTGCATGAAAACATTTGCCCCCTTGATTGTTTACCGTGGAAACCGCTTTGATTGAATGATAAGGCGGTATATAAATATCATTAAATAAATAAATATGTCAAGTAAAGCAATATATCAAATCCAATAATAAATATTCAGTGTTGCCAAGAGCTAAACAAGCAAAGTCAAAGTCATTGTTGTTTAGTCATAGCATTCAAAAATATAATTCAATTACATCTATCCATTACCAGCCCACTTGCAGCACTAACAGATAGGATTTGTGCAATCAAAGATGCTCTTCTAGTCTAATCACAACGCTAGAATATTCCATTCATGCAACAGGGTACCATTCATCTCATCTGAGCACTACAATAAATCTATCATATAACTATGCAACAAGTGTATGTCTGAGAGGAGAGAGGGGAAAAGCAGTATGAATAGAACAGGTCCCCAAACTTCCCTTGGTTTGGAAAGAATAAAAATGAAATCAAGTGTGATAATATACATAAAAACATAAGATATGCCATACTGGGACAGACCAAGTTCCATGAAGCCCAGTATCCTGTTTCCAACAGTGGCCAATCCAGGTCACAAGTATCTGGCAGGTTTCCAAAAAGATACATAGGTTCCACAATGTATTGGAGCAAGCAGTGGCTTTCCTGGTTCCTCTTTAACAATGGTTATGGACCTTTCATCCAGGAACTTGTCCAAACCTTTTTTAAACCCAGCTACACTAACAGCTTTCACTACATCCTTCGGTAATGAATTTCAGAGTTTGATTACGCGTTGAGTAAAAATATATTTTCTCTAGTCTTTCCACTTTTTGATGGCGTAAAGAATCGATCTATGTTTACCCGTTACACTCTATTCATTAATTTATAGACCTCTATCATATCTCCCCTCAGCCGTCTCTTTTCCAGGTTGAAAAGACCTAACCTTTTACGCCTCTCATCATAGGTGTATCCTTCCATCCCCTTTACCATTTTGGTGGCTATTCTCTGTACCTTTTCTAATTTTCCTATGTCCTTTATAAGATACAGCAATCAGAACTGCACAAAATATTCATGGTGTGGTCGCACCATGGAACGATACAGAGACATTATAATATTTTTTGTTTTATTCTCCATTCCTTTCTTAAGCATTCTATTTGTTTTCTTGGATGCTCCTGCACACTGGGAGGAGGGTTTCAATGTGTTATCCATAATGACACCAAAATCTTTTTCCTGGGTGGTGGTTCCTAATGTGGAACCTTGCATTGTGTAACCATAGTTTGGGTTGGTCTTCCTTAGGTGCATAACTTTGCACTTGTCCACATTAAATTTTATCTGACATTGGAACATCCAGTCTTTCAATTTATCAAAGTCCTCTTGTAATTTTTCAGAATACTCTTTGTTTTTATGAACTTTGAATAATTTTGTGTAACCTGCAAATTTGATTACCTCACTTGTTATTCCCATTTCTAGGTCATTTATGAATATGTTAAAAAGAAGCAGACCCAGCACAGATTCCTGGGGTACTCCACTAGTCACCTTTTTCCATTGGAAAAATTTGTCATTTAGCCCTATTCTCTGCATTCTATCTTTTAACCATTTCCTGATTCACAACAGTATACTGCCTTCTATCCCATGACTTGAATTTTGCCAAGAATCTCTCATGAGGGAGCTTGTCAAAGGCTTTCTGAAAATCCAGATACACTATATCAACCGGCTCTCCTTGCCTACCTGTTTATTCATATTTTCAAAAAAATATAACAGATTAGCCATGTTGGCTTTCTCCCATTAAACCATGATGTTCAGTAATTTTATTCTTTATAATAGTTTCTACCATTTTTCCCAGTACTGACATCAGGCTTACTAGTTTGTAGTTTCCCAGATCACCCCTGGAACCCTTTTTAAAAATTGGCTTTACATTGGCCATTCGCCAGTCTTCAGGAATTCCAGATGATTTTAATGATAGTTCACAGATTACTAATGGTAGGTCGGCAATCTCATATTTCAGTTCTTTCAACATCTTCAGATGTATACCATCCAGTCTAGGTGATTTGTTACTCTTTAGTTTATTAAATAGTGGTAATACATCTTCCCGGTTTATTGATATTTCTTTCAATTCTTCCGATGCATCACCTTTAAATACCCATTCGGGTCATCTTCTTCGGTAAAGACCAAAGCAAAGAATTCATTCTCTCTCCTCTTTGGCCTTGTCCTGTCTTAGTGCCCCTTTTACCCCTCTATCATCTAATGGTCCAAGTGATTCTCTCACAGGTTTTTTGCTATGAATGTACTTGAAAAAGATTTTATTATGTGCTTTTGCTTTCACAGCAAGCTTTTTTTCAAATTCTCTCTTTGCCTGCCTTATCAATGGCTTGCATCTAACTTGCCAGTGTTTATGTTGTTTCCAGTTTTTGTCATTTGGCTCTTTTTATAAATTTCCAGAAAGATGCTTTTACTTTTAAACCATGCTGGCAGTTTTTAGACTTCCTTCCACTTTTCTTAAAGAATGGAATACAGATGGTCTGGACTTCCAAGATAGTGTTTTTTTAAACAACGTCCATGCTTGATGTAAATCTTTAATCTTTGCAGCTACTCCTTTTAGTTTTTTCTAATTATTTTTCTCATTTTATCATAGTATCCCTTTTGAAGGTTAAAAGGTAGTACTGTGGATTTCCTTGCTGTCCTCCTTCCATTTACACGATCGTGCTATAATCACTATTGCCAAGTGGCCCAATACCCTTATCTCTTGCACCAGATCTTGTGTTTCACTAAGGACTAGGTTCAAAATGGCTTTCCCTCTTGTCGGCTCATGAACCAGCTGCTCAAAGAAACAATCAGTCATTTATTCATCTAGAAACTTTATTTCCCTAGCATGTCCAGTCGTGACACTGACCCAGTCAATACCGGGGTAATTGAAATCACTCATTATTACTGTGTTGTAACTTCTGTTAGCTCCCCTGCTTCCTTTGGGTTTTTCACCATTTGTTCATTCTGGCCAGGCGGTTGATAGTACACCCCCCACTGCCATCGCCTTGGACTTGTTCCCAGTGCCCCTTGAACCTAGTACACAAGTAAGCACCCCTAACCAACTGGAAGAAAATCATACATTTGACACTCAATGCAAAAGAGTGGAAAGCCCCCATCGTTCTCTTGGACTGCTGTCTGCATCTTAGTTTGAAGGTTTTGTTTAGGTATTTAAGTTGTTTATTTACTTAAGTTTGTTGGGGATATTTATACTAATACAACTATACCTAATATGTTTAATGGACTTTGTTCACCTCAAGATTAATTAATCTCAGGTCCTTAATTGATCTATTCCTGATAAGGATAATCAGCCATACCTGAAAGTGAATATGGGCACCTCCTTTCCTTTAATAGGTTTGAGCCTATAAGGCTAAGATTATTCCTGGGACAGGCGAGAGGGAAAGAAGACTTAATAAAAGATGTCACTGTCACTGATGACTTTTACAATCTAATCATGCGTGCCACTGTTCTAAGGCAACATTGTACTGCTTAACTTCTCCACTACCACAGCAACCACTAGCAAACTACATGGTTCAGTCTCTAGGATTTGGATTTAGCTCACACCTTTTTCAGTAGTTCACCCTGCACGTCCACTATTGTTCCCTGTAAAATAGTTATCTCCAAGTTATAATGCCTTGTTCAATGTAATTCACACTGATGCAGAATAGCGCGGTATATAAGAGAATATAAATAAATAAATAAATAAGAAAACTATATAGTTCATTCACCAGGTTGCACAGTAAAATTTACAAGAAAGCACAGTTACTTACCTGTAACAGGTGATCTCTGGGAACAGCAGGAATAAGTCTTCACATATGGGTATCGTCGGTACCGACGGAGCCTGCGCGGGAACGCTCCCCAACGTCCAAAAGGAAAGCTTTTGGGAGCATCCCACAGCGCCTGCGCGCTGCCTTCCCGCCTTTCCTAACCGCCTCTCTCCAGTTTGAGTTTTAAAGCTGAGACAAAGAGAGAGTGAGGAAAGGAAAGAAAGATAGAGAGATATAACTTCTAGGGGAGGTGGGTGGGTTGTGAAGACTTATTCCTGCTGTTCCCAGAGATCACCTGTTACAGGTAAGTAACTGTGCTATCTCCAGGAACAAGCAGGAATGAGTCTTCACATATGGGGACTCCCCAGCTAGAGATGCCTGGGAGATCACCCAGGTTGTGAGTCCCTGGGAAGGGCTCTACCTCCACCCATGAATCTCAGGCATCCAGCCAGGGATGGAGGGTAGGAGTTGGTTAGGTATGGAACAGGTGTTTGAGAACAGCCTGACCAAACAAGGCATCCCGGCGGGAGTCCTTGTCCAAGCAGTAATGGGCTGTGAAGGTATGAACCGAGGCCCAGGTGGCCACTCGATAGATCTGGTCGATGGACACAAAATTTAGATGAGCCATAGAGGCTGCCATGGCCCTCACATTGTGAGCTGTGACATGGCCCTCCAGAGAAAGGTTCTTACTCTGGTAGGCGAAATAAATACACTGAGCAATCCAATTGGACAGAGTTCTCTTAGAGACTGGAAGTCCTAAATGAGAGGGATCAAAAGCAACAAAGAGTTGAGAGGACTATCTATGTTGCTGTGTCCTTTGTAAGTAAAAAGCAAGAGCTCTTTTACAATCCAGGGTATGAAGATTCTTCTCTGCACTTGAAGCATGAGGTCCTGGAAAAAAGACAGGCAAATAAACCTCCTGGTTCAGATGAAAAGGTGAGACCACTTTAGGCATAAAGTGTGGATTAGTCCTGAGGACTACCTTGTCATGATGGAACCTTGTATAAGGAGGATTAGCCACCAAGGCTTGCAGCTCACTGATGCGGCGAGCTGAAGTGACTGCAATGAGAAAAATAACCTTCCAGGAAAGAAATTTCAAGGAGGTAGTAGCTAAGGGTTAAAAGGGTGGCTGCATAAGCTGGCCAAGAACCAGATTCAAGTCCCATGCCACTGGAGGTTGTCTGATGGGAGGTTTAGTCAAAAGAAGGCCTCTCATGAATCTTGCTATAAGAGGATGAGAGGAAATAGGCTGTCCATTGAGAGGTTTAAGGGATGCTGCAATAGCACTCAAATGGACTCTTACTGAATTCGTTTTAAGGCCTGCATGGGATAATAGGAGTGGAGGAGTGGCCTAGTGGTTGGGGCAAGGTACTTCAGGCCGGAAGGTCGGGGGTTCAAATCCCACTAGAGGACAGCAACCTTGGGCCGGAAGGACTGGGGTTTCTAGTCCCACAGGTGCTCCTTGTGGTCTTGGGCAAGCCACTTAACCCTCCATAGCCCATGTTCCCTGGAAAATAGTTATCTCCAAGTTATAATGCCCTGTTCAATGTAATTTCAGTTTGTTCAATGTAAACCGCACTGATGCAGAATAGCGCGGTATATAAGAGAATGTAAATAAATAAATAAAATAAATAAATAAATGCAGCAAATACTCTAGTAAAGAATTCAGAGGTATTGCAAGAGGGTTAAGACCCTTCTCTGCACACCAAATGGTAACCTTTTCCATTTAAAAGCACAGGAACGTATAGTGGAAGGCTTTCTGGAAGCATGAAGGATATCCTTCACTTGCTGAGAAAGATGCAAATCTTGAAGGTCTAGGCCTTCAGCAACCAGACTCTGAGGTGAAGAGACTGGGGATTTGGGTGCCACAATGTTCCCTCCTCCTGGGACAGGAGGTCTGGAGCAGATCCCAAGTCCAGGGAGGGAGCTTGGGAGAGATGCAGAAGTAGAGGGTACTGCATTTGGCGTGGCCAATGTGGTGCTATGAGGATCATAGACTCCTTGTCTCTCTGAAGTTTGAAGAGTGTCTTGGGAATTAGGGGAATGGGTGGAAAGGCATAGAGGAAGTCTTGCCCCCAATGAAGGAAGAAGGCATCCCTGGCCTGAACTCCCTGACACGGAATCCTGGAACAGAACCGGGGAAGTTTGGCATTCCACGGACTTGCAAAGAGGTCTATGTCCGGGGTTCCCCAAATTCGGAAGATCCTGGCTATCTGGTCCCCATGGAGGGACCATTCGTGTGGAAGCAGAACTCGACTGAGTCTGCCCAAGAGTTTTGAACCCCTGGAAGATACACTGCCATGAGATTAATTTGATGCTCTCTGGCGAAGGCCCACAATCTCAGAGCTTCGTTGCAAAGCAACAGAGAGCCAGTCCCGCCCTGCTTGTTCACGTAGAACATGCTTAGCCATTCTCAGATTGCCTACCAGCAAAACCAGTCTAAGTGCTCTAAGTTAAACAATCTACATAGATGTTATAATGCAATTGATGATTTCATGGTTGTTTTAAATGTAGCGAGTTATATAGGGTAAAAATGTCTCTCACTGCACTAGTCTTCTAAGGTGGTAAATCAAGACTGCTAGCAACGTTCAAAAGTACTACACATTAGAAATTGCTTTACATAGTGCTTTAGTCCGTCCTGGTTACATCGGGTTACATCAGGCAAACGGGACGTCTTAAATAACTGCATATTTCTAAATGTAAATGTTTGTGAATCAAATACGGCAAACAAGGTAGCCGCTCCTCTTTTAGAGTGCACCCCCCTGAGTTTTGAGTCTCAAGCGTTTCTTCGTGCGCATCCCCCCATTTACCTAACAAAGCAAAATGGATCCTGGTAACTTCTCAATACTTTGGTTGCTTTGCCTAGCCGCATGCCTAGCCACATGCATAGGAAATACTATCCCACACATCTACACCCCCTATACCTGGCAGCCATTACTGTTCTGCAACCCTCTTCCAGTCCTTGCAGCTCAAAATATCTATCTGCACCCACTCCCACAAGCTACCACTCTACCCCATATCGAGCCCAGCAATGCGTGCAATAAAAAACAGCAACCCCGTCACCACCACAAATCAAGAAAAGCTCACAGACCGAAAGAACCAAGACCCACCAAGATAAGCAAGAACGGGGGCAAGAACCTGCAAATGACTTACACAACGCAGTCCACAATTTCCATCATACTCGTAAATGCCAGATCCATAAGAAACAAAACCCATATAATATATGACCTCCTGTCAGATGCAAAGCCTGACTTACTTTGCATCACTGAGACTTGGATAACCGAAACAGACCCTGTAATCATCAATCAAATAAGCAAACCCGGATATACTGCGTATAACTGTCCTCGCACTAAGAAAAAAGGAGGAGGGGTCTTAATCTTGGCCAGAACTGAATTGTCTTTAACAAGCACACCAATAAGCATACCTGAAGGCATCGACATACTTAAAGTTGAAAATAGAACCTTAGCCCTATGTCTTATCTATAGACCACCAACGTCACCACATGAATCACTGGCAGCAGCTCTGGAAATCATCTCAGCTACAGCGCCCAAAAAGACCCAGGTCATCCTAGGAGACCTGAACTTACCCTCCACCACCGCAATGCAAGCAAACATTTTCCACGAAGCTATGGAACATCTGGGCTATGAGCAAGTCATCCAAGACGCAACCCACATCAAGGGTAATACACTAGACATGGTGTTCCTACCCACCGAACACCCCAAGATGTTGAAATCCAAACCTAGAATAACCCAAGTACCATGGTCAGATCATCACCAAATTAAACTCACCCTACTCCCCCCCTCAGCTCCTGCCCAATCTCAACCAGACCAAGCACCACCCCAACGGAGATGCTTCCAAAAACTCATCAAAGAGGACCTCCTTGAATCCATAGCAAAATACATCCACCCAGATTGCTCAGACCTCGAGACACTGGCGAACCGATGGAACATAGGAATCGAGGCTGCCTCAAAACCCACCTGGAGTCACCCAACCAGGGTCAAGACTGAACCATGGTACACCTCAACGCTACGGGAACTGAAGAAGGACCTGAGAAGGCATGAGCGAAGATGGAGAAAGCACAAAACCGAGGAATGCAAAAAGTCCTACTTCGACCGCCTATCAACCTACAGGAATGAAGTCAACCAAGCAAAGAGAACGCACCACACAATCACTCTCAATAAAGCCCTCAACAGGCCCAGAGAACTATTCGCGCTCGTCAAATCCCTCACAAAAGCCCCACAAGACAACAATTCCAGCGGCTCCATAACAGCTCAACAACTGGCAGATCACTATGCCAGCAAACTCAATCCTGCAGCACCTACCCTCATCACCCCCACGCTGGACCCAACCAACTTCCATCAAGAAAGCAACACACAGGAAAGGACCGATCACAGCAGAAAATGGTTAACCTTCCGGAAAGTGGACAATCAACAGATAAAAGCCATCATCACCAACCTAAAAACCACCACCTCCCCTCTTGACCCCTGTCCAGCCTCCTGGATCAAGGCAACCAAAGAGGAAATAGCACAGCACATCTCCCATATAGTGAACCTATCACTGCTGCAAGGTCTCATGCCATCACTCCTCAAGAAGTCACTTATACACCCCATCTTGAAAAACAAAACACTCAGCAAAGATGACCCTACCTCATACCGCCCAATCTCAAGCATAACCTTCCTCGCCAAAATCATTGAAAAGGCAGTACAGCAGCAACTGCAGGACCACATTGATGATACAAATGCCTTGGATGTGCATCAATACGGGTTTCGACAACATCATGGTGTGGAAACCCTCCTGCTAGCCTTGCTGGACAATCTACTTAAGGGGCTGGAGAACAAGAACACGATGTATATGCTTATCTTCATTGATATCTCAGCTGCCTTTGACTCAGTGCACCACCCAACACTACTGGAACGACTTGAGTCCATAGGCATTGCAGGGACCCCACTAAAATGGTTCTCCTCCTATATAACAAACCGAATGCAGCAGGTCAATTTCAACAACGACAAAGCAACTCCCTTCCCACAAACCCAGGGCATTCCGCAAGGTTCCGCCCTCTCCTCTCTCTTATTCAATCTATACCTGCAACCAGTGTGCAAAATATTCCAGACCCACGGCATCAACTACCATATCTACGCTGATGACCTAATGCTCTACACACAACTGGATGCAAACAACCCGAACATCAGTAAGCTTGAAAATTGCCTACTCGAGCTTCAAATCTGGCTCCAACGAAATAACATGCTCATTAACCATAAGAAGACAGAAGCAATGTGCATCTCCAGGAAACCAGGTTTTGAGCCCCCTAAAACTGTCACCATGAACAACAATATTTACAACATAAAATCAGAAATAAAATACTTAGGTGTGATGCTTGACAACAACCTAAATATGGACAGGCACCTGCGAAACACCAATCGAGCCATATTCCACAAATTAAGAATACTGCAGCCTTTACGTAACATCCTTGATCATGATGACTTCAGATCTGTCGCCCAGGCCCTCATCATTCCACACCTAGATTACTGCAATGCCATACTGCAAGGCTTGCCGAAGAAAACTACAAATATTCTGCAAATGGCACAACATGTTGCAGCCAGAATCATCATGCAAAAAAGACTCTCTGACCACATTACACCCACCCTAATTGAGCTGCATTGGCTCCCCATCACGGCCCGCATTCAGTACAAATTACTAGTCACTACATTCAAACTTATCCATAATATAGCACCCTCTCACCTCAACAGCTTGATTTCCAATCCACCCAACAACAGAAGTAGGAGAGCAGCGAACCTCAACACCATCTGCCTCCCGAGATCATTCACAAAGGCTAATGCCTGTACCACTAACAGAGCTTTCTCGTTTACAGCTCCTACACTCTGGAATCGGTTGCCAAGTGATCTGCATGAAATCTATGATCTAAAGGACTTTAGAAAAGAGCTTAAGACACACCTTTTCAAGTCCCATTACAACCTAACATCATGAGCTACACGCAACCGCTTGTAAATATACATATGCAGATCACTTATAAAGTTTTAACAGTTTAGTCAATTGTAAATATGTATATAACAATCATTTGTAAATATGTATATAGCAATCAACTGTAAGCCTGTAACCTGTATTCTGCTGTGCCCCCCCCCCTCTAATCAGAGAGTTTTAAATCTAATTCCTGGCCAGTACAGCCAACATCACCATGTGTAACAACCGCTGCTGATCACTGGAAGCAGCGGGATATAAATGTACGCTAAATAAATAAATAAATAAATGGCTACTTGGTTGTCCGTGTGGATGAGGACTGTCTTGTAGCTGAGCAGGGTGTGGAAGACTCTGAGAGCTAGAAAAATTGCTCTGAGCTCTAAGAGGTTGATATGTAGAGATGTCTCCTGTAGAGACCAGATGCCTTCAGTGGAGAGATCTTGAAGATGAGCTCCCCAACCTCTTGGAGAGGCATCTGTTGTAAGGGTTGCTTGGGGTAACACCTGTAGAAAGGGGGACCCCAGCAACAGATTTTGAGTGGACTTCCACCACTGGAGGGACCAAAAGAGGCGACTGGAGGTTGCTATTTTGTCTGACAGGAAACCTGATGCCTGGGTCCATTGGGTGGACAGAGTCCACTGAGCTGCCCTCATGTGAAGGCGAGCGTAAGGAACCACATGCACAGTGGATGCCATGTGGCCTAACAGTTGTAACATCTCTCGAGCAGTTAAATGGGATTTTAACTGAATTTGTGAGGCTAACTGCAACAAGCGTAGGCAACGGGCCTGGGGAAGATAGGCCCTTGCAGTTGTGGTATCCAGCAAGGCCCCTATGAACTCTAGAGACTGAGTAGGGGTGAGATGGGATTTTGGAAAGTTTATTACAAGTCCCAGATACTGAAGGATACGCCTTGTGCAGGTTAGAGAAGTCTGGGCCTCTGACTGGGATGGAGCTCGGATGAGCCAGTCGTCCAGATATGGGAATACGAATATCCCTAGAGTGCGTAGAAATGCAGCTACTACTGCCATGCATTTTGTGAACACCCTTGATGCAGAGGCCAGACCGAAAGGAAGCACTCTGTATTGGTCGTGCGTCCCTTGATAAAGGAACCGAAGGAACCTTCTGTGTGTTGGATGGATGAGGACATGGGTGTACGCATCCTTGATGTCTAGAGAGCAAAGCCAATCCTGACTCTGAAAGTATGGAAGGAGAGTACCGAGAGAAATCATCTTGAATTTCTCCTTGCATAGAAACTTGTTCAATTCTCTGAGATCTAATATGGGTCTGTAGCCCCCTGTTTTCTTTGGGATAAGAAAGTAGGGGGAGTAGAACCCTGAGCCCTGTTGAAGAAGGGGTACTTCTTCTATTGCCCCTTGGGCAAGAAGGGTAGTAATTTCCTGACCCAGAAGGTCCAGGAGAGATGTCTGAGAATTGAACTGTCTCACCATGGTGTGAGGAGGAAGGTTTAAGAAATGAAGCTTGTACCCCTCCCTTATGATGGAGAGGATCCATTGCTCTGCTGTGATTTGTTCCCATCTGGGAGCAAAGTAAGCCAACCTTCCTGGAATGGTGAGAGGCTCTGGATGTTCTAGAGCCAGAAAGGCTAAGCTCTCTAGTTGTAAGTCAAAGGCCCTGAGGAGGCTGAGGCTGTTGGGCCGTAGGAGTCCTAGCAGCCTTAGGCTTGGCCTGTTTCGGTTGTTGCTGTCTCTTTGTAGCAAAACGACCTGCAGAAGATGACTACTGACCATAAGCAGAAAATTATTTCCCTTTTTTGGGAAAAAATCCCTTTTTGAACAACCTTTTCTTAAAAGGAGCAGAAGTAGACTTTGAAAGTCTATCTAAAGCCGAATTTTCAGCATCCATTTGGGTGGCCTTTGCTTGCCAATCTTTGCCAAAAAAGTTTTCACCTGTACAAGGAAGGTTTCCTAGTCCATCTTGAACCCAGGGTTCCAAATCAGAAGCTTGTAACCAAGCAACTCTGCGTGCACCTACTGGCACCTTCAAAAGAGTCAAAGGCTGCACGGTTGGAAAACTTGGAAATATCCTGGGCATGTTTGAGCCAGGTGAGGAACTCTTCCCTTTTATCTTCTGAAATAAAAGGAGATAAAGTTTGCAGGTGATCTGTAACTTCTTTTAGAAACATCCCCATATAGAGACTATAGGAGTTGATTCTGGCAACAAGCATACTGGCCTGGAAAATTCTCCTGCCAAAGGCATCTAAGGTTCTGCATTCTATTCCTGGAGGAGCAGAAGAGTGCCTTTTTGTACTCTTTATCTTCTTCATAGCAGACTCCACCACAATGGAGTGGTGAGGAAGCTGAGTCTTATGGAAGCCAGGACAAGGAGGAACACGATACATGGTGTCCAACCTGCAAGAATGAGGGGAAGTGGTGAGAGGAGTCTCCCATATGCCCAACATGTGATCATAAAGAATCTCATGTATTGGTAAAGTGGCTGCCTCTTTAGGAGCCTTAGGATATTGTAAAATATCTAATTTTTTGGCTCTAGGCTCTGTCTCAGGGGCCACTGAGATTGAAAGGCCCCTGGCCACTTCCCTAATGAAGTCTTGAAAAGACAAGTCTTCTGGAAGAGACATTCTCCTTTTTGGAGAAGAGGGCTCCTGAGGATGGATCACCGATGCTTCGACAGAGAGCTCTGATTCATCAGAGTCTTCAGAGGAATCGAAGTATCGCCTGTCTGGATGCTCCTGCAGAGCCCGATACGTGTACCGGGTGGTATCGACATCGGGAGTGATCGGTACCGGTTCGGTACCGATGGGCATTCAACACCGAAGCGGATGTCGATGCAATCGGTACCGGCACCGGAACCGATGTCGGTACCGGTGCCGTAGTCGGTACCGGCAACGGAGTTTGTTGCGGTACCGAAGGCGTCGCAGCTTGTATGAATGCCGTGATGGCACGCTGCATGGTCAGGATATTCTGATCCATCGACGCAACCAATGTCTGGATGTCGGTACCAGTGGGAACCACCGGTACCCCAGAACATGGCAACAGGTGATCGGTCGAGGCTGAGCCATCGATGTCAACCTTTGACCCCATAAATAAAGCTTTGGAAGCCGGAGCCTCCCGCCGGGGTAATTTTGCCGGTGCGGATTCCTCGAGGGCAAGCCCGGAGGCATCTCGATACTTAGAGGGAGATCTACCCTTCGAGGACCGGCTGGATTTAAGTTTGGTTACCTGAGATCCATGTGAGGAAGAAGCAGCCCTGGAAGACGTTGATGCAACCGAAGCTGCATCCGAGGGAAACAGGGTACTGAGCTTAGCTGCTCGATTCTGTAGACCTCTTTTAGGCATCATGGAGCAGGACTCACAATCCGCAATGGAGTGGTCAGGACCTAAACATTTTAGACACCATTCATGGGTGTCAGTGACAGAAATAGTGCCGCTGCACTTCGTGCATTTTTTAAACCCAGAGGCGGGGGTTTTTCCATGAGGAAAAATGTCCTAGGCCTAAGGCCAAAGAAGAAAATGCACTGAAGTGAGAAAAAACAGTAGGTTTTTTTTTTTTTAGAATTAAGAAAGAAAAGACCGGCGGTACCGGTCCAGTGTCGAGAAGGCAGACGCGCGACCAAAGAAATAAAATAATATAAATTCTTCAGTGGTGACAGGAACGCGACCTGCTGGCTCCGCAGAAAAGAAGAACTGGAGAGAGGCGGTTAGGAAAGGCGGGAAGGCAGAGCGCAGGTGCTGTGGGATGCTCCCAAAAGCTTTCCTTTTGGACGCTGGGGAGCGTTCCCGCGCAGGCTCCGTCGGTACCGACGATACCCATATGTGAAGACTCATTCCTGCTTGTTCCTGGAGATATATACATTATCATTCATTAACCACCTTAATAGAAACACAGATACATGATATCAGAAAAAGACCATATGGCCTATCCAGTCTGCTTTTCCATACCAATTAGTATATTCCCTTTAGAGACTCTCTGTGTCTCCCATGCTTTCTTGAATTCAGATACTCTCTCTACTACCTCCACCAGGAGGCTATTCTATGCAACTACCACTCTTTCAGTATAAGAAATATTTATGGTTATGGTTTATTATTTGATAAACCGCCCTTCAAGGAGTCTCAGCAGAGCGGAGAACAACATCTAAAAAGAAATATAATAAAACAATACGATAGAAGAGAACTCCAATAAAGGCAGAAAAGAATAACGTAATTCATAGCACAGGGAAGGAGAGAGGACAAATGGGAAACATAAAAAAACAAGACAAAATCACATTTAAGTATCTGGAAAATCATGTTGTTGTTAAGTGCCGCCGAGTCTGTGCCAACTCATGGTGACCTTCTGGATAGTTGACCTAAAGTGTGTTCGGTTGTCAGTCAGATGGCTCATTGTCGATAGAGTGTCACTCATAGCTGCTTTTATTGTATTGATCCATCTCATTGCCGGCCTTCCTCTTTTACGTTGACCTTCTACCTTGCCAAACATTATGTCTTTCTCCAACTATCTCTCTCTTCGCATGATGTGTCCAAAGTATGAAAATCAAAGTCTTGTCATCTGAGCTTCTAAGGAAAGCTTAGGTTTGATCTCCTCTATTTCTGACTGGTTTGTTCTTTGGGCAGTTCATGATATATACAGTATTCATCATCAGCACCTTAATTCAAAGGAATCAATTTTCTTGCAGGACAATAAAAAGGGACTCCTACCTCTGGAGAGAAATCTGCAATTGTAAGTATTTACTTCTGGTAATTTTTATAAATCTTGGTGAAAAAGGAATTCTTTAGATTAAAGCTGATTAATATGTGAATCCACTGAATTTGTTAAATCAGTCAGGGCCTAGTATCAGCAAAGAGCTTTTAGTTAAATTAAAAGCTCAACAGGTAGCTTTCAGTTTAAGTTTAAAACCCAGCAGAGAGCTTCTAGTTTAAATTTAATACTAAGTCAGGGTCTAGTAGTAGCAAAAACCTTTCTTTCTGTTTAAATTTAAAACACAGCAGAGAGCTTACTGGTTAAATTTAGAACCCAGCAGAGAGCTTCTAGTTTAAATTTAATACTCAGTCAGGGCCTAGTAGTAGCAAAGCGCTTTCAGTTTAAATTTAAAACACAACAGAGAACTTTTGATTAAATTTAGAACCCAAGACTCCCTCTATCGAAGCAAGGGTTGTGTGAATCACCCACGAAATTAGTCACAGATTACCTTAGAAGCACAGGACAAGATACTGTGTAGCAGCCAGTTTTAATAAGTCTTCTTTTCCTCCCTCCTTCCCTGATACCCATCCACCCCTCAGATAATCGTAGCTTTATAGGTGCTTAAACCTCTTAAAGGAAAGGAGGCGCCATATTCACTCTCAGGTGCAGCTGTTTATCCTCATCAGGCATACATTAAAAACTTGAGATTAATTAAACTTCAGGTGAACAAAGTACATTAAACGTATTTGGTATAGTTTTATTAGTATACGTATCCCCAGCAACCCTTAGTTAGTAAAGAATTTAAATACCTAAACACAACCTTAAAACTAAGATGCAGACAGCAGTCTAGCAACGAGATGGGCGTTTACCAGTCTTTTGCATCGAGTATCACATGTATGATTTTCTCCCAGTTGGTGAGGGGTAGGTGCAAGGAACTCTTTGCTCTCAGGTAATGAGTTTGATCTGTGGAGGCTAGAGTAGCAGACTTGGAGGACATAAGGAAGACAGAGAGGTACATAGACAAGACCTACAGGGATATAGTCCTGAGGTCCCACCTCCAGTCTGGCGGCATCCCTGTTGCCATGGAGAAGAGAGGTCACGTGACAGGAGAGCATCACCCTGGTGCAGCAGGAAGTGATCCTGTAGCAAGGACCTGTACTACAAGTGATGTAAAACCCTCTTGCACCAAGATGGTTTCTCCCGGGCCATGTACCCAAGAGGGAAGGGTTAGGACAGCAGTTATAGTTGGTGATTCGAACATTAGGCATGTAGCTAGCTGGGTGACTGGTGGACGCGAGGATCGCCTGGTAACATGCCTGCCTGATGCGAAGGTAGCAGACCTCACACGCCACCTACACAAAGTCTTAGATAGTGCTGGTGAGGAGTCTGCTGTCTTGCTATATGTCGATACCAATGACATAGGAAAGTGTGGGAGGGAAGTTCTGGAGGCTAAATTTAGGCTTTTAGGTAGGAAGCTGAAATGCAGAACTTCGAGGGTAGCATTCTCTGAAATGCTTCCCGTTCCACATGAAGGACCCAAAAGGCAGACAGAGGTCCAGAATGCGTGGAGGAGACGATGGTGCAAGGATGGGGGTTTTGGATTTGATAGGAACCGGGAAACATTCTGGGGAAAGGAGGGGCTCTTTTGAAGGGATGGGCTCTACCTTAACTGGGACAGAACCACTCTGTTGGCATTAACCTTTAAAAAGGAGATACAGCAGCTTAGATAATAGGGGAAAGCTGACAGTCATCCAAGAGCACATGGTTCGGAACAATGTAGTAAAGGACTGAAGTTAGGGCATATCAGCAGAGAGGTTCCAATAATTTATTTATTTATTTATTTATTACATGCACTTATATACCGCGCTATTTTCCATCAGTGCGGTTTACATAGAACCAGTTAAATACACATCTCAAAACTTTCGATTTGTGTTTACAATTAACAGGCAACAGAACTTGGATAGATAAGGGGGTAACTATTTACAACTGTACAGAAAGAGCGGGCTGAAGGTCTGTTTGAAGTGGTTAGTTTACTGATGAGGCATTTGAGGTGCTGTCATCCGGGTAATGCTCGAGGAAAAGGTGGTATTTCAGAGCTTTCCTAAACTGCGTTAAATTAGTGATTGCCCGTATACTAGGAGGGAGGCTGTTCCAGCATTTTGGTGCCGAGAATTTGAAAGCCCTGTTCACTGTTGTCTGGCAGCACTTGGTTGTTTCTCTTGGGACTATTAGTTTATTGTCCTCAGGGGATCTTCTAGGTCTGTTCAGGGGGGTTATCTGAATGAGGTCTGCTAGGGCTGGTGGGGCGAGCTTAATTATGATCTTGAAGGTCAGAATTATGGTTTTGAACGTAATTCTGCCTTTTATGGGGAGCCAGTGGAGTTGTTTAAGGATGGGTGTAATGTGTTCCCACTTGGAAGCACCCTGGAGCACTCTTGCAGCAGAGTTTATTGCAAACTGTAAAGGGTGTAGTGTGGATTGCGGGAGACCATGGAGTATGGCGTTTGCATAGTCAAGATGCGGTATGATCAAGGCTTGGTATACTGTGCGGAAGTTAAGGTGCATATGTGTCTAAGTGATCGGATTTTATGGTATATAGCTCTTGCTACATTGCCTATATGGGTCTTCATGTCGAGTCGCTAGTCAAGTGTGACTCCTAGATATCTAATAGAGGGTTTGGTAAGTAGTTCTGCATCTAAGACCTTTAAGCACGGTGGTGTGATGAATTTCGGATCTCTGGTGACAAAAAGGACTTCGGTTTTCTTATGTTGGATTTGCAGATTTTGCGATTGGAGCCAACTGGATACTGCATTGAAACAGTCCATGAGCGGTGAGAGTTCAGGGATCTCCGTTGCAAAAGGCATATATAGGAGCACGTCGTCTGCGTATAACAGGCATTCCACCTTGAAGGACTGGACGATCTTGCAGATCGGTTGCATATAAATATTAAACAACAGGGCGGATAGAGAGGATCCTTGTGGGACCCCTTGGCTCTGGTGGAAAGGTTCTGATGTTGCTTCATCTGATCTTACATGTTGCCATCTATCCGAGAGATATGACTTGCACCATTCGAGTGCTAAGTCACAAATCCCCTTCTCTCTGAGGCGATGTAAGAGGATGTCATGGGAAAAAGAATCAAAGGCCGCCGCTATATCCAAGAATATGAGTATGTATTCTCGGCGTATGCTGTCAATTCCTGCAATTATGGTACTGAAGAGGATGGTGAGCAGAGTTTCGACCCCATGTGTGGTTCTGAAGCCGTGCTGACACGGATCAAGTGATGCGGAGGCGTCAATATGATCTTGAATTTGTCTTTGGACGTCTTTCTTGACGATTTTCGCCAACAGTGGTATGCTGGATATCAGTCTATATGAGTCGGGCTTCTTAGGGTCCAGTTTGTTGTTTTTGAGGAGTGGCTTGATTGAGGTACGTTTGAGGGATTGGGGAAAGGTGCCTGTCGTGTATGAGCAATCCATTAGCTTTGCTATAAAAGGGCTGACTGTCGGTCGTAACTCTTTTATCCAGGACACCGGGCAAGGGTCAGTTTGTGCGGTTGTTGTGTTCATTCCAGCAATTATATCCCCAATGTCTTTGGCAGATGGCTTAGAGAAGGCAGACAGTCGGGCTGAGGATCTTGGCTCGAGTGCCATGGTATGTGTGGGGGACTTATTAGTTTGACACAGTTTTGCTTTTAAGTAGTCGGCGAAGGCTTGAGGGTGGATTTGACTAGGTTGCTCTGGTACTGGCTCTTTTGCTAGGTTCTTTACCATGGTGAAGAGGTTGTGTGGCTTGTTTAGGGACTGTTTTAGAGTGTCAGTGTGGAATCTCCTCATGCTTTCAGATATTGCTTGGCGGTGTTTTTCTAGTTGAGTGTTGTATGTCCTTAGGTCCTCTGTGGAGTGAGTATGGCGCCAGCGTCTTTCTAGTTTTCTCAAGCAGGAGAGTGACGTTCTAAGCTCTGTGGAGTACCAAGCTGCTGCTGTTCTCTTCTTGGTAGGCTTGTTTGATGGTGGTTGTAATGCAATGGAACTGAAGTTTTCATTCCAAGTGGAAACTAACACTTCAGGGTCATGGCATGTTAGGTCAAAGAGTGTACGGGTATGGTTTAAGATTTGGTCTTTGTCAAAGGCTATGAACCTGCATGGAGCTGTTTTGAGGCTGCTGGCCTTATCAACACTCTTTTGGAGTTTGTTGGGTAGAGATATTTGGAACATGATTAACATGTGGTCTGACCAGGGGACTGCAGTAGTGGACAGTATGGTTGTGTTTGTTTTAAAGGCAGTTGGGGGGGGGCAAAAACAAGGTCCAGTGTCCTACCTTTAGCATGGGTGGGCTCATCAATGAGTTGTGTGTATCCTAGTTCTTCGAAAGCATCCAGGAAAGATGAGGCCTGTGCGTCGTGCAAGGATGGTAAATTGAAATCACCTACAACCCAGCTTGGTGTGCTTGGTGATTGTGAGTTGGATGCAAGCTCAATTAATGTTGCAAGGGAATCGGAGTCTGTGGATGGGGCCCTGTATATCAGGTTGAAGGAGCAATGTTTATTGGTAATGGTGATTGCGTCTATGTGTATTGCGTTGGTTGTATTGCTCAGGTGGAAGTGGAGATCAGTTTTGGTGATAGCGAGAACACCTCCTCCTCGTTTACCGCTTCTGTGACATGTGTGTACTGAGAAGCCATTGGGTAGGAGCTGGTTGATAAGTACGTTATCATCATTTGATAGCCATATCTCAGTTATGAAGAGAATGTCTAGGCAATGGAGGGAAATTATGTCTGCAATGACTGGCCATTTCTTACGTATTGACCTTGCATTTATGAGGGCACACTTAATGTTCTGCTGGTAGGAAGATATTTCTTTATGAACTCGCAAATTATGTTGTATTGCTATATGTAATAAGCGGGGTTGGTGAGGGTGTACATCACCGCCAAATGGGTGGTGGGGAGTGCTTGTCCATCTCCTCCTATGGCTTTGAAGGATGGGTATTTGACTATGTTGAGGGGCAAATGCAGTAGCATTGCCTAGCCAAGCTGTTAGGAGATATAATGCTGCTATGTAAAAGCCTGTGAGTGCCATGTTGAGTCTCAGCTCAGGTAGGAAACTTGGTATTTTGTTTACGTGTGGTGTATTTGTAGTAGTATTGTAACCATAAAGTGTGCAAGTGGTGTCGACACCTTAGTCTGAACAGAGCAATAATGGATGGGCAAGGCAGTATAGCAGTATAAGCAGCCCAATCATGGATAGCGCAGTGTATGAATGTAAGTAGCACAATCATGGATAGCGCAGTGTATGAATGTAAGCAGCACAATCATGGGTAGCACAGTGTAGCAATATAAGCAGCACAATCATGGGTAGCACAGTGTAGCCGTCAAGCAGCACAAACATAGGTAAAGCAGTATAGCAATTTTAAACAGCACAAATATGGGCAATTCAATATGTCAATCTAAGTAGTACAATCATGGGCAGAGCAGTACAGCCATTTAAGCAGCACAATCATGGGCATGCGGTATAGCCTAGGCATATGCAAACATTATAGTGCAATCGTGGGCAGGGTCGTATAGCACAGTCAGGGGCAAGCAGTAAAGCAGTCTAATGCGGGGTAATTATGCGTGGGTAAAGAGTGTGCTATTGGGATGGGACAATATGGTAGCGCAATGGTACAGCGATGCAGTACTGTATGGAGTCAGGCAGTACAGGGGACACAGGCAGTATACAGGATGTAGTATAGCAATAAAGACAAAAGTAACCCAAATGCCCTGGAGTACAAAGTAGACAGAGCTTAAAAATTCCAAATTACCCCTGCCTACCGATACCAGATTAATATGAATAAAATAGTGCCTCTAAAATGCTTGTATGAAAATGCTAGAAGTCTAAAAAGTAAGACGGGAGAGTTAGAATATATAGCACTAAATGAGAAGTTAAATATGATTGGTATCTCAGAGACATGGTGGAAGGAAGACAATCAGTGAGACACTGTGACCTGGGTACAAACTATATTGTAATGATAAACCAGATTAAATTGGTGGAGGGATTGCACTCTATGTTAGAGAGGGCATTGAGTCACAAAGGATTAAAGTTTTGCAGCAAAAATTCACTGTAGAATCTCTATGGATTGAAATTCCATGTAAAAAGGGGAAGGGGACGGCGATGGCAGTGGGCGTATACTATCGACAGCCGGGGACAGAATGAACAAATGGATGAAATGTTCAAAGTTACAGCACAGTAATAATAATAGGTGATTTCAATTACCCCAGGATTGACTGGGTCAGGGTCACGGCAGGACATGCTAGGGAAATAAAGTTTCTAGATGAAATAAATGGAGCAGCTGGTTCATGAACCAAAAAGAGGGGAAGCCATTTTGGACCTAGTCCTTAATGGAACACAAGATCTGGTGCAAGAGATAAGGGTGTTGGGGCTACTTGGCATTAGTGATCACAGCATGATCACGTTTGATTTAATAAATGGAGGGAGGGAGGGTAAGGAAATCCACAGTACTACCTTTAAACTTTCAAAAGGGAGACTATGATAAAATGAGGAAAATAGTTAAGAAAAAAAAATAAAAGGAGCAGTTGCAAATGTTAAAGATTTACATGAAGCCTGGGTGTTGTTTAAAAATACTATCTTGGAAGCCCAGACCAAGATAGTATTCCACGCTTTAAGAAAAGTAGAAGGAAGTCCAAAAAACTGCCAGCATAGTTTAAAGGTGAGGTCAGAGAAGCTGCTGTTGCCAAAAAAGCATCTTTCAGGAAATGAAAAAAGAAGCCAAATGATCAAAACTGGAAACAACACAAGCACTGGCAAGTTAGATGCAAGGCATTGATAAGGCAGGCAAAGAGAGAAGAAGCTTGCTGTGGAAGCAAAAACGCATAATAAAGACTTTTTCAAGTACATTCGTAGCAAAAAACTTCTGAGAGTGTCAGTTGGACCATTAGATGATAGAGGGGTAAAAGAGGCACCAATAGGGGACAAGGCCATAGTGGAGAGACTGAATGAATTCTTTGCTTTGGTCTTTAATGAGGAAGATGTAGGGATTTTGCCCATGACTGAAATGGTATTTAAAGGGGATGCTGCATTAGAAATAAAAGAAATATTGATACACCTGTATTATAATATTACAGTATTACAATATTAACAGTATTAAGGAGTGGAGGAGTAGCCTAGTGGTTAGAACACTGGCTTGGTAACCAAGCAACCAGGGTTCAATTCCGCACTCCTTGTGGCCTTGGGCAAGTCACTTAACCCTCCATTGCCTCGGAAGAAAGGCCTGGCAATCTACTTCCGGTGACACTGCCAAGAAAACCCAGGAGCTTTTGAGTCGCCAGGCGTCAGGACTGACTCAAATGCACACATTGCATTTTTGCATTACAATATTACGATATTGTAATACAATATTGATACACCTGTATTACCTGTATTATTAGATGTATTACAACTATTTGATAAACTGAACAGTAACAAAGCACCTGGACCGGAAGGTATACATCCAAGGGTGTTGAAAGAAATGAAATATGAGATTGCAGACCTACTTGGAGTGGCCTAGTGCTTGGGGCAAGGTACTTCAGGCCGGAAGGTCGGGGGTTCAAATCCCACTAGAGGACAGCAACCTTGGGCTGGAAGGACTGGGGTTTCTAGTCCCACAGGTGCTCCTTGTGGTCTTGGGCAAGCCACTTAACCCTCCATAGCCCATGTTCCCTTTAAAATAGTTATCTCCAAGTTATAATGCCCTGTTCAATGTAATTTCAGTTCGTTCAATGTAAACCGCACTGATGCAGAATAGCGCGGTAGAGAATGTAAATAAATAAATAAATAAATACTATTAGTAATCTGTAAACTATCATTAAAATCATCTGTAATAATTGAAGACTGGAGGATGGCCAATGTAACATCAATTTTTAAAAAGGGTTCCAGGGGTGATCAGGGAAACTACAGACTGGTGAGCCTGACGTCAGTACTGGGAAAAATGATAGAAACCATCATAAAGAACCAAATTACTGAACATGTAGATAGTCATAGCTTAATGGGAAACAGCCAACATGGCTTTAGCCAAGGAAGGTCTTGTCTTACTAATCTGTTATGTTTTTTTGAAGGTGTGAATAAACAGGTAGAAGAAGGTGAGTCGGTTGATATATGTATCTGGACTTTCAGAAAGACTTTGACAAGGTCCCTCATCAGAGACTTTTGGCAAAATTAAAAAGTCATGGGATAGGAGGCAGTGTACTATTGTGGATCAGGAACTGGTTAAAAGATAGAAAGCAAAGGGTAGGGCTAAATGGCCAATTTTCCCAATGGAGAAAGGTGAATAGTGGAGTACCCCTGGGTCCACTTAAATTCATAAATGATCTGGAAATGGGAATAACCAGTGAGGTTATCAAATTTGCAGATGACACAAAATTATTCAAAGTAGTTAAAACCCCTGAGGATTGTGGAAAATTGCAAGAGGATCTTGATAAATTGGAAGGTTGGACATTCAAATGGCAGATGAAATTTAATGTGGACAAGTGCAAAGTTATGCACCTAGGAAAGAACAACCCAAACTATGGTTACACGATGCAAGGTTCCAGCTTTGGAACCATCACCTAGCAAAAAAGATTTAGGTGTCGTCGTGGATAACTCATTGAAACCCTCCGCCCAGTGTGCAGCAGCAGCCAAGAAAGCAAACAGAATGCTAGGAATCATAAGGACAGAAATGGAGAATAAAAGAAAGGATATTATAATGCCTCTGTATCGTTCCGTGGTGCGACTGCACCTTGAATATTGTGTGCAATTCTGGTCACCGTATCTTAAAAAGGATATAGCGGAATTAGAAAAGGTACAAGAGAAGAGCCACCAATACGGTAAAGGGGATGGAAGGATACCCTTACGACAAGAGACTAAAAAGGTTAGGGCTCTTCAACCTGGAAGAGACAGCTGAGGGGAGATATGATAGAGCTCTATAAATTAATGAATGGAATGGAACGGGTAAACATTGATCGATTGTTTATGCCATCACAAATATAGAAAAACTAGGGGACCTGCAACGAAGCTACAGTGTAACCCGTTTAAGACTAATAAAAGAACATTTTTTTTCAATTAATGCTTAATTAAACTCTGGAATTCGTTACCAGAGAATGTAGTAAAAGCTGTTAGGAAATTTGGATTTAAAAACGGTTTGGAGAAGATCCTAGAGGAAAGGCCTATAAACCATTATTAAAGGGGACAGCACAGTTACTTACCTGTAACAGGTGATCTCTGGGAACAGCAGGAATTAGTCCTCACATATGGGTACGTCGGAACCGACGGAGCCTGCGCGGGAAAGCTCCCCAGCTTCCCAGAAAGGAAAGCTTTTGGGGCCTCCCACAGCGCATGCGCGCTGCCTTCCCGCCTTCCTGACCAACTCTCCTCAGTTCGAGTTTAAAGCTGAGACAATAGAGAGAGGAAAGGAAAGAGAGAGAGAGAGATACAACTCCTAGGGGAGGTGGGTGGGTTGTGAGGACTAATTCCTGCTGTTCCCAGAGATCACCTGTTACAGGTAAGTAACTGTGCTATCTCCAGGAACAAGCAGGAATGAGTCCTCACATATGGGGACTCCCTAGCTAAGATGCCGGGGAGATCCCCCTCCAAGGGTTCCTCATCTTCCTATGGATCTCAGGCATCCATTCAGGGAAGGTGGGCAGGAGTTGTTTAAGAATGGAACAGGTGTCTGAGGACAGCCTGACCAAACAAGGCATCCCAGCGGGAGTCCTTGTCCAAGCAGTAATGGGCTGTGAAGGTATGAACCGAGGCCCCGCCCTCTGGAACTCCCTCCCCTCCTCACTCCGACTGGACCCTCACCACCCCACATTTAAACAAAACCTCAAAACCCACCTTTTTTCCCTTGCGTTTGATATCCCCTCTCCTTTTGTATGATTCCCATTTGTATTATCCTCTGCTCTCCTTGTGACTTGTCTTTGTTATGGTTTAGCTTTGTCTCTTCTGCTTCTATTGCTTTTCTGTCCATAAAGTGTATTTCTTTTCCTTTTCACTGGCCTCAGCCTTTTTAAAAACAAAGTTTTTATTGGTTTTATTGTACACCGCTTTGCTTGCCCATGAAAGGCGGTTTTTATCAAGTGAAATAAAACATAAACATAAACATAAACATCTGATCGATGGATACAGAATGAAGATGAGCCATAGATGTGGCCATGGCTCTGACATTGTGAGCTGTGACATGGCCTTCCAGAGAAAGGTTCTTACTCTGGTAAGCAAAAGAAATACACTGAGCAATCCAATTGGACAGTGTTCTTTTTGAGACTGGAAGTCCTAAATGAGAAGGATCAAAAGCAACAAAACGTTGAGAAGACTTTCGATGTTGCTGTGTCCTGTGGATGTAAAAGGCAAGAGCTCTTTTACAATCTAACGTATGTAGGTTCCTCTCTGCACTGGATGCATGAGGAGCTGGAAAAAAGACAGGTAGATATACCTCTTGATTAAGATGAAAAGGTGAGACCACTTTAGGCATAAAGTGAGGATTTGTCCTAAGGACTACCTTATCATGATGGAACCTTGTATAAGGTGGATTAGCTACTAAAGCCTGCAGTTCACTGATGCGGCGAGCAGAAGTGATTGCAATAAGGAAAATGACTTTCCAGGAAAGAAATTTCAAAGAGGTAGTGGCTAAGGGTTCAAAGGGTGGCCTCATAAGCTGGCCAAGAACCACGTTTAAGTCCCATGCCACCGGAGGAGGCCGAATGGGAGGTTTAGTTAAAGTAAGACCTCTCATAAATCTTGCAATAAGAGGATGAGAGGAAACAGGTTGTCCATTGATAGGCTGAAGAGATGCTGCAATAGCACTCAAATGGACCCTTACAGAATTTGTTTTAAGTCCTGCATTGGAAAGATGCAGGAGATATTCGAGTAAAGAATTCAAAGGTAGTGCTAGAGGGTTAAGACCCTTTTCAGCACACCAAATGGAAAATCTTTTCCATTTAAAAGCATAAGAACGCCTGGTGGAAGGTTTCCTAGAGGCATGGAGGATATCCTTCACCTGTTGAGAAAGATTGAAGTCTTGAAGGTCTAGGCCTTCAGTAACCAAGCTCTGAGGTGAAGGGACTTGGGATTTGGGTGCCACAAAGTCCCCTCCTCTTGAGACAGAAGGTCTGGAGCAGCTCCCAGATCCAGGGAGGGTGCCTGGGAGAGATGCAGAAGTAGAGGGTACCACACTTGGCGTGGCTAGCGTGGAGCTATGAGGATCATAGATCCTTGATCCCTCTGAAGTTTGAATAGAGTCTTGGGAATCAAAGGAATGGGTGGAAAGGCATACAGGAAGGCCTGACCCCAATGAAGGAGGAAGGCATCCTTGGCCTGAGCTCCCTGACACGGAATTCTGGAACAGAACCGGGGAAGTTTGGCATTGCACGGACTTGCAAACAGGTCTATGTCCGGGGTTCCCCATTCCTGAAAGATTCTGAGTACCTGATCCATGTGCAGGGACCATTCGTGTGGAAGCAGAACTCGACTGAGTCTGTCTGCCCAAGAGTTTTGGATTCTTGGGAGGTATACTGCCAGGAGATGGATTTGATGCTCTCTGGCGAAGGCCCACAATTTTAGAGCTTCGTTGCAAAGCGACAGAGAGCCAGTCCCTCCTTGTTTGTTTATGTAGAACATGGCTACTTGATTGTCGGTATGAACAAGGACTGTCATGTTGATGAGGAGGGTATGAAAGACCTTGAGAGCAAGGAAAATTGCTCGCAGCTCCAAAAGGTTGATATGAAGGGTGGTCTCCTGTGGAGACCAAGTGCCCTGAGTGGAGAGGTCTTGGAGATGAGCTCCCCAACCTGTTTGGGAGGCATCTGTAGTGAGAGTTGCTTGGGGTAACAAAGGTTGGAAGGGGGCCCCCAAGAACAGATTTTGAGTGGATATCCACCATTGGAGAGACCAAAAAAGATGTTTTGAGGTTGCTATTTGGTCTGAGAGAGCTCCTGATGCTTGGGTCCACTGGGTGGACAAAGTCCATTGAGCTGCTCTCATATGTAGGCGAGCATAAGGCACCACATGAACTGTGGATGCCATGTGGCCTAGCAGTTGTAGCATCTCCCTGGCAGTCAAGTGGCTTCTGGACTGAATTTGAGAGGCCAAGTGCACTAGACGGTGGCAACGGGCCTGAGGAAGATAGGCCCTTGCAGTGGTGGTATCTAGCCAGGCCCCTATGAATTCTAGGGACTGAGTAGGGGTGAGTTGAGACTTTGGCAGATTGATGACGAGTCCCAGATACTGCAGTATGCGTCTGGTGTGGTCCAGGGAAGTCTGAGCCTCGGACTGAGATGGAGCTCGGATGAGCCAGTCGTCCAGGTATGGGAAGACAAATATTCCCAGAGTGCGTAGAAATGCAGCCACTATTGACATGCATTTGGTGAACACTCTTGGAGCAGAGGCTAGACCGAAGGGGAGTACTCTGTATTGGAAATGTTTTCCCTGGAACAGAAATCGTAGAAATTTTCTGTGGGATGGATGGATGAGTATATGTGTGTACGCATCCTTTAGATCTAGAGAACAAAGTCAATCCTGACTCTGTAGGTATGGAAGGAGAGTACCTAAAGACAGCATCTTGAATTTCTCCTTGTATAGAAATTTGTTCAATTCTCTCAGATCTAGGATGGGTCTGTGCCCTCCTGTTTTCTTGGGGATGAGAAAATAAGGGGAGTAAAACCCTGACCCCTGTTGAAGAAGAGGAACCTCTTCTATTGCCCTTTGGGCAAGAAGGGTGGTCACCTCCTGACCCAACAGGTACAGGAGTGATGGGGGAGAATTGAATTGTCTCACCATGGTATGGGGAGGAAGGCTGGAGAAATGTAGTTTGTAGCCCTCTCTGATGATAGAGAGGGTCCACTGTTCTGACGTGATTTGTTCCCAGCTGGGAGCAAAATGAGTTAACCTTCCTGGAATGGTGAGAGGCTCTGGTTGTTGCAGAGCCAGAAAGGTTAAGTTCTCTAGAATCAAGTCAAAAACTCTGAGGGGGTTGGGACTGCTGGACTGTAGCAGCCCCTGTAGACTTTGTTCTGGCCTGTTTAGATTGCTGACGCTTAGGAGCAAAGCGAACTTGGGAAGATTGCTGGCCAGTATTTGTGGAAAATCTGGTCTTTTTATAGAAAGGCTTCTTAAAAGGTTTTTTCTTGGCAGGGGTAGAGGTAGACTTAGAAAGTCTATCTAAAGCAGCATTCTCTGCATCCATTTGAGTGGCTTTAATTTGCCACTCCTTGCCAAACAGATTTTCACCTGTACAGGGCAGATTGCCCAAGCCTTCTTGTACCCAGGGTTCCAAATCAGAGGCCTGGAGCCAAGCAAGTCTGCGAGCAGCTATGGCAATGCCGGAGGCTCTGCTAGCTCCCTCAAAAGAGTCAAAGGCTGCTCTGTTGGAGAACTTTGAAACATCTTGAGTATGCTTTAGCAAAAGAAGGAACTCCTCCTTTCTATCCTCTGGGATAAAGGGGAGAAAATGACGTATCTTTAGTGCAATCTCTTTCAAAAACATGCCCATATAGAGGCTGTATGAATTGATTCTGGCAATAAGCATGCTAGCTTGGAAGATTTTTCTACCAAAAGCATCCAGAGTCCTACATTCTCTTCCTGGAGGGGTAGAAGAGTGCCTTTTGGTACTCTTTATCTTTTTCATAGCAGACTTCACCACAATAGAGTGGTGAGGGAGCTGAGTTTTTTGAAAACCAGGAGAAGGAGGAACCCGATACATGGTGTCCAAACGTCGAGAATGTGGAGATAGGGTGAGAGGAGCCTCCCATAAGTCCATCATGTGTTCTTGAAGAATTTCATGTATGGGTAAGGTGGCTGCCTCTTTGGGAACCTTAGAGTATCCTAAAATATCTAATTTTTTCGCTCTAGGTTCCTTTTCAGAGGTTACAGAAATGGAGAGTCCTTTAGCTACTTCAATAATGAAGTTTTGAAAGGACAAATCCTCTGGAGGAGACATTCTCCTTTTTGGAGAAGAGGGCTCCTCAGGAAGAGTAAAAGAGACATCAGCAGAATCATCTGAGGTATCAGAATCCTCAGAAGATTCAAAGTACCGCCTATTAGCTTCCAGAGATCGATACGCGTACCGACCGGTATCGACATTGGGCGTACCGGGAACCGGATCGGTATCGAGAAAACCTCCGGAACCGGAGACCGGAACCGGCATGCTACTGGAAGTAGATGCTCTGGGTACCGGTATCGGTTGTGGTACCGGAACCGGAGTCGGAACCGATTGTCGCGGTACCGAGGGCGTTGCAGCGTTAATGAAAGCCAGTATGGCCTGCTGCATGGATTGTACCGTAGTACCCATAGACGCCACAACTGCCTGGATGTCGGTACTGGTGTTAACCGGTACCCCAGAGCAGTCTAACAGGTGATCGGTCGAGGCCGTGCCATCGATGTCAACCTGTAACCCCATAGGAGGAGCTTTGGAAGCCGGAGCTTCCCGCCGGGGTTGTTTGGCTGGGGCAGGGTCCTCAGGGTCAAACCCAAGGGCCTCTCGCTGCTTAGAGGGAGATTTGCCCTTTGAGGACCTGCCTGAAGAATGTTTGGTTACCTGAGATCCATCAGGAGAGGAAGACCTGGAGGATGTTGATGCTGGAGTATCCGTAGAAAACAGCATATGAAACTTGGCTGCTCTGTTCTGTAAGCCACGTTTGGACATCAGAGAGCAGGATGGACAATCCGGAATGGAATGGTCAGGCCCCAAACATTTAAGACACCATTCATGGGTATCTGTGACTGAAATAGTACTGGTACACTTGGTGCATTTTTTTAAAACCAGAGGCTGGGTTCTCCATGAGGGAGAATCTGAGAAGGCCTAGAGGCCTCACAGAATAAACACACCAAGTGGGGAAAAAGTAATTTTTTTTTTTTTTTTTTTTTAAAGAAATAAAGGAAAAAAGACCGGCGGTACCGGTCCGGAATCGGGGAAGGCAGACACGCGGTCAAAGAAACAAATTAAAATAACAATTTCTTCAGCAGTGACAGGAACACGACCTGCTGGCTCCGCGGAAAAAGAAGAACTGAGGAGAGTTGGTCAGGAAGGCCGGAAGGCAGTGCGCATGCGCTGTGGGAGGCCCCAAAAGCTTTCCTTTCTGGGAAGCTGGGGAGCTTTCCCGCGCAGGCTCCGTCGGACCCATATGTGAGGACTCATTCCTGCTTGTTCCTGGAGATCCGGGAAATCCACTGCTTGCTCCAGTACAAGCTTTGTGGGACCTGTGTGTCTATTTGGGAAACTGCTAGGTACTTGTGACCTTGACTGGCTAGTGTTGCAAACAGAATACTGAGCTTGATGGACCTTGGTCTGACCCACTATGGCATATCTTATTTTCTTATGAATGTTTTATCTTTCCTGTTTTAAGTGCTCTTCACCGGACAAGATCCAGCATTGGGGGTAGAAGCAGGAGCTGCAAGCCCCTCCCGCTCCCCCCTCCAAGGCAGGATTCCTCCCACAGACCAGCTTTAAAAGGAAGCACACTGCAGAATAAAAGCCTCCTTAGCCTCCAAACACTCCTGCTCTTCACTGGACATAATCCAGCATTGGGGGTAGAAGCAGGAGCTGCAAGCCCCTCCCCGCTCCCCCCTCCAAGGCAGGATCCTCCCACAGACCAGTTTTAAAAGGAAGCACACTGCAGAACAAAAGCCTCTTCAGCCTCCGAACACTCCTGCTCTTCAAAGGACACGATCCAGCAATAGGGGTAGAATCAGGAGCTGCAAGCTCCTCCCACTCCCCCCTCCAAGGCAGGATCCTCCAAAAGCACATCTGCAGGCATGCCCGCGTCTGGCGAGCCTGTGCCGGAGGGCCTCGCCAGAGGGCCCTTTGGCGTGGCCCTTAGGCACAAATAAACACTCATTAAATCAGCATTCCCTAGGTAAAATGAACCTCCTATCCACCTAAACCACCTGATCGGAGTCCGTTGTGGTGTGGGGTCCTTCCCCCTTCTCTGAGCCACGATACACAGAGAGAGGAGATCCAATCAAAGCTACAAACGAATGATGTTCAAACATGCTAAGCTCCTCCCCAAACAACTCCAGGACAAAGTAACTGCCTTTATATTCCAGCGAGCTACAGGGGGGAATCCCTCTTTCAACCCGGCACCGGGGCTGCAGCAGCACCAACACCAGCAAAGCCCCGAGGGAGAGGAAGCCCGTTTCTGCTCTCTATCAACAGTGGCTTGATCCAACATCAAGGTGAACAAAAGCCCTACGATCCTCCGGATTCCTCTCCCCCAAAGACTTCCCCGAGCAGCATGTACTCCCTAGCTCCACCACCCGTGACAGCACCCTCTTTAACACAAAAACTTCAAAACATCCTCACATAAGAGAAGATACAGATTAGGACTACTCCACAAACCTCAATGGTAACCACTTTGTTGTTCATTTTCTGCATAACCTTTGCTGTATCATTACATTCTCTGCATAATCTTATTGTATCATTCACTCATGGCAATTTAAAGCAATAGCAAAGACATCTGTTATTCCAGCCCACCGAGCTGCCTTGAGCCCCGGACCCACCAACTTAAACTAAACCCTCCCACTGCATGCATCCTAATCTAATACATCAAACACTACATTACCACACAGTCCTCAATCGTCGCTAAGCCATCCATCCCACTGCAATGGAACCTAAAACCGTAGTCATAATCACTCTCCTCCTCCTCTCTTCACAGATAACAAAAGTTCTTCTGTACAATCAAGAAACACACAATTACAATCCCATCCCAATCATACACAACCTCATCAGATATGATACACACCCTCAACCAAGTCTCTATAATCATACCATAAAACACACCAGAGTAACTATCAACACAGAAATAGACTAATACAAATCCAAACCTCCCAGATAAATACTACCCCAGATATTCTTAAACCCCCCATCCCACTAAAGTGTATCCTCAGCAATGTGAGATCAGTATGAAATAAAATACAACTAATCAATAACCTAATTAAAGATGCCAAACCAGACAGAGGAGGAGTGGCCTAGTGGTTGGGGCAAGGTACTTCAGGCCGGAAGGTCGGGGGTTCAAATCCCACTAGAGGACAGCAACCTTGGGCCGGAAGGACTCGGGTTTCTAGTCCCACAGGTGCTCCTTGTGGTCTTGGGCAAGCCACTTAACCCTCCATAGCCCATGTTCCCTGTAAAATAGTTATCTCCAAGTTATAATGCCCTGTTCAATGTAATTTCAGTTTGTTCAATGTAAACCGCACTGATGCAGAATAGCGTGGTATATAAGAGAATGTAAATAAATAAAAAATAAAATAAATCCTTTGCATCACCGAGACATGGCTGTCACCAGCTGACAATATATTAATAATCCAATTACAATGCTACGGATATGACCTATTCAACTGCTACCGTGACTCCAAAAGAGATGGGAGAATTCTTATCCTGAGTAAAACAGAACTTAAACGTACCACCTCCATCTCCACCAACCTAGATGGAATGGATGTTCTTGAAGTAGAAAACAGATACATATCCATTTGTCTCATTTACAGACCCCCCTCACATGATAACAACAATCTGACTCCAATGCTAGAAGCAGCTTGCTCGGCAGCAATCAACAAATCGCTCGTACTACTTGGAAATCTAAATCTCCCATCCCTCAATCCCTCCAATGCTTCAAACTTTCTAGATACAATGTCAGAAATGGGATCTCAACAAATCATACACTCCTCAACGCGCACAAGGGGAAATATACTCAACCTAATCTTCCTACCACCCCCATTACAAATAACTGCATGTCTATGCCCCCCCATAAAAACTGAAGTACCCTGGTCTGATCACCACCTGGTGACATTCTAATTACCCATACACATGACCTTCATATCTCCATCTACCACAGAATCACAACAAAGGAAATTTGCCCACGTCAATAAAAAAGCGTTCTTAAAGTTCTGCCACAACTTACAACCGATTTCAATGACATTAACAACTCTATAATTACATGAAACAACTCCATACAAAATGTTTCCACTCCCCCCCATCAGACCAACCAGGCAAACAATAAAAAGATCAGAAAAATGGTTCACCTACGAGCTTACTAAACTAAAAAGACAACTAAGAAAGGAAGAAAAAAAAGTGGAGGCTCGCCAAAACTCAAGAAAACAAAACACTCTACCTCAACCTACTTACAACTTACAAAAATGCCATTAAAAAGGCAAAAAGCGAATACCACACTAAGATAAATTCTTTCTCAAACCGTCCCAGAGAACTATTCGCAATTGTCAGATCACTTACAAGAACTGGCCATGCTGAATCAGAAACGGGTAATATTCACCTGCAAACCCTCGCCAACCATTTTTGGCAGAAAAACTAAGAAATAAAAACCTCCCCCAAACTGAACAACCAACAAATATCAACAACTGGCAGAAGTTTTACCTAATTGACCAAAAACACTTACTACACATAATTTCTAAAATAAACACCACAACCTCCCACCTCGATCCATACCCGGTTTCATGGATCAAATCCACAAAGACTGAATTAGTGCCGTATCTCTTAAACAGTCAACCAATCCCTCTCACATGGTATTATGCCTACTGATCTGAAATGTACATCTACAGTAAGTAAGGATTTGAGGGTTTCTTTGTTTGGTTTTTTTATTACATTGCTAGCTCTCTGACTGGGAGCTCTTAAAAGGGTTTTGTGTATATTTTTTAAAGCAAGGTTACTTTCATTTTTGCTGTTTTAGGGGAACTTTGCTTGAGCACAGTAGGTTGCTGAACTCTGTACCTCCTCAGGTTCAGAAACTGCTAACACATAATCAGGTGTTAGTTCCCTCCCTACCCACCCCCAACTCCCACCCACCCCTAGTGAGCAGTCTTGCTTTATAGGGCACCTCCCCCTTTAACAAATCACAGTGAATTGGACCAGCACATTTTGAATATAATTAAAGAGATTTAACTGCTTTTTCTCTGAAAGGACAGCTGCGAAACCAGCTGGTACTTGGTAGATCTCTCTCTTTTGCTTTAACAGATACCTAAGCTCCACAAACAGAACAATGGCTGGGAAAAATCGTAGTGCTAAAGCTGTTGCCCCCATTACAGCTTCTGCCTCGGTCCAGACAGAGGTCCTAATGCCAGTTGAAGAACCGGTTCCATGTGCAGGGTGCCTGCCTGCTGAAGCTCTGAGGAAACAAGTGGAGGAACTCAGAGAGGAGGTGGCGAGGCTGAGGAGCATTCAAGACAGTGAGAAGTACATTGATGAGATGCTTCTTGCAGCAACCAGGCTCTCCAGCACAGGAGAAGATGGGTGCCAACAGAATGTCGATGGTAGGACAAAAGTCACCAGAGCCTGCAAAATCACCAATCCAACTTCTCCAGCCCTTGAACTGAAGAACCATTATGCAGAACTGGAAGTGGAGGAGGTGAAAGCATCCCTGGAAAGGGAAGAACCAGAGTTCAAGTACCCCATAGTTGCGGAATCAGTGACCAGAAGGAAACGAAGGGTAGTGGTGGTTGGAGACTCTCTTCTGAGGGGTACTGAGGCGTCCATCTGCCGACCAGACTTGATGTCCAGAGAGGTATGCTGTCTGCCTGGTGCCAAGATCCAAGATGTTACGGAGAGTTTGCCGAGACTCATCAAACCCACTGACTATTACCCAATGTTGCTAATCCATGTTGGAACAAATGATACTGACAGGTATACCTCGGAACGTATCAAAAGTGACTTCATGGCTCTGGGACAGAGGGTGAAGCAGGTAGGTGCACAGGTGGTGTTCTCTTCAATCCTCCCTGTTGAGGGTAAAGGCCAAGGCAGAGAGGCTCGCGTCCTGGAGATGAATGCATGGCTGCGTGGATGGTGTCTTCGAGAGCATTTTGGTTTCCTAGACCATGGGATGCTGTTCCAAGGGTTGCAGAGCAGAGATGGCATCCATCTGTCCAAGAAAGGTCAACGCATCTTTGGTAGTAGACTGGCTAATCTACTGAAGAGGGCTTTAAACTAGATTCGTTGAGGATGGGTGAAGAAAGCCCCCAGGTAAGTGAAAGCCCCCAGGTAGGTGATTCATTAAATACCTTTATGGAAATGGGTAACAGGGGTAACATATGGAAAGCAGTGTGTATTAATGCCCGTAGCATGGGAAATAAGATCCCTGAAGTTGAAGCTTTGGTGGGAGTGGCTGACTTGGATTTAGTGGCAGTTACAGAAACATGGTTCACAGAAAACCATGACTGGGATGTAACTATACCTGGCTATACTTTATTCAGAAAGGACAGGGTAGGAAGAAGGGGAGGAGGAGTGGCACTATATGTAAAAACTACTATTAAAGCTTTAGAATTACAGAGCTTAAAAGGGAGAGAGGAGGCATTGTGGGTTAAACTAGAAAGAGGGAAAGAGAAATCTATTTGCATTGGTGTGATATACAGACCTCCCTCACAAGAGGAAGAGGTGGACAGAGAGTTAATTGAAGACATACGCAGCATTGCTAGGAAAGGGGAAGTGCTACTGCTAGGAGATTTCAATATGCCAGATGTTGATTGGCACATTCCTGCTGCAGTATCATCTAGAAGTAAGGAGATCCTGGATTCTTTACAGGGAGAACTATTCAGGCAATTGGTAACAGACCCCACACGTGAAGGGGCCATACTGGACTTGGTGCTTACCAATGGTGAGAGTGTTTCTGATGTTGTAGTGGGAGATCATTTTGCATCCAGTGATCACCAGATGGTGTGGTTCAGTATTAGGACTAGGGCTGTTAGAATCCATTCCAAGGTGAAGATATTAGACTTTAGGAAGACTAACTTTGCGAAGATGGGCCAATACCTCAGGGAGTCGTTAGTGGGATGGGAACAGCTGGGGGATGTAGAAAAACAGTGGGCAAAACGGAAAGGGGGTATTTTAAAGGCAACCAACCTTTTTGTTAAAATGGCAAATAAAGGCAAAAGGAACAGGAGACCGCTATGGTTTTCGAAGGAAGTAGCTGAAAAAGTGAAGAAAAAGAGGGAGGCCTTCATGAAATACAAGAGATCACAGAGAGAGGAAGACAGGCATCTGTATTTGGAAAAACTTAGAGAAGCTAGCAAAGTAGTCAAGAAGGCAAAGATTCAAAAGGAGGAGGAAATAGCCAATGCAATAAAATGGGGGGATAAGACATTTTTCAGATATATTAGTGAGAAGAGGAAGGGAAAAAGTGGTATTGTCAGACTCAAGGGTGCAGGGGGGGAATATGTAGAAGCTGATAAGGATAAAGCGGAATTGCTTAACAAATATTTTTGTTCTGTGTTCACAGATGAAGAACCAGGAGCAGGACCTCAGAAAACACCCACAAATAAGAACAGAAGCGAGGGACATCTTGAACAATTTTCAAAAGACTGTGTTCGTGAGAAACTAGCTCAACTTAAAGTAGACAAAGCGATGGGACCAGATGGGATACACCCTAGAATACTGAGGGAACTTGGGGACGTTCTAGCAACTCCACTGACTGACCTTTTCAATGCCTCGTTGGAGTCGGGAGTGGTGCCAAAGGACTGGAGAGAGGCTCATGTGGTGCCTTTACACAAAAGCGGAAGTAAGGATGTGGTTGAAAACTACAGGCCGGTTAGTTTAACTTCAGTGGTGAGTAAATTATTGGAAACGCTGCTGAAAGAGAAAATAGTGAGGTTTCTGGAGTCCAGCGGATTACAGGATCCGAGGCAGCATGGATTCACCAGAGGCAGGTCTTGTCAGACAAATCTGATTGATTTCTTTGACTGGGTGACCAGGGAGTTGGACCGAGGGAGAGCTCTAGATGTGGTGTATTTAGATTTCAGTAAAGCCTTTGACACTGTTACTCACAGGCGACTTATAAACAAACTGAGCACCCTAGGGATGGACCCTAAAGTTACTGCTTGGGTTAGAAATTGGTTGGGTGGGAGGCGACAAAGAGTACAAGTAAATGGAGCTCACTCTGAGGAGAAGGATGTTACCAGTGATGTGCCCCAGGGATCTGTCCTTGGTCCGATTCTTTTTAACATCTTTGTTAGTGATATAGCGGAAGGGCTGTCGGGTAAGGTTTGCCTCTTTGCGGATGATACCAAAATCTGCAATAGAGTAGACACCCAGGAAGGTGTAGATAACATGAGGGGGGATCTAGCTAAGCTAGACGAATGGTCTAGAATTTGGCAGCTGGGATTTAATGTTAAAAAATGTAAGGTCATGCATTTGGGCTGCAGCAATCCAAGGGAGCAATACAGTATAGAAGGTGAAGTACTTTTGTCCACTAAAGAAGAGCGGGACCTAGGCGTGGTTGTGTCTGATGATCTTAAAGTAGCTAAACAGGTAGAAAAGGCGACGGCAAAAGCTAGAAGGATGCTTGGGTGCATACGGAGAGGAATGACTAGCAGAAAAAAGGAGGTGATAATGCCTCTGTATAGGTCTTTGGTGCGACCTCATTTGGAGTATGGTGTGCAATTCTGGAGACCGCACCTTCAAAAGGATGTGAACAGGATGGAGTCGGTGCAGAGGGTTGCTACTAAAATGATTAATGGGCTTCATTATAAAGCATATGAGGACAGACTTAAGGATCTTAATATGTACACCTTAGAGGAAAGGCGGGATAGAGGTGATATGATTGAGATGTTTAAATACCTCTGTGGCATAAATGTTCAGGGAGAGAGCCTCTTTCAATTGAAAGCAAGTTCTGCTACGAGGGGACATGGGATGAGGGTGAAGGGAGATAGATTCAGGAGTGATATGCGAAAATATTTCTTAACGAAAAGAGTGGTGGATCCGTGGAATGGTCTCCCAGTGGAGTTGGTAGAGATGAGGACAGTAACTGAATTCAAGAAGGCTTGGGACCAACACAGAGGATCTCTAAAGATAAAAAATGGACTGTTGTAGTTGTGTTATGGAAGGACAGACTAGATGGGCCTTGTGGTCTTTTTATGTCATCATGTTTCTATGTTTCTATCTATTCGCCTTATTCTAAAGAGTAAGTCACTAGATACAAAAGATCCGAATGCATACAGACCCATAGCCAGTATCCCGTTTATTGCAAAAATAACTGAAAAAAGAATCCAAATAAAACTTCAGGATTTCATCAATCTAAACGCCCCCCTAGATACATACCAATTTGGATTTCGCCCTTTCCACGGCATGGAAACCCTGTCAATATCCCTAATGGACAATCTTATCAGAGGCACAGACAAACCTTAATGTCTCTCGTTCATCGCCCTTTCCTGAACCCTGCTTGCACTTCAGGTAGTTCTTGTTCCAGGTATGGTTGTAGTCTCTTTTGAATAAGCTTCAGTAGAATCTTGCTGGCATGTGGGATCAGAGCGATTGTGCGATAATTTCCACAGTCAGTTGGTTCACCTTTCTTTAGTATTGGTATAAACACAGATCTTTTCCAGTCAGTTGGCCATGATGTTGTCTTCCATATTTCTTGGCAGAGCCTTGTAAGTATGGTAAAAGCTGCATCAGATTGCTGTAATACTTCTATGGGAACGCTATCAATGCCTGGTGCTTTGTTCTTTGATAAGGCTTTCAATGCTGCTTTAACCTCTTCTTTCATCACCAATGGCTGCCGATCATAAGGTACAGGTTGAAAAGGCTGTTGGTCCACTTGATCTTTATCATATAAAAACTCTGTATATTCCTTCCACCTTTTCTTGATCTTCTCAGCATCATTCAACATAGAACCTTGAGCATCTTGTAACATTCCAATTTGAGGCTGGAACTTTTCTTTAACTCTCGTAGCTTTAGGAAAGCCGATCTTGTTCTTCCTCTAATAGTTTCTGCTTCTATTTCCTTGCATGCGTCGTCGTAGTACTTTTCCTTGTCCTGTCTTGCTGCACGTTGGAAATCTCTGTTGAGTTCTGTAATTGTCTTTTTTTCTCCTCTGGCTTTAGCTTCTCTGCGTTTCTGGGCAATTTTCAGAGTTTCTTCCGTCATCCATTTTGGCCGTTTTTGCTTTTTCACCTTTTGTAGAGACTTCTCGCTTTCTTCCAACACAACCTTCTTGATGTCATTCCATAACTCTTCTGGAGCTCTGTCATTTGTATCTAAAGCAGCAAATCAATTTTGCAGGCAGTCTTTAAATTCCAGTGGTATATTCTCAAAGTCATATTTTGCTGCATTCATGAGTGGTTTGCTCTTTTTCAACTTTAGCTTGAGTTTGCATTCTAGTAGTGATGATCTGTACCACAGTCAGCTCCAGGTTTTGTCTTTGTTAATGTTATAGAACTTTTCCATTGTTGACTTCCAGAGATGTAGTCAATTTGATTTTTATACAATCCATTGGGTGAAGTCCATGTGTACAGTCACGGCTTGTGTTGCTGGAAGAAGGTGTTTGAGATGAATAGATCGTTGGTCTTGCAGAATTCTATCAGTTTTTCTCCAGCTTCATTTCTGTTGCCAAGTCCATATTTTCCAACTACTTTGCTTTCTTCTTTGTTGCCAACTTTTGCGTTCCAGTCACCCATGACTATCAGGATATCCTGTTTGCATGTTCTGTCAATTTCAGCTTGTACTTGTTCATAGAACGCTTCAATTTCATTCTCTTCTGCAGCTGTTGTTGGGGCATATACTTGAATTATAGTTGTGTTGATAGGCATTCCTCGTAGACGAATAGAGATTAAGCGTTCGCTGACTGCATTGTATTTCATTACAGTTCTTGCAAGTTTCTTCTTTATTATAAATGCAACACCATTTCTTCTTTGTCTTTCATTTCCAGCATAGTAGACCATGTGATCATCTGATGCAAAGTGCCCGATGCCAGTCCATTTCAGTTCGCTGACACCCAACAGATCAAGTTGTACATGTTCCATTTTATTCTTGACCACCTCCAACTTCCCTTGGTTCATGCTTCGTACGTTCCATGTTCCAATGCGTAAGACATCTTTACAGCTTCTGACTCTCATTTCATGCGCAGCTACATCAGCAGTCAGACGTCCCGAGGACTTTGATCCAACCACATCATAAATGCTGGCTTTACTCTGAAAAGTCTTCAGCTCTTCCCCAGTAGCTAGTTGAGTGTCGTCCGACCTGGGGGTCTCACCTTCCAGCACTATAGCACAATTTGTTTTGTTTTAACTATCCATTGGGTTTTCATGGCAAGATACAGAAGTATATTGCCGGGCCTTTCTTCCACGCAGTTTACGTTTGGTGTTGTTGCCGTTGTCACAGAAATGTGATCCTCCGCCGTCAACACTATCCCATTCTGCTGTTGCCCAGATGGGTGGTTTGTCTTGGTCTGGCACCTCAGCTGAGACCTGTCTATCTTGGGAGACCCTGCCAGTAGTTAAACTACCGATAGTTTAGCTCTCAGCATCACTGATGCACACAAGCCCTCACAGCACGACAAGCTACAAACCAAGTGAGGGGCATTTTTTAATATTAGAGCTTTATTGTTAGATATTCGTGAAAAAGGACAAATGAAAGATAGAACACAAATAAATTTCATCACCAATTTCTCTCCCATAAGTTTTAAAATTCAGCGAACTCTTAAAAAACATTTAAATGCATTGAGTAGGATTCCTGTACTTATGGATAAGAAAATACGTTGTGTCTGGAAAAGAAATCAAAATTTAAAAGAAAAGTTGAGTCCAGCTATGTTACGCCCCCTTTCGGCAAAACGGCCATTAGAAGAAAATGGTCATCACAAATGTGGGCAATACGACATTTGCGGGGTAACCAGCAATATAGATAGTTTTGATTACCATGGCATAACATATAAATTACACGGCAGTGCATCGTGTGATACATCCTATGTGGTATATGCGATCCAATGCCCGTGCCAGTTGTTATATATAGGGAAGACAATCCGACCCCTGAGAATAAGACTATGAGAACATAAAAGTTGCCAGAAGAGCAAAATGAGAGAGGCACTCATCGTACAACATTGTTTGGACAAAGGACACATGTTTTTTGATTTGAGATGTTTCGCTGTTGAACAAGTGACAGCGGGAAAAGCTGGAAAATCACGTGAACAAACTATTAATGCAGGAACAAAGATGGATATTTAATTTACAACCAACAATCCCTAAGAGATTGAATGGTGAAATAGAATGGGGGGCATGTTTATAAATATTAAAGGGAAGGTGAAAGAATGGCTTTTATTAACTGTAATATTATGACATCAACGGGGGAGGAACTTAGTGATGCATAAAAGAAGCAGGACGGGAACTGACCCGCATGCGCGGTGTTCTTTTCAACTTGGATAGTTGATAATTTTGTTATGAGTAAGGCGTTTGCAGCAACAACGTATGAGATATCGTTTTGCTTTTTGTTAGATTAGAAGAATGTTTTGAACTATACTTCCATGATAAGAACCACTGTATATGATCTTTCATTATTGGTTGGTGAAGTTCAAGTTTAAATAAGCCTGGAGAAGTACTGATATAACACTTCACTCTTTAGATTGTTTCTCTAAAAACCATTGCGGGACTTAACCCGGGACTTATGTTCAACTGTACATAGTTTACTAATTGTTAATTGTTAACTGTATTAACCTAGCTACAAATGTTATATGTAAAAACAGACCCACTGTTTATTGTTGTTATATGGAAACCGCACCTGATCAATGGAAGGAGCGGTATATAAATAATCTGTTAATTAAATTAAATTAAATTAACCCCTGAAGAAACTGATACGAGTGAAACGCGGAGAGGTGCCAATTGAAGGCGGTGGGAAGAAGACACGCTATGGGAAAGATGATGTGTTAAGAAATTATAAAGAGAAGACAATCCATTAAGATAAGCACGTTTTTATACACACAATAATATATAGATAAGCATTTTTAGGAGAAAAGGACTGCATAACAATTATACTAAATGGGTCATTGATGCAAGCAGGCATTGACTTTTCTGACAAAGTTAAAGTCAGTTTAACGTCTGCCCGTTAGTCTGAGACCCCAGCGCAAGTCCAAGCACTTGACAAGTTAAAGTGAAGTGAATTCAATACTCATAGATAAATATAGGATTGTGGTTTTTATAGAGTGATTTTTATATCTGTGATAAAATTCCAACCATCATAAAAGCAGCACTTTGACATGGTGGCAGGTATAGCTGCGGGCTCGGTCCGGGCAGAGTGCAAACAGAGTTCATAAATATGTGTGTTGATTATAAAAGAAATTACAAAATACTTTTATCAACACTCATACTTATGATGTTTATGCACAAACATTTACATCTGATCTGCATTACATGTAAATTTTTGTGCCTGCCTTAAAAGCATGATTTCTGCCAGTTACACTAATATTTTAAGACGACACACAGGTGCCTATGTTGCTTTATAAAACAGTGCTTAATTGGGCACCTACTTGCCTTCTTAAAATAGATGCACCTTATAACATTATCCTCAAAATGTTAAGCCAAGAATTATAAATTATTTTATCTTTCTTCCCCGTGATCCTTGGAAGCAGGACAGTGGGTTGCTGCCTCTCTCCAGCAGCTGTTCCTCAAAGACTCCTCTCTTCAAGGATCACAAACTCCTTGTAGACACACGGAGTACCACTATGATCATTTTGGAACTAAATGGTTCAGTCCATTCTACACTCACCTCTACATGCTCTCCCATGGAAGAAGCAGAGCTCTAACTAAAGGGTACAAAGAAATCTTCAGAAACTCCCGTTTGGAAAAAATATTGAAATACATTTAAGCTCTTTTTTTTTTTACAGTAGCTAACTATATGCACACTCAGAAGGATATGCAATTAGAAAATGGCACCATTCAAAATAGCTTAGAAGGACATTTTGATGTGTCCTACCATTTACCCTGTTACCCAAGTTGACAAACCTATTAATGGATAGGTTAACTGGTTTACTAATTGATTTATTTAACTGTATTTATATCCCGCTTTTCACCGGGTTAAAGCGTCTTAACATTGAAGGGCGGGGGACAGTGATCAATTTAGGGTGGGGGGGTCTGTCACCAGGGGGCCAACATTAATGATCTGAACAAACATTAAGGACAAACAGTGGACGTGAGACTCTTAGTAGATAGATCTGAGGGTATGTTATGAGGTCTGGAGGAGTATTTAGTGATGGATGTTTGTTTCTGGTCCGAGGTATTCCTGGAACAGGATGGTTTTTAGTTGTTTCCTGAATGTTGAGGGATCTCCGTTGTTTCTGATTTGACTTGGTAGAGGAGTTCCAGAGGGATGGTGCATACAGTTTGAAGGCTCTGTTGCAGGTCCGTTGATTGTATTTAGTTCGTTCGTGGGGAATGGTGAGGGTGTTGGTGGTGGTTTGTCTGGCTGTTCTGTTGTGGGTAGGTTGGGGCAACAGAGTGCGCAGCTGGGAAGTCTGAGTTTGGTAGAGGGCTTTATGGATAAGTAGGGCAGATTTGTATTTTATGGATAAGTAGGGCAGATTTGTATTTGATTCTTGCTTCGAGAGGGAGTATGTGCAGTTCTCTCAGGACTGGGGTGATGTGATCTTGTTTTTTTGCCTTCTGGATAATTCTTGCTGTGGTATTTAAGGCTGTTCGTAGTGGGTTGGTGTGGGTGGCGGGCAGTCCGTGGTAAATTATATTGCTGTAGTCCAGGTGGGGGAGCGTCATAGCTTGCATAACTGTCCTGAAGTCCTGTGGGTCAATAAGGGGCCTTAGGCGTTGTACTGTTTTAGCCTTGTGGAATATTATTCCGGTAGTTTTTTGATCTGTTGTTTGAGTGTGAGCGCTTGGTCTATGATGACTCCTAGGTATTTTATGTGTGGTTGAATTTGTATTTGTGTGGTTCCTAAGCTGAGGTGCGTAGGTGGGGTGAAGTTTGGGTCTTTGGTTACTACGAGGGCTTCTGTTTTTTTATGTTGATGGATAGGTTGTTCCTTTGTAGCCAGCTGGAGACTTCTATGAAGCAGTCTGATAGGTGGTTGTTCATCGGGTTGGTGGTTGTGATTGGTCCATAGAGGATTAGGTCATCTGAATAGATGTGGTAGTTGATGTTATGAGCACGTATGATTGAGCAGAGTGGTTGTAGGTAGATGTTGAAGAGCATGGCGGATAGTGTGGATCCTTGGGGTACTCCTTGGTGTTGCTGGAAGGGGGGGGGAGGTTACTAAGTTTGTGCGGATTAGTTGTTGTCTATTGTTCAGGTAGGAGTGGAACCATTGAAGTACGACATTTTTGATGCCAATTTCTTGGAGTCTGTGTAGGAGGATGTTGTGGGAGATGGTGTCAAAGGCTGCAGATATGTCCAGGAAGATCATAGCATATCCAGAGTGCTTGATCTGTGTGCCCTTGATGAGGGTGTTTATTAATGATGTCATGAGGGTCTCGACTCCGTGGAATGGACGGAAACCATGTTGTTGTGGGTCCAGTATGTTGTTGTCATCCAAGTGGTCCTGAAGTTGTTGCTGAACTATCTTCTCAATGATTTTGGTGGTGAATGGAAGACTTGCTATGGGTCTGAAGGAGGCGGGGTCAAGGGGGTCTAGGTTTTGTTTTTTTAGGGTTGGGCAGATGATGGAGGTTTTGAGGATGTCTGGCATGCGTCCTTGTTTGAGGGACTCATTAACAATGTGGGTTAGGGGTGTGCTTAAGTCCTCTTTGGATTTATTTATGCATTCTGCAGGGCAGGGATCCAGTGGAGAGGTAGTAGTATTTAGGGAGGAGATGGTGGATTCTATTTTTTGTTTTGTGATTGTTTCAAATGTGCTCCAGTTTGCGTTTATTGTAGTAGGGTGGGTTGTTGCTTCTGCATTCAGTTGTGGATTTTGTGATAGTTGAAACTGTTTGTATTGGCGTGCTAGTAGTTCTGGTGGAATGTTTGGTAGCTGGTCGGAGTGGTTGGGTGCTTTTGTTAGCTTCTTGACAATCCCGAAGAGCTCACGTGGTTTGTTTATTGAGATGTTTATGATCTTTGAGTGGTAGGTCCTTTTTGCTTTATCAGTTTCTGTGTGGTAAGCGTCCAGTTCATTCATGTATTTTGTTTAATCCTCTTCTTTTTTGGTTTTTCTCCATTTTCTCTCCGCTCTCCTGAGTTTGGTTTTTAGTCTCCATAGGGTGGGGGTGAACCATCGGGCTTTTGTTGAGGTACGTTTGGTTTTGGTGCTGCTTGCTGTTGCACGGGATGCAGAGGAGATTGTAGTATTCCAGTTTACGATTAGATCATCGATATCGGTGGAACTTGTTTGGAATTTAGGTAGTATTTGTGCCAGGAAGTCCTCTTTGATGAATGGTTTAAATCTTCTTGTATGTTGCTTGTTCTCTTTAACGTTGGTGTGCTGGTAGGCGTGGGAGATGTTGATGAGATAGTGGTCTGACCATGGTACACACTTTATCTATGGGTTTTTGTATGAGGTGGCATTTTGGGAGTTCAGGAATATGAGGTCAAGTGTATTCCCTTTTTCGTGTGTTGGTTCATGTATGATCTGTGTTAGGTTCATTGCTTCCATGGCACTGATGAAGGCTTCGGCATAACTGTCTTGGAGTGATGGGAGGTTGAAGTCTCCAAGGATTATTTGCTCTTTTGTGGAGATGGCACTCTCAGATATGTGTTGTAGTATGCCTGATAGGTTGGTGCTCGAGGTGGGTGCTCGGTAAATTAGGCATATGGAGAGGTACTTGTTGGTGAGGGTGAGCATGTCCGCTTCATTGGTTGTTTCCGCGGAATGGTTTCTGAGATGGAGGTTGGCTCTCGCAAGGATGGCTACTCCTCCTCCTTTGGTGTGGGTTCGAGTGCAGTGGTGAAGACTGTATCTGTTTGGCGTTAGTTGGTTCATGAGCACAGTGTCGGTGTCTGTGAGCCATGTTTCGGTTATCTTTTCGGTTGTGATTAGGTCTTGGAGCATGTGGTATTTGTTTCTGACTGAGCGAGCATTTATTAGTGTGATGGAGAGAGGGTTGCTGTTTGGGTGATTGGGGGTATCGATTGGTGTGGGCGGTGTGTGGGTTTTGCCCCATGTAGGTGGGAGGTTGTTGGTGCTTGAGGTTTGAATGGTTGTGATGTTTGGTGAGGGATGTTTGGTGATGTTAGAGAGCGTGTTGGTGGTGGTGGGATAAAGGGTTAGGAATGGTGCTAGGAAGTAGATTAGGGCTAGGAAGGGTGGCATGGTTTCTAGATGTACCTGTGTGTCCTGGGGCTGGGTTGGTCTTCTGCATTGGTTTCCTCAGGGCATTGGGTGGTCATTTTTTGTTGTCACGGGTTGCTTGAGTTTTGCTGGGGCGCCACTTTTAAAGTGTCCCTTTCTGTTGCTCCCACTGCCCCGATTGGGCAGGAGCTTCTGAGTGGGAGGATTTCCCGCTCAGGCGCTCTACCCCGATCGGGGGAGCTTCTCAGGTCGCCGGGGGGTGGCGAAGGCTGAAGCGGCTCCCTGTTTGCTGGGGCGCCGCTTTTAAAGTCTCCCTTTCTGTTGCTCCCACTGCCCCGATTGGGCAGGAGCTTCTGAGCGGGAGGATTTCTAATCTGTTTTCAACTGTTTATGTAAAGCCTGTTCTATTTAAAGCGTTATTACCTGTTCACTGTTTGGTTTATTAATCTGTTTTCAGTTGTTTTATGTAAAGCGTTCTTACCTGTTCCTTGTAAACCACGCTGATTTTCAAACAATGCGGTATATAAAACCAAATAAATAAATAAATTTAGTTATGCCCCTTTCAAAGGACAGCAAATAAAATAAAACAAGCACACTACATATCACAGTTATTGCCGCATTACTAAAAATCCAAGCACAGATAAAGAGCACTGAGCCTCTCCAGTCTGCTTTCCATACCAACTATTAAACCCTACAGTCCCTTTTTTTCCTTTAGAGATCTGTGTTTGTATCATGCTTTCTTGATTCCAGATACAGTCTTTGTATTTACTACATCCACTGAGACATGCACCTACCATTCTTTCTGTAAAGAAATATTTAGTAACTTACTCCTGAATCTATCCCCTTTCACCCTCATCCTATGTTCCTTCATTGGAGAGGAATGGAGGAGTAGCCTAATGGTCAGAGCACTGGTTTGGGAACCAAGAGAAGAGGATTTGATTCCACTAGCACTCCTTGTGGGCTTGGGCAAGTCACCTAACCCTCCTCTGCCTCAGAAAAGAATCCAAGTTATCAAAGTCCCTGTCTAATTATCAGTTTAAGGTACAATGTAAACAGCTTTGACTGAAATTATACAGCGGTGTAAAAAAAATCTGTTAAATAATAAATAAATTGCAGAGCTTTCATTCAGTTCAAAAAGGCTCTCCTTCTGCGCCACAGAGGTATTTAAAATGTGTCTATCATATCTTCCAAAGTATGCATATTGAGATCTTTAAGTCTGTCCTTGCATGCCTTATGACGAAGCCCACGGATCATTTTGGTAGCCACCCTCTGCAGCTCCTCCATCCTGTTTATATCCTTTTGAAGCTGTGGTTTCCAGGATTGCACACAATACTCCAAATGAGGTCTCACCAAAGACTTATACAGAGGCATTATAGCCTCCTTTTTTCTACTGGCCAGTCCTCTCCCTATGCACCAAAGCATCCTTCTGACTTTTGCTGTCATCTTTTCTACCTTTTTAGCCACTTTAAAATCATCAGAAACATTCACACCCAGGTCTCTTCTTTCATCCAAGGCGGTGTACAACAGTAATATCTTGACAAAGGCAATCCACACTATAGTAAATTATAGTACCTAGCAATAATATGATTCAATGCCAGTTAACATATTTAAAAGGCACAGTAGAATATTTATATAATAAAGATATGATACAATGTCAACACAGAACAAATGAAACATTTTAATAGGCAGCTCAGTAGCACCGAATCCATCCTGTTTATATCCTTTTGAAGGTGTGGTCTCCAGAATTACACACAATACTCCAAATGAGGTCTCACCAAAGCGTAGTTACTCACCTGTAATAGGTGATCTCTGGGAAGAGCAGGAATCAGTTTTCACATATGGGTGATGTCAGTACCGAGGGAGCCCCAGCGTTCAATAGGAAAGCTTTTGGGAGCATTCTACCATGCATGCATGTCTGCCTTCCCAACTTCTCTCCTCAGTTGAATTTGTAACTGAAAGAAAGGTGTAAAAAATGAAACTAACCCTACAACTCCTAGGGGAGGAGGGTGGGTTGTGAAGACTGATTTCTGCTGTTCCTGGAGATCACCTGCTACAGGTGAGTAACTACGCTATCTCCAGAATCAAGCAGGAATACAGCCTTCACATATGGGACTCAATAGCTCCAGGGTACCAGATTGGCATGGGGGGAGAGCAGCATGATCCCTGAGGCTAAAGCATAGAGCTGAAGAGTGCGGAGACAATGTGGACCCTTAGACTCAATTCCAGGTTGCTATCCCATCTCTAATGATAGTATGGTCTGTTGTAGAAGTCCAGTATGGAGGAACTGAGTCTGTCCCAAAAACATACTGGAGTGCAGCTTGGCTAAAGACAGCGTCCCGACGGGAGTCCCTGTCCAGACAATAATGTGCAGCAAAAGTATGGATGGAGGATCGGGTAGCTGTCCAGCAGATTCTGTCAATGGATACTGAACAGATGTTGGCTATGGAGGCTGCCATAGCTCGGACATTATGAGCAGTAATGTGACCCTCAATGGAGAGTCCTGCCTGTGCATAGGCAAACGAAATGCAGTCTGCAATCTACCTGGATAGAGTTTGTTTTGTCACCTGTAGACCAAGGTGACTGGGATCAAAGGATATGAACAATTGAGAGGATTTTCTGTGAACCTTGGTTCTATCCAAGTAGTAAGCTAGCACTCGATTACAGTCTAAGATATGTAGCACTGCTTCAGCCCAAGATGTGTGTTGTCTCGGGAAGAAAATGGGAAGGATCACAGATTGATTCAGATGGAAGGAAAAGACCTCCTTCGGAAGAAAGTGTGGATGGTACGGATGCCTACTTTGTCATGGTGGAACTGATTATATGGTGGATCTGCCACCAGAGCCTGACGTTCGCTGATGCGATGATCTGATGTTACAGCAATGAAAAAAATTACTTTCCAAGACAAGAACTTCAGTGAAGTGGTGGCTAAAGGCTCGAAAGGAGGCTTTAGAAGTTGAACTAGAACCAGGTGGGGTATTACTGTTGCTTGTAGTACAGTCACAAAGTCTTCTGGCTCGAGGAGTGGTTGGAGTCATTGTAGAATCTTTGTTTTGTGGAAAATTGTTCTGGTGGTTTTATTTATATGGGTTTTGACTCTTAGATGTTGGTCCAAGGTGACTCCAAGGTATCTGACCTCTGTTTTCGTTTTGATTGTGGTAACATAAAGTGTTATTGTGGGTGGGGGTACAAATGTAGTGTCTCTCGTTATGTAGAGGGCTTCTGCCTTGCTTAATTAATTTACAGGTTGTTGTCTTGTAGCCAAGCTAGCAACTTCTGTAAAGCAATCTTGGTAGGCAGAGGGTATGGGATGATTTGTGTTGATTGGTCTATGTATCATAATATCGTCTGCGTAAACGTGGACATGAAGACTGTGCGATCTTATGACTGTGCAGAGTGGTCGTGGGTAGAGATTGAAGAGAATGGCAGAGAGGGTGGATCCTTGGGGGACTCCCTGTTTGCTTGTATGGGATGGATGTATTGTTTTCTATCTTTAGCAGTTGGCATCTGTCTGTGAGGTATGAGGTGAACCACTTGAGTACGGTGCCCTGGATTCCAATGGCACAGAGGCGTAGTAGGATGTGGTGGTTTACAGTGTCAAATGCTGATGATATGTCCAGGAAGATAAGTAAAAAGCCTTGATGAGCACATTGCATCCCTTTGTTAGGGTATTTATCAGTGTGGTTAGTAGAGATTCCACACCATGATGTGTGCGGAGCCCATGTTGCTGAGGGTCGAGTAAGTTATGCTTTTCAATATGGTCTTGCAGTTGGTGCTGCACTGTTTTCTCAACGATCTTTGGCAGGAAGGGAAGGCTTGCGATTGATCTGTATGATGCAGGATCTGAGGGATCAAGGGTGGCTTTTTAAAAAGTTGGACAATATGGATGAGGTTTTCAGGCTTAAGGACATGATACAGCATTGGAGTATTGAATGTGTAATTTTGGCAATTACAGCTCCAAGCTCCTTCTTGGAGCATGGATCCAGAGGTGATGTTGTGTTTAGTGCTGTAATGGTATCTTCAATTTGTTCCTCAGTGATTCTAATGAAGGATGTCCAGGGGTCAGGGTGGGTGTTTCCCGTGGTGGGTGGGATGTAGATATCAGGTTTTGGATGGAATTGCTTGTAATGTAGTACAAGTTGTTGAGGGGTGATTGGGATTTCATGGTGTTCTGTTGATGGATGTTTTAGTGAGCTGTTTCATTATGTTGGACAAATCTCTTGGTCGGTTGATAGCTGATTTTAGTAGATTTGAGTGGTGTTCATGTTTGACTTCATCTATTGTAGTGTGGTAGTCTTTCATCAGTTGTAGAAATATCAGTTTGTCTTCAGCGTTTTTAGTTTTGCACCATTTTCTTTCCGCGTTTGCGCAGTTGTCATTTACGATTGTGGCGGGCAGGAATGTACCAGTTGGTTTTAGACTGCTTCCCATCCGTGGAGGTGGCGGCGATCCTAGTACTGATATTCCAGCAGTCAATGAAATTGTCGGGATTGGTGATGTCTTCAGGTATGTGTGCAAGAGTATCTTGAATGAAGTTGTCCTTGTGGAAGGCTTTGAATCTTCTGGTTGTTACGCTTTGATAGTGGTCGTCCCTGACTATGTTATTTAGTAGATAGAATTTTATGAGTTTATGGTCAGACCATGGGACTGGTTAGGCATGGATGGATTGGGCAAGATTTGAATGTGCGTTGCGGTTGTTGAAGAATATCAGATTGAGAGAGTTTCCTTTCGTGTGTGTGGGAAAGTCAGTAAGTTGCTCAAGTTCCATTGCTGCCATTGCTTGTATGAAGGAGTATGCATGGTATTGTTTTAGTGATGAAGTCTGACTCATTGGTGCTGTCATTTGAGTGATACTGGAAGTTGAAGTGTTCTTTGGCTAGGATCATCACTCTATCCCCTGTTCTTTGAGCTCTTGGGCACTGGTATAGGGTGTATCCAGGCGGTGTGAGTTGATTCAGGAGACGTTGTCTGTGTCAGTGATCCATGTTTCTGTTATGCAGAGTATGTCTATATTGTGGGCTAGTATCAGGACTCTGATGGTTTGTATCTTGTTCCAGATAGATTGGGAGTTTGAGCACATTGTAGGAATTGCAGGTGTGGGGATTTAGGTCAGTGCTGGGTAGAGTGTGAGATGTTATTCGTTATGTGTATTAGATGTTGCAGGATTCTGTATGTGTTGAAGTACAATGAGCTCTCTTGGGAGATACACCGCTCTGAGATGAATGTGATATGTGACTGCAAAAATCCAAAGGCGAAGCGCTTCTTTGCATAGGGGATAGGAGCTTGTTCCCCCCTGTTTGTTCACAAAGAAAATGGCAGCCTGGTTATCTGTTCTAAGACCTGTTGCCCTGAGAGTTGGGTTTGAAAAAAAACTGAAGAGCCCGTAACTCCAGAAGATTGATCTGCAGAGCAGATTCGTGTTGTGTCCATAGGCCCTGTTTGGTCAGGTCGTTCAGATGTGCTCCCCAACCAAGCATGGAGGCACCCATTCTCAGGGTACATTGAGGTGGAGGCATCTGAAAAGGTGACCTGCCAAGTAGGTTCTGTTGAGAAGACCTCATTGACGAGACTTGGTCAGTTGAGGGGTGATGTGGATCTTGTCTCTGAGACACCCCCTTTGCTTGCTTCCATTGAGAAGACAGAATCCACTGGGCTTGACGCATGTAGAGTCTAGCATAGAGGACTACATGGACCGTGAAGGCCATGTACCCCAAAAGATGGAGCATTTCTCGAGCCGTGGCATGGCTCTGCTGTTGCATTTGTTTCACCAGCAATCCTGTGGAAGAAAAGCTCAGGCCTGTTGAGTGTCTAAGTACGCTCTGATGAACTCCAGACATTGAGTTGGAGTGAGGTGAGACTTTGGGAAGTTTAGGACGAATCCTAGATGTTGAAGCACAATGACAGTGCGATATAATGAGAGTCTGATCTCCTGGGGGGGAGTCTCCCCTTATTAGCCAGTCATCTAAGTAAGGGAAGACGAAGATCCCCAAAGTGCAGAGATAGGCTGCAATTACTGCCATGCATTTTGTGAACACTCTCAGTGCCGAGGCTAATCCAAAGAGCAGCAGCCGGTATTGGTAGTGATTTTGTTGAAACAGTAAATACAAATACTGTTTGTGCATGTATGTCTCTTTGAGGTCTAGAGAACATGGACAATCATGCTTCTGGAGGTATGGCATTAGAGTTCCCAGGGAAATCATCTTGAATTTTTCTGTGATCAGGAACTTGTTCAGGTTTCTGAGATCCAAAATGGGCCTGACCCCTCCTGTTTTCTTTGGAATGAAAAAATACGGAGAGTAGAAGTCCATCCCTTCTTGATAGGGAGGAATTCTTTCTATGGTGCACTGGGATAATAGGGTGGACACCTCTTCTCTTAAGAGAGTGCTTTGAAGAGGATGGGTGGGATAGTCCCCAGTGAAGCTAGTGGGGAGTAAAATATTTCGAAGTGACGGAGATACCTCGTTTTGACAATATTGAGAGTCTACTGCTCTGAAATTATGAGGTACCATCTGTGGGTATAGGAGCAGAGTCTGCCTGCAATGTGAAGGGGCTTGGGACCCTGTATAGGCAGAGTGGCAATGCTCTCTAGGAAGGAGTCAAAAGCCAGGCACAGGTTGTGCCTACATAGCTGGTTGAGGTTTAAGAGTCTTGGGGCTTCTTTGGTTGGTGAGGGCCCTGCTGCCGCTGCTGAGGCCGATAGGCAGTTGTAGGTGGGTAGGAAGAATAATATCTCCTCTTCTTGGGAAAGGAAAAGTTTCTTTGGCTGAGTCTTCCGTTTTCCTGGAAAGGCATTTGAGGGCGAGATCATTTGTTTCAATTTCACCGGCATTTTCTCTTCGATCTTTCCAAAAAAGGTTCTCCCCTGTACTCGGGATATTAGCCAACTTATCCTGGACCCACTGTTTCGAGATCTGAAGCCTGTTGCCAAGCTATCCTATGAGCTCCAATGCAGATTGCTGAAGTTCTGCTTGTTGACTCAAAAGCATCAAAAGATGCCCTGGGAAGAAATTTTGAGGTATTTTGACCTTACTTGATGAGTGCCTGGAACACACTTCTTTTATCGTCAGGAAGCATGGGGGCAAATGCCTCTAGATCTCTAGTGACATCTTTAAGGAACATGCCAATGTATAACATGTAGGAAGTAATCCTAGAGGTAAGCATAGATGCCTGAAACCCTCAGCGTCCAAAGGCATCAAGTGTTTGATTCTTTATCCAGTGGCAGGGAAGAATCATTCTTTGAACTCTTTATTCAGCACATCGCCGAGTCCACTACCATTGAGTGGTGTGGGAATTGAGACTTCTGGAAGTCTGGGCATTCAGGTACTCGGTGCATGGCATCCAGTCTTTTGCTAGTGGGTTGAACTGTGAGAGGAACCTCCAACATGCGGACCATAAGGTCCTGTAAGATGTGATGTATCAGTAAAGTAGCTGCTTCTTTGGGTGTGGGAGGGTACTGGAGTATCTCCAAATCCTCTGCTCTTGATTCCTTTTCTTGATTCCAGTGCTAATGCCATGTCATGGATGAAGTCCTTTGGTGGAGACCTGTACCGCTCTTGAGATGATGATGGGTCTGAAGGAATGTCAGGAAGTTCCTGGGAATCTCAGATTCTGAAGAAGTGGAATCAGAGTCTGATAAAAAAATCAAAGTACCGATGGATCTTGCTTGTGACCTTGATACTTTGTCGATGTGGAGGGTTGATGCTAATCCTGACCCTCGGAGACAGTGACATCGGGAGGGCTAGCTGTATTAGGCTGTTGGGTACTGTGATGAAGCAGACGCCAGTAGACCCATGGAGGTAGAAGAAAACACTGATCTCTTTAAAGGAAATGATATACATAAAGTGCAGTTAGTGAGAAGTGCAGCTAGAGGGAGCATGCACGGAGATTCAGAAGGTAGGCTGACACGCCCAGGTTGGGATGATGCAAGAACTAATTCAAAGCATAATCAGATACACCTGGTCAGAGGGACAGAATCCTTACCTAAGAAACAGCTTTATAAGCAAAGCATAGACAAGCCAGAGAGGAGAGGAGCGGCACGAGCCGCAGCAGCTGCTGATAGAGAAGAAAGAGAAAGGAGACGGCTCCAAAGAGAGGAGAAAAGGCAGTTGGACTTGCAGCCCTTACAGGAAAGGAACAAGTTCCAGGAGAGCCAGTTTCAGGCTGGGAAGCTCCAGAAGGAAGTCTTCAGGAAGGACAGAAGGAGAACCGGGAGAGTGCCTGGTAGGGAGAATACCAGAGACACAGACCCAAGAGTTCAGAGGTACCTTCATGCTTCTTCCCCTGTATGTGAGCCACAAGGAGTTCAGAGGTGGGTGAACCAGACTCAGCCCAGGAGTCTAAGAGACACAGATCTGAACCAGGAACTGAGGCCGGGTCCCAGAGAGGCCTGGAAGCCAGGGAGCCGTAAGAGCAGCCAAGGCAGCTGGAGAAAGGTTTGGGAAACTATAGAAAGAGTGCTTACCAAAAATCCTGTTGCATATTTGCCAGACCGGGTACAGCCAGGCTGGAGAGCCTTAGAAAGAAGTTCTGAAGTAAAACCAGGAATATATGGGGAAAGCTCAGGGGCCACAGATATCTCAGCAGAACAAGAGGCTATGCAGATAGACCCTGCTGAACCTGACCCTTTGCTAACTGAATGCCCTATGGACTGTACGTTTTGTTGTACTGGGAGTTTAGAATCCTTGAGAGAAATATAGCACGCAGGATATACTTTTGAAACACAGTTTTGTTTGACAAGCTGAAAGAAGGAGCATTGCCTTTGTTTGTATAACCTGTTTTGTTTGAACCCTGCATTACTAACAAAGACTGTGAAGCATATCCAAGTTTTTGACCTATGTAAATACCTTATGTGAAAATCCTGAACAAGGTGGAAATCCTGTTGTCTTCGTTTGAACCTTTTGTGCATTAAGGGAATAAAACCCTATACTTTATCATTCACATGGCTTACACAACTATTCATTATGAAGAAAGGGACTCTAGTACCAGAATGCTTCTGGGCTAACAAAAGTTTCTACCTTCATTACAACAATAATGTCAACCCTGACCTTTAAGCACGTGGCTAAAGGGATGGGGTTGTGACAGTACCAATGTTATCAGTCAGTTCCAATGGAGGCATTGATCTTGAGAGACTGTCTAAAGTGGGTTCAAGGGCCGGCATCAGGGTCGATACAACTGGCTGTAGGCAGGGTGTCGAAGCCTGCACTCCTGGAGCTGTGGAACATGTCGGTACTGAAGCTGCCAGGAGTGTGGACAAACTCCTCTCAATAGTCAGCATGTGCTGGGTCTAGGAAGATGTCCGATGCCTGGGTGGATTCACCTATGGGGCTTTGCGCCACCATTCCAGAGCATGGAACTGGTAGCTCTCCAGAGGTTAATGCCTTGGGAGCGTCCCAGAGCCCCTTTTGGTGAGTCTCTGTGCCGATGCTGGGACTTTCCCCTAGTTTCAGGATCATACTTCGATGTCGATGCCTGTTTAGACTAACTTTTATGTCTGGACTTAAAAGAGACCTGAGACCCATAAGAGGAGGCCGATGTCGACGATGTGGAAGCTACTGAAATCAAGTCCAGGGTGAACAGGCTCTGTTCTTTAGGCCTCTCTTTGTCATTTGTTGGCATAGATTGCAATAATCTGGTAAACGGTCAGGGCCCTAACTTTTTAAACACTAGTTATGTTTATCTGTCACTGATATTATACCAGCATATTTGTTACATTTTTTAAAACCAGTAATTGGTTTATCCATTAAGTGAAAAATATTCCTCACTGAGAGGGGTATGAAGGCCTAATGAGCAATAAAAACCACAGAAAAGAATTAGAAAAAGAAATTTAGAGGTAAAAGAAATTTTTTTGATGAAACTGGCGTCGATGGAAAGGCAGAGCACAGTACCAAAAAAGAGAGCTTTTCGGCGGTGACAGGATTTTGCAACCTGCTGGCTCCGCGGAAAACAAAGAACTGAAGAGAGGAGTTGGGAAGGTAGACGTGCAGGCATAGTAGAATGCTCCCAAAAACTTTCCTATTGGACACTGGGGAGCATTCCCACACAGGTTCCATCGGTACCGACGCAACCCATATGAGAAGACTGCATTCCTGCTTGTTCCTGGAGATAGACTTATACACCTCCTTCTTCCTGCTGGCCATTCTTCTCTCTATGCACCCAAGCATCCTTCTGGCTTTTGCTGCAGACCTTTCAACCTGTTTAGCCACCTTTTATTCATAATAAAAACAATGATGCATAACACATGAAAAGCCAAACAGCATATAAAATAAAATCCCATGAATCCCGCACACAGCGCTCAACTCTCAAAAGGTTTGATAAATAGATTAGCTTTAAAACCTTTACTTATTTAAAATATGAATACGCCCTCAGATCCAAATTCATCTTTCTGATGCCTATAACATTTTTTGAAAAACATGACTATTTTATAAAAGTAAAATCCACATGTGTCTTTATGAAATAGGCTCCCAAAATAATCCCTAGTAGCCAGGGCTGTACAAAGGACTGTGCAAGAGGTGCGGCCACACAGGGTACAAGTACAGAAAGGGCGCCGATATCATCACTAGGCATCCAGGAAGCAATAAAAGAGTGAGAGTTACTGCATGTTGCTCAAGGGGAAGGGGGCACCAGATCATTAGTCGCACAAGGCACATTTCTAGCTTGGTACGGTCCTGCCAGTAGCTACTCTCACAGTTACTCTGCTCCTAGGCAAATGTGTACTCCTATATCTCAGATGGTCAATAAACCAAATATATACAACACACCTTAACACACAGAGAGCCTTTCACTATCCTCAAGCCTGAAGGCAATGGCACTGGGGGAGGGGAGTCACCATTTCTGTCTAATAAGCAATTACAAATAATTACAAAACCTGTAACCTGGAAGGAGAAATTTTAATTATGCCTGATAATTCCCTTTCCTTGAGCCCTGCTAGACCAGTTCAGATGAATGGATTTTGCTCCCTTGTGAGCAAGTGCAGGCCAACTTGAACATCTTACGATGATGTCAGCAGCAGTGAGAGAAGCCAGTAAGATACTTCCAAAACAGTAAGCAAGACTGAAAAACTCAGATAGAACTCAAGAATAATTAGCAAAAGTATCAGGCAATCATCAGAACAAACAACTGAACAATTATTTGGTTCTCTCACCATAGTGTAAACTTGATCAGGCGTTGTAATAGAATACAATGCAAAGACAGTAAGGTTACCCAACCCAGAGCAAAGTCTTCCAGGGTGACTAAACAGGTAGAAAAGGCAACAGTGAAAACCAGAAGGATGTTTGGATGCATAGGGAGAAGAATGGCCAGCAGAAAAAAAGGAGGAGATATTGCCTCTGTATAAGTCTCTGGTGCGACCTCATCTGGTATATTGTGAGCAATTCTGGAAACCAAACCTTCAAAAGGATATAAACAGGATGGAGTCAGTGCAGAGGGTGGCTACTAAAATGGTTAGTGGTCCTCATTATAACGCATATACTGTAGGGACAGACTTAAAGATCTTAATATATGTACAGGATGGCCCAAAAAAGTTAGAACATCTCGTAGCATATAAGTTATTTAAAAATTCAAAAAGACAGATGTAAACGAATGACAAATTGTCGAAATAAAGATGTTATATAGCTAAAAAATGTAAATAAGTAAACTATTTAAGCTTTTAATTTACGAGATATTCTCACTTTTTTTGGGCCACCCTGTAGATTAGAGATATTTAAATACCTTCGTGGCATAAATGCACAAGAGGAGAGCCTCTTTTGATTAAAATTAAGATTTGCTACGAGTGGACATAGAAACATAGAAACAGAGAAAAATGACGACAGAAAAAGACCACATGACCTATCTAGTCTGTCCTTCCATATCAACAACTACAGCAGTCCCCTTTTTTCCTTTAGAGATCCTCTGTGTTTGTCCCATGCTTTTCTGAATTCAGATACTGTCCTCATCTCTACCACCTCCACTGCGAGACTATTCCACGGATCCACCACTCTTTCCGTACAGAAATATTTCCACATATCACTCCTGAATCTATCTCCTTTCACCCTCATCCCATGTCCCCTCATAGCAGAACTTGCTTTCAATCGAAAGAGGCTCTCCCCCTGTGCATTTATGCCACAGAGGTATTTAAACATCTCAATCATATCACCTCTAACCCGCCTTTCCTCTAAGGTGTACATATTAAGATCCTTAAGTATGTCCTCATATGCTTTATAATGAAGACCACTAACCATTTTGGTAGCCACCCTCTGTACTGACTCTATCCTCTTTATATCCTTTTGAAGATGCGGTCTCCAGAATTGCACACTATATTCCAAATGAGGTCACACCAAAGACTTATACAGAGGCACTATCACCACCTTTTTTCTGCTAGCCATTCCTCTCCGTATGCACCCAAGCATCCTTCTAGCTTTTGCCATCGCCTTTTCTACCTGTTTAGCTACTTCAAGATCATCAGACACAACCACGCCTAGGTCCCGCTCTTCTTTAATGAACAAAAGTTCTTCACCCCTATACTATATTGCTCCCTTGGATTACTGCAGCCCAAATACATGACCTTACATTTTTTAACATTAAATCCCAGCTGCCAAATTCTAGACCATTCTTCAAGCTTAGCTAGATAACTCCTCATGTTATCTACACCTTCCTGGGTGTCTACTCTATTGCAGATTTTGGTATCATCTGCAAAGAGGCAAACCTTACCCGACAGCTCGTCCGCTATATCACTAACAAAGATGTTAAAAAGAATCGGACCAAGGACAGTTCCCTGGGGCACACCACTGGTAACTTCCTTCTCCTCAGAGTGAGCTCCATTTACCTGTACTCTTTGTCGCCTCCCACTCAACCAATTTCTAACCCAAGCAGTAACTTTAGGGTCCATCCCTAGGGTGCTCAGTTTGTTTATAAGTCACCTGTGAGGAACGGTGTCAAAGGCTTTACTGAAATCTAAATACACCACATGTAGGGCTCTCCCTCGGTTCAACTCCCTGGTCACCCAGTCAAAGAAATCAATCAGATTTGTCTGACAAGACCTGCCTCTGGTGAATACATTCTGCCTCGGATCCTGTAATCCGCTGGACTCCAGAAACCTCACTATTTTCTCTTTCAGCAGCGTTTCCAATAATTTACTCACCACCGAAGTTAAACTAACCGGCCTGTAGTTTTCAACCACATCCTTACTTCTGCTTTTGTGTAAAGGCACCACATAAGCCTCTCTCCAGTCCTTTGGGACCACTCCTGACTCCAACGAGGCATTGAAAAGGTCAGTCAGTGGAGCTGCTAGAATGTCCTCAAGTTCCCTCAGTATTCTAGGGTGTATCCCATCCGGTCCCATCGCTTTGTCTACTTTAAGTTGAGCTAGTTTCTCACGAACACAGCATTCTTTAAATTGTTCAAGATACCCCTCGCTTCTGTTCCTGTTTGTGGGTGTTTTCTGAGGTCCTGTTCCTGGTTCTTCATCTGTGAACACAGAACAGAAATATTTGTTAAGCAATTCCACTTTATCCTCATCAGCTTCTACATATTCCTCTCCGTCACCCTTGAGTCTGACAATATCCCTTTTGCCCTTCCTCTTCTCACTAACATATCTGAAAAATATCTTATCCTCCCATAGGTTGAGGATGAAAGAGGACAGAATCAGGAATAATATGCAGACATATTTCTTTATGGAAAGAGTCTTACATGTGTGGATTAGTCTCCCAGTGGAGGTAGTAGAGACGAGGATAGTATCTTAATTCAAGAAAGCATGAGACAAATACAGAAGATCTCTAAAGGAAAAAAGGGGACTATAATAGTTGATAAGGGAAGACCAGCCAGACCATGTGGTCTTTTTCTGCAGTCATGTTTCTATGGTCTAGCAGGATTCAACAAAAGGAAATTATCAGGTATGATTAAAATTTCCTTATCACCCTACTAGACCAGTCCATATGAGTGGGATGTACCCAAGCAGTCAGGACATAGGGTGGGAGGAAGACAACGCTCTGGGTAGAAAAGTCTTGCCAAAGGCGTCATTAGCATTTTCTTCCACATGTTAACTGTAGTGTTTCCTAAAGGCATTCAAAGAGAACCAGTTCTTACATATGTCTTCTGGAGACACCAGGACTGACTTGGCCCAGGAGGCGGCTTGAGACCTAGTGGAATTAGTCTTGATTCCCTCCAGTATCTGCTTCCTGGCCAAAAAATATGCTGAACCAGTGGTCTCTTTGATCCTATAAGAAATAGAGGACTTGGCCCCTTCCTGTCCTTTCCTCAGACAGCTGAGGAGAACAAAAATATGGCCCGACTGCCGAAAACAATTGGTCTCTTCCATGTATCTGAGCAACACCTTCCTCACATTAAGGAGATGCAGAGAAGGATCAGACCCAAGATCGTCGTCCTGATTAAGGTGAAAAGAGATGACCTTTGAAAGGAAGGATGATACTGTTTGCAAGGTGATCAAAGCCATGAAATCACCAAAACAGGCTCGTAGCAGGACAAGACTTGTAGCTGTGAGACCTATCTGGCAGAGGAAATAGCCACCAGGAACACTGCCAAGATCAAATCCTTGAGAGATAGGCCTTTCAGATGAGTCCAAAAGGGGGACCTTTTAGCGCCTTCAACACCAATGAAAGGCTCCACTAACGGATGACAGAAGGGATGGGAGGGAAAATCTGTTTAACCCCTCTGAGGAAGCGAGTGACATCGGAGTGGACAGCCAAGGATAATCACTGAATACACCTCTGGTAACATACCAAGGCCATAAACGTAATCTTAAGAGAGTTCAGGGCCAAACCCTGGTCCAAACTCACTTATAGAAAGGCCAGATGGTACCAAAGTCCGCTTTTCCAACTAAGAGGGACCGAGAAGAACACCACTTCTCAAAACCCATCCAAACCCTCACATAGGCTAAAGGCACCATAGCATAAAATTCACTAGCTGTGGGTTGGTGAATTGCTGTGCATCTCTTAGAGGGAGAGAATATAATTCCCTTCCCAAGTCTTGCTGGGTACCTTCACGTGGTGACCCCGTTATAGAAAATCTATGCTAAATCCCAGCCAGCTGACACTACAATTGAAGTAAGGTAGGAAAGAAAAAGAAAAATACATACTGGCCGCACGTCACCCAGGATAGAAAGGTGCCCACCTGTAGCTTTTACACTAGGACTAACAATGGTGATAGCGATAGTGAAAACACTGCAGATGCGGGTAACATCCCTGCCATGGATAAAGGCCATGGTGAGCATGTTCATGGATCTACTATGGCAGGAGATAAACCACAGCAATTAATGAAAATGTTAGGAGGATTAACTATGTTTAAGTGGACTTCTGCAGATAAAGAGGAGATAATGTACTGCTACTTTTATGCTACAAACCTTATGTTTAAATCAAGAGGGTATACCAAGAGAATCTGCCAAAAACTGGAAGATAGAGGAAAATTGCTACAAGAAAAACTGCAAATTTAAGATCTTTAATTTCATAGATCAAAGTAAGAAAATGTGGCATTAAGATACAGAAATATTTCCCATTGTACTGGGAGCTACAGGCTTGATAAAGAATTCCCTAGCACATCTTGACAAACTACCCATATATGTTATATCTTACAAAGTCCAGAAGGAGTAAATTTGAGAGACAGAGATCACATACCCTGGCTTAGAAGTGAGGTTCATGACTGTCATGGTATGCACAAAACAAACACATTTGGAGAAAATACCCCAGACTAAAGGAGCTAGATGAGCTCAAATCCTGCAGAGGAGACAGCTCACAGGGGCCATGGGGGGAAGACAGAGTATCCCCTTGCGGGTTTCTGCAATGCATGAATAAACTGCACACCTTGGCCCTGTCCCACATGGGCATCAGATCGAACACCAACAGACCCTGCTTTCATACTATTAGATTGAATTTATAGGGACTCAACTCCTATTCTTTAGGAGACGGCCTGCATGTTGTCGACAACCACTATGCAAGCTGCCAATAGAGCCACAAGTTGCTCTTCTGCCCAAATGGACAGAATGGCCACTTCGCGTACCAATCTGGCGCTCTGTGCCCCTCTTGCTGTGGCATTGTCTGCGAAGAGACAAACTGCTTTGCCCGTCAGCAAAAACAAACTTCTCTAACGCCAGAAGGATTGTTGTGGTTTCCAAGCCAGTTGATCGGCCAGAAGGCCTCCTGAGGTGACCTAAAACCCTGTATCAACTGGCCTAGGCAGTGAGCCCCTCAGACCTTTATGCTGGCATCAGTTGTCAGAATCATCTACTCCGGGACTTCCAGGGACATGCCGCACATCAGATAGGAGACCTGCTACTATGCCACCTGTTCCCTGTGGTCCTGAGGAAGTGGAAGGGCCACCTCAAAGAACTGCGAGCAAAGAGGGACAATAGGTGATTCTGGAGCAAATGCATGTGTGCCTTGACCTACGAGACCAACTCAAAAGTAAACCCCATGGACCCTAGAAGCTGAAGAGCCTAGGGAGCAGTCTGCAGGCAGAACTCTGAAGTTGCGTCTGCAGCTTGAGCACTTTCTCCACAGTAAGGAATATACGACCTTAAAGAGTGTCAAAAGGCGCCTGCAAATACTCCAACTCCTGAAAGGAAGTGAGGCTGTTCTTGGGGTAACTGATCATCAGCCCCAACAGTTTCAGCCACTGAATCACCAGGCCCATTCTCGACTTCTCCATAAAATCCAATCAAATCAGCTAATCAGTCAGGTAAGGCTGAACCCAATGCACAGGAATAGTGAGGTTTCTGGAGTCCAATGGATTGCAGGATCCAAAGCAGCAATGGATTCACCAGAGAGAGGTCTTGTCAGACAAATCTGAATGATTTCTTTGACTGGGTGACCAGGGAGATGGACAAAGGGAGAGCCCTAGATGTGATGAATTTAGATTTAAGTAAAGCCATTGACACCATTCTGCACAAGCAACTTATAACAAACTGAGCACCCTAGGGATGGATCCTAAAGTTACTGCTGGTGTTAGAAATTGGTTGAGAGGGAGGTGACAAAGGATACAAGTAAATGGAGCTCACTATGAGGAGAAGGAAGTTACCAGTGGTGTGCTCCAGAGATCTGTCCCTGATCCGATTCTTTTTAACATCTTTGTAAGCGATACTGCAGAAGGGCTGTTGGGTAAAGTTTGCCTCTTTGCAGATGATACCACAATCTGCAATAGAGTAGACCTTTAAGGAGGTGTAGATAACATGAGGAGGGATTTAGCTAAGCTTGAAAAATGGTCTAGAATTTGGCAGCTGAGACAATGTTAAAAAATTCAAGGTCATGCATTTTGGCTGCAGCAATCTAAGGGAGTGATATAGTATAGGGGGTGAAATACTTCTGTCCACAAAAGAAGAGCGGGACCAAGGCGTGATTGTGTCTAATGATCTTAAAGTAGCTAAACAGGTAGAAAAGGCAACAGCAAAAGCTAGAAGGATGCTTGGGTGCATAGGGAGAGGAATGGCCAACAAAGAAAGGAGGTGATAGTGCCTCTGCAAAAGCCTTTAGTGCGACGCCATTTGGAGTATTGTGTGCAATTCTGGAGACTGCACCTTTAAAAGGATACGAATAGGTTGGAGTCGGAACAGAGGGTGGCTACTAAAATGGTTAGTGGTCTTCGTTATAAAACATTTGAAGACAGACTTAAGGATCTTAATACGTATACTTTAGAGGAAAGGCGGGATAGAGGTGATACGAGTGAGACGTTTAAATACCTCCGTGGCATAAATGCACAGGAGGAGAACCTCTTTCGATTGAAAGCAAGTTGTGCTACGAGAAGACATAGGATGAGGGTGAAAGGGGTTAGATTCAGAAGTAATATGTGGAAATATTTCTTTATGGAAAGAGTGGTAGATGCGTGGAATAGTCTCCCAGTGGAGGTGGTAGAGATGAGGACAGTATCTGAATTCAAAAAAGCATGGGGCAAACACAGAGGATCTCTAAAGGAATAAAAGGGACTGTTGTAGTGTTTGATATGAAAGGACAGACTAGATAGGCCATGTAGTCTTTTTACCATCATGTTTCTATGTTTCTAAAGAGGAGGCCCCAGCATCTCTCACTCCTGCTCCTCACTCAACCACTCTAATCTCATCCATATTCCCCTCCTTTCTCCCTCCTCTCTCTCCTTTTCTTGTACTTTATGGATTGCTCATTCCATAGCTAATAAACTTTATTTTCCCCATGATCTCTTCATTTCTAATTCTCTTCAACTTCTAACTCTTACTAAAACTTGGCTCCTCCCTGATCCGATCACTGCCCTCTCTCACGGCAGCTATCAAGTCTTGCATACTCCTTGTTCCACTGGCAGCAGTGGTAGTGTGGGGTTTCTGCTTTCTCCTTCTTGCCAATTTCAACCCCTCCCTCACTCCTTTTCCTCCTTCGAAGTCCATTTCATCCACCTTTTTAATCCCTTACCTCTCTGGAAAGCAGCTATCTATAGACCATCTGAGAAGTCCACTTCTACCTTTCTCTCTGACTGACTCGTGGTTTTCCTTATTTCTCAATTCTTCTTCCCCTTCCCTTATTCAGAAAGGACAGGGTAGGAAGAAGGGGAGGTGATGTGGTACTATATGTTAAAAATAATGTTAAAGCTATAGAATTGCAGGGCTTAAAAGAAAGAGAGGAGGCACTGTGGGTTAAACTAGAAAGAGGGAAAGGGAAATCCATTAGCATTGTTTTTATATAGAGATCTCCCTCACAGAGCACAGAAGTGGACGAAGATTTAATAGAAGACATATACAATATTGCCATAAAAGGAGAAGTGCTACTGACAGGTGATTTCAATATGCCAGATATGGATTGGCCACATCACTGCCGCGGTAGCATCTAGAAGTAAGGAGATCCTGGATTCTCTACATTGTTATTCAGGCAATTGGTAATAGAACCCACATGTGATGGGGTCATACTGGACTTAGTGCTTACCAATGGGGAAAGTGTTTCTGATGTTACAGTGGGATATAGCACAGTTACTTACCTGTAACAGGTGATCTCCGGAACAGCAGGAATTAGTCTTCACATATGGGGTTCGTCGGCGCCGACGGAGCCCGCACGGGAATGCTCCCCAGCATCCAATCAGAAGGCATTTGGGAGCATCCCTCGCGCCTGCGCGGTAGCTTCCCGCCCTTCCCATTGCCTCTTCCCAGTTGCGTTTAATAGCTGAGACAGAAGGAGAGGAGAGGAAGGAAGAGAGAGAGAGAGAATTACAACTCCTAGGGGAGGTGGGTGGGTTGTGAAGACTAATTCCTGCTGTTCCGGAGATCACCTGTTACAGGTAAGTAACTGTGCTATCTCCAGGAACAAGCAGGAATGAGTCTTCACATATGGGGACTCCCTAGCTGAGGGTGCCAGAGGAGATCCCAGAGTGCGCGCCCCTGGACAGGGCGGCATCACCCAACCTGGATCCCCGGCATCCCCGGAGGGATGGAGGGTAGGAGTTGAGAAGAGTTGCCAAGCACAGCAACCAAAGACTACAGGGGAGTCTTCAACCACGTCAATTATCATTAAACCATTAATGATCTAGCACAATCTAGAGCTTACCCACTGGATTGTAGAAGGCAGAGCTGCGACGGGTACTGTAGATGCAGTAGCGAAGTCTTCAAGGGAACTTCACCGCGGAGAGGACGAAGTTCCCAGTCCGGGCGGGCTGGAGACGCAGGTGTCAACCGGCACCGGAAAGACGGCAGGTCTTCACGAGGAGCTCTAAGAAGCTGAGAACTCCAGGAGGAGCAGAGTCCCCAATCCGGAGGACTAATCAGAAGACTGACCGATCTTGGAGAACCCAGCCCGGAGAAGTACAGAAGTGTACCCCGGGATATCGAGGGGCACACTGTCGACCCGAGCTGGCAAGGGATAGGAAGACAATGGGTTTGAAAACCAAGGGGCTATTGACATCACAGCGAGTTTAAGCATAACCGGTCCGAGCACCCGAGCCGCAGAACGCAGGCAAGCGGGCCGGCCGGACCCCATAAGAATAACAAAACGTCAGTACCGACAATTGCGGGATAGTCGGTAAGACACAGGGCGCTATAACATTTCCCAAAAAGCGCCCGCCTATACCGATATATATCCAAAAACAGGTATAGATGTATATCGGGCTATAGGTGGGCCTGGGAGCGCCCAACCAGGTTACTCAACCGGTATGGACACGTGAGAACGATGCTGCCAACTCGGACCGGCCCTTGATCCACAGGAGGGCGCCTACCTGGAAGGTGGCGGGAGGAAGGGCCATCCAAGTGATGGGCCTATGTGTGTGGAGCAGGGCATATCGGCGAGGGTAGCAGCATGGTTGTGTGACCGCCCGATCAGTTGGGAAGGAGCACATCAGGAGTACGTAGACCCCTGAGGCGTCCACCTGACAGTCACCCAAACGTGTTCTCCGTGCCACAGGGAAGGCAGGAGGATAGAAAACCCTACAGCCACGGCGTGACCGTGGTGCCATCTCTGGCCTATATAAAAAAAAACCTCTGGGTTAGGGCCAAGGCCCTCCGCCGCTCCGAAGAGTGCAGGGAGCGGAGACGGGGATCGGCATGGGTCAGTTGGACCCCTGTCCACCGTAACCTGACGGACCCAGGGATTTCTCTGCGAGAGCGGAGACACAACCAGGGGGGGGGGGGTCCGGCCTGGCCCCGTCGAGGAATGGTTTGGCCACGCTCGGAGAGTAGCGGCCAAGGCCTACCCTGGGAGAGGGAGATTCGGTGCGCGATCCCCTCGATCCGGGGGAACCAGGCAGAGGGGAATCCGAGGGATGTACCCGAGGGTAAGTCCGAAGAAGATTAGCATGGCCCTGAGGAGCCAGGCCAATCTAGCGCGGGAGGTTCCCCCCCCCCCCGGGAAAGGGGCCTCCATACCTCCAATCAAGCAGCCGAACTGCTTGTCACACTGAAAGAACCTCAGTGTAGAACTGGACAGTAACTTCATGTAAGAGGAGTTAAGCGCAAACTGCCGCATACCGTGGCCTAAGGCTGCCTGGCATGGGCAGCCTGGCGCGAGCCCTGGCACTGCCGACCGGTGTGAGACGTCCCTGGCATGGGCGCACCCGGCAGGCGGGCAGAGGGATGAAACCTCCTCCTCTTCGGACAGGAGGGTCGGGAAGGACATTTCCTACCCCCGGGAGAGGCGGAGGGCTGCGGGCGGCCAGCACCAAACAGATCGGCGGAGCACTGAGCAACCTGACGCAAAGCCTCGCCATTAAAGAGGTTCTCCCCGGTGCACGGGGAAGTACCCAGGTTATGTTGTGCCCAGCTGCACAAGTCGGAAGCCTGCAACCAGGCTGTACGACGCGCCCCTATGGCTACCGCAGAGGACCTGCTAACCGACTCGAAAGAGTCCACGGCAGCCCAAGAAAGAAACCAAGAGATATTCCTGCAATGGTAAAGAAGCAAGGAATAGTCGGGGGCCCGAGGGGCCAACACAAAGGGAGACAAGAGAGACAACCCCTCGGTGACCTCCCTTAGCGCCAGGCTCATATAGAAAATATATGAGAGAATCCTGGAAGCCAACATGGACGCTTGGAAGGTTCGCCGCCCAAAGTTGTCCAGAGTTTTAGACGCACGATTCGGGGGGCAGGAAGAGTGCTTCTTCTTGCTTCCGACCTTCCTCAGGGCCGATTCCACCACAATGGAATGATGGGGAAGCTGGTGCGTCTGGAAACCCGGAGAGGGGGGCACCCGATACCGGGCATGCATGGCTGCAGGCGGTGCCGGTACCTGTAAGGGCGAGCGCCAAATCCCGAGCAGGAGATCCGGCAGGGAAGGAGGTAAAGGAAGCATTACGGATGCCTGTTCCGCAGTACCCGGACATAGCGAAGGGCCCGGGATAGGAATGGCGAGCAAGTCCGCCATGTCAAGGAGGAAGTCCTGAAAAGACGGCTCTCCCAGAGTGGCTATCCCGGGGGAGGCCGAGGCGGAGGGGCCCGCTTGAGCACCAGGGGACCCACCGTGCTGGTGCACGGGAGGACTCGCTCTAAACAGAGGAGGGTACTGACAGTCCCAACTCGAGGCAGCCGGTACTGCATCGTCAGAGCCCGGGATTGACTCCAAGGGGGGCATCGAAGGGAACCACGTCCCCGACGGGCCCGCGGAACTCGGCCTCGGCCCCGATTCCGTGGGCGGGTCCGCCCTCGGGGCAGTCCGCCAAGGCGGCTGGAGTGGCGCCGAGGCCGCTGGAGAGCAGGCGAGCGCAGCACTGCACCGTCGGAAGAGACCGGGTTCGGAACCGAAATGCGCCGGAGCTACGCTTTCCAGACTGGAGATTGATTCTAGGCTGGGCATCGAACCGAGCGACGCCTCCTTAGGGGGCCCCGGTGTCGGCGGCCGCGCCGGTGCTGCCATTCCCGCGAATGGAGTCAGGGTCACGACGATCGGTGCCGAGGGCAATGAGGACTTCCCAGGCCAAAACTCGGCGAAGAGGGAAACATCCGAAGTCGGCTCCGACGCCTGGCTCCTAGGCGCTGGGGTTCTGCCCGCGCCTGTTTTATTGAGCGGGAAACCCTTACGGGGCGTACTACGTGGCCTCGAGGGTACCCAGGTAACCCGCCGACAAGCCCCGGCGGGGGGCTAGATGCCCAGCCCCGGCTCCGCGGCCGCGGCGCTTCTTTGGGTTGCCTCGACCGAAGGACCCGGGTCCCGTGGGCAGACTCCAGTGACGAGTGGAGCACTCAACGCCCGACCAGGATAGATCGATCGGCTCCACAGGTGGAGCCCGGAGGCGACCCCTGGCGAAGCACGGGGCTCTTGTTCCCGAAACCGCCGCGGGAGGGTTGGGGCCGCGCAAGGCAAGTACCGCCCCCGCACAAGCCGGGGACGAGTCGATCGTCCCTGGCGGAGCCGAGGGCACCCGGTGCCGATCCCCGGCGGGGAGAAGGGCCACCGACTCCGACGCCGAGGACTTGGTCCCGCTCGAAGTGGTCACCACCTCCGCGCATGGCTGGGGTGTGGGCACGCCATACCGGGTCAGGTTGGTCCGACGATCCCCGGTGACGAGTGGACCACTCGACATCGACGCCGATGCCGGGGAATCGGCACCGCCGAAAGCGGGTACCGCCCCCGCGCAGGGCCGGGATGCCGTAGAGCCAGAGTGGGTTGAGTCGATCGGCCCCAAAGGCACCGAGGACACCAGTCGACAGTCCCTGGCGAAGAGTGGAACACTCGACGCCGGCGCCGCTGCCGAGGGATCTGCACCGCTCGAAGCGGGTGCCACCCTCGGGCAAGGCTCGGGAATGTTCTGTGAGGAGCGAACCTCAGGAACAACCCAAAACCCCGTGGAGGTTCTGGAGCCCGAAGACTCCCTCCGGGGTGTAAGGGACTGGAGGGGAAGGCCGGAGCCGTCGTCATGCGGCGTATGAGACTCACCCCTCAAGGCTCGGTTAGTCTTAACAGACTGTTGTTGGGTTACCTGATCCTGGCGAGGAGAGAAAGCCGACGACCGCACCTCAGAGGGAAAGATGTCATCGAGGGACACTCGAAACAGGGAGGGTCTTCTCCCGACGCTGAAGCCCGGGGAACTGGGGGAGAAGGGGTCAGGGCCCCAACTGGAGAGACACCAGGCGTTGGAGTCGGAGCAGAAGACAACGTCTCCACAGTGGGAGCACTTCTTAGGGGAAGAAGGCTCCATGCTGGAAAGCCCGGTAGGCCTCAGAATAACACGAGGAAGATGCTCCTCGAAGGAAATAAGGAAAACAATAAAAATAAAATAAGGAAAAAGGGGGCACCAGCGGTGCCAGAGTCAGCGGGGAAAAAACCGCGACCACAGGAAACACGAAAAGAAAAGAAAAGAAGAAAAGGTTTCTGCGGTGACAGGAGGTACGTCCTGTCAGCTCCGCGGAAAAACGAAAACTGGGGAGAGGCAGTGGGAAGGGCGGGAAGCTACCGCGCAGGCGCGAGGGATGCTCCCAAAAGCCTTCTGATTGGATGCTGGGGAGCATTCCCGTGCGGGCTCCGTCGGCGCCGACGAACCCCATATGTGAAGACTCATTCCTGCTTGTTCCTGGAGATCAACTCGTATCCAGTGATCACCAGATGGTATGGTTCAGTATTAGTACTAGGGATGATAAAATCCATTCAAAAGTGAGGGTCTTAGATGTTAGGAAAACTAACTTTGCAAAGATGGAATGATATCTAAAAGGGTCGTTAGTGGGATGGGAAAAGCTGGAGGATGTAAAAAAACAGTGGACAAAACTGAAAGGGAATATCTTAAAGGCAACAAACCTTTTTGTTAGAAAGGTAAATAAATGTAAAAGGAAAAGGAGGCCTCTACAGTTCTCAAAAGAAGTAGCCGAGAAGGTGAAGAAAAAGAGGGAGGCCTTCATAAAATACAAGCGATCACAGAGAGAGTTAGACAGGCATCTATATTTGGAGAAACTTAAGAGAAGCTAGCAAAGTAGTCAGGAAAGCAAAGGTACAAAAAGAAGAAACAGCCAATGCAATAAAATGGGGGGATAAGACATTATTCAGATGTTATTGAGAGGAGGAAGGGCAAAAGTGGTATTGTCAGAGTCAAGGGTGCAGGGGAGGAATATGCAGAAACTGATGAGGATAACGCAGAATTGCTTAACAAATATTTCTGTTCTATGTTCACAGATGAAGGGCCTGGAGCAGGACCTCAGAAAACACCCACAAATAGCAACAGAAGTGATAGGAATCTTGAACGATTTTCAGAGGACTGCGAAGAACTAATTAAACTAAAAGTAGACAAAGCCATGAGTCCAGATGGAATATATCCAAGAATACTAAAGAAACTTGGGGACATTCTAGGGACTCCACTGCCTGACTTTTTCAATGCCTCTTTGGAGTCTGGTCCCTTTACACAAATGCGAATGTAAGGACGACATTGAGATCTACATTTGGTTTGTCTAACCTCTTTGGTTAGTAAATTATTGGAAAGACTACTAAAGGATAGAATAGTGAGGTTTCTGGAATCCAATAAATTGCAGGATCCAAGGCAGCATGGATTCACAGAGGCAGGTCTTGCCAGACAAATCTGATAGATTTCAACAGGATAAAATCAAAATAAATTGAACCATCTAATTTCTCAACAAATAGGGGTGTCCTACATGGAGTGGTGGGTTCACCCCTAAACAAATAGGGGTGTCCTACATGAAATGGTGGGTTCACCCCTAAACAGGGACGTGGGGAGGGGTGGCGGAGCGGCAGGTGCACCTACTCTTGCCATCGTGCTGGGCAGACAAGATGGACCATGCTGGTCTTTATCTGCCATCATTTACTATGTTACTATGTATATTTCTTTGACTGGGTGACCAGGAAGTTGGACCGAGGGAGAGCCCTAGATGTGATGAATTTAGATTTCAGTAAAGCCTTTGACACTGTTCCGCACTGGCAACTTACAAACAAACTGAGCACCCTAGGGATGGACCCTAAAGTTACTGATTGGGTTAGAAATTGGTTGAGTGGGAGGCGACAAAGGGTACAGGTACATGGAGCTCACTCTGAGGAGGAGATAGTTACCAGTGGTGTGCCACAGGGATCTGTCCTTGGTCCAATTCTGATGAACATCTTTGTAAGTGATATTGCGGAAGGACTGTCGACTAAGGTTTGCTTGTTTACAGACGATACCAAAATCTGCAATAGAGTAGACACACAGGAGTTGACAACATGAGGAGGGATCCAGGTAAACAAAGAATGTTCTAGAATATAGCAGCTAAACTTAATGCTAAAATATGCAGGGCCATGCATTTAGGCAGCAAGAATCCAAAGAAGCTGTACAGTGTAGGGAGTGAGGTACTTCTGTCCACAAAAAAGAGCAGGACCTGGGCGTAATTGTGTCTGACAATCTTAAAGTAGCTAAACAGGTAGAAAAAACGACTGGGAAAGCCAGAAGGATGCTTGGGTGTATAGGGAGAGGAATGGCCAGCAGAAAAAAGGAGGTGATAATGCCTCTGTATAAGTTTCTGGTGCGACCTCATTTGAAAGATTGTGTGCAATCCTGGAGACCGCACCTTCAGGAGGATATAGGCAGGTTGGAGTCAGTGCAGAGGGTGGCTACTAAAACGCTTAGTGGTCTTCATTATGAAACATAGGAGAACAGACTTAATGATCTTAATATGTAAACTTTAGAGGAAAGGTGGGATAGGGGAGATATGATAGAGGCATTTAAATACCTCCATGGCATAAATGCACAGGAGTCTCTTTCAATTGAAGGCAAGCTCTGCTATGAGGGGACATAGGATGAGAGTGAAAGAGGATAGACTCAGGAGTAATATGCGGAAATATTTCTTTAAGGAAAGAGTGGTATATCCGTAGAATAATCTGCCAGTGGAAGTGGTGGAGATGAATTAAAAAAAGCATGGGACAAACAAGATATCAACAGGTAAAAAGGGAACTACTGCAGTTGATATGGAAGGGCAGACTAAATAGGCCATGGAGTCTTTTTTTGCCATTATGTTTCTCTGTTTCTATTTAACCTTCAGCTTTGCTCTTCTACCCCCACTTATCAGCACGGCCATTGCCTTGACCTTGTTTTCTTCTCTAATTGTTAACCCTCTCATTTCCATATCTCAGCTCTTTAATTATCTGACCATCACCTGGTTAACTTCACTCTTCATCACTCCCCACCTCAATCTCGCCAAATTTGCTCTTATCTTTTCAGGAATCTTCATGCTATCGATCCTTTTGCTCTCTCCACTACTGTCTCAACACCTCTCTCCTCCACTTTGTCTTCTAACTCGGTTGATGAGGCTATAGTTTCCTATTATATTGCTGTTCTGGATTCTCTTGCTCCTCCTATCCTATGTCCTGTTAGGCGCTCTATACCTCAGTCCTGGCTGTCTTCAACTACCCGCTACCTTCGCTCCTGTGTCTGTTCAGCTGAGTGCATTTGGCTCAAATCTTGCTCCTTTTCTGACTTTATTCACTTCAAATTCATGCTTACTTACTTCCAATCTGCCACAGCACTTGCCAAGCAAAATTACTATGTCCATCTAACTAATTATTTTGCCTCTGACACCCATTGTCTCTTCTCTACTCTCTCCTCAAGGCACCTCTGCCTCTGACCCCCCCTTCACTTTCTGCCTAAACCCTTGCTGACTGTTTCCACGACAAGGTCCACAAGATTATACTTCGATTCCCCTCAAGATCAACTTCATCCCTTCTTCTCCCTTTTCAATACCAACTTTTTCCCTCAATCTCTGTTACCCTATCTTCCTTTAATGAGATCTCCGAAGAGGAAATCTCTCATCTTCTTTTCTCCTCTAAACTTACTATCTGATCCTCTGATCCTATCCCAACCAATTTCCTTAACTCCATCTCCTCCTCTGTCATCCTTTCCATCACATACATTTTCAATCTATCATTCTCTACTGCAACTTTCCCTGCAGCTTTCAAGCATGCTCTGGTCACACCTCACCTCAAGAAACCTTTACTTGACCTTCTAATTACTGACCCATCTCCCTTCTTCCCTTTATTTCCAAAATTCTTGAACTTGCAGCTTTCTGCTGTTGACTTGATTTTCTCTCCTCTCAAGCCCTCCTCGATCCATTTTAATCTGGCTTTTGTCCGTTACACTCTCCTGAAATGGCCCTTGCTAAAGTCTCCAGTGACTTGTTTCTGGTTAAATCCAAAGACTTTCGCTCAGTCCTCATTCTTCTTGACCTTTCTGCTGCTTTAGACACTGTTGACCACCACCTTCTCCTTGATACATTGTCCTCACTTGGTTTTAGGGGTTCTGTACTATCCTGGTTCTCTTATCTCTCCCATTGCTTCTTCAGTGTCTCTGTGAGGAAATTAGTTGAACTACAAGATGATGGAGGTACCAAAGGAGTGCACAGGGAAGATAAGCTAATAGCAGAAAAATAAATTAATTCTTTGCCCCACATCAGAAAAACTCTTTGATGATAAAGCATAGTTACTCACCTGTAACAGGTGATCTCCGGGAACAGCAAGTCTTCACATATGGGTATCGTCGGTACCGACGGAGCCTGCGCAGGAACGCTCCCCAGCGTCCAATTAGAAAGCTTTTGGGAGCATCCCACAGCGCCTGCGTGCTGCCTTCCCGCCTTTCCCAACTGCCTCTCTCCAGTTGAGTTTTAAAGCTGAGACAAAGAGAGAGAGAGGGAAAGGGAAAGAGATAGATAGAAAGATACAACTCCTAGGGGAGGTGGGTGGGTTGTGAAGACTAAATTCCTGCTGTTCCTGGAGATCACCTGTTACAGGTGAGTAACTATGCTATCTCCAGGAACAAGCAGGAATGTAGTCTTCACATATGGGGACTCCCTAGCTTTAGATGCCAGGGAGAGACCCTAGAAGTTGGGTGTCCCTGAACCAGGGCTCCACTTCCCCCCATGGATCTCTGGCATCCAACCAGGGATGGCGGGTAGGAGATGATTAGGTATGGAACAGGTGTTGAAGAACAGCCTGACCAAACAAGGCATCCCGGTGGGAGTCCTTGTCCAAGCAATAATGGGCTGTGAAGGTATGAACCGAGGCCCAGGTGGCTGCTCGGCAGATGTCGTCGATAGACACAGAGTGTAGATGAGCCATTGAAGCTGCCATGGCTCTCACATTGTGAGCTGTGACATGGCCCTCCAGAGGAAGATTCTTACTCTGATAGGCAAAGGCAATACACTGAGCAATCCAGTTAGATAGTGTTCTCTTGGAGACTGAAAGTCCCAAATGAGAAGGATCAAAAGCAACAAAGAGTTGAGAGGACTTTCTATGTTGCTGTGTTCTTTGTAAGTAAAGCACAGTTACTTACCTGTAACAGGTGATCTCTGGGAACATAAGGAATAAGTCTTCACATATGGGTATCGTCGGTACCGACGGAGCCTGCGCGGGAACGCTCCCCAGCGTCCAAAAGGAAAGCTTTTGGGAGCATCCTACAGCACCTGTGCACTGCCTTCCCGCCTTTCCTAACCGCCTCTCTCCAGTTCGAGTTTTAAAGCTGAGACAAAGAGAGAGTAAGGAAAGGAAAGAAAGATATAGAGATACAACTCCTAGGGGAGTTGGGTGGGTTGTGAAGACTTATTCCTGCTGTTCCCAGAGATCACCTGTTACAGGTAAGTAACTGTGCTATCTCCAAGAACAAGCAGGAATGAGTCTTCACATATGGGGACTCCCCAGCTAGAGATGCCTGGGAGATCACCCAGGTTGTGAGTCCCTGGGAAGGGCTCTACCTCCACCCATGAATCTCAGGCATCCAGCCAGGGATGGAGGGTAGGAGTTGGTTAGGTATGGAACAGGTGTTTGAGAACAGTCTGACCAAACAAGGCATCCCGGCGGGAGTCCTTGTCCAAGCAGTAATGGGCTGTGAAGGTATGAACCGAGGCCCAGGTGGCCGCTCGACAGATCTGGTCGATGGACACAGAACTTAGATGAGCCATAGAGGCTGCCATGGCCCTCACATTGTGAGCTGTGACATGGCCCTCCAGAGAAAGGTTCTTACTCTGGTAGGTGAAAGAAATACACTGAGCAATCCAATTGGACAGAGTTCTCTTAGAGACTGGAAGTCCGAAATGAGAGGGATCAAAGGCAACAAAGAGTTGAGAGGACTTTCTATGTTGCTGTATCCTTTGTAAGTAAAAAGCAAGAGCTCTTTTACAATCCAGGGTATGAAGATTCCTCTCTGCACTTGAAGCATGAGGTCCTGGAAGAAAGACAGGTAAATAAACCTCCTGGTTCAGATGAAAAAGTGAGATCACTTTAGGCATAAAGTGTGGATTAGTCCTGAGGACTACCTTGTCATGATGGAACCTTGTATAAGGAGGATTAGCCACCAAGGCTTGCAGCTCACTGATGCGGCGAGCTGAAGTGACTGCAATGAGAACAATAACCTTCCAGGAAAGAAATTTCAAGGAGGTAGTGGCTAAGGGTTCAAAAGGTGGCTGCATAAGCTGGCCAAGAACCAGATTCAAGTCCCATGCCACTGGAGGTGGTCTGATGGGAGGTTTAGTCAAAAGAAGGCCTCTCATGAATCTTGCTATAAGAGGATGAGAGGAAATAGGCTGTCCATTGAGAGGTTTAAGGGATGCTGCAATAGCACTCAAATGGACTCTTACTGAATTCGTTTTAAGGCCTGCATGGGATAAATGCAGCAAATACTCTAGTAAAGAATTCAGAGGTATTGCAAGAGGGTTAAGACCCTTCTCTGCACACCAAATAGAAAACCTTTTCCATTTAAAAGCATAGTGGAAGGCTTTCTGTAAGCATGAAGGATATCCTTCACTTGCTGAGAAAGATTCAAATCTTGAAGGTCTAGGCCTTCAGCAACCAGGCTCTGAGGTGAAGAGACTGGGGATTTGGGTGCCACAACGTTCCCTCCTCCTGGGACAGGAGGTCTGGAGCAGATCCCAAGTCCAGGGAGGGAGCTTGGGAGAGATGCAGAAGTAGAGGGTACCACACTTGGCGTGGCCAATGTGGTGCTATGAGGATCATAGACCCCTTGTCTCTCTGAAGTTTGAAGAGTGTCTTCGGAATTAGGAGAATGGGTGGAAAGGCATAGAGGAAGTCTTGCCCCCAATGAAGGTGGAAGGCATCCCTGGCCTGAACTCCCTGACACGGAATCCTGGAACAGAACCGGGGAAGTTTGGCATTCCACGGACTTGCAAAGAGGTCTATGTCTGGGGTTCCCCAAATTCGGAAGATCCTGGCTATTTGGTCCCCATGGAAGGACCATTCGTGTGGAAGCAGAACTCGACTGAGTCTGTCTGCCCAAGAGTTTTGAACCCCTGGAAGATACACTGCCATGAGATGAATTTGATACTCTCTGGCGAAAGCCCACAATCTCAGAGCTTTGTTGCAAAGCGACAGAAAGCCAGTCCCGCCCTGCTTGTTCACGTAGAACATGGCTACCTGGTTGTCCGTGTGGATGAGGACTGTCTTGTAGAAGAGCAGGGTGTGGAAGACTCTGAGAGCTAGAAAAATTGCTCTGAGCTCTAAGAGGTTGATATGTAGAGATGTCTCCTCTAGAGACCAGATGCCTTGAGTGGAGAGATCTTGAAGATGAGCTCCCCAACCTCTTGGAGAGGCATCTGTTGTAAGGGTTGCTTGGGGTAACACCTGTTGAAAGGGGGACTCCAGCAACAGATTTTGAGTGGACTTCCACCAGTGGAGGGACCAAAAGAGGCGACTGGAGGTTGCTATTTTGTCTGACAGGCAACCTGATGCCTGGGTCCATTGGGTGGACAGAGTCCACTGAGCTGCCCTCATGTGAAGGCGAGCGTAAGGAACCACATGCACAGTGGATGCCATGTGGCCTAACAGTTGTAACATCTCTCGAGCAGTTAAATGGGATTTTAACTGAATTTGTGAGGCTAACTGCAACAAGCGTAGGCAACGGGCCTGGGGAAGATAGGCCCTTGCAGTTGTGGTATCCAGCAAGGCCCCTATGAACTCTAGAGACTGAGTAGGGGTGAGATGGGATTTTGGAAAGTTTATTACAAGTCCCAGATACTGAAGGATACGCCTTGTGCAGGTTAGAGAAGTCTGGGCTTCTGACTGGGATGGAGCTCGGATGAGCCAGTCGTCCAGATATGGGAATACGAATATCCCTAGAGTGTGTAGAAATGCAGCTACTACTGCCATGCATTTTGTGAACACCCTTGGTGCAGAGGCCAGACCGAAAGGAAGCACTCTGTATTGGTAGTGCTTCCCTTCTGTGTGTTGGATGGATGAGGACATGGGTGTACGCATCCTTGAGGTCTAGAGAGCAAAGCCAATTCTGACTCTGAAGGTATGGAAGGAGAGTACTGAGAGAAATCATCTTGAATTTCTCCTTGCATAGAAACTTGTTCAATTCTCTGAGATCTAATATGGGTCTGTAGCCCCCTGTTTTCTTTGGGATAAGAAAGTAGGGGGAGTAGAACCCTGAGCCCTGTTGAAGAAGGGGTACTTCTTCTATTGCCCCTTGGGCAAGAAGGGTAGTAATCTCCTGACCCAGAAGGTCCAGGAGAGATGTCTGAGAATTGAACTGTCTCACCATGGTGTGAGGAGGAAGGTTTAAGAAATGAAGCTTGTACCCCTCCCTTATGATGGAGAGGGTCCATTGCTCTGCTGTGATTTGTTCCCATCTGGGAGCAAAGTAAGCCAACCTTCCTGGGATGGTGAGAGGCTCTGGATGTTCTAGAGCCAGAAAGGCTAAGCTCTCTAGTTGTAAGTCAAAGGCCCTGAGGAGGCTGAGGCTGTTGGGCCGTAGCAGTCCTAGCAGCCTTAGGCTTGGCCTGTTTCGGTTGTTGCTGTCTCTTTGTAGCAAAACGACCTGCAGTAGATGACTGCTGACCATAAACAGAATAATATTTCCTTTTTTTGGGAAAAATCCTTTTTTGAACAACCTTTTCTTAAAAGGAGCAGAAGTAGACTTTGAAAGTCTATCTAAAGCAGAATTTTCAGCATCCATTTGGGTGGCCTTTGCTTGCCAATCTTTGCCAAAAAGGTTTTCACCTGTACAAGGAAGGTTTCCTAGTCCATCTTGAACCCAAGGTTCCAAATCAGAAGCTTGTAACCAAGCAACTCTGCGTGCACCTATGGCAATGGCCGAGGCTCTGCTGGCACCTTCAAAAGAGTCAAAGGCTGCACGGTTGGAAAACTTGGAAATATCCTGGGCATGTTTGAGTCAGGTGAGGAACTCTTCCCTTTTATCTTCTGAAATAAAAGGAGATAAAGTTTGCAGGTGATCTGTAACTTCTTTTAGAAACATCCCCATATAGAGACTATAGGAGTTGATTCTGGCAACAAGCATACTGGCCTGGAAAATTCTCCTGCCAAAGGCATCTAAGGTTCTGCATTCTCTTCCTGGAGGAGCAGAAGAGTGCCTTTTTGTACTCTTTATCTTCTTCATAGCAGATTCTACCACAATGGAGTGGTGAGGAAGCTGAGTCTTATGAAAGCCAGGACAAGGAGGAACACGATACATGGTGTCCAACCTGCGAGAATGAGGGGAAGTGGTGAGAGGAGTCTCCCATATGCCCAACATGTGATCATAAAGAATCTCATGTATTGGTAAAGTGGCTGCCTCTTTAGGAGCCTTAGGATATTGTAAAATATCTAATTTCTTGGCTCTAGGCTCTGTCTCAGGGGCCACTGAGATGGAAAGACCCCTGGCCACTTCCCTAATGAAGTCTTGAAAAGACAAGTCTTCTGGAGGAGACATTCTCCTTTTCGGAGAAGAGGGCTCCTGAGGATGAATCACCGATGCTTCGACAGAGACCTCTGATTCATCAGTCTTCAGAGGAATCGAAGTATCGCCTGTCTGGATGCTCCTGCAGAGCCCGATACGCGTACCGGGCGGTATCGACATCGGGAGTGATCGGTACCGGTTCGGTACTGATGGGCATCACAGAACAGTGTACCGCTGCAGTCGACACCGAAGCAGATGTCGATGCAATTGGTACCGGCACCGGAACCGATGTCGGTACCGGAGTTTGCTGCGGTACCGAAGGCGTCGCAGCTTGTATGAATGCCATGATGGCACGCTGCATGGTCAGGATATTCTGATCCATTGACGCAACCAATGTCTGGATGTCGGTACCAGTGGGAACCACCGGTACCCCAGAACATGGCAACAGGTGATCGGTTGAGGCCGAGCCATCGATGTCAACCTGTGACCCCATAGATAAAGCTTTCGAAGCCGGAGCCTCCTGCCGGGGTAATTTTGCCGGTGCGGATTCCTCGAGGGCAAGCCCGGAGGCATCTCGATACTTAGAGGGAGATCTACCCTTCGAGGACCGGCTGGATTTAAATTTGGTTACCTGAGATCCATGTGAGGAAGAAGAAGCCCTGGAAGACGTCGATGCAACCGAAGCTGCATCCGAGGGAAACAGGGTACTGAGCTTAGCTGCTCGAATCTGTAGACCTCTTTTAGACATCATAGAGCAGGACTCATAATCCGCAATGGAGTGGTCAGGACCTAAACATTTTAGACACCATTCATGGGTGTCAGTGACAGAAATAGTGCCGCTGCACTTCGTGCATTTTTTAAACCCAGAGGCGGGCTTTTCCATGAGGAAAAATGTCCTAGGCCTAAGGCCAAAGAAGAAAATGCACTGAAGTGAGAAAAAACAGTAGGTATTTTTTTTTTTTTTTTAAGAATAAAGAAAGAAAAGACCGGCGGTACCGGTCCAGCGTCGAGAAGGCAGACGCGCGACCAAAGAAATAAAATAAAATAAAGAAATTCTTCAGCGGTGACAGGAACACGACCTGCTGGCTCCGCGGAAAAGAAGAACTAGAGAGAGGCGGTTAGGAAAGGCGGGAAGGCAGCGTGCAGGCGCTGTGGGATGCTCCCAAAAGCTTTCCTTTTGGACGCTGGGGAGCGTTCCCGCGCAGGCTCCATCGGTACAGATGATACCCATATGTGAAGACTCATTCCTGCTTGTTCCTGGAGATAAGGCTAAAGCTCTTTTACAATCCAAAGTATAAAGGTTCCTTTCTGCATTTGATGCATGAGGCCTTGGAAAGAACACAGGTAGGTAGACCGCTTGGTTTAGATGAAAAGGCGAGACCACCTTTGGCATAAAGTGTGGATGAGGCCTAAGGACTACTTTGTCATGATGGAACCTTGTATAAGGTGGATCAGCCACTAGTGCCTGCAACTTACTGATGCGACGTGCTGATGTGATTGCAATGAGAAAGATATCCTTCCAAGAAAGGAATTTCAGGACAGTAGTAGCTAAGGGTTCGAAAGGTGGATTCATGAGCTGACCAAGAACCAAATTTAAGTCCCATGCCACAGGTGGTGGCTTAATGGGAGACTTAGTTAGCAGAAGGCCTCTCATAAATCTTGCTATAAGAGGATGGGAGGAAATAGGTTGTCCATTTAGGGGCTTGAAGGAAGCTGCAATAGCACTCAAATGGACCCTCACTGAGTTAGTCTTAAGTCCTGCATTGGATAAATGAAGGAGATACTCCAGTAATGATTCCAGATGTATGACAATGGGGTTAAGACCCTTCTGTGAACACCATATGGTAAACCTTTTCAACTTGAAAGCATAAGAGCGTCTTGTGGAAGGCTTCCTGGAAGCATAAAGGATATCCTTTATTTGCTGAGGGAGGTTAAGATCATGGAGATCTAGGCCTTCAGCAACCAAGCCCTCAGATACAGAGACTGGGGATTGGGATGCCATAACATTCCGTCCTCCTGAGATAGGAGATCTAGAGCAGACCCTAACTCCAGGGAGGGAGCTTGAGAGAGATGTAGAAGCAGAGGTTACCACACTTGCCATGGCCAATGTGGAGCTATGAGAATCATATGGCCTCTGTCTCTCTGAAGCTTGAACAGGGTTTTGGGAATTAGGGGAATGGGTGGAAAGGCATACAGGAAGTCTTGACCCCAGTAAAGGAGGAAAGCATCCCTGACCTGAGCCCCCTGAGCCGGAATTCTGGAACAGAACCGGGGAAGTTTGGCATTCCACGGACTGGCAAAGAGGTCTATGTCCGGGGTTCCCCAAATTTGAAAAATCTTGGCCACCTGGTCTGCATGCAGAGACCACTCGTGTGAAAGCAGAACTCGACTGAGTCTGTCTGCCCAAGAGCTTTGTATGCCTGGAGGATACACTGCCAGGAGATGAATCTGATGCTCTCTGGCAAGGGCCCATAGTCGCAAAGCTTCGTTGCAAAGCGACAGAGAGCCTTTTCCCCCTGCTTGTTCACGTAGAACATGGCTACTTGATTGTCCGTATGAATGAGGACTGTCTTGTAGCTGAGCAGGGTGTGGAACACTCGAAGAGCAAGGAAGATTGCTTTGAGCTCCAAGAGATTGATATGTAGATGAGTCTCCTGTGGAGTCCAGGTGCCTTGGGTGGAGAGGTCTTGCAGATGAGCTCCCCAACCCATCGGAGAAGCATCTGTTGTGAGAGTTGCCTGGGGTAAGGGTTGTTGAAAAGGGGACCCCAGCAACAGGTTTTGAGTGGACTTCCACCACTGGAGGGACAAAATAAGGCGATTTGTATTTGCTATTTTGTCTGACAGGCATCTTGATGCCTGGGTCTATTGAGTGGATAAAGTCCACTGGGCTGCTCTCATATGGAGGCGAGCATAGGGAACCACATGCATGGTAGATGCCATGTGGCCTAGTAATTGTAACATTTCTCGGGCAGTGAGATGAGGCTTTAGCACTGCTTGAGAAGCTAACTGCACTATGCGAAGGCAATGGGCCGGGGGAGATAGGTATCCAGCACAGCCCCTATGAACTCTAAAGACTGAGTTGGATTTAGACTGGATTTTGGGATGTTTATTACCAGACGCAAATACTGAAGGATACGCATTGTGCAGGATAGAGAAGTCCTGGCCTCTGACTCTGTTGGGGCTTGAATGAGCCAGTCGTCTAAGTAGGGGAAGACGAATATTCCTAGCGTGCGGAGAAATGCTGCTACCACAGCCATGCATTTCGTGAACACTCTTGGTGCTGAGGCCAGGCCAAAAGGAAGCATCCTGTATTGGTAGTGCTTTCTTTGAAAAAGGAACCGAAGGAACCTTCTGTGAGTTGGATGGATGAGAACATGGGTGTACGCATCCTTGAGATCGAGAGAACAAAGCAGAGTTCCCAGAGAAATCATTTTGAATTTCTCTTTGAACAGGAATTTGTTCAATTCTCTGAGGTATAAGATAGGTCTGTATCCCCCTGTTTTTTTTGGGATAAGGAAATAGGGGGAGTAAAACCCTGTACCCTGTTGATGAATGGGCACTTCTTCTATTGCCCCTTGGGCAAGAAGTATGGTGACCTCTTGATCTAACAGGTTGGTGAGAGAGGTCTGAGAATTGAACTGCCTTATCATTGTGGGAGGGGGCATGCTCAAAAAATGAAGCTTGTACCCCTCTTTTATGATGGAGAGTGTCCAATGCTCTGCTGTTATTTGCCCCCATCTGGTGGCAAAGTGACACAACCTTCCTGGAATGGTGGAAAGTTCTGGTCCAATGAGAGCCAGGAAAGTTAAGTTCTCTAGCTGAAAGTCAAAGGCTTTGTGGAGGCTGCGACTGCTGGGACGGTTGAGGCTTAGCAGTCTTTGCCTTTCTCTGTTTGGGTGGTTGCTGACCCTTCCAGACAAGCTGACCTGCAGAACGTCCCTGCTGAGAATAAGCAGGATAAAACCTTTTCTTTTTGGAAAAAGGTTTTTTGAAAGATTTCTTTCTTGCAGGATCAGCTGTAGCCTTGGATAGTCTGTCCAAGGTGGAGTTGTCAGCATCCAGTTCATTGGCATTCTCTTGCCAGTCCTTGCCAAACAGGTTCTCACCAGTACAAGGAATATTGCCCAGTTTGTCTTGTACCCAGAGCTCCAAATCAGATGCCTGGAGCCAGGCAATTCTTTGTGCACCTATAGCAATGGCAGAGGTTCTGCTTATGCACTCAAAACAGTCAAAAGCTGCACGGTTGAGAAATTTGGAAACATCCTGGGAATGTTTGACCAATGTGAGAAAAACCTGTCTTCTATCCTCAGGAAGAAGAGGACTCAAAACCTCTAAATATCCTGATTTCCTTCAGGAACATCCCCATATTTAAAATATAGGAACTGATTCTGGCAGACAGCATGGAAGCTTGGAAAGTACGACGTCCAAAGGCATCCAAAGTTCTGCATTCACGTCCTGGGGGATTCCTCTTTGCACTCCTGATCCTTCTCATAGCCGATTCCACTACAATAGAGTGGTGAGGGAGTTGAGTTTTCTGGAAACCAGGACAAGGAGGGACTCGATACATAGTGTCAAGTTTACGAGAATGAGGAGAGGTGGTAAGAGGGGTCTCCCACATTCTTAGCATGAGATCATGCAAGATCTCATGGATGGGCAAAGTAGCTGCCTCCTTAGGAGCTTTAGGATATTGTAAAATTTCCAACTCCTTTGCTCTAGGCTCTGTTTCAGGAGCCACAGTAATGGGGAGACCCCGAGCCACCTCCCTGATAAAGTCTTGGAAGGAGATATCCTCTGGAGACATCCTGCGTTTAGGGGAGGAGGGCTCCTCTGGAAGAAGTGCTCCGGTATCGACAGAACTATCAGAATCCTCAGATTCCTCTGAGGACTCGAAGTACCTTCTGTCTGGGTGCTCCTGTAGAGCCTGATACCCGTACCGACCGAAGTCGGTACCGGGAGGAATCGGTACCGGAGGGCATCGGGAGACTGGGTGCCGGCAATGTGGACACCGATGTCGAAGCTATCGGTACCGGTAGTGTGGCAGGTGAAGGCCTGTGATCCACGGTGTCTGACGTAGGCAGGCAGGCCTAACTAGCTTGACCTGTAAATGAAGCATGTGGAGAGGCACATAGGAATTGCACATCCCCCAATATGCTGCTATTGTAGGATAGAACTCTGTAAGAGAACTAAACTAACTTAGGTAAGCAGAACTGAGAGATGGAAAAATACTGAAAAATGTGTTTAAAAGTTACTGATAAGAAAAAGTACATCTGCAAGGAATATAATTGGGAGTGCTGACAGATGAGTTGCAGAACCCTGCTCCCCTGCATGCACAAATTGGCTCTATGGCCTTGAGAGTGTGAAAGTAACAAGTTGATGAACTGACCATTGTAATTGGGACTAGAAGGGGGGTATGCAGGTGTCATGCCCACTGAAGGGACATAATTGGATAAACTTATCAGTACCGGGACCAATGGAAGGGGTACGGGAGGTACGGGAGGTTACCGGGACCAATGAAATGTTTTTCTATACCTAGAATGGAACAGAAGTCTATAAAAGTTGTTGTAATGCTTGAAAACTTTGCTCAGCCATTTTGAAATTGACTGGTTCGAGACTTGTGCACAAATAAATGATTTGGACCTTCTGAACAGACTCCTGGTATCATTGGTTTGTCTGCGCTTTGCTGCTACATATTCTTGGTGCGTTGGCCGGGAAGTTGTGGAATCAAAGTGTATATAGGGCAATATACCACGACTTTCCGCCTCTATAGGCTTGGTCCTGCAGGGATCGCGCCCTTCCGACGAGGGCTGCTCCCTGGCGCCACCGGTCCCTTGTATCGGAGGGAGCTGGTCGGACCTCGGCGGGTGCCGGGCCCGGTTGGAGCTAACGCCTCGAACCCGAGTGAGGGGAGTCCGAGGTCCAACTCATGCGCCTGCTTGGGAAGTTTGAGGACCGGATCCGGTGAGTATAGTTTTGATTTAGTGTCTAGACAGAAATAGAAAGAGCAGTACTGCCATTGGAACTTGGAATTTGGAATTTGTAATCTCGAGATATTGGGAATTGGTAAGAGAGCTTGATCACCTCTCAAGGAAGGGCCGAGTAACCCCGCATGGGAATTCGCCGGGTGAAACCCTCATCCTTATTGTAATTGGGAAAAAATACTAGTCAGAATAGATAGAAACGAATGCATTCTGGGATACGTTGCTAGCATGATTGTGTGAACGAAGTGTGAATGAGAGGTCTGGCAGCACGGACCAAGTGAAGGCGGACCCCTGAGTAGCGCATTTCCTGACCGGGCGACCGCGTTCAGGTCGCGAAAAGGGGGAAGCGATTGTCGTCTTGTCTTGTTATTTGTATTCCTTATACGTTTCCAGGGCCGTGAGGACCCCTTACCCACGGTCCGCCCTCCTTTTCCCTTTTGTCTGTTGTTGCGCGCACACATCGAAATGGGAGGGGCGGGGTCTACTAGAAACACTCCATTAGAATGTATGATCGCACATTTTAAAGAGGGATATTCAGGAGACTATGGTATTAAAATGACAGCAGCCCGTTTGCAGATTTTGTGTACTAGGGAGTGGCCCGATCTAGACCCCATCTGGCCCCGAGAGGGAACGTTTAATGTAGAGATTATTCAGTCAGTACATCGTCGAGTGCGGATAGCGCACCCCGATCAGTACCCCTATATAGATTCCTGGTTAAGTATTTGTGAAGATCCGCCCCCCTGGGCGCAGCGCTGTTATGAGGAACAGTGCAGAATAATGTTAGCTAAAACAGATTCTAGTCAGAAAACAGAACAGCCCAAAATGAAAGAGCAGGATAAGAAATCCAGAAAGAAGCCCATCCTGGTAGATCCTGATTCCCCAGAGATAATTCCAAGACAGCCCCGAACCCCAGGTCCAATAAGAGTAGCCCGGCGTCCTGCCCCAGAACCCCAGAGACGGCCGGAGCGGGAGCGGGACCCAACCCCTGATCCCCCTCCTGGAGGGCAGAGAGAGGAATCAGCTGAAGACGAGGATGCCATAAAAAGCGAGTCAGAAGTAGAGGGAGAAGAGGAAGAAAAAGAGAATGTCCAAAGTGAAGATGATAGCGTACAAGCGGTTGCTAGTGCCAGCGCGCCAGCAAAAGATACACCCAAAGTGAAACCTGTTGAGAAAGCAAAAGTAGTCCCCGGGAAGATAATTAAGAAAACAGTCCTTAGATCCCAAAAGACAGCTCCCGCCAAGTTGCTGCCTTTACGGCAAGTCCCTGGAGTGCCCATAAAGAACGATAATGAAGAGGTGGTGGCGGGACCCTTAACTTATGTGTATATTCCCTTCTCAACAACCGATCTGTTAAATTGGAGGTCGCATTATGCCTCCTATACTAGCAAGCCCCAGGAGCTGACAGAATTAGTAACTACTATTATGGAAACCCACCAGCCCACCTGGCCAGATTGCCGTCAGCTCCTGACCACCCTATTCACGACAGAGGAACGAGCACGAATTAGAAAAGCAGCTATTGAGTGGATGTCAGACAACCCTGTAGCTCCGGGGCAGGGACTGAGCAGAATAGACTATCGGGAAGCAGCTCAGAAAGAATTCCCGAATGAAGACCCCCATTGGGACCCAAATACCGAAGAAGGAACCACAGCCCTAGCCCGTTTTCGCCAAGGCTTTCTACAAGGCCTGAAAAGGGGGGGCCAAAAAGCTATGAACCTTTCCAAAGTTGCAGGAGTTATCCAAGGTATAGATGAGAGCCCAGCAGATTTTTATGAAAGACTAACTGAAGCATACAGGATGTATACCCCCTATGATCCCGAGGCACCAGGAAGTTTATGTATGGTGAATTCTGCTTTTGTAAAACAGTCTCAACCAGACATTAGACGTAAATTACAGAAGTTAGAAGGGTTTGCGGGCATGAATGCAACACAGTTACTGGAAGTCGCTCATAAAGTGTATGTGAATCGTGATACTGAAAGACAGAGAGAATGTGATAGAAAGATGAAGAAGAAAGCTGATTTTTTGGCTGCGGCCATAGTTGAACAGAAAAGGGGAGGTGTCCCTAGTCGACGGAGCAGAGGAAGAGGGCGGGGTCAAGGCGGAGGCCGGACCCAGAAGCTAGGCGTGAACCAATGCGCCTACTGCAGAGAAGAAGGACATTGGAGAGATACGTGCCCGCAACTCGGAGACGCCCAGCAAGATGACGACAGCAGTCATCAGTGGCGAGAAGAAAGACGAGGCTATCCCCGAAACCGAGGAGGAGCCAATCGAGAACAATTCCAGCGAGAAAGAGGAGGAGGAGCCATTCAAGCATTGGCCACACCGATCCATGATGAGAATGACGTGGATTAGGACAGACCGGGCTCCAAGTTTGCTTTAGGTCTCCAGGAGCCTATGGTCGGAATACAAATAGGAGACCAAATTATGGACTTTATGGTTGATACTGGAGCACAACATTCAGTAATAGATAAAAAGATAGCCCCATTTTCTACAAAAGCAGTCACCATTATAGGAGCAACTGGTGCCAAAGCTACAAAATCTTTTCTTCAGAATCGTATATGCAGTTTAGGAGGACAGCAAATAACTCATCAATTCCTTTACATGCCCGAGTGTCCAGTGCCACTACTGGGACGAGATATGTTAGCCAAACTCCAAGCACAGATATCCTTCTCGGAACAAGGAGAAATGCAAATGACAGTAAATTCCCAAGCCAAACCAGCAGGAATAATGCTGCTGACAGTTCCCCGAGAAGAAGAATGGAGGTACTACATCGATGATTCTATCCAAGACACTTATTTGGAACAAACTTTAAAGAACATCCATGCACCACCTGGAGTATGGGCAGAAGGCAGTCCCCCAGGCCTAGCCAAGCATATAGCTCCAGTGATTGTAACCCTCAAGCCTAGTGCTACACCAGTGCACGTCAAACAGTACCCTCTCCCAAGAGCTGCAATTGAAGGCATTCATCACCACTTGCAAAGATTGCTCGAGTATGGCCTACTAAAAGTATGTCAATCCCCATGGAACACTCCACTTTTGCCAGTAAAGAAACCTGGGACAGATGACTACCGCCCAGTACAAGATTTAAGAAGAGTAAATGATGCAGTTGAAACTATACATCCAGTTGTACCCAATCCTTACACTCTTCTGGGACTGATACCTGCTGAAGCTACCCATTTCACTGTACTGGATTTGAAAGATGCATTCTTTTGCATAAGATTAGCCCCTGTAAGCCAAATATTGTTTGCATTCGAATGGCAGGACCCCATCTCTGGAAGAGGGGGCCAACTCACCTGGACAAGATTACCCCAAGGATTCAAGAATTCGCCTACCATCTTTAGTGCTGCACTGAATCAAGACCTTTCAAGCTATCCAGTAGCCCCGGGGAAGAGAGTGCTTCTCCAATACGTGGATGATCTGTTGATAGCTGCCATATCAGAAAGTGAATGCATACTAGCCACCAAAGATCTCTTGCAGTTACTAGATGAAGCTGGATACAAAGTTTCCAGAGCAAAAGCACAGCTATGCCAAAAAGAAGTGAAATACTTGGGTTTTCGTATTACCCAAGGAAGCAGAAGATTAGGCAGAGAAAGAAAAGAAGCAGTATGCAGAATTCCAACTCCAACAACCAGAAAGCAAGTCAGAGCCTTTCTGGGAGCGGCAGGATATTGCCGAATCTGGATACCCAACTTTGCCCAAATTGCTAAACCACTGTATGAAGCCACAAAAGGAGAAGAGAAGTCACCACTGGAGTGGGGACTTGAGCAGGATACAGCCTTCCAGAAATTAAAGGAAGAATTGATGTCATCACCAGCACTTGGACTACCAGATGTCCACAAACCTTTCCACTTGTTTGTACATGAAGCACAGGGAAATGCCTTAGGCATGTTGACTCAGAAATTGGGAAATTGGGAGCGACCTGTAGCATACCTATCGAAACAATTGGACCCTGTGGCCAAAGGATGGCCACCTTGCTTGAGAGCAGTTGCAGCTACAGCGCTACTAGTGAGCGAAGCAGACAAGCTCACACTAGGACAGAACATACGAGTCACTGTGCCACATGCAGTCCTTGCCCTTATGGAACAAAAAGCAAATTATTGGCTCACCAATTCCCGAATGTTGAAGTACCAGAGCATGTTATGTGAAAACCCACAGATACAACTGGAAGTGAGTCATGCCTTGAACCCAGCTACCTTGATACCCATCAGTGAAGAACTCCCAGAACATGACTGTATCGAAGTCATGGAAACTGTGTTCTCCAGTCGACCCGACTTGACAGATGTGCCCATAGACAATCCTGACCAGATCTATTACGTTGATGGGAGCAGTCTCATCCTCGATGGACGACGCTGTGCCGGATATGCAGTCGTCACTCAACACGAAGTAGTTGAATCATCAGCTCTAGCCTCCGGCACATCAGCCCAGAAAGCCGAATTGATAGCACTCACCAGAGCATTGCTGTTAGGAGAAAAACTTGTGCTAAATGTATATACAGATTCCAAATATGCCTTCACTACCTTGCATGCCCATGGAGCTCTCTATAAAGAAAGAGGACTCATCACATCCGGAGGAAAATCAGTCAAGTATGGTCCCGAGATATTGATGCTACTTGATGCAGTTTGGGCCCCAACACGTGTAGCTGTCATGCATTGCAGAGGACATCAAGCAGGAAAAGGAGAAGTTGCCCGAGGAAATAGATTTGCAGATGCCTCAGCACGACAAGCAGCTATGACAGGACAGATTGCCCCACAAGCTATGCCAATGCAAGCAGCATTGTTTCCAGTACCTTTGAATCTATGGACACCACGATATACCACCAAAGAATTGGATTACTACTGTAACAAAGAAGATGGAGTACTGAAAGATGGATGGATTGAGCTGCCACCAGAAGAGGGCAGTCAACCCCCTGGACGAATAGTAATTCCTGAACTATTAGGACCATCTTTTGTCAAAGCTTTCCACGAAGCCACCCACTATGGGAAGAGTGCTATGGAAAAAGCACTCAGACCACATTTCTACATCCCTCTGATGACAACCATATCAGCCTCAGTAGCACGTCAATGTCTAACCTGTGCCAAAAATAATGCCAAGCAAGGCCTTATAACGGCACCCCGAGTTCAGTCAGGAGGTGTAACTCCCATGCACAACCTCCAAGTTGATTTTACCGAAATGCCAAGAGCCAATGGGTATCATTACTTATTAGTATTAGTTTGTACTTTCTCTGGGTGGGTAGAAGCCTTCCCAACCAGAACTGAGAAAGCCCGAGAAGTTACCAAAGTCTTAATGAGAGAGATTGTCCCCAGATTCGGAATTCCAGCAGTAATAGGGTCAGACAATGGACCCTCATTTGTCTCCCAAGTTACTCAGCAGTTAGCAAAAGCTTTGCAGATACAATGGAAACGCCACACTGCATACAGACCCCAGAGTTCGGGGAAGGTTGAGCGAATGAATCGTACCTTAAAAGCCCAAATGTCCAAGCTTTGTCAGGAGACACACTTGAAGTGGCCCCAAGTGCTCCCAATAGCCTTACTCAGAATACGCTCAGCTCCTGTAAAGTCAACAGGATTTTCCCCTTTTGAAGTTCTGTATGGTAAACCCCCACCGATAGTGCAGGGAATCAAAGGAAGTTTAGCCCAGATTGGTTCAGAAGTAACCAGACAAGAACTCCTAGCTCTTAGTTTTGTTCTGCAGACTCTCCATACGTGGATCCAAGACCAGTTGCCTATCAACTTGACGGAACTCTTGCATCCCTATCAGCCTGGTACCTCGGTGTGGATCAAAGATTGGAAGAAGACACCGTTGGAACCCCATTGGAAGGGACCGTACACCGTCATCCTGTCTACCCCAACTGCAGTAAAGGTAGCCGAGATCGACGCCTGGATCCACCACAGCAGAGTCAAGCCCGCCGCTGATCCTGAACCAGAGCAGTGGACAGCAGAACAGCATCTTGATGCACCCTTGCGAGTTACTCTGAGACGGCAACCAGCAGCTTAGACACTTCATCACAAGTGCTTTGCAGTAGCCAAGTCTTTCGAAGAGGATTGCTGTTTTCCATGCAGCAACAGTTTTGTTTCAACGAACCCAATTTGCGTGTGATTTGACACACTACTTTGATACTATATTGAACCATAATTCAACACCAACTGAATTGCTAAGTTGGTTAATGTGTACTGGACAACTTGAGGATCTTCAATCAACACTTAGCACCCGTTAAATTGCTTCATTAGCAAACGGGACGAAGAACAGAGAACGTCGTGATCAAGATCAGCAAGCTGAGGATTCAGAAGAACTCCAATCAACATCAACATGCATCTTTACTTTTGTTTTGCTTTGGTTGCCTTCTTTGGAGGTTTTGAACAGACTTATGCTCTACCTCCATGCACTGCCTGCATTACTTCTACTAGAACTGGACTGAAAGTAACTCAGACTTTGCTTTATCATTCTTACTATACCTGCAAGGGAACAGTGACTCGGTGTATCTATAACACCACTGAACTAAATGTTTGCACTCATGGCAAAATCAAAGCATGCTATAATCCGCATCAGAATCCATCCTATTACACGTTGGAAATAAGATGGAAGGATGCAGATGGACCTATACTAGCTGCTACACCACCACTTAAAGACATTACTAAACCTGCTGTTTTGAATTTTGATGCATGTAATGCCATTAATAGAGATAGTTATTCCACCTGTGGTACATGGGAGAAAGCGTATCGGAATGACCATAAGTATATGTGTCCAGAAGGTGCCACAAATTGGTGGAAGTGTACAGGTAAAACGGGATCAGGCTATAGTACTGCACCAGCGGCAGACTACTATTGCCCGTATTGGGGATGTGTTTTTTATGCTACCTGGAATACTGGTATAACTGATGAGAAAATAGATAAACGAATGGCTACCTTAACGAAGCCAACCACAAATGATAAATGTCAGAAAGATGCTTGCAACCCCTTACACTTGCGTATACACAATCCCTATGCTTGGAAACAAGGATACAAGTTTGGTTTGCGTATTGCTGGAGGGGCAATAGATCCAGGAACCATTGTGTATATCAGATTAAATACCCAAGCCCACAAGTCATCTAAATATCATATTCATAATACCTTTTATGAAGCCATGCATGTAAATAAGTTTGAGATCCCTCATCCTTCACAGAATTTATTTTTAGAATTAGCTGGAGCAGTAGTATCTAGTCTTAAGATCTCAGATTGCTATTTCAGTGGCGGAACCCAAATGGGAGACCAGTGGCCATGGGAAGCCCAAGAATTGAATTATTCTTTAGTTTACAATCAGACTGAATTACACAAGACTACCAGTGAGCGGGTATTAGCGCACTCAATCGTTGGACGTCTTTGCTATGCCAGAACTGGACCCCAGTTCACCCAGAAGGTAGGACAGCTGGTCTGTCTTAGCCAGAAGTACTATAATGCCACGACCAAAAAGACAGCATGGTGGTCAGGAATCAGACACCCTGAACCTCCTAACCCATTAGCCAGATTTCCTGAACTTGCTGGTTTATGGACTAACCTTGCCAAAGTCCAAGCCTGGCAAGCCCCACCTGGCCTATATTGGATCTGTGGAAACCGAGCGTATGCACAACTCCCGCCACACTGGGGAGGAGCATGTGTCTTAGGAACCATCAGACCTTCTTTCTTTCTGTTAAACACTGAACACGGAGAACAATTAGGATACCCTGTATACACTACCCACCGACACAAGAGAGCACTAAGACAGAAAAGAGAAGCCTTACAGATAGGCAAGTGGGAGAAGTGGCAAGGTGATGATTGGCCACCAGAAAGAATCATTGAGTATTATGGACCTGCCACTTGGAATGATGATGGTATGTATGGTTATCGTACTCCAATTTATATGATTAATCGTATTATTCGCTTACAAGCAGTAGTTGAAATAATAACTAATGAAACTAGTCATGCTCTTACGCTCTTAGCTAGACAAAGTACTCAGATGCGCACTGCTATATACCAGAACCGCTTAGCACTTGATTATTTGTTAGCAGCTGAAGGAGGAGTATGTGGTAAATTGAATTTAACTAATTGCTGTCTGAAAATAGATGATAAGGGTCAAGTAGTTGAAGAAATTGCTAAAGATATGCAAAGACATGCTTATGTGCCAGTACAGACTTGGCACTCATTGAAATTTCCTAACTGGTTTGCTAACCTCTTTTCATGGGTGGGAGGATTTAAGACTTTCATTGTCTTAGTACTAATTCTTGTTGCTGTTATTTTCTTATTACCATGTTTAATCCCATGTTGTATGCGTTCCATTCATAACACTATTGATAGTACAGTAGAGCGGAAGACCGCAACTAAAATAATGGCTTTGTACAAGGCCAGTCCTAGTCGAAATCCTTCAATCATGATGTGATTCTTCTAAAGGTGATTTAATTCTCACACCTTATTAAGCAATAGGTTGAGATTAATCAAAGGGGGGGAATGTGGCAGGTGAAGGCCTGTGATCCACGGTGTCTGACGTAGGCAGGCAGGCCTAACTAGCTTGACCTGTAAATGAAGCATGTGGAGAGGCACATAGGAATTGCACATCCCCCAATATGCTGCTATTGTAGGATAGAACTCTGTAAGAGAACTAAACTAACTTAGGTAAGCAGAACTGAGAGATGGAAAAATACTGAAAAATGTGTTTAAAAGTTACTGATAAGAAAAAGTACATCTGCAAGGAATATAATTGGGAGTGCTGACAGATGAGTTGCAGAACCCTGCTCCCCTGCATGCACAAATTGGCTCTATGGCCTTGAGAGTGTGAAAGTAACAAGTTGATGAACTGACCATTGTAATTGGGACTAGAAGGGGGGTATGCAGGTGTCATGCCCACTGAAGGGACATAATTGGATAAACTTATCAGTACCGGGACCAATGGAAGGGGTACGGGAGGTACGGGAGGTTACCGGGACCAATGAAATGTTTTTCTATACCTAGAATGGAACAGAAGTCTATAAAAGTTGTTGTAATGCTTGAAAACTTTGCTCAGCCATTTTGAAATTGACTGGTTCGAGACTTGTGCACAAATAAATGATTTGGACCTTCTGAACAGACTCCTGGTATCATTGGTTTGTCTGCGCTTTGCTGCTACAGTACCGATACCGGTGCCAGAGTTGGTGCCGGTACCGGTTGAACTGTCTGACGTGGTTCCGAGGGTGTCGATGCCGCAAGGAGAGCCGCCAGACTGCGTTCAATAGCCAGGAATCTCTGGTCTATCGACGCTGCCGATGCCTGGATGTCGGTACCGGAGGAGACAGCTGGTACCCCAGAGCATGGCACCAGTAGTTCTGCCGAGGTCGAGGCCTCGAGAACATCCTGGAGCCCCGATAATGCTTTGGAAGCCGAAGCCTCCCGCCGGTGCAATTTTGCCGGTGCAGAATCGTCAAGGGCAACACCAGAGGCATCTCGATGCTTAGAAGGAGATCTACCCTTTGAGGACCAGCTGGACTTATGTTTAGTTACCTGAGATCCACGGGAGGAAGAGGAAGCCCCGGAAGACGTCGATGCCAGCGAAGCTGCATCAGAGGGAAACAGGGTACTGAGCTTAGCAGCTCGGTTCTGCCGACCTCTTTTAGACATCATGGCACAGGACATACAATCCGTGATGGAGTGGTCAGGACCTAAACATTTTAGACAAAATTCATGGGTGTCGGGTACCGCCACACTTGGTGCACTTTTTGAAACCTGAAGCAGGTTTCTCCATTAGGAAAAAAGTTTGGGCCTAAGGCCCAAAATGGCGCGTGCACCTGGGAAAGAAACAGGAAAAAGTTTTGTTTTTTTAAAGAACAGAAATAAAGAAAGAAAAAACGGCGGTACCGGTAAAGCGTCGAGGACTGGAGAAAGGCAGTTGGGAAAGGCAGGAAGGCAGCACGCAGGCGCTGTGGGATGCTCCCAAAAGCTTTCTAATTGGACACTGGGGAGCGTTCCCGCGCAGGCTCCATCGGTATGGACAATACCCATATGTGAAGACTACATTCTTGCTTGTTCCTGGAGATAATAGTTATCTCCGAGTTATAATGCCCTGTTCAATGTAATTTCAGTTTGTTCAATGTAAACCGCCTTGATATCATGAAAGGCAGTATATAAGAAATGTTAAATAAATAAATAAATTCGAGCAACTAAAGCAAGTTACTGTAAACCTAGAAGCAAACTGACAAAATAAAGCAAATTGAAAAATAAAGAATAAAAATTTACCAGGATGGGATGGTATTCACATCAGAGTTCTGAAAGAGCTCAAACATAACATAAAAATCTGGGTTAGACCAAAGGTCCATAGAGTCCACTATCCTGTTTTCAACAGGGGCCAATCCGGATCACAAGAACCTGGAGGGATCCTAAGCTATTTACTCCCAGGGATAAGCAATAGCTTTTCCCAGATCTACTTTGCTCTTCAGAAATTTGTACAAACATTTTTTAAATTTAGCTACGCTAACTGCTTTTAACAAATCATCCAGCAACAAATTCTGGAGCAGTGAGTGAAAACATATATCTCCTACTTTTTAAATGTAACTTCATGGTGTCCCCTAGTCTTTGTACTTTTTGAAAGCAAACAACTGATTCACTTTTACCAATCCATCCAGGATTTTATAACCTTTATCATATCTCTCCCTCAGCCATCTCTTCATTAAGTTGAAGAACCCTAACCTCTTTAGCCTTTCCTCATAAGGGTATCATTACATCCGCTTTATCATTTTGGATGCACTTCTCTGTACCTTTTCTAATTCTGCTATATTATTTTGAGATTCCACACAATATTCAGGATGCAGTGTTTGTGTAGTGCTGCATATGCCTTGCAGCGCCTTACAAATGATTAGAATGAATAGTAGTAGACATACTATGAAGTGATATAGAGACATTATGAATTTCTTTTCTTTCTTTTTTTCTTTTTATTTAACACATTTTTTATACCACCATATCTACCAGTCACGGCGGTTCACATGGAACTAATTGCAAACTTGAACTTTACATGGAAGAATATAAAGTAAATTAAATTAAATGAGCTGTACAAGTTAAACTTTCAAACACTTGTACAATATGACAGTAAAACATAACTAGTGCAATATAACAGTAGGACATAATGTATGGGGAACTATGACACAAAAGGTGATGGTACTGGGCTTTTCCTAACTCCTGAAATTTACCTTTTTCGCCATTGCCACACACTGAGCAGAAGATTTCAAAGTATTGTACATGATGACACCTAGATCATTTTTCTAGGTGGTGACATCTGTGACATAGTGGGTCCTTCCAGCTCGTTAGATGAGGCTAAAAAGCCAGGAACAGGAATAGGACTGAGTTGTAAACAAACGCACATGGCTCCTGGTTACCATACCATATTGGCTCCTGGTTACCATTTTTCCATATTACAGAGGCAAGAGAAACGCCCGTGCTACCATTCAGGGAATGAGTCACGAGCTAATGCAGGACACCTGCTAGGGGGTGGAGTTGAGCACTGCCCTAGAATTCACCCTGATAAAGAGAGTTCAGTTGAGCTTATGGAGTTAGAAGAAGAAGAAGAGGAAGAAGGGTTTGGAGAAGGAGTAGGAGCTGAGGCATGTGTGCTGGATAAGGTAGCTAATGAGAGCTACGGTGAAGACAGCAGTGCCAGGAAAAAGCCAGAGTCTCTGTGGAAGGCTGAGACAGAGTCTTTCTTCAGGAAAAGAAAAGAAACCCCAAGGGAAGGATATAATAAGGGCAGAGTGGATTACCTGCAGTATCCAGGGGAACACAGAAGTGAAAGGAAGCCAGGAAGGCAAGTGAAATCTTCTGTGCAAGGCTTAGGTTGGGAACCTACAGCCAGTCCAAAGCCACAAAGAAAACCTCCACCAGCTAGGCTAAAAGGTAAGCCAAAAGGCTGGTATAAAAATAGTTACAGTGACTGTATTTACCCAGAGGGTTGGAGCTGGGAAGAGAATACCTGTGCTGATAACGTTTGTAAAAGCCAGTATTTAACTCAGGAATATCAGGTGAAACCTGAAGCAGTTAGAAAGGGTGTGGCATCAGGAGTGCCGTTACAAACATTTCCTTCTAGTCAGGAAGAGTTAATGGACTTTGAACCTGAGTGTGTGAATATTGATGAAGATATCATGGACTGTACGGTATCGCTTGCTAATGAAATAATCTCATTACGCTGAAGGCATGTTTTGAAAGAGAAAGTACAGCACTACTAGCATTGAGAAGCAGAGAGCTGTGAAGAAACAGCATTGTTACGTTGGAATGCTAGATATCAACCTGTTTATTGCTGAAGTAAGCCTTTTCTGTTAAAGAACCTTTGATTTGTCCTTATGCCAGTAAATACCTGGTTTGTGTTACTTTGTTCATGGTGAAATCCACCCCGGGAGGGGAAATAAAATCCTTTGGCTGCTTAAACCACTTTTCCACAACTGCTCCTCATTGATTCGGTGAAGGGATTACATTTCCCAAAAAGCCCAGCTTCAGGATTTGTAAAGAAGCTGCTTCAGTGGGGAAAAACCACTCACTTAACCTCTACCCACTTATACACAGGGGTTTAAGGAGAGCTGGTGACACATCTAATGTCATTACCATCTTTAAAATTTGCACAGACTCACTTGTCTCTTGTCCCATTGGTTCATAATTTGATAAGCATCTTTTCTTAAAGGCACATATTACAACATAAGAATCTAAGATAGAAACATAGAAACATGATGACAGAAAAAGACCACAAGGCCCATCTAGTCTGTCCTTCCATAACAACTACAACAGTCCACTTTTTACCTTTAGAGATCCTCTGTGTTGGTCCCATGCTTTTTTGAATTCAGTTACTGTCCTCATCTCTACCACCTCCACTGGGAGACTATTCCACGGATCCACTACTCTTTCCGTAAAGAAATATTTCCGCATATCACTCCTGAATCTATCTCCCTTCACCCTCATCCCATGTCCCCTCGTCGCAGAACTTGCTTTCAATTGAAAGAGGCTCTCTCCCTGAACATTTATGCCACGGAGGTATTTAAACATCTCAATCATATCACCTCTATCCCGCCTTTCCTCTAAGGTGTACATATTAAGATCCTTAAGTCTGTCCTCATATGCTTTATAATGAAGACTACTAATCATCTTAGTAGCAACCCTCTGCACCGACTCCATCCTGTTCACATCCTTTTGAAGGTGCGGTCTCCAGAATTGCACACCATACTCCAAATGAGGTCGCACCAAAGACTTATACAGAGGCATTATCACCTCCTTTTTTCTGCTAGCCATTCCTCTCCGTATGCACCCAAGCATCCTTCTAGCTTTTGCCGTCGCCTTTTCTACCTGTTTAGCTACTTTAAGATCATCGGACACAACTACGCCTAGGTCCCGCTCTTCTTTAGTGGACAAAAGTACTTCACCTCCTATGCTGTATTGCTCCCTTGGATTGCTGCAGCCCAAATGCATGACCTTACATTTTTTAACATTAAATCCCAGCTGCCAAATTCTAGACCATTCTTCAAGCTTAGCTAGATCCCTCCTCATGTTATCTACACCTTCCTGGGTGTCTACTTTATTGCAGATTTTGGTATCATCTGCAAAGAGGCAAACCTTACCCGACAGCCCTTCCGCTATATCACTAACAAAGATGTTAAAAAGAATCGTACCAAGGACAGATCCCTGGGGCACACCACTGGTAACATCCTTCTCCTCAGAGTGAGCTCCATTTACTTGTACTCTTTGTCGCCTCCCACCTAACCAATTTCTAACCCAAGCAGTAACTTTAGGGTCCATCCCTAGGGTGCTCAGTTTGTTTATAAGTCGCCTGTGAGGAACAGTGTCAAAGGCTTTACGGAAATCTAAATACACCACATCTAGAGCTCTCCCTCGGTCCAACTCCCTGGTCACCCAGTCAAAGAAATCAATCAGATTTGTCTGACAAGACCTGCCTCTGGTGAATCCATGCTGCCTCGGATCCTGTAATCCGCTGGACTCCAGAAACCTCACTATTTTCTCTTTCAACAGCGTTTCCATTAATTTACTCACCACTGAAGTTAAACTAACCGGCCTGTAGTTTTCAACCACATCCTTACTTCCGCTTTTGTGTAAAGGCACCACATGAGCCTCTCTCCAGTCCTTTGGCACCACTCCCGACTCCAACGAGGCATTGAAAAGGTCAGTCAGTGGAGTTGCTAGAACGTCCCCAAGTTCCCTCAGTATTCTAGGGTGTATCCCATCCGGTCCCATCGCTTTGTCTACTTTAAGTTGAGCTAGTTTCTCACGAACACAGTCTTCTGAAAATTGTTCAAGATGTACCTCGCTTCTGTTCTTATTTGTGGGTGTTTTCTGAGGTCCTGCTCCTGGTTCTTCATCTGTGAACACAGAACAAAAATATTTGTTAAGCAATTCCGCTTTATCCTTATCAGCTTCTACATATTCCCCCCCTGTACCCTTGAGTCTGACAATACCACTTTTGCCCTTCCTCTTCTCACTAATATATCTGAAAAATGTCTTATCCCCCCATTTTATTGCATTGGCTATTTCCTCCTCCTTTTGAATCTTTGCCTTCTTGACTACTTTGCTAGCTTCTCTAAGTTTTTCCAAATACAGATGCCTGTCTTCCTCTCTCTGTGATCTCTTGTATTTCATGAAGGCCTCCCTCTTTTTCTTCACTTTTTCAGCTACTTCCTTCGAAAACCATAGCGGTCTCCTGTTCCTTTTGCCTTTATTTACCATTTTAACAAAAAGGTTGGTTGCCCTTAAAATACCCCCTTTCAGTTTTGCCCACTGTTTTTCTACATCCCCCAGCTGTTCCCATCCCACTAACGACTCCCTGAGGTATTGGCCCATCTTCGCAAAGTTAGTCTTCCTAAAGTCTAAGATCTTCACCTTGGAATGGATTCTAACAGCCCTAGTCCTAATACTGAACCACACCATCTGGTGATCACTGGATGCAAAATGATCTCCCACTACAACATCAGAAACACTTTCACCATTGGTAAGCACCAAGTCCAGTATGGCCCCTTCACGTGTGGGGTCTGTTACCAATTGCCTGAATAGTTCTCCCTGTAGAGAATCCAGGATCTCCTTACTCCTAGATGATACTGCAGCAGGAATGTGCCAATCAACATCTGGCATATTGAAATCTCCTAGCAGTAGCACTTCCCCTTTCCTAGCAATGCTGCGTATGTCTTCAATGAACTCTCTGTCCACCTCTTCCTCTTGTGAGGGAGGTCTGTATATCACACCAATGCAAATAGATTTCTCTTTCCCTCTTTCTAGTTTAACCCACAATGCCTCCTCTCTCCCTTTTAAGCTCTGTAATTCCAAAGCTTTAATAGTAGTTTTTACATATAGTGCTACTCCTCCTCCCCTTCTTCCTACCCTGTCCTTTCTGAATAAAGTATAGCCAGGTATAGTTACATCCCAGTCATGGTTTTCTGTGAACCATGTTTCTGTAACTGCCACTAAATCTAAGTCAGCCACTCCCACCAAAGCTTCAACTTCAGAGATCTTATTTCCCATGCTACGGGCATTAATACACACTGCATACTGCATATTCCATACTGGGTCAGACCAAGGCGTATGTTTACAAAGCAGCAGTAGTGGCCTCCATGCGATATCAGAGTCACCGATATCGCACGGAGGCTGCCACCGCTGCTTTGTAATCATACCACCCAAGGGTCCATCAACCCACTATCTTGTTTCCAACAGTGGTCAATTCAGGTCACAAGTACCTGTCATGTTCTCAAAAGGTATACTAATCCCTGCTTCTTGTTCCTGGGGTAAGCAGTGGATCTTCCCGATCCACTTTAAGACAAAATTAGACTTAGCTGCTAATTGTTCCTTGAGGAACTCCAGTCCAGTCCCGAACCTCTGGGTAGTGCACTTCTTCCAGCAGCTTGGAGAATGAGCATGTCATCTTTTGATAACAGTAGTACTAATACAGCAGTACCACCCTTTCTCACCAGCAACCTGTTCAGATCTATCCTGGAGGGACTGCTTCACTGCGGTGGCCTCCTGAGCACACCCCCTACAGACACATGCCTCTGAGACAGTGCCCCGTCTGGTTTCACAAACCAGATACTGAAGCCTGGCGGGCATCCCAACACTGTGGAGACCCAAGAATGCGTCCTGACACCAGCCAGAAACTGCACAAGCTGGCAAAGGCTGACTGATCTTTCAAACAAGGCAGAAGGCCAACTGGAAGGAAGTATTGCCCCAAAAAGGGCAAGGACCTGCACCCTCCCCCTTCTGTGTGCCTCTGTGCCACTGCTCCTGTCCTTACCTTCCTTATCTTATTCTTCTCAGGTTTTTTTTTTAAACTAAAGGCACTGGAAAAATAAACCCGGGTGCTAGAGAAACAAGGGACACCTTAAACTGAACAAATGTAAAGGAAAATAAAGAAAATAAAGTAAAATGCTGGGCTCTGTCTCCCCTGCACAGCTGCGGGCCTCCTCCACGCAGCTGCAGGCTTGTGTGGGAACTGCTGCCCTGAGCAGACTTCTGTTGGGAGAAAGGTCACAAGCAACACCACCACCCTTCAAACCGCTCCTCACAGTGTGGCACAATGTTCCCCTGACATCCAGCAGCTTACCGCACCGGCAATGAGCTCCTGCGAGGGAAGACCTGCTCCCGTGCCGTGTTTGTTCTTCGGTGTACCTCAGCGCTCAACCTGACAGGAAGGCTTCGGAGCCGTGGGCTCCCCGGGAAAAGGAGCGCTGTCAGTATGGGGAAACTCTGCCTGCGGCTCCTCACTGCACTGTGAGTTCGGGAGCCGCCAGACAAATCACCCCCTGATCACCACCCGACCAACCTGACTGACAAGGGGTAAGCAATCGATCTATGTTTACCCATTCCGCTCCACTCATTATTTTATAGACCTCTATCATATCTCCCCACAGCTGTCTTTTTTCCAAGTTGAAGAGTCCTAACCTTTTAAACCTTTCCTCATAGGGACACCCTTCCATCCCCTTTATCATTTTGGTAGCTCTTCTCTGTACCTTTTCTAATTCTGCTATATCCTTTCTAAAATATGGCAACAAGAACTGCACATAATATTCAGGGTGTAGTTACACCATGGAGCTATACAGAGGCATTATATCATCTTTGCTTTTATTCTCCATTCCTTTCCTTATGATTCCTAGCATTCCATTTGCTTTCTTGGCTGTGGCTGCACACTGGGCAGAGGGTTTCAATGTATTAGCCATGATGATGCCCAGATCCTTTTCCTGGGTGGTGATTCCTACTGTGGAATCTAGCATCGTGGAAACATGCTGCCAAAAGGCTTGGGGGCGTATTTTGGCTGCCTGCTATTGTCCTGCCAGCTGTGGCACAACAACAGCAGACAGCTGAAATGTGCCCCCCAAGCCTTTCCACCCTGTGCGGCTGCACCGCTTGCACAGGTCTAGGTACGGTCCCGTTTGCACATCAAGGAACTAAAAGACAGCAAGAACCAACAGCACAGTTTATAAAACTAAATTATAACTCATTTTTATTTTGTTGTTATAAACTGCGGTATGGTTCAGTAGGTGCAGAGCACAACCAGGACATTCACCCACAGAACTCAATATTTAAAAATAAATCTGATTCTGATCTCACTAACAACCACCACCACTATTCTCCAGTACTAGGCATATTGTGAACTAATACAAAACCGTACAACAAAGAGCAAACCTACCATACCATACCATATCAGCACAAATTCCAAAACTCACATAAGGAGTCCATCCAAAAAAAGCGTCACTGTAAATACTACAGTGGGCCCTGGAACATCCATACACCTATTTGAAAAGCTGAACATGTCAAACTACTACAGTACAGTATAGATCTTTATGTACAAACTCCATGTTAACAGAACACCTGACCTCAGTCACACACTCACAACATCGACCCTCACCACATCAACCCTCACCAAGTACAAAAGAAGTAACCACAATCTAAAATAAAATAAAAATATGTAGACAAAATTTAAATTGAAGCCAGGGAGACTATGATAAAATGAGGAAAACAGTTAAGAAAAAACTAAAAGGAGCAGTTGCAAAGGTTAAAGATGTACATCAAGCTTGGGTGTTGTTGAAAAATACTATCTTGGAAGCCCAGACCAGCTGTATTCCACGCTTTAAGAAAAGTGGAAGGAAGTCCAAAAAACTGCCAGCATGGTTTAAAGGTGAGGTCAGAGAGGCTGTTGTTGCCAAAAAAGCATCTTTCAGAAAATGGAAAAAAAAAGCCAAATGACGAAACCTGGAAACAGCACAAGCACTGGCAAGTCAAATGCAAGGCATTGATAAGGCAGGCAAAGAGAGAATTTGAGAAGAAGCTTGCTGCGGAAGCAAAAACGCGAAATAAAGACCTTTTCAAGTACATTCGTAGCAAAAAACCAGTGAGACAGTCAGTTGGTCCATTAGATGATACAGGGGTTAAAGGAGCACTAAGAGGCGACAAGGCGATAGCGGAGAGACTGAATGAATTCTTTGCTTCGGTCTTTACTGAGGAAGATGTAGGGATGTTACCCATGACTGAAGTGGTATTTAAAGGTGCGGAAGAATTGAAGGAAATAGTGATACATCGGGAAGATGTCTTACAACTATTAGATAAACTGAAGAGTAGCAAATCACCTGGGCCGGATGGTATACATCCAAGGGTGTTGAAAGAACTGAAATATGAGATTGCAGACCTGTTATCAGTAATCTGTGAACTATCATTAAAATCATCTCTAATACCTGAAGATTGGAGGATCGCCAATGTAACACCAATTTTTAAAAAGGGTACAAAGGGGTGATTCAGGAAACTACAGACCGGTGAGCCTGACGTCAGTACCAGGAAAAATGGTAGAAACCATCATAAAGAATAAAATTACTCAGCATGTAGATAGTCATGACCTAATGGGAGACAGCCAACATGGCTTTAGACAAGAAAGATCTTGTCTTACTAATCTGTTATGTTTTTTTGAAGGAGTGAATAAACAGGTGGACAAAGGTGAGTCGGTTGATATTGTGTATCTGGACTTTCAGAAAGCCTTTAACAAGGTCCCTCATCAGAGACTTTTGGCAAAACTAGAGTCATGGGATAGGAGGCAGTGTACTATTATGGATCAGGAACTGGTTAAAAGATAGAAAGCAGAGGGTAGGGCTAAATGGCCAATTTTCCCAATGGAGAAAGGTGAATAGTGGTGTACCCCAGGGATCTGTGCTGGGTCCGCTGCTTTTTGACATGTTCATAAATGACCTGGAAAGTGGAATAACGAGTGAGGTTATCAAATTTGCAGATGACACAAAACTATTTAAAGTTGTTAAAACCCAAGAGGATTGTGAAAAATTGCAAGAGGATCTTGATAAATTGGAAGACTGGGCATCAAAATGGCAGATGAAATTTAATGTGGACAAGTGCAAGGTTATGCACCTAGGGAAGAACAACCCAAACTATGGTTACATGATGCAAGGTTCCACATTAGGAACCACCACCCAGGAAAACGATTTAGGCGTCATTGTGGATACCATGTTAAAACCCTCGGCCCAGTGTGCAGCGGCGGCCAAGAGAGCAAATAGAATGCTAGGTATGATAAGGAAAGGAATGGAAAATAAAACAAAAGATATTATAATGCCTCTATATCGTTCCATGGTGAGACCGCACCTTGAATATTGTGTGCAATTCTGGTCGCCGTATCTTAAAAAGGATATAGCGATTTTAGAAAAGGTTCAGAGAAGAGCCACCAAAATGGTAAAGGGGATGGAAGGATATTCCTATGAAGAAAGGCTAAAAAGGATAGGGCTCTTTAACCTGGAAAAGAGACGGCTGAGGGGAGATATGATAGAAGTCTATAAATTAATGAACGGAATGGAACGGGTAAACGTAGATCGATTGTTTACATTATCATAATATAGAAAGACTAAGGGACATGCAATGAAGCTACAGGGTAAACTATTTAAGACTAATAAAAGAAAATATTTTTTCACTAAACGTGTAATCAAACTCTGGAATTTGTTACCGGAGGATGTAGTAAAGGCTGTTAGTGTAGCTGGGTTTAAAAAAGGTTTGGACAAGTTCCTGGAGGAAAGGTCCATAAACCATTATTAAGAAGTGACCGAAGATATCAATGCTTGACCCAGTACAAGCATTGTGGAACTTGTGTCTCTTGGGGAAACTGCTAGGTACATATGACCTAGATTGGCCACTGTTGGAAACAGAATACTGGGCTTGATGGACCTGGTCTGATCCAATATGGCATATCTTATGTTCTTATGAGTCCACATGCAGTGTAACATCAGATAAATAAGAGATGCAGTTCCCCAATACTGCATAAAATATAAAAATAGCACAAGAGAGGTCACGTGATGCGGACAGGGTAGTGGTCGCATCTTGTGTGCGCTCCGGTACCCCTAGCCCAAAACCGGCGAAATAGCACCGTGTGAAGCCGCAGAAGCGAGTTGAAAGTTTACCTAAGGTGTATTGGAGTGCCTGCAGAGCTCGGCAGTGAGGGTTTGGACGGCGGGAGACATGGCGACGGCGGTTAAAACGGCCCGAAGAGACAGAGAGTGCATGGCCGGCAGCAGCAAGATGGCGGAGTCGGCCGCGGTGCCGAGCTCGCCCAGATCTCCCGCGTTTTTAGATGAGATGTCGGCAGCAGTGGCAGCAGCCTTGTCTTCTCAATTCCAAGCCTTGCATGAGAAGATGGATGGGCTGCAATCCTCAGTGGAGGCATTGGGGAGCAGGCTCCGGGTGGCTGAGGATCGTCTGGGCCAGGCAGAAGAGAAAGCGGAGGCCCTGGCAGACGAGTTGGCCGGCTTAAAAACCCAGGTATGCCTGCAAGAGGCAAAAATCGACAATCTGGAGAACCGGTCCAGACGGAACAACTTACGGTTCCTAGGGGTCCCTGAATCTGTCCCCGACAAAGAGCTGCGGAGCTATTTGGAGGCATTGGTCATGCACGTGTTGGAGGGCTCTGCACTGGGCGATCAACTGAGAATCGAGAGGGTTCACCGTGTGGGCAACAAACAGGCACGGGACAGCCGCCCTAGAATCGTACTTACAAAATTCTTGTACTTCCCTCAAAAGGAAAGGATTCTGCGGGCGGCCCGGCAGAGGGGAGAGATTACATACAATAATACCAAAATCCGAATAGCGCAGGACTACTCTGTAGCGCTAAGCCAGAAATGCAGAGAGTATGCCCCCTTGTGTGAAAAGCTCATCGGCGCTGGGATTCGGTTCTCCGTGCAATATCCTGCCAAGCTACATGTGATGCACGAAGGAGCGCATCATGCCTTTGCATCAGCCGCGGAGGCTGCGACCTACGTAAATCAGATTGCTGCTCCGGTGCGGCCGGCATCGGCGTCCTCCCACTGAGACATTTCACAGTGCTGACTGTTGTTTGGTAATGGATGGGCCCTCTCGTGGGAGGGTGAGCCTGGGCAGCGTGTCGTCGTGGCCTTTGAGAGACGCAGGCCCTGTAGCTAAACTGATCCATGCTCTATGGGCCCCACCGCCACCGACAAGCCTGCCATGCTTGGTTTCTTCCCAATGCAGCTTGGAACACTTTGACTCCATCCAGTGTCGCTTATCACCGGTTCTCCCAGTATAGTTAACTGATGTTGTCTTTGTTTTTAATGTGTTCTGTCCTGTTACTTGTTCCTGCTGCGTGTTTTTTGTGTTTACCATATTATGATGTTTGGGCACCGGAGGATTCTATAGCCATCGAGCCTTTCGGATATCCTTCCTGATTTAATTTTAGGTCAGGAAGGACTACAGTTGTCACTATTTCACCGCTTAATGGCCTACACCAGCTGTCTCCGTCCAATTCTCTGTAAACATAAGGGCCTTTGGAGATTGTGCAGATCTGTGTGTATGTTAAGGCATGCTGGGACGAACATGGGCAGTTGGTGAAGGGCTTTGACGGCATGGGCGCATTTAAATGCTACACTGCCTAAAGCCGTGGATGAGTGAGGGGAGTTCCTTGTAATCTGCATACCCGCATACTTGCGTTGATGGTCAGATGAGCAATTGGTGGATACCCTCACCATAACTTTTATAGTTGGAGGTGCTGTACATACATGCTGCTCTCCCGCGCTATTAGTTTCACATGCATTGCGCTGATTGCCTGCGCCTTTTGCGCAGTGGGGTTGCCCCCAGGGGCTGTGCTCAAAGCATTGTTGAAGTGTCGGGGCGCAATACCAAAGTGCCCTTTAGTGATAGGGATTCTTAAGATGCCCTCCGGCCCCAGCGGCGGCGCATGCAGAGCAGCATTAAAACAGACTGACAGGGGTGTATGCAGAAACGTGTGTAGTTACTGCCCCGTGTGGGACCTATCCTGCCCCTTGTGGAAGACTCCGGTGCCAGATTATCGTAACTTACCCCTTTTTTTTTTTTTCCCAGAAGCAATAGACCGCTCGAAGAACGAGACTGTTGTATTATAGTTTACATGCTGTGAATTCAAATGGAAGCTTTGCCCGCTTTGACTATATCCTGCCTCTAACATGGCCTATATAATATTCTGATAGAATGTAAACAGCGGTATTGGTTTGGTATACTGGCTGTCTAGATCTTCCTTGTGGATACAGAGAGCGCTGCGAGGGAGGGAAGGGGGCGGGGGGGATTTCACGGTGCAACTGCCGGTAAAGGGGCCTAGCAGGGTTTTCTCATGCTGGCTTGGCGCTGCGAAGCACCTGCAGGTTTGCTGTCATATGGTACAGGGCATCTCTTGTCCCCGCCCCCTGTAGAACTTTGGCGGGTGCTGGTGCTCCATTGCTGGATGGGGTAACCCTTGGGGTTGTCTTGGTGATTGTTATGTGTCTCCTTTATTGATGAGGGGGGCCTATAATGTAGGTTGGGGAGGGCACCGGGCCCTGGGGGGCTGTGGATGAACCGAGCCTTTGGGCTCTAGGCTGCGGGGCTATACCTGCTTGGTAGGATAACTGGGCTTAGCCTTTGGGGTAAGGAGGGGGCGGCTAGAGTTTGATTGCGGGATCACAGGCTCCTTTGGGTAGTTGAGGGTTCTGGCCATACTCAGAGGGGCCTCAGTTGGGCTTTCTCTGGAGGGGTTAGGTGGAGAAAGCCTTAAGGTTAGTGAAGTGGATTTGGGGAAATGGGGGTGGGTAATGTAGCCAGGATAGGGGGGTTTCTAAGGAGGGGAGGGGGGTGGGATTGGGGGGAGGGGAGGGGGAGGGAGGGGCGGTGGGAAGAATGGGACCATTGTACTGGTTGGGAAATGGAGATAGGGAACCTAGCAGCGTTTTTGGGGTGGACCTCAGGCTGGGGGGGTTCACCCGACCAATTTCATAGTATCGGACTACATATGGTGGTTTATCGCACCTTAGACTGAAGGTTATCTCTTGGAACGTGTGTGGGATAGGTAACCCTGTTAAAAGTTATAAGGTGTTGCAGTCCTTGGCGAGGTTGAACTGTGACATTGCCATGCTGCAGGAAACCCACCAGACCGCTGAAGAACATGCTAAATTGCAGAGAGTTTGGGTGGGGCAGGCTTGGGGTGCCCCGGCGGTGGGGAAGAAAGGTGGAGTGGTCATTTTGATTCACAAAAGGATACGTTTTGAACGAGTGACGGAATGTGTAGACCCTGCGGGTAGGTATATTTTGCTGCATGGCAATTTGGAAGGGCGCCCGGTGGTGCTGGGTAATTTGTATGGCCCGAATGTTCTGGACAGATCAGTGTACACCCACTTGGCCTCTAGTGTTGAGCAACTGCCCAACGTTCCCTTGCTTTTGGCTGGGGATTTCAACGGGGTATTGGATGTTGGCCTGGATACATCTGGAGATAGGGGGGATAGATGGCGGACCCCGATTACTAAGGCACTTCAAGATTTGCGGTGCCGTCTGGGGCTGGTGGATCCTTGGCGTTTGCTCCACCCCATGGAGTGGGATTTTACTCACCAATCAAGAGCTCATGGTTCGAGTGCGAGAATTGACTATGTGTTAGTTTCAGAGCGGCTTTTTGTGCAGGTTGGGGAAGCGCAGATTGGCCCGACTGAGGTGTCCGATCATGCGCCGGTTTGGGTGGACCTTCAATGGGGGGACCCCGGTGGTTCGCAGAAAATCTGGCGGTTCCCTATGGGACTTTACACGGATATTGAATTCCGTACTTATCTCGGACAGCGTTGGGGGGAGTTTATGGCTGTTCATGAACAACACAGGAACGAGCCAGAGTTGCTTTGGGAAACGGCAAAGGTGGTCTTACGAGGCGATATTATTGCATACGTGGCGCAGAAGCGCAAACTATTGGCGGCATGAATTGTCCAATTGGAGAAGCAAGTAGTAAAGGCTCGGCGGCGATATGCGGGGGATCCTACGGGGGTCAATAAGCGAACACTCTGGGAGGCACAGTCGTCCCTTAATGAACTGCTTCATCAGAGAGCTAAGAAGTCTTTGTTGTACTATAAGTACCAACTTCACCGCTTTGGCGACAAGCCAGGAAAGCTTTTAGCGCGCTGCCTTAGGGGTAGCCAAGGGGCCCGGTCCATAGTGGCGTTGTGTGATGACCAGGGTCATTTACATAAGAATAATCAGGCGATCGCCCAAGTGTTTCGTTCCTTCTTTCAGAAGCTTTACCGGGGGAGCGAGGGTTCTCGGACGCGGATGGAGGCATACCTTCGGGGGGTGCGGCTGCCACAGCTAACAGTGGAACAAAGGTAGGCCTTGGATGCTCCGATCAAAGAGGAGGAAGTACAAAAAGTTATCTTGGGGGCAAGCTGTTATAAGTCACCAGGTCCGGACGGGTTTGGGGCTGAGTTTTACAAGTTGTTAGTAGAACAGGTGACCCCCGCTTTGACAGCGTTGTATCACTGGAGGGTGGAGCAGGGGAGATTCTGTTGGGGATCGAACCATGCATTTATCACTTTAATACCCAAGCCGGGAAAAGACCCTATACAAGCGGCCTCGTATCGACCCATTTCCCTATTGAACTTTGATTTGAAAGTGATGGCCAAGGTGATGGCTGACTGGCTTGCCTCCGTTTTGGGGGACCTGTTACATGACTCGCAGGTCGGCTTTGTTAAGGGACGGTATGCTGTGCGGAATTTGCGGAAAATTTTGGCGTCAATGGAATGGGTACATGAGCGGGATTGGCAGTCCCTGTTGATCAGTTTCGATGCGGAAAAGGCTTTCGACCAGGTCAACTGGGATTACATGAAATTCCTTTTGCCTCGATATGGGCTGGGTGACTCTTTTTGTAGGATGGTAGAGTTGCTCTATGCCAACCCCACGGCTGCCATTTTGTGCAACGGGGTGCTGTCTGCCCCCTTCAATCTCGAGAGAGGTACGCGCCAGGGCTGTCCACTCTCCCCGTTGCTCTTTGTGCTGACCTTAGACCCTTTACTGCGGAGGATAGAGGAGTCTTTGGACATACGGGGAATTCGCAATGGGTCGCATGTCTTTAAGGTGGCCGCTTTTGCGGATAACATATTAGTCCATCTGTTGTCCCCGCAGCAGTCATTGCCTCGTCTGCTTGAAGAATTTTCTCTGTATGGAGCTTTTGCGGGCTTACGCATTAACAGGGATAAATCAGAGGCCCTAGACATTGGGGGTCGGCTTCAGGAGGCTTGGAGAGGGAATTTCCCCTTGCGGTGGGCAGGTGACTCCTTTATATACTTGGGCATCAAGTTAACTAGGGACTTGGCCGCGCTGTACAAAAGGAATTTTGAGAGAATCCTTTTCAAGGTACGCTCGCAATTGCAGGCTTGGGCTCCCCTTCTGTTATCCTTACTGGGCAGGGCTGCAGCGTTGGGAATGGGGATCTTGCCATGGGTGCTCTATTGGCTGCAAACCTTGCCGGTGTGGCTGCTACGCCGTGAGCTGTTGTGTATTGACCATGAATTTCGCGGATTTCTTTGGAGGGGAGCTAGAGCACGCATACCGATGCGCCAACTGCGAGGGGGATGGCGATCTGGCGGGATCGGCGTCCCCGACCTTTGGAAATATGCCTTGGCATGCCAGGCTAGGCACCTGGCAGACTGGCTGGGAGGCACAGATGTTTACACCCCGAGAGAATTCGAGGAGGCCTTTGTGGCGCCGCAGTCCCTATTGGCAGTACTACATCTGCGGCGTACGACCTTGCCGGACCGAGTGATGAAAAGTGTGTTGATCCAAGCGGCGCGACGTACATGGCAGCAATTGAACAAACTGTGGGGTAGTTCTTTGGAGATCTCGAGTTGGCTGCCTTTACGGGGTAATCCCCGGTTTCCGCCGGGGTCGGACTCAGCTTCCTTTCGTCGGTGGGAGCAGGTGGGGATACGGAATCTGGGACATGTAGTCGATTTGGAAGGGCGGTGTAAGGCTCTGGGAGTGTTGTGTAAGGAATATGATCTGTGCCCTGGAACTTCTTTGTTTGCGTACCTGCAACTCTCCTACTATGTGGGTTCTGTCTCAGGGAGGGAATTACAGGTCGAACATTCCACGCGGATTTTAGAATTCTTCACTTTAGGGACGGAGACTCCCCCCACTATAGCGCTGCTAAAAAGAGCACTGGATGCTTGTGATGTGCCCCTAGATTACGCGGTGGAGGAAGCTTCTTGGGCACAGGAACTGGGTTGTAGGATAGCCCCAGGCTCGGTTCGTGCCGCATTAGGCCGGATTGTGCGGCTGGCGGACAGGGCTAGGTGGCGGGAGGTCCAACTTAAATGTATCCTCCGAGCCCACTTCTCTCCGCTGCGCGCACTGCGCAGTCATCTTACTCTGTATGGCGGATGTCCAAAATGTGACTGTATTTTGGCTGATTTGGGGCACATGTGTTGGGGCTGTCCCCATATCCGCGGATGCGGATTGGAAACTATATAGGTGGCTTATTGCAGCAGCAGCTTTGCTGGACGGGGCCGTTAGTGGCGCTGGATCAACTAGGACCACTCCACCCGAAAGGCAGATGGCAGAGAATACTAGTGCGGAAAGCTTGTCTGGTGGGTAAGGTCCCTATACTCCGGCATTGGCGGGAACCGGTGCCCCCCTCTTTTTGGGAGTGGCGGAATGGTTTCCACCAGTTCATGCTGTTGGAACGGCGAAGTGCGAGAAGACACCCTCACAGCTGGGCCTCCTTTCTCCTGGTCTGGATGCCTTATATTCAAAAACTGGGGTCTAAAGCCCGCAGTGAAATACTGCACTTGGGATAGTAGTGGATGGGGATATAGTAGGTTCCCAGAGGATACACTTGGGAGGCTGGGCGGTATTCAGTGGTCTCGGGTTGGGGGGGGGGAATTGGGGGGGCGGGGTTCGTGGGTTATTATTTTGGGTAGTGTTGTATATTTCCTTCTTTACCTGTGTTGTTGTACAGCCCCAGGGAGGTGAACAAGACACAGCCCTGCCCGGGGTATGCTTGCTATATAATGGATATATAATGGAAAATGAAAAATGATTTTGTTTGTATTGCTTTTCCTGTACCTTGTGATTTAATAAACAGATCTTTGAAAAAAAAAATAGCACAAAGTCCAATCACTAAAATTAAATAAAATTATTTTTTCTATCTTTGTCTTCTGACCATTTTATTCTCTGACCATGCTGGTCCCGATCTGAGGCTTCTGCTTTCCTGTCTTATCTTAGCTCTCTTTCTGTGGTCTAAGGTCCATCTGTCATTTCTTATCTCTTCTTTTGTTTTCTTTGCTTCTTTCCATCAGCCTATTTCCAGTCCCCTTAACCCTTCCCAGTATCAGCCCCTTTCCAGTCCTCCCTCCCGGTACCTTCCAATGTCAACTTGCATTCCCATGAATGCCACTGGTGTTCATTTCCTTCCAGTCCCCCTCCTTCCCCACTGTCCAGCCCCTTCTAGTCCAAATACCATCCCAGATATCAGCTCACGTCCACTCTCAGTGCCGCCACCCCCCCCCCCCCGGCAGCTCCCTTCCAGTCGCCCTACCCTCTGTTCATCCCCCTTCCAGTGCCATTTGCATGTCAGCTCCCTTCCAGCCTCCTCCCCATTAACCAACCACCTACCACTCCCAACCCCAAGTGTCAGCTCCCTTCCAGTCCCCCTTCAGTACATCCCAGGTGTCAGCTCCTTTCCAGCCCCCTCCTTCCCCTGTGTCAGCTCTCTTCCTGCCCCCTCCTTTTCCTGGAAGACCCTCTCATTATCTGCTCCCTTCCAGTCCTATTCTACCTTTCTCACGCATCAGCCCATTTGTAGCCCTAGCCCCTAGTTTTCTTCCAGGGCCAGCAGCACTCTCCTCCCCTCCCCCATTAGCCCATTTCCAGTCCTATCCCCCTTATCAGCCCACTCTAGTCCTAGCCCCGAATCTGCCTATTACCAGTCCTAACCCCCACCCGATCAGTCCACTTCCAGTCCTAACCCCCCCATCAGCCAATTTCCAGTCCTAGCCCCCCCATAGTCCATTACCAGTCCTAACCCCCCCATCAGCCCACTTCCAGTCCTAGCCCCCCCCATAGTCCATTACCAATTCTAACACCCCAACAGCCTATTTCCAGTCCTAGCCCCCCACCCAGGGAAATTGAAATTAAAATTTGAAAAACTGGCTCCTGAAGCTGCTGCCACCACCATGGCAGCGGCAGAAGGAAGTGCCCCGCGGCCGCCCCGGCAGAACCCTCCTCTCTCCCTCTGCGCCACTGGCTTTACAGAGAATATGGGACCTAGTGGCAGATAGCCCGGGTTAACCGTTAGCCCAGTTTAGTAAACATAACCCATAGTGTTATTAGAAAAGGTACAGAGAAGAGCCACCAAAATGGTAAATGGGATGGAAGGCTACTCCTATGAAGAGAGGCTACAAAGGTTAGGGCTCTTCAACCTGGAGAGGGTTGCTACTAAAATGATTAATGGGCTTCATTATAAAGCATATGAGGACAGACTTAAGGATCTTAATATGTACACCTTAAAGGAAAGGCGGGATAGAGGTGATATGACTGAGATGTTTAAATACCTCCATGGCATAAATGTTCAGGGAGAGAGCCTCTTTCAATTGAAAGCAAGTTCTGCTACGAGGGGACATGGGATGAGGGTGAAGGGAGATAGATTCAGGAGTGATATGCGGAAATATTTCTTTATGGAAAGAGTAGTGGATCCATGGAATAGTCTCACAGTGGAGGTGGTAGAGATGAGGACAGTAACTGAATTCAAAAAAGCATGGGACCAACACAGAGGATCTCTAAAGGTAAAAAGTGGACTGTTGTAGTTGTTGTTATGGAAGGACAGACTAGATAGGCCATGTGGTCTTTTTCTGTCATCATGTTTCTATGTTTCTGGAAAAGAGAGGGCTGAGGGGAGATATGATAGAAGTCTATAAATTAATGAACGGAGTGGAACGGGTAAACGTAGATCGATTGTTTACGTTACCAGAATATAGAAAGACTAGGGGACATGCAATGAAGCTACAGGGTAAACTATTTAAGACTAATTAAAGAAAATATTTTTTCACTCAACGTGAAATCAAACTCTGGAATTTGTTACCAGAGGATTTAGTAAAGGCTGTTAGTGTAGCTGGGTTTAAAAAAGGTTTGGACAAGTTCCTGGAGGAAAGGTCCATAAACCATTATTAAGAAGGGACCCAGGATATCAATGCTTGACCCAGTACAAGCATTGTGGAACCTGTGTCTTTTGGGGAAACTGCTAGGTACGTATGACCTAGATTGGCCACTGTTGGAAACAGGATACTGGCTTGATGGACCTTGGTCTGACCCAGTATGGCATATCTTATGTTCTTATGACAGCTAAGCACACATAGGCACACCCCAAGTCATGCCCTCATGCACCCTGACAATGACCACCTATATACCCATGCACTGAAGAATCCACACAGCTGCTCTGTGACTACAAATACAAGATCAATATGTGTATGAGGGAGGGGTCACAGGTTCAAGTTCCAGTCTGCGGATCAGGAATGGTAGGTCCAGGTCTAGTGCAAGAGATAAGGGTGTTGGGGCCACTTGGCAATAGTGATCATAGCATGATCGCCTTTGATTTAATTAGTGGAGGAGGGATAGTAAGGAAATCCACAGTACTACCCTTTAACTTTCGAAAGGGAGACTATGATAAAATGAGGAAAACAGTTAAGAAAAAACTAAAAGGAGCAGTTGCAAAGGTTAAAGACGTACATCAAGCTTGGATGTTGTTGAAAAATACTATCTTGGAAGCCCAAACCAGCTGTATTCCACGCTTTAAGAAAAGTGGAAGGAAGTCCAAAAAACTGCCAGCATGGTTTAAAGGTGAGGTCAGAGAGGCTGTTGTTGCCAAAAAAGCATCTTTCAGGAAATGGAAAAAAGAGCCAAATGACGAAACCTGGAAACAGCACAAGCACTGGCAAGTCAAATGCAAGGCATTGATAAGGCAGGCAAGAGAGAATTTGAGAAGAAGCTTGCTGCGGAAGCAAAAACACGAAATAAAGACCTTTTCAAGTACATTCGTAGCAAAAAACCTGTGAGAGAGTCAGTTGGTCCATTAGATGATAAAGGGGTTAAAGGAGCACTAAGAGGCGACAAGGCGATAGCAGAGAGACTGAATGAATTCTTTGCTTCAGTCTTTACTGAGGAAGATGTAGGGATGTTACCCATGACTGAAGTGGTATTTAAAGGTGCGGAAGAATTGAAGGAAATATCGATACATCGGGAAGATGTCTTACAACTATTAGATAAACTGAAGAGTAGCAAATCACCTGGGCCGGATGGTATACATCCAAGGGTGTTGAAAGAACTGAAATATGAGATTGCAGACCTGCTATTAGTAATCTGTGAACTATCATTAAAATCATCTCTAATACCTGAAGATTGGAGGATCGCCAATGTAACACCAATTTTTAAAAAGGGTTCCAGGGGTGATCCGGGAAACTACAGACCGGTGAGCCTCACGTCAGTACCGGGAAAAATGGTAGACACCATCATAAAGAATAAAATTACTCAGCATGTAGATAGTCACGACCTAATGGGAGACAGCCAACATGGCTTTAGACAAGGAAGATCTGTTATGTTTTTTTTGAAGGAGTGAATAAACAGGTGGACAAAGGTGAGTCGGTTGATATTGTGTATCTGGACTTTCAGAAAGCCTTTGACAAGGTCCCTCATCAGTGACTTTTGGCAAAACTAAAGAGTCATGGGATAGGAGGCAGTGTACTATTGTGGATCAGGAACTGGTTAAAAGATAGAAAGCAGAGGGTAGGGCTAAATGGCCAATTTTCCCAATGGAGAAAGGTGAATAGGGTGTACCCCAGGGATCTGTGCTGGGTCCGCTGCTTTTTGACATATTCATAAATGACCTGGAAAGTGGAATAACGAGTGAGGTTATCAAATTTGCAGATGACACAAAACTGGGGGGGAATATGTAGAAGCTGAAGGGGGGGAATATGTAGAAGCTGATAAGGATAAAGCGGAATTGCTTAACAAATATTTTTGTTCTGTGTTCACAGATGAAGAACCAGGAGCAGGACCTCAGAAAACACCCACAAATAAGAACAGAAGCGAGGGACATCTTGAACTATTTTCAGAAGACTGTGTTCGTGAGAAACTAGCTCAACTTAAAGTAGACAAAGCAATGGGACCGGATGGGATACACCCTAGAATACTGAGGGAACTTGGGGACGTTCTAGCAGCTCCACTGACTGACCTTTTCAATGCCTCGTTGGAGTCAGGAGTGGTGCCAAAGGACTGGAGAGAGGCTCATGTGGTGCCTTTACACAAAAGCGGAAGTAAGGATGTGGTTGAAAACTACAGGCCGGTTAGTTTAACTTCGGTGGTGAGTAAATTATTGGAAACGCTGCTGAAAGAGAAAATAGTGAGGTTTCTGGAGTCCAGCGGATTACAGGATCCGAGGCAGCATGGATTCACCAGAGGCAGGTCTTGTCAGACAAATCTGATTGATTGATTTTTTTGACTGGGTGACCAGGGAGTTGGACCGAGGGAGAGCTCTAGATGTGGTGTATTTAGATTTCCGTAAAGCCTTTGACACTGTTCCTCACAGGCGACTTATAAACAAACTGAGCACCCTAGGGATGGACCCTAAAGTTACTGCATGGGTTAGAAATTGGTTGGGTGGGAGGCGACAAAGAGTACAAGTAAATGGAGCTCACTCTGAGGAGAAGGATGTTACCAGTGGTGTGCCCCAGGGATCTGTCCTTGGTCCGATTCTTTTTAACATCTTTGTTAGTGATATAGCGGAAGGGCTGTCGGGTAAGGTTTGCCTCTTTGCGGATGATACCAAAATCTGCAATAGAGTAGACACCCAGGAAGGGGTAGATAACATGAGGAGGGATCTAGCTAAGCTTGAAGAATGGTCTAGAATTTGGCAGCTGGGATTTAATGTTAAAAAATGTAAGGTCATGCATTTGGGCTGCAGCAATCCAAGGGAGCAATACAGTATAGGAGGTGAAGTACTTTTGTCCACTAAAGAAGAGCGGGACCTAGGCGTGGTTGTGTCTGATGATCTTAAAGTAGCTAAACAGGTGGAAAAGGCGACAGCAAAAGCTAGAAGGATGCTTGGGTGCATACGGAGAGGAATGGCTAGCAGAAAAAAGGAGGTGATAATGCCTCTGTATAAGTCTTTGGTGCGACCTCATTTGGAGTATGGTGTGCAATTCTGGAGACCGCACCTTCAAAAGGATGTGAACAGGATGGAGTCGGTGCAGAGGGTTGCTACCAAAATGATTAATGGGCTTCATTATAAAGCATATGAGGACAGACTTAAGGATCTTAATATGTACACCTTAGAGGAAAGGCGGGATAGAGGTGATATGATTGAGATGTTTAAATACCTCCGTGGCATAAATGTTCAGGGAGAGAGCCTCTTTCAATTGAAAGCAAGTTCTGCTACGAGGGGACATGGGATGAGGGTGAAGGGAGATAGATTCAGGAGTGATATGCGTAAATATTTCTTTACGGAAAGAGTAGTGGATCCGTGGAATAGTCTCCCAGTGGAGGTGGTAGAGATGAGGACAGTAACTGAATTCAAGAAAGCATGGGACCAACACAGAGGATCTCTAAAGGCAAAAAGTGGACTGTTGTAGTTGTTATGGAAGGACAGACTAGATAGGCCATGTGGTCTTTTTCTGTCGTCATATTTCTATGTTTCTATGTTTCTATTTAAAGTTGTTAAAACCCAAGAGGATTGTGAAAAATTGCAAGAGGATCTTGATAAATTGGAAGACTGGGCATCAAAATGGCAGATGAAATTTAATGTGGACAAGTGCAAGGTTATGCACCTAGGGAAGAACAACCCAAACTATGGTTACACGATGCGAGGTTCCACATTAGGAACCACCACCCAGGAAAAAGATTTAGGCGTCATTGTGGATACCATGTTAAAACCCTCGGCCCAGTGTGCAGCGGTAGCCAAGAGAGCAAATAGAATGCTAGGTATGATAAGGAAAGGAATGGAAAATAAAACAAAAGATATTATAATGCCTCTATATCGTTCCATGGTGAGACCGCACCTTGAATATTGTGTGCAATTCTGGTCGCCGTATCTTAAAAAGGATATAGCGATTTTAGAAAAGGTTCAGAGAAGAGCCACCAAAATGGTAAAGGGGATGGAAGGATACTCCTATGAGGAAAAGCTAAAAAGGTTAGGGCTCTTTAACCTGGAAAAGAGACGGCTGAGGGGAGATATGATAGAAGTCTATAAATTAATGAACGGAGTGGAACGGGTAAACGTAGATCGATTGTTTACCTTATCAGAATATAGAAAGACTAGGAGACATGCAATGAAGCTACAGGGTAAACTATTTAAGACTAATAAAAGAAAATATTTTTTCACTCAACGTGTAATCAAACTCTGGAATTTGTTACCGGAGGATGTAGTAAAGGCTGTTAGTGTAGCTGGGTTTAAAAAAGGTTTGGACAAGTTCCTGGAGAAAAGGTCCATAAACCATTATTAAGAAGTGACCGAAGATATCAATGCTTGACCCAGTACAAGCATTGTGGAACTTGTGTCTCTTGGGGAAACTGCTAGGTACATATGACCTAGATTGGCCATTGTTGGAAATAGAATACTGGGCTTGATGGACCTTGGTCTGACCCAGTATGGCATATCTTATGTTCAGGTGTGTTAACTTTATCATACCTTCCAGGAACAGAAGCAACTTCCCCACATTTCGTCCAGCATGGCTCCCCACACCCAGATGTCAAGTGGATCAACTGCAAAATGTAAGGCTAGATGGCAGAGCATGCTAACAGCACCGGCACACTGAGCGGGTGTTGATAGTGCCCGTAATGTGGAGGTGTTCACTATGGATAAGCATTACAGGAGGCATAAAGGGCAAGTAACAATGGCAATGTGCACCACTTTTTGAGAGCAGGGTCCAGTGTGTGTGTGTGTGTGCCCGGAGGATTGTGAACGGCTGCAATGCATGTGATGGTCAGGCTTTATGTCTGCATACAACATGCTGCAGTTCAGCTCTTCAGCAAATCTATAGACAGTGTGAGGCCCTATGTACAAGCTGCCATGCTTCGATACGCTCTTGAGGGGAGGGGTATCAACTGCGTCTGTGGTGTGGGTGAGTGCATGTACTGCATTGATTACTTTGACAGGGTCCAGTGCAAGGGACATAACATGATGTGGATTTACAAGCATGGCACAATGTGCTATGCTCACTGCCATGTGCTGTATAGGGGGACAAAGTGTTTGGGATATGTGCATTCCTGTTACACAAGTCCCAAGTCAAAAGGCTAAGCAAATGAAGGGATGAGGATTCTGGGCAAATGTCAAAAACAGCACAGGATGTATATGAGTCAGAGGCATGACCAGGGTGCACACATCATTCAATACTGAGAGGCCACTCTCACTCTGACCGGGCTCCGACCTTGTTACGGCTATATATCCACATTGTTCTATATATTTATTAGTCTCAAGCTACAGTCATGTGGCTGCAGTTACTTTCTTGGCAGTCCAATCAATGCCCCGGCTGCTGGATGTCCATGCTGTTTGTACAAAGCCAGTGTACACTTAGGGGCTTGTTTACAAAGCCGCGGTAGTGGTTCGCGATCGCGATCGCAGCCGCGGCCCCATTGAAATCAATGGGGCCGCGGCTCCGATTACGATTGCAAACCGCTACCGCGGCTTTGTAAACAAGCCCCTTAGTTGCTCTGTGCACATGCAGTGTGTGATGACTAGCAGACTGGGCACGGTTGAGATGTGAATGATGGACACAGCCCTGTGGTGGTGAACACATTCAGACTGACTGTAATAGATTGGAAATCCTTGAAAGTAAGGCAGGCAGCTCTTCTGGGGCCAATCACTATGGTTTTCGCAGGCCCCCCAGTTTGGTGTCAACACCCCTCCTCCTGCCTAGACACAGGTCACTGGAATTGTGTTCCTTGGGAACAGCTGCCACGACCTTGGGGACTGCCATGTAATATTATAGGAGATTCCCTGGAAAAAAAGAGCAGGACACAAGGCACAGATATGACAGGACACTCTTGCATGCTTCATTTGTGCAGACAACAATGTGACTTGGAGCACACATTGCAGACAATATCTGCAGCACATTGTCAGTGATCTAGATCTGTCCCGGACCTGACAGTGCAGGCCCTGGGGACCAGGTGAGGTGTGCCCACCCCCCTTCACATTCAGGGTGACATTACGAACCGGTCAGTAGCACAGTTTACAACTGTTCTGTGCTAGAAGTACCAAATGTCCCTGAGTATTTCTGGTCTGATGTGATGAATCACAGCATTCTCCTTTTGGTGATCTAATGCAGAAAGCTAGTCAGAGTGTGCAGTGCATCATGGATAATGGAGGGGCTAAGCTATACCGGCACACAAAGAGGGAATTGCAGCCACAGTGGTGATGGTGGTCAAAGTGGCATTGCCCAGTATTTACTTGTCATCTATGCTGGTGGGAGATGTGTACATGGCCAACTGCGGTGGCCAAGATGGTCTGCAATGAATCGCATGGCTCAGTACTGTAGGCAGGCCCTAGGCGTGGTGTACCACAGTCTCATAACGTGCCAGCCACGTTGTTTCATGTCCTGGATTTCACCCATTGCAGGCAGAGACCTGCAGTCTTCTTTGATTCAGGGCACTGGTGTGCCGGATGGTATGGAAGTATAGTGTAATGGTTAGAGCGATGGCTCAATCAGAGATGAATAAGGGTTCTATTCCCACTTGTTCTCTTTGTGACTGGGGGATACTCAGTGCATTTCGATGCCAGGAACAGGGTCTGCTTTAACTGGTGGTCACACATTCTGATGCTTTTTGTTGTTTCAATAGCACATTGGGTCTGTATACATGCTGTTCGCTATTATGCCCTTCTGTGAGCATGACTTTCTTGCTTTTGCTGCAGGCCATTGCAGAGGGTAAGACATGTTCACCCTGCAAATGTATGGAACCTGAGTGGAGGAGTTGCCTAATGGTTAGATCACTGATTTTGGAACCTGGGGACCAGGGTTTGATTCCCACCTGCATTCCCTATGTGACTGGTGGGAACATTTTCCAGAGGCTTTTTATGTATGCTACATCCTTCATAGCATGATCTCTATGCCTGGTGCCCTTGGACAAGTCACATTGCCCTGTTTTGTTTTTACCAAGTTTAGGCTACAATGTGCACCACTTTGACATAATCCACTTTCATTGATACATATGTACAGTACAGAACAAACATGAATCGACTATTTCATCATCACTGTGACTATACAGCTTTGCCTCCATTACATGCAGCCATATCCTATCCCTGGATTGGCAACCAGCAGGGATCATCACACTTCCTGACTTGCTCCATATGAAAAGTATGAGCCAACCTTGTCAAGTTGTTGTATACAGAATTGTCTGGAGAGTTAATGGTGGTTAGGAGGCCGGGACAGTTGTGAGCGCACATAGCTGGTATTGTGGCTTTCCACGTGGCACAGGCATACTTTTCCCCCACATACAAGTACATAAGTGATGGCACATGAAGTACATTGGTGCAGCAAGCCCATACCACACTGTCATCTACCGCCATCCTTCCTTCAGCCCATCCATTAGCCTCTGCTGCCTCTGTGCAATCAGGTATTTTCCTGCCAGCTGCTACACCACGGTCCATGCAGGAACCTTTTCCGCATTTCTATATCTCACTTGCGCCTCTCTTGTGACTGATCTGCACAACATCACTCCTGCTCAGTCATCTTTGTGGTGCTTCTGGTTCCTCAAGGGGGGGGGCATGTCTTCCCCATCCTGTACCATACACTGCCATTACAGCATTTTACATGAACACCCCTCAGTGAATCGGTACTGCTGCCTCACACATGCTTATCCCACTTGCTGACTCCCAGGTAGGGTGCCACGGATCTGTCAGGTCCATCAGCTTCCATCTATCCTGTCATCCATCACTTTTACATTGCATTTCTCTGGGTCTCCCTTATCCAGTGTTAAGGTGACAGCCATTTTCAGATGTTAAGGTGCACACTTGGCACCTTAATGCCCGGTGTCTTGTTAGTGCGTGCTAAGCAGAGCACATCGCCCTTACTGCCGGAACGCCTACTATTCGCCCCCAGCCTTTATCGCACGCAGACACCCTTAACGTTGCTGTTACCGCCCGATCTCCCCTGCTCCCTTACCACCCTTTAGTAAACAGGCCCCTAAATGTTTTAGATCAAACTAGGCACAGACATTTCTCAGCTTAATCAGGACAAACCGTCTTAATGTGCGCTCTGCCACGTTATCACGTGATAAGGTACCTTATCGCACAATAATGGCGCTTTATCGGGCGCAGAGGTACCTTAGCGTGCGATAACGCGCACAGTGGCGCAAATGAGCGGAGGGTGGGGAAGGCTCCCTGAGGGCGGAGGAAGGCTCCCCAGGGGCGGAGAGAGAGGGTCAATGGGCGGAGAGTGGGAGGGGAGAGGCTCCCTGCACACTAACGCTGTGAAATCCGAGGATCAAAACTAACGCCAGTGAAACCCTGGCGTTAAAGCTGATTTAAAGAGAAAAGAAACCATTTCTGTCAGCAATGTACAGCAAAACCAGGGAAACCTACAAAAACTGATAAGTGTGATACATGTGCACGGAACAAAAGGGCAAATAAACAGTGAAAATGAACAGAAGAAAATGTAAAAAAATAATAACCAAGCTGGGCAATAGTGATATCAATGGGAAACATCAAAAAACACTCCTAAGAAAGCTCTAAAAAACAAGATATGAATTTTGGAAGAGTCTATGCTCCGTCCCCATACAAGGTGAATGAGCCCACAGTGAAACAGCGCTGAGCAGGGTTTCCCTCTCCATTGGACAGGTTTCCTATGGCGTGCACATGTTCCGCAACAGCAGGGCGGGCATGTCGGAACGGGCAACTGGACAGATGCTGGAAAAGGGGACACAGAGGGCTGCAGGCGGCACATGCTGTGGTGCAGCTGGGCCACAGTGCGGACTAGGGTGATGCCTAGGTGGCCCATAGGAATGCTGAAACAGTAGAGCAGCCAGACAGCAACTGATGAGGCCCAACATGGGCACGAGTGTGTTTCCCACAGTGTCACAGGAAATAGTACCTAGCAGGTACCCCCAAGGGCACAGAACATTGGTAGGCGGTGCTGGGGGGAAGCTTGGACAGCCATGCAGGCACCCCTACCCCAGAACCCGCACCATAGGCAGCCGCCTACCCGCACACTGGATGGCCTGAGACTGTGCACCACCAGCACAAGGGCATGTCAGCATGGTGGCGGAGGGGTACTGGTGGTGGAGGGGGCAGTGGCAGCTGCCCAGAGCAGAGCATGGCCTAGCCCTGTGTAGGTGGGTGCCATGCACTGCAACAGACAGGCCCTGTCTGACGAACAATCATGGTATCACCAGGGAATGCACTGTCTCTGTGGCAACACGGTGGTGCAGTGCACACAGCCAGTGTGTTCAGGAGCAAAAGGTCACAGGTTCAAGTCCCAGCTGTGGTTCCTGCCAACCCAGTCCCCACATTTTACCCACTACTAAAACGTGCTAATACAGACAGAACCTTTAGTGCAGAGAACGTAAACATGCCCAAACCGCCTACATTTTACCCTACAGAGCACAGACACCATAAACATGCACATTACCTAGAGCAGAGTCTCCCAAAAGCAGTCCTGGAGGGCCAAACACCATTCAGGTTCCATGCTATCTCCAATAAATATGGCTGTGCTGCATTTCTCTGCACCGCCCCCATGGTATGCAGATGTATCTCATGCATATTCATTAGGGACAGCATGAAAACCCGAACAGTGTTTGGCCCAACAGGACTGGAGTTGGGAACCTCTGCCCTAGAGCAGTGGCCAACAGGTGCAGACACACCCGCACCCACAGGCTCCATTATCCAAAGTCACCTGGAGAGGCAGGATTTTGGGCACTCTGTGCATCTCCCAATACTAGCACTTGCATACCTTAGCAATGCCACCCTAAACCTGGGAATACGGTACACATCTATCAAAAGGTTGCTATGATTACTGGCAGATAGCAATTCCTAAGTTACGCACAATTTGCTGATTGAGCTGCATCATAGCAACCTTTCTGATATCTGTGGAGTGTGCTACAGGTCTTGTGTCTGACAGTGTTTACCACCCTGGGGAGTGACTCCTACAGTATTTCATACCATAGCCATGCCTGCACTGTGCCCAGGACTGGTGCGGTGGCCAGGGCTGCCAAACACCTCTATAGTTGCACAATGCTGGCATAGGTGTGGGGAGTGTGTGTCTGTCTATCCAGTGGGTGGTGGCTGCCAACACCCTCCTCAGCCCACACTGCTAGCACTGTTGCCAGTATTGGCCTGCCAATGTGCATAAAGAGGAGCAAGGTACTGTGGGAATAGCCTGGACAGGGTGGCCTGGCCTGGATGCATCAGCACAGGGCATAGGGCAATGGCTCGGACATTGTAGTGCCCGGCCACGACCTGCACCAACAGGGAGGCCACAGCATGTCCTGCTGGGAGGTCACTCTCATCCTGACTGGGCAGTGACCACGGCATGGCTAGGCTCCCCCATAGTGCTATATTGTATTTCTTTTCAGTGAAATATATAGGTTCTCTTCTCTGGGGCCTAATCACCGACTTATCTGCTTGGTGGGTGTGCTCACATCCCAGCTTTTGGGTGCACACATCTCCTCCTGAATCATGCACTGTGGACTAGCTAGCAGACTGTCTGCAGTTATATGTGTATAGCTGGAAGACCTTGCAGGGTGCAGCGGCTGGTGATTCACTGTGCTTGCTGCTGGAGAATGTCAGATGGTGTTGGGGGGCAGCTGAGCATTTCCAGGCCTACTGTCTGCCTGCCATTGCCTTAGGGATGTGTACAGCTCTGCATTGGCTGTCCTGTCTGTTCCCCAGCATGACTGGGGTTGATGGTTCCTCTACTGCCACTGTTGCAGGGAGTAGAATGTGGATCTGTTGGTGGGGGAATCCTGTCTCCCACCCTGAGCCACAGAGGGTGGGTTGGGTGGTGGTACATAATCCGCCTATGGGTCCAAACACCCCTTGTCACTTACATCATGTTACCATGGCACCAAGACAGAATATGCACTGTTCTGGGTGCATCATAGCCCATAAGGGCCAGACCTGATTGACAACTTCAGATAGACACTAATGTATCCTAGGTGTAGTTTGCAGGAACTACCTATCACACACATTAGCTCTGATGGGTACCTGCGACATGGCCTATTTCAGCCATTGAAGGTGCTACGGACCAGGTGCTGGCCGCCCCACCTCACCCTCAGGGTGAGCACAATACCCACACAATGTGATGGTCTGTAGCTACTCTGTGCCAGTAACACACACCGTCGGTACCCCCTACCAGGCTGAGGTGCTGTGGGGTGCATACCCCATCTTGTGATCATCTGTAGACTACTGATATGCATGTGCTGTGTATCATGGGTACGGGTGGGTTGCCCCTATCCTGGTAGCCACAGCAGACTGTTTGTGTGGTGACGTGCAGTCCTTCTGTAGCCAACCAGGGGCTTGTTAGCAGCTGTAGAGCTGTAGCCCACTGGTTACTTCACTGCCTGTGGAGCCAGAGATTATGGGTTCTATCCCACAGTGGGGTTATTTGAAAGGGCTGTCCGAGGCATTGTCTATTTTTAATGTACATTAGTGCTGCCAGCAAAAACACCCTCAGAGTACTGTAACCTTAAGGTGCCTCATAAGGCGCCTTATAGGGTGCCCTATAAGGCGCCTTATAGGGTGCCCTATAAGGCGCCTTATGGGGCGCCCTATAAAGCGCCTTATAAGTTGCCTTATAAGGTGTCCTATAGGGGACATTGTAGGGTGCATTGGCGGACAGTGCACTTTATAATGTGCCCTCTGGAGTGCCTTATAGGTTGCCTTATGCGGCACCTTAGGTTACGCCACTGTGAGGGTGTGTTTACTGGCAGCACTACTTAAAATATATCTACAATGCCTCAAAAATCACTACTTAAACATAAAGGGAGATGCCTCAGCCAGACTTGTTCATTAGGCACACTGGGGGATTGAACTCATGTCCCCAGTACCATCAGTCAGTGTATTAACCATTGTGCTACACCTCTGTTTCTGTGTTTAGATGTTAGCGTGCCTACTTAAGATTACCGCGCATTAACGTGCTTAGTGGCGTCTCGCCCGATAATGTGCACAGCACACGTTATCGCGCGATAATCCCGTTTTGCTATGATAAGACTGACACGCCCACTCCTTTTATGGCAGCCTGCACACTATCGCCGGGCGCACGTTAAGACTGCTTAGTAAACATACCCCATAGAGTCCAATAAGATCATGGCAATAGAGCGAAAGAGTAATAAGAGGGGAGCATATGGAATCGAAGACCAGTTAAATGTTGAATAAGGCCATCATGGCTAGCACTAAGCAGAAATTTCAGTATAGCATGGAATGATTATAAAGCATAGTTACTCATCTGTAACAGGAGATCTCTGGGAACAGCACAAATTTAGTCTGCACATATGGGTGACATTGGATACCGACAGAGCCCGTGCGGGAAGCTCCCCAGCTACCAATAGGAAAGCTTTTGGGAGCACTCTACTGCGCCTGCACCACTGTCTTCCCACTCTCCCAACTCCCTCACCTCAGTTGGTTTTGTAGCTGAAAAGAAGGAGTGAAAAAACAAAAATACAACCCTATAACTCCAATTGGAGGAGGGTGGATTGTGAAGACTAAATTCCTGCTGTTCGCGGAGATCACCTGTTACAGGTAAGTAATTATGCTATCTCCAGGAACAAGCAGGAATATAGTCTTCACATATGGGACTCCCTAGCTCCCAGATCTCAGAAGACTTGAACCAGGTCAGAAAGTTGGACAAGGTGAGATTAACCTGGACTTCCCTGCCAAAGAGATCTAGTAAGAATATAGGGACGGGGGGTGGGTAGGAGTTGTCCTTATGTTCTAAAGAGATGTTGAAGGACCGCCTGACCGAAGGTCGCATCCCGGCGGGAGTCCTTGTCCAAGCAGTAGTGGGCGGCAAAGGTCCAAGCTGCAGCCCGGAAAATTTCATCAATGTCTACTGAACGTAGGTTTGCTACCGACGTTGCCATGGTTCAGACATTATGAGCAGTAACATGCCTGGTGAGGGTAAGGTCTGCTTTGTCATATGCTAGTAATATTCAGTCTGCTATCCATCTGGAGAGCATGCGTTTCGTTACAGGAAAATCCAAGCTGTTGGGGTCAAAGGATACAAATAATTGTGAGGATTTTCAGATATCCTGAATCCTCTGGATATAGAAGGCCAGAGCCCTTTTTTAGTCAAGTGTGTGTAGGGTTGCCTCTGCACGAGAGGCATGAGATCTTGGGAAGAAGACTGGATGGATTACTGATTAATTAATGTGGAAAGATGACACCACCATTGGTAGAAAGTGGGAATGTGTCCAAAAGATGACCTTGTCATGATGGAACCTCGTATATGGTGGATGGGCCACCAAGGCTAGCAGTTCGCTGATGTGTCTGGCTGAGGTCAGGGTGATGAGGAATATTTTATTTATTTATTTAGACAGTTTTGTATACCACCTTATCCTTCAATCAAAGTGGTCACAATACAATTGGGGGATACATTTAACACGAGGGGATATGAGACACATACACTAATACTTACAGGGAACATGGGCAATGGAGGGTTAAGCGGCTTGCCCAAGACCACAAGGAGCACCTGTGGGACTAGAAACCCCAGTCCTTCTGGCCCAAGGTTGCTGTCCTCTAGTGGGATTTGAACCCCTGACCTTCCGGCCTGAGGTAACTTAGAGAGGTAACTTAGAGAGGAGTAGGCCTCTCATAAAACGTGCCACTAGAGGGACTGTGGAGATGGGTTGACCATTGATGAGTTTATGAAAAGCTGCAATAGCACTAAGGTGAACACGCACTGAATTTGTTTTGAGTCCTGAAGAGAACAGATGTAAAAGGTATTCAAGGAGCATAGGTACTGATGCATCAAAAGGATTGTGCTTATTTTGAGAGCACCATGAAGCGTATCTATGCCATTTGAAAGAGTACGTTCGCCTGGAGGAAGGCTTTCTGGAAGAGAGGAGGATGTCTTTGAAAGCTGTAGCTGTAGCTGTAGCTGTCAGGCGGAGAGACTGCAGATTGGGATGCAGGACTGTTCCAGTGCCCTGGAACAGAATACCCGGGTTGGATTTATTTATTTATTTATTTATTTTACATTCTCTTATATACCGCGCTATTCTGCATCAGTGCGGTTTACATTGAACAAACTGAAATTACATTGAACAGGGCATTATAACTTGGAGATAACTATTTTACAGGGAACATGGGCTATGGAGGGTTAAGTGGCTTGCCCAAGACCACAAGGAGCACCTGTGGGACTAGAAACCCCAGTCCTTCCGGCCCAAGGTTGCTGTCCTCTAGTGGGATTTGAACCCCCGACCTTCCGGCCTGAAGTACCTTGCCCCAACCACTAGGCTACTCCTCCACTCCAATGGATCCCAATGGAATCATCAGCCGAGGTAGGAGGGGAAACAAGGCTGATGGAGCCAGCAAGGGGCTATAAGAATCATAGTTCCCTTGTCTGCTTAGAGTTTGAGGAGAGTCTTCGGGATCAGGGGTATGGAGGGAAAGGCATAAAGCAGTCCCCAACCCCAGTGAATTAGGAAGGCATCTGATGCCAGACTGAATTTGGATGGTATCCTGGAGCAGAACTATGGAAGTTGAGAGTTCTGTGGAGTGGCAAAGAGATCTATGACTGGGGTCCCCCAGGTTCGGAAGATCTGTGCCACTGTCTTGTATGAGTGAGCCTCTATCCTTATCCTGTTCGATAATTGTAGTTCCTTTCTTTTTTCTGGGCAGTGGCCCCATTTTTCTTGTTTACAAAATGTACACTGCCTTAATGTTTGAAAGGTGGTATATCAAGCAATGCAATAAACAAACAAATTGTGTCCGGATCTAGGGTCCACTCGTGAGGGTGTAAGATCTGACTCAGTTTGTCCACCGAGTGATTGATCTCTCCTGAAATATAAACTGCACGAAGGTGTATGCGATGGAGAATGGCAAAGTTCCATAGGTAGCAGGCTTCCTGGCAGAGAGGAAGAGAGCCCGTCCCTCCTTGTTTGTTTACGTAAAACATTGCCACTTGATTGTCTGTCCTGACTAGGATCTGACTGTTGGAAAGGTGGTGCTGGAACACTTGGAGGGCATTCGTGATTGCTCAGAACTCAAGGATATAGTAAAAAAGGTTTGGACAAGTTCCTGGAAGAAAGCTCCATAAACTATTATTAAAGTGGACCCGGGAAATCCACCGCTTACCCCAGGACGAGCATTGTGGAAGTTGTGGACTTTGGGAACCTGCTAGGTACTTGTGACCTGGACTGGCCACTGCTGGAAACAGGCTACTGGGCTTGATGGATCTTGGTCTGACTCAGTATGGCATTTCTTATGTTCTTATGAGGTTGATTTGTTGAGTTGATTCCTGGGTAGTCCACAGGCCTTGCGTGGAGATGGAATCTAGATGGGCTCCCCAACCAAGCTTGGATGCATCTGTAGCCAGGGTATGTTGAGGTTGGGACAACCGAAAAGGTGACCCTACAAGAAGATCTGTTGGGGTGCACCACCAGAGAAGTGATTCGGCCAGAAGGCTTGTTACTTGAATGATATCCTGTAAATTCCCTGTGGCCTGTGTCTACTGGGATAAGAGGATCCATTAGTCGCATATGTAGTCTTACATAAGGTATTACATGCACTGTGGATGCCATGTGGCCTAATAGGCACAGAAAGGCATGAGCTGTTGCGGTCTTCTGCTGGCACATGTGGGTGGCTTGGTCCACCAATCTGTTCATGTGGTCCAGAGGAAGGAAGGCCCTGGATTGTTGAGTATCCAATATGGTGCCGGTGAACTCCAGCTTTTAAGTTGAGGTGAGATGGGACTTTGAGAAGTTTATGACAAATCCCAGATGTTCCAATAGTGCAAGAGATTTTTGAAGCGATGAGCAGAGTTCTTGTGGAGAGTCTGCCTTTATCAGCCAGTCGTCTATGGGAAGACGAATATTTTGTTGCTTTGAAGATATGCTACTACTACGGCCATGCAATTTGTGAAGACTCTTGGTGCAGATGCAAGGCCGAAGGGGAGGACCCTGTACTGATAATGGGCTTCTTGACAGGTGAAGCGAAGATACTGCCTGTAGTCTGAGTGAATGAGGATGTGAGTGTAGGCCTCTTTGAGGTCCAGGGAACAGAACCAGTCCTGTTCCTGCGGGTAGGGAAGGAGGGTTCCCAGAGAGATCATTTTGAATTTCTCCTTGACTATTAATTTGTTGAGTTCTCCGAGGCTGAGAATGGGTCTGCAGCCCCCCGATTTCTTTAGAATGAGAAAGTAGGGGGAGTAGAAGCCTTTTAGCAATTGGTTTTGAGGAACTGCTTCTATGGCTCCTGGGGAAAGGAGACGGTCGACCTCCTGTTTGAGCAGGGCATCAAGGGGAAGCTGGGGGGAAGTTCCTGAAAATGTAATTGGTAACCTTTCTGAACTATGGATAGAATTCACTGTTCTGTGGTGATAGAATGACATTGATGTAAGAAATGGCAGAGTCTCCCTGGAATGTTTGGAGGTTCTTGCATGTACAGGGACAGGTTAGCTATGCTCCCTAAATGGGAGTCAAAACCTAGATGCTGCTGGCACCTGGATGACTGGCTGTGATTTGGTTCTCCTGTGCTTCCTGGCCTGCTTGGGACCCTGCTGCTTTTGTTAGGGCTGATAAGCAGGCTGAGAATATGAGGGGTAGAATCTCCACTTCTTTGGATAGAAGGGTCTTTTAACTGCTTTGTGGTGTCAGCAGTTTTCCTGGAGAGCCTTTTAAGAGTTGTGTCATCTGTTTCTAGCTCTCCTGCCTTCTCCCTCCAGTTCTTACCAAAGTAGTTTTCTCCTCTATAGGGAATATTACCAAGCTTGTCCTGGACCCATTGTTCCAGGTCTGATGGCTGAAGCTATGCTATGCGTGCCCCTATGGAGATAGCTGAGGCCCTACTAGTGGATTCAAAGGCGTGGAATGCTGCCCTGTTTACAAACTTTGAAACATTTTGGCTGTGTGCCAGGACAGCCTAAAAAGCAGGTTTCTTCATCAGGAAGGAATGGAAGAAATCCTTTCCAATCCTTATTGAGTTCTTTTAGGAACATTCCTATATAGAGAATGTAAGAGTCGATCCTGCTGGCAAGCATCAAAGCCTGAAAGGATTGGTGAACAAAGGAATCAAGATTCCTAGATTCCCTTCCTGGGGGGTATCAAAGAGTGGTTTTTGCCACTCTTGATCCGACGCATCGCTGATTCAACCACCATAGAGTGGTGTGGTTTTTGAAACCTTGGGCTATACCATGAGAGGGGTCGCCCACATTTGGAGCATCAAGTTGTGGAGGATGTGATGCACCGAGAGGATCGTGGCTTCTTTTGGGGCTGTAAGATACTGGAGGATCTCCAGCTCCTCTGCCCTCGGTTCTGATTCCAATGCAGTAGGAATCAACAAGCCCACCACCATGTCTCAGATAAATTCTTGGAAGGACATGTCTTCCAGTGGTGATTTCCTCTGAGTGCTCGTGGATGGAGGCGAGAGTTCTGAGACAATGTCCTGGAGGTTCATGGAATCAAAGGAGCGGTGGTTGGAATCGGACGTATCAGAGTCCGATTCAGGCGAGTATCGACGATGCTGATGCCTGTATGATCGATGTTGATGCTCCTCAATACCTTCAGGGTGAAGATCTATAGTTCTCATCCATGGGATGTCGGTGGCCGAGACCAATGTCGATGTCGGTACCAAGGCATCGGGCCTCGAGGCAGACTGGGTTGGTGCTGGTGGTGACACTGATGTCGATGCCTAAATCGGTGCCGATGGGGTCACCGACATCGATGCCAAGGTGTGTGGTCCTCTAGCTGTCGGTGCAAGAGGAACTGATGCTGCGAAGAGGGCTGCTAAAGTTCTCTCCAAGGAGAGCATATGTTGATCCAAGGAGGTTGCCTGCATCTGGTCCAACAGAAAAATGGGGCTTGCCGCCACCATACTAGAGCAAGGCATTGGGGCTCTACAGAGGTTGAGGCCTCGGGTGCCTCCCGATTCCCCACCGAGGCTTTGGAGGACGTCTTCCCACTGGGGATGCCTGGGCCGATGTCCAGAGTCGGAAGAGGACAAGCCCAATTAAAAAAGCACTGTTACCACATATTGATAGAAGACCCACTCCAAAACGTGGCATTCTCAGAAACACACTTTATTGAAGAATTCACCAACCAGGGGCGATAAAAGCCAAACCAGACATGGTCGTGTTTCGGCGATGCCTTCTTCAGGCATTTTTGGCACTTTGAAGACAGACATAAATAATTATAAAACATATAAGATGTGAATCAAAATATAAATACTCCTATTAAAAACAAACCATCTATGAGACACAAAAAATCTTAAGTATAAACCATACTATAAGTCATACTATCCATGAATACTAACAATACCATTACATACAGTTGAATAAAGCAGAGTTACTCACCCGTAACAGGTGATCTCCGGGAACAGCAGGAATTTAGTCTTCACATATGGGTATCGTCGGCACCGATGGAGCCTGCGTGGGAACGCTCCCCAGCGTCCAATAGGAAAGCTTTTGGAAGCATCCCATAGTGCTTGCGTACTGCCTTCCCGCCTTTCCAAACTGTCCCTCTCCAGTTGAGTTTATAGCTCAGACAAAAGAGAAAGGGAAAGAGAGAAAGAGAGAGAGATAGAGAGATACAACTCCTAGGGGAGGTGGGTGGGTTGTGAAGACTAAATTCCTGCTGTTCCCGGAGATCACCTGTTACAGGTGAGTAACTACGCTATCTCCAGGAACAAGCAGGAATGTAGTCTTCAAATATGGGGATTCCCTAGCTACAGATGCCAGGGAGATGGCCCCAGAAAGTTGTGTGCCTTTGTGAAAGGGCTCCACTTCCCCCAATGGATCTCTGGCAACCTACCAGGGATGGTGGGTAGGAGTTAATTAAGTGTGGAACAGGTGTTGAAGAACAGCCTGACCAAACAAGGCAACCCGGCGGGAGTCCTTGTCTAAGCAGTAATGGGCTGTGAAGGTATGAACCGAAGCCCAAGTAGCTGCTTGACAGATGTCGTCGATAGACACAGAGTGAAGATGAGCCATTGAGGCTGCCATGGCTCTCACACTGTGAGCTGTGACATGGCCTTCAAGAGGAAGGTTCTTGCTCTCATAGGCAAAAGATATACACTGTGCAATCCAGCTGGACAGTGTCCTTTTGGAGACTGGAAGTCCCAAATGACTAGGATCAAAAGCAACAAAGAGTTGAGAGGACTTTCTATGTTGCTGTGTCCTTTGCAAGTAAAAGGCCAAAGCTCTTTTACAGTCCAAAGTATGAAGATTCCTCTCTGTATTTGAGGCGTGAGGCCTTGGAAAGAATACAGGAAGGTAAACCGCTTGGTTTAAATGAAAAGGCGACACCACCTTTGGCATAAAGTGTGGATGAGTCCTAAGGACTACCTTATCATGATGGAACCTTGTATAAGGAGAATCTGCCACCAACGCTTGCAATTCACTGATGCGACATGCTGATGTGATTGCAATAAGAAAGATAACCTTCCAGGAAAGGAATTTCAAAGAGGTAGTGTCTAATGGTTCAAAGGGCGGTTTCATGAGCTGCCCAAGTACCAGATTTAAGTCCCATGCAACCGGTGGTGGCTTAATGGGAGGCTTAGTTAAAAGAAGGCCTCTCATAAATCTTGCTATGAGAGGATGAGAGGAAATAGGTTGTCCATTTAGAGGCTTGAAAGAAGCTGCAATAGCACTCAAATGGACTCTCACTGAATTGGTCTTAAGCCCTGCATTTGATAAATGAAGGAAATACTCCAGTAATGATTCCAGAGGTATCGCAAGAGGGTTAAGACCCTTCTGCGAGCACCATATGGTAAACCTTTTCCACTTAAATGCATAAGAGCGTCTTGTGGAAGGCTTCCCGAAAGCATGAAGAATATCCTTCACCTGCTGGGAAAGGTTAAGACTGTGAAGTTCTAGGCTTTCAGCAAACAGGCCCTGAGATGCAGAGACTGGGGATTGGGATGCCACAGCATCCCGTCCTCTTGAGAAAGAAGATCTGGAGCAGATCCTAACTCCAGAGGCGCAGCTTGAGAGAGATGTAGGAGCAGAGGGTACCACGGTTGCCATGCCAAAGGGGAGTTATGAGGATCATATGACCTCTGTCTCTCTGAAGCTTGAACAGGGTTTTGAGAATTAGGGGAATGGGTGGAAAGGCATACAGGAAGTCCTGATCCCAATGAAGGAGGAAAGCATCCCTGGACTGACAACCCCGAGCCAATATTCTGGAATAGAACCGGGGAAGTCTTGCATTCAGCGGACTTGCAAAGAGGTCTATGTCCGGGGTTCCCCAAATTTGAAAACTTTGGGCCACCTGATCTGCATGGAGAGACCATTCATGTGGAAGCAGAACTCGACTGAGTCTGTCTGCCCAAGAGTTTTGAATGCCTGGAAGATACACCGCAAGGAGATGAATCTGATGCTCTCTGGCGAGAGACCATAGTCGCAAAGCTTCGCTGCACAGCGACAGAGAGCCTGTTCCGCCCTGCTTGTTCACAGAGAACATGGCTACCTGATTGTCCATTTGAACTAGGACTGTCTTGTAACTGAGCTGGGTGTGAAATACTCGAAGAGCAAGGAAGAGTGCTCTGAGCTCCAGGAGGTTGATATGGAGATAGGCCTCCTGTGGAGTCCAGGTACCCTGGGTAGAGAGGCCATGCAGGTGGGCTCCCCAACCCACCTGTGAAGCATCAGTTGTTAGAGTGGCTTGGGGTGGGGGTGTGCTGAAAAGGAGACCCCACCAGAAGGTTTTTGGGTGACTGCCACCATTGGAGAGACAAAATAAGGCGATCTGAGTTTGCTATTTTGTCTAACAGGCAACCTGAGGCCTGAGTCCACTGAGTGGATAAGGTTCACTGGGCTGCCCTCATATGGAGGCAAGCATTAGGAACCACATTCACGGTGGATGCCATGTGGCCTAGCAACTGTAGCATTTCCCGAGCAGTGAGGTGAGTTTTAGCACTGCTTGGGAAGCTAGCTGCACAATGCGAAGGCAGCGGGGCTGTGGGAGGAAGGCCTTTGTCTGTCTGGTATCCAGAAGAGCTCCTATAAACTCTAGGGATTGAGTGGGAACAAGGTTGGACTTTGGGAAGTTTATGACCAGTCCCAAATACTGAAGGATGCACATTGTGCGAGAGAGAGCAACCCTGGCCTCTGGCTCTGAAGGGGCTCGAATGAGCCAGTCGTCTAAGAACATAAGAACATAAGATATGCCATACTGGGTCAGACCAAGGTCCATCAAGCCCAGTATTCTGTTTCCAACAGTGGCCAATCTAGGTCATACGTACCTAGCAGTTTCCCCAAGGGACACAGGTTCCACAATGCTTGTATTGGTTCAAGCATTGATATCCTGGGTCCCTTCTTAATAATGGTTTATGGACCTTTCCTCCAGGAACTTGTCCAAACCTTTTTTAAACCCAGCTACACTAACAGCCTTTACTACATCCTCCGGTAACAAATTCCAGAGTTTGATTACACGTTGAGTGAAAAAATATTTTCTTTTATTAGTCTTAAATAGTTTACCCTGTAGCTTCATTGCATGTCCCCTAGTCTTTCTATATTCTGATAAGGTAAACAATCGATCTACGTTTACCCGTTCCACTCCGTTCATTAATTTATAGACTTCTATCATATCTCCCCTCAGCCGTCGCATTTCCAGGTTAAAGAGCCCCAACCTTTTTAGCCATTCATAAAAGGAGTATCCTTCCATCCCCTTTACCATTTTGGTGGCTCTTCTCTGAACCTTTTCTAAAATCGCTATATCCTTTTTAAGATACGGCGACCAGAATTGCACACAATATTCAAGGTGCGGTCTCACCATGGAGCATCAATTGTTAGAGTGGCTTGGGGTGGGGGTGTGCTGAAAAGGAGACCCCACCAGAAGACCCCACCAGCTCAGCCCGCAGCAGCTCTCTCAGCCAGAGATCGAGCAGCTGGGGCTGCTTCAAACCGGGACCAGCAGCTTTTTCCTGCCGTTCGGCTGCCCAATCAGGGCAGAGGCAGGCCCTATAAAAGAGCTCCTTCCCAGCACAGGGTCCTCTTCGTTGCCCAGCTCAGCCCGCAGCAGCTCTCTCAGCCGGAGATCGAGCAGCTGGGGCTGCTTCAAACCGGGACCAGCAGCTTTTTCCCGCCGTTCGGCTGCCCAATCGGGGCAGAGGCAGGCCCTATAAAAGAGCTCCTTCCCAGCACAGGGTCCTCTTCGCTGCCCAGCTCAACCCGCAGCAGCTCTCTCAGCCGGAGATCGAGCAGCTGGGGCTGCTTCAAACCGGGACCAGCAGCTTTTCCCCGCCGTTCGGCTGCCCAATCGGGGCAGAGGCAGGCCCTATAAAAGAGCTCCTTCCCAGCACAGGGTCCTCTTCGCTGCCCAGCTCAGCCCGCAGCAGCTCTCTCAGCCGGAGATCGAGCAGCTGGGGCTGCTTCAAACCGGGACCAGCAGCTTTTTCCTGCCGTTCGGCTGCCCAATCGGGGCAGAGGCAGGCCCTATAAAAGAGCTCCTTCCCAGCACAGGGTCCTCTTCGCTGCCCAGCTCAGCCCGCAGCATCTCTCTCAGCCGGAGATCGAGCAGCTGGGGCTGCTTCAAACCGGGACCAGCAGCTTTTTCCCGCCGTTCCGCTGCCCAATCGGGGCAGAGACAGGCCCTCACGTGTGATCAAGCACCACCGACCCCACCGGTGATCCTGCGCTCCGCCTCCAGCCACTCATCCGACCAATCAGGACTGCCCTCTGTGGGCCTGAAAAGAGCGAACCTCTAAGCGTGCCCGCGCTTGCGTGCCCGCGCCTGAGGGCCGCGCAAGAGGGCCCTTTGACACGGCCCTTAGGCTAAGGCGCTTAGTCTACCCTTTTGCACTGAAACAACGAAGAAATATGCAACGTCGAATCCGCATCTACACCTAAGTACAGCTGAGCTCCCCCAGGGTTGAGCTCGCGTACCTCACCCCATCTACAGATCTTCCACCGCAGCAAGTATACCCTCAACAATCTCTAGTTATCTGACTTTCACAACCTAGATCTTGATCTTACTTTACCACTCTGTTTATACTGATAAGCCAGATCAGGTCTCATTGTTTACTGTCATATACTGTCCTTAATTCACCATTTACTGTTGTCAGTAGCTTTCCTACAGTTTTGTTGTCAGCAGCCTATCTTCTTATAATACTTATACCGTTAAACTAGATCAGGTTTCATTGTCAGCTGTTATACAATTTCCTGAATATACTATTTACTGTTGTCAGTAGCGCCCCTATATTACATTAATAATCCTATCAGTAACATATTTTCATTCTATACTGTTGTCAGTAACTATCATATATGTCATTACTGTTGTCAGTAGCATACTGTTGTCAGTAGCATCATTACTGTTGTCAGTAGCATCCCTACTCACTACTGTAGCCAGTAGCTATCACTAAATCCAATACTGTTGTCAGTAGCACTCATTCAATTTTTAATATTGCCTCTAGCAGCTTTCCTTAACCCTGCATAGCCTCATTTGTCAGTGACTTACTGCCTTCTCAAATTATCCAACCTTGTATATAACTGCATAACTCTACTAACAGTAGCTCACATCAAATTCTCCTACAAACTACCAACATACACCATAACGATACAAACAAACACCATGCTACTAAAAGTTTCTTACCTCTTCATATCTCTAACAATCCTAATCGACCTAACTCTAAGTCTCAACTGTAAAAACCACATGACAATCCCTATAATCCATACATCCAATCGAAACAATCTACTTATTGGACACTATCACCCTCACAACCAATCAAAAATAAACTACCACAGACTCATTCAAATAAAACAGACTATCTCACAACACACAGTCCACTCAAACCCCCCTCAACATGCAATGTCATTATCGTGCATCCTTATAAACGCACGATCTTTGAAAAATAAGCTCCCAATTATTAATGACTTGTTATCTGACTTAAAACCTGATATTCTATGTATCACAGAGACATGGCTCTCTGATACTGATACAGTCCTTCTAAACCAACTTGACAACTTAAATTACGATATTACCCACACACATAGATCTAACAAAAAAGGTGGCGGTGTACTGATTATGACAAAAATAAACCTAAAAGCCAAGAAAATTCTATCTAACACCTCCAATAACATTGACACTCTAATAATAGAAATCGGACAACTGAGAATCTGCTTAATATACAGACCTCCTAACCAAAACGCAGACAGTCTTCACTCACTAATTGAACTCCTTAATTCATCAACAGAACAAAACCCCCTAATTATCCTAGGAGATTTCAACCTCCCATCACTTGCAAATACTGATTCCAACCTCTTCCTGGAAACCATAACTGACTTAGACTTCCATCAAATTATAAACATACCAACTCACACTAAAGGTGGTACACTTGACCTTGTCCTCCTTCCTCATTCACTATTTAAACTTTTCAACCCAGACTCCTTACAATGTACTGAAATAACCTGGTCTGATCATCATCTAATTAAAATAAACTTCACTTACAACATTATCGGTGTCATAAAACACACAAGAAATGACCAAACTATAAAATTCAAGAAATTCATTGAAACTGAATTTCTAGACTCTACAATACCCCACCTTTCATCATCTCCAACAGATTTAGATGAAGCAGTCAAAAACTGGCATACCACCATCAGTAATGCAGCCACAATTAATCAAAATAATAAAAAGCCAACCAATACTAAAATCAAAATCACCCCATGGTTCAACAGTACTTTAAAACATATGAAAAGAGATCTAAAAAAAACTAGAAGCCAAATGGCGCAAAACCAAATCCACCATCCACAAAGAATTATATTATAACCACCTCACATTATATAAGGAAACCTTAGACAACACAAAGAAAAACTACTATGCCAGCATCCTATCAAATTCTTATAATAGACCAAGAGAACTATTCTCCATTGTTAGTAACCTAACTAATAACTCACAAACTTCCAGCAAGGAAATCACTGACATCTCAGCACAAACATTAGCTAACTATTACCATAACAAAACAAAACTACAATTCACGACTCCAGACTCTTTCCACAAACCTCATCACCCGATAGACGTATGGTCAGAATTTCACCCTATAATCAAAACATCATTAAAAAATATCATACTCAACCTAAACACCACTACCTCTTACCTAGATCCTTGCCCAGTAATCTGGATAAAAAACACTCTCCCAATCCTTCTTTCATTCATACTCCCCATTGTCAATCTCTCACTACTCCAAGGTTACCTCCCACCCACACTTAAACACGTACAAATAAGACCAATTCTCAAGAACAGCACCCTTGATAAAACCTCACCAAAATCATATAGACCCATCTCAAGTATACCATTCCTAGCAAAAGTAATAGAAAAAACAGTACAAATACAGACGCAGGAGCACCTAGACTCATCTTACCCACTCGACGAACAGCAATATGGTTTTCGCCCAAAGCATGGAGTGGAAACACTCCTCACAGCTCTAACAGATACGCTATTAAGAGGAATCGACAATCACAAACAAGCATTCATTCTATTATTTATTGATATTTCAGCTGCTTTTGATAGCGTCCACCATACCATAATGCTCAATAGTCTGAGTCAAATAGGAATAAATGCCACAGTTCATAAATGGTTCTCCTCTTATCTAGATAATAGGACACAAAATGTACGAATAGGTAATCAAACCTCTGATTCATACAAACTGGAAACCGGTTTACCTCAAGGATCAGCGTTATCAGCACTCCTATTTAACATATACATAAAACCTGTTTGCAATATCTTTAAAAAATTTGGTGTACTCTATCATCTATACGCAGATGATATCATGATGTACATTCCGTTCACGATTCCCAACTTACCGATGCAAACTCTGTCAGATTGCTTCAATGAAGTCACATCCTGGCTAAATACCCACAATCTCCAAATAAATCACTCCAAAACTGAAGTGCTAATCGTCACCAAAAACCAATCCTATACTCCACCTACACACATAACACTTCAAAACCAAGAAATTAAAATAAAAAATGAAGTAAGATATCTAGGTGTTATTCTAGATAAACACCTTACATTAGACACCCACATTAGAAACACCACAAAGAAAATCTATTTCAAACTCAAAATCTTTAAACAACTAAGGGGTTTGTTTACAAAGCCGCAGTAGTGGTTCGCGATCGCGATCGCAGCCGCGGCCCCATTGAAATCAATGGGGCCGCGGCTCCGATTACGATCGCAAACCGCTACCGCGGCTTTGTAAACAAGCCCCTAAGACCCCTTGTATACATACATGATTTCATCAGCATAATTCAAGCCATCATAACCCCCCACTTTGACTTCGCTAACCTAATTTTATTGGGTATAACAAAACAAAACATTAAAAGAATTCAACTTGCCCAGAATGCAGCAGCTCGGATAATAACGAAAGTACACGCACATCAACATATAACACCAATACTAGAATCCCTTCACTGGCTGCCTATACAAAGTAGGATAGTATACAAAACATTGATAACCACATTTAAAACTCTAAACGACATGGCCCCAGTCACCTTAAGTAACCTAATCAGCAAAGAGCACTCAAAATCTACTCAAAGAAAAGGACAAACAAATAAACTAAAAACTCCCAAAGACTTCATAAAAGCAAATAAACTCACAAACAATAGAGCTTTTTCTCATGCAGCTCCAACAATCTGGAATTCCCTCCCAGATGATCTAAGATTGCTAACCGAGATCATCGAATTCCGCAAAAAAGTGAAAACCTATCTCTTTTCTAAACATTACAACAACTCAGATCATCCCTCAATAGACTTAGATAATGGCTAACCAGTTTTTATCTAACAAATCCCAAATGACCTACACATACAATTCTTCATAGCTGATACTGTACTTTGAATAACGCTTAAGCCCCACATAATGTGTATTTGTACATAATGTATATAGTTTACACTGTTCTATACTGTTCTGTATTAACACTAGTTGTTTATCTTATTGTTATTTGGTCATATGATGTTTTATGTAAAACAAACTCCGATTTGTTAACTGTTGTTTATTGTGAACCGCAACTGAACTATGGAAGATGCAGTATATAAATCATTGTTAAATAAATAAATAAATAAATAAATATAGAGGCATTATAATATCTTTTGTTTTATTTTCCATTCCTTTCCTTATCATACCTAGCATTCTATTTGCTCTCTTGGCCGCCGCTGCACACTGGGCCGAGGGTTTTAACATGGTATCCACAATGACGCCTAAATCTTTTTCCTGGGTGGTGGTTCCTAATGTGGAACCTTGCATCGTGTAACCATAGTTTGGGTTGTTCTTCCCTAGGTGCATAACCTTGCACTTCTCCACATTAAATTTCATCTGCCATTTTGATGCCCAGTCTTCCAATTTATCAAGATCCTCTTGCAATTTTCCACAATCCTCCTGGGTTTTAACAACTTTAAATAGTTTTGTGTCATCTGCAAATTTGATAACCTCACTCGTTATTCCACTTTCCAGGTCATTTATGAATATGTCAAAAAGCAGCGGACCCAGCACAGATCCCTGGGGTACACCACTATTCACCTTTCTCCATTGGGAAAATTGGCCATTTAGCCCTACCCTCTGCTTTCTATCTTTTAACCAGTTCCTGATCCACAATAGTACACTGCCTCCTATCCCATGACTCTTTAGTTTTGTCTAAGTAAGGGAAGACGAATATTCCCAGGGTGCGGAGAAATGCTGCTACCACAGCCATGCATTTTGTGAACACCCTTGGTGCAGAGGCCAGGTCAAAAGGAAGAACCCTGTAATTGTAGTGTTTCCCTTGAAACAGAAATTGAAGGAACATTCGGTGAGTTGGATGGATGAGAACATGGGTGTACGCATCTTTGAGATCTAGAGAACAAAGCCAATCCTGACTCTGAAGGTATGGCAACAGAGTTCCTAGAGAAATCATTTTGAACTTCTCTCTGAACAGGAATTTGTTCAATTCTCTGAGGTCTAGAATGGGTCTGTGTCCTCCTGTTTTCTTTGGAATAAGGAAATAGGGGGAGTAAAACCCTGTACCCCGTTGGGGAATGGGTACCTCTTCTATTGCCCCTTGAGCAAGGAGATTCGTGACCTCTTGACCTAACCGGTCGTTGAGAGAGGTCTGAGAATTGAACTGTCTTACAATTGTAGGAGGGGGAATGCTGAGGAAATGAAGCTTGTACCCCTCTCTTACAATAGACAGAGTCCAATTTTCTGCTGTTATCTGACCCCATCTGGGGACAAAATGACATAACCTTCCTGGGATGGTGGAGGGTTCTGAGCCATTCAGGGCCAGGAAGGCAAAGTTCTCTAGACAGGAGTCAAAGCCCCTGTGGAGGTTGAGTCTGCTGAGCCGGTTGAGGCTTAGCTGCTTTTGGTTTCCTTTGTTGCCTAGATTGTTGCTGCTGTCCCTTTTGGGCAGACTGACCAAAACGATGTCCCTGCTGGGTATAGGAGGGATAAAACATTTTCTTCTTGCTGAAGAATGGTTTCTTAGTGGATCTTTTCCTCGCAGGATCAGCTGTAGATTTAGACAATCTATCCAAAGTCATGTTGTCAGCATCTCTCTCATTAGCTTTTTCCTGACAATTCTTGCCAAAGAGATTCTCTCCTGTGCAAGGTATATTCCCCAGTTTGTCCTGTACCCAGATTTCCAAGTCAGATGCCTGGAGCCAGGCAATTCTACCTGCACCTATGACAATAGCAGAGGTTCTGCTTATGCATTCAAAGCAGTCAAAGGCTGCACGATTCACAAACTTGGAAACATCCTGAGCATGTTTAACAGGAGCAAGATAATCTTGCCTTTTATCATCAGGAAGGAGAGAGCTCATAAGCTCTAAGTCTCCTGTGACCTCCTTAAAGAACATTCCCATATACAAGATATAGGAACTGATCCTAGCAGAAAGCATGGAAGCCTGGAAGGATCGACGTCCAAAGGCGTCAAGAGTCCTACACTCACGTCCTGGAGGATTAGATGCATGCCTTTTTGCACTCTTTATCCATCTCATGGCTGATTCCACCACCATGGAATGGTGTGGTAAGTGAGTCTTCTGAAACCCAGGACAAGGAGGAGCTCGATACATGGTGTCGAGTCTTCGAGAGTGAGGAGATGTGGTCAGAGGTGTTTCCCACATCCTTAACATAAGATCATGCAAGATCTCATGAATAGGTAAGGTAGCTGCCTACTTGGGAGCTTTAGGGTATTGCAGGATTTCTAATTCCTTTGCCCTAGGCTCTTTTTCAGGAGCCACTGTGATGGAAAGACCTCGGGCCACATCTCAGATAAAATCCTGAAAGGACATATCCTCTGGTGGAGACATCCTACGCTGAGGAGAAGAGGAATCCTCAGGAAGAAGTACTCTGGTATCGGCAGAGCTTTAGGAGTCTTCAGACTCATCCAAGGATTCGAAGTATCTCTGATCCAGGTGATCGTGCAAGACACGGTACCGGTACCGATCGAAGTCAGCATTGGAGTGGTCCGGTACCGATTTGTCGATGCCGGACAGAGACGCATGACTTGGTCCCGGTAAAATACCTGCCGATGTCGATGCAGTCAGTGCCGGTACCGGAGTCGGTGCCGGTTGAATTGTCTGAATCGGTTTCAGGGGCATCAAGGCCATGAGAAGAGCCGCCAGACTGCGTTCAATAGCCAAGAATCTCTGGTCTATCGACGCTGCCGATGTTTGGGTATCGGTGCCGGATGAAGCGGCCGGAACCCCAGAGCATGGCACTAGTAGGTTTGCTGAGGTTGAAGCCTCGAGAACATCCTGGAGCCCCGTTAGTGCTTCGGAAGCCGAAGCCTCCCGCCGGGGCAATTTTGCCGGTAAAAGTCTCTCAAGGGCAACGCCAGAGGCATCTCAATGTTTAGAAGGAGATCTACCCTTTGAGGACCGGCTGGATTTATGTTTAGTTACCTGAGATCCATGGGAAGAAGATGAAGCCCTGGAAGACGTTGATGCCACAGAGGCTGCATCGGAGGGAAAAAGGGTGCTAAGTTTAGCAGCTCGGTCTTGCTGTCCCTTTTTCAACATCATCCCACAGGCAACACACTCTGAAATAGAGTGGTCAGGACCTAAACATTTGAGGCACCACTCATGGGTGTCGGTGATGGAGATGGTACCGCCACACTTAGAACACTTTTTAAAACTCGAAGCGGGTTTTTCCATTCTGAGGGAAAAAGTTGGGCCTAGTGCCCAAAATGGCGCGTGGCACCTGAGAAGAAAATTACTGGAAAGACTCCAGAAAGAAAGTTTGTTTTTTTTTTTTGAAAAAAAGAAAAGAAGCACTAGCGGTACCGGTATAGCGTTGAGGGAAGGCAGACGCGACCACAAAAAAGAAGAAGGGAATTTTTTCTGCGGTGACAGGATGTGCGACCTATCGGCTCCGCGGAAAACGAAGAACTGGAGAGGGACAGTTGGGAAAGGCGGGAAGGCAGCACGCAGGCGCTGTGGGATGCTCCCAAAAGCTTTCCTATTGGACACTGGGGAGCGTTCCCACGCAGGCTCTGTCGGTGCAGACGATACCCATATGTGAAGACTACATTCCTGCTTGTTCCTGGAGATAAAATATATCATAACTAATATAAATAAGTGTAAATAAATTAGTTAAATAAAATGTAAAAATCAATAAGACCAATAATAAACCAATAGAAATGTGATGTAATCAACTTGTTCATGAACATGTTTATGTTTATGTTTATTAAATTTGATAAAACCGCCTTTCTACTGGAATCAAGGCGGTGTACAATTTTCAAAAAACAAAGGAAAATCAAGGCCAAGGCCAAGAGAAATTGGAAAAGAAATTACAGTTCTTCGACAGGAGAGAAAGGAGAAAAGGAAAGGTAAGACGAGACAGTAGAGCATGCATTCCGGGGTAGAAACAATAGGAAGAGCGAGATAGGTCAAACGAAAGGGGAGGGAAGGTCAAACGCCAGGGAAAACAGGTGGGTCTTCAGGTTTTGCTTGAAAGTGGTGTGGTAGGTTTCTAAACGCAGGGAGGAGGGGAGAGCATTCCAAAAAGCAGGGCCGGCGAAGAAAAAGGCAGAGGAGCGAGTGGATTGTAAGTGGGCAGATGAAGGGGAAGGAAGGGTGAGGCGGTTGAGGTGGAAGGAACGTGGGGTGTACCTGGGAGAGTGCAAGTGGATGAGGTCTGCTAAATGCTGAGGGGTGCTGGTGTAGAGAACTTTGTGGACCAGGATAAGTAGTTTGTATTGGGAGTGGACGAAGATAGGTAACCAGTGGAGACGGAAAAGTAGTGGAGTTACATGGTCGCGGAGGGTGTCGTGTGTGATGAGACGGGCTGCAGTGTTTTGGATTCTTTGAAGTCGAGATGATTGAGTTTTAGGGAGACCGAGAAGGACAGAGTTTGAGAAATCGACGCGTGACATGACTAGAGACAGAGATAGGGTAGTGAGAGCTGCAGAGGAGAGGAAAGGACGGATGGCCCGGATTTGCCGAAGAAAAAAAAAGGATGTTTTGGAAATGTGTGAGATGTGATCCTGAAACGAGAGTTCAGGATCGAAATGAACCCCAAGATAACGGAAAGAGGTGACTAAGGGAACTGAGGTACCAGAGAAGGAAGGGGCGAGTGAGGGAGGGGGAGCACCGTGAGAAAACCAGATTGCAACAGTCTTAGTGAGGTTGAGGTATAAATAAATACTATTATGTATATATAACATAAATAAATAAATAACCTCAAACCAACTGTAGATGTTTCACATTCAAAATGATTCTTTTCCATGGAGTCTAAACTAAGGAAAAGAAATAGCAACAAGTAACATTCAGTGTGTAGACAAGCCATTTTTATATTAAAAAAGAAGAAAAAGGAACAAGAGTGAACCTACTGCGGGTGTCACAGATTCATTTTCTAATGTGACATACCTTAGATATGGGTATAAAGAAATGGTTAAATGAAATGAAAAAAAACTAAGGTGCTGATTTGACCTGTCTATTTGATATCATATATACATATGAAATAGATAATTAAATAAATGCCTCCTGTGTAATGAGCATATATGTATATGAGCATAAATGAATAGAGTGAATTCATGGATTCAAACGTTAATATTTCACATTTCACATGGTCCTTTTCTTTTATTTTCGTCTGACCTCCAGAGTAAAAACAGCAATGAACAACTTACTGAAAGTGAACAAACTCTCTTTTATGAATGAAGAAGCAGGAGTAAAACAGTGGACCTATTACGGGTCCTGGAAATCAATTAGTAATCCAATATAGCATATTTTCCTTAAGCATAGGGACCCAAATTATATGCCTATAGTCATTATCAACAACCTTTCTTTAAAAACAATGGTGTAACATGCAGTTTTAAAATTCTCTGTTGTAATAAAATGATACTGCCATATGGATTCTTCAGCTACCCTAAAATTAAATCACCGAATCATCAAATAAACCTGCCCATGTTATTAGACCCCATGGATTTTATAAAAAAAAGGTAAACAATTCTGACCTTACTCCTTTTCCACTTGTACAACCTCTGGAGCAGTGAAAGTACAAAAAAATGCCAGTATCTGCGCTGTTCATCTTATATTGGCGCCAAAACCAGGCTTGAAAAAAAATAAAGTGCCTAAAAAAACTACATCCTAATCTATATTTAAATGTTTTTAATTTGGACAATAGTCATCTAAAAGAGGGGGGCTGAATAAGAATCAATAAACATGCATTTTTGAATGAGTGAACATTCTGAATGAATTTGAATAAATGAATTTGTAAATGTGGGCTAGAGAATGAGACCAATTTATGCATATCATAGAACAACGAAATGTTCATAGTGATTTTTAATAAGGTATTCTTTAGTTCTCGGCATTGGTTCCTCAGAACAGACTATATTGTGCTTCTGCTTATTTTATAAGCAATAATAAAAATAATAACTAAAATTAAACTTTTGACATATGTTAAAACTATTATCAATTGATCAGCTCCAGCTTATCGGCATCGATGAGGAAGAGCAGGGCTGGTAAGCTCCTCCCTGCTCCCCGATGAGCAGGCCAATCAGCTGACGAAGCACTGCTGCCCCGGGAACTTCAAAAACCTCAGCGTGCCTGCAATCAACCTTTTCGCCAGCTCCAGCTGATTGGAATTGATGAGGAAGAGTAGTGCTGGTAAGCTCCAACCTGCTTCCCGACGACCAGGCCAATCAGCAGACGAAGCACTGCTGCCCCGGGAATTTGAAAAACTTCAGCATGCCTAGGCAGGCCCGCGCCTAAGGGTCTCGCCAGAGGGCCCTTTGGCGAGGAACTTAGGGAGAGGTAAAGATCTTCAATCTGGAACTTCTCATGCCGACCGGACTTCAATACAAATCAAAACCCAAAAGTTTAGTCTACCAAGAAATTCTGTCCAGCGACGCTACCCCAACCCACATGTTTAACCAACACCTCTTATACGGAGAAACATCAAAGGTGAGCTTGTACCTCTCTCCTAAAAGCAACGGCCACTAACTCTTCCTCTGAATCAGTATATGCTATTTATATTACAAATATCGCTGCATTATATCTTTCTTCTTGTTGCTCTCAAATGGATTGCATTACTGCACTCGTCTTTACTACACTGTAAACTTTACCGTTTTACAACTACAGCAGTCTTTACCTAAACTCTGCAATCTGAATATTTAGAGGTACTATTCCTGTCTGTACCTCCGAATATACTTCCATCCTATGTAACTCTGTTGCTTTACCCTAATAATCAGAGCATATATGAACCATACTACAAATATTGCTTCTTTGTATCCCCGTCTCGATGTACCTAAACTGAGCTCATTGTACTGCATTCGCCATTTCTATCTTGTAAACACTGCCTCTCAATCTTAAGGACTCTGTACCTACTTACACACTCACGAACACTACCTTCACAGCCACTGCATGCCGACACCCCCGCACTACCCTACTTGATTGGTTTGCAGTGAAATCCGCTTTGATTCAAGGATAAAGCGGGATATAAATACTTTTAAATAAATAAATATTTAGAGGTACAAGTCCTTCTGTACAACCGATTATAAGTCTACCCTATGTGAACTCTGCTGCATTACCACAAAAATCAGAACATATGTGATTCATGCTGCTTTGTAACTATCATCTTGCTATATTTAAACTTAGCTCATTGTACTGCATTTGCCATTTCTATCTTATATGCCTTGCTGCCACCAATCTTAAGCACTCTGTACCTAAGCTCTACTACCCTGATATTTGTGCCATCGAATATAATTCACACTGAATATATTTCATCCCATGTGTCCCAAGTATATTGCAGCTAAACATATAAACCTGCTATACTGATACAAACCATCACTTTCTTATCCAGATCCACAATAAAACATAGTAACTCTACTGCAACTAAAAATATAAACTTCCCAAACTGCATCTAGCGTCTTTATTCCCATCACAACTCAATTAATTATACACGACTATTTCACATACCCCCACCCCTTCTTGCTTCCCTCAACTAACAAGCACTGCAGCCATCCCCTACTTGAGGTTCTATCTGCATACACACCCCTATAACCTCACTGTTCAAATTACTCTGAATAAACGACCCACCTTGGACAAATAACCCCAATTCTGGATAAAATACACTATGTATATCTTAATCAGTCTAACAAATCTCACCCATGCTCTAAACCCAACTCAATTTCAATACATTCCTACCATCTACACTCCCTTCAGACACCAACCCATCTTCTACTCCCCCCGACATTTCTACACCACTAAACCCAATTTGAATAGACTCATCAACATCCAACTCAGAACAAACCTCAAAACAGTACCAAGCGTAACACCGCCACAACATACAATCTTAAAATGTTACCTCATTAATACAAGGTCCATAAGGAATAAAATATCACTCTTTCAAAATCTGCTAATTGATGACACCCCTGACCTTGTAAGCATAACTGAAACATGGCTCTCAGACACTGATATAGTATTAATAAACCAACTGAAAGCCCCAGGCTATGAAATATTCCACTCTCACAGAATGACAAAAAGAGGTGGAGGAGCTCTCGTGATCATAAAAGAAGACCTGAAAGTCTCACTGATAACATCAAAAAACATAGGTAACACAGACATACTCACTATAAAACTCAAAAGCCTATACCTCTGTTTAATATACAGACCCCTACCTCCAACACAGACAACCTAGACATAATATCAGAAATATTAGGCTCTTCCACCGATAAGAAACCACTTGTCCTTCTAGGCGATCTCAATTTAGTGTCACTATCCCATAATCAGGCCTCAGCTTTCCTAGTCTCTATAAAAGACATGGACCACTACCAAATTGTTGACTCGCAAACATGTTTAGGGGAATACACTTGACCTGGTGTTTCTACATAAGGTAATATTTAATAACTACAATCTCTCCACATTGGAAATATTACCTGTACCCTGGTCAGACCACCACCTTATAAAATTCCAGCTCCCTTTCTATTATGGCTTACTTACAATACCCACACCCTCACCATCACACAGAAAATACAAGAAATTTGACAAAGAGAATTTCTTGAAACAGACTTTTCAACAGCTAACATCAAACCCAATGAGCCTAGACACAGCAATAAGCTCCTGGAATAACACCATATCCCAAGTTTCAATCACAGACTCCCCTCCTCCCCCCTGCCACAAAAAAAAAGCAAAACGCTGCTTGGTTTAGACCAGAACCAAGCAACTGAAAACTGACCTATGCAAAAGTGAGTGTAAATGGCGCTACACAAAATCTACACATCACCAGTTACAATACTTAGCCAAACTAAGACACTACCGTGAGACCCCTTTACCTCCACAAAGAAAGAATACTACTCTACCATCTTATCAAAATCAATGAACCGACCAAGAGAACTGTTTGAAATTGTAAAATCATTAAGCAACACTTCAAACAAAGATACAAATCACCCTGTCATTGATCCCCAAATATTAACAAGTTACTACAAAGAAAAAATAAAAAAACAAAGCCTACCTACCAAATACCATAACAGTCCTTACTTAATAACAAACTTCTCTTGGTCTGACTTTTCCCCTACTTCAAAAGATACTCTTAGTAACTTCATCTCTAAAATTTACATCACCACCTCATAACTTGACCCCTGTCCAGTATGCTGGATAAAAGCAATGAAAGCAGAACTATCCCCCATCATCCTCCCAATTGTGAGCCCCCCCCCCCCTTCCCTAAAGCACGCCTTAATACATCCTATCCTGAAAAATAACACACCGGATAAAAACAACCCTACCTTTTATAGACCCATATCTAGCCTCCCTTTCCTGGCCAAGCTGATAGAAAAGGTAGTACAACTCCAGCTCCAAGATCATATTGATACCTTTGCACCCCTAGATGAACACCCATTTGGCTTTCGTCCTTATGGTGTAGAGACCCTCCTCACTGTCCTGCTTGACCATATCTCACGGGGTATTGACAACACTATACAGGCATTCCTCCTTCTCTTCCTAGATATCACTGCTGCATTCGACAGTATAGACCACCACATCATGCTCACCAGATTACAACAGATAGATATAAAAGGTACAGTACTTCAATGGTTCATCTCATACCTTTCGCACAGAACCCAATAAGTACGTATGGGCCCACACATATCCCAGCACTATAACCAAGAACAAGGACTCCCACAAGGCTCTGTCTTCTTAGCCCTTTTGTTTAACATATACCTATAGCCCATCTGCTCAATCTTCAAGAAATTCCAAGTAAATTACCATATTTACGTGGATGATATTATGATAGACCGCTCATTAAATATCGCTAATCCATTAACTCAACAAATCACAAATTGCCTCTCAGAAGTGGCAGTTTCGCACTCACCCCAAAATCTCATGATCAATTTCAGCAAAACTGAAGCACTTTACATAAATAGGAACCAAAGCTTCACCCTCCCAACACATATTTCAATCCAAAATCAAATCCCTTTCCCGGACGCGTGCTCTCCCAGGAGGGATTGAGCCAGCCTTGTCCCGACGCCTCCAGTGATACCGCGGGCCCAATCGGGGCTCTCCACCCGGACGCCTTCAGCCCAATCGGGGCTCTCCACTCGGACGCATTCAGCCCAATCGGGGCTCGCCACCCGGACGCCTCCAACCTCTCACCTGCCCAATCGGGGCTCTCCACCTAATTTAAAAGCAGGGCACCAGCTGAGATCAGCCCTTTCCCGGACGCGTGCTCTCCCAATACGTCCAATAGGAGGGATTGAGCCAGCCTTGTCCCGACGCCTCCAGTGACATCGCGGACCCAATCGGGGCTCTCCACCAGGACGCCTTCAGCCCAATCGGGGCTTGCCACCCGGACGCCTCCAGCCTCTCGCCTGCCCAATCGGGGCTCTCCACCTAATTTAAAAGCAGGGCATCAGCAAGCGGGCCCGCGCCTGAGGGCCTCGCCAGAGGGCCCGTCGACGTGGCCCTTAGGCGGTGGCCATGTACTCTCCAGGATCCGTTAAACAGCCAAAGAAAGAACAGAAAACCAGGACTCAAACCAGGACGTAAAATGCAGGTACCGTTTAACTCTACATAGCTAGATACCCAATCGTTGCTAGGTAGTTGCACATTACCCTCAGATACACCCACCAAACATTATACTTGATACCTGCTCCATTAACAACCGAGCCTAGCTTGTCGTTCTAACCCTACCTGCTTCATGACCCACTGAGAAGAAGACTTGTGAAGGCCCTCAGGCCACATGCACACTTACGACTGTACTCCTTTGACTATTACAGTCCCTATTTGCTATATTAAACATAGAAACATGATGACAGAAAAAGACCACATGGCCTATCTAGTCTGTCATTCCATAACAACAACTACAACAGTCCACTTTTTACCTTTAGAGATCCTCTGTGTTGGTCCCATGCTTTCTTGAATTCAGTTACTGTCCTCATCTCTACCACCTCCACTGGGAGACTATTCCATGGATCCACTACTCTTTCTGTAAAGAAATATTTCCGCATATCACTCCTGAATCTATCTCCCTTCACCCTCATCCCATGTCCCCTCGTAGCAGAACTTGCTTTCAATTGAAAGAGGCTCTCTCCATGAACATTTATGTCACGGAGGTATTTAAACATCTCAATCATATCAACTCTATCCCGCCTTTCCTCTAAGGTGTACATATTAAGATCCTTAAGTCTGTCCTCATATGCTTTATAATGAAGCCCACTAATCATTTTAGTAGCCACCCACTGCACTGCCTCCATCCTGTTCACATCCTTTTGAAGGTGCGGTCTCCAGAATTGCACAATATACTCCAAATGAGGTCGCACCAAAGACTTATACAGAGGCATTATCACCTCCTTTTTTCTGCTAGCCATTCCTCTCCGTAGGCACCCAAGCATCCTTCTAGCTTTTGCCGTCGCCTTTTCTACCTGTTTAGCTACTTTAAGATTATCAGACACAACCACGCCTAGGTCCCGCTCTTCTTTAGTGGACAAAAGTCCTTCACCTCCTTTACTGTATTGCTCCCGTGGATTGCTGCAGCCCAAATGCATGACCTTACATTTTTTAACATTAAATCCCAGCTGCCAAATTCTAGACCATTCTTCAAGCTTAGCTAGATCCCTCCTCATGTTATCTACACCTTCCTGGGTGTCTACTCTATTGCAGATTTGGGTATCATCTGCAAAGAGGCAAACCTTACCCGACAGTCCTTCCGCTATATCACTAACAAAGATGTTAAAAAGAATCGGACCAAGGACAGATCCCTGGGGCACACCACTGGTAACATCCTTCTCCTCAGAGTGAGCTCCATTTACTTGTACTCTTTGTCGCCTCCCACCCAAACAATTTCTAACCTAAGCAGTAACTTTAGGGTCCATCCCTAGGGTGCTCAGTTTGTTTATAAGTCGCCTGTGAGGAACAGTGTCAAAGGCTTTACTGAAATCTAAATACACCACATCTAGAGCTCTCCCTCGGTCCAACTCCCTGGTCACCCAGTCAAAGAAATCAATCAGATTTGTCTGACAAGACCTGCCTCTGGTGAATCCATGCTGCCTCGGATCCTGTAATCCGCTGGACTCCAGAAACCTCACTATTTTCTCTTTCAGCAGCGTTTCCAAAACTTTACTCACCACCGAAGTTAAACTAACCGGCCTGTAGTTTTCAACCACATCCTTACTTCCGCTTTTGTGTAAAGGCACCACATGAGCCTCTCTCCAGTCCTTTGGCACCACTCCCGACTCCAACGAGGCATTGAAAAGGTCAGTCAGTGGAGTTGCTAGAACGTCCTCAAGTTCCCTCAGTATTCTAGGGTGTATCCCATCCGGTCTCATCGCTTTGTCTACTTTAAGTTGAGCTAGTTTCTCACGAACACAGTCTTCTGAAAATTGTTCAAGATGTCCCTCGCTTCTGTTCCTATTTCTGGGTGTTTTCTGAGGTCCTGGCTCCTGGTTCTTCATCTGTGAACAAAGAACAAAAATATTTGTTAAGCAATTCCGCATTATCCTTATCAGCTTCTACATATTCTCCCCCTGCACCTTTGAGTCTGACAATACCACTTTTGCCCTTCCTATTCTCACTAATATATCTGAAAAATGTCTTATCCCCCCATTTTATTGCACTGGCTATTTCCTCCTCCTTTTGAATCTTTGTCCTTCTTGACTACTTTGCAAGCTTCTCTAAGTTTTTCCAAATACAGATGCCTGTCTTCCTCTCTCTGTGATCTCTTGTATTTCATGAAGGCCTCCCTCTTTTTCTTCACTTTTTCAGCTACTTCTTTGGAAAACCATAGCGGTCTCCTTTTCCTTTTGCCTTTATATACCATTTTAACAAAAAGGTTGGTTGCCCTTAAAATATCCCCTTTCAGTTTTGCCCACTGTTTTTCTACATCCCCCAGCTGTTCCCATCCCACTAACGACTCCCTGAGGTATTGGCCCATCTTCGCAAAGTTAGTCTTCCTAAAGTCTAAGATTCTCACCTTGGAATGGATTCTAACAGCCCTAGTCCTAATACTGAACCACACCATCTGGTGATCACTGGATGCAAAATGATCTCCCACTACAATATCAGAAACACTTTCACCATTGGTAAGCACCAAGTCCAGTATGGTCCCTTCACGTGTGGGGTCTGTTACCAATTGCCTGAATAGTTCTCCCTGTAGAGAATCCAGGATCTCCTTACTTCTAGATGATACTGCAGCAGGAATGTGCCAATCAACATCTGGCATATTGAAATCTCCTATCCGTAGCACTTCCCCTTTCCTAGCAATGCTGCGTATGTCTTCAATTAACTCTCTGTCCACCTCTTCCTCTTGTGAGGGAGGTCTGTATATCACACCAATGCAAATAGATTTCTCTTTCCCTCTTTCTAGTTTAACCCACAATGCCTCCTCTCTCCCTTTTAAGCTCTGTAATTCCAAAGCTTTAATAGTAGTTTTTACATATAGTGCCACTCCTCCTCCCCTTCTTCCTACCCTGTCCTTTCTGAATAAAGTATAGCCAGGTATAGTTACATCCCAGTCATGGTTTTCTGTGAACCATGTTTCTGTAACTGCCACTAAATCCAAGTCAGCCACTCCCACCAAAGCTTCAACATCAGGGATCTTATTTCCCATGCTACGGGCATTTATACACACTGCTTTCCATATGTTACCCCTGTTACCCATTTCCATAAAGGTATTTAATGTATCACCTACCTGGGGGCTTTCACTTACCTGGGGGCTTTCTTCACCCATCTCCAAGGAATCTAGTTTAAAGCCCTCTTCAGTAGATTAGCCAGTCTGATACCAAAGATGCGTTGACCTTTCTTGGGCAGATGGATGCCATCTCTGCTCTGCAACCCTTGGAACAGCATCCCATGGTCTGGGAAACCAAAACGCTCTCGATGACACCATCCACGCAGCCATGCATTCATCTCCAGGATGCGAGCCTCTCTGCCTTGGCCTTTACCCTCAACAGGGAGGATTGAAGAGAACACCACCTGTGCACCTAACTGCTTCACCCTCTGTCCCAAAGCCATGAAGTCACTTTTGATACGTTCCGAGGTATACCTGGCAGTATAATTTGTTCCAACATGGATTAGCAACATTGGGTAATAGTCAGTGGGCTTGATGAGTCTCGGCAAACTCTCCGTAACATCTTGGATTTTGGCACCAGGCAGATAGCATACCTCTCTGGACATCAAGTCTGGTTGGCAGATGGACGCCTCAGTATCCCTCAGAAGAGAGTCTCCAACCACCACTACCCTTCGTTTCCTTCTGGTCACTGATTCTGCAACTTTGGGGTACTTGAACTCTGGTTCTTCCCTTTCCAGGGATGCTTTCACCTCCTCCACTTCCAGGGCTGCATAATGGTTCTTCAATTCAAGAGCTGGAGAAGTTGGATTGGTGATTTTGCAGGCCCTGGTGACTTGTGTCCAATCATCAACATTCTGTTGTTACCCATCTTCTCCTGTGCTGGAGAGCTTGGTTGCTGCAAGAAGCATCTCATCAACGTACTTTGCTAGCTCTCTGACTGGGAGCTCTTAGAAGGGTTTTTTGTATATTTATTAAAGCAAGGTTACTTTTCTTTTTGGTGCTTTAGGGGAACCTTTGCTGAACTCTAGTAACCTCCTCAGGTTTAGAAACTGCTAACACCTAATCAGGAGTTAGTGGGCTTGATTTCCTGAGTGCAGCTGAAGCCTTCATAAAAGACTCCAGTGCCTTGCCCTGTTGAGGCTTTCCTAACCAGGGCTCTACAGATCAACAAACAGTAAGGATTTGAGGGTTTGTTTGTTTTTATTATATTACATTGCTAGCTCTCTGACTGGGAGCTCTTAAAAGGGTTTTTTGTATATTTTTTAAAGCAAGGTTACTTTCTTTTTGGTGCTTTAGGGGAACGTTTGCTGAACTCTAGTAACCTCCTGAGGTTTAGAAACTGCTAACACCTAATCAGGAGTTAGTGGACTTGATTTCCTGAGTGCAGCTGAGGCCTGCATAAAAGGCTCCAGGCTCCCGTTACAGCTTCTGCCTCAGTCTAGACAGAAGTCCTAATGCCAGTTGAAGGACCAGTTCCATGTGCAGGGTGCCTGCATGCTGAAGCTCTGAAGAAACAAGTGGAGGAACTCAGAGAGGAGGTGGCGAGGCTGAGGAGCATTCAAGACAGTGAGAAGTACATTGATGAGATGCTTCTTGCAGCAACCAAGCTCTCCAGCACAGGAGAAAATGGGTGCCAACAGAATGTCGATGGTTGGACACAAGTCACCAGGGCCTGCAAAATCAGCAATCCAACTTCTCCAGCCCTTGAATTGAAGAACTATTAGGCAGCCCTGGAAGTGGAGGAGGTGAAAGCATCCCTGGAAAGGGAAGAACCAGGGTTCAAGTACCCCAAAGTTGTAGAATCAGTAACCAGAAGGAAACGAAGGGTAGTGGTGGTTGGAAACTCTTTTCTGAGGGGTACTGAGGCGTCCATCTGCCGACCAGACTTGATGTCCAGAGAGGTATGCTGTCTGCCTGGTGCCAAAATCCAAGATGTTACGGAGAGTTTGCCGAGACTCATCAAGCCCACTGACTATTACCCAATGTTGCTAATCCATGTTGGAACAAATGATACTGACAGGTATACCTCGGAACGTATCAAAAGTGACTTCATGGCTCTGGGACAGAGGGTGAAGCAGTTAGGTGCACAGGTGGTGTTCTCTTCAATCCTCCCTGTTGAGGGTAAAGGCCAAGGCAGAGAGGCTCGCATCCTGGAGATGAATGCATGGCTGCGTGGATGGTGTCATCGAGAGCGTTTTGGTTTCCTAGACCATGGGATGCTGTTCCAAGGGTTGCAGAGCAGAGATGGCATCCATCTGTCCAAGAATGGTCAACGCATCTTTGGTATTAGACTGGCTAATCTACTGAAGAGGGCTTTAAACTAGATTCGTTGGGGATAGGTGAAGAAAGACCCCAGGTAAGTGAAAGCCCCCAGGTAGGTGATACATTAAATACCTTTATGGAAATGGGTAACAGGGGTAACATATGGAAAGCAGTGTGTATAAATGCCCGTTGCATGGGAAATAAGATCCCTGATGTTGAAGCTTTGGTGGGAGTGGCTGACTTGGATTTAGTGGCAGTTACAGAAACATGGTTCACAGAAAACCATGATTGGGATGTAACTATACCTGGCTATACTTTATTCAGAAAAGACAGGGTAGGAAGAAGGGGAGGAGGAGTGGCACTATATGTAAAAACTACTATTTAAGCTTTGGAATTACAGAGCTTAAAAGGGAGAGAGGAGGCATTGTGGGTTAAACTAGAAAGAGGGAAAGAGAAATCTATTTGCATTGGTGTGATATACAGACCTCCCTCACAAGAAGAAGAGGTGGACAGAGAGTTAATTGAAGACATACGCAGCATTGCTAGGAAAGGGGAAGTGCTACTGATAGGAGATTTCAATATGCCAGATGTTGATTGGCACATTCCTGCTGCAGTATCATCTAGAAGTAAGGAGATCCTGGATTCTCTACAGGGAGAACTATTCAGGCAATTGGTAACAGACACCACACGTGAAGGGGCCATACTGGACTTGGTGCTTACCAATGGTGAAAGTGTTTCTGATGTTGTAGTGGGAGATCATTTTGCATCCAGTGATCACCAGATGGTGTGGTTCAGTATTAGGACTAGGGCTGTTAGAATCCATTCGAAGGTGAGGATCTTAGACTTTAGGAAGACTAACTTTGCGAAGACGGGTCAATACCTCACGGAGTCGTTAGTGGGATGGGAACAGCTGGGGGATGTAGAAAAACAGTGGGCAAAACTGAAAGGGGATATTTTAAGGGCAACCAACCTTTTTGTTAAAATGGTAAATAAAGGCAAAAGGAAAAGTAGACCGCTATGGTTTTCGAAGGAAGTAGCTGAAAAAGTGAAGAAAAAGAGGGAGGCCTTCATGAAATACAAGAGATCACAGAGAGAGGAAGACAGGCATCTGTATTTGGAAAAACTTAGAGAAGCTAGCAAAGTAGTCAAGAAGGCAAAGATTCAAAAGGAGGAGGAAATAGCCAATACAATAAAATGGGGGGATAAGACATTTTTCAGATACAGTCAAACCTCGGTTTTCATGATTAATCCGTTCTAACAAGTCTGACTAAAACCGAAACGTACGAAAACTGAAGCAATATTTCCCATAGGAAATAAGGTAAATTCAATTAATCCGTTCCAGACACCCAGCTCCTGTCACTTCTCTCACCTGCCCGATCGTCCACAGGACAGCAAACACACAGATATTGTACTGTACGGCACTGTAATCTGATCGCTGACTCCGTCTCAACAGCAATTTGCAAGCGTACCCTGCAAGAGAAAGAACTGCCTCCCACATTCATGCAACATCTCCTGCTTACATTGACAGCTACCCTGCTACCTCCGAGCCTGAGGGGGCGCTCCAGAGAACAGGCAGGCGGTGGAGAGATCGGGGCCTTCCTCTCTGTGCAATCCTTGCATTTCTGACTCTGGCTCGAGGATGTTGCTCAGCTGACTTTCGCTTCTCAACACGCGATCGGTGAGTCCGGGGGGTAGTGCTGCCTGGACTGGGCGGGCAGTGTATACAGACCAGCGCGAGGGTGTATGTATTGTCTTCTATCCCATGACACTTCTTCAGGAGTTGTATATAGGTTTTCAGATCTGGCAGCACTGGCTCACCTAATTCCACATTCTTTACGAAAACCGAGGCGATATCCGATAACCGAGACAAAATCAGACTCAAGGGTGTAGGGGGGGAATATGTAGAAGCTGATAAGGATAAAGCGGAATTGCTTAACAAATATTTTTGTTCTGTGTTCACAGATGAAGAACCAGGAGCAGGACCTCAGAAAACACCCACAAATAGGAACAGAAGCGAGGGACATCTTGAACAATTTTCAGAAGACTGTGTTTGTGAGAAACTAGCTCAACTTAAAGTAGACAAAGCGATGGGACCGGATGGGATACACCCTAGAATACTGAGGGAACTTGGGGACGTTCTAGCAACTCCACTGACTGACCTTTTCAATGCCTCGTTGGAGTCGGGAGTGGTGCCAAAGGACTGGAGAGAGGCTCATGTGGTGCCTTTACATAAAAGCGGAAGTAAGGATGTGGTTGAAAACTACAGGCCGGTTAGTTTAACTTCGGTGGTGAGTAAATTATTGGAAACACTGCTGAAAGAGAAAATAGTGAGGTTTCTGGAGTCCAGCGGATTACAGGATCCGAGGCAGCATGGATTCACCAGAGGCAGGTCTTGTCAGACAAATCTGATTGATTTCTTTGACTGGGTGACCAGGGAGTTGGACCGAGGGAGAGCTCTAGATGTAGTGTATTTAGATTTCAGTAAAACCTTTGACACTGTTCCTCACAGGCGACTTATAAACAAACTGAGCACCCTAGGGATGGACCCTAAAGTTCCTGCTTGGGTTAGAAATTGGTTGGGTGGGAGGCGACAAAGAGTACAAGTAAATGGAGCTCACTCTGAGGAGAAGGATGTTACCAGTGGTGTGCCCCAGGGATCTGTCCTTGGTCCAATTCTTTTTAACATCTTTGTTAGTGATATAGCGGAAGGGCTGTCGGGTAAGGTTTGCCTCTTTGCGGATGATACCAAAATCTGCAATAGAGTAGACACCCAGGAAGGTGTAGATAACATGAGGAGGGATCTAGCTAAGCTTGAAGAATGGTCTAGAATTTGGTAGCTGGGATTTAATGTTAAAAAATGTAAGGTCATGCATTTGGGCTGCAGCAATCCAAGGGAGCAATACAGTATAAGAGGTGAAGTACTTTTGTCCACTAAAGAAGAGCGGGACCTAGGCATGGTTGCGTCTGATGATCTTAAAGTAGCTAAACAGGTAGAAAAGGCGACGGCAAAAGCTAGAAGGTTGCTTGGGTGCATACGGAGAGGAATGGCTAGCAGAAAAAAGGAGGTGATAATGCCTCTGTATAAGTCTTTGGTGCGACCTCATTTGGAGTATAGTGTGCAATTCTGGAGACCGCACCTTCAAAAGGATGTGAACAGGATGGAGTCGGTGCAGGGGATGGCTACTAAAATGATTAGTGGGCTTCATTATAAAGCATATGAGGACAGACTTAAGGATCTTAATATGTACACCTTAGAGGAAAGGCGGGATAGAGGTGATATGATTGAGATGTTTAAATACCTCCGTGGCATAAATGTTCAGGGAGAGAGCCTCTTTCAATTGAAAGCAAGTTCTGCTACGAGGGGACATGGGATGAGGGTGAAGGGAGTTAGATTGAGGAGTGATATGCGGAAATATTTCTTTACGGAAAGAGTAGTGGATCCGTGGAAGAGTCTCCCAGTGGAGGTGGTAGAGATGAGGACAGTAACTGAATTCAAAAAAGCATGGGACCAACACAGAGGATCTCTAAAGGTAAAAAGTGGACTGTTGTTGATATGGAAGGACAGACTAGATAGGCCAAGTGGTCTTTTTCTGTCATCATGTTTCTATGTTTACTTCTCACTGTCTTGAATGCTCCTCAGCCTCGCCACCTCCTCTCGGAGTTCCTCCACTTGTTTCCTCAGAGCTTCAGCATGCAGGCACCCTGCACATGGAACTGGTCCTTCAACTGGCATTAGGACCTCTGTCTGGACCGAGGCAGAAGCTGTAACGGGGGCATCTGCTTTAGCAATACGATTTTTCCCAGCCATTGTTCTGTTCGTGGAGCTTAGGTATCTGTTAAAGCAAAAGAGAGAGATCTACCAAGTACCAGCCGGTTTCCTAGCTGTCCTTTCAGAGAAAAAGCTGTTAAATCTCTTTAATTATATTCAAAATGTGCTGGTCCAATTCTCTGTGATTTGTTAAAGGGGGAGGTGCCCTATAAAGCAAGACTGCTCACTAGGGGTGGGTGGGAGTCGCGGTGGGTAGGGAGGGAACTAACACCTGATTAGGTGTTAGCAGTTTCCAAACCTGAGGAGGTTACTAGAGTTCAGCAACCTACTGTGCTCAAGGAAAGTTCCCCTAAAGCACCAAAAAGAAAAGTAACCTTGCTTTAAAAAATATACAAAAAACCCTTTTAAGAGCTCCCAGTCAGAGAGCTAGCAATGTAATATAATAAAAACAAACAAACAAACCCTCAAATCCTTACTGTTTGTTGATCTGTAGAGCCCTGGTTAGTAAAGGAGAACACCACCAGAATGGCACAGATAAGGTGTCAGTTCCAAGCGACTACTCTGTGAATCACATTGAGAGGGAGAAAATCTTTAAGTACCAAGAAATGCAGTCAGAGACTAAGAAAATGTGGCAGAAAAATATTGAGTTATTTCCCATCATGTTGGGTGCCACAGGCTTAATTAAGAGGACTTTCCTAGCACACCTTAATAAATTATGCATACATGTAACATGTTATGGACTCCAGAGGGAAACACTCTTTGTCACGATGCAAGTACTACACCAAGCATTAGCAGTACATTTGAGAGACCATGATCCTCCTCCACATATCCTGGTTTAGAAGTGAGGGTCATGACTATCGTGGTATGGTAAAAATCACCCATTTGGAGAAAGTGCCCAGACAGAAATCATTGGGAAGACCAAAAAAGGTTCCCTGTTGGACAAGGCCTATTGCTCAGACACCCACCTGACGGGCACAATAACTACCAGGAAAACACATTAAGGGTCTAATTCTTGAAGGAGACCTTACGACTGGGCTCAAAAGGGCTCTTTCAGTGCCTCCAACAATAGGGAGAGAAATTCCACTGAAGAACAGCCAGATGCACTGGTGGATGGATGTGCTTCACTTCCTTGAGGAAGCTGAACATGTCAGGGGTGCACTGTCAAGAAATTCTCATAAATGCCTTCCCACCCCCCCACCCCCCCCTCCGGTAGCACACCAGGGCTGCCACCCAAACCTTGAAAGTATTTAGAACTAACCCTTGGTCCAGATTGGACCACAAGGAGGACCAAAAATAGCAACTATGTCCTCCTTCCTGGCCTCAAGGGCATGAGAGGAACACAACCTCTCAAAAACTCTCCAGACTTTCACATAGGCTAAGGAAGGTCCTCCAGGCCTTGAGAAAGGTGTCTACTACCTCTCCAGAATAGCCCCTCTTAGACAACTTATGCCTCTCTAGGGCAGACCGTAAACAAGAAGGGAATGAAATTGTCCATTCCCAGGGACCCTTGTTGCAGAAGGCATCTTTCCTGAGGGGACCTTGCCAACAGACTTAAGCGATCCACATACTACAGCCAGCATGGACAGACAAGGGTCACTAGTGTCACCAAGTATGGGTGCAACTGAATCCCTCTCAAAAGGCAGTTCACCAAGGACCATAGGAGGAAAATAACCAGGAGTCATTCCTGGGACCATTCCTGAAGCAGGCATCTGAGCCCATCACCCACGGGTTCTTTCTGCAGCTGAAACATTCTCCATTTTGGCACTTTCCTGAGTGGTCATTAAATCAAAAACTGTAAGGCCCCACCTTGCATTATGAGGTTGAACCCATGAGAGCTGAGTTCCACTCAGCGGAAACCACAAATCGGCTTGCATGTCATTGACTTCTGGTATATGGGCTGCTGACAGAGCAATGAAGTGTTCCTAAGCCCAATGACACAGTGCCACCACCTCGAAAACCATTTTGGCAGTGCGAGTCCCACCTTGCTTGTTGACATACACCACAGCCACAGTGGTGGCATTACCCAAGAACACTCGGAATGCCTTGCCCACTAGAAGAGGACAGACCTCTCCAGTTGATCAGCCGGTAGGCCTCTTGAGTGAGCTTGAGTCTCTGGGACAAACTGACATAGCCCTTCAGGCTGTCATCTGAGGTGACTATTGCCCAATCCAGTGCCATTAGAAGCATCAAAGAGCGAGATTGTAGCCATCAGGCTAGCTGCTCCTTGATTTCCTGTCCGAGAGGAAGGAGCTGGTCGAACAACAGAGAAAAGGAAGAGCAGAGAGGCAGCAGATGTCTCTGAAGGGGGCACAAGTGTGCCCTGGCCCAAGGAACCAACTCCATGAGTGGCGCCATGGACCCTGGACTTGGAGGTAGTCCCAAGTCTGGGAAATGAGTGAGCCTAAGACTCCTTAAGTTAGCTCTCCCAAATGAGGAAAACTCAACCCAGGAGAGAGTTGAACTGAGCCCTGAGGAACTCAGGGGAATCAGACAGCTGTTGGGATAGTTGAACACTAAACCCTGTCATTCTAAACAGCAGATCACTAGGGCTATGTCAACCCTAGACTTCTCCAGGGTGTCTGATCAAATCAGCTAATCATCAAGGTATGGGGAGGCTGTGCTTATACAAAACACTACCACTATCACCAAGACCTACAAGAAGGTGTGAGGAGCTGTGGCTAGGACAAAGGGTAGAGACCCGAACTGGAGGACCAGGACACAGAACAGAAGAAACTACCAATGGTGCCCCTGGATGGGATAGGAAAACCGGCCTCAGCCAGATCCAGGGAGGTGAGAAATTCCACTTGCTGGACTACTGCACTGACTGACCTGATAGTTTCCATGCAGTAAGAAGCATTCAGAACTTGGTACGCATCGTCTTCAGGTCCAGAAAAGGCCAGAAGGAGTTGCCCTTCTTTGACCCTGAGCTGTGGAGGGGACCAGTAGAATGGTACTATTTAATTTATTTTATTTATTTAACATTTCTTATATACCGCCTTTCATGATATCAAGGTGGTTTACATTGAACAAACTGAAATTACATTGAACAGGGCATTATAACTTGGAGATAACTATTTTACAGGGAACATGGGCTATGGAGGGTTAAGTGGCTTGCCCAAGACCACAAGGAGCACCTGTGGGACTAGAAACCCCAGTCCTTCCGGCCCAAGGTTGCTGTCCTCTAGTGGGATATGAACCCCTGACCTTCCAGCCTGAGGTACCTTGCCCCAACCACTAGGCCACTCTTCCCTCCCTACTACTGCTAATCATTTCTATAGCGCTACAAGGCGTATGAAATGCTTACATATATTTAACACTTATTTCTATATCACTCTTCTATAATTCAGAGTGGTTTACATAGAACAAAAACAAGCCAGAGCAAAATCATGCAATCTGTTCTTCAGTACATGTAATTTATTTATTTGAGGTTTTTCTATACCGTGCTCTTTAAAATCAGCTCGGTTTACAGTTAAAACAAATTTGTACAGTGCAGGCGGTGTCCGCACTGTACTTACAAGGAACAGGGTTTACAACTTGGCTAACTGGGGAGACTATGTACAGGCTACTTAGTAACAGGCTACTCAGTTAAGAAACTATATACCGGCGAGACAGTCGGGCCAGTGGAAGCGGGCAGCGACATGACTGCTTGATGGCTATTTACAACAAATTGTATGCTATATACAAAATTGTGTGCTATCTACAAAATTGTGTGCTATGTACAGTTGCATATTGTGTGTCTGGAGGCATTAGTGGATGGGGCTGGGGCTGCGTGTTGCTGTTGGGTTGAGGGTGCTGTATTGGTGGGTGCGTGTGGATGGCTGTTGAGCATCCCCATTATGGGATTAGTGCTGGAGAAAGAGGTGGTGTTTTAGAGCCTTTCTGAAATGGGTAAGCTTGGTTATGGAACAGATGTAGGGCGGGAGGGTGTTCCAGCATGTGGGTGCCTAGTACATGAAGGCCCGGTTTCGTGTTGCTTGCGAGCACTTTGTAATCTTGCTCGGGATATTCAGAGTGTTGGCAGCGGCTGACCTTCTGATTCTGTTTGGGGGGGGTGGTGAGGATGAGGTCCATGATGGAGGTGGAGGTGATCCCGTTGATGGCCTTGAACGTCATTAATAGAATTTTGAATGTGATCCTGCACATTTTACCTGGAATGGTAAAAGATGGCAACAGAACTATGTACAGGGGGTAGGAATGTAACTATGTACAGTGCATATTGGGGGGGGGGGGGGGGGTTGAATGATCAACAGTTGGGAAGAGGGAAATCCTGGGTAAGTCTAGGGAGGAATCCAAGGATGAGTTGTGGCGCAGCACGCCACCTAAGTTTCTGGTATTGAGTGTGTGTTATAGCTGTCATAGAAGAGGAAGTCTTTAATTTCTTCTGGAATGAGCTGAGGTTGGTATATAGCAGTAGGGAGTGCCTACCGCCATATACCAACCAGGATGCAACCAGGTAGAAGGCCCGGTTGCAGGTGTACTGTTTAGTCTTGGTCCTCTGAGGGGGGATGTAGAGGAGGTTGTTGGTGCAGTGGCATCGTAATCTCCCATTTTCTGGTTATCAGGGTCTATAGGCAGTCAGCAGATTCCTTGTGTAGAATTTTGAAGGTTAATGTGAAAGCCTTGAATCTGATTCTTGCAGCAATGGGAAGGCAGTGGAGCTGTAGTAGGATGGGAGTGAGGTGGTCAAGATGGGAGGGCTCCAGAGATTAACCTGGTCGCTGTGTTTTGGAGAGAGTGTTTGAGAAGACCTTGGTGAATGATATTGCTATAGTCGAGAATAGGTGTAATCATGGCTTGGGCGACTGTTCGGAAGAGATTTGGCGATAATAGATAAAAAACACAGTCCCGGCAAAGAAAGGTAATACTCTGCCTGAAAGCTCTCAAAGGTGTTAAGGTATTCTTTTTTAAAAGCTAATTCTTAAAGGGTTTTTGCTGTCGTCGTCTTTTTTTTAAAGCTAATTCTTGAAGGGGGTTTTGCTGTTCATTTTTAAAGGATAAAGTCTTTTTTTTCTTTACAACAAAGGGGAACTTTTTGTGTGCTTGTGGGGTTGTTAGTTCATTCACAGCTAACTCTTTGAAACCACTGACCTCATCAGGTGTTAGGTCCCTCCTTACCTCATGCCCACCTACCCCATGTGAGCATTCTTGCTTTATAGGGCAACTCCCCATTTAGTTACACACAGGGACATAGACAAGCACTGTTAGAACACACTTAAAAGAAGTAATCTACTTTTCTTCCTAAAGGACAGCTGAGGAACCGGTAGAGACTTTGGTAGGTCTCTTGCTTTTACTTCAACAGGTTTGAAAGCTCCACCAACTAAGCAATGGTTGGGAAAAATTGTATTGTTAAAGCTGTTGTCCCCATTACAGCTCCGACCTCTGTCCAGACCGAGATCCCAAGGCCAGATGAGGGACGGTTCCATGTGCAGGATACCTGCATGCTGAGGCTCTCAGGAAACAAGTGGAGGAGCTCAGGGAAGAGGTGGCGAGACTGAGAAGCATTCGAGATAGTGAGAAGTACATTGACGAGGTGCTTCTTGAAACATCCAAAGGTAGAGACGGGATGCTACAGAAGGAAGAAGGTTGGATACGAGTCATCAGAGCCTGCAGTATCAGCACTCCAACTCCTCCAGCCCTTGGACTGATGAACCAGTATGCAGCCCTGGAAGTGGAGGAGGTGGAAGCATCCGAGGAAAGGGAAGAACCACAGCTTGAGCACCACAAAGTTTTTTTTTTTTAACAATACAAGTATCAACCTGCATGAGAAAGGAACCTTAGACATGAATACAAAGTAACCTCACAGATTACAAAAAAGAAAACTAAATAGGAAATATAAGATGGTTTAATTCCCACAAGCCCACAATTAAAGGAAAGGGAGAAGAGATACACATTAGAACAGGAAACAATTCACAAAGAATTGAGAAAGAAACAAGGCTTCCTGATCATAGCAGCGTATCAATACCTAAGCATCAACTACACTAGACCCACTCAGAGCATTAGAAGCTGCTTACCTAGCATTAATAAAGGAAAGCAATTCCAAAGGTTGAAAAATACATAACTAATAGAGTTATATTTTACCAAACATTTACATGGAAATTTTAGAAAGAATAATTTATTTATTTATTTATTGTTTTTATATACCACACTCTTTAAAATCAGCGCGGTTTACAAGTAACATTCAAGCATCTCAGATATCTGTTATGCCTTTACATCGAACAGGAGCGAAAACTTGGATTTCAACTAGGGTAACTATTTACAGTATCTACAATTCTGTACATTAATACCATGAGTTGTCTTGTGGCTTATTCTTGCTTAGCTGGATGTGATGCTGCTAAATTAGGTTGTGAATAGTGTAATAGAAAGAGGTGATGTTTTAGGGTTTTTCTGAATTGAGCGGTCAGTAATTGCTCGCATGGAAGATGGGAGTGCGTTCCAGCATGTGGGGGCATAGAACTTGAAAGCCCTTCTTCTTGTTGTCTGGTTGCATTTAGTTATTTCGCAGGGGGTTTGTAGGGTATTGATGGCAAAAGATCTCCTCGCTCTGATTGTTGGGGTAGGGTGGAGCAGCTCTGTTAGGGAGGAGGAGGACATGTTGTTGATGGCCTTAAATGTCATCAAGACTATCTTATATGTAGTGCGACAGTAGATAGGCAGCCAGTGCAAGTCCTTTAGAATCGGTGTAATATGGTCTCCTCTGGACGCTCCATGTAGGAAGCGTGCCGCGGTATTCATTGCTAGTTGTAATGGGCTTATTGTGCTCTTGGGTAGGCCATGAAGAATTGCATTGGTGTAGTCAAAGTGGGCCTGAAAGACTGTTCTAAAGTCGCCTGGTTGTAATAGTGGTCTGAGATGTCTCAGTGTTCTAATTTTATGGTGGATCTGTCTGATGATGTTGCTGATGTGAGTTTTGAACTCAATTTGCTGGTCCAATGTGACACCAAGGTATCGGATAGTGGGTCTGCTTGTGAGCTCGGCACCTCTTATCTTTAGAGCTGGTGGGGGAGAGAAAGATTGATTTCTTGTGGTGAAAAGTACATCTGTTTTGCTGAAGTTTATTTTGAGGCCTTGAGCATGGAACCAGTCCGTGACAGCATCAAAGCATTTAATCAGTGGGGAGAAATCCGGTTTGTCAGTCAAGAATGGTAAGAAGAGTAGGATGCTTCTGGGTCTCTCTAGCAATGTCAAGGAAAACTCTGACAGAGCAGCCAAGAAATGAACATTGCTTGTTCTAAAAGAACAATTTTAATATACAGTCTCTGTCCATAGAAAGTGCACACATAACCAAAAGAGTTGCTGGAACTACAGATTCTGGCTGTGAATCTTCCAAAAGAGCAGACATCTAATGTATCCATTGATGGCTCCCCTGCAGTAGCTCATTTCCTCCCCTGAGGTAAATAATACTCTTGAGAAACAGGGGGACTAGCTTATTTTGGAATCTGCAGTATTTCAGTCAAATACCTACGAAACATCTCTTTAGGAGAACAAATAGAAGATTTTAGAAAGTTAAAAAACCTCAAATTAGAGGCCCTTGCAAAATTCTCAAGAGACTCCAACTTAAGTGTAGTACGTAGCAGAGAAGTCTTTCACCAGAGAAGCATTCAAATCTTAGAACATAAGATATGCCATACTGGGTCAGACCAAGGTCCATCAAGCCCAGTATTCTGTTTCCAACAGTGGCCAATCTAGGTCATATGTACCTAGCAGTTTCCCCAAGAGACACAAGTTCCACAATGCTTGTACTGGGTCAAGCATTGATATCTTCGGTCACTTCTTAATAATGGTTTATGGACCTTTCCTCCAGGAACTTGTCCAAACCTTTTTTAAAACCAGCTACACTAACAGCCTTTACTACATCCTCCGGTAACAATTTGAAACCCATTCTCTGAAACCTTACTCATCAAATCTTTGATTTCTGTTTGCTGATTGACTGATTTAGCAACACAATCCTAAAGCTGGGACTGGAACAACTGATTCTGAGCTGAAACAGCAGAACTCAATTGGATAATAGCATCCTATAAAGTCTCCAAAGTAATTTTTCCTGGTCTTACCAAAGCGGAAGATAACACCTGCAAGAAAAGGTCAGAAGACAGCATATTTGGGATCTGGGAAGCACCAACAGCCTGAGTGGTCGCCCCCACCTCTCTCACAATCTCCCCAGGAGTTGCCGTCTTCACAGGAAGCAAATCAGATGCTTCAGCTCATACTGCAGAGATGCCCCTATGAACGCTGGAAGTCGAGCCGCCCTCCGATGTGACAACAGATGCCTCCATCTGTAGTTGCGCCACCAATGCTGGGGGTTGGGGGAGGGAGATGCTCTTCGGGTGCGAGTGATAATTCCCCCTCTGAGGAAAACACCGGGTCCACCGACCTTGGTGTTTACGCTGCCAGAGATACATTGAAGGTTTCCTGCTGCAGCAAGCTCCCGAAGAAAGAGGTCCATCGGCCCCAAGATTGGCATCATTGGGGTGCTCGCAGGTACCTTCCCCAATTTTGCTTTGCCTTCCTCTTCCCAAAGAAAACACGGAGAGAAAGCACTGATCAGGTGGCCATCTTAACGCTCCTGAGCACCCTAAAGTTAAAGAGTCAGTCACCACAATGAAGCGAAGGGTAGTGGTGACTGGTCACTCTCTCCTGAGGGGTACTGAGGCATCTATCTACCAACCAGATTTGATGTCCAGAGAGGTATGCTGTTTGACAGGTGCCAAAATCCAAGATGTTACGGAGAGTTTGCCAAGAATCATCAAGCCTACTGACTATTATTCCTATGTTGCTCATCCATGTCGGCACAAATGATACTGCTAGGTATCCCCCCAAGCATATCAAACGTGACTTCATGGCTCTGGGACAGAGGATGAAGCAGATAAATGTGCAGGTGGTGTTCTCTTCAATCCTCCCTGTTGAGGGTAAAGGCCGAGACAGAGAAGCTCGCATCCTGGAGATAAATGCATGGCTGCATGGATGGTGCCATCGAGAGCGTTTTGGTTTCCTGGGGTTGAAGTGTTTTCAGCAGCAGACTGGCTAACCTTTTGAAGAGGGCTTTAAGCTAGATTTGATGGGGATGGGTGAAGAGAGCCCCCAGGTAAGTGGTGAAAGCCTCCTGGTAAGTGAAACTTTAAATACCTCTGTAGAAATGGGTAATAGGGATAACATCTGGAAAGCGGTGTGTATAAATGCCTGTAGCATGGGAAATAAGATCGCAGATGTGTCATGGCTTCAGATGAGGCCCTGGGAGGCACCAGAGAGTCAGGGAAAAACTTATCGTGCCATTGCTGGCAGCTCTTGAGGGTCTTGCTGGACATCTTTTTGCAGAGACCACAAGCTGTAGGGTTGTGGTCCAGCCCAAGGCAGCAAAGGCAACAGTCAGGTGTGTCGGTCAAGGACATAATTTTGGTACACCAATCACACTTCTTGAAGCCACTGGCAGCCATGGGGGAAAAAAGTACCCCAGCAAGCTCAAAGACCCACCGGGCTGCCAGTTGGAAAAAAGGCACGAAGAGTACCTTATGCAGTACCGTAGGGAGTATGAAACTCAGGAGAGAAAAAATCAACTTTTTCCAGGAACAAGCCAGGAACGCCTGAAGGGCTCTGTGGAAAAAAAGGACACTGAGCAAGATGGCACCCTTGGGCGGGAAGGGGACCTCACATGCGTGATAGCATCTCCCAAAGGCTTTCTTTGAAAGCTGGGGGGATGCTTCCGCGAGGGCTCCGTCGGTGCCGACATCACCCATATGTGAGGACTGACTTCCTACTTGTTCCCAGAGAAATATATACATTATATATATTTTTAATTTAGAGTTGCTTTACTGTAAGCAGCAAGAGGGCCAAAAACAGCCTACTGAATTCAATGGGAGTTAAAAGGCAAAGATTAAAAAAGCATGCAGACAGAGGACAGCAAGCTTTCAGCTCCAGGAGACAGTGGTGTACTCAAACTCTGAGCAAACGATGGGCCAAGGGAGACAGGCCTAATCTGTACTGCTGCACACACACTGCTGGAGGCACATACTAGCTTCTCTCAGCAGATATACCTAGCGATGACATCAACGAAAAATGATCAAGTCTACCTCTACCAGATGGCAAGGGAGCATAACCCATATATTTGGACTGGTCTAGCAGGATGATAAGGATGTTTGTTATTTTGCAGATGACATAAAGAGTAGCCTTGTGGTTAGTGCAGCAAACTCGACCAGAAAGACAGGGGTTCAAATCCCACCGACACTCCTTGTGGCTTTGGGAAAGTCACTTAACCTTCTGGAGATAGGGAAAGCACAGTTACTTACCTGTAACAGGTGATCTCTGGGAACAGCAGGAATAAGTCTTCACATATGGGTACGTCGGTACCGACGGAGCCTGCGCGGGAATGCTCCCCAGCGTCCAAAAAGAAAGCTTTTGGGAGCATCCCACGCGCATGCGCGCTGCCTTCCCGCCCATTCACTTCCCTCTCATCAGTTGGGTTTGTAGCTGAGACCGAAGGAGGGAAGTAGACAAATTAGAGAGAGAAAGAAAGAGAAAGAGAGACATCTCCTAGGGGAGGTGGGTGGGTTGTGAAGACTTATTCCTGCTGTTCCCAGAGATCACCTGTTACAGGTAAGTAACTGTGCTATCTCCAGGAACAAGCAGGAATAAGTCTTCACATATGGGGACTCCCAAGCTAAGATGCCTGGAGGAGGTCCCAGCATGTTGCCATCTAGTTGATGGGCCATGCTATTTCCCAGAACCTGAGTCATCCAAGGGATGGAGGGTAGGAGTTGAACTAAAAAGGGGTGTGCTGTGGAACATCTGGACTAAACAAGGCGTCTGGAGAGGAGTCCTTGTGTAGATCAGAAAAGTTAGTGAAAATTGGATTCCAATTCTCTAATGTGGACCTCAGACAGAAGTATTGCGAAAGTATTTGTTGAGACTAATGGTCTGGTGCTAGAAACCAGTACATTATCTTCAAAGAAAATACCTTACTGGAAAGTAGAGGAAAATAAATTTCACAATACAGGCAGAGGTCAGAAGCTTAAAAGGCTAGAACTAATCCCAGAAGAAAAAACTGGGAGAGTTTAATGAGGACTTTAGATGAGAAGCTAAAGCTTCTGTAGGCCAACGTTTGAAGCTCTTTGTCCTTGGAGCAGAAAAAGGCTCTAGGAAAGAGAGGAGATAAATCTGACTGGTTTGCAGAGAAAGGATGGGTCTTTGAGACCCCTCTATCCAAATGAAAGACAGAAAGAAACATTTGTAGTAGGCGATGTAGCCTCCAATTTCTTTAAGATCAGGAATGTCTTCCGTAAGTGATGTCACTTAGGAGGACTTTACATGGAGAGCTTCAAATGTGACATAACCAGAAAAGGTTACAGTAAAAGAAGGTAGTTTATGACTACCATAGAAAGTGGTTGTCCATTTAAAATCCTATAGTATGCTGGAACAGCATTAATATGGACAGTAACAAATCTTTCAAAGTGAGATATATGTATTTATATACACACATATATATATATTGTGATGAGGAGAGTATGGCTGAGCCCATGAAATTGGGAGAAAATCAGACATTTACCTTTAAAGAAAGAGACAGACAAGGAATCAGTGGCTCTCAAAGTGCAGGCAAGGACAAAAAACACGCAGCTACTGAGGACAAGACACACCCAAGCTCTGCTAATCTAAGGGCAGGCTTGGAAACTAATGAGAGACACCTGGGGGAAGGGCAGTGCACGGTAGTTCAGAGACACTCTTATAAACCCAGGGAAACAGAAGGAAGTCAGACGAGAACTCAGTCTCAGTCTCAGATTCAGCTTGAGAAGGGCAGCACCACGGGAAGAGAGTCTCAGTCTCAGACTCAGCTTGAGAGGGGCAACACTACGAGAGGGCAGCACACGAAGCAACACCCTGGGAAGGGAGAGACAGGGAAGCAGCACGCTGGAGAATTCTGTATATAGTTACCCTGTTACTTCCAAGTTACAATCCCTGTTACAATGTAAGCAAAAGATCTTGTTCTAATGCAAAATGTTGTTACTATGTAAACCGCACTGATACTAAATAGCGCGGTATATAAGAATTTGTAATAAATAAATAATAAATAAATAAATTCAGTGGTGAGAGAAGCACCAGAGAAAGGCCCAGAGAGTTCACTGTGGAGGAGAACGGTGGAGACTTCTGGGGGATTCTCAGAGGTGAAAGCCCTAGTCAGAAAGAAAGCCAGGATTGCAAGGAAACTGCAATTGGTTTTAAAACTAGGAGAGCTGTGTCAGAGAGAAATGCTGACAAAGGTCAGGCTGCAGTGACAACTGTTCCAGAACCAGCTAAAGAGCTGCAACTTCCAAAAAGGTGCGTGAATAAAAAGGTAGCCAAAAGTGCCGTAAGCCAGTTAGATAAACTACAAAAAACTGGTCTATTGATCGAGCTATTACTGTCAAAGTACAAAAATGTGTTATTTGCTCGAATATTCACCACTTGAAACTAGTAGGACATATTGTAGTTGTATATCAAGGTCTCAGTTAAAACTTATGCAGCTATTTGTAAAAGGGCTTCATTCAAAATTCACCACACTTACTAGCGCTGCTGTTCACATCAATGACCTTTGATGTACACTTCGACAATTGTCATCTTTTTTTCTTTTTTTTCCTTTTTATGTTTTTGATTTGTCTTATTGATTCTTGTTTATTAAAGTCCTTCTCATATTCGAGCAAGTAAGCCAGTTAGAGGCATTGTATCATTTGATGCAAGGAAAGAATCACCACAAAAAACTAAGAATAAAAAGAAGAATTTTCTGCGGTAACAGGAATATGTCCTGCCGGATCCGCGGAAAACTGATGAGAGGGAAATGAATGGGCAGGAAGGCAGCGCGCATGCGTGTGGGATGCTCCCAAAAGCTTTCTTTTTGGACGCTGGGGAGCGTTCCCGCGCAGGCTCCGTCGGTACCGACGTACCCATATGTGAAGTCTCATTCCTGCTTGTTCCTGGAGATACAACTACTGTACCTGAATGTAACTTGCCTTGATCCTGGAAAGGAGTGAGTAAATACTAATAAATAAACACATGAATAAATTTGCAACAAGGTGGATAACCCAAGGAAAGCTGAGAACATGAGAAATGATCTACAAAATATAGAGGCATGGTCTAATGTTTGGCAAATAAGATTTAATGCAAAGAAGGGCAAAGTGATGCATTTGGTGTGAAAAAACCCAAAGGAGCAATAAGTGGTTAGGGGACACGAGGCTGATGTGTTTGAACAAGGAGAAAGACCTCCAGGTGATAGTATCTGAGGACTGCAAAATGGCAAAATAATGTAAAAAGATGATAGTTACAGCCAAAAGGGTGCTAGGTTGCACAGACAGGGGCATAACCAGCTGAAAAGAAGGTGGTGATAATGTTCCTGTACAGGGCATTGATTAGGCCTCACTTGCAGTAGTGTTAGGTTTTTGAGGCTGTATCTTGCTAAGAATACAAAACCTTTTTTAAACCCAGCTACACTAACAACTTTTACTATATTCTCCGGTAACGAATTTCAGAGTTTGACTACATGTTGAGTGAAAAAATATTTTCTATTATTAGTCTTAAATAGGTTACACTGTAGCTTCATTTTTAAAGGTTAATGCCAGCATCCTGGTTCCATCCCAGTTAAGGTGGAGTCAATCACTTTTTAATTTTGCCAAAAGTCTCATGAGGGACCTTGTCAAAGGCTTTCTGAGAGTCCAGATATACTATATGAACCGACTCACCTTCAAAACAACATAACAGATTAGTAAGACAAGACCTTCCTTCACTAAAGCCATGCTGGCTTTCTCCCTTTAAGCCATGACTATCTACATGTTCAGTAATTTTGTTAGTTATGATGGTTTCTACCATTTTTCCAGGTACTGATGTCAGGCTCACCAGTCTGTAGTTTCCCGGATCACCCCTGGAACCCTTTTTAAAAATTGGCATTACACTGGCCATCCTCCAATCTTCAGGTATTACAGATGATTTTAAGGACAGTTCACAGATTATTAATAGCAGGTCTGCAATCTCATATTTCAGTTCTTTCAACACCCTTGGATGTATACCATCGGGTCCAGATGGTTTGCTACTCTTCAGTTAATCAAATAGTTGTAATACATCTTCCTAGTGTATGGATATTTCTTTCAATTCTTCCGCAGAATCTCCTTTAAATACCATTTCAGCCATGGGTAACATTGCTACATCTTCCTCAGTAAAGACCGAAGCAAAGAATTCATTCGGTCTCTCCGCTATGACCCTGCACTCTTAGTGCCACTTTTACCTCTCTATCATGTAATAGTCCAACAGACTCTCTCACAGGTGTTTTGCTACAAATGTACTTGAAAAAGTCATGGATTTTTGCTTCCAGAGCAAGCTTCTTCTCAAATTCTCTCTTTGCCTGCCAGTTTTCATCATTTAGCTCCTTTTTCCATTTTCTGAAAGATTCTTTTTTGGCAACATCATCCTCTCTGAGTTTATCTTTAAACCACGCTGGCAGTTTTCTGAACTTCCTTCCACTTTTCTTAAAGCGTGGAATACAGCTGGTCTGGGCTTCCAAGACAGTATTTTGAACAACACCCAAGCTTGATGTAAGTCTTTAACCTTTGCAACTGTTCCTTTTAGTTTTTTTCTTAACTATTTTCGTCATTTTATCAGTCTCCATTTCAAAAGCTGAAAGGTAGTACACTGTGGATTTCCTTACCATCCCTCCTCCATTAATTAAATCAAATACGATCATGCTATGATCACTATTGCCAAGTGGCCCCAACACCCTTATCTCTTGCACCAGATCTGGTGTTCCACTAAGGACTAGGTCCAAAATGGCTTCCCCTCTGCTCGGTTCATGAACCAGCAGCTCCAAGAAGCAGTCATTTATTTCATCTAGAAACTTTATTTCCCTAGCATGTCCTGCCGTGACACCAGTCAATACCGGGGTAATTGAAATCACCCATTATTATTACTATGCTGTAACTTTTGTTAGATTCCCTGATTCCTTTGAGCATTTCATCATCCATTTGTTCATTCTGGCCAGGCGGTCGACAGTACACCCCCCCACTGCCATCACCTTCCCCTTTTTACATGGAATTTCAATCCATAGAAGATTCTATAGCAAATTTTGTTTCTTGCAAAACTTTAATCCTTTGTGACTTAATACCCTCTCTAACAGAGCGCAACCCCTCCACCAATTTGATCATCTCTATCATTATGATATAGTTTGTACCCAAGTATCACAGTGGTTGTCGTCCTTCCACCATGTCTCTGAGATACCAATCATATCTAACCTCTCATTTAGTGCTATATATTCTAACTCTCCCATCTTATTTTTTAGACTTCTATATTTGCATACAAGCATTTTAGAGACTGTATTTTATTCATATTAATCTGGCTATCGGTAGGAAGGGGTAATTTGGAATCTTTAAGCTCTGTCTGCTACGTACTCAAAGGCATTTGGGCTACTTTTGTCTTTGTTGAAACTTCTTTGCTGATATGTCCTAACTTCATTCTTTTGGTAGTATCCTTCAAGGATACACTGTTCCGAACTATGCACTCTTGGGTGACTGTCAGCTCTCCCCTATTATCTAGTTTAAAAGGTTAATGCCAGCAGCCTGGTTCCATCCCGGTTAAGGTGAAGCCCATCCCTTTGGAAGAGTCCCTCCTTTCCCCAGTTCCTAACAAATCTAAAACCCTCAATCTTGCACCATCGTCTCATCCACGCATTGAGACTCTGGATCTCTGCCTACCTTTCGGGTCCTGCGCGTGGTACGGGAAACATTTTGGAGAATGCTACCCTCGAAGTTCTCGATTTCAACTTCCTACCTAAAAGCCTAAATTTAGCCTCCAGGACCTCCCTACCACACTTTCCTATATCATTGGTACCAACATGTACCAAGACAGCCGACTTCTCCCCAGAACTATCTAAGATCTTGTCTAGGTGACGCATGAGGTCTGCTACCTTCGCACCAGGCAGGCATGTTACCAGACGATCCTCACGTCCATCAGCCACCCAGCTATCTCCATGCCTAATGATGGAATCACCGACTATAATGGCTGTCCTAACCCTTCCCTCATGGGCACATGGCCCTGGATTAACTTCCTTGGTGCGAGAGGGTTTTACATCATCTGGAGGACAGGTCCTAGCTACAGGCACTTCCTGCCACACCAGGGTGATGCTCTCTTGTCACATGACCTCTCTCCTCCATGGCAGCAGGGATGCTGCCAGACTGGAGGTGGGACTTCAGGACTATATCCCTGTAGGTCTTGTCTAAGTACCTCTCTGTATTCCTTATGTACTCCAAGTCTGCTACTCTTGCCTCCAGAGATCGGATTTGTTGTCTGAGAGTAAAGAGCTCCTTGCACCTAGTACACACTTAAGACCCCTCACCAACTGGGATAAAATTATACATGTAACACAACGCAAAAGACTGGAAAACCCCCATCTTGCTACTGGACTGCTGCCTGCATTTAGTTTTAAGGTTGTGTTTAGGTATTTTAAGTTTTTTTATCTACTAAGGATTGGTGTGGATACTTATACTAATAAAACTACACCTAATACGTTTAATGTAATTTGTTCACCTGAAGCTTAATTAATCTCAGGTCCTTAATGTATGCCTGATGAGGACAAACAGCTGCACCTGAGAGTGAATTTGGCACCTCCTTTCCTTTGAGAGGCTTATGCACTTATAAAGCTACAATTATCCCAGGGGTGGGTGGGTGATGGGGAGGGAAAGAGACTTTTTAAAAGCTGGCTGCTACACAGTACCCTGTCCTGTGCTTCTAAGGTAATCTGTAGTTTAACCAGAAAGCTGTGTTTTAAATTTAAACTGAAAGCTCTTTGCTGCTACTAGGCCCTGACTAATTAATCAGCTTTAATTTAAAGAATTCCTTTTTCCCCCAAGATTTAGAATAATTCCCAGAAGTAAAAACTTACAATTGCAGACCTCTCTTCAGAAGTAGCAGTCCCCTTTTATAGTCCTTCAAGACTGAGAATCACAGAACTCTGGTTGAACTATTTATGTCTGTGCTTCTGAGGTAAGCTGTGATCAATTTCCTGTGTGATTAACACAGTCCTTGCTTGGATAGAGGCCCTTTCAAAATGGCCCTTTGATCTGCCACTTGGCTTTAACACCTATTTAAAAAATCTCACGGGTCTCTTGCCCCCTATGTAGAAGGCCTCTTTGAAAAAGTCTCTAGAAATAATTTATTGCTCAAAGAATACTGGCCCTGTTTTGCCTTTTATGCTGTTATATTCTGATTTGATTTAAATTAAAGCTCTTTGCTGCTACTAGGCCCTGATTGGCTATTAAATTTAAACTGGAAGCTCTCTGCTGGATTCTAAATGTAACCAGAAAGCTCCCTGCTGTGTTTTACATTTAAACTGCTGCTACTAGGCCCTGACTGATTTAACAATATACTGGGTTCACAGATTAATCAGCTTTAATCTAAAGAATTCCTAAAGAATTCCTTTTTCCCCAAGATTTAGAAAAATTCCCAGAAGTAAATACTTAAAATTTAGATCTCTCTAGAAGTAGCAGTCCCCTACTGTGGTCATATGCAGGTTGGCCCGATAATGATTTAGCTAACCAGCCATTGGTTGACTCGTATTACCATTGACTGATTAGCTAAATCACTGTCGGGCCAACCTGCATATGACCCCAGCATTGAATATTCAGTTTTAATTTAAAGCAGAGACAGCTAGCCACTTTAAAAACGCTGGCTGCCATTGCTGATTATTCTCCACTGAAAGTTTATCAGTAAAAAAATTAACCTTACATATTATAACAGGGATTGTGAGGACTTCGGAAATAAGCTAAGAGTACACAGGCTGCTCAAGATTGGAAGGAACCATCAAGCCAGTTTTTTTTTTTTAACCAGATTGACCGCTGGCTCCTATCTACAGTGGCTGACAGCATAATACCTGGAGTTAGCCAAATGGACATTTCAAAGCTACCTGTGACTGAACATATATGCATGCTTATGTTTGATTCTACTAACTGTCATCGTTTGTTAGCCTCTGTAATTTCTTATATCCTGTACTTCTTGATATTCCTCCTTTTAAAAACAACATTTACACTAATAATTCTAGTGAACTACAATACATTTTTCCTTGCTCAGATGATAAGATTTTTGAAATTTGTAAATATTTAAATCTGTATATATGTTTAAACTATCTATATACCTAATCAGCATTTACTCAGCATTGTAACCCTCAAATTACCATTTTATTATATACAATTTAATGTTCACTGTAATTTCAATTGTTTGAATAAGTTTCAATGTAATGTTCAAGTTTTGTTCTATGTAAACCGCTTTGATTTTTCTGAAAGGCGGTATATAAAACCGTTCAATAAATAAATAAACATCACCTCCTATTTTAGCATTAAAACCATTAGAAAGGACAGAGTGCTATGATAACGTTTACATACAGTTTATGGCAGCTATAGATAGCACTTTAATTATCTGGATTTATTTAGTCCCCCTGCACTTGCAATCGTATCATTTCCATAGTGACATAGGTGAGGTGTCAGCAGAAAAGAACCAATGGGGAGAACTTTGAGTAGGGGCTGCTACTAAGCTGAAGTCTGGGCCTCCTACTCTGTGTCCCATGTGCACATTCAAGCAGCAGGTGTGTCAGTATGTTAGACCTCAGTGGATACCTACCCTTAACTACCGTCAAACCTGCAGGTGACAACATCCAGGCCACAAGAGGCCCACAGCAAAAAAGGAAGCAAGTCCATCCAACCCTGGGGATTCTGAAGCAGCAGGCAAAGAAGAGGCTACAGTGGTTCCAAGGGAACAGCAAAAAGCTACTATATAGGAGGAGAAGGGAGGTGATGATGAGCTGATCAGTGAGGAGGTCCAACCCTGCCATGTTGCAACATGTAGAGGAGACACTGCAAGAGGTATGCAGCACGTCCTAGGTCACTTTCTACTTCATAGCAGTGCTTATGTCACATCCTCTTTTAATGCACCCTTATGTTATGCCTGTGCTTTTCATACATAAGGTAAGGCAAGATCTTCCCAGACTTCCATGGGGCAGCCAGTCTGACCTCAGAAGGAACATGGAGGCGCACTGCCTAAGTACAGCACAAGGTACAGCCTTCTACATGGGACAGTTTCTCCAAATGGGTGTGTTTTGTGCATATCATGACAGTCATGAACCTCACTTTTAAGCCAGGGTACGTAGAGTATGATCTCATTCTCTCAAATTTATGGCTAATGCTCGGCGTAGTACTGCATTATTTATTTATTTATTTTATTTAGCAAGCATTTGTAGCCCGCTCCTTCCAGCGATCAGAAGCGGGTAGGATTACTATTGTGAAACTGCCGAATCAAGGCAGGTACAAATTTTGTTTACATACAGATTGTCAGAAAAGCACATCATACAGAGTTAACACTTCTTAGCTATGGGGGAGTTCATTTACATATATACATAAATACATATATACAGGATAATCTTCTTGGACACAGTGGTCAGGGGCTGCTCCATCTGTGGATTTAGTTCAGGTTGAAATGTGATTGGAAAATGTGCGTTTTGAGTTTCTTTCTGAAGTCTAGAAGGTCATTGCTAGCTCGTAGTTCTGGTGGGAGTTGGTTCCACAGTGTTGGCGCCGCATATGAGAAAGCCCTGTGGCTGGTGTTAGCTTTGGCAGATCTTATATCTGTTGGAGTGTGAAGGATGTTGGAATTGTGGGTTCTTCTGTTTCGGGTAGGAGGTTGCAATCTTACTAGGTTGTTGAGGAAGGAAGGTGCTAAGTTGTGGATGAGTTTGAAGGTGGTTGTTAGTATTTTGTATTTTGTGCGAGCTGTTATGGGTAGCCAGTGTAATTGAATTAGTACTGGTGTGATGTGGTCACTTAGATTTTTCTTCATTATGACCCTGGCAGCTACATTTTGTGCCATTTGTAATATGTTTAGGGTTTTTTTAGGTAAACCTTGTAGGATGGCGTTGCAGTAGTCAAAATGTGGCATGATGAGTGCTTATCCCAAAGAGAGCCTCGCGCTGGAGTTTGTAAGATGTTACATGTATGGGAAATTTATCAAGGTGTGCTTGGAAGTTCCTCTTAATTAAGACTGTGGCACCCAACATGATGGGAAATAACTCGGTATCTTTCTGCCACATTTTCTTGGTCTCCAATTGTATTGCTTGGTATTTGAAGATTTTCTCCCTCTCAATGTGATTCACAGAATAGTCGCTGGAACTGACACCTCTATAATCAATGCCCTTCTGGCATTTTTCTCCTTTCTCACTATATTCAGCTTCCTCGCATCCAACCTTTTATCGGTCAGAATGGGAGTATCCCAGGTGATCACAACTTCTTCATTCTCTGGTAAAGAGACTGCTGAAGGGAGATATGATAGAGGTCTATAAATTAATGAATGGAGTGGAACGGGTAAAGCATAGTTACTCACCTGTAACAGGTGATCTCCAGGAACAGCAGGAATTTAGTCTTCACATATGGGTATCGTCAGTACCGATGGAGCCTGCGCGGGAACGCTCCCCGGCGTCCAATTAGAAAGCTTTTGGGAGCATCACACAGCGCCTGCGTACTGCCTTTCCCAACTGCCTCTCTCCAGCTGAGCTTTAAAGCTGAGAAAGAGATAGAGATAGAGAGATACAACTCCTAGGGGAGGTGTGTGGGTTGTGAAGACTAAATTCCTGCTGTTCCCGGAGATCAACTGTTACAGGTGAGTAACTATGCTATCTCCAGGAACAAGCAGGAATGTAGTCTTCACATATGAGGACTCCCTAGCTTTAGATGCCAGGGAGAGACCCCAGACGTTGTGTGCCCCTGAAACAGGGCTCCACTTCCCCCCATGGATCTCTGGCATCCAACCAGGGATGTAATCACACAAAAAATATATAGGTCAAATCGCATGCGCGGCGTTTTTGTGAGCACTGTTCTTGGTCAAGTTCAGCTCCTTGTAAGAAACGTGGGCAGCAGCGGTCTATACCTAGTTTTAAATCCCCCTGAAGAAACTCAGTCTAATTGAGTGAAACGCATTGAATGGCGCTATGATGGCTGGCGTTGGGGTATCTTTAAGTTAAGTACTGATTTTCAAGCTATTTTTCAGCACTGTTTTTGAATATTTTTGATAGGAGCTCTGAAACTATTCAATTGTAGAATCCTTGTGATAATTATTGGCCAAGGGACAGTCATTGATGCTATGACGGCACTCTAAGACACTTTTGTGCCTTTGTTTTAAGCCGCTGGTCTGAGACATCCCTGAGCTTGTTCTACAAATATAATGTATTTGCTCCTTTCTTAAGAATCTTCACTAAGATACGTTGCTAATAGAGTAATTATCTGCATTTTTGTCCAACCAGGGATGGCAGGTAGGAGTTGATTAGGTATGGAACAGGTGTTGAAGAACAGCCTGATCAAACAAGGCTTCCCGGCAGGAGTCCTTGTCCAAGCAGTAATGGGCTGTGAAGGTATGAACTGAGGCCCAGGTGGCTGCTCGACAGATGTCGTCGATAGACAGAGTGCAGATGAGCCATTGAAGCTGCCATGGCTCTCACATTGTGAGCTGTGACATGGCCCTCCAGAGGAAGATTCTTACTCTGATAGGTAAAAGAAATACACTGAGCAATCCAGTTAAATAGTGTTCTCTTGGAGACTGGAAGTCCCAAATGAGAAGGATCAAAAGCAACAAAGAGTTGAGAGGACTTTCTATGTTGCTGTGTTTTTTGTAAGTAAAAGGCTAAAGCTCTAATACAGTCCAAAGTATGAAGATTCCTTTCTGCATTTGATGCATGAGGTTTTGGAAAGAACACAGGTAGGTAGACCGTTTGGTTCAGATGAAAAGGCAAGACCACCTTTGGCATAAAGTGTGCATGAGTCCTAAGGACTACCTTGTCATGATGGAACCTTGTATAAGGTGGATTAGCCACTAGTGCTTGTAACTCACTGATGCGACGTGCTGATGTGATTGCAATGAGAAAAATAACCTTCCAAGAAAGGAATTTCAAGGAGGTAGTAGGTAAGGGTTCGAAAGGTGGCTTCATGAGCTGACTAAGAACCAAGTTTAAATCCCATGCCACAGGTGGTGGCTTAATGGGAGGCTTAGCAGAAGGCCTCTCATAAATCTTGCTATAAGAGGATGGGAGGAAATAGGTTGTCCATTTAGGGGCTTGAAGGAAGCTGCAATAGCACTCAAATGGACCCTTACTGAATTAGTCTTAAGTCCTGCATTGGATAAATGAAGGAGATACTCCAGTAATGATTCCAGAGGTACGGCAATGGGGTTAAGATCCTTCTGCGAACATCATATGGTAAACCTTTTCAACTTGAAAGCATAAGAGCATCTTGTGGAAGGCTTCCTGGAAGCATAAAGGATATCCTTTATTTGCTGAGGGAGGTTAAGATCATGAAGATCTAGGCCTTCAGCAACTAAGCCCTCAGATGCAGGGACTGGGGATTGGGATGCCATAACATTCCGTCCTCCTGAGATAGGAGATCTGGAGCAGACCCTTACTCCAGGGAGGGAGCTTGAGAGATCGATGTAGAAGCAGAGGGTACCACACTTGCCGTGGCCAATGTGGAGCTATGAGAATCATATGGCCTCTGTCTCTCTGAAGCTTGAACAGGGTTTTGGGAATTAGGGGAATGGGTGGAAAGGCATACAGGAAGCATTGACCCCAGTAAAGGAGGAAAGCATCCCTGGCCTGAGCCCCCTGAGCCGGAATTCTGGAACAGAACCGGGGAAGTTTGGCATTCCACGGACTTGCAAAGAGGTCTATGTCCGGGGTTCCCCAAATTTGAAAAATCTTGGCCACCTGGTCTGCATGCAGAGACCACTCGTGTGGAAGCAGAACCCGACTGAGTCTGTCTGCCCAAGAGTTTTGTATGCCTGGCAGATACACTGCCAGGAGATGAATCTGATGCTCTCTGGCAAGGGTCCATAGTCGCAAAGCTTAGTTGCAAAGCGACAGAGTTTCTGTTCCCCCCCTGCTTGTTCACGTAGAACATGGCTACTTGATTGTCCGTATGAATAAGGACTGTCTTGTAGCTGAGCAGGCTGTGGAACCCTCGAAGGGCAAAGCAGATTGCTCTGAGCGTCAAGAGATTGATATGTAGATGAGTCTCCTGTACAGTCCAAGTGCCTTGGGTGGAGAGGTCTTGCAGATGAGCTCCCCAACCAATTGTTGTGAGAGTTGCCTGGGGTAAGGGTTGTTGAAATGGGGACCCCAGCAACAGATTTTAAGTGGACTTCCACCATTGGAGGGACAAAATAAGGCGACTTGTGTTTGCTATTTTGTCTGACAGGCATCCTGATGCCTGGGTCCATTGAGTGGATAAAGTCCACTGGGCTGCCCTCATATGGAGGCGAGCAGAGGGAACCACATGCACGGTAGATGCCATGTGGCCTAGTAATCGTAGCATTTTTCGGGCAGTGAGATGAGGCTTTAGCACTGCTTGAGAAGCTAATTGCACTATGCGAAGGCAACGGGCCTGGGGGAGATAGGACCTTGCCTTTCTGGTATCCAGCAAAGCTCCTATGAACTCTAGAGACTGAGTGGGAGTTAAACTAGATTTTGGGATGTTTCTGACCAGACCCAAATACTGGAGGATACGCATTGTGCAGGATAGAGAAGTCTTAGCCTCTGACTCTGTTGGGGCTTGAATGAGCCAGTCATCTAAGTAGGGGAAGACGAATATTCCTAGAGTGCGGAGAAATGCTGCTACCACAGCCATGCATTTCGTGAACACTCTTGGTGCTGAGGCCATGCCAAAAGGAAGCACCCTGTATTGGTAGTGCTTTCCTTGAAAAAGGAACCGAAGGAACCTTCTGTGAGTTGGATGGATGAGAACATGGGTGTACGCATCCTTGAGATCTAGAGAACAAAGCCAATCCTTACTCTGAAGGTATGGCAGCAGAGTTCCCAGAGAAATCATCTTGAATTTCTCTTTGAACAGGAATTTGTTCAATTCTCTGAGGTCTAAGAATAGGTCTGTATCCCCCTGTTTTCTTTGGGATAAGGAAATAGGGGGAGTAAATCCCTGTACCCTGTTGATGAATGGGTACTTCTTCTATTGCCTCTTGGGCAAGCAGCAATGTGACCTCTTGATCTAACAGGTTGGTGAGAGAGGTCTGAGAATTGAACTGCCTTATCACTGTGGAAGGGGGCATGCTCAAAAAATGAAGCTTGTACCCCTCTTTTATGATGGAGAGTGTCCAATGCTCTGCTGTTATCTGGGGGCAAAGTGACACAACCTTCCTGGAATGGTGGAAGGCTCTGGTCCAATGAGGGCCAGGAAGGCTAAGTTCTCTAGCTGAAAGTCAAAGACTTTGAGGAGGCTGAGACTGCTGGGACGGTTGAGGCTTAGCAGTCTTTGCCTTTCTTTGTTTGGGTGGTTGCTGACCTTTCCGGACAAGCTGACCTGCAGAACGTCCCTGCTGGGAATAAGCAGGATAAAACCTTTTCTTTTTGGAAAAGAAAGGTTTTTTGAAAGATTTCTTTCTTGCAGGATCAGCTGTGGCCTTGGATAATCTGTCCAAGGTGGAGTTGTCAGCATCCAGCTGTGGCAAGGAGGCCTATCCAGAGTCCAGGGGAGGACAAAGAGACAGGGAATTCACCCTAGTAAAGGGCCCCCTTTTACCAGGACAGGGTAGGAAAGCCATAAACACCTCCAGGGATCAGAAAACTTCCACGTGGCCCACATTTCAGGCTCCCCCTAGTGGAATGAAGGGGAGACGATGCAAGGCTCAGAACCCTTTAGGCAGTGAATGCTTCAAGCACTCAGGTGCCCGGAGTCAGGCTGATTGCCGTCACCTGAGTAGGGTGGGGTTGGAGCTAGAGCCCTGGAAGTATAAACCCAAAGCAGAGTATGATTTAGTAGAAAGGAGGAGAGGAGAAGCAGGAAGCCAGGCTGAGCAGAGCAGAGGAATGGAGCTTCCAGCTGGAGAGAGTGCTATTTGGCATGTAGCATGGCTGCAGGAGAGTTTGGAGCCAGGAACAAGAGAGACTCCAAAATCCCCCGGGAGGCTGTTAGCTGAGCATGCTGAGCAGGATGAGGAGTCAGAGCCTATGTAGCTGGGAGAGCCTGAGGTGAAGCTGATTAAGGAGGACACTCCCATGGACTGTTCCTTGTGCCAAGCTATAAACCTGGGAACGTAGAAAAAGCAAGCCAGTCCTGAAAGAAGGTCTTCCAGAAAAATGGTACCCTTATTCCACAAGCAGGGTGGCTGAGACCCCGTGTGTTTATAAAGGGGAAGTTTACCACAGACTTTAAATGTGCTTTTGTTTTGTGCTTTAGCCAGCAAGGCTAAGAAGGGAATACAATAGGCTTGCTGGTAAAGACTGTGTATCCTACAATAGAGAGAACCTTTAAAACTGCATTTTGTGGTTGGATATGTTTTGGACAATTTTTGCTTCCAAGAGTACTGAACCAACAATCCTATGTGTGGTATGATCGAACCATTGTGTATATAAAAATAATAAATTTCTGTTATTTGCCTTACCTACTTGAGCCTGACTACAGCTTTCTGCATGGTGCACTCATACAGCTGAATAAGGACTACATTTCCCAGAGGGCATAGCAGGGAAATAGTTTTAAAAAAGCTGAAAAAGCATGCAGCAGAAAGTTCCTTCAATAATCCACGCCCCTCTAACCTAGAGGCGAGTGGTGGTGGCGTGACACCAGCTCATTGGCTTTTTCTTGACAATCCTTGCCAAACAGGTTCTCACCAGTATGTTTATGTTTATTGAACTTAATATACCGCTCAACAAATACGTATCAGAGCGGTTCACATAGTAAACCAAATGTTAGAAAGAGAAAGAGGAAGTTACAATATTGACAGGAAAGCAAACCAGACAGAATCATTCGACATGACTAAGAGAGAAGAGAGAGGGAGAGGAGGGAAAGGGGGATGTGGGCTACACAGAGGGGTCGGGGAGGTCGAAGGCAAGGGCAAAGAGATGGGTTTTGAGTTTGTTTCTGAAGGTGGTGTGTGACTGTTCAAGCCGGATAGAGGAGGGTAGAAAAGTCCAGAGAGCAAGACCGAGGAAAAAGAAAGCAGAGGAGCGAGTGGATTGGAGGCGAGCGCAAGCAGGTGAGGGGAGACGAAGGTGGTTAAGATGTAGAGACCGTAAGGAACGGACTGGAGTGTGGAAGTGAACAAGATCCGCAAGGTACTGCGGGGAGTGGGAGTAAAGGACACGGTGAAGGAGTGTTAGGACTTTGAAGTGTATACGAGATTTGACGGGGAGCCAATGGAGTAAGGGCGTAACGTGATCGCGAGGAGAGGAGTGAAAAATGAGACGAGCAGCAGTGTTTTGAAGACGCTGGAGACGGTGAAGTACAAGGAATATTGCCCAGTTTGTCAGAGCTCCAAATCAGATGCCTGGAGCCAGGCAATTCTTCATGCACCTATGGCAATGGCAGAGGTTCTGCTTATGCACTCAAAACAGTCAAAAGCTGCACGGTTGACAAATTTGGAAACATCCTGGGCATGTCTGACCAATGTGAGAAAATCCTGCCTTCTATCCTCAGGAAGAAGAGGACTCAAAACCTCTAAATCTCCTGTGATTTCCTTCAGGAACATCCCCATATATAAAATATAGGAACTGATTCTGGCAGAAAGCATGGAAGCTTGGAAAGTACGACATCCAAAAGCATCCAAAGTTCTGCACTCACGTCCTGGGGGATTAGAGGCATGCCTCTTTGCACTCCTGATCCTTCTCATAGCTGATTCCACTACAATAGAGTGGTGAGGGAGCTGAGTTTTCTGGAAACCAGGACAAGGAGGGACTCGATACATAGTGTCAAGTCTACGAGAATGAAGAGAGGTGGTAAGAGGGGTCTCCCACATTCTTAGCATGAGATCATGCAAGACCACATGGATGGGCAAAGTAGCTGCCTCCTTAGGAAATTTGGGATATTGTAAAATTTCCAACTACTTTGCTCTGGGCTCTGTTTCAGGAGCCACAGTAATGGAGAGACCCCGAGAAACCTCCCTGATAAAATCTTGGAAGGAGATATCCTCTGGAGGAGACATCCTGCATTTAGGGGAGGAGGGCTCCTCTGGAAGAAGTGCTCCGGTATCGACAGAACTATCAGAATCCTCAGATTCCTCTGAGGACTCGAAGTACCTTCTGTCTGGATGCTCTTGCAGAGCCTGATACCCGTACCGACCGAAGTCGGTACCGGGAGGAATCGGTACCGGTGTATCGGTACCGGAGGGTATCGGATGACTGGGTGCCGGCAATGCGGACACCGATGTCGATGCTATCGGTACCAATACCGGTGCTGGAGTCGGTGCCGGTACCGGTTGAACTGTCTGACATGGTTCCGAGGGTGTCGATGCCGCAAGGAGAGCCGCCAGACTGCGTTCAATAGCCAGGAATCTCTGGTCTATCGACGCTGCCGATGTCTGGATGTCGGTACCGGAGAAGACAGCCGGTATCCCAGAGCATGGCACCAGTAGTTCTGCCGAGGTTGAGGCCTCGAGAACATCCTGGAGCCCTGATAGTGCTTTGGAAGCCGAAGCCTCCCAACGGGGCAATTTTGCCGGTGCAGAATCCTCAAGGGCAACGCCAGAGGCATCTCGATGGTTAGAAGGAGATCTACCCTTTGAGGACTGGACAGACATATGTTTAGTTACCTGAGATCCACGGGAGGAAGAGGAAGCCCTGGAAGACGTCAATGCCACCGAAGCTGCATCAGAGGGAAAGAGGGTACCGAGCTTAGCAGCTCGGTTCCGCCGACCTCTTTTAGACATCATGGCACAGGACATACAATCCGTGATGGAGTGGTCAGGACCTAAACATTTTAGACACCATTCATGGGTGTCGGTGAAGGAGATGGTACCGCCACACTTGGTGCACTTTTTGAAACCCGAAGCAGGTTTCTCCATTGTAGGAAAACTTTTTAGGCCTAAGGCCCAAAAAGGTGCATGCACCTGGGAAAAAGGAAAAAAGTACTAAGTATTTTTTTTTTAAAGAACAGAAATAAAGAAAGAAAAAACAGCGGTACCGGTAAAGCATCGAGGAAGGCAGATGCGACCACAAAAAAAGAAAGAAATAAGGAAGAATTTTCTGCGGTGACAGGAACAACGACCTGCTGGCTCCGCGGAAAACGAAGAACTGGAGAGAGGCAGTTGGGAAAGGCGGGAAGGCAGCCCGCAGGAGCTGTGGGATGCTCCGAAAAGCTTTCTAATTGGACGCTGGGGAGCGTTCCCGCGCAGGCTCCGTCGGTACCGCCGATACCCATATGTGAAGACTACATTCCTGCTTGTTCCTGGAGAAACATAGAGCGATTGTTTATGTCATCAAAATATAGAAAGACTAGGGGACATGCAATGAATCTACAGGGTAACCTATTTAAGATTAATAAGAGAAAATATTATTATTTATTATTTAGCTTTTCTTCTGTACTGCACTATTCACATCAGTGCGGTTTACATTCAACAAACATTATACAAGCAGTTGCGCCACATTGTATTTACAATGAACAGGGGTAATAACCTGGATATAACTAGGGGTAACTATCTACAAATTTTACACTGATTTTTCACTCAATGTGTAATCAAACTTTGGAATTCATTACCAGGGGATGTAGTAAAAGCTGTTAGTGTAGCCGGGTTTAAAAAAAGGTTTGGACAAGTTTGTGGAGGAAAGGTCCATAAACCATTATTAAAGAGGACCCAGGATATCCACTGTTTGCCCAAATACAAGTATTATGGAACCTGTGTCTTTCTGGGAAATCACTAGGTACTTGTGACCTAGATTGGCCACCACTGGAAACAGGATTCTGGGCTTGATGGACCTTCGTCTGACCAAGTATGGTATATCTTATGTTCTTATCTTCTCTGTAATTCTTTTAGGGACATGATCCCAGTGCTTTTCAGGCATAGTAATGTTGTGTGCTTGTAGAGTTTCCAATGGATAAGATACGCTACTTTATTTTTCTGTACAGACATTTTCTGCCAGTCAGCTATGAGGTGAATCACTGTTTACTGGTCTTCCCCACAGAACTGACATATGTCTGTTTTACCAGTCTTTTCAAAGCTCGCTGTAAACCATCTCATCCATAAGCCACTGTACTGGTCTGCAACTATTAACCTCTCATTATTCGATTTCAGTTCACCTCTCCTTAACCATTCATGTGTACGTTCTTGATCGACAAAGAGTTTCTGGAGTAATACTCTGTATTTTCCACTGTATTTATGCATTTGTCACTTGTTTTTCCTTGTCTGTTGATCTAATTCCTTGAAAAGCTTGTTTCTCTTCTTTTGCAAATTCTGTTGCTTCGTTCCCTGTATACGCTTGTGCATGCTCACTCATTCCTTTTAGTTGTCGGAACGTTTGTCGAAGTTTGACGATGGAGACAGATTCTGGACGTTTACTTTCATATTTCAGCACTTTTTGGTATTTGGATTTGATGATGTAGTTCGGTAGGCCAGGAGGCCTATGATAGTAGGCCTAGCCCTCCTTAAGCTCCAGCTCTAGCTCTAGGGATATAGTCTTGGCACACACTGATTCTTGTAAAATTGCCTCATGGGCATGGAGAGGTTTTCTTGTTCACACATCCAGTTTTTCAAGATCTTTAAGAGGCCAGTCCACAACCCCAAATTTGTATAAAAGTACAGGAACTGTCAGTTGATTGATGGCTTGTATCTTATTCCATGGTGTTAAAGCACGTTCCAATAACGCATAGTTACTCACCTGTAACAGGTGATCTCCGGGAACAGCAGGAATTTAGTCTTCACATATGGGTATCGTCGGCACCGACGGAGCCTGTGCGGGAACGCTCCCCAGCATCCAATAGGAAAGCTTTTGGGAGCATCCCACAGTGCCTGCGTGCTGCCTTCCCGCCTTTCCCAACTGTCCCTCTCCAGTTGAGTTTATAGCTGAGACAAAAGAGAGAGAGAAAGAGAGAAAGAGAGAGAGATAGAGAGATACAAATCCTAGGGGAGGTGGGCGGGTTGTGAAGACTAAATTCCTGCTGTTCCCGGAGATCACCTGTTACAGGTGAGTAACTATGCTATCTCCAGGAACAAGCAGGAATGTAGTCTTCACATATGGGGACTCCCTAGCTGCAGATTCCAGGGAGATGGTCCCAGAAAGTTGTGTGCCCTTGTGAAAGGGCTCCACTTCCCCCACATGGATCTCTGGCATCCTTCCAGGGATGGTGGGTAGGAGTTGATTAAGTGTGGAACAGGTGTTGAAGAACAGCCTGACCAAACAAGACATCCCGGCAGGAGTCCTTGTCTAAGCAGTAATGGGCTGTGAAGGTATGAACCGAAGCCCAAGTAACTGCTCGACAGATATCATCGATAGACACAGAGTGAAGATGAGCCACTGAGGTTGCCATGGTTCTCACATTGTGAGCTGTGACATGGCCTTCAAGAGGAAGGTTCTCACTCTCATAGGCAAAAGATATACACTGTGCAATCCAGTTGGACAGTGTCCTTTTAGAGACTGGAAGTCCCAAATGACTAGGATCAAAAGCAACAAAGAGTTGAGAGGAATTTCTATGTTGCTGTGTCCTTTGCAAGTAAAAGGCCAAAGCTCTTTTACAGTCCAAAGTATGAAGCTTCCTTTCTGCATTTGAGGCGTGAGGCCTTGGAAAGAATACAGGAAGGTAAACCGCTTGGTTCAAATGAAAGGGCGAAACCACCTTTGGCATAAAGTGTGGGTGAGTCCTAAGGACTACCTTATCATGATGGAACCTTGTATAAGGAGGATCAGCCACCAACGCTTGCAATTCACTGATGCGACGTGCTGTTGTGATTGCAATGAGAAAGATAGCTTTCCAGGAAAGGAATTTCAAAGAGATAGTGGCTAATGGTTCAAAGGCGGTTTCATGAGCTGCCCAAGTACCAGATTCAAGTCCCATGCCACCGGTGGTGGCTTAATGGGAAGCTTCGTTAAAAGAAGGCCTCCCATAAATCTCGCTATGAGAGGATGAGAGGAATAGGTTGTCCATTGAGAGGCTTGAAAGAAGCTGCAACAGCACTGAATTGGTCTTAAACCCTGCATTTGATCAATGAAGGAGGTACTCCAGTAATGATTCCAGAGGTATGGCAATGGGGTTAAGACCCTTCTGCGAGCACCATATGGTAAACCTGTTCCACTTAAATGCATAAGAGCGTCTTGTGGAAGGTTTCCTGGAAGCATGAAGGATATCCTTTACCTGCTGGGAAAGATTAAGACCGTGAAGTTCTAGGCTTTCAGCAAACAGGCCCTGAGATGCAGAGACTGGGGACCCTGGATTCCACAGCATCCCGTCCTCTTGAGAAAGGAGATCTGGAGCAGATCCTAACTCCAGAGGCGGAGCTTGAGAGAGATGCAGGAGCAGAGGGTACCACATTTGCCGTGGCCAACGTAGAGCTATGAGGATCATATGACCTCTGTCTCTCTGAAGCTTGAACAGGGTTTTGGGAATTAGGGGAATTGGTGTTAAGGCATACAGGAAGTCCTGACCCCAGTGAAGGAGGAAAGCATCCCTGGCCTGACAACCTCGAGCCGGAATTCTGAAACAGAACTGGGGAGGTTTGGCATTCAGCGGACTTGCAAAGAGGTCTATTATGTCCGGGGTTCCCCAAATTTGAAAGATTTTGGCCACTTGGTCTGCATGGAGAGACCATTCGTGTGGAAGCAGAACTCACTTAGTCTGTCTGCCAAAGAGTTTTGAATGCCTGGAAGATACACCGCAAGGAGATGAATCTGATGCTCTCTGGCGAGGTCCTATAGTCGCAAAGCTTCGTTGCACAGCAACAGAGAGTCCGTTGCGCCCTGCTTGTTCACATAGAACATGGCTACTTGATTGTCCGTTTGAACTAGGACTGTCTTGTAGCTGAGCTGGGTGTGAAATACTCGAAGAGCAAGGAAGATTGCTCTGAGCTCCAGGAGACTGATATGAAGATAGGCCTCCTGTGGAGTCCAGGTACCCTGGGTAGAGAGGCCTTGCAGATGGGTTCCCCAACCGACCTGTGAAGCATCTGTTGTTAGAGTGGCTTGGGGTGGGGGTTGCTGAAAAGGAGACCCCACCAAAAGGTTTTTGGGCAACTGCCACCATTGGAGGACAAAATAAGGCGATCTGAGTTTGCTATTTTGTCTGACAGGCAAACTGATGCCTGATTCCACTGAGTAGATAAGGTCCACTGGGCTGCCCTCATATGGAGGCGAGCATAAGGAACCACATGCACGGTGGATGCCATGTGGCCTAGCAACTGTAACATTTCCCAAGCAGTGAGGTGAACTGCACAATGCGAAGGCAGCGGGGCTGTGGAAGGTAGGCCTTTGCCTCTCTGGTATCCAGAAGAGCTCCTATAAACTCTAGGGACTGAGTGGGAGCAAGGTTGGAATTTGGGAAGCTTATGACAAGTCCCAAATACTTAAGGATGCGCATTGTGCGAGATAAAGCAACCCTGGCCTCTGGCTCTGAAGGAGCTCGAATGAGCCAGTTGTCTAAGTAAGGGAAGACGAATATTCCCAGTGTGCGGAGAAATGCTGCTACCACAGCCATGCGTTTTGTGAACACCCTTGGTGCAGAAGCCAGGCCAAAAGGAAGAACCCTGTATTGGAAGTGCTTCCCTTGAAACAGGAATCAAAGGAACTTTCGGTGAGTTGGATGGATGAGGCTTTCCTAACCAGGGCTCTACAGATCAACAAAAAGTAAGGATTTGAGTGGAAACACCTAATCAGGAGTTAGTGGTCCTGATTTCCTGAGTGCAGCTGAGGCCTGCATAAAAGGCTCCAGTACCCTGCCCTGTTGAGGCTTTCCTAACCAGGGCTCTACAGATGAACAAACAGTAAGGATTTGAGGGTTTGTTTGTTTTTATTATATTACATTGCAGCTCCCTGACTGGGAGCTCTTAAAAGGGTTTTTTGTATATTTTTTAAAGCAAGGTTACTTTCTTTTTGGTGCTTTAGGGGAACTTTCCTTGAGCACAGTAGGTTGCTGAACTCTAATAACCTCCTCAGGTTTAGAAACTGCTAACACCTAATCAGGAGTTAGTGGGTCTGATTTCCTGAGTGCAGCTGAGGCTTGCATAAAAGGCTCCAGTGCCCTGCCCTGTTGATGCTTTCCTAACCAGGGCTCTACAGATCTACAAACAGTAAGGATTTGAGGGTTTCTTTGTTTGTTTTTATTATATTATATTGCTAGCTCTCTGACTGGGAGCTCTTAAAAGGGGTTTTTGTATATTTTTGTAAAGCAAGGTTACTTTCTTTTTGGTGCTTTAGGGGAACTTTCCTTGAGCACAGTAGGTTGCTGAACTCTAGTAACCTCCTCAGGTTTGGAAACTGCTAACACCTAATCAGGTGTTAGTTCCCTCCCTACCCACCGCGACTCCCACCCACCCCTAGTGAGCAGTCTTGCTTTATAGGGCACATCCCCCTTTAACAAATCACAGAGAATTGGATCAGCACATTTTGAATATAATTAAAGAGATTTTACTGCTTTTTCTCTGAAAGGACAGCTGGGAAACCGGCTGGTACTTGGTAGATCTCTCTCTTTTGCTTTAACAGATACCTAAGCTCCACGAACAGAACAATGGCTGGGAAAAATCGTATTGCTAAAGCTGTTGCCCCCGTTACAGCTTCTGCCTCGGTCCAGACAGAGGTCCTAATGCCAGTTGAAGGACCAGTTCCATGTGCAGGGTGCCTGCATGCTGAAGCTCTGAGGAAACAAGTGGAGGAACTCAGAGAGGAGGTGGCGAGGCTGAGGAGCATTCAAGACAGTGAGAAGTACATTGATGAGATGCTTCTTGCAGCAACCAAGCTCTCCAGCACAGGAGAAGATGGATGCCAACAGAATGTCGATGGTTGGACACAAGTCACCAGGGCCTGAAAAATCACCAATCCAACTTCTCCTTGAATTGAAGAACCATTATGCAGCCCTGGAAGTGGAGGAGGTGAAAGCATCCCTGGAAAGGGAAGAACCAGAGTTCAAGTACCCCAAAGTTGCAGAATCAGTGACCAGAAGGAAACAAAGGGTAGTGGTGGTTGGAGACTCTCTTCTGAGGGGTACTGAGACGTCCATCTCCCGACCAGACTTGATGTCCAGAGAGGTATGCAGTCTGCCTGGTGCCAAAATACAAGATGTTACGGAGAGTTTGACGAGACTCATCAAGCCCACTGACTATTACCCAATGTTGCTAATCCATGTTGGAACAAATGATACTGCCAGGTATACCTCGGAACATATCAAAAGTGACTTCATGGCTCTGGGACAGAGGGTGAAGCAGTTAGGTGCACAGGTGGTGTTCTCTTCAATCCTCCCTGTTGAGGGTAAAGGCCAAGGCAGAGAGGCTCGCATCCTGGAGATGAATGCATGGCTGCGTGGATTGTGTCATCGAGAGCGTTTTGGTTTCCTAGACCATGGGATGCTGTTCCAAGAGTTGCAGAGCAGAGATGGTATCCATCTGTTCAAGAAAGGTCAACGCATCTTCGGTAGTAGACTGGCTAATCTACTGAAGAGGGCTTTAAACTAGATTCATTGGGGATGGGTGAAGAAAGCCCCCAAGTAAGTGAAAGCCCCCAGGTAGGTGATACATTAAATACCTTTATGGAAATGGGTAACAGGGGTAACATATGGAAAGCAGTGTGTATAAATGCCCGTAGCATGGGAAATAAGATCCCTGATGTTGAAGCTTTGGTGGGAGTGGCTGACTTGGATTTAGTGGCAGTTACAGAAACATGGTTCACAGAAAACCATGACTGGGATGTAACTATACCTGGCTATACTTTATTCAGAAAAGACAGGGGAGGAAGAAGGGGAGGAGGAGTGGCACTATATGTAAAAACTACTATTAAAGCTTTGGAATTACAGAGCTTAAAAGGGAGAGAGGAGGCATTGTGGGTTAAACTAGAAAGAGGGAAAGAGAAATCTATTTGCATTGGTGTGATATACAGACCTCCCTCACAAGAGGAAGAGGTGGACAGAGAGCTAATTGAAGACATATGCAGCATTGCTAGGAAAGGGGAAGTGCTACTGATAGGAGATTTCAATATGCCAGATGTTGATTGGCACATTCCTGCTGCAGTATCATCTAGAAGTAAGGAGATCCTGGATTCTCTACAGGGAGAACTATTTAGGCAATTGGTAACAGACCCCACACGTGAAGGGGCCATACTGGACTTGGTGCTAACCAATGGTGAAAGTGTTTCTGATGTTGTAGTGGGAGATCATTTTGCATCCAGTGATCACCAGATGATGTGGTTCAGTATTAGGACTAGGGCTGTTAGAATCCATTCCAAGGTGAGGATCTTAGACTTTAGGAAGACTAACTTTGCGAAGATGGGCCAATACCTCAGGGAGTCGTTAGTGGGATGGGAACAGCTGGGGGATGTAGAAAAACAGTGGGCAAAACTGAAAGGGGGTATTTTAGGGTCAACCAACCTTTTTGTTAAAATGGTAAATAAAGGCAAAAGGAAAAGGAGACCGCTATGGTTTTCGAAGGAAGTAGCTGAGAAAGTGAAGAAAAAGAGGGAGGCCTTCATGAAATACAAGAGATCACAGAGAGAGGAAGACAGGCATCTATATTTGGAAAAACTTAGAGAAGCTAGCAAAGTAGTCAAGAAGGCAAAGATTCAAAAGGAGGAGGAAATAGCCAATGCAATAAAATGGGGGGATAAGACATTTTTCAGATATATTAGTGAGAGGAGGAAGGGCAAAAGTGGTATTGTCAGACTCAAGGGTGTAGAAGCTGATAAGGATAAAGCGGAATTGCTTAACAAATATTTTTGTTCTGTGTTCACAGATGAAGAACCAGGAGCAGGACCTCAGAAAACACCCACAAATAGGAACAGAAGCGAGTGACATCTTGAACAATTTTCAGAAGACTGTGTTCGTGAGAAACTAGCTCAACTTAAAGTAGACAAAGCGATGGGACCGGATGGGATGTTGTTGTTGTTAAGTGCCGTCGAGTCGGAGTCGACTCATGGCGACCCTCTGGATAGCTATCCTAAACTGTGTTCGGTCTTCAGTCAGGCGGCTCATTGTTGACAGACTGGTACCCTTAGCTGCTGTTATTGTATCGATCCATCTCATTGCTGGCCTTCCTCTTTTGCGTTGACCTTCTAGCTTGCCAAGCATAATGTCTTTCTCTAATGATCTCTCTCTTCGCATGATGTGTCCAAAGTATGAAAGTCGAAGTCTTGTCATCTGAGCTTCTAAAGAAAGCTTAGGTTTGATCTCCTCTAGTACAGACTGGTTTGTTCTTCGGGCAGTCCATGGTATACACAGTATTTGCCGCCAGCAACATAATTCAAAGGCATCAATTTTCTTCCTGTCTATCTTTTTCACTGTCCAGCTTTCACATCCATATGATGTTATTGAAAATACCATGGCTTGAACAAGTCGAATCTTTGTATGGAGAGAGACATCTCTGCTCTTGAGAATCTTATCTAGGTCTTTCATAGCCATTCTGTCAAGAGCAATACGTCGTCTGATTTCTTGACTGCTTGTTGCTTCTTTATTGATAGTTGATCCAAGTAGGTTAAAGTTGTTCACAATTTCAATTTCTTCTCCTTCAACGATGAACCTGTTGATTATGCCAGTTTTCATGATCTTTGTCTTCTTTACATTAAGGTGCAGGCCCATTTTGAGACTATGTTGATTGTGAGAAGCAAATGTTTCAGATCATCTTCACTTTCCGCCAGTAATGTGGTATCATCAGCATAGCGAAGGTTGTTGATGAGTCTTCCACCAATCTTCACACCTCTGTTGTCTTCATTCAATCCTGCTTCTCTGATGATTTGTTCTGCATATAAATTAAACGGGTAGGGGGAAAGTATGCAGCCTTGTCTTACACCTTTGCTTATTTTAAACCATTCTGTTTCTCCTTGTTCCGTTCGAACTGTTGCTTCTTGATCAATGTATAGATTGCGCAAGAGAACGATCAGGTGTTCTGGTATACCCATGCTTCTTAATGTGGCCCAGAGTTTCTCATGGTTTACACAGTCAAAAGCCTTGCTATAGTCGATAAAGCACAAATAGATATCCTTTTGGTATTCTTTAGTCTTTTCAAGGATCCATCTCACATCCGCAATGATGTCTCTCGTTCCTCGCCGTTTCCTGAACCCTGCTTGCAAGTCAGGTAGTTCTTTTTCCAGGTATGGTTGTAGTCTCTTTTGAATAATCTTCAGTAGTATCTTGCTGGCATGTGGGATCAGAGCGATTGTGTGATAATTTCCACAGTCAGTTGGATCACCTTTCTTTAGTATTGGTATAAACACAGATCTTTTCCAGTCAGTTGGCCATGATGTTGTCTTCCATATTTCTTGGCAGGGCCTTGTGAGTACGCTAAGATCTGCATCAGATTGCTGCAATACTTCTATGGGAATGCTATCAATGCCTGGTGCTTTGTTCTTTGATAAGGCTTTCAATGCTGCTTCAACTTCTTCTTTCATCACCAATGGTTCCCGATCATAAGGTACAGGTTGAAATGGCTGTTGGTCCACTTGATCTTTATCATATAAAAACTCTGTATATTCCTTCCACCTTTTCTTGATCTTCTCAGCATCATTCAACATAGAACCTTGAGCATCTTGTAACATTCCAATTCGAGGCTGGAACTTTTTCTTTAACTCTCGTAGCTTTAGGAAAGCCAATCTTGTTCTTCCTCTAATAGTTTCTGCTTCTATTTCCTTGCAAGTGTCATTGTACTACTTTTCCTTGTCCTGTCTTGCTGCACGTTGGAAATCTCTGTTGAGTTCTGCGATTGTCTTTCTTTCTCCTCTGGCTTTAGCTTCTCTGCGTTTCTGGGCAATTTTCAGAGTTTCTTCCATCATCCATTTTGGCCGTTTTTGCTTTTTCACCTTTTGTAGAGACTTCTCGCTTTCTTCCAATACAACCTTCTTGATGTCATTCCATAACTCTTCCGGAGCTCTGTCATTTGTATCTAAAGCAGCAAATCAATTTTGCAGGCAGTCTTTAAATTCCAGTGGTATATTCTCAAGGTCATATTTTGCTGCATTCATGAGTGGTTTGCTCTTTTTCAACTTTAGCTTGAGTTTGCATACTAGTAGTTGATGATCTGTACCACAGTCAGCTCCAGATTTTGTCTTTGTTGATGTTACAGAGCTTTTCCATCGTTGAATTCCACATATGTAGTCAATTTGATTTTTATTTAATCCATTCGGTGAAGTCCATGTGTACAGTCGCCGCTTGTGTTGCTGGAAGAAGGTGTTTGAGATGAATAGATCATTGGTTTTGCAGAATTCTATCAGTCTTTCTCCAGCTTCATTTCTGTTGCCAAGTCCATATTTTCCAACTACTTTGCCTTCTTCTTTGTTGCCAACCTTTGCGTTCCAGTCACCCATGACTATCAGGATATCCTGTTTGCATGTTCTGTCAATTTCAGCTTGTACTTGTTCATAGAACTCTTCAATTTCATTCTCTTCAGCAGCTGTTGTTGGGGCATATACTTGAATTATAGTTGTGTTGATAGGCAATCCTCATAGACGAATAGAGATTAAGCGTTCGCTGACTGCATTGTATTTCATTACAGTTCTTGCAAGTTTCTTCTTTATTATAAATGCAACACCATTTCTTCTTTGTCTTTCATTTCCAGCATAGTAGACCATGTGATCATCTGATGCAAAGTGCCCCATGCCAGTCCATTTCAGTTCGCTGACACCCAACAGATCAAGTTGTACACGTTCCATTTCATTCTTGACCACCTCCAACTTCCCTTGGTTCAAGCTTCGTACGTTCCATGTTCCAATGTGTAAGACATCTTTACAGCTTCTGACTCTCATTTCATGCGCAGCTACATCAGCAGTCAGACTTCCCGAGGGCTTTGATCCAACCACATCATAAATGCTGGCTTTACTCTGAAAAGTCTTCAGCTCTTCCCCAGTAGCTAGTTGAGTGCCTTCTGACCTGGGGGTCTCATCTTCCAGCACCATAGCACAATTTGTTTTGTTGTAACTATCCATTGGGTTTTCATGGCAAGATACAGAAGTAGATTGCCGGGCCTTTCTTCCGCACAGTTTAAGTTTGGTGTTGTTGCCGTTGTCACAAAAATGTGATCCTCCGCCGTCAACACTGTCCCATTCTGCTGCTGCCCAGATGGGTGGTTTGTCTTAGTCTGGCACCTCAGCTGAGACCTGTCCATCTTGGGAGACCCTGCCAGTAGTTAAACTACCGATAGTTTAGCTCTCAGCATCACTGATGCACGCAAGCCCTCACAGCACGACAAGCTGCAAACCAAGAATACTGAGGGAACTTTTGGATGTTCTAGCAACTCCACTGACTGACCTTTTCAATGCCTCGTTGGAGTCGGGAGTTGCGCCAAAGGACTGGAGAGAGGCTCATGTGGTGCCTTTACACAAAAGCGGAAGTAAGGATGTGGTTGAAAACTACAGGCAGGTTAGTTTAACTTCGGTGGTGAGTAAATTATTGGAAACACTGCTGAAAGAGAAAATAGTGAGGTTTCTGGAGTCCAGCGGATTACAGGATCCGAGGCAGCATGGATTCACCAGAGGCAGGTCTTGTCAGACAAATCTGATTGATTTCTTTGACTGGGTGACCAAGGAGTTGGACCGAGGGAGAGCTCTAGATGTGGTGTATTTAGATTTCAGTAAAGCCTTTGACACTGTTCCTCACAGGCGACTTATAAACAAACTGAGCACCATAGGGATGGACCCTAAAGTTACTGCTTGGGTTAGAAATTGGTTGGGTGGGAGGCGACAAAGAGTACAAATCAATGGAGCTCACTCTGAGGAGAAGGATGTTACCAGTGGTGTGCCCCAGGGATCTGTCCTTGGTCCGATTCTTTTTAACATCTTTGTTAGTGATATAGCGGAAGGGCTGTCGGGTAAGGTTTGCTTCTTTGCAGATGATACCAAAATCTGCAATAGAGTAGACACCCAGGAAGGTGTAGATAACATCAGGAGGGATCTAGCTAAGCTTGAAGAATGGTCTAGAATTTGGCAGCTGGAATTTAATGTTAAAAAATGTAAGGTCATGCATTTGGGTTGCAGCAATCCAAGGGAGCAATACAGTATAGGAGGTGAAGTACTTTTGTCCACTAAAGAAGAGCGGGACCTAGGCGTGGTTGTGTCTGATGATCTTAAAGTAGCTAAACAGGTAGAAAAGGCGACGGCAAAAGCTAGAAGGATGCTTGGGTGCATACGGAGAGGAATGGCTAGCAGAAAAAAGGAGGCGATAATGCCTCTGTATAAGTCTTTGGTGCGACCTCATTTGGAGTATAGTGTGCAATTCTGGAGACTGCACCTTCAAAAGTATGTGAACAGGATGGAGTCGGTGCAGAGGGTGGCTACTAAAATGATTAGTGGGCTTCATTATAAAGCATATGAGGACAGACTTAAGGATCTTAATATTTACACCTTAGAGGAAAGGCGGGATAGAGGTGATATGATTGAGATGTTTAAATACCTCCGTGGCATAAATGTTCAGGGAGAGAGCCTCTTTCAATTGAAAGCAAGTTCTGCTACGAGGGGACATGGGATGAGGGTGAAGGGAGATAGATTCAGGAGTGATATGCAGACATATTTCTTTATGGAAAGAATAGTGGATCCATGGAATAGTCTCCCAGTGGAGGTTGTAGAGATGAGGACAGTAACTGAATTCAAAAAAGCATGGGACCAACACAGAGGATCTTCTAAAGGTAAAAAGTGGACTGTTGTAGTTGTTGATATGGAAGGACAGACTGGATGGGCCATGTGGTCTTTTTCTGTCATCATGTTTCTATGTTTCTATTGCTCCTTGAGCAAGGAGCATTGTGACTTCTTGACCTAACCGGTCGTTGGGAGAAGTCTGAGAATTGAACTGTCTTACTATTGTAGGAGGGGGCATGCTGAGGAAATGAAGCTTGTACCCCTCTCTTACAATAGACAGAGTCCAATTTTCTGCTGTTATCTGACCCTATCTGGGGGCAAAATGACATAACCTTCCTGGGATGGTGGAGGGTTCTGGGCCTTTCAGGGCCAGGAAGGCAAAGTTCTCTAGACAGGAGTCAAAGCCCCTGTGGAGGCTGAGATTGCTGAGCCGGTTGAGGCTTAGCTGCTTTTGGCTTCCTTTGTTGCCTAGGTTGTTGCTGCTGTCCCTTTTGGGCAGATTGACCTAAACGATGTCCCTGCTGGGTATAGGAGGGATAAAAATTTTTCTTCTTGCTGAAGAATGGTTTCTTAGAGGATCTTTTCCTTGCCGGATCAGCTGTAGATTTAGACAACCTATCCAAAGTGATATTGTCAGCATCTATCTCATTAGCTTTTTCCTGCCAATTCTTGCCAAAGAGATTCTCTCCTGTGCAAGGTATATTCCCCAGTTTGTCCTGTACCCAGATTTCCAAGTCAGATGCCTGGAGCCAGGCAATTCTAAGTGTACCTATGGCAATAGCAGAAGTTCTGCTTATGCATTCAAAGCAAAGGCTGCAGATTCACAAACTTGGAAACATCATGAGCATGTTTAACAAGAGCAAGATAATCTTGCCTTTTATCATCAGGAAGGAGAGGGCTCATAAGCTCTAAGTCTAGGAAGATCTAAGCTCTAAGACAAGGAAGATCTTGTCTTACTAATCTGATATGTTTTTTTGAAGGTGTGCATAAACAGGTAGACAAAGGTGAGTCGGTTGATATAGTGTATCTGGACTTTCAGAAAGCTTTTGACAAAGTCCCCCATCAGAGACTTTTGGCGAAGCTAAAAAGTCATGGGATAGGAGGCAGTGTACTATTGTGGATCGGGAACTGGTTAAAAGATAGAAAGCAGAGGGTAGGGCTAAATGGACAATATTCCCAATGGAAAAAGGTGAATAGTGGAGTACCCCAGGGATCTGCACTGGGTCCGCTGCTTTTTGACATATTCATAAATGACCTGGAAAAGGGAATAACTAGTGAGGTTATCAAATTTGCAGATGACACAAAACTGTTTAAAGTTGTTAAAATCCAAGAGGATTGTGGAAAACTGCAGGAGGATCTGGATAAATTGGAAGACTGGGCATCCAAATGGCAGATGAAATTTAATGTGGACAAGTGCAAAGTTATGCACCTAGGAAAGAACAACCCACACTATAGTTACACGATGCAAGGCTCCACATTAGAAACCACCACCCAGGAAAAAGATTTATGAGTCATCGTGGATAACATGTTAAAACCCTCCGCCCAGTGTGCAGCGGCGGCCAAGAAAGCAAATAGAATGCTAGGTATCATAAGGAAAGGGATGGAAAATAAAGCAAAGGATATTATAATGCCTCTGTATCGTTCCATGGTGAGACCGCACCTTGAATACTGTGTGCAATTCTGGTCGCCGTATCTTAAAAAGGATATAGCATTATTAGAAAAGGTACAGAGAAGAGCCACCAAAATGGTAAATGGGATGGAAGGCTACTCCTATGAAGAGAGGCTACAAAGGTTAGGGCTCTTTAACCTGGAAAAGAGACGGCTGAGAGGAGATATGATAGAGGTCTATAAATTAATGAATAGAGTGGAACGGGTAAACGTAGATCGATTGTTTACGCTATCAGAATATAGAAAGACTAGGGGACATGTAATGAAGCTACAGGGTAAACTATTTAAGACAAATAAGAGAAAATATTTTTTCACTCAACGTGTAATCAAACTCTGGAATTTGTTACCGGAGGATGTAGTAAGAGCTGTTAGTGTAGATGGGTTTAAAAAAGGTTTGGACAAGTTCCTGGAGGAAAGGTCCATAAACCATTATTAAAAAGGGACCCAGGATTTCAATGCTTGACCCAATACAAGCACTGTGGAACCTGTGTCTTTTGGGGATACTGCTAGGTACGTATGACCTAGATTGGCCACTGTTGGAAACAGGATACTGGACTTTATGGACCTTGGTCTGACCCAGTATGGCATATCTTATGTTCTTAACATAAGGTCATGCAAGATCTCATGAATAGGTAAGGTAGCTGCCTCCTTGGGAGCTTTAGGGTATTGTAGGATTTCTAATTCCTTTGCCCTAGGCTCTTTTTCAGGAACCACTGTGATGGAAAGACCTCGGGCCACATCTCGTATAAAATCCTGAAAGGACATATCCTCTGGTGGAGACATCCTATGCTGAGGAGAAGAGGAAGCCTCAGGAAGAAGTACTCTGGTATCGGCAGAGCTTTCAGAGTCTTCAGACTCATCCGAGGATTTGAAGTTTCTCCGATCAGGGTGATCGTGCAAGGCACGGTACCGGTACCCATCGAAATCGGCATCGGAGTGGTACGGTACCGACTATTCGATGCCGGGCAGAGACGCATGACTCGGTCCCGGTAGAATACCTGCCGATGTCGATGCAGTCGGTGCCGGTACCGGTTGAAATGTCTGAAACGGTTTCAGAGGCATCGAGGCCGTGAGAAGAGCTGCCAGACTGCGTTCAATAGCCAAAAATCTCTGGTCTATCGATGCTGCTGATGCTTGGGTATCGGTGCCGGATGAAGCGGCTGGAACCCCAGAGCATGGCACCAGTAGTTCTGTCGAGGTTGAGGCCTCGAGAACATCCTGGAGCCCCGTTAGTGCTTTGGAAGCCGAAGCCTCCCATCAGGGCAATTTTGCCGGTGAAAGTCCCTCAAGGGCAACGCCAGAGGCATCTTGAAGTTTAGAAGGAGATCTACCCTTTGAGGACCGGCTAGATTTATGTTTAGTTACCTGAGATCCATGGGAGGAAGATGAAGCCCTGGAAGACGTCGATGCCACGGAGACTGCATCGGAGGGAAAAAGGGTGCTAAGCTTAGCAGGTCGGTTTTGCCGGCCCCTTGTCCACTAAAGAAGAGCGGGACCTAGGTGTGGTTGTGTCTGATGATCTTAAAGTAGCTAAACAGGTAGAAAAGACAATGGCAAAAGCTAGAAGGATGCTTGAGTGCATATGGAGAGGAATGGCTAGCAGAAAAAAGGAGGTGAAAGTGCCTCTGTATAAGTCTTTGGTGCGACCTCATTTGTAGTATAGTGTGCAAGTCTGGAGACCACATCTTCAAAAGGATGTGTACAGGATGGAGTCAGTGCAGAGGGTGGCTACTAAAATGATTAGTGGTCTTCATTATAAAGCATATGAGGACAGACTGAAGGATCTTAATATGTACACCTTAGAGGAAAGGCGGGATAGAGGTGATATGATTGAGATGTTTAAATACCTCCGTGGCATAAATGTTCAGGGAGAGAGCCTCTTTCAATTGAAAGCAAGTTCTGCTACGAGGGGACATGGGATGAGGGTGAAGGGAGATAGATTCAGGAGTGATATGCGGAAATATTTCTTTACGGAAAGAGTAGTGGATCTGTGGAATAGTCTCCCAGTGGAGGTGGTAGAGATGAGGACAGTAACTGAATTCAAAAAAGCATGGGACAAACACAGAGGATCTCTAAAGGTAAAAAGGGGACTGTTGTAGTTGTTGTTATGGAAGGACAGACTAGATAAGCCATGTGGTCTTTTTCTGTCATCATATTTCTATGTTCTATGAAACAAAGTAAAACATCGACATAACATATGTAAATAGTTGCAATGTTATTACACTAACCCTCTATGTAAATGTCAATGTATATAGTTACTTATTGCTATCCCCATGTACATAGTTAATTGTTCTATGTAACTGAATATGTACTCTTCTGTACAATTCAATGCTTTGTTCGCTATAAACCGCATTTGATCTGCTGGAAAATGCATTATAAAAATTTCAAATAAATAAAATAAAAAAATAGATACAGCGTGAGACTAGCAACCTGATAAGCTGATCAATGTGAAACTGTGCCTCATAAAGGAATATGAAGCCAACAATAGCCTGATGAGGACAGTAACTGAATTCAAAAAAGCATGGGACAAACAGAGGATCTCTAAAGGTAAAAAGGGGACTGTTGTAGTTGTTCATATGGAAGGACAGACTAGATAGTCTGTCATCATATTTCTATGTTTCTATGCTCCATCCCACAGGCAACACACTGAAATAGAGTGGTCAGGACCTAAACATTTGAGGCACCACTTATGGGTGTCTGTGACGGAGATGGTACCACCACACTTAGAACACTTTTTAAAACCCAAAGCGAGTTTTTTTCATTTTGATGGAAAAAAATTGGGCCTAGTGTCTAAAATGGCGCGTGGCACCCGAGAAGAAAATTACTGGAGAGAGACTCCAGAAACAAAGGGGTTTTTTTTTGTTTTTTTAGAAAAAAGAAAAGAACCGGCGGTACCGGTATAGCGTCGAGGGAAGGCAGACGCGACCATAAAAAAGAAGCGTAAGGGGGGAAATTTTCTGGGGTGACAGGATGTGCGACCTGTCGGCTCCGCGGAAAACGAAGAACTGGAGAGGGACAGTTGGGAAAGGCGGGAAAGCAGCACGTAGGTGCTGTGGGATGCTCCCTAAAGCTTTCCTATTGGACGCTGGGGAGCGTTCCCGCGCAGGCTCTGTCGGTGCCGACGATACCCATATGTAAAGGCTACATTCCTGCTTGTTCCTGGAGATTGATTTTAATCTCCTGTAGTATTTTTTACTGATCTTTTCTGCTTGAGCGTTGTTCCTTTCTCTACTTTGAGATACTTATATATGCCTTCCTATTCAAGGTCCTTGATATCACCACCTCAAGCCAGGGAGATGTTTTCCATTTTGTTCAATTTTCCTCTTTAAAAAAAAAAAAAAAGTTGCCTTAGCACATTTGTCAAGGCCAAAGATCATCCTGATGTATGCAGAAAACCTTTTCACCACATGGAGTTGCTCTGCTAATTGTTGGTCGCTGGAACTGTACAGCTTCAGATTTATTTATTTATTTATTTTATTTAAATATTTCTTATATACCCTCCTTCCATCGATCAGGAGCAGTTTACATTGAACTGAATTCCAAAAACTTGGTTACAGGGAAATAAATAAATAAATTTCAAACTATAATACAATAAACTATATACAGGTCAGCTAGGCACTTATACAGAAGTATCGTGCAATCTGAGATTGAACTATTTACATGATATACTGATAACAGAGATCATCTACAAATAATAAATTGGATGTTACCTTCTTTAGAATTCAGGCTAAATCCGTATCCCAAATTGTACATGAGAGTACTCATTAAATTAAGTGGCACATAAAACAGAAGGAGTGACAGGGAATCACCCTGAAATATTATTCGCTGTATCTCAATGTTAGGAATGATGTACTGACCATCTTAATATTTCAAAAAGACTGTGGCTGGCCACATTGTCCTAAGAACATAAGATATGCCATACTGAGTCAGACCAAGGTTCATCAAGCCCAGTATCCCGTTTCCAACAATGGTCAATCAAGGTCACAAATACCTAGCAGGTTCAAAAAAAGACACGCAGGTTCCACAATGCTTGTAGTGGGGCAAGCAGTGGATTTCCTGGGTCCTCTTAATGGTTTATGGACCTTTCCTCCAGGAACTTGTCCAAACCTTTTTTAAACCCAACTACACTAACAGCTTTTACTACATCCTCCGGTAATGAATTCCAGAGTTGGATTACACGTTGAGCGAAAAACTATTTTCTCTTATTAGTCTTAAACGGGTTACACAGTAGGCTTCATTGCATGTCCCCTAGTCTTTCTACTATTTGAGTAAACAATCAAATGGAGTGGAATGGGTAAACGTAGATCATTTATTTATAGACCTCTATCATATCTCCCCTCAGCTGTCTCTTTACCAGGTTGAAGAGCCCTAACCTTTTAAGCCTCTCCTCATAGGGGTATCCTTCCAACTCCTTTACCATTTTGGTGGGTCTTCTCTGTGTCTTTTCTAATTCTGCTATATCCTTTTTAAGAAATGGCGACCAGAATTGCACACAACATTCAAGGTGCAGTCGCACCACAGAACAATACAGAGGCATTATGATATCGTTTGTTTTAGTCTCCATTCCTTTGCTTATGATTCCTAGCATTCTGCACATTGGGCGGTGGGTTTCAATGTGTTATCCATAATGACACCTAAATCTTTTACCTGGGTGGCTGTTCCTAATGTGGAACACTGCATCGTGTAACCATAGTTTGGGTTAGTCTTTCCTAAGTAGATAACTCTGCACTTGTTCACATTAAATTTCATCTGCAATTTGAACATCCAGTCTTATTTATTTATTTATAAATTTCTTCTATACCGCCCCTTCCAGAGATCAAGGGCGGTTTACATGGAACAGTTAACAATTTTGTATACTTCGGTATACTTTACATAGAACAGTGTTTAAACTATGTACAGATAAGATTACATGGAACATTAAACTGAACTAAATTACAGGAACTATTTACAAGGCGCAGTAAAACAACAGTTTGCGTAAGACATTTGCAGTGAGTAAATGGATAGTAATCAGAGAATTATTTACGTTAATCATTTGTTCTGTCTTGAGTCCTGTGGGGGTGTTTCGGTGGATGTTGGGGGGAAGTTTTCAGTCTTCCATTTTATCAAGGTCCTCTTGCAATTTTTCACAATGCTCTTGGGTTTTTAACAACTTTGAATAATTTTGGGTCATCTGCAAATTTGATTACCTCATTCATTACTCTCATTTCCAGGACATTTACGAACATGTTAAAAAATAGCAGGCCGAGCACAGATCCCTGAGGTACTCCACTATTCACCTTTCCACATTGGAAAAAATCGACCATAAAGCCCTAGCCTTTGCTTTCTATCTTTTAACCAGTTCCTGATCCACATAAGTACACTGCCTCCTATCCCATGACTTTTTAATTTTGCCAAGAGTCTCTCATGAGGGACCTTGTCAAAGGCTTTCTGAAAATCCAGATACACTATATCGACCGGCTGACCTTTGTCTACCTGTTTATTCACATCTTCAAGAAAATATAACAGATTAGTAAGACAAGACCTTCCTTGGCTAAAGCCATGTTGACTTTCTTCCATTAAACCATGACTCTGTACATGTTCGGTAATTTTGTTTTTTATAATGTTTTCTACTATTTTGCCTGGCACTGAAGTCAGGTTCGCCAGTTTGTAGTTTGCCGGATCACCCCGGAACCCTTTTTAAAAACTGGCATTACATTGGCCATTCACCAATCTTCAGGTGTTACAGATGATTTTAATGATAGTTCACAGATGATTTGCTACTTTTTAGCTTATCAAATAGTTCTAATACATCTTCCCGATTTATTGATATTTCTTTCAATTCTTTAGATGCATCACCTTTAAATACCATTTTAGTCATGGGTAAACTTCCCTACATCTTCTTCAGTAAAGATCGAAGCAAAGAATTCATTCAGTCTCTCCACTATAGCCTTGTCCCTTCTTACTGCCTCTTTTACCCGCTATCATCAAATGGTCCAACTGACTCTCTCAAAGATTTTTTGCACAGAATGTAGTTAAAAACGTTTTTATTATCTGTTTTTGCTTCCATGGCAAGCTTTTTTCCAAATTCTCTCTTTGCCTGCCTTCTCAATACTTTGCATCTAACTTGTCAGTGCTTATGTTGTTTCCAGTTTTCATCACTTGGCTCCTTTTTCCATTTCCTGAAAGATGCTTTTTTGGCTACAACAGTCTCTCTGACCTCACCTTTAAACCATGCTGTCAGTTTTTTGGATTTCCTTCCAGTTTTCTTAAAACATGGAATTCAGCTGGTCTGGGCTTATAAGATAGTATTTTTAAACAATACCCATGTTTGATGTAAATCTTTAACCTTTGCAGCTAGTTTTTTCTTAACTGTTTTCCTCATTTTATCATAGTCTCCCTTTTGAAAGTTAAAAGGAAGTACTGTGGATTTCCTTGCTGTCCTTCTTCCATTTACACGATTATGCTATAATCACTATTGCCAAGTGGCCCAATAGCGTAGTTACTCACCTGTAACAGGTGATCTCCGGGAACAGCAGGAATTAAGTCTTCACATATAGGGTATCGTCCAATAGGAAAGCTTTTGGGAGCATCCCACAGCACCTGCTTGCTGCCTTCCCGCCTTTCGAACTCTCCTTCAGCAGTTGAGTTTATAGCTGAGACAAAAGGAGAGAAGAAGAGAGAGACAACTCCTAGGGGAGGTGGGCGGGTTGTGAAGACTTAATTCCTGCTGTTCCCGGAGATCACCTGTTACAGGTGAGTAACTACGCTATCTCCAGGAACAAGCAGGAATGTAGTCTTCACATATGAGGACTCCCCAGCTGAGAGATGCCAGGCAGATGACCCTACCAAGCTGTGAACCTCTGGTGAGATGGGTCATTCTTCCTCTCATGGATCTCAGGCATCGAAAACCCGGGACGGTGGGTAGGAGTTGTACTAAGTCTGAAAGAGATGCTGTAGAACAGCCTGTCCAAACGAGGCATCCCGATGGGAGTCCTTGTCTAAACAATAATGGGCTGTAAAGGTGTGTACTGAAGCCCAGGTCGTCAATGGACACAGAACGAAGATTAGCCATAGAGGCTGCCATTTCTCTCACATTGTAAGCTGTGACGTGGCCTTCGAGAGAAAGTCCCTTACTCTCGTAAGCAAAGGATATGCAATTTGCAATCCATCTAGAGTGAGTTCTTTTGGAAACTGGAAGTCCCAAATGACTAGAATCAAAAGCAATGAAAAGCTGAGAAGATTTTCTATGTTGCTTAGTTCTTTGAAGGTAAAAAGCCAAGGTTCTTTTACAATCCAAGATATGAAGGTTCCTTTCTGAATTAGAGGCATGAGGCCTAGGAAAGATTACAGGAACGTAAACCGCTTGGTTTAAATGAAAAGGCAAAACCACCTTTGGCATGAAGAGAGGATGAGTCCTAAGAACTACCTTATCATGGTGACATTTTGTATAAGGAGGATCAGCCACTAAGGCCTGAAACTCACTGATGCGTCTTGCAGAAGTTAGAGCAACTAGGAAGATGACTTTCCAGGAAAGAAACTTCAGGTCCGTAGTGACTAAGGGCTCAAAGGGCAGTTTCATAAGCTGCCCGAGAACAAGATTAAGATCCCATGCCACCGGCGGCGGCTTAATGGTAGGTTTTGTTAAGAGTAGACCTCTCCTAAATCTTGCTACGAGTGGATGAGAGGAGATAGGTTGTCCATCTAGTGGTCTGCGGGAAGCAGCAATGGCACTAACGTGAACCCTTATTGAATTGGTTTTAAGACCAGAATTTGATAAGTGGAGAAGATACTCCAGTAGCAATTCCACAGACACCGAAAAGGGGGTAAGTCCCCTTTGAGAACACCATACAGAGAACCTTTCCACTTAAAGGCGTAGGATCGTCTTGTGGAAGGCTTTCTGGAGGCCACCAGGATATCCCTTACCTGTTGAGAAAGGTTGATATCTGGAAGTTCTACGCCCTCAACAACCACGCCCTGAGATGCAGGGACTGGGGATTCGGGTGCAATAGCGTCCCGTCCTCCTGGGACATGTCCCAACTCCAGTGGCGTGGCTTGAGAGAGACGTAGAAGCAGAGCATACCACGTTTGCCGTGGCCAACGTGGAGCTATGAGTATCATACATCCTCTGTCTCTCTGAAGTTTGAACAGTGTTTTGGGAATGAGGGGAATGGGTGGGAAGGCATAGAGGAAGTCTTGCCCCCAGTGGAGGAGGAAAGCATCAAATCGAAGGAATCTTCTGTGATCTGTATGGATGAGAATATGAGTATATGCATCCTTTAGATCTAGAGAACATAGCCAGTCCTGACTCTGAAGGTATGGCAGGAGTGTTCCGAGAGAATAGGCTTGTGTCCCCCTGTTTTCTTGGGAATGAGAAAATAAGGGGAGTAGAATCCCGGCCCCTATTGGGGTATGGGTACTTCTTCTATTGCTCCTTGAGCAAGAAGTGATGCAACCTCCTGACCCAAGAGATTGGTGACAGGGACCTGAGAATTTAACTGCTTTATGATTGTAGGAGGGGGCATGCTGTGGAAGTGAAAGTTTATGTTTATGTTTATTACACTAGAGGACAGCAACCTTGGGCCGGAAGGACTGGGGTTTCTAGTCCCACAGGTGCTCCTTGTGGTCTTGGGCAAGCCACTTAACCCTCCATAGCCCATGTTCCCTGTAAAATAGTTATCTCCAAGTTATAATGCCCTGTTCAATGTAATTTCAGTCTGTTCAATGTAAACCGCACTGATGCAGAATAGCGCGATATATAAGAGAATGTAATAAATAAATAAATAAATAAAATATTACGCTTGATATACCGCCTTTCAAATTACAACTAAGGCGGTTTACAATTCAAAAAAAATATAGAAATGGGCCAAAGGCACCAAAAAAGAAAGGAAGTTACATTAATGACGGGAAAGGAAAAGACAGAGATTCAACATTTATGTAACTACAAAACAGGACATAAGAGGGAGGACATAGGGTTAAACAGGGGTAACGGGTAAGTGGACGGCTTCGTTGAACAACATTCATGTAACTACAAAAAAAAAAAAAAAAAGGACATAAGAGGGAGAACACAGGGCTAAACAGGGTAGCTGGTAAGTTGAAGGCTTCATTGAACAGGTGGGTCTTCAATTGCGTCTTAAAGGTTTGGTAATGTTGTTCCAAACGGAGAGAGGTAGGTAGGAGTTTCATAGGGCAGGGCCAACGAAGAAAAATGCAGAGGATCGAGTGGACTGAAGATGAGCACGTGCTGGGGAGGGGAGGTGAAGTCGATTTATGTGAATTGAGCGAAGGTATAGGAGTATGGAACTGAAGAAGACTGGACAAATATTGGGGGATATAGGAATAAATCGTCTGGTGCACCAATGTGAGGAGCTTGTAACGGATACGAGATGCTAGTGGGAGCCAGTGAAGGTCAACAAGGAGTGATGTAACGTGATCCCAGGGGGCGGAGTGAGAGAGCATGCGTGCAGCTGTATTCTGTATTCGTTGTAATCTAAGAAGCTAAGATTTAGGGACACCAGAAAGAACAGAGTTACAAAAGTCTAGATGGGAAATAACCAGGGAAAGAAGGAGGGTCGTGAGAGCCTGCAGCGTTAGGAAAGGACGGATAGCGCGAATCTGACGGAGGAAGAAGAAAGAGGACTTGGTGAGGTGAGATATATGGTCATGAAAGGAAAGGTCAGAGTGAAGAACAACACCCAAATAGCTAAAGCATGTAACTAAAGGAATGGGAGAGCCAGAAAATGAGGGGGCCAGTGAAGAGGGGGAACTTCCATGGGAGAACCAAATGGCTATAGTCTTAGAGACGTTAAGGTGCAAGCAATTCAAAACCAACCAGTCAGATACTAAGGAGAGGCAGGAGTTAAGGGGTGAAAGGTCGCGGTGCAAGGGAGAGGTATGATGTAGAAGAATAATATCGTCAGCGTAATAGACGGCTGAAATAACTGATTGCTGTATGAGTAGTGCAAGGGGTGCCATAAAGATGTTAAATAACAGGGGAGCCAGGACAGAACCTTGAGGGACACCACAGTGGAGGGGAAAAGAATTAGAGGAAACATCTGAGGAGGAACTGGGAATCACAGAGCAAGAGTGGGCAAACAGATAAGAGTGAAACTATCGAAAGACGGTCCCTCTCGTACAATGGACAGAGTCCAGTTTTCTAATGTTATTTGTTGCCATCTGCTGGCAAAATGGCATAACCTTCCTGAAATGGTGAGGGGTTCTGGACCTTTCAGGGGCAGAAAGACTACGTTCTCTAGGAAACAGTCAAAGCCCCTGAGGAGGCTGAGCTTGTGGAGCCGATTGAGTTCTTGGAGCTTGTGGCTTTCACTGCTGTCTGTTTTGTTGGTTCCCCTTTTGGGGAACATGAACTGGACAGTGAGGATAATGGGTGTAAGATGGGTAAAACCTCTTTTTCTTATTGAAAAAGGGTTTCTTGGCTGACTTTTTCTTTGCTGGGTTGACTGTAGACTTTGATAGTCTATTCAAAGTAGTATTTTCAGACTCAAGCTGATTTGTCTTGTCTTGCCAATCCTGTGCAAGGAATATTTCCCAGTTTCTCTTGTACCCATTGTACTACGTCCGATGCCTGGAGCCAGGCAATGCGACGTGCACTGATGGAAATAGCAGAGGTTCTGCTAATACATTCAAAGCAATCAAAGGTTGCACGGTTTACAAACTTAAGAGACATCCTGGGCGTGTTTGACCAGAGTAAGAAAATCCCTTCTTTTGTCCGCAGGAAGAAGAGGGCTCATGAGCTCCAAGTCTCCTGTAACTTCTTTGAGGATCATTCCCATATAGAGGATGTAAGAGCTGATCCTGACTTCCAACATGGAGGACTGGAAGCATCGACGCCCAAAGGCATCGTGCATCCTCGACTCACGGCCCAGAGGATTGGAAGAATGCATTTTAGCATTCTTAATCCTACGCATTGCCGATTACACTACCATTGAATGGTGTGGTAACTGAGACTTTTGAAACCCAGGACAGCTTGGAACTCGGTACATGGTAGCGAGTCATCAGGAATGTGGAGACACCGTTAAAGGGGTTTCCCACATTCTTAACATAAGATCTTGCAAGATCCTATGAATGGGCAGGGTAGCTGCCTCTTTAGAAGCCTTAGGGTATTGAAGAATTTCTAATTCTTCGGCTCTGGGTTCCTTTTCTGGAGTCACCGTGATTGCAAGACCTCGTGCTACATCATTTATTTATTTATTTTATTTAGCAAGCATTTGTAGCCCGCTCCTTCCAGCGATCAGAAGCGGGTAGGATTACTATTGTGAAACTGCCGAATCAAGGCAGGTACAAATTTTGTTTACATACAGATTGTCAGAAAAGCACATCATACAGAGTTAACACTTCTTAGCTATGGGGGAGTTCATTTACATATATACATAAATACATATATACATGTATGAAATCCTGGAAGGACATGCCCTCTGGAGGAGACATTCTGTGTTGAGGAGAAGGATCCTCTGGAAGGATTGTTCTAGTACCGGCAGAGTCATCAGTCATTGGAATCAGAGGATTCAAAATATCTCTGTGCCGGGTGTTCCGGCAATGCTCGGTACCGGTACCGCTCAAAGTCGGTATCGGGGTGTCTCGGTACTGGCCCCTCGATATCTGAGATAGACTCAAGGCTCAGCATAGGGGGCAGCATACCTGCCGAGGCAGGTGCACTCGGTTCCGGCACCGATGTCGGTACGATACCTGTGGAACCCTCTTGTAGCAGTCTTAGCGGTACCGAAGCTGCTAAGAGAGCCGCTAGACTGCGTTCGATAGCGAGGATTCTCTGATCTATAGCGCCTGCCGATGCCTGGGTATCGGTACCAATGGAAGCGGCCATGACCCCAGAACATGGCACCAGTAGTTCTGCAGAGGCTGAAGCCTCTGGAACATTCTGGAGCCCCGTTAATGCTTTGGAGACCGAGGTCTCCCGCTGGGGCTGTTTTGCCGGTGAACTTTCCTCGAGGGCAACGCCAGTGGCATCTCGATACTTAGAAGGAGATCTACCCTTTGAGGACCAGCCAGTCTTAGAAGACTTAGGTTTAGTTACCAAATCCATGGGAGGAAGGTCAAGCCCTGGAAGACGTCGATGCAACGGACATCGTATCAGCGGCAAAAAGGGCACCGAGTTTTGCAGCTCTATTCTGCAGGCCCCTCTTGGTCATCTTACTGCAGGAGAGACACTCCGATGGAGAATGGTCAGGATCTAAATATTTAAGACACCACTTATGGGTGTTGGTGACAGATATGGTACCGCCACATTTAGAACATTTCTTAAAACCACTAGCTGGTTTTTCCATGTTTGAAGAAAAAATGGGCCTAATGCCCAAAATGGCGCCAAACCCCGAGAGGGAAAAGGCTCCTAAAGAAAGCGTAGTTACTCACCTGTAACAGGTGATCTCCGGGAACAGCAGGAATTTAATCTTCATATATGGGTATCGTCGGTACCGACGAAGCCTGCGCGGGAACGCTCCCCAGCGTCCAATAGGAACGCTTTTGGGAGCATCCCTCAGCACATGAGCGCTGCCTTCCCGCCTTTCCAACTGTCCCTCTTCAGTTAAGTTTGTAGCTGAGTGAAAGGATAGAGGGAGAGAGGAAAGAGACAAAAGATAGAGAGACAAACTCCTAAGGGAGGTGGGTGGGTTGTGAAGACTAAATTCCTGCTGTTCCCGGAGATCACCTGTTACAGGTGAGTAACTACGCTATCTCCAGGAACAAGCAGGAATGTAGTCTTCACATATAGGGACTCCCTAGCTGAAGATGCCAGGGAGATAGCCCCAGGAAGGTGCCAATCCAGGAAGATAGGCATCCTTCCTCCCATGGTTCTCTAGCATTCCACCAGGGTTGGTGGGTAGGAGTTGAATTAGGTCTGAAAGAGATTTCGAAGAACAGCTTGGCTAAAGAAGGCATCCCGACGGGAGGCTTTATCCAGGCAGTAGTGGGCTGTGAAGGTGTGTACCAAAGCCCATTTGGCTGCTCAACAAATGTCATCGATAGACACAGAGTGGAGATTAGCCGTGGAGGTATCCATGGCTCTCACATTATGAGCTATGACATGGTCCTGAAGAGGAAGACCCTTACTCTCATAAGTAAAGGATATGCATTGGGCAATCCATTTAGATAAAGTCCTTTTGGAGACTAGAAGTCCCAAATGACTAGGGTTAAAAGCTATAAAAAGTTGCGAGGACTTTCTATGTTGCTGTGTTCTTTGCATGTAAAAGGCTAAGGCCCTTTTACAATCCAAAGTATTAAACTGATTGATTCAAATAAAAAGGCGAAACCACCTTTGGCATAAAGTGTGGATGAGTTCTAAGAACAACCTTATGATGAAATCTAGTATAAGGAGGATCAGCCACTAAAGCTTGCAATTCACTAATGCGACATGCAGAGGTGATTGCAATTAGGAAGATGACCTTTCCGGTCAAAAACGTAAGGGCTGTAGTGGCTAAAGGCGGATTCATAAGCTGCCTGAGAACTAGGTTTAGATCCCATGCCACCGGTAGTGGCTTGATGGGAAATTTGGTTAATAGAAGGCCTCTCATAAATCTTGCTATGAGTGGATGAGAGGAAATTGGTTGTCCATTCAGAGGCTTATAAGAAGCGGCAATTGCACTAAGATGGACTCTTACTGAATTGGTCTTTAGACCAGAATTTGATAAGTGAAGGAGATACTCTAGTATCAATTCCAAGGGTATGACAAGGGGGTTTAATCCCTTCTTGCAGCACCATATAGTAAAACGTTTCCACTTGAAGGCATAAGATCTTCTTGTGGAAATTTTCCTAGAAGCCTGAAGGATATCCATTACCTGTTGGGACACGTTGAGATCCTGGAGGTCTAAGCCTTCAGCAACCAGGCCGTGAGGTGCAGGGACTGGGGATTCGGGTGCCATAGCATCCCATTTTCCTGAGAAAGGAGATCTGGATCATGCCCTAACTCCAGAGGTGCGGTCTGAGAGAGATGTAGAAGCAGGGGATACCACGTTTGGCGTGGCGTTCGTGGTGCTATGAGAATCATGCGACCCCCATCTCTCTGAAGCTTGAAGAGTGTTTTGGGGATGAGAGGAATGGGTGGGAAGGCATAAAGGAAGTCCTGACCCCAGTGAAGGAGGAAGGCATCCCTTGCCTGACAACTGTGAGCCAGAATCCTGGAACAGAAATGGGGAAGTTTGGCATTCAGTGGACTTGCAAAGAGGTCTATATCTGGAGTGTCCCAGAGATGAACTATCTTTGCCACGTGGTCTAGGTGGAGGGACCACTCGTGAGGCAGCAGTACTCGACTGAGTCTGTCAGCCCAAAGGTTTTGAATGCCTGGAAGATATACCACTAGAAGGTAAATTTGATGCTCTTTGGCGAGGGCCTACAGTCGTAAAGCTTTGTTGCATAACGACAGAGAGCCTGTTCCGCCCTGCTTGTTCACATAGAACATGGCTACTTGATTGTCCGTCTGGACTAGGACTGTCTTGTAGCTGAGCTGGGCGTGGAATACTTGAAGAGCTAAATAGATTGCTCTTAATTCCAGGAGGTTTATGTGTAAACCAGCCTTCTGTGGAGTCCAGGTTCCCTAGGTAGAGAGATGATTCAGGTGTTCTCCCCAACCCACCTGTGATGCATCTGTCATTAGGGTGGCCTGAAAAAGGGGTTGATGAAAGGGAGACCCCACTGTCTAGTGATTGCCACCATTGGAGGGACAAAATCAGATGCTGAGAGTTTATTATTTTGGCCGACAAATGACCTGTGGCCTGTGTCCACTGTGTGGAAAGGGTCCACTGAGCTGCTTGCATGTGAAGGCGAACATATGGGACTACATGAACTGTGGATGCCATATGTCCCAGTAATTGTAGTAGCTCTCGAGCAGTGAGGGAGGATTTGCCTGCTGCTTGAGAAGCTAGTTGCATTATGCGAAGACACCGGGCCTGTGGAAGGAAAGCCCTTGCCTGTCTGGTATCTAGACAGGCTCCTATGAATTCCAGGCATTGGGAAGGAACTAGTTGGGATTTTGGGAAGTTTATTACCAATCCCAAGTATTGGAGGATTTGCATTGTACGGGACAGTGTAGTGCTGGCCTCTGCAACTGTAGGGGCTCGAATGAGCCAGTTGTCTAAGTAAGGGAAGACGAAAATCCCCAGGGTTCGCAGAAATTCAGCTACTACTGCCATGCATTTCGTGAATACCCTTGGTGCTGAAGCCAGACCAAAGGGAAGAACCCTGTACTGGAAATGTTTTCCCCTGAAAAGGAAACGTAAGAATTTCCTGTGATCTGGATGGATGAGAATGTGAGTGTATGCATCCTTTAAGTCTAGAGAGCAAAGCCAATCCTGGCTTTGAAGGTATGGCAGAAGAGTACCTAGAGAAATCATTTTGAACTTCTCTCGAAACAGATGTTTGTTCAATTCTCTGAGGTCCAGAATGGGTCTGTGTCCTCCTGTTTTCTTTGGAATAAGAAAATAGGGGGAGTAGAACCCTGCCCCCCATTGAAGAATGGGTACCTCCTCTATTCCCCCTTGGGCAAGAAGTGTGGAGACCTCGTGATCTAGCAGATTGTCTGCGGAGGTTTGAGAATTGAATTGCTTTAGAATTGTAGGAGGGGGTATGCTGTGAAAATGAAGCTTGTACCCTTCTCCTACAATGGACAAAGTCCAATCTTCTGCTGTTATCTGATGCCATCTGTTGGCAAAGTGGCATAACCTGCCCGGGATATTGGGGACCCCTCAGAGGCAGGAAGGCAAAGCGCTCTAGGAAGGAGTCAAAGCCCTTGAGGGGGCTGAACCTGGAGAGCTGGTTGGGCTCTCGGGCCTTTTGGCTTCTTTTGCTGTCTAGTTTGTCCCTTTTTGGCAACCTGACCTTGAGTTTGACTCTGCTGGGTATAGGAAGGATAAAACTTCCTCTTTTTGCTGAAAGAGGGTTTTTTATAAGGCTTCTTTTTGGCTGGAATGGCTGTAGATTTTGACAATCTATCTAAAGTAGTATTGTCAGCATCTAACTCATTAGCCTTTTCCTGCCAGTTCATGCCGAAGAGATTCTCCCTCGTGCAAGGAATGTTCCCTAACTTGTCCTGTACCCAAGTGTCCAAGTCTGATGCCTGTAGCCAGGCAATCCGTTGTGCGCCAATGGCAATAGCAGAGGTTCTGCTGATGCATTTGAAGCAGTCGAAGGCTGCACGATTAACAAACTTAGAGACATCTTGAGCATGCTTAACTAGAGCAAGAAAATCTTGTCTCTTGTCATCTGGGAGAAAAGGGCTCATAAGTTCCAAGTCTCCTGTGACTTCCTTGAGGAACATTCCCATATATAGAATATATGAACTGATCCTAGCTGAAAGCATGGAAGCTTGAAAAGTTCGGCGCACAAAAGCATCCAGAGTCCTGCATTCACGACCTGGAGGATTGGATGCATGCCTCTTTGCACTTTTCATCCTACGCATGGCTGATTCCACTACCATTGAAAGGTGTGGCAGCTGAGTTTTCTGAAATCCAGGACATGGTGGAACTCGATACTTAGTATCAAGTCTCCTAGAGTGAGGAGAAGTAGTCAAAGGTGTCTCCCACATTCTGAGCATCAAGTTATGCAGAATTTCATGGATAGGCAGGGTGACTACCTCCTTAGGAGCTTTAGGATATTGGAGAATTTCCAATTCCTTTGCTCTGGGTTCCTCTTCAGGAGCTACTGTGATTGAAAGAACTTTGGCCATATCATGGATAAAATCCTGAAAGGACATGTCCTCTGGAGGTGACATTCTGCGTTGGGGAGAAGAGGGATCTTCTGGGAGAAAACCTCTAGTACCAGCAGAATTGTCAGAGTCTTCGGAATCGGCGGAATCGAAGTATTCCTGACCCCGATGCTCCTGCAAAGCACGGTCCTGGTACCGAGTTGACCCAATACCGATTTGTTGATTCCAGCCAGAGATGGCATGGGTAGAGTTCCCACCGGGGCCGGCACCATCGGTACCGATATCGTCGGTGTCGGTACCGGTGTCTGTACCGGCATCGGTGTCGATGTCGGTACTGGTGCCCGTTGGACCAACGGTACCGCAGCTGAAAGAAGAGCTGCGATGCTGCGTTCGATAGCTAGGAACCTCTGGTCTATCAATGCTGCCGATGCCTAGGTGTCGGTACTGGTAAAAACGTCCGGAACCCCTGAGCATGGCACAGGTAGTTCTTGCGAGGTTGAGGCCTTGAGAACATCCTGAAGCCCCATCAATGCTTTGGAAGCCAAAGCCTCCCACCGGGGCTGTTTTGCCGGTGTGGTTCCCTCAAGGGCAATGCCAATGGCCTCTCGATGCTTAGCAGGAGAGCTACCCTTTGAGGACCAGCTTTTATGTTTAGTTACCTGAGATCCATTGGAGGAAGAAAAGGCCCTTGACGATGTCGATGCAATGGATCTGGCATCCGAAAAAAAGAGGGTACCGAGCTTTGCAGCCCGGTTCTGTCTTCCTCTTTTAGTCATTCCCATACAGGAGAGACATTCAGTTGGAGAATGTTCAGGCCCTAAACATTTAAGATACCAATCATGGGTGTCAGTGATGGAAATGGTACCGCCACACTTAGTACATTTTTTAAAACCACTAGTTGGCTTTTCCATGTTTTAGGAATATGGGGCCTAGTGCCCAAAATGGTGCCTAGCACCAAAGAGAAATGTTTCTGAAGAGAAACAGTTCAAAGCCTAAGTTTTTTTTGTTTTGTTTTTTATGAAAAGAAGAGAACCGGCGGTACCGGTATGCGTCGTGCGGTAGGCAAACGCGACCACAAGAAAAGAAATTTAAAGACGGAATTTTTTGTGGTGACAGGGTATAGATCCTGTTGGCTCCGTGGAAAACGAAGAACTGAAGAGGGACAGTTGGAAAGGCGGGAAGGCAGCGCACATGTGCTGAGGGATGCTCCCAAAAGGGTTCCTATTGGACGCTGGGGAGCATTCCCGCGCAGGCTCCGTTGGTACCGATACTCATATGTGAAGACTACATTCCTGCTTGTTCCTGGAGATAAGCTAGTTTTTTGTTGTTTTTTTTTTTTTAAAAGAAGAAAAGAGAACCAGCAGAACCAGTAGGCGTCGAGTGAAGGCAGATGTGACCACAAAAAAAAACAAAAAAAGAAGAAGAATTTTTCTGCGGTGACAGGGTATACGTCCGGTCGGCTCAGCGGAAAACGAAGACCTGACGAAGGAGAGTTGGGAAGGCAGGAAGGCAGCACGCAGGCACTGTGGGATGCTCCCAAAAGCTTTCCTATTGGACGCTGGGGAGCGTTCCTGCGCAGGCTCCGTCGGTACCGACGATACCCTATACGTGAAGACTACATTCCTGCTTGTTCCTGGTGATATCTTGCACCAGATCTTGTGTTCCACTAAGGACTAGGTCCAAAATGGCTTCGCCTCTTGTCGGTTCATGAACCAGCTGCTCCAAGAAGCAGTCAATTATTTCATCTAGAAACTTTATCTCCCTAGCATGTCTTGCCATGAGACTGATCCAGTTGATACTGGGGTAACTGAAATCACCCAAGGTGAATTTGATGAACTCTATCAAACCAGGATTTATTTTATACATATCAAGGCGATTTATTATCCAAGAGTGTAGAATGCTGTCAAAAGCTTCTTAGCGCTGGCCATGATGGCTTTTTTCAACATTAACTGGTCTTTGGTTCCATATGCTCCTCTCTTGTTGCCTTTTTGACCTAATGCTATGATGTTACTGGACTCAATATGATCATATATTCTGTCTGCATCTATAGCAGTGAACAGCTTATAGATTTGTAGATAGACAAGTTATTGGTCTATAATTTTTAGGAATGCTACTTGGGTCCTCCTTTGGAAGGAGAAATGTTCTTCCTGTATTAAGCCATTATAGTGTTAAGTCTGGCTGCTTGAACAATTGTTTTTTGCAGTTCACCAGGTCTTGTAGTCATCCACTGCAGAGCTGTGGATGGCCACAAAAATAATAGTCTTGACCCAATCTGTATAAATAAATGTTACACATTAGAACTGTCGATGAATCAGCTCATTCCTTGCTGCCACTGTCTGCTCATGTGTTGTGGATGTGGGAGTTCCTATTGTCATGCTGCCTCCCCCTCCTCTTCAGTGTCAGTGGGTTCCAGCTGAGGGCCCTAAAGGAGGCATTTTGCAGGTGACGATGAGGCCATGTAGCATGCAGCAGGCCATGAAGATGTTAGATGCCCTGGACATCTCCTCCCCTCCCGATCTGTCTAGGCACCTGAAACGAATCTTCAGTAGGCCAAAAGTCTTCTCAGTGACAATCCTCATCTGTTTGTGACCATGCTGTAATGCTCCTGCAGGTTTTCCTTGGGGCTGATGATGGGGATCACGAGCCAGGTCTTGCGAGGATAGTTTCTACAACCTGTGGAGGAGAAAGCAGAAGAGACTTCAGTGAATGGATTCATGGTAGTAAGTGAGACAGCTAGACTGCTGCACAGTCGTAGGCCAGAGAGGGTTCTGTGGGGAAAACAAAAATGTTACTTTGGAATGCAAGTGAGGGAGTTGTTTGCTTACCTAGAAACCAAGCTCCAATGACTTTGCCACTCTCAAAAGCAATCATGTATGCCCAGTTATGACAGAATGTAGGCACCATGTCAGGAGCCTGGGAAGTGTGCATGTGCATCAGTTATATGAGAGACATTGCAGACCACCTGCATTTTTTGGGAGTAAAAGGACTTTGTTTCTGCAAGTGGCCTCTTTCCCTGCAAGTGAGTGGATAGGTACATGACTGCATTATATAGTCCCCATAACTGCTGCTCTTGCTTAGAAAAAGCAAAATATTGATTGACTCTCCTGAGAAAAGCACTTAAAAGCTAAGCTATGCAGTCTGATTGGAAGATGCCTACTGTGGTCCTGAGAGGTGTTTCTAAGTTTCTAATTTTCAACCTAAAGGAAAAAAGAGACTATAGTAGTTGGTATGAAGGGTAGACTGGATAGGCCATGTGGTCTTTTCTGCCATTATGTTTCTACGTTTCTGCTAGTGTTTATGTTTATTTTTATCTTTATTTGATATACCACAAATCTGCACACAAGTTATGCAGTTACAATAAAAATATCATAAAGGAACCAGGAAAGGAACGCCAATTATATTGACAGGAAAGGAGAACAAAAAGAGCAGATAAAGCACAGTTACTTACCTGTAACAGGTGATCTCTGGGAACAGCAGGAATAAGTCTTCACATATGGGTATGTCGGTACCGACGGAGCTTGCGCGGGAACGCTCCCCAGCGTCCAATCAGAAAGCTTTTGGGAGCATCCCTCAGCGCCTGCATGCTGCCTTCCCGCCTTTCCAACTGTCTCTCCTCAGTTGAGTTTATAGCTGAGACAAAGAGAGAGAGAAAGAGGAAGGGAAGATAGATAGAGAGATACAACTCCTAGGGGAGGTGGGTTGGTTGTGAAGACTTATTCCTGCTGTTCCCAGAGATCACCTGTTACAAGTAAGTAACTGTGCTATCTCCAGGAACAAGCAGGAATGAGTCTTCACATATGGGGACTCCCTAGCTTTAGATGCCAGGGAGAGATCCCATAAATTGCGTGTCTCTGGGACAGGACTGCACTTCCCACACATGGATCTCTGGCATCCCATGAGGGATGGAGGGTAGGAGTTGAAAAGAGAGGAGCTGTAGAAAAACAGCTAAGCTAAGGACTACAGGTAAGGAGTCCTTGGTATGTATGATAATTATCATGAAAATATTAAAGGAACAATCACAATATGGACCTCACCTACTGGATTGAAGGAAGTAGATAGGCTGATGGAGTCTATTGGAGATCCAGTGGAGGAATCTTGAAGGTGACCTCACGGAAGTGAAGGTGAAGGTCCAAGTCTGGATTGGCAGGTGACCCAGGTGTCAACTGGGGTAGTATAAAAACGGCAGGTCTTTAGTGGAAAGCTTTATGGAAAAAGCTGAAAACTCTTTTGGCTACAGTCATTAATATTTAGGAGCAAAGAGGAAGACTGACCGATTTGGACAAACTAACCCAGTCCTGGAGGGAAGAAGGGGTATGGGAAAAAACCCGCATTCCCAAGGAGGACAGATGTCTGAAGGGCTGAAGCCTCAGATCTACTGAAGATCCACCCTGTCTTTCCTAGCTGGTGAGAGATAGGAAAGATATTGAAGCATGGAGCTTCAGGGATAGCTAGACCTAGAGTTAAAGTAGGAGCTGTCAGTAGTGGTTGTGTGGGACAGTATGAACATATGCAAGCCCACTGTCTGGAACCTCTAGAAAGGTAAAACCTTTATAAGCATAGACAGAGAGATAAGTATGTAAATACATATCTACCTATAAGGAAGCATCTCGACAGATACACATAGATATATAGGGATATATATATATATTTGTATATATATATATCTATATATATATATATATATATATACACATAGGGGTATATATATATATATATATATATATATATATATATATATATATATATATATGTCTATAGTGAGATCTGGAGGGGCATAACATATGCACACGCAGCTTACAGACATATGTATCTATAGAGATAGAGTAGTTACTCACCTGTAACAGGTGTTCTCCAGGAGCAGCAGGAATCAGTCCTCACTTATGGGTGACGTCAGCCGACGGAGCCCTCGCGGAGCAATTTTCCCCAGCTTTCGCAGAAAGCCTTTGGGAATTGCAGCGCGCATGCGCGGTCCCCTTCCCGCCCAGGGATGCCATCTTGCTCAGTCTGATGACATAGCGGAAAGACAGCAAAAGTTAGCAAATATGCAATAAGAATGACTGCAACTCCAGGGGAGGAGGGAGGGTAGTGAGGACTGATTCCTGCTGCTCCTGGAGAACACCTGTTACAGGTGAGTAACTACTCTTTCTACAGGACCAAGCAGGAAGTCAGTCCTCACTTATGGGACTCCCAAGCTTAAGGCTACCGGAGACCTCAAGTCTAAAAGAGCTCCCTCAAGCTCAACAGTACAGAGGGAAAGAGTCTTCTCTGAACACGAATCCGGCCAGAAGCCCAACACTAGGGCCGGAGGGAGGAGTTGCCTAAACCTCAAAGAGATTGTGGAGAACTGCCTGGCCGAAAGCGCTGTCCCTGCGGGACTCCCTTTCAAGGCAGTAATGAGCCGCAAAGGTCTGGCCTGAAGACCAAGTAGCGGCCCGGCAGATGTCTGCCAATGGAACAGAGCGGAGATGAGCCACCGACGCGGCCTTCACCCTGACCCGATGAGCCGTGACACGACTCTCCAAGGAGAGACCGGCCGCCCCGTAAGACCAGGCGATACAGTCGGCTATCCAGGAGGACAGAGTACGCTTAGAGACAGGTACCCCCAACCGATTGGGGTCAAAAGATACGAAAAGCTGGACGGCTTTCCTATGCTCTCGCGTACGGTCAAGGTAGAAGGATAAGGCTCTTCTACAGTCCAGGGTGTGCAGCACAGTTTCCGCTCGGCTGGCGTGCGGCCTGGGAAAAAAGGTCGGAAGAACCACCTCCTGGTTGATGTGGAAGTGGGAGACCACCATCGGAAGGAACTTAGGGTGGGTCCGCAGTACAACCCTATTCTTGTAGAACCTAGTGTACGGAGGCTCCGACACTAGGGCTTGTAGCTCACTCACGCGCCTCGCGGAAGTGAGGGCCACCAAGAAGAGAGTTTTCCAGGAGAGAAAACGGGGAGGGCAGGTAGCCATGGGCTCAAAAGGCGGACAGGTAAGCCTTTGCAGAACCACGTTGAGGTCCCAGTCGGGGGCTGGGGGGCGCAACGGGTGTTTAAGCAGAAGGAGGCCTCTGAGAAAGCGCGCCACCAAAGGGTGCGAGGAGAGAGGCCTGCCCTCAACCGGTGAATGATGCGCAGAGAGAGCACTGAGGTGGACTCTGACAGAGTTGAATTTGAGACCTAGGTCGGAGAGGTGAAGCAAGTATTGCAGCACCACCGATACTAAACAGGCGAAGGGGTCCTCAGACCGCTGAGAACACCAGACCGAGAAGCGACGCCATTTGAGGGCGTACGACATCCGGGTGGAAGGACGCCGAGAAGCTAGGACGACGGCTTCCACCTCCGGGGCTAGCCGTAGCAGAGCTAGGATTACCCTTTCAGCAGCCAGGCCGTCAGGTGTAGGGCCTGGAGGTTGGGGTGCAGAAGAGTGCCCCGATCCTGGGTTAGGAGGTCGGGGTGGAACCCCAGAGGAAGAGGGTGTCCACCGCTAGATGTAGTAGTAGGGGGAACCACGGCTGTCTCGGCCACCGAGGCGCCACCAGGATCACGGAGGCCCTGTCCTGGACAACTTTGAACAATGTCCGGGCCACCAGTGGCGTAGGAGGGAATGCATACAGCAGACCCGTGGACCACGGGATGAGGAAAGCATCCGGCGCCTCCCGAGAAGGATGGGGGTGCCAGGAGCAGAATCTGGGGAGCTGCCTGTTCAGGGGACTGGCAGAAAGATCCACAGTGGGAGAGCCCCACCAGCGGAAGATCTGCTGGACCACCTCGGGGTTCAGTTTCCACTCGTGTGGTAGCAGCATCCGGCTCAGCTTGTCCGCCAGGCAGTTGTCCTGCCCTGGCAAGTAAACCGCTTTGAGGAGGATGTCGTGATCGACAGCCCAAGAGCACAGCCTCCGGGCTTCCCGACATAGGAGGGAGCCCGTGCCCCCCTGTTTGTTCACGTAGAACATTGCAACCTGATTGTCCGTCTGCACCAGTACGGACTGGCCGAACGTCAGGTGAGAGAAGGCCCGCAGAGCTAGGCGGATCGCCCGGAGCTCCAGGAAGTTTATCTGCTGGGCAGCCTCCCAAGGCGTCCAAAGGCCCTGAGTGCATGTCCCTCGACAATGCGCCCCCCATCCCAGGAGAGAGGCATCTGTCGTGAGCACCCGGGACGGTGGGTGAGACTGAAATGGCATGCCGAGCACTAGGTTGGGCAGGTGAAGCCACCATTGCAGGGAGGAGACCAGGCGGTCGGAAATTTGTATCAGGTCCGACAGCCTCCCTGTGGCCTGACGCCACTGAGTGCGAAGGCTCCATTGCGCAGGCCGCATATGTAGACGGGCGTTCGGAGTGACATGGACCGTGGAGGCCATGTGTCCGAGTAGCTGCAGGAACTGTCTGGCCGAGGCCGGCGACCTGCCGCTGAACCTGCCGGCTAGAGCCGTGAGCCGGTTGGCCCTTTCCGGAGGCAAGAAGGCACGCACCTGCCGAGTGTCCAGCCGCGCCCCTATGAACTCGAGGTCCTGAGAGGGGAGCAAAGCGGACTTTTCGAAGTTTATGACGAAGCCCAAGTGCTGAAGCAGGGCCACCGTACGTTGGGTGGCCTGGGCGACCTCCGGAGCAGACGATGCCCGGATGAGCCAGTCGTCCAGGTACGGGAAGACGAAGAGGCCTTGAAGCCTTAGGAAGGAGGCCACCACTGCCAGGCACTTCGTGAACACCCTGGGGGCGGAGGACAGGCCAAAGGGCAGTACTCGGTACTGATAATGCTTCCCCGCCACCACAAACCTTAGGTACTGCCGGTGGTTCGGATGAATAAGGATGTGGGTATAAGCATCCTTTAGATCCAAGGAGCATAGCCAATCTCCCCGCTGGAGGTAAGGCAGCAGGGTTCCAAGGGTAAGCATCTTGAACCTTTCCCGTTGCAGGAACTTGTTGAGGTTGCGTAGGTCTAGAATGGGCCTGAGGCCTCCTGTTCTCTTTGGAACCAGGAAGTACCTCGAGTAAAACCCGTGACCCCAGCAGTGTTGGGGCACGGACTCCACTGCCTGTTCTTGAAGCAGACTTCGCAGCTCCCGAAGGAGCAAGTCCCTGTGCAGAGGGGGTCTGGGAGGCTCCCCTGGGAAGTAGGGGGGAGGCACCTGGTGAAAATGGAGGAGGTAGCCTTCTTGAACCACCTGCAATACCCAGGCCTCGGATGTTATGGCGGACCACCTGTGAGCAAAGTGGGTCAGCCGACCCCCCGTGCCGGCCGAAAGCCCCTGCGGGGGAGGGGCTATGCTGGCATAGTCAAAAACCCCCGCCCTGCTGGGCCGGGGCCTGCGTGGCGGGTTTGGGGGCTTTCTGCTTCCGGGATCCGTTACCCTGTCCCCTAGGCCGCTGCCCTTGAAGGGGGGTTGTGGCCGGGTATTGTGTTTGGTGATGCGTATAAGCAAACACTTTCCTCGGGTAAAAAAGGCCTTTTCCCTGAGCCCTTCTTCTTCTGTGAAGGGGCAGAGGACTTTCTAGAAAGGCGAGTCCTGGTGAGAGTCTCCGACTCGAGCTCCGCCGCCTTTTCGGCCATGGGTTTGCCGAAGAGGTTTTCCCCTCTGCAAGGGACATCGACCAACTTGTCCTGCACCCAGGGCTCGAGGTCGGATGACTGAAGCCAAGCCTGGCGGCGAGCCCCGATGCCGGCTCCAGCTACTCGGGCCGAGGCCTCGAAGCTATCATAGGCCGCTCAAGAAATGAACTTCGAACACTCTCGAATCCCGGAGGACAAGGCTTGGAACCGCTGCAAGGGTTCCTCGGAGAGACCGGCCGAGAAACCCTGAAGTTCTTTCGCTAGGTCTCGGAGGTACATACTCATGTACAGCTGATATGTCTGGACCCGACAAGCAAGCATAGAGCCTTGGAAGCACTTCCTACTGAGGGCATCCAGGCTCCGGGCCTCCTTCCCCGGGGGCACCGAGGAGTGCATCTTCTGACTCTTAAGTCGATGCATGGCCGACTCCACCACCATGGAGTGGTGCGGAAGTTGCGCCTTCTGGAACCCGGGGCTCTTGCGGACTCGATATATGGAATCGATCTGCTTGCTCAACACTGGCGTCGAGGCGGGGCTCTCCCACATGCGGAGGAGAAGCCGCTCCAGCATCGGGGGGAACCGGTACAGTGAAGGCCTCCCTCGGGGGGGAGTCGTATTGAAGGGCCTCGAGCTCTTCGGCTCGGGGTTCCTCCTCCGGATCCGCGGGGAAGGCCAACGCTTTGGCCATATCCCTCACGAAATCGGAGAACCGGGTATCCTCCGGAGGGGACCGCCTCCGAGGCTCCGACTCGGGCGAATCGGAGGGGACACACCGAGTCTGAAAAGAACCGGGTGACTCATCCGAGGAGGAATCGAGAGGTTCCGCAGGGGCGGGACCCGGGGACCTCCGCCCCGACGCCGGCGTCGAGGACCTCGGTCCAGAACGGGAAGCCGAGGGAGACCTAGGCCGAGGATCGAATCGAGCACGTATGGACTCGAGGATCGGCTCGGCCTCCGGGGTCGACTTGAGCGTCGACGTCCCGGTGGTCGGGGCAGATGCACTGGCGAGGCCGGTGATCCATGCCCACTGCTGGTCCATGAAGGCAGATATACTGCGCTCCAAGGTCGTCAATCTGAGATCAAGCTCAGAAGACCCAGCAGCCGTCGACTCGGGCCCCGACGGCATCGGGCCCGACGTCGGCTCATCCGTGGGGGAGTCCAGGAGGACTATATCACTCACGTGCCTAGGCGACTCCACTTCGAGACGAGGGATCTTCGAAGGCTTCTCCGCCTTTGAGGGCCTGGGGAGCTGGACTGGGCTAAGCGACCTGGCCCTCGAAGGACCAGTTTCGCCGCCCGGATCCACCCTTGCGGGCCGCTTCTCCCGCCGGCGTTCCCGGCTGGGGGAGCCCCGTTCAGAAGAACTCCTACGATGCTCCGAACCGGAGCCGCGAGGCGTAGAGGCCTCTGACGAGGTCCGCGTGGAGTCAGAGAAGATCCGGTCCCTCTGCGACTGCCGACTCCTCAGCGCCTTTGAGGACATCTTGCTGCACGGGCCGCAGCTTATAGGGTCATGCTCGGCCCCAAGGCAGCGGAGGCAGCAGTCATGCATGTCAGTAAGAGACATGAGCCTGACACAGCGATCACACTTTTTAAAACCGCTGGCAGCCATCGGGGGAAAAATGGCCCCTGCAAGGTCGAACGACCGCGCTGCCAGGGATGAAGAGAAAAGTGGCGGGACCGCCAGTTGGAAAAAAATTAAAACGTAAACGGGCCCGATAGGGGATATCGAGACCCGGCGGGAAGAGGAACACACGAACCGAGAAATTTTTTTTTTTTTTAACGAAAAGAAATCAAAGAAATCAACTTTTCAGCGGCATTAACAGACACGTCTGTAGGGCTGCGCGGAAAAAAGAAGACTGAGCAAGATGGCATCCCTGGGCGGGAAGGGGACCGCGCATGCGCGCTGCAATTCCCAAAGGCTTTCTGCGAAAGCTGGGGAAAATTGCTCCGCGAGGGCTCCGTCGGCTGACGTCACCCATAAGTGAGGACTGACTTCCTGCTTGGTCCTGGAGAAATATACATACATGAATATATGTGTCTGAAGAGAAATGTCTGCAACTAAGCAGATAGAGATATGCCCATAAGAACATTCACATGGGAGATGTGAAGGAGAAAGATTCATCTAATAACAAGAAGGTAGAACCTACTTGAGAAGATATATAGAGAATCTATTCCCCCTGGCTAAGATGGTGCAGGAATGCTATCCAGTGAAATAACCAGGATGGTTGCTTGAAAAAACAGAGGATAATATCAGTCTGTAAACAGCGAGTCCTGAGTCCTGTAGAACTCTGGCATGGTAAATGGACAGAAAACGCATAGGATGAGATACCAGGTTGACCCACTAAAGGGACACAGGGGGCATCATGCGTTATTAGTAAAATATGTGCTGTCCATGAAGGAGTAGGATACCATGAGGACAAGCTGCAAAGAAAAAAGAGCATATTCCTTGTAGGAATTGGAAAACTCTTTGGACGTTCATGTAGAAAAGGCTTATGTCCTGTATTATAACAGGAGATAACAGGGTGAGGAGAACTCTTACAGTCATGGAAAAATGACTGAGGAAGCCTTTCCCAACCTTATAGGATAGTCATCCGAGACAAAACCCCATGCTCTCTAGCAAGGGCCCATAGTAGAAAGCTTCTCTGTAAGATTGCAGAGAGCATTATGCAAGAGAATTGGGAAATAAAACTGGCTGTAGGTCAACTATGCTGCCAAATCCAAAGAAGTGGAGATGGCAAGAAAAGAAGATAGTGTGATAAGCCTAAAGTGATTAGGATTATCCAAGATAGATGAAGATACTATCTTGGAAGCACTACTAAGGCCAGACAGAAAGTAGTGGAAGACAGACTGGAAACTTGTGGAAAAGTACCAGTAGTCCAATCACTGGAACTCCTGCATGGGCAGCTGCTGAACAAGACAGCAGAGAGAATCCTTCTGTGTGAAACAGAGAGAACAGACAAAGGAAGAGGAGGAATTGCTGTCCCTGTCTGATGAGCTGCTCAAAGAAAAAAAGGGAATTTATTCGAGAGAAAAAACTCCACATTGGAATGAAAGGCTAGAGAAGCCCTGCAGTTTTATGGTACCACTCATTCAGGGAAAAACCCTGGATGAGAGGGTAGAGAAACAGGAGCTGAAGGGTGACTTACCATAGGGTAAGTCTGTGGAAGGAAAAAAAAATTAATGTTGGAACAGAAAAACTATCATGAGATAGTTGTTAACTTCTCTTCTTGGTAGGAAGAAGAGGAGAAACCTGTGACCCATAGACATGAATATCCTGACAGCTCAGCATATCTAGGAGGAAATGGATGTCCTAAGGAAAGGAATCCATGTGTAGAGTTTTGAAGGAAAAAACAGTGAAAAAACTTCTACTGAGAAGAAGTTTAACTGTAGGTTGTAACCCTCAGGAACCTATGGTTGCTGGGTTTGTTGAGCCTGGCTAGAGTTTGGATTTTTCAGACCAGGGCGAGGTGTCCCCTGCTTGGGAACATCTGTATGATGGGCAGTAGAAGAGTGAAACCTTCTTTTCCTAGGGAAAGAAGGTTTGGTAGGGCATTTACTACCTACTGGGGAAGGAGAAGGCTTAGGATTGCCTTCAGAAACAGGGAAGTCAGTGGAGTACTGAGCAACCTGCTGTAAAGACTCCTTATTGAAGAGATTTTCTCCAGTGCAAGGAGTATTACCCAGTCTTTGTTGTGCCCATTTGTTTAAGTCTGAAGCTTGGAGCCAGGCTCTACGTCGTGCCCCTATGGCTATAGCAGAGGTTCTGCTAACAGACTCAAAAGAGTCTAGGGAAGCACGAGAAAGAAACCAAGAGCTATTTTGGCTATGACTAAGAAGCAAGGAATAGTCTGCAGCCTTGGGTTCTGATAGAAATGGAGTCAAAAGAGACAATTTCTTTGTGACCTCCTGCAGGGATAGACTCATATAAAAAATATATGAGAGAATCCTTGTTGCCAGCATAGATGTTTGGAAGGTTTGACGTCCAAAGGCATCCAGTGTTCTAGATTCATGACCTGGCGGGTAAGAAGAATGCTTCTTCTTGCTTTTTACCTTCCTCATTGCCGATTCCACTACAATGGAATGATGGGGAAGTTGAGTCTTCTGAAACCCTGGAGAGGGGGGCACCTGATATAGAAGATCAGTTGCTCTAGAAGGTGAGGAAACCCTTAAAGGTGCTTCCCACATTTGTAGAAGAAGATCCTGCAAGGAATGATGTAAAGGAAGCATTATATTCTCCTTTTCTCCAGAACAAAGAGAGCTTTGAGCAGGATCATAGCCAGGGGTAGGAATAGCAAGGGATGTTGCTATGTTCAGGAGAAAATTCTGAAAAGAAGGATCTCCAACAGAAATCATCCCTGGACAGGCTAGATTTGAAGAATTAGCCTGGGCATCGGAGTAGGCACTTGAGAATGTAGGCCTAAGGAATGGATGCTGGTACTGGAGGTCATGACGAGAGACAGTCAGTACTGCATCGTCCATGCCAGGTATCGACTCCAAACTAAGTATAGAAAGGAGCGAGTCTGGTGTGGAAAAAACTGACCCCGATGCTGCAGGTATCGGCACCGATACCGATACCGGCAGCCGTGCTGGAATCTAAGACGATACCGACACCGAAGCAGTCATCGGAGGCTGCTCAAGTGGTACCGAGGAAACCAAAGGCCTCTGGTAATTACCCTCGGTACCGAGCATCCGGAATCGGTAAGCATCGGATCCGAGGCGTGTTGGTACCCAGTCTTCCAGACTGGAGATCGATTCCAGACTCGGCATCGAAGGAAGTGAGTCTATCGATGCATGTCTGGAAGGTACCGACGTTGGTGGTAGTATCGGCGGTGATACCGATACCGGAAAGTCAATCTGGGATGTATCGATCGGTCCCGAAGGTACCGAGGAAACCAGATAACGATCCCTGGCGAAGAGTGGATCACTCAACACCAGTGCCGATGCCAGGGTATCGGTACCGCTCGAAGCGGATGCCACCACTGAGCATGGCTCAGGTATGTTCTGTGAGGGGTGAGCCTCAGGAACAACCTGAAACCCCTGAAAGGCTTTGGAGACCGAAGACTCCCGCCGGGGTTTTGAAGCCAATGGATCCTTGAGGGAAAGGCCTGAGCTGTCATCATGCTGTGCATGAGACCTACCACTCAAGGATTGGCTAGTCTGAACAGACTGTTTGTGGGTTGCCTGATCCTGTAGAGAAGAAGAACTGGTCGGTGCCCTGCCATCGGAAGGGAACTCGGTATCGAGGAAAACTCGAAAAGGGAAATCTCTACTCATAATATGGTAGCCTAATGGCTCAGGATGGTCAGGACCCAAACAGTTTAGACACCAGGACTTGGAGTCTAAGAACAATACTGCACTGCCGCAGTAGAGGCACTTCTTAGGAAAAGAAGGAGGCGGCTCCATAATGGAGAGGCCTGAAGGCCCAAAAAAATTAAAAGTGAAACTGAGGGAAAAAAATTCCCTGGATTGAATAAAAAGAAAAGAAAAAAACACCGGCGATACCGGTGGAGGCGGGGAGACAGTCGCGACCACAGGAAACAAGAATTACAGAATTAAAAAAGAAAACATTTTCTGCGGTGACAGGAAGACGTCCTGCCGGCTCCGCGGAAAAACGAAAAACTGAGGAGAGACAGTTGGAAAGGCGGGAAGGCAGCACGCAGGCGCTTAGGGATGCTCCCAAAAGCTTTCTGATTGGACGCTGGGGAGCATTCCCGCGCAGGCTCCGTCGGTACCGACGTACCCATATGTGAAGACTCATTCCTACTTGTTCCTGGAGATCTAGATATGAGTTAGGTAACATGGAGGACAGGGGGAGAGGGGAGAGGGGAGAGAGGTGGGGGAGGCGGGAAATCAGGGGACAGGGAAGACTGTGTCATCCCAACACAAAAGAGAACAACTCAGTTGAGTGCCATAGATATTCCAAATGCTGACTTGAGCAGATGGGTTTTCAATGCTTTCTTGAACCTCTTCAGATCTGGTTCTACCCATAAAGAGGCCAGTAAACTATTCCATAGGGCAGGGGCTGCCACAAAGAAGGCAGTTTTTCAGGCAGATTTGAACTTAATCAAAGTGGGAACTGGGATGTGTAGACGAAAACTATGAAGAGAACGAAGGGCAACAAAGGCAAGAGTTGTAGTGTCCCTTCAAATGCATTGGCAGAGCTTATGCTCTCTGAGCAATGGGCTATAGCTGAACCTCCAAAATTATAATTTGACTCAGTCACCACCTACTGGCATAATGGTGGGTGTTCATAGATGGACATCCTTTAACATTTCTTGGTATTTTTTATACCTCTTTCCAAAATGTTATCAAAGCAATTACATTTAAAACAGTTAAGAATTTACAAAAGATATGTAATAAGAGTAAAGTACAACATAAAATCAAAAGAAAGAAGTAGGAAGGAGAAAAAATGGCAGAAAGGGGAACGATAACAGACAGGAGGGAGCTAAGGAAGGATACCGCTGCTCACGAAAAGCCTGTCAGAAAAAAAAGAGTTTTGAGACCAGTTTTAGATTTTTTATAGTTTGATTCTGAGTGAAAATATGGAGGAAGGGAGGTCCAAAGTGACAGAGCTGCAAAGCAGAAGGCAGAAAGTCTGCTGGTGGTAAACTGTGCCTGATTAGCAGGGAGAGGGGTACAAAGCATTTATATACTGGAAACATGTGGGCAGGGAAGAGGAGGGAGCGAGATGAGAAGGCAGGTGGAAGGGGAGGCCAGTATAAAGGGATTTGTGTGCAGTGAGTAACAGTTTGAATTTAATCCAGTAAGAAAGGGGCCCAGTGATTTTTAATGTAAAATGGTGTAAGATATCAGGCCCGATATTCAAAAAAGCTGAGCCCCTAAATTTAGACTCCTAAATTTGTGCCCTAGTTTAGGAACCTAAGCTTTTTTTTAATAGAATAAATAGATTCTTTATATATTCTTTGTTAAAATTTTAAATAGAAATATGCTGATCCCCTATTAACAGGAGGGGTGTGTGTCGGTTTTCACGTTCATAGCAAAGAGGGAAATTAGGAACATAAATCATTTAAATATCGGCCTCATATCTACAAGAGTGATAGTGATATTTCTGTATGTTTTGAATACATTTAAATGAGGATAAACACAACAAATATGCATAAGAGAAAGAAATGCATAGAACAAAGGCAGGGCATGCATATCTCTCTCATATATATTCATTGTGGTTATCCTGAAAACCTGATTGGTTAGGTGTGTCTCCAGGACTAGGTTGAGAATCCCTGCTTTAGCATGCAGTGCATTTGATGCTTTGATGTGCTGGGTCAGTTGCATCAGAACAATATTTTTAGTGAGTTTTGACAAGAAAGGAAGATTAGAAATAGTCTATAATTAGAAGTATCAAGGGGATCTAGGTCAGAACGCTTAAGCTTAGTGGAGAAATTGATCCTGTCTGTAAAGCCAACTACTGGTCTCTGTGATCCTCTTCCCTCTAAATGGATAGAACCCATAGTAATTACCATTTCTACTCTGCATTAGTAATCACAGTTGGTCTAATGCAGTGCTTTGTAAGCTTTTATCACTTATGACCCCATTTTAACAACTGAAAGTTCACGTCACCCCTGCTGATGGTGAAATCAAAAAAGCAGGTCTCCAGCTCCCTTCCCCTCCTCCACTCCTTTCCCGAGTGAGGTTATCAAATTTGCAGATGACACAAAACTATTTAAAATTGTTAAATTGTGAGGATTGTGGAAAATTGCAAGAGGATCTTGATAAATTGGAAGATTGGGCATCAAAATGGCAGATGAAATTTAATGTGGACAAGTGAAAAGTTATGCACTTAGGGAAGAACAACCCAAACTATGGTTACACGATGCAAGGTTTCACATTAGGAACCACAACCCAGGAAAAAGATTTAGGCGTCATTGTGGACAACATGTTAAAGCCCTCTGCCCAGTGTGCAGCGGTAGTCAAGAGAGCAAACAGAATGCTAGGTATCATAAGGAAAGGAATGGAAAATAAAACAAAGGATATTATAATGCCTCTGTATCGTTCCATGGTGCGACCGCACCTTGAATATTGTGTGCAATTCTAGTCGCTGTATCTTAAAACGGATATAGCGTTATTAGAAAAGGTTAAGAGAAGAGTCACCAAAATGGTAAAGGGGATGGAAGGATACCCCTATGAAGAAAGGGTAAAAAGGTTAAGGCTCTTTAACCTGGAAAAGAGACGGCTGAGGGGAGATATGATAGAAGTCTATAAATTAATGAATGGAGTAGAAAGGGTAAACGTAGATCGATTGTTTACGTTATCAGAATACAGAAAGACTAGGGGACATGCAATGAAGCTACAGAGTAAACTATTTAAGACAAATAAGAGAAAATATTTTTTCACTCAACGTGTAATCAAACTCTGGAATTTGTTACCTGAGGATGTAGTAAAGGCTGTTAGTGGAGCTGGGTTTAAAAAAGGTTTGGACAAGTTCTTGGAGAAAAGGTCCATAAACCATTATTAAAAAGGGACCCAGGATATCGATGCTTGACCCAATACAAACATTGTGGAACCTGTGTCTTTTGGGGAAACTGCTAGGTACGTATGACCTAGATTGGCCACTGTTGGAAACAGGATACTGGCTTGATGGACCTTGGTCTGACCCAGTATGGCATATCTTATGTTCTTATGTTCACTCATCTAAAGCAGGAAGGCACAGCAACAATAGTGCTAACAGCGGCAGCAGTCAGCACAGGGTTCCTTGTATCAGTGTCCAGTGTGTGTTTACAGACTCCATTCAGCATGAGTTTCCAGTCCAACAGGAAGCTTACCCGGGAGGGGCAAAGGGCCAAGCTATGTTTACTGGCTCACAAACTACAATGCTGACTGGTGATTGCCACTACTTGGCATAGGTCACAGTGAAAATCCAGAGAGAAGGAGAAATAGCCATGTTTCTGTGACCCTATCCCATTTGGTGTCCCAACCACAAGTTTGGGAACCACTGAATTGGAGGAACAGTTCTCAGGTGGCTCACTTTGATTGAGTTTTGGAAGGACTAGAAATGGGACTGTTACTTCTGGAGAGAAATCTGCAATTGTGAGTATATGCTTCTGGATATTTTCTGAAAGGAATTCTTTCTATTAAAGCTAATTTATTTATTTATTTATTTTCATTCTCTTATATACCGCGCTATTCTGCATCAGTGCGGTCTACATTGAACAAACTGAAATTACATTGAACAGGGCATTATAACTTGGAGATAACTATTTTACAGGGAACATGGGTTAAGTGGCTTGCCCAAGACCACAAGGAGCACCTGTGGGGCTAGAAACCCCAGTCCTTCCGGCCCAAGGTTGCTGTCCTCTGTGGGATTTGAACCCCCGACTTTCCGGTCTGAAGTACCTTGCCCCAACCACTAGGCCACTCCTCCATTTGGAACCCAGCAGAGGGCTTGTAGTTTAAATTTAATAGTCACTCAGGGCCTAGCATCAGCAAAGTGCTTTTAGTTAAAATTTAAAACACAGAAGAGAGCTTTCTGGTTAAATTTAGAACCCAGCAGAGAGCTTGTAGTTTAAATTTCATAATAAGTTAGAGCCTAGCAGTAGCAAAGAGCTATAATTTAAATCAAATAAGAATACAGATTAGCACAAAAGGCAAAACAGGGTCAGTACTCTTTGAGCAGCAAATAAAGTCTTCTAGAGACCTTTGCAAAGAGGCCTTCTACCTAGGGGGCAAGAGACCTGTGAAACCTTTTCAATAGGTGTTAACACCAGGTGGCAGGTCAAAAGGCCATTTTGAAAGACTCTTTCTATCCAAGCAAGGACTATCATCCAGGAAGTTGGTCACAGCTTACCTCAGCAGCACAGGCATAAATAGCTCAACCAGAGCTCTGTGATCCTCAGTCTTGAAGGACTAGAAAAGGGGACTGTTACTTCTGGAGAGATATCTGCAATTGTGAGTATATACTTCTGGGAATTTTCTGAAAGAAATTCTTTCTATTAAAGCTAATTAATCTGTGAATCCACTATTTTTTGTTAAATCAGTCAGGGCCTAGTAGCAGCAGTTTAAGTTTAAATTTAAAACACAGAAGAGAATTTTCTGGTTACATTTCATACCCAGCAGAGAGCTTGTAGTTTTAATTTAATAGTCACTCAGGGCCTGGCATCAGCAAAGTGCTTTTAGTTTAAATTTAAAACACAGAAGAGAGCTTTCTGGTTAAATTTAGAACCCAGCAGAGAGTTTGTAGCTTAAATTTCATAATAAGTTAGAGCCTAGCAGCAGCAAAGAGCTATAATTTAAATCAAATCAGAATACAGCTTACCTCAGCAGCACAGGACAGGGTACTGTGTAGCAGCCCTCTTTTAATAAGTGTTAGAATATATAGCACTAAATGAGAGGTTAGATATGATTGGAATATCAGAGACATGATGGAAGAAGGACAACCAGTGGGACACTGTGATACCTGGGTACAAACTATATTGTAATGATAGAGCTGATCTAATTGGTGGAGGGGTTGCGCTCTATGTTAGAGAGGGCATTGAGTCAGAAAGGATTAAAGTTTTGCAGGAAACAAAATTTGATGTAGAATCTCTATGGATTGAATTTCCATGTAAAAAGGGGAAGGCGATGGCAGTGGGGGTGAACTATCGACCACCTGGCCAGAATGAACAAATGGATGATGAAATGCTCAAAGAAATCAAGGAAGCTAACAAAAGTTACAGCGCAGTAATAATAATGGGTGATTTCAATTACCCCGGTATCGACTGGGTCAGTGTCACGGCAGGACATGCTAGGGAGATAAGGTTCCTAGATGAAATAAATGACTGCTTCTTGGAGCAGCTGGTTCATGAACTGACCAGAGGGGAAGTAATATTAGACCTAGTCCTTAGTGGAACACCAGATCTAGTGCAAGAGATAAGGGTGTTGGGGCCACTTGGCAATAGTGATCATAGCATGATTGCCTTTGATTTAATTAGTGGAGGAGGGATAGTAAGGAAATCCACAGTACTACCTTTTAACTTTCGAAAGGGAGACTATGATAAAATGAGGAAAATAGTTAAGAAAAAACTAAAAGGAGCAGTTGCAAAGGTTAAAGACTTACATCAAGCTTGGGTGTTGTTGAAAAGCCCAAACCAGCTTTATTCCACGCTTTAAGAAAAGTGGAAGGAAGTCCAAAAAACTGCCAGCATGGTTTAAAGGTGAGGTCAGAGAGGCTGTTGTTGCCAAAAAAGCATCTTTCAGGAAATGGAAAAAAGAGCCAAACGACAAAACCTGGAAACAGCACAAGCACTGGCAAGTCAAATGCAAGGCATTGATAAAGCAGGCAAAGGGAAAATTTGAGAAGAAGCTTGCTGCGGAAGCAAAAACGTGAAATAAAGATTTTTTCAAGTACATTCGCAGCAAAAAACCTGTGAGAGAGTCAGTTGGTCCATCAGATGATAGAGGAGATAAGGGGCACTAAGAGGCGACAAGGCAACAGCGGAAAGACTGAATGAATTCTTTGCTTCAGTCTTTACTGAGGAAGATGTAGGGATGTTACCCATTACTGAAGTGGTATTTAAAGGTGCGGAAGAATTGAAGGAAATATCAATACATCAGGAAGATGTATTACAACTATTAGATAAACTGAAGAGTAGCAAATCACCTGGGCCGGATGGTATACATCCAAGGGAGTTGAAAACTGAAATATGAGATTGCAGACCTACTATTAGTAATCTGTGAACTATCATTAAAATCATCTCTAATACCTGAAGATTGGAGGAGCGCCAATGTAACACCAATTTTTAAAAAGGGTTCCAGGGGTGATCCGGGAAACTACAGACCGGTGAGCCTCACGTCATTACCGGGAAAAGTGGTAGAAACCATCATAAAGAATAAAATTACTCAGCATGTAGATAGTCACAACCTAATGGGAGACAGCCAACATGGCTTTAGACAAGGAAGATCTTGTCTTACTAATCTGTTATGTTTTTTTGAAGGAGTAAATAAACAGGTGGACAAAGGTGAGTCGGTTGATATTGTGTATCTGGACTTTCAGAAAGCCTTTGACAAGGTCCCTCATCAGAGACTTTTGGCAAAACTAAAGAGTCATGGGATAGGAGGCAGTGTACTATTGTGGATCAGGAACTGGTTAAAAGATAGAAAGCAGAGGGTAGGGCTAAATGGCCAATTTTCCCAATGGAGAAAGGTGAATAGTGGTGTACCCCAGGGATCTGTGCTGGGTCCGCTGCTTTTTGACATATTCATAAATGACCTGGAAAGTGGAATAACGAGTGAGGTTATCAAATTTGCAGATGACACAAAACTATTTAAAGTTGTTAAAACCCAAGAGGATTCTGGAAAATTGCAAAAGGATCTTGATAAATTGTTAGACTGGGCATCAAAATGGCAGATGAAATTTAATGTGGAGAAGTGCAAAGTTATGCACCTAGGAAAGAAAAACCCAAACTATGGTTACACAATGCAAGGTTCCACATTAGGAACCACCACCCAGGAAAAAGATTTAGGCATCTTTGTGGATAAATGTTAAAACCCTCAGCCCAGTGTGCAGCGGCGGCCAAGAGAGCAAATAGAATGCTAGGTATCATAAGGAAAGGAATGGAAAATAAAACAAAAGATATTATAATGCCTCTATATCGTTCCATGGTGAGACCGCACCTTGAATATTGTGTGCAATTCTGGTCGCCGTATCTTAAAAAGGATATAGCGTTATTAGAAAAGGTTCAGAGAAGAGCCACCAAAATGGTAAAGGGGATGGAAGGATACTCCTATGAAGAAAGGCTAAAAGGTTAGGGCTCTTTAACCTGGAAAAGAGACGGCTGAGGGGAGATATGATAGAAGTCTATAAATTAATGAACGGAGTGGAACGGGTAAACATATATCGATTATTTACGTTATCAGAATATAGAAAGGCTAAGGGACATGCAATGAAGCTACAGGGTAAACTATTTAAGACTAATAAAAGAAAACATTTTTTCACTCAACATGTAATCAAACACTTGGACTTTGTTACCGAAGGATGTAGTAAATGCTGGGTTTAAAAAAGGTTTGGACAAGTTCCTGGAGGAAAGGTCCATAAACCATTATTAAGAAGAGACCCAGGATATTAATGCTTGACCCAGTACAAGCATTGCGAAACCTATGTCTTTTGGGGAAACTGCTAGGTACGTATGACATAGATTGGCGACTGTTGGAAACAGGATACTGGGCTTGATGGACCTTAGTCTGACCAGTATGGCATATCTTATGTTTTAATAAATATTTCCGAGTTTTCATGGCTCCTCCTTTTCTTCATCCCACCGACTCCCTTTTGGGGTACTCCAAGGCTTTGTCCTGGCCCCCCTTCTGTTTAATATCTTATGTTTCTGTTTTATTAATTCTTATTACACATCCATCATAGGGAGGAGTGGCCTAGTGGTTGGGGCAAGTTGCCTTGGGCCGGAGGGCTGGGGGTTCAACTCCCACCGGAGGGCAACAACCTCAGGCTGGAGAAACTGGGGTTTCTACTCCCACAGGCACTTCTTGTGGCCTTGGGTAAGCCACTTAACCCTCCATTGCCTCAGGGACAAAACACACTGTGAGCCCTTTGGGGACAAGGGAAATATGTACCGTACCTGAATGTACACAGCTTTAACCTGGTGAAAAGCGGTATATAAGCATCGCTAAATAAATAAATAATTACTGAGCAAATTACAACAGATAACATTCACAACAAAGATAACATATAAAATAATGTCCACATATGACATACAACATCCATTCTCTATTAAACTAACATATCATTGCCCATGTTCCGTGTAAGTATTAGTGTATGTGTCTCATATCCCCTCGTATTAAATGTATCCCCCAATTGTGCTGTGATCACTTTGATTGAAGGATAAGGTGGTATACAAAATGGTCTAAATCAGGGGTCTCAAACACGCGGCCCGCGAGAGACCTTTGTGCGGCCCGCGATGCCCAGGAAAAAAAAAAAACCGGCTTCGGCCCGCGATGCCCAGGAAAAAAAAAAACCGGCTTCTGCTGCTGCTGCCGCCGCGGGAAAATTAAACTTTACAAAAAAGCTGGCTGCTGCCGCGGCGGTAGCAGCAATATCGCAAGTCCCGCCCCCATCCCTTCCTGCTTGCCTTGCTTGTGAGTTCTTCTCTGCTTCGCGACTCTGTTAAGCTCGCCGGGGCAGATGGGAAATTTCCCATCTGCCCCGGCGAGCTTAAAAGAGTCGCGAGGGAGAAGCTCTCCCTTCGCGGCTCTGAAAGCCGAAGCAGAGAAGAACTCACAAGCAAGGCAGGCAGGCAAGCAGGAAGGGATCTGCCGGGGGGAGGGAGGGAGGGAGGGAGTAGGACTTGATGTGGGCTGCTGGGGGGGGGCATGACTTGATTTTGGGGGCTGGGGGGGGGGGGAGGAGGACTTGATGTGGGCTGCTGGGGGGGGGAGCAGGACTTGATGTGGGCTGCTGGGGGGGGGGAGCAGGACTTGATGTGGGCTGCTGGGGGGGGGGGGGAGCAGGCCTTTATTTGGGATGATGGGGGGGGGAGCAGGACTTGATTTGGGCTTAGTGGGGGGGGAGCAGGAATTGATGTGGGATGCTGGGGGGGGGAGCAGGACTTGATGTGGGCTGCTGGGGGGGGGTAGGACTGGAAATGGGGTGATGGGGGTTAGGACTGGAGGTGGTCTGATTGGGGGGCTAAGACTGAAAATGGTGTTATGGGGGGGCTAAGAATGAAGATGGGGCGATGGAAGGGTTAGGCCTGGAAGTGGGCTGTTGGGGGGCTTAGGACCGATAATGGGCTATGGGGGGGGGCTAGAACTGGTAATGGACTGGGGGGGGTGCTATGACTGGAAATGGGCCGAGTAGAAGGGGGAGCTTGAACTGCAAATAGCTGATGGGGACAGGGTCTTGGAATGGTAATGGGCTGAGTGGAAGGGGGCTTGGAAAGGAAATGGGCTGGGAGGGGAGGGAGCTAGGACTGGAAATGGGCTGATGATGCGGGGACTAGAAGGGAGCGGATGCTGGGTGGGGCAGGAGCTAGAAGGGAGTTGATGTTGGGGGACGATTAGAATGGGATGAGGCTGGGAGAGTGAAATGGAGAGGGGAAATATATTTAGTGTGGGAGGGAAGAAAAATCTATAATTGGCCGGGTATTGGGAGAGTAAGTGGGGATTGAGGATGGAGGGGTAAAATTTGAGTGGATGAAATAGGAATGAGGAAAGAGCAAAAGGAGAATGATTAGTATGTTAAAGCAGATGTAGAGAGAATGGAAAAAAACTAGGAAAGAAGAAAGGACAAATGGACAGCAGACGATGGAGAGTTAGCAGAAGACACGAAGAAACCAGAAGAAAGTGGCTGGAACAATTGCAACTGAAAAAAAAATGCACAAAAGGTAGAAAAATATCTCTTTATTTTGAATTTATTAACTGAAATATGTCAGCTCTTGGAAATGTGCATCTTTAACGTCTGCACTTTATTTAATACAAGAGGAAATCAATGTATAGTTTTATTTCTACAGTGTTGTACATTCTAAGTTTGGCTTTTGGGGTTCCCAGTTTAATTGTCTTCCTGTTTCTAAATTGTGATTCCTTGTTTGGTGATGGTGTATGTTCTGCATGTGTAACTGAGCTGAGGTATTCTGTTTATGTAATTCCTATTTGACATTGCCACTTGTTCTCTTTCCCGAGTAGGTCATGTATTGTTATTCTCTGAAATGTGTTGATTTTAATATTTGCAGTGTTGCCTTTTGATAGTTAGGGTATGGTGCTTTGTGAGTCCTGGTAGTGCTGTTAGGACACGGCAGGTTTGCTATGGGTTCTAAATGAGCAGTGTTTCTAGTAGTTCCTAATGTGCCTGGTGGTTGGCACTGGTTTATAGTAATGTAGAAATCTTTTAGTCTTTCTTTATCCATACACTCATTAAGAGGCATGTTTACTAAAAGTTAGTGTATGGTAACATTATGCAAATATTTATGCAAATGTGCCCTTATGCAAATGATGCCCTTATGCAAATGAGGCCTGCGTCTTGTGCGGCCCCCGGGTTACTCTACAAGTCCTCATTTGGCCCTCAAAGCAATTTGAGTTTGAGACCCCTGGTCTAAATAAATAAATAAATATTAACCTAAAAAAAGAAATGTGCCTTCAAGTGCTTCCTAAAAACCAAACAATCATGTATTTGACAAGTAATTACCGGAATAGAATTCCATAAACTAGGACCAGCAATCGGAAAAGCACACACTCGCAGTCTAATGAACATGAGTTATAGACGGAACAATGCCTGCTGGCTCAAGCAAAGTGATCTCGCTGGTAAATACGCTGTCAACAAACCGGTCAATTCAGTTTCATAATCTGTTTAATTCATCAAATCTTATATACAAAGACACTTGAAAGTGATCCGATCTTTAATACGCAACCACTGAAGTTCTGCATAGAACAAAGGTATATGATCAGTTTTCTGTAAAGCCCAAATAGGTAATATTACAGCAATCTAGTACTGGTAGAACTGTCAATTGAAGTATCATACAAAAGTCAGTGAGAGGTAAGCAACGTTTCAAACTTCTAAGGAGAATGTATCACCCATAGAACTGGTGGACGCACTGAAAGGGTTGAATCTATTATCCAAAGGTAATGGAACTCCTGGTGCAGGGAAACACTATGACCATCTAACACAATGTTGGAGACATCACCTTGCAACCCTGAATTAGTAAAATCCATTGCCTCCATTTTATCACAATTCAGCTGCAAACAATTCTGTATTAAGCAGGACGAAATAGTGGCAAATTCTTGATAGCAGTGGGAGTTTCAATAAATCATCTCCTAATGTAACTGGAACAAACAGTAAAATATCATTAGCATAGATATGGAAAAAAATATTCATTTGACTTAATAAGATGAACAAAGGAACCAGATAACCATTAAACAATGTTGACGAAAGACAGGAACCTTGCAGAACACTCCTATGCAATACAAAACAGACAATTCACCAGCCATCAACACCCTCTGCAAACGACCAGAGAGAAAAGATCGAAACTGTGTAATTCTGGTTGCCATATCTTAAAAAAGATATAGCAGAATTAGAAAAGGTACAGAGAAGAGCCACCACAATGGTAAAGGGGATGGAAAGATACCCCTATGAGGGGAGGCTTAAAAGGCTAGGGCTCTTTAAGTTGGAAAAGAGATGGCCGAGGGGAGATATGACAGAAGTCTATAAATTAATGAATGGAGTGGAACGGGTAAACATAGATCGATTGTTTATGCCATCAAAATATAGAAAGACTAGGGGACCTGCAACGAATCTACAGTGCAACCCTTTTAAGACTAATGAAGAAAAAAAATATTTTCTCTTAACGCGTAATCAAACTCTGGAATTCGTTACCAGAGGATGTAGTAAAATCTTAGTGTAGCTGGGTTTAAAAAAGGTTTGGACAAGTTCCTGGAAGAAAGGTCCATAAACTATTATTAAAGAGGACCCAGGAAATCCACTGCTTGCCCCAGGACAAGTACTGTGGAACCTGCGTGCCTGTTTGGGAACCTGCCAGGTACTTGTGACCTGGATTGACCACTGTTGGAAACAGGATACTGGGCTTGATCGACCTTGGTCTGACCCAGTATGATATTTCTTAAGTTCTTATGTATTGGTCCTGTCAAATGCAAGGTGGCTAATCATACCACCAGGAATGATAGAGTCAAACACAGCCACTATATCAATAGAAAGGAGCAAAAAAGCTGAACCAGGTTTACCCAGACCCTGCTATAACTAATTAAATAAAGAAGTCAGAAGAGTCTCCAGACTATGTCCTTTTTGGAAACCATGCTGAGAAGGATCAAGAGCACATGGTTTAAAATAAAATAGTCGTCCAATTGTGGGCAAACAATTCGCTCAATACGTTTTCCTATAAAAGGGAGTTTAGAAATAGACTGACAACTCTCCTTTGACAATTGTGATAAATGTGCATACTTCAATTTTGGATGAAGCACCGCTTGCTTCAAACTATCGGGTTAGTGAAGTCCTCACTATGTCCCTGAGAAAAGCACTGACCCTGTCACAAGCATCTTTACTAAGCCTGCAGGAAGTAAGTCCAAAGGAGGGCTAGATGGACAAAGACTGCAGCACACTTTTTTCTTTTTTTTCAGTATCCACTGTGACAGTAGCAAAAGAATCTCAACTATTGTACAAACTGTCTCCCCAGGGGGCAGCTGTTATAGCCTCCACTGTCATCACAGCAACAGGGGCATTAACATTTTGCCTGTTGTGGGTCTCTCCCCCCCCCCCCCCCCCACGAGTTGTCACATCTTACAATATAGATCTAGCCACAAAAAATAATTCAACAGGACAAGATAGCACTGAGTTGATTTTACATGACCAATAAGCGCGTTTTGTCTCAAAACAGTCAGCGCTGTACTCACAAAATGTGCAACAATAGAGTTCCTTCCCAAAAGAAGAACGTGACTTACACCATGATCTCTCAACTCTGTGTACATAAAGCGTAGTTACTCACTTGTAACAAGTGCTCTCCAGAGACAGCAGGAATCATATGGGTGACGTTGGCACCGACTGAGCCTGCGCAGAGCATTTCCCCAGCTTTCAAAGAAAGCCTTTTGGAATGACACCATGCATGCGTGGTCCCCTTCCCACCCAAGGGTGCCATCTTGATCAGTTAGATGACATAGCTCAGGCAAAGACAAAAAAGTGCCAAGAACAGTGGACAACTCCAAGGGGAATTGAGTGTGTTGTGAGGACTGATCCTGCTGTACCTGGAGAACCTGTTACAGGTGAGTAACTACGCTTTCTCCAGGAACAAGCAGGAAGTCAGTCCTCACATATGGGAATCCCCAGCTACAGGCTACCGAGGACCTGTAGAAAAATGACACAGCGAACCGTGAGCAGTCACTGGTAACCGAAGACAGCCCGAGGACCCTGGGTCCCCAGAAGACCATGCTCCCAGTAGCCGCAGAAGAAGGGTTGGAGGGCAGGAGTTGCTTAAGCCCCAAACAGATTACGGAGTCCAGCCAGGCCAAACGTGGCGTCCCGATGGAACTCCCTCTCCAGGCAGTAATGTGTCGTGAAGGTGTTAGCCAAGGACCAGGTTGCAGCTCGGCAGATGTTCGCCAGTGGCACGGAGCGCAGATGGGCCACCGACACTGTCCTCATATGAACACCGTGCGCCGTGACTCGGCGGACCAGGGGCAGCACTTGCTGAGCCTGGGCAAAGACGATGCAATCCACCACCCAGATGGAGAGGGTCCGCTTAGTGACCGAGAGCCCCATGCGGGAAGGGTCGTAGGAGATGAAAAGCCACTTAGAACGGCGGTGAAGCTGTGTATGCTGCAGGCAGAAGGAGAGAGGTCTTCTGCAGTAAAGAGTATGGAGGATTACTGAAACCCGGTAGGTGTGAGGCTTTGGGAAGAGGTTTGGCAGTACTATTCTGCTAGTTGAGGTGGAAATCCGAGACAACTTTTGGGAGGACTTGGGGTACGTTCGGAGAACTACCTGGTTCTCCTAGAATCTGGTGTAAGGGACGTTGGTCATCAGGGTCTGAAGCTCACTGACCTCCGGGCTGAGGTGAGGGCAACCAGAAAAACCACCTTCCAGGAAAGATGCCAAAGCAAGGAAGATGCCATCGGCTCAAAAGACAGCTGAGTCAACTGCATGAGGACGACGTTGAGGTCACACTCCGTTGTAGGCGGTAGGATGGGGGGGCTTGGAAAGCAGAAGCCCGCGCATGAAGTGGGAAACCAGTGTTGACTTGAGAGAGGTCCACCCCTGACAGGGTGGTGGTTAGCCGAGATAGTGCTCAGGTGGATCCTGACCGAGTTGGACTTCAAGCCCGTCTGTGAGAGATGGAGCAGGTACCACAGGACCACGTGTGTGGGGCAAGAGAACGGGTCGGCCCGTATCTCTGTGCACCACACTGAGAACAGACACCATGTAAAGGCTTAAGCCCTCCTAGTCGAGACCCTGCGCGAGACCAGCAGTATGTCCTCGACCTTCACTGGGAGATAAATGGTAGCTAGAGCAACCCGTTCAGCTGCCAAGCCATGAAGGATAAGGACCTCAAATTCGGGTGAAGTAGCAGGCCTTCCTTCTGCGTCAACAAGCCCGGCGCATCGCCCAGGGGAACTGGAGGCTCCGATGAGAGGCAGAGCAGCAGCGGGAACCAGGGCTGTCGATGCCACGAAATTCACAGAGGCCCTGTCCCACTATATTTTGAAGAGAGTTCGCGCTATGAGCAGAGGGGTGGGGAATGCGTACAGGAGACCGTGCATCCATGGCAGGAGGAAGGCATTGGGGGCTTCCCTGTTCGGGTGGGGAACCAGGCTGCAGAACCATGAGAGCTGCAAGTTCATCAGGCTGGAGAAGAGGTCTAGTGTAGCTGGGTTTAAAAAAGGTTTGGACAAGTTCCTGGAGGAAAGGTCCATAAACCATTATTTATTTTATTTATTCATTTATTTACATTCTCTTATATACCGCGCTATTCTGCAACAGTGCGGTTTACATTGAACAAACTGAAATTACATTGAACAGGGCATTATAACTTGGAGATAACTATTTTACAGGGAACATGGGCTATGGAGGGTTAAGTGGCTTGCCCAAGACTACAAGGACCACCTGTACGACTAGAAACCCCAGTCCTTCCGGCCCAAGGTTGCTGTCCTCTAGTGGGATTTGAACCCCCGACCTTCCGGCCTGAAGTACCTTGCCCCAACCACTAGGCCACTCCTCCAGGGACCCAGGATATCAATGCTTGACCCAGTATAAGCATTGTGGAACCTGTGTCTTTTGGGGAAACTGCTAGGTACGTATGACCTAGATTGGCGACTGTTGGAAACAGGATACTGGGCTTGATGGACCTTGGTCTGACCCAGTATGGCATATCTTATGTCCCCTAACGCCGGAACAGCTGTTGCGCCATCTACGGGCAGAGTCGCCACTCATGTGGCTGGAAGAGCCAGCTTAACCTGTCTGCCGGGACATTATCCTGCCCTGGGAGATAGGTGGCCTGTAGGGTTATGCCCTGGTGAACTGCAAAGGACCACAGGGCTCCTGCCTCCAGGCAGAGGTTGTAAGAGCTGGTATCCCCTTGCTTGTTCATATAGAACATTGCTACTCGGTTATCCGCCTGGACGAGCATCACCCAGTGGTGAACGCGGTGCCTGAACGTCCAGAGGGCAAGGAGGATCGCACGGAGTTCGAGAAGGTTGATCAGCTGCTGGGACTCCTCCAGGGTCCAAGTCCCCTGCATGCGGAGCTCGCTGCAATGGGCTCCCCAGCCCATGAGCGAGGCATCTGTGGTCAAGACCACATCGTGTTGCGGGGCCTGGAACAGCAGGCCTTCGAGCAGGTTCCAGGTGTCCCGCCACCAGTCGAGGGACTCTGTGAAGTAGAGGAGTGACCGAGACATCTCGGAGGCGACCTGTTGCCTGAGATCACTGGGCATGAAGGCACCATTGCACTGCCCACATGTGGAGTCGGGCGTCGGGGACAACATGAACCATCGAGGCCATATGGCCGAGGAGACGGAGCATCACTCAGGCTGATATTGCGTCGTGGTGTTGGACCGTGGATGCCAGAGTGATGAGGCGGTCTGCCCTGTCTTGGGGAAGGAAGGCTGTCGCCTGCCGAGTGTCGAGGCACGCGCAGATAAACTCCAGGGATTGGGCTGGAGTGAGGTGAGACTTCGGGTAATTGACCATGAAGTCGAAGTGTTTGAGGAGGTGGTGGTGGTGCAGGCCGTGGCCCGCCGCACCTCATCGGCCGTCCCCCCCTGTAACGAACCAGTCATCTAGATAGGGGTAGACAAAGGTGCCCTGCAATTGAATGTGGGCAGCGGCCACCGCAAGGCATTTGATGAACACTCGCGGGGCGGATGCCAGACCAAAAGGAAGCACCCTGTATTGATAGTGGTTCCCTTGCACCCTGAAGCGCAGGTATATTTCCTGTGCTTGGGATGGATGAGGATGTGAGCGTATGCATCCCAAAGGTCCAAGGAGCATAGCCAGCTAGAGGAAGAGCAGCAAGGCGCCATGGGAGCATTTTGAACCTCTCCCGCACCAGGTACTTGTTGAGATTTCTTAAATAGAGGATGGGTCGTAAACCACCCGTCTGTTTTGGCACGAGGAAGTAATGGGAGTAGAACCCGCAACCTCGGAGGTACAGCGGGACCACTTCTACTGCTCGCTCCTCGAGGAGGTTGGTAAGCTCCTGCGCCAAGATGACCTGGTATGCGGGGTTCCAAGGGGGCTCCTTGGGGCAGAAGGGTGGAGGAAGCCGGTCCAGGTGAAGGAGGTAACCCTCCTGGACGACTTGAAGGACCCAGGTGTCTGAGGTGACAGACTCCAATTGGGGAGAAAAGTGGACCAGGCGCCCTCCCACCAGTAGCTGGTATGCCGGAGGACGAGTGGCTATGCATCTGGCGTCAAAAACACGGGGCCAACTGGGCTGGTGATGGGATATGGCTTTTGGGACCCTTTGGCTTACATGGGTCCTGATGGCCGCTCTTGCTCTGTCTGCCTTAGGATGGAACCGGCGCTGGAGGGTAAGGTGGGTAGCCCCGATAGGGGAGACCCTTCCTCTGAAAGAAAGACTTTTTGCCTTGTTGCTTCTTCCGTGGGAGGGAAGAAGACTTTCGGGAGATGGGTGTGGGTTACGTACTCTGTCTCAATCTCTGCTGCTTTGTCCTCCATCGGTTTGCCGAACAATTGTTCGCCCAGGCAAGGTACATCGAGCAGCTTCTCCTAGACCCATTGTTCGAGATTCGAGGATTGGAGCCAGGCCTGCCACCTGGCCCCGATACCAGTAGCCACTACCCGAGCGGAAGACTCTAAGCTGTGGTATGCAGTGCAAGAAAGGTACTTTGAACAGTCCCCACTGACTTTAGGAGGGACTGGAAACAGCGGAGGTAATCGCCGTCGAGGCCTGCCTGGAAACCTCTGAGCTCCTTTAGAAGGTCATGAAGAAACATACCTATGTATATAGCTGGTAAGCCTGGATGCGGCACACCAGTATGGAGCCTTGGTAGGCCTTACGTCCGAGGGCATCAAGAATCCCTACCTGGTGGGACCGAGGAGTGAGTTTTTGGGCTCTTTTGCTTCCGCATAACGAACTCCACCACCATTGAGATATGTGAAAGCTGGGCCTTCCGGAAGCCGGGCCCTCGATGGACCCTGTACATGGTGTCCAGGCGTTTGCTGACAATGGAAATAGACGCAGGAGTCTCCTGCATGCGGAGGAGCAGCCAGGCTAGGATAGATGGAACTGGGACTGTGAGGGATTCCCTTGGCAGAGCTTCGTATTGTAAAATATTGAGTTCTTCCACACGGGGCTCCTCCTCGGACTCCGTGGAGAGCGCTAGGGCTCGAGCCATGTCCCACACAAATTCCAGAAAGGAAGTGTCTTCAGGAGGAGACTGCCACTTCTGAGCCGGTGGGGAAGAGTCCGAGGGGAGGTCCCAATGAGCCTGGGATTCAGGGGAAGTGTCCCCTTCGGACTCCCAGCCCGAGAATGCCAAGGAACACTCAGAGCTAGGTTGCTCGAGCAAAGCCTGTGTCTTGTGCCCACCTGGAGCCAGAGATGATAGCTCGAGAAGATCTCGCACCCAAAGACCGGGATGGAGATCAAGACCTCTGCCAGGATCCCTCACGAGGCCCCTGGCTCTCGGGGGTTGCCGCGGCAGTCTGAGGAGTCATCACAGGCATCGCTTCGAGGTCTCATGGCACTTGGCAGTGGGGCCTGGCAGCGGCGCCTGCTGGACAGCAAGGAAGGCAGAAACGCTGTGCTCCGGTGCCAGCATTCGGGCCTCCCACTCGGGGGCCCTGCGACGCCAACGTGACCAGGTCGGGAGTTGAGGAGGTCCTCGCTGGGACGAACTTCGGGAGACTGGACACTATTGTCAGAAGCCTTCGTATCTGTACGAGGTACCTTTTGAGGCTGCTCCTTTTCAGACTCTTGGGACTGCCAAGGAGGGCTGAGGGGCCGAGCGTGAGAACGCTCATGCTTGTCTGGAGCCCCCGACAGCGTCCTCGAGGCTGCCTTCTTTTTCTTCCGCTGCTTTTCGGGGGACCCTTGCTCAGAGTGGCACCGGGGCAGCCACGGGGGACCTCAGAGGTTGAAGGTCGGTGGAGCGGGAAGCTACCGGGGACACCGGAGCCGCCCTGCGGAAAATGTCATCCAGTTTCTGCTTACGGCTCTGGATGGCCTTTGGGGACATCATTTTGCAAAGGGAGCATTGCTCTGGGTTGTGGTCAGCTACTAGGCACCTAAGACAGCTACTAGGCACCTAAGACAACAGACATGGGTGTCCATGAGTGACATATTCTTGGAACATCTGCCACACGTTTTGAAACCGGAGGCCATGGGGGCAAAAAGAATCCCTGCAAAGTCGAAGACCTTTGACTGGCCAGCGGTTGAAAAGTGCGTGAAAACACACTGGTCAAGAAAAATGAAAAAAATGAAAAGCAACAAAGTCCTGGGGCCCGCTGCCGAAGCAAGGGCACTGAGGACGGCAGGAAGAGGACTGGAAAACCGGATTACAGAGAGAAATTTTGAAGACTTTTTCCAAGGTACAGAACGTGTGTCCGAAGGGCTCCAAGGAAAAAGGGAGACTGATCAAGATGGTACCCTTGGGCAGGAATGGGTGCGTGGTGCGATGGTACCCTTGGGCAGGAATGGGTGCGTGGTGGCATTCCCAAAGGCCGTCGTCACCCATATGTGAGAACTGACTTCCTGGAGAACATTTCTTCTCTTGAAGTTGCACCGAGAACCAGGGAGCTCCATATGGATATGACATGACCCCAGGAGCCACAGAGAGCAAGAGACAAAGACGTAAGGATGGGTTCGATTGCTTTATTAGAATGGACCCCAACGCGTTTCAGCAGTGTCTGCCTCCATCAGGGGGTAGCAGCGAAAATACAAACATGGATATTCATTTAAATTAGATACTATCACAGTAAATGGGTCTCTAGTCTACGTTTACAATACTGCCCATAAATAATAATATCAAGCCCTTTACTCTGGAGAAACAATGTATTCAAAGATGTTAGTTTAGATTTGACCATAATTACAAGTTATTTATTTATTTATATTGAATTACAATTCTTGATCACACTAATAGTGTCATTATAGTAAGTAATTTTAATTTTTTATATCCAGATTTCTAGATATTGTAGGGTCTTAGAGTACGTTCTGATATGCATATATGTGGGCTTTCATTTGTTACTCTTATCATGTTTCAATTGATGCATTATAAAGATGGTTCATTTTCAGCTATATACAAATGACGCTAAGCCATATTAGCGCTTCAAAAAGAATACACCAACATCATTAACCCAGGATATCACAAACATTTAGAATTGGGTGATTGTGAGTACAAGCCTTTTATGTATGATTACGAATTTATTTTTTTAATATTGTCTTAATTGGTTTCCTGTCCTTATATATGAGTCAGTTCATTTATAATATTCTTAGTATATATTTTTGTTACAATTTTATATGTTTACGATACAATATATATTTTTATAATATAATCAATCTTTCATGTCCTGCGTTCACCATAATCCTTTGGAGCAATGAATTTGTATTTTTAACAGTTTTAAGTTTTTTATTGTTTCCAATGATTTTACAATGTTCATAAGATTCATTATTTATGTTGTTATGACTATTTATGAATATCCATGTTTGTATTTTAGCTGCTACCCCTTGATGAAGGCAGACACTGCCGAAACGCGTTGGGGTCCATTCTAATAAAGCAATCGAACCCATCCTTACGTCTTTGTCTCTTGCTCTCTGTGGCTCCTGTTGATACTTGCAAGAGTGGTGCTCCTTTTTTTGTTTGGTATGACATGACCCCAGACATTTAGTAGCTGTTGTAGAGTATGGTCACAATGATAGGTGCCACTAATCTAACATTTTGTCCAGACCAAATCCCTCTGCCATCCCATCTTCATATAACCAAGAATTAATAAACGACTGATAATCACATTTCTGATATGACTGCTGAGATTATTTTGTAGCAATAGGATTTACCCTAGTAGTCAATGACTTCACAGTTAATACCAAACATAATCTGACCAGGGGACAGGTCATGGCATATTATTAGCTCCTCTAACAGGAGCAAAAAGCAGATCTAATGTATTCCCTTTACAATGTGTAGATGTGTTTACCTACTGCTCATATCCTAAAGCTGCCATGCTAGCAAGAAACCATCTCAAAACTTCAAGGAGTCAAATTAACTTGCAAGTTTAAGTCTCCAATTATGAACACCTTATTCAAATCAAAAGATATATCCATCAACCAATCAAGAAACGCTGATAGATCCAATGCTACAGCTTGCGGTGGGAAATATACCACACATATACCACAAAACTTATTACATACTAACACAGCAATAGATAAAACTGTATGAATCACAGACTGACATGACAAGGCGTGCTCAGCACGTTAGCACCAGTATCCCACCCTACCCCTTTTTCCCTACATTCTGAGAAACAATCATATTGCATTGCACATAATTCATTCACTCCTTTCATCTCTAGCAACCCTAGTTCAAAGCACAGAATTAATGACTACTACTATCTGGATGATGTGCTTTACGTCAGACCTAGGTCCCATGAATTATTGCCTTACCACAACAGAAGCTTGGCTGCAAGAAAATCACCTGATGCTAAATCCTCAGCTGTCTGGATCACAGGTAGAACATCTCTGCCCCAGATTAACCCCAAAAGTTCAAATATGAAAGACGCTCAATTCAATCAGCATAGAACCAAAAAACTTCTTTCAACGATGTTGTCACTTATGGTTACTCGCTGGATTATTTTTACTTTTACTATTGTTGAAGGTCTCAGACTTTTTCGGTACTTATTTTCAGACTTATAATACATCCAACATTAGTGCCTAATAGCATCAATGACCTCCAACAGCCTATTAAACCAACTTCTATTATAGATTTCTATAGCCAAGACTGAGAGCATGTGGAACTTATATTTCATTTTGTATTGCCCGACTACTGACGCTGTTATGTGAACTTCATAACCATTCTGATGTTTCAATACTCAGTAAAAATCGAGCGCTTAACTTCTGCTTAAATTTCTTCTTTCCACTCGCGTCCCGCTCTCTGATCCCAACACCTCCCCCAGGCGCCTCCGTTGTGTTTCACTTCAGTCGTTTCCTCAGGGGATCAATAACCGCTTTAATCTCGACTTTGAATCTCTGGATGCTGCACACGCCTCATATCAACTCTATTCCAACGACTCCATTAAATTAAACTTTCATTCAGGTTGCTCTGGAAAAACACTGTGCACCGGAGCGACCTGAATGAAAGTTTAATTTAATGGAGTCGCTGGAATAGAGTTGATATGAGATGTGTGCAGCATCCAGAGATTCAAAGTCGAGATTAAAGCGGGATCAAACTTTTGTGTTATAATCGCTCAGAGAAAGACCACAAATAGTTGTTTCACCAGATTAACCCCGGCAAACTTAAGCTCTGTCATTTCTTTATTAGATTTCTTCAACTATCTAGAAGTTGTTATAAACCATCAGTTCTCCTTTGAATTCCTGTTCTCAGCTACTGTTAGATCAGTATCCTTTGCACCGCAGCAAATTCGTGCAATGAAATCATACTTCGATTGTTCAGCATTGCACTCTCTTATTTATGCTCTTGTCATTTCTTGACTACTGTAAATCAAAGATACAAATGAAAAAAAAAGTAGCCAATGCAGTAAACAGGGGGACAAAACATCTTTCAGATATGTTAGTGAGAGGAGGAAGTACAAAAGTGGTGTTATCAGACGCAAGGGTGAAGGGGAGAAATATGTAAAAACTGATGAGGATAAAGCGGAATTGCTTAACAAATATTTTTGTTCTGTGTTCACAGACAAAGGGCCAGGAACAGGATCTCAGAAAATACCCATAAATAGGAGTAGATGTGAGGGGTATGTTGAACGATTTTCAGAAGACTGTGTTCACGAGGAGCTAGCTAGAATAAAAGTAGAAAAAGCAAAGTCTCTCAGATAAGAAACATGTGAGAGTATTGAAGGAACATGGGGAAGTTCTAGCGGCTCCACTGTCTGATCTTTTCAATGCTTCTTTAGAGGTGGGAATAGTCCCAGAAGACTGGAGAAGGGTGTATGTAGTCTCTTTTCACAAAAGTGGACATAAGGGAAGTTGGGAACTATGGCCAGTTAGTCTGAGCACTGTAGTGAGTAAATTAATAGAAACTCTGCTAAAACAGAGGATAATGAAGTTTCTAGAGTCCAATGGACTGAAGGATATGAGGCAGCATGGTTTTACCAGAAGCAAGTCTAGTCATACAAAAATAAATGATATCATGAAAGGCGATATATATAAGAAATGTTAAATAAATAAATAATTAATTAATTTCTTTGACTGGGCAACCAGAGAGTTGGACCAAGGCAGAGCCCTAGATGTGGTGTACATAGATTTCATTAAAGCTTTGACATTGTTCCACACAGGCAAATTTATAAATAAATTGAATGCCTTAGGGGTGGACCCTAAAGTGACTGAATGGGATAGAAATCGGTTGAGTAGGAGGCGACAAAGGATACAAGTAAATGGAGCTCTCTCTGAGGAGAAGGATGTTACCAGTGGTATGCCGCAAGGATCTGTCCTTGGTCTTTATTTTTAACATTTTTGTTAGTGATATTGCAGATGGGCTGTCGGGTAAAGTTACTACAGTCCCTCTTTTCCTTTAGAGAACTTCTGTGTTTGTCCCATGCCTTCTTGAATTCATATCTTATATAGTTGCTTAAGGTCAGTTGCCCTTATACCATTGTAGACAGAATTAGAAACACAGGGACCGATTTTCATTTGGGCAGTCCTCTGTGCTGCATCAGCCCATTGCTCGCCCGCCATCTGTCTAACCCAGATTTTCAATGCTGGGGTCAAATGTGGCCTTGGCATTGAAAATCCAGTTCTCGCCGCACAACTCAGAAGCCGCAGGAGCTAGCCGGGTAGCACCGATTTTCGATGCTTCCTGCTTAGCCCCTGCACCTGAAAAATAGGCGAGTAAAAACCTTGCCTATCTTTAAGGCACAGAGGGCTAAGCGGGTAGTATCAAAAATCGGTGCTACCCGCTTAGCCCTTTTCTCTGCCCGGAACAACCCCAACATGCCCCGATGCTAACCGGGCACATTAGGGACTTCTCCGGTATTTTCCAAAGGCACTTCCCTTTGAAAATTGGGACCATAGAAAACTGACAGCAGATACAGACCTATCCAGTCTGCCCTTCCATACCAATTACTACAGTCCCTCTTTTCCTTTAGATATCTTCTGTATTTGTCTCATGCTTTCATGAATTAAGATACCGTCCTCATCTCTACTACCTCCACTGGGATATTATTCCATGTATCTACCGCTCTTCCCGTAAAGAAATATTTCCGCATATTACTCCTGAGTCTATCCCCTTTCACCTTCATCCTATGCCCCCTCGTTGCAGAGCTCTCTTTCAGTTGCAAGAGGCTCTGCCCCTGTGGATTTATGCTGCAGAAGTATTTAAAAGTCTCTATCATATCACACCTCCCCCGTCTCTCCTCCAGTGTATACATATTGAGATCTTTAAGTCTAACCCAATATGCTGTACGAAAAAGCCCACTGACCATTTTAGTAGACACCCCCTGCATCGACTTCATGCTGTTTATATCCTTTTAACAGCGTGGTCTCCAGAATTGCACACAATACTCCAAATGGGGTTGCACCAATGATTTATACGGAGGTACTATCACCTCCTTCTTACTGCTGGCCATTCCTCTCTCTATGCACCCAAGCATTTTTCTGGCCCTTGCCGTCACCTTCTCTACCTGATTAGTCACCTTAAGATCATCAGAAATGTCCCACTTGTCTTTCATGGACAAAAGTACTTCACCCCCTATACTGTACTGCTCCCTTGGATTTTTGAAGCCCAAATGCAAGATCTTGCATATTATAGCATTAAATCTCAGCTGCCAAATTCTCGACCATTCTTCAAGCTTAGCTAGATCTCTCCTCATGTTATCTACTCCTTCCTGGGTGTCTACTCTATTGCAGATTTTGGCATCATCTGCAAAGAAGCAAACCTTACCTGACAGCCCTTCCGCGGTATTCTATTTATTTATTTACCATGGTTTTTCTATACTGCCCCTTCCGAGGATCAAGGCAGTTTACAATAAAACGAACAGTTTACATAAAACGGTGTCAAAAATATAACAATACAATAACTATTTACAAATTAACTATATAAATGGTTTGCATAAACCAGACTTGCATTTTTCTTAATGGGCGTTTAGCAGATTATAATTCCACTGATATGATATAGGCAAAGATTAATAGGTTCAGTGTGTATGGAGTTGGGTTGGGTCGGGGCTGTTATTCCCATCAAGGTTTTCATAGTATCAAATGAAAAGAAGTGTTTTAATTTCTTTTCTGAATGTTTGGAGGTCTTTAACTGAACGAAGTGTGTCTGGGAGAGCGTTCCATAGAATGGGGGCTGTGTAAGAGAATGCCCTGTTGCTTGTGATTTGATTTGCCTAGCGAATGGACACTGGGACTATAAGAGTGTGCTATGTGTTTCCTCTTCTGGATCCAGTGTCTGTTGGGAATTGTATTAGAGTAGTGAGGAATGATGATGGAATACTGTTGATTATCTTGAAAGTGGTCATTAAGGTTTTGTATTTTATTCTACTTGGTATTGTAATATGGGAGTAATATGATCTATTAATTGGGTTTTGAATATAATTCTGGTGGTGACGTTCTGTGCCATTTGGAGTATGCTCAGATTCTTTTTTGTTATCCCCTATAACAAGCTGTTACAGTAGTCAAAATGGGGGGTGATAAGGGCTTGTACTACCAATCTAAAGTCGTGGGTGTCAATTAGGGGTCTCAAATGTTGAATGATCCTTAGTTTGAAAAATATAGCTCTGGTTGTTTGTTTTATGTGTTGTGATAAGGAAGCTTATCATAGCTCAGGAAGGGGCTATAGAAAAGGTGAAGTGTCTCTGTACAAGCAACCTGTCAGTGCTGGTAGAAATGAGAAAACAGAATTTTGCCATAAAAGACTACCAGTCCCAGAATGCACCAGGTTTCCAACAGCCATTAGAGAAGCTGAAGTGGGGAAACGTGTGTTCAATCAGGAGGGCTATGAGGTAATCCCTAAGCACTCATCTCAAAGGGCAGGGCCTGATTCAGCACAGCTGCGCTGTGTTAGGGAGGAGCACTCATCCAGGCAGAATAAGAGTAGAGTTTATTCTACAGATGACCATCTTCATGATCACCTTGGATATCCAGAGAAGGATCATCAGTTTCATCTGAAGGATCATCAGAAGCAGAAGCCAAACCGGACAGACAGAGAGGCAAGGAAACCCTCTGGAAGAAAGAGGAGAAAAGCCTTTGAGAGGTCTAGAAGAGTCCAAAGCAGTACGTATACTGGGAGGTATTCCAAGGGCCAGCATACACCATTGGACTGGGGAAAGCCAGAGGAATGGTGCTGCAGAGCTAGGAATCACCAGAGGCTACCTGTGAGGGAGACGGCTGCACGTGGAAGGGACCCTAAGACCCGTGCCAGAAGGTATGTGAAGAGAGATCCAGTGTCCAGGAATCTGGATTGGAAGGCTGGACATAAGAACTGGACTACATACTGGCCAGGCTATATAGAAAGGAACTCTAACAGCAATGGAAGCTCAGGTATGAACACTGATCTATGCCCTAGCTATAACCTTGAAAGACAGCAGGGAAACAAGTATTCTCCTGAAAGTGCTCCATTGAGAGATTCATCTGTGCCAATCCATGATATTGAACCCATGCTTGTTGAACAAGGGGGAATAATAGCAGATGAAGATCCTATTTATATGGACTGTTCTCTGTCTAAACTCCATTGGTAACTTTCTGTTATAAAGTACAGCAACCATCACAAAGAAATACAAATTTGTTCTTTAATCTACCCAGAAAAGCTCCTGAAGCAGGATTTGACCCACACAGTAGAAAGCAAGCCAGCTAAGGGGTTTCAGCTGGATAACTGCTAGCAATTAAGCCTTACCTAATTGCTTGTGAGCTAGGAGAGAATCACTTCTGTATCTATATGGGAAGTAATCAGAAGTTAACCTGAAAAGAACAGTTTGTTTCTTGCTTTGTGGCTTTTCATTTGTTGTTTTCCTGATTTTGACTTTGTTTTTCCAAGTTAACACTGAAAGCAAGTTACCTGATTTATGTGCTACCAAGCATATCTGTGTTGGGAGAAATAACCCCATAAATAAATATCTTATTGGCTTTACCCAAGAGCACAACTAAATTATTGTCAGCAGCTGTGTCTGGTGTGAATGAACTACATTGCCCACAATACCTTGCAAATCATATAGATATATGCATTGCCAAGACTGTGAAGATTCTCACCCAGGCAGCCGTCTGACAGTGTGCTGACATGTTAAGGGATTTATCAAGCATTACTCCCAGGTATTTTACTTCTTGTTTCACTGGGAGCACGGTGTCGTTAATGATGAGTGATGGGGGGGTGAAGTTTTAATTTTGAGGGGTATATAATACTCTTCTTCAAGTTAATGCTAAGGTTATTAGTGTTTAGCCAGTTCTCTGCCTCTTTGATGCAGTTCGACAGAATGTGATGGGTGGGATTCGTTGTGTCTATGGGGAGGTATAACATGATATCATCTGCGTATATATGATATCCTATCTTGAATTTTCTGAATATGTTGCTGATGGGTTGCAGGTATAAATTGAATAGTTGAGCTGAGAGGGCGAGTCATTGAAGTATTCCCTGTTCCTGGGTGAAGGTGGAGGATGTCTCTTGACCTACTTGTACTTCTGTCCGGTTGGAAATGTAAGAATTAAACCATTGGAAAATTGTTTCCCTTATTCGTGGCCATCTCAAGGCTCCCCCGATCGGGGTCGAGCGCCTGAGCGGGGCTGGCAAACCCTCCCGCTCAGAGGCTCCAGCCCTATCGGGGCTGTGGGAGGCGGAGAAACAACAGTAAAGGGACGCTGCTGGCGGGAAAGGACCACACATACGGCCATCTCAAGGCTCCCCCGATCAGGGTCGAGCGCCTGAGCGGGGCTGGCAAACTCTCCCGCTCAGAGGCTCCAGCCCAATCGGGGCTGTGGGAGGTGGAGAAACAACAGTAAAGGGACGCTGCTGGCGGGAAGGGACCACACACACGGCCATCTCAAGGCTCCCCCGATCAGGGTCGAGCGCCTGAGCGGGGTCGAGCGCCTGAGCAGGGTCGGCAAACCCTCCCGCTCAGAGGCTCCAGCCCAATCGAGGCTGTGGGAGGTGGAGAAACAACAGTAAAGGGACGCTGCCGGTGAATGGGCCTGCACCTGAGGGCCTCGCCAGAGGGCCCTTTGGCATGGCTCTTAGGCGCGGGCCAAGTAGCGGCCAGAGATCTGCACCCCAAGCCCTCATCTAAGTTAACTCTGCTGCCTTGTCTTGCCTGGACAATCCATTGCTTGAAGATTAATTGCATAGAACTTGCTACCCATTGTTTGCATTGTAAAACAACTCACGCTGCATAAGCCTATTAACTCTATTAACTCAACTCCCACCTCACAGCTAGTCTGCGAACTAACCACAAGTAACACAACACACAGAGTAAAGATACCACTACTAATGCAAAACTACACCTACAGGACACAACTCAAGTTGAGCACAGGTCAGTAAACCACAAATCCTACCCCAGGTCAGTAAAATACAAATTATAAAATGCATTCCATTACCCACTACTTCATGGCCTACCTCACACTCCTCCACATGTTTGCACTCTGCACACATAGCATCAGACTCAACGAACAAATCCCCTTGGTCAACCTACATACCACCCAACCCAGATGCACACCAGCATCACACATATCCAAAGAACGCCAACAATCAAAGAATACAGCCCACAAACCATACAATGCCACATGTAATAACCCTCTCACCACACAAATAATGAACACACAAACCCAATCATAACAAACAAACATCAGGTGTGCTCTATTAAATGCCAGATCTATCAAGAACAAACCAAATACTATCCTTGACCTAATCCACGACAAGAAGCTTGATATAATATACATCACCGAGACCTGGCTAGACGACTCAGACCAGGTCATATTAAACCAAGTAACCCCAACAGGATACTAACACTTACCAGAAAGGAATACAGATTCAAAACAATCGCCACCACCAACACAATCGAATCTAACACACTCACTATAGCCAACAAGTACCTAACCATCTCCCTGACATACAGACCACCTGGAACCACAACTGAACACCAATCCACAGTAATCGAAACGATATTCACACACAACAGAAGACACAAACCCCTTGTTGCACTAGGAGACTACAACCTAACACCCGCACCCACCAGAGAAACCGCAACGTTCTTAAAAGCCATGGTGTCATTAAAATACTGCCAGACAATTAACGCCCCAACGCACCAACATGGTACAACTCCGGACATGGTCTTCATGCCAATGCAACTAGTGGAACAGAACAAGATCACAAAACCAACAATCACGCCAGTCCCCTGGTCAGACCACCATGTAACTAAATTCACCATGACCTTGAATAACCCCGCCCAACACAAAGAAGATGAAAGAATAACTAGACAGTTCAAAACATTTAACAAAGACTCATTCATAAACGAAATCACCCCACAACTTCAACAGGAACACGACACCCTGGACGTAAACATAGAAGAATTGAACACAATAATATACAGCGCAGCATCTGCCCCAGCCATCAAAAAACCACAAACACGCAAGAGATCCAACGCTCCATGGTACTCACATGAAATCAGAGTTGCAAAGCGCACACTCAGAAGACTGGAAAGAAAGCACAGTTACTTACCTGTAACAGGTGATCTCTGGGAACAGCAGGAATAAGTCTTCACATATGGGTATCATCGGTACCGACGGAGCCTGCGCGGGAACGCTCCCCAGCGTCTAGAAAGAAAGCTTTTGGGAGCATCCCACAGCACCTGCGCGCTGCCTTCCCGCCTTTCCCAACCGCCTCTCTCCAGTTCGAGTTTTAAGCTGAGACAAAGAGAGAGAGAGGAAAGGAAAGATAGAGAGATACAACTCCTAGGGGAGGTGGGTGGGATGTGAAGACTTATTCCTGCTGTTCCCAGAGATCACCTGTTACAGGTAAGTAACTGTACTATCTCCAGGAACAAGCAGGAATGAGTCTTCACATATGGGGACTCCCCAGCTAGAGATGCCAGGGAGATCTCTAAGGTTGTGAGTCCCTGAGAAGGGCTCTACCTGCCCCCATGGATCTCGGGCATCCAACCAGGGATGGGGGGTAGGAGTTGATTAGGTATGGAATAGGTGTTTGAGAACAGCCTGACCAAACAAGGCATCCCGGCGGGAGTCCTTGTCCAAGCAGTAATGGGCTGTAAAGGTATGAACCGAGGCCCAGGTGGCCGCTCGACAGATTTGGTCGATGGACACAGAGCTCAGATGAGCCATAGAGGCTGCCATGGCCCTCACATTGTGAGCTGTGACATGGCCCTCCAGAGAAAGGTTCTTACTCTGGTAGACAAAAGAAATACACTGAGCAATCCAATTGGACAGAGTTCTCTTAGAGACTGGATGTCCCAAATGAGAGGGATCAAAAGCAACAAAGAGTTGAGAGGACTTTCTATGTTGCTGTGTCCTTTGTAAGTAAAAAGCGAGCGCTCTCTTACAATCCAGGGTATGGAGATTCCTCTCTGCACATGATGCATGAGGTCCTGGAAAAAAGACAGGTAAATACACCTCCTTGGTTCAGATGAAAAGGTGAGACCACTTTAGGCATAAAGTGTGGATTAGTCCTGAGGACTACCTTGTCATGATGGAACCTTGTATAAGGAGGATTAGCCACCAAGGCCTGCAGCTCACTGATGCGGCGAGCTGAGGTGACTGCAATGAGAAAAGTAACCTTCCAGGAAAGAAATTTCAAGGAGGTAGTAGCTAAGGGTTCAAAGGGTGGCTTCATAAGCTGGCCAAGAACCAAATTCGTCCCATGCCACTGGAGGTGGTCTAATGGGAGGTTTAGTTGAAAGAAGGCCTCTCATGAATCTTGCAATAAGAGGATGAGAGGAAATAGGCTGTCCATTGAGAGGCTTAAGGGATGCTGCAAAAGCACTCAAATGGACTCTTACTGAATTCGTTTTAATGCCTGCATGGGATAAATGCAGCAAATACTCTAGTAAAGAATTCAGAGGTATTGCAAGGGGGTTAAGACCCTTCTGGGCACACCAAATGGTAAACCTTTTCCATTTAAAAGCATAGGAACGTCTAGTGGAAGGCTTTCTGGAAGCATGAAGGATATCCTTCACCTGCTGAGAAAGATGCAAATCTTGAAGGTCTAGGCCTTCAGCAACCAGGCTCTGAGATGAAGAGACTGGGGATTTGGGTGCCACAACGTTCCCTCCTCCTGGGACAGGAGGTCTGGAGCAGATCCCAAGTCCAGGGAGGGAGCTTGAGAGAGATGCAGAAGTAGAGGGTACCACACCTGGCGTGGCCAATGTGGTGCTATGAGGATCATAGAGCCCTTGTCTCTCTGAAGTTTGAACAGTGTCTTGGGAATTAGGGGAATGGGTGGAAAGGCATAGAGGAAGTCTTGCCCCCAATGAAGGAGGAAGGCATCCCTGGCCTGAACTCCCTGACACGGAATCCTGGAACAGAACCGGGGAAGTTTGGCATTCCACGGACTTGCAAAACAGGTCTATGTCCGGGGTTCCCCAAATTCGGAAGATCCTGGCTATCTGGTCCCCATGGAGGGACCATTCGTGTGGAAGCAGAACTCGACTGAGTCTGTCTGCCCAAGAGTTTTGAACCCATGGAAGATACACTGCCACGAGATGAATTTGATGCTCTCTGGCGAAGGCCCACAATCTCAAAGCTTCGTTGCAAAGCGACAGAGAGCCAGTCCCGCCCTGCTTGTTCACGTAGAACATGGCTACTAGATTGTCCGTGTGGATGAGGACTGTCTTGTAGCTGAGCAGGGTGTGGAAGACTCTGAGAGCTAGAAGAATTGCTCTGAGCTCCAAGAGGTTGATATGTAGAGATTTGTCCTGTGGAGACCAGATGCCCTGGGTGGAGAGATCTTGTAGATGAGCTCCCCAACCCCTTGGAGAGGCATCTGTTGTAAGGGTTGCTTGGGGTAGCAACTGTTGAAAGGGGGACCCCAGCAACAGATTTTGAGTGGACTTCCACCACTGGAGAGACCAAAAGAGGCGACTGGAGATTGCTATTTTGTCTAACAGGCACCCTGATGCCTGGGTCCATTGGGTGGACAGAGTCCACTGAGTTGCTCTCATGTGAAGGCGAGCGTAAGGAACCACATGCATGGTGGACGCCATGTGGCCTAACAGTTGTAACATCTCTCGAGCAGTTAAATGGGACTTTAACTGAATTTGTGAGGCTAACTGCACCAAGCGTAGGCAACGGGCTTGGGGAAGATAGGCCCTTGCAGTTGTGGTATCCAGCAAGGCCCCTATGAACTCCAATGATCGAGTAGGGGTGAGATGGGATTTTGGGATGTTTATTACAAGTCCCAGATACTGAAGAACACGCCTTGTGCAGGCTAGGGAAGCCTGAGCCTCTGACTGGGATGGAGCTCGGATGAGCCAGTCGTCCAGATATGGGAATACAAATATTCCTAGAATGCGTAGAAATGCAGCTACTACTGCCATGCATTTTGTGAACACTCTTGGGGCAGAGGCCAGACCGAAGGGAAGCACTCTGTATTGATAGTGCTTTCCTTGATAAAGGAACCGAAGGAACCTTCTGTGTGTGGGATGGATGAGGACATGGGTGTGCGGATCCTTGAGATCTAGAGAACAAAGCCAATCCCGACTCTGAAGGTATGGAAGGAGAGCACCGAGAGAAATCATCTTGAATTTCTCTTTGCATAGAAACTTGTTAAATTCTCTGAGATCTAAAATGGGTTTGTAGCCCCCTGTTTTCTTTGGGATAAGAAAATAGGGGGAGTAGAACCCTGGGCCCTGTTGAAGAAGGGGTACTTCTTCTATTGCGTTTTGGGCAAGAAGGGTAGCAATCTCCTGACCCAGAAGGTCGAGGAGAAATGTTGGAGAATTGAACTGTCTCACCATGGTGTGAGGAGGAAGGTTTAAGAAATGAAGTTTGTACCCCTCTCTTATGATGGAGAGGGTCCATTGCTCTGCTGTGATTTGTTAACATCTGGGAGCAAAGTGAGCTAACCTTCCTGGAATGGTGAGAGGCTCTGGTTCTTCTAGAGCCAGAAAGGCTAAGTTCTCTAGTTGTAAGTCAAAGGCTCTGAGGAGGCTGAGGCTGTTGGGCCGTAGCAGTCCTTGCAGCCTTAGGCTTGGCTTGTTTAGGTTGTTGCTGACGCTTTGCAGCAAAACGACCTGCAGAAGATGCCTGCTGACCATAAACAGGATAATATTTCCCCTTTTTGGGAATGAAAGCCTTTTTGAACAACCTTTTTCTAACAGGAGCAGAAGTAGACTTTGAAAGTCTATCTAAGGCAGAATTCTCAGCATCCATCTGAGTGGCCTTTGCTTGCCAATCCTTGCCAAAAAGGTTTTCACCTGTACAAGGAAGATTTCCTAATCCATCCTGGACCCAGGGTCCCAAATCAGAAGCTTGTAACCAAGCAACTCTGCGTGCACCTATGGCAATAGCCGATGCTCTGCTGGCACACTCAAAAGAGTAAAAGGCTGCACGGTTGGAAAATTTGGAAACATCCTGGGCATGTTTAAGCCAGGTGAGAAACTCCTCCCTTTTATCTTCTGAGATAAAAGGAGATAAAGTTTGCAGATGATCTGTAACTTCCTTTAGAAACATCCCCATATAGAGACTATAGGAGTTGATTCTGGCAGCAAACATATTGGCCTGGAAAATTCTCCGGCCAAAAGCATCCAAGGTTTTGCATTCTCTTCCTGGAGGATTAGATGAGTGTATTTTTGCACTCTTTATCTTCTTCATAGCAGACTCCACCACAATAGAGTGGTGAGGAAGCTGAGTCTTATGAAAGCCGGGACAAGGAGGAACCCGGTACATGGTGTCCAACCAACGAGAATGAGGGGAGATAGTGAGAGGTGTCTCCCATATGCCCAACATGTGATCATACAGGATCTCATGAATTGGTAAAGTAGCTGCCTCTTTAGGAGCCTTAGGATATTGTAAAATATCCAATTTCTTGGCTCTAGGCTCTGTTTCAGGGGCCACTGAAATGGAGAGGCCCCTGGCCACTTCCCTAATGAAGTCTTGAAAAGACAAGTCTTCTGGAGGAGACATTCTTCTTTTTGGAGAAGAGGGCTCCTGAGGAAGGAGTACCGATGCTTCGACAGAAGCCTCTGATTCATCAGAGTCTTCAGAGGAATCGAAGTATCGCCTGTCTGGATGCTCCTGCAGAGCCCGATACGCGAACCGAGTGGTATCAACATCGGGAGTGATCAGTACCGATTCGGTACCGATGGGCATCACAGAACAGGGTACCGCTGCAGTCGACACCGAAGCCTATGTCGATTCAATCGGTACCGGCACCGGAACCGGAACCGATATCGGTATCGGTGCCGGTGCCGGTACCGACAACGGAGTTTGTTGCGGTACCGGAGGCGTCGCAGCTTGTATGAATGCCATGATGGCACGCTGCATGGTCAGAATATTCTGATCCATCGACGCAACCAATGTCTGGATGTCGATACCAGTGGGAGCCACCGGTACCCCAGAACATGGCAACAGGTGATCGGTCGAGGCCGTGCCATCGATGTCAACCTGTGACCCCATAGATAAAGCTTTGGAAGCCGTAGCTTCCCACCGGGGTAATTTTGCCGGTGCGGGATCCTCGAGAGCAAGCCCGGAGGCATCTCGATACTTAGAGGGAGATCTACCCTTCGAGGACCGGCTGGACTTATGTTTGGTTACCTGAGATCCATGGGAGGAAGAAGCAACCCTGGAAGATGTCGATGCCACCGAAGCCGCATCAGAGGGAAACAGGGTACTGAGCTTGGCCGCTCGATTCTGTCGACCTCTTTTAGACATCATGGAACAGGACTCACAACCAGTGATGGAGTGGTCAGGACCCAAACATTTTAGACACCATTCATAGGTGTCGGTGACAGAAATAGTGCCGCTGCACTTCGTGCACTTTTTAAACCCGGAAGCGGGCTTTTCCATGAGGAAAATTTTTGTAGGCCTAAGGCCCCCCAAAAAAAGCACAGAAGTGGGAAACGGTAATTATTATTATTATTTTTTTTTTTTTTAAGAAGAAAAGACTGGCGGTACCGGTCCGACGTCGAAGGCAGACGCGCGACCAAAGAAATAAAAGAAAATAAAGAACTTCTTCAGCGGTGACAGGAACACGACCTGCTGGCTCCGCGGAAAAGAAGAACTGGAGAGAGGCGGTTGGGAAAGGCGGGAAGGCAGTGCGCAGGTGCTGTGGGATGCTCCCAAAAGCTTTCTTTCTGGATGCTGGGGAGCGTTCCCGCGCAGGCTCCGTCGGTACCGATGATACCCATATGTGAAGACTCATTCCTGCTTGTTCCTGGAAATAGTCCTTTACTCTGATAAATATAGGATATGCATTGTGCAATCCAATTTGACAGAGTTCTTTTGGAAACTGGAAGTCCCAAATGAATAGAGTCAAAAGCCACAAAAAGCTGAGAAGATTTTCTATGTGGCTTAGTTCTTTGGACATAAAAGGCTAAGGCTCTTTTACAATCCAATGTGTGAAGATTCCTTTCCGCACTAGAGGCAGGAGGCCTAGGGAAGAATATAGGAAGATAAACTGACCGGTTTAAATGGAAAGGCAAAACCACCTTTGGCATAAAGTGAGGATGAGTCCTGAGGACTACTTTATCATGGTGGAACCTTGAATAAAGAGAGTGAGCTACTAACACTTGTAGTTCACTTACGCGTCTTGCAGAAGTGATGGCAATTAGGAAACAGCACAAGCACTGGCAAGTCAAATGCAAGGCATTGATAAAGCAGGCAAAGGGAGAATTTGAGAAGAAGCTTGCTGTGGAAGCAAAAACACGAAATAAAGATTTTTTCAAGTACAATCGTAGCAAAAAACCTGTGAGAGAGTCAGTTGGTCCATTAGATGATAGAGGTGTTAAAGGGGCACTAAGAGGCGACAAGGCGATAGCGGAGAGACTGTGAATGAATTCTCTGCTTCGGTCTTTACTGAGGAAGATGTAGGGATGTTACCCATGACTGACGTGGTATTTAAAGGTGCGGAAGAATTGAAGGAAATATCGATACATCGAGAAGATGTATTACAACTATTAGATAAACTGAAGAGTAGCAAATCACCTGGGCCGGATGGTATACATCCAAGGGTGTTGAAAGAACAGAAATATGAGATTGCAGACCTGCTATTAGTAATCTGTGAACTATCATTAAAATCATCTCTAATACCTGAAGATTGGAGGATCGCCAATGTAACACCAATTTTTAAAAAGGGTTCCAGGGGTGATCTGGGAAACTACAGACCGGTGAGCCTGACGTCAGTACCGGGAAAAATGGTAGAAACCATCATAAAGAATAAAATTACTCAGCATGTAGATAGTCATGGCCTAATGGGAGACAGCCAACATGGCTTTAGACAAGGAAGATCTTGTCTTACTAATCTGTTGTGTTTTTTTGAAAGTGTGAATAAACAGGTGGACAAAGGTGAGTCGGTTGATATAGTGTATCTGGACTTTCAGAAAGCCTTTGACAAGATCCCTCATCAGAGACTTTTGGCAAAACTAAAGAGTCATGGGATAGGAGGCAGTGTACTACTGTGGATCAAGAACTGGTTAAAAGATAGAAAGCAGAGGGTTTGGCTAAATGGCCAATTTTCCCAATGGAGAAAAGTGAATAGTGGTATACCCCAGGGATCTGTGCTGGGTCCGCAGCTTTTTGACATATTCATAAATGACCTGGAAAGTGGAATAACGAGTGAGGTTATCAAATTTGCACATGACACAAAACTATTTAAAGTTGTTAAAACCCAAGAGGATTGTGGAAAATTGCAAGAGGATCTTGATAAATTAGAAGACTGGGCATGAAAATGGCAGATGAAATTTAATGTGGACAAGTGCAAAGTTATGCACCTAGGGAAGAACAACCCAAACTATGGTTACACAATGCAAGGTTCCACATTAGGAACCACCACCCAGGAAAAAGATTTAGGCATCATTGCAGATAACATGTTAAAACCCTCGGCCCAGTGTTCAGCGGCAGCCAAGAGAGCAAATAGAATGCTAGGTATCATAAGGAAAGGAATGGAAAATAAAACAAAAGATATTATAATGCCTCTATATCGTTCCATGGTGCGACCGCACCTTGAATATTGTGTGCAATTCTGGTCGCCGTATCTTAAAAAGGATATAGAGTTATTAGAAAAGGTTCAGAGAAGAGCCACCAAAATGGTAAAGGGGATGGAAGGATACTCCTATGAAGAAAGGCTAAAAAGGTTAGGGCTCTTTAACCTGGAAAAGAGATGGCTGAGGGGATAAAATGGTACACAACTCACTCACTCAAGGACTCATGCCACAGCAATTAAAGCTTGCCTCAGTAAGACCAATCACAAAGAAAACTTCTCTCGACAAAAAGGACCCAGCAGCATACCGACCAATCTCCAGCATACCCTTCCTCGCAAAAATAATCGAAAAGACGGTTCAACTACAACTTCAGGAACACATTGACGAACACGGAACTCTCGACGACAACCAACATGGATTTCGTCCCAACCATGGAGTCGAAACTCTCCTGATCTACCTCTTCGACAGCATCATAAGAATAATTGACGACATCAGGAATGGAATTATAATGATCTTCATCGACATCTCCTCAGCGTTCGACACAGTTGATCACAATATACTCCTGGAGAGACTGAAGAACACTGGTATACACGGTACCACTCTAAAATGGTTCCACTCGTACCTAACAGAAAGACAGCTACAGGTCAAGGTGGGACAGGACACCTCCCGGCCCATAAACGTCCAACAAGGAGTACCACAAGGATCCGCACTCTCAGCACTCCTTTTTAACATCTACATCCAACCAATATGCAACATTATGAAAGAGAACAACATCCAATACACAATATACGCAGACGATATAATGGTATACTCCCCGATATCAATCGAAAACCCGGACTTCTCTAAGATAGCAGACTGCCTTACCCAAATGGCGAAGTGGTGCCAAAACAACAATCTAGCTATAAACTACAACAAGACTGAAGCTTTAATCATCACTCGAAACCAAAGCTTCACACACCCACCAAACATAAAGATACAAAGCACCACGATACCGATAAGATCGGAGGTGAGATACCTTGGGGTTACTCTGGACAGTAAACTCAACCTCAAACCACACATAGACAAAACAAGCCAAAAAGCATATTACAGGATGCGAATCATCAGGAGACTGAAACCACTCCTCGCTCCAGAACACTTCCGTACAGTCTGTCAAGCACTGATAACCCCAATACTGGACTTCTGCAATCCGATATACCTCGGACTACCAAAACAAGCTCTCAAACCACTACAGCTGGCACAAAACACTGCAGCTCGAATCATATCCGGAGCCGCAAGGCAGGAGCACATCACACCTACACTAAAGGACTTACACTGGCTCCCAATCATTGCTCGCATCAGATACAAGACTATCATAAACCTATTTAAGATAAAAGAACACACATCAGCCAACAGCCTCCACCTGATCATACAACCGGAAACCAGCGCACGTCCCAGAAGAAGTCAAACACGCAACCGAGTCAGCACCCCAAATGAGTACAAGCACACACGCAAGGACACAACAGACAGAGCTCTCTCCATGGCTGCTCCAACAATATGGAACAATCTACCGGACGATCTAAGGGCAACTCCAGACCTCAAAGACTTCAGAAAACAACTGAAAACCATGCTGTTCATAGAGCACTATGGTCACATCACATAACCTAAGAGAATGGATAACAGCACTCCAATCCTCCCAAACAACTGAAGGTATATAAAATATGATTCTAGCACCACTGTAAATAGCCCACACTGTATATAGCTCAAACAAATCAAGCACCCAACACATCCCTCACACAACTAAGTTTTATCCTCACTGCATGTACAACACACACACTTTACCTGATTGCTTGCTGTGATACCACCTTGATTATTAAGATAAGGCGGTTTAGAAATACTGTTAAATAAATAAATAAATAAATAAATGATAGAAGTCTATAAATTAATGAACGGAGTGGAACGGGTAAACGTAGATCGATTGTTTACGTTATCAGAATATAGAAAGACTAGGGGACATGCAATGAAGCTACAGGGTAAACTATTTAAGACTAATAAAAGAAAATATTTTTTCACTCAACGTGTAATCAAACTCTGGAATATGTTACCAGAGGATGTAGTAAAGGCTGTTAGTGTAGCTGGGTTTAAAAAAGGTTTGGACAAGTTCCTGGAGGAAAGGTCCATAAACCATTATTAAGAAGGAACCCAGGATATCAATGCTTGACCCAGTACAAGCATTGCGGAACCTGTGTCTTTTGGGGAAACTGCTAGGTACGTATGACCTAGATTGGCCACTGTTGGAAACAGGATACTGGGCTTGATGGACCTTGGTCTGACCCAGTATGGCATATCTTATGTTCTTATTTTATGTTCTTAAATAACTTTCTATGAAAGAAACTTTAGGTCTGAAGTGGCTAAAGGTTCAAAGGGCGGTTTCATAAGCTGACCAAGAACAAGATTCAGATTCCATGCCAACGGTGGTAGTTTAATGGGAGGTTTTGTTAAGAGTAGGCCTCTCATAAATCTTGATACAAGTGGATGAGAGGAAATAGGTTGTCCATCGAAAGGTTTATGAAAAGCAGCAATAGCACTAAGATGGACTCTCACTGAATTGGTCTTTAGATCAGAAGTTGATAATTGGAGGAGATACTCTAGTAGTGACTCTACAGGTACCAAAAGGGGGTTAAGTCCCTTTTGTGAACACCAGACAGAGAACCTTTTCCACTTAAAAGCATAGGAACGTCTTGTGGAAGGTTTTCTGGAAGTCAGAAGGATATCCTTTACTTGTTGAGAAAGGTTAATATCCTGGAATACTAAGCTTTCAGTAACCAGGGCCTGAGATGTACGGACTGGGGATTGGGATGCAGTAAGCATCCGTCCTCCTGAGACAGAAGATCTGGAGCATTCCCCAACTCCAGAGGAGTGGTTTGAGAGAGACATAGAAGAAGAGGATACCATGTTTGTCGTGGCCAACGTGGAGCTATGAGTATCTTATGACCTCTGTCTCTCTGAAGTTTGAATAAAGTTTTGGGAATGAGGGGAATGGGTGGGAAGCACTGTTTCCTCTAAGCTGTGCGCATGTGCGCGCGCACACACCTCGCCGAGCGAGCGCACATACTTTACAACAGAGCGCACAAAAATTACGGCTCTGATTCTGATAGAAAAAAACACAGACGTCTTAAAATTTAAAAGTTATGATTGTAATTACTAGAAATTTCCCGCTTCATTTAGTAATCGTCTATTTTCATTTAATTTGATTAAAATCAATGTGGTGTACATACTGTATTCTGACGTGTAGTCAAATTTTCAAGTATATAACTCCGCGTGTCGTTATGTGGCGCACAAAAATTTAACCTTCATTCAAAAGCTGCACACAGCTGATATTTTATGCGCACACAGCCTACAGAAAATTAGAGGGAACATTGGTGGGAAGGCATAGAGGAAGTCCTGACCCCACTGGAGTAGGAAAGCATCTCTTGCCTGACAGTTGTGAGCCGGGATTCTGGAACAGAATCGGGGAAGTTAGGCATTCTGTGGACTTGCAAAGAGGTCTATATCTGGTGTTCCCCAGATTTGAAATACTCGAGCAAGTTGGTATGAGTGGAAATTTTGTGTTTATTAGACAAGCAACAAAAAGACATACAAAAAGCAAAAACAAGCAACCCAACCAAGACCCACACCCCCCAAAACCCCCACCCCCCCGACATAGCACAACAACAAGAATCATAACCCCCCGTGACCCACCTCCCCAAACCCAGCAACCAACTCACGTGCCCACCACCCCCAACCTAGCCCACCTCAGCCCAAACAATAATCATGTCCCAATCCCCCCTCCCCACATTAGTCCAATGTTCATGTCCGTCCCACCCCCCCCGCAATAACACCCCATAGTAGTCCAAACATAGTCCATATTCATCCCCCCCCACAACAACCCTCACCAGTCCATATGTCCGCATTGTCCACTGGTGGAGGACTGCCAAACCACCCCCCCTCGAACCTACCCAAAATACACAGTCCCCTGTCCCCATCCCCATCCCCTCCCCTTCAGAGGGAGCAACAGCTCCCCCACCCCCCCGATCCCCGCCCCCTCCCCATCCTCCCCACAAAGCAAATACAGCAACAGCAAAATCCCCACCCCCACCCCCCCAAACAAAAACATAAGGGCACACTGAGCCCATCCCCAACACAATCCCATCAAAAACAAAACCAAGGATACAAAGCAAAAGATAAACACAACCCAGTGCTGCCCTGCAACCCAGACAGCGGAACGGGATGCACAGAACACAAAAAGGACGTACACAAAAACAAAAACAAGTGGGACAGCCAACCCCCAAGGAGAAAGGGAGAGCGGACAAGTGGTCAAACCTCTGCAGCACCAGCGCACCCCCCCCCCCCTCCGGGAGAAAAACAACCCCAAAGTCCTACCCAGTAACAAACCCCAGGGAAGGGAAACAAAACAACCCCAAAGCCCTACAAGGACGAGAACCCCAGGGAACCCCTCCCCCTCACGGGGGGCGGAGGGTGAGGTGACGCCACAGACGCTCCCAACGATGGGCCTCCACCACCCGCCTTTCGCGTTGCGCCATGCTGGACACTTCCTCCAAAATGTCCCGCACCACCTCGTCGAGGGGCAGGACCAACCCCCGGGTCGAGACATGACAGCGCGCTTGCCACAGGTGGTAGCGCACTACAGCCGTGACAAGGTAGAGGGTCCCGGAGTCCTGCCTTAGAGGAAAGGACCAGGCCCCGTACACCCACTCTGCATACGTGAGGAGGGAAAGGTCGCGCAGGTGAAGAGCAGCGGACACCAACCGGCAGGCCTCCACGTTAAAGGGGCACTGCCAGAGGAAATGGTCCATGGTCTCCGTCTGCCCTTCACACCCGGCCCTCGGACAGACCCGCTCGGCCTGTGACCTGTACTTGAGGTTGTCCCTCACGTACAAACGCCCGTGGAAAGACAACCAGGCCACATCCCGAACTTTCTTCGGCAGCCGAGGGGAGTTCAAATGCCGAAGGCCCCGCTGCATCACATCCGCTGGACAGTCCCGCAGGGCCCACCGTGGTTGAAAGTGAGAGGTGAGTACCATCCGGTACAATCCTTTCCGCCCCAAGGACTGGGCGAGCGGGTCGGTCACCCCCCACCGCCGAATGAGCCCCACCATCGCAAATACGTACGATGGGGCCTGTTCCCCGCTCCGACGCACACGTGGGACCGAGGACGCCCCCTCCCACTGCTCCCAGAAGCGGGAGAACCACTCCCGATAGGAGGCCACCCACCAAACCCCACCCCCTTCCCGCATCCTACCGAAGTGAAACGCCATAGACAAGACTGACAGGAAAACAAGGGGGTGCAACATACCCAAACCGCCCTCTGCCCGATCCAGGCAAACGATGTTGCGCTGGACAGGGTTCAGGCAGTTACCCCACAGAAAACAGAAAAAGACGGCACTGACAGACGCCTGACGGGACGACGGAAGAACGAAGACCGTGGCCACGTGCAGAAAGAGGGGAAGCAGAAACGTTCCGAGGAGTTTGATCTTCTCCTCGAACGTACACCTCCACCCCCTCCACCGCAGCACCCGACACCGTGCAGTCTCAAGACAACGATCCCAATTGGACGCCGCACAGTCCTCCGACCCGAAGACGAGGCCCAAAACGCGGACCTCCCCCACAGGAGGAGGAAAGGGGGCGCAGGAAGGCGGGGAGGCCTCCGAGGGGCCCAACCACAGCGTCTGGCACTTGCTGTGATTGACAACAGAGTGGGCTACCTCCGAGTACTCCTCCACGGCCTCCCGCAGGGCCTCCACCCCTTCAGCGCCGTCCACGTAAACTGAGATGTCGTCAGCGTAGGCAACGACGGTCACCGGGGGCGCACCAGGCGCCTCCAGGCCCCGCAACCCACCTGAGGACAAACTCCGGAGGAAGGGGTCGAGGGAGAAGACATACAGCAGGGGGCTCAAAGGGCACCCCTGCCGCACCCCCGAGGCGACACCAAACGGCCGTCCGAGCCATCCGTTAATAAACGGGAAGCTCAACCCCCCTCGGTACAGCGCCTGCAAGACGAAGAGGAAACCTGCGGGGAGGCCGAAGTGCTGGAGCACCACCCACAGGTACCGGTGACTGACTCGATCGAAGGCTTTGGACTGGTCCAAGGAGACCAACCAATGGTCCCGTTGGAGCGACCGGCCTCTCTCCACCACCTCCCGGACTGTGGCGACAGCGTCCATAACCCCTCTCCCCCGAACGGAACAATACTGGGAAGGGGACAGCAAAACGCCCGACACCTCCACCAGTCGGTTGGCCAAACACTTGGCCAGAATCTTCCGGTCCGCGTTCAGAAGAGAGAGCGGCCGCCAAAAGTCCAAGGAGCTATCGTCCTTCCCCTTGGAGAGCAGCAGCAGGACAGACTCGCGAAATGACCGCGGGAGAAACCCCGTGTCCATGATCTCCTGAAACAGGGAGGTCAGGAAGGGGGCCAGCTGGGCGATGAAAGTACGATAGAACTCCACTGGGAGCCCATCGCGCCCAGGCACCTTCCCCAACGGCATGGCATGAATCGCCCTCTCCACCTCCACCTGCTGAAGCGGAGCAGCGAGTGCATCAACCTGTGCATGGACCACAGCCGAATACACCGGGGGAAGGCCCAAGTACTCTCGGATATGGGTGACGTCCACGGGGCGATCCCCAAACAGGTCCGAGAAGTATTCCCCCACCATCCGTAAAAGGTCCTCCTGGGAGGTATGAATGGTACCGTCCTCGCCCCGCAGGGCCATGACCTCCCGATGCCAAACCCTCTCCTTGCAAGTCAGGAAAGGGTCTGGGGCGGCGACCCCACCGGCCATCCCCTCGAAGCATAGGGAGGCATGGCGATCATAAAGCAGGCCACGGAGCTGGACTCGCACCTCTTCCACCTCTTCCCGTGCTGCCCCTCGGGATACCAAACGATCCAGCGACCTCCGGAGGACAGTGTAAGTGAGGTAGCGGGATCGAGCCATGGAGGTACCCCGGGAACGGAAGAGTTGGCGGGCACGCGTCTTCACCTCATCCCACCAGGCGCCACGGGAAGGAAAAACACCCAACAGGGTCTCCTGGTCTGCGAGAAAGGCCAAGAACTCCTGGACCACCTCTGATGTTGCCAACAACTGCACATTCAGTCGCCACAGGCCAGGACCCCTGCTGAGCTCCTCGTGGTTAGCCAGGAAGGACACGGAGAGGACGCGGTGGTCCGAAAAGTCAACCGCCTGCAGCTGCGGAGGGGAACACTCCACCCGGGCACTCACATATATCCGATCGATACGACTCCTGCAGGTCCCATGGTAGTAGGTGAACCCCGGCGACCGTGGAAAGGCCCGGTGGAAGACATCCACTAGGTCAGCCGTCCGGGTCATCTCGGCCAAAAAGAGGCCCTCGTAACTGGGTGGGCAACGATCCCCCCCTCGATCCTGCAACAGGGTGGTGGTGTTGAAATCCCCGGCGAGGACCACCAAACGGGAGGTGTGTAAGTAGGGGCGGATGACCCGAAACAGGGTCTTCCACGCCAACTTAGACTGGGGGCCGTAGACCACCACGAAACGAAACTGATGGGGCCCGCAGTAGCCGTCTAAGAGCAAACACCGGCCCTGCTCCAGTTCCCACACGTACTGCACCTGAAATCGGTTAGACGTGAACAAAACCGCCACTCCTGCGTACGGCTGGGCCGCAAGTGACCAGTACGAAGGACCCCACCTCCACTCCCGCTTCACCCGATGAAGGCTAGCGAGCGAGGTGAGCCTGGTCTCCTGCAAGAAGATGACATCCAGCCCACTCGTGGAAAGAAAATCATAGGCCGTAGCCCGCGCCTGGTCCGTAAAAATGCTGGCCACGTTGATAGTGGCGCACGAGAACGCAGGAGTGCACGCCATGCCTAGTTCGTGTACAGTGACCCTTTCCTCCTCTTCTCACCATACCCTGGATCCCCGGAATCCCGCTTGCAGGACAAGCCCGCGAGCTGGAGCAACTCCTCACGGTCCACGTTGACCACCTCGAGGATCTCCTCCTCCTCCTGCTCGACCCTGTCACCCCACGAGGTGCTAGTGTCCCCGAGACCACCAGGCAAAGCTGTCGCAGGGGCTAACCCAGCTCCCATGGGGCGAGGGGGCACGGACAGGTCAGGGGTCGGAGGAATGATCTCCTCCGTGGGGTCCACCACCGGTGCCGCCCCCCCTCCCCGGACACAGACTGACAACGGACCAGTGCCCATCCCCGCAGGGGAGGCCGGGACGGCCGGGTCAGCAGGGGGCTCCTGCGAAGGCCCAGCACCCAACTGCGGGGGCAAAGACCCGTCCTCCCTCACCCGTCGGGCGCCAGTATCCACCTTGATTGGAGGACCCTGACCGCGGCGCGCCTTCGGTACTTTTGAAGGCCGCCGCTGAGGAAGAGGGGCCGCCCCCGCCGCTAACCGCTCCGAGCGCCGCACAGGAAGCCCTGCCTCCACAGGCAAGCCCTCATCCGCCTCAGCCGCATCAGCAGCCAAAAAGACGAAACGGTTGATGTCCAACACGGGCTCTGCATCCGGCAATGGGGATGTCTCCCGTTAATTCCTTTTGGACTTGCCACCCTTAGAAGGGACCGTGGTCCATTCTTGAGGTGGCACCACCCGCAACCCACTATCTTGTCGTGACACAGCAACCTCCACCACATCAACCCTCTCCTCCTTCCTACCCAAATCCCCTCCCCCTGGTGGCTCCCTCGGTTCAATGGACTCCTCCACCCTAGGGCCCCCGGACTCCTCCACCCTAGGGCCCCCGGACTCCTCCTGAGGGAGAAGGTCCTCCACAACCTCCTCCCGCACAGGAGCCCGAGGTGGGGCGACGGCATCCCCCCCCCCGGTCCATTGTGTGATGCGGAGGGGCAGCGGGCAAAGGGGTGGCCCAACTCCCCGCAAAGGTTACACCGAATAAGCAAACACCCGGCCGAGGCGTGACCCCCTCCACCACAACGGGTGCAGACCTGCTCGGGACAGTTCATGCTCAGATGACGGAATGAGCCACAGCGGTGACACTCGCGAGGTTGCCCAGGGTAATAGCACAAGATGCGATCCCGACCGAGGAAACCGGCCGAGGGCACGTGCTGCACCACGTTTCCCACCTCGCGCAAACGGATCCTACCCTTCCACGACCCATCCCACACCCCTAGGGGCCCAGCGCCCTTGACCAGGGGTGCGAGGAGCACCGCATGGCGCGACAACCAGAACTGGATGTCCTGCCCTGGGAGCGACTCATTCCGGGACAGGATGGTCACAGGTACCGTCCCCTGGCGAGAGATAGGCACAACACGAAAGTCAGCCCACCCGCCCTGCCCCCTCTGCTGCTGGTATCGGTCCCAGAAAATCTCCAGCCCCCGTCTCAGCATGAAACTAACATCATATTCAATGGTGTTGTTCATGTGGATGAAGGCGTAGAGATCTCCCGGGAGAAACCTCAGCCCAAGGACCATCCGCAAGACCTGTTCCCTGGCTGGAGGGGGCCCCTCCCCAGCCCACCGGATCTGCGCCACGTTGCACCGTCGGACCTCACCCCCTACCCCTCGGAACCCTCCCCCACTTCCTCCCCCTCCTGCAGGACCATTCCCTTGGGAACCCCCCCTCCCCCCAGCCCCACCTGACGTGCCTGGAGTGGTGCCGGACCCCCTCAGAGCCTCTGCAAAAGTACGGGGGGGAACTGACCCCCCAACTCCCATCCCCTGCTCTCCTCTCGCCTCTCCGGCATCTACCTGCGAGGGACCCTGCTGCTGGTCTGCAGGATCCGCAGCCACCTCACAGGGGGCGACCTGGGGGCTGGGCAGGACTAACTCTGCAAAGATGGAGTCAGGGATACTATCCCTTCCAGATCCCTGGGTGCCACCGAGAACCTCCGGAGCACCTCCTTCTACCAAATCTTGCTGCTGCCTAAAGGCAGCAAAGGCCCCTTGAGGGCCGTCCGGGGTTTCCAAAGCCAACTGGAGAGCATCACGGAGCTGGTTCTCGGTAACACCCAGGGGGCCAGAGACCCCCCCCGAACCCCTGTCCCGTGCTCCCGACCCATCGCAGAGCTCCTGGGTTTCGGCCACCACTACCGGGGACGGACACCGCTCCCCTCCATTCCCGGGATCCATGGGGACCACCCCATCTCCCAGCCCCACCGACATCAGACCCTTCCCCCCCTCAGGACCATCCATTACCTCCGCACCCACTGGTAGACCAGTCATCCGCTCCCCCTCCCCTCCAACTACCGGAGTACCCGGCGCTTCCCCATGGCCGACAGACACGAAGGACGGCAATCCCTTAACTGCCCCACCGGCCGCTACCCCCTGCAAGGCTACCGGCAATAAGGCAGGACCGTCCCGAGACAGTAGGGCAGATCCCCCCAAAACGAAACACCCCAAACCTCCGCCCCCCTGCCCCCCGTCACTCCCAGGTCCTACCTTATTGCTGGTGCCAGACGTGGCACAGGGGTCCGGAACATCTTGGCCGGCAGCCAAGGCTCCAGCAGCAAGGGCGGACGCCCCCCTGCGAGCCAGGCCTCCCTCGGCCACATCAACAGACAGGACAGGCAGCTGCACATCCCGCTCCGTTGCCCCAGGCTGCAAAGGCGGCTGACCAGCAATCTTCCGGCCCCCCCCAGGGGCTGCAGAAAAAGAACAGTAGCCCCTACCCTGCTCCTTCCCCCCTCCAGCACCCTTCCGGCGCCAGACAGCCACCTCAGAGAACACTGGGCGGCCATCCTGTAGCCGTCTGGGAGCCGGAAGGGCAGCCACAACAGGGGAATCCTGCCTACCAGCCCCCCCCAAACACCTGCACCGGGACTACAGCAGGTGCTGGAACCGAAGGAGCTACAGGTACATCAGCCACGGGGCCCACAGACCCCCGACGCTGCAAACCCGGAAGCAGATCAGAAGAGGCAGCCAGCCGAGGACCGTCCAGCGACAACACTTGCTTGGAGAAAAGCAAACAGTCCTCCACGGATCCTCTGCGATGTGCCGGCATCAGGGCAGAAACAGACCCACGGCGATGTGTAGACTTCCGGGAAGACCCGGAAGTGATGCTATCCATCCGGCGGCGGCCATCTTGGGATTCCAGCCGACCCGGGGGAAGCCCTGCCAACCCCTCCTCCTGCAGGGCAATCCCAGCACTGTGAGGGACGGCAGACCGAGAACCTGGGCGGCCATCTTGACGACGTCCCCCAACAGACCCGGATGGCGAAAACTCCGTCGCTGAAACAGGAACAGCTGCACGGATCTGTCGTTCACCTCCCCTGCCGTCGGCACAGGAAAGCAGCAGCTCTTCTGGAGGAAACGGCACAGCGGCCATCACCGGCTCCCGCAGATCTCGACGGACCGTGGCTCCGCCCCCAAACATCCCGGTAGCACCAACCACTGAGAAAACCGGAGTTTCTTCGGGTACTGTATGGCCAGTACCTACGGAAGTCCTCTTCAACTGCCCAGAAACAGCGGTCTCCGGCAGGTAAGAACAGCTAGTGTCAGGGCCATGTAAGAAGGGCAGTTGTCGGCTCCCCAATTCACCCCGGAAGGGTAAGGGTAGTGCAAAGGACCTTGGCAGATCAACCAGCCGTCCCACCCCCGGGGGCCCCCCCTGAACTGCACCCTGGGCTGCCCAACTATCATAGTGATGATATATTTCCGTGAGGGACCCACAACCCTGGGTTTTCAAAGAGGCAATCTGATGACACCGGTCTCTCAGGGCCCGCTTCACCCCCTTTCTATAGGTCGTATAGGCCACCCATTCCTCACCGGGAATGGTGGCCTGCAGGCTCTCCAGGTGGGAGAGCTGGGCTTGCAGCCAGGCCGCCTCCTCCTGGAGACCCCGAAGCCGCCGCACCGCCGCCACGATCTCATCGGGGGCCCTAGCTGGCTGCTGGAAGGAAGGCAGGCCCGACCCTCCGTCCTCATCCTCACTGGAGGAGGTAGAGGCCTCCTCCAGGACCCGAGGCGGAGGGGGAAACCCGCCTCCCCCAGTACTGTACGTCACAGTCCTCCAGGGTCTCCCCAGGGCCTCTCCCTGCTTCCACCCAGCCTCCACACCCTGCCTGGGAAGGAGACAGGAGCCTCCTCCCTGGGGTAGCGGGCCCAAACCTCCATACCTGTGGGTCCCTCTTCTCTGGCCAGGTGCAGTCCTACCTGGGGAGTCCCCCTCCTGGGGCACCGGCTGCACCAGGTTGCCTTCCTCCCCATCCGGTGGCAGCAAAGGAGGCCCACCAGGCTTGGTAGGCCTCTGGGCCTGGGCCTCTCCCGCTGGAGGTGGCCCAGGACCCGACATCCAGGCACAGCAGGGAGCACAAAACTCCGCCCCCTAGCAGGAGCTCTGCACAGTAGGTCCTCACACCTCCACTGCTGAGGAGCAACTGAGTGGAGGGACCACTCGTGTGGCAGCAGTATTCGACTAAGTCTGTCTGCCCGGAAGTTTTGAATGCCCGGAAGGTACACCGCAAACAGGTGAATTTGCAACTCTCTGGCGAGGGCCCATAGTCACAAAGCTTTGTTGCATAGCGACAGAGAGCCTGTTCCGCCTTGCTTGTTGACATAGAACATAGCTACCTGATTGTCGGTTTGGACCAGAACTGTTTTGTTGCTGAGATGGGTCTAAAAGATGTGACTAGCATTGAAAATGGCTCTCAGCTCTAGGAGGTTTATGTGAAGGGAAACCTCCTGTGAGGTCCAAAAACCCTGAGTGGAGAGATCGTGCAAGTGGGCCCCCCAACCCATCTTGGACGCATCTGTTGTTAGGGTGGCCTGATATAGAGGCTGCTGGAAAAGAGAGCCTACGAGGAGGTTTTCTAGAGACTGCCACCATTGCAGGGATGAAATCAGACGTGTGGTGTTTCTGATCTTGTCTATTAAGTGACCCGAGGCCTGTGACCATTGCGAGGATAGGCCACTGGGCTGCTCGCATGTGGAGGCGAGCATAGGGAACCACATGGACAGTAGATGCCATGTGTCCCAGAAGTTGAAGCATCTCTGGAGCAGTAAGGAACGCCTTCATGGATGCTTGAGATGCCAGTTGTATTATTCGTAGAGAGCATGGCTGTGGCAGGAAAGCCCTTGACTGCCGTGTGTCTACACGAGCCCCTATGAATTCGAGAGATTGAGAGGGGGTGAGATGAGATTTTGGGAGGTTTATGACCAGTCCCAAGTATTGAAGAATTCTGATTGTTTGAGAAAGAGTGAAGCTGGCCTCTGGAGCTGTCAATGCTCGAATGAGCCAATCGTCTAAGTAAGGGAAGACGAATATTCCCAGAGTCCTCATAAATGCTCCTACTACTGCCATGTATTTTGTGAAGACTCTTGGAGCAGAGGCCAGTCCGAAAGGAAGAACTCTGTACTGGAAGTGTCTTCCTTGGACAGGAATCAAAGGAACTTCCTGTGATCTGAGTGGATGAGAATATGCATCTCTTAGATCTAGAGAACATAGCCAGTCTTGACTTTGAAGGTATGGTAGAAGTGTCCCGAGGGAGATCATTTTGAACTTTACTCGGAACAAATATTTGTTTAATTCTCTGAGGTCTGTGTCCCCCTGTCTTCTTTGGAATAAGAAAATAGGGGGAGTAAAACCCCGTCCCCTGTTGGGCTATGGGTACTTCTTCGATTGCTCCTTGAGCGAGAAGTGATGTGACTTCCTGCCACAAAAGGTTGGTGGCAGGGGCCTGAGAATTGAACTATTATTGTAGGTGGGGGCAAATTGAGAAAATGAAGCTTGTACCCCAGTCGTACAATGGACAGAGTCCAATTTTCTGATGTTATTTGTTGCCATCTTTTGGCAAAATAGCATAGTCTTCCTGGAATGGTTAAGGGTTCTGAACCTTTCAGGGGCAGAATGACTAAGTTCTCTAGGTAGAAGTCAAAGACCCTGAGGGGGCTGGGTCTGTTGGGCCGGTTGAGTTCTTTGAGCTTGCGGCTTTCTTTGCTGTCTGTTCTGTTGTTGCCCCTTCTGGGGAACATGAAGCGGACAGTGGCTTTGATGGGTTTAAGATGGGTAAAGCTTCTTTTTCTTGCTGAAAAAGGGTTTTTTGAATGTTTTCTTCTTTGCTGGGTTGGCTGTAGACTTTGATAGTCTGTTCAAGTAGTATTTTCAGATTCAAGGTAGTATTTTCAGATTCAAGCTGATTAGCCTTGTCCTGCCAGTCTTTGCCAAAGAGGTTTTCTCCTGTACAAGGGATGTTTCCCAGCTTTTCTTGCACCCACTGTTCTAAGTCTGATGCTTGAAGCCAAGCAATACAACGTGCTCCTATGGATATAGCAGAGGTTCTGCTAATACATTCAAAGCAATCAAAGGTAGCACGGTTCATGAATTTAGAGACATTCTGGGCGTGCTTGACCACAATAAGGTAGTCTGCTCTTTTTTCCTCAGAGACACAAGGGCTAATGAGCTCTAAGTCTTTTGTGACTTCCTCCAGGAACATTCCCATATAAAGAATGTAGGAACTGATCCTGGCTGATAGCATGGAGGACTGAAAGCATCGACGCCCAAAGGTATCAAGTGTCCTGGATTCCCGGCCCGGAGAATTAGAAGAATGTGTTTTAACACTCTTGATTCTTCGCATGGCTGATTTCACTACCATTGAATGGTGTGGTAACTGAGTTTTTTGAAAACCAGGACAACTTGGCACTCGGTACATAGTGTCAAGGCATCGGGAATGTGAAGATATCGTTAAAGGAGTTTCCCACATTCTCAACATCAAAACATTTAAGATCCTGTGAATGGGAAGCATAGCTGCCTCCTTGGGAGCCATAGGGTATTGTAGAATTCTTAATTCTTCTGCACTTTGTACCAGGTGCTCCGGTAATGCATGGTATCGGTACCGCTCGAAGTCGGTACCAAAATGTCTCGGTTCCTGATCCTCGATACCCGAGATAGACTTAAGGCTCGGCATGGGGGGAAGCAGTCCTGTCGGTATCAGTACCAATGTCGGTACCGATACCTGTTGAACCGTCTTTAGCGGTCTTAGCGGTACCGAAGCTGCTAAGAGGGACGCTAGACTGCGTTCAATAGCGAGGATTCTCTTGTTCATCGCTCCTGCTGATGCCTGGGCGTCGGTACTTGTGGAAGCGGCTATGACCCCAGAACATGGCACCAGTAGTTCTGCAGAGGTGGAAGCCTCTGGAACATTCTGAAGCCCCGTTAATGCTTTGGAGCCCGAAGACTCCCGCCGGGGCTGTTTTGCCGGTGAACTATCCTCGAGGGCAACGCCAGTGGCATCTCAATACTTTGAAGGAGATTTACCCTTCAAGAACCGGCCAGTCTTAGAAGACTTACGTTTAGTTACCTGAGATCCATGGGAGCAAGATGAAGACCTGGAAGACATTGATGCAATTGACATCGTATCCACGGCAAAAAGGGTACAGAGTTTTGCAGCTCTATTCTGCAGGCCCCTTTTGGTCATCTTTGTGCAGGAGAGACATTCCGTTGGACAATGTTCAGGACCTAAACATTTTAGACACCAATCATGGGTGTCGGTGACGGAAATGGTACCGCCACACTTTGAGCATTTTTTGAAACCACTAGCTGGTTTCTCCATGCCTGAAGAAAAGTGGGCCTAATGCCCAACAATGGCGCCTAGCACCAGAAACAGGGGAAAGACCCCTGAAGAAAATACAAGATTTTTTATTTTTTTTTAAAGAAAGACCGGTAGGCGTCGAATGAAGGCAGACGCGACCACAAAAAACAAAGAATAAAAGGAAATTTTCTGCGGTGACAGAGTACACGTCCTGTTGGCTCCGCGGAAAACGAAGAACTGAAGTGAGAGAGGTACAGAGGTGGGAAGGCAGCACGCATGGGCTATGAGATGCTCCCAAAAGCGTTCCTATTGGATGCTGGGGAGCGTTCCCACACGGGCTCCGTCGGTACCGACGATACTCATATGTGAAGACTACATTCCTGCTTGTTCCTGGAGATGTAGAGTTAATAGGACACAAGGTGACGAGGCACGAGATAACATTTTTGGCAAAGCAGGCATTAAAATGAGTGCCTACAGAAGCACAAGATTAGGGTGTCAAATATGCCACAAGGTTAATATAGTATTGCACAAAAACAAAGATACAGAAGACCTGAAGAAAACAAACAGACAAGAGATACAAAGTGAAGGCAAAAGCTAGCAGCATCTGACTAAATCAAGCAAATCAGACGTCCTTGTCCCAAGCTGAGCTCTGGGTGCTTACTACATGGATCAGGTCACCATCACTGGATATCTCCTACCATTCAGAAGGAAGTGGTAAGTACATATCAAAGGCTCATGCCTTTGTGATTCTGCTGTTTTGGCTTTCTATAATCTCTGTTGCCAGTTTCTCTGTGTCTGAGGGAATGCTTGCATAGTTCCCTGTCCCCAGCTAAGCATTCACACCTGCTGTTATGGTCATAATAGCTATGCAGCACTAATGATTTGCTAGCTATGCCTCCAGATATAGTCTGAACTCCCTGCTCTGTAATGTCTTTCAGACCAAGACAAAGCAAACATTACATCACTTACAGTTCACCCCACACTCTGCATTTTTCTTTCTGGGCCCTTCCCTATGGAACTCCCTTCCCACCACCTTCCAACTTTAAACAGTTTTCCCCAAATTCAAAGCATGCCTGAAAACTTATCTCTTCAGCTCCGCCTTTGACCTTGCCCCTTCCTCCCCTTGAAGATTTCCTTCTCTTAGAAACACCTCTCTCTTTATTCATGCCCCTTGTCTCTGTGCCTTTTTCCTATCCAACATTGTAGTTCCTTTCTTTTTTCAGCATTAGCCACACTCTGATTAATTGCGTATATTGTGTATATTGTGTGTTATGAAGGGCGGTTTATCAAGCAAAGAAATAAACATTACTTCTTTCCTATGGAATGACTCTCTAACCCATCACTACATGAGCTTCTCCCTGAGCACCCCAATGAGCCTGGTAACATAACATAGTAACACAGTAAATGACGGCAGATAAAGACCAGCATGGTCCATCCAGTCTGCCCAGCAATATGGCAAGAGTAGGTGCACCTGTCGCTCTGTGCAGGCCACCCCTCCCCATGTCTTTGTTTAGGGGTGAACCCACCACTCCATGTAGGACACCTCTATTTGTTGAGAAGTTAGAGGGTTCAGAAGTTAGATGGTTCAGAAGTTAAATGGTTCAGTTTATTTTGTTTTTATCCTGTTTCTGTAATGGTATCTGCTGTGTTTGTCCCATGCCGTTTTGAATTCCGTCACTGTGTTTGCCCCCACCACTTCCATTGGGAGGGCATTCCAAGCATCCACCACCCTTTCAGTAAAAAAATATTTCCTGACATTGCCTTTCAACTTTCCACCTTGCAGCGTCATGTTATGCCCTCTAGTTTTACAGCTTCCCCGTCTTTGGGAGAGGTTTGTTTGTTCATCGTTTCTCTTTAAGTATTTAAAGGTCTGAATCATCTCTCTCCTGTCCCTCCTCTCCTCCAAAGTGTATATGTTTAGGTCTTCAAGTCTCTTCTCATAAGGCTTCTGATGCAGGATCCAAATCATTTTGGTCGCCTTCCTCTGAACAGTTTCCAGTCTTTTTACATCTTTTGCAAGATATAGTCTCCAAAACTGAACACAGTATTCTAAATGAGGCCTCACCAGCGACCTGTACAGTGGCATAAGTACCTCCTCCTTTCTGCTGGTAATCCCTCTTTGTATGCAGTCCAACATCCTCCTGGCTTTTGCCACCGTCTTGTCGCACTGTTTTGCCACCTTGAGATCATCAGAGATAATCACACCAAGGTCTTTCTCCTGAACAGTGCACACCAACCTCTCGCCCCCTATCGCGTATATTTCCCTTTGATTTCTGCTACCTAAGTGCATGACACAGCACTTTTTCGCATTAAATCGTAATTGCCAAGCATTAGACCATTCTTCCAGCTTTTGTAGATCTTTCCTCATGTTATCCACTCCCTCGGGGGAATCCACTCTGTTGCAAATTTTTGTCTCATCTGCAAATAGACAGATTTTTCCATTCAGCCCTTCAGCAATATCACTCACAAATACATTGAACAGTGCCGGGCCCAGGACCAAACCCTGGGGCACCCTGCTAATCACCTTCCTTTCATCTGAGTGAGCTCCATTTACCATCACCTTCTGTCGTCTGTCTGTCATCCAATTTCTAATCCAGTTTACCATCTTGGGACCCATCCCCACGTAGTATATGGTGGCAGATAAGGACCAGTCTACCCAGCAAGATGGCAAGAGTCACCCCTCCCCATACCTTTGTTTTGGGGTCTACCCCCTGCTCCCTGCAGGTCACCCTATTTGTTGAGATATAAGAAATAGTTATGTTTATTTTGATTTTATCCTGTTGCTAAAAATGAATCCACTGTGTCTGTCCCATGCCATTTTGAATTCTGCCACTGTTTTGGCTCCCACCACTTCCATCAGGAGGGCACTCCAAGCACCAAGCACCCACCACCTTTTCAGTGAAAAAGTATGTTCTAACATTGTCTTTTAGTTTACGTCCTTGCAGTTTCATGTTATACCCTCTAGTTTTACAGCTTCTCTGTCTTTGAAAAAGGTTTGTTTATTAATATTTAAAGATCTGTATCATATCTCCCCTGTCTCTCCTCTCCTCTAGCGTATACATATTTAGGTCTTCAAGTCTCTTCTCATACGTCTTCTGGCACAGGCTCCAAATCATTTTGGTTGCCTTCCACTGAATCTTTTCAAGTCTTTTTATATCCTTTGTGAGATATGGTCTCCAAAAAACTAGACACAATATTCCAAGTGAGGCCTCACCAGCGATTTGTACGGTGGCATTAGTACCTCTTCCTTTCTGCTGGCAATTCTCCTCTGTATGCAACTCAGTATCCTTCTGGCTTTGGCCACCGCCTTGCCACACTGCTGTGCCACCTTGAGATCCTCAGAAACAATCACTCTGAGGTCCTTCTCCTGATCCGTGCACGCTAACCTATTGCCCCCTATCTCATTCAATTCTCTTGGATTCTGCTTCCCAAGTGCATGACACTGTACTTCTTCACATTAAATCTAACAGCCAAGCATTAGACCATTCCTCCAGCTTTTGTAGATCTTTCCTCATGTTACCCACTCCCTCAGGGGAGTCCACTCTGTTGCAAATTTTTGTGTCATCTGCAAAAAGGCATACTTATCCATTCAGTCCTTCAGCAATATGTATTTATTTATTTAGCTAGTCTTAAATACTGTGGCAAAGTCAACCATTTTGAGCATGGGGGAGGTGAACAGCATAAGGAATTCACCTTAATCAAGGGGCCTCTGATAGGTGTGCAGGGTCAAAAGGCCAGAGCCACAGTTCAAAGGCAGAAAAAAACCCAGCTGGAACAAGTTCCAGGAAATGCTTGACAGTGTAAGAAGGATAGATTGCAAGCACGAGGACAAAAACCCTCACTCTAGTAATTACACTGATTGTCCTGATGCCAGAAGGCAAGGGGATTACAAACACCTGGGAGAGAAAGAGGTGGGGGTTGGATCCCAGTGAGTATAAACCTTGGTTAAATTATGGAGAGAGTAGCAGTAGGAGCTGGAAGAGGAGTGATTGCAGAAGGAGCAGAGGAAGCAGCAGAGGACAGACCGCAGAGCAGCAAGGACGATGGAATGCTGGAGAAGCCAGAGCAGGTGCTAACTTCTGGAGACAGGCTGAGCTACCCATTGCTGAGAAAGGTTATTTCCCTGAATCATGTTTGCAACAAAGGTGGGAGCCAGGAAGGAGAGAAGCTTTCAGGCCACCAGAGTGGTTGTCAGCAGGGCACTCTCATCAAGTGGGTAAGTCAGAACCTATGCAATTGGGAGAAGAAGGGTCAGAGCTAGGGGCAGAAGAAGATATGTTGATGGATTGTTCTTTATGCCAAGCTCTAGACTTAAAGTGTCTGAAGAAAGGCCAGCCTGAAAAGAAGTGTTCCTCTTGCTGAAGTATCCAGAGCTAAGCAGTGAGAAAGCACAGTTACTTACCTGTAACAGGTGATCTCTGGGAACAGCAGGAATAAGTCTTCACATATGGGGTACGTCGGTACCGATGGAGCCTGCGCGGGAACGCTCCCCAGCTTACCAAAAAGTTTCACATCTTTAGCCATCTTTTTTTGCTTTTGGTATCCTTATTTCTCTTTTTGTCTCTTTAAGCATCATCTTGTATTCTTTTCTGTATTCCTCTGTTTGCGAACTTCTGAATTTTGTAAAAACTGTGTTTTTTGCCTTTATTTGTGCAGCCACTTCTTTGGAGAACAAAATATGTTTCCTTTTCCTCTTGTTTTTATTTACTTTTCTTACATGGTATCTGTTGCCCCTTTTATTGCCTCCTTTAGTTTAGCCCATTACAATTCCACTTCCCTTATCTCCTCCCACCTTGCCAACACCCTGCCAAATCCTCCTTCAGGCACTTGGCCATTTTACTGAAGTCAGTGTTTTTGAAGTCTAGGACTTTGAGCTTCTGTGACTGGTACTGGAGTCGGATTTTGAGAACACTGGTGGTCTAACAGCATCCTCCCAAAGGCGGGTGGAATTTGTTATGCAAGCTTCTAATGCAATGAAATTATTTCTGTAGACATCAAAATGAATCAGGTTTGGTTGGACAAACCTCCTACACTGTTCTGAAATGTACATCATGTAAGTGGGTCAATGGCTACTGGGTTATCTTGCCTCCTAGCATTCTCCACCTTTGTCTCTCCTAATGATTCAGGTCCACCTGTTCTATAGCTGTATCACCTTAAAAGGAAAGAAATTCTTGTTTTTAGTATGGAAGAAGTGCCTGGTGGCGCATCAAAGCTAAGTCAAAGTGGGAGCCTCCTACATTCCTGGCCTCTGTTAGGGCTTTATAGTTAGCTTTGCAGCATACCACCTTTTTAGCCCTATACATGAGGCACATCAGGTGAAGCAGGCCTGCAGCCCCTTGACCAAAACGATCTTATAGGTATGGGGCCCTATATTTATCTTTCTGCTTTTCTGCTTTCAGTAGATGCAAGAGTGATATTAGAAGGAGAGGTTTCTGACTGTGACCATAGCCTTCCTCAAATGTCTATAGAGCTTGGTGAGAGCAGCAATGAGATATCCACTGAGGGCCACAATATTCAACAGCAGTAAGAGAAGCTAGGGGGAAGAAGAGATGGTGTGTGCTAAGGATGCCAGAGCAAGGCAGGCTGTTGACGTAACCTAGCCACAATTATCTCCCTACCTAGATATGCCTCAATCTGCAGAGGATACTGCCGGGTGTGACTTCATAGAAGGACCACTAGCTGACTCATTATGGTAAACAACTCCTCCAGCAGAATGAAAGACTCCTAGCACTGCAGGTGAAAACACCTACCCTGCAGAAGAAGCAACCTGAACAAAAGTACATCTAGAACTTCTACAGGGCTGTATTAGGCCACTGGGAAAAGACAAGAAAAATAAAAGCAATGATGAAGCTCTAGCATCAGGAAGATGCAGCAAGGCAGGCTGCCACTGTCTCTGCCTCCCTGCTAGCTCCTTTTTCTCTACATGCTGTGGCTGATCCTCCTGGTCCCCTCATACCAGGAAAATAATCTGTGATGCCTCCCCTCAGGCTTCTTTGGAACTGTGTGCCATGCCAGGTAGTTGGATAAGGAATTTTGTGGGCCCTCTGAGACCAGTGGTCTCTCTTCCCAAGTATCTGTATGACATAGTGCAAGATGTGAAAGGCGGTGGAAGGTGGGTCAATGGTGCATAGCACAGACATCCCCACAAACATTAATGTATAGCACATTGTGATGCAGCAGACCAGCGGGGAATAGAAGAAAATGTTTTAAACACGAAAAAAGGCATGCACAAGCTGCAGTATTCTCAGGAACCTGATAGGGGGAGCAAGAGGGACCTCCGGAAGACTGAGGATCCACGCCCCACAGGGTGTGACCTAAAGCCAGCCAGCCTCCAATCCAGGAAGGCAGGAACTCCTTTTAAAGAAAGTCTGGAAGACTGTAGAGGGAGAAGTGGCGGTAAAGAGGAAGGTGGCTGTAGAGGCAGAAGTGTCAGTAAAGCCAGAAGCAGCAGAGAAAGCAGCAGAGAAGTTGCAGAACCTTCAGAAGCCGGAGAAGTAGCAGAAACTGCAGAAGCTGGAAAAACTGCAGAAACTACAGACGCTGCTGGAGAGCAGGAAAGAGGTACAGGCCAGAGAGACCTGAAAGGACAGAGAATACAGAAGGATCCAGGAGTTCTAGGAATGCGCAAGCCGTACTGTGACTGCTGTGGGAAAAGCCCAAGCCATATTGCAGGAGCAAGGCAGATTCTCACCAGGAGTAGGCCTCAAGCCTCGTCCCCAAGAAAGAAGCCAGAGTTACAAGGTAACCCATACTTTGTTGGAAACAGCCTTCAGAGGGCTAGTGTATGGAGAGGACAAGAAACAGAAGCTCCCTGTTCATGTCCCACTTCTCAGGAGACAAGGTATGAAAAGCTTTTATTAAATAAGAAACTTTTAAATAAGCAAGGTTGGCAGGAAGCGAATGTAAGACCTTTGAAGAGAGAAGGATACGCACACTGTAGAACAGCTCATGACCGACGCCCTACGCTGAACCCCAGGCACTGGGAGGTCATACAGCATTTGTGTGAAAAGCCTGATTACAGCTTCCCCAGAACCATTGACTCTGTGTCAGATACATTGGAGCAGGAACCGATGCAAGTGGAAGTGGTAGAGCCTCTTTCTGAGGAAGAAATGGATTGTAGCTTTTGTACCACTGGAAGCTTGGAATCCTTGTGTAGCAAGTGAGCAGTAAACCTGTGTAATTAGGAAAACTTGTTTTGTATCCCCTCTGTGAAGAAAACAGTTTTTGCTTTTGAACCTGAGTTGTACCTTTTTTCTAACCTAATGTAAGGACATTTCGTTTGTTGTTTGAATCTGATCCTTTAAACCTTTTTTGCAAGACAAGGGAAATAAAGCCTTATTTTTCCCTCCACTCGAAGACCTGTGTTCTCTGGGTATTTGGTAATAAGGACGCTACCAAGGCTATACATCACTGGACCCTAGAAAATACTTACCAAACCCAACCTTATTCTCAATTTTGTCCAACCTGCCTTGGAGCCCATTAGCCACCAGGGTGGCGTTGCGACAACATACAGCATTTCAAATTAAAAAAAAGCTGCACTTATTCACAAGAAGTATTTCTTGCATCCAGGCCTTGCTCTTGGGGGTTCTGTGCTGGTCCTTCCATCACTTGTTCTGCCTCCTCTGGCACTTCCCTCCTCCACACCCCCCCCCCCCCCCCCCCTTAGCAGGAGACTGCCTGAGAGTGGGGACCAATTATGAAGTCGGCCATAAAAATATCATAGACCTGGAGGGAGGGCTGCTACATAGGAGCTTTCTCCCAATCTATTCATACACCTGAAGTGACTTTTTGGCAGGCCAAAAGTTCTTTATATGATAGCCTGTGGCTGGTGTTAAGACCTATTGTAGCGCGCCTCTGCCTCACCCTGGATCAGTCTGGTTCTTTGGGGATATCATATCACCTGTGTGGGAGAAGGGAGAGGAAAAAACAATGAGCAAGGCACTGTTGAGCTGGTAGGCTGCTCTGCATGTCTGGGACTCCCCTAGTGTTTTTGCATGTGTTGTGGGAACAGATTCAGAGGCTTTTATTGAGAGAAAAGAGCAGAGATGAGGTATAGTGTATGTTTAATTGCTTATCTATGAGTCATCCCCTGATGATCTAGCCATTCTCAAATTTGTCATCCATTCCCGACTGTAACAGGATGTAGGCATCATGATAGGAGCCTAAGGAGCTCAGAAGGACATCAATGATGATAATGTTCATGGGTTAGTACCCATTTCCACAAAATTTAACTAAAGATGCAAATGAGGAATTTCTTACATATTCCATGCTACTTGCTCTTCGGCTAGCTTCCAACTGACCAGTAGATATTCTTTTAATATATCAACCTCTAACGGAAGAAAGGCCTGGCAATCTACTTCCGGTGACACTGCCAAGAAAACCCAGGAGCATCTGGGTCGCCAGGAGTCAGGACTGACTCGAAGGCACACATTGCATTACCACAAACAGTGGTTTCACTAGAGGAACTCTGTTCCACAGTTTCCTTCTTTTCACAGGCCTCTTACCACCTCCTCTTTGGTGATTTCAATATTCATACTGATTTTCACAATAGATAGGAATGTCACATGTGGTGGCTAGCAGAATTAAAGGGCCCTCCAGCTTGAAGCGGAGGACCCTCGATCTTCTCTCCTGGGGAGAGATAAATAGTCTCCTGGTACTACTGCTAGCAGAAATTGCCAAATAAGGAGAGTGTCAGTCTACACCATTTTGCAGCCAGCAGCCTATGTTGCAGGAACGAGGGGGGATCGCTTCTGGCCCCAGTATCCCGCCACTGAGCAAGGGTGAATTGGGAGAATGGAGAATAGATCAGCTTTTGGAATCTCTGAAAGAAAAAGGCTTTATGGAGAAGGGAGGTTTAAAAAAAGTTTTATCTTCCTATCAGGGATGGGGAGGGGGATGACAGGCCTATTGGGCCACTAGGGAAGTTGAGATTCCTCTAAGGAAGGAGGGCAGGGTACCTCCATTTCAGGATGGAGGACTCTTAAATTTCTGCCAGCCACCGTGTAAAGGGGCATGCAATTTTTTTGGGCAGCTGTAGTTATTGTTTCAATGAAAATAGATCCACAAAGCCATTTTCACACACTCATTTTCTCATTGTTTGTATTAATGAATGGCTTTGCATGATTTTAAAGTGCACCAGCTCATGAACGCAAAATTTACGTGAACTTTCATATGAAGTGTGTTTTGAACAAAAGTTTACACCACGAAATTTATGTTTGGAAAGTGATTTCACAAAGTGCACTTCACGCACAAAATTGTACAAACCGCAGCATTTTAGTGTTTTTCTACATTTCCAGGCATTTTTTTCTATTTTTTTGCACAAAGTGCAAGTCACTTCACACTTTAGCATATAGAGCCCTAAGACTGCAGCTTCTCATTTAAACAAGCATGAATATTATACCAAGCTAACACAAGACAAATCCAGCAAAGTCCTGTAAGGAACTTGAGCATCTCACAAATACAGATCCCTCCTCTACCACACAGTCACAGGGAGAAGATCCAGAAATACCAAGAAATGCAGAGACCAAGAAAACATGGCATCATGCATCAGCAGTTCTTGGCTAGAGGTTATGCAGTGTCTGAAAAGCCTATGATGGAGCGCGGAGCTCTGATCGGTCAGACCTTTTGACGAAGAAGCAGAACAAAGAAAATATGGTTGGTTGTCCATTACTTTCTTCTAACCTATTAAGGGCCATATCAAAATAATCAAAGATGAATGGAACATTCTGCAGACCATTCCCGCATTCTCTAACCAAGAAGTTACAATAGTACACAAATGTGATAGTAACCTAGCCAATATTTTGGTTCCTTCAGCTCTTCCACTCCACCAAGCTCTTCCAATGTGGGAGATGCTCAGCATGTGACCATGCTTTGGTCACCCGACAATATTTTATCCATCCCACAACATACAAGAAATATTATTTGACATACTTTTCGAATTATGAAACAGACCACGTGATATATATTATTACATAAGAACATAAGATATGCCATACTGGGTCAGACCCAGGTCCATCAAGCCCAGTATCCTGTTTCGAACAGTGGCCAATCTAGGTCATACGTATCTAGCAGTTTCCCCAAAAGACACAGGTTCCGCAATGCTTGTACATGCTCTTGCAATTTATTATATGTGGGCAAGACAAGTCGTAGCTTCAGAACTAGAATCAGAGAACACAGCAGCTGCTTGAAGAAAAAGTTGGAATAGAAACCACTGGTCCAGCATTGGTTGGAAAAAGACCATAAAATCTCTGATCTTAACTTTTTCCTTATAAAGGTGGTGAAACCTAACTGGAGGGGTGGCGATATAGATGCTACCCTGCTCCAGTTAGAACAGAGGTATATTTTTCAACAGCCTTATCCACAGGGGCTCAATATGAACCATGATCTCTCAGTGTTTTTATGAAATATACTACCGTATTTTATATGCTGGGTTATTTTTAATATATTGCTGTTTTTGTATACTTTTTTTATATACCTCTTTATGTACCTTTACAATATTAATATTTCTACCCTTTTAGGACTCCCTTATTTTATTTTTTTATGCACCTCTTTGTATCTTTTATGTTCTATTTTATTTATATTTTTATAAAACCTGAATTAAACAAGATGGATTCCTGTTTTGTTATAACTCAGCATTAAAACTTGCAGATCAAACAATTCTGCAGATTTATGTACTTCACCACAGAAGTATTATTTTCCAGCTGATTACGTGCAGAAGAACTCATTGCTGAGACCTTCACTGTGCTACTGGTACTAGCATTTGCAACAATGTATGGACTTGCATACTCGATAAACAAAAGAATTACTCCATTCTCTCACCAATTCTAAAAAATACAACACTTGTCAGGGAACAGGTCTCAGACTTTATTGGGGTAGAACCCAGGAGGTATACCTCAGCTGTGGTTAACCAGCCCCGTATCTTGCATCAAGGACCCAACGTTCCCTCTCTTCCCTTTCTTCTTATTCAAAAATCACACATGGCAATTATATCAAAATGGTATTTGCTTCAAAACAAGGAAATAAGTGTGATCTCTTCAATAGGTCAGACAAAACTGCTCTATTTTTCTTTTAACAGCATCACAAGTAAGCATTTGCAATTTATCACACCTATTAGACTGTATTATACTGGCAAAATTGAACTCAGCATAGACAGGACTTATCTGTAATCCCGACGCCAAACATGCGCGCTCGTGCGTTTCACCGCACAAGCGGTTTCTTCGGGGGATCCAGCTCTACCACTATGCCAGGTAAAAATGCAGCCATGCAACTTTAGAAATTCATTTTCTCATAAGGCCTTTCGGCTTCTTGAATTCTAAAAGCAAGCAAAATATACAGAATTTCTAAGGAAACCCATTCCTACCAGTTGTCTCTCATCTGCAACGTACTCTTCTTGAAAAAACGCCACGCATGCGTTATCACTGAGTATAAGCTGGATTTTATACGCTGAACCTCACAATGTCCCCCTCTTTGAGTCAGCTGATAAAAAGTGGGCGGTCTCCTCAACTTGCCTCCAACTGAGACATTGCGTCACTCTCTGGATCCCAGCGACTGCTGCTGAGGCATTACCTTGGTCTTTATATCCCATTGACTGTATAAACTTCATGTACAAACTGCCCAATCTATCTGAGCATTTAAACCTCCCGGATAAACAGTACCGAGAGTGTATATCCAACGCTGTTCTATAAAGAGCAAATTCTGCTCCCTTGTTTTATTTGCAAAGTCGGCCAGTACTTGATCGATACAGAATACTTGAAGTTGCTCAAACAATGAGAATAATCCAAACAGTGGGATACAATCGGTGCCTCTCTCTTCTGACAACGTAGCTTGCTGCGATGCTCATTAATACGAACCCTTAGAGGACGGATGGTTTTACCTATGTAAAGTAGGGAACACGGGCACCGGAGTGCATAGACAACATAACTAGAACCACAAGTGGTAGATTTTCTCAACTTGTATTGTGTATCATGATAAGTGAACTCTGATAATTCTGCAGTCACTCCACAGATGTTACACTCCCCGCATTTAACATGTCCCCTATGAACGGAAGGGTCTGCAGGAGAAATCGGTCGCAACACCGCCAGGCTAAGTAGCTCTTTAAGATTTTTGTGGCGTTGCCACACACAACGAACTGCTTTGTCCTCTAATCCAGGAATGCTCTGGAGTATATTAGAATGACGCTTGAGGATTTTTTTGAGACGCCCACTGAAGATTGAATATCTAGTAATCAAATTTATTTGCAAATCCTTTTGGTTACTATGAATGTCCCTGGTGGACAAAAGCTGGTCTCTGTGGTTGAAACGGGCCCGAGTATACGCTGCTTTGATCACTGGAGCTGGATATCCCCTGTTCGCAAAATTAATCTTTAAACTCTTCGCTTGCTGTCTAAAATCGTTCTCAGAACAATTCCTCCGGTAACGGAGAAATTGCGATAGTGGCAGACTATTTTTTAATTGGGTCGGGTGTGCACTTTGATAATGTAACATCGCATTTCTGTCCACCGATTTCTTAAAAATTGATGTATGCCAATGGCAATCCCCTTTAATAACCTTTACATCCAAGTAAGTGATGGTGGTCTTATCATAGAAAGAAGTAAACTGGATGTGCGGATCCTGTTGGTTCAACCAGTGGAGGAACGTGCGTAAGAGACATTCTTGACCCGTCCAAATCATAAAGATATCATCAATATATCTGCCCCAAAAAGAAATATGTTGTTTAAATGAGGAGGGGTATAACCAGATTCGCTCAAACTCAGCCATGTAAAGATTAGCTAGGGAAGGAGCGCACGTGGCGCCCATCGCTACGCCGGAGACTTGATGATATAAAGTATCCTCAAAAATGAAAAAATTCTGGAATAAAACCAAGTCAAGTAATTTGGATAAAAACCTCAAATGGGAGTCAGACAAATCCCCTCTAGCTTGTAAAGCTGTGTATGCACATGAATGCGCTGCTGGTTGCGGGATGCTAGTATACAAAGAGGTGACATCAAGAGTCACCAAAATTGCTTCTGTATCTCCTGCCAATTGAGAATGTTGCTCCAATAACTGTAGAAAATGAGTGGTATCACGGATGTAAGATGGAATTACCAATAACAACGGTTTCAAAAAAGAGTCAAGGTACGTGGATAAAGGTTCTAAAACAGTGCCTTTTGTAGAAACGATGGGACGTCCTGGAGGATTGTCCAACCGTTTATGAATCTTTGGCACCAGATAAAATTTTGCCTGCACCGGACTCTGAACATTCAAATAGTGCCACTCTTTCTTCGATAATATTTTTTCTTGTAAAGCCTTTATAGTCACAGTATAAATTTGCTCCTGTAATGTTTTAGTAGAGTCACTCTCTAAAACATGATAAATATCCAACACAGAGAGTTGTCGATGAGCTTCTAATACATATTGTTCCCGATTCTGCACAACGATCACACCCCCCTTGTCCGCTCTTCGAATTACTAGATCGGGTCATTCCATGAGGGACTGTAAAGCTTGCCGCTCATCTTGTGTCAATGCATGATAAATTCTACTCCGGCTTTGTTCCAGTTGACAAACATCTTTAAGAACCAATTCCCGATATAATAACAATGAAGGGTGCATCGGACCGGGAGGATTCCAAGTAGAGGAAAGTGATAAAGGCGCCCGGTTTACCTCTGAATTTGTAATTTGCCCAATTGAAGCCTCACGAGAGGAAAAATAAATCTTCAAATTAAGCTTCCGAATTAACTGTTCCAAATCCAACCGGAATTGAAATCCATCATGGACTGTCCGTGGGACAAAGGACAATCCTTTATCTAATAACTGAAGTTGTGCCAAAGTTAATTGATGGGAAGAAAGATTGACTACTAAGGATTTTTCTTGATCAGAACAGCCCCGGGTCAGATTGCTTTGTGCCGTGTGAACGTACGTCCTTGCGCTTTCGACTTGTCTTTGAGTTCTTTTGTCTTTTTCTTTTTGGCGCCTTCGTCTCCCTCTTCTAAAAAACTGCTTTTAGAACTTTTACTGGAGTCTGATGAATAAGAATCTTCCGACGTATCTTCAAAAGTCACCCGTCAGCGTTGAGTACGAGTTTTACGATGTTGGTTCATCCATGGGTAAACATAACCTGTGGTATAGTCCATGTTATCTCGTGCCAATTTGTTCAACTTGATCTTCTTAGTCTCCTCTCGCACTTTCTCCAATTGTTTTTTATCCTCCTCCCTGTGTTTGGTAAAGACCTCCGAAGTCACGATGTTCTTCAAAGTGGCTAAGCTGGTATCCACCTCCTTTGTAAGAGAAGCCAAAGTAGCTTTCGTAGTATTCACTATAAGGACCATTAGATCTCTAGAGCACTTATTAAGTATTTGATTCCATTGTTCTAAAAAAGTGGAATTGATACTATGCAATTTAGGTTCCTTGTACACACGTAGCCCCAGGGGAATCTGTTGGCGCTTATGAGAAAATGAATTTCTAAAGTTGCATGGCTGCATTTTTACCTGGCATAGTGGTAGAGCTGGATCCCCCGAAGAAACCGCTTGTGCGGTGAAACGCACGAGCGCGCATGTTTGGCGTCGGATTACAGATAAGTCCTGTCTATGCTGAGTTCAATTTTGCCAGTATAATACAGTCTAATAGGTGTGATAAATTGCAAATGCTTACTTGTGATGCTGTTAAAAGAAAAAGAGCAGTTTTGTCTGGCCTATTGAAGAGATCACACTTATTTCCTTGTTTTGAAGCAAATACCATTTTGATATAATTGCCATATGTGATTTTTGAATAAGAAGAAAGGGAAGAGAGGGAACGTTGGGTCCTTGATGCAAGATACGGGGCTGGTTAACCACAGCTGAGGTATACCTCCTGGGTTCTACCCCAATAAAGTCTGAGACCTGTTCCCTGACAAGTGTTGTATTTTTTAGAATTGGTGAGAGAATGGAGTAATTCTTTTGTTTATCGTGGATATTTACTCCAACAAACCCGAAGATTTGTGGACTTGCATACTAGCAACTTTCTCGCACCATGGACCTTTGTTTACAGAAGGACTACCTATTAGCTGTTACTGGATTTCCGACCAGCCAATCACCGGGCTGTCAGGACAAAGATTTATATGCTAGACACAGAGAGAGACAGACAGAACACAAACACGCAGCACTCTGGGAACATGCACAGAGGCTTGCAGAACACCTGGGAACATTAACTTCTGACACAGACTGTTTTGCTAGTTTCCTCTGCCATTCTCTGCACTTTGAGAGTGAGCCTGTCTCTCTGGCTGGAAAGTCAGATAGTGTCCAAGGGCAAAACCTCGGGATGGAGTGAACCTCTCACACAGATCTGTAGCCGATGTTGGACCTCTGCCATACTTTGACTTCGTGCTGTTCCTGAGACAATTTCTCAAACCCAGCCACGAGCTAAGGTACTGGTCCTTAATTTCCCGCCCAAGGTTGGAGGTAGTTTAGACAGACAGATAATGTACTGTACATCTGAGTGCAGAGCGAATCAGTGTATTGGTTGCTAAAACACAGATTAGGTATCTTGGTAAATGTAACACTGGTCAACATTGAAATCGTTACTGACTTTAAAAGGCCCTAATCAGTAGCATCTTGGTGAGCTGAATATGAATATAACATTAAAAAAAATTTTTTGGACCCATAGGCAGATTATGTACCACCACCCAACCCACCCTCTGTGGCTCAGGGTGGGAAACAGGATCTCCCACCAACAGATACACATTCTACCTCCCTGCAATGGTGGATGTAGAGGGGACCCTCAACCCCAGTCCTGCTCGGGAACAGACACCCTACAGGGCAGTCAATGCAGATCTGTACACATCCATAAAGCAACAGCAGACAGACAGTAGGCCTGGAAATGCTCAGCTGCCCCCCACCACTATCTAACATTCTCCAGCAGCAAGCCTCCAGCCGCTGCACCCTGCAAGGTGTTCCAGCCAGACACATACTAGCTGCAGACAGTCTGCTAGCTAGTCCATAGTTCATGTTCCTGGAGATGCGTGTACCCACAACTGGGATGTCAGCCTACACACTAAGCAGATAAGTCAGTGATTTGGCCCCAAAAGAGAACCCATAAATATCACGAGAGAAATACTATATAGCACTATGCCGCGGTCACTGCTCAGTCAGGGTGAGAGTGACCTCCCAGCAGGACATGCTGTGGCCACCCTGTCCGTGCAGGTGGTGGCCGGGCACTACAATGTCCGAGCCATTGCCCTATGCCCTGTGCAGATGCATCCTGGCCAGGCCACCCTGTCCGGGCTATACCCATGGTACCTTGCTCCTCATTATGCACATTGGCAGGCTGACACTGGCAACAGTGCAAGCAGTGTGGGCTGAGGAAGGTGTTGGCAGCCACCACACACTGGGTAGACAGACACACACTCCCACACCTATGCCAGCATTGTGCAACTATAGAGGCTTTTGGCAGCCCTGGCCACCGCACCAGTCCTGGGCACAGTGCAGGCATGGCTATGGTACGCAATACCGTTGGGGTCACTCCCCAGGGTGGTAAACACTTTCAGACACCAGACCTGAAACACACTCCACAGACATCAGAGAGGTTGCTATGATACAGCTCAATGAGCAGATTGTGCTTAACCTAGGGATTGCTATCTGCCAGTAATCATAGCAACCTTTTGATATATGTGTACCGTATTCCCAGGTTTAGGGTGGCAGTGCTATGGTATGCAAGTGCTAGTATTGGGATATGGTGCTGCATGCAGGGCCCAACATCCTGGCTCTCCAGGAGGCTTTGGATAATGGCGCCTGTGGGTGCGGGTGTTTCTGCCCCTGTTGGCCGCTGCTCTAGGGCAGAGGTTCCCAACTCCAGTCCTGGTGGGCCAAACACTGTTCTGGTTTTCATGCTGTCCCTAATGGATATGCACGGATACATCTGCATACTGTTGGGAAATTTGACTTAGGTCTGCTTATATATTGGCTTTATATGACTGCACCCTTGCCTGGTGAAACTACACAGTATATGGATGGCACAGAAGACAAGAAGACAATAGCTATATGAGAGTATATGCTTGCCATAAGATAATAGATGTGGCCTGCTATGGAGGATTCTGGGTAACCATACTCTGGATAGAAGTATGCAGAATATTGGGGCCTAGTAAGAAAATACAGTTCAAGCAAAGAATTCAAACTAATGAGCACAAAATACTCTCTCTTGCCCTCAACGGTTTCAATTAGTGCCAAGAAGAAGGAAAAACACAGGAAGGGGCAGAGGTCACAGGCCATGCATAGATGAGCAAACCTAAAAGCAGATCCAGATGTATAGAGGTCACAGGCCATGCACAGATGAAGCAGATCCAGATGTATAAATGTAAAGGGATTCTCCCCTGGGAAAAGTGTTGCAGGACGCCTGAGGCCCTGCTGACACCTAAGAAGTTATGATGAATTCACTGAAACTAATTTAAAGCAGACATTTGAGACAAGGAGAAATGTATATAAACCAGCCATTTTGGAGGATCAGGTGGGCAGTGTTTTCTCCCCCTTTACAGAGAGAGAAAGTACTGTCTGCCATTCTAGACAGGCTTTGCTGTTCTGCATGACACTGCTATTTTGTTATGCTGAAATAAAAGTTTTTGTAATTAAAGCAACTGCCGTCTAAGTAATTCTTTGATTAGTGATATTTGGGCAACTGTTGTGGGAACCAGAAGCCTACAATACCATGGGGGTGGCGCATAAAAATGCAGCACAGGCATCTTTATTAGGGACAGCATGACGCCTGAATGGAGTTTGTCCCTCCAGGACTGCATTTGGAAAACTCTGCTCTAGGTATTGCACATGTCTATGGTGTCTATGGAGGGTAAAATATAGTCATTTCAGGCATGTTTATGTTATCTGCAATAAAAGTTCCCTCTTTATTACCACGGTTTAGTACTGAGTAAAATATGGGGACTGGGTTGGTGGGCGCCACAGCTGGACTTGAACCTGTGACCTTCTGCTCCTGAACACACTGGCTGTGCGTACTGCACCACACTGTTGCCACAGGGACAGTTCATTCCCTGGGGATACCATGACTGTTCGTCAGACAGGGCCTGTCTGTTGCAGTGCATGGCACCCACCTAAACAGGGCTAGGCCATGGTCTGCTGTGGGCAGCTGCCACTGCCCCCTCCACCACCAGTACCCCTCTGTCGCCATGCTAACATGCCCTTCTGCTGGTGGTGCGCAGTCTCAGGCCATCCAGTGTGCCGGTAGGCGGCTGCCTATGGTGTGGATTCTGGGGTAGAGGTGTCTGCATAGACATCCACGCTTCCCCCCAGCACTGCCTGCCAATGTTCTGTGCCCTTGGGGGTACCTGCTGGGTACTATCCCCTGTGACACTGTGGGAAACACACTCGTGCCCATGTTGGGCCCTCATCAGTTGCTGTCTGGCGGCTCTACTGTTTCAGCATTCCTATGGGCCACCTAGGCATCACCCTAGTCTGCACTGTGGCCCAGCTGCACCACAGCATGTGCCGCCTGCAGCCCTCTGTATCCCCTTTTCCAGCATCTGTCCAGTTGCCCGTGCCGACATGCCCAACCTGCTGTTACGGGACATATGCACGCCATAGGAAACCTGTCCAATAGAAAGGGAAAACCCTGATCAGCGCTATTTCACTGTGGGATCATTCACCTTGTAAGGGGACAGAGCATAGCCCCTTCCAAAATTTATATCCTTTTTTTTGGAGCTTTCCCAGTAGTGTTTTTTGATGTTTCCCATTGATATCACTATTGCTCAGCTTGGTTAAGTTTTTTTTCAATGTTTATTTGCCCTTTTGTTCCATGCACATGTATCACACTTATCACTTTTTGTAGGTTTTCCTGGCTTTGCTGTACATTGCTGACGGAAATGGTTTCTCTTCCCTTTAAATCTGCTCTAACGCGAGGGTTTCAGCCCAGGAATCCACAGCGTTAGTGTGCAGGGAGCCTCTCCCCTCCCACTCTCCACCCATTGACCCTCTCTCTCCGCCTCTGGGGAGCCTTTCTCCGCCTTCAGCGTTCGTTTGCGCCGCTGTGCGCGTTAACGCACGATAAGGCGCCTTATCGCCCGGTAAAGTGCCATTATCGCACAATAAGGCGCCTTATTGCGTGATAACGTGACAGCAGCGCAAATAGCGCCCTTTAGTAAACATACCCCTATGGCTTGGTTTTTTACAGGTATTAACCGAAGGCCTATTATATATTTACTATTGACATGCATTTCGTGATGTAAACATTAATTCTTGTAGATTACAAAAAACCTAGAGCCAACTTTGCAATTTCACCATCATATTCATGTTCAGCATATAAAAATTGATAAGAAATGACTATTTTTATTTCAGTAACATGACTTTTGTAAAAATTTGTTGACCAGTGTAATTATAGGGCTGCACAACATACTACCTCAGAAAATTAATTTATGCTAATTTAACACTATTTTTGCTATCAGTAATAAAGTCTAATTTATATGCAACCAGAGGGTTGGTTCTTGTTTTATTACATGGTTTGTTTGCCAGGTAGTTCTATGGAATCTTTGGAAAATGGGGAATAGCAGTTTTCCCTAGATATACCAAGTATTTATATATGTGTATACTGCTACTGACAATATCTCCTACAATATCGCTTTTTTCTTTCCCCTTCCCCTCCTCCCCTTCACACTCATCTCCCTTCTCCTTCCCCTTCTTCCTTCACCAGTCCTTCCTTCTATGCCCTTCCTCTCCCTCTTTCTCCATCTCCTTCCCTTCACCCGCCTCTCCTCTTTTCTTCCCTCCCCTCCCCCTTTTTAAAATGTTTTTCTTATATATAGGCTTTTAATAGGTATATTACAGTATACTTTGTTTTCTACTATATAATGGTTTTTGTTATTTTTATTATTTCCTATTTTTTTTTTTTTTTTACAATCTTTTCACTTTTTAATATCACCTTAAAAACATAGAAACATGACGACAGAAAAAGACTACATGGCCTATCTAGTCTGTCCTTCCATATCAACCACTATAATATTCACTTTTTTCCTTTAGAGAATCTCTGTATTTGTCCCATGCTTCTTTGAATTCAGATACCGTCCTCATCTCTACCACCTCCACTGGAAGAAAATTCCATGAATCCACCACTCTTTCCATAAAGAAATATTTCCGCATATCAGTCCTGAATCTATCCCCTTTCACCCTCATCCCATGTCCCCTTGTAGCAGAGCTTACTTTCAATCAAAAGAGGCTCTCTTCCTGTGCATTTATGCCACAGAGGTATTTAAACGTCTCAATCATATCACCTCTATCCCGCCTCTAAGGTGTACATATTAAGATGAGTCTGTCCTCATATGCTTTATAATGAAGACCACTAACCATTTTAGTAGCCAACCTCTGTACTGACTCCAGCCTGTTTATATCCTTTTCAAGGTGCAGTCTCCAGAATTGCACACAATACTCTAAATGAGGTTGCACCAAAGACTTCTACAAAGGCACTATCACCTCCTTTCTTCTGCTGGCCATTCCTCTCCCTATGCACCCAAGCATCCTTTTAGCTTTTGCTGTCACCTTTTTTACCTGTTTAGCTACTTTAAGAACATCAGACACAATCATGCCTAGGTCCCGCTCTTCTTTAGTGGACAAAAGTACTTCATCTCCTATACTATACTATATTACTCCCTTGGATTGCTGCAGCCCAAATGTATGACCTTGCATTTTTTAACATTAAATCTCAGCTGCCAAATTCTAGACCATTCTTCAAGCTTAGCTAGATTACTTAAAGCTTAGCCATCTCAGCTGACCCTGAATTAGACCATATGTTTTTATGGATTTTTATTTTGATGATTTTGTATTCAATTTGTCTTTTTCATTTATTTGGTTTTATCCCTGGTTACCATTAGTGCCTTCCTTTTATGCCATTGTTATGTTTGGTCAATTTATTTTATTACCCTTTTTTGCCTATTTTTAATTGGTTTGGCCAACAGTTATGTATAGTTTTTACACTTTTAAGTTTTAATCCCTTCCAGACAGTCCCTATCTGGAAGGGATTGTACAGGGGATTGAGGCCTGTACAGTTCAACAGGAAGATACTGTAGTGTTTTCTGGGGCACTTTTTATTCTTTGGTGTGGATGTCATTATAAAAATTCCCCTATTTTTTAAAAGATAAAGTTTCTTATCTAATTCATTCATTTATTGTTGTATTCTTGGCAGCAGTGCTAATATGTGCCATCAACAATCTAATATTAGGAGACACATCTATGGTGGGCTCCCCTCGATTTCTCGACAACAGGAATGTCCAGTGACATCCTACAGACGATACATGCGACACATAATGCTATTATAATTTTCTTTGCTCACGGCGACAACAGGACATATAGTTTACATCTCATATAGATAAACATTATTTTCATTCGCCTTTTGATTTCGATCAGTAGCATTTTAAAACGTGGGTGATACATGACATTAGGCTTCTTCACATTATCCTTTCTCAACATGTCTATTTACATTTGGTTTTACCACTGTCGTATTTCTCCTTCTTCCCCCCTCACCTGTCCTCCTTACTTCCCACCTGTCCCCCCCTCCCCCACAGTCTCGTTTTATTTTCTATTTTATTTTTAACCCATATATATTTATCTATACTACTAATACACCATTGGTTTTATTTAAAGGCCTTTTATGCAATATAATACACACTTTTAAAGTACATTTATTTTTAGTACCATCAAGTCAGTGATGACTCATGGTATCACCCCCTCTCATCTAACAACCCTCATATCTAGAGAAAATAACAATCGTACACAATGCTCCATCAATAAAAACAAACTCTCCTTACCAATAGACTTCAGGAAGGCCAAAAAGATAACAACCAATAAGGCCTTCTCTCACAATGCCCCTATCCTCTGGAATGCCGTCCCTGATCACCTCAGACAACTAAGCGACCTGCTAACATTTAGAAAATATCTTAAAACACACTTATTCAACACACACTTCGGCATGCATGACCAACTAGAAAATTCAACACTAACAAAATGGTATATCTAAGACACACCACCAACACAACACATGAACTTAAGCAAATATATAAATTGTATATAGTTCAATTGTTATTTGTTTGTTTTACACAGAAATAAATGTTCAGATGATAGTCTATCATCACCATATGCATAGATAACTTCTGTTTTATGTAACTGAGCATGTAGCTGTTTGTACTACTCATGCCTGTTGTTCCATGTAAACTGGAGAACGTACACTACCTAGAGGTGCGGGACTGGACTGGAATTCCTCAAGGAACAACAATTAGCAAGTAAGTCTAATTTCTCTTTAGTGTAGCTGGATTTTAAAAAAAAGTTTGGACAAGTTCCTAGAGGAAAGGTCCATAAACCATTATTAATGGGGACCTGGGAAATTCACTGCTTGTCCCAAAACAAGCATTGGGGAAACTGCTAGGTATGTACGACCTAGATTGGCCACTGTTGGAAACAGGATACTGGGCTTGATGGATCTTGGTCTGACCCAGTATGGCATATCTTATCTTATCACAATTGATCCATGGAAATTGCGGTATAGAAATCATTGCTAAATAAATAAATAAATATAGCGACCCAGCTACCTCTGGGTATTCTTGGCAATGTATCACTGGAAGTAGATTGCCAGCCTTTTCTTCCGAGACAGTGGAGGGTAAAGTGACTTGCCCAAGGTCACTTGGAGTGCCAGTGGGAATCGAACCCTTGATCTTCTAATAGGCAGTTGCTCTAACCACTAGGCTACTCCTCCACTCCTTAATGTACATACACGATCCCATATCCCATATTTGATCCTTTTTGTTACAATGTACTCAGTTGAAATATACTGTCTGTTATGTTCCTTGTAAACCGTCTTGATTTGTAGAAAGTCGATATATAAAAACTGTTAAATAAATAAATAAATATTGCTTTTGGCGCCAACTAGGACCTTTAAAATGGCACCTGGGTTTGGGTTTAATTTTTCTTTAGCCTTTGAACTTCATGAGTTTTCTGCGATCCCTCAATATATTTAGAAATACCTTCCTTCAACATACGGAGACTTGCAATTTATATATGTGCTAGTTCGTTTCGGTTACATGATTTTTAAAACATTAAAAGAGTTAGAAACATACAGAAACATGACGGAAGAAAAAGGCCACATGGCCTATCTAGTCTGCCCTTCCATATCAACCATTACAACAGTTCCCTTTTTTCCTTTAGAGATCTTCTGTGTTTGTCCCATGTTTTTTCGAATTCAGATACTGTCGTCATCTCTACCAACTCCACTGGAGACTATTCCACGCATCTACCATTCTTTCCGCAAAGAAATATTTCTGCATATTACTCCTGAGCCTATCCCCTTTCACCCTCATACTATGTCTCCTCGTAGCAGAGCTTGCTTTCAATCAAAAGAGGCTCTCCTCCTGGGCATTTATGCCACGGAGGTATTTATACATCTCAATCATATCACCTCTATCCCACCTTTCCTCTAAAGTGTACATATCAAGATTCTTAAGTCTGTCCTCATATGCTTTATAACGAAGACCACTAACAATTTTAGTAGCCATCCTCTGTATCGACTCTAACCTGTTTATATCCTGCTAATGGGCAATGCATTTTTAAATTTTTAAAATTTCTTATATCTTTCACATATTTATGTTTTGTATATACCTTCCTCTCTTCCTCCCCATCTCTTCCCCTTCCCTCCCCTCCCCTCCCCCGACCCTTCCTTCCCCTTTTTTGGTTTTTCTCTGATCATATTCTGTTTCTTTTATAGATACATTGCCGTTTCCTGTATCATGGTCATAGATACTAACTAATCAGACTACAACAGTAAGTCCATCCTCCGAGTGGGTTGCTCTTTCTTTCCCCCCTCATATGCACTATAACTGATTAGGAGCTATGTTACACAAATGCCGTGATTATATCCTATTGTCTTCTATCCTAGTTGATTATATCTTTTAAGGATTTATATGATAATTTATATATGCATTTTATCCTTAATGATATGTTTTTAACCTTTAATTTGTCACAACCAGTCAGTTTATACTCTTAGTCCCTCCAACTTATGATACATTTTGCAAACCCCATATTACACGCTTTTATGTTCTACGTGCATACTGTACATATTTTTTGGAGGTTCTTAGTCCTTGTACATACGGGTTTACCTATATCCTATTATATATTGTGGTAAGGAGGGTGCAGCCCAGCAAGGGAAAACTGAAAAAAAGAAGGATTTTTCTTCTTTGCGGGGGATGGGCGCACAAAACCACATACTCCATAGTAGAAGCCCTGAAAGGAACCTAGGGGGCAGAGCTAAGGGTAAACCAATCACAGACCACAGGACAACCCTACATAGGAGTAGGAGGTCCAAGTGGGAGGAGCTAGGAAGGGAGTTGCCCTGCTCAGCAGTTAACAGAGAGCAAACAAACACAAGAAAGAGAGCCAGTTTGAGTTTGGAAGGGGCTGTGAGCAGAAGGTCCAGGAGGAGTGCAAGAGCAAGCACAAGTGGCAGCTGCAGTTCAAGGCCTAGCCCAGGTTCGAGTCCAGTTCCCAGGAGGCACAGACAAGAAAGATCTGGGGCCAAGCTGAGGAGAACCTTTGCAGCCAAGGAGAGCAGCAAAAGGAGGAACCATTACAGAGGCAGCCAAGAAAGGTACGCAGGGAACAAGCATTGCCAGCAGGATAGTTCTTGCTCTGACTCAAGAGGAGACTTTCATACCCCTGAAGGCTCAGCACAGCAAGAAATATCTCAAGAGGGAAGTTAAACAGGAGAGACCCCCAAGAGACCGGCCTGGAGAAGGCAAGGCCAGGCAGTGGGAGAGACTGTTTAATCTTGTGAAGACTCTTAAGGAAAAGACACCAGAGCACTTTCAGAAAGCACCCAGCTGTAGCTCAATTGAGAGCATGGAGGTAGGCCCTGAGGAAAGTGTTGTCGAGTCTGAGGTCTCTGAGATGGAATGTGAGCTGTGCACTAAGGTACACTAAGAATGTGAGCTAGAAACAGTGGAATATAAAAAGAGGCTGTTGCAATTTAAAGACAGTTTCAGAAACTTGAAGAGAGGAGTAAGCCTGAAGAAAAAGGGTTAAGAATCTCTCCTTAGAACCTGAAACTGCAGAACCTCAGTGAAGGCCCAAACAGCTGAAACTGTTTGTGTGTGTGTGGCAACAGCAGGCTTGATGCTGATAACCCATTCACTGTATGAAGAGTTTTACAAATGCTTTTGTTTTATAATGTTAAGCAACTGCAGTGAGGAACAGAAACTGCTATGAGTTTATTCCAAGTTACAATGTTTTGGACATTTTGATTTCTGGAGAAGTATCCTGTATTTTCTTTTGTCTGGAAAAAAGTTATGCTTGAAGAAATTTTATGTTCACCACTTACCAGCCTGGAAACCGAATAAAATTTCCTGTGCGCTTTAATAACCACTTGGCTCTTCCTTTCGGACACAACTACACAAAAATCCTAGAAGGGATATAAGATGGCCAGCCGTCCCTACTAGGCAACCGCCTGGTAGGGGCGCGAGCGTCACAGGTGGCGTAGTTCTTGGATGCGGTGTTCCAGTGGTCAAGGGGAGCGTCTTCGAGCCATACCTCTGGACGGAGAAATCCAGGAAAGGCGGTGACCGGACCGAAGCAATGGAAGAGAAAAACCGGAGCGGATTCGGATCGGAAGCGCTGTGACTGGTGGCAAATGCTGAGACCTGCATCAGAATCAGGTAACCCGTAGACTAGAAGGGGTAGGCCTGGATTCTGGTGTAAGGGGGCCACCAGCTGCTCACTAGGAGAAGTGGGTGTGAGAAAAAAAAAAAAAAAAGTGCCGCACTTTGTGTGTGTTCTGTGTGTTTGTATTGCAGAGACCGCAATCCAGGATGGAGGCAGCGGACGTATTGGCTTGGGTAGCGGATCAATTCGCTAAGCAGAGGGAGATGGCAGCGTTGAGCCAGGAGCAGGCGAGCTCCATGATGCGGGCCCAACAGCAACCCCTGCTGGAGATGATGGCCAAGTGGATCCGGACCCAGGAAGAGGCAACAAAACAAGCACAGACTGTCCCAAAGACACAGCCTGTTGGTACAGGTGGGGAAGGCTTAGCCTTTGGACCTTTCTCATGTGGACGTTTAACCAAGGAGGACAACCTTGACGACCACATAGAGGCTTTTGAAAGAATAGCTGGTTTGGCACAGTGGCCGAAAGAGCAGTTAGCGGTAAGGTTTGCCACTACTTTAAGCGGTGAGGCATTAGCTGCTTACAGGGAAATGCCAGTTGATTTAATTCATAACTATGAGCATGTTAAAGAAGCCATAAGGGATCGGATGGGCTTAAGTCCCTCCGCCTATAGAAGACTTCTAAGAGCATCTGTGTTAAAAGAAGGTGAAACACCACAAGCTCTATACTATAGAATAAAGAGCTTAGTCTTTAAATGGCTACTGCCTGGAAAGAAGGATATAGATTCTATTATTGATACAGTAATACTAGAACAATTTATTGAAGCTGTTCCTATAGACATGCAAAGCTTCTTGATAAAGCAAAACTGTAAAAACACCCGAGAAGCCATAGTCTTGGCAGACTGCTTTCTGGAGGCCCAGAAATTGAGCCTAAAGAAAGGGGGCGTTTTTCAGGGTACAGGTGTGCAGGAAAAGAATGCAGCCTTTAGTAAGTATAGGACAGATAGAGATAAACCCATGGAAAAGTTTAACCTGCAAAGAAAATGTTTTTCTTGTGGTGAGCCCAGTCACCTCAAGAAAAATTGTAAAACAAAGAAGGCCTTTGTTATAACACACCCCAAGGAGATAGGTGAAGGATTCCTCCTGTCAGTAGAGGTGGAGGGAATAACCACAGAAGCACTTTTAGATTCAGGGCTAGTCAGTCCATGCCCCAATGTCTTCCTACCTCTCACCAGTTAGGAAAGACATGGTGGATCTTCAGTGGATTTCAGATTCAATTCCTCAAACATCTGTCCTTCCTTGGGAGTATGGGGTTCTTCTCATACCCTTTCCTCCCTCAAGGACTAGGTCTGTTTGTCCAGATCGGTCGGTCTTCCTCTTTTGCTCCTACCTCTGAATACTTCTGTAGCCAAAAGAGTTTTCAGCTTTCCATGAAGCTTCAAACTGAAGACCTGCCGTGTTTGTGTTACCCCAATTAAATCCTGGGGTCACCTCTCACTTCCAGATGTGGACCTCCACCTTCACTCCAGTGAGGTCACCTTGAACATTATTCTACTGGATCCCCAGTAGACTCCATCAGCCTCTCTACTTCCTGCAATCCAGTAGGTGAGCATCATATGGTGATTGTTCATTCCAATATTATGGTGATTGTTCATTTCAATATATCTTTTGATAATGATCATACATACATGGACTCCTTCCGGGTAGTCCTTTCTTAGGTTAGCTGTTTTTTCAGCAGCTCCTCTCTTTTCAACTCCTGCCCTCCATCCTTAGAATGCCTGGCCATATGAGGTGTAGCATGTTTTCAATCTTCAACATGTTAGGGCTCCAGGCATCTTAGCTTGGGAGTCCCCATATGTGAAGACTCATTCCTGCTTGTTCCTGGAGATAGCACAGTTACTTACCTGTAACAGGTGATCTCTGGGAACAGCAGGAATAAGTCTTCACAACCCACCCACCTCTCCTAGGAGTTGTATTTCTCTATCTATCTTTCCTTTCCTCTTTCTCTCTCTCTTTGTCTCAGCTATGAAACTCAACTGAGGAGAGACAGTTGGAAAGGCGGGAAGGCAGCACGCAGGCGCTGAGGGATGCTCCCAAAAGCTTTCTGATTGGACGCTGGGGAGCGTTCCCGCACAGGCTCTGTCGGTACCAACGTACCCATATATGGAGACTTATTCCTGCTGTTCCCAGAGATCACCTGTTACAGGTAAGTAACTGTGCTTTCTAGACATTGCCTTTCAGTTTACCCCCTTGCAACTTCATATTATGCCCTCTAGTTTTACAGCTTCCCCATCTTTGGAAGAGGTTTGTTTGTTCATTAATACTCTAAATATTTAAAGATCTGAATCATGTCTCTCCTGTCCAGCCTCTCCTCCAGTGTGTTCATTTTTATTTATTTATTTAATTTATTTATTTTTTTAACAACTTTTATATACCGCACTATTCATAATCAGCGCGGTTTACATAGAACAAGAAAACATCAGACAAGATACAATTTCTTCAAGTCTCTTCTCATAAGGCTTCTGACACAGGCTCAAAATCATTTTGGTTGCCTTCCTCTGAAGCATTTCAAGTCTTTTTATATCCTTTGCAAGATATGGTCTCCACAACTGAAAACAATAGTCCAAGTAAGGCCTCACCAGCGACTTGTACAATGGCATTAGTACCTCTTCCTTTCTGCTGGTAATTCCTCTCTGTATACAACCCAGCATCCTTCTGGCTTTTGCTACTGCCTTGTCATTCTGTTTCGCCACCTTGAGATCCTCAGAAACAAACACTCCGAGGTCCTTCTCCTGGTTCATGCACACTAACCTATTACCTCCTATCTCATATAATTCCCTTGGATTTCTGCTTTCCAAGTGCATGACACTGCACTTCTTCGTATTAAATCTTAACTGTCAAGCATTCTTCCAGCTTTAGTAGGTCTTTCCTCATGTTATCCACTCTCTCAGGGGAATCCTCTCTGTTGCAGATTTTTGCGTCATCTTCAAAAAGACAGACTTTTCCATTCAGTCCTTCAGCAATATCACTCACACATACATTGAACAGTACCAGTCCCTGGGGCACATGGCTAATCACATTCCTTTCATCCGAGTGAGTTCTGTTTACCATCACCTTCTGTCATCTGTCAATCAATTTCTGATCCAGTTCACTACCTTGGGACCCATCCCCAAGCTGTTGAGTTTATCGATAAGCCTCCTATGAGAAACACTATCAAAGGTTTACTAAGATCTAGGTAGATCACATCCATCGCATGCTCTTGATTTAGTTCTCTGGTCACCCAGTCAAAGTACTCAGATTTGTTTGGCAAGATCGTCCTTTGGTAAAATCGTGTTGCCTCAGATCATGCAACCTGCTGGTTTCGAGAGTCTACTATTCGCTCTTTTAGAAGCGCCTCCATGACTTTTCCTGCCAGCAAGGTAAGGCTTACTGTCCTGTAGTTTGTCACTTCTTCCCTCTTGCCACTTTTGTGAAGAGGTACCATATCGGCCCTTCTCCAGTCCTGTGGAACTTCTCCTGTTTCCAAAGATCTATTAAAAGTATCCTTTAACAGCCCTGCAATAATTTCTCTGAGCTCTTTCAGTATCCTGGGATGTATCCCATCCAGTCTCATGGCCTTGTCCACTTTCAGTTTTGCAGTCCGCCACCCAGATGGCCAAAATACACTTGGTGACCGCCAGCCCCAGACGGCTGGGATCGAAGGAGACGAAGAGCTGCCCGAATCTGCGGTGGTCCCGAGTCCACTGCAGGTAGAAAGAGAGAGCCCTCTTACAATCCAAGGTGTGGAGAATTGCTGACACCCAGGAAGAAAGTGGGCAGCATTCTCCACTGCAAAACTGAAAGTGGGCAGCATTCTCTTGACTTCAAAACTGAAAGTGGGCAGCATTCTCTTGATTGAGATGAAAATCTGCGACGACCTTTCTTTATCTATATCTTATTGACTTTCTTAATATACCGCACCTTTGGAAACCAGCAGGGCAGTTTACAATGCGTTCAAAACACATAAAGGCCAAGCATGGCCAGGAAACAGAAAAGAACTACAATTCTTGATAGGAAAGCAGCAAGCACCCTAGACAGGAAGAGGAAGTGGAAGAAGGGAGAGAGGGGGCAAGCGAGAGGAGAGAAGGAACTAGCTGGGAAAACTGGGTGGGAAATAATTGGCAAGACAGAAAAGATGCGTTTTAAGGAGTACTTTAAACTTGGGATAGGATGGTTCCAGACGGAGGGGAGGAGGGAGGGAGTTCCATAAAGATGGTGCTAGGAAGTAACTTGGGGTGAGTCAGAAGGACCACCCTGTTCCTATAAAACCTCGTGTACAGTGCCTCGGGCCATCAGCGCCTGGCGTTCGCTTACTTTCCGGGCGGAGGTGAGAGCCACCAGGAAGGCCACCTTCCATGACAGATGCCGCAGCGGGCAGGTAGCCATGGGCTCAAAGGGCGGCTTGGTCAGCTGCGTGAGGACCACATTGATGTCCTATTCTACCGGAGGAGGGCAGGTAGGTGGCCTGGAAAGGAGAAGGCCTCGCATGAATCGAGAGACAAGCGGTTGCCCTGAAAGAGGTTTCCCCTCAATGGGGTGATGGTTCTCCGAGATGGCACTCAGGTGAACCCTGACCAGTTAGACTTCAGCCCAGATTGCAAGAGGTGGAGCAGGTACTGCAAGACCAAACAAGATGGATCTTGGTCTGACCCAGTATGGCATATCTTATGTTCTTATTTATTAAGAAGGGACCCAGGATATCAATGCTTGACCCAGTACAAGCATTGTGGAACCTGTGTCTTTTGGGGAAACTGCTAGGTACGTATGACCTAGATTGGCCACTGTTGGAAACGGGATACTGGGCTTGGTGGACCTTGGTCTGACCCAGTATGGCATATCTTATGTTCTTAAGGCCTGATGCTGGGAAAGCCAACCTGGCTCCCCAAGGAAGCACAGAGGAGAGGCCTGATCCACTTGGAGAATATAACCCTCCTGAACAACCTGGAGGACCCAGGCGTCGGTGGAGATGGAGTCTCACCTGTAGGAGAAATGGACCAGACGGCCCTGATGGACAGCCACCCTTGCCAGAGGACAAAAGGTTATGCTGATGGCATCAAAACCCCGAGGGTGGCTGAGCCAACGCCGGAGGTTGGGTTTTGGGACCCTTCGGCTTACGAGGGCCGTGGACCGTGGTTTTGCCCTGACTGCCCTGAATGGGGGTTGACGCTGGCGGGATGGAAGAAATCATTCTTGCTCTGCTGCTTCTTCCTGGGGAGGTAGGAAATTTTTCGTGAGAGGCAAGTATGAGTCACGTACTCCATCTCAATTCTACTGCCTTATCCTCCATGGGCTTGCCAAATAGTTGTTTCCTGAGGCCAGGGACATCCAGAAGCATCTCCTGGACCCACTGTTCTAGGTCCGAGGACTAGGGCCAAGCCTGCCAGCGGGCTCCGATGCCAGCCACCACCACCTGGGCGGAAAACTCGAAGCAGTCGTAAGCTGCTTGCGAGAGGTACTTGGTACTTCGAGCATTCTCCAGTTTTTGAGAGGGCCTGAAAACACCGGAGAGAGTCTCTGTCAAAGCCCACCGCAAAGCCTCCAAGCTGTCTAGCAAGGTCACAGAGGAACATTCCAATGTATAATTGGTAAACTTGGATATGACATGAGAGCATGGAGCCCTGATAAGCCTTGCACCCGAGGGTGTCAAGGGTATGAGACACTCTGTCTAGTGGGACCGAAGAATGAGTCTTCGGGCTCTTTAGCTTCCACATGGCCGATTCGACCACCATCAAGATGTGTGGAAGCTGAGCTTTCCGAAACCCTGGGCCTCGCTGACCCTTATACATTGCTTTCAGGCACTTACTCATGATAGGGACAGAGGCCAGGGTCTCCCACATGCCAAAACCTGCCCGGAGCAGGAAGCACTCGCCCGAGAAGATCTTGCACCCGGATCTCTGTCTGCCTTTCTGACATTGCTGCTTGGATGTCTCACCGCCGCTTGAAATTGAACATGGCCAAAACTGAGTTTTCTATTTTTCCCCCTAAACCATCCTCGCCCCTGTCAGCATACATCAGCATGACATTATGCCTAGCATAGGTGTCATGGCTTTTCCCAGACCTTGGATTACAAGCAGCTTTGTTACTCTGGTGATGTCAGTCTCCAAACTTAATGAACGTAGTTTACAAGATGAGATTAACTTTGACCCCCTGGTGATGTCAGATAGGACGTCTCCAGGCCTGATGAGATTAGTCTGCAGCCCCTCCTTGCTAATCAAATGATAGCAAAACTGACCAAAATTATGACAAAGGGAGGTGCTGGAGATTTTCTCTATAAATACAGAAACACAAAAATAGCTCTTTCTCTGTTGATGGGACACTTCCTACTATGAGGCTCTGACCCATACTTCTCTCTCTCTCTCTCCTCCCCCTTGTCCTCTCTCTCTCTCTCTTCATTCTTCTTACTATGAGACTCTGACACACACTTCCCCCCCCCCTCTCTCTCACACAAAGACACATACACACATAAACAGATGCAGCTCTGTAACAACCTTATAACTCTGTTCTGTACCTATGTAATGAGCCTATTTCTATATAAAACTCTTTTTCCAAGCCACACCAGTTTTGGTTGTCTTATTTGTGCTGCTTACCCTACTGTCTCTGTGAAATGAACCCAGGACCAAACGGAGGGTAGATCCAGAAGATTACATTTTATGGGGGCCCGTCTCAGACTTCACAGCAGATCTCCAGTTGGGTAAGTAGCAATTTTGTTTTAAACATTAAAGTGGAATTCAGACAGGGTGCGACAGGAAAATCAAAAGCCCTTGTGACCATTTAACTTTGTTTTGTGGGTTAGACAAGGTGAGATTTTTATTGTCAAAAGGCTCTGTAAGAATCCTGGATTTTAATATTACCTACATCTAGGGACATTACATAGAGTGGCTTGCAATTTTCTTATTTGTATGTAGAGGCTTGTTACAGTTTGTTACAAGGCACAGATTTTTCTCTAGAATTTGAGCTGCTAAGAAAAGACAGAGAGATAGTCCAGCTTTAGTTTGGAAGTGGTACACAGGTAAACAGTCCCTCATTGAATACAATATACATCTTTCCTGGTAACACTATTACCTCCTGTCTCTTTGCCTTTTATTTCTCAGTCTCCTGTCAGTAGGTATCTTGGTGAGAGCAGGCTTAAAGTTTGCTGCAATTGATACAGTAACTGACAATTCTGTTAATCTCCTAACACCTTTCTTACTATAATTTCATCCTAAACTTCCACCCTGTTAAAAGGTGGTAAGCACTTTTTATTCAGGTATAATTTTAAGGCGTGGTCTTTATGCCAGTACTCTTTACTGAACACCCATAAAATTTATGCCATTCCAACTATAATTCTAAGTCTCACTTCTTGATAAAAGTGAGCATTCCTCCTTCCAAGGTTGCACATTTGAGATAGTCGCATAAAACCAAATTTAAAAAAAACATAATAAGCTAGGCCCCTGTACCAACTACAGTCTTTCTGCAGTCTCAAATATGGAAGCCTTTGATTTTAAAGAACTTAAAGAAATAGTATTGACATACTGTAAGAGAAAAGGTGGTCCCTTTGAAGGGGAATTCCCTGAGGCATCATGGTATAATATTCAAAGACAAATGTTAAACCATTATCAAGAATTCAAAAAGAAAACAAATAAAAGAAAATGCCTTTTTATCCAAGGCATGTGCAGGGGGCTCATTAGCATGAAATAGGACAATACTGAACTGACTTCTCATTGTACACAATTAACCAAAGACCTAGAGGAGGCACAAATTTGCATTTCTATGCAAAGGACTCAGGTGATACAAGCCACAAATTCCTTTATAACTGTTAGTGAGCAATTAGAAGCAATTAAACTTGAATTGAGGCACGTTAAGGATGAATTGGCCTCTGAAAGACAAAAGAAATATAAGCTCTGCACTATTTCACCCTCAGCCCCCCCCTGCCTATGACCCACCCTATAAACAAAAGAATACAGAAGTATGTATAGCTGGGAAAAATAAAAAGGAAAACTGCACAGAGGAAGAAAATCCTAATAGTTTATCTCAGCTAGAACAGAGCAATAACCAGGACCTATGTCAGGAGGATAATTCTGACGACTCAGACTCAGCACCCAGTACTGAACTCAGAGCACCAGTTAAAGTGATGCTGCAGGACTCATTAAAAGATAGGAACATGGAAAGGATAGTTGAGAAAGCGGGCCCTATGCCTTTTAATGTAAATGAATGGTGCAAATGGGCCACTGATATTCTGATTCACTGGGGTCTAGGGAAATACAGAAGAAAACAATCAGACTTTGATAGACTTATGCATCTGGCTCTGGGGCCACACTATTATAAACTCGGCTCTCTCACTCACCCATACCAGTTGGTTAAAAGGGGTATTGAGAAACTATTTCACTGTTCCCCAATGCAAGTATTTAAAATTATTTCACCTCTACCAAATGATAACACTGGAAGAGTTTGCATATAGAGCCTGGATTTTAAAAGCAGTTCTTAATGAGCAGGAGTCCTGGCCTAATGCAGAAGATTATGGGGAGAGTACACATAAGGCATTTTTATTAGACTTACTATCCCCTGAGATTACAAAACACCTTCTGTTATTTTCTGAAGACCCCAAAGCAACCCCTTTTGATACTTTAATGCTCAGAATTGGGTCTGTTTGGAAGACCCAGCCCTCGCAAGTCATAACAGTATCAGAAGCACGGAGGTGGCAAGCTGAGGGATCCTCCCAATACACAAAAAACACAGACAAAGGATACAGAGGACAGACACCTTGGAGAGGACAAAGCAGAGGTACTTTTAGAAATTCCTCAGGTTACATTCCCTTTCAGGAGCTCAAAGCACAGAGAGATGGATTAGAAAAGGAGAAAATTAAATGGGAACAGGACAAACACATACTGCAGGTAGAAATAGATAAATTAAAACAGGACATACAAGCAGCTCAAGACAAACACAAGGCTAGTGCATAGTGGTGTCCTGACCTTCTGGGTTCAGATATCAAAATGTCTCAAGCCTTCATAGCCCAGCCTGCCTCCGTTCTCTCAGCAGAGGACTCGAGTCCAGAGCCTCTGGATGATGAAACAGATACAGGCCCAGAATACAGTTTAAGGCTTGTAACATCCTTGATACTGGACTCTTGTGGACGCCCCAATGTTATCAGTAGAATAAGGGGTCAGGATAAACTAGCTTTGATTGACACAGGGGCTGGAATTAGTTTTACAAACAGAGCTTCTCCCACTGCAGATCACAAAAATATGGAAATTTATGAAATTCAAGGAATTAATGACACAGCTTCCAAATCTGTGGCTATCCCAGTTAAATGGGGTATCCCTGTGCACAGTGAACAAAACAAGGAAATGTTGGAAACCACTGCCTCCACTATAGTGAACACACCAAAAGAAATAATTGGAATTGACGTTCTCAACCAGTTAAATTTGGTGGTGGATATGGCTAATCTTAAATTGTGGCAGTATTTAGGAACTTCAAGTGCTTCTAAAACTTTAATGCATGAAGTCATTCCCATGCAGTTAGCAACTCAGTGCACCAAGGCAGCTCAGCAGTATGATCTGTGTGTAATTCTCTCAGAGGTGGCTGATATTCCAGTCTGGGCACAAGACAAGTTAGATTGTGGGAAAATGCACACAGAAATACTGTTGGAAGGCGAGGATCCTCCACCATAGAAACAATACCCAGTACCTCATCAGGCTATAGAACCAGTGACTAAAATTGTGAAGATACTGGAGGAGAGGGGTCTGATTGGACCTATTTCTTCCACATGCAATTCACCAGCTGGCCAATAGTTAAACAGGGGGGTTCCTTCAGGCTCACTATGGACTTCCGTGCCCTGAATCAAGTTTCAAAATCTGTAGTGCCCGTGGTAGCCTCATACCCTGAAATGATCTCTAAACTGAACCCCAAATGTAAATTTTTCTCTGTTTTAGACATATCCAATGGGTTTTGGAGTCTGCCCCTGGTCCTTGAATGCCAGTACAAAACAGCCTTTCAGTGGCTAAATAAACAATATTCATGGACTGTGCTTCCACAGGGCTATAAGGATTCACCATCGATCTTCCATAAATACATGCAGGAAGCCCTATCACTATTGTCTTGCAGAGATAATATAATTCAGTATGTAGATGACATTCTGATTCAGTCTGAGAATGAAGCTGTACACTGGAATCATGTAAGAGAAGTTTTAAAAGCCCTCTTACAAGCTGGTCTTAAAGTTAATCCTGCCAAGGCTCAACTGTGCAAATCACAGGTTTCTTTTTTAGGGGTTACAATTGGCCAGGATGGTAAATCTGTAGATTCTCAGAGGATAGAGCTGATACAGAAACTTCCACTTCCTACAGATCAGAAATCACTCCAGTCATTTCTAGGGCTCACAGGTTTCTGTCGTGACTTCATGCACAATTATGCTGAAGTGGCAGCTCCACTTTACTCCCTGCTAAAAAGTAAAAGTTATGTTTGGGAGGAAGAACATACAGAAGCTGTAACTAAATTAAAGCACATTCTGACTTCTGCTCCTGTTCTTGCACACCCAGATCACACACAACATTTTTTCCTGTACCCTGTAGTTGGAGAGAACAGTATAAGTGCAGCTCTAACACAACGCCTAGGAGGAGTAGATCGCCCTATTGCTTTCTGTTCCAGAGTTCTCACTTCTCCTGAACTCAAAATGGGAAACTGTGAAAAACATGTACTGGCTTCCTATGCTGCTATGCAGAAATTTACATACATCATTGGTGCTCAAACCATATACATATGCAGCCATCACACCCCCCTCAAATTCATTGTAGAGGAAAAGTTAGCGTGTAGCAAGATCAGGACTGAGAGAATAGTCCAGTGGACTCTCATGTTGCAAGCACAGAATGTAAAGTTTGAATTGTTGAAAGAACCTAACGTGCAAGTGGCTGGAATCTTGCTGGAGGGGCAAACTCATGACTGTCAGTCCTCACCCAGTGCCCCTAATCACATGATCTTTAGGGAACTGGGACTAGACAAAATTTCACCTTTTCTTCCTACAGTACATATTGATGGTAGTAGCCAATGTGAAGGAGGCAGGTGACTAGCAGGTTTTGCAATTGTACAATTGGACCCAAATAACCAAGTGGTACTGCAGAGACAGTATTCCTGTGGGTCAGCGTCAGCACAGTACTGTGAGCTGGATGCATTTGTGGCTTGTATGCAACAATATCAGGATTCACACCCAGAGATACAAATCATTTTAGATTCTGATTATGTCTTTAAAAGTGCCATTGCCCTGTTACCCTGGTGGCTGGCAAATAAATTTAAATCTACAGATGGGTCCACAGTGAAAAATTCATCACTGTGGACTATGGCACAAGAACTGAGTGAGAAGTTTCAGAGAGTACATTTAGTTAAAGTAAAGGCACATAGGAAGAAAGGCCCTTTAGTGAAAGGAAACACATTAGCAGACTCACTAGCCAAGGAAGCATGCCGTGTAGGCCTCATATGGCCCTGGTATGAGCAGACACGCATGGTCGTTATTGCTACACGTTCCACAGATTATGATCAGATAATACCACCAGATTACTTCGTAGCACTGCATACAAAGGACCCTGAACTTTCCAATTTGAGGAAGCTTGTGCAGGACGCCCCAGACAACCTATATCAGCACACACCCTTTCTCACACTTGCTATAGAGAAAGACATTCTATGCGCAAAAAGAGAGGAAGGCTTGGTTATAGCTATCCCTAGAGCTCGAGGTAAAGAATGGATGCATTGGGTTCATGGTGCAGTTCCTATGGGACACCCTAAAGCAGAAGAAATGCAGACTATCCTCAATAGGTTGGTATGGTGGCCAGAAATGAAACATGATATACAGGATCATGTTTCCTCCTGTGTAATCTGTGCTTCATTTGGGAGGCAACCTAAAAAGAGAAGGGGACAGTTAATGAGAGCACCTCCTCGTGGCCCATTTGAGAGATTGCAAATAGATCATGTGGGCCCTCTTCCGTTAACAGCTAGGAAAAATAGATTTTTACTCACTGTTGTTGATTCCTTTTCTCATTAGGTAGAAGCATTCCCTGTCCCAGATTCTAATGCCCGACAACCAGCAGTATTGGAAACACATCACCCAGTTGAAACCAATACGTGTTTTATCAGTCTTTGTTTCCAGATACCACCTGAAGACAGCAAGGGGAGCTGCTTTCTGAAGACAGCACGGACAACTGCTTTCTAAACAAAAGTCGCTTGAGGATGGTAACCATTTACTTCTGCTGTATAGTTGCTGTGTCCTATATACTAGACATGTATCTAATAGTTATGTAAATAAGTAGTAAAAATTATTTTTGTTGTTGCATAGTATAAGTGGGGAGCACTAGTTTACTCCCTAGTAGACTGAAACAAGTTAGCTTTTATTATGTCTCGGTTTCCTGTTGTTCTTGTATCTGCTCTCTTCTACCCAAGTCTCATTACAGGAACTATCATCCAAATATGCACGAGTGGCTGGGCTAACTCCACAGGTGGGGTATATCGCTATCAAGAAATACCCCCACCTTTCCCGGAAGGAAAGGATCTGGTCATCCTGAGTTTCTGTTCCGTACAGGACAAGCCAGTGTTCTATTCATTAAACATCAATCAAGTACAGTGGGCGCCACCAGTTTCCACTTCCCTAGAAAGGACACAAGAATTGAGGGCACCTCCAGAACATTACTGTTTAGGTCCTCCTGCCTTGATTTTGTACAATATTTCCTGTCAGGACAAAGAATGTTTCTTTTTCAGTTGCTCCCAGAATGCATGACATCCGCCTTCCTAAGAACACTTTGTTGTACAGTTCAAACAATACCTGATGCAGTCATACACCACTGGTCTCCATCACCATTAACGGGACAACTTATTCCACACCACTGGTTACCAATGACTTTATGGACATTCCAGACTTTATCTCATATGCTGTGCATCCATTACCACTTGGCAGGGGAGAAGAGACACTACATAAACTGCTCATCTTTACAGAATTCCATGCCTATATTGATCACCTTAGAACAAAATCCACTGAAGTGAATCACACCATCACTTATGAGAATGGACACACTTGCTAAAAGATGCTCATGTGTCTGTGTGGGAATTGTTATTTGGTTATTCACCTACTACTGATCATGTCTTTAATGATTTTATTCACCCTATTATTATTTATACTGCTGTTATAAAATGAAACACATGCAGCGCAGGTCCTACAAAAACACCAACAACATTTTAAGGTAGTTACACTTAATTTCTCCAGCATCTACCTCTACATCCAGGCCCATTTGGCCTGCTAATTTGGCTAATTTGACATTTCCTATTACATTGAATACCAGAATCAGCTGCAGTCTAGTATTGCTTCCTATCCTCACTCATAGCATCCTGGTACCTTTCAGCTTTAACCTCCTCAGAAATTCCTGCACCCCTTATGCACTGTTCACTCTCTCTAAGATGGGCACTGAGGTAGCATATTGGGTTCCCCCCCAGTAGTGGCTGCCCTACCTAAGACACGAGGTTTGGACTCATAATGGCACTTGTTTATCTCTAGAACACTAGAGACAGTACTGTGCAGGACAGGGGACCTGCTGGACATAGCAAGGTATTTAATACAGGAGGTATTAGACAAGCTGCCTACTATCATGTAATTGCAGCTGGGACAGGTACCACAAGGTTTGCTTCCACCATTTCCAGGCACAAATAATAAATAAAAATAAAAAAGGTGTGGGAAATGTCAGCATACATCAGCATGCCATTATGCCTAGCATAGGTGTCATGGCTTTTCCCACACCTTAGATTACAAGCAGCTTTGTTACTCTGGTGATGTCAGTCTCCAAACTTAATGAGCATAGTTTACAAGATGAGATTAGCTTTGACCCTCTGGTGATGTCAGATAGGACGTCTCCAGGCCTGATGAGATTAGTCTGCAGCCCCTCCTTGCTAATCAAATGATAGCAAAACTGACCAAAATTATGACAAAGGGAGGTGCTGGATATTTTCTCTATAAATACAGAAACACAAAAATAGCTCTTTCTCTGTTGATGGGACACTTCCTACTATGAGGCTCTGACCCATACTTCTCTCTCTCTCTCTCTCTCTTCATTCTTCTTACTATGAGACTCTGACACACACTTCCCCCCCCCCCCTCTCTCACACAAACACACATACACATACACAGATGCAGCTCTGTAACAACCTTATAACTTTGTTCTGTACCTATGTAATAAGCCTATTTCTATATAAAACTCTTTTTCCAAGCCACACCAGTTTTGGTTGTCTTATTTGTGCTGCTTACCCTACTGTCTCTGTGAAATGAACCCAGGACCAAATGGAGGGTAGATCCAGGAGATTACAGACCAGAAGATTACAGCCCCTTCCTCCTTTCTCAGTCTCTGGATAACTTTCTACTCTTCCCTGTTTCCTCAGTTCGCAACCTTAGGTTCGTCTTTGACTCCTCTCTCTCCTTCTCTACACACATCCAACTGATAGCTAAAATCTGCCATTTTTTTTCTCTACAACATAACCAAAATTTGCCCTTTCCTTTCTGAACACACTACTAAGACACTTATCCACTCTTTAATCACCTCCCATCTTGACTATTGTAGCCTACACCTTGCTGGTCTCCCTCTGAATCATCTCTCTCCCCTTCAATCTGTTCAACACTCTGCTGCGCGGCTAACCTTCTGCCAGCCTCGTCATGCTCATATTACCCCTCCTTTCAAGTCACTTTATTGGCTCCCTATCCGTTTCCGCATCCAGTTCAAACTTCTCCTGCTGACCTATAATTGCATTCACTCTGCAGCTCCTTACTACCTTTCCTCTTTTATCTCTCCCTTCATCCCTCCTCGGGAACTCCGCTCTTCGGGCAAATCGCTTCTATCTGTGCCCTTCTCTTCTATTGCTAACTCTAGAGTTCGCTCCTTTCACCATGCTGCTCCTTGTGTCTGGAACAAACTACCTAAGTCTGTAGATCAAGTTTCATCTCTGGCCCATTTCAAATCCAGCCTGAAAACGCACCTCTTTGCTGCCGCTTTCGGATCTTGGTTCGCCTAATCTTCTTTTGCTTCCTTAACATTCCCCCTAGATGTATTCTATGTCTACAGCTAATGTGTTGACTGTCTTAACTAGTCCATAAGCTCTGATGAGCAGGGACAGCGTAGTTACTCACCTGTAACATGTGTTCTCTGGGAACAGCAGGAATCAGCCTCACATATGGGTGACGTGGGCACCAACAGAGCCCTCACAGAAGCATACCCCAGCTTTCAAAGAGAGCCTTTGGGAGACTCTACCACACATGCGCACTCCCCTTCCCGCCCAAGGGTGCCATCTTGCTCAGTCAGTTGACATAGCTAAAAAATGGCAAAAATAAAAGATGGTAAAGAAGCAACTCCAAGGAGAGGAGGGAGGGTTGTGAGGACTGATTCCTGCTGTCTCCGGAGAACACCTGTTACTGGTGAGTAACTATGCTTTCTGCGGGAACGAGCAGGAAGTCAGTCCTCACATATGTGACTCCCTGGCTCCAGGCTGCCGGGACCCGAACCACGACAGCACCAACAGCGACCACCAGGGAAGGCCACCAGTTGCAGAAGACAAGTTCCCACCCAGAGACTCCATAACACCCAGCTACCCTCGTCGCTCTTAGGCTACAGAAAACCCATAGCAAAAATAGGGGCTCCCTCACAGGGAGCCGCAAGCAACAGCAATTTAGTCTGTGTGCACAGACCACAGTATGACCCCTCTGTCCGATGAGACCAGCACTCCGGTAGCCTGAACACAGACGGGTCGGAGTTGCCTAAACCCCGAAAAGATTACTGAGCACAGCCTGGCCGAAGGCATTGTCCCATCAGGACTCTCTTTCCAGGCAGTAATGAGCTGTGAAGGTATGAACTGAAGACCAGGTGGCGGCCTGGCAGATGTCCACCATCAGGACAGAGCACAAGTTTGCCACCGAAGCCGCCATAGCCCTGACATGGTGCGCCATGATACGGTCTTCCAGTGGGAGCCTCACCTGCTCATAAGCAAGGGCAATACAGTCCGCCACCCAGGAGGACAACGTACACTTGGTCACCGCCACCTCCAGCCTACTGGGGTCGTAGGAGATGAAAAGCTGAGAAGCTTTGCAGTGGCCCTGAGTGAGTTGGATATAGAAGGGCAACGCCCTTTTACAGTCTGTGATAAGGCAGAAGCCACTGAAAGCAGAAACTTAGAAAAAAAATCTGTTTCTTACAAAACAGATTACTTGCAGAAGATGCAGTTCCCTTGCAGGGCAGCTAGAGGGAGCAGGCATGAACCTACAGAGGCTGAGCTAACACACCCGGGAACTGATTGTGCAGGAGCTAATCAGCTCCACCTGAAGAGTAGCTCAAGGAACTCAGAAGTAAAATGGCTTTATAAGCAGAGAGGCAGCTCAGCAGAAGAGAGCCCGGCCTGGAGGGAGGAAGGAACCTCGGAGGAGAGCCCGGCCTGGAGGGAGGAAGGAACCTCGGAAGAGAGCCCGGCCTGGAGGAAGGAAGGAACCTCGGAAGAGAGCCCGGCCTGGAGAGAGGAAGGAACCTCGGAAGAGAGCTCAGAGGGAGAGAGAGAAAGATACAGACCAAGAAGTGCTGGAGTGAGACCTGGGAGAGTCATACTGGAAAGAGACCCGGTAAGAAGAAATCCCAGAGGCAGTAAGCTCAGAAAGAGAGAGCCTAGCCTGGAGAGAGGTCTATGCTCACCCGAAGGGTCTGTAACAAGATTTAAAAGTACTGGAGAGAAAGTCCTGATAAGAGGATTACTTGTGCTAGAAAGCCAAGAAGCCTGGAGGCTTTATCTGGTCTTCCCAAGCTGCAGAGAAGTACTTTCCAGGAGGATTCCAGAGGGAGTCTACAAGAAAGACCGTGTCCAGAGAGAGGTGCCTGGTTGGGCAAGTACCGGTCACATGGACGTTACAAAGCCAAGGTACAGTGACTCTTTTTGTCTAAAGAGAAACCCAGCAAGCCATTGCCCAGAGGTGTGGGGACAAGCCCTGCTGTTTACTTAAAAGCCCTAGAACAGCCCAGTTGGAGGCTAGGGAGAAGAAACATTGACTTTAAAACCACTGCAGCCAGGGAAAGGTCAATTGCTGAGGGAAGCACAAATGACCCAGAGCCCATGCAGGTGGAATATGGAGATTCAGTTATAACGTCTCAGGAAGATTTAATGGATTGCTCTGTGTATGGCAGGAAGCCTTGAGTCACTCCCTGAGCTGTAATTGTATATGGACAAGCTCTAATATTGTTTTGTTTGTGCGGAGTTTGAGAGAAAAGCTCACCAAAGTTGCTCCAAAGTTGGAAAGCCTGTGTTGTTTTTACAAAGAAGCTGTGAAAGAATGTAACAGTTTATTTGTTCACCTTATGCTTTGGTAGAAGAACCTGACAAGAAGGAAATACTTTCATTTCTCTGTTACCTAGCGAACCTCAGTGCATAAAAGGGAAATAAAAGCCTTATTTACCCTCCATTTTGGCTCACACAACTTATTCTCACAAGGAGGACGACTACAATACCCAGGGTGCATCTGGCTTAAAGAGTCTTTTACCTCCATCAATAATAAAATGCTCAACCTGCCCTTGCAGCCACAGGCCACCAGGGGGGGTTGATGACAAGTCCAAGGTGTGAAGGACTGTCTCCACCCGACTGGAGTGAGGTCTTGAAAAGAAGGTAGGGAGCACCAGTACCTGGTTGAGATGGAAGGGCAAGAATTTGGGGTGCATGCGAAGCACCACTCTGTTCTTGTAGAACCTGGTATAATGCGCCTCTGCTATAAGGGCCTGGAGCTTGCTAACTCTGCGAGCGGAGATAAGCGCAACCAGGAAAGCCACCTTCCAAGAGAGGTAGCGAAGGTGGCAGGTAGCCAGAGGCTCGAAGGATGGGCGAGTGAGCTGCCCCAACACTACGTTGAGGTCCCATTTGATTGCCAGAGGGTGAACCGGGGGCTTCGATAAGAGCAGGCCCCGAAGGAAATGGGTTAAAAACAGTTGGACCAAGAAGGGCTTACCATCTACCAGAAGGTGGTGCGCCACCAGGGCACTCAGGTGCACTTGGACGGAGTTAGGCTTGAGCCTGGACTGAGAGAGGTGGAGAAGGTACTGTAACATCAGAGCCACCAAATAGAAGAAAGGATCAGTCCCATGTTCGGCACACCAAACGGAGAACCTGCACCATTTGAGGGCATAAGCCTGCCTAGTAGAGGCCTTGCGAGAGGCAGCAGAATGTCCTCCACCTCAATTGGAAGGTCGAAAGGGGCCAGAGTCACCATCTCAGCAGCCACACTGTCAGCGACAGGGACCCCAGGTTGGGGTGCAGGAGAGAGTCCCCCTCCTGAGATAGGAGTCCCGGGGCGGTCCACAAGGGGATGGGGGCCTCCACCATCAACTGTAGAAGCAGCGGGAACCACGGCTGCCTGGGCCACCGAAGAACTATCAGGATGAGTGAGGCCCTGTCGCAGAGGGTCCTGAATAAGGTTTTGGTGATCAGCGGCAGCGGAGGGAAGGTGTACTTGAGGCCTTCCGACCATGAGACTAGGAACGCGTCGGCTGCCACCCTAGAGGGGCGGGCGTGCCGGGAGCAGAAGCAGGGCACTGAAACAGGTCCATCACAGATTATTTATTTATTTATTTATTTATTTTATTTAACCAGTTTTCTATACCGCCTTATTCTTCAATCAAAACCGTTTACATTATGAATCACTACAAACAGGTATTGGATACATTCCCTTGTCCCCAAAGGGCTCACAATCTATGTGCACTCAGGGAACAGAGAGTTAAGTGGCTTGCCCAAGGCCATAAGGAGTACCTATAGGACTAGAAACTCCAGTCCCTCAGGCCTGAGATTGCTGTCCTCAGGTGGGACTTGAAGCCCCGGCCCTTTAGTCTGAGGTACCGTCCCCTAACCACTAGGCCACTTTTCCCTCTAGAGCCTGAAAAGCCAACTGGCTACCCTGGGGTCCAGCTGCCACTCGTGCGGATGAAGAACTCTGCTGAGTCTGTTGGCGAGCAGGTTGTCCTGGCCTGGCAGGTACACTGCCCGCAGGAGGATACCCTGTTGGATTGCCTCCTGACAAAGGGTATGAGACCCCGTGCCCCCCCTATTTGTTCACGTAGAACATCGCCACTTGGTTGTCTGTCTGGACCAGCATCAGCTGATGACACAGGTGGTGACAGAAGACCCTCAGGATTAGGTGTATGGCTCGGAGCTCCAGGAGGATGATCTGCTGGGTGTTCTCGTCTGACGACCAGTTGCCTTGAGTGCAGAGATCTCTGCAGTGGGCTCCCCAGCCGAAAAGGGAGTCATCCATGGTGAGGACCCTCGAGTAGCCTGGGGCCTGAAAGGGCAGGCCCGCTCAAGATGCTGGGGCAACTGCTACCAGACCAGGGAGTCCGCCAATTGGCGAGTCACAAACTCTGTCTCGGAGGCGGCCTGTGGCCTGAGACCACTGGTCCCGGAGACACCACTGCGCTGCCCTCATGTGGAGGCGTTTGGGATGATGTGGACCGTGGAGGCTATGTGCCCAAAGAGGCGCAAGAGAAGCCGGGCGGGCACCGAGGGATGATACTGTACGTCTCGAGCTAAGGACCTGAGACGATCGGCTCGGTCCCTGGGCAAGAACGCCTTCGACTGGAGAGTGTCAATCTTTGCCCAATGAATGGGAGGAGGTGAGACTTGAGGTAGTTTATTACAAAGTCCAAGTGTAGCAGACTTTTGTGCATGCAATGGCTTGCTGTGCCTCCCTTTATGAGCCAATCGTCCAGGTAGGGAAAGACAAAGACCCCCTGGAGCCAGAGGAAGGCGGCCACGACTGCCAGGCATTTTGTGAAGACTCTTGGGGCAGAGGGAGCACCCTGTATTGAAAGTGCCTGCCCCCCCACAACGAACTGCAGGTACTGCCTGTGGTTGGGGTGGATGAGGATGTGGGTATAAGCATCCTTGAGGTCTAAGGAGCATAGCCAGTATCCCTGCTGGAGGTATGGCAGCAATGTTCCAAGGGAGAGCATCTTGAACTTTTCTCTCACCAGGAATTTGTTGAGGTTGAACAGGTCGAGGATGGGCCTTAGGCCCCCTGTCCTCTTTAGCACGAGGAAGTATCTGGAGTAGAACCCCTTGCCCTTGAGGTGGTGGGGCACTGGTTCCACCACTTTGTCCTCGAGAAGACCTGCCAACTCCTTCAAAAGAAGGTCCGGGTGGAAGGGAGACCTGAGGGGCTCTCCCCCGAAATAAGGGGGAGGTATCATTGTCAGGTGGAGGAGGTAACCCTCCCTGACTATCCTTAGTGCCCAGGAATCAGTGGTGATGGTCACCCACCTCTGGGCATAGAGGGCCAGAAATCCCCCTGTCAGCTGCTGATCTCCTTGGGGTAGAGAGGCTATGCTAAGAGTCAAAAACTCCCCCCTGGCTGGGCCGGAGCCGGTGCCTGGGGTTTTGGAGCCTTAAGCCTTGTCCCTTGGCCTGCTGACCCTGTTGGGGAGCTGGGGAGGCTGGATAAGGTGGGTAGTTTCTGCAAGCAGCTCCCTTTCTCAGGTAGAAGGGCTTTTTACCCAAGCCCTTCCATCGGTGAGGGGCAACAGTCCTTTTAGAAAGCCTGGTCCTCGTCATGAACTCGGTCTCCAGTTCGGCAGCGTTGACGGTCATGGGTTTGCCAAAGCGATTCTCTCCTTGGCGAGGGACATCGACTAATTTGTCCTGAACCCATTGCTCGAGATCAGACGACTGTAGCCAAGCATGGCAGAGTGCACCGATGCTAGCCGCCGCTACTCGAGCCACCGACTCAAACCCCTCATAGGCCACCCGAGACATGAACTTGGAGCATTCACGGACTGCTTTGGCCAGATTTTTGAATCGCTGCAAAGGTTCCTCGGAGAGACCATCCAAGAACCTGGCGAGTTCCTTCGCCAGACAGCTGGTAGGCCTGGATGCGGCCGAAGAACATTGAGCCCTGGTAGCACTTTCTGCCGAAGGCATCCAGGGTGCAGGCCTCCCTGCCGGGGGGGCACCAAGGAGTGCATCTTCTGGATTTTCAGCCGATGCATGGCCGACTCCACCAGCATGGAGTTATGCGGCAGATGTGAGTTTTAGAAGCCTGGGCTCTGGCAGACTCGATACATTGAGTCGAGCCACTTGATCACCATCGGCTCTGAGGCCGATGTCTCCCACATTCGGAGCATCAGCCATTCCAGGATGGAAGGGATAGCCACCGTGAGCGATTCCCGTAGAGGGGCCTCGTATTGGAGGATTTCCAACTCATTCGCCCAAGGTTTTTCCTCCAACTCGATCGAAAATGCCAGGGCCTTGGACATGTCCTTGACAAAATCAAGGAAACCCATATCCTCAGGCAGGGACCACCGTCGAGGCTCCAAGAATGGGAGAGTCAGATGGGATGTCGTGGTGGTGACGGGTTTTGGGGGACTCCTCGTCTTCCGTCTCCCACTCGGAATAGTTCGTCGAAGACTCGTAGGAGGGCTGCTCTGAGGGCCTCGGGGCTCCCGAAGCCCTGTGGCCGGTGCTCGGTAAACTTGCTGGGGATGACGGCCGAGCAGGACTTGGATCGTGCCCTCGGCCGAGGATCAACTCGAGGCCTAAGGACCTCAAGGATTGGCTCAGCCTCCGGGGACATCTTGGACAAACTGCGCTCCAGGGCCGCCATTCTGGACTCCAGACCAGAAGGCTCTGCAGGCTTTGGTGCAGACACCGAGGGACTCGGGCCCGATGCCGGCTCCCCTGAAGGGGAATCCTCAACGAGGATAGTGTCTGGGGACCGAGGCCGGTCCACGGTTGGATCCTTCCGTGGGACCTTCGCAGGCCGCTCCTTCTCAGATGCCTCAGACGAATGTCTCAGGCTGCGGGGAGCACCCGGCCAGTTGGAACCATCCAAGGACGCCGCCTTCGAGGGTTTCTTCTTCTTCCTGGGTTCCCTCGAGGGAGACCCCCTTTCTGAAGACCTACGACAGGGTTCGGGTTCGGAAGGCTCTGCCTGAGATGATGGGGCCTCAGATGAGGCCCTGGCCTTCGGAGGCACCGGGGACTCGGGGAAAAACTTATCATGCTGTTGACGGCCTAACTGGACATCCTCTTGCAGAGAATGCAGGCTGCCGGGTCATGGTCTGGCCCGAGGCAGCGGAGACAGCAGTCATGTGTATCGGTCAAAGACATAATTTTGGAGCACCAATCACACTTCTTAAAGACACTGGTAGCCATGGGGGGAAAAAAGTACCCCTGCGAGGTTGAAGACTCTCCCGGCTACCAATGGAAGAAAAAGACATGAAGACACCAAGAAAACAAAATAGAGAAAACTACAAAAATAGACCAAATTCAATGCCGAGGCAACGAGGTCGGTAGGTGGGGGAGTGCCGGTGCGATACCAGAAAAGAGTATGAAACTCGGAGAGAAAAATCAACTTTTTCCAGGACAAGCCAGACAAACGCCTGAAGGGCTCCGTGGAAAAAAGGAGACTTAGCAAGATGGCACCCTTGGGCGGGAAGGGGACCACACATGCGTGGTGGCATCTCCAAAAGGCTTTCTTTGAAAGCTGGGGGGATGCTTCCGTGAAGGCTCTGTTGGTGCCAACGTCACCCATATGTGAGGACTGACTTCCTGCTTGTTCCCAGAGAATGCCTTTTACATCTGTCTATGCAGCACTGCACACGTACTGTAGGGCTATACAAATGTTCAGTAGTAGTATCAGAAGAATTAAAACAAATCGAGAAGATATAATACAGGTATTTGACAAACACTTCTGATCCATGACGTCATCTCACAGCACACTTTAGACTTGTTTTTTCTGACTGAAACCTGGTTGAGGGATGGCAAGGAGCCCCTCCTCAATCACTGCCTACCCCCAAGCTATTCTGCCTTATCTACCACCTGCCGGGGTAAAAGTGGCGAAGGAGTTGTGGTCCTCTACCGCTCCTCCCTCCCTCTCCAGGAACAATCCTCTCCCGCTCTTCATTACTCTGAATCTCTGCTCCGTCTAGGTACCTCCCCTCTCTCTACTTTCTTATCTACGCTCCTCCTTTGTCAGCCCAGCTGTGGGAACACTTCCTGTCCACTCTTTCTGAGTGTTCTCTTCTTTACCCTCACCTCCTGATTCTAGGGGATTTCAACATTCACATTGATTCCCCCTCTATCCCCCGGGATCTTGCCTTTCTTACCTTTCTATCTCCTTTCCCACCCACTCAGCTGGTCACTCCCTTGATCTCCTCATCTCCCACGTCACCTCTCCCTTCTTCCCCTCCCCTGATCCGACCACTCCTGCCTTTTCTTTTCCCTCCCCAACCCCCTCCCCCCAAGCTCTCACACTAGTTCTGCCTTAACTCCCTATTCCCGCCGTATCAATGCTAACACCTTTCTCCAGTTTCCCCCCTCTGACATCTTGTTCCCTGCAGACTTTCACCTACTTCTGTCAACGCCCAGGCCCACCTTTGGAACTCTATTCAGCTGTCCTTGACACCATTGCCCCCCTTCAGCCTCGCCCTACTTCTTGTCGCCGCACCCATCACCCTTGGTTCCATTCCAGTCTTTTCCTTCACCGCAGATACCTCCGCCGTGCAGAGCGGCTCTGGCGTAAACATCCCTCCCCCACCAACCTGAACCACTTCCGTCTCTGACATCATCATTATCGCTCTCTTCTTCACTCAGCCAAACAAGAATACTTCTCCAACCTCATTTCCTCCTCTGCCAATTCATCTCATCAACTCTACTCTGTTCTCTGTTCTCTCTCTGCACCCCATTCTGCCCTATCCACCTCCCCCTCCCCCGTTACCCCTGACCCCACTTCCCTAGCCTCCCATTTTTCCACTAAAGTCCTCTCCCTTCGTCTCTCTTTTCCCTCATGCCCCCTCCATTTTTCCCCCCTCCTGTAGCCCCACCCCCCATCCCCTTCCCTCTGCCTCCTCTTCTTCCTCCCCTCCACTTTCTCATCTCTGGTCCGCTTTTGAGCCACTTTCCCTTCCAGTCTTATCCAAAGCCTTCTCTTCCACCCGGAAAACCACCTGTCTTGCCGATCCTATTCCCTCCCAGTGGCTCTTCGAATCTTCCCTAGCCTTTCCCCCCTCATTCTTTCTATCTTTAACTCTAGTCTATCTTCTGGTATCTTTCCTGCACCCTGGAAGCACACTTCTGTCCGCCCTATCCTAAAGAAAGGTTCCTCGGACCACTCCTCCCCTTCCTGTTGGCGCCCCATCTCTAATCTCTCCTTCCTCTCTAAGCTCTTAGAAAAATGAGTTTTTGCCCAACTCTCTTCCCACCTCGAAGCCTCCCTTACCCTTCACCCACAGCAATCTGGTTTCCGCCCCAGTCACAGCACAGAATCTGTCCTCCTCTCCCTTCTCAATGAACTGCATGCTGCTCATGATCATGGTTCTTTTTCCCTCGCTGTCTCCCTTGATCTATCTGCTGCTTTCGACTTGCTTGACCGCCGCACTTTTCTTGTTCGTCTTCAGGATGCCGGCCTCGCCGGCTCGGTACTTCAGTGGTTTTGTTCTTTTCTCTCCTGTCGGTCTTTCTCGGCTCTCTCTGGGTCTACCTCTTCCCCCTCCACTCCTCTCCCCTGTGGTGTCCCCCAGGGATCTGTCCTCGCACTCCTTTTGTTTAACATCTTCCTTGCCCCTCTTACCCTCCTAGTTCACGGCATCTCCGCTTCCTATTAAGCAGATGACATCTTCCTCCTTCACCACACTGACTCCTCTGCCCCTGACATCACTCTCCTTAATACCTGTCTCTCCTCCGTGGCATCATGGCTTTCGTCCAACTTCTTACATCTTGATCTTTCTAAACCTTTGCTATTTGGTTCACGTTTGGAAGCCGCCGCCGCCGCCTCCCTCCCCCCCCCACACATACACACTTGTCCCTATGCTCTCCTCCTCGCCTATTCCTGTTGTTTCATCTCTTTGGTACCTAGGTGTTACCCTTGATTCCTCTCTGTCCTTTAAAGATCACATTTCCTCTGTTGTTCAGCGCTCCTTCTTTTCCCTGAAGCAACTTCGTGCCGTCCGTCCTTTCCTCTCCTCTCCTCCTCTTCCATGACCACACTGCTCCTCTCCCTCATCATATCCTGTCTCGATTACTGCAACGTTTCCCTGGCAGGTCTCCCCCAGTCCCAGCTTCTTCGTCTTCAATGTGTCCAAAATACTGCTGTTTGTATTCTAACCCACGCCTCACGCTTTGATCACGTCACCCCCCTCCTTTTACGTTTGCACTGGCTCCCTATTCTCTTCCAGATTCAATATAAGTTCCTCATCTTCGTTCACAGATCCCTCTACCTTGCCGATCAAGTTCACCTTCACACCCCCCATCGCTCCCTCCGCTCTATTCAAGCCAACCGCATGACCCTTCCCTCTCCATCCCAGGCTCACCTGGAATCCACCCATTCATCTGCTTTCTATTTTCTTGGTCCAAAACTCTGGAACTCGCGCCCTCTGTTTAGAATCTTCCTTCAATACTCTCAAGGTCCAACTAAAAACACACCTTTTTTGTTCTGCCTTCGACCTTATCCCCCCCCCCCCCACCTCTCTCCCCTCCTCCTCACTGATGTACAACTCTGCTGCCTCTTTTATATGTTGTCTTGTATACCCCCTTCTTGATGTATAACTCCTGCTTTCCTTTTTTACCTGTTGTCCTGTCTATCCTTCTCCCTTCCTCTATCATCATCTCCTCTGTCCTGTTTTAACAATTTTTAATGGTGTTCCTTTTCTTTTCTTTGCAGCTTTTAGTTCTGTTTGCAAACCACCCAGATGCTTCTGTTATGGGCGGTATATTAAGTCTTTAATAAACATAAACTAACGAGCAGTAAATCACCTGGACCAGATTATACATCCCAGGGTGCTAAAAGAACTGAAATATGAGATTGTAAACCTACTATTAGTAATCTGTGAACCATCATTAAAATCATCTATAATACCTGAAGATTGGAGAGTGGCCAGTGCAACGTCAATTTTTAAAAAGTGTTCCAAGGATGATCCGTAAACTGTAGACTGGTGAGCCTGACATCAGCACCATGGAAAATAGAGTAGAAGAGTAGTCTAATAGTTAGAGCACTGGCTTGGGGACCAACAGACGAGGGTTCAATTCCCACTAGCGCTCCTTGTGGCCTTGAGCAAGTCACTTAACCCTCTATTGCCTCAGAAGAATCCAAGATATCAATGTTCCTGTTTAATGTACATTACCAAGTTTAAGTTACAATGTAAATAGCTTTGACTAAAGGATAAAGCAGTATAAAAAAAACTGTTAAATAAATAAAATAGTAGAAACAATTATAAGGCATACAATTATTGAACGTGTAGAGTCATGGTTTAATAGGAGAAAGCCAACATGGATTTAGCCAACCAAGGTCTTGTTTCACTAATCTGTTATACAAGGTGTGACAAAAAAGAAATGAGACTGTGGCAGCCACACCCATGACTCAATGCCAATTGGCTAACCGCTTATGTCACTGTGTTATGCAACATCTCGCCACTATTATGCTAAAATATTTTTCATCTCTCTCGCTCTGTTTTTCTTTTTCAGGTTTTTTTTGTAGCACACTGCTCCTTCGCTTTGTCACGCAACTGGAGGTGGCAGAAATATGGAGCAAAGAATCAACTTGAAATTTCTGGTTAAGTTGGAGAAGGGCCCAACTGAGTGTCCCCAACTTCTCCAAAAAGCTTATGGAGAAGATGCAATGTCTAGGCCACGAGTCTTCGAGCGGCACGAACACTTCAAGACTAGCCGCGATGAGGTGGAGGATGACCCCAAGTCAGGACGGCCTTCCACAACAAAGACGGCTGAGAACTTTGACAGAGTGAACCAGCTGGTGCGCAGTGATCGCAGATTGACGGTGCGGATAACAGCTGAGGAGCTCAGCCTGAACAGGGAGTCAGTGTGGACCATCTTGGTGCAGGAGCTGGGGATGCAGGTGGTGTGCACCAAGATGGTGCCCAAGCTTTTATCGGACGACCAGAAGGAGCACCGGGTCAATGTTTGTCGAGACTTGCTAGAGAAGATCGGAGAAGATCCAGAGTTCGTTGGCCGAGTCATCACAGGAGACAAGACTTGGGTCTTTCAGTATGACCCTGAAAACAAGAGACAGAACCTGCAGTGGAAGACTCGAAAGTCACCCAGACCCAAGAAGGCGCGTATGTCCAAATCAAGGATCAAGGTCGTGCTGATCACATTCTTCAAAGACCAAAAGAAGAAGGCCTTCCGCAAAAAACCAAGAGCAAAGGAACAGCGGAGGGCAATTCACCATAGCCAAACAGGGATAGTAGATAAAAATAACTTTATTGGAGACCCAGCTTTACAAGTTTCGGCCAAAGGCCTTCATCAGGGGTCTAAAAAACAGAGACATAATTAAAAACAAAATAAATATTATATAATTAAAAAATAAATTAAAAAACAAATACATAGAGGACTGTAATGATGGATAATTGGAAACATTACCAAATAACCACATAGAAAGTGTGTAAGACACGTCTATGGGGTGGAACAACCACTCTTCCCAATCTAAAACATAATGAAAATACAGAGATAAATGTTAGTGCCTTTAAAATTGCAAAGATTACAACAAAAAAGGAGGGAACCAAGTAAGAAAAAACTACATTTAAAACTATACATAAAATTGGACATATACATAATCATGAATAAAAAACCTTGTATATATGTGTATTGTGGACAGGAGGGAATAACATAGACATGAAAGTACACTTAGAACAAAATGCAATATGTTGTACAGCACAAAAATCTGCAATGAGGGAAGCAGGTAACATATAATAACCTAAAAGTACCATCGAACAAATTACAGGATAGAGCTACATAATACAAATAAATGGACATTTGGTTACAAAAAGAAAAAGAAAACTGAGCAGCATGTCTAAAACCAACGTATACTGTTGGCTGAATAATGCATTGCTTTAGCCTTGTGTATAAATACATATGCTTAAAACATCTAATAGAAATCGACAAAAGTAAACTGTCACTTATTGAAAGTGTATATGCAATGATGAAAGGAGTGGGCTAACAAAGGATAATATATAATGTGTATAATTTGTTTTACAAAAAGAGTGCGAGCCATAAACATGCCATTGAACCACAAGAGACGGAGATATAAGAGACAATTTAAGAACCAAACTGAAATAAGAATGAGAACAGGGTTATACAAGGAAACACACACTATGCCTGCACAAACTGTGAAGGGTGGGAAAAACCGCCGCGCAGGACCATAGTCAACCAACTTGCAAGTATAGATTAACAATTTGTGGGAACACACAAAACTGTACTACTAAAAAAACATAGACAGTGTGTACGAGCACAATGTGTGCAAGCCATAAGTACGTGATATGAAAAAGCGAACCGAGAGCAGTATCGCTAGTAACAGGGGACGGAGATATAACAGATAATTTAAAAGCATAGTGTGACCAAATTAAAACAAAAATAAGAACAAGACTAGTCACCGAAAAGACACACTATGCCTGCACAAACTGTGAAGGGCAGGAAAAGCGCCGCGCGGGACCATAGTCAACTACCTTACAAATGTAGACTAGCAATTTGTGTGAAACCACACATCTATACTGCTAAAGCCACGGACAGTGTGTTCGGACACAATGTGTGCAAGCCATAAGTACGTCGTATGAAAAGGGAAACCGGAGGCAATATCGCTAGTGTGTTAAAAGGAAAATAAAAAACTTTAAATAGATTAAAAGAGGAATGTGTGTACAATATAAAGGGCAAAAGCCACATAAAAAATAATTTAACAGGCGGTATAAAATCGCAATAAATAAGGATAAAAATAAAAGTAAAAAGAAAAGGACATGCAGCACTTGAAGAAAGAGTAGTTACTCACCTGTAACAGGTGTTCTCCAGGAGCAGCAGGAATCAGTCCTCACATATGGGTGACGTCGGCGCCGACGGAGCCCTCGTGCGGAGCATTTCCCCAGCTTTCAAAGAAAGCCTTTGGGAATTGCAGCGCGCATGCGCGGTCCTCTTCCCGCCCAAGGGTGCCATCTTGCTCAGTCTAATGACATAAATAAATAAATACTCAAAACCCAATCGCACACATTCAATTATCTATAACCCCAAACCAAAAAAATGTGTGTAGTGTATATTCAAATTTTTGTCGGAACTATTGCCATGAGGGTACACACCCTCCCGTAGCAATAATGTTCCTTTTTTTCTTTATGTAAAAAGAGGGAGCACGACCCTCACCCACCCTAAAAAGATATCAAAATCATGATAGGGTACAAACTCGGCCTCAAGTCCATCTCCCCAAAAAGGATGAAAACAGCCTCCATTCACTTGGTACACTTATCTTTAAACGGATGACTCACGAAGTATCCAACGGTCACCCGACAGTGCAACCCATCAAGGTATATTGGAGGACCACTGACATCAATCGTTCTTCGTAGAAATTGCAACCAGTTGGCAAACTGCTTATAATGACCCAACGTTGTGTTTCGGGCTCCTGAACCTCACAGCCCTTCTTCAAATTCACTTTGCAATGTCAATGTCAGTCTAATGACATAGCTAAAAGACAGCAAAAAATTAGTAAAAACAAATCATATGACTGCAACTCCAAGGGGAGGAGGGAGGGTTGTGAGGACTGATTCCTGCTGCTCCTGGAGAACACCTGTTACAGGTGAGTAACTACTCTTTCTCCAGGAACAAGCAGGAAGTCAGTCCTCACATATGGGACTCCCAAGCTCAAGGCTACCGGAGACCCCAAGCGGAAAAATGAGCTCCCTCTAGCTCGTCAGCACAGAAGGAAGGAATCTTCTCTGAAAACGCCCCCGACCGGTAGCCCAACACCAGGGCTGGAGGGTAGGAGTTGCCTAAACCCCAAAGAGATTATGGAGTACTGCCTGACCAAAAGCACTGTCCCTGCGGGACTCCCTCTCAAGACAGTAATGTGCCGCAAAAGTCTGGCTTGAAGACCAAGTAGCAGCCCGGCAGATGTCTGCCAACGGAACAGAGCGGAGATGAGCCACTGACGCAGCCTTCGCCCTGACACGATGAGCCGTGACTCGACCCTGCAACGAGAGGCCGGCTGCCCCATAAGCCCAGGCGATTCAGTCAGCGACCCAGATGGACAACGTACGCTTGGAGACAGGTAGCCCCAACTTATTGGGATCAAAAGAAACGAAAAGCTGAACAGCCTTCCGATGCTCCCGCGTACGGTCAAGGTAAAAGGATAACACCCTCCTACAGTCCAGGGTATGCAAGACCATCTCAGCCTGGTTGGCATGTGGCCTGGGAAAGAAGGTCGGAAGAACCACCTCCTGATTGAGGTGAAAAGGTGAGACAACTTTAGGAAGAAACTTAGGGTGAGTCCGGAGGACTACCCTATTCCTGTAGAACCTAGTGTAAGGAGGATCAGACACTAGTGCCTGCAGTTCACTCACTCGCCTAGCAGAGGTGAGAGCTACCAGAAATAAAGTTTTCCAGGAGAGAAAATGGAGAGGGCAGGTAGCCATAGGTTCAAAAGGCGGACAAGTAAGCCGCTGTAAGACCACATTCAGATCCCACTCAGGGGCCGGTGGACGCAAAGGAGGCTTAAGCAGAAGAAGGCCCCTGAGGAAACGAGCCACCAAAGGGTGGTTGGAAAGAGGCCTGCCGTCCACCGGCGAGTGGTGTGCTGAGAGAGCACTAAGGTGAACTCGGACAGAGTTAGACTTAAGGCCCAGATTGGAGAGGTAGAGCAAATATTGCAGTACAACCGCTACCGAGCACGAGAAGGGATTCTCGCTGTGCTGAACACACCATGTGGAGAATCTACGCCACTTAAGAGCGTAGGATTTCCTGGTGGATGAACGCCGAGAGGCCAAGACTACATCTTCCACCTCTCGAGGTAGTAGTAGGGGAGCTAGAACTACCCTTTCAGCAGCCAGGCCATCAGATGAAGGGACTGGAGGTTGGGGTGCAAGAGAGTCCCCTGATCCTGAGACAGGAGATCGGGTTGAAACCCCAGAGGAATAGGCGTGTCCACCGCCAACTGTAGCAGAAGCGGGAACCACGGTTGCCTCGGCCACCTGGGGGCTATGAGAATCAAGGAAGCCCTGTCCCTGAGGACTTTGAACAGCGTTCGGGACACTAGTGGTGTGGGAGGAAACGCATACAGCAGGCCTGTGGACCACAAGATCAGAAACGCATCCGCTGCCACTCTGAGAGGATGCGGTTGCCTGGAGCAAAATCTCGGGAGTTGCCAATTCAGAGGACTGGCGAAAAGATCCATGGTGGGGAGTCCCCACTTGAGAAAGACCTGCTGAACCACCAATGGGTTCAATCTCCATTCGTGTGGTTGCAGGATCCTGCTTAGCCTGTCTGCCAGGCAATTTTCCTGACCTGGAAGGTAGACAGCCTTGAGAAGGATTCCGTGATTGACAGCCCAAGAGCACAGTCGTTGTGCCTCCTGACAAAGAAGGAAGGAGCCTGTGCCCCCTTGTTTGTTCACATAGAACATGGCAACTTGATTGTCCGTCTGGACCAGTACAGACTGGTGAGAGGCGAGGTGGGAGAAGGCTCTCAGAGCTAGGCGTATCGCCCGTAGCTCCAGGAAGTTTATCTGTTGAGTAGCCTCCCAAGGGGTCCATAGACCCTGAATACATGACCCTTGGCAATGTGCTCCCCAACCGAGAAGAGAGGCATCTGTTGTCAGCACCTGAGTATGCAGAGGGGATTGAAAAACCACTCCGAGCACCAGATTCGGAAGATGAAGCCACCATTGCAGAGAGGAGACCAGGAGGTCGGATATCTTCACTAAGTCCGCTAGGCCCCCTGTGGCTTGATGCCACTGAGTGCGAAGGCTCCACTGAGCAGGCCACATGTGCAGGCGGGCATTGGGGGTGACATGAACCGTGGAAGCCATATGTCCGAGGAGCCGCAGGAATTGCCTGGCAGAGACCAGGGAATTGCTGCGAAACTGGCTGGCCAGATCCATTAGCCTGTGGGCCCTGTCCAGAGGCAGAAAAGCCTTTGCTTGAAGAGTGTCTAGTCTGGCCCCTATGAACTCTAAGTTCTGGGACGGGAGCAAAGTGGACTTTGCGAAGTTTATGACAAACCCCAAGTGCTGAAGCAGAGCCACAGTGCGAAGGGTGGCCTGGTTGGCCTCTTGGGAAGATTGGCCCCTTGTGAGCCAGTCGTCCAGGTACGGAAACACAAAGAGACCCTGAAGCCTCAAGCCACCACTGCCAGGCACTTGGTGAACACCCTGGGAGTGGAGGACAGGCCAAAGGGTAGTACTCTGTACTGATAGTGGTGTCCTCCCACAACAAACCTGAGATATTGTCTGTGATCTGGATGGATAAGAATGTGAGTATACGCATCCTTTAGATCTAAGGAGCATAGCCAGTCTCCCTGCTGGAGGTAGGGCAGCAGGATTCCAAGGGTACTTCAGACCGGAAGGTCGGGGGTTCAAATCCCACTAGAGGACAGCAACCTTGGGCCGGAAGGACTGGGGTTTCTAGTCCCACAGGTGCTCCTTGTGGTCTTGGGCAAGCCACTTAACCCTCCATAGCCCATGTTCCCTGTAAAAATAGTTATCTCCAAGTTATAATGCCCTGTTCAATGTAATTTCAGTTTGTTCAATGTAAACCGCACTGATGCAGAATAGCGCGGTATATAAGAGAATGTAAATAAATAAATAAATAAATAAGCATCTTGAACTTTTCCCTCTCCAGGAACTTGTTGAGGTTTCGCAAGTCTAGGATGGGTCTGAGGCCTCCTGTTCTTTTTGGTACCAGAAAGTACCTTGAGTAAAAACCGTGCCCTCTCAGGTGGGGGGGCACCGGTTCCACAGCCTGATGCTTTAGCAGACTTGCTAACTCCTGAAGGAGCAGGTCCCTGTGCAGAGGGGGTCTTGGAGGCTCCCCTGGAAAATAGGAGGGAGGTACCTGGTGAAAATGGAGAAGATAGCCTTCTTGGACTATATGAAGAACCCAGGTATCTGATGTGACGGCTGACCACCTGTGGGCAAAGTGGGCCAACCGGCCTCCTGTGCTGAGAGAAGCCAGCTGAGGAGAAGAGGCTATGCTGTTTGAGTCAAAAACCCCCACCCTGCTGAGCAGGGGCCGGTGTTGGAGGCTTGGGGGTCTTCTGCTTACGGGGCCCTTGACCCTGCCCCTTGGCCTGCTGACCCTGTTGGGGAGCTGTAGAGGCCTGGTAATGAGGATATTGTTTGTAGGCAGATGACTTCCTCGGGTAAAAGGTCTTTTTTCCCGAGCCCTTCTTCTTCTGAGAAGGGGCAGAGGTTTTCCTGGAAAGCCTAGTCCTGGTCAGAGTCTCGGTCTCGAGTTCTGCAGCCTTTTCAGCCATGGGTTTGCCAAAGAGGTTTTCACCTCGGCAGGGGACATCGACCAACTTGTCCTGGACCCATGGCTCGAGGTCGGATGACTGTAGCGAAGCCTGTCGGCGGGCACCGATGCCGGCCCCGGCTACTCGGGCCGAAGCCTCGAAGCCATCGTAGGCTGCTCGAGAGATAAACTTCGAGCACTCCCGAATACCGGTGGACAAGGCCTGGAACCTCTGCAAAGGTTCCTCGGAGAGACCAGCAGAGAACCCGGCAATCTCCTTTGCCAGGTCTCGGAGGTACATGCCCATGTAGAGCTGGTAAGTCTGGACACGGCAAGCAAGCATAGAGCCCTGGAAGCACTTCTTACCGAGGGCATCCAGGTTCCGGGCCTCCCAGCCGGGAGGCACCGAGGAGTGCATCTTCTGACTTTTCAGTCGATGCATGGCCGATTCCACAACCATGGAGTGGTGCGGTAACTGTGCCTTTTGGAACCCGGGGCTCTTGCGGACTCGATAGATGGAATCGACCCGCTTGCTTAACACCGGCGTCGAGGCCGGGGTCTCCCACATGCAGAAGAGCAGCCGCTCCAGCATCAGAGGAACCGGAACAGTAAAGGCCTCCTTTGGGGGAGAGTCATACTGGAGGGCCTCGAGCTCCTCGGCTCGAGGCTCCTCCTCGGGATCCGCGGGGAAGGTCAATGCCTTGGCCATATCCTGCACGAAGTCCGAGAACCGGGTATCCTCCGGTGGGGATCGTCTCCGAGGTTCGGACTCGGGCGAGTCCGATGGGACACACCGAGTCCGATGAGTGTCGGGTGACTCTTCGTCCTCCGTCTCCCAGCCCTACTCCTCGGAGGAGGAATCGAGCGGCTCCTTTGGGGCGGGCACCGATGCCCTCCGCCTCGACGCCGAGGGTACCGGCGTCGACGACCTCGGCCCCAAACGGGAGATCGAGGGAGACCGTGGCCGAGGATCGACTCGAGCCCGCATGGACTCTAGGATCGGCTCGGCCTCCGGGGTTGACTTGGACGTCGAGGTCCCGGTGGTCGGGGCAGATGCACCGGTGAGACCGGCGATCAGTGCCCGCTGCTGTTCCATGAAGGCAGAGAAGCTGCTCTCCAAGGCCGTCAACCTGAGTCCGAGCTCAGGAGACCCAGCAGCCCCCGACTCGGGCCCCGACGGCGGCTCCCTCGGAGGAGAGTCCACGAGGACAACAGCACTTACGTGTCCAGGAGATTCCATCTCGACACAAGCTTGCTTGGCAGGCCTCTCCGACTCCGAAGACCCGGGACGGCTATCGGGACTATGCGACCTGGCCCTCGAGGAACCAGGAGCGTCCACCGACATCGCCCTCGCGGGTTTCTTCTTCCTGCGATGTTCCCGCGAAGGAGACCCCTGCTCAGAGGAACCCCGACGCTGCTCAGGGCCGGAGTCCCGAGACGTCGAGGCCTCTGACGAGGTCCGGGCCCGGCCGGACGCGGAGTCAGAAAAAATTTGATCCTTCTGGTGCTGCCGACTCCTCAAGGCCTTCGAGGACATTTTGCCACACGGACCACAGATCATCGGGTCATGATCGGGTCCGAGGCAATGGAGGCAGCGGTCGTGTGTGTCGGTAAGAGACATAAGTTTCTTACACTGATCACATTTCTTAAACCCGCTGGTAGCCATCAGGGGAAAAAGGGCCCCTGCTAGGTCAAAAGACCGGGCTGCCAGGGAAAAAAGAAAAAAGGCGCGAACGCCAGTCACAAAGGACAAAAACCAAAAAATAGAGAAAAGGATTCGATACCGGCGTACCGGTCCGAGTGGGAAAAGGATCCGGCGTCGAACCGGAGAAAAAAGAGAAAAATCAACTCTTTCCTCGGGGAAAAACGAACTACGTCCGTCGGGCTCCGCGGAAAAAAGAAGACTGAGCAAGATGGCACCTTTGGGCGGGAAGAGGACCGCGCATGCGCGCTGCAATTCCCAAAGGCTTTCTTTGAAAGCTGGGGAAATGCTCCGCACGAGGGCTCTGTCGGCACCAACGTCACCGATATGTGAGGACTGACTTCCTGCTTGGTCCTGGAGAAAGCACAGTACCTGCACAGACTGTCAGAAGCGGGAAAACGCCACGCAGGAGCATACGAGACTTACTTGAAGAGAGGGAGGCTCCTTCCACTGATGATGTAGACTCATCAAAATGAAAAACCGCATAAAAACCTGATTGATAAAAGAAATGATGCATACAAAATAACCATAAATAAAAGAGTGTATTGCATTAAAAAAGGCATAAAAGAAGACATATAAAAAAGCTGTCAAAAACGAGAGGACCCCACAAGGGGACATGGGTACCAAATATAAAAGATGAACAAAGAAAAAAGCTCACACTTATATTGTAAAATAGGGTGCAATAAAAACCGCTAGCAGCCCAGTGGGCAGGAAGATACTAACTAAAAAGAAACTGACTAAAATGAAATTAAAAGATATTACAAGACAGAACTACTTATCTCACAATGATGAATCATATGTGTAAAGCACAGTTACTTACCTGTAAAAGGTGATCTCTGGGAACAGCAGGAATAAGTCTTCACATATGGGTTTCGTCGGTACCGACGGAGCCTGCGCGGGAACGCTCCCCACCATCCAATCAGAAAGCCTTTGGGAGCATCCCACAGCACCTGCGTGCTGCCTTCCCGCCTTTCCCAACTGTCTCTCCTCAGTTGAGTTTTATAGCTGAGACAAAGAGAGAGAGAGAGAGAGAGGGAAAGGAAAGATAGAGAGATACAACTCCTAGGGGAGGTGGGTGGGTTGTGAAGACTTATTCCTGCTGTTCCCAGAGATCACCTGTTACAGGTAAGTAACTGTGCTATCTCCAGGAACAAGCAGGAATGAGTCTTCACATATGGGGACTCCCTAGCTTTAAATGCCAGGGAGAGACCCCAGAAGTTGTGTGTCCCTGGGACAGGGCTCCACTTCCCCCCATGGATCTCTGGCATCCCATCAGGGATGGTGGGTAGGAGTTGATTAAGTATGGAACAGGTGTTTGAGAACAGCCTGACCAAACAAGGCATCCTGGCGGGAGTCCTTGTCCAAGCAGTAATGGGCTGTGAAGGTATGAACCGAGGCCCAAGTGGCTGCTCGACAGATGTCGTCAATAGACACAGAGTTCAGATGAGTCATTGAGGCTGCCATGGCTCTCACATTGTGAGCTGTGACATGGCCCTCCAGAGAAAGGTTCTTACTCTGATAGGCGAAGGAAATACACTGAGCAATCCAGTTAGATAGTGTTCTCTTGGAGACTGGTAGTCCCAAATGAGAAGGATCAAAGGCAACAAAGAGCTGAGAGGACTTTCTATGTTGCTGTGTCCTCTGTAAGTAAAAAGCCAGAGCTCTTTTACAGTCCAGGGTATGAAGATTCCTCTCTGCACTTGATGCATGAGGTCCTGGAAAAAAGACAGGCAGGTAGACCTCCTGGTTGAGGTGAAAAGGCGAGACCACCTTAGGCATAAAGTGTGGATGAGTCCTAAGGACTACCTTGTCATGATGGAATCTTGTATAAGGTGGATTAGCTACGAGTGCTTGCAATTCACTAATACGACGTGCTGATGTGATTGCAATGAAAAAGATAACTTTCCAAGAAAGGTATTTCAAGGAGGTGGTAGCCAAAGGTTCAAAAGGCGGCTTCATAAGCTGACCAAGAACCAGGTTCAAGTCCCATGCCACCGTAGGTGGTCTAATGGGAGGCTTTGTTAAAAGGAGGCCTCTCATGAACCTTGCTACAAGAGGATGAGAGGAAATAGGTTGTCCATTTAGAGGCTTAAGGGAAGCTGCAATAGCACTCAAATGGACCCTTACTGAATTTGTCTTAAGGCCTGCATTAGACAGATGGAGGAGATACTCCAGCAAAGATTCCAGAGATATGGCAAGGGGGTTAAGACCCTTCTCAGAGCACCAAATAGTAAATCTCTTCCACTTGGAAGCATAAGAACGTCTAGTGGAAGGTTTTCTGGAAGCATAAAGAACATCTTTCACCCTGTTGAGAAAGATTAAGATCTTGGAGATCTAGGCCTTCAGCAACCAAGCCCTGAGATGCAGAGACTGGGGATTGGGATGCCATAACTTTCCGTCCTCTTGAGATAGGAGATCTGGAGCAGACCCTAACTCCAGGGAGGGAGCTTGAGAGAGATGTAGAAGCAGAGGGTACCACACTTGCCGTGGCCAATGTAGAGCTATGAGAATCATGTGGCCTCTGTCCCTCTGAAGCTTGAACAGGGTTTTGGGAATTAGGGGAATGGGTGGAAAGGCATACAGGAAGTCTTGACCCCAGTGAAGGAGAAAGCATCCCTTGCCTGAGCTCCCTGAGCCGGAGTTCTGGAACAGAACCGGGAAAGTTTGGCATTCCACGGACTTGCAAAGAGGTCTATGTCCGGGGTTCCCCAAATCTGAAAAATCCTGGCCACCTGGTCCACATGTAGGGACCACTCGTGTGGAAGCAGAATTCGACTGAGCCTGTCTGCCCAAGAGTTTTGAACGCCTGGAAGATAAACTGCCAGAATATGAATCTGATGCTCTCTGGCGAGGGCCCACAGTCGCAAAGCTTCGTTGCAAAGCGACAGAGAGCCAGTTCCGCCCTGCTTGTTCACATAGAACATGGCTACCTGATTGTCCGTATGGATAAGGAGTGTCTTGCAGCAGAGCAGGGTGTGGAACACGCGCAGAGCAAGGAAGATTGCTCTGAGCTCCAAGAGATTGATATGTAGACAACTCTCCTGTGGGGACCAGATGCCCTGGGTGGAGAGGTCTTGCAGATGAGCTCCCCACCCTATTGGAGAAGCATCTGTTGTAAGAGTTGCTTGGGGTTGAGACTGCTGAAAGGGGGACCCCAGCAACAGGTTTTGAGGGGACTTCCACCACTGGAGGGACAAAATGAGGCGACTTGTGTTTGCTATTTTGTCTGACAGGCAGTCTAATGCCTGGGTCCACTGGGTGGATAAAGTCCACTGAGCTGCCCTCATGTGAAGGCGAGCATATGGTACCACATGCACGGTGGATGCCATGTGGCCTAGTAACTAACATCTCTCGAACAGTTAAGTGGGGCTTCAACTCTGCTTGAGAAGCTAACTGCACCAAGCGAAGGCAACAGGCCTGGGGGAGATAGGCCCTTGCCCTTGTGGTATCCAGCAACGCCCCTATAAACTCCAGGGACTGAGTAGGTGTTAAATTGGATTTTGGGATATTTATTATCAGCCCTAAATACTGAAGGATACCCATTGTGCAGGTTAGAGAACTCTTGGCCTCTGACTGAGTGGGAGCGCGAATGAGCCAGTCGTCCAAATAAGGCAATACGAATATTCCCAGAGTGCGCAGAAATGCAGCTACCACTGCCATGCATTTTGTGAACACTCTTGGTGCAGAGGCCAGACCAAAAGGGAGCACTCTATATTGATAGTGCTTCTCTTGAAAAAGGAACCGAAGGAACCTTCTGTGAGTTGGATGGATGAGAAAATGGGTGTACGCATCCTTCAGATTTAGAGAACAAAGCCAATCCTGACTCTGAAGGTATGGCAGCAGAGTTCCCAGAGAAATCATTTTGAATTTTTCCTTGACTAGGAATCTGTTCAATTCTCTGAGACCTAAGATGGGTCTGTAGCCCCCTGTTTTCTTTGGAATAAGAAAATAGGGGGAGTAGAAACCTGTGTCCTGTTGTTGAAGAGGCACTTCCTCTATTGCCCCCTGGGCGAGAAGGGTGGCAATCTCCTGCCCCAACAGGTTGAGGAGGGAGGTTGGAGAATTGAACTGGTGCACTCTTGTGTGAGGGGGTAAGCTTGAAAAATGAAGTTTGTACCCCTCTTTTATGATGGAGAGTGTCCAATGCTCTGCTGTAATTTGTCCCCACCTGGGAGCAAAATGACATAACCTTCCTGGAATGGTGGAAGGCTCTGGTCCTTCCAGAGCCAGGAAGGCTAAGTTCTCTAGTGGAAAGTCAAAGGCCCTGAGGGGGCTGAGGTTGCTGGGCTGGAGGAGGCCTAGCAGCCTTTGCTTTGTTCTGTTTGGATGATTGCTGACGTTTGGTAGGGAACTGAGCTGCAGAAGATGCCCGCTGACCATAAGCAGGATAAAATCTTCCCTTTTTAGAAAAAGGTGCTTTTTTGAACAACCTTTTCTGAACAGGAGCAGCTGTAGCCTTGGATAGTCTATCCAAGGCAGAATTTTCAGCATCCATTTGATTGGCCTTTGCTTGCCAATCTTTACCAAACAGGTTTTCACCTGTACAAGGGATATTTCCCAATCATCTTGTACCCAGATCTCCAAATCAGATGCTTGAAGCCAAGCAATTCTACGTGCACCTATGGCAATAGCGGAGGCTCTGCTTACACATTCAAAGGACTCGAAAGCTGCACGGTTGGAGAATTTGGAGATATCTTGGGCATGTTTGAGCCAAGTGAGAAAGTCCTGTCTTTTATCTTCAGAAATGAAAGGACTTAAAGTCTGCAAATGATCAGTGACTTCTTTTAGGAACATTCCCATGTAAAGACTATATTTATTTTTTATTTATTTATTTATACACATTTATATACCGCATCTTCCAGAGTTCAGTTGCGGTTTACAGTGAACAACAATTAACAAAGCAAGTTTGTTTTACAAGGAACGTCATATTATAAGTATACTGATTAACAGAATATAATTTACAAGGAACGTCATATTATAAATATAATGCTTAACAAAACAGTATATGTATTGAGGAGCAAAGAAATTAACTAGACAGAATATATTGTCTAAACAATGTGAGATAATTCAGAACAGAATAAACTATATACATGTATATATATATATATATATATATATATATATATGGAAGTGTAAGGACCTAAGATGTGGGATCATCGAAAGTGTTTAACTAAATGTGCTATCTGAGTGAGTTGAAGGATTTTTATTTGAAGCAGTCGTATATCTGTTTAGCCTTTGTCTAAAGCGGGTGGGGGATTATCTTTGTTATAGTGTTTGGTGAACAGATAAGTTTTCAATTTTTTGCGGAATTCCATGATCTCAGTTAGTGTTCGTAATTCTTCTGGGAGGGAATTCCAGATGGTTGGGGCTATGTGAGAAAAGGCTCTGTTGTTTGTTGATTTATGGGCTCTTGTGTAATCTTTCGGAATCTTTAATTTGTTTAATTGTCCTTTTCTGTTTGTAGGCTTAGATGGTTCTTTGTGTATTAAGGTACATAGCGTAGTTGGAGCCATATCATATAAGGCTTTGAATGAGGTTATAATTGTTTTGTAAATTATCCTGCTTTGAATTGGTAGCCAATGGAGGGAAGCTAGTATTAGTGTTATGTGTTGGAGTGAGTTAACTTTCAATATAATTCTAACAGCTGCGTTTTGTGCTAATTGCATTCGTTTGGTGTTTTGTTTTGATATGCCTATTAGTATTAGATGGGCAAAGTCAAAATGAGGAGTTATGGTGGCCTGAATTATGTTGATAAAGTCTTGTGCGAATACTAGAGGACATAGTTGTTTGAGGGTTTTGAGTTTGAAGTAAATTTTCTTTATAGTATTGCTAATGTGAGTTTCCATCGTAAGGTGTGTGTCAATTATAATGCCTAGATATCGTATTTCATTTTTTATTTTAATTTCTTGGTTTTGAAGTCTTATGTGGGAATTAATTTTTGCAGCAAGCATGGAAGCTTGGAAGACTCTACGTCCAAAAGCATCCAGGGTTCTACATTCACGTCCTGGAGGATTAGAGGCATGTCTTTTGGCACTTCTAATCTTCCTAATAGCAGACTCAACCACAATAGAGTGGTGAGGAAGCTGAGTTTTATGGAAACCAGGACAAGGAGGGACACGATACATGGTATCTAACCTGCGAGAATGAGGAGAGGTGGTAAGAGGTGCTTCCCACATGCTCAACATGAGATCATACAAAATCTCATGAACAGGCAAGGTAGCTGCCTCCTTAGGAGTTTTAGGATATTGTAAAATATCTAACTCCTTGGCTCTGGGTTCTGTCTCAGGGGCCACCGTGATGGATAGGCCCCGAGCTGTCCGGATGCTCTTGCAAAGCTCGATACCCGTACCGACCGGGATTGGTATCAGGAATAACCGGTACCGGAGTATCGGTACAGGAGGGCTTCAGAGGACAGAGTACCAGCATAGCGGACACCGAAGCCGATGTCGATGCCATCGGACCCGGGATTGGTACCGATGGCGGTGCTAGAGCTGGTACCGGTGAAGTAGTCTGTTGCAGTACCAGGGGCGTCGATGCCACAAGGAAAGCCGCCAGACTGCGTTCTATGGACAGAATCCTCTGATCCATCGACGACGCCAATGCTTGGAAGTCGATACCGGGGGAAGCCACCGGTACCCCAGAGCATGGCACCAGGTGATCTGTCGAGGCCACGCCATCGAGATCATCCTGGAACCCCGATGATGATGCTTTAGAGGCCGAAGCCTCCCGCCGGGATAATTTTGCCGGTGCAGAATCCTTGAGGGCAACGCCAGAGGCATCTCGATGCTTAGAAGGAGATCGACCCTTCGAGGACCGGCTGGATTTATGTTTAGTTACCTGAGATCCATGTGAGGAAGAAGCAGCCCTGGAAGACGTCGATGCCACCGAAGCCGCATCAGAGGGAAACAGGGTACTGAGCTTGGCAGCTCGGTTCTGCCGACCTCTTTTAGACATCATAGAACAGGACATACAATCTGTGATGGAATGGTCAGGACCTAAACATTTTAGACACCAGTCGTGGGTGTCGGTGACGGAAATGGTACCGCCACATTTTGTGCACTTCTTAAACCCTGAGGCAGGCTTTTCCATGTTAAGGAAAAAAGGTTTTGGGCCTAAGGCCCAAAACGCAAGTGCACCTGAAGAAAAAAGAACAAAGAAAAAAGTTTTGTTTTTTTTTTAAAAAAAAGAAGAAAAGATAGACCGGCGGTACTGGTAGAGCGTCGAAGAAGGCAGACGCGACACAAAAGAAATAAAGAAAAAATAAGGAATTTCTTCTGCGGCGACAGGAAGACGACCTGCTGGCTCCGCGGAAAAAGAAGAACTGAGGAGAGACAGTTGGGAAAGGCGGGAAGGCAGCACGCAGGCGCTGTGGGATGCTCCCAAAGGCTTTCTGATTGGACGCTAGGGAGCGTTCCCGCGCAGGCTCCGTCGGTACCGACGGAAACCCATATGTGAAGACTCATTCCTGCTTGTTCCTGGAGATACATAGGAACAAGAGGAACAAACCGGGGTGTGGGCAAAAAGAACCGGTGAGGGGGAGGATCTCAGGAACAACGATTGGCAGGAAAATGTAATATGTATGAACTGTGTGGAAGGGGATGTGAAAAAAAGGGGGGTGATGATTAATAAATGATTATGACAATTCAGAGTCGTGTGATGAATATTGAGAACAAGAAAAAGACTGATCGCACCGCATTTAAAAGTAACAATAAGATATGTCTGAAAAACAATAAAAGTGGTCAAGCGAATAAAAAGCAAATTACAAATTGTGTAAAATAAATATTAGAAGTGGAGACCATTAAAAAAGGGCCATTAGAATGAGAATTACATAAGAGAAAGGTTCAAAGGAACATATTGTATTCAATTTCTTTGTTCAATCCTCTGGGGATGACTGTGTCAAATAAAAATATAAACCTTTGTTCTTCTTGGGTCAACCTGCGGTTCAAATCACCCCCATGGGGGGAGGGAAAAAGCTTCTTGATGACAAAAAAACTAATATCGTCAATTTCATGCTGGAATTGGACCCAGTGTTGAACAAGTGGGGCTGTAATGATGCGTCTTTTAATACAGCTTTTGTGTTCTTGGATACGTGTTTTAACGGCACGAATAGTTTTGCCAACGTTCAAAAGAGAACAGGGACAAATGATAACATACACAACATGTGTGGACAGACAGTTGGTATAGGCGTGCAATTGATACGAGACTGTGTGTTAGTGCCAGGATGTGTGAAAGAGCCTTTTAATGTAATAGTATGTCTACATTCTTCAACCAGAAGGGAATGGTCCATCATGAGTTTGTACCTGAGGGTCAGACAGTCAACCAGCTCTTCTACCAGCAGGTCCTCAATAGCCTCCATGACTGGGTTCAGCACAGCAGGCGGGCTCTGTGGAGACACAAGTCGTGACTACTCCACCACAACAATGCAACCGCACACATCGTGCTCAGTGTGAGGCAGTTCTTGGCCAACAAACAGATCACAGCTCTCGACCACCTTCCTTATTCCCCAGATCTCGCACCGTGCGACTTCTGGCTCTTCCCCAGGTTGAAGACAGTGATCAAAGGAACTCATTTTGCCTCTGTAGGAGATACCAAGGCCACTGTGACAATGGAGCTGAGGGACCTCAAGGAGGAGGACTTTATCGAGTGCTTCCGTACATGGCAGAAGTGAATGCATAAGTGCATTAACTCGGGGGGGGGGGGGGGGTGGATTACTTTGAAGGGGACAAGGCATAATTTCTCTGTAGGTTTTGTAATAAAACATTTATGGCACAGTCTCGTTTCTTTTTGTCACACCTCGTTTGTGGGTTTTGTTTTGTTTTTTTAACTTTTTATGTAACCAGTCAGGCAATACACTCCGGACTACAAAAGAAACATAACTCATCTTGTACAAAGGATGACTGGTACTAAAAGTCAAAGAAACAATGCAAAAAATCCTCCCACTGAACATATATCCCCAATGCACAAGGATCATATAGGCAATCCAAAATGTAGCTGAACATATACAAACCTTTACCTACCCAATCTCCCCTCCATTTCCAATATTTTTCCCAAACAATATTATATACATTCAATTTCCCCACAGCAGTCAGAACAGTCGCTCCAACAGAGCAATCTTGGACACTTGCTGAAGCCATAGCACAAATGAAAGAACCTCCTTCCAATGAGCCGCAATCGTAAATTGGGCCGCCAACAGCAGCTAGCCTAACCAAAGCCTGCTCCTCCCTTGACAAAGCAACATTCTGCCAGTAGCTCACCAGATACATCAAAGATGCCAACGTTACCCACTCCCCAACATCTCGATGGCTCCTTGCATCCTCCGCCAAAAGGATACCACAAAAACGTACAAGTCCACCACATGAGAAAAAAGTCCTGAGAACCCGCATCCCTGCCAACATCTCCCCGATTCAGTAAACCTGAAGCAACAACCATACCATGAGCTCCACCCACCTAACGCACTTGGACACCGAGTAGGCATTCGCCCAGATCACATCCCAATCAGATTCTTCCAACTTCTCTTGCAGATCCACATTCCAGTGCTCATAAACCCGCTGCAACTGTAGAGAAGGAGAATCTATATCAGTAATCACATGATATAATACAGATATCCACTTACAGCCACCATTTAACAGTGCACAGAAAAGTTTCCAGGGGAGCCAAAGCACATCCCCAATCATGCAATCTGTTCACTGCCCCTTTATCTGAAAATAAAGAGACTAAGTCCTCAACTCTAAGAAATACTCTTTGCTAACTCCTTAAATTTCCGGCGTACCTCACTAATCCCCAGTTGCCAAAGAAATTGCAACCCTTCAACTTCCCAATGACTCATCTCCAGATAGAACATGCAATATGCCAATTTAGGATTCTTACTAAGCAGAGCAATGGGGAATATCATCTTCTCCGAAATATGCAAATACCAACAGACTTGACGCTGGATTCACATTGTATGAGTTAGGATAACATTCTGTCGAAGAATGTGACGAATCACCAAACTAGTTCTACTCATCACCAACCAAAGAGGCAAAAAGAGACCCTCTGTCTGTGCGCACTCAACTGCAGCTAGCCAGATTCATAAAAGTCGCCACGTACCAAATACTTAACAGCCACCAGCCTTGAAGTCCATTAGTAAGCCTCCAGATTAGATGATATGGGGACTCTGGTTATGCCATATAAAACCAGAAATCAACCCATTCAGTTTACGAAAAATAACCCCCAAATGCATACATGGGAGATGCTGGAAAAGATAAAAGCGGCAAAAGATATTCATCTTCACTAGATTAATTCACCCACTTCATGACACTGGCAAACACTGGGTCTGGACGTGGGGGTGTCTGTGTGCTGATACATTGCTCTTTGCCCTTAGAGCTCCCGAGGTCAGAGATCTTTTTGGAAGAAGGATAACCAATAGGACACTGTGATAAGGTAGCTACTCACTTGTAGCAGATGTTCTCCGTGAACAGCAGGAATAAGTGAACATGCATGGGTGATGTCACTGACAAGAGCCCCACGTGGGAATGCTCCCCAGCTTCTACTGTAAGCTTCTGGAAGGTTCCACCACATCTGCAGGCCTACCTTCCCATCTGCTGTGGTGCCATCTTCTCCAGTATGATAAAGCAAAAGCAAAATAGAACTCCTCAGGAAGGTTAGAGGATTGTGAGGACTTATTCCTGCTGTCCATAGAGAACATCTGCTACAGGTAAGTACATACCTTTTATCTGTGGACAAGCAGGAATGAAGTTCTCACGTATGGGATTCTCAAACTACATGCTACCTTAAACAGAGGAGATTGAAAAGCCGAAAGGGCAAGGTGAACCTAAACTAGAGAATCAGCGATGCACAGCAGCAGTAGTACCCAAGGGGGAACAAATCTGACTCAGTATCTGCACCATACAGGTTCATTCATTAACATTCATGCTTCATGGCCTGTTCTGTTTTTTTTGGTAGCCTGGATGGACAGAAAGGCCTTGGGGGGATAAAGTTGGATTCTAAACCCCAAACAAATACTGGAATACAGATTGACCAAGACTGCTTTTCTGCCAGGACGAAGTGGAGATACTTCCTGTGAGCAGCATGGATTGGACCATGGGTACATGCGTCCTGTAGATCCCAAGGCATAGCCAATCATCTTTCTGAAGAAAGGGGAGCAGGATGCCTGGAGATACCGTCTTGGACCCTTTCCCACACCAGGAGATGTTGAAGTTTCTGGGATCCAGGATGAGTCAAAAAAACCCACCTTCTTGGGGGCCAGAAAATAATCGGGCGTAAAGTTCTCGCTCGATCTGCTCTTGAGGCACCAGAAGGGCAGAGGCTTCCCCTTATATTTATGTTTATTTTATTTGATTAACTGCCCTTTACAAACACATCAGAGCGGTGTACAATAAAAGCATAAAGGGGGAAAGGAAAAGGAACTCCATAAATGAAGACAAGAAAGTCATTCATACATTTGAGGGCAAGGGGAGAAGGGAAGGGATTCGTGGGTCAAGGGGGGAAATAAGATGCAGAGGGTCGTGTGGGTACACCCTAGCCAAAGAGGCAACAGTCTGGTGGACTGCAGTATGTAGCTGCTTTGGGCTATCAGTAGCCCCCATGAGTCCGGAGTTATGAGGGGTCACTGTGGCAAAGAGTGAGCCGTCCCCCCACCAGAGGGTTCTGCTTGTCTTTTCGGCAGATGGTAATGCTCTGGAGGAATCAGTCAAAACCCTGCCCCCAGCTTGGGATGCAGGACAGACTGAGTCTATCAGGTTTCTCCCGACAGTGTGGGCAATGAGCTTTGTACCTCTGCTGGGAGGCTTGAGGACCAGGAATTCTCTATGACACCAGCCTTTTTTCACCACCTTCTCACCGAAGGGATTCTCTCCCTGGCACAGCACAGGTCAGAAGACTGAAGCCAGATGAGCCGGTGGGCTCCAACACCCACACCCACTCTAGAGAACATCTCAAAAGTATCGTATACCTGACCAGGAACTTTGAGCAATCTTGCAATAGCCCCACAAGGGTATGATAATGCTCCACTTATCTCAGGTGGGAGGAACGGGCAAAAGCCAGTGAGATCACAGAAGATGTCCTTCAGGGACATGCTCATGTAGAGCTGATGAAACTGTACCCTAGCCTTGAGTATGGAGCTACAGAAGCACCTCCTTCTGAAAGAGTCCAATGTCGAGAAATGAGCCTCTGTGCTCTAGACCCTTTTCAGGGTGGACTCCACCACTAAAGAGTGGAACATAGAAACACAGAAAAATGGCGACAGAAAAAGACCATATGGCCTATCTAGTCTGTCCTTCCATATTGACAACTACAATAGTCCCCTTTTTTCCCTTAGAGATCCTCTGTGTTTGTCCTATGATTTTTGGAATTCAGATACTGGGAGACTATTACACAGATCCACCACTCTTTCCGTAAAAAAATATTTCCACATATCACTCCTGAATCTATCCCTTTTCACCCTCAACCCATGTCCCCTCATAGCAGAACTTGCTTTCAATCGAAAGAGGCTCTCCCCCTATGCATTTATGCCACGGAGGTATTTAAACATCTCAATCATATCACCTCTATCCCACCTTTCCTCTAAGGTGTACATATTAAGATCCTTAAGTCTGTCCTCATATGCTTTATAATGAAGACCAGAGAGGTATGCTGTCTGTCTGGTGCCAAAATCTAAAGATGTTACGGAGAGTTTGCCGAGACTCATCAAGCCCACTGATTATTGCTAATCCATGTTGACACAAATGATACTGCCAGGTATCCCTCTGAGCATATCAAAAGTGACTTCATGGCTCTGGGACAGAGGGTGAAGCAGATAGGTGCACAGGTGGTGTTCTCTTCAATCATCCCTGTTGAGGGTAAAGGCAAAGGCAGAGAGGCTCGCATCCTGGAGATTAATGCATGGCTTCGTGGATGGTGTCATCGAGAGCGTTTTGGTTTCCTGGTTGCAGAGCAGAGATGGCGTCCATTTGTCCAAGAAAGGTTGACAGCATAAAGAACAATCCATCAACATATCTTCTTCTGCCCCTAGCTCTGACATTGCTTCTCCCAATTGCATAGGTTCTGACTCACCCAGTTGATCAGCGTGCCCTGCTGACAACCTCTCTGGTGGCCTGAAAGCTTCTCTCTTTCTTGGCTCCCACCTTTGTTGCAAACGTGATTCAGGGAAATCACCTCTCTCAGCAATGGGTAGCTCAGCCTGTCTCCAGAGGTTAGCACCTGCTCTGGCTTCTCCAGCATGCCATCGTCCTTGCTGCTCTGAAGACCGTCCTCTGCTGCTTCCTCTGCTCCTTCTCCAATCACTCCTCCTTCCGCTCCTACTCCAACTTCTTCTCCTTCTACCCTCTCCATAATTTAACCAAGGTTTATACTCACTGGGATCCAACCCCACCTCTTTCTCTCCCAGGTGTTTGTAATCCCCCTGCCTTCTGACATCAGAATAATCAGTGCAGTTACTAGAGTGAAGGATTTTGTCCTCGTGCTTGCAATCTATCCCTTCTACACTGTCAAGCATTTCCTGTAACTTGTTCCAGCTGTTTTTTTTCTGCCTTTGAACTGTGGCTCTGGCCTTTTGACCCTGCACACCTAACAGAGGCCCCTTGATTAAGGTGAATTCCTTATGCTGTTCACCTCCCCCATGCTCAAAATGGTTGACTTTGCCACAGTAAGAAGATATTTGCATGAAAGGGATACAGCCACAAGGATGCAGGCGATCTGAATAAATTGTTTAATGAGAAGATATTTGTATGAAACAAAAATTTTGATCGTATATGGGGTTGTGTAATATTTCCAGTGCAATATGAAATTGAATGCAATATTTGAATGTAATATTTTATAAATTAATTGAATGATAGGTTCTAAAATATTTAAAGGGTATAGTGATTAATCTAAAGGTGTGTGGCAATGTATTTATTGGTGTATAGATGATTGTCTTTTGTGTCTTGTGTTGATATTTAGTGTGTTTTTCATTAATATTGAAGATACATTATTTAATAAATAACACAGGTACACTACCAAAAAACTGCCTCCAGTTTTGCAACTGATTCCTATAGATTTTGGGGTGCTGAATCCAGGAAAAATAGCCAAAATGTTCCATCACGTCACGTTTTCTTGCAAAATTAGATTTCTTACCCATATAAGGAATGTTCACATAATTTCTTTTTTGCCGACTGCAGTTTATTTTCTTGGCCCAAAATAGAGGTTGTAATGGTTAACTAACTAGAAACACTCCCTCATGATATTTTAGAGTGTTTTGTATTCATTTTATACATTAACAGGACAATTGGGAGGCGGGGGGCTAAATCCAGTACTCGCGCTGGCGCATGTTCTTTCCTGTTCGCCTCGCCTCGTTCGCTCGCTCAAACACGGTGGTTGCGACATGAACGTTCCTGTCAAATTTCAGTTTCTTGCAAGTTCATTATTACCTTTTGTTTGCTCAGTCGTAATCCAGCTTTATTCCGAAGTGGTTCACTACAGTTGTAGTTTGCAGTGCTGTGTATTTGTGATGGCTCACAGAGCCAGAGGTTGCGTCAACTCTCCGGACAGTTTTTGTTTTATTTGTGGGGAATATACCGTGAAAAAGCGGCAGAGGAACATTTCTGCATTTATTAAAAAAGTATATTTCGCCTATTTCGGTTTGAAGTTAGGCGATCAAGACAAACCGTGGGCTCCTCACAAAGTGTGCAAGACATGTGAGGAAGATCTACGCTTATGGATGAAAGGTAAAAAACAAGCATTTCATTTCGGAATATCTATGATGTGGCGTGAACAAAGAGACCACAGCAGTGACTGCTATTTTTGCTCTTGCATTGTGAAGGGATACAACTTAAAAAATAAGAACGTAATAAGTGACCCCAACCTTCCCTCAGCAATTAGGCCTATGCCTCATAGCAACGAAGTACCTGTGCCTGAACCACCAAAATCTTTGGATCATATTTGTGTGGACGGTTCTGATCATGATGAGACTCATCAGATGGCTTTTCCCGATGAGTCCAGTACTTCCGAGTTTGAAACTGAACCAGATCCGAAACCTGAACTTTTCTCTCAAGCTGAATTGAATGATTTAGTCCGGGATTTAGGACTCCCAAAAGATGCTGCCCAACTGCTAGGTTCTCGGCTTAAACAGAAAAATCTATTGTCACCAGGAACAACTTTTTATTGGTACCGCAACCGCGAGTCACAATTTTTGAAGTATTTCAGCAAAGAGGAAGATTTGGTATTTTGCAACGATATATACGGAGTGATGGAAAAGTTTAAACTCAAGTATGATCCTGCTGAATGGCGGCTGTTCATTGATTCGTCAAAAGACAGCATAAAAGGTGTTCTTCTTCATAATGGCAACACATTCGCTTCAGTTCCTATTGCTCACTCTGTTATTCTCCAAGAAAAATACGAGAATTTGGCCCTGATTCTTCAGAAGATTCGTTATGATGAGCATAAGTGGATGATTTGTGGAGACTTTAAAATTCTATCCATGCTATTAGGGCAGCAATCTGGTTTCACCAAATATCCCTGCTTCCTTTGCTTGTGGGATAGCCGGGCCCGCGACCTACACTGGGGGAAAAAAGACTGGCCATTTCGGGAGTATTTGAGACCCGGTGAGAAAAATGTTCTTCATGAGAGCTTGGTACCTCGTGATAAAATTCTATTACCACCTCTCCACATTAAGTTGGGTCTCATTAAGCAATTCATCAAGTCCCTTCCAAAAGATGGTGAGTGCTTTCGGTACCTTTGCTCAAAGTTCCCCCGACTTTCTGAAGCAAAGCTAAAGGAAGGAGTGTTTGTTGGCCCTGATATAAGGAAACTCATTTCAGATGGAGCATTCGCTGAAACGATGTCTCAGAAGGAAAAAGAAGCCTGGGATTCCTTCAAGGATGTTGTTCTCAAATTCTTGGGGAACAGGCGGGATGAGAACTATAAGGATATTGTTGCCAGGATGCTCAATGCCTTCAAAGAACAAGGCTGTAACATGAGCCTGAAAGTCCATTTCTTGCACTCCCATGTGAACTACTTTCCCGAAAACTTGGGGGCATACAGTGAAGAACAAGGTGAAAGGTTTCACCAGGACATCAAGGACGCAGAGAGAAGGTACCAAGGAAGATGGAACACCACTATGATGGCTGATTTCTGCTGGTTGCTGCTGCGGGAAACCCCAGATGAAAAATACGCCAAGCAGCGCACCAAGAGAAGCATTCGGGGGAAGAAGAAACGGGCCCACCAGGAGATTGATTGACCCAAGAATGACTTTAAAATCTAAACTGTGTTGACAAATATCGTGTTTTTACTAAACTTTGAAATAAAAATTTGCTAGTTATTACCACAGTGTCGGATCTCATTTATTAAAATTTTATTTTCACACCATCGGGTGTTTGTCTTCATGTATTGCAATGGTGCGGTTTGCGTTTTCTATTCTTACATACATACCTGTACAACATTTTTTGCACATTTCTTTGCTTTGCTTTGTGTCTAACCTCGCTCTTATATGCTCAATGTTTGTGCACATGTATGTGGCTGTTTTAAGTGCAGACAATTTTGCTACCATCACAGTGTGTTTTGTTGACATTACTCTATTCTTATGTGCTGCCTTGTTACAATTTTCTTTATTCTTATTTGAATAACTACTAAACAATTAGTATAAAGAATTCATCCAAGAAACTTTTATCTCGATCGCACTCAATCTGAAACGTTCACCTCAAACTGCTAACCCAATGTAGCAAAAAATCTGTACGTGATGGAGCAAATTGGTTACCAGATTTGGATTCAGCGCACCAAAAAACGTAAAAATCAATCGAAACATTAGAGGCAGTTTAAAAAAAAATTTTTTTAGTGTACCTGTGTAATTAAACATGTTTGGTATTGTATCATTTTTGTAAAAATATGAATTCATTATTGTTTATGTATGATTGTTATTTGGTTTTGACTTTGACAATTGCATTGTGTTATGGGATGTAGCTATACCAGGATATCCTTTTTTAGAAAGGACAGGGTAGAAAGGAGGAGAGGAGGAGTGGCACTATATGTAAAAAATACTATTAAAGCTTTGGAATTACAGAGCTTAAAAGGGAGAGAGGACGCATTGTGGGTTAAACTAGAAAGAGGGAAAGAGAAATCTATTTGCAATGGCGTGATATACAGATCTCCTTCACAAGAGGAAGAGATGGACAGAGAGTTAATTGAAGACATACGCAGCATTGCTAGGAAAGGGGAAGTGCTACTGATAGAGGATTTCAATATGCCAGATGTTGATTGGCACATTCCTGCTGCAGTATCATCTAGAAGTGAGGAACAGAAGCTGAGGTTTCGCAAATTCCAGGGTTTCCTGAGCTTAGTATATAGAGTTAAGCCTCCTAATGACCAAGGATACAGTGAGTGCATTCAGCCACATCTCCAATTGCAGCTCTTGTAGGATTTGGTGCACCAGCACCTTAACTGCTTCCTTAGGAGCAGAAGGAGTACTGGAGGAGCTCCAACTTCTCCGTCCTGGGCTCATCATCTTTTTCAAGTGAAAAAAGGATGACCTTGGCAACATCCCTGATGAGGTCCTAGGAGGACAGGCTCATCAGAGAAGATTACCGCCATTTGTGTGGAGGGGAGAGTTTTGGCAGATTCTTTATCAGTCACCCAGCCATCAGAGTCAGAATGAGAGAGAATGTTTAGTTATCTCTGAGACTCTGCTCGGAGCTCCCCGGGCCTTAGGGGGTGTGGGAGCATCGACAGGATGGAGGCGGCATTGAGTGCTATCGAGCTTTTGCCAGGTGCTCGATACACTCCAGAAAGAGATTGGCCCACTGGGAACTAGCATCGGGTCTCTCCAAGCCCCAATGTCAATGCCTCCACAGGCGGAGCATACATTTTGAGGACTGGCTGCACCACAGTCGATGACAATGCCTCGGCACTGAAGGACCAGCCAGCTGTTACTCCAGCATCAATGTGATGTAAGCCTCAAACATCTGAAGGCATTCCTCCATGGCTGCAGATTCCGAAGGCCTTGGACCTAAGCAGCTTCAACCAATGTCTCCGACATCCCTGCAGAGGAATCGGGACCTCGGTGATTGGGAGACGGTTAGTGCCCTTCCAAGCTGTGGATGTCGATACCTTTTCTCTGGGGCACTTGAGTGGGCACTCTTGACATCGCGTCGGGAAGGGCTTCAACGCTGATGCACATGGGACATCCAGTGCTTGGATGGCCCTCTTTGACGCTGATGGAGTCAAGGTCAGGAGGTTGGTCGGTTGGTCGGTCTCCAGGTGGAGACCGACCAAAGGCCAACACTCTGCAGCACCACAGGTGCTCGGGCTCCGATTCAGCCTGGAAACCTTCCAATATCGATGCATCTTCGGTGGATCCTAGGGAAGACATTGAGATCAATGCCGGCACCAAAGACACTGAAGTAGATCTCTGGCTAAGAGCTTCACTCGACCCTTCCGGCCTCTCAGGATCCCGTCACCAATGGTGCTTGTCAGTGACAGAGATAGCCTTCAAGTCAATGCAGACTCCTGGTGATCCTGCAGCTACTGGAGTGGGAATCAAACTCACTTGGTTTACCAAGACAGTGCTCTATCCATTAGGCTACTCTTCTACTCCTTGACACATTTCTTAAACCTGGTGCTTTTTATGGAACAAGTCTAGGAAGAGGCTGTGGCAAAAGCAAATGGGTCAAAAGGAGACCAGAGGCCCAGCCGGGCCATGGGAAAACAATGATAAAATAAAAGTGACCGAAAAGCATCAGAACCGAAGGTGGAACTGTGAATAATGGACCTGTTACTGACGGCAGGTAGAAAGATAAAAACAAGCACAAGAGAGACCCCCGGAGGGGGAAAAACGAATCGTTTACCAGTGGATGACCAATTCACATCTGTGGGGCTCTGTGGTAAATGAAGACGGAAGAAAATGGCGCTGCAGTAGATGGAAAGGCAGGTATGCAAGCACTGTGGAGCCTCCCAAAAGCTTTCAGAAGAAGCTGGGGAGCATTCCCATACCCATATGTGAGGACTTCATTCCTGCTTGTCCATGGAGAAACCAGGCTACAAACTATATTGCAGTGATAAGGTAGATCACATTGCTGGATGGGTAGCTCTACATGTTAAAGACAGTATCAAGTCAAACAGGATAAGTTCCCGGAGGAAAGGTTTTTGTCTTCTGGGGAAACTGCTAGATACTTGTGATCTAGATTGGCCACTGTTGGAAACACGATACTGGGCTTGATGGACCTTGGTCTGACCCAGTATGGCATATCTTATATTCTTATTTATAAATCACCTGTGTGGAACAGTGTCAAAGGCTTTAGTGAAATCTACATACACCACAACTAGGGCTCTGCCTCAGTCCAACTCTCTGGCTGCCCAGTCAAAAAAAATTAATTAGATTTGTTTGAGAAGACCTGCCTCTAGTAAAAACATGGTGCCTTGGATCCTGCAATCCACTGGACTCCAAAACCCTCTCTTTCTTCTAGCACAGTTTCCACTAATTTGCTATGTACAGAGGCCAGACTAACCGCCTGTATTTCCAACCTCATCCTTACTTCTGCTTTTATGTAAAGAGGCCACATTTGCCCATCTCCAGTCCTCTGGGACCATTCTAGACTCTAAAGAAACATTGAAAAGGTCAGACAGTGGAACTGCTATTGTTCCCTAAGTTCTTTCAATACGCTTGGGTGTATCCCATCCAACCCCACAGCTTTGTCTACTTTTAATTTAGCTAGCTCCTCATGAACACAGTCTTATGAAAATAGTTAAAAATTTCCCTCACTTCTGTTCCTATTTATGGGTGTTTTCTGAGGTCCTGCTCCTAGCCCTTCATCTGTGAACACTGAACAAAAATATTTGTTAAGCAATTCTGCTTTATCCTCATCAGTTTCTACATATTCCTCCTTTTCATCCTTCAGTCTGACAATACCACTTTTGCACTTTCTCCTCTCACTAACATATCTAATGTTGTGGGTCCTTTGTTCCTTGCCAGGGGACAACACAGAAATCCTTCCTTGGCACTTTGTCTCCTTACTTTGGTCCCGGCACAAGTGAGAAGAAAAAAAACACATCACACAGTTATACAACAACGAGTTCTGCTAAAGCTTAGGGAGGCAGTTGCGGAACTGAAAACTTGAGCGGTTACCTATAACTCCCTCACTCTGCTGTCCACAGCATTTCCTTTTCTTTATAAAAACTGCTATATTATACATTTTGTCTTATCTTTGTGCGTCATGCTTCGCTTTGCTCTTTATTTATATCCACATATTACAGGTCAAGCTATGCACAAACATACTGATCACATCTAATCATGACATGTGGCCTGCAAACATAACCTTTCTGTCTTGATGCTCTTGCAAGATATGACCTTGCCTGTCTCACACATTTTCATATACATTCTCTGTAACACTATGACAAAATTAGACTTACCTGCTAATTGTTGTTCCTTGAGGAACTCCAGTCAGTCCCAAACCTCTGGGTAATGCACCCCTTCCAGCAGCTTGGAGACTGAGTACATCATCATTTGATGACAGCAGTACTAATAAAGCGAGCACCGCCCCCTCTGACCAGTACCTATTGACAAAGCAGACTCACAGGAGCAACAAATAAGTAGTTAACACAAACAGTATCTAACACGCTAACTAAATACAGAAAAAACTAGCGCCCCCACCCCGGAGAAGAGAATCCTCCAATCCCCCCCTTGGTGAGAGAACTTACCGTGCCCCAGGTAGCCCCAAGTTCGAGCACTGCACAGGAAAAAAACATCCTCCAACCCACCGCAGACCAATTTCCTGAAAGGTGCAAAAAACAGGTGGGATACGGGACTGGACTGGACTGGAGTTCCTCAAGGAACAACAATTAGCAGGTAAGTCTAATTTCGTCTTCCTTATCGTGCCTCCAGTCCAGTCCCAAACCTCTGGGATGTAACAGAGCAGTTAAGCAAAATGGGAGGGATCTGCTACACCGGCCCGGAGCACCGTCGAACCGAAACAAGCATCCCCCGGAGATTGGACGTCCAGACAGTAATGTTTTGCAAAAGTATGCAATGATGACAAGGTGGCCGCCTTGCAAATCTTCACTGGTGGAACAAAACTGTATTCCGCCCAAGAAGCCGCTTGCGCCCTGGTAGAATGCGCACATAAGCCCTCTGGCACCGACCGCCCCTTGAGGAGATACGTCAATAAGATCACTTCTCTGATCCACCGCGACATAGAGGCCTTAGCCATCGCCTCCCCCTTGCGGGGACCACCAAACAGCACAAAAAGACGATCTGACCTACGGAACTCTCTAGTATTCTTCAAATAACGATGGAGAACCTGCCGTACGTCCAAGAACTGCAACAGAAAACGAGAACCTGACTCCTCTGCTCCAGACAATACCGGCACTGGCAACGACACCGTCCGATTCATATGAAAAACCGAAACCACTTTAGGTAAGAAAGAAGGAACCGGGTGCAGAACCACCTTCTCCCTTGAAAAATTCAGGAACGGTTCCCGTTACGACAAGGCTTGAAGCTCAGAAATCTGACGTGCCGAACAGATAGCCACCAGTAATACTGTCTTAAGGGTCAGATCCTTAATGGAAGCCCGAGCCAAAGGCTCAAACGGCTCCCCGCACAGAACCGACACCAGATTAAGATCCCATGACGGAACCAGAACCCTGCGCGAAGGACGAATATGAAGAAACGCCCTCAGGAAACGCGCCATATATGGGTGTGAGCCCAACACCATACCTTGGATCTTCCCGCGATAACAGGCGATCGCTGCCAGCTGTACCCTCAAAGATCTAGTGGCCAAACCTTTGTCAAAACCAGCCTGAAGAAACTCCAAAATCACAGGCACAGAGGCAGAAGATGGCTTTATCTGCCTGTCGGCACACCACACTTCAAACAGGCACCAGACCCTAATGTAGGCCAATGAAGTTGACCTCCTCCTCACCTTTAACAATGTTGCAGTCACCGGTCCCAAATAGCCCTTGCGCCTCAGCCACGCCCTTTCCAGAGCCATGCCATAAGCAAGAATCGATCCACCTGAGGCATCAGCACCGGCCCCTGCAACAAGAGATCTGCTTGTGCCGGGAGGTGCCATGGCCAATTTCCAAGATTCCTTACCAGATCTGTGTACCACGGACGTCTCAGTCAGTCTAGGGCGATGAGAATCATCATCCCACGATGAAACTCTATCCTCTGCACCACCCTGCTGATGAGCGGCCAGGGCGGGAACACGTAAAGGAGTGCTTCGGAAGGCCACCGCTGCACCAGAGCATCCAGAACGTCCGACATCCTTTCCCTTTTCCTGCTGAAAAACTGACTTGCCTTGGCGCCCTCGAACTTCGCCATCAAATCCATGACTGACGACCCCCATCGGTGTTCGATCAATTAAAACACCTGTTGGTTGAGCACCCATTCTCCCAGGTCTACTCTCACCCGGCTCAGATAGTCTGCCGTGACATTGTTGGCTCCCACTACATGCATCGCCGACAACACCTGGAGATGGGTCTCCGCCCATTCCATCAGACACTCGGCCTCCGCCTCCACAGTTGCACTTCCCATGCCTCCCTGCCGGTTGATGCTGACTACCGTCGTAGCATTGTCCAACAGTACCCCTCACCGCCATCCACTGCAACCTGGTCTCGAAACTCCACAGTGCCAGGAACACCGCCCGCATTTCCAGCCTGTTGATGGACCAACCAGTCTCCTGTGGACACCACTGCCCCTGCACAAAGTGGTTATGGTAATGAGCTCCCCAGCTGAGAGGCTGGCGTTCATCACCAACGGAACCCAATCCGTGGATTCTGGGGGCATTCCCCTCTACGGATTCCCCCAGTGAGCCACCATCGGAGGATCCTCTTGACACCCCCCCCCCCCCCCCCGGGACAGAGAGAAGGACTGTCACGGCTGCCTGGGTGAGAATCTTCACAGTCTTGGCAAGTGCATATATCTATATGATTTGCAAGGGATTGTGGGCAATGCAGTTCATTCACACCAGACACAGCTGCTAACAATAATTTAGTTGTGCTCAAGTGTAAAGCCAATAAGATATTTATTTATGGGGTTATTTCTCCCAACACAGATATGCTTGGTAGCACATAAATCAGGTTACTTGCTTTCAGTGTTAAACTTGGAAAAACAAAAATAAGGAAAACATTTGAACTTCTCAAGCAATCAAAGCAAAAGAAATAAGACCTGGCTGGCAACAAACTGGTCTTTTCTGTAGGCATTAGCTAATGTTTTCTTAGCATATATCAAACAACAAACCAAAAGCCACAAAGAAAGAAAAAAAACTGCTCTTTTCAGATAAACTTCTTATATCTTCCCACATAGATTCAGAAGTGATTCTCTCCTAGCTCACAAGCAATTAGGTAAGGCTCAATTGCTAGCAGTTATCCAGCTGAAACCCCTTAGCTGGCTTGCTTTGTACTGCATGGCTAGAAATCCTACACAGGAGCTTTTCTGAGTAGATTAAAGAACAAGTTTGTATTTCTTTGTGATGGTTGCTGTACTTTGCAACCGAAAATCACCAAAGGAGTTTAGACAGAGAGCAGTCCATGTAAACAGATTCTTCATCTGCTATCACCCCCTCTTCTTCAACAAGCATGGGTTCAATATCATGGATTGGCACAGATGAATCTCCCAATGGAGCACTTTCAGGAGAATACTTGTTTCCCTGCTGTCTTTCAAGGTTATAGCTAGGGCATAGATCAGTGTTCATACCTGAGCTTCCATTGCTGTTAGAGTTCCTCTCTATATAGCCTGGCCAGTATGTAGTCCAGTTCTTATGTCCAGCCTTCCAATCCAGATCCCTGGACACTGGATCTCTCTTCACATACCTTCTGGCACGGGTCTTAGGGTCCCTTCCACGTGCAGCCGTCTCCCTCACAGGTACCGTCTGGAGATTCCTAGCTCTGCAGCACCATTCCTCTGGCTTTCCCCAGTCCAATGGTGTATGCTGGTCCTTGGAATGCCTCCCAGTATACGTACTGCTCTGGATTCTTCTAGACCTTTCAAAGGCTTTTCTCCTCTTTCTTCCAAAGGGTTTCTTTCCCTCTCTGTCCGTCCGGTTTGGCTTCTGCTTCTGATGATCCTCCTGATGAAGATGATCAAGCTCAAGCTGATGATGATCCTGAGGATAATTCTCTGTAGAATAAACTATACCTTTATTCTGCTTAGATGAGTGCTCCTCCCTAACACAGCGCAGCTGTGCTGAATCAGGCCCTGCCCTTTGAGATGAGTGCTTAGGGATTACCTCATAGCCCTCCTGATTGAACACACGTTTCCCCACTTCAGCTCCTCTAATGGCTGTTGGATACCTGGTGCATTCTGGGACTGGTAGTCTTTTGTGAGAAAATTCTGTTTTCTTATTTCTACCAGAACTGACAGGTTGCTTGTTCAGAGTCACTTCACCTTTTCTATAGCTCCTTCCTGAGCTATGATAAGCTTCCTTATCACAGGACTGATGCCACCAATGTCGGAGCAGAGACCTCTGGAGTGGCCGCATGTGTGCCCTCGCCCAAGGTACCAGGTGGAGGGTAGCCTCCATGGTGCCAAGAAGCTGAAGATAGTGCCACGCCGTACTCTCTGGCCGCCCTAGAAACTCCCGCACCAGGCGCTGAAGCTCTCGTGCTCTCGGCTCCGGCAAGAAAACTCTTCCTACTCTCGTGTAGAAACGGGCTCCGAGGTATTCCAATACTTGAGATGGGTTCAAGTGGCTTTTGGACACATTGACTGTCCACCCCAGGCTTTGTAGGAAATGCACCACCTGGGCTGTAGCCCGCTCGCTCTCGAGCCTGGACTTTGCCCTTATGAGCCAGTCGTCGAGAAAGGGATGCACAAGGATTCCTTCTTTGCGTAACGCTGCTGCTACCACCACCATGACTTTGGTAAAGGTGCGTGGTGCTGTTGTGAGCCCGAAGGGTAGGTTTAGGTTTAGGTTTATTAAAACTTGTTATACCGCTCGATACCGTAGGCGTCTGAGCGGTTTACAATAAATAAAATCAGGCAAGTTAGTTAAAACAAGCACTCGGCTGCAGAAAAAGAAAAGGAACGCCATCAAATCAAAGAAAAGTAAAGGAGAAAGGAAAGAGGAGATAAGAACAGAAGTAAGCTAAAATCAGTAAATAATAATGCATGTGTACAAACAAGGGAGGAGGGGAAGGAGAAGACAAACATTCTGTGAAAGGACATGGTAACGAGAAGGGGGGAGGAATGGGCTAGGGAGGAGGATCAAACGCAAGGCAGAAAAGATGGGTTTTAAGTTGGGATTTGAATGTTTGGTATGAGCTTTCTGCACGGAGGGGGGGGGGAGTGAGTTCCAAAGACTTGGTAGGGCCCTGAACTGAAAATGTCTGGTGGGCACCGCAAATCTGAGGAACTGCTGATGCTCTGGTCGAATAGGAATGTGCAGGTACGCTTCCATGAGGTCGAGAGAAGTCAGAAACTCCCCGCCACGGATTGCCACAATGACGGACTGCAAGGTCTCCATGCAAAAATGTGGAACCCGCAGACAGTGGTTTACATGTTTGAGGTCGAGAATGGGCCGGAAAGCCCCGTCTTTCTTCAGTACCACAAGATAAATTGAGTACCGACTGCAGCAGTATTGGTCTCGTGGCACCAGCCCCACAGCCTTGAGCTGCAGCAAACGCTTCAGGGTGTCGTGAACCGCAACTGCCTTGGCCCGTGCCCTGCGCAGAGACTGTACAAAAGAGATGCCTGGCGGACGAGCGAACTCGAGAGCATAGCCCTCTCGGATGACCTCTAGTACCCACTGATCAGAGGTAATTTGGACCCAGGCGGGGTAGACGCCCTGCAGCCGCCCTCCCAGCAGCTGTACCTCCACCCGGGCCCCCCTCACTTCATTGAGCCTTCTTAGACCTTGAGGAGGAGCAGCTTGCCGCGAAGCCGCGCCCTGCTCCTCGATAACCACAAAATCCCTGCAACCGCGCAGGAGAATGACCTCTCTGGAAATGAGTCTGGCATGCGGGATGAAGACATCAAAATTCCCGCTGCTGTTCCGGAGACACAGTAGTACCCCGGCTCGATTTTGGCTTGTCCTCCGGCAGATGGCCACCCTTAGACTCTCCCAGGTCTTTCACCAACTTTTCCCAAGTCTTCCCCAAACAGGAGCTTCCCCCTAAAAGGAAGCTTACTGAGTCGGGCCTTGGAGGAGGAATCTGCCACCCAATTACGAAGCCACAAGGCACGGCGAGCCGCCACCATGGAAGCCATACTCTTAGAGAGCCCTATAATGAGATCGTAATGAATATCCGCTATGTACGCCGCCCCGGATTCCAACTGTGCAGCCTCTGCCGCCTGGTCTGGGTCCTGTCAACGGGAGCGCTGGGTGAGAATGTCCACAGTCTTGGCAAAGACAAATATTAATATGACTTGCAAAGGATTGTGGGAAATGTAGTCCATTCATACCAGACTCAGCCGTTCACAATAAATTAGTTGTGCTTGCTCGAATGTAAAGCAAAGAAGATATTTTATTTATGGGGTTATTTCTCCCAACACAGATATACTTGGTAGCACATAAAAAGGAATACTTGCTTTCAGTATCATACTTAGAAAAACAAATAAGGAAAAACAACAGCTGAAATTGTTAAGCAATCAAATCAAAGCATAAAGACCTGGATGGGAACCAAAAGGTCTTTTCTGTAGGCACCTGCTAATATCTTCTTAGCAGTGCTTCAAAGAACAAACAAAACCCCACAAAGTAGAAAAAAAACCTGTTCTTTTTCAGGGATATCCTCTTGTATCTTCACACACACTCAGAAGTGTCCTTCAGAGCTCACTGGCAATTAGGCAAGGCTCAATTGCTAACAATTACCAGCTGAAACCTTCTTGGCTGGTTTACTTTCTATTACGTGGCTCAAATCCTACTCAGAAGCTTTTCTGAGTAGATTAAAGAACAAATTTATATTTCTTTGTGATGGTTGTTGTATTTTGTGACAGCATATTACCACAGAAGTTTAGACAGAGAGCAATCCATGTATTCAACATCTCCCCCTTCTTCAACTATCATAGGTTCCATATCATGGATTGGCACAGAGGAATTTCTCAATGGAGCACTCTCAGGACTATACTTGTTTCCCTGCTGTCTTCCCAGTGAAGAGCTAGGGCATAGATCAGTGTACATACCTGAGCTTCCATTGATGTTAGAGTTCCTCTCTAAATATCCTGGCCAGTATGTAGTCCAGTTCTTATGTCCAGCCTTCCAATCAAGATCCCTGGACACTGGATCTCTCTTCACATACCTTCTGGCATTGGTCTTAGGGTCCCTTCCCAGTGCAGTCGTCTCCCTCACAGGTGCCGTCCTGGGATTCCTGGCTCTGCAATCCCACTCCTCTGGCTTTCCCCAGTCCAATGGTGTATGCTTGCCTCTGGAATGCCTCCCAGTATACGTACTGCTATGGACTCCTTTAGACCTCCCAAATGCTTTTCTCTTCTTTCTTCCAAAGTGTTTCTTTCTCTCTCTGTCCGTCAGCTCTAGCTTCTGCTGATGATAATGGTCAGGATGATCAAGGTGCTTCTGATGATCAAGATGAACATGCCTCTCCTGATTCTCTGTAGAATAAGCTTTTCTTTTATCCTGCTTAGATGAATGCTCCACCCTAGCACAGCGCAGCTGTGCTGAATCAAGCCCTGCCCTTGAAGATGAGTGCTTGGGGATTACCTCATAGCCCTCCTGATTGAACACACGTTTCCCCACTTCAGCTCTTCTAATGGCTGTTGGAAACCTGGTGCATTCTGGGACTGGTAGTCTTTTATGGGAACATTCTGTTTTATTATTTCTACCAGAACAGACAGGGTGCTTGTTCAGAGTCACTTCACCTCTATTATAGCTCCTTCCTGAACTATGATAAGCTTCCTTATCACAGTCCTCCTGCTGTTGCACCCGTTGAGACCACCGGAGGCAGGCCCGGGCTACCCAAGCTCCACATATGGACACTTGGAGGGAAAGGGCATTGACATCGAACGCCTGCTTCAACAACGCATCCAACTTCCTATCTTGCACATCTTTGAGCGCCGCCGCCCCTTCAACCAGAATAGTCGTTTTCTTTGAGACCTCCGAAACCGCCGCATCCACCTTCAGAGATCGAAACAGCTCCTTATCCTGATCTGACAAGGGGTAAAGACGGGTCATGATCTTAGCATCCCGAAGGCCATTCTCCGGCAGATTCCACTCATCCTGAATCATCTGCCGCACCACACTATGGATGGGAAAAACCAACTGTGTCGTATGTACGGCCCGAAGAAGAGGATCCTCCAAGGTCTCCTCCTCCACTGGAGGGCCTACAGCCATGTTTAGCGCTTTCAACTATTCCGTGATTAGCGCCAATAACTCTTCTCTACAAAAAACCTGGACTATCCTGGCTTGGTCCTCCTGCTCGGTGATTTCGCCCTCCTCGAACTCCTCATCCACATCCAAGTCTGTCTCCAGGTCCTCACCTTTGAGACCCTCCGAGGGCTTAGGACGCTTCGCCAGAACCAACCCCTGTCCCTCAGAGAGACTCCCCAGACACTTCCTGCTGTGCTCCACCATCGGAGACGATTCACCCGCCCCCTGTTGGCGCAAACAGATCACCTGGTGGAGCAAGAGGACAACATCGGGCGAAAAGAATCCAGAACCCCCCCCCCTCCCGGCAACCCCTGGGAGGAGGAAGGTCTGGGAACAGCCTGGGAGCCTGAGGGTAGTTCCGATCAGAGACAGATCCACAATACCTCCCTGTGTGGACTCTTCCTGAAGGGACTGTTCCATGGTGGTGGCCTCCTGAGCGCACCCCCTATAAATACCCGCCTCTGAAAACGGTGTCTCGCCTGGTCCCACAAACCAGACACTGCGGTCTGGCAGGCATGCCCACACTTGGATCAAGAAACCGGCTTCCGGACCCTACCCACGAACATAGAGAGTCAAGAGCACCCTATCCTTGTAGAAGCCCCTTTTCTTTCTTTCTTTCTTTTTTCTTATTTATTTTTATTTTTTTTACATTGAAAAGTAAATAAAAAAGTAACAGAGGAACAGCTTGCAGCTAAAACAGCCCCTAAGGCCGAAGCCACAAAGAATCGAGCAAAAAAAAACAAACAAAAAAATACCAAAGAAACTTGAAAGAAACTGAAATTCTACTTGTTCTCCGACAGGGCAGCGCAGCCGCGAACCTTTCCTGCGCGGCTGCTGTTTGCGTGGGGAAAACCACTGATAGGTCACCGTCGGAACTGCCGGCCTCCCCACGCTGCCTGTTGTGTTCCTCCGGCCTGCACTCTACCCTGCAAGGACAGGAAAACCTGCCGGAATGAGCTCTGCTCTGCGCCGTTGGAAGACATGAATTGTCCCGCGCCGTGCTCAAAAGCTCTCCCCTGTGCTCAGCTGGAAGTGAAGGCTTCAGCGCTGGGGCCTCCGAGGGAAAAACTTTGTTGCTATGACTGCCTGCAGTGCCGTGCACACTCTCCTCACCGGGATCAGGTGCACCTCCTCCCCGGGCAATCACCACATCTCACCCCACCGATCCGGATCAAGGGGGGGCCTCTTTTCAGCAAAAAAACTTCCCTTTCTGATTCTTTATCTTTTTTTAAACAAATTAAAGTGCTCTCAGAGACTTAAAATTTAAAGAAAGATACCCTCCAAAAATCTAAACTAACTAAACTCCTTAGTTGTCCTCAGTGAGCCAAGCCAACTGGCTCACCACCTCCAGCTGCTTGGAGACTGAGTGTACTGGTCGGAGGGGGCGGTGCTCGCTCTATTAGTACTGCTATCATCAAATGATGATGTACTCAGTCTCCAAGCTGCTGGAAGGGGTGCATTACCCAGAGATTCGGGACGGGACGGGACTGGACTGGAGGGACGATAAGGAACAGCACATTCCAAGCTGCTTTCACTCTCCAAACATTTCCTTTTTCCATGAGACCTAATCCCCCTTTCTAGTCCCTTTCTACATCTGATAAATGTTCCCCCCCCCTCATTTTACGGCTTTGACTATTTTTCTTCAATTTATATCTTTCCTAGTTTCTCTTAGTTTTTCCAAACATTGATGCTTGTCTTCCTCTCTCTGTAATCTCTTATATTTTTTGAAGGCCACCCTCTTTTTCTTCACCTTTTCAGCTACTTCTTTAGAGAATCATAATGGCCTACTTTTCCTTTTACATTTTAGTTTCCTAACAAAAAGGTTTGTTGCCCTTAAAAAATCCAATTTTGGTTTCGCCCACTGTTTTTCTACATCCCCCAGCTATTTCCATCCACTTATGACGCCTTGAGATATTGTCCCATCTTGGCAAAGTTAGTTTTGATTGAACTTTATCAGTCTAATCCTAATACTGAACCACACCATCTGGTGATCACCGGATGTGAGATGATCACCAACTAGATCAAAGTTCTCCCCGATTTACTTCACTGTCTGCCTCAGCTCCTCCAAGTATGCTACTCTAGCCTCCTTCGATTGAACTCATTCTTTGAGGGCCAGGAGCTCTCTGTATCAAGTGCACATATAGAACCCTCTTATTAACTGAGAGATCATAATACATGTGACATTCAATACAAAAGAGTGGATAGCCCTATCTTGCTCTTGGAGATCAAGGCTCTATTTTATTTTAAAGAAACAACCACCAAAAATGCACAGAATACTAACAATGTGGTTGAACTACAAGATTTAGACAGAATTATATTTTTCTTTTTATTCACCATTCCTTTCTGAAAAATTCAGAGTACACAATTTGATTATTTGGCAGCCACCCCACACTGATCTGAATATTTCAATGTATCATCCACAATTGCACCAAGATCCTTGTTCCTCAGTAGGGACTCCCCATAATTGTGTACCTATAGATTGAATTATATTTTCTCCTATGTGCCTCACTTTCCACTTGTCCACATTAAGAAGGTAAAATACATTTCTCTGCATAATGCACTTTTTATGCATGGAAATAAAGCATAGTTATTCACCTGTAACAGGTGTTCTCTGGGGACAGCAGGAATCCGTCCTCATATATGGGTAACATCAGCATCGACGGAGCCCGTGTGGATTCACTCCCCTGCTTTCAAAGAAAGCCTTTGGGAGTTAGATGGCGTATGCGTAGTCATCTTACCGCCCAAGGGTGCCATCTTACCTCAGTATGACATAGCTCAATCAAGCATAAAAAAAAAAAAACTCCTCCATGGGGAGGAGGGAGGGTTGTGATGACTGACTCCTGCTGCCCCTGGAGAACACCTGTACAGGTGAGTAACTACGCTTTCTCCAGGAACAAGCAGGAAGTCAGTCCTCACATATGGAACTCTCTAGCTACAGGCTACTGAAAAAACCTGTAGGAGCCATGGGTGACCCAAAAGGCTTACAGTGAAGGGCAGCAAGGAGCACTGAATGGCTTGAGGTGTAGTGATGCAGCCCCAACACAGACGATGGAATCACCTCTCCAGTAGCCTGGACACAAAGGTCCAGAGGGAAGGAGTTGCACTATTCCCCAAAGAGATGATGAAGTACTGCCTGGCCGAAGGCGCTATCGTGCCGTGAGCTCTCCTCCAAGTAGTAATGTGAAGCAAAGTTTATGAACTGAAGACCAGGTGGCAGCCCAGCAGATGTCTAGCAGAGGGACTGAGTGCAGGTGAGCCACCGAGGCTACTATGGTTTGCACATTATGCGCAGTAACATGATGCTCCAGGGAGAGTCCAGCCTGCTCATAGGTGAAAGAGATGCACACGTACACAGCAACCCCGAGCCTGTTGATGTCATAGGAGCTGAACAGTTGCGACGAGCGGCGATGGGGCTGTGTCCTCTGAAGCTAGAAGGACAGTGCTCTCTTGCAATCCAGGGTGTGTAGCGAGGCCTCCGCTTGGGATGTGTGAGGCCTGGGGAAGAAAGAAGGACCACCTCCTGGTTCATGTGAAAAGCGGACATCACCATATGCAGTAATTTTGTGTCATTCCGGAGAACGACCCTGTTTTTGTGAAACCAGGTATAGAGTTATCAATGTTCCTGTTTAATGTACATTACCAAGTTTAAGTTTCAATGTAAACCGCTTTGATTGAAATGATAAAGCGGTATATAAAACCTGTTAAATAAAATAAATGCCTGCACCTCACTAACTCTCCTAGCTGAAGTGAGTGCTACCAGGAACACTACTTTCAACGACAAGAACTTGAGATGGCACGTAGCCAGAGGCTCAAAAGGGGGAGCCATCAGCTTCCTGAGAACAATAATCAGGTCTCAAGCCACTGGTGGTAGGTGGACGTGGGGCCACGAGAGAAACACTTTCATGAAGTGGCCCACGAGGGGGTGCAAAGAGATGAGCTGGCCGTCGACGAGTTGATGATGTGCTGCTAGGGCGCTGAGGTGTATCCTGACGGAGTTGGACTTTAGACCAGCCTGGCTTAAGTGCAGAAGATATTGCAGGCCCTGAGTACGAGAAAGTGTTGAAATTCCTGTTTGCACACCAGACAGAGAATCTACGCCATTTGAAGGCATATGCACGCCGTGTGGAGTCCTTGCACAATGCCAGTAGGATGTCCTCCACCTTCCGGAAGAGGTGGAGGTGCGCTATGGCTAGCCATTCAGCATCCATGCCATCAGGGCGAGGGAGTGGAGATTGGGATGGAGAAGGGTCTCGTCCTCCTGCGAGAACAAGTCCGGGTTCTGGCCCAGAGGTATCGGGGCCACTCAGGACACCTACATGAGCAGAGGGAACCACGCTGCGGGGCCAACAAGGGGCAATGAGAATTACGGAGCCCCAGTTCGACTGAACCTTGAGCACGGTCTTGCAGGTATGCATGCAGCAAGCTCCTGGACCAAAACAGGAGAAAGGCATCTGCCACTACTTGTTCTGAGGCCAGCCTCTGGGAGCAGAGTATGGCAACTGCCCATTCTTGGGGCTGATGAAGAGATCAAATGTTGGGGTCCCCCAACGTTAAAAAATGGAGTTGGCCACCACTGAGTCGGGGCGCTACTTGTGGGGCTGAATGACTCTGCTGAGTCTATCTGCAAGCAGATTGTGCTGGCCCAGCAGGTAGACCGCCAGGAGGATCAAGCTCTTCTCCGTGGCAAAGATCCACAAGCGAACCATCTCCCAACAGAGGAGGTACGAGCCAGTTCCCCCCTGCGTGTTGATGTAAAACATCACCACTTGGTTGTCTGTATGAATGAGCACAACCTGGGCTGCCAGGTGGGCATGGAACACTCGAAGGGCATTTGTCACAGCTCTGAGTACTAGGAAGTTGATCTGGAGGGCACTTTCCTCCCGAGTCCAGGCAACCTGCCGAGCATGGAGGCATCTGTGGGCTCCCCAGCCAAGCTTGGAGGCGTCTGTGGTCAGAACGCATTTGGCTGGTGAGGCCTGGAAGCTGAGGTTCCACTGGGCCTGTCGCATCTGGAGACGGGCCTGTGGGGCTACGTAAAATATTGAGGCCATGTGCCCCAATAGATGCAGCAGGAGACAGGCGGACACCAATGAGCGACCCTGTACCTCTCTTGCCAGGGTTGCCAGACGCTGCGCCCAGTCTAGAGGGAGGAAGGCTCTGGGCCTGGGTTGAGTCCAGAAGGGCCCCTATGAACTCCAGGCATTGGGCTGGGAGCAGATGTGGAATTTGGGAAGTTGATCACGAACCCCAAATATTGCAGCACCCCTATGGTGCGATAGGCTGCATGACGTACTTCCTCTAGAGAGGTAGCTTTCAGAAGCCAGTTGTCCAGAAGACAAAGACTCCCAGTAAGCAGAGATGAGTGGCGACTACCACCGGACACTTGGTGAACACCCTGGGGGATAAGGAAAGGCCAAAGGGGAGCACCCTGTACTGTTAGTGGCAGCCTCCGACGACGAAGTGGAGGTACTGACAGTGCCGGGGATGGATCAGGATGCGAGTATAGGCATCTTTGAGATCCACAGAGCAGAGCCAATCTCCCTGCAGGAGGAAGGGCAATGTTCCAAGGGATAGCATCTTGAACTTCTCCTTGACCATAAATCTGTTTAGGTCCCGCAGATCCAGAATGAGCCGAAAGCCGCCTGCCCTTTTTGGGATGAGGCAGTACCGGGAGTAGAACCCCGTGTCCCAATGGGGCTGAGGTTCTGGCTCCACCACCTGATCCTCGAGGAGGGACTCAAGGTCATTCTGCAGGAACTCTCTGTGTAGGGAGGTTATGGGAAGTTCCCCTTGAAAGAAGGGACGAGGCTTCTTGTCAAAATGTGGAAGGTAAACTTCCCGCACTACCTGAGGTACCCAGGCAACAGTGGCGATGCCCTGCCAGAGGTGAACGAAGTAGACCAGATATCCTTCCGTGCGCCTTGGGCTCTGGTCCCTGAGGGAAGACGAGCTAGGCCCAAGGAGTTAAAAAACCTCCCCCCAGGCTGCAGCTAGGGCACTGTTTGGGGCATGGGGGCTTTCTGCTTACCAGGGCCATGCCAATGGCCCTTGGCCTGCTGACCCTGTAGGGGAGCCTGATAGGCTGGAAATTGGGGGTATTTTCCGTAAGCCTTTTTCGCCTTCGGGTGGAAGGGCTTTTTTCCCCAAAGCCTTCCAACGGGAAGGGTCAGCTGTCTTCTGGAACAGCCCAGCCCTGGTCATGAACTCTAACTCCAACTTGGCCGCCTTGTTTGCCAAAGAGATTCTCTCCTCGGCAGGGGACAGCAGTCAGTTTGTCCTGCACCCACTGCTCCAAGTCTGAGGACTGTAGTCAAGCCAGGCAGCGGGTACTGATGTCCTCCGCATCTACACAAGCCACAGACTTGAAGCCGTCAAAGGCAGCTCGAGTTTGGAATTTGGAACATTCCTTGACCAAAGAGGTGAGGGTCTGGAAGCACTCGGGAGATTCACCTGCCAGCCTAGCTGAGAACCCAGTGAGCTCCTTCACCAGATCCCTCAGGTACATGCCCATGTACAGCTGGTAAGCCTGGATGCAGGCTGCAAGCATAGAGCCCTGGTAGCACCGTCTGCCAAACCTATCCATGGTGCGGACCTCCCTACCAAGGGCACCGAGGAGTGCATCTTCAGACTCTTTATTCGACGCAAGACTGACTCCACCAGCATGGAGTTTGAGGCAGCTGTGTTTTCTGAAAGCCAACATGGAATCGAATCGCCAGCTCACTACTGGCACCATCACCAGGTTCTCCCAAATCCTGAACAACACACACAACAGGATGGGGGGAATCAGCACCACCAGTGCCTCCTTCGGAGGGGCATAGTACTGGAGGATCTCTGTCCTTGACACGAGGCTCGTCCTCCTGTTCCACCATGAAGGCCAGGGGCTTTGACATCCCCCTGACAAAGTCGAGGAATATGAGGTCCTCGGGCGGGGACCTCTAACACTCCTGAGGGGGAGATGGTTCAGAGGGGACATCCTTGTGCAACATGGTGTCGGGCGAGTCGTCGTCTGTCTCCCAGTCTTTCTCGGAGCTGGACGAGACCTCGAGTCATGGACGGTCATCGGATCGATTAGGTGCCCAATGTGCCGATCCCGAGGTGCTCAGGGGTGAATCGTGCCTCTAGCAGGAGGCCACCTAACATGGTTCCAAGTGGGCGAATCTTTCCAGCACTGGCTGGATGTCCTCCGAGGAAGTCTTCGCAGTGGAGGGTCCCATTGTCGGCACTGACAACCAGGAGGATCCGGGCATCAGGCCTCACTGTGCCTCGAGGAAGGCAGCCAGGCTGTGTTCCAAGGCCACCATCCTGTCTTCGATGCCAGTAGGCTCTGCAGCAACCGGTTCGGTCTCGAGGGCATCGAGTCCAGAACCGGATCCCTCAAAGGGGAACCACCAATGGTGATCTCGTCAGATGATTGAGCCCTATCCCTGAACGTGGTAGGAGTCTCCTCCCACCAGGGCAGCTTCGAGGGCAGCTCCTGGCCATTGCCATCACCCTTGGTGTCGGGTCGATGCCAAGGCCGAGGTCTTACCTCCGGCTCTGGGATTGGACAGACTTTGATGATGTCTTGGACCCATGGGGGAGGTCCTCCAAGGATTTTATTTATTTATTTAACATTTCTTCTATACCGCGCTATTATAATCAGTGCGGTGTACATCGAACAAAACATACTACAATGCATACAGGTAACAGTGAGTTTACAGTGAAACAGGATATTAAACATGGAGAAAAACCGGGGAAACTATATATAAGCTAACTTTATACTATGTACACTTCACTAACTCTTCTAGCTGATACATGTGTGTTCGTGGAAGGATAGTACACGTGTGATGGTTAGTGGTGGGACTTATGAGTAGGCTAACCATTATCTGTTTGTGTTAGGGCGGCTGGGAGGTAGTTTGTCAATTGAGTGTTCACCACGGATTGTCTCCGGGTAGAATTTTGTAAATAGGTGGTGTTTCAAGGCTTTTCTGAATGGGGCTAGATTTTTGATGCTCGGATTTCATGGGGAAGGGCATTCCAGTTTAAAGGAGCAAATATGGAGAAGGCCCTGTTGGAGGTTGTCTTTGTGCATTTTGACGTCATCTTGGGGACTACTAAGGTGTTCGTTGTTTGAGGCCTCCGGTTTCTATTTTCAGGGGTACTGTGGATTAGCTTGCTGATTGGCATGGAGGAGTAGTTATTTAGGGCTTTGAATGTAAGGACAATTGACTTGTATTGGAGTCTGGCATGTAATGGTAGCCAATGCAGTTCTTTCATGATTGGCGTTATGTGGTCAGATCTTGACGATCCAGAAAGGACTCTTGCAGCTGCGTTCATAGCTAGGCGGAGCGGATTTAAGGTTGATTGTGAGAGTCCGTGGAGGATGATGTTGGCAAAGTCCAGATGTGGGAGGACTAATGCCTGGAAGGTTGTCCGGTAGTCGGTAAAATCCAGTAGGGGGCGAAGGTGACGCAGCGTTCTGATCTTATAATATATTGCCTTCGTGACGTTTTTTACATGGGTTGTCATATCAAGGTGCTGATCGAGCGTGGTGCCTAGATAACGGATGGTGGATTTGGATTTCAACTCTGCATTGTTGGTATGTAGTGCTGGGGGAGGTATGAACTTCCGGTTCCTCGTGACGAATAGAACATCAGTTTTGTCATGGTTGATCCGTAGGTTTTGTGTCAACAGCCAGTCAGCTACAGCTTCAAAGCATCTTATTATTGGGGCGAGTACTGGAGTGTCAATTGTGAACAGCATGTAAAGGAGGATGTCATCTGCATAAGCAAGGCATTGTACGTTGAAGGATCGGATCAAGTCACATATCGGCTGCATGTAGATATTAAACATCAGTGCCGATAAGGACGAACCTTGAGGCACCCCCTGGGTCTGCAGAAATGGTTCTGAGGATGTGTGGCCTGCCTTGACTTGTTGCCATCTATTGGAGAGGTAGGATTTGCACCATTCTAGTGCCGTGCTTTGAAGCCCCTTTTCTTTTAGGCGTTGTAAGAGTATATCATGGTTCACAGAATCAAAGGCGGCAGAGATGTACAGAAAGATGAGTAAGAATCCTTGTCGGGAGTTATTTATTCCTGTGACCAAGTCGTTAAAGAGGGTTGTAAGGACGGTGTCAACTCCATGTGCTTCCCTGAAGCCGTGTTGGGAAGGATCTAGCGGTGCCTCAGTATCAATATGATGTTGGATTTGTTGTTGGGCAGCTTTTTCGATGATCTTGGCAAGCAGGGGGATGCCCGAGATTGGTCTAAATGATTCCACTTTGGATGGATCTAGTCTGCTGTTTTTTAGTAGCAGCTTGATTGAGGTGTGTTTTAGGCTCTACGGGAATGAACCAGTTAAAAAGGACTGGTTCAGAATTTTGCTCAGGATTTGGCTTAGGTCGTGTCGAAGTTCCCTGATCCAGCTTTCTGGGCAGGGGTCGTTGGGTGCAGTGCTGGGGTTGATCGAGGCTATGATGTCCTCAACCTCTTTATTAGATACCTTGGTGAAGTTGCATAATGGTGATGCCTGGAATGCTTCAGTCGATGCAAAGAGGTCGCTGACCCCTATGTTTGTGTTGGTCTTAATCATCTTTGCTTGTAAATAGTTTGAGTAGTCCTGTGGTTGAAGCATTGACGGTTGAGCTGACACCGGTTCCCCTGTTATAGACTTTACAATATTGAACAGGGCATGTGGTTTATTGATGGAACGTTTTAATATATCTGTGTGGTAAAGTTTCCTTCTCTGCATTATCTTCTCACGGTGCGTAATTAAATATAGAGATAGGGATAGAGCGGGCCGGAGCTCCACCACCACCCACGTGAGCGCTCTGCCCAATCGAGGCAGCATCCTGCCGCTTTAAATCGACGCCGGTCGGGCGCATGGCCTCTTCCCCAGCACTCCGGCCCCTGCAAGCAGCTCTCCCAGTCGGGGATAGAGCGGGCCGGAGCTCCACCATCACCCACGTGAGCGCTCTGCCCAATCGGGGCGGCATCCTGCCGCTTTAAATCGACGCCGGTCGGGCGCGCCCGCACCTGGCGGGCCCGCGCCTGAGGGCCTCGCCAGAGGGCCCTTTGGCGTGGCCCTTAGGCGGAGCACGACAGGCATCCAGGTACCTTGTGGCAAATCTACGCATGCCAAGCTAAGACCATCGTCGTGTCAAGTCTGCAACCAAAATAGATGAACCCGTTCCACATCTCGCCTCTTCAGTGACTTTAAAATTCCTGCTCTCTCTCACTGCCTCAAGTAAGATCATATAGCCTAGTGTGTATACTGCTAATTAGCCTTATACCTGTAGCCTCTCAGATAATTTGTACACTACTGAATAGCCATCTCTCAGAAATTTCTCACATAATTTGTATACCACTGAACAGCCTTGTCTCTAAAACTTAATTCAGAGATAGCCATATATCTGAAATCTTTCACATACTTTTGTATACTACTGAATAGCCTTATCTCAAAATACTTTCTTGTTAATATTTTTGATTCCATCTGTGTGCATTTTGCCTACCTCCCATATCTAGAATATTGCATAATTTCCATCTGTGTACACCCTGCCTTCTTCACACATACAAAATATTGCAAAAATTGCATAATCCCCCTTTAACAAATTCCAGTAGTCAGTGACATCCACCGACACAGCATAGACCTACCACCATCACCTTAACATCAAGTTGGACACCTGATCAACAGCATTCAAGGCCAACACTGAAATGGCCCCACCTATCCCGGCCATGATGAGCTGCCTCCTTATCTTCTCTTGGCTGATTGTAGAGTCCCTGGCCCTGTTCCACGCTACTAACCAAATTCCAATACTCCAGCACCATGCCAAAACCTGGACAAAATCTTCTTATCCTCACCACCTAAAGAACACCCAAACACGTCAATCACACTTGTTACACATAGCCCTCCAACATTCCAAACAAACCAAACCAGAGAAACCCACACTAGCTCTAAACTGCGCCCTTATAAATGCGAGATCAATTCGTAATAAATGGCCAGTTGTCACTGACTTAATTGCATCCCACAACTTGGATATTCTTATAACTGAAACTTGGTTATCCGACGTAGATAATGTAATTCTCAACCAATTACTACCCACCAACTTCACAATCCACTCCCGTCATAGAGAAATCAAAAGAGGAGGAGGAGGGGCCCTCATTTTGACCAAAACTGACTTGCATTTTCATACTACAGACTCCTCCAGTACCAACAACCTGGATATCCTATCCATTGCAAATGACCAATGCGCCATCAACCTTCTATATAGAGCACCCTCATCCTCAACTGATGATCTCCCCAACATCCTCGACCTAGCAGCCAACACTCGCAACCTCAACTTATCAAACTGGATATTAGGAGATTTCAACCTCCCATCACTTCACTCCAGTCACGCCACTGCCCTTCTAGAAGTGATTAATAATCTGGGATACAAATTATCAATAAACCCACCCACACTAAAGGGAACATACTTGACATGATTTTTGCCCCCGTCAGTACAAGAACCAAATGAAGAACTTGTGACATCTCTCACCTCTGTACCATGGTCAGATCACAAGCTAATCAATTTCACTATACCCATCAATAACAGTTCACTACACAACAATAGAACACCAAGCAATGCAACAAACACAACTTCTCGAAACTTCAGAACCTTCAATAAAGATCTCATACTGGCAGAAACTCTCCCTCTATACAACAATGCAACTCTCAACCTAGACAATTTAATCACCTCATGGAATAAGAGTCTTAGCTCTATTGCGCAAAAACCAATCAAGAACAATATCGCAAAGAAAAGAAAACATTCTCCATGGTTCTCACCAGAACTACGTGTCTCCCGCTCACATTTACGGAAACTTGAAAAAAGATGGAGACGGTCCCACTCTGCTGAAGCCCAATCAGCCTACAGAACGCACCTTACAATCTACAGAGAAGCTATCCTAACAAATATGAAACAATACCATACCGACACTCTCAAAAGATCACTAAACAAACCACGTGACCTTTTCGAATTAGTTAAATCATTCTCTAAGGAACCATCCCCATGTCAACCTGAAGAGATCCACCCACAGGAGTATGCCAACCATCTACAATCCAAGCTATTTCAAACTGACAAAACTTCTACGTTCATAGCACAAGACACCTCTAGTCTAACATCCCTTTCTAAGTTCTCCACTCCATCCAAGAAACTTGTGGAAGATACTATTTCGGCCCTCAATACCACGACTGCACAAACTGACCCCTGCCCCGCATATTGGATTAAAAATTTACGAACAGAACTCAGCCCACTGATCACAAGAATGATGAACTTATCATTCACAACTGGATCCTTCCCTGCAGCACTCAAGCAAACATCCATCAGACCCCTTCTGAAGAACCCTAAACTTGACCCAAGCAAAGTTGAATCCTACAGACCCACAGCCAGCATACCGCTTCTAGCCAAAATAATTGAAAAGGAAGCACAAAGGCAAATTCAAGATCATATAGATACAGCCTCCCCACTAGACCATCGCCAACATGGCTTCAGGGAATACCATGGCGTCGAAACCCTGCTTACCTCCCTCTTCAATAAAATCGTCACAGGTATCGACAACATCCGCCGAGGTTTCGCCCTCATCTTCATAGACATCGCAGCAGCCTTTGACTCTGTACACCATGTTCTGCTAGTAGAACGACTAAAGGAAAAGGGCATAAATGGCGTCGCCCTCGATTGGTGCAGGTCGTACCTTGAAGGCAGATGGCAGCATGTAAAATCTAGATCTGGATCTTCCGAACCCTTCCATCAACGACAGGGCGTTCCTCAAGGGTCGTCCCTATCATCCCTCTTATTTAACATTTACATGCAACCCATTTTCAACATTATCGGATCATTCAATGTCGACTGCTTAATATACGCTGATGACATCCTCCTCTTCATGCCATTCTCCACAGAGCAAATTGACCTCTCGCCACTAATTGAATGTTTCAACGCAGTCTCCGAATGGCTTCTGTCCCAAAATCTTAGGATCCAACACAAAAAGTCTGAGGTGCTATTCATCACCAGAGACCAGAGTTTCTGCCCTCCACCCCATATAAACCAAATCAACAATTCGGTACTTAGGGGTCACCCTCGATCAACGTTTAGACATGAAAACCCATATATCCAACATAGTCAAAGCCATTTATTTCAAAATTCGGTCCCTCAGACACCTGCAATCCCTTCTAAACCCTGACGACTTCCGGACAATTTACCAATCCCTTATCCTACCACACTTTGACTTTGCCAACGCTATTCTTCAAGGTCTCCCTCAATCAACACTCAATCCGTTGCAACTTGCCATGAATGCCGCTGCCAGAGTCTTAGTGGGAGCAGCAAGATGCGACCATGTAACGCCTATCCTAATACATCTTCATTGGCTCCCCATACAAGGAAGGCTTACTTTCAAATCTTTGCTACTCACTTTCAAATCCATCCATGGCATCACCTCCCCTTCACTAACTGACATCATTCAACTCATCCCTCCCAACAGAACAAGGAGATCCACATCTACAAATGCGCTAGTAATCCCAAAGGCATCAACAAAGTACACAATCACAACATCTAACAGGGCTTTCAGTATTTATGCCCCAAAATGTTGGAACGCATTACCGCCAGGCATCCGTGCGATTACTGACTTAACACAATTCAGAAAGGCTCTCAAATTCCATTTATTTACACAGTACTACCAGATTAACCCAACCCCTACCTAACTGCCTCTCCTCTTACTTCCTTGAGATAACATCTCAATATTAGCACACAACCTCACTGTACACATGTAACACCCTAAATTCTTAGCACTCAATTTCATTGTACATATGTAATTAGTTCAGTTTGTATCCCCTTTTTATCCAAGTTGTTACTCCTGTTCTATGTGAAGCCAAACAATCTGTTATGGTCATTTTGTTGTATGTAAACCGCGCTGATATATAGTGCGGTATATAAGAAATTGTAATAAATAAATAATAAATAATAAATAAATAAAATATGAGTTGTATGAAGCATGTGTCTCGGGGGAGTGGGTTCGGCGCCATCGCCTCTCAAGTTTGCGTAGGTGGTGGAGTGATGTTCGCAGATCATTGGAGAACCATGGTGCATGTTCCCGTTGTCTTATTTTCTTTTCGGTGTATGATGGTCGTGAGGCAGCTCTAAGACTCTCGTCCCATTGGATATGAGATCGTCTAAGTTGAGGGTTGTGTCTGTCATAAGGGGTCGGAGATTCTCTAGGACTATACTCTGGTTGAGTGGTCTGAAGCGGGCTGTTGGGGTTCTGGTAGTATTGGTCATCTTTTGACTCTTGTTGGAGGTACTTATGGGTATGTGAAATCTGAGTAAATTGTGATCGGACCAGGGCACTGGTGTTATGGATAGTGCGAGGACTTGGGGTGTAGTGGTGTTGGTCTGGGGTGCAAAGATGAGGTCAAGCTTTCCTCCCTTGATGTGGGTGGGAGAGTCAACATATTGTTCGTAACCTAGTTCTTCTAGGGCATCTAGGAATGCTGCTGTCTGGCTGTCTTGAAGAGATGGTAAGTTGAAGTCACCAATTAACCATGACTACTGGTCCGAGGCTCCGAGACCTCAGGGCTCCGATCGAACCGAGTCATCAGACAGAGTCTCCGAGGGCAGCAATTCCATACTCGATGCCAGCCCCACAGTAGAGGCCTTTGAGCCAAACAGCTCCCCTACTGCTTTTCACAATTCCTCCAGCTCTTGCTCAACATCTGCAGGCAGAGCGGGCAAGTGGAGTTGTTGTGATCCGCACCAAGGCACTTGATACAGCAACTGTGGCAGTCCATTATGGACATGGTACGGGGGAATTTACCCCATTGTTGAAACCGCTGACCAAAGACATGGCAGGGAAGACGGCACACGCGAGATCAAACTCATATGGAGTGGAGGAGTGGCCTAGTGGTTGGGGCAAGGTACTTCAGGCCGGAAGGTCGGGGGTTCAAATCCCACTAGAGGACAGCAACCTTGGGCCGGAAGGACTGGGGTTTCTAGTCCCACAGGTACTCCCTCCTTGTGGTCTTGGGCAAGTCACTTAACCCTCCATAGCCCATGTTCCCTGTAAAATAGTTATCTCCAAGTTACAATGCCCTGTTCAATGTAACTTCAGTTTGTTCAATGTAAACCACACTGATGCAGAATAGCGCGGTATATAAGAGAATGTAAATAAATAAATAAAATATGTCTAGGTCAGGGAGGGTGTGAAAAGACCCACGCACTGAAAAAAAAAGAAAAGGGACCAGAGAAAAATGCAACGCTGAGATGAAGGCCGACTCGGGTGGCAAGAAGGTGATCGGGAACAGATTGGTAAAAAGGAGTACGAAAACGCTAAGAGAAAAATGGTAGAAACAAAAATATCAACTTTTACCGGGGATGTCAGACAGGACAACTGCAGGGCTCCACGGAAAAAAGAAGATTGAGTTAAGATGCACGGTCTAACTCCCAAAGGCTTTCTTTGAAAGTTGGGGAGTGAATCCGCGGAGGCTCTGTTGATGCCAACGTCACCACATGTGACAGCTGACTTCCCGCTTGCTCTGAAAGAAACACTTATAAAATTGTGCATAGCATACGTGTGTAAAGTTACCTGAATGCAGCAAAGGCATTCCTGTGGACAGGTTTGAGGACAGATTTGCATTTATGCACATGTAACATAGTAAATGACAGCAGATAAAGATCAGCATGGCACAGTACATTTGGTTTGTCCAGTAATGTGGCTACAGCTGTACCTGCCACTTCGTACAGGTTACCCCCTCACCCCCCACCATGCCTTTGTGTGTGTGTTTTTTTTTTTAAATACAATTTGCGTGTAAAATAACCCAAAACATTTTTGAATGTTAAAGAGATGACAAATGTAAGTGCATAAGTAAGTACATACTTTGTTTTAAAAATGTACTGGTACCCACACAAGAGAAAGTATGTGTGCTCACTTATAAAACAACCTCCCAAATAACATCTGTCATTTAGATGCCCAGTTTCCTAGTCTGGCAAGGTCCATCTGCAGTTCTCACAGTCTCACAGTCTACTTGTGTTTTAACTACTTTGGATATTTGTGTCATCTGCAAACTTGATTCCTTCACCCAGTGTTGCTTCTTCTAGATCTAGGGTGGGAGGCGACAAAGAGTACAGGTAAATGGAGCTCACTCTGAGGAGAAGGATGTTACCAGTGGTGTGCCCCAGGGATCTGTCCTTGGTCCGATTCTTTTTAACATCTTTGTTAGTGATATAGCGGAAGGGCTGTCGGGTAAGGTTTGCCTCTTTGCGGATGATACCAAAATCTGCAATAGACACCCAGGAAGGTGTAGATAACATGAGGAGGGATCTAGCTAAGCTTGAAGAATTTGGCAGCTGGGATTTAATGTTAAAAAATGTAAGGTCTGGGCTGAAGCAATCCAAGGGAGCAATATAGTATAGGGGGTGAAGTACTTTTGTCCACTAAAGAAGAGCGGGACTTAGGCGTGGTTGTGTCTGATGATCTTAAAGTAGCTAAACAGGTAGAAAAGGCGACGGCAAAAGCTAGAAGGATGCTTGGGTGCATACAGAGAGGAATAGCTAGCAGAAAAAAGAGGTGATAATGCCTCTGTGTAAGTCTTTGGTGCAACCTCATTTGGAGTATATTGTGCAATTCTGGAGACCGCACCTTCAAAAGTATGTGAACAGGATGGAGTCGGTGCAGAGGGTGGCTACTAAAATGATTAGTGGTCTTCGTTATAAAGCATATGAGGACAAACACCTTAGAGGAAAGGCGGGATAGAGGTGATATGATTGAGATGTTTAAATACCTCCGTGGCATAAATGTTCAGGGAGAGAGCCTCTTTCAATTGAAAGCAAGTTCTGCTACGAGGGGACATGGGATGAGGGTGAAGGGAGATAGACTCAGGAGTGATATGCGGAAATATTTCTTTATGGAAAGAGTGGTGGATCCGTGGAATAGTCTCCCAGTGGAGGTGGTAGAGATGAGGACAGTAACTGAATTCAAAAAAGCATGGGACAAACACTGAGGATCTCTAAAGGTAAAAAGGGGACTGTTGTAGTTGTTGATATGGAAGGACAGACTAGAGAGGCCATGTGGTCTTTTTCTGTCGTCATATTTCTATGTTTCTATTAATAAATTAAGATAAACAATGAACTCAGCAGAGATCCCTGAAGCACATAAAGTCCAACTTTATTTTCTTTAAGCCAGTTACCAATCCAAACCAGGACAAGGCCTCCTATCCCATAATTTCCTAAGTATTCTCTCATGAGGGACTTTACAAACATCATCTGAAAGTCCAAATACACTATACTGATTAGGTCCCTTTTGTCCACATGCTTATTCAGACCTTCAAAAATTCTAATAAATAAGTTGAGAATGACCTCCATTTGCTAAATTTAAAGTTGGCTCTTCCCATTTTTTTGTTCTTAGTAACAACGTTTACCATTTTTCAGTATACCTCTGGTTTTCTTGCCAGAGTGAGTATTTCATTCCATATTTTATTCTAGGGTAGGTTACCATCATTTCTTGCCTGTCACGTCAAAAGAAGACGACTGTCAGAGACTTCGTGTGAAGCAAAAGGAGATAGCATGAAAACAGTTGTGATGCTTATAAAAAGCTAAGGGGATAGAGCGGTGTCTCTTTCTTCCTCCAGTCATTTCACTCATACTTAAGCATTATTTCAAAATTGACAGATTAGTTGTGGCCCCAAATGCAGATACCAGCTTGTTTAGTAGGTCACCACAGATCATGTCCATATCTGGTCATCTCTCTCCCTTCCCCTTGTAGCCCTACCTCTTCTTTTTTTGGCCTATGCATGCTTGAATTCTGCCATTGCCTACTACCATGCCTGCTGCAAGGCTGGTTCAGGCATCTACTACTTCCTCTATGCTTCCAATTTGATATTATGCCCATAAGTCTCTTTCTCTACGAAAATGCTATGTTCTTTACTTTGTCTTTAGCATACTACAATTCAGAGATTACTGAAATGTTCAACCTATCTAGATTACAAATACAATATGCCCACAATGGTAAAAGCAAACATGTTTAGAAACACTAACCTCCAGTGCAGCAGATGGCTTCTTCTTCAGTTCCTCACATTTTCGGAACTTGCAGATCTGGTGACCTGTTTTACGATTTCTACAACTGCTGCATTGCTCACAGTTTATCCGTCTTCGGCAAGGAGGGCACATGCCACATCTTTTCCGTTTCTTTTTCCCAGAGTTAATAGCAGATGCCAATTCATTCTGCATTGGATATTCTGCCAAGCCAGCCATATGTAATGCACTTTCTGCCAGGAACACCCCAGCAGGGGTCATAATGAAAAGGCCTGGATTGATAGGAAAAGTCCCAAGGTAGGGGAAATCAGAGGCAAGGTTCATAGTCTCTGCAGCTGAGACTGCTTCCATGTCTGAGATGCCACTTGCAAGGTCAGTGGGGGGAGGAAGATGCTCTGTCCCTACTCCCTTAAACATATCTGTAGATTGCATGAACTGTAGACTGCTCAGTCCATCAACAGAGACCTCTGTGGCCCTGCTAGATTTGTTCAGTAGATGAGAAATGTGTCTGTGCTTTGAGGTAGAAATACTTTTATCCAAAGTTAGGTCACCTACATTGTCCAAGTGTTCTTTTACTGAACTGGAGCTACCGAAGGTTGAGTAGTGTGATAGAGAACGAGATTTCTTCAGGCTTTTGTTTAAAGGTTCATTTATTATACCACTTTTATTTCTCCTCTCAGAATGAATTGCAGATGGATCATCATCTGCTATACTGTTCTCCAGGAAGTCAGGTTTATTACTGGTGTCTAGCTGACTGCTGGGTTCAGACATGGTACCACACTCCCACTATAAGCATACAACGAAGGGGTCCTTCCAGTAACAATGTAACAGAGCTTCTACCCAGCTTCAACACAACACCATATCCAACTGCAGAAGCAACAAACATTCACTTCTGTTGGCAGAAAAAAAGCATGTAGTCAGGACTTTATTTGAATTCACCTGTAATATTTATAAAGTGCTATAAAACTTTGCAGTGCAGTAATTATTCACTGTTCTAGATAAAATTTCTTACACAACCTTGAACTAGGAATCAGAAAGCGTAGTTACTCACCTGTAACAGGTGATCTCCGGGAACAGACGGAATAAGTCTTCACATATAGGTTGGTACTGACGGAGCCTGCAGAGGAACGCTCCCCAGCGTCCAATAGGAAAGCTTTTGGGAGCATCCCACAGCGCCTGCGTGCTGCCTTCCCACCTTTCCAACTCTCCCTCTTCAGTTGAGTTTATAGCTGAGACCAAAGGAGAGAGTAGAGAAAGAGAGAGAGATAGATAGAGACAACTCCTAGGGGAGGTGGGTGGGTTGTGAAGACTTATTCCTGCTGTTCCCGGAGATCACCTGTTACAGATGAGTAACTACGCTATCTCCAGGAACAAGCAGGAATGTAGTCTTCACATATGGGGACTCCCAAGCTGAGAGATGCCAGGGGGATGACCACAGAAAGCTGCGAACCCCAGGTGAGTTGGGTCATGCTTCCTCCCATGGATCTCTGGCATCGAAACCCGGGACGGTGGGTAGGAGTTGTATTAAGTCTGAAAGAGATGCTGGAGCACAGCCTGGCCAAACGAGGCATCCAGACGGGAGTCCTTGTCTAAGCAATAGTGGGCTGTAAAGGTATGTACCGAAGCCCAAGTGGCTGCTCTACATATGTCACCAATGGACACAGAACGAAGATTAGCCATTGAGGCTGCCATTGCTCTCACGTTGTGAGCTGTGACATGGCCTTCGAGAGAAAGTCCCTTACTATCATATGCAAAGGATATGCAGTTTGCAATCCACCTAGAGAGAATTCTTTTGGAAACTGGAAGTCCTAAATGACTAGAATCAAAAGCAACAAAAAGCTGAGAAGATTTTCTATGTTACTTAGTTTTTTGAAGGTAAAAAGCTAAAGCTCTTTTACAATCTAAGGTATGAAGATTCCTTTCTGCATTAATGGCATGAGGCCTAGGGAAGAATACAGGAAGGTAAACCGCTTGGTTTAAATGAAAAGGCGAAACTACCTTTGGCATAAAGTGAGGATGAGTCCTAAGAACTACCTTATCATGGTGAAATCTTGTATAAGGAGGATCCGCCTCTAAAGTTTGTAACTCACTGATGCGTCTTGCAGAAGTGAGGGCAACTAGGAAGATGACCTTTCAAGAAAGAAACTTTAGAGCTGTAGTGGCTAAAGGCTCAAAGGGCGGTTTCATGAGCTGCCCAAGAACAAGATTCAGATCCCATGCCACCGGCAGTGGCTTAATGGGAAGTTTTGTTAGAAGTAAACCTCTCATAAATCTCACTACGAGTGGATGAGAGGAAATAGGCTGTCCATCCAGCGGTTCACGAAAAGCAGCAATGGCACTAAGATGGACCCTTACTGAATTGGTCTTAAGACCAGAATCTGATAAATGGAGTAGATACTCCAGAAGCGATTCGACGGGCACTGTATGGGGGTTAAGTCCCCTATGAGAACACCATACAGAGAATCTCTTCCACTTAAAGGCATAGGATCACCTTGTGGAAGGCTTCCTGGAAGCCACAAGGATATCCTTTACCTGTTGAGATAGGTTGATATACAGGAATCCTAGGCTTTCAGTAACTAGGACCTGAGGTGCAGGGACTGGGGATTCGGGTGCAATAGAGTCCTGTTTTCCTGGGACAGAAGATCTGGAGCATATCCCAACTCCAGAGGTGTGGTCTCAGAGAGTCGCAGAAGCAGAGGATACCATGTCTGCCGTGGCCAATGTGGAGCTATGAGTATCATATGACCTCTGTCTCTCTGAAGCTTGAACAAAGTTTTGGGAATGAGGGGAAGTCCCGACCCCAATGGAGGAGGAAGTCCCAACCCCAATGGAGGAGGAAAGCATCCCTTGCCTGACAGTTTTGAGCTGGAATTCTGGAACAGAATCGGGGAAGTTTGGCATTCTGTGGACTTGCAAAGAGGTCTATATCTGGCGTTCCCCAGATTCGAAACACCCGAGCAAGCTGGTTTGAGTGTAGAACCATTCATGTGGCAGCAGTATTCAACTTAGTTTGTCTGCCCAAAGATTTTGAATGCCCGGAAGATATACCACTAGAAGGTGGATTTGAAACTCTGGTGAGGGCCTATAGTGGCAAAGCTTTGTCGCATAACGACAGAGAGTCTGTTCCACCCTGCTTGTTCACATAAAACATGACTACTTGATTGTTGGTCTGGACCAGAACTGTCTTGTAGCTGAGATGGGCCTGAAAAACTCAGATAGCATGGAAAATGGCTCTGAGCTCTAGGAGGTTTATGTGAAGACAAACCTCCTGTAGGGTCCAGAGACCCTGAGTTGATAGATCATGCAAGTGAGCCCCCCAAACCAACTTAGACGCATCTGTTGTTAGGGTGGTTTGGCATAGAGGCTGCTGGAAAGGAGAATGCACGAGAAGATTTTCCAGTGACTGCTGCCATTGCAAGGACAAAATGAGACGTGTGGATTTTCTGATTCTGTCCGTTAGCCGACCCGAGGCCTGTGTCCACTGAGAAGATAGGGTCCACTGGGCTGTTCGCATATGAAGGCGAGCATAGGGAGCCACATGAAGCGTGGATGCCATATGCCCCAGAAGCTGAAGCATCTCTCGAGCAGTAAGGAAGACCTTCATAGCTGCTTGGGAGGCCAGCTGTGCTATACAAAGACAACGTGGCTGTGGCAGGAAAGCCCTTGACTGCCTTGTGTCTAGACAAGCCCCTATGAATTCTAGAGACTGAGAAGGGGTGAGATGAGATTTTGGGAGGTTTATGACCAGTCCCAAGTATCGAAGGATTCGCATGGTGCGAGAAAGAGCGAAGCCGACTTCTTGAGCTGTTGATGCTCGGATGAGCCAGTCATCTAAGTAGGGGAAGACGAATATCCCTAGAGTTCTCAGGAATGCTGCTATTACTGCCATGCATTTTGTGAAGACTCTTGGGGCAGAAGCCAGACTGAAGGGAAGAACCCTGTATTGGAAGTATCTTTCCTGGAAAAGGAATTTCCTGTGAACTGCATGGATGAGAATATGTGTATATGCATCTTTTAGGGTATGGCAGGAGTGTTCCGAGGGAGATCATTTTGAATTTTTCCCGGAACAGACACTTGTTTAATTCTCTGAGGTCTAGTATAGGCCTGTGTCCCCCTGTTTTCTTTGGGATGAGAAAGTAGGGGGAGTAGAATCCCGTACCCTGTTGAGGTATGGGTACCTCTTCTATTGCTCCCTGAGCAAGAAGTGATGCGACCTCCTGACCCAAGAGATTGGTGGCAGGGACCTGAGAATTGAACTGTCTTATAATTGTAGGAGGGGGCATGCTGTGAAAATGAAGTCTGTACCCCTCTTGTACAATGGACAGGGTCCAGTTTTCGGATGTTATTTGTTGCCATCTTCTGGCAAAATGGCATAACCTGCCCGGGACAGTAAGGGGTTCTGGACCTTTCGGGGTAGAAAGACTAAGTTCTCTAGGAAGGAGTCAAAGCCCCTGAGGAGGCTGAGTCTGTTGAGCCGGTTGAGCTCTTGGAACTTGTGGCTTCCTCTGCTGTCTGTTCTGTTGTTGCCCCCTCTGGGGAACATGAACTGGGCAATGTCCCTGATGGGTGCAAGATGGGTAAAATTTCTTTTTCTCGTTGAAAAAGGGTTTCTTGACTGACTTTTTCTTTGCTAGGTTGGCTGTAGACTTTGATAGTCTGTTCAAGGTTGTATTTTCAGATTCATTCTGCTTGGCCTTGTCTTGCCAATTCTTGCCAAAAAGATTTTCTCCTGTGCAAGGAATGTTTCCCAGTTTATCTTGCACCCATTGTTCTAAGTCTGATGCCTGGAGCCAGGCAATACGACATGCACCAATGGAAATAGCAGAGGTTCTGCTAATGCATTCAAAGCAATCAAAGGTTGCATGGTTTACAAATTTAGAGACATCCTGGGCATGTTTGACCAGAGTAAGGAATTCCCCTCTTTTTTCCTGAGGAAGAAGAGGGCTCATGAGCTCCAAGTCACCTGTAACTTCTTTGAGGAACATTCCCATATAGAGAATGTAAGAGCTAATCCTGGCTGTCAACATGGAGGATTGGAAACACCGACGCCCAAAGGTATCGAGCGTCCTCGATTCACGGCCCGGAGGATTGGAAGAATATGTTTTAGCACTCTTCATCCTACGCATCGCTGATTCCACTACCATTGAATGGTGTGGTAACTGAGTCTTTTGAAAGCCAGGGCAGCTTGGAACTCAGTACATGGTACCGAGCTGTTGAGAGTGTGGAGACACCGTTAAAGGAGTTTCCCACATTCTTAGCATAAGATCATGCAAGATTCTGTGAATGGGCAGAGTAGCTGCCTCTTTAGGAGCTTTAGGGTACAGAAGAATTTTTAATTCTTCTGCTCAGGGCTCATTCTCTGGAGTCACTGTGATTGGAAGACCTCGAGCTAAATCACGTATAAAATCCTGGAAGGACATGTCTTCTAGAGGAGACATTCAACGTTGAGGAGGAGGAGATGGATCCTCCGGAAGGATAGTTCTAGTACCAGCAGAGTCATCAGAAATGGATGATTCGAAGTATCTTTGTGCCGGGTGTTCTTGCAACGCACGGTACCGGTATCGCTCAAAGTCGGTATCGGGGTGTCTCGGTACCGATGCGGCGATACCTGAGATAGACTAAAGGCTCGGCATGGGGGGGGGGGGGAAGTATACCCGCCGAGGCACTCGGTGTCGGTACCAATACCCATGGAACCATCTGTAGCAGTCTTAGCGGTACCGAAGCTGCTAAGAGGGCTGCTAGACTGCGTTCGATAGCGAGGATTCTGTGATCCCTCGCTCCTGCCGATGCTTGGGTGTCGGTACCGGTGGAAGCGGCTACGACCCCAGAATATGGCACCAGTAGTTCTGCAGAAGTGGAAGCCTCTGGAACATTCTGGAGCCCCGTTAATGCTTTGGAGACCGAGGCCTCCCGCCGGGGCTGTTTTGCCAGTGAACTTTCCTCGAGGGCTACGCCAGTGGCATCTCGATACTTGGAAGGAGATCTACCCTTTGAGGACCGGCCAGTCTTGGAAGACTTAAGTTTAGTTACCTGAGATCCATGGGAGGAAGATGAAAACCTGGAAGACATCGATGCAACTGACATCGTATCTGCAGCAAAAAGGGTACCGAGTTTTGCAGCTCTATTCTGCAGGCCCCTCTTGGTCATCTTTCTGCAGAAGAGATACTCCGATAGAGAATAGTCAGGACCTAAACAGTTAAGACACCATTCATGGGTGTCGGTGATGGATATGGTACCGCCACACTTAGAACATTTCTTGAAACCACTAGCTGGTTTCTCCATGTTTGAAGAAAAATGGGCCTAGTGCCCAAAATGGCACCTAGCCCCGGGAGGGGAAAGGCCCCTGAAAGAAAATCTTTTAGAAAGCTAGGGGGGTTTTTTCTTGAAAAAGAAGAAAAGAGAACCGGTGGTACCAGTAGGCGTCGAAAGAAGGCAGACGTGACCACAAAAAGACAAAAGAATAAGGATACTTTTTCTGCGGTGACAGTGTATGCGTCCTGTTGGCTCCGTGGAAAACGAAAAACTGAAGAGGGAGAGTTGGAAAGGCGGGAAGGCAGCACGCAAGCGGTGTGGGATGCTCCCAAAAGCTTTCCTATTGGACGCTTGGGAGCATTCCCATGCAGGCTCCGTCGGTACCAACAATACCCATATGTGAAGACTACATTCCTGCTTGTTTCTGGAGATTATAATTTTTCAACATACTTTGCGATTCTAGGGGGCATATTCAGAAGTGGTGGCGGCTAGCTGTCACCGCTTAACTTAAAACCCAGATATCCAATGCCAGGACCATATCTGGCCATCAGCATTGAATATCCGAGTCAGCCAGATAGCAGTGATGCTAAATGGGTAGCAGCAATATTCAGCCACTGCCCGGTTAGCTTCTGCAGCAAACGTTAGGCCAGCATTTAAGATGCAGCTCAGGGAGAACCCGGTAGCAGCTGAATATCACCACTGGCAAGTTATCCTCTGTGCCGCCTCTACTATGCCCCTGGCTAGCATCGAGGCATTCAGTGGTAGCACCCGGGGATATTCAGTGACACTAACCACGTACTGTACTATAAGTACTGCTGAATATTCCAGCCACCATGATTAATGTGGTTAACAGATCTGCAAACTGTATTAATCGCTCTGCATATCGACCTCTTAAGTTTTTTATGTTTTATTTAATCGCAGGGAATTCAGATAGGTTGGTGACTGAATTCTATTTTTGCATACTTATTGATTCTATATTACTTACCTTTTATAATAATCGTTTTCCATTCACTTCCATCTAGACATGTGAAAGAGCTAGTCTTTGTTCATCTCTCCCACTTATCCCCTACTCCTTCATGCTCTTTTTGTCCCACTTAGGTGGCTACAACTCTATGCGAGCTGATCTTTCTAATTTCTCTTTATGCTTCTCCAGCTATCAGACTGTTTTAGGGGTTTACTCATATCTCATCTCTTCTGGCCTCTCTGCACAGAATCGCTATTGATGTACTTTCAAAACAACTGGTATTCGCTGGTTTCAATGATTTAGCATATCCACTTTTCTCGGACTTAATTAAATAATATATCTCACCTCACACTCTTTGCTTCCAATCATGCATTCTTCTGAGCATTCTGCACTCAAGACAAGCTACCTCAGAGTGTTGGACTCTCTCTCACCTTCCATCACATTACTGCAATAACCTTCAACCTGTTAAATTGGCAACACCCACCTACTCTCTATGCTACTCCCTTCATAACCTATGCATTTTCAGACTTGCACTCCAAAATGCTTAAAATGCAATACTGGAGTGCCACAAACAAATCTTGTTTTCAGGATATCCCCAATGAATATGCATGCAAAATATCTGCATATGATGGAGGAAGTACAAGCAAATATATTTCATGTATATTTACAAAAGGTACACAGAGGGGACACACTCCACCTGCAGTCCTAACAAGTACAAGAAACGAGCAGGTCACTCCATGACTTGAACAGGAAAGAGCTTTATTGGTACCTAGAGGTCACCCTACACATGTTTCGGCAAATAGCCTTCTTCAGGGGTATATGTCCTCTAAAAACATAAAAACAAACATAATGATCACATAACTTCATCAAAAAACATAAAAACATCTTAAAGGTGTCTTTGTACCTCCAAGGGAAAAGAAACGCAATTCAAAATCTTTATATAATCTAAGTGTAAATACATTATCCTCAAAATACAATTTCAGATACATACAACTAATTAATTATTCACATCCTGAGGCCATGACATTCATATACATCTAAAGGACACAAATGCCTTAAATATTATTATATATGCATTAATCTAATGATCAATAATTAATAAGATAAAATAAAATAAAACATGTTACTACTTAATGATAAACAACAAACATTAGATTAAAAACGGATTTCTAAAAAGGGCAGTAAGAGGGACAAGGCTATAGCGGAGAGACTAAATGAATTCTTTGTTTCGGTCTTTATTGAAAAAAGATGTAGGGATGTTACCTATGACTGAAGTGGTATTTAAAGGTGATACTGCAGAAGAATTGAAAGAAATATCACTACACTGGGAAGATGCATTACAACTATTTGATAAACTCAAGAGTAGCAAATCACCTGGACCGGATGGTATACATCCAAGGGTATACATACATGATATACATACATGAAAGAACTGAAATATGAGACTGCAGACCTGCTATTAGTAATATGTGAACTATCATTAAAATCATCTCTAATACCTGAAGATTGGAGGATCGTCAATGTAACGCCAGTTTTTAAAAAGGGTTCCAGGGATGATCCGGGAAACTACAGACCGGTGAGCCTGACGTCAGTACTGGGAAAAATGGTAGAAACCATCATAAAGAACAAAATTACTGAACATGTAGATAGTCATGGCTTAATGGGAGACAGCCAACATGACTTTAGACAAGTAAGATCTTGTCTTACTAATCTGTTACGTTTTTTTGAAGGTGTGATTAAACAGGTAGACAAAGGTGAAAACGGTAGATATAGTGTATCTGGACTTTCAGAAAGCCTTTGACAAGGTCCCTCATCAGAGACTTTTAGCAAAACTAAAAAGTCATGTGATAGGAGGCACTATTGTGGATCAGGAACTGGTTAAAAGATAGAAAGCAGAGGGCAGGGCTAAATGGCCAATTTTCCAAATGGAAAAAGGTGAATAGTGGAGTACCCCAGGGATCTGTGCTGAATCCGCTGCTTTTTGATATATTAATAAATGACCTGGAAAAGGAAATAATGAGTGAGGTTATCAAATTTTCAGATGACACGAAACTATTTAAAGTTGTTAAAACCCATGAGGATTGTGGAAAATTGCAAGAGCATCTTGATAAATTCGAAGACTGGGTATCCAAATTGTAGGAATGGACAGATAAAGGGATACCAGAATCCCCAATATGTAATTGAAGATGGATGAATTTTTGATACAGAATGTGTTTAGAAGTTTGACTTTTCACCTACTTCCTCTTAAATAGAATAGGATGTCATGATCATGAGTTCTGTGTAACCGTCTTTAAAATAGATGGAACAGTGTTAACGCAAGCATAAAGAACATAGGCTATGAACTGTGCAACCATAGTTCATTGTACAGTCACTGCTGACAAAACATAATTTTTGCAACTTTTGCAATTATAAATTTCATCTAATACACTGTAATCAGATCTTACTCTGTAAAAAGAACTTTGGCGACACCATGTGTTATTTCTTGGTTATAATAAATGACTGTTACTTCCTCTTTTTCGCTAATAAAAGGAGCTTTTTAGGAGGAGGAATTTGAATTCAATAAGCGTGGAATTATGCATGTCCATAACCCGCTTGTTGTCTTCCCTCTGAGCTCAGAGAAAGTAACACTTGTGTGTGTTTGATTGTGTTCTGTATTACTCTCTATCTGTTTCTCACTGCTTGAGGACCAGAGACCTAAAGAGCCATGGTATTGTGGTCAGATCACAAAGTTTTCTTCAGTTGGTGCCGTACTCGGATCTCTGTGTTCCTTCAGCAGTTGGAAACAGCAGACAAGTTGTGAGTGAGTATACTAAAGAATTGACAGATATCTGTGTGTATATTGTGATTATAATGTAAAGTCGGTAAGGTTAATTAGAGATCTCAGTTAGATAAGTGAAGTGAGATGGGGCAAGAGAAAAGGAAACCCTAATTGTGAAATGAGGCACAAGTTTGGTGAAGCGCCCTTATGTTAACATTCGATGACTGCCAGTAACCACAGTTTGCCGTTCCCCCTTGGAACATTTCAGTGGGACAAGTTGAGTTGATTACAGTATGAAATATGATTAGATTTAAGCAAATTTCATACCAGTCATGAATGTGCCGTGTATGGTTTAAGGCTGAAAAAGTGCAGCAAGCCACTGACTTTGTGTTTAAAAATCCAGTGTTTAGGATGGATAGTGTAAATATAAAAGAAACGGAAGCTTACAGGGAAAAACTTATATCGTTGCTGTATGACTGTAAAATAGAATTAATCAAACAAAGTTTTGAAGGACTGATTTTCATGTCATAATTGTAGTATGAAGTTTGTTTTCTCTACTTTAGTGATTAAGTGTGCTGTGCAGTATAAGTTTTGATATTTACTGCAGTAATAATTTAGAGGTTTCCGGCAAGATAACAGCTTGACATGACTGCAATATTAGCAGGAAGAAAGTCTTGAGCAACTGTGGTAAGATTTTCTTTGTTAGACTAACCATTAGCCTGATTGGGGAAGTTAAAAAAAAACTCCAAATGTGATTAACTATTCCTTTTACTTGTGTATGTATAGTAAATAAGTTTGTTTTTTAGGTCTGGATCTGAACTTATTTTGGGTTATGAGAATTTATTTACTGATTCCATTCTATGTGTAATAATTCAAATGCTGAAAAATATTATTAGAAACATTACTCCTTGGTGTTTCTTATGTCTCTGGATACTTTGGGAAAAAATGATTGATATATTCTCCAACATGTATTTCTAGTTATATTTGATGTGAATGAACGGGAAGATCTTCCATGCTTTGATATATTTAGATATTTGATAAGTGTGTGATGTAATAAAGGTTTAAAAAAATTAAGTGTTTTAAAGGAAAGAGAAGTTAGTAACTTAACTTGACTAGCAATTCAATTTTTTTCCAGTTAAGTCAAGCAAATGGTAAAAGCAAATGGTAAAAGGAATGGAAAGATTCCCCTATGAAGAGAGGCTAAACAGGTTAGGGCTCTTCAACCTGGAAAAGAGATGGCTGAGGGGAGATATGATAGAGGTCTATAAATTAATGAATGGAGTGGAACGGGTAAACGTAGATCAATTGTTTGCATCATCAGAATATAGAAAGACTAGGGGACATGCAATGAAGCTACAGGGTAAACTATTTTAAGACTAATAAGAAAAAATATTTTTTCACTCAATGTGTATTCAAACTCTGGAATTTGTTACCAGAGGATGTAGTAAAAGCTGTTAGTGTAGCTGTGTTTAAAAAAGGTTTGGACAAGTTCTTAGAGGAAAGGTCAACCCAGGATATCACTGCTTGACCCAATACAAGCATTGAGGAACCTGTGTGTTTTGGGGAAACTGCTAGGTACTTCTGACCTAGATTGGCCACTGTTGGAAACAGGATACTGGGCTTGATGGTCCTTGGTCTGACCCAGCATGGCATATCTTATGTTCTTAACAAACCTAACAAATTTAAAATATATGGTATAAACAATATATATAAGGTGTAAAGTTTGAGAGACATGACTATCAATTGGGAACGCAATGTTTCTGAGTTTACCAAAGACAAGGGACCTGACTATTCACTCTCCTGGTTAAATGTATCTCATGACCTCTGTAGGATGAAACAATAATATATTCAGTTCCCCTATTTGAAATATGAGAGAATGAGAGAATCTTAGACAATATTGCTTTCTTCCATATACAAATAAATGACCATGTCTGGCCCTCAAGTGATCCCCAATTTTATTCAATGGACATATCTACTGATTATCAATAGTCCACACAAGGAGTGAAAGATCCATTCATATCATTACATAAGGACAAGGGAACGCTGCACTGACTGACCTAGCCGATCAAACTTACCTTTTAATGTCATATATTCATAACATATGGTTAATCACCTACTAAAAAAAGGGATTCAAATCAATGGAGGGAGTTCTGTATTTCTTAAATAAAATCCATAGGCTCTTTTGAAAGGCAATCTAGAAGCCAATGCCACACTACAAGCAAAACAAAGCTGGATCACTTTTGCATAATATTAAAGTAGAATCCAGTTGAACCAAAGAAACAAACAAAAGGTGGGACACTGTTCTCCATTTTAGCAGTCTCGAAATCGTGATGCCATTAAAAACCCAAACCGAAGGTCACGGTCTATTCAAAGTAAAAGCAAAAAAGCCCCTGCTGTATGTACTCATGTAGCAAAGTGTGTACTTACATAGAGACCATAAATACACTCTCCGGTTTGCATTCTCTAATTGATACTCACAATTCAAAGTGTAAACATATTTCTCACAAGTGCACTCTCCAGCTGGAATTCGGACACCGTTGGCAGCCCGGGTTACCACTGTATCAAACAAAGAAACCACAATGGAAACACACACACTAGTCACAAGACGTATTGGAAGAAGAAACTTTCAAACAAAGGTTTGGCACCAAACACTCATATTTCAAGGAGAGGCTCAAGCGATCTGCCAGATGAATGAAGTTCCCAAGGAGGGGTGTAGGCAGAAATAGGAGAGGGAAGGTAGTCAGGAGTGGTAGTCAGTAAGAGAAGTTTGAAATGGATACCGAAACCGATAAGGAGCCAAAATCCGCGATGTTATGGAGAGTTTGCCGAGACTCATTAAGCCTACAGACTATTATCTGATGTTGCTTATCCATTTCAGCACACATGATACTGCTAGGTATCCTTCCAAACATATCAAGAGTAACTTAATGGCTCTGGGACAGAGGGTGAAGCAGATAGGCGTGTGCAGTTGGTGTTCTCTTCAGTCCTCCCTGTTGAGTGTAAAGGCCAAGACAGAGAAGCTCGCATCCTGGAGATAAGTACATAGCTGTGTGGATGGTGTCGTTGAGAGCATTTTGGTTACCTGGACCATGGGATGATTTTCCAAGGACTGCAAAGCAAAGATGGCTTCCACCTATCCAAGAAGGGTCAAAGTGTCTTCTGCAGCAGACTGGCTAACCTAATGAAGAGGGCTTTAAAACTGATTTGTCGGGGATGGGTGAAGAAAACCTCTGGTAAGTAAAAGTCCTCAAGTAAAACATTAAATACTTCTGTAGAAATGGATCAAAGGACCCAACATGGTCATGTTTCGGCTTAGGCCTTCCCCAGGGGTATGACAATGAAAATGCAGAGGAGGGCTTAAGGATCAGTATAAGCCCAATGTAGCTGGGTTTCTTGTAAAAGTACGCAGTGTGCAACCACCAGTTGTCGTCCAGTCTGAAAGCATAGTTACTCACCTGTAACAGGTGTTCTCCGGGGACAGCACAAATCAGTCCTCACATATGGGTGACGCTGGCATTGAAGGAGCCCTCGTGGGAGCATCTCTCCAGCTTTCAAAGAAAGCCTTTGGGAGATGCCACCACAGATGTGTGGTCCCTTTCCCACCCAAGGGTGCCATCTTCCTCAGCCAAATGACATAGCTGAAGATAGCAAAATTAAAGGCGGCAAAGAAGCAACTTCAAGGGGAGGAGGGAGGGTTGTGAGAACTGATTCCTGCTGTCTCCGGAGAACACCTGTTACAGGCGAGTAACTATGCTTTCTCCAGGAACAAGCAGGAAGTCAATTCTCACACATGGGACTCCCCAGCTACAGGGAGACTCGTAGCAAAAACTGGGTCCCCTCAAGGGGAGCCGCAAGCAGTAGCAATTCAGTCTTGTTTACAAACTACAGTAGGACCCCTGTGTCCGATGAAACCAGCACTCCGGTAGCCTGAACACAGAAGGGTCAGAGGGTAGGAATTGCCTAGACTCTGAAAAGATTACGGAGCACAGCCTGGCCTCTTTCCAGGCAGTAATGGGCTGCGAAGGTATGGACTGAAGACCAGGTGGCGGCCCAGCAGATGTCCGTCATCGGGACAGAGCGCAGATGTGCCACCGAAGCTGCCATGGCCCGGACAAGGTGTACTGCCAGGACAAGGTGTACTGTGATGCGACCATGTAGCGGGAGCTTCGCCTGTTTATAGGAGAGGGCAATACAGTACGCCACCCACGCAGACAATGTACACTGCCACCCATGCGGGCAATGCAGCCACCGCTTCCCCCAGCCTACTGGGGACGTAGGAGACGAAGAGCTGGGAGGCTTTGCGGTGATCCTGAGTGCTTTGGATATAGAAGGAAAAGGCTCTCTTACAGTCCAAGGTGTGGAGGACTGTCTCCGCCTGACTGGCATGAGGTCTCAGAAAAACGGTAGGGAGTACCACCTCCTGGTTGAGATGGAACGATGACAATACCTTTGGGAGGAATTTGGGGTGCGTACGGAGCGCCACCCTGTTCCTGTAAAATCTGGTGTAGGGCGCTTCCGCCACAAAAGCTTGGAGCTTGCTAACCCTGCGAATGGAAGTGAGCACAACCAGGAAAACTACCTTCCACGAAAGGTACCAAAGGTTGCAAGCAGCCAAGGGCTCGAATGGTGGATGGGTGAGCTTCCCCAACACCCACATTGAGGTCCCATTCGGTCGCTGGAGGGTGGACCAGGGGCTTAGATAAGAGCAGACCCGTAGTAAATGGCCCACCAAAGGGTGGGCCAAAAAGGGTTTACCATCCACCAGTTGGTGGTGAGCCGCCAGGGCACTGAGGTGCACGCTAACGGAATTAGACCTGAGCCTGGATTGAGAAAGATGGAGAAGGTACTGCAACACCATGGCAACCGGGCAGGAGAAAGGGTCAGCCCCTCGCTCAGCACACCAAGCTGAGAATCTACACTATTTGAAGGTGTATGCCTTTTTCGTAGAGACCTTACGTGAGGCCAGCAGAACATTCTCCACCTCTGTGGGAAGGTGGAGATTGGCCAAGGCTACTCTCTCAGCAGCCAAGCCGTGAGCAAAAGACACTCCTGAGATAGAAGCTCCAAGGTAGCCCCCAATGGGATGGGGGCTTCCACCGCCCACTGCAGAAGCAGCGGGAACCACGGCTGCCTGGGCCAATGGTGGGCTATCAAGATGAGAATGGCCCTATCGCGGAGGGTCTTGAACAATGTCTTGGCAATCAGCGGCATCGGAGCGAAGGCGTACATGAGGCCCCCCGACCATGAGACTAGAAACACGTCCACCGCCACCCTGGAGGGGTGAGCCTGCCGAGAGCAAAAGCGGGGCACAACTGGAAGATATCTGGGCTGGCAAACAGGTTCATCATGGGTTCCCCCCAGAGATGGAAAAGCCAGCTGTCTACTGTTGAGTCCAGCTGCCACTCGTGCGGTCGGAGAACCCTGCTTAGCCTGTCGGCTAGTAGGTTGTCCTGTCCTGGCACGTACATCACTTTGAGGAAGATCCCCTGCTGGACTGCGTAAGAGCAGAGGGCCAGCGTCTCCTGACAGAGGGTACGTGACCCCGTGACCCCTTGCTTGTTCACATAGAACATGGCCACCTGGTTGTCCATCTGGACCAGGACCAGCCAATGGCAGAGGCGATGGCCTAAAACTCTCAGGGCGAGGTGAATGGCACGGAACTCCAGGAAATTGATTTGCCTGGTGCTCTCATCTGGCGACCAGATGCCCAGGGTGCGGAGACCCTTGTAGTGGGCTCCTCAGCCGAGTAGGGAGGCATCAGTGGTGAGGACAATTGATTGCCCTGGGCCTTGGAAAGGCAGGCCCTTTTCCAGGTGATGAGACGACTGCCACCAGACAAGGGAGTCTGCCAACTGGCGGGTCACCCAAATCCTCTCCTTGAGGCGGCCCATGGCCTGGGACCACTGGTCCCAGAGACACCACTGTGCCGTTCTCATGCGAAGACGGGCATTTGGAGTGACATGGCTCCCGAGGAGGTGCAGAAGATGGCAGGCAGACACTGAGGGAGGGTGCTGTATGTCCCGGGCCAGAGATCTGAGGCGGGCTTCCCAGACGGTGGGCAACAAAACCTTTGACTGGTGGGTGTCGAGCTTTGCTCCGTTGAATTCCAGGCACTGAGTTGGAAGGTGGTGGGACTTGGGGTAGTGTATGATGAAGCACAAGTGCTGTAGAACCTGGATGGTGCGCGCAGTGGCCTGCTGCACCTCGGACACCGTGTCCCCTTTTAAAAAACAGTCATCTGGGTAGGGCAACATGAAGACTCCCTGAAGCCTGAGAAAGGTGGCCATGACTGCCAGGCATTTCGTGAACACCCTTGGGGCAGAGGTGAGCCTGACTGGGAACACCCTGTACTGAAAATGCCTACCCCGTACTACGAACCGCAGGTATTGCGTGTGGTGTGGGTGGATTAGGATGTGAGTGTAAGCATCATTGAGGTCTAAGGAACATAGCCAGTTTCCCTGCTAGAGGTAGGGGAGCAATGTTCCAAGGGAGAGCATCTTGAACTTCTTTCTCACCAGGTATGCGTTGAGGTTGCACAGGTCGAGAATGGGCCTTAGGCCCCCTGTCCTCTTTGGGACGAGGAAGTATCTGGAGTAGAACCCCTTGCCCTGGAGGTGGTGGGGCACCGGTTCCACCGCAATGTCCTCGAGAAGACCTGCCAGTTCCTTCAGAAGAAGGTCCCGGTGGAGGGAAGACCTGGGGGGCTCTCCCGGAAAATAAGGAGGCGGCATCTGGATCAAGCGGAGGAGGTAACCCTCCCTGACCACTCTCAGTGCCCAGGCATCGTTGGTGATGTTTACCCACCTCGGAGCATAGAGGGTCAGTCGTCCCCTTGTAGGATGCTGACCTCTTCGGGGTAGAATGGCTATGCTGTAGTAGTCAAAAACTCCCCCCTCCCCCCCCCCTCCCCCGCTGCCCGGCTGGGCTGGAGCCGGTGCCTGGGGCTTCAAAGCCTTCTGCTTATGCGGGACATGCCATTGTCCCTTGGCCTGCTGTCCTTGTTGGGGAGCAGGGGAGGCCTGAAAATGTGGGTAGTTATGGAAAGCAGCTCCCTTCCTCTGGTAAAAGGGCTTTTTAACCGAGGCCTTCCATCAGGGAGGGGCAGCGGTCTTCTTAGAGAGCCTGGTCTTTGTTATGAACTCAGTCTCCAACTCAGCGGCCTTGTCAGTCATGGACTTGCCAAATAGGTTTTCTCCCTGGCAGAGGACATCGACTAACCTGTCCTTGAACCACTGCTCGAGGTCAGACTGGAGCCAAGCCTGGCAGCGCACACAAATGCCTGCCGCGACTACCCGGGCCGCAGACTCGAACCCGTCATAGGCCGCTCGGGGCATAAATTTGGAACATTCACGGACGGTCTTGCACAGGCCCCCGAAGCACTGAAAGGGTTCCTTGGAGAGACCAGCTGAGAAACCGGCGGAGTTCCCTTCACCAGATCCCTCAGGTACATGCTCATGTACAGCTGGTAGGCCTGGACACAGCAAATGAGATCTGCAATTGTGAGTATATACTTCTGGGAATTTTCTGAAAGGACTTCTTTGTATTAAAGCTAATTAATCTGTGAACCCAGTGTTTTTTGTTAAATCAGTCAGGACCTAGTCGCAGCAGTTTAAGTTTAAATTTAAAACACAGAAGAGAGCTTTCTGGTTAAATTTGAAACCCAACAGAGAGCTTGTAGTTTAAATTTAATAGTCACTCAGGGCCTAGTATCAGAAAAGTACTTTTAGTTTAAATTTAAAAACACAGAAGAGAGCTTTCTGGTTAAATTTAGAACCCAGCAGAGAGCTTCTAGTTTAAATTTCATAATACGTCAGAGCCTAGCAGCAGCAAAGAGCTGTAATTTAAATCAAATCAGAATATAACTTAGCATAAAAGGCAAAACAGGGTCAGTACTCTTTGAGCAACAAATAAAGTCTTCTAGAGACCTTTTCAAAGAGGCCTTCTACCTAGGGGGCAAGAGACTGTGAAACTTTTTCAATAGGTGTTAACACCAGGTGGCAGGTCAAAAGGCCATTTTGAAAGACTCCTTCTATCCAAGCAAGGACTGTTAATCACCCAGGAAGTTGGTCACAGCTTATCTCAGCAGCACAGAACAGGGTACTGAGTAGCAGCCCTCTTTTAATAAGTGTTATTTCCCTCCCTCCCCAACACCCACCCACCCCGGGACAATCGTAGCTTTATAGGTACTTACACATCTTAAAGGAAAGGAGGTGCTCTCAGGTGAAGCTCGTTATCCAAATCAGTCATACACTAAGGGCCTGAGATTAATTAAGCTTCAGGTGAACAAGGTATACTAAACGTATTAGGTACGGTTTTATTAGTATACATATCCATAGCAACCATTAGTAAGTAAAGAATTTAGATCTAAACACAAGCTTAAAACTAAAGATGCAGACAGCCGTCCAGCAGCGAGATCGGGGCTTTCCAGTCTTTTGCATTGAGTGTCATATGTATGATTTTCTCTCAGTTGGTGAGAGATCTTACGTGTACACTAGGTGCAAGGAGCTCTTTGTTCTCAGGGAACGAGTCCGTTCTCTAGAGACTAGAGTAGCATACTTGGAAAACATAAGAAAGACAGAGAGGTACTTAGACGAGACCTACAGGGATATAGTCCTGAAGTCCCACCTCCAGTTTTGCAGCATCCCTATTGCCATGGCGGAGAGAGGCCACGTGACAGGAGAGCATCACCCTGGTGTGGCAGGAAGTGATCCTGTAAGTAGGACCTGTCCTCCAGGTGATGTAAAACCCTCTCGCACCGAGGAAGTTTCTCCAGGGCCATGTGCCCATGATGGAAGGGTTAGGACAGTCGTTATAGTTGGTGATTCGATCATTAGGCATGTAGATAGCTGGGTGGCTGGTGGACGTGAGGATCGCCTGGTAACATGCCTTCCTGGTGCAAAGGTAGCGGACCTCACGAGCCACCTAGATAAGGAATTAGATAGTGCTGGAGAGGAGTCTGCTGTCTTGGTATATGTCGGTACCAATGACATAGGAAAATGTGGTAGAGAGGTTCTGGAGGCTAAATTTAGGCTTTTAGGTAGGAAGTTCAAATCCAGAACTTCCAGGGTAGCGTTCTCCAAAATGCTTCCCGTTCCACGCGCAGGACCCAAAAAGCAGGCAGAGCTACGGGGTTTCAATGCGTGGATGAGACAATAGTGCAGAGATGAGGGTTTTGGATTTGTTAGGAACTGGGGAACATTCTGGGGAAAGGAGGGGCTCTTCCGAAGGGATGGGCTTCACCTTAACCGGGATGGAACCAGGCTGCTGGCATTAACCTTTGAAAAGGACATAGAGCAGCTTTTAAACTAGATAATAGGGGAAAGCCGACAGTCACCCAAGAGCGCATGGTTCGGAAGAATGTATCCTTGAAGAATACTACCAAAAGCAGAGAGGTTCCAAAAAAGAGTAAAGTAGCCCAAATGCCCACGAGTATGGAGCAGACAGAGCTTAAAGATCCCAAATTACCCATGTCTACCAATAGCCAGATTAATATGAATAAAATACAGTCTCTAAAATGCTTGTATGCAAATGCTAGAAGTCTAAAAAATAAGATGGGAGAGTTAGAATATATAGCACTAAATGAAAGGTTAGATATGATTGGAATATCAGAGACATGGTGGAAGGACAACCAGTGGGACACTGTGATACCTGGGTACAAACTATATCGTAATGATAGAGCTGATCAAATTGGTGGAGGGGTTGCGCTCTATGTTAGAGAGGGCATTGAATCAGAAAGGATTAAAGTTTTGCAGGAAACAAAATTTGCTGTAGAATCTCTATGGATTGAAATTCCATGTAAAAAGAAGAAGGCGATGGCAGTGGGGGTGTACTATCGACCGCCTGGCCAGAATGAACAAATGGATGATGAAATGCTCAAAGAAATCAAGGAAGCTAACAAAAGTTACAGCACAGTAATAATGGGTGATTTCAATTATCCCAGTATCGACTGGGTCAGTGTCACGGCAGGACATGCTAGGGAGATAAATGACTGCTTCTTGGAGCAGCTGGTTCATGAACCGACCAGAGGGGAAGCCATATTAGACCTAATCCTTAGTGGAACACCAGATCTTGTGCAAGAGATAAGGGTGTCGGGGCCACTTGGCAAGTGATCACGCATGATCGTGTTTGATTTAATTAGTGGAGGAGGGAGAGTAAGGAAATCCACAGTACTACCTTTTAACTTTCAAAAGGGAGACTATGATAAAATGAGGAAAATAGTTAAGAAAAAAGGAAAAGGAGCAGTTGCAAAGGTTAAAGACTTACATCAAGCTCGGGTGTTGTTGAAAACGACTACCTTGGAATCCCAGACCAGCTGTATTCCACACTTTAAGAAAAGTGGAAGGAAGTCCAAAAAACTGCCAGCATGGTTTAAAGGTGAGGTCAGAGAGTCTGTTATTGACAAAAAAGCATCTTTCAGGAAATGGAAAAAAGAGCCAAAATGACGAAACCTGGAAACAGCACAAGCACTGGCAATTCAAATGCAAGGCATTGATAAGGCAGGCAAAGGGAGAGTTTAGAAGAAGCTTGCTGCGGAAGCAAAAACGCAAAATAAAGACTTTTTCAAGTACATTCGTAGCAAAAAACCTGTGAGTGAGTCAGTTGGTCCATTAAATGATAGAGGGGTTAAAGGGGCACTAAGAGGCGACAAGGTGATAGCAGAGAAACTGAATGAATTCTTTGCTTTGGTCTTTACTGAGGAAGATGTAAGGATGTTACCCATGACTGAAGTGGTATTTAATGGCGCGGAAGAATTGAAGGAAATATCGATACATCGGGAAGATGTATTATAACTATTAGATAAACTGAAGGGTAGCAAATCACCAGGGCCGGATGGTATACATCCAAGGGTGTTGAAAGAACTGAAATATGAGATTGCAGACGTGCTATTAGTAATCTGTGTATTTTCATTAAAATCATCTGTAATATCTGAAGACTGGAGGATCGCCAATGTAACACCAATTTTTAAAAAGGGTTCCAGGGGTGATCTGGGAAATTACAGACCGGTGAGCCTGACCTCAGTACTGGGAAAAATGGTAGAAACCATCATAAAGAACAAAATTGCTCAGCATGTAAATAGTCATGGCCTAATGGGAGACAGCCAACATGGCTTTAGAAAAGGAAAATCTTGTCTTACTAATCTGTTATGTTGTTTTGAAGGTGTGAATAAACAGGTGGACAAAGGTGAGTCGGTTGATATAGTGTATCTGGACTCTGAAATCGAGGAACGCCATGTCCTCAGTGGAGACCGATGCCAGGGCTCCGAGAGAGGGGAGACTGAGGGGATGTTACGATGGTGACAAGTGTCCAGCGACTCCTCGTTCTCCATTTCCCACTCAGAACAGTCCCATCGAGGACTCACGGGAAGGATGGCTTGCAGGCTCTGGGGCTGGTTCCTGCCCGCGGCATTCAGAGGCCGCGTGGCTAGCACTGAGCACACTGGCTGGGAAGATCATGGTTCCGTGGAACGGGAAGAGGATCGAGATCTCGGCTGAGTATAGACTCGAGGCCAAAAGACCTCGAGAATCGGCTCAGTCTCTGGGATGTCCTCAAAGTCAAGGATCCGGTGGACTGGGCGGAGCAACCGGTGGCACCCGACAACAGCATGCGCTGCTGGTCCATGAAGGCAGACAAGCTGTGCTTCAGGGCTGTCATTCTGGACTCCAGGCCAGAAGGCTCCACAGCCATCGGCGCAGGCACCAAGGGAATCAGGCCCGATGCCGGTTCCCACCAAGGGGAGTCCTCGACGAGGATGGTGTCAGGCAACCAAGGCCAGCCCGAGGTAGTGTCCTTTCGGGGGACCTCTGCAGGCCGCTCCTTCTCAGATTCCTTGGATAAGCATCTAGGACTGCAGGACCTGGCTCGGGACTTACCCAGCCCATCTGAGCCATCCAGGGATGCCGCCTTTGAGGCCTTCTTCTTCTTGAGTTCCCTCAAGGGAGACCACCTTTCCGAGGAACAATGGAGTTGGTCGTGGTCCGTAAGGATACCCTGGGATTCCACAGATTTGGAGGAGGCTTTGGCCTTCGGAGGTACCGGGGATTCTGGGAAAAACTTATCGTGCTGCTGCTGGCAGCTCTTGAGGACATCTTCTTATAGAGGCTGCATGCCATGTGGTGGTGATCCGGTCCCAAGCAACAAAGACAGCAGTCATGTGTGTCGGTCAGAGACATTATTTTGGTCCACCAATCACACTTCTTAAAGCCACTGGTAGCCATGGGAGAAATGAGTATCCCAGCAAGGTCGAAGACCCGCAGTGCCACCAGTTGGAAAAAAAGGCGCCAAGAAGGAATAAAGTCTACAAACCCGAGACACTATGCCGGGCAGCAAATCGGGTGGTGGGAATAGTACCGGTGCACTACCAGAGGAGAGTATGGAACTCAGGTCAAGGAAATCAACTTTTTCTGGGGGAAGAACTGACAGATATCTGAAGGGCTCCGTGGAAAAAAGGAGACTGAGCAAGATGGCACCCTTAGGTGGGAAAGGGACCACTCATGCGTGGTAGCATCTCTCAAAGGTTTTCTTTGAAAGCTGGGGGTTCCGCTAGGGCTCCATCGGCGCCGATGTCACCCATATGTGAGGACTGACTTCCTGCTTGTTCCCAGAGAAACAGAGATAAGTTCTTTACGCCATCAAAAAGTAGAAAGAATAGGGGACACACAATGAAGCTACAATGTAACCCATTTAAGACTAATAAGAGAAAATATTTTTTCACTCAACACGTAATCAAATTCTGGAATTCATTACCGAAGGATGTAGTAAAAGCTATTAGTGTAGCTGGGTTTAAAAAAAGGTTTGGACACATTCCTGGAGGAAAGGTCCATAAACCATTATTAACGAGGACCTGGGAAATCCACTGCTTGCCCTGGGACAAGCAATGTGGAACCTGTATGCCTTTTGGGAACCTGCCAGGTACTAGTAACCTGGATTGGCCACTGTTGGAAATAGGAAACTGGGCTTGATGGACCTTGCTCTGACCCAGTATGGCATATGGTGAAATTAGGGCTTAACTGCTAATTGACTTTCCTTGAGTTCTCTCCAGGACAGTCCAGGTACATATGGGTAGTCAGCCCCCTCCAGCAGCTGAGGACTGAACAAGACAGAGTCTTGCCTACTTGGTATAACAGCTCTCCTATTTTCCTGACTCCAGTCTCCCCTTGAAAAAGCAGACAAAGAACAAAACCAAACACTAACCCTAGCTTAAGAAAGCATAATTACTAACCTATAATGGGTGTTCTCCGGGAACAGCAGGAATCAGTCCTCACATATAAGTGACATCAGCACTGATGGAGCCTGCGCAGAACATTTCCCCAGCTTTCAAAGAAAGCTTTTGGGAATGCTACCATGCATGCGAGGTCCCCTTCCCGCCCAAGGGTGCCATCTTGTTCTGTCAGATGACATAGCTTAGGCAAAGGATAAAAACAGATAGAGGAGGCAATCCCAGAAGGTGGGAGGGTTGTGAGGGCCGATTCCTGCTGTTCCCAGAGAACACCCGTTACAGATGAGTAACTACGCTTTCTCCAGGAACAAGCAGGAAGTCAGTCCTCACATATGGGACCAGACTTGATGTCCAGAGAGGTATGCTGTCTGCCTGGTGCCAAAATCCAAGATGTTACGGAGAGTTTGCCGAGACTCATCAAGCCCACTGACTATTACCCAATGTTGCTAATCCATGTTGGAACAAATGATACTGCCAGGTATACCTCGGAACGTATCAAAAGTGACTTCATGGCTCTGGGACAGAGGGTGAAGCAGTTAGGTGCACAGGTGGTGTTCTCTTCAATCCTCCCTGTTGAGGGTAAAGGCCAAGGCAGAGAGGCTCGCATCCTGGAGATGAATGCATGGCTGCGTGGATGGTGTCATCGAGAGCGTTTTGGTTTCCTAGACCATGGGATGCTGTTCCAAGGGTTGCAAAGCAGAGATGGCATCCATCTGTCCAAGAGAGGTCAACGCATCTTGGTAGTAGACTGGCTAATCTACTGAAGAGGGCTTTAAACTAGATTCGTTGGGGATGGGTGAAGAAAGCCCCCAGGTAGGGGAAAGCCCCCAGGTAGGTGATACATTAAATACCTTTATGGAAATGAGTAACAGGGGTAACATATGGAAAGCAGTGTGCATTAATGCCCGTAGCATGGGAAATAAGATCCCTGAAGTTGAAGCTTTGGTGGGAGTGGCTGACTTGGATTTACTGGCAGTTACAGAAACGTGGTTCACAGAAAACCATGACTGGGATGTAACTATACCTGGCTATACTTTATTCAGAAAGGACAGGGTAGGAAGAAGGGGAGGAGGAGTGGCACTATATGTAAAAACTACTATTAAAGCTTTGGAATTACAGAGCTTAAAAGGGAGAGAGGAGGCATTGTGGGTTAAACTAGAAAGAGGGAAAGAGAAATCTATTTGCATTGGAGTGATATACAGACCTCCCTCACAAGAGGAAGAGGTGGACAGAGAGTTAATTGAAGACATACGCAGCATTGCTAGGAAAGGGGACGTGCTACTGATAGGAGATTTCAATATGCCAGATGTTGATTGGCACATTCCTGCTGCAGTATCATCTAGAAGTAAGGAGATCCTGGATTCTCTACAGGGAAAACTATTCAGGTAATTAGTAACAGACCCCACACGTGAAGGGGCCATACTGGACTTGGTGCTTACCAATGGTGAAAGTGTTTCTGATGTTGTAGTGGGAGATCATTTTGCATCCAGTGATCACCAGATGGTGTGGTTCAGTATTAGGACTAGGGCTGTTAGAATCCATTCCAAGGTGAGGATCTTAGACTTTAGGATCTAGCTCAAGCCCTATCTGGACAGTACCTTGTATTATAGAACATGCTGTATTATAGCGCACACTGTACATAGCTCACCCTAATCTAGAATCCCCCTCCTCACACACACTTCACACCACTGCCCCCTCACACTATTCCTCCTGCATGATCCCCCCCCTCGCACTCTACTCCCCCCACACTGCATGACCCCCCCAGCACTTCATCTGATTGTTTTGATTGTGACACCGCCTTGGTTTAGAAATACTTTTAAATAAATAAAATAAATAAATAAATAGGAAGACTAACTTTGCGAAGATGGGCCAATACCTCAGGGAGTCGTTAGTGGGATGGGAACAGCTGGGGGATGTAGAAGAACAGTGGGCAAAACTGAAAGGGGGTATTTTAAAGGCAACCAACCTTTTTGTTAAAATGGTAAATAAAGGCAAAAGGAACAGGAGACCGCTATGGTTTTCGAAGGAAGTAGCTGAACAAGTGAAGAAAAAGAGGGAGGCCTTCATGAAATACAAGAGATCACAGAGAGAGGGAGACAGGCATCTGTATTTGGAAAAACTTAGAGAAGCTAGAAAAGTAGTCAAGAAGGCAAAGATTCAAAAGGAGGAGGAAATAGCCAATGCAATAAAATGGGGGGATAAGACATTTTTCAGATATATTAGTGAGAAGAGGAAGGGCAAAAGTGGTATTGTCAGACTCAAGGGTGCAGGGGGGGAATATATAGAAGCTGATAAGGATAAAGCGGAATTGCTTAACAAATATTTTTGTTCTGTGTTCACAGATGAAGAACCAGGAGCAGGACCTCAGAAAACACCCACAAATAAGAACAGAAGCGAGGGACATCTTGAACTATTTTCAGAAGACTGTGTTCGTGAGAAACTAGCTCAACTTAAAGTAGACAAAGCGATGGGACCGGATGGGATACACCCTAGAATACTGAGGGAACTTGGGGACGTTCTAGCAACTCCACTGACTAACCTTTTCAATGCCTCATTGGAGTCGGGAGTGGTGCCAAAGGACTGGAGAGAGCTCATGTGGTGCCTTTACACAAAAGCGGAAGTAAGGATGTGGTTGAAAACTACAGGCCGGTTAGTTTAACTTCGTTGGTGAGTAAATTATTGGAAACGCTGCTGAAAGAGAAAATAGTGAGGTTTCTGGAGTCCAGCGGATTACAGGATCCGAGGCAGCATGGATTCACCAGAGGCAGGTCTTGTCAGACAAATCTGATTGATTTCTTTGACTGGGTGACCAGGGAGTTGGACCGAGGGAGAGCTCTAGATGTGGTGTATTTAGATTTCCGTAAAGCCTTTGACAGTGTTCCTCACAGGCGACTTATAAACAAACTGAGCACCCTAGGGAAGGACCCTAAAGTTACTGCTTGGGTTAGAAATTGGTTGGGTGGGAGGCGACAAAGAGTACAAGTAAATGGAGCTCACTCTGAGGAGAAGGATGTTACCAGTTGTGTTCCCCAGGGATCTGTCCTTGGTCCGATTCTTTTTAACATCTTTGTTAGTGATATAGAAGAAGGGCTGTCGGGTAAGGTTTGCCTCTTTGCAGATGATACCAAAATCTGCAATAGAGTAGACACCCAGGAAGGGGTAGATAACATCAGGAGGGATCTAGCTAAGCTTGAAGAATGGTCTAGAATTTGGCAGCTGAGATTTAATGTTAAAAAATGTAAGGTCATGCATTTGGGCTGCAGCAATCCAAGGGAGCAATACAGTATAGGAGGTGAAGTACTTTTGTCCACTAAAGAAGAGCGGGACCTAGGCGTGGTTGTGTCTGATGATCTTAAAGTAGCTAAACAGGTAGAAAAGGCGACAGCAAAAGCTAGAAGGATGCTTGGGTGCATACGGAGAGGAATGGCTAGCAGAAAAAAGGAGGTGATAATGCCTCTGTATAAGTCTTTGGTGCGACCTCATTTGGAGTATGGTGTGCAATTCTGGAGACCGCACCTTCAAAAGTATGTGAACAGGATGGAGTCGGTGCAGAGGGTTGCTACTAAAATGATTAATGGGCTTCATTATAAAGCATATGAGGACAGACTTAAGGATCTTAATATGTACACCTTAGAGGAAAGGCGGGATAGAGGTGATATGATTGAGATGTTTAAATACCTCCGTGGCATAAATGTTCAGGGAGAGAGCCTCTTTCAATTGAAAGCAAGTTCTGCTACGAGGGGACATGGGATGAGGGAAAAGGGAGATAGATTCAGGAGTGATATGCGGAAATATTTCTTTACGGAAAGAGTAGTGGATCCGTGGAATAGTCTCCCAGTGGAGGTGGTAGAGATGAGGACAGTAACTGAATTAAAAAAAGCATGGGACCAACACAGAGGATCTCTAAAGGTAAAAAGTGGACTGTTGTAGTTGTTGTTATGGAAGGACAGACTAGATAGGCCATGTGGTCTTTTTCTGTCATCATGTTTCTATGTTTCTACCGGGACCCGAACCACGACAGCACCAACCGCGACCACCAGGGGAGGCCGCCAGTTGCAGAAGACAAGTTCCCATCCAGAGACTCTAAAATGCCCAGCTACCCTCATTGCTCTTAGTCCGGGAGCCTGAACATCGACAGCCTGGAGAGCAGGAGTTGTCTATATACTGAATATGCTACAGATTATACCTAGCCGAAGGCGCTGTCCCTGTGGGACTCACTCTCTAGACAGTAATGTGCTGCAAAGGTATGCATGGAAGACCATGTAGCGGCCTTGTATATTTCCATTACTGGTACTGAGCACAGGTTGGCTACCAACGTGGTCATGGCCCTGACTCAATGATCGGTGATCTTATGCTCCAGGGAAAGGCCAGCCCGCTCATAAGCGAAGGCAATGCAGTCTGACACCCAAGAGGACAGAGTCCTTTTGGTTACCAGCAGCCCTAGTTTACTGGGGTCGAACGAGACAAGAGTTGGGGCACTTTGCGATGGTCCCTGGTCCTATGAAGATAGAAGGATAGGGCCCTCTTGCAATCCAAGGTATGCAAGACAGACTCTTCCTTGCCAGTGTGAGGTGAAAAGCAGACACCACCCTAGGAAGGAACCTGGGATGCATACGCACCACCACTCTGTTCGTACAGAACTGGGTGTAGGGAGGATCCGCCACCAGGGCCTGCAGCTCACTCACCCTGTTGGCAAAGGTCACGGCTAACAGGAAGGCCACTTTCCAGGAGAGGTACCTCAGGTGACAGGTGGCTATAGGCTCAAATGGTGGTCTGGTGAGCTGGGGACAGCACCGCATTGAGGTCCCCATTCCGCTGCCAGAGGACGGAGGGGAGGCTTTGACAACAGAAGGCCCCTGAGAAATCTGGAGACCAGGGGCAGGCTCGAGAGGGGCTTCCCCTCTACAGGGTGGTGGTTCGCAGCTATAGCGTTCAAATGCACCCTGACTGAATTAGATTTCAAGCCTGACGGTGAGAGATGCAAAAGGTACTGTAACAAAAGTTTTAGAAGAATGGATTCACTTTCCTGTCTGCGCACCAGAAGGAAAACCTCCCTCCACTAGGAGGGCTTATACCTTCAAGTGAAGGCTTCCTGGAGGCCAGGAGGCACTCCTTGACCTCCTCTGTGAGGTGGAAAGAGGCCAACGCTACCAGGTCAGACCAAGGTCCATCAAGTCCAGTATCCTGTTTCCAACAGTAGCGAAATCTAGGCCATAAGTACCTAGCAGTTTCCCCAAAAGACATAGGTTCCACAATGCGTGTATTGGGTAAAGCAGTGATATCCTGGGTCCCTTTTAATAATGGTTTATGGACCTTTCCTCCAGAAACTTGTCAAAACCTTTTTTAAACCACCTACATTACCCTTTCGGCAGCCACGCTGTCAGCACTAGGGCCCTCAAGTTGGGGTGCAGGAGGGAGCCCTCCTCCTGCGAGAGGAGGCCCAAAGTCTAGCCCAGGGGTACCGTTGCTGTCACGGACAGAAAGAGCAGCAGGGGAAACCAGGGTTGCCTGGGCCACCTAGGGGTCACCAGGATCACTGTGGCATGCTCGCTCTGGATTTTGAACAGACACTTGGGTATCGGGGAGAGTCAGTGGGAATGCGTAAAGCAGGCTCTGCAACAATGATATCAGAAACGTATCTGCCGCCCCCTTCCGCAGTGTGGTTGAGGGGAGCAGAACCACAGTAGCTGCGACTTGTCTGGAGAGGCGAACAGATCCAGGCAGGGCCTGCCCCTGTGTCAGAGGAGCCTCTGGGTCCAGGTACTACTCGTGCGGCCGAAGAACCCTGCTGAGCTTGTCTGCCAGGACGTTGTCCTGGCCCAGTAGGTACACAGCTCTTAGGATCATGCGACTGTGTACCGCAAAGAAGTGAAGTGCTATGGCCTCCTGGCAGAGGGAGTAGGAAAACGTTCTGCCCTGCTTGATCATGTAGAACATGGCCACCTGGTTGACTGTCTGTATGAGGATTGGAAGGCCTCGGAGCAGGTGGCAGAAGGTCTGCAGGGCCAGAAGATGGCCCGGAGCTCCAGAAGGTTCATCTGCAGAAGAGATTCCTCGGAAGACCAATAACCCCGAGTGTGCTGGCCCTCACAAACTTCACCCATCCCGCCAGGGAGACATCTGCAGTCAGAACCCTCTGAGGTGCTGGTGCTGGGGACTGCAACCAGGCAAGGGAGGCCCACACCCTGCCCCCCATCTGCCTGTGGTCTGAGACCACAGAGACCGGAGGCACCACTGGGCCGTCCGCATGTGTAGGCAGGCTAGGGGCGTAAAGTGCACCATTGAGGTCATGTGACCCAACAAGAGCCGCTGGTCCGGCACCGACCTGCAGGCTTGCACCTCCCCAGCCAACTACATCAGGCAGTGGGCTCTGTCATCTGGAAAGAAAGCCTTGGCCTGCAGAGTGTCTAGCTGGGCCCCTGTGAATTCCAGGGTCTGAACTGGGTAGTTAATGACAAAGCCCAACTCTGAACTGGTGGAGGGCGTGAATGGTCAGCCTTATAGCCCAGTCCGCCTTCCGGGCAGTGCTGCCCCTGATGAGCCAGTCGTCTAGATATGGGAAGATGTGAGCCCCTTGAAGGCGCACATGCGCAACCACTGAGGCCAGGCACTTTGTGAAGACCCTTGGGGAGGAGGCGAGGCCGAATGGGAGCACCCTGTACTGGAAGTACAAACCCCCCACCACAAACCTCAGGTATTGCCTGTGAGAGGCATGAATCAGGATGTGGGAATAAGCATCCTTGAGAGCCAAGGAGCAGAGCCAGTTTCCCTGGGGGGAGGTAGGGCAGCAGTGCTCCAAAGAAGAGCATCTTGAACCTCTCCCTCACCAAGAACCTGTTGAGATTGCACAGATCCAGGAAAGGCCGGAGGCCTCCTGTTCTTTTGGGGACAAGGAAATACCTTGAGTAGAAGCCCCTGCCCCAGAGGTGGTGGAGCACAGGTTCCACCACCTTGTCCTAGAGCAGGTTTGCAAGCTCTGTGACGAGCAAGGCCTGCTGAAGGGACGAACTGGATGGCTCCCCTGGAAAGTAATTTGGAGGGTTTTGCTGTAAGTGGAGAGAATATCCTTCTCTCACCACCCACAGGACCCACTTGTCTGTAGTGATGGTGGCCCAACTGTCAGCGAAGGAGGCCAGTCAACCCAATATGGGCTGAGGTGGGTCTCCTAGGAAAGGGAAGGCCCTGCCCACCGAGTCAAAATCTTCCCCCTGGCTGAGAGGGGGTTGGGGACTGGGGCTTTGGAGACTTGGGTTTCCTGGACCCATGTGTCCCTGGCCCTTTGACTGTGCGGGTTGGTGAGGCTGACCCTGCTAAGACTGGTAATGACTAGCCAAGGGGTAAACCTTTCTCCTCGGGAAAAAGGCCTTCATTCCTCAAGGGCTTCTTCTTGGGAAGAGCAGAGGATCTTTTTGGAAAGTCTCTGCAGGGTTACTCAGCCTCAATCTCGGCGGCCTTATCGGACATAGGCTTTCCAAAAAGATTCTCCCCATTGCAGGGCACGTCCAGGAGCTTCTCTTGCACCCACTGCTCCAGATCAGAGGTCTGCAGCCATGCCTGGTGCCTGGTACCGATGCCCGCAGCCACCACATGGGCTGAGGCCTCAAACACGTGGTAGGCAGCTCTAGAGAGAAACTTAGAGCAGAGTCCTGAACAACCTCAATCAAGGACAGGAAGTGCTGGAGGGGTTCCCCTGGCAAGGCCCGCTGAGAACCCTGAGAGTTCCTGGACCAGGCTCTTCAAATACATTCCCATATACAGCTTATAGGCTCATATACGGCACCCGAGCATAGCGCCCTGGTAGCACTTACGGCCCACGGCTTTGAGGGCCCGGGCCTCCTTGCCCGAGGGCATGAACAAGTAGGTCTCTTGACTCTTGAGCCTCTGCATCGACGACTCCATCACCACTGAGTTGTCGGGAAGTTGGGGCTTATGAAACCCCGGACCCTTCTGGACTTGGTAAATGGCATCAAAACGCCGGCTGACCACCGGCACAGAGGCCAGCGTCTCCCATGTCTGGAGAAGAAGCCTCTCGAGGATGGGCGGGATCGGGACTGTGAGAGTCTCCTTGGGCGGAGACTCATACTGCAAGATTTTCCAGCTCCCCTGTGCTGGTCCTCCTCAGACTCAGTCTGCACTGAGAGAGCTTGGGTCATATCCCGAACGAAATACTTGGGTGGGGAGTGGCATAGAGGCTGCAGGTGTGAGGGCTCCGAGGGGACGTCCCAATGCCGGGAGGTCTCAGGAGCAGCCTCATCCTAGGTCTTCCATTCGGATCCCGAGGTAATCCAGAACTCAGCCTCGGAGGTAGCCCAGAGGAACCGCGGACCACCCGAAGACTGGAGGTCAGACAACCTTAGGCTCGCTGGGGAGGACCGAAGCCCCGAGGATCAGGACTGGGACCTCAACCAAGGCAGAGGACATACCCAAGGCCGACGGCGTTTGGTGCCTGACTCGATGCGCCGGGGATCCCCCGAGGCCAGGGGGCTGGGTGTCAGGGCCGATGATGCTGGGAGTCTAGACATCAACGCCTGCTGCAAGGGCAGTATGGAGGAGAGACTCTGCTCCATGGCCGCCATACGGGCCTCGAGACCCGATGGCTCAGCATCCTTCGGCATGGACACAGAGGGCCTTAGGTCTGATGCTGGCACTCCGGAGAGTGCGTCCTCCAGGAGGACTATAGGCTAATATAGTAACATAGTATATGACGGCAAATAAATACCAGTATGGCCCATCTAGTCTGCCCAGCAAGGTTGAAAAGAGAAGGTGCACCTGCCACCCCATGCCTTTGTTTAGGGGTGTACCCACCGCTCCGTGTAGGGCACCCCTATTTGTTCAGATATAAGAGTTTATTTTGATTTGATCCTGTTACTATAAAGGGATCCACTGTGTCTGTCCCATGCCATTTTGAATTCTGTCACTGTATTTGCCCCACCACTTCCATCGGGAGGGCATTCCAAGCATCCACCACCCTTTTAGTGAAAAAGTATTTCCTGACATTGCCTTTCAATTTACCCCCTTGCAACTATATGTTGTGCCCTCTAGTTTTACATTTTCCCCCATCTTTGGAAGAGGCTTATTTGTTCATTAATACTCTTTAAGTATTTAAATATCTGAATCATATCTCCCTTATCCCTCCTCTCCTCCAAAGTGTACATATTTAGGTCTTAAAGTCTCTTCTCAAGTCTTATAAGAACATAAGATATGCCATACTGGGTCAGATCAAGGTCCATCAAGCCCAGTATCCTGTTTCCAACAGTGGCCAAACTAGGTCATAAGTACCTAGTAGTCTCCCCAAAAGACACAGGTTCCTCAATACTTGTATTGGGTCAAGCAGTGATATCCTGGGCCCTTTTTAATAATTTATATTTATTTTATTTAGCTGCATTTATATCCCGGTTTTCATCGGGTCAAAGTGGTTTAACAAAAGGGGGGGGACAATAATCAAGTTGACAGAAAAGGGAGGGGGCCGTCACCAGGGGGGATAACATAGTTGATCTACATAGAAAGTAATAGTACTGGACAGTTGACGTTTTATGGAAGTCTCTTAGATGATGGCTGAGGGGGTAGGTCAGAGGGTCCAGGTGAATAGTCATTGAGAGATATCTATTTCAGGTCCAAGATATTCATGAAACAGGATGATTTTTTAACTGTTTCCGGAATGTGGAGATGTCTTTGGTGCTTCGGATCTGGCTCGGAAGGGTGTTCCAGAGGGATGATGCGTACAGTTCACATGTTCTGTTGCAGGTTTGTTGATTGAACTTAGTTCGTTTGTGGGGGATAGTGAGAGTGTTGCTGGTGGTCGGACAGGTTGGTCTGTTGAGAGTAGAGTGAGGTGGTAGAGTCCAGAGTTGGGAGGTCTGGGTTTGATGGAGGGCTTTGTGGATAAGTAGGAGGGATTTGTATTTAATCCTTGCTTCGAGGGGCAGGATGTGAAGTTCTCTCAGGACTGGGGTGATGTGATCGTGGTTTTTTTGCCTTCTGGATGATTCTTGCAGTGGTGTTTAAGGCAGTTCGTAAGGAGTTGGTGTGGGTGGCGGGTAGTTCGTGATAAATTGCATTGCAGTAGTACAGGTGGAGAAACGTCATGGCCTGCATGACTGTTCTGAGGTCCTGTGGGTCGATGAGTAGTCTGAGCCGTTGTACTGTCTTTGCTTTGTGGAATACTGCTCTGGACATCTTTTTGATCTGCTGTTTAAAAGTAAGCGCTTGATCAATGATGATTCCGAAGTATTTTATGTGGGGTTGAACTTGTATTTCAGTGGTTCCCAAGGTGAGGTGTGGGGGTGGGGTAAGGTTTGGGTCCTTGGGTCACAATGAGGGCTTCCGTTTTTTTAATGTTGATGGTGAGGTTGTTCTGTGGTAGCCAACTGGAGACATCAATAAAGCAGTCTGATAGGTGATTGTTTGTTGGGTTTGTGGTTGTGATGGGTCCATAAAGCATTATGTCGTCTGCGTAGATATGGTAGCTGATGTTGTGAGTGCGTATTACCAAGCAGAATGGCTGTAGGTAGATATTGAAGAGCATCGCGGATAGTGTGGAGCCTTGAGGTAATGGTTTACGGACCTTTCCTCCAGGAACTTGTCCAAACCTTTTTTAAACCAAGCTACACTAGCAGCTTTTACTACATCCTCCGGTAACAAATTGCAGAGTTTGATTACACGTTGAGTGGAAAAATATTTTCTTTTATTAGACTTAAATAGGTTACCCTGTAGCTTTATTGCATGTCCCCTAGTCTTTCTATATTCTGATGATGTAAACAATTGATCTATGTTTACCCATTCCACTCCATTCATTAATTTATAGACCTTTATCATATCTCCCCTCAGCCGTCTCTTTTCCAGGTTGAAGAGCTCCAACCTTCTTAGCCTCTCTTCATAGGATATCCTTCCATCCCCTTTACCATTTTGGTGGCTTTTCTCTGCACTTTTTCTAACGCTAAATTTATTTATTTTATTTATTTAATGGTATTTCTAGCCCGTCTTTTCCTTTAATCAAGGCGGTTACACAGCAAACAATCACTGGAAGAGGTACTTGGGTTCAGTGTGTGCATCATGTACAGTGAAAGTGTGTGTGTGTGGGTGGGTTGATTAGTGTGCGCTATTTACAGCATGAGCTTTATACAGAGAAAGTGTAAAGAGCGTGCAGGTAAGTTGCTAGTCCATGGTTGTAGCACTCATTGTGTGTTCGGTCCGTAGTGCTCCAGGAATAGCAGAGTCATTAGTTGTTTCCTAAAGTCCTTAGTGTCTTTCGTGGCTCGCAGTTCGTCTGGGAGTGAGTTCCACATGCCAGGTGCTGCCAGTGATAGCGCTCTTCGTGCGGTGGATTTGCATGCTTTTGTGTAGTCTTTTGGCGTGTTGATTATGTCTGATGTGGCTTTTCTTCTGGGTCTTGTACTGGCATCGGGTTGTATGAGGGGTTGAAGGCTGTGGGCAGAGTTCCTGTGTTTGATCCTGAATATGTTTAGATTGTCTTGTATTTTATGCGTGAGTTGATTGGGAGCCAGTGTAGGTCTTTTAGTATGGGGGTGATGTGGTCTTGTTTGGATGCACCAGCTATTATTTGTGCTGCCATGTTTTGGACCATTTGTAGTGGTCTGAGTGACTGTTTTGACATGCCTGTATAGATCGGGTTGCAGAAATCAAGTATGGGCGTTATTAGAGCTTGACAGACTGTGCAGAAGTGCTCGTGTTTGAGGAGTGGTTTGAGGCGTCTGATTATTCTCATATTGAAGTATGCGTTTTTGGTGGTTCTGCTGATGTGTGATTGAAAGTCTAACCTCTTATCGAGTGTTACTCCAAGATATTTCACCTCGTTTTTTAGTGGTATGGATACGTTGTTGACCTTGATGGAGGGTGGCGGGCTGAAGCTGTTGTTTCGTGTGATGAGCAGTGCTTCTGTCTTGTTGTAATTTATGGTCAGGTTGTTGTCGTGTAGCCAGTTGGACATGTTGTTGAGGCAGTCTGTTATTCTGGTGTAGTCTGGGTTGTTGAGGTTCACTGGGGTGTATATCATGATGTCATCTGCGTATATGGTGTAGTGTATCTTGTGCTCTTTTATGATGTTGCCGATTGGTTGTATGTAGAGGCTGAATAGTAGTGTGGATAGGGCGGAGCCTTGTGGTACTCCTTGCTTGATCTTTGCTTATTGAGATGTGTTGGGACCGAGCTTGGAACTTTCGGTCAGTTAGGTAAGAGTTGAACCATCTTAGGGTGGTGCCATTTATTCCGATGCTCTGTAGTCTGGTTAGGAGGATTTTGTGGTCCACTGTGTCGAAGGCAGCTGATATGTCTAGGAAGATCATTAGTGTTCCTTTTTTGTGGTTGTCTATGGTTTGGAATCCTTTTTAAGATACGGCGACCAGAATTGCACACAATATTCAAGGTGCAGTCACACCATGGAACGATACAGAGGCATTATAATATCCTTTGTTTTATTTTCTATTCCTTTCCTTATGATACCTAGCATTTTATTTCCTCTCTTTGCCGTCGCTGCACACTAGGCAAAGGGTTTCAACATGCTATCCACGATGACGCCTAAATCTTTTTCCTGGGTGGTGGTTCCCAATGTGGAACTTTGCATCATGTAACCATAGTTTAGGTTGTTCTTTCCTGGGTGCATAATTTTGCACTTGTCCACATTAAATTTCATATGCCATTTGGATGCCCAGTCTTCCAATTTATCAAGATCCTCTTGCAATTTTCCAAAATCCTCTTGCGTTTTAACAACTTTAAAATAGTTTTGTGTCATCTGCAAATTTGATAACCTCACTCGTTATTCCCTTTTCCAGGTCATTTATGAATATGTCAAAAAGCAACGGACCCAGCACAGATACCTGGGGTACACCACTATTCACCTTTTTCCATTGCGAAAATTGGCCATTTAGCCCTACCTTCTGCTTTCTATCTTTTAACCAGTACCTGATCCACAATAGTACACTACCTCCGACCTATCCCATGACTTTTTAGTTTTCCAAAAGTCTCTGATGAGTTACCTTGTCAAAGGCTTTCTGAAAGTCCAAATACACTACTGTATATCAACCGACTCACCTTTGTCTACCTGTTTATTCACACCTTCAGAAAAACATAACAGATTAGTAAGACAAGATCTTCCTTGTCTAAAGCCATGTTGGCTGTCTCCCACTAAGCAATGACTATCTACATGATCAGTAATTTTGTTCTTTATAATGGCTTCTACCATTTTTCCCGGTACTGACGTCAGGCTCACTGGTCTGTAGTTTCCTGGATCACCCCTGGAACCCTTTTTGAAAATTGGCGTTACATTGGCGATCCTCCAATCTTCAGGTATTACAGATGATTTTAATGATAATTCACAGATTATCAATAGCAGGTCTGCAATCTCATATTTCGGTTCTTTCAACATCCTTGGATGTATACTATCTGGTCCAGGTGATTTGCTACTCTTCAGTTTATCAAATAGTTGTAATACATCTTCCCGGTGTAGCGATATTTCTTTCAATTCCTCTGCAGTATCACCTTTAAATACCACTTGTCATGGGTAACATCCCTACATCTATATTCATTCAGTCTCTCCACTATAGCCTTGTCCCCTCTTATTGCCTCTTTTACCCCTCTATCATCTAATGGTCCAACTGACTCACAGGTTTTTTGCTACGAATGTACTTGAAAAAAGTCTTTATTATGCGTTTTTGCTTCCACAGCAAGTTTCTTCTCAAATTCTCTCTTTGCCTATCTTATCAATGTCATGAATTTAAATTGCCAGTGCTTGTGCTGTTTCCAGGTTTCATCATTTGACCACCCTAGTAGGCAAAAAGATCGTGCTTTCCTTGAATTATTACATGATATCCCTTTACAACAGCATGTGCCTGGCCCAACACATGTAGCCGGACACACACTAGATTTGATTCTCTCCCCTTCTACCCTGTTATCAGCAATTTCCCCGCCCACTACGTTTAGTGTCCCTTGGTCTGACCATTTTTGCATTCTTTTCTCCGTTTCATCACCTGTTGTGGTATCTTCCGCTTCTGATACACTTCCCCCGCCTGCTCCCCTCCGTCGTCGTATCACCCCTGATACCCTTAGGACATTTCCGTCTGCCCCTTCCCACCAGACTTTGCCATGCTCCCTTCCGATGAACAGGTCTCTCTTTGGAACTCCCTTCTTTCCGGTGCTTTGGACAATCTAGCCCCACTTCACCCAGTTCCTAATCAGCCTAGGCCCGCTCACTCCTCATGGTATTCTCCTGCTCTTCGTCTTCAGAGAACTCAACTTCGACATCTACAGCGTCGGTGGGCTCGGCATCCTTCCCCCGACTTACGCCTCCGTTTCAACCAATCTTTCTCTGAATATCGTTCAGCTGTCCAAGCTGCCAAGCGAGATTTCCACGCGGCTGAAATCACTACTGCCGCAAATTCTTCTAGGCAACTCTTCGCTATTTTGCGTAAACTCTCCACCACTGGTCCCGCTCATCGGCAAGTACCCCTGGCCCCTGACCCTCAGGCCTTGGCCACTTTCTTCTCGGATAAAGTCCTTAATCTTTGTTTATCCTTTTCCCACCCTTCCCCTCCACCGCCTTTATCCCCACCTTGCTCTTCTGGCCCCCTAGTTACTGCTCATCAATTATCATTATCCCCCTCTCCACCCAACCTTGCTTTAGCTCATTCCTGGTCCTCTTTCCATTTAATCACCCCTGCTGAAGTTCTGCAGATCCTTACAAAATCTAATAAGACCACCTGCCAGTTAGATCCAATTCCATCCCGTTGGCTCTCGGACCCTTCCCTGCAGCTCATACCTTTCATCACCTCCATCATTAACACTAGTCTGTCTACTGGCCACTTTCCTGCATCCTGGAAATCAGCTGTTGTCCGCCCCATTTTGAAGCAACCCTCCCTTGATCCCTCTGTTCTATCTCACTGGCGCCATGTTTCGAATCTCTCTTTTCTGGCTAAACTCTTGGAACGTTTTGTCTTTGACCAACTAAACTCTCAGGTCGAATCTACTAACACTCTTCACCCTCGTCAAGCCGGCTTTCGTCACGGACACAGTACGGAAACGGTTCTTCTTGCACTATTAAACGATCTTCACGTTGCTCACGACCACGGTAATATCACCCTTCTGGTTTCCCTCGACCTTTCTGCGGCTTTTGATCTCATTGACCACCGTACTCTTCTCTCTCGTTTATCTGAGATGGGGCTTCACGGTGCAGTCTGGCAGTGGTTCTGTTCCTTTCTCACAGCTCGCTCTTTCTCTGTTCACTCTGGTGATCAGTCTTCTGTCTCTTTCCCTCTCACTTGTGGGGTTCCCCAGGGGTCTGTTCTTTCTCCTCTCTTGTTTAACATTTTTATGGCTCCCCTGTCACTGGTGATCCAACAATTCCCCGTATCATTTTATATGTATGCGGATGACATTATCTTACTCTTTCACACTTCACCTCTATCTTTAGATATTACTCAGTTGAATCTTTGTCTCTCCCAGATCTCCTCCTGGCTGTCCCATAATTTTTTGCACTTAAATCCATCTAAGTCCACAGCTATGTGGGTCTCACTAAGCGGTTCTTGCCCTTCTTTATCTCCCTCAATTGATTCTATCCCCCTCCCGCTTGTGTCCTCCTTCCGCTATCTTGGTGTAATTCTTGACTCCACTCTCTCCTTTCACCAACACCTTACCTCTCTTATTCGTCGTTCTTTCATTGCCTTACGTCAAATCAGGGCGATTCGTTCCCTTCTCCCCTCCTCCTCCCTAGTTACCCTTGTTCTAGCATTAGTCATAAATCGCTTAGACTACTGCAATATTTTTCTCGCTAATCTTCCTAAGTTTCAGTTACTTCGTCTCCAGCGCGTCCAAAATGCGGCTGCTCGTCTCATTACATTTTCACACCGCTTTGATCATATCACTCCTATTCTCCTTCGCCTGCACTGGTTACCCCTCCGTTTTTGTTTTCAGTATAAGTTTCTTATTCTTATCCATCGCGCTCTTCATACCAATACTCCCCTGTATTTAGCCGATCGGATTTCACTTCACACCCCTTACCGTCAACTTCGCTCTCTCCATGCCAACCGTTTAGTCCTCCCCTCCCCTCCCCGTCACAGGCACACCTCGAACAAACCCGGCACGCAACTTTTTTCTTTCTAGGCCCAGTATTATGGAATGCATTACCACCATCCCTCCGACTGGAACCTTCCTATTCTCAATTTAAAACATTACTCAAGACCCACCTGTTTCAGCAAGCCTTTCAACTTTCACCCGATGGTCCTCCCTGATGTTTCCTCTTTTCTAGTTCAGTGTGTGTTATTGTTAGTTTATAAAGTTGTCTTGTCCTGTATTGTTTACCCATCGGCTGTCTACCCACCGTGCTGTTTTGTCCTTTTTAGTAGGGGCCTATTACTTTGGTTGTAATTTTTATGTTTTTAGTAACCTATGTTTTTAAATGACTGGCCCTTTGTTTTGTTTTTTGTCCTTGTTATGTACTATCCTTTTTTATCTATTTATACTTTATATTCTTACTTTCCTGTCTTATTTTGGCGTTCTTTTCTTTTTATCCGTGCACTGCCAGCCTTTTATTGTACACCGCTTTATATCTCGATGGAAAGCGGTCTATCAAATTTTAAATAAAGATAAAGATAAAGATTTGGCTCTTTTGTCCATTTCCTGAAAGATGCTTTTTTGGCAACAGCCTCTCTGACCTCACTTTTAAACTATGCTGGTAGTTTTTTGGACTTCCTTCTACTTTTCTTCAAGCGTGGAATATGCTCTTTGTATATAGCCCAATGTAGATAGCTCAACCTGTATATATTGCACCCAAATCAAGATTTACCTATCTACACACTCACGAACACTACCTTCACAACCACTGCATGCCGACACCCCCGCATTACCCTACGTGACTGGTTTGCAGTGAAATCCGCTTTGATTAAAGGATAAAGTGGGATATAAATACTGTCAAATAAATAAATAAACACGATCATGCTATGATCACTATTGCCAAGTGGCCCCCAACACCCTTATCTCTTGCACCAGATCTGGTGTTCCACTAAGGAATAAGTCCAAAATGGCTTCCCCTCTGGTCGGTTCATGAACCAGCTCCTCCAAGAAGCAGTCATTTATTTCATCTAGAAACTTTATCTCCCTAGCATGACACTGTGCCGTGACACTGACCCAGTCAATATCGGGGTAATTGAAATCACCCATTATTATTACTATGCTGTAACTTTTGTTAGCTTCCCTGATTTCTTTGAGCATTTCATCATCCTGGGCAGGCGGTCAATAGTACAAACCCACTGCCATCGCCTTCCCCTTTTTACATGGAATTTCAATCCAGAGATTCTACAGAAAATTTTGTTTCCTGCAAAAATCCTTTGTGACTCAATGCCCTCTCTGACATAGAGAGCAAACCCTCCACCAATTTGATCAGCTCTATCTTTACGATATAGTTTGTACCCAGGTATCACAGTGTCCCACTGGATATCCTCCTTCCACCATGTCTCTGAGATATCAATCATATCTAAGTTCTCATTTAGTGCTATATATTCTCTCTCTCCCATCTTATTTTTTAGACGTCTAGCATTTGCATACAAGCATTTTAGAGACTGTATTTTATTCATATTAATCTGGTTATCAGTAGGCAGGGGCAATTTGAAATTTTTAAGCTCTGTACTCAAGGGCATTTGGGCTACCTTTGTCTTTATAGGAACCTCTCTGCTGATGTGCCCTAACTTCATTTTTTTGGTAGTATCCTTCAAGGATACATTGGTCCGACTGTCGGCTTTCCCCTATTATCTAGTTTAAAAGCTTCTCTCTCTCTTTTTTAAAGGTTAATTCCAGCAGCCTGGTTCCATCCTGATTAAGGTGAAGTCCATCCCTTCAGAAGAGCACCTCCTTTCCCCAGAATGTTTCTCAGTTCCTAACAAATCCAAAACCCTCATCCTTGCACCACTGTCTCATCCACGCATTGAGACTCCGGAGCTCTGCCTGCCTTTTGGGTCCTGCGCGTGGAACGGGAAGCATTTCGGAGAATGCTACCCTGGAAGTTCCGGATTTCAACTTCCTACCTAAAAGCCAAAATTTAGCCTCCAGAACACCACATGTTCCTATGTCATTGGTACCGACATGTACCAAGACAGCAGACTCCTCCCCAGCACTATCTGAGACCTTGTCTAGGTGGCGCGTGAGGTCCACTACCTTCGCACCAAGCAGGCATGTTACCAAGCGATCCTCACATCCACCAGCCACCCAGTTATCTACATGCCTAATGATCGAATCACCAACTATAACGGCTGTCCTTACCCTTCCCTCAGGGGCACATGGCCCTGGTGAAACTTCCTCAGTGCGAGAGGGTTTTACATCACCCGGAGGACAGATTGTAGTTACAGGATCACTTCCTGCCACACCAGGGTGATGCTCTCCTGTCACGTGACCTCTCTCCTCCATGGCAACAGGGATGCTGCCAGACTGGAGGTGAGACTTCAGGACTATATCCCTGTAGGTCTCGTCTATGTACTTCTCTGTCTTCCTTATGTCTTCCAAGTCTCCTACTCTTGCCTCCACAGATCGGACTCGTTCCTGAGAGCAAAGAGCTCCTTGCACCTTGTGGTACACGTAAGACCCCTCACTAACTGGGAGAAAATCATACATGTGACACTCAGTGCAAAAGACTGGAAAGCCCCCATCTCGCTGCTGGACTGCTGTCTGCATCTTCGCTTTAAGGTTGTGTTTAGATGTTTAAGTTCTTTACTTACTAAGGATTGCTAGGGATACTTATACTAATAAAACTATAACTAATAGGTTTAATGTACTTTGTTCACCTGAAGTTTAATCTATCTCAGGTTTTTAAATGTATGCTGATGAGAATAAACAGCTGCACCTGAGAGTGAATATGGCACCTCCTTTCCTTTAAGATGTTAAAGCACCTATAAAGCTATGATTATCCCAGGGGTAGGTGGGTGTTGGGGAGGGAGGGCGGGAAAGACAACTTATTAAAAGCTGGCTGCTACACAGTACCCCGTCCTGTGCTGCTAAGGTAATCTGTGACCAATCTCCAAGGGGCGTCCCAATGCCCTTACTTTGATAGAGGGAGTCTTGGGTTCTAAATTTAACCAGAAATTTCTCTGCTGTGTTTTAAATTTAAACTGCAAACTCTTGCTGCTACTAGGCCCTGACTGTTTTAACAATTACACTGGGTTCACAGATTAATCAGTTTTAATCTACAGAATTCCTTTTCCCCAAGATTTAGAAAAATTCCCAGAAGTAAATACTTACAATTGCAGATCTCTCTCCAGAAGTAGCAGTCCTCTTTTGTAGTCCTTCAAGACTGACGCAGGGTCCAAATCATATTGGGCGCCTTCCTCTGAACCGTTTCCAGTCTTTTTATATCCTTTGCGAGATATGGTCTCCAAAACTGAACACAGTATTCAAAGTGAGGCCTCACCAGTGACTTCTACAGTGGCATTAGTACTGCTTCCTTTCTACTGGTAACTCCTCTTTGTATGCAACCCAGCATCCTCCTGGTTTCGCCACCTTGAGATCCTCAGAAATTATCACACCAAGGTCCTTCTCCTGGTCCGTGCACACCAACCTCTCGCCCCCTATTTCCCAAGCGCAGTTCTTTGCATTAAATCTTAGCTGCCAAGCATTAGACCATTCTTCCAGCTTTTGTAGATCTTTCCTCATGTTCTCCAATCCCTCAGGGGAGTCCACTCTGTTAAAAATGTTTATGTCATCTATAAAGAGAAAGAAAAAGTAGGAATTGAACCCCTGTCCCCTGCATATGAAGGCACTGCACAAATCAGTAGGCTCTCAAACCCTGGCGTGGTCACCACCAGCCAAGGGCTCCTGCTTGAGACTTTAGGAAGGCTGCACTGAGTCACCCAAGTCCCACCATGGGACCTTGCAGGTTTTGTCAGCAACTTGAGAGACTGTACCCTTTTCTTCTTCTTAGGAGGGTTCGGCGACGTATCAGAGGCAGCACCACTGCAGGACTCCAAGGATGCCCAGACCTCCCAAAAGGAACCCTCTTTCAGACTGGGAGACGCCGGAGCGGAGTATGGCTTGGGGAACAGTTTCCCCTGCAACTCCGACCTCTTCCTGTTGGTCTTGGGTGTCATAGCCTGGCACTGGTAACAGGTGGAGCTATCTTGGTCTGGGCCCAGACAGCAGAGGTAGCAGTCATGAGTATCGGTAACCCATATGTGGTCTGGCCACATCGGTCACATTTTTTAAATCCACCCGGCTGGGGTCAAACACCCTCGAGCAAAAAAAAGGCATGAACACCGGTCAAGGAGGAACCTTGACAAAAAGGAACCGCAACGAGACCAAGATGCCGACTCGAGGCAGAGGATGGTATAAGATCGAAGTAAACAATTTGGAAGGGGAAAAGAATCACTTTTTCCAGAAGAGATGAGGACCATGTCCATTGGGCTCCATGGATAAAAGGAGGCTGAACAAGGTGGAACTCTTTGGTGGGAAAAAGTGGTATACAAATCTGTATAAATAAATAAAATAAATAAATGTGAGGACTGACTTCCTGCTTGTTCCTGGAGAACAAAACTGCACATGAACAGGACTCCCCGACTGAGAGTCTCCACCCCTTAGAAACTCAGAATCGTTTCTCGCTCCCGGAGTGAGGTCATTAAGTATGAATCTGAACTGATACCCCTGCGTACATTCTCCTGTACATCGAATGCGCTATACCCTGAACCAAACCAGTGTCTACCAATAAAGGGGTGTGCCTTGGGCAAAACTCAAGGAAAGACAATTATAGCAGGTAAGCCCAAATTTCACCTTCCTTATTGTCTTCTCCAGGCCAGTCTAGGTACGTATGGGATATATCAAAGCAGTACCTAAATTAGGGAAGAACCCACCAAACCAGCCTGAAGCACTGAAGCTCCAACCATCGCGTCACCAGCCGCCTGGACATCCAGTCGATAATGCCTCGCAAATGTATGAAGCAACAACCACAATGTGGCCCTACAGGATGTACCGGCAGGACCAGAGAATGCTCTCCGCAGGATGTTGCTTGGCCCCTGGTCAAATGGGCCCGAATTCCTAATGGTGGAAGTTTGCCACGAATGGCATACACCACACAGATAGCCCGCTTTACCCAAATAGCAATTGATCCTTTAGTAGCTGCCTCACCTTTGCAAAGACCACCAAAAAGAACAAACGGACCGTCATACGCAACGCTTCTGTGCCCTTAAGATATTTCCTTAACAACTCTATGAAGGTTGAGCTTGCAAAGGGAACGATCACTCTCTCCCAGAAAGGCGGGCAGAGAAATAGGCTGATTCAAATGAAAGCCAGACACTACTTTTGGCAGGGAGGATGATACTGGACATAACACCACCTTCTCCTTATGTAAGCTGCAGGAAAGGCTCTTTATATGAGCGCCTAAAGATCGGAGACCCTTCATGCTAAGCAGAGCGCCACTAAGAAAACAGTCTTGAGAGTCAAATCCTTTAAGGACATACGTGAGAGAGGCTCAAACAAACTTCCATTATAGCTTCAAGGACCAAATTCAGATCCCACGGCGGAAGCACCAGTCATATGGGCAGTCTCATGAGCTTCACCGCACAGAGAAACTGAATGACATCTGGATGTGTTACCAACGTCCAACCTTATACTCGCCCCCTATAGCAGGCTAGAGCTGCTACCTGCACCTTCAATGAGCTAAGAGCCAAGCCCTTCTCCAAGCCATGCTGGAGAAACAACAAAACATCGGCAAGCGAACAGGCCAAGGGATGAATGCTCTGGGTATCACACCATTCTTCGGAAATGCGCCAAACCCATACATACGGGAGCGTCGAACACTTTCTGGAGCCTATTATCATCGAAATGACTGCCGCTGAGCATTCCTTGCGGCGCAACAGTGCCCTTTCAAAAGCCAAACCGTAAGCAAGAATCGATCCACCTGTGGCATCAGTACAGGCCCCTGCGTCAAGAGATTGATCCAGTTGTGGAGTCTCCATGGACTGTCGACCAGGAGGCGAGTGAGGTCAGCATACCACGGTTGGTGTGGCCCTTTCAGTGCTATGAGAATCACCTGCCTGTCATGTCTCTCTATCTGCTGCAAAAGGCGGCCTATGAGCGCCTACAGCGGGAAGACATACAAGAGACCATCCATTGGCCATGGCTCCACTATAGCATCGAGCCCCTTGGACATGTGTTCCCTGCGTCTGCTGAAAAAATGAGGCACCTTGGTGTTGGCTAGGATGGTCATGAGATCCATGACCGGCTGCCCCCACCAGATCACGATGTCATGAAACATGGATGCGGTGAGCTCCCGCTCTCCGGGGTCCAAGCACTATTCCCTCTAAGCTGTGCGCGTGTGCGCGCGCACACACCTCGCCGAGCGAGCACACATACCTTATAACAGAGCGCACAAAAATTACAGTTCTGATTCTGATAGAAAACAACACAGACGTCTTAAAATTTAAAAGTTGTTGTGTATTTACGGTTTTCACAAGTTCTACAATATTTTCTAGTGCAATGTGGTGTACATACTGTATTCTGACGTGTAGTCAAATTTTAAAGTATATAACTCCGAGTGTTATGCGGCGCACAAAAATTTAACCTTCCTTCAAAAGTTGCACAGCTGATATTTTATGCGCACACAGCCTACAGAAAATTAGAGGAAATATTGGGTCCAAGGTGTTTCAGTGAGATAGTCTGCCTGAACATTGTCCTTCCCCGCGATGTGCACCACTGACAGGGCTAGCAGATGAGCCTCTGCCCAAGCTAGAAGCAATTGACTCTCTTGCACTAAGGTAGCACTGCCAGTGCCCCCCTCATGGTTGATATACGCTATAGTCATTACATTGTCAGAGAAGACCCGCACAGCCTTCCCTTCCAGCAGGTGCTGGTATTGTTGTGGCGCTAAAAGCACTGCTCTCATCTCGAGCTGATTGATGGACCATGAGACTTCCCCGGAGGACCAACATCCCTGCACCACGCGAGAAAGACAGTGAGCTCCCCAACCAGAGAGGCTGGCACCCGTTAACAGGATCCATGGTGGTTGTTTCAAGGGCATCCCTGTCCTTAAATGAGCCAGATCCAGCCACCACTCCAGAATGCCCCGCAGTTCTTCTGGACATGGCAATTTCCACGACAGGGCATGCCGCTGAAGAGACCACCGCGAGAAAAGCACCTGCTGTAGCAACCTCATATGTGCCCTGGCACACGGGACCAGATCCAATGCTGCGGCCATGGAGCCCAATAGCGGCATGTAATACCACACCGTGGGTGCCCCCACCTGCAGGAACCTCTGGACTTGACCCAAAACCTTCTGCATTCTGTCTCCGAGCAGTGATACCCGCCCAGCCTTTGTGTCAAGGAGCCCTCCAAGGTAAATCAGCAGTTGCACCAGCTGAAGCTTGCTCTTGGCGTGGTTGATCACCCATTTAAGTTGTTGCAAAAATACTATCACCCGTCGCAACACATTGACAGCCTCTGGCTCATCCAGGCGAAGACTGAGATAATCGTCCAGGTAGGGATGCACAAGAATCCTCTCCTGATCGAAGGCCATCACCATAATCTTCGTGGCCAACCCGAAGGGCAGAGCCCTGAACTGGAAATGACCCATGGGCACAGTGAACGGCAGAAACTGCTGGTTCTCAAGCTTAATGGTAATGTGGAGACAGGCCTCCGTAAGATCCAGGGCAGAAGAAAACTCCCCCTGTCTCACCGCCAATATGACCAAAATGTGGCACCCTTAATGACCAGTTGACCTGTTTGAGGTTGAGGATGAGCCGGAAGGACCCCTCCTACTTGGGGATCACAAAGTAAATGGAGTATCGACCAGACCTATACTGGTCTCAAGGTTCCAGGATCAATGCTTTCAGTTGGATCAAGTGCTGTAGAGTGGAACACACCATTTCCCTCTTCTCCAGTGCGCGGCAAGACGACTGGACAATGGCTGTGGACAGAGGCCTCGCAAACTCCAGTGCATAGCCCTCACAGATGATCTCCAATACCCACTGGTCGGTTGTCATGGTGGTCCAGAAGGAATAAAATTGCTGTAACCGCCCCCTTATCGGTACCATCTGGATCTGCATAGCTTCATTGGGGCTTTTTTGTCGGGGCCGGCTGGGAAGCGTAAAAACCCCTACCATAGCCCCAGGCTCCCCGAAAGGGCTGCCCTCTATTTGTGTAGCGACCCCTTTGGTAAGGAGCGAACCTCGAAGCATGGAACCTTCGGAAACTCTGGCCTGACCTCTCTGCAGTCCTCCTGGTTTTGGACCCTTTGGACAGTCCTCAGATAGGCATACCCCCTTGGAAGATGCCCAAGTCCTTTCCAATCCTTTCCAATGCCTCTCCAAAGATAGCTTCCCCTTGTATGGCAGCTTGCTCTGTCTGGACTTGGAAGAGGAATCTGCCACCCAATTACAGAGCCAGAGAAACTGCCATGCTGCAATCACCAATGCCATTGTCTTGAAGGTTATCCGGACCAAAACATAAAAGACGTCTGCAATGTAAGTGGCAGCTGACTCCAGCTTAGCCCCTTCCATCCCCATCTGTCCCTCTGGGTCCAAAGGGGAAACACCTTGCAGCCAGTGACCAGAGGCCCTGGAAACATAAGCCCCACAAATGGAAGCTAAGACCAAGGCACACGAGTCAAAGGCCTGCTTAAGGAGCAATTCCAATCGACTATCCTTTAGATCTTTGAGGGCCGCTCCACCCTCAACTGGGATGGTATTCTTCTTAGTAACCACCAAGACCATGGCATCCACCTTGTGCATCCTTAAAAGGTCCTGTTCATCCAGCGGAATCAGGTATAACCAGCCCATGGGCCAACTACCCCTCAAGGTGACCTCCGGATACTCCCAACTCTGCCTCAATCATCTTCTTGAACTGGGAAGCACACTTGTGGTTCCTTAAAGCCCTGAAGCAGGGGTTCTTCCAGAGGCTCCTCTGACTGAGCAGTCTGCACGATGTTCAGGGAATGGGCAATTAATGGTCCCAATTCCTCTCTACAGAACAATCGAAATACATTGGGTCATCCCCTGAAGGAAACTCCCCTTCCTCCAATTTGTGGGTCCAGGGGTCCCCCCAAAACTTGGACGGGCTGTCCTCCCCGTCACCTAAAGGCTGTGGCTGCAGGGGGCCCCTTCTGTGCCAAACGTGACTGGTCTCTTCCACTTTTTCTGTCCGGGAAGATTCTTTACCAGGGTGAGGAGATTTACCTGTGAAGTGCCCGAGCACCTCTTATCTGCGGGAGCAAGACCGACAGGTCTTCTGGTCTGTCCCCCCCCCCCCCACAAAATTGATTGCACCCCACTTGCCGCTTCCCCCTACACCAGCTTCATGGCCAGGGTGTCGACCAAGTAACACAGAAAGCACTTAGGGAGGGATCGGGGACTAGACTGGAGCTCATCAAGGAACAACAATTAGCAGGTAAGTCTAATTTATCCTTCCTTATCAACCCCCCAGTCCAGTCCCGCACCTCTGGGATGTGGCCTTAATGGGAGACAGCCAACATGGCTTTAGACAAGGAAGATCTTGTCTTATTAATCTGTTATGTTTTTTGAAGGTATGAATAAACAGGTGGACAAAGGTGAGTCGGTTGATAATAGTGTATCTGGACTTTCAGAAAGCCTTTGACAAGGTCCCTCATCAGAGACTTTTGGCAAAACTAAAGAGTCATGGGATAGGAGGTAGTGTACTATTGTGGATCAGGAGCTGGTTAAAAGATAGAAAGCAGAGGGTACAGCTAAATGGCCAATTTTCCCCAATGGACAAAGGTGAATAGTGGTGTACCCCAGGGATCTGTGCTGGGTCTGCTGCTTTTTGACATATTCATAAATGACCTGGAAAAGGAAATAACAAGTGAGGTTATCAAATTTGCATATGACTCAAAACTATTTAAAGTTGTTAAAACCCAAGAGGATTGTGGAAAATTGCAAGAGGATCTTGATAAACTGGAAGACTGGGCATCAAAATGGCAGATGAAATTTAATGTGGACAAGTGCAAAGTTATGCACCTAGGGAAGAACAACTCAAACTATGGTTACACGATGCAAGGTTCCACATTAGGAACCACCACCCAGGAAAAAGATTTAGGCGTCATTGTGGATAACATGTTAAAACCCTCGGCTCAGTGTGCAGCGGCGGCCAAGAGAGCAAATAGAATGCTAGGTATCATAAGAAAAAGGAATGGAAAATAAAACAAAAGATATTATAATGCCTCTATATCGTTCCATGGTGAGACCGCACCTTGAATATTGTGTGCAATTCTGGTCGCCGTATCTTAAAAAGGATAAAAAAAAACAAAACTCTGCGGCATAAAAAAAAAAAAAAGAAATACTCCGCGGCATAAAAAAAGAAAAAGAAATACTAACTAAATAAATATAGCGTTATTAGAAAAGGTTCAGAGAAGAGACACCAAAATGGTAAACGGGATGGAAGGATACTCCTATGAAGAAAGGCTAAAAAGGTTAGGGCTCTTTAACCTGGAAATGAGACGGCTGAGGGGAGATATGACAGAAGCCTATAAATTAATGAACGGAGTGGATCGGGTAAACGTAGATCGATTGTTTACGTTATCAGAATATAGAAAGACTAGGGGACATGCAATGAAGCTACAGGGTAAACTATTTAAGACTAATATAAGAAAATATATTTTTTCATTCAACGTGTAATCAAACTTTGGAATTTGTTACCGGAGGATGTAGTAAAGGCTGTCAGTGTAGCTGGGTTTAAAAAAAGGTTTGGACAAGTTCCTGAAGGAAAGGTCCATAAACCATTATTAAAAAGGGACCCAGGATATCAATGCTTGACCCAGTACAAGCACTGTGGAACCTGTGTCTTTTGGGGAAACTGCTAGGTATTGTGATAAGGAAGCTTATCATAGCTCAGGAAGGGGCTATAGAAAAGGTGAAGTGTCTCTGAACAAGCAACCTGTCAGTGCTGGTAGAAATGAGAAAACAGAATTTTGCCATAAAAGACTACCAGTCCCAGAATGCACCAGGTTTCCAACAGCCATGAGAGGAGCTGAAGTGAGAAAACGTGTGTTCAATCAAAAGGGCTATGAGGTAATCCCCAAGCACTCATTGCAAAGGGCAGGGCTTGATTCAGCACAGCTGCGCTGTGCTAGGATGGAACACTCATCTCAAAGGGCAAGGCCTGATTCAGCACAGCTGCGCTGTGTTAGGGAGGAGCACTCATCTCAGCAGAATAAGAGTGGAGTTTATTCTACAGATGACCATCTTCATGATCACCTTGGATATACAGAGAATTATCCTCAGTTTCATCTGAAGGATCATCAGAAGCAGAAGCCAAACCGGACGGACAGAGAGGGAAAGAGACCCTCTGGAAGAAAGAGGAGAAAAGACTTTGAGAGGTCTAAAGGAGTCCAGAGCAGTACGTATACTGGGAGGTATTCCAAGGGCCGGCATACACCATTGGACTGGGGAAAGCCAGAGGAATGGTGCTGCAGAGCTAGGAATCACCAGATGCTACCTGTGAGGGAGACGGCTGCACGTGGAAGGGACCCTAAGACCCGTGCCAGAAGGTATGTGAAGAGAGATCCAGTGTCCAGGGATCTGGATTGAAGGCTGGACATAAGAACTGGACTACATACTGGCCAGGCTATATAGAAAGAAACTCTAGCAGCAATGGAAGCTCAGGTATGAACACTGATCTATGCCCTAGCTATAACCTTGAAAGACAGCAGGGAAACAAGTATTCTCCTGAAAATGCTCCATTGAGAGATTCATCTGTGCCAATCCATGATATTGAACCCATGCTTGTTGAACAAGGGGGAATAATAGCAGATGAGGATCCTGTTTATATGGACTGCTCTCTATCTAAACTCCGTTGGTAACTTTCTGTTACAAAGTACAGCAACCATCACAAAGAAATACAAATTTGTTCTTTAATCTACTCAGAAAAGCTTCTGAAGCAGGATTTGACCCACACAGTAGAAAGCAAGCCAGCTAAGGGGTTTCAGCTGGTAACTGCTAGCAATCGAGCCTCAGCTAATTGCTTATGAGCTAGGAGAGAATCACTTCGGAATATGTGTGGGAAGTAATCAGAAGTTAACCTGAAAAGAACAGTTTGTTTCTTTCTTTGTGGCTTTTCATTTGTTGTTTTCCTGATTTTTGACTTTGTTTTTCCAAGTTAACACTGAAAGCAAGTTACCTGATTTATGTGCTACCAAGCATATCTGTGTTGGGAGAAATAACCCCATAAATAAAAATCTTATTGGCTTTACCCAAGAGCACAACTAAATTATTGTCAGCAGCTGTGTCTGGTGTGAATGAACTACATTGCCCACAATACCTTGCAAATCATACAGAGATATGCACTTGCCAAGACTGTGAAGATTTTCACCCAGGCAGCCGTCTGACAGTATGTATGACCTAGATTGGCCACTGTTGGAAACGGGATACTGGGCTTGATGGACCTTAGTCTGACCCAGTATGGCATATCTTATGTTATGTTCTTATGTATCAGAGCAGTTAAATAACAAGAAGGGTTTGCATAACCAACCTGAAGCACAGCTGATCCAAAACGAGCATCCCCCTCCGTCTGGACATCCAAGCGATAAAGTTTAGAAAAAAAATGAAGCAACAACCACGTTGCTGCCATACAAATCTACACTTGTGGAACCAAGCTATACTTGGCCCACAAGGCCGCCTGAGCTCTCATGGAATGCGCCCGCAAACCTGCCGGCACTTCTTTACCCTTCAAAATATACGCGGATGCGACTGCTTCCCTCATCCACCTGGATATGGTGGCCTTTGCTGCTGCAGCACTTCTGCGCGGCCCACCAAAATTAACAAAAAGGTGATCCGAGTTCCGAAAAGAAGATGTCCTCTTTAAGTACCTATGGAGGACTCTTCTAGCATCCAGGTGGCACAGCTGCGGGGAAGCTGAGCCCCCCGCAATGTTCATCAAAATCGATAATGAAACCACCTGGTTCACATGAAATTCAACCACCACCTTAAGAAAAAAACGAAGGAACCAGGCAAAGAACCACCTTCTCTTTGGAGAAGGAAAGGAAGGGTTCCTGTCATGATTGGGCCTGAAGTTCCGAAATCCTGCATGCTGAGCAAATTACCACTAAGACGACTGTTTTCAGCGTTAAATCCTTCAAGGAAGCTCTACTCAATGGCTCAAATTGTTCCCCTGACAGCGCCATCAGCACCAAATTGAGTTCCCAAAGCGGAACCACCATCTGCTAGGAAGGCAAAGATGGCTCACTGCCCTCAGAAATCTCAACATGTCTAGGTGAGTACCTAACGCCATCCCGTGGACCTTCCCACGATAGCAGGAAATCGCCGCCAGCTGCACCCTTAAGGAGCTGGCTGCCAAGCCTGTCTCAAAACCAGATTACAAGAAGGATAAGAAATCCGAAACAGAGGCCGCAGGAGGATGCGTCTTCCTCTCCCCGCACCACAACTCAAAGATGCACCACACACAAATGTACGCTAGGCTTGCAAACCTCTGTGGCAAGGTTTTTATTACTGAAGTGGAATACCCTCTCTTCCTAACATTGCCCTTTCAAGAGCCATGCCGTAAGCAAGAATCAATCCACCAGGGGCATGCACAGCAGCCCCTGCATTAAGAGGTCCTCCTAAACAGGAAGCCACCACGGCCGATCCGCCAGTACGTGAACCAGGTCGGCATACCACGGGCATCTCTGCCAGTCCGGTGCCACCAGAATTACTAGCCCCGGTGCGCCTCAATATGCTGGACTACCTGGCCTATGAGCGCCCATGGGGGAAACACAGAGAAGACCCACTTCGGGCCAGGGCTGAATTAGAGCATCCATGCCTTTGGACATCCTTTCTCCTCTTCTGCTGAAGAAAAGACTGGCCTTTGCCGACTCGACCGTTGCCATTAGGTCCATGACCAGTGCGCCCCATCGATGGACCACCTCCTTGAACGCCTCCTGGTTGAGCTGTCACTCTCCAGGATCCACTCAAACTCAGCTGCCTCCTTGCCAGTTGACGTACGCCACTGTGGTCGCATTGTCCAATAGGACTTGGATAGCTTTCCCCTGTAACCTTGGCGTGAAATTTTCTCGTGCTAGTCACAGCTCACATTTCCAGCCTGTTGATCAATCACTGGCCCTCCTGCAGACTCCACGTTCCCTGAACAAAACATCCTTCACTATGGGAACCCAACCAGATAGGCTGGCACCTATCATCAACGGGATCCATCTCAGGGACTCAAGTGGTATGGCCCTTTCTAGATTTCCTGGGCGGAGCCACCACCTGAGTGCTCTTCTTTTGCTCCCTGAGTAGGGGAGTATTTGGGACAGAGGCTGACTCTGATGGGACTAGCAACGAAGCAGAGCCCTCTGAAGCGGTCGAATGTGCACCCTTGCCCATGGGACTAACTCGAGTGGCCGCCATGGTCCCCAGTACCTGCAGATAATGCCACGCCGAGGGCCTTGCCATCTGCTGGAACTGCTGTATCAATCTTAGCAGCTCTTGTGCCCGACGTTCCGGCAGGAAGAGCCTGCCTACACAGGTATCGAAATGCGCTCTCAAATATTCCAGCTCCTGGGTTGGTCGTAACTGATTCCTGGCTTGGTTGACCACCCAACTGAGACTCTGAAGGAACTCCAACACCCGCGCCGTCGCTCTTTTGCTGTTATCCCTTGACTTTGCCCAAATCAGCCAGTCGTCTAGGTACGGATGGATGAGAACTCTTTCCTTGCGGAGCTCTGCTGCCACCACTACCATGACCTTGGTGAAGATACGAGGGGTGGTCGTCAGACCAAAGAGCAAAGCTCAAAACTGGAAATGGCCCTGCGGTACCACAAATCAAAGAAACTGCAGATGTTCTGGATGGATGGGAATGTGCAGGTACACTTCCATGAGGTCGAGTGACGTCAAGAATTCCCCGGTCCTTAGTGCCACAATAACTGATGTGGAAGTGCGGCACGCGGAGACAGCGGTTCATGTCCTTGAGATCAAGAATTGGACAAAAAGAACCTTCCTTTTTGGGTACTATGAAATAAATGGAATATCGACCGCAGCCATACTGGTTCCATGGCTCTCAGCTGCAGAAGATGAGTCAAGGTCTCTTCCACTGCCGCTGCCTTGACCTGCATTTTGCAGGACGACCGATTGAAGCATTGGTTCACTGGATGAGCACATTCGCGGGCCTAGCCCTCTTTCATGACCTCCAGGACCCACCAGTCAGAACAGATTTGGACCCAGGCTGAGTAAAACTCCCGTAGCCAAACTCCCACAGGCCCTCTGTCTGGGCCCTCCTCGCTTCATTGAGTCCCGAGGATCAGGCCGCTCCGAATCCCCTGCCTGCTCCTCGAAACCCATGGAACCCCTGTCCCCTCGCGGGAAATCTTCCCCTCTGGAAGGGGTTAAAACATGGGGTACAAAACCACCTGGTGTCCCGTGGTTGGCCCCGAGCCACTGTAGGGTTATGATTCTGCCTCTGCTTATCTTTGGGCAGATGCCCACCTTTGGATTCCCCCAAGTCTTTGACCAACTTATCTAGGTCTTCTCCAAACTTGAGCTTTCCCTTAAAGGGGAGCTTGCTAAGCCAAGACTTAGAGGAACTGTCCGCACAGTTTCTGAGCCAAAGATAGCCCTGAACCGCCACCAAGGAGGCCATTCTTTTGGACAGCCCCCTAATGAGATCATAGTGCATCTCTGCCAGATAAGCGGCTTCCGATTCCAATTAGGCAGTCTCCACCTCCGAATCTTGCGCTGGCTCACCCATCTGTTGCACCCACTGCGACCAGCGGAGGCAGGCCCTCGCGACCCAGGCCCCACAAATGGAGGCTTGTAGCGACAGGGCGTTGATATCAAAAGTCTGTTTCAATAGTGTATCCAACTTCCTATCCTGGGCGTCCTTGAGTGCTGCACTACCTTCCACCGGTATTGTAGTCTTTTTATTAACCGCCGAAACTGCTGCATCCACCTTAGGCGATCTAAACAGTTCAAGGTCCTGATCAGGGAGGGGCTATAGGCGCATCATGGCCCATACTCCCTTGAGACCAGCCTCCAGCATGTCCCATTCATCCTGAATCATCTGGCTAACGACTGTGTTTTCCAGACCACTTGGAGTAGAGGGTCTTTTAACGCCTCATCCTCTGCAGGAAGAGCTGTAAGCATGTTAAGACCCTTTAAAGATTCTGTAATGAGTGTCGGCAATTCGTCCCAGTGAAACATCCGAACAATCCTGGACTGCTCCTCCTGTTCCAGGATCGCACCTTCCTCCAGCTCCTTGGCTTCCAGGTCCAGCTCAGTGTCCAGACCATACCCCTCTGGTCTCTCCGACCCTGGGGACTGTCCCTGCCACTCTTCCGAGTGCTTAGGCCACTTAGTCGGACCCGGCGCACTGTCCTTAACCTCAGCCAGCCTCTTTGTTCTGTGTTCCATTGCTACAGAGCTGCCCGCTGAGCCCTGTTGGCGCATGCAAAACGCCCTATGCAGGAGCAGGACAAACTCTGGCAAAAACCCACCAGCACCGCCCATTTCCTCCAGTGACTGAAATGTGGGGGAGACCAGGCAAATCCAGAGGGCCGGCTCTGTCATAAATAGTGAAGGGTTCCCCGAGGTCTGGCCCTCTGGAGAAGGAGACTTGTCCTGTCTTGTCCTATCCTGTAGGCCCTGCTCCATAGAGGTGGCTTCCTGCATACAGCCCCTGTTTCCGAGACCGCTCCCCTCCCGGTTCCACAAACCAGGCACTGCAGCTGAAATGGCACTGGGAGAGCTCATGGTCCGGCTAAGGGACTACCCCTGCTCCCAAATCAATTCCCATGCCAAGCTGAGGAAGGGAAAGGGGGGGAAGGAAAGAAGGCTGAAGCAGGAAAAATGCCCCTTCTAGCTTTCCAAACTGCAAAACAGAGAAAGGGGCCAAATGAACTGCAAAGGCAAAATGAAAGTAAAAGGAAATACCCAAAAGAAAAAGAAAGAAAAACTCTACTCCTGTCTTCTCTTTTCAGAGGCGTGCTGAAATTGATACGAACACTGCAAGCACATCCCAAAGGAAAAACAGGTGACACGACGTTACAGGCTTACCAAAAACAGCATGGAAGGCAAAAAAAAACAAAACCTGAAACTGCTCTGCACTGTCCCACACTACCACCACGCTGCTAAGCCTCTGCCATGCGGTGCAAAAAAGGCTGCCGCACACCCCGCCAGGCCAGAAATACTCACTGCACGCCTGATTGACCGCTCAAGGAGGGACCCCGAAGTACCTGCAAGGAGGCTGTCCTCTGGCTCCGATTACCCCTCTGAGTACTCTTCCAGTTACATCATGCTCAGTCAAGATAGAGGGCTTCATCAGTGAGGAAAAATGACCGGGAGCTGCCAGTGAGACCCCACTACAGAACTGGTGCCCTTGTAGGCCTTCATGTGCAGCGGCTCCTCACTTGGTAAAGGAATTGGGAACGACCAAGACCCAATATGCTGAAAGGCCTCCTCGAGGGAGGGAGAGGGATCCTCCCCAGCTGCAGGCTATCCGGGAGATCTCCCTAGTCCTCTGTTTATTGTAATCTTTTTTTTTTTTCCAACTTGCTAGAAAAAATAAAAACAGCACACCTCAATAAGGGAATAACTGAAACCAAAGAAATAATGAATTAAATAAATAAAGCCTATCTCCTTAGTTGTCCATTCAGTGAGTCCAAATTCCTCCAGCTGCTTGGAGACTGAGTATACTGGGGCTGGTAGGCGGTGCCAGCAGTATAAGTGCTCTAGTGTCATCAGAAAGACGACATGCTCGGTCTCCAAGCTGCTGGAAGAGGTATACTACCCAGAGGTGCAGGACTGGACTGGAGGGACGATAATAAAAAATATTTCTCCTAACGCATAATCAAACTCTCAAATTCAATACTAGAGGATGTAGTAAAAGATGTTAGTGTAGCTAGATTTAAAAAAGATTTGGACAAGTTCCTGGAGGAAATACCCATAAACTATTATTAAAGAGGACCACTACTTCCTCAGGATAAACAACATGGAAATCTGTGTACCTTTTTGGAAACCTGACAGGTTACTTGTTACCTAGATTGGCCACTGCTGGAAACAGGATACTGAGCTTGATGGATCCTTGGTCTGACCCAGTATAGCTTATGTTCTCTCCATGCCCTTTTGTTTTCTGTTAAAACAACTGTCCATTGGAATTAATGTTATGCTATTATACCCCTCCCTTTTACATCATTAACAATGCAAAAGATTAATCACATAATAATGTTATTTGATCTTCTCTCTGTAATTAGCAATGCTGTACAGACCTTTTGATCTTATGGAAGCTGTAAACCGCCAAAGCCAATTATTTGTGTAAATAGCTGTATATCAAATAATTTTAAATATACCATGCATCCCACGTGATTCCTCATATTGCTACCTCTTTCCATGTTATGAACCCCTGCTCTGAAACAATGGGTGGCAACCAATAACTTGCATGCCAAAAGCTGTCCCAGCAAACACGTTACTCCCTGTTGAAGAAACCTACTCCAGGCTTAAACATCATGGGGAGAGCATTCCGTGACAGTGGCTAGCCATCACCACTAAATCTAAAACCAGAATCTAAGGTAATATCCGGCCACAGCTGGCATTTAATATCTAGGTCGGCTGGATAGCAAAGGGACAGGCAACAGTGATATTCAGCAGCAAAAATTAGGTTACCCTTTCAGATGCCTAACTTTTGCTGCTTTGTGATAATTGGGCAGCAGCTCAATGTTGCCACTGCTCAGTTATCGCCAGCTAGCATGTGGGCGTGAAGTGGCAGCACCTACGGCACTGTGTTAGTGCTGCTGAACATCCCGCTCAGTGCAATTAACGCACATCGGCTAACTGCGTTAAATGCTTTGAATATCCCCCCAACATACAACTGGGCCCATTAACAAAGGAAATAGTGGAGTAGCAGCCTAGTGGTTACAGCAACTGCTAGTACCCAGTAGATCAAGGGTTCAATCTACTTCCAGTGATATATTGCCAAGAAAACTCAGAGGCAGCTGGGTCGTAAAGGAGTCAGCACTGACTAGACGGCACACACAAAAAAAAAAAAAACGAAAAAAATATTGATAGATAATGTATCAAGCCAAGCTTCAACAAATTTTACATGGATTTAGGAACCAGTGCTTGTGACTTCCTTACCCCCTTCCCACACTGTCTCTCACACTGGTCTCATGAGACCAGCACCACAGTTCTTATGCCGTGCAGCATCTTTAGAAAGAAATACAGATAACTATTATAGCTTTAGTATGTGTGTGTGGAGTAACAATGGAGGTGAGGAGCATGTGTGTGTGGTGCGGAGGTGAGGAGCGTGTATGTGAGTGGTGCAAAGGTGAGGAGCGTGTGTGTGAGTGGTGCGAAGGTGAGGTGCGTGTGTGTGAGTGGTGCGGAGGTGAGGGGCGTGTGTGTGAGTGGTGCGGAGGTGAGGTGCGTGTGTGTGTGTGTGAGTGGTGCGGAGGTGAGGTGCGTGTGTGTGTGTGAGTGGTGCGAAGGTGAGGTGCATGCGTGCGTGTGTGAGTGGTGCGAAGGTGTGCGTGTGTGTGTGGTGCGGAGGTGAGGTGCGTGTGTGTGTGTGTGAGTGGTGAGGAAGTGAGGTGTGCGTGTGTGTGTGTGTGAGTGGTGAGGAGGTGAGGTGTGCGTGTGTGTGTGTGAGTGGTGAGGAGGTGAGGTGTGTGTGTGTGTGTGTGTGTGTGTGTGTGTGTGTGAGTGGTGAGGAGGTGAGGTGTGCGTGTGTGTGTGTGTGAGTGGTGAGGAGGTGAGGTGTGAGGTGTGCGTGTGTGTGTGTGTGTGTGTGTGTGTGTGTGAGTGGTGAGGTGTGCGTGTGTGTGTGTGTGAGTGGTGAGGAGGTGAGGTGTGCGTGTGTGTCTGTGTGGTGCGGAGGTGAGGTGCATGTGTGTGTGTGTCTGTGTGGTGCGGAGGTGAGGTGCGTGTGTGTGAGTGGTGCGGAGGTGAGGTGAGGTGCGTGTTGTGACACAGTGGGTCCTTCCAGTCCATTGGAAGAAGCTAAAAAGCAGGAAACAGGAGCAGTGCTGAGATGTAAACAAGAGCACATGGCTTCTGGTTACCACAGGAACCAAGCACAAGGGAAAGGGATACGCCCGTGCTACCACTTAGAGAATGAGTCACAAGTTGATTCAGCACACCTGTTAGGGGGAGGAGTCAAGCTCTACCCTAGAATTCACTCTAATAAAGAGGTCACAGTTGAGCCTATGGAGTTAGACAAAGGCAAAGGCAGAGGCGAAGGAGGTGAAGGAGGTGAGACGAGCAGCCAAGCAGGCAGCCAGGTGGGCTACGAGAGCTGCAGTGAAGAGAGCAGTGAAAGGAGAAGGACAGAGTTTCCGTGGAAGAGTCAAACGGAGCTTCCCTTCAGGAAGAGAACAGAAACCCCAAGGAAAGGATACAGCAAAGGCAGTCTGGATTACCTGCCGTATTCTGGGGAATACAGAAAAGAAAGAAAGCCAGGAAGGCAATTGAAAGCTTCTGTGCACAGCTCAGGTTGGGAACCTACAGCCAGTTTCAAGCCACAGAGAAAACCTCTACCAGCTAGGTTTAAAGGTAAGCCTAAAGGCTGGGGTGCTAATGATTACAGTGATTTCATTTACCCAGAGAGTTGGGGCTGTAATGAGAAGGACTGTACTGAGAATGCTTACTTGAACCAATACTTAATTCAGGAGTATCAAGCGAAGCCTGGAGCAGTAAGGAAAGGCGTGGCACCAGGGTTGCAGTTACAAACATTTCCTGTTACAGAGGAAGAGTTAATGGACATTGCACCAGAGCATGTAAATACTAAGGATGAAGTAATGGACTGTACGATAACTTTTTCTAATGAGATAATATCATTACGCTGAGTTCATGCTTTAAAGGGAAAGGCAGCACTGCTTGGAGTTAAAAGCGTACAGCTGTGAAGAAACAGAACTGTTACCTTGAAATGCTGGAAACTAATTTATGCTGAAGTAAGCCTTTGTGTTGAAAACCTTTAATTTGTCCTTATACCAGAAAGTACCTGGTTTTGTGTTACCTTATTTCCTGGTTAAAAATCCAACCCCGGGAGGGGAAATAAATCCTTTGTTTGCTTGAACCACTTTTGAATCCACAACTGCTCCTCATTGGTCAGCAAAGGGACTACATCTCCCAAGAAGCTCTGCTTTAGGATTTGTGAAAGTAGCTGTTCAGTGGGGAAAAAACCACTCGCTTAAACCCTACCTACTGATACTGGGGGTTTTAAAGGGGAGTTGGTCACAGTGTGTATGAGTGGTGCGGAGGTGAGGTGAGGTGCGTGCGTGTCTGTGTGGTGAGGAGGTGAGGAGCATGTGTGTGTGGTGCGGAGGTGAGGTGCGTGTGTGTGTGTGTGTGGTGAGGAGGTGAGGTGCGTGTGTGTGTGTGGTGCGGAGGTGAGGTGCATGTGTGTGTGTGTGTGTGTGGTGCGAAGGTGAGGTTTGTGTGTGTGGTGCGGAGGTGAGGTGCGTGTGTGTGAGTGGTGCGAAGGTGAGGTGCGTGTGTGTGTGTGAGTTGTTGAGATGAGGCATGTGTGTGAGTGGTGAGGAGGTGAGGTGCATGTGTGTGTGAGTGGTGAGGAGATGAGGTGCATGTGTATGTGTGAGTGGTGTGGAGGTTCGTGTGTGTGTGAGTGGTGTGGAGGTGTGGTGTGTGTCTGTGTGGTGCGGAGGTGTGGTGTGTGTCTGTGTGGTGCAGAGGTGAGGTGCGTGCGTGTCTCTGTGGGGCGGAGGTGAGGTGCGTGTGTGTCTGTGTGGTGCGGAGGTGAGGTGCGTGTGTGTCTGTGTGGTGCGGAGGTGTGGTGTGTGTCTGTGTGGTGCAGAGGTGAGGTGCGTGTGTGTCTGTGTGGTGCGGAGGTGAGGTGCGTGTGTGTCTGTGTGGTGCGGAGGTGAGGTGCGTGTGTGTCTGTGTGGTGCGGAGGTGAGGTGCGTGTGTGTGTGAGTGGTGAGGAGGTGAGGGGTGTGTGTGTGAATGGTGCAAAGGTGAGGTGCGTGCATGTGTGTGAGTGGTGCAAAGGTGAGGTGCTTGTGTGTGTGTGTGTGGTGCGGAGGTGAGGTGCGTGCGTGTCTGTGTGGTGCGGAGGTGAGGTGCATGTGTGTGTGTGGTGCGGAGGTGAGGTGCGTGCGTCTGTGGTGCGGAGGTGAGGTGCATGTGTGTGTGTGGTGCGGAGGTGACGTGCGTGCGTGTCTCTGTGGTGCGGAGGTGAGGTGCATGTGCGTGTGTGTGTGGTGAGGAGGTGAGGTGCGTGTGTGTGTGAGAGTGGTGAGGTGTCTGTGCGTGTGTGAGTGGTGAGGAGGTGAGGTGTCTGTGTATGTGTGGTGAGGAGGTGAGATGCGTGTGTGAGTGGTGAGGAGGTGAGGTGCGTGTGTATGTGTGTGACTGTCACCCATGGGACGGGTGGGTACGTGACTGACCCAGAGGTGTGTTGCCTCTGTGTGCCTGTGTGTCTGCCGAGTCGTGTGAGGGGGGGCTGAGCCGTGTGAAGGGGGGTGCTTGTGTGTATTTGCAAGGGGGGGGGAAGGGAATACACCTTTTGGCAACACTTTGCACTCTTCCCTCCCCCTCCACCCTTCTCCTGCTGGTTACCCTTCCAGATTCACCCACCTTCACCAACCTCCCTAGCATTCCCCATCCTCTTTATTTCAATAGACTCATTGCCCATTTAAATTGTCCCTGCCTTCTCTATCCTCCCCTCCCCCAACACACAAAACTTTTAAAACTTTTTTTGCTCGGCTACAATTCTCTCTCATTTGCCCATAGGAGATAGGATCCCTGTGGGGAGATGGGGCAATGCCACCCTCTCATCCCCTCAAACTATACCCATGTCCATCCCTTGCCATCCATTCCCCCCATCCTCCTCTCTTTTTTTTTTTTTTTTTTTTAATTTTAAAGGCTATTGCCCGTTTACATTTTTGCTGCCTCACTTTGTGGCAGGTGCAGGCCTGTGACCCACGGTGTCTGAACATAAGCAGGCCAGGAAGTTTGTGCATGGTGAATTCTGCTTTTGTAAACCAGTCTCAACCAGATATTAGACGTAAATTACAGAAATTAGAAGGGTTTGCGGGCATGAATGCAACACAGTTAGTGGAAGTCGCTCATAAAGTGTATGTGAATCGTGATACTGAAAGACAGAGAGAATGTGATAGAAAGATGAAGAAGAAAGCTGATTTTTTGGCTGCGGCCATTGTTGAAAAGAAAAGGGGAGGTGTCCCTAGTCGAAGGAGCAGAGGAAGAGGGCGGGGTCAAGGCGGAGGCCGGACCCAGAGACTAGGCGTGAACCAATGCGCCTATTGCAGAGAGGAAGGACACTGGAGAGATACGTGCCCGCAACTCGAAGACGCCCAGCAAGATGACGACAACGATCATCAGTGGCGAGAAGAAAGACGAGGCCGTCCCCGAAATCGCGGAGGAGCCAATCGAGAACAATTCCAGCGAGAAAGAGGAGGAGCCATTCAAGCATTGGCCACACCAGCCCATGATGAGGATGACGTGGATTAGGACAGACCGGGCTCCAAGTTTGCTTTAGGTCTCCAGGAGCCTATGGTCGGAATACAAATAGGAGACCAAATTATGAACTTTATGGTTGATACTGGAGCACAGCATTCAGTAATAGACAAAAAGATAGCCCCATTCACTACAAAAGCAGTCACCATTATAGGAGCAACTGGTGCCAAAGCCACAAAGTCTTTTCTTCAAAACCGAATATGCAGTCTAGGAGGACAGCAAGTAACTCATCAATTCCTTTACATGCCCGAATGTCCAGTACCACTACTGGGACGAGATATGCTAGCCAAGCTTCAAGCACAAATATCTTTCTCTGAACAAGGAGAAATGCAAATGACAGTAAATTCCCAAGCCAAACCAGCAGGAGTAATGCTGCTGACAGTGCCCCGAGAAGAAGAATGGAGGTATTACGTTGATGACTCCATCCAAGATACCTATTTTGAACAAACTTTAAAGAACATCGATGCACCACCTGGAGTATGGGCAGAAGGCAGTCCCCCAGGCCTAGCCAAGCATATAGCTCCAGTGATTGTAACCCTCAAGCCTAGTGCTACACCAGTGCACGTCAAACAGTACCCTCTCCCAAGAGCCGCAATTGAAGGCATTCATCGCCACCTACAAAGATTGCTCGAGTATGGCCTACTAAAAGTATGTCAATCCCCATGGAACACTCCACTTTTGCCAGTAAAGAAACCTGGGACAGATGATTATCGCCCAGTGCAAGATTTGAGAAGAGTAAATGATGCCGTGGAAACCATACATCCAGTTGTACCCAATCCTTACACTCTTCTAGGACTGATACCTGCTGAAGCTACCCATTTCACTGTACTGGATTTGAAAGATGCATTCTTTTGCATAAGATTAGCCCCTGTAAGCCAAATATTGTTTGCATTCGAATGGCAGGACCCCATCTCTGGAAGAGGGGGCCAACTCACCTGGACAAGATTACCCCAAGGATTCAAGAATTCACCTACCATCTTTAGCGCTGCACTGAATCAAGACCTTTCAAGCTATCCAGTAGCCCCGGGGAAGAGAGTGCTTCTCCAATACGTGGATGATCTGTTGATAGCTGCCGTGTCAGAAAGTGAATGTATACTAGCCACCAAAGACCTCTTGCAGTTACTAGATGAAGCTGGATACAAAGTTTCCAGAGCCAAAGCACAGCTATGCCAAAAAGAAGTGAAATACTTGGGTTTTCGTATTACCCAAGGGAGCAGATTAGGCAGAGAAAGAAAAGAAGCAGTATGTAGAATTCCAACTCCAACAACCAGAAAGCAAGTCAGAGCCTTTCTGGGAGCGGCAGGATATTGCCGAATCTGGATACCTAACTTTGCCCAAATTGCCAAACCACTGTATGAAGCCACAAAAGGAGAAGAAAAGTCACCACTGGAGTGGGGACTTGAGCAGGATACAGCCTTCCAGAAGTTAAAGGAAGAATTGATGTCATCACCAGCACTTGGACTACCAGATGTCCACAAACCTTTCCACTTGTTTGTACATGAAGCACAGGGAAATGCCTTAGGCATGTTGACTCAGAAATTGGGAAATTGGGAGCAACCTGTAGCATATCTATCGAAACAATTGGATCCTGTGGCCAAAGGATGGCCACCTTGCTTGAGAGCAGTTGCAGCTACAGCGCTACTAGTGAGTGAAGCAGACAAACTCACACTAGGACAGAACATACGAGTCACTGTGCCACATGCAGTCCTTGCCCTTATGGAACAAAAAGCAAATTATTGGCTCACCAATTCTCGAATGTTGAAGTACCAAAGTATGTTATGTGAAAACCCACAGATACAACTTGAAGTGAGCCATGCCTTGAATCCAGCCACCTTGATACCCATCAGTGAAGAACTCCCAGAACATGACTGTATCGAAGTCATGGAGACTGTGTTCTCCAGTCGACCTGACTTGACAGATGTGCCCATAGACAATCCCGACCAAATCTATTATGTTGATGGGAGCAGTCTCATCCTTGATGGACGACGCTGTGCCGGATATGCAGTCGTCACTCAACACGAAGTAGTTGAATCATCAGCTCTAGCCTCAGGCACATCAGCCCAGAAAGCCGAATTGATAGCACTCACCAGAGCATTGTTGTTAGGAGAAAAACTTGTGCTAAATGTATATACAGATTCCAAATATGCCTTCACTACCTTGCATGCCCATGGAGCTCTCTATAAAGAAAGAGGACTCATCACATCCGGAGGAAAATCAGTCAAGTATGGTCCCGAGATATTGATGTTACTTGATGCAGTCTGGGCCCCAACACGTGTAGCTGTCATGCATTGCAGAGGACATCAAGCAGGAAAAGGAGAAGTTGCCCGAGGGAATAGATTTGCAGATGCCTCGGCACGACAAGCAGCTATGACAGGACAGATTGCCCCACAAGCTATGCCAATGCAAGCAGCATTGTTTCCAGTACCTTTGAATCTATGGACCCCACGATATACCACCAAAGAATTGGATTACTATTGTGACAGAGAAAATGGAATACTGAAAGATGGATGGATTGAGCTGCCACCAGAAGAGGGCAGTCAACCTCCCGGACGAATAGTAATTCCTGAGTTGTTAGGACCATCTTTTGTCAAAGCTTTCCACGAAGCCACCCACTATGGGAAGAGTGCTATGGAAAAAGCACTCAGACCACATTTGTACATCCCTCTGATGACAACCATATCAGCCTCAGTAGCACGTCAATGTCTAATCTGTGCCAAAAATAATGCCAAGCAAGGCCTTATTACGGCACCCCGAGTTCAGTCAGGAGGTGTCACCCCCATGCACAACCTCCAAATTGATTTCACTGAAATGCCAAAAGCCAATGGATACCATTACCTATTAGTATTAGTTTGTACTTTCTCTGGGTGGGTAGAAGCATTCCCAACCAGAACTGAGAAAGCCCGAGAAGTTACCAAAGTCTTAATGAGAGAGATTGTCCCCAGATTTGGAATCCCAGCAGTAATAGGGTCAGACAATGGACCCTCATTTGTCTCCCAAGTTACTCAGCAGTTAGCAAAAGCTTTGCAGATACAGTGGAAACTCCACACTGCATACAGACCCCAGAGTTCAGGGAAAGTTGAGCGAATGAATCGTACCTTGAAAGCCCAAATGTCTAAGCTCCCCATAGCTTTACTCAGAATACGCTCAGCTCCTGTAAAGTCAACAGGATTTTCCCCTTTTGAAGTTTTGTATGGTAAACCCCCACCAATAGTGCAGGGAGTCAAAGGAAGTTTAGCCCAGATTGGTTCAGAAGTAACCAGACAAGAACTCCTAGCTCTTAGTTTTGTTCTGCAGACTCTCCATACGTGGATCCAAGACCAGTTGCCTATCAACTTGACGGAACCCTTGCATCCCTACCAGCCTGGTACTTCGGTGTGGATCAAAGATTGGAAGAAGATACCGTTGGAACCCCATTGGAAGGGACCGTACACCGTCATCCTGTCTACCCCAACTGCAGTAAAGGTAGCCGAGATAGACGCCTGGATCCACCACAGCAGAGTCAAGCCCGCCGCCAATCCTGAACCAGAGCAGTGGACAGCAGAACAGCATCCTGATGTACCCTTGCGAGTTACTCTGAGATGGCAACCAGCAGCATAGACACTTCATCACAAGTGCTTTGCAGTAGCCAAGTCTTTCGAAGAGGATTGCTGTTTTCCATGCAGCAACAGTTTTGTTTCAACGAGCCCAATTTGTGTGTGATTTGACACACTACTTTGAGACTACATTGACTAAGCCAGACTTCACAAGCCAACTGAAATTGCTAAAAAGTTGGTTAATGTGTACTGGACATCTTGAGGATCTTCAATCAACACTCAGCACCCGTTAAATTGCTTCATTAGCAAACGGGACGAAGAATAAAAGACCGTCGTGATCAAGATCAGCAAGCTGAGGATTCAGAAGGACTTCAATCAACATCAACATGTATCTTTGTTTTTGCTTTGCCTTGGTTGCCTTCTTTGGAGGTTTTGAACTGACTTATGCTTTACCTCCATGCACTGCTTGCATTACTTCTACTAGAACTGGACTGAAAGTAACTCAGACTTTGCTTTACCATTCTTACTATACCTGCAAGGGAACAGTAACTCGGTGTATCTATAACACCACTGAACTAAATGTTTGCACTCATGGCAAAATCAAAGCATGCTATAATCCGCATCAGAATCCATCCTATTACACGTTGGAAATAAGATGGAAGGATGCAGATGGACCTATATTAGCTGCTACACCACCACTTAAAGACATTACTAAACCTGCTGTTTTGAATTTTGATGCATGTAATGCCATCAATAGAGATAGTCAATCCACCTGTGGTACATGGGAGAAAGCGTATAGAAATGACCATAAATATATGTGTCCAGAAGGTGCCACAAATTGGTGGAAGTGTACAGGTAAAACAGGATCAGGCTATAGTACTGCTACAGCGGCAGATTACTATTGCCCGTATTGGGAATGTGTTTTTTATGCTACCTGGAACACTGGTATAACTGATGAGAAAATAGATAAACGGATGGCTACTTTAACCAAGCCAACCACTAATGATAAATGTCAGAAAGATGCTTGTAACCCCTTACACTTACGTATACACAATCCCCATGCATGGAAACAAGGATACAAGTTTGGTTTACGTATTGCGGGAGGAGCAATAGATCCAGGGACCATTGTGTATATCAGATTGAATACCCAAGCCCACAAGTCATCTAAGTATCATATTCATAATACCTTTTATGAAGCTATGCATGTAAATAAGTTTGAGATCCCTCACCCCTCACAGAATTTATTTCTAGAATTAGCCGGAGCAGTAGTGTCTAGTCTGAAGATCTCAGATTGCTATTTTTGTGGCGGAACCCAAATGGGAGACCAATGGCCATGGGAAGCCCAAGAATTGAATTATTCTATGGTTTACAACCAGACTGAATTACACAAGGCTACCAGTGAATGGGTGTTAGCGCACTCAATCGTTGGACGTCTTTGTTATGCCAGAACTGGACCCCAGTTCACCCAAAAGGTAGGACAGCTGGTCTGTCTTAGCCAGAAGTACTATAATGCCACGACCAAAAAGACAGCATGGTGGTCAGGAATCAGACATCCTGAACCTCCTAACCCATTAGCTAGATTTCCTGAACTTGCTGGTCTATGGACTAACCTTGCCAAAGTCCAAGCCTGGCAAGCCCCGCCTGGCCTATATTGGATCTGTGGAAACCGAGCATATGCACAACTCCCGCCACACTGGGGAGGAGCATGTGTCTTAGGAACCATCAGACCTTCCTTCTTTCTGTTAAACACTGAACATGGAGAACAATTAGGATACCCTGTATACACTACCCACAGACACAAAAGAGCATTGAGACAGAAAAGAGAAGCCTTACAGATAGGCAAGTGGGAGAAGTGGCAAGGTGATGATTGGCCACCAGAAAGAATTATCGAGTATTATGGACCTGCCACTTGGAATGATGATGGTATGTATGGTTATCGTACTCCAATTTATATGATTAATCGTATTATTCGCTTACAAGCAGTAGTTGAAATAATAACCAATGAAACTAGTCATGCTCTTACGCTCTTAGCTAGACAAAGTACTCAGATGCGCACTGCTATATACCAGAACCGCTTAGCACTTGATTATTTGCTAGCAGCTGAAGGAGGAGTATGTGGTAAGCTGAATTTAACCAATTGCTGTTTGAAAATAGATGATAAAGGTCAAGTAGTTGAAGAAATTGCTAAAGATATGCAAAGACATGCTTATGTGCCAGTACAGACTTGGCACGCATTGAAATTTCCTAACTGGTTTGCTAACCTTTTCTCTTGGCTGGGAGGATTTAAGACTTTCATTGTTTTAGTACTAATCCTTATTGCTGTTATCCTCTTATTACCATGTTTAATCCCATGTTGTATGCGTTCCATTCATAGTGCTATTGATAACACAGTAGAGCGGAAGACCGCAACTAAAATAATGGCTTTATACAAAGCTAGTCCTAGTAGAAATCCTTCAATCATGATGTGATCCTTCTAAAAAGTGATTTAATTCTCACACCTTATTGAGTAATAGGGTGAGATTAATCAAAGGGGGGAATGTGGCAGGTGCAGGCCTGTGACCCACGGTGTCTGAACATAAGCAGGCCAGCATGGCTAGCTTGACCTGTAAATGAGGCCTGTGGAGAGGCATATAGGATTGCACATCCCCCAATATGCTGCTATTGTAAGATAGAACTCAGTAGAAGTATTGAATTAGCTTAGGTATGCAGAACTGTAGAACTGAAAGATGGAAAAATACAGAAAAGACATGTTTAAAAGTTACTGATAAGAAAAAGAACATCTGCAAAGAAATAATTAGGAGTGCTGACAGATGAGTTGCAGAACCTTGCTCTTCTGCACGTACAAATTGGTTCTATGGCCTTGAGAGTGTGAAAGTAACAAGTTGATGAACTGACCATTGTAATTGGGACTAGAAGGGGGGCATGCAGGTGTCATGCCCACAGAAGGGACATAATTGGATAAACTTATCAGTACCGGGACCAATGGAAGAGGTACGGGAGGTACGGGAGGTTACCGGGACCAATGAAATGTTTTTCTATACCTAGAATGGAACAGAAGTCTATAAAAGTTGTTGTAATGCTTGAAAACTTTGCTCAGCCATTTTGAAATTGACTGGTTCGAGACTTGTGCACAAATAAATGATTTGGACCTTCTGAACAGACTCCTGGTATCATTGGTTTGTCTGCGCTTTGCTGCTACAACTTCTGCTCCCCGCCCCATCTAACCTTTTTCTTTTCTACAGTCCCCAATATGGCTGTCCTTTGCCCAAGATCATAACCCCGAAAGCAGCAGGCTGCCTGCGGGGATCCAATCACCCACGGGCAGAAGAAGAAAAGTAGGCCACTGAAGGCCCCTTCTGCCTGCCCATGGGTGATCATATCACTGCAGGCAGCCTTGCCCTCTTACATAGAAACATAGAAATATGACGACAGAAAAAGACCACATGGCCTATCTAGTCTGTCCTTCCATAACAACTACAACAGTCCACTTTTTGCCTTTAGAGATCCTCTTGGTCTGCCTGTGGCAATCCATCTCCTGTAACAGACAGAAGGGGTCTTTACTGGCTTACTTTTCTTCTTCTTCTGCCTGCAGTCTTTGGGGCCGCGATCACATTCTTTTTTTTTTGTTTTTTTAGGGGAGGCAGGAAAATCCCAGAGCCAGGTGTAAATTTCTGGTTGCTATGGCGACCTAGTATCTGGGCTTTGTCAAGCCCTGCATCAAGCACTCTTAGAAGCACATAGTAATAATATACCTGTAAAATTCTAATCATAAGTCATAAGAAGATTCCAATCAAGTAATGTAAAAAACTAAACAGCCAACATGAACTGTCTATTCAGTAAACAAACCATTCGTCAACAATCATACTTAGTTTTAAAGATAAAAACATAGAAATGCCATACTGCAAGCCTTGACAAATCTTCCTGGAATCTAGGAGCCGTACACTGAAACCTAGTTCACAGTACATGCCCCACTCCCCCCAAAAAGATGCATCGCAATTAGTAAATCAGGTCCTAAGACCTAAAAAAGTAAGACTGTTTTCCCAGCTTAATGAGCCATTGCACAGTGTCAACAGAAGGCAGTGGCCCTACTCCTCCTCCCTCTCCCAACAACCCCACTAACTCTCTAAACTACACCTGTGCATGTGTATGTGTGATGCTGGGCTGGGGTGCCTGTGTGTATGTGGTAGGAAAAAGATTTGCCTTTACCCATTATGCATCCTTAACTTCCCATGCGTTCCCCTTCACCTCCAACCCCTTGCACTCTTCCTCCCCCTCCCAACTTCCAACCCTTCTGCTGTCCCTCCCCCACCCCAACTCTCTGCTGCATATGGAGTATGTGGAGTGCTTAATATTTTGCTCTGAATTAACAAACCTAAGAACACTGGAGATGTGTTTCTGTCTAATTTGATGAGAACCCCATATATAGCTATATGCAGACTTCTCTTTTGGGTTAATCTTAATCCATTACACACCTAACAAAGACCACAGCTGAAACACAGCCATGTAGGGTGGATCAGAAGCAATAAACTCACACTGATAAGTTCTTTGGTTATCGTGAGTTATCGTCATTCTCATCTTGCATCTTGTGGCTGGAATACTTGAGTCCCAGGTATGAGCTCTGATTTTTTAGTCACTATAGCAACTTAACACTGGGGTTTGTCAAGCCCTGCCATACTGGGTCAGACCAAAGGTGCATCAAGCCTAGTATTCTTCTCAACAGTGTACAATCTAGGTCAAAAGTGCTCTACTAAGGACAAGGCAGTGGCTTTCCTAAATCAACCTAGCTAACAATGGTTTATTGGCCTATCTTCCAAAAACCTATCTAAACCTTTAAGCCCAGCTACGTAAACTCCTTTCACCACATATCCTGGCAACAAATTCCATAGCTTAATAATGCACTGGATGAAAGAAAAACTCTTAGTTTTAAAAACACTACTTCTTAGTTTCACAGAGAGCACCCTAGTGTTACTACTGGATGATTAAATGCAAAACACGTTGAAAAGTGCAAACTTATAGAGTGACAAAATGGAATATTAACCCTTCCTTAATTTACAAATTCATATATGTCTGGGGGAAGGGGAAAAGAGTTTGAAAAGAAAAGATGGTGTGTCGTTATGATAGCAGGGGTAGCAAGAAACATCTTTAGATAACAAAAATATATAGAAAACAATAGTTACATCATCAAATAGCAAGCGCAAGTGTATCCATATGGCGCTAAGATGGGGTGCCTATGTGTCTCTGTGTGAATCCGTGCACACATGTGGTGCGAAGGTGGGGTGCCTGCGTGTGTGTATGCATGCAAGCAGGTGTGGTACGAAGGTGGGAAGGTGTGTGTGCGCACGTACGTCTGATGCAAAGGTGGTGTGTGTGCATGCATGCATGATATGAAGGCAGAGTGCGTGCGTGTGTGTGTGCGTGTGCACGTGTGCGAGTGCATGTATGCACAGGTGTGGTGCAAAGGTGAAGTGTGTGTTTGACTGTGTGCATGCAGATATAGAGCAGGTGTGTGTCTGTGCGTGCATGTTGTGCAAGGTGGGTGTGGGTGTGCGCACACATATGTGCGCAAAGCTGGGGTGCCAGTGTGTATGTGTATGTGTGTCTGAGTGTGTACATGCATATGCACATGTAGTGCAAAAGTGGTTTGTGTGTGTGCATGCACGTATGGTGCAAAGGTGGCATGCGTGCGCCCGCACATGTGGTACAAAGTTGGCATGTGTGTGCATGTGCATGCATGCACGTGTGGTGCAAAGGTTTGTGTGTGGGGGCGCGCATGCATGTGTGGTGCGAAGGTGATGTGTGCACACGCGTGATGCAAAGGTGGTGTGTGTGTGCATGCACGTATTTGTGATGCAAAGGCAGTACGTTGTGAGTGTGTGCACACGCACATGTGGTGCAAAGGTGGTGTGTGTGTGTATGCACATATGTAGTGCAAAGGTGGTGCATCTGCACAGGTCAAAAGGTGGGGTGTGGATTTGTGTGCGCACGAGCAGATGTGGTATGAAGGTGGGGTATGTGTATGTGTGTGTGCCTATGCATGTGTGGTTCAAAGGTCAGGGCTGATTGTGTGTATGTTGTGCAAAGGTGGGTGCCTGTGTGTATGCCAGTGCATGTGTGCGCGAAGGTGGGGTGTGGGTGTGTATATGCATGTAAGCATGTTTGCTGTGAAGGACCGGTGCCTGTATGTACATGAATGTGAGTGTATGCAAGTTTGGAGTTGAAGGTGGAATGCCTGCATGTGTGTGTGCAACTGAGCATGTGTGCATGCATGTGTGGTGCAAAGGTGGGGTGCCTGTGTTTGCATGCACACACGTGTGGTGCAAATGGGGGTGCCTTCACATGAATGTGTGCGCACACAAGCATGGTGCAAAGTTAGGGTGCCTATAGGTATGTATGTGTAGTGCAAATATGGGGCGCCTGTGTATATGCGCATGCACATGTGGTGCAAAGGTGGGGTGCCTTCATGAGTGTGTGCGTAGGTGTGATGTGCAGGTGGGGGTCCTGTGAGTGCATGTGCAAGTGTTGTGCAGTTAGGGGGATATGTGTGCACATGTGATGAGAAGGTGGGGGTGTGTGTGTATGCACACATGTGGTGCAAATGAGAGGTATCTCTGTGAGAACATGCATATGTGCACACACTGTGGTGCGAAGTTGGGGTTCCTTCATGCGAGTGTGTGTGTGTGCGTGCAAGTGTAAAGGTAGGTGGGATGTGTGTGTGTGTGTGTGTGTGTGTGTGTGTGTGTGTGTGTGTGTGTGTGTGTGAGAGAGGATGTCGAAGGTGGGGTGTGGGTGTGCGAGCACATGTGGTGCGGAGATTTGGGGAGGTGTATATGTTTATGTTGTGCCAAGGTGGAGTGTCTGTGTGTTTGCTTGTGTAAAAGTGGGATACGTGTGTATGCACACAAGAATGTTTGCTGTGAAAGTACAGTGCCTGTGTGTGTGCATGAATGTGAGTGTACGCAAGTGTGGGTGTATGACTGAATATATGTGCACACACGGGTGGTGTGATGGTAGGGTGCATGTGTTTGTGTGTGGGCACGTGAGTGCGTGCACATGGGATGAGAAGATGGAGTGCCTGTGTATGTATGCACACACACACACACGTGGTGCAAACAAGGGTGCCTGTGCGAGTGTGTGTGTATGTGTACGCACTGTGGTGCGAATGTGGGGTTCCTTAATGCAAGGGTTATGTGCAAGTGTGGTGCAAAGTTTGCATATGCGCATGCGCACGCACACACGTGGTGAGAAGGTGGGGTGCCTGTGTGTGTGCATGCCTACACGTGGTGCACAACTGTGCGGGCCTGCGTGTCTGTGTCAGTAAGCATGTGTCATGCACGTGTGGGTGAGGGGGCTGTATGCACACATGTTGTGCTAAGGTGGGGTGCCTGCATATACAAGTGTATGAATGTGTGTGTGGGTGTGTGCATACATAAACTGAAGCTCAAAGAACTTATATCGAAATTGCCTACTCAGCAACAGTTGATGGCGAAGCCAAGGTCACATTCGGTCAATGCAACCATAGCATCCTTCAAGGTCAGCAACCTGATCGCAAAGAAATGCAAACCTTTCACTGAAGGGAAATTTGTAAAAAATTGTTTTCTTAAAGCAGTTGACAATCTTTTTGAAGGATTTAAAAATAAGAAAGAGATCATAGCTGCCATTCAAGATGTACAATTGTCAAGAAACACTGTCGTATGGCAAATAGAAAAGATGTGTGGAGACACAACTGAACAATTGTTGGAGGATGTTTCAAATTGTGTTGCTTTCTCACTCCAACTGGATGAATCTACAGACATAAGAGACATAGCCCAGTTATTAGTCTGTATCCAGATGGTTTTTGAAGACGTCAGTGTTAAAGAAGAACTACTTGGAATGATTTCTTTAAAAGGGAGAACTACCGGTCAGGAAATATTCACTTCTTTCCATTCTTTTGTGACAAAGTGTAATCTTCCATTGCATAGACTTGTTTCCATAACTACTGATGGAGCAAGAGCAATGACAGGTGAGGTTAAAGATTTCATAGCCCTCTGTAGACAGCATGACGACTTCCCAGATTTCCTTTCTTACCACTGCATCATTCACCAGCAAGTTTTGGCGAGCAAGAGACTCAATACAAAGACTGTCATGGACATCACTTTCAAAATTGTAAATTCAGTTCGTGGAAGATCACTTCAAAGACAGCTTTTCAATCTTACTCTTGATGAAGGGGCAGCGGAAATCATTTTGCACACAGATGTAAGGTAGCTAAGTAAGCACAAATTTCTGCAGATTTCGTGATTTGCTGAATGAAATAAGAAGTTTTTTGAAGTAGAGGGGAGATGACCAAGCAGAGTTGGAAGATGAGGAGTGGTTATGTGATCTGGCATTTCTCGCTGACTTTACAGGCGAACTAAGTGATATTTACCTTGAACTACAAAGTAAAAACAAATGCATTGGCGAGAAGTACAGTTTCATCCTACAAGAGCAAATTTGAGCTAATGATGACTGACCTTGCAAACAACACTTTTGATCATTTTCCTAATACGCAGGACCATCTGGGACAATATCCATGTTTTGTTTTTCAGAAAAAGAAGTATGTGACAGAAATCTGTTCTGTTATCTAGGAATTCGAAAATAGATTCTGTGACTTCCATAAAACTGGAACAGTTGTGGAGTATTTGTCATACCCATTCAAAGTAGATGTGGACATTAAAGAAACTGCAGCTGCTATCAGTAAAAAATTACTCATTGAACAAGCCATCTCTTGAAAACAAAATATTAACCCTTAAAAATGACATTTTTCTCAAGACCCGTGCTGAGCAAGAATCGTTTTGGAAGCCAGTGCCTAGAGTCAAATTTCCCAACTTGAGAAGATGCAGTGAAGCTGTACACTCCTGTTTCGGTTCAACTTATTTGTGTGAATCTGCGTTTTCCCCATTTGAAAATGACAAAGAGTACACAACATTCCAACATGACAGATGTACATCTCCAGGATTCCCCAAGACTGGCCCTCATGCAATATTCACCCAACTTCAAAAAGCTGGTGGATGAAATGCAGGTTCAGACGTCTCACTAATGAGCAAGAGCGAAATATTAAAGATTGTGCAAGATCAGTCTGGATCAATACTCGACCTAAATTTAACACAAATTACTCAATAAAAGTTAAAGAAAGTTATTACTCAATAAAACTTTAAGAAAAAATGTACTTTCCATTTCTCCATGCAGTTCTTACTGGATCGTCGTCTCTCTGTTTTGTTTTTGCTTAATTTGCTTAACAGCTGATCACATCCAAGTAAATGACAGAAGGTTCATTAAAAATGGGGGGGGGGGGGGAAATCCTCCAACTTTATTGGATTAAAATTGAATTTGAAACTAATTTGAAAATGGAAATTACACTTACCTGGTAATTGATGTTCCTTGAGGGAGTACAGTTCAGTCCTCCACCACTGCGTAGTGCACCTCCTCCTGCAACATGGAGACTGGACAAGTCAAGCTTGTGACATCACCGGGTATATCCTGCTGGTCTTCTCCCATGATCCCCCAGTGACCTACTGTCAAAGCAGACTCAAAGGAGCAAACAAACAACCAGTTAAAGTACTAAATACAAAGCTATGCTCAAACTTCAACTTTAAAATCACAGGGCCCCAAAAAGAAAGGCCGAAAACACCCTCCTCCGTGCCCCTGTCCCCCTGCGCACCAAACAGCGGAAGACAGAGAGCTAGAAGGAAGGAGAACTAAGGAAGAGTATAGGCAGAAAAGGTTGCTCTCGCGATTACCTGCCAATCAGAGCCCGTTGCCGACGCTAGGATCCGAAAGCACACTCGGAACTGACGCCTCGCGTCTGAAACATCCATCCCCGGGCGGGAATGAGGACTGAACTGTACTCCCTCAAGGAACATCAATTACCAGGTAAGTGTAATTTCCATTTCCTTATCGGTCCTACAGTTCAGTCCTCCACCACTGGGATGTACCAGAGCAGTAATCATTGGGAGGGACCTATCCAGTCGGCTCGGCCCCTAAACGAACAGAGCAGGCACCGACCCCAGCCCGCTCCTCACGTCAACAGGCGGTAAGCCAACCAGGAAGACACAACCGAGAGCCCACTTGGATCCTCTTCACTGGTGAAAACAGCACAGAACTCTGCCCCAAGCAGCGCTAGTGCTTCAGAAAGACAAACTCGCCATCGCAAACACACTGAACGCCCTAGAAACAGACCTACTGAGAAGGCTACCGGAGCTCCGCCTGAAAAATCCGCTTGAGCTCCCCCTTGGCTCTCGACCCCACCAGGGTGTCAAGTGTTCAAATCCCACTAGAGGACAGCAACCTTGGGCCGGAAGGACTGGGGTTTCTAGTCCCACAGATGCTCCTTGTGGTCTTGGGCAAGCCACTTAACCCTCCATTGCCCATGTTCCCTGTAAGTATTAGTGTATGTGTCTCATAGCCCCGTGTGTTAAATGTATCTCCCAATTGTGTTGTGACCGCTTTGATTGAAGGATAAGGCGGTATACAAAACTGTCTAAATAAAATAAATAAGTGTTAGCAACCGCTGCTCTCCCGCAGAACCCGCCTCCACGGAGGGACAGGCAGCGAAGAGACCTCCCAGAAAGCGACGGAACCTTCACCTAAGGTCCAAGAAACGCAGGTTACAAGCAAAGTGTTCTTGCGTAAGTCCCAAACCGACAACTAGACAGGCACAGCCGGATTCCACGAGGGAGAACGGAACAGAGGTCCATCCAGACAGAGGTGGGAAGCAAAATGAGGGAAATGGAAAAACCACCAGCATCAAACACCCTAATTTGTCACACCTCTCAAGGGCTTTATTCTTTGCAACACAACGTAGCTCTACAGCTATGTCCTGGACCAGTTGGAGTCTTTTTAATTGAGAATGTGGAATGCAGCTAAGCAATGAGTTGCAATAAACCAAGCGTGATCCACCAAGGGCATATAAGAAGGTGTCAAGTGCCCCAGAGTCCAGCGTTGTTTAGAAAGGAGACTCTGGTAGCCACGCCCATGACGCAATGCCAGTAGGCCAACCGCTTACATCACCTGGATATGCCCTCCGGAATTGAAGGAACCATGCAGAAGTAGCAATCGCCGACGTGATCCATGGGCCCTCTCCAGATCATTGGAACCGCAAAAGACTTTGATGGTCTTTTCCCATCCATAGCCTGAGATCTGCTACACATGTATTGCAGCATATGTGTGGCGCCTAGCTTTTATCCTGATCTTTTATTCTGCAGCCAAAATATAAATTGTAGGCTTTCTGAACCGCCACAGTCATATGCCATTTTTGTGATGTAAAAGTCACATCACCACAACTAGAGCAGAAATTATCTGCATGATTAACACCAGTACGAGGAATCGCCAAATATGCTGTGAGTGACCAATCAGTATAAAATAAATATGTCTTTTTTTTTTTTTCTTTTTTTTTTTACTGTCAAGCGAGGCAAATTTAAGTAGTGACTGCATCAACTGGTTTTGGACAGTTATTTCGATTGGTTGCAAGTAAAGATTATGCAAGCTCACGCAAATGTTGCAGAATACACTGGTAATGGTCCCCACTGACTAATGAAGAGCACATATCTTAGCAACCAGACCCAGTCGGCCATTTTTACTATGACCTCTGAAAGGCATAGAATGGACCGGGCCACGGCCCAGTACCAATGCGTCGACGCTATCCAGTAGCCTCATATGTCCTCTGCTAAACATCGACCCGTCGCCGCAGACTGACAGGTCGCCATGAGGTCCAATATGGGCTGACCGCATCTGAGCACACGCGGCGCGCACACCGCCTGATGCAATCTCACTCCACCGGCAAACACTCGGACCCCGCTAAGGACATTCGCCACCACAGTGTCCCCACTGAAATGCAGGCCGCCAATGCTTCAACCGCGCACGCTGTCCCTTCGCTCGGGCCACCCTGACCAACCCAACCGACTCCACCCTGCCGATCGAAATAGGCCACCATCCCGGAGATCTCAGACAACACCTACAGCGCTCGATCCGCTACCGTGTCCGCGAACGCCTGCCACGGCTGACGTACCGCGTACCGTTCCAGTCAGACAATGGAACACTGGGCGTGCTGCGTACACTAAAACGCCTTGTACATAAAAGGATCCCCAAAATGTAGCTGAGTCTAACCACGCTCCGGCCAAGCTCCCGGAAGAAAGGGACAGAACCTTATAAAAAAGAAGGGGGACAATTAGGAAGGCTTTCCTGTTTGATTATTCTTTTTTTTTTTAATTTCCTTTTTACAACTCCATAAGGGCCACAAGGCACACAACCGAACAGGGCATTGTCCAGAGAACACAAGGCCCCTCCTCCAGGCTGACTCCACATCCACAGCCTAAACCGGCAGTCACCTTGGCTGATGCCGAGCAGCGCGGAAGCCAACTTGTAAGCCCAGCATATGAAGTATGCCTACTAGTACAGCATTCCACAATGGAGGGACATGTAACCGGACGGCTTTGAATATGAACCTACAGATATCCCGCGCTTGCTCCAAGACAAGCACTGTGCAGCCTACTGGTCTTCTCGGAGCACCGCCATGACCTGAAGACCTAAACCGGCCAGCAAAAGACGACGTACGCTGGGCCCGAAGGAACCTGGTTGAACGGACCCCAGCACTCCCTGTATTGTTAGGATCGGAGCCTCCCCCCAAGGACTCAGCCCTGGCTGGAACCAGCTGAGCATAACTCCAGGCCCTGCGGCGAGCCCCCACGAAGAAGTGGGACGCAACGATGCCTTGAGGAAAGGGAAGGCGCAATGGGTGAAGCAAGTTGCTAGCCGACCAAGGGAGTAAACCCCACACGCGCACCTCAACGGAAGGACGGAAGAACCGAGGATTCTGGTCCCACAGGTGCGCCTGCTAGCCTTTAACAACATACACCTCCGCAGGTACAAAAAACTTAAATTGTGAGCACCTTCAGGGGTAAGGGGAATAGACGACAGCCTCCGACTGTGGACCACCTTGTCTTGCACAACAGACAGCAGCACCCCACCAAACAAATGATTGGGAATATATGACCTCAGAACCCCAAGGCAGAGGTAAAACAGTAGAACGTGCAGTGGACGTGAATTTCCAGATCTGCCAGCCCCCCTGCCCACATTGAGAAGAGGCAGAGAAGAACTGGACCGGCGGATCTGGAGGGGTGCCTCCTGGACAGCCGGGCCACCGAAGGGAAAGCTGATGACTGAGGCCCAAACTCCTCAGGATGGCCCTGTCTTGCATTGGCAACCCCATGACAACCCCGCTCACGATATCCCAAGCGATCTCTGTCATTGCTGCAACAATCACCTGAGCATGAGATCACAGACGGAACACGGACATGCAGACGCACTCAAGGAAAGTGCACCTAAGAAGTATGAGCCTATCCAACATCCAGCACCACATGTCCAGGTGTCCCACTCCTGTCACCCAAAACACAGGACGCTTGAACCTAGGTGACCATCATAGCAAAGACAGGGAGGCCTAACTGCCGCTATCAACCCTTCCAGGACCCTGGAACACTAAGCCCCGGACTGTGCCATCCAGCAACACTTCTCACGATCCCCAGCAGGGGCCTTTCCCCAGATGGCCCAGATGGGCAGTGTTCCTGCCAAATGGGCAAGCTGCGCTCTGATAACATAGTGCAGAAAACCAAATCAAAGTGTCTTAACCTAGCTAATTTTTGTCTAATAGTGATCATTCATAATATCAGCCAGGCTCAATCATAACATTAGTATTAATGATCTCTAAAGATTGAAGAGTTACTAATGTAACATTAATTGGTTTTTTTGTTTTGTTTTTTTTTGTTTTAAAAGAGCTTCAAAGGCGATCTTGGAAACTACAGACCAATGAATCTGAGTTCAGTGCCAGTTAAATGTTTCAGTGCCAGTTAAATGATAGAACTTGTTCTGAAAAGCAGCACAAGGCTGTCTTTTCAAAGGGTTAATAAACATTTGAGGAAGCCAAATGATATGTATCTGGATGTTTTAGAAGGTACTTGACAAAGCCCCTTATGAACTTCTCCTGAGGAAGGAGATGATGTGCTATTATAGAATGGATCAAAAACAGGAACACAATAGGACTAAATGGCCAGTTTTCTCACAGGAGACCCGTAAATAGTGGAATGTCTCGGGATCTGCACTGGAACTGGCATCTGGTAACATCTACTGCACTGAAATGATCTGGAAAAAGAGATCAGCAAGCATGGCGATCAAATTTGCAGATGGCATAACGACATTTAGAGGCTGTCTGCACAATTTCCAAGCGTATAAACATGGAAAAAGCATCCTTATGTAAATGACAATTTCAGAAAGGGCTCAATTTGTAGGTGGTTGTGCCGCCGATGACCCTGAATGGCCAAATCCTAGCACGGAAACCTGCTGCTGACAGACGTCGCTAACTGCCAGAATGCAGACAAAGGTAAAGGCACCCCCCAAGAAGTAAAACCCAAACCAATCACATTGCATTCAAAGAACTATAAACTATCATGAAATTAAAAGGAAATTAAAATTAAAAGGAAATTAAAATTAAAAGTAACAGCAAAAGGAAGTCCTTATCTGGGTGTAGCCGCGTGGAACAGCGTCGTCTGCTCAAACGCGGGGCTGCTCCGCTCTCCGCCACGAGGCCTCAGCCCTGCCGAGAAAATAGCGCCAATCCGAAGCAGGCCCGTTTGGCGCCAGACACCACAGAGGCGGCAAGAGCTCAGAGCCCCTCCATGCGGACTCGAGAGACTCCCTTGTGGCGTCGGGATGCAGCAGTTACCCCGCTGTAGCTGCGGGGTGAAGAGCTGTCCAGACACGCTGCTGCCTCGCGCCACCAGAAGTAGCAGACGCTGCGAGCCCCGGCCCACCGGCTAAAGAACCTCGAACGGCCTGAGGCTCCCGCCGCGATGGGAATCTGCCGCATGGACACTGCCAAAATGCAGGTGTTCCACAGAGCTCTCCCCCGTACAGTCCTGGGGGAGAGATCATCACCGGGCACAGAGACCGAAGAATCCCAAGCAGAGAGGCTAGCTGGCAGCGTGAACTTTGAAAAGGGACAGAACCCCCCTTTACACTAAGGCAGACTAGGTGAAAATAAATAAAGTAAAAGTAAATGAAATTAAATGAAAATGAATACAATTTACAGGATTACACCTAAAGAAGGGCAAAAGAAATGCAAGGTAAATCAAATCCTGACTAACTGCTCCTAAACTGCTTCTCAAGTGAGCCCAGCACCTAGGCCAGCGATGGCGAACCTATGGCACGCGTGCCAGCTGTGGCACGCGAAGGCCTTGCAGCTGGCACGCGGGCCATAGGTCCGCAAAAAAAAGAAAAAGCTGTCTCTGACTGCGGACGCGGCAAGGGCAGAATGCAGCGTCCCGCGGGGCCCCCTCCGCCCGCTAAGCCCCTCTGCAAGAGCTTTCAGATTCGCGAGGGAGAGCGTCTCCCTCGCGTCTCTGTTAAGCCCGCAGGGGCTAATGGGAAATTTCCCATCAGCCCCTTTAGACGCGAGGGACTGATGGGAAATTTCCCATTAGCCCCTGCGGGCTTAACAGAGACGCGAGGGAGACGCTCTCCCTCGCGAATCTGAAAGCCCTTGCAGAGGGGCTTAGCGGGCGGAGGGGGCCCCGCGGGACATTGCAATCTGCCGCGGCAGCAGCCAGAGCCTGCTTTTTTTTTTTTTTAAATTTGCCGGGGGGGGTTAGGACTGCTAATGGGCAGGAGGAGGGGGGGTTAGGACTGCTAATGGGCAGGAGGAGGGGGGGGTTAGGACTGCTAATGGGCAGGAGGGGGGGTTAGGACTGCTAATGGGCAGGAGGAGGGGGGGGGTAAGCACTGCTAATGGGCAGGAGGGGTGGGGTTTAGTACTGCTACTGGGAAGGGGGGGTTATGACTGCTCATGGGCGGGAGGGGGGGGGGTTAGGACTGCTAATGGGCAGGAGGGGGGGGTTAGGACTGCTAATGGGCAGGAGGGGGGGGGGTTAGGACTGCTAATGGGCAGGAGGGGGGGGTTAGGACTGCTAATGGGCAGGAGGGGGGGGGTTAGGACTGCTAATGGGCAGGAGGGGGGGGTTAGGACTGCTAATGGGCAGGAGGGGGGGGGGTTAGGACTGCTAATGGGCAGGAGGGGGGGGTTAGGACTGCTAATGGGCAGGAGGGGGGGGGTTAGGACTGCTAATGGGCAGGAGGGGGGGGGTTAGGACTGCTAATGGGCAGGAGGGGGGGGTTAGGACTGCTAATGGGCAGGAGGGGGGGGGTTATGACTGCAAATGCACAGGAGGGGGGGTTAGGACTGCTAATGGGCAGGAGGGGGGGTTAGGACTGCTAATGGGCAGGAGGGGGGGTGTTAGGACTGCTAATGGGCGGGCGGGCGGGCGGGCGGGGGGGGTAGGACTGCTAATGGGCTGGGGGGGTAGGACTGCTAATGTGCTGTGGGCTGATGGGGGCTGTCTGGAAATGGGGTGTTGGGGGTTTAGGGCTGGAAGTGAGTTGATGGGGGGCTAGGACTGGTATTGGGTTGGGGGGTTGCTAGGACTGGAAATGGGCTGATGCAGGGACTAGAAGGGAATGGATGCTGGGTGAGGCTGGAACTAGAAGGGAGCTGATGTTGGGGGAGGATTAGAATGGGATGGGGCTGGGAGAGTAAATGGAGAGGGGAAAAATATTTTGTGTGGGAGGGATAAAAAATCTACAATTGGCCGGGTATTGGGAGAGTAAGTGGGGATTGAGGATGGAGAGGGGTAAAATTTGAGTGGATGAAATAGGAATGAGGAAAGAGCAAAAGGAGAAAGATTAGTATGTTAAAGCGGATGTAGAGAGAGAGAATGGAAAAAAAAACTAGAAGAGAGAAGAAAGGACAAATGGACAGCAGATGATGGAGAGTTAGCAGAAAACATGAAGAAACCAGAAGAAAGTGGCTGGAGCAATTGCAACTGAGCTGAGGTATTCTGTTTATGTAATTACTTTTTGACATTGCCACTTGTTCTCTTTCCCCAGTAGGTCATGTATTGTTATTGTCTGAAATGTATTGGTTTAATATTTGCAGTGTTGCCTTTTGATAGGTATGGTGTGGTGCTTTGTGAGTCCTGGTAGTGCTGTTAGGATACGGCGGGTTTGCTATTGGTTCTAAATGGGCAGTGTTTGTAGTAGTTCCTAATGTGCCTGGCGGTTGGCACTGGATTATAGTAATGTAGAAATCTTTTAGTCTGTCTTTATCCATACACTCATTAAGAGACATGTTTACTAAAAGTTAGTGTATGTTAGCATTATGCAAATATTTATGCAAATTGACGTGCTGGCACTTTGAGGAAATTCTTTGGTTTTGTGTGGCAGTTTGGGCACTCGGGCTCAAAAAGGTTAGCCATCACTGACCTAGGCTCACTACGTCCTCATGCTGCATGGAGACTGGACACACTGGGGGATCATGGGAGAAGACCAGCAGGATATACCCGGTGATGTCACAAGCTTGACTTGTCCAGTCTCCATGTTGCAGGAGGAGGTGCACTACCCAGTGGTGGAGGACTGAACTGTAGGACCGATAAGGAACTTAATTTTCATGGTGGTAGATCACTGGCACTTTTGGCCAGAAAAAGTTGATCATGATCTGTTCAAAGTTGGATATGCCTGCTATAGATCATGAACTATTGATTGCATGATTGGAATTATTGAGGATACAAGGATTAGTATTATCCTGGTTCAGATCATTTTAAAAGACAAGACAGTGCAAGTTATATCCTCGCATAGCACGTCCTCTTGAAATACTGTAAATGCTGGTGTGCCTCAGCAGTCCGCGTTTTATGCCATGCTATTCAGTATTTATATTTCTCCTGGGCCATTTTCTTCAAATGAGTTAATTTTGCAGATACCATGACAGTCGTGAACCTCATTTCTAAGCCAGGGTATGTGGAATATTTTCTTAAGTCTCTCAAATTTACTGGTAATGTTCAGCGCAATACTTGTATCATGCTAAAGAGAGCTTCCTTCTGGAGTTCGTAAGATGTAACAGGTATGGGTAGTTCATCAAGATATGCCTGGAAATTTGTCTTTATCAAGCCTGTTGCTCCCAGTACAATGGGAAAGATTTCAGTATCTTTCTGCCACATTTTCTTCGTCTGACGGCATTTCTTGGTACTTCAGGATCTTCTGCTTCTCCACAGGAGTCACAGAATAATCACTTGGTACCAACACTTCTATTGCTACCCTGTGTAATGTCTTTGGTCCTTTAGGTTTAGAATACTGGATATTCGCGGATAATGTCCATTTTTTAATTTCAGTATCGTCTATTGATGATTCTTTTGAAGAAGTTACATATTGTATTAATTGCATTCGTTACTGGATGTTTCACAATAAATTAGCTCTCAATGTATCAAAGTCTGAAACTATTTCTTTCAAAGAATCCTTTGGAAGCATCCTATATAATTTGACAAACAACAAAAGTCTATGAGATTCATGACATAGGAATAATGATGGACACTTCACTGCATCTGCGGTCCCATACCCAGAAATTGTTGAAGGCAGCTTACTATAAATTACACTATAAACTATCCCCTAAACTAGATATTATGGGAAAGCCGACAGTCGCCCAAGAGCGGATGGTTCGGAAGAATGTATCCTTGAAGGATACTACCAAAAGCAGAGAGGTTCCACAAAAGAGTAAAGTAGCCCAAATGCCCTCAAGTATGGAGCAGACAGAGCTTAAAGATCCCAATTTACCCATGTCTAACAATAGCCAAATTAACATGAATAAAATACATTCTCTAAAATACTTGTATGCAAATGCTAGAAGTCTAAAGAATAAGATGGGAGAGTTAGAATATATAGCACTAAATGAAAGGTTAGATATGATTGGAATATCAGAGACATGGTGGAAGGAGGACAACCAGTGGGACACTGTGATACCTGGGTACGAACTATATCGTAATGATAGAGCTGATCAAATTGGTGGAGGGGTTGCGCTCTATGTTAGAGAGGGCATTGCCTCAGAAAGGATTAAAGTTTTGCAGGAAACAAAATCTGCTGTAGAATCTATATGGATTGAAATTCCATATAAAAGGGGGAAGGCGATGGCAGTGGGGCTGTACTATGGAGCACCTGGCCAGAATGACCAAATGGATGATGAAATGCTCAAAGAAATCAAGGAAGCTAACAAAAGTTACAGCGCAGTAATAATAATGGGTGATTTCAATTACCCCGGTATCAACTGGGTCAGTGTCACGTCAGGACATGCTAGGGAGATAAAGTTCCTAGATGAAATAAATGACTGCTTCTTGGAGCAGCTGGTTCATGAACCGACCAGAGGGGAAGCCATATTAGACCTAGTCCTTAGTGGAACACCAGATCTAGTGCAAGAGATAAGGGTGTTGGGGCCACTTGGCAATAGTGATCACAGCATGATCGCCTTTGATTTAATTAGTGGAGGAGGGATAGTAAGGAAATCCACAGTACTACCTTTTAACTTTCGAAAGGGAGACTATGATAAAATGAGGAAAACGGTTAAGAAAAAACTAAAAGGAGCAGTTGCAAAGGTTAAAGACGTACATCAAGCTTGGGTGTTGTTGAAAAATACTATCTTGGAAGCCCAGACCAGCTGTATTCCACGCTTTAAGAAAAGTGGAAGGAAGTCCAAAAAACTGCCAGCATGGTTTAAAGGTGAGGTCAGAGAGGCTGTTGTTGCCAAAAAAGCATCTTTCAGGAAATGGAAAAAAGAGCCAAACGACGAAACCTGGAAACAGCACAAGCACTGGCAAGTCAAATGCAAGGCATTGATAAGGCAGGCAAAGAGAGAATTTGAGAAGAAGCTTGCCGCGGAAGCAAAAACGCGAAATAAAGACCTTTTCAAGTACATTCGTAGCAAAAACCCTGTGAGACAGTCAGTTGGTCCATTAGATGATAAAGGGGTTAAAGGAGCACTAAGAGGCGACAAGGCAATAGCGGAGAGACTGAATGAATTCTTTGCTTCGGTCTTTACTGAGGAAGATGTAGGGATGTTACCCATGTCTGAAGTGGTATTTAAAGGTACGGAAGAATTGAAGGAAATATCGATACATCAGGAAGATGTCTTACAACTATTAGATAAACTGAAGAGTAGCAAATCACCTGGGCCAGATGGTATACATCCAAGGGTGTTGAAAGAACTGAAATATGAGACTGCAGACCTGCTATCAGTAATCTGTGAACTATCATTAAAATCATCTCTAATACCTGAAGATTGGAGGATCGCCAATGTAACACCAATTTTTAAAAAGGGTTCCATGGGTGATCCGGGATACTACAGACCGGTGAGCCTGACGTCAGTACTGGGAAAAATGGTAGAAACCATCATAAAGAATAAAATTACTCAACATGTAGATAGTCACAACCTAATGAGAGACAGCCAACATGGCTTTAGACAAGGAAGATCTTGTCTTACTAATCTGTTATGTTTTTTTGAAGGAGTGAATAAACAGGTGGACAAAGGTGAGTCGATTGATATTGTGTATCTGGACTTTCAGAAAGCCTTTGACAAGGTCCCTCATCAGAGACTTTTGGCAAAACTAAAGAGTCATGGGACAGGAGGCAGTGTACTATTGTGGATCAGGAACTGGTTAAAAGATAGAAAGCAGAGGGTAGGGCTAAATGGCCAATTTTCCCAATGGAGAAAGGTGAATAGTGGTGTACCCCAGGGATTGGTGCGGGGTCCGCTGCTTTTTGACATATTCATAAATGACCTGGAAAATGGAATAACGAGTGAGGTTATCAAATTTACAGATGACACAAAACTATTTAAAGTTGTTAAAACTCAAGAGGATTGTGAAAAATTGCAAGAGGATCTTGATAAATTGGAAGACTGGGCATCAAAATGGCAGATTAAATTTAATGTGGACAAGTGCAAGGTTATGCACCTAGGGAAGAACAACCCAAACTATGGTTACACGATGCAAGGTTCCACATTAGGAACCACCACCCAGGAAAAAGATTTAGGCGTCATTGTGGATACCATGTTAAAACCCTCCGCCCAGTGTGCAGCGGCGGCCAAGAGAGCAAATAGAACGCTAGGTATGATAAGGAAAGGAATGGAAAATAAAACAAAAGATATTATAGTGCCTCTATATCGTTCCATGGTGAGACCGCACCTTGAATATTGTGTGCAATTCTGGTCACCGTATCTTAAAAAGGATATAGCGATTTTAGAAAAGGTACAGAGAAGAGCCACCAAAATGGTAAAGGGGATGGAAGGATACTCCTATGAAGAAAGGCTAAAAAGGTTAGGGCTCTTTAACCTGGAAAAGAGATGGCTGAGGGGAGATATGATAGAAGTCTATAAATTAATGAACGGAGTGGAACAGGTAAACGTAGATCGATTGTTTACCTTATCAGAATATAGAAAGACTAGGGGACATGCAATGAAGATACAGGGTAAACTATTTAAGACTAATAAAAGAAAATATTTTTTCACTCAACGTGTAATCAAACTCTGGAATTTGTTACCGAAGGATGTAGTAAAGGCTGTTAGTGTAGCTGGGTTTAAAAAAGGTTTGGACAAGTTCCTGGAGGAAAGGTCCATAAACCATTATTAAGAATTGAACGAAGATATCAATGCTTGACCCAGTACAAGCATTGTGGAACTTGTGTCTCTTGGGGAAACTGCTAGGTACATATGACCTAGATTGGCCACTGTTGGAAACAGAATACTGGGCTTGATGGACCTTGGTCTGACCCAGTATGGCATATCTTATGTTCTTATGTACACTCGTTAGAGGCCCTCTCACTTCGGGTAATTTTCATACAGTTATTCAAACGGTGGTGTTCTCGTCATTCGACTATTGTAATAGTCTTTTCTTGGGCTTACCAGTAGGAGTACTTCGCACTTTGCAATCTGTGCAAAATTTCGCTACGCATCTCATTACTGGGAATAATTATTCCATTAATATTCAAAAACTGTATGCCTTGCATTGGTTACCAATAATATATCATATACAGTTTAATACATTTGAAGGCAACCATCAAAACTTTAATCAGCTTGCTCCAACTAGTTTGCCCTCCTTACTGAGTTTGTATCATCCTCGGAGGTCACTACGATCGCAAGACGCTAATCTGTTGGTGGTTCCAAATTTTAAAGATGTTCATTCTCAAGCTTTACGGAACAGAATTATTTCATTGTCTGTTCCCTGTTATATGGGATGGGTTACCTGACGATTTACTCAAGATCTCTGAACTGCTGGTATTTATTTAACAATTTTTTATACCGCCTTATCGTTAATTCAAAGTGGTTTACGTAGAACAACGTAGCAACATGCTTTCACATGGAGCAATTAATACATTTAACTATATACGGGTACACTGTAGCAGTGTGAGGTATAGCAGGGTTGCATAACAGAAATCATAAGGTTGTTGAATCTGTATCTGGCAGAAGCTCTTCTAAGGTGGGACCATAGTATTCACAGAAAAGGTGAGTTTTTATGGCTTTTCTAAAGTCCATTAGGTCTTTAATTGCACGTATTGCGGCAGGAAGATTGTTCCATAGTTGGGGGGCATACATAGAGAAGGCTCTACCACAGGTGGATTGTTTTGCTATTCGGAAGCTTGGTGGAGTTTCCAGGATAGTGTTGTCCACTCCTCTTCTCATTCTGGTTGGATGTGTTTTCATGATTAATGGTGGAGATAGATTGTTTAGCACCTTGAAGATAATTATGATGATCTTGTATTTGATGTGTGAATTGACGGGAAACCAGTGTAGTTGGTGGAGAGTAGGGGTTATATGGCTATATTTAGCAGCTCCAGTTAGAAATCTTGCAGGTGTGTTTTGGGCCAGCTGGAGGGGAAGTAGGGTTTTCTTGGGTAATCCATGGTAGCTGACATTGCAGTAGTCTGTTATGGGTGTTAGACGGAAGTTGAAAGCTCATCTTCTTAGATATGCATTTTCTACTCTTATGTCGGTAATTGTATTTTTGTTTCATTAATATTAACTGATATTTTTATTTTTATATTAGGATTTCTGTATTTTATGTTTAATATTAATTTCTATTTTATATGATTATGTATGTAGTCTTGTAATCTGCCACGTTAATATGTGTAATATAAATTTTTTAAGTAAATAAATAAATGTATGGTGCAAAGGTAGGGTGTGTGCGTGTGTGTCACACACATGTGGTGTAAAGGTGGGGTGCATGGGTGGGTGGGGGTTGGTGTGTATGTACGTGTGGCGTGCGCACATGTATGGTGCAAAGGTGGGGTATGGATTGGTGTGTGTTTGTGCATGCGTATGAGTGGTGCAAAAGTGGGGTGTATGTGCACACGTGCAAAGAGGCAGGGGCTGTGTGTGTGTGCGCCCCTGCATGATGTATGGTGCAAAGATGCAGGGTGTGTACACACCCCTGCACGTGAGCTGCAAAAGGTGGGATGTGGGTTAGGGTGCGCACGCATGCACGTGTGGTGCAAAGATGGGGTGTGGGTTGGTATATGTCCTTGCACACGTGCGCACATGTGGTGTAAAGGTAGGGTGTGGGTTGGTATGTGTGTGTGCGTGCACATGTGGTGCAAAGGTAGGATGTGGGTTAGTGTGTGCCTATGTGCACATGTGGTGCAAAGGTGGGGTGTGGGTTGATGTGTGTATGTACGAGTGTGCGCATGCATGTGTGGTACAAAGGTGGGATGTGGGGGTGTATGCATGCACGTGTGGTGTGAAGGTGGAGTGCCTGCATGTGTTCACGTTGCATGTGCGCATGAGGTACAAAGCAGGGTGTGGTCGGTGTGTGTGCGCACGCACACACACATGCGGTACAAAGGTGGGATGTGTATGTTTGTGTGTGTGGGCATGTGTGGCATTAAGGTGGGGTGCCTGTATATATGTGTGTGTGTGTGTGTGTGTCTTCACGTATGTTCTCTCATTGCTGCAAAGGTTGGGAGGGGGTGTATGTGCGCATGTGAGTGAAAGTGTGAGTGTGCATGCACATGTGTGATGCAAAGGTGGGCTGTGTGCGCAAGTGTGGCATATGGGGTATGTGTGTGCACATGCAGTGTGAAAGTGAGGTGTGTGTGTGAGTGAAAGTGTGAATGTGCGGTGCCTGCATGTGTGTGTGTGTACAAGCACCGTGCAAAGGTGCGAGTGTGAGTGCACACTAGGGTTATGACGTTTTGACTTTTTGCAAAATTATTGAATTCCTGTATCGTAAATCGATGAACATTTGCTAAAAAGTGATGATAAAAGGTTTAATTCTGTTTTGCTTTCAAAAAAATGTCACCCCGCACATGAAATTTCTAAAATCGTATATAAGTAGTATATGCAGGTAATAGAACTATCTGGAGCCCATTAGAGCTTTCTTAAAATTTCTGGAACTTTATGGAACTTTCTATAAGCTTTATGATTGAGCATGCCAATTGATTTTCTGTACCATTTTTAGATCTCTGAGATTATATTTATTCACAATGTCTCATAAGAAAAGTGCTTCTACAACTGAAAAAAACCAAGAAGATTTGGACTAAGAATCTCGTGCGATATAAAGAAACACATAGACAAAGAACTGTTCCACTGGAAGAAGAATCTCTGGAAAACAAAAGCAGAATACCACTCAAAATCCAAATTGTTGGTCGCTATCTGTTCCTTGAAGCATCAATAAAAGGAAGGAAAGAACGTGTAAAGGAAATCGCGAAAGAAGTAAAACGTTTATGGCAAAGGAAATTTAATTTTCCAACTTTATCAATTCAAGTCGTATAAGCTAAACTGGACCAAATCCTGCACACCTACGATGAATGTGTAAAACGAAGAAAATATGATCCTTTGAATGAAGTTTTAGACATCACAAAAGAAAATGATGAATGGTTATGCAGCGAGGACCGAAGATTATATCACCTTCAGATCGAAAGCAAGGGCCAGGTTGGGTATGCAACTGGGAAGGCTTTGAGTTTCAAAACTATCCATCCATCCAAAAGAAGGGAAATGACCTTGGAGCCTATGTCAACAATAGCAACAACAACAATCCCAACTGCTGAATCAGAAAATGAAGAATGAATATGAAGAGTCTGAAAAATCAGAAGAACAGTCCACAACCAAACAAAAAATGTATAGCAAAACCAAAACTGCACAAGTACTATCAAATTATATCAGAATATTTCTAAAAATTATTATTTAAAATATTCAGTTATATATGGCATTACACACATATATCTTAAAATCAAATTTTTGTTTTGGGGGTGACCTTTTTCAAAAACTAAACCAAAACTGATATCTTTTTCATTACTTTTGAATAATTGTTCATTGAATTATGACACAGGAACAAAGGGCTACAAAAAAGTCATAACCCTAGTGCGCGCACATATGGTGCAAACATGGTGTGTGCATGTGCATGCAACACTTGTGGTGAGAAAGTGGGGCATGTACGTGAGAGCACATGCACATGTGGTGAGAAAGTGGGGCATGTGTTTGAGAGCACATACCCGTGTGGTGCGAAGGTGCGCCACATGCGTAACAGCACATGCACGTGTGGAAACTTGAAGATCTGATCATCCCCGAGGCCAGATGTATAAACCACTCATCTAAATACTAACTTAAAAATCCGCCTCCTAGGTGGTAGCTTGCTATACAGACTCCAAAAGAGCAACTGCATTTCCATTATGATTTCTAATTTTTACAGTACTTGCAGCCTGCGAAATGAACCCAGCCATGTAGTTTGTCTGTTGTTCTAGTATGAATGTCAATATTTCACATTAGCCACTCCCATTTATTTTAGCAAATCACAATATTCATTGTTACATCTGGGAAGTATTTATTAACAATCAAGCATGTGCCACTTCGGCCATGCTTTGTTACCTCTCCATTTTCAATATTCAACGATCTTTTGTCATTTTCCCATGCCTTTTAATATATTGCCCAGAAGGGTGTTTCACATACACACCCCCTTTCCATGAAATATTATTTCCTGACACTGCTCCTCAGATGATCTCTGATTCTCATACCAGGAATCTCTGTTCAAGAACTCCTGCAATTTAAACAGGTTTGCCTCTTGAATCTTTAAGGTTTTTGAATGTCTCTTTTCTCTCTGATCTCTAAAGTATAATTGTTCAGATTTAATTTACATTTCATAGATCTTCTGTTGCAGGTTGTTCACTTCCAATTCTTGCAGGCTCCATACAGATCAGGTTTTCAGGATATCCTCAATGAATATCCATGTGAACAGAAGAAATGGGCATAAACTCCTCATTGATGCTGACCATAGAATAGAAACAGAGAAACACGACGGCAGAAAAAGACCACATAGCATATCTAGTCTACCCTTCCATATCAACCACTACAAAAGTCCCCTTTTTTCCTTTAGAGATCCTGTGTGTGTGTCCCATGCTTTTTTGAATTCAGACACTGTCCTCATCTCTACCACCTCCACTGGAAGACTATTCCACGCATCTACCACTCTTTCCATAAGGAAATATTTCCGCATATCACTCCTGAAACTATCCTCTTTCACCCTCATCCCATGTCCCCTCGTAACAGAACTTGCTTTCAATCGAAAGAGGCTCTCCCCCTGTGCATTTATGCCATGGAGGTATTTAAATGTTTCAATCATATAACCTCTATCCTGCCTTTCCTCTAAAGTACACATATTAAGATCCTTAAGTCTGTCCTCATATGCTTTATAATGAAGACCACTAACCATTTTACTAGCCACCCTCTGTACAGACTGAAACCTGTTTATATCCTTTTGAAGGTGCGGTCTCCAGAATTGCACACAATACTCCAAATGAGGTCGCACCAAAGACTTATACAGAGGCACTATCACTTCCATTTTTTCTGCTGACCATTCCTCTCCCTATGCACCCAAGCATCCTTCTAGCTTTCGCCTTTTCTACCGGTTTAGCTACTTTAAGATCAGACACATTCATGCCTAGGTCCCGCTCTTCTTTCGTGGACAGAACTACTTCACCCCCTATACTGGAGTGGAGGAGTGGCCTAGAGGTTGGGGCAAGGTACTTCAGGCCGGAAGTTCAAATCCCACTAGAGGACAGCAACCTTGGGCCGGAAGGACTGGGGTTTCTAGTCCCACAGGTGCTCCTTGTGGTCTTGTGCAAATCACTTAACCCTCCATAGCCCATGTTCCCTGTAAAATAGTTATCTCCAAGTTATAATGCCCTGTTCAATGTAATTTCAGTTTGTTCAATGTAAACCGCACTGATGCAGAAAAGCGGGGTATATAAGAGAATGTAAATAAATAAATAAATACTATATGGCTCCCTTGGATTGCAGCAGCCCAAATGCATTTTTTAACATTAAATGTCAGCTGCCAAATTCTAGACCATTCTTCAAGCTTAGCTAGATCCCTCCTCATGTTATCTACACATTCCTGGGTGTCTACTGTATTGCAGATTTTGGTATCATCAGCAAAGAGGCAAACCTTATCCGATAGCCCTTGCGCAACATTACTAACAAAGATGTTAAAAAGAATCGGACCAAGGACAGATCCCTGGTGCACATCACTGGTAACCTCCTTCTCCTCAGAGTGAGCTCCATTTACCTTTACCCTTTGTCGCCTCCCACTCAAACAGTTTCTAACCCAAGCAGTAACTTTAGTGTCCATCCCTAGGGTGCTCAGTTTGTTTATAAGTCGCCTGTATGGAACGGTGTCAGAGGCTTCACTGAAATCCAAGTATACCACATACTGGGCTCTCCCTCAGTCCAACTCCCTGGTCACCCAGTCAAAGAAATCAGACTTGTCTGACAAGACCTGCCTCTGGTGAATCCATGCTGCCTCGGATCCGGTAATCTGTTGACTCCAGAAACCTCACTATTTTTTCTTTCAGCAGTGCTTCCAATAATTTACTAACCACCAAGGTTAAACTAACTGGCCTGTAGTTTTCAACCGCATCCTTAATTCCGCTTTTGTATAAAGGGACATCTGCCTCTCTTCAGTCCTCTGGCACCACTCCAGAATCAACCGAGGCATTGAAAAGTTCAGTCAGTGGAATTGCTAAATGTCCCCAATTTCCCTCGGTATTCTCGGGCATATCCCATCTGATCCCATTGCTTTGTCTGCTTTAGGTTTAGCTAGTTCCTCATGAACACGGTCTTCTAAAAACTGTTAAAGATGCCACTCGTTCCTGTTCTTGTTTGTGGGTGTTTTCTGAGGTCCTGCTCCTGGTTCTTCATCTGTGGACACAGAACAGAAATATTTGCTAAGCGATTTCGCTTTATCCTCATCAGCTTCTACATATTCCTCCCCTTTACACTCGAGTCTGACAATATCACTTTTGCCCTTCCTCTTTTAACATATCTGAAAAATGTTTTATCCCCCCATTTTATTGCTTGGCTATTTCCTCCTCTTTTTGAATCTTTGCTTTCCTGACTACTTTGCTAGCTTCTCTAAGTTCTTCCAAATATAAATGCCTGTCTTCCTCTCTCTGTGGCCTCCCTCTTTTTCTTCACTTTTTCAGCTATTTCTTTCGAAAAACATAGCGGTCTCCCTTTCCTTTTACCTTTACTTACCATTTTAACAAAAAGATTGGTTGCCCTTAAAATATCCCCATTCAGTTTTGTCCACTGTTTTTCTATATCCCCAGCTGATCCCATCTTGCTAACGACTCCCTGAGGTATTGGCCTATCCTGGCAAAGTTAGTTTTCCTAAAGTCTAAGAACCTCATAAGAACATAAGATATGCCATACTGGGTCAGACCAAGGTCCATCAAGCCCAGTATCCTGTTTCCAACAGAGGCCAATCTAGGTCATACGTACCTAGCAGTATCCCCAAAAGATACAGGTTCCACAACGCTTGTATTGGGTCAAGCATTGATATCCTGGGTCCCTTTTTAATAATGGTTTATGGAACTTTCCTCCAGTAACTTGTCCAAACCTTTTTTAAACCCAGCTACACTAACAGCCTCTACTACATCCTCTGGTAACAAATTCCAGAGTTTGATTACACGTTGAGTGAAAAAATATTTTCTCTTATTTGTCTTAAATAGTTTACCCTGTAGCTTCATTACATATCCCCTAGTCTTTCTATATTCTGATAGCGTAAACAATCGATCTATCTTTACCTGTTCCACTCCATTCATTAATTTATAGACCTCTAGCATATCTCCTCTCAGCCGTCTCTTTTCCAGGTTGAAGAGCCCTAAACTTTGTAGCCTGTCTTCATAGGAGTAGCCTTCCATTCCCCTTACCATTTTGGTGGCTCTTCTCTGTACCTTTTCTAATAACGCTATATCCTTTTTAAGATACGGCGACCAAAATTGCACACAATATTCAAGGTGCGGTCGTACCATGGAACAATACAGAGGCATTATAATATCCTTTGTTTTATTTTCCATTCCTTTCCTTATGATACCTAGTGTTCTATTTGCTTTCTTGGCCGCTGCTGCACACTGGGTGGAGGGTTTTAACATGTTATCCACGATGACGCCTAAATCTTTTTCTTGGGTGTGGTTCCCAATGTGGAACCTTGCCACATGTAACCATAGTGTGGGTTGTTCTTTCCTAGGTGCGTAACTCTGCACTTGTCCACATTAAATTTCATCTGCCATTTGGATGCCCATTCTTCCAATTTATCCAGATCCTCCTGCAGTTTTCCACAATTCCCTTGGGTTTTAACAACTTTAAATAGTTTTGTGTCATCTGCAAATTTCATAACCTCACTCATTATTCCCTTTTCCAGGTCATTTATGAATATGTCAAAAAGCAGCGGACCCAATACAGATCCCTGGGGTACTCCACTTAAAGTAGACAAAGCGATGGGACCGGATGGGATACACCCTAGAATACTGAGGAAACTTGGGGACGTTCTAGCAGCTCCACTGACTGACCTTTTCAATGCCTCGTTGGAGTCGGGAGTGGTGCCAAAGGACTGGAGAGAGGCTCATGTGGTGCCTTTACACAAAAGCGGAAGTAAGGATGTGGTTGAAAACTACAGGCCGGTTAGTTTAACTTCAGTGGTGAGTAAATTATTGGAAACGCTGCTGAAAGAGAAAATAGTGAGGTTTCTGGAGTCCGGAGGATTACAGGATCCGAGGCAGCATGGATTCACCAGAGGCAGGTCTTGTCAGACAAATCTGATCGATTTCTTAGACTGGGTGACCAGGGAGTTGGACCGAGGGAGAGCTCTAGATGTGGTGTATTTAGATTTCAGTAAAGCCTTTGACACTGTTCCTCACAGGCGACTTATAAACAAACTGAGCACCCTAGGGATGGACCCTAAAGTTACTGCTTGGGTTAGAAATTGGTTGGGTGGGAGGCGACAAAGAGTACAAGTAAATGGAGCTCACTCTGAGGAGAAGGATGTTACCAGTGGTGTGCCCCAGGGATTTGTCCTTGGTCCGATTCTTTTTAACATCTTTGTTAGTGATATAGCGGAAGGGCTGTCGGGTAAGGTTTGCCTCTTTGCGGATCATACCAAAATCTGTAATAGAGTAGACACCCAGGAAGGTGTAGATAACATGAGGAGGGATCTAGCTAAGCTTGAAGAATGGTCTAGAATTTGGCAGCTGGGATTTAATGTTAAAAAATGTAAGGTCATGCATTTGGGCTGCAGCAATCCAAGGGAGCAATACAGTATAGGAGGTGAAGTACTTTTGTCCACTAAAGAAGAGCGGGACCTAGGCGTGGTTGTGTCTGATGATCTTAAAGTAGCTAAACAGGTAGAAAAGGCGACGGCAAAAGCTAGAAGGATGCTTGGGTGCATACAGAGAGGAATGGCTAACAGAAAAAAGGAGGTGATAATGCCTCTGTATAAGTCTTTGGTGCGACCTCATTTGGAGTATGGTGTGCAATTCTGGAGACTGCACCTTCAAAAGGATGTGAACAGGATGGAGTCGGTGCAGAGGGTTGCTACTAAAATGATTAATGGGCTTCATTATAAAGCATATGAGGACAGACTTAAGGATCTTAATATGTACACCTTAGAGGAAAGGCGGGATAGAGGTGATATGATTGAGATGTTTAAATACCTCCGTGGCATAAATGTTCAGGGAGAGAGCCTCTTTCAATTGAAAGCAAGTTGTGCTACGAGGGGACATGGGATGAGGGTGAGGGGAGATAGATTCAGGAGTGATATGCGGAAATATTTCTTTACGGAAAGAGTAGTGGATCCGTGGAATAGTCTCCCAGTGGAGGTGGTGGAGATGAGGACAGTGACTGAGTTCAAAAAAGCATGGGACCAACACAGAGGATCTCTAAAGGTAAAAAGTGGACTGTTGTAGTTGTTGTTATGGAAGGACAGACTAGATGGGCCTTGTGGTCTTTTTCTGTCATCATGTTTCTATGTTTCTATTCACCTTTTTCCATTGGGAAAATTGGCCATTTAGCCCTACCCTCTGCTTTCTATCTTTTAACCAGTTCCTGATCCACAGTAGTACACTGCCTCCTATCCCATGACTTTTTAGTTTTGCCAAAAGTCTCTGATGAGGGACCTTGTCAAAGGCTTTCTGAAAGTCCAGATACACTATATCAACTGACTCACCTTTGTCTACCTGTTTATTCACACCTTCAAAAAAAACATAACAGATTAGTAAGACAAGATCTTCCTTGTCTAAAGCTCCCATTAGGCCATGACTATCTACATGCTGAGTAATTTTGTTCTTTGTGATGGTTTCTACCATCTTTCCCGGTACTGATGTCAGGCTCACCGGTCTGTAGTTTCCCGGATCACCCCTGGAGCCCTTTTTAAAACTTGGCGTCACATTGGCGATCCTCCAATCTTCAGGTATTACAGATGATTTTAATGAAAGTTCACAGATTACTAATAGCAGGTCTGCAATCTCATATTTCAGTTCTTTCAACAACCTTGGATGTATACCATCCAGTCCAGTTTATTTGCTACTATTCAGTTTATCAAATAGTTGTAATGCATCTTCCCGGTGTAGCGATATTTCTCTCAATTCCTCTGCAGTATCACCTTTAAATACCACTTCAGTCTTGGGTAACATCCCTACATCTTCCTCAGTAAAGACCGAAGCAAAGCATTCAGTCTCTCCGCTATAGCCTAGTCTCCTCTTACTGCCCCCTTTTACCCCTCTATCATCTAACGGTCCAATTGACTCTCTCACAGACCTTTTGCTACGAACGTACTTGAAAAAGTCTTTATTTCGCATTTTTGCTTCCATAGCAACTTTCTTCTCAAATTCTCGCTTTGTCTGCCTTATCAATGCTTTGCATTTAACTTGACAGTGCTTGTGCTGTTTCCAGTTTTCATCGTTTGGCTCTTTTTTCCATTTCCTGAAAGATGCTTTTTTGGCAGCAACAGCCTCTCTGACCTCACCTTTAAACCATGCTGGCAGTTTTTTGGACTTTCTTCCACTTTTCTTAATGCGCGGAATACAGCTGGTCTGGGCTTCCAGGATAGCATTTTTAAACAACACCCAAGCTTGATGTAAGTCTTTAACCTTTGCAACTGCTCCTTTTAGTTTTTTCTTAACCATTGTCCTCATTTTATCATAGTCTCCCTTTCGAAAGTTAAAAGGTAGTACTGTGGATTTCCTTACTATCCCTCCTCCACTAATTAAATCAATGCTATGATCACTATTGCCAAGTGGCCCCAACACACTTATTTCTTGCACCAGATCTGGTGTTCCACTAAGGACTAGGTCCAATATGGCTTCCCCTCTGGTCGATTCATGAACCAGCTGCTCTAAGAAGCAGTCATTTATTTCATCTAGGAACTTTATCTCCCTAGCATGTCTTGCCGTGACACTGACCCAGTCAATACTGGGGTAATTGCTTTAGAATGTATTTTATGAGCCCTAGTCCTAATACCTAACCACACCACCTGGTGATCACTGGATGTAAAATGATCTCCCACTATAACATCAGAAACACTTTCACCATTGGTAAGCACAAAGTCCAATATGGCCCCTTCACATGTGGGTTCTGTTACCAGTTGCCTGAATAGTTCTCCCTGTAGAGAATCCAGGATCTCCTTACTTTGAGATGACACTGCAAGGATGTGCCAATCAATATCTGGCATATTGAAATCCCCTATCAGTAGCACTTCCCCTTTCCTAGCAATGCTGCGTATGTCTTCAATTAACTTTTTGTCCACCTCATCTCCCTGTGAGGATGTCTCTGTATCACGACAATGCAAAAAGATATCCCTTTCCCTCTTTCTAGTTGAACCCACAGTGCCTCCTCTCTCCCTTTTAAGCCCTGTATTTCCATAGCTTTAATGGTGAAATTAGACTTACCTGCTAATTGTGGTTCCTTGAGGAACTCCGGTCTAGTCCCGAACCTCTGGGGTTTAAGCACCTCCTCCCACAGCCTGGAGACCGAACCCACCACTTTTTTGATGACACTGGCATAAATAGCCCAGGAACTGCCTCCTTGGTCCAGTAACCCATTGACAAAGCAGACTCACCCGAGCAACAATTAAGTAGATAGTATAACTCTGTTTTGTTTGTTTTTCTTTTGTTTTTTGTTTTTTAAACTATGACTACATAAAGTTAACTGTTTAGCAATTCAAACTGAACCGAACTGCTGAAAATGTCCCTAACAGGCCAACCGCAGACCTTGCACTGCTCAGGACTATTCACGCCCTCTACAAAGAAGGTGCCTTTACAACTCATGTTCTCCCCAATTTAATTCTGCTTCCCCTCTGGACCGCCGCCCTTATCGTTGCTACTGCAACTTACACCTAAGACATTTCTTCGCTTCAGGCTACAGTCCAAAAAGCTAACACCAGGGAGGGATGTAGGACTAGACTGAAGTTCCTCAAGGAACCATAATTAGCAGGTAAGTCTAATTTCACCTTCCTTATCGTCCCTCCAGTCTAGTCCCGAACCTCTGGGGATGTAACAGAGCAGTGAACAATTTAACGGGAGGGACCAGCCAGACCAGCCTGAAGCATTGCTGATCCAAACAGAGTATCCCTGGCCGCCTGAACATCCAGACGGTAACATTTGACAAAAGAACTCAGACGACCACGTCGCCGCTCTACAGATCTCAACTGCCGGCACCAAGCTACATTCCGTCCAGGAAGCTGCCTGTGCTCTCGTCGAATGAGCCCTCAGACCCTTCGGAACAGACGTAACCTTCAGCATGTAAGCGAACGCAATAGCCTCCTTAATCCACCTTGCAATGGAAGACTGTGAGGCTGCCTCTCCTTGCCTTGACCCACCAAACAAGACAAACAGCCTGTCTGGCGGAATAAAGCCGTCCTCTGCAAATACACCCGCAACACTCAACGCACATCCAATAGCCTCAGGCTACCATTGGACGTCTCATAAGAACATAAGATATGCCATACTGGGTCAGACCAAGGTCCATCAAGCCCAGTATTCTGTTTCCAACAGTGGCCAATCTAGGTCATATGTACCTAGCAGTTTCCCCAAGAGACACAAGTTCCACAATGCTTGTACTGGGTCAAGCATTGATATCTTCGGTCACTTCTTAATAATGGTTTATGGACCTTTCCTCCAGGAACTTGTCCAAACCTTTTTTAAAACCAGCTACACTAACAGCCTTTACTACATCCTCTAGTAACAAATTCCAGAGTTTGATTACACGTTGAGTGAAAAAATATTTTCTTTTATTAGTCTTAAATAGTTTACCCTGTAGCTTCATTGCATGTCCCCTAGTCTTTCTATATTCTGATAACGTAAACAATCGATCTACGTTTACCCGTTCCACTCCGTTCATTAATTTATAGACTTCTATCATATCTCCCCTCAGCCGTCTCTTTTCCAGGTTAAAGAGCCCTAACCTTTTTAGCCTTTCTTCATAGGAGTATCCTTCCATCCCCTTTACCATTTTGGTGGATCTTCTCTGAACCTTTTCTAAAATCGCTATATCCTTTTTAAGATACGGCGACCAGAATTGCACACAATATTCAAGGTGCGGTCTCACCATGGAACGATTTAGAGGCATTATAATATCTTGTTTTATTTTCCATTCCTTTTCTTATCATACCTAGCATTCTATTTGCTCTCTTGGCCGCCGCTGCACACTGGGCCGAGGGTTTTAACATGGTATCCACAATGACGCCTAAATCTTTTTCCTGGGTGGTGGTTCCTAATGTGGAACCTTGCATCGTGTAACCATAGTTTGGGTTGTTCTTCCCTAGGTGCATAACCTTGCACTTGTCCACATTAAATTTCATCTGCCATTTTGATGCCCAGTCTTCCAATTTATCAAGATCCTCTTGCAATTTTTCACAATCCTCTTGGGTTTTAACAACTTTAAATAGTTTTGTGTCATCTGCAAATTTGATAACCTCACTCGTTATTCCACTTTCCAGGTCATTTATGAATATGTCAAAACCTCTCCCGCCGCACTGACAACCTCTGCTAGCACCGGCAAGCTCACCCGCCCTCACTCACTCTTCCACAGAGGAGCTTCCGCATCGGGGAGTAAACACCGCTCACCAGCCCCTTGCTGACAAGGCCTTTAAGCGCCTCAGGAGCCCTCTCACTCCCTTGGCCTGCAGGTGCTCCGTCTTACGTCTCCTCACCCTTGCAATGGTTTCGGGAGCCAGAGGCCCCTCTGACAACTCCCGCACTCTTTCCTGCCACGATAACCAGACTTCCAGGAAGGGGGGAGAAGGGGGGCAGCCCTTAGCAGCAGCTCAGCCTGTGCTTTAGCCTATTCCTTATTACAAATATTATAACTATGAGATACTCTCGCTTTTCTTTGATTATATTTATTTATTTATTTTACTAGCACTATCAATCTATGTAAAATCTAACTGATTCTCCTTATTCGTTCCTCTAGTGAGTCCTGACCCCCAGGCTCACATCCCCTCCAGCTGCTTGGAGACCGAGATTACTGGAGCAAGGAGGCGGTTCCTGGGCTCTTTATGCCAGTGTCATCAAAAGAGTGATGGGCTCGGTCTCCAGGCTGCAAGAGGTGCTTAAACCCCAGGAGGTTCAGGACTAGACTGGAGGGACGATAAGGAAATTATTTTTTTTACATATAGTGCCACTCCTCCTCCCCTTCCTCCTACCCTGTCCTTTCTGAATAAAGTATAGCCTGGTATAGTTACATCGCAGTCATGGTTGTCCATGTTACTGCCACTAAATCCAAGTCATCCTCTCCCATTAAAGCCTCAACATCTGGGATCTTATTTCCCATACTGCGAGAATTTATACACACTGCTTTCCATATGTTGCCCGTTTTACCCATATCCATAAAGGTATTTAATGTTTCACTTACCTGGGGGCTTCTTCACCCATCCCCAACAAATCTAGTTTAAAGCCCTCTTCAGTAGGTTAGCCAGTCTGCTACTGAAGACACATTGACTCTTCCTGGACAGACTGAAGCCATCTCTGCTCTGCAACTCTTGAACAACATCTCATGGTCCAGGAAACCAAAACGCTCTGGATGACACCATCCACGCAAGCCATTCATTCATCTCCAGTATGCAAACTTCTCTGCCTTGGCCATTACCCTCAACAGGGAGAATTGAAGAGAACCCCACCTGTGCCCCTATCTGCTTCACCCTCTGTCCCAGAGCCATGAGGTCACTTTTGATATGCTCAGAGGGATACCTGGCAGTATCATTTGGAGAGAGAGGGACAGAGGGAGAGACCTACCAACATACCAGCTGCCCTTTCAGAGAAAAAGCAATTAACCTCTTAAGTATGTTCTAAAAGTGCTGTTCCAAGTCCCTGTATAGCTGATTGAGGAGGTGCCCTATAAAGCAAGGCTGCTCACATGGAGGGGGTGGGAGGGGAGTAGGGAGGGAATTAACACCTGATGAGTTGTCAGTAGCTTCAAAGAACTGAGAAAGATACTAAAAGCAGAGTTTTAAACCTACACCACTAAAGAAAATATTTCCCCTTTTGAACTAAAGCACCAAAAAGAATGTAACTTTCTTTTAAAAATGTACCAAAACCCCTTTTAAGAGATTTCAGGCAGAGAGCTAATAATTAAAAGCCACACACTCTTACCTTTGCTTGAAATGCAGAGCCCCTGTTAGGAATGAGCTACACTTTGCACCTCCTCAGATCTTGTGCTAAAATATCAGCGTTACGCTTAGCCTTTTGATCTTCTATGCATTTCTGTGTCTGCACTGCATAGCTAATCGCTTCATTAACATGCGCTTAAATGGATTCAAATGAACTGTGTGCTGCTGTCTGCTTGAGCATGCATACAGTATGCTAGAACCAGGGAAGCCAGGGTTCAAATCCCACTGCTGCCACTTGTGATCTTGGCAAGTCACGTAACCTTCCTTTGTCTCAGATACAAAAACTTAGATTGCAAGCCCTTGGGGGACAGGCACCTACTATACCTGAATGTAAATCACCTTGAACTTTTTCTGGAAAGGCATGAACTAAATACAAATAAAATAAAATAAATAAATGAGATATATTTGGATACAGTGAGGTAGTATGCATGCAGATCTATCCATACATATTCATTAGCTGTATCCTAAAAACCCAACATGATTGTGGCCCGTAAGGATTCTCAGTGACTACCACTGCTCTACAACCACTGTATAAAGCTCTCTCTCTCTGAACCACCTCCATTGTGCCTTTTCTTTATAGAGTTAAAGCCACAGTACTTCAGTGAGAGCTGTACAATGACTTAATCACCCTCTCCTTTATAGTCATAGCTCTCTCGATGCAGCCTAGCATTCCTTCAGCTCTGATCAAAGCCTTCTTGTAGTTTCACTAATGACTTCAAAGTCATTAGATACAATCATCCCCAGGTCTCTTTCCAGCTTCTTGGTCAAATGTCTCACTCTTTCATGTATTATTCCCTTGAATGTCTGAACTCAAATATATAACGGCATTACTGAAATTTGAAAACCAAGCAGTCGGCCAATCTTCAAAACAGTAACATAGTGAATGACAACAGATGAAGACTGAAGTGGTCCAGTATGGTAGTTAGGGTTGTATGGTAGTTTGTTTCATGCAGACTACTTTCCAAGCTTTTGTTTCGGATTCTAACTGCTGTTCCAAAGCCTTCTTAAAAAAACATTAATTCCTCCTACCCCTCTCAAACAAGCCCATTATAATGCAGACCTTTCCTCCTAATTTAGTGGTTCTCAACCCAGTCCTTGGGACACACCTAAACAATTGTGTTTTCAGGAAAACCACAATGAATATGCATGAGAGATTTCAAGCACTGCCAATCTCTCATGCATATTCATTGTGGTTATACTAAAAATCAGATTGGCCAGGTGTGTCCCAAGGATTAAGCTGAGAACCCCTATCCATATCACACCACACTACAATATTGTTCACAAAGATACTAAACAGGACTAGAACCATGACACACCATTCATCTTCCTTCTCTTCACAGTAAACACTATTTACCATTATGCACCATCTTCTGTCCTTCAACTAGGGTTGCCAACCGGCCAGTATTCAGCCGGCCTGGCCGGTTTTTCCATGGCCAGGTCGGCTACCGGCAGAGAAGTAAAACAGGCCCTTGAAAAGACGTTTTTTTGCTCTGGCCGCAAGATCGGGAGAGGCCAGAGCAAAAAACCGGCTTTTCTCCCAAAGTCCGTGGTGGAGGGAGCCAGGGAAGCCCGCGCGAGGCCCCGGCTCCCTCTGTACAACCGCCAGCATGAAGATCATTTTCCTTCACGCTGGCGGCTGTTTCTGTGAAGCCGAGATTGCTGGGAAAGGTTAAAGGCAATGCTCTTTAACCTTTCCCAGCATTCGCGGCTTCACAGAAACAACCGCCAGCGTGAAGGAAAAAGATCTTCACGCTGGCGGTTGTACAGAGGGAGCCGGGGCCTCGCGCTGGCTTCCCCGGCTCCCTCTGAAGCACCTCAGACAGCCGCGGGGCTGGTCGGGGGGGGGGAGGCTAGGACTACATATGGGCTTTGATGGGGGGGGAGGGGGGCCAAGGACTGGATGGGCTGTGATGGGGTGTACCTGGACTGGAAATAGGCTATTGGGGGGGGACTGGACTGGAATTGGGCTATGGGGGGGTGTACCTGCACTGGAAATGGGCTATAGGGGGGGAACCTGGACTAGAAATAGGCTATGGGGGGGGGTGGAACCTGGACTGGAAATAGGCTATGCGGGGGTGTACGTGGACTGGATATAGGCTATGGGGGGGATCTGGACTGGAACTGGGCCATGGGGGGGGGTGTACCTGGACTGAAAATGGGCTGGGGGGGGGAACCTGGACTGGAAATAGGCTATGGGGGGGGGCCTGGACTGGAATTGGGCTATGGTGGGGGGGAGGGGGAACTTGGACTGGAAATAGGCTGTGATGGGGGGACTAGGACTGCAAATCGGCTGTGATGGTGGGGGGGGCCTAGGACTGGAAATAGGCTGTGATGGGGGGGTTAGGACTGGAAATGGCCTGTGATGGGAGGGCTAGCACTGGAAATGGGCTGATGAAGAGCTGGAATAGGACTGGAAATGGGCTGATGGGGGCTGGAATAGGACTAGAAGTGGGCTGACGAGGGGGCTAGGATTGGAAATTGGCTGATGGGGGGCTGGAATGGAACTGGAAAAGAGCATATGGGGGGCTAGGACTGCAAATGGGTGATGGGCTAGAATAGGACTGGAAATTAGCTGATGTGGCGGCATGGGAGAATGGGACTAGAAGGGAGTAGATGCTGGGTGGGTCTAGAACTATAAGGGAGCTGATTTGGGGGGGAGGACTAGAAGGGGATGGGGATGGGGAATGAGAATGGAGAGGGGAAAAGATTTTGTGTGGAAGAAAAGTCTACGATGGGCCGGGTATTGGGAGAGTAAGAGGGGATTGAGAATGGAAGGGTGAAATTTGAGTGAATGATAAAGGAATAAGGAAAGAAATGGGGGAAAGAGCAAAAGGGAAACGATCATTATGTTAAAGCAGATATATAGAGAGAATGTAAAATATCTAAAAGAGAAGAAAGGACAAATAGATAGCTCGCAGAAGACACGAAGAAACCAGAAGAAAGTGACTGGAGCAATTGCAACTGAAAATTAAAATTCCCAAACAGAAGGTAGAAAAATACTTTTTATTTTGAATTTATTAACTGGAATAGGTCTGGTCTGGGAAGTGTGTATTGCTAACATCTTTGCGTTTTTGTTTAGTGCAAGAGGAAATTACTTTATAGTTTTATTTTTCCAGTGTTGTACATTTCATGTTTGGCTTTTGGGGTTCCCAGTTTAATTATTATCTGACCAAGGGAGTTAGCCTACACTTATCCTCGGTAATTTTTGTGGGTGGGGCTGGGGTGCAGCATGGGTGGGACTGGGGGCGGGGCAGGGGTGGGGCATGGCGAGCCACAGGTGTCGGGTTTTTCTCAGTGAAAAAGTTGGCAACCCTACCTTCAACCAGTTTACAAGTTAGGTCTTAAACTTTAGTTGCTAGTATGAGCACACTACACTGCAGATGGAGAAGAGCAGATCCACTAAAGTTTGGATCTGAGGTACTTCATTTACATGTGCATACATACTAATATCACCTCGAAACAGCTCAGCATGCAAACTAGGGTTTTAGTGTGCGCACTTAACCATAGCATATGTGCTAAATTTCTAGTTTTTTAAAAAAAAACAACATTATAGGAGTACCCGAATGACATCTCTTCTTTCATTTGTTATTCTATATTAAAAAGTGAAAAAAAATAAAAAAAACAGATCTAGTAACTCGTTTCTCTTCATTGGAAGAATGAGAGAGAGAATAAAGCTATCTATGAGAGTGTTCTGGGAGTCAGATCTTTACAAGACCCATTGCTGCTACAACCTCCAGTCCATCCATATTCTTGCTGAGCAACAGTGCATGAGTGGGGGAGGAGTAGCCTAGTGGTTGGGACAAGTTACCTCAGGCCAAAGGCCAGGGGTTCAATTCCTACTCAGGCACCTTAATTTTGGGCCAAAGGGACTAGAGTCTCTAGTCTTATAGGTGCTCCTTGTGGCCTTGGGCAAGCCATTTAACCCTCCATTGCCTCAGGTACGCTTGTAGATAGGGAATATATCCAGTACCTGCTTGTAGTGTTTGTAAACTGCTCTAATGCCTTTCAGCCTGGACAGTATATCAATAAATTAAATAAAGATAAATGCTGGAGCCGTTCTGTGTTCGGCTGATTTTAAGCTATGAGCTGAAAGTTTAACCTCACTATATCAAGGCCTACCTCAGCAGACACTCCACCTACTGCAGATGGTACAAAACACCACAACACACATCATTACAGACACACCAAGGACCAAGCACATCACTCCCGTCCTACAGCAACTGCACTGGCTCCCAATGGTGACAAGAGCTAAATACAAAACAATCATGATCATCTTCAAAGTCATTCACCATCTCTCAGCAGACGTACTCCAAAGCGTCATAACAAGAGACATCAGCAATAGACCAAGAAGAACCAATAACGACAACATGATCGGCACACCTGCAGGCTATCACAAAACCAAACAAACAACATAAAAAAAGAGCACCATCACTACTGTTATCCACACTATGGAACTCCCTCCCAATGAGCCTGAGAGCATTAGAGGACCTCAAAGACTTCTGCAAATACCTCAAAACATATTTATTTATAGAAACATATGAGCATCCAGGCAACATCCCATACTCAAAATGAAATACCACCTACCCTGCCAACTAAACACGCACCCATCCTATCCACACACACAAGTTTATCATACCACGTTATTAAATACCCTCATGCTAAATGTTACCTTTAATTGTACTGTCTAAATGTTGTTACGTAACTGTACCATCTAAATGTTTACATGTACCCTAATGTTAATTGTAACCCTCCAATTGTGATGTGAAGGATAAGGTGGTATACAAGTCTAAATAAATAAATAAACTGTTAATACATTTAATCAAACCACATTTACAGAATCTGTAATTTAATTGCACAGGATCAAACAGAGCCCAGATTTTCTTTAAGTATGAAATTTGCAGACTGCTAAGACATTTTGTGTGCTGCTGTTCTGCTGAGACTGAACATCTTTTACCTACCATTATTCCCATTATAAAATAAGCCCTGGCAGACATTACTAGAATACAATGGCACCATTCTCCATGTGTCCACTTAAAAAAAAATACATACCAGCATTTATTTCCACCCTCAGATTAATATCTCTAATAAAATTTAGGAAGAACTTTCTGAATCAGCAAATTTGACAGTTATTTCATTTATCACAGAATATGAGCAACAAATGTAAGACTCCAATCCCACACTCACATGAACAAGAAGCAGTCATAACTGCTCATGTGCCCTGCTTCTAAGAATATCCAAAGGAAAACAGCTTTCCCATGCAAGCAAAAAGGGAAGACAGAAGCTCGTCATGAGTTGTGCAAGTAAAGACAGTCTCAGGGCAAGTGTCCATGGCTGAGGAATGGTGTTGGCATTATGCCTCCTTAATACCAGAATCAATATAAGAAAAGGAAATATTCAATTAAAGTTACATCAACATACATACACACAAATAGCCTCGTGTAAAATACTGACTGGTATAAAGGTACACAATCTGACATGATGGTGCATACTCTACAAAAAGGCATGCACAGAGGCAGTGTTTGGACATAGCAAGGACAGAAGCACATGTAGATTATAAAATACTATAAGTTTGTGCACATACTTTAAAATTATAGGCATGAACATCTATAGCAGCTCCAGGGCTGGTGTAAACAGCCATGCCTGCAATGTAAAGATGAGATCTGCCAATTTTATAGACAAGATAAAAATCATACTTTCCAGACCCTTTGATCACATTGATTGTGATGTGGTTACATTATCTCATGAAGTACCCTACCTTATATGAGATATGCAACTAATGATATAACGACTACTTTTAAAAGTAATTTGTGGTTCTTTAGCAACCAGGGTTCGATTCCCACTAGCACTCCTTGTGGCCTTGGGCAAGTCACTTAACCCTCCATTGCCTCAGAAGAAAGGCCTGGCAATCTACTTCTGGTGACACTGCCAAGAAAACCCTGGAGCTTCTGGGTCGCCAGGAGTCAGGACTGACTCGAAGGCACACATTGCATTCTGCATTTAAATTAATCCATGAAGAGATCTGAAACAATTATTAGATAAGGAAGATTTTAGGACAGTTGTTCAAGCCATAATTTTACATGTGGATTATTGTAATATTTTATATATCAATTTATGTGCTGGATTCATGTAATTCTTACAGTTTTTAACTCCGCAACTCCACTTATTAGTGGGAGTAAGGACACGGATCCTGCAACCCCTTCCATTTGTAATGCACTTATTGGCACTGACAAAGACACTTGTTTGCATACTAGACTTGCTTTCTGTTAAATCAAGCTTGCAAACCGCCAAGATATTTCTGAACTATGGCGATATAGCAAATGTTGCAAATAAATTAATAAAAAATTGCACTTGCTGTCCATGAAGGCACAGAGTAAGTTCAAATATTTGATATTTGTTTGATATTTAAATCAGTATATGGAATAGTGAAGACAGATTGGGATAGCCTGTGGTAGCAACATACCCCTGAACGTATACTGTGATCTAGGCAAGGGTTGTTTTTTTTGCTAGAGCTTCCTGCTGTTTCTGTTGCTCGGAAACTAGAGACCTGGTCATGTGTTATACCACTAGCAGGTCCTCAGTCACGAAAAGGATTTTTTAGCATTTAAAAAGAAACTCAAGGGGTATTTATTCCAACGAGAATATAATTAAATTAGGCTCTTTGAGTTATGATAGAAACTTAATTGTAATTTTTATCTTTATCTGTGTACATCCATTAAAAGTGTTTTGTATCTTAATCTGACTCTATACTATCTGATGTCTTCTCATGAAAAGTAGTTTTATCCAATAAACCTTAATCTTTATTAAATCTTGAGCATAAGTACTAACTCACCCAGTACCTTATGTGACAGGCATGCTAAAAATTACAGGAAGTAGATCCCTACTTGTCTTTATAAAACTCTCTTAACAAAGATGCCCGAAAACATGCTTAAACTAGGCACCTTCTTATAAAATTACCCTCATAGCTCTCAGATTATGCAGCATTAGCATTCAGTATGGAATAAGGTTCCACTGTATATACTCCAGTCCCCATAGGTAATCCGTCTTCTAGCACTCAAATTCCAAGCCTCATTCAGATCATTAGGTTCACAATGCATTCTAAGAAGGTTATTTCTGCAGCTTCACTGGCGTAACTCTGACTTTATGGCTAGCTAATTCATTGCTCTCATCACATAGGGAACATGTAACTGCAGGGATCTCTGTCAGTATTCCCAGGAAGCTACAAAGTCCTCAAGTGAGCTGCTATATCATCGCACTTTTAGTTGCCAGAAGCAGTGTGCCTGCTCCTCATGACTGAAAGCATGATACTGCAGTACATCCCCCTACCAGCAGCAGCATGGCCAGAGGATGCTGGACTCTGCAAGTCCTACCTCATTTTCCAGCCAGTGCCCAGACTCAAGCCCGAGGAAATCTGTTACAACAGAAACATTGCATGAAGTAACTGGGGTCATTTTCCTTAACAGAGAAAATGTACATCAGCCATTGTTTTCTTCACCTTAAAAAAGGGATAAGGTGACTTAGCAGATGAGATCAGGAAGGTGAATCTACCACAATCAAAGACATATCATAAAGAAAAACTTGAGCTAGTATTGTATTCCAGCAAGAATAGCTGTGAAAGGCCATATCTGATTTACTAAACAAAAAAACAAAAATACTTCCAGTGTACGTGGATACGCTGCAAGTGGCTCAGCTGTAAGAGACAGGGAGAGGGGAGCAGCCCAACAGTGACTGCCAGAGTGCAGGGCCTCAACCCAGAATGTGTCTTTATGAAGAGCGTGTGCAGGTCTCCGTTATGTCTATATCAAGAAATCCAGAGACTGCAGAATGCAGAAGCAGCTCACCAATGACTTTCCCCAAGGTAGAGAAATAAACTAAACTCAGGGGGGCTCAGCAGTAGTAGCAAACAGCAATCGCCAAGAAAGCCTGTGAGGGGTCGAGAAGCTCTGCTTCCCAAGACGTTAGTGTAGGCAAACAATGTCCGATGTCCTCACCGCTACCCAGACACCAGTGCACCAACAAACTTTGCTCATTTTCACACTTACGCTGCAGCTACTGCTGCCGCTACAGACAGTAGGCTTTTTTCCTCCGGATCCTGTCTCTGAAACCTGCAAAAAAAAAAAAAAAAAAAAGGGCACGTGTGTGAATGGTCGATCGCCGGTATGGGGGTGAGCGGCCCCGAGACTCGATGCACAAACCTCTTTTTGTCTAGAGTCAATGATGTGAGACCGGCGGGTCCGCGTCCACTGGGCCGGAAAAGACGCACCGAGCATGTCCCAAAACTTTCTGCCGACTTCCCCCAACTCTAAGCAGCCGGCGGCGTGTTTGTAGATGTGCAAAGCGCGGCCTGTGCACCCTCCCACGCCCGCCTGTCCAAGCGTCCGTCCGTCCTGCAGCCCGGAGTCGTACCGAGCGCGCTGGCGGCGTAGCCCCGGCCGTGCGATCCGACGAACAGGTGCGGCCGAGCGGCAAGTCTCTGCTAGGAGTGGCGCCGAGCTCGTGCGACCACAGCACCGCAACCCTATCAACCCACCTCCGCAGCCCAGCACACCCGGCCAGCAGCCCAGCACAGGGCAACATTACACACTCGGCAGCTGCTGCTGCTGCTTGCAAAAAGCGACATGGACTAGGCGAGCGGCGCAAGGAGAGCAACGCCACCCTGCTGCAGCCCGAGAATAGCCAACAGAGAACTAGCCAAAGCAAAGCCAGCCCAGAGCTTAACCACGGCTCTGAGACCCAGCCCTAGTCCGAGACTAGCTGAAAACCTAGCCGTTATTAGAGGTCGAGCCCCCGGGCTGAGGACGGACAATAGCAAGACCAGTGGGAGAAACCAGAGCTCAGAACGGCTGCAATATCCAGTGACCCAAGAAGCTCGAACTCTCGAGTGATTAAATCAGCAGACTAAGATCTTGGACCAAATTGCATAACCCTCCATTGACTCAAATATAGATGCTGGCCCTTTAATCTACATTATGGCAATAATGTAGTTAAATAGTAATCAGGGCCAGCCCAACCATGAGGTGGTTGCCTAGGAAGGCATTGGGGTAGGGGTAGGGGTGGGGGCAGCAAAGAGCAGGGCACTCACAGCTAAACAATTGATTAAGGTCCTACCCTTTCATTATAGGGATTGTTGAAACTTTTAGTGTATTGTTTGTAAAATATGGTTTAAATTATATGTATTGTGTGTGGTTGAGGTTTTATGATTTAGAGAGTATTATGATCAATGTTCCCTCTAATTTTCTGTAGGCTGTGTGCGCATAAAATATCAGCTGTGCGCAGCTTTTGAAGGCAGGTTAAATTTTTGTGCGGCACATAACGACACTCTGAGTTATATTCTTTAAAATTTGACTATACGTCAGAATACAGTATGTATACCACATTGATTTTAATCAAATTAAATGAAAATAGATGATTACTAAATGAAGCGGGAAATTTCTAGTAATTACAATCATAACTTTTAAATTTTAAGACATCTGTGTTGTTTTCTATCAGAATCAGAGCTGTAATTTTTGTGCGCTCTGTTGTAAAGTATGTGCTCTCGCTCGGCGAGGTGTGTGCGCGCGCGCATACGCGCACAGCTTAGAGGGAACAGTGATTATGATGTTAGTGCAATATTTTGGAACACACTGTTAATTGAATTTTTGAGTGTAATATCATATCGTGTGTGTATATATTTTGAATTATATTAAAAGTGGCATATGAATGTGTATATATACATATTTTTTGCATTGTGTTTTTTGTTTAGAGATACAAAGAAAACCAGGTCAGAACAGAGCCCCTGGTGAATTTCACCATAACTTTTTTCCATAGAGAATAGAAACATAGGCCATGTAGTCGTCTTCTGCCGTCATGTTTCTATCGAGTCTGCCTTCCATATAAACTACAATATTCCCCTTTTTACTTTTAGAGATCCCATGTTTGTTCCATGCTTTTTTTAAATTCAGATGCTGTCCTCGTCTCTACCACCTCCACTGGGAGACTATTCCATGCATCTACCACTCTTTCTATAAAGAAATATTTCTGCATATTACTCCTCAGTCTATCCCCTTTCACCCCCATCCTATGTCCCCTCGTAGCAGAGCTTGCTTTCAATCGAAAGGGACTCTCCTCCTTTGCATTTATGCCACAGAGGTATTTAAACATCTTTATCATATCTCTTCTACCCTGCCTTTCCTCTAAAGTATACATATTGAGATCTTTAAGTCTGTCCTCATATGCTTTATAACGAAGACTACTAACCATTTAGTTTTGCACTGACTCCAACCTGTTTATATCTTTTTGAAGGTGTGGTCTCCAGTACTGCACACAATACTCCAAATGAAGTCACACCAGAGACTTATACAGAGGCACTATCACTTCCTTTTTTCTGCTGGCCATCCTCTCCCTGTGCATTCAAGCATCCTTCTGGCTTTCACCGTTGCCTTTTCTATCTGGTTAGCTACTTTAAGATCATCAGATACAATCACGCCAGGTCCCGCTCTTATTTTGTGGACAGAAGTACCTCACCCCCTACACTGTACCACTCCCTTAGATTTTTGCAGCCCAAATGTATGACCCTGCATGTTTTAGCATTAAATCTCAGCTGTCAAATTCTGGACCTTTCTTCAAGCTTAGCTAGATCCCTTCTCATGTTATCTATTCCTTCCAGTCTACTCTATGGCAGATTTTGGTATCATAAGAACATAAGATATGCCATACTGGGTTAGACCAAGGTCCATCAAGCCCAGTATCCTGTTTCCAACAGTGGCCAATCTAGGTCATACGTACCTAGCAGTTTCCCCAAAAGACACAGATTCCACAAAGAGGCAAACCTTACCACAGCCCTTCCACAATATGACTCACAAAGATGTTAACAAGAATTGGTTCAAGGACAGGTCCCTGCGGCACACCACTGTAACCTCTTTATCCTCAGAGTTAGCTCCATTTATCTGTACTCTTTGTCACCTCCCACTCAACCAATTGTTAACCCAATCTGTAGCTTTAGGATCCATCCCTAGGATGCTCAGTTTGTTTATAAGTCACCTGTGCCTAACGGTGTAAAAGACTTTACTGAAATCTAAGTACACGACATGTAGGGCTCTCCCTCGGTCCAACTCCCTGGTCAGCCAGTCAATCATTTTAAAGCCCTCCACCCACTGTGTAATGGCGGCCAAGAGAGCAAATAGAATGCTAGGTATCATAAGGAAAGGAATGGAAAATAAAACAAAGGATATTATAATGCCTCTGTATCATTCCATGGTGTGACCACACCTTGAATACTGTGTGCAATTCTGGTCGCCGTATCTTAAAAAGGATATAGCATTATTAGAAAAGGTACAGAGAAGAGCCACCAAAATGGTAAAGGGGATGGAAGGATACCCCTATGAAAGGAGGCTAAAAAGGTTAGGGTTCTTTAACCTGGAAAAGAGACTGCTGAGGGGAGATATGATAGAGGTCTATAAACTGATGAATGGAGTGGAACGGTTAAACTTAAATTGATTGTTTACATCATCAGAATATAAAAAGACTAGGGAACATGCAATGAAGCTACAGGGTAACCTATTTAAGACTAATAAGAGAAAATATTTTTTCACTCAACATGTAATCAAACTCTGGAATTTGTTACCAGAGTATGCAGTAAAAGCTGTTAGTGTAGCTGGGTTTAAAAAAGATTTCAATAAGTTCCAGGAGGAAAGATCCATAAACCATTATTAAAAGGGACCCGGGATATCACTGCTTGATCCAATACAGGCATTGTGGAAGCTGTGTCTTTTGGAGAAACTGCTAGGTACTTATGACCTAGATTGGCCGCTGTTGGAAACAGGATACTGGGCTTGATGGACCTTGGTCTGAGCCAGTATGGCATATCTTATGTTTTTAAGTGACAAGCCTGACTCAAAGCAGAGGTTATGCTGCAGAGAAAAAAAAAAGAAAAACTAAAAGATAATGTCCAAAACTGGGAAGCAGTCTCACCTGGAGCCCTTCGGTGGTTGAGGAGAAACCTTTGTGGGATCACTGCGAGCTGTTCAGTTGGCATTGGTGATCCTTGCCAGCGGCGGCAGCATCTGTGCAGGTCAGCCTGTTGTGCCATTTCTGCCAGACATAGTGGATCAGCCAGTTGAAATTGCCAAATTGTAAGTGTCTTGGGCAGCCGGGGAGTTGCGCTGAAAGCCCTCGGAGTCTTTTTGTCAGATGTCGTGAGCTTGCATACTGCTTGGGTGAGCGTGAGTGATGCCGAGAGTGAAGACAGCATTTGTGGTGTGTGGCGTGTTTCAGAGTTCCCTCTTGCAGGCAGGTTGCTGCAAGTCCTGTGAGTGGGAAAACCAGCTGGTAGAGGAGGCTCAGTTGAGGGAAGGTAGTTTGGCAGGGTCACTGGATGGTCCAGAAGGACAGGAGCAGTCGGCAGAGGCCAGTTCGAAGCAGCGGGAGTTTTCCCGCTCTTCATCACTGGTGGCCATTTTGTCTCTGGAGTTTATCCTATTACTGAATAGGGCTTATAGATTGGACAGGGAGAAGGGGCACAGATGGGGGAGCCTTCTTAGGCCTTAGGGGCCAAATTATCTCTTCCAGATCCCATATGGAGAGCTCCCAAGCGCAGTAGGTGCAACCAATGGACAGGAAGGGATCCAAAGAGGCAGAGGATCCAGGAGAGGGACCCTTGGGCCTTCAAGAGGAGGCGGACTTGGGGGCCCTTGAAGAAGAGGGACTGCACTCGGGAGGATAGAGTATTTAAGAAGGAAGAACGTTTACCCCTCATTGCGAGTTTGCTGGAGGCCTTGAATCATCCCTTCAGGTCAGCAGAGCAAGCTCCTTTGGAGGGCCCTCTCCTGCAGGGGATTCAGTCACCGCAGAACTCTTTTCCAGTGCGTAAGGCAATTATGCAAATGATAGAGGCAGAATAGGACCTCCCCAAAGCTGGTCTCAGGGGCGGTCGGACTATGGCCCGGCTGTACCAAGTGCCTTCAGCAGAGAGAGAGCTTTTAAAAATCCAAAGATGGATGCCTTGGTTACCGCACTGATGAAAAAGACAACTATCCCGGTTGACGGGGGAGCGGGGCTGAAGGACCCGCAAGACCGTCGGCTGGAGTTGCTCCTAAAGCAGGCCTTCAAGGTCGGCGCTCTCTCGCTGCAGGCCTCCATTGGGGGGGCATATATGGCAAGAGCCTGTATGCACTGTGTGCAGGTGCTACCTGGGTTATTCTGGGAAGCGAACACATAGCCGGAAGAGTTAGCCAAGCTGGAGTCAGCCTCTGCTTTTCTGTCAGAGTTTTGCTATGACCTTCTTCGGGCATCCTCAAAGAGCATGGCTCTAGTGGTCACAGCTAGACGCTTCCTGTGGTTGTGAAATTGGTCAGCGGACGTAGCATCCAAGATCAGGTTGAGCAAGTTACCATTTAAGGGCAAGCTTCTGTTTGGAGATGCTCTGAAAGAGTTAAGGAGATAGGAAACACCAAAGGGGCCCGACTACCAGAGGACAGGCCATGGGGCAGAGGTCAGCCACAACAAGGTCATGGAGGTGCACGGGAGTTTCGTCGCTTTTGGGCGATGCGTTTTGCCCCAGTGCAGCGGGGTCGGTTCCCCTATAGAGAGCAGTCCTTTTGAGGTAGGGGGACAACCCATGGATATTTTGTGGGTTCCTCTAATTCTGCAAAAAAGCCACAATGAGATTAGGGGGATCCAGGAGCTGAGGAACCTGATAGGAGGAAGGCTGCAGAAGTTCTACAGTTCCTGGATCCGTGGGACCGGTGGGTTCTGGATATTGTGCGGGTAGGCTATGCGCTAGAGTTCTAGCACTCTCTGGCCGATGCTTTTATGGTGTCTCTATGTCAGCGCCGGGCAAGGCTGTGGCGGTAAAGGAGACACTAGAGCGCCTATTCTTGCTGCAGGCAGTCGCTCCGGTGCCAGCCGACCAGTGCAGGTTAGGTTGATACTGCATATATTTTGTAATGCCCAAGAAGGCGGGCACATTCCGGCCCATTCTCAACCTCAAACATGTTAACAAAGCACTTTGGATTCTGCGTTTTCATATGGGAACACTGCATTCAGTCAAAGTTGCGGTGCAGAACAGAGAATTTCTGACAGCCTTGGATCTCACCAAGACTTAACTACACATCCCCACCCAGCTCGATCATCAGAGGCTCCTGAGGTTCGTGACGCCCATGGGGCATTTTTAGTTTTGCGCCCTCCCTTTTGGGCTGGCCACAGTTCCACGTATGTTCAAAAGGTTAGTTGATCTTGGTTGGAGATCAGAGCGGTATGGCCCTGCACTGTGGGGCTATACATTTCACACAAAGGTAAGAATTTGTGTGGGGGGGGAGGGGGGTTAAATTGCTAGCTCTCTGACTGGGAGCTCTTAAAAGAGTTTTCGTACATTTTTAAAATAAAGTTGCATTCTTTTGGTGCTTTAGTTTGAAAGGAGAAATATTTTCTTTAGTGGGGTAGGTGTAAAACTCTGCTTTGGTAACTTTCTCAGCTCTTGGGAACTGCTGCCTCTAATCAGGAGTTAGTGAGCCTGATTAGCCTGTGAAAGAACTGAGAGCAGCTGAGGCCTGCATAAAAGATATCAGAGCCCTGCATTGTTGAGGTATTTCTAACAGGGGCTATACATTTCAAACAAAGGTAAGAATTTGTGGGTTTTTTTAATTGCTAGCTCTCTGACTGGGAACTCTTAAAAGGGTTTTGGTAAATTTTTAAAATAAAGTTGCATTCTTTTTGGTGCTTTAGTTTGAAAGGAGAAATATTTTCTTTAGTGGGGTAGGTTTAAAACTCTGCTTTGGTAAATTTCTCAGCTCTTGGGAGCTGTTGACACCTAATCAGGAGTTGGTTCCCTCCCTCCCCCTCCCCCTCCCCCCCAACTTCCACCCACTCCTAGTGAGCAGTCTTGCTTTATAGGGCACCTCCCCAATTAACAAAACACAGGGACTTGGAACAGCATATTTTGAATATAATTAAAGAGATTTAACGGCTTTTTCTCTGAAAGGACAGCTGGGAAACCGGCTGATACTTTGGTAGATCTCCCTCTTTTGCTTTAACAGATACCTAAGCTCCATGAACAGAAAAATATCTGGGAAAAATCATATCGCTAAAGCTGTTGCCCCCATTACAGCTTCTGCCTCTGTCCAGACAGAGGTCCCAATGCCAGGTGAAGGACAGGTTCCATGTGCAGGGTGCCTGCATACTGAAGCTCTCAGGAAGCAAGTGGATGAACTCAGAGAGGAGGTGATGAAGCTGAGGAGCATTCAAGACAATGAGAAGTACATTGATGAGATGCTTCTTGTAGCAACCAAGCTCTCCAGCAGAGGAGAAGATGGGTGCCTACAGAATGATGAAGGTTGGACACAAGTTACCAGGGCCTGCAGATTCACCAATCCAACTTCTCCAGCCCATTATGCAGCCCTGGAAGTGGAGGAGGTGAAAGCATCCTTGGAAAGGGAAGAACCAGAGGTCAAGTACCCCAAAGTTGCAGAATCAGTGACCCCAAGGAAGTGAAGGGTAGTGGTGGTTGTTGACTCTCTTCTTAGGGGTACTGAGGCATCCATCTGCCCACCAGACTTGATGTCCAGAGAAGTATGCCGTCTGCCTGGTGCTAAAATCCAAGATGTTACAGAGAGTTTTCCGAGACTCATCAGTCCACTGACTATTACCCAATATTGCTAATCCATGTTGGAACAAACGATACTGCCAGGTATCCCTCTCAGAGTATCAAAAGTGACTTTGTGGCTCCGGGACAGAGGATGAAGCAGATAGGTGCACAGGTGGTGTTCTCTTCAATCCTCCCTGTTGAGGGCAAAGGCCAAGGCAGAGAGGCTCGCATCCTGAAGATTGAATGCATGGCTGCATGGATGGTGTCATCAAGAGCGTTTTGGTTTCCTGGACCATGGGATGCAAAGCAGAGATGGCGTCCATCTGTCCAAGAAAGGTTGACGTGTCTTCAGTAGTCAACTGGCTAATCTACTGAAGAGGGCTTTATACTAGATTCGTTGGGGATGGGTGAAGAAAGCCCCCAGGTAAGTGATACATTAAATACCTTTATGGAAATGGGTAAAAGGGGTAACATATGGAAAGCAGTGTGTGTAAATGCCCGTAGCATGAGAAATAAGATCCCTGATGTTGAAGCTTTGGTGGGAGTGGCTGACTTGGCAGTTACAGAAACATGGTTCACAGAAAACCACGACTGGGATGTAACTATACCAAGCTATACTTTATTCAGAAAGGGCAGGGTATGAAGAAGGAGAGGAGGAGTGGCACTATATGTAAAAAATAATATTAAAGCTTTGGAATTACAGAGCTTAAAAGGGAAAGAGGAGGCATTGTGGGTTAAACTAGAAAGAGGGAAAGAGAAATCTATTTGCATTGGCATGATATACAGACCTCTCTCACAAGAGGAAGAGGTGGACAGAGAGTTATTTGAAGACATATGCCGCATTGCTAGGAAAGGGGAAGTGCTACTGATAGGGGATTTCAATATGCCAGATGTTGATTGGCACATTCCTGCTGCAGTATCATCTAGAAGTAAGGAGATCCTGGATTCTCTCTACAGGGAGAACTATTCAGGCAATTGGTAACAGACCCCACACGCGAAGGGGCCATACTGGACTTGGCGCTTACCAATGGTGAAAGTGTTTTTGATGTTATAGTGGGAGATCATTTTGCATCCAGTGATCACCAGATGGTGTGGTTCATTATTAGGACTAGGGCTGTTAGAATCCATTCAAAAGTGAGGGTCTTAGACTTTAGGAAAACTAACTTTTCCAAGATAGGCCAATACCTCAGGGAGTTGTTAGGGGGATGGGAACAGCTGGGGGATATAGAAAAACAGTGGGAAAAACAGAAAGGGGATATTTTAAGGGCAACCAACCTTTTGGTTAAAATGGTAAATAAAGGTAAAAGGAAAAGGAGTCCACTATGGCTTTCAAAAGAAGTAGCTGAAAAGGTGAAGAAAAAGAGGGAGACCTTCATGAAATACAAGCGATCACAGAGAGAGGAAGACAGGCATCTATATTTAGAAAAACTTAGAGAAGCTAGCAAAGTAGTCAGGAAAGCAACGATTCAAAAAGAGGAGGAAATAACCAATGCAATAAAATGGGGGGATAGGACATTTTTCAGATATGTTAGTGAGAAAAGGAAGGGCAAAAGTGGTATTGTCAGACTCAAGGGTGAAGGGGAGGAATATGTAGAAGCTGATGAGGATAAAGCAGAATTGCTTAAAAAATATTTCTGTTCTGTATTCACAGATGAAGAACCAGGAACAGAACCTCAGAAAACACCCACCAACAGGAACAGAAGCGAGGGGCATCTTGAACAATTTTCAGAAGACTGTGTTCGTGAGAAACTATCTCAACTTAAAGTAGACAAAGCAATGGCACCGGATGGGATACACCCTAGAATACTGAGGGAACTTGGGGACATTCTAGCAGCTCCACTGACTGACCTTTTCAATGCTTCGTTGGAGTTGGGAGTGGTGCCAAAAGACTGGAGAAAGGCTCATGTGGTGCCTTTACACAAAAGTGGAAGTAAGGATGTGGTTGAAAACTACAGGCCGGTTAGTTTAACTTTGGTGGTGAGTAAATTATTGGAAACGCTGCTGAAAGAGAAAATAGTGAGGTTTCTGGAGTCCAGCCGGTTACAGGATCCGAGGCAGCATGGATTCACCAGAGGCACGTCTTTTCTGACAAATCTGATGGATTTCTTTGACTGGCTGACCAGGGAGTTGGACCAAGGGACAGCCCTAGATGTGGTGTATTTAGATTTCAGTAAAGCCTTTGACACTGTTCCTCACAGGCGACTTATAAACAAACTGAGCACCCTAGGGATGGACCCTAAAGTTACTGCTCGGGTTAGAAATTGGTTGAGTGGGAGGCAACAAAGAGTACAGGTAAATGGAGCTCACTCTGAGGAGAAGGAAGTTACCAGTGGTGTGCCCCAGGGATCTGTTCGTGGTCCAATTCTTTTTAAAATCGTTGTTAGTGATATAGCGGAAGGGCTGTCGGGTAAGGTTTGCCTCTTTGCGGATGATACCAAAATCTGCAATAGAGTAGACACCCAGGAAGGTGTAGATAACATGAGGAGGGATCTAGCTAAGCTTGAAGAATGGTCTAGAATTTGGCAGATGTTATTTAATGTTAAAAAAATGTAAGGTCATGCATTTGGGCTGCAGCACTCCAAGGGAACAATATAGTATGGGGGTGAAGTACTTTTGTCAACTAAAGAAGAGCAGGACCTAGGCGTGGTTGTGTCTGATGATCTTAATGTAGCTAAACAGGTAGAAAAGGTGACAGCAAAAGCTAGAAGGATGCTTGGGTGCATATGGAGAGGAATGGCTAGCAGAAAAAAGGAGGTGATAGTGCCTCTGTATAAGTCTTTGGTGTGACCTCATTTGGAGTATTGTGTGTAATTCTGGAGACCGCACCTTCAAAAGGATATAAACAGGGTGGAGTCAGTACAGAGGGTGGCTGCTAAAATGGCTAGTGGTCTTCATTATAAAGCATATGAGGACAGACTGAAGGATCTTAATATGTACACCTTAGAGGAAAGGCGGGATAGAGGTTATATGACTGAGATGTTTAAATACCTCCATGGCATAAATGCACAGGGGGAGAGCCTCTTTCGATTGAAAGCAATTTCTGCTACGAGTGGACATGGGTTGAGGGTGAAAGGGGATAGATTCAGGAGTGATATGCAGAAATATTTCTTTACGGAAAGAGTGGTGGATCCGTGGAATAGTCTCGCAGTGGAGGTGGTAGAGATGAGGACAGTATCTGAATTCAGAAAAGCATGGGACAAACACAGAGGATCTCTAAAGGAAAAAAGTGGACTGTTGTAGTTGTTGATCTGGAAGGACAGACTAGATAGGCCATATGGTCTTTTTCTGTCATCATTTTTCTATGTTTCTGTGGATGGCTCTACAACAGTTTGCCCTGGCAAAGCGGTGAGAGTGTTCTCAGACAATGCCGCAGCCATGGCATATTGCATCAAAAAGGTGGACTGGGCAGCGTCGTGCTCATGCAGGATGTCGGGCCCATTCTTCAATGGGCCAAGAGACATCTGCTGGTGCTGTCGGTGGCTCACATGGCAGGCAAAGACAACATACAGGCTGATTTTCTCAGCCGACACTGCTTGGACCCAGCAGAATGAGCACTAAAGAGCTCGGTGTTTGACAATATTGCACACCGGTGGGGTCAAACAGTGATGGACCTCATGGCCTCCTGGGAGAATGCCAAGGTCAGACGCTTCTTCAGTCTGCGCAGGGAGAGAATGTCGGAAGTTCTGGCTGCCCTAGCACAACCCTGCTGCAGGATAGCCTGTTGTATGTGTTTCTGTCACGGGCACTGGTAGGGTGGACCCTGCACCAGATATCTCGCCACAAAGGCAAGGTGATCTTGGTGGCGTCGGACTGGCCCTGGAAGCCATGGTACACAGTTCTGGTACAGCTATCCTTAGAAATGACATGGCGGCTGCCGATGAGTCAAAATCTCTTTTCCCAGGGATTAGCGCTCATTCCACAGGTGGATCGATTCTCACAGCCTGGCTCTTGAGCAGGCGTGATTGACCAAGCGAGGCTATGCCCCGGGGGGGTCATTACCACTCTCTTGAAGGTGAGAAAATGGTCAACATCCCTTTCGTATATCTGTGTATGGAGAGTCTTTGAAGGCTGGTGTGTGGAATGTGCTCTTCACCCTGGGCAGGCAGGTCTGGAGAAGAGCCTGCTATTGAGTTCTCTCAGGGTTCAGGTGGTAGTCTTGGCTTGTTACCTTGAGAAGATACAGGGCACGCCTCTGGTGGCTCATTCGGACGTTGGCCATTTCTTGTGGGCGGTTAAGCAGGTTCGTCTGCCGGTTCGAGTGGTTGTGCCTTCCTGGGATCTTAACCTCATCCTGTCAGTGTTGGCGGAGGCTCCCTTTAGCCATTGAAGAGCTCTTCCCTGAAGAATCTGACATTAAAGGTAGTATTCTTGGTGACGATTTGTTCAGCTTGGTGTATCTCAGAGTTGCAGTCCATTTCGTGTAGGGAGACTTTTTTGTTGCTGGCAAAGGAGCGTGTGGTGCTACACACTGTTCCATCTTTTTTGGCAAAGGTGGTGACTCCTTTCCATGTCAATCAGGTAGTCTCCCTCCCTGTCTTTGTAAGCAGAGAATCTGAAGTTAAGGACCAGCAGCTCCTGGCGCTGGATATTTGCAGGGCACTGAAATGTTATCTCAAACTCAAGGAGGAGTTCAGGAGATCGGACCATTTGTTTGTTCTGTTTGGAGGGATGCAAAAGGGAGAGGTGGCCTCCAAGACTTCCATTTCTAGATGGGTGAAGGAAGCGATTGCTTCTGCTTATCTTCTCAGATGTAGATCAGTGCCAACAGTATTGAGAACACATTCTACCGGGCTCAGACGACGTCCTGGGCGGAGGTCAGTTTGGTGCCTCCAGTGGATATTTGTAGGGATGCAACATTTATTTATTTTATTTTATTTATTTAGAAGGATTTAGTATACCGCCTTATCGTTAAATTAAGGCGGTGTGGCACATCAAGCAAAATCAATAATAAAGTGTGGTTTGTAGCATGCAGTGTGAGAACTGAGAAGTGTAGTGTGTGGGGCAGTGCGTTAGATTATATCGGTGAACTATTTACATAATGAGCTATATACATATATACAAAATGGGGCTGTTTGAGAGGCATGCTAGGATTGAGATTCTGTAATGTCTTGGGGGTAGTATCGTGATCCTGTAATGTCTTGAGGTACAAAAATTTATGTGAGGTTTTTGAAATGTACTGTAAATAGATCAGTCTTAAGAAGTTTTCTGAAGTCCTTGAGGTTCTTGGTTGATCTTATATGGCCTGGGAGAGAGTTCCATATAGTGGGTGCTGCCAGGGAGAGTGCCCTCCTTGATGTGGCCAGCCTTGTTTTAGCAAATTCTTTTGGTGTTCTGATGGTGTCTGAGGTTCCTTTTCTTCTTGGTCTCCTGTTGTCATCGGTTTTTATGAGAGGGCGTAGGCTGTCTGCTGATAGGTTGTGTATTATTTTAAATATGTGTAGAAATACTTTGAATTGGATTCTGGAGCTGATTGGGAGCCAGTGTAGGTGGTACAGTATGGGGGTGATGTGATCGTGAATTGTGTGATCTGTCGTGAGTCGTGCGGCTGTGTTTTGTGCTAGCTGTAGTGGTTTTATTGTCTTTTTAGGTAGTCCTTGGTAGATGTGATTACAATAGTCTAGGGTTGGAGTGATGATGGCTTGACAGACTGTTTGGAAGTGTTCATGGGCGAGGATGGGTTTGAGCCTTCTGACTGTCCTCATTTTGATGTAAGCGCTCTTTGTTATTTTTGCAATGTGGGACTGGAGGTTGAGGTCCTTGTCAAGCGTTACTCCCAGGTATTTTATTTCTTGTCTTACCGGTATGATGGTGTTGTTTAGGTTGATGGTGGCCGATGGTGAGAATGTCCTGTTTCTTGTGATGAATAGAGCTTCGGTTTGATGTAATTTATTGATAGGTTGTTTTCTTGCAGCCAGGTTGCCATTTGTTGGAAGCAGTTGGCTATGTTGGAGTAGTCTGGGTTGTCCAGTTTGATTGGTGTGTATATCATTATGTCATCTGCGTATATGGTGTATTGAATCTTGTGGTCCTTGATGGTGGTGCATATGGGTTGTACATAGATGTTAAATAGCAGGGTGGAGAGAGCTGAGCCTTGTGGGACTCCTTGAGTGGCTCTGAACGGTTGAGAGGTCTTTGTTCCACACTTGACTTGTAGTTGTCTGTTGGTGAGGTAAGATGTAAACCAGCTCAGAGTAGTACTGTGTAGGCCTGCCTCCTGTAGTCTGTGTAAGATGTAAACCAGCTCAGAGTAGTACTGTGTAGGCCTGCCTCCTGTAGTCTGTGTAGGCCTGCCTCATAATCTATGCATACTTTTGCCAGGCACTATAGGTTAGATGCGCAGGCAAGTCAGGAGGCACCTTTCGGCAATCAGGTCTTGAGGGTGGGGCTCGCGGGACCCTCCGTGTTTAGATATTGCTGAGGTACATCCAGTCTTTCTGGACTGGACTGGAAGGATGTGGATGAAGATGAAATTAGGGATGTGGATGAAGATGAAATTAGACCTTACCTACTAATTTTCTTTCATGGAGTTCTTCCAGTCCAGTCCAGAGCCCTCCCAGTATCGAGTTCCAGATAGTTGCGAAGTAGAAAGCCCGCACTGCAAGAGGAGCCCACAGAGAACGTTGCTCAGTGAGGTTCTTCTTACTCATTGTGTGAGTTGGGGATGACGCTTGGCTTCTCAGAATAAAAAAAAAAGGAATAAAAAAAAAAAGGCACATGAGGACTGGAATAAAGTGTCACATGGCAGAGACCACGTGATGTGGTGAGCTTGAGCAGACACGTGCAGCTTGAGCTCCGGGCCCCTTCCCCTTAAACCGTGGATTAGAGCCGGACCGGAATACCCATTCCAGCCCCAAATCGGACCGACAGCCTAGCAAAGTATGGGCTTATTTATCTGTGCCCCAGAATGGCCTCCGCGGCGAAGGTGGGGAGAAGGGAAAGGGAGCGAGGGGTTGGGACGTCAAAAATGGCGGGTTCCCCCCCGAAGCAAAGTGGGATAACTGCTTCACCCACTATGTCCGCGGAAGTCTCGGCAGCGGTCACAAATGCACTATCGGGGCAGTTTGATGCCTTGCACATTAAAATGGATGCTATTCAGAACTCCCTTGGCACATTGGGGACCCGCGTACAACAAGCTGAGGAGCGTATTTCCCAGGCCGAGGATGATTTGGAGACACTCCGGAGGGAGCTCCGTGCAGCACAAAAACTTTCTCAGGACCATGCGCTCAAATTGGACGACCTAGAAAAGAGGTCCCGACGGAACAACTTACGTTTCCTGGGTATTGCTGATACAATTCCAGACAAAGACCTTAAACAAATTGTGGAGGCATTGGCGGTCTCCCTGTGCGCGGTAACGGGAGTTAGCAGCCCAGTCATTGTGGAGCGCGCCCACCGGATAGGGCCCAAACAATCTGCGACTGATCGCCGGCCACGTGTGGTCTTGGCGCGGTTCCTCTGTTACCCTCAAAAGGAGGAGCTGCTTAAGGCTGCGCGGCAGCAAGGCTTTGTGGAGCGGGATAATATGCGCATTCGTGTCGCCCAAGACTACTCTGCTGCATTGAGCCAGCGCCGAAAAGGCTATGCCTCGGTTTGCCAGAAATTGATTGCGGCAAATGTCCGATTTAGCGTACAATACCCAGCACGCTTGGTGATATGGCACCAGGGTACTCGCCGGATCTTCGACTCAGCGGGAGATGCGACTCCGTATGTGGAGCAACTTACAATGCCGGAGACAGAGTGAAAGAATGAGCGAGGTGACTGTGCGGCTGGGTGCGGATTTTCTACTCCTCACTCCCTTGGAACTGTTTTTGGGGAAGGCCTCACCTTTTGGAGACTGTAGCCCGCGCTGCTGACGGCCTGACCCCCGTGGGGCGTATGCTCTTCGGGCCAGCATTGGGGCCATGCGTGTGCGATGACAGCAGCCTTGGACCAAGACGTGCTATTGAGAGACTGAGTGGTGTGGTTTTTCTTTTTTCTGCGGGCGAGGCGCACTCCATGATGTCCCTCCTGTTTTGCCGAGGCCTGGGCCCCCCCTCTGCTGGCAGGGTCGGCGGCCTGTTGGGAGAGGCCTATAAGAGGTGCCCTGGCTTTGTAGGGCACGGGAGCCGTTCGCTCTCCCCTGTTTGTTGGGCCTGCGCCTTCGTGGAGTGCTCCCCGCCCGGTTTGTGTTTGTTTGTGTTTGTGTTTGTGTTGGTGTGGGTAATTCCTCGGGGGTAGGCTTTGTCGGGGGATACTGGAGGCCCTATCTTTTTGCTGTTCTCCCTTCTTCTTCTCCCCTCACCGGCCGGGGGCCCAGGTTGGAGGTTGGTTGGGGTTGGGGGGAGGGGGTGGGGGGGGAGTGGAGGCCATATTTGGGTGATTGAACCCCATTGGGGCATCATGTTGTTCTGGTGGGGGAGCTGGGGGGGATTATTGCCTGCTTGAGGTGGTTGGGCTTGGGGTAATTAATATATGGAAAGGGGGGGTCCTACTCACATCCTAAGTGTCTCCCATGGGCATGAGGTGGAGAGTATGCAAGGGGGGGGGGGGTTAGTCGGTGGGTTAGAGAGGGGGGGAGAAGGAGGAGGGGGGGTAAGGGATGGATGGGGGGAAAGGGGAAGGAGGGGGGAGGGCGGATGGGGGTGGGAGGAGTGGGGTAGGGATAGCACACACTCCATTGTGTTATTGCAGATGGTATTGTATCTTTTTCCTGATTGGAGGGGGGCCTCAAACTGGGGGAGTCCTCCTTGTAAACATGCAGATATATCTTTGGTGGAACCTTGGCACTGTCCCGCAATTTTGCTTGGTAGTGGAGAACGGGGGGCTTCAGGCTGGGGGAGCCCCTCTGAGATGCTCAGATTTTTCTTTTTGGTGGAGCCTTGACACTGCCCCATCGCTCTGAGGGTTATTACCTGGAATGTCTGCGGCCTGGGTAGCCCCATTAAAAGATATAAGGTACTCCAAGCACTAGCCAGACATAGCTGTGAAATAGCCCTGCTACAAGAAACCCACCAGACGACTGAGGAGCATCGTAAACTCTGTAGGTCCTGGGTGGGGCAAGTCTGGGGATCCCCGGCTGTAGGGAACAAGGGGGGGGGGGTTGTTCTTTTAGTTCACAAGAAAATTTGATTCGTGGCGGAGACTGTTATTGCGGATGCTGCGGGTCGGTCACTTCTAGTCCATGGTCAATTAGAAGGGAAGCTGGTGACCTTCGGGGCTTTCTATGGACCTAATGTATCTGACCCTGGTTTTTATAGCAACTCGGCCTCTAGATTGGAGCAGCTTCCAGAGTGCCCCTTGATCCTGGGGGGGGACTTTAACGGGGTCATGGATGTAGAATTGGATACCTCACGAGGGGGGGGGACGAGGGAGAGGGGGATGTCCTCTCGGTTGTTACAACGCTTTTGCAAGAGGCTGGATGTAATTGATCCGTGGCGACTGTTGCACTCCTCTGAGAAAGACTTTACACATCAATCCAGGGCGCACGGCACCAGCGCCCGCATCGATTATTTGTTTGTATCGAGGGAGCTGTTTGCTCGCACAGAGGAGGCTCAGATTGGTCCCTTGGAGGTATCAGATCATGCCTTGGTCTGGCTGGATTTGAATTGGGGGGCTGATTTTGCTCGGACGCGTCTTTGGCGGTTCCCCTTGGGGTTGTATTATGATGTGCAATTTCGTCAGTTCCTACGTCAACGATGGAATGAGTTCGCTAGTGACCACCAGGTCCACGAAGACGACCCTGAATTGATATGGGAAACGGCGAAAGTGGTCCTTCGGGGGGATATCATAGGATATGCTGCACGGAAGCGTCGGATGCTCGTGGAACGTATCATTGCATTAGAGTATCAGGTCACTAAATATCGGCGTAGGTGTGCCCAACTTCCGTCAGCCGAGAATAAGAAGCGACTTTGGGAGGCTCAAGTAGATCTCAACGAGCTTCTGCATCAGAAGGCCAAGAAATCAGTTCTTTACTACCGATACCGGCTACATTGTCATGGCGATAAGCCTGGGAAATTGTTGGCTCGTTGCTTGAAGGGCAGGAGAGGCTCCACTCTGGTGGCGGGCCTTCGGGATGCTAAGGGAACTGTGTATAAGGAGAGTGGGGATATTGCCAGGGTGTTTCGGGGTTTCTTCCAGACACTGTATGAAGCTGAGTCTGGATCCGATATGACCCTGCCTGACTATTTACGGGATCTGAATTTGCCGCGGCTTACAGATCCGCAGAGGGAGGTGCTGGACCAGCCCCTCACTGCCCAGGAGATACAGTCGGTTATTTCTGCGGCCAGTTGTTGTAAGGCCCCGGGACCGGATGGCTTGGGTGCGGAATTTTACAAGCTACTGGGTGATAGTGTTAGTCCTGTGTTAAGGGAGGTGTTCAGTGCGAGGGGAGACCGGGGGACCTTTAGATGGGGGCAGAATCATGCTCATATTACTATGATTCCCAAACCGGGTAAAGACCCGATGTTAGCAGCCTCTTATCGACCTATTTCCCTCCTCAATTTTGATTTAAAGGTTCTTGCAAAAGTATTGGCTCTATGACTGGCTGAAGTATTGGGGACCCTAGTCCACGGGGCACAAGTGGGCTTTGTCAAGGGGAGGTACGCAGTTCGGAATCTCCGCAAAATCCTGGCCTCCTTAGAATGGGTACATGCTCGACAGATACCTTCGCTACTTGTCAGCTTTGATGCCGAGAAGGCATTTGATAGGGTGAATTAGCAATATCTATGGGGGCTGTTGCCATGCTATGGACTCGGGGATGCCTTCTGTAGAATGGTGCGGAGTTTATACATAACACCGACGGCGGGGATACTGTGTAACGGCGTGCTATCGGAAAGCTTTACACTGGAGAGGGGGACGCGACAGGGCTGCCCCCTATCTCCGTTATTATTTGTTCTTTCTCTGGAACCTCTGATTCGCACAGTTGTGAACTCGGGTGCGATTAAGGGGGTGGTGATGGGCTCACAGGAATTTGTCATCTCGGCATTCGCGGACGATTTGTTAGTCCATGTGACTTCTCCGGATGCTTCTCTTCAGAATCTGTTGGAGGAATTTGGGCGATATGGGGCGTTGGCAGGCTTCCACATTAATTATGATAAATCCGAGGCGTTGGATACCTTGGGGCTTCTTCGTGGGTCCTGGGGGGGGCCCTTTCCCCTCCGGTGGGCGGTAGAGGAATTTGTTTATTTGGGTATAGTGTGTGATAAGGAAGCTTATCATAGCTCAGGAAGGAGCTATAGAAAAGGTGAAGTGACTCGGAACAAGCAACCTGTCAGTTCTGGTAGAAATAAGAAAACAGAATTTTCCCATAAAAGACTACCAGTCCCAGAATGCACCAGGTTTCCAAAAGCAATTAGAGGAGCTGAAGTGGGGAAACGTGTGTTCAATCAGGAGGGCTATGAGGTAATCCCTAAGCACTCATCTCAAACGGCAGGGCCTGATTCAGCACAGCTGCGCTGTATTAGGGAGGAGCACTCATCAAAGCAGAATAAAGGTAGAGTTTATTCTACAGAGAATCAGTATCCCCAGGATCAGCTTGAGCTTGATCATCTTCATCATCAGGAGGATCATCAGAAGCAGAAGATAAACCGGACGGACAGAGAGGGAAAGAAACCCTTTGGAAGAAAGAGGAGAAAAGCCTTTGAGAGGTCTAGAAGAGTCCAGAGCAGTACATATACTGGGAGGCATTCCAAGGGCCAGCATACACCATTGGACTAGGGAAAGCCAGAGGAATGGTGCTGAAGAACTAGGAATCTCCAGACGGTACCTGCACGTGGAAGGGACCCTAAGACCCGTGCCAGAAGGTATGTGAAGAGAGATCCAGTGTCCAGGGATCTGGATTGGAAGGCTGGACATAAGAACTGGACTACATACTGGCCAGGCTATATAGAGAGGAACTCTAACAGCAATGGAAGCTCAGGTATGAACACTGATCTATGCCCTAGCTATAACCTTGAAAGACAGCAGGGAAACAAGTATTCTCCTGAAAGTGCTCCATTGGGAGATTCATCTATGCCAATCCATGACATTGAACCCATGCTTGTTGAAGAAGAGGGGGTGATAGCAGATGAAGAATCTGTTTACATGGACTGCTCTCTGTCTAAACTCCTTTGGTGATTTTCTGTTATAAAGTACAGCAACCATCACAAAGAAATACAAACTTGTTCTTTAATCTACTCAGAAAAGCTCCTGAGTAAGATTTCTAGCCACGCAGTAGAAAGCAAGCCAGCTAAGGGGTTTCAGCTGGATAACTGCTAGCAATTGAGCCTTACCTAATTGCTTGTGAGCTAGGAGAATCACTTCTGAATCTATGTGGGAAGATATAAGAAGTTAACCTGAAAAGAACAGTTTTTTTCTTTCTTTGTAGCTTTTGGTTTGTTGTTTGATACATGCTAAGAAAGTATTAGCTAAGCCTACAGAAACGACCAGTTTGTTACCAACCAGGTCTTATTTCTTTTGCTTTGATTGCCTGACAAGTTCCAATGTTTTCCTTATTTTGTTTTTCCAAGTTTAACACTGAAAGCAAGTAACCTGATTTATGTGCTACCAGCATATCTGTGTTGGGAGACATAACCCCATAAATAAATATCTTATTGGCTTTACCCAAAAGCACAACTAAATTATTGTGAGCAGCTGTGTCTGGTGTGAATGGACTGCATTGACCACAATCCCTTGCAAATCATATTGACATATGCACTTGCCAAGACTGTGAACATTCTCACCCAGGCAGCCGTCTGACAAATGGCGTAGTTTTTCGGATTGCTTTTGCACGAAGGGATTTACTTGCTGAGGATTACAACTAAAGTTCAAGTTTAAAGCTGGAAAAAAAAGATTTTCCCTCAACTGCACTTTGGAGGAGAAGTGGATGTTCCAGGTAGCTGTCCCAGGAGGAAAAGACCCTGTGCAGAGCTGGATTCATCACTGGCACAAGGTAACAAATACCTGGGCATGTCTAGTGGTGGATGGGAGTAAGGCACAGGGGTAATTAAAAAAAAAAAAGTGTAGAAAAACACACCTGTTTGGAAGGTGGTGCACTTTGTTTTTTTTCTTTGTTTCTTGCAGGGATCAAGATGGATCCAAAGGAACTACCTCAGTGGATGGCAGCCCAGCTTAGCAGGCAACAGGAGCTAGCACAGCAGGCTCAGGAAACTGCTATGAAAGCCTTAATGGACCAGCAGAGGCCAGTGCTTGATCTGGTGCAAGCCCTAGTTCAGCTGCAGAACCAAAGTGGAACAGATGCAAGACCAGCAGTAAATACTGGTACACCACATATGGACAGTGTGGGACTCAATCAAGGAATTGGGGCATTTAGTTTTGGGAAGCTAACTCCAGATGATAATGTTGATGATTTTCTAGAGTCTTTTGAAAGAGTGGCACAAGCATTAGCATGGCCAGAGACCCAGTGGGCAGTAAGGCTGGCAGCCTCATTAACTGGAGAGGCGCTTGCAGCTTACAGAGCAATGCCAGCAGCCCAGGCTTTGAATTATAAGGATGTAAAGGCTGCTATTAGAGATCGCCTAGGGTTGTCTATTTCAGAGTATAGGCGAATGTTTAGAGCTACTACATTGAGAGTGGGTGAAACACCCAGGGCTCTGAGTCAGAGAATCAGAGGTTTAGCTGTAAAATGGTTGGAGCCTGAGCAAAAGACGGTAGAAATGTTATTAGACATTATAATGCTTGAACAATTTATGTCTGCGGTCCCTAATGATTTGCACACTTTCCTTATACAGCAAAATTGCCAAAATCATGGAGAGGCAACCATGCTAGCAGAGAGATTCTTGGAAGCCACACAGGCTTGCCATAGAATGGGTGGCCCTCTGAAGATTGGTGCTGAGGCAAGATGTGCTGTATCAGAAAAGAAAATAATTAAAAATGTTTCTGAAAATGAATGTACTGTATCAAACCAGATGACACAGTGGAGTAGAAAGAAATGTTTCAAGTGTGGAAAATGGGGACATTTAGAAAAGAGATGCCAGACACACACTAGCTTAGTGGGTGTGGATTTAAAACAGCCCAAAGAAGGATTTCTTTTGATGGTTGATGTGCAAGGAATTACCATAAATGCTTTGTTAGACTCTGGGGCAGACCAGAGTATGATGTCAAAAAGGCTTTGGAAGAGGATAGAGGCCCAAGAAGGATTTGTGCCTAGAACCCCTGAAAGCCAAGTTCACATCAGATGCATTCATGGTGCTGCTGCAACATCATATCCCACCTATAGGCTAAAGGTTAAGTGCCTGGGGGAACAAGAGGAAGTCCTGTTAGCAGTGGTGCCTAGGCTACCCTTTGATTTGGTTCTAGGAAGAGACTGGCCAAGATTTAAGCAGGGTCTAGTGGAAGGACTAGGAAAGAAGGAGGGAGAAGGTTTTAATGGTAATAGCTCCCGGGCCTTTATTTGGAAGTCCTCAGACCCCAGCTAAAAAGATGGTTAAGCGTCCAGAAGACCAAGCTACCCCAAAGCAGACATTCGTCCTGAAGTACCATAGGGTCACAGAGAAGGCCCAAGCTCCTAAGCGGGCAACCCCTCAAGCTGCTGGGTTTGACCTGTGCAGCATAGAAAATGTGACTGTACCTAGTGTCAGACGGCTGCCTGGGGTGAGAATCTTCACAGTCTTGGCAAGTGCATATATCTATATGATTTGCAAGGGATTGTGGGCAATGCAGTTCATTCACACCAGACACAGCTGCTCACAATAATTAGTTGTGCTTTTGGGTAAAGCCAATAAGATATTTATTTATGGGGTTATTTCTCCCAACACAGATATGCTTGGTAGCACATAAATCAGGTTACTTGCTTTCAGTGTTAAACTTGAAAAAAAACAAAATCAGGAAAACAACCTTTAAACTTGTCAGGCATTAGCTAATGTTTTCTTAGCATATATCAAACAACCAACAAGATCCACAAAGAAGGGAAAAACTGTTCTTTTCAGGTTAAATTCTTATATCTTTCTACATAGATTCAGAAGTGATTCTCTCCTAGCTCACAAGCAATTAGGTAAGGCTCAATTGCTAGCAGTTATCCAGCTGAAACCCCTTAGCTGGCTTGCTTCCTACTGCGTGGGTCAAATCCTGCTTCAGGAGCTTTCCTGAAGTAGATTAAAGAACAAGTTTGTATTTCTTTGTGATGGTTGCTGTACTTTATAACAGAAAATCACCAAAGGAGTTTGGACAGAGAGCAGTCCATATAAACACATTCTTCATCTGCAATCATTCCCCCTTCTTCAACAAGCATGGGTTCAATATCATGGATTGGCACAGATGAATCTCTCAATGGAGCACTTTCAGGAGAATACTTGTTTCCCTGCTGTCTTTCAAGGTTATAGCTAGGGCATAGATCAGTGTTCATACCTGAGCTTCCATTGCTGTTAGAGTTCATCTCTATGTAGCCTGGCCAGTATGTAGTCCAGTTCTTATGTCCAGCCTTCCAATCCAGATCCCTGGACACTGGATCTCTCTTCACATACCTTCTGGCACAGGTCTTAGGGTCCCTTCCACGTGCAGCCGTCTCCCTCACAGATAGCGTCTGGAGATTCCTAGCTCTGCAGCACCATTCCTCTGGCTTTCCCCAGTCCAATGGTGTATGCTGGCCCTTGGAATACCTCCCAGTATACGTATTGCTGGACTCTTCTAGACCTCTCAAAGGCTTTTCTCTTCTTTCTTCCAGAGGGTTTCTTTCCCTCTCTGTCCATCCGGTTTGGCTTCTGCTTCTGATGATCCTTCAGATGAAACTGATCAAGCTCAAGCTGATTCTCAGGATACTGAGGATGATTCTCTGTAGAATAAACTCTACCTTTATTCTGCTTAGATGAGTGCTCCTCCCTAACACAGCGCAGCTGTGCTGAATCAAGCCCTGCCCTTTGAGATGAGTGCTTAGGGATTACCTCATAGCCCTCCTGATTGAACACACGTTTCCCCACTTCAGCTCCTCTAATGGCTGTTGGAAACCTGGTGCATTCTGGGACTGGTAGTCTTTTATGGGAAAATTCTGTTTTCTTATTTCTACCAGAACTGACAGGTTGCTTGTTCAGAGTCACTTCACCTTTTCTATAGCTCCTTCCTGAGCTATGATAAGCTTCCTTATCACATACCCCCCTGCTTAAGTTATTACGGACTGGTTTAACTGGTGAAACTTCTTTCCTACAGTCCGTAATACCTACAAGAGTGTTCTCTTTTTGAAGCTCACTTACTTCCTGACTGGCTTCAGGGTCATTATTATTTACAGGCCTCTCCTTCCAAGACTTAAGTACATTAATATGGTAGGTCTGCCTACGCCCTCTTGCATTTTCTACCATATAAGATACTGGGCTCACTTGTTTAACAACCTTCCATGGCCCTTTCCACTGTACTTCAAATTTTGGGGTTCTACCTGCTACTTGAACGAAAACCTTTTCACCAATGCTTAATTGGCGGCTTTTGGCCTTCCTATCATACCACCCTTTCTGGCGAACTTGACTGTCCTGCAGGTTCCTCTCAGCAACCTGCGAGGTCCTTTTCAAACGTGCTCTCAAGTCACGTAGAAACTGTGGCACTTCCTGACTTCCTGGTTCAGGATCAATCCATTGTTCCCTCAAAATATCTAATAAACCCCGTGGAGCCCTACCATACATCAATTCATATGGAGTTACACCTAGGAACACCTGAATTCTTTCCCTGCAGGCATATAAGGCAAAGGGCAATAACATATCCCATTCTTTTACCTCTCCTGCTAACCCCCTTCTCAACATTTGTTTGAGAGTTTGGTTGAATCTCTCCACCAAACCGTTTGATTGTGGATGGTAGGCTGAGGTTTTCACGTGATGAATGCCAAAGGCATCCCAGACCTGGGCCAAATATTTGGATACAAAATTGGACCCTCGGTCAGTCAACACCTCTCTTGGAATCCCACGTCACAAAACAATTTTACTAGCTCTAAAGCTATTGTTTTTGCAGAAACATTCCTCAATGGTATGGCCCAGGGAAACCTTGTTGCCTGATCTACCATAACTAGGATGTATTGGAAACCTCGGGGCGTTTTGACTAATGGGCCTACAATATCCATGGCAATGCGACCAATTGGGTCTGTGATAATTGGCATGGGAATCAATGGCACCACCGGTGGGTGAGCCGCTGTAACTCGCTGACACGCTGGACATGCAGCACAAAACTGGGCAGTTTCTTTGAAGATACCTGGCCAGTAAAAACGCATAAGTATTTGATCCAGCGTTCCTTGCATCCCTTTACGACCTCCAACTGGATGATCATGTGCTAATCTAAGTACTAGCCCTTTGAAAGTTTTGGGTACCACCAATTGTTTACGTATGGTCCCATTTCTGGGGTCCTGACTCTCTCTATATAATATTTCATTATCTAGTCTGAATCTGGGCAACTCCTCCCTGACCTCATGAGCATACTTAAAAGCTCGGGTGAGAGCTTGATCAGCTCGCTGCTCTTGTGGAAAGTTAGGAAACTTTGCCACTAACTCAGCTGGCACCCAGGGTAAACTTTGACCAGCTAACATCTCAGCCCTACCCTGTGCTCTGCAAAGTCTCTTACACCACTTTTGTGCTTTCAACTTTCTTACTTTACCAGATGATGGGGTTATTAAATCATCATGAGAGGGTAAGTCTCCTAATAACTCTGCCTGCTCCCCCTCCTCCGTCTGCTGGCTCTCTACCTTAGCCTGCGAGCGGGTGGATACAAGGCCCCTCTTATTACCTATAGTTTGGCCTTCTGGAAGCTTAACCATCTTTTTAGCTAGGGACTGAGGACTTCCAAAGAAAGGCCCGGGAGCTATTTCCATTATTCCTTCTCCCTCTTTCTTTCCTAGCCCTTTCACTAGCCCCTGCTTAAATCTTGGCCAGTCTCTTCCTAGAACCAAATCAAAGGGTAGCCTAGGCACCACTGCTAACAGGACTTCCTCTTGTTCCCCCAGGCACTTAACCTTTAGCCTATAGGTGGGATATGATGTTGCAGCACCATGAATGCATCTGATGTGAACTTGGCTTTCAGGGGTTCTAGGCACAAATCCTTCTTGGGCCTCTATTCTCTTCCAAAGCCTTTTTGACATCATACTCTGGTCTGCCCCAGAGTCTAACAAAGCATTTGTGGTAATTCCTTGCACATCAACCATCAAAAGAAATCCTTCTTTGGGCTGTTTTAAATCCACACCCACTAAGCTAGTGTGTGTCTGGCATCTCTTTTCTAAATGTCCCCATTTTCCACACTTGAAACATTTCTTTCTATTCCACTGTGTCATCTGGTTTGATACAGTACATTCATTTTCAGAAACATTTTTAATTATTTTCTTTTCTGATACAGCACATCTTGCCTCAGCACCAATCTTCAGAGGGCCACCCATTCTATGGCAAGCCTGCGTGGCTTCCAAGAATCTCTCTGCTAGCATGGTTGCCTCTCCAAGATTTTGGCAATTTTGCTGTATAAGGAAAGTGTGCAAATCTTTAGGGACCGCAGACATAAATTGTTCAAGCATTATAATGTCTAATAACATTTCTACCGTCTTTTGCTCAGGCTCCAACCATTTTACAGCTAAACCTCTGATTCTCTGACTCAGAGCCCTGGGTGTTTCACCCACTCTCAATGTAACAGCTCTAAACATTCGCCTATACTCTGAAATAGACAACCCTAGGCGATCTCTAATAGCAGCCTTTACATCCTTATAATTCAAAGCCTGGGCTGCTGGCATTGCTCTGTAAGCTGCAAGCGCCTCTCCAGTTAATGAGGCTGCCAGCCTTACTGCCCACTGGGTCTCTGGCCATTCTAATGCTTGTGCCACTCTTTCAAAAGACTCTAGAAAATCATCAACATTATCATCTGGAGTTAGCTTCCCAAAACTAAATGCCCCAATCCCTTGATTGAGTCCCACACTGTCCACATGTGGTGTACCAGTATTTACTGCTGGTCTTGCATCTGTTCCACTTTGGTTCTGCAGCTGAACTAGGGCTTGCACCAGATCAAGCACTGGCCTCTGCTGTTCCATTAAGACTTTCATAGCAGTGTCCTGAGCCTGCTGTGCTAGTTCCTGTTGCCTGCTAAACTGGGCTGCCATCCAGCTAGCCATCTCCCTCAGATCCATCTTGATCCCTGCAAGAAACAAAGAAAAAAAACAAAGTGCACCACCTTCCAAACAGGTGTGGTTTTTTTCTACTTTTTTTTTTTTTTTTAATTACCCCTGTGCCTTACTCCCATCCACCACTAGACATGCCCAGGTACTTATTACCTTGTGTCAGTGATGAATCCAGCTCTGCACAGGGTCTTTTCCTCCTGGGACAGCTTCCTGGAACAACCACTTCTCCTCCAAAGTGCAGTTGAGGGAAAATCTTTTTTTCCAGCTTTAAACTTGAACTTTAGTTGTAATCCTCAGCAAGTAAATCCCCTTTGTGCAAAAGCAATCCGAAAAACTACGCCATTTGTCAGACGGCTGCCTGGGGTGAGAATCTTCACAGTCTTGGCAAGTGCATATATCTATATGATTTGGAAGGGATTGTGGGCAATGCAGTTCATTCACACCAGACACAGCTGCTCACAATAATTAGTTGTGCTTTTGGGTAAAGCCAATAAGATATTTATTTATGGGGTTATTTCTCCCAACACAGATATGCTTGGTAGCACATAAATCAGGTTACTTGCTTTCAGTGTTAAACTTGAAAAAAAACAAAATCAGGAAAACAACCTTTAAACTTGTCAGGCATTAGCTAATGTTTTCTTAGCATATATCAAACAACCAACAAGATCCACAAAGAAGGGAAAAACTGTTCTTTTCAGGTTAACTTCTTATATCTTTCTACATAGATTCAGAAGTGATTCTCTCCTAGCTCACAAGCAATTAGGTAAGGCTCAATTGCTAGCAGTTATCCAGCTGAAACCCCTTAGCTGGCTTGCTTCCTACTGCGTGGGTCAAATCCTGCTTCAGGAGCTTTCCTGAAGTAGATTAAAGAACAAGTTTATATTTCTTTGTGATGGTTGCTGTACTTTATAACAGAAAATCACCAAAGGAGTTTGGACAGAGAGCAGTCCATATAAACACATTCTTCATCTGCAATCATTCCCCCTTCTTCAGAAGCATGGGTTCAATATCATGGATTGGCACAGATGAATCTCTCAATGGAGCACTTTCAGGAGAATACTTGTTTCCCTGCTGTCTTTCAAGGTTATAGCTAGGGCATAGATCAGTGTTCATACCTGAGCTTCCATTGCTGTTAGAGTTCCTCTCTATATAGCCTGGCCAGTATGTAGTCCAGTTCTTATGTCCAGCCTTCTAATCCAGATCCCTGGACACTGGATCTCTCTTCACATACCTTCTGGCACAGGTCACAGGTAGCGTCTGGAGATTCCTAGCTCTGCAGCACCATTCCTCTGGCTTTCCCCAGTCCAATGGTGTATGCTGGCCCTTGGAATACCTCCCAGTATACGTACTGCTCTGGACTCTTCTAGACCTCTCAAAGGCTTTTCTCCTCTTTCTTCCAGAGGGTTTCTTTCCCTCTCTGTCCGTCCGGTTTGGCTTCTGCTTCTGATGATCCTCCTGATGATGAAGATGATCAAGCTCAAGCTGATCCTGGGGATACTGATTCTCTGTAGAATAAACTCTACCTTTATTCTGCTTAGATGAGTGTTCCTCCCTAATACAGCACAGCTGTGCTGAATCAGGCCCTGCCCTTTGAGATGAGTGCTTAGGGATTACCTCATAGCCCTCCTGATTGAACACACGTTTCCCCACTTCAGCTCCTCTAATGGCTGTTGGAAACCTGGTGCATTCTGGGACTGGTAGTCTTTTATGGGAAAATTCTGTTTTCTTATTTCTACCAGAACTGACAGGTTGCTTGTTCAGAGTCACTTCACCTTTTCTATAGCTCCTTCCTGAGCTATGATAAGCTTCCTTATCACACTAGCCAAGGGAGAGCCCTGGTTGACACCGGTCTCCAAGTGGAAATACCTATTGGATGCTATGGGAGAGTAGCCCCAAGGTCCGGATTAGCCCTTAAATATTTCATAGATGTGGGTGCGGGAGTAATTGATCCCGATTACAGGGGCAATATTAAAGTTCTGTTATTTAATTTTGGACAGAATGATTATCACGTGAAGACAGGAGACAGAATTGCTCAATTGATCTGTGAGACGCTGGGTTTTCCACCTGTGGAGGAGGTCACATCCCTGGAGAATTCTGAACGTGGAACCAAAGGCTTTGGTTCTACTGATGTCAAAGGGGTTAAAAGCCTAGCTGCCACCTGTGCCCGAGAGAGGGAGGTGAATGAAGAGGAAGGTTTGGGACCCCAGGTATCTGATTGTAAAGACAAATCTGAGCCCCAAATAGGTTAAGCCCTGACAGTGGTACAACAGGAAGAAATTAGGAAGTTGCTTAAAGAATTCCCAGATGTGTTGACACCCATACCTGGGGAGACACATTTGGTTGCCCATGAAATAATAACTCCACCTGGGAAATTAGTTCGTCAAAGGCCATACCGCTTGCCTGAAGCCAAGAGACAGGAAGTAGTGGCACAAGTCCATGGGATGTTGGACATGGGAGTAATAGAGGAGTCAAAGAGTCCCTGGAATAGCCCCATAGTCCTGGTGCCGAAGCCTGATGGATCTTTAAGATTTTGTATTGACTTCCGGCAGGTAAATGCCATATCAGTTTTTGATGCATATCCAATGCCAAGAATTGAAGAGCTGTTGGACCAGCTGGGACAGGCTCAATACTTAACCACCCTTGATATGACAAAAGGATATTGGCAAATGCCTCTCACCAGGGAGTCGAAGCCAAAGACTGCTTTCAGCACCCCCGTTGGCCTTTTCCAGTTCAAGAGGATGCCTTTCGGACTGCATGGAGCAGCGGCTACCTGCCAAAGGTTAGTGGATCAGGTACTTCGACCCCACCAAAATTATGCTTTTGCATATATGGATGATGTCATAATCCATAATAACACCTGGGCGGAGCATCTAAAGAGGATCAGGGCAGTCTTGTGCTCCATGAAGCATGCTGGAATCACTTTAAACCCGAAGAAGTGTGCCTTTGCAAATAGGGAGGTAAAATACCTGGGCCACCTAGTGGGAAGAGGAAAAATTAAACCTCTAATGAGTAAAGTAGATAGCATCAGGAATTTTCCTCCTCCAACAACAAAGAAACAACTAAGAAGTTTCTTAGGACTTATTGGATACTACCGCAGATTTATACCGCAATTTGCAGAGAAAAGTGCAATTTTCACGGATATGCTGCGGAAGAATTGTCCAAACCAGCTAAAGTGGACACCTGAAGCTGAAAAAGCGTTTTCAGTCTTAAAAGGAAAATTGTGTACAAGACCGGTACTGAAAGGGGTGGACTTCAAGAAACCCTTTCTGGTTCAAACGAATGCATCGGATGTAGGGCTAGGAGCGGTTCTATCCTAGTGTCATGAAGGGGAGGAGCATCCTGTGATGTACCTGAGCAGGAAGTTGTCACCAGCTGAACAAAAGTATTCCACAATAGAAAAAGAATGTTTAGCTATTAAATGGTCAGTGGAGGCGTTAAGGTTTTACCTTACAGGGAGAAAGTTCCAGTTGGTCACAGACCATACCCCACTTAAGTGGTTGCAGCAAATGAAGAACCACAATGCCAGGTTGACACGCTGGTACATGGCCTTACAGGCATTTGATTTTCAAGTTGAACATCGTGCTGGGACGTTACACAAGAATGCGGATGCCCTTTCCCGTATTACGGACTGTAGAGAAGTTTCACCAGTTAAACCAGTCCGTAATAACTTAAGCAGGGGGGTATGTGATAAGGAAGCTTATCATAGCTCAGGAAGGAGCTATAGAAAAGGTGAAGTGACTCTGAACAAGCAACCTGTCAGTTCTGGTAGAAATAAGAAAACAGAATTTTCCCATAAAAGACTACCAGTCCCAGAATGCACCAGGTTTCCAACAGCCATTAGAGGAGCTGAAGTGGGGAAATGTGTGTTCAATCAGGAGGGCTATGAGGTAATCCCTAAGCACTCATCTCAAAGGGCAGGGCCTGATTCAGCACAGCTGCGCTGTATTAGGGAGAAGCACTCATCTAAGCAGAATAAAGGTAGAGTTTATTCTACAGAGAATCAGTATCCCCAGGATCAGCTTGAGCTTGATCATCTTCATCATCAGGAGGATCATCAGAAGCAGAAGCCAAACCGGACGGACAGAGAGGGCAAGAAACCCTTTGGAAGAAAGAGGAGAAAAGCCTTTGAGAGGTCTAGAAGAGTCCAGAGCAGTACGTATACTGGGAGGCATTCCAAGGGCCAGCATACACCATTGGACTGGGAAAAGCCAGAGGAATGGTGCTGCAGAACTAGGAATCTCCAGACGGTACCTGTGAGAGAGACGACTGCACGTGGAAGGGACCCTAAGACCCGTGCCAGAAGGTATGTGAAGAGAGATCCAGTGTCCAGGGATCTGGATTGGAAGGCTGGACATAAGAACTGGACTACATACTGGCCAGGCTATATATAGAGGAACTCCTAACAGCAATGGAAGCTCAGGTATGAACACTGATCTATGCCCTAGCTATAACCTTGAAAGACAGCAGGGAAACAAATATTCTCCTGAAAGTGCTCCATTGGGAGATTCATCTATGCCAATCCATGACATTGAACCCATGCTTGTTGAAGAAGAGGGGGTGATAGCAGATGAAGAATCTGTTTACATGGACTGCTCTCTGTCTAAACTCCTTTGGTGATTTTCTGTTATAAAGTACAGCAACCATCACAAAGAAATACAAACTTGTTCTTTAATCTACTCAGAAAAGCTCCTGAGTAAGATTTCTAGCCACGCAGTAGAAAGCAAGCCAGCTAAGGGGTTTCAGCTGGATAACTGCTAGCAATTGAGCCTTACCTAATTGCTTGTGAGCTAGGAGAGAATCACTTCTGAATCTATGTGGGAAGATATAAGAAGTTAACCTGAAAAGAACAGTTTTTTTCTTTCTTTGTAGCTTTTGGTTTGTTGTTTGATACATGCTAAGAAAGTAACATAGTAACATAGTAAGTGACGGCAGATAAAGACCAGCATGGTCCATCTAGTCTGCCCAGCAAGATGGCAAGAGTAGGTGCACCTGTCGCTCTCTGCAGGCCACCCCTCCCCATGTTTTTGTTTCTGTTTAGGGGTGAACCCACCACTCCATGTAGGACACCCTTATTTGTTCAGATGCTAGATAGTTCAGAAGTTAGATGGTACTGTTTATTTTGCTTTTATCCTGTTGCTGTAAAGGGATCCACTGTGTTTGTCCCATGCCGTTTTGATTTCCATCACCGTGTTTGCCCTCACCACTTCCATCGGGAGGGCATTCCAAGCATCCACCACCCTTTCAGTGAAGAAATATTTCCTGACATTGCCTTTCAATTTACCACCTTGCAGCTTCATGTTATGCCCTCTAGTTTTACAGCTTCCCCGTCTTTGGAAGAGGTTTGTTTGTTCATCATTTCTCTTTAAGTATTTAAAGGTCTGAATCATATCTCCCCTGTCCCTCCTCTCCTCCAAAGTGTACATATTTAGGTCTTCAAGTCTCTCCTCATAAGGCTTCTGACGCAGGCTCCAAATCATTTTGGTCGCCTTTCTCTGAACAGTTTCCAGTCTTTTTACATCTTTTGCAAGATATGGCCTCCAAAACTGAACACAGTATTCCAAGTGAGGCCTCACCAGTGACTTGTACAGTGGCATAAGTACCTCTTCCTTTCTGCTGGTAATCCCTCTTTGAATGCAGCCCAACATTCTCCTGGCTTTTGCCACCGCCTTGTCGCACTGTTTTGCCACCTTGAGATCATCAGAGATAATCACACCAAGGTCTTTCTCCTGAACCGTGCATACCAACCTCTCACCCCCTATTGTGTACTTTTCCCTTGGATTTCTGCTACCCAAGTGCATGACACTGCACTTTTTCACATTAAATCGTAGTTGCCAAGCATTAGACCAGTCTTCCAGTTTTTGTAGATCTTTCCTCATGTTATCCACTCCCTCTGGGGAGTCCACTCTGTTGCAAATTTTTGTGTCATCTGCAAAAAGACAGACCTTTCCATTCAGTCCTTCAGCAATATCACTCACAAATATATTGAACAGTGCCGGGCCCAGGACTGAACCCTGAGGCACCCCGCTAATCACCTTCCTCTCATCCGAGTGAGCTCCATGTACCATCACCCTCTGTTGTCTGTCAGTCAACCAATTTCTAATCCAGTTTACTATCTTGGGACCCATCCCCAAGCTACTGAGTTTATTGACAAGCCTCCTATGAGGAACAGTATCAAAGGCTTTGCTGAAATCCAGATAGATGACATCCATTGCATGCCCCAGATCTAGTTCCTTGGTCACCCAATCAAAGAACTCAATCAGATTTGTTTGGCAAGACCGTCCTTCGGTAAAACCATGTATTAGCTAAGCCTACAGAAAAGACCAGTTTGTTAGCAACCAGGTCTTATTTCTTTTGCTTTGATTGCCTGACAAGTTCCAATGTTGTTTTCCTTATTTTGTTTTTCCAAGTTTAACACTGAAAGCAAGTAACCTGATTTATGTGCTACCAAGCATATCTGTGTTGGGAGACATAACCCCATAAATAAATATCTTATTGGCTTTACCCAAAAGCACAACTAAATTATTGTGAGCAGCTGTGTCTGGTGTGAATGGACTGCATTGACCACAATCCCTTGCAAATCATATTGACATATGCACTTGCCAAGACTGTGAACATTCTCACCCAGGCAGCCGTCTGACAAGTGTTGCCTCGTCAACCCCACATGCTCTATAAGCGCAATTTGGATCATATTTTGCGGTCTTTGACGACACAGTTGCAGGTTTGGGAGTCCCTTCCATTGTCTCTGTCTGGGAGAATTGCGGCGATACAGATGGTTATACTACCCCGTGTTTTGTACTGGTTACAGACTTTGCCCGTTTGGTTATTATGTTGGGACCTGCGTCGGGTGGAAGCCTTGCTCAAGGGGTTTCTTTGGAGAGGGAAGCGGGCTCGGATTCCGTGGGTCGGTTATTGGGGAAATGGAAGGCCGGGGGTATGGGATTGCCTGACTTGAAGATGTATGCTTTGGCGTGCCAAGCGCGACATCTGGGAGACTGGTTAGGTGGGACGGATGATTATACGGCTCGGGCTGTGGAGGAGTGTTTAGTGGCTCCGTGGACCTTGTTGGGGGTTCTGCATGGGAGATATAGCGATTTGCCAGAGGCGGTCCGGAGGAGCGCCTTGGTGGACTCGGTTCGACGGACTTGGCAACAGCTTAATAAATACTGGATGGCACCCTGGGATGTTTCCAGTTGGTTACCCCTTCGAGGGAACGCTCAGTTCCTCCCGCGGTCTGACTCGACGGTGTTTAGAGACTGGTGGGCACGTGGGATATGGACGGTGGGACACCTTGTAGAACCCTCGGGCTGCTGTAAATCTTTTTTGGCCCTGAGCCGGGAGTATGATCTGCCGACCAGGCACTGTTTTGCTTACATGCAAGTTTCTCATTACGTGGCCTCATTATCAAGGGAGGCGTTGCATACCGACCGTTCGGCCAAGATTTTGGAATTTTTTGGGATAGGGGAGGATGGCCCCCCGTCCATCTCCCAGTTGAAAAGACGGTTGGAGTGTTACCGGATACATCCCGACTATCGGGGGGTTGAGCTGGCTTGGGCTGATGAACTGGGCGGGGAGGTAGCTCCGGGGTTGGTCGGCAAGGCTTTGAAATGAATTGTTTGTGTGGCACAGGGGGCCCGTTGGAGGGAGCTTCAATTCAAGTGTGTGACTAGAGCTCATTTCTCCCCACGGCGGGCTTATCGTAGTCGGTTGGAGACGGATGGCAGGTGTCCTCGCTGTTCGGAACCCTTGGCGACTTTGCTGCACATATGGTGGGGTTGTCGTAGAGTGCGACCTTATTGGGCAAGGATACGGGAATATCTCAGTCAGTTGTTGCAGCAGCGGGTTCGATGGACTGGATTCTTTGTGGTCTTGGACCAGTTGGCCCCTCCCTGGCCTGCGAAGGCAGGGGAACGAATGCTCCTGCGTAAGGCCTTCTGGTGGGTAAAGGGCCGATTCTCCGGTTATGGAGAGAGCACCAGCCGCCCACCTTTAGCGAATGGCGGAATAGTTTTCACCACCTGATGTTGATGGAGCGCTGGCTCGCGAGGGGCAGTGTCAAGCGCTGGACAGTGTTCATGTCAATATGGGAACCTTATATTCAGCAACTAGGGGCTCGCTGCCGTAATGAAATCCTCCAGATGGGGAGCTGAATGGGGTAGGGGGTGGTAGGGTGAGTAGTTGGCGATCCCATTTTTTGTCCTTGCTCCTACTTGGCTGTTGATGGAGTGTGGAGGGGGGGGGGCGGAAGGGAGGGAGGGAGGGCGTGGGGGGGGGGAGGGGACAATATGATAAAAAGCCACCTGTTATATTTTTGTTGTTGCCTCCCGGAGGGGATAAGAGTACACCCCTCGTGGAAGGTTTGTTCACTGTACTTTGTTGTTGATATTTATTGGTGGATATAAATAAAGTATTTAAAAAAAAAAGTGTCACATGGCAGTTCTGAAAGACTGCATGATACAAGGAATGTCTGACAGGGTCAGTGCTGTATATAGTTATTGATTTGTTTAGATTTTGGTTCACTGTAGTCTAACCTCTCATCGGTAGGAGCTCTTAGCGGCTTTGACAAGAGGATACTGCAGGCAAAGGGGGACGGCCTCTCTCTATATGGTGTGACATCACTAGAAATTTGCATAAGTCAGTCTCCAACTGCTGGTGGATGGATACAACCCGTCTTTCTGGACTGGACTGGACTGGAGGGACTCCATGAAAGAAAATTAGCAGGTAAGGTCTAATTTCACCTTCTGTCTTGCTTTCACTCCCATAAACATCTGCTTCTCTTTCTAGCTGCTACTGCAAAATAGGACCTTGACTTCTCTCACACATCCACTGTCAGGCTGTCAGCAAAAGCTGTTCTCACTCTCAATATTTCTGAACTTCTCTCCAGGGGACTCCAATACCCCTATAAGCCCCTTTCTACAGTCCCTCCACCCCCCCCCCCCCCCCCATGCTTAGAATGTGCTTTGGACTGTGTGATTTGTTCTGGAAAAGGGAATAGAACCTACTGAGCAGAGCTACCTGTAGGCCAAATACCAATACTATGCAAAGAACCTCATTTGCATATAATTGAAACAAGATACCAAAGATTAGGGGTTTTGCCCAGTTCAGAGAACCCAAAGGGGAGGGGGACATTGGGGAATTACAATTTAGGGGTCACCAAGACTCAACCTGATGGAAAAGGCCATGATTGGATCTGACAACTGTGTTCACCCTGAGGTTAAAGGGACCTGAATTAGGGGTGCCTCAGGGAACAGAGAGACCAGATAGGAGTTCTCTGAAGCCTAGTTATACTTGTGGAGCTAACCAGAGTATCTGCAATGATGATCTGGGAGAGGATTCTATTAAAGGACATGCTGACTATGCTACTGGACCAAGGAGGAGGGAATGAATCAGTATCTTTAGGGCTGAAGTGTTTAGCGAGGAATAAGATCATGTCTTTAGGGCTGAAGTGTTTAGCGAGGAATAAGATTAAATCTGTCTACGAGCAACGGACATTTTCTTTACTGAGATTGAAACACCTGGGATAAAGGTGAGGTTACATTTAAAATGACCCCAAAATAGCGGCTAATGTTGTTCATAAGGATGAAATTGCTAATGCTGCACAGTGGAAAAAAATAACAGAACCTTATTCTTGGTAAACCAGAAGGCTTCCTATGTCAGTGGATTAAATTTAAGTTTATTATTGAGTCAAGCCAACTACTGATTTGTTTAAGGCAAGAATGAAGTGTATTCTGGAGTGAGAAGTCCCTTGAGAATCTGTATATTGTCTGTATAGAGATATGCCTAATTTCAAGACTCTCAAGAGAGTCAGAAGGGTGAGTGACCAGTTCAAATGCAGAACTCGGGTAGAAATGCATTAATAGAACATCTTTACAGGCATTAGGGTAGGTATGGATTTTGCTGTGCATTGATGGCAATGATGTTTTCATGCTATTAACTGATCTAAATCCAGACAGTTTGAGATGGAAGATGTTAGTGGTCTTGCAGAATTTGACCAGCTGTTTTGTTATGATCTTTTTCTGTCTGTTTAGCAACAAAAGGGTCAAAGTGTCTTCTGCAGCAGACTGGCTAACCTACTAAAGAGGGCTTTAAACTAGATTTGTTGGTGAAAAGTGAATAAAGTTTGCAGGTAAGTAAAAGCCCTCAGCTATTTCCAAAAAAAAGTCCACAAGTTTATACTCCAGTTCCCTCCAAGATCAGTTTCATCCCCTAGTCCCCCTCTTCAGTACCAACTTTTACCTTTAGTCTCTGTTATCCTTTCTTCCTTTCCTAAGATTTCCGAAGAGGAAACCTTTCATCTTCTTTTCTCCTCTAAACTTACTATCTGTTCCTCTGATCCTATAAGAACATAAGATATGCCATACTGGGTCAGACCAAGGTCCATCAAGCCCAGTATCCTGTTTCCAATAGTGGCCAATCTAGGTCATACGTACGTAGCAGTTTCCCCAAAAGACACAGGATCCACAATGCTTGTATTGGGTCAAGCAGTGATAACCTGGGTCCCTTCTTAATAATAGTTTATGGACCTTTCCTCTTGAACTTGTCCAAACCTTTTTTAAACCCAGCTACACTAACAGCCTTTACTACATCCTCCGGTAACAAATTCCAGACTTTGATTACACGTTGAGTGAAAAAATATTTTCTTTTATTAGTCTTAAATAGTTTACCCTGTAGTTTCATTGCATGTCCCCTAGTCTTTTTATATTCTGATAACATAAACAATCGATCTACGTTTACCCGTTCCACTCGGTTCATTAATTTATAGACTTCTATCATATCTCCCCTCAGCCATCTCTTTTCCAGGTTAAAGAACCCTAATCTTTTTAGCCTTTCTTCATAGGTGTATCCTTCCATCCCCTTTACCATTTTGGTGGCTCTTCTCTGAACCTTTTCTAATAACTCTATGTCCTTTTTAAGATACGGCGACCAGAATTGCACACAATATTCAAGGTGCGGTCTCACCACTGAACGATACAGAGGTATTATAATATCCTTTATTTTCCATTCCTTTCCTTATGATACCTAGCATTCTATTTGCTCTCTTGGCTGCCGCTGCACACTGGGCGGAGGGTTTTAACATGTTATCCATTATGACGCCTAAATCTTTTTCCTGGGTGGTGGTTCCTAATGTAGAACCTTGCATCGTATAGCCATAGTTTGGGTTGTTCTTCCCTAGGTGCATAACTTTGCACTTGTCCACATTAAATTTCATCTGCTATTTTGATGCCCAGTCTTCCAATTTATCAAGATCCTCTTGCAATTTTCCACAAACCTCTTGGGTTTTAACAACTTTAAATAGATTTGTGTCATCTGAAAATTTGATAACCTCACTCGTTATTCCCTTTTCCAGGTCATTTATGAATATGTCAAAAAGCAGCGGACCCAGCACAGATCCCTGGGGTACACCACTATTCACCTTTCTCCATTGGGCATTTAGCCCTACCCTCTGCTTTCTATCTTTTAACCAGTTCCTGATCCACGATAGTACACTGCCTCCTATCCCATGACTCTTTAGTTTTGCCAAAAGTCTCTGATGTGGGACCTTGTCAAATGCTTTCTGAAAGTCCAAATACACTATATCAACTGACTCACCTATGTCTACCTGATTTCACTCCTTCAAAAAAGCATAACAGATTAGTAAGAAAAGATCTTCCTTGTCTAAAGCCATGTTGGCTGTCTCCCATTTAGCCATGACTATCTACATGGTAGAAATCATCATAAAGAACAAAATTGCTGAACATTTTTCCTGGTACTGACATCAGGCTCACTGGTCTGTAGTTTCCCGGATCACCCAGGAACCCTTTTTAAAAATTGGTGTTACGTTCGCCATCCTCCAATCTTCAGGTATTACAGATAATTTTAATGATAGTTCACAGATTACTAATAGCAGGTCTGCAATCTCATATTTCAGTTCTTTCAACACCCTTGGATGTATATCAACTGGCCCAGGTGATTTGCTACTCTTCAGTTTATCTATCCAGAGGGTCGCCATGAGTCGACTCTGACTCGACGGCACTTAACAACAACAACATCTTCCCGATGTATTGATATTTCCTTCAATTCTTCCGCACCTTTAAATAACACTTCAGTCATGGGTAACATTCCTACATCTTCCTCATTAAAGACTGAAGCAAAGAATTCATTCAGTCTCTCTGCTATCGCCTTGTCGCCTCTTAGTGCCCCTTTAACCCCTCTATCATCTAATGGAACAACTGACTTTTTCACAGGTTTTTTGCTATGAATGTACTTGAAAAAGTCTTTATTACACATTTTTGCTTCCACAGCAAGCTTCTTCTCAAATTCTCCCTTTGCCTGCCTTATCAATGCCTTGCATTTAACTTGCCAGTGCTTGTGCTGTTTCCAGGTTTCATCGTTTGGCTCTTTTTTCCATTTCCTGAAAGATGCTTTTTTGGCAACAACAGCCTCTCTGACCTCAGCTTTAAACCATGCTGGCAGTTTTTTGGACTTCCACTTTTCTTAAAGTGTGGAATACAGCTGGTCTGGGCTTCCAAGATAGTATTTTTCAACGACACCCAAGCTTGATGTAAGTCTTTAATCTTTGCAACTGCTCCTTTTAGTGTTTTCTTAACTGTTTTCCTCATTTTATCATAGTCTCCCTTTCAAAAGTTAAAAGGTAGTACTGTGGATTTCCTTACTATCCCTCCTCCACTAATTAAATCAAACGCGATCATGCTATGATCACTATTGCCAAGTGGCCTGAAGACCCTTATCTCTTGCACCAGATCTGGTGTTCCACAACAGAGGTTCCCAATGTTGGTCCTCGGGGAACCCCAGGCCAGTCAGGTTTTTAGAGTACCCAGAATGAATATGCATGAGATAGATCTGCATACAATGGAAGCAGTACATGTAGATCTATCTTATGCATATTCATTGTGGGTACTCTGAAAACCTGACTGGCCTGGGGTTCCCCGAGGACTGGGTTGGGAACCACTGCACTAAGGACTAGGTCCAGTATGGCTTCCCCTCTGGTTGGTTCATGAACCAGCTACTCCAAGAAGCAGTCGTTTATTCATCTAGGAACTTCAACTCCCTAGAATGTCCAGCCGTGACACTGACCCAGTCGATACTGGGGTAATTGAAATCACCCATCATTATTACCCTGCTGTAACTTTTGTTAGCTTTCTTGATTTCTTTGAGCATTTCATCATCCATTTGTTCATTCTGACCAGGTGGTCGATAGTATACCCCCACAGCCATCGCCTTCCCCTTTTTACATCGAATTTCAATCAATAGAGATTATACAGAAAATTTTGTTTCCTGCAAAACTTTAATCCTTTCTGACTCAATGCCCTCTGTAACATAGAGCACAACCCCTCCACCAATTTGATCAGCTCTATCATTACGATATAGTTTGTACCCAGGTATCACAGTGTCCCACTGGTTGTCCTCCTTCCACCATGTTTCTGAGATTCCAATCATATCTAACCTCTCATTTAGTGCTATATATTCTAACTCTCCCATCTTATTTTTTAGACTTCTAGCATTTGGATACAAGCATTTTAGAGACTGTATTTTATTCATATTAATCTGGCTATTGGTAGGCATGGGTAATTTGGGATCTTTAAGCTCTGTCTGCTCCATACTCGAGGGCATTTGGGCTACTTTACTCTTTTTTGGAACCTCTCTGCTTTTGGTAGTATCCTTCAAAGATACATTCTTCCGAACCATCCGTTCTTATGCGACTGTCGGCTTTCCCCTATTATCTAGTTTAAAAGCTGCTCTATCTCCTTTTTAAAGGTTAATGCCAGCAGCCTGGTTCCATCCCGGTTAAGGTGAAGCCCATTCCTTCGGAAGAGCCCCTCCTTTCCCCAGAATGTTCCCCAGTTCCTAACAAATCCAAAACTCTCATCCTTGCACCATTGTCTCATCCACGCATTGAGACTCCGGAGCTCTGCCTGCCTTTTGGGTCCTGCGCGTGGAACGGGAAGCATTTCGGAGAATGCTACCCTGGAAGTTCTGGATTTCAACTTCCTACCTAAAAGCCTAAATTTAGCCTCCAGAACCTCCCTACCACATTTTCCTATGTCATTGGTACCGACATGTGTTGTAGCCCTTTTGGGGTAGGCCCTGGATTCCAACCTGGATTCTTAGGCTTTACCTAGCCCTTCTAACAGGAAGGAAAAAACAAGACACATACACAGAAAATCAATTATAATAATTCCAGAGCTCTAGAAGGAAGATCGATGGGGGTCCAAAAACATGGCTCCTCCCTAACTATCTTCAAAAATCTTCTGCCAGAGATCTGCCTTTTATTAAGAAGTATCAGCTGACATAGTTAATTTTTGATTAACATCGGATGATATTATTCATGTTACAAAATCACAGATCTGGAATAAAATCTGCTTACAGAGTTAATTTTCTGCTGATGCTTTGCAAAAATACATATAAAACGGAAGGTACAAGGCCATGATTATAATTACCAAGTGACAGTAGGTGTCGCTGTGACTCCTTCATTATACAGAAGCTGATTAGTTACACTATAAGTTCTATCTAAATTCTATTAATTTCCCAAGCTTTATTTAATTTCCAGTTATATGTTGACCTAAGGTCTCTGATTCACGGAAAGCTTATGCAATAATGCTGATGTTAGTTGTTGTCCAATTTTCAACCTATCATCTGCCACAAAAAAGAGGCAGCACTGTCTGGAATGCAGAAACTACCATTTGCACCAGTAACTATGTACATAACTTTATTTGCTAGTCTCTGTTACAACTACCTGTCAGCAATTTCTCACAAAGAGAGAAAAAGACAGAAGCTTCTATCTAAAAATGTATGTTTCAGTCAAGCCTATTTTATTTATTTATTTTTTATTTATTTATTTGCAGACTTTTTTATACCGCGCTATTCGACATCCCCCTCACTTGGTTTGCAGCTTGTCATGCTGTGAGGGATTGTGTGCATCAGTGATGCTGAGAGCTAAACTATCGGTAGTTTAACTACTGGCAGGGTCTCCCAAGATGGACAGGTCTCAGCTGAGATGCCAGACCAAGACAAACCACCCATCTGGGCAGCAGCAGAATGGGATAGTGTTGACGGCGGAGGATCACATTTCTGTGACAACTGCAACAACACCAAACAAACTGCGCGGAAGAAAGGCCCGGCAATCTATTTCTGTATCTTGCCATGAAAACCCAATGGATAGTTAAAACAAAACAAATTGTGCTGTAGTGCTGGAAGATGAGACCCCCAGGTTGGAAGGCACTCAACTAGCTACTGGGGAAGAGCTGAAGACTTTTCAGAGTAAAGCCAGCATTTATGATGTGGTTGGATCAAAGCCCTCGGGACGTCTGACTGCTGATATAGCTGCGCATGAAATGAGAGTCAGAAGCTGTAAAGATGTCTTACACATTGGAACATGGAACGTATGAAGCATGAACCAAGGGAAGTTGGAGGTGGTCAAGAATGAAATGGAACGTGTACAACTTGATCTGTTGGGTGTCAGCGAACTGAAATGGACTGGCATGGGGCACTTTGCATCAGATGATCACATGGTCTACTATGCTGGAAATGAAAGACAAAGAAGAAATGGTGTTGCATTTATAATAAAGAAGAAACTTGCAAGAACTGTAATGAAATACAATGCAGTCAGCGAACGCTTAATCTCTATTCGTCTACGAGGAATGCCTATCAACACAACTATAATTCAAGTATATGCCCCAAGAACAGCTGCAGAAGAGAATGAAATTGAAGAGTTCTATGAACAAGTACAAGCTGAAATTGACAGAACATGCAAACAGGATATCATGATAGTCATGGGTGATTGGAATGCAAAGGTTGGCAACAAAGAAGAAGACAAAGTAGTTGGAAAATATGGACTTGGCAACAAAAATGAAGCTGGAGAAAGACTGATAGAATTCTGCAAGACCAACGATCTATTCATCTCGAACACCACCTTCCAGCAACACAAGCGGCGACTGTACACATGGACTTCACCCAATGGATTGTATAAAAATCAAATTGACTACATCTGTGGAAGTCAACGATGGAAAAGCTCTATAACATCAACAAAGACAAAACCTGGAGCTGACTGTGGTACAGATCATCAAGTACTAGTATGCATACTCAAGCTATAACTGAAAAAGAGCAAACCACTCATGAATGCAGCAAAATATGGCCTTGAGAATATACCACTGGAATTTAAAGACTGCCTGCAAAATCGATTTGCTGCTTTAGATACAAATGATAGAGTTCCAGAAGAGTTATGGAATGACATCAAGAAGGTTGTGTTGGAAGAAAGCGAGAAGTCTCTACAAAAGGTAAAAAAGAAAAAACGGCCAAAATGGATGACGGAAGAAACTCTGAAAATTGCCCAGAAACGCAGAGAAGCTAAAGCCAGAGGAGAAAGAAAGACAATCACAGAACTCAGAGATTTCCAATGTGCAGCAAGACAGGACAAGGAAAAGTACTACAATGACGCATGCAAGGAAATAGAAGCAGAAACTATTAGAGGAAGAACAAGATCAGCTTTCCTAAAGCTACGAGAGTTAAAGAAAAAGTTCCAGCCTCGAATTGGAATGTTACAATATGCTCAAGGTTCTATTTTGAATGATGCTGAGAAGATCAAGAAAAGATGGAAGGGATATACAGAGTTTTTATATGATAAAGATCAAGTGGACCAACAGCCGTTTCAACCTGTACCTTATGATCTTGAACCATTTGTGATGAAAGAAGAAGTTGAAGCAGCATTGAAAGCCTTATCAAAGAACAAAGCACCAGGCATTGATTGCATTCCCAAAGAAGTATTACAGCAATCTGATGCAGCTGTTACCGTACTTACAAGGCTCTGCCAAGAAATATGGAAGACAGCATCATGGCCAACTGACTGGAAAAGATCTGTGTTTATACCAATACTAAAGAAAGGTGATCCAACTGACTGTGGAAATTATCGCACAATCGCTCTGATCCCACATGCCAGCAAGATTCTACTGAAGATTATTCAAAAGAGACTACAATCATACCTGGAACAAGAACTACCTGAAGTGCAAGCAGGGTTCAGAAAAGGGCGAGGAACGAGAGACATCATTGCGGATGTGAGATGGATCCTTGAAAAGACTAAAGAATACCAAAAGGATATCTATTTGTGCTTTATCGACTATAGCAAAGCTTTTGACTGTGTAAACCATGAAAAACTCTGGGCTACATTAAGAAGCATGTGTATACCAGAACACCTGATCGTTCTCTTGCACAATCTGTACATTGATCAAGAAGCAACAGTTCGAACAGAACAAGGAGAAACAGAATGGTTTAAAATAAGCAAAGGTGTAAGACAAGGCTGCATACTGTCCCCCTACCTGTTTAATTTATATGCAGAACAAATCATCAGAGAAGCTTGATTGTATGAAGACAACAGAGGTGTGAAGATTGGTGGAAGACTCATCAACAACCTTCGCTATGCTGATGATACCACATTACTGGCGGAAAGTGAAGATGATCTGAAACATTTGCTTCTCACAATCAAAGAACATAGTCTCAAAATGGGCCTGCACCTTAATGTAAAGAAGACAAAGATCATGACAACTGGCATAATCAACAGGTTCATCATCGAAGGAGAAGAAATAGAAATCGTGAATAACTTTAACCTACTTGGATCAACTATCAATAAAGAAGCAACAAGCAGTCAAGAAATCAGACGACGCATTGCTCTTGGCAGAATGGCTATGAAAGACCTAGATAAGATTCTCAAGAGCAGAGATGTCTCTCTCCATACAAAGATTCGACTTGTTCAAGCCATGGTATTTTCAATAACATCATATGGATGTGAAAGCTGGACAGTGAAAAAGATAGACAGGAAGAAAATTGATGCCTTTGAATTATGGTGCTGGCGGCGAATACTGTGTATACCATGGACTGCCCGAAGAACAAACCAGTCTGTACTAGAGGAGATCAAACCTAAGCTTTCTTTAGAAGCTCAGATGACAAGACTTTGACTTTCATACTTTGGACACATCATGCGGAGAGAGAGATCATTAGAGAAGGACATCATGCTTGGCAAGATATAAGGTCAACGCAAAAGAGGAAGGCCAGCAATGAGATGGATCGATACAATAACAGCAGCTACGGGTACCAGTCTGTCAACAATAAGCCGCCTGACTGAAGACCGAACACAATTTAGGATAGCTATCAAGAGGGTCGCCATGAGTCGACTCCGACTCGACGGCACTTAACAACAACAACATTCGACATCAGTGCGATTTACATGAAACAGAAACTTATATGGTGCAGGGGACTGTTCCGTATATTTACAATAAACAGGTGCTTAAAATTTGGATAAACTGGGGTAACTATTTACATATAGGCTTCATTAATTATAATAAGCATATATATTTTCACCTATAGCTACCTTTATAGTCCTTTTTCTTCATTGTTTATACTTGAATCACTGTCTGTGCCTATATCCAGAGTACAATAAACAAATTCATCACTGTCCACCTCCAGATCCAAATTGCCATAGACAGGATGATCTATATTCGTATAAGTTACCTTATCACACAAAAGCTCATCAGTCTCTGCTAGTCTCTAACCTTGTTCTAGGGCCTTGGTCAGTTCTTCCTTTTCCACAACATGTACCAAGACAGTAGACTCCTCCCCAGCACTATCTAAGACCTTATCTAGGTGGCGCGTGAGGTCCGCTACCTTCGCACCAGGCAGCCATGTTACCAGGCAATCCTCACTTAATAAAAGAGGGCTGTCACACAGTACCCTGTCCTGTGCTTCTGAGGTAAACTGTGACCAACTTCCTGGGTGATTAACAGTCCTTGCTTGGATAGAAGGAGTCTTTCAAAATGGCCTTTTGACCTGCCACCTGGAGTTAACACCTAATGAAAATGTTTCACAGGTCTCTTGCCCCCTAGGTAGAAGGCCTCTTTGTAAAGGTCTCTAGAAGACTTTATTTGTTGCTCAAAGAATACTGACCCTCTTTTGCCTTTTATGCTAAGCTATATTCTGATTTGATTTAAATTAAAGCTCTTTGCTGCTGCTAGGCTCTGACTTATTATGAAATTTAAACTAGAAGCTCTCTGCTGGGTTCTAAATTTAACCAGAAAGCTCTCTTCTGTGTTTTAAATTTAAACTAAAAGTACTTTGCTGATACTAATCCCTGAGTGAGTATCAAATTTAAACTTGAAGCTCTCTGCTGGGTATGAAATCTAACCAGAAAGCTCTCTTCTGTGTTTTAAATTTAAGCTTAAACTGCTGCTACTAGGCCCTGACTGATTTAACAAATGCACTGGGTTCACAGATTAATCAGCTTTAATCCAAAGAAATCCCTTCAGAAAAATTCCCAGAAGTATATACTCACAATTGCAGATCTCTCTCCAGAAGTAGCAGTCCCCTTTTCTAGTCCTTCAAGGCATTGAATATCTGCGGTCACCGCACAGTCTCTGATGCTGAGGGGTTAACCAGGTAGCGGCAATATTGCACCACTACCCCATTAGCTCCCGCGGGTAAAACTAGGCCAGCTTTTGCTTTGCTTAGTTTTACTCGCAGGTCACTAATCGGAAAGCGGTGCAATATCGCTGCTATCTGGTTAGCGACTGCCCACGACATGCCCCTATTCTATCCGCTTAGCATTACGGTGTATAGCAGCGTTAGTTGAGGATAATCGTGTTAGTGCCATTGAATATCACATTCAGCGGCATTTACGCGGTTACAGGTCAGTAAACCATATAAATGCCTTTAGAATATCGGGCCCTGTGCTTTTTTAGCTGTTACCATGTAGGGCCTCACCCTTTTTATCACTGTAAAGTAACATCATGATGTTTTTTTGAATGCTGGTATACCAAATTTCTGAATAAATAAAAATAAATGGATGCAGATGTGATAAAAGCAGGTAGCATAGCTGGATTTAAAAAAGGGGGGGGGTGTCACATGATGAGGTTTGCCTGAGTGGACATCTTGGGCTTTGCTCCTCTCCTCTTCTCTCATTCCCCCCCCCCCCCCCCCCCACAACAGCAGGTGAAGTCTACCTAAGCCTCATTAATAAGCACTGTAAAGGAGTAATACATTGCAGGAGTGCTGAATGTAAGTGGGATGCTAGCAAAAACTCCCAAGGATGGGCAAAAGAAAGAGAAAGAAGGCAAGATAGTAATGGTGGAAGGAGTGCAGATGATAACACGCTGCAGGAAGAAACCATGAGCTCACTCAGAATAAAACTTCTCTATTGGATGATAAGCTATTGAGATTGCAGGTCTCTGTCAATGATATCAAAAGCAGCCTGGAGCTGCAAACGGCCAAGCCAGGACAGTTCAGCAGGAGAAGAGAGCAGAGCACATGGAGACTCAAGTGCTGCTCATAGAACAAGGCCACAAGGCACTGAAGAATAAAATTGATGACTCCGGAGAACAGAAAGCAGACAAAACAATATTCGATCAGTAGGTCTCCCTGAGTCAGTTAAAGAGAATGAGCTCTGGGACTTAATGGAGAACTGCCTGCTGTGGACACTGGGCCTGTCCTGCTATGTTGGTTGAAAGAGTGCACTGGGTGGGCCCGCAAAGAGAGGAGGTGGGAAGACCAGGACCAGTGATTGCAAGGGTACTCAACATTGCTGAAAAACACAAGCTTATGGGACTGTATTGCACAAAATGGTGTCTAGACAAGGGGAGCAAAATACTACTGTTCAATGATTATTCAGCGATTGTTGCACAGAGAAGAAAGGCAATGGTGCCGTACTGCTCTTCACAGCATCAATAGGAGCATTCTGTTTGTGCTGCTGTTCTCAGCAAGGGTTTGGGTCACCCATGAAAATAAAACCCAGATGTTTGAAATGGTGAGCACCCTCAAGGGATTTATGGACTGGCTATCCAAAGAGTGAGTCACGGACTGTTCAGGGCTTGACTTTGTAGCGCATGCACATAATTCATAAAAGTTAGTTCAACTATTTATTTTATTTAACTGTATTTACTTGTACTTGTACTTAATTGTACTTGTACTTGTACTTAATTCCCCCACCCCCTATGTAACACCGCTTTGACCCGGTGAAAAGCGGTATATAAATACAGCTAAATAAATAAATAAATAAATATATATACCGCCTTTCACCAGGTACAGGCAGTTTACATGGAACAAGAGGGAAAATACATTGTAACAACATTGTAAACTATATACAACATGCAGTTGATACAAGAGAGTTTGTAAGTATATACAGTCTTATACTATGCACACTATTCAGACTTAGACTATGGCCCTCATTCTCGAATGCAGGTTGCAGGGCTGCATGTCCCACTAGGACATGCAGCCCCGTAATCCACCTAGACCCTATTCCCACCTCAGAGGTAGTATAAGTAGCATTTTGTGGCCGATCGTGGCAGGGGAGCCACCCCCAGGGCTAGGGCCGGGGTCCTTGCCACCCAATCCAGGCTGCGGGAGGCCAGCCTTGGGTCAGGTGACAGGGAAAAGAGGGGCCAAGAACACAGATGTCTGGGGTGCCAGCAGAGAGGACATCCCCGCAGGCGGAGGGGGCATGCCGGGCCATCCTCGGGCCCAATTCCGGCTCCCACAGACCAGAATCAGGTCCTAACGTCGTCTTCAGCAGGGACATCTGGACGATGCAGACGTCCACCTCCCGGAATGGGTCTCCACATGTACAGTAGGTGCAGTCAGCTGGTTTATGTTATGGGGGTGAAGTCCTTGGTGAATAGGTGTGTCTTCAGATGTTTTCTGAAAAATCTTGAGGTCTGTGATGTTCCTGATCTGGTCTTGGAGAGTGTTCTATATAGTGGGTGCATACAGTTGGAAGGCTCGTTTACATGCTTTTTGGTTAGATTTCATTCTGAAGTGGGTGATGACCAGGGTAGTCATAGTGGAGGTTTGTCTGGATCTGAGTTCCTTGGCGGTCTGAAGAAGCGTGCATAGGTGCATGGGGGGATTGGAGTGAATTGCTTTGTGGGTTAGGATGAGAGTTTTGAATTTTATTTGGCTTTGTAGTGGGAGCCAGTGGAACTATTTGAGTATAGGGGTGATATGTTCATGTCTTGTCGCTACTTGTAGGGCTCTTGCAGTTGAGTAGAGAGCCATTTGCAATGGGAGGAGTGTGGATCATGGGAGACCTTAGTATATAGCGTTGCAGAAATCCAGGTGGAGTATTATAGATCCTTGTAGTACAGTCCGGAAATCTGTTGGTTCAAGGAGTGGTCGTAGGCGTTGTAGTGTTTCGTTTTGAAGTAAATTATCTTGTTGATTTTATTTCATTTATTTATTGATATATTTATTTAACTTATTTATTTACATTAAACAAACCATTTTACAGAGAACATGAGATAACTATGTACAGTTACAGAAAAAAACATTCAACTATATGCAATGTATCGTGCCTCTGGATAATTAGGAGGATATCAACAACTATATACATGTGGGTTGCATCCAGACAGGGTGAACAATTGTGCATCATTCATTGTTGCTAAAGTGTTCAACAAAGAGAAGTGTTTTTAGCTGTTTCCAGAATGTCTGGAGGTCTTTTATTGATCTGTTGGTGTTTGGCAGAGAGTTCTGTAGTGTTGGAGCAGTATAAGTAAAGGCTCTGCTACTGGTTATTTGCTTTGCTTTACGGATTGTGGACGGAATGGCAGGTATGTTCTGGTTGTTCTTTCTTCTGTTCCTAGAATCTGTTTGTGTGTGAATTCTAGATGAGAGGAAGGAGGGTGAGATGTTTTTGAGTAGTTTGAACATGGTGATTATTGTTTTATATTTTATTCTGCTCATTATCGAGAGCCAATGTAGATTCTTAAGAACAGGTGTGATATGTTCTGTGAGGCGAGTTTTGGAAATAATTCTAACGGTCACATTTTGGGCTACTGTAAGGTATTGATGGTCTTTTTAGGGAGGCTTTGCAGTAAGCTGTTAGAAAAGTTCCAGTTTGGGGTATTGATAAAGTGTTGATAAAGGGTGATCCCTAGGTACCGTATTTCAGTCTTGGTTTTGATTGTTGTGTTGTTCAGTGTTATAGCAAGGGGGACGACGACAAAGGTGATAGTTGGCTTTGTAGCAATAAGATGTTTGCACTTGACTACAATGGGCGCTACACCTAGATTGGCACGCATCATAGAACAATATGCAACATTTCTGAGTATAAGGTCAGTGCTCTGCATGCACTGCGAGTAATATGTGGGGGGGACTTGTTGGGGCCACCCATCACATACAGGGGAAGCCACAGGCAATGCACCACTGATATCATTTTTAATAGCCAATATTTTTCTGTTGTATTTCAAAAGGGCATTTTTTTATGTTCTTAGACAAAGCTTTTTTTCTGCTGCTAGAGCTCTTTTTCTTCTCATCTAGCCTACAAGTTCAAAGAAGTAAGCAAGTCACTGACCTCCTCAGATCCCTCCCTTCCCACCCCAGCTCCTACCCATCCCACGTGAGAATTCTTTCTATATAGGGCAACTCCCCATTTATCTTGTTGACTTAGACAACAGATTTTTTTATTGGTTGGTAGGAAAATCTACGAAGCAAATATATCCACATTTGGATATCTACTAAAAGTAAATAATTTGATATTCTTGAATGATCTTTGATTAGGTAATTTTGCAAAGGGAACACAGTAATCTATATACCTCAGCTAGATAAGATCAGAATTTACTAGTATAAAGTAATAACTGTTTAGCAGGCTAGCAGGGCTACACACAGGAATACAGAACAGCACATTACAACACACATAAAAGAGGTAAGCTGCTTTTTTCCTTAAAGGACAGCTGAGGAAAAGTTAGAGTCTTTGGTAGGTCTTTCTCATTTATTCAACAGTTGCCAAAGCTCCACCAACTTGATCGATGGCTAGGAAAAATTGAAATGCCAAAACTGTTGCCCCCGTTAGTTTTTGCCTCTGACCTGACAGACAGCTCAATGCCAGTTGAGGCATGTGCATGATGCCTGCAAGTTGAAGCCCTCATGACACAAGTGGAGGAGCTCAGAGAAGAGTTGGTGAGGCTGAGAAGTTTTTGAGACAGCGAGAAGTACATAGATTTCAGTAAAACCTTTGACATCATTCCACATATGCAACTTATAAATAAATTGAGCACCCTAGAGATGGATTCTGCAGTGACTTCATTAGAAATTGGTTGAGTGGGAGGCGGAAAAGGGTACAGGTAAATAGAGCTCACTCTGAGGAGACAGATGATACTAGTGGTGTGCCTCAGGGATCTGTCCTTGGTTCAATTTTTTTAAACAGTGATATTGCAGAAGGTCTGTTGGGTAAGGTTTGCCTCTTTGCAGATTATAGCAAAATCTGCAACAGAGTTGACAACTAGGAAGAAGTAGAAAACATGAGGAGGGCCTACTCCTTTTCTCTCTATATAACCAATCCATTGGTGTATTCATCTCCTCCCATGGTTGTCAATACCATTTTTATGCTGATGACTCTCAGATCTACCTCTCTATACTGAAATATCTCCAGCAATCCAGGCCCGGATCTCTGCCTGACTATCTGACATTGCTGCCTGAATTTCTCACCGCCATTTGAAATTAAATATGGTAAAACCAAGCTTCTTATTTTTCCCTCTAAACCCATCTCCCCCTTTCCTCAATCTCTCTGGATAACACTTTACTACTCCCTGTTTCCTTGGCTTACAACCTTGGGATGATCTTTGATTCCTCCCTCTCTTCCACACACATCTAACTGATAGCTAAAACCTCTCATTTCTTTTTCGTTAACATCAACAAAATTCACCCCTTCCTTTCTGAATACACTAAGACACTTATACACTCCTTAGTCACCTCCCATCTAGACTATTGCAACCTCCTCCTTGCTGGTCTCCCTCTGAATCATCTCTCTCCCCTTCAATCTGTTCAAAACTCAGCTGTGCAGCTAATCTTCCATCAGCCTCGATATGCTCTGCCTGTGCCCTTCTCTTCCACTGCCAACTTCAGACTTCGATCTTTTCACCTTGGTGCTCCTTATGCCTGGAACAAGCTATTTGTATCTGTATATCAGGCTTCATCTCTGGCCCTTTTCAAATCCAGGCTGAAAGCTCATTTCTTGAAGGCTGCGTTTGGATCCTGATCCACTTAATCTCCTTTGTGTTTCCTTACCATACCCCTAGATGTATCCTTGTCCTCAGCTGTTGTGTTATCTGTCTTGGTAGATTGTAAGCTCTGATGAGCAGGGACAGTCTTTTACATGTGTCTGTACACCTCTGAGTGCTAAACAAATGATCAATAGTAGTAGCAGTAGTAGTAGTAAGAATGATGGACTGACCATCTTCATAATTCAAGAGTTAGCCACATTGTCATGGTGAAATTAATATACTCTATCAAACCAGGATGACACATGTATGATTTTCTCCCAGTTGGTGAGAGGTCTTACGTGTGCACTAGGTGCAAGGAGCTCTTTGCACCTAGTCCGTTCTCTAGAGGCTAGAGTAGCAGACTTGGAAAACAAGAAAGACAGAGAGGTACATAGATGAGACCTACAGGGATATAGTCCTGAAGTCCCACCTCCAGTCTGGCAGCATCCCTGTTGCTAAGGAGGAGAGAGATCACGTGACAGGAGAGCATCACCCTGGTGTGGAAGGAAGTGATCCTGTAATTAGGACCTGTCCTCCAGGTGATGTAAAACCCTCTCGCACCGAGGAAGTTTCTCCAGGGCCATGTGCCCATGAAGGAAGGGTTAGGACAGCCATTATAGTTGGTGATTCGATCATTAGGCATATAGATAGCTGGGTGGCTGGTGGACGTGAGGATCACCTGGTAACATGCCTGCCTGGTGCGAAGGTAGCGGATCTCACGCACCACCTAGATAAGGTCTTGGAGAGTGCTGGGGAGGAGTCTGCTGTCTTGGTACATGTCGGTACCAATGACATAGGAAAATGTGGTAGGGAGGTTCTGAAGGCAAAATTTAGGCTTTAGGTAGGAAGTTGAAATCCAGAACTTCCAGGGTAGCATTCTCCGAAATGCTTCCCGTTCCACACGCAGGACCCAAAAGGCAGGCAGAGCTCTGGAGTCTCAATGCATGGATGAGACAATGCTGCAGAGATGAGGGTTTTGGATTTGTTAGGAACTGGGGAACATTCTGGGGAAAGGAGGGACTCTTCCGAAGGGATGGGCTTCACCTTAACCGGGATGGAACCAGGCTGCTGGCATTAACCTTTAAAAAGGAGATAGAGCAGCTTTTAAACTAGATAATAGGGGAAAGCCAACAGTCGCCCAAGAGCAGATGGTGCGGAAGAATGTATCCTTGAAGAATACTACCAAAAGCAGAGAGGTTCCAAAAAAGAGTAAAGTAGCCCAAATGCCCTCGAGTATGGAGGAGATAGAGATTAAAGATCCCAAATTACCCATGTCTACCAATAGCCAAATTAATATGAATAAAATACAGTCTCTAAAATGCTTGTATCCAAATGCTAGAAGTCTAAAAATTAAGATGGGAGTGTTAGAACATAAGATATGTCATACTGGGTCAGACCAAGGTCCATCAAGCCCAGTGTTCTGTTTCCAACAGTGGCCAATCTAGGTCATATGTACCTAGCAGTTTCCCCAAGAGACACAAGTTCCACAATGCTTGTACTGGGTCAAGCATTGATATCTTCGGTCACTTCTTAATAATGGTTTATGGACCTTTCCTCCAGGAACTTGTCCAAACCTTTTTTAAACCCAGCTACACTAACAGCCTTTACTACATCCTCCGGTAACAAATTCCAGAGTTTGATTACACGTTGAGTGAAAAAATATTTTCCTTTATTAGTCTTAAATAGTTTATCCTGTAGCTTCATTGCATGTCCCCTAGTCTTTCTATATTCTGATAACGTAAACAATCAATCTACGTTTACCCGTTCCACTCCGTTCATTAATTTATAGACTTCTATCATATCTCCCCTCAGCCGTCTCTTTTCCAGGTTAAAGAGCTCTAACCTTTTTAGCCTTTCCTCATAGGAGTATCCTTCCATCCCCTTTACCATTTTGGTGGCTCTTCTCTGAACCTTTTCTAAAATCGCTATATCCTTTTTAAGATACAGCGACCAGAATTGCACACAATATTCAAGGTGCGGTCTCACCATGGAACGATATAGAGGCATTATAATATCTTTTGTTTTATTTTCCATTCCTTTCCTTATCATACCTAGCATTCTATTTGCTCTCTTGGCTGCCGCTGCACACTGGGCCGAGGGTTTTAACATGGTATCCACAATGACGCCTAAAACTTTTTCCTGGGTGGTGGTTCCTAATGTGGAACCTTGCATCGTGTAACCATAGTTTGGGTTGTTCTTCCCTAGGTGCATAACCTTGCACTTGTCCACATTAAATTTCATCTGCCATTTTGATGCCCAGTCTTCCAATTTATCAAGATCCTCTTGCAAGTTTTCACAATCCTCTTGGGTTTTAACAACTTTAAATAGTTTTGTGTCATCTGCAAATTTGATAACCTCACTCGTTATTCCACTTTCCAGGTCATTTATGAATATGTCAAAAAGCAGCGGACCCAGTTAGAATATATAGCACTAAATGAGAGGTTAGATATGATTGGAATATCAGAGACATGGTGGAAGGAGGACAACCAGAAGGGACACTGTGATACCTGTGTACAAACTATATCTCAATGACAGAGTAGATCAAATTAGTGGAGGGGTTGCGCTCTATTAGAGAGGGCATTGAGTCACGTAGGATTAAAGTTTTGCAGGAAACAAAATACCCTATAGAATCTGTATGGATTGAACTTCCATATAAAAAGGGGAAGGTGATGGTAGTGGGGGTGTACAACTGATCACCTGGCGAGAATGAACAGATGGATAATGAAATCCTGAAAGAATCAGGGAAGCTAACAAAAGTTAGAAGACAGTAATAACGGGTGATTTCAATTATCTGGGTATCGACTGGGTTAATGTCACAGCATGACATGCTAGGGAGATAAAGTTCCTAGATGAAATAAATGACTGCTTCTTGGAGCAGCTGGTTCATGAACCGACCAGAGGGGAAGCCATATTAGACCTAGTCCTTAGTGGAACACCAGATCTAGTGCAAGAGATAAGGGCGTTGGGGCCACTTGGCAATAGTGATCATAGCATAATCACCTTTGTTTTAATTAGCGGAGGAGGGATAGTAAGGAAATCCACAGTACTACCTTTTAACTTTCGAAAGGGAGACTATGATAATATGAGGAAAATAGCTAAGAAAAAACTAAAAGGAGCAGATGTAAAGGTTAAAGACTTACATCAAGCTTTGGTGTTGTTGAAAAATACTATCTTGGAAGCCCAGACCAGCTGTATTCCACGCTTTAAGAAAAGTGGAAGGAAGTCCTAAAAACTGCCAGCATGGTTTAAAGGTGAGGTCAGAGAGGCTGTTGATGCCAAAAAAGCATCTTTCAGGAAATGGAAAAAAGAGCCAAACGATGAAACCTGGAAACAGTACAAGCACTGGCAAGTCAAATGCAAGGCATTGATAAGGCAGGCAAGGGGAGAATTTGAGAAGAAGCTTGCTGCGGAAGCAAAAACACAAAATAAAGACTTTTTCTAGTACATTCGTAGCAAAAAACCTGTGAGAGAGTCAGTTGGTCCATTAGATGATAGAGGGGTTAAAGGGGCACTAAGAGGCGACAAGGCAATAGCGGAGAGACTGAATGAATTCTTTGCTTTGGTCTTTACTGAGGAAGATGTAGGGATGTTACCCATGACTGAAGTGGTCTTTAAAGGTGCGGAAGAATTGAAGGAAATATCGATACATTGGGAAGATGTATTACAACTATTAGATAAACTGAAGAGTAGCAAATCACCTGGGCTGGATGGTATACATCCAAGGGTGTTGAAAGAACTGAAATATGAGATTGCAGACCTGCTATTAGTAATCTGTGAACTCTATCATTAAAATCATCTCTAATACCTGAAGATTGGAGGATCGCCAATGTAGCACCAATTTTTAAAAAGGGTTCCAGGGGTGATCCGGGAAACTACAGACCGGTGAGCCTGACGTCAGTACCGGGAAAAATGGTAGAAACCATCATAAAGAATAAAATTGCTCAGCATGTAGATAGTCATGGCCTAATGGGAGACAGCCAACATGGCTTTAGACAAGGAAGATCTTTTTTCACTAATCTGTTATGTTTTTTTGAAGGTGTGAATAAACAGGTGGACAAAGGTGAGTCAGTTGATATAGTGTATCTGGACTTTCAGAAAGCCTTTGACAAGGTCCCTCATCAGAGACCTTTGGCAAAACTAAAGAGTCATGGGATAGGAGGCAGTGTACTACTGTGGATCAGGAACTGGTTAAAAGATGGAAAGCAGAGGGTAGGGCTAAATGGCCAATTTTCCCAAATGAGAATGGTGAATAGTGGTGTACCCCAGGGATCTGTGCTGGGTCCGCTGCTTTTTGACATATTCATAAATGACCTGGGAAGTGGAATAACAAGTGAGGTTATCAAATTTGCAGAGGACACAAAACTATTTAAAGTTGTTAAAACCCAAGAGGATTGTGGGAAATTGCAAGAGGATCTTGATAAATTGGAAGACTGGGCATCAAAATGGCAGATGAAATTTAATGTGGACAAGTGCAAAGTTATGCACCTAGGAAAGAACAACCCACACTATAGTTACACGATGCAAGGCTCCACATTAGAAACCACCACCCAGGAAAAAGATTTAGGAGTCATCGTGGATAACATGTTAAAACCCTCCGCCCAGTGTGCAGCGGCGGCCAAGAAAGCAAATAGAATGCTAGGTATCATAAGGAAAGGGATGGAGAATAAAACAAAGGATATTATAATGCCTCTGTATCGCTCCATGGTACGACCGCACCTTGAATATTGTGTGCAATTCTGGTCACCGTATCTTAAAAAGGACATAGAGTTATTAGAAAAAGTACAGAGAAGAGCCACCAAATTGGTGAAGGGGATGGAAGGCTACTCCTATGAAGAGAGGCTAAAAAGGTTAGGGCTCTTTAACCTGGAAAAGAGACGGCTGAGGGGAGATATGATAGAGGTCTATAAATTAATGAATGGAGTGGAACGGATAAACGTGGATCAATTGTTTACGCTATCAGAATATAGAAGGACTAGGGGACATGTAATGAAGCTACGGGGTAAACTATTTAAGACAAATAAGAGAAAATATTTCTTTCACTCAACGTGTAATCAAACTCTGGAATCTGTTACCGGAGGATGTAGTAAGGGCTGTTAGTATAGCTGGGTTTAAAAAAGGTTTGGACAAGTTCCTGGAGGAAAGGTCCATAAACCACTATTAAAAAGGGACCCAGGATATCAATGCTTGACCTAGTACAAGCACTGCAGAACCTGTGTCTTTTGGGGAAACTGCTAGGTACGTATGACCTAGATTGGCCACTGTTGGAAACAGGATACTGGGCTTGATGGACCTCGGTCTGACCCAGTATGGCATTTCTTATGTTCTTATGTTCTTATGTGAAGCCTACTGCCCTTCCAACAGGTACAAAAAAGCATGGACAAGGGCAGGTCTCTGTCGTGAGTATTTAAAATGGGAAATAATGTTGGTAAAACAAAACAGAATACTCTTAGATGAATGGGGCGAAAAAGCCCATAATATAGGGCAGAAAAAGGGAAGCCCGAATTATGAAATGAGGCGCAGATATGGCGATAGTGACTGCCTCTAACCCCAGTTTGCCATCTGCGGTGGTTGCAGTATGAGATGGCCCTTAACGATTTGGGGCGACCTCATACCAGTCATGAATGGGTCGTGTATGGTTGGTGGCAGTCTAAGGCTGCTGAAAAAACACAGCAAGCCACCGACTCTGTGTTTTGAAAAATGTAAAAGTCAAGTGTTTAGGGTGGAGGAACAAATATGTGTTTTAACTAAACAAGCAGAAACTGAAATTAAGACTAGTAGTCCTAGTACTCTGAAGAATTGTGAACCTTGTAATGTTCCTTCTGCTCCCCCCAGCTTATGAGAAGGATTTCCATGCTTTAGCAGTATCCCTGGCAAGCCCGGCTGCTCGTAGTGCTGCAAGCCCGGTGTCACAACAAGAACTTTGTACTTCTATGGTACAAATTCAGGAATCGCTCATCCATTTGGATGATATGCCCTGTGCTTCCACTTCTATTATATCCCTAACAAGTACTAGTCCTTTAATTCCTTTAAGTCCTTTAAACGAAACTAAGGATCCCATGAGTGCTCCTTCTCCTAGCCCCCCTGTTCTTGTCTCCCTGGCTGATGATACCACTCCTTTAGACATGCCTAGCGGCCCCGTTCCTAGACCCCCGATCCCTGAAAAATGGATAGTAATCCCACGCACCACTCAGGCTCAGGCCAGAAAGGAACAGTTAAAAAGGGAGATTCTAGATCTTGAAAAATTAATAGGGATCGAAGCGAGTCAACTTGAAGCAGTGACCGCTGCAGACCAGTTGACACACCATCTTGCTCAATTAGCAGAGAAGGCCCGAAATTTGAAAGAAGTTATTGTCACTACGCTTGAGGCACTTAACCTGCAAGTGCTACTACTACTACTACTACTATTCAGCACTTGTAAAGCGCCACGCACGCAGCGCTGCACAGCTGACCTACAAGAGGTAGCCAACATACAAGAGACAGTCCCTACCCATCAGAGTCAAGCTCATCGGAGCTTACAATCTAGTTAGAACAAAACATAAGTTAGAACAGTATAGAGCATTAGTCAGTTCTGTGCAAGGTAGAGCATTAGTCAGTTCTGCGCAAGGTACGGTTTGGTCAGTAGTTTGGTCATAAATGATGATGGGGGTTAGGGTAAGATGAGGAAGGAGTCAAGATCTGAATGGAACAGTGAAGAGGTGGGACTTCAATCTGGATTTGAAGAGGGCCAAGGAGGATATCAGGTGCACAGACACAGGTAGGCTGTTCCTGGCGTAAGGTGCAGCAAGGTGAAAGGAGCACAGTCGGGAGTTTGCAGTGCGTGTGAAAGGCATTGATAGAAGTAATTTGTTAGTGGAGCGCCTAAGTGCAACAACATACGCTCACTTTATTGCCCTACAGTCAGGATAAGGAGTTGGTAGCAGAAGCCATGGCTACAGTCGCTAAAGGAGCCAGCCATTGGACGACAGGCCCCTTGAATCGTAAGTGGGCACACCTGCAGCGCTTGACTTTAGAGCTTGGGGAGTTCTTAGCTGTAAATAGGGAAGCTAGGGAAGAAAAAGAGCAGAGTAAGAAAATATAATTGCTTGCTTCATTCAGGGCATTTCCTAGGGGGGATGGGGCTTTAGTTACTGTAGCTTCTCACTGGTCCCCGGCTGAAATTTTTAATTTGGCTAGGTCGTGCCCTGACCCCCGTGAAAAACCTGGCCAGTTTTGACTATTGGTGTCAGTTGATAACTACTTATGACCCTTCCTGGGTGGATTTGCAAAATTTGTTAAAGTCAGTCTTCCTAAACCCAATAGAGTTGCGGGCAGTTACCCACCCCCAACTGCGGGATAACACAGCATGTGCGTGGCCCCTTGAGAACCCTGTCACCAACTCTGCTGATGTTACCCAAATGACTGCTTTTCGGGAAGACCGGAATAATTTATTAAAAGCTATTGAACAGAAGTGCACCCCGGTGAAAGATTTGTTCACGCTGTTAGACCTGAAGCAGGGAAAGAATGAAACTATTGCCCAGTTTCATACTCGGTGTTGCCAAGCATTCCGAGATTTTTCTCCCCGAAATGGCGATATGGAAGGGTTTGCCTCAATTTTTGTGAATGGATTGCAGTCTGAAATAAAAACTATTCTTGAAAACGCCTTGCTTGGATGGTCCACCAAATCTGCACAGGGAATATTGGAAGCTGCCTTGCATGCGGAGAAGCGGATCCAGAAGCAGAAGGATGAAGATAAAGGTAAAGTTGATAAACAGGGGTGGCGCTTCTTTTAGAGGCAGGGGCCGAGGGAATGTAGGAGGTTACCAAGGAGACTGCACCTGTTTTAGGTGTGGCCAACCAGGACATATGGTAAGAGACTATACTAGACCAAGGGGCGACTGCTCCCAACCTGATGAACGCCACAATGCCATGGGAAATAATTATCCTGGAAACAATTATCCTACTCCCTATCCTGCCTTTTCCTCTAATCAGCCCTCGATTATGACACAGTACTATGCAGAAACTGATCTTGAGTATGGTGAGGACTGATTAGGCTTGGTTGTGCGCCCAAATACACAGGGGGAAGTACTTGCTATAGTCCTGGGGTATGAATTGCTTTTTCTGTTAGACACGGGCGCCTCCACCTCTGCAATAGCCCTATCACAATTGCCTCCACCCTTGTTCGATGCGCTGCCTTCAGCCCCTAAAGTCCCTTGTGAAGGAATTGAGGGAAGAACTATAATACATCAAAAATTGACTGATGTACCTCTCCTAGTTGAAGGTAAACTGTATCATGCAGACTTTTTGGTAGGCCCTACTTTGCCTGTTAATTTGCTAGGGCGGGATTTTCTCTCCAGAAACAAGACTGCCATCAGCTGGGAAACCAGCACTTTGACCTGTACCTTATGTTCCCTGCAAGCTCAGCAGCCACCACCAGCGACCCCGACTGCAGCTACCATCTCACCCTTGGACTCACTCCCTTCGACCCTATGGGCTCTACCAGGTAATGACATCGGCCATCTCAACATTTCCCTGGTCAAAATTGAAGAACGGCCGGGGACTCCATTGCCTTATGTGCGACAGTATACTTTGCCTGCTGCCTCAGTGGTGGGAATACGACCAGTGATTGTCAACCTGCTGGCCCAGGGCGTATTGGTACCAACATCCTCCCCCTGCAATACTCCTATCTTACCGGTAAGTCATACAGATTTGTGCAGGACTTGCGTGCCATAAAATCGTATTGTTTTACCTGGTTTTCCCTCGTACCTAATCCTCATGACATTTGGACTCGTATTCCTTTTGGCTCCACCCACTTTTCGGTCATAGATTTAAGCCCCGCCTTTTATTCCATACAGATAGGGGCGGAGTCACACTACTTATTTGCTTTTTCGTACGAGGGCCATCAATACACTTGGACTACCCTTTCCCAAGGCTACACCGAAAGTCCTGCTTATTTTTCACAGGCCCTTAAAGCTGCTTTACAGGACTTGGCATTGGACTAATTTACCTTGATACAGTATGTTGATGATTTACTTATCTTTATTGAGAATTTAATATACCGCTCTTACCATAGGCAATAGAGCGGTTTACAAACAAAATATGAGTCTGCTGGGAAATAGAAAAGAACGCCAAATATAATAGACAGGAAAGTAAGAGCAGAGACAGATAGGGAAATTTAGGGAAACAGGGCGGAGGAGAGACAGCAAGTATCAATGAGAGGACGGAGAGAGGGGAGAAGTAGGGGGAGGGAGGTCATAGGCGTTACAGAATAGGTGAGTTTTGAGCCTTGTTTTAAATGTTTTGTGGGAGGGTTCTAGGTGGAGGGCAAGGAGGAGCGAATTCCAGAGCCAGGGACCCAGAAAGAAAAAGGCAGAAGAACGTTTTGACTCAAGATGAGCCTGGGATGGGGAGGGGAGATATAAGCGGTTAGCATGGATGGACCTAAGGAGACGATGAGGAGTGTGGAGGTGAATCAGGTCTGCTAAATAAAGTGGGGATCCAGAGTGAATAGACTTGTGAACAAAAAAGAGTATTTTGTATTGAATTCTGTATGGGACTGGTAGCCAATGGAGATGAATCAAAATGGGGGTGATATGGTCAAAACGTGTGGCATTGGTCAAAATACGGGCAGCAGTGTGATGAACAAGTTGTAGTCTTCGTAATTGGGATTGGGGAAGGCCAGCAAGGGAGGCATTGCAATAATCTAAACGTGATACTACTAATGACTACTAATGCTTGCTGCGGAAGCAAAACGCGAAATAAAGACCTTTTCAAGTACATTCGTAGCAAAAAACCTATGAGAGAGTCAGTTGGTCCATTAGATGATAAAGGGGTTAAAGGAGCACTGAGAGGCGACAAGGCGATAGCGGAGAGACTGAATGAATTCTTTGCTTCGGTCTTTACTGAGGAAGATGTAGGGATGTTACCCATGACTGAAGTGGTATTTAAAGGTGCGGAAGAATTGAAGGAAATATCGATACATCGGGAAGATGTCTTACAACTATTAGATAAACTGAAGAGTAGCAAATCACCTGGGCCGGATGGTATACATCCAAGGGTGTTGAAAGAACTGAAATATGAGATTGCAGAACTGCTATCAGTAATCTGTGAACTATCATTAAAATCATCTCTAATACCTGAAGATTGGAGGATCGCCAATGTAACACCAATTTTTAAAAAGGGTTCCAGGGGTGATCCGGGAAACTACAGACCGGTGAGCCTGACGTCAGTACCGGGAAAAATGGTAGAAACCATCATAAAGAATAAAATTACTCAGCATGTAGATAGTCACAACCTAATGGGAGACAGCCAACATGGCTTTAGACAAGGAAGATCTTGTCTTACTAATCTGTTATGTTTTTTTGAAGGAGTGAATAAACAGGTGGACAAAGGTGAGTCGGTTGATATTGTGTATCTGGACTTTCAGAAAGCCTTTGACAAGGTCCCTCATCAGAGACTTTTGGCAAAACTAAAGAGTCATGGGATAGGAGGCAGTGTACTATTGTGGATCAGGAACTGGTTTTTGACATATTTATAAATGACCTGGAAAGTGGAATAACGAGTGAGGTTATCAAATTTGCAGATGACACAAAACTATTTAAAGTTGTTAAAACCCAAGAGGATTGTGAAAAATTGCAAGAGGATCTTGATAAATTGGAAGACTGGGCATCAAAATGGCAGATGAAATTTAATGTGGACAAGTGCAAGGTTATGCACCTATGGAAGAACAACCCAAACTATGGTTACACGATGCAAGGTTCCACATTAGGAACCACCACCCAGGAAAAAGATTTAGGCGTCATTGTGGATACCATGTTAAAACCCTCGGCCCAGTGTGCAGCGGCGGCCAAGAGAGCAAATAGAATGCTAGGTATGATAAGGAAAGGAATGGAAAATAAAACAAAAGATATTATAATGCCTCTATATCGTTCCATGGTGAGACCGCACCTTGAATATTGTGTGCAATTCTGGTCGCCGTATCTTAAAAAGTATATAGCGATTTTAGAAAAGGTACAGAGAAGAGCCACCAAAATGGTAAAGGGGATGGAAGGATACTCCTCTGAAGAAAGGCTAAAAACGTTAGGGCTCTTTAACCTGGAAAAGAGACGGCTGAGGGGAGATATGATAGAAGTCTATAAATTAATGAACGGAGTAGAACTGGTAAACGTAGATCGATTGTTTACCTTATCAAAATATTTTTTCACTCAATGTGTAATCAAACTCTGGAATTTGTTACCAGAGGATGTAGTAAAGGCTGTTAGTGTAGCTGGGTTTAAAAAAGGTTTGGACAAGTTCCTGGAGGAAAGGTCCATAAACTATTATTAAGAAGTGACCGAAGATATCAATGCTTGACCCAGTACAAGCATTGTGGAACTTGTGTCTCTTGGGGAAACTACTAGGTACATGTGACCTAGATTGGCCACTGTTTGAAACAGAATACTGGGCTTGATGGACCTTGGTCTGACCCAGTATGGCATATCTTATGTTCTTATGTAATGACAAGAGGAGGGTGGTCATGGACAAGACTGAAAGGAAAGGGCGGACCGCACAAAGCTGTCTTAAAATGAGAAAAGACCGTCTCACCACCGAGGAGATGTGCTCTTTAAAGGACAGAGAAGAATTCAAGGTAACCCAAGATAGCGCAGAGTTGGAACAACTGGGATAGGAGCAGAAGAGAGGAGGGGAACAAGGGATGGAACTGGGTTTCCAAAAGTAAACCAGATGGTGAAGGATATTTGCTCTCCTTGTTATGATGCTTGTGTAGCTGATACAATGTTAACTCTTGTTCATATTTCTCATTTAGGCTTAAAAGTTAACCAATCCAAATTGCAATTTGCCCTTCCAAGGGTAGTATTTCTTGGCATTTGTCTTTCTTCAGCTTGCTGCTCTATTACTGCCCAGCGGATCGGCCCTATTATGTCCATGCCTTTCCCCGCTACTGTTCCTTATGTAGATCGTTTTTTAGGTCTTTTAGTATTTTGCCACCAGCGGATTCCTGACTTTGCTGTGCTTGCTGCTCCACTGTATGCCCAACTTGACCGCGAGGCTCCGGAGGGTATTATAGTTCCTACTGAAGCACAGCATAATGCTTTCCACTCCCTGCGCCAAGCATTGCTGACTGCTCCCTGTCTCTCTTTCCCCGACTATGCTTTGCCTTTTCTTCTCTATGTGGCTACTTCCACAACTGCTGCTGTTTGTGTTTTGGCACAATGTTTTCCTACTGGACTAAAACCTCTGGGCTATTTTTCTCAAGCTTTCGATCCTGTCATTTCTGGCATGCCACCTTGATTTCAGTCTTTGGCCGCAGTGGTTTTTGCTATACAAACCACAGATTTTCTTGTCCTTCAACATGATTTGCATGTATACACTTCCCATTCTGTTGCCCGTCTTTTACACCTAGCTAAAACTCAGCCTCTGTCCAGCTCTCGCTTATTGCTTTTTGATTTAACTATTTTGAAAATAAAACAAAAGATATTATAATGCCTCTATATCATTCCATGGTGAGACCGCACCTTGAATATTGTGTGCAATTCTGGTCGCTGTATCTTAGAAAGGATATAGCGTTATTAGAAAAGGTACAGAGAAGAGCCACCAAAATGGTAAAGGGGATGGAAGGTTACTCCTATGAAGAGAGGCTAAAAAGGTTAGGGCTTTTTAACCTGGAAAAGAGACGGCTGAGGGGAGATATGATAGAAGTCTATAAATTAATGAACGGAGTGGAACGGGTAAACGTAGATCGATTGTTTACGTTATCAGAATATAGAAAGACTAGGGGACATGCAATGAAGCTACAGGGTAAACTATTTAAAACTAATAAAAGAAAATATTTCTTCACTCAATGTTTAATCAAACACTTTGGAATTTGTTACTGGAGGATGTAGTAAAGGCTGTTAGTGTAGCTGGGTTTAAAAAAGGTTTGGACAAGTTCCTGGAGGAAAGGTCCATAAACCATTATTAAGAAGGGACCCAGGATATCAATGCTTGACCCAGTACAAGCATTTCGGAACCTGTGTCTTTTGGGGAAACTGCTTGGTACGTATGACCTAGATTGGCCACTGTTGGAAACAGGATACTGGGCTTGATGGACCTTGGTCTGACCCAGTATGGCATATCTTATGTTCTTATGGAGGACTGCATGCTCAAGAAGTTTATCAATTAAGGGAAGAAGGGAGATGGGTCTATAATTAGAAGGACAACTAGGATCAAGAGAAGGTTTTTTAAGGAGAGGTGTGACCACAGCCTACTTGAAGGCTGAAGGGACTGTGGCAGTGGAGAGGAAAAGGTTGAGAATAGCATAGATAGCGGATAGTTGAAAATAACCAGGGCTGAGGTATTGTGCATCTTACAGGACATGGGATAGGTGGAGCAAGAGTATCTAGAGCAGAAGAAAGGGCAGTATTATAGGAAACTAAAGCTTCATCAACAGATTTAGACAAGGAGGAGGAAAGAGATGTTGATACAATAGTAGAGAAAGCCAAGGGGTCGATAGCATGAAGATTCCTAAAAAAGTAGGAAGAGACTGAGCGAAATTGAGGTGGGAAGTGATGAAGGGTGAAGGTTAGAAGGTGATAATCAGATAGGGGAAGAACTGAGATATGCAAATTGGAGGGTAGACACTAATATCGAGCATCCCGCTGCTAGCAAAGATAATCGAGAAGGTCGTTCAATGTCAAATACAGGACCACATTGAGTCTACAGCTCCCCTTGACCCATGCCAACATGGCTTTAGGGAATCACATGGCGTTGAAACTCTCCTTGCCACACTCATCAACACACTGATCACAGGGATTGACAACATCAAACAAGTATATGCTTTAATTTTCCTGAACATTGCTGCTGCGTTTGACTCCGTAAGCCATGAGTAACTCCTGATACGGCTTCAGGATAAGGGAATTAACGGCTCAGCATAGAGTTGGTGCAAATCCTATCTAACGGACAGATGGCAGCAGGTATGGGCAGGATCCACAACCTCTGAGCCTTTTCAACAAAAACATGGTGTACCTCAGGGCCCCTCACTCTCTGCCCTCTAATTCAATATATACATGCAACCCATATGTGAAATAGTTCACTCCATTTAACATCTCATGCCTGATCTACGCAGATGACGTACTACTCTTCACCCCAATCATGATCGACCATCCGGACTTCTCCCCACTAGTAAAATGCTTCGAGGCTGTAACCGACTGGCTCCACTCACAGAGCCTCAAGATGAACTTCAGCAAGACAAACGTACTATTCATTACAAGAAATCAATCCTTCTCACCACCGCCGACCTTAATGACAAGAGATGCTGAACTCCCAAGTAGACCTACCATCCGCTACCTAGGCATTACACTAGACCATCAGCTTGAATTTAAAATGCACATCAGCAACACCATCAAGCAAATTTAGCACAAAATACGAACATTGTGACATCTCCGATCCCTGCTGCAACCAGATGACTTCAGAACAATTTTTCAGGCACTGGTGACCCCTCACTTTGACTACGCCAACGTGATCCTGCATGGCCTAACCAAAAACACGCTAAACGGTAGGATATCATAAATATAGAAAACAAAAACCTTGCACTGTCCCTCATCTATAGACCCCCCTCAGCGGACCACAAAAATCTCACCCCCATTCTAGAACTCGCATGTACAGCTACACAGAGAAAACCACTTGTTATATTAGGGGATCTGAACCTTCCGTCGCTCAACCCACAACACACAATCAACTTTATGGATTCAATGAAGGAAATGGGTTACAATCAAATCATACAAACACCCACACATACAAAAGGTAACGCTCTAGACCTTGTATTCATCCCCACTCCCTTTAATAAACACCAACTACAATCCCCACCTCTCATCACAGAAGTACCATGGTCAGACCACCACTTAATAACCTTCAATTTACTCTCACTATCACACACTAACACAGAGATTACTCCAACACCTTATAAATCTCGCTTTACACACTTCAACAAAGACACCTTCCTAGAAACCGTATTACCTAACCTTATAAATAACACAACAGAAATCAACACCATAATGGAACAATGGAACTCAATAATAAAAGAAGCAGCAACTCCCACTCAAGGTCCCCAAAAACAATTCACAAAAAGAAAATCAGAAAAATGGTTTAATAGAGAACTCTCCACTATAAAAAAGCAACTAAGAAAACAAGAAAAACGGTGGAGGAAATCTAAAACAAGCGAAAATAAGGTGCAATACTTAAGTCTCCTTAACAAATACAAAGACACTATTAACAGATCGAAAAGAGAATACCACACAAAAGTCATAAATATGGCACTCAATAAACCAAGAGAACTATTTACAATTATAAGGACACTAACAAAAACCCAAACTCCAGAGCCTGAACAATCAACGATAAGCGCACAAACTCTTGCAACTCATTTTGCTAACAAATTAAAAAACAAATCATCCAGCACAATCATAACCATACCCACTGAATTAAAACCAACAAATAAATGGATAACCTTTCAAGATATTGAACAAAAACACCTCCTCAATATCATATCAATGATCAACATCACTACCTCCCCTCTAGATCCTTGTCCGGTGTCATGGATAAAAAACACCAAAACTGAATTAGCTATACATATACAAAATATAGTAAACCAATCACTATCTAAGGGCATCATGCCAGATGCCCTAAAACTCACATCCTTACGCCCTATAATAAAAAATAATAAACTCAATCCTACAGACCCAAACTCCTACAGGCCCATAGCCAGCATACCGTTCATTGCCAAAGTGATAGAAAAAATCATACAGCTTCAACTGCAAGATTTTATTGACACACATGCACCACTTGACTCACATCAGTTTGGCTTCCGCCCTTCACATGGAGTCGAAACTCTACTTATAACACTCATGGATGACCTCATAAAGGGCACTGACACATGCAACCAAGGTTACATCCTCATATTCATTGATATAGCCGGTGCCTTTGACAATGTCCACCACAACACACTTATTAACAGACTCCTAAGCCTAGGAATAGGAGGAACAATTCTACAATGGTTTATATCATACATCACAAACCGATCAATACGCGTTAAATTGGGTCAAGACACCTCTGAGCCATTCATACAAGGACAAGGTATTCCACAGGGCTCGGCCCTATCGGCCCTCCTTTTCAACCTATATCTCCAACCCATCACAAATATATTCAAAAAACATAAAGTCAACCACTATATATACGCAGATGACATCATGCTCACTCAACCAATAAACACAAATAATCCCAACTACCAGAACTTACTAAACTGTATCAGTGAAGCAAATACATGGCTACAAAATAATAACCTTAGCATCAACCTAAAAAAACTGAAGCAATGTTAGTAACAAGAAAACCAGATACTACTCTCCCAGAAACAATAACAATTAACGATACAATAATCCCAATCAAAAAGGAAGTAAAATACCTAGGCATCATAATAGACCACACACTTAGTATGATCCCTCACATAAAACAAACCGTGAAAACCATATTCTATAAACTCAAAACCATTCAACACCTACGACCAATACTAGACACAGATGACTTCAGATCTGTTATCAGCACACTCATCACTCCTCACTTTGACTATTGTAATAGTCTACTTATCGGCCTCCCTCTCACAAATATTAACTTACTCCAACGAGCTCAAAACATCTGTGCCCGAGTAACAGCAAAAGCCCGCCTCACTGACCACATAACTCCCATCCTCGCTGAACTACACTGGCTTCCCATAAATAGTAGAATATCATACAAAATACTCTTAACCACATTTAAACTTATCAACGGCATATCACCTTCACATCTAACCACTCTACTACATGCTCCAAAAGAACACAGAACCCGCAGACAAAATGCAACCCACTCACTAGACATAAAAAAATCAATTCGAAAAAAACAAAAAAACCACAAGCTCAAGAGCATTCTCATATGCAGCCCCCACCATATGGAATAAACTCCCACTAAACCTCCGCAAAATAAAGGATCTCCAGACATTCCAGAAAGAACTAAAAACATATCTGTTTAAAGAACACTTTATAAACCTTAATGAACCCCCTCCATCCTCCTCACCACACCTACATAAAAATCCTCCCTAAACACAGATCAAAAAACCTCAAACCTCAACACACATAAGAAAAACAACCCTTCGAAACCATGATTAATAACTGACTAATGTAAATATTTGACTGATGTAAATAGTTCAGCATATGTATAATTATATGCTCCATGTTATTGTTCATGAAAAGTTAATTGTACATAGTTTAAAGAAAATACTATGTTCTATGTAAAACAATGTTCATTATGTTAATTGTAAACTGTTCATTATGTTATTTGTAAACCGCCTTTGATCTTGGGAAAAAGCAGTATAGAAGAAAAGTATAAATAAAAATAAATAAATAAATAAACCCATTACAGCTGGCAATGAATGCAGCTGCACGCTTCCTACACAGAGACTCTAGAAGAGATCACATCACCCCAATCCTAAAGGACCTGCACTGGCTACCAATTTATTGCCAGCTCACCTATAAAGTAGTCCTGATGACCTTTAAGGCCATCAACAAAATATCCTCCACCTCCCTAATGGATCTTCTCCACCCCACTCCAGCAAACAGGGCAAGGAGGACATTTGCCACCAATACCCTACAGACCCCTAATGAAATAACAACATGCACCCAGGCAACAAAGAACCAAGCCTTTAAGTTCTATGCTCCCAGCTGCTGGAATGTGCTCCCAACCACCGCCCGAACTATCACGGATCTCGCCCAATTCAGAAAAGCACTAAAACACCACCTCTTTCTCCTACACTACTCACAACCCAGTAACTCAACTTCACTCACCATACACCCTGCTAGGCAATTGTAAGTTACAGACAACTCATGTTTATATTGTAGATAGTTGTAGATAGCTGTAGATAGTTTCCCCAGTTTGAAATCCAAGTTGTTTCACCCGTTCAATGTACGTGCATAACAGCTCTCCTGTTCTGCACGAAACTGTTATCTGTAAACCGCACTGATTTTAAAGAGCACGGTATATAAAAGCAATAAAATAAATAAAGAAAATAAATAAAAGAGAAGAAAACCAGGTTAAGTGAGTGATCGTGCTGATGAGTGGGAGCAGAAGAGCAAAGTTAGAGGTTGAACAAGGAGGTAAGGGAAAGGAGTTTAGAAGCATAGGATCAGAAGGGTTATTGACATGAATATTAAAATCACCAAGAATAAGGGAAGGGGAAGAAGAATCAAGAAATAGGGAAAGCCAGGAGTCAAAGTCAAAGGTAGACGTGGATTTATCAGGAGGTCTATAGATTACAGCTATACACATAGATAATGGGTTAAAAAAGCAGATGGAATGGACTTCAAAGGAAGAAAAGGAGTGAGATGGAAGTAGAAGGAGGGATTGGAGCTGACAGGAAGGGGAAAGCAAAAACGCAATACCACCACCACCACGGCTAGTGACACAAGGAGTATAGGAAAATTGCTAGTCACCATGACAGAAGGCAGCAACTGAAGCAGAGTCATCAGGGTGTAGCCAGGTTTCAGTGAGAGCTAAGAGATGGAAAGAGTTAGAAGTGAAGAGATTATAAATAAAGGGAAGTTTATTGGATATGGAATAAGTATTCCATAATGCACAAGAGAAAGGGAGCGAGGAGGGGGAATGGAGAGAAATATAGTGAGATTAGAGCGGTAGAGAGAGGAGTGGGAGTGAGAGTGAGTGAATAATCTAGGGGGGCCAAGGTTAGGATTAATATCACCATAGGAAAGAAGGAGAAGAAGAAGGAGAGTGCGAGGCAGAGAAGAGACAGAACAGCAGAAATGAGGATGAGTTTTTCTAAGAGAGAGGGGAGAGGGATGAATGAGATGAAGAAAAAAGTGAAGTTCAAGAACTGAGGGGAGGGAGGAGGATAAGATGGGAGAAGAAATGGGAAAGGTAGAGAAAGGGTTAAAAGGAGGGGAAGTATGAGTATGTTAGTGTAAAGGGAGGAGGTTAGGGAGTGTCAAAAAAGGAAGAAAAAATGATGTGGAGCAATAAGAAGACAAACATAGAAACAGAGAAAAATGAAGATAGAAAAAGACCACATGGCCTATCTGGTCTATCCTTCCATATCAACAACTGCAACAGTCTCCTTTTTTCCTTTAGAGATCCTCTGTGTTTGACACATGCTTTTTTGAATTCAGATACTGTCTTCACCTCTACCACCTCTACTGCGAGACTATTTCATGGATCCACCACGCTTTCCGTAAAGAAATATTTCCGCATATCACTCCTGAATCTATCCCCTTTCACCCTCTTCTCATGTCCCCTTATAGCAGAACTTGCTTTCAATCGAAAGAGGCTCTCGCCCTGTGCATTTATGCCATGGAGGTTTTTAAAAGTCTCAATCGTATCACCTCTATCCCGCCTTTTCTCTAAGGTGTACATATTAAGATCCTTAAGTCTGTCCTCATATGCTTTATAATGAAGACCACTAACCATTTTAGTAGCCACCCTCTGTACTAACTCCATCCTGTTTATATCCTTTTGAAGGTGTGGTCTCCAGAATTGCACACAATACTCCAAGTGAGGTCGCACCAAAGACTTATACAAAGGCACTATCACCTCCTTTTTTTCTGCTAGCCATTCCTCTCCCTGTGCACCCAAGCATCCTTCTAGCTTTTACTGTCACCTTTTCTACCTGTTTAGCTACTTTAAGATCATCAGACACAACCTCGCCTAGGTCCTGCTCTTCTTTAATGGACAAAAGTACTTCACCTCCTATACTATATTGCTCCCTTGGATTGCTGCAGCCCAAATGCATGACTTTGCATTTTTTAACATTAAATCCCAGCTGCCAAATTCTAGACCATTCGTCAAGCTTAGCTAGATCCCTCCTCATGTTATCTACACCTTCCTGGGTGTCTAGTCTATTGCAGATTTTGGTATCCACAAAGAGGCAAACCTTACCCGACAGCCTTTCCGCTATATCACTAACAAAGATGTTAAAAAGAATCGGACCAAGGACAGATCCCTGGGGCACACCACTGGTAACTTCCTTCTTCTCAGAGTGAGCTCCATTTACATGTACCCTTTGTTGTTTCCCACTCAACCAATTTCTAACCCAAGCAGTAACTTTAGGGTCTATCCCTAGGGTGCTCAGTTTGTTTATAAGTCGCCTGTGAGGAAAGGTGTCAAAGGCTTTACTGAAATCTAAATACACCACATCTAGGGCTCTCCCTCAGTCCAACTCCCTGGTCACCCAGTCAAAAAAATCAATCAGATTTGTCTGACAAGACTTGCCTTTGATGAATCCATGCTGCCTTGGATCGTGTAATCCGCTGGATTCCAGAAATCTCACTATTTTCTCTTTCAGCTGCGTTTCCAATACTCACCACTGAAGTTAAACTCACCAGCCTGTAGTTTTCAACCATATCCTTACTGGATAGGAATGGAGAGGAAGAGTTAAAAGAAGAGATAACGTAATAGAATTTTTTTTTAATATTTATTGAATTTAAGAATACATTCAAACAAGTGAATGACAGAAAAACGGTAATAAGGAAAAAGAAAACTCTTAAGCAATTATACAGCAAAAAAACCTATATATAACAATGCATTACCATAATCAGCCCAGAATACTGGGGGAGAGAGATCAGAAAAATCCTTATATACAAAATAGGAAAATAATTCCATGGCACTGCCACGTAATAGAATTCTTAATTCAATTATTATTAATACTATTAGTGCTATCAAGTAATCATACAATGCAAAAAGGTTAAATAGTATTGAGCAGATACATGAAAGGGATAGTGCTTGCTTAGGGTTGTAGTCAGCAAGATTTGGGAAGCTTCGATGTCATGATTTGTGAAGTTCACAGGTCGCAGGTTCCATTGGCTTCACATGCACTCCCAGCTGTCCCTCAGCATACTCGGAGTGCTCTGACTGAAAGTTCCATGAGCTCCTCTGAGCAGAAGACACAGTCTTTGGCAGGGCCGCAGCCTCAGGTTTGCCATCTGTGCCCCTTTGGCACTGCGATCCTCACAGCCAGCAGCCAGCACAGAGAAATCCGAGAAGTGACGATGGCAACCATGTGGTCAGGCCTCCTCAGCTGCCTCACAGAAAGGCTGATCAGGAGCCATTGCTGAAAGGCATGGATGGGCCCAACTCTTCTCAGCTGTGTTGAGTGTCCACTCCTTGGTACTCCAGTAACATTGGACCCTGGGAGGCCAGCAAGAGCTCACTTTCTCTCTACTATCTCAGCGTATTCTGTCTGCAGCAGCTAGAGGGGCTGGACCAGTGTCTGAGTCTGGATTCTGTCCCTGGCCAGTAGTATCATTAAAACAGGATCAGAAGGCCTGGATTCGACCAGAGCTCAGGGGGGATCTTTGGGTTGAGCACAGCCTGGTGCCATTGGTGGACATTTGCAGGGTGGCGACATGATCATCGCTTCATTCCTTCTCCAGGCACTACCACCTGGATGTTCAGGCCATCAGAGATGTGCGTTTCAGTGCATCTATTCTTCAGGCTGGACTTGCTGGTACCTCCCTTATCTAGACACTGATTTTTTACATCCCATGCGTATCTGGACTGGCCTGTAAGTATGATAAGGAAGGCAAAATTAGACCTTATCTAATTGTCTTTCCTTGTGTACCTCCAGGCCAGTCCAAGATCTTCCCAGTTGCCGACAGAGCACAGCAGCGAGTCCACCCAGCTTGTATGCATTCATTGGTGAAAGTAAGGACTTTAGTACCAAACGTACAGCACTACAGGATAGTGTGGTCCCTATGAGGGGGAGCATCGGCAAGATGGCCCTGTCACATGTCCTAGACCTTACTCTGCATATAGTTCGTGGTAGGTGGGTAATGTAATCGTTTATTTATCAGTAGCCTTCTCTTGCCCCTTGTCTGAGCACTTGACCTTTGACGAAGGATGTTCCTTCATTATTAATTGAAGCTGCTTGGTCATTAGGAAGCTGGATCCTGGAGCTGAAGGGGGACCTCTTGTACTGGGACATCAGATTTCTTGTATGCTCAGCCCTCAGCTGCTGGTGGGTGGTAAATACGTCTGTCTGCTGGTAGTTTCTCCCATTCTTCAACTGCAATTTGTTCTAGCTCATAAATATTTCTAAGTTTGCTTTTACCACTGGCAGATCTCAGCTCTTTCCAAAGGTTCTTGATTTGATAAAGATCAGGACTGATTGCTGGCCAGTGTAAAACAGTCCATTTTTTGTTTTTAACCATTCTTTTGTACATTTGGATGTATGTTTTGGGTTATTGTCCTGCTGGAGGACCCATGATCTTCAACCCAGACCTAGCTTTCTGACACTAGGTGGCACATTTTGCTCCAAAATACCTTGGCAGTCCTATGACTTCATGCTTTCTTTAATACATTCTAGGACTCCAGTTCCAGAGGCAGCAAAACAGCCGCACAACATTATGAAACCTTCACCATATTTAACGGTAGGAAGGGTGGGTTTTTTTCCTTTTAAGCTTCATTTCTTTGCCTGTAAATGTATTGCTGGTCTGCATCGCCAAAGAGCTCAGTGTGGTTTCATCTATCCACAGAACTTTTTCCAGAAGGATTTGTTTTTTAAGGTGCGTTTGGGCAAAGACCAGACGTGCCTTTTTATGTCTGTCTTTGAGCAATGGGGTCCTCCTTGACCTTCACCCATGAAGTCCTTCTTTGTTTAGTGTACGGTGTATGGTGTGGGTAGAAACCACTGCTCCAGATTGCTCAGGTCACCCTTAAGCTCTTTGAATGTTGTACGTGTTCATTTTCCAGCAGTTCACACTAACCTTCGAAGACTTCTTGGATTAAATTTCCTCTTCCAACCACATCTTGGGAGGTTCTTGACAGTTCCATGAGCAGAAAACTTCTTAATAACATAGCGAACTATAGACACAGGAATCCCAAGGTCTTTGGAGATGGCCTTGGACCCCTTTGAAGTTTGATGTTTGGTGATAATAGCTTTTCTGATAGTCTCAGGTAGCTCTCTTGTATTCACTATTGTGAAAATAGAACAGGGAGTGAATGTGGCCATTTTAAACATTAGAGTCATCATTCATTGGTTGATTCAAGTTATGTGAGTACTGACAATTGATCACAGGTGAATCTAATTTTACTGCAATGGGAATGTTGGACGTGGGGAAGGATCCAGCTTTTACCTAGTTGCAAGAATGGTTGGATGCCTGGGAGCAATTTGCTGCAATAGAAGCCTCTGGCAGGGACCTAGACTGCAGCCACAGAAAAGTTTCCTTTGTAATAATGAAGGAGTAAAGGTAGAATGGAGAATCTGGATCTTCTGTCTGTCTGATCTACTGTAGCTAGCCTACGACAATATTATTAACAACCCCAGCGACTCTAACATGGCCATCTCCTTATTCGCTTTATTTAGTTTTTACCTCTTAGCTAACGCCACTCAGAATACATCAGCTTTTTCACCCACCCTTAACCATATCCCCATCCTGCATAGCCTGGGAAGAAGAAATCATACCAGCTCTCATCATTCATCACCGCATGCACACCATATCAGACATTCTCACCTATTCTATATATCCCTTAATAATACGTATAGCCTCAAGCATGAACCCACTCTCTTACTTAGTAACCTAAAGTGTGCTCTCATCAACTCACGTTCAGTTCGCAAAAAGTGGCCAGTCATTACAGATCTTATCACTAATCTGAATTTAGATATCCTTATGGTCACAGAATCCTGGTTGTCAGACACAGATACTGTCCTCATAAATCAACTCATCCCTCCTGGCTATTCAATACACACATGTCACAGAACCAACCGGAAAGGAGGTGGAGTCTTCATCCTAGCAAGAACTAATCTCCAACTCAAGCTACTATCTTCTAGGAGTCTCACGCACATGGAGACTGTGGCCAATAAGAACATCATTATAAATCTCATCTACAGAGCTCCTTCCTCCCCCCCAGAAGATCTCACTAATATAATAGACCTGGCCTGCAACCCTGAAAGCCTACATAAACCTAATTGGTTGATTGGTGATTTTAACCTTGCCTCACTACAACCTACCTACTCTAACACCTTCCTTGATGCTATCACCGACCTCAGTTATTCACAGATAGTGAACTCTCCTACCCACCTCAAGGGAAATACTCTTGATCTCATTTTTGCCCCCCAGTCAGAATCAAACAACAATATTAACATTTCATTTACTCCCGTACCATGGTCAGACCACAACTTAATCTCCTTCCAAATCCCATATCAACAAAACCAAATTCCAACCAGCCAAACAAATACAGCCTCCTCAGGATCGACAACACGATTCAAACCCCTAGACAGGGATGACTTCATCAACAGCGCTCTTCCAGCACTCCATCAACCAGCCCAAAACCTCGACGATATGATCAACAGATGGAACATCACCCTGAACTCCTGCTCGCAGCTACCTTCCTCAAACAGGTCACAAGTATCCATCAAACCACCAAGAATCAGAAAACCAGCTCCTTGGTTCTCTGCTGAATTACGGTCATCTCTTCAGCTTCTAAGAAAGCAAGAAAGAAAATGGCGTTGATCTCATTCTGCAGTTGACCAAATGACTTACGAAAACACTTTAAAGCAACACCGGGTGAAAATATCTGAAAAAATGAGAGAACACCACACGGAGCTCCTCCTCCGCTCATTAAATAAACCACGAGACCTCTTTAGCATTGCTAAATCCTTAACTAAGACACCGTCCTCCAATCAGACGGTATCAATTCAGCCTCAGCCCTATGCCGAGTACCTGCAATCTAAAATCATTAAAACAAATACGGCACCAAATTCCACACCCAACTACATTCCTCAGGTTCAATCACCGCTAACAAACTTCATCCCTCCAGCAGAGAAATACATTGCTGACATTATTGCTACTATTAATTCCACTACAGCCCCAAATGATCCTTGTCCTGCTCACTGGATCAGAACGATGCGTGCAGAACTCAGCCCAACCCTAGCCTACATCATGAAACTCTCATTCACAGCGGGAACATTCCCAGCAACTCTTAAACAAATGTCCATACGCCCTCTCCTGAAAAACAACAAACTCGACCCGACAAGGACAGACTCTTATCGCCTGATCTCAAACATACCCCTTCTAGCCAAACTCATCGAGAAGGTGGTTCAAATACAATTTCAGCAACACATTGACACATCAGCCCCTCTTGATCCCTGCCAGCATGGGTTTCGAGAATCCCATGGTGTAGAGACTCTACTCACCTTGCTTATCAATACGTTATCCAGAGGGATTGACAAAATTGAAAATGGGTTTGTACTCATCTTCCTTGATATTGCCGCAGCATTTGACTCTGTTAACCACGAGCAACTCCTCTTTCGCCTTCAGGAAAAAGGAATTCAGGGCTTGGCCTGGGAATGGTGTAAATCCTATCTAGCGAACCATTGGCAACATGTACGGATAGGATCCTCAACATCTGAACCATTCCATCAACAACAGGGAGTACCCCAAGGATCCTCCCTATCCGCCCTACTTTTCAACATATATATGCAACCGATTTGTGATATCATCCAATCATTTAATATATCCAGTCTTATCTATGCAGATGATGTCTTAATATTCACCCCAATCAAAATCATGCACCCGGACCTCTCCTCACTAATAGAGTGTTTCAACGCAGTCACTGACTGGCTCCTATCTCAGAATCTTCGCATAAACTTTAAGAAAACTGAGGTCCTATTCATAACCAAGAACAAGAACTTCTCTCCCCCCACCTCATTAAAGGTGCGTGATGCAGAGCTTCCATGTAAATCGGTTATACGCTACCTAGGTGTTACAATAGACCAACAGCTCAACTTCAAAGAACATATAAAGAATACTACCAAGTCCATCTACAATAAAATACGAACGCTGAGACACCTAAGACATCTACTAGCACCAGATGACTTCAGAACAATATTCCAGACACTTGTAACGCCACATTTTGATTATGCCAACATCATCCTACATGGCCTCCCGACGAACACCCTCAATCCACTTCAGATGGCGATGAATACAGCAGCCCGCATCCTCTACGGTATATCAAGTAGAGATCACATCACTCCCATACTTATGGAGCTACATTGGCTACCGTTACAATGCAGGATCACTTACAAGGCACTACTACTATCATTTAAAGCAATTAACCAGCTATCCCCCTCATCCCTCTCCGCACTCCTGACCATCACCCCTACGAACAGGCTAAGAAGGTCAGTAGCTGTCAATACGCTGACTATACCACTTGAGTCCACTAAATGTACTCAAGCAACCAGGAATAGAGCCTTTACATTCTATGCTCCTAGGTGCTAAAACAATCTCCCACCTCATATCCGATCAATCAGTGACCTCTCACATTTCAGAAAAGCCCTTAAACACCACCTATTCTGCCTTCACTTCGTCCACCCTAACCAATCACAATCACCTCCTGCACCACAACTCACCCACACAGCCTCTGACATTCCAACAACATAACCCTTGACAATACACAAACAGACCGCCCTCAGGCACACCCTCAACGATTATAGATTATAAGGTCTTCTCCATCACGATTACCAACTTGCAATATAAAATGTAAATAGTTCCATAACTACCACTGTTGTTGACTTGTATATAGTTACCCCTGTTACATTAACAAGTTACAGATCCTGTTACAATGTAAGCATAAGATCTTTGTTCTGATGCAATTTTTGTTATTTGTAAACTGCACTGATACTAAAAAGCGCGGTATATAAGAACTGTAAATAAATAAATAAAATAAATAAATAAGTAATAGGAGGAGGAACCAAACATCAGTGCATCTAGTGTGCAGTCCCTAGCAAGTTTTTTTTTTTTTTTGCAGCAGTGAAGGGATGAAATCAGATATAGAGGATGTGCAGTCAGATTCCCTGGATCTTCCTGATTGAATTTGACTCCTTCACTGTTGCAAAAGAAACCTGACACCCCCCCCCAAAACTGCCCTGTAGCGCTGCAGGAGGCTTCCCCCACAGCAGATGCTATCTACTAGCCTGGGGAATTTGCTGATTTTTATGCTCCAGATCCTGCACAGTGGACATAGATTAAAAAAAAAAAAAGATCCTCAGAGTGAATTTCATATCTCCAGGAACAAGCAGGAATGTAGTCCTCACATATGGGTATCGTCGGTACCGATGGAGCCCGCGCGGGAACACTCCCCAGCGTCCAATCAGAACGCTTTTGGGAGCATCCCACAGCGCCTGCGTGCTGCCTTCCCGCCTTTCCCAACTGCCTCTCTCCAGTTCTTCTTTTTCCGCGGAGCCAGCAGGTTGTGTTCCTGTCATCGCAGAAGAATTTCTTTTTTCTTTCTTTCTTTTTGTGGTCACGTCTGCCTTCTTCGAAGCTCTACCGGTACCGCCGGTCTTTTCTTTCTTATTTCTGCAAAAAAAGAAAAAAATTTCTTTTTTTCTTTTCTTCAGGTGCACCCGCCTTTTTTGGGCCTTAGGCCCAAAAACTTTTCCTTAACATGGAAAAACCTGCCTCAGGTTTTAAAAAGTGCACCAAGTGTGGCGGTACCATTTCCGTCACCGACACCCATGAATGGTGTTTAAAATGTTTACGTCCTGACCACTCCATCATGGATTGTGTGTCCTGTGCCATGATGTCTAAAAGAGGTCGGCAGAACCGAGCTGCCAAGCTCAGTACCCTATTTCCCTCTGATGCGGCTTTGGTGGCATCAACGTCTTCCAGGGCTGCTTCTTCCTCCCATGGATCTCAGGTAACTAAACATAAATCCAGCCGGTCCTCGAAGGGTAGATCTCCTTCTAAACATCGAGATGCCTCTGGCGTTGCCCTCGAGGATTCTGCACCGGCAAAATTACCCCGGCGGGAGGCTTCAGCTTCCAAAGCATTATCGGGGTTCCAGGATGTTCTCGATGGCTCGGCCTCGACAGATCTCCTGGTGCCATGCTCTGGGGTACCGGTGGTCTCCACCAGTACCGACATCCAGGCATTGGCGGTGTCCATGGAACAGAGAATTCTGACTATGGAACGCAGTCTGGCGGCTTTCCTTGCGGCATCGACGCCCTTGGTACCACGAAAGACAACTCCACCGGTACCGGCACCGGCACCGGCATCGGTATTGGCATCGGTACCGGTACCGATAGCATCGACATCGGCATCGGTGTCTGCTCTGCAGGTACCCTGTCCTCCGATGCCCTCCGGTACCGATTCTCCGGTACCGGTTATTCCCGGTACCGATCTTGGTCGGTACGGGTATCGGGCTCTACAGGAGCATCCGGACAGACGATACTTCGAGTCCTCAGAAGAATCTGAGGATTCTGAAAGTTCTGTCGATGCAGCGATGCTTCTTCCAGAGGAGTCCTCCTCCCCTAAACGCAGGATGTCTCCTCTAGAGGACATGTCCTTCCAGGACTTCATCAGGGAGGTGGCTCGGGGCCTGTCCATTACTGTGGCCCCTGAAACAGAGCCAAGGGCGAAGGAGTTGGAAATTTTACAATATCCCAAAACTCCTAAGGAGGCAGCTACCTTACCCATTCATGAGATTCTTTATGATCTCATGTTGAGGATGTGGGAAACACCTCTTACCACCTCTCCTCATTCTCACAGATTGGATACTATGTATCGAGTCCCTCCTTGTCCTGGGTTCCATAAGACTCAACTTCCTCACCACTATATTGTGGTAGAGTCAGCTATGAGAAGGATCAGAAGTACAAAAAGACATGCCTCTAATCCTCCAGGACGTGAGTGCAGAACCCTGGATGCTTTTGGACGTAGAGTCTTCCAAGCTTCCATGCTTGCTGCAAGAATCAGTTCCTATAGTCTCTACATTGGAATGTTCCTAAAGGAGGTCACAGGTAATTTACAGACTTTAAGTCCTTTCATTTCTGAGGATAAAAGACAGGACTATCTCACTTGGGTCAAACATGCCCAAGATGTCTCTAAATTCTCCAACCGTGCAGCCTTTGACTGCTTTGAGTGTATAAGCAGAACCTCGGCTATCGCTATAGGTGCACATAGAATTGCTTGGCTTCAGGCATCTGATTTAGAGCTCTGGGTACAAGATAAATTGGGAAATATCCCTTGTACTGGTAAGAACCTGTTTGGTAAAGATTGGCAGGAAAAAGCCAATGAAATGGATGCTGAAAATTCCACCTTGGATAGACTATCCAAGTCCACTGCTGATCCTGTTAGAAAGAAGTTGTTCAAGAAAACATCTTTTTCTAAGAAGAAAAGATTTTATCCTGCTTATGGTCAGCAGGCATCTTCTGCAGGTCAGTTTTCAAGCAAACGTCAGCAACCACCCAAACAGAAGAAAGCAAAGGCTGCTAGACCTCCACCGGCCCAGCAGCATCAGCCTCCTCAGGGCCTTTGACTTTCAGCTAGAGAACTTAGCCTTTCTGGTTCTGGAAGGACCAGAACCGTCCACCATTCCAGGAAGGTTATGTCATTTTGCCCCCAGATGGGGGCAAATAACAGCAGAGCATTGGACACTCTCCATCATAAAGGAGGGGTACAAACTTCATTTTTCAAGCATGCCCCCTCACACAATAGTGAAGCAGTTCAAATCTCCGACCTCTCTCATCGACCTGTTAGGTCAGGAGGTTGCCATTCTTCTTGCCCAAGGGGCAACAGAAGAAGTACCTCTTCATCAACAGGGCATAGGGTTCTATTCCCCTTATTTTCTTATTCCAAAGAAAACAGGGGGTTAAAGACCTATCTTAGATCTCAGAGAATTTAACAAATTCCTTGTCAAGGAGAAATTCAAGATGATTTCTCTCGGAGCTCTGCTACCATACCTTCAGAGTCAGGATTGGCTTTGTTCTCTAGATCTCAAGGATGCGTACACCCATGTCCTCATCCATACAACCCACAGAAGGTTCCTTCGGTTCCTTTTTCAAGGAAAGCACTACCAATACAGGGTACTTCCTTTTGGTCTGGCCTCAGCACCAAGGGTGTTCACGAAATGCATGGCTGTGGTGGTAGTATTTCTCTGCACTCTAGGAATATTCGCCTTCCCTTACTTGGACGACTGGCTTATTCGAGCTCCAACACAGTCAGAGGCCAAAACTTCTCTGTCCTGCACAATGCGTATCCTTCAGTATTTAGGGCTGGTAATAAACATCCCAAAATCCAGTCTAACTCCCACTCAGTCTTTAGAGTTCATAGGAGCTTTTCTGGATACCACAAGGGCAAGGGCCTATCTTCCCCAGGCCCGTTGCCTTCGCTTAGTGCAGTTAGCTTCTCAAGCAGTGCTAAAGCCCCATCTAACTGCTCGAGAAATGTTGCAATTACTAGGCCACATGGCATCCATCGTTCATGTGGTTCCATATGCTCGCCTCCACATGAGGGCAGCTCAGTGGACTTTATCCACCCAATGGACCCAGGCATCAGGGTGCCTGTCAGACAAAATAGCAAACACAAGTCGCCTCATTTTGTCCCTCCAATGGTGGAAGTCCACTCAAAACCTGTCGCTGGGGTGCCCCTTTCAACAACCCTTACCCCAAACAACTCTCACAACAGATGCTTCTCCAAAGGGTTGGGGAGCTCATCTGCAAGACTTCTCCAACCAGGACACCTGGTCTCCGCAATAGAGTTGTCTACATATCAATCTCTTGGAACTCAGAGCAATTTTCCTGGCTCTGCGAGTGTTCCACTCCCTGCTCAGCTACAAGACAGTCCTCATTCATACGGACAATCAAGTAGCCATGTTCTATGTGAACAAGCAGGGGGAACGGGCTCTCTGTCGCTTTGCAACAAAGCTTTGCGACTATGGGCCTTCGCCAGAGAGCATCAGATTCATCTGCTGGCAGTATATCTTCCAGGCATTCAAAACTCTTGGGCGGACAGACTCAGTTGAGTTCTGCTTCCACACGAGTGGTCTCTGCATGCAGACCAGGTGACCAGGATATTTCAACTTTGGGGAACCCCGGACATAGACCTCTTTGCAAGTCCGTGGAATGCCAAACTTCCCTGGTTCTGTTCCAGAATTCTGGCTCAGGGGGCTCAGGCCAGGGATGCTTTCCTCCTTTACTGGGGTCAAGACTTCCTGTATGCCTTTCTACCCATTCCGCTAATTCCCAAAACTCCCTTCAAGCTTCAGAGAGACAGAGGCCACATGATTCTCATAGCACCACATTGGCCACGGCAAGTATGGTACCCTCTGCTTCTACATCTCTCTCAAGCTCCCTCCCTGGAGTTAGGGTCTGCTCCAGATCTCCTATCTCAGGAGAATGGAATGTTATGGCATCCCAATCCCCAGTCTCTGCATCTCAGGGTTTGGTTGCTGAAGGCCTAGATCTCCAAGATCTTAATCTTTCTCAGCAAGTGAAAGATATTCTTTATGCTTCCAGAAAACCTTCCACTAGACGCTCTTATGCTTTCAAGTGGAAAAGGTTTACTATTTGGTGTTGGGAAAAGGGTCTTAACCCCCTTGCGATACCTCTGCAATCTTTGCTGGAGATCTCCATTTATCTAATGCAGGCCTTAAGACAAATTCAGTAAGAGTCCATTTGAGTGCTATTGCAGCTTCTCTTAAACCTCTAAATGGACAGCCTATTTCCTCTCATAGCAAGATTTATGAGAGGACTCCTTCTAACTAAGCCTCCCATTAGACTACCTCCGGTGGCATGGGACTTAAACCTGGTTCTTGGGCAGCTCATGAAGCCACCTTTCGAACCTTTAGCTACCACCTCCTTAAAATTCCTTTCTTGGAAGATTATCTTTCTCATTGCAATCACATCAGCACGCCGCATTAGTGAGTTGTAAGCGCTAGTAGCTAATCCACCTTATACAAGGTTCCATCATGACAAGGTAGTCCTTAGGACTCATCCACACTTTATGCCAAAGGTGGTCTCGCCTTTTCATCTAAACCAAGAGGTCTACCTACCTGTCTTTTTTCCAGGACCTCATGCATCAAATGCAGAAAGGAATCTTCATACCCTGGACTGTAAAAGAGCTCTAGCTTTTTACTTACAAAGAACACAGCAACATAGAAAGTCCTCTCAACTCTTTGTTGCTTTTGATCCTTCTCATTTGGGACTTCCAGTCTCCAAGAGAACACTATCTAACTGGATTGCTCAGTGTATTTCCTTCGCCTATCAGAGTAAGAACCTTCCTCTGGAGGGCCATGTCACAGCTGACAATGTGAGAGCCATGGCAGCCTCAATGGCTCATCTGCACTCTATGTCTATTGACGACATCTGTCGAGCAGCCACTTGGGCCTCGGTTCATACCTTCACAGCCCATTACTGCTTGGACAAGGACTCCCGCCGGGATGCCTTGTTTGGTCAGGCTGTTCTCAAACACCTGTTCCATACCTAATCAACTCCTGCCCACCATCCCTGGTAGGATGCCAGAGATCCATGGGTGGAAGTGGAGCCCTTCTCAGGGACACACAACTTCTGGGGTCTCTCCCTGGCACCTAAAGCTAGGGAGTCCCCATATGTGATGACTACATTCCTGCTTGTTCCTGGAGATAGCATAGTTACTCACCTGTAACAGGTGATCTCCGGGAACAGCAGGAATTTAGTCCTCACAACCCACCCACCTCCCCTAGGAGTTGTATCTCTCTATCTCTTTCCTTTCCCTCTCTCTCTCTCTTTGTCTCAGCTCTAAAACTCAACTGGAGAGAGGCAGTTGGGAAAGGCGGGAAGGCAGCATGCAGGCGCTGTGGGATGCTCCCAAAAGTGTTCTGATTGGACACTGGGGAGCATTCCCGCGCGGGCTCCTTCGGTACCGACGATACCCATATGTGAGGACTAAATTCCTGCTGTTCCCGGAGATCACCTGTTACAGGTGAGTAACTATGCTTTATGTGCCTTCATTCGGCTGCTTCTCACTACCTTTCCTTTCTCATCTCTCCCTACAGCCCTCCTCTGGAACTCCGCTCTTCTGGAAAATCCCTCCTAGCTGTACTCTTCTCTTCCACTGTCATCTCCAGGTTTTGATCTTTCTATCTTGCTGCTCCTTATGCCTGGAACAAACTACTTGAGTCAGTGTGTCAGGCTCCATCTCTGGCCCTGTTCAAATCCAGGCTAAAAACTCACTTCTTTGAGACTGTTTTTTAATCCTGATCCCTGAGTCTCCTATTCACACCTCCTATGTGTTTCCTTATCATTCTCCTAGATATATCCTAATCCTTAGTTGTGTTGTCTGCCTTGACTAGACGATAAGCTCTTAGGAGCAAGGACTGTCTCTTATATGTCTCTGTACAGTGCTGTATATGCCCTGTAATGCAATGCGTGCCTTCAAGTCACTGCTGACTCCTGGCAACCCAGCAGCTTCTGGGCTTTCTTGGCAGTGTGACTGGAAATAGTTTGCTAGACTTTTCTTCTGAGGCAATGGAGGGTGAAGTGACTTGCCCAAGGCCACAGGGAGTGCTAGTGGGAATCAAATGCTGATCTCTTGGTTACCAAGCCAATGCTCTACCTTTAGGCCACTCCTCCATTCCATACACTCTGTAGCACTATATAAATGATAAGTAGTAGCAGTTATTTTCCCATCTCCTTATCTAGTGTTTGTTCTCTTGCCACCTTACTATTTCCCTAGCATCCCCCTTCTCCCATTTTTCTCCAGTTTTTATTCTCCCTGCATCTCTCCTTCCCCCTATATTTTCCCTATCATGTACCTTTCGCAGTATGATGTCTGTGGCTGAAGAAATTGTCAATCAGTGGGACAAGCAGCAGGAGCCTTTTAATGCAGCAGACTCCTGCAGCATGATATAAGCATATTTAATTTTGACAGACTAGCAATGAAGAATGCAGTGTTTGCCAAATGCCCAGAAGGTCTAACTGCTGCATCAACAAATTAACATGATAAGTGATATTCTTCACTGGTTTATAGTCCATCACCTTGTCCGCCACCATGCTGAAGTCACCACCTAAAATCACCTGGTGATTTGGAAACTTCATGACTTCAGTGATGACTTTCTCAAAAAGCTCAATCATAACTGAGGGCCATATATACAACCTAGCAGAATTTTCCACCAATAAAGGGTCCCAGCCAGAAAAATATATCAGCCATCTTCATCTTGCCTAATAGCTTCTACTTCCAAACAATAATAGCTAACTCCCTGCTTCTGGGTACTGAAAGAAGAAAATCCACACTGCCCAATTCTGACATTTATCATATAAGTGGGTTTCTTGTCAAAACACCAATCTGTTTTCATACATTTGAACAGGTCAAATAATTTCTCTCTCTTAATAGAAGAATGCACCCTATCACATTTCAGGTGGCTGGTTTAACCTGTGCCATCCCACACTGTTATTTGATGCTTAAAGAAAATTGTATGTATTCCCATTGACATCAGAAGGGAGCTTCCCAGCCAGAAATCCCCTGTCACAAAAAATTGTGGTTCTAGCTCATAAGAACATAAGATATGCCATACTGGGTCAGACCAAGGTCCATCAAGCCCAGTATTCTGTTTCCAACAGTGGCCAATCTAGGTCATATGTACCTAGCAGTTTCCCCAAGGGACACAAGTTCCACAATGCTTGTACTGGGTCAAGCATTGATATCCTGGGTCCCTTCTTAATAATGGTTTATGGACCTTTCCTCCAGGAACTTGTCCAAACCTTTTTTAAACCCAGCTACACTAACAGCCTTTACTACATCCTCCGGTAACAAATTCCAGAGTTTGATTACACGTTGAGTGAAAAAATATTTTCTCTTATTTGTCTTAAATAGAGACATAGGCCATGTAGTCTTTTTCTGTCGTCATGTTTCTATCTAGTCTGTCCTTCCATATCAACAACTACAACAGTCCCCTTTTTTCCTTTAGAGATCCTCTGTGTTTGTCCCATGCTTTATTTGAATTCAGATACTGTCCTCATCTCTAACACCTCCACTGGGAGACTATTCCACGGATCCACCACTCTTTCCATAAAGAAATATTTCCACAAATCACTCCTTAAATTATCCCCTTTCACCCTCATCCCATGTCCCCTCTTAGCAGAACTTGCTTTCAATTGAAAGAGGCTCTCCCCCTGAATATTTATGCCATGGAGGTATTTAAACATCTCAATCATATCACCTCTATCCCACCTTTCCTCTAAGGTGTACATATTAAGATCCTTTAGTCTGTCCTCATATGCTTTATAATGAAGACCACTAACTATTTTAGTAGCCACCCTCTGCACCGACTCCATACTGTTCACATCCTTTTAAAGGTGCGGTCTCCAGAATTGCACACTATACTCCAAATGAGGTCACACCAAAATCTTATACAGAGGCACTATCACCTCTTTTTTTCTGCTAGCCATTCCTCTCTGTATGCACCCAAGCATCCTTCTAGCTTTTGCCGTCGCCTTTTCTACCTGTTTAGCTACTTTAAGATCATCAGACACAACCACGCCTAGGTCCCGCTCTTCTTTAGTGGACAAAAGTACTTCACCCCCTATACCAGTGATGGCTAACCTTTTTGAGCCCGAGTGCCCAAATTGCCGCACAAAAACAAAGAATTTCCTCAAAGTGCCAGCACGTCAATTTGCATAAATATTTGCATAATGCTAACATACACTAACTTTTAGTAAACATGTCTCTTAATGAGTGTATGGATAAAGACAGACTAAAAGATTTCTACATTACTATAATCCAGTGCCAACCGCCAGGCACATTAGGAACTACTACAAACACTGCCCATTTAGAACCAATAGCAAACCCGCCGTATCCTAACAGCACTACCAGGACTCACAAAGCACCACACCATACCTATCAAAAGGCAACACTGCAAATATTAAACCAATACATTTCAGACAATAACAATACATGACCTACTGGGGAAAGAGAACAAGTGGCAATGTCAAAAAGGAATTACATAAACAGAATACCTCAGCTCAGTTACACAGTTGCAATTGCTCCAGCCACTTTCTTCTGGTTTCTTCATGTTTTCTGCTAACTCTCCATCATCTGCTGTCCATTTGTCCTTTCTTCTCTCTTCTAGTTTTTTTTTTCCATTCTCTCTCTCTCTACATCTGTTTAAAATACTAATCTTTATCCTTTTTCTCTTTCCTCATTCATATTTAATACACTCAAATTTTACCATTCCATCCTCTATCCACAATTACTCTACCAATACCCTGCCAATTGTAGATTTTTTATCACTCCCACACAAAAAATTTTAACCCTATCCATTTTACTCTCACAGACCCATAGCATTCTAATCCTCCCCCAACATCAGCTCCCTTCTAGTTCCAGCCTCACCCAGCATCCATTCCCTTCTAGTCCCTGCATCAGCCCATTTCCAGTCCTAGCAACCCCCCAACCCAATACCAGTCCTAGCCCCCCCCCATCAACTCACTTCCAGCCCTAAACCCCCATCACCCCATTTCCAGACAGCCCCCATCAGCCCACAGCCCATTAGCAGTCCTACCCCCCCAGCCCATTAGCAGTCCTACCCCCACCCGCCCGCCCGCCCGCCCATTAGCAGTCCTAACACCCCCCTCCTGCCCATTAGCAGTCCTAACCCCCCCTCCTCCTGCCCATTAGCAGTCCTAACCCCCCCCTGCCCATTAGCATTCCTCCCTCCCCCCTCGTGCCCATTAGCTGTCATAACCCACCCCTCCTCCTGCCCATTAGCAGTCCTAACCCCCCCCTCCTGCCCATTAGCAGTCCTAACCCCCCCCTCCTGCCTATTAGCAGTCCTAACCTCCCCCCCTGCCCATTAGCAGTCCTAACCCCCCCTGCCCATTAGCAGTCCTAACCCCCCCCTCCTGCCCATTAGCAGTCCTAACCCCCCCTCCTGCCCATTAGCAGTCCTAACCCCCCCTCCTGCCCATTAGCAGTCCTTACCCCCCCCTGCCCATTAGCTGTCCTACCACCCCCCCTCCTGCCCATTAGCAGTCCTAACCCCCCCTCCTGCCCATTAGCAGTCCTAACCCCCCCTCCTCCTGCCCATTAGCAGTCCTAACCCCCCCCTCCTGCCCATTAGCAGTCCTAACCCCCCCCCTCCTGCCCATTAGCAGTCCTAACCCCCCCCCCCCTGCTCCTCCTGCCCATTTGCAGTCCTAACCCCCCCTCCTCCTGCCCATTAGCAGTCCTAACCCCCCCTCCTGCCCATTAGCAGTCCTAACCCCCCCCCCCCTCATGCCCATTAGCAGTCCTAACCCCCCCTCCTGCCCATTAGCAGTCCTAACCCCCCCCCCTCCTCCTCCTGCCCATTAGCAGTCCTAACCCCCCCTCCTCCTGCCCATTAGCAGTCCTAACCCCCCCCCCTCCTGCCCATTAGCAGTCCTAACCCCCCCCTCCTGCCCATTAGCAGTCCTAACACCCCCCCCCCCTCCTGCCCATTAGCAGTCCTAACCCCCCTCCTCCTGCCCTTTTGCAGTACTAACCCCCCCCCTCCTGCCCATTAGCAGTCCTAACCCCCCCCTCCTCCTCCTGCCCATTAGCAGTCCTAACCCCCCCTCCTCCTGCCCATTAGCAGTCCTAACCCCCCCTCCTGCCCATTAGCAGTTCTAACCCCCCCCTGCCCCTTAGCAGTCCTAACACCCCCCCCCTCCTGCCCATTAGCAGTCCTAACCCCCCCTCCTCCTGCCCATTAGCAGTCCTAACCCCCCCCTCCTGCCCCTCAGCCGTCCTAACCCCCCCCTCCTGCCCATTAGCAGTCCTAACCCCCCCCTCCTCCTCCTGCTGCCCATTAGCAGTCCTAACCCCCCCTCCTCCTGCCCATTAGCAGTCCTAACCCCCCCCTCCTGCCCATTAGCAGTCCTAACCCCCCCCCCTGCCCATTAGCAGTCCTATCACCCCCCCTCCCCCCCATTCGCAGTCCTAACCCCCCTCCTCCAGCCCATTCGCAGTACTAACCCCCCCCCTCCTGCCCATTAGCAGTCCTAACCCCCCCCCTCCTGCCCATTAGCAGTCCTAACCCCCCCCCCCTCCTGCCATTATGATTCCCAACCCCCCCCCCCCCTGCCCATTAGCAGTCCTAACCCCCCCCCCGGCAAATTTAAAAAAAAAAAAAAGCAGGCTCTGGCTGCTGCCGCGGCAGATTGCAATGTCCCGCGGGGCCCCCTCCGCCCGCTAAGCCCCTCTGCAAGGGCTTTCAGATTCGCGAGGGAGAGCGTCTCCCTCGCGTCTCTGTTAAGCCCGCAGGGGCTAATGGGAAATTTCCCATCAGTCCCTCGCGTCTAAAGGGGCTGATGGGAAATTTCCCATTAGCCCCTGCGGGCTTAACAGAGACGCGAGGGAGACGTAGCTTCATTGCATGTCCCCTAGTCTTTCTATATTCTGATAACGTAAACAATCGACCTACGTTTACCCATTCAACTCCGTTAATTAATTTATAGACTTCTATCATATCTCCCCTCAGTTGTCTCTTTTCCAGGTTAAAGAGCCCTAAGCTTTTTAGCCTTTCTTCATAGGGGTATCCTTCCATCCCCTTTACCATTTTGGTGGCTCTTCTCTGAACCTTTTCTGATAACCCTATATCCTTTTTAAGATACGGCGACCAGAATGGCACAGAATATTCAAGGTGCGGTCGCACCATGGAACGATACAGAGGCATTATAATAGCCTTCGTTTTATTTTCCATTCCTTTCCTTATGATACCTAGCATTCTATTTGCTCTCTTGGCTGCCGCTGCACACTGGGCGGAGGGTTTTAACATGCTATCCACAATGACGCCTAAATCTATTTCCTGGGTGGTGGTTCCTAATGTGGAACCTTGCATCGTGTAACCATAGTTTTGGTTGTTCTTCCCTAGGTGCATAACTTTGCACTTGTCCACATTAAATTTCATCTGCCATTTTGATGCCCAGTCTTCCAATTTATCAAGATCCTCTTGCAATTTTCTACAATCCTCTTGGGTTTTAACAACTTTAAATAGTTTTGTGTCATCTGCAGATTTGATAACATCACTCGTTATTCCCTTTTCCAGATCATTTATGAATATATCAAAAAGCAGCGGACCCCGCACCAATCCCTGGGGTACATCGCTATTCACCTTTCTCCATTGGGAAAATTGGCCATTTAGCCCTACCCTCTGCTTTCTATCTTTTAACCAGTTCCTGATCCACAATAGTACACTGCCTCCTATCCCATGACTCTTTAGTTTTGCCAAAAGTCTCTGATGAGGGACCTTGTCAAAGGCTTTCTGAAAGTCCAAATATACTATATCAACCGACTCACCTTTGTCTACCTGTTAATTCACAACTTCAAAAAAACACAAATGATTAGTAAGACAAGATCTTCCTTGTCTAAAGCCATGTTGGCTGTCTCCCATTAAGCCATGACTATCTACATGTTCAGCAATTTTGTTCTTTATGATGGTTTCTACCATTTTTCCTGGTACTGATGTCAGGCTCACCGGTCTGTAGTTTCCCGGATCACCCCTGGAACCCTTTTTAAAAATTGGTGTTACGTTCGCCATCCTCCAATCTTCTGGTGTTACAGATGATTTTAATGATAGATCACAGATTACTAATAGCAGATCTGCAACCTCATATTTCAGTTCTTTCAACACCCTTGGATTTATATCATCCGGCCCAGGTGATTTGCTGCTCTTCAGTTTATCTAATAGTTGTAATACATCTTCCTGATGTATCGATATTTCTTTCAATTCTTCCGCACCTTTAAATACCACTTCAGTCATGGGTAATAACATCCCTACATCTTCCTCAGTAAAGACCGAAGCAAAGAATTCATTCAGTATCTCCGCTATCGCCTTTTCGCCTCTTAGTGCCCCTTTAACCCCTCTATCATCTAATGGACCAACTGACTCTCTCACAGGTTTTATGCTATGAATGTACTTGAAAAAAATCTTTATTTCGCGTTTTTGCTTCCACAGTAAGCTTCTTCTCAAATTCTCCCTTTGCCTGACTTATCAATGCCTTGCATTTAACTTTCCAGTGCTTGTGCTGTTTCCAGGTTTTGTCGTTTGGCTCTGTTTTCCATTTCCTGAAAGATGCTTTTTTGACAACAGCCTCTCTGACCTCACCTTTAAACCATGCTGGCATTTTTTTGGACTTCCTTGCACTTTTCTTAAAGCATGGAATACAGCTGGTCTGGGCTGAATATTGTGTGCAGTTCTGCTCACCATTTCTTAAAGGGTATAGTAGAATTAGAAAAAGGTACAGAGAAGAGCAACAAAAATGGTGAAGGGCATGGAAGGATACCCCTTTGAGGAGAGGCTAAAAATGTTAGAACTCTTCAATTTGAAAAGACGGCCAAGGGGAGTTATGATAGAGGTCTACAAATTAATGAATGGAGTGGAACGGGTAAAGGTGGACTGGTGGTTTATACCATTAAAAAATAGAAAAACTAGAGGACATGCAATGAAGCTACAATGTAACCCATTTAAGATTAATAAGAGAAAATAGTTTGTCACTCAATGCGTAGTCAAACTCTGGAATTTGTTATTGGAGGATGTAGCAAATGCTGTTAGTGTAGCTGTAAAAAAAAAGTTTGGGCAAGTTTCTGGAGGAAAGGTCTATAAACCATTATTAAAAAGCACCAGGGAAATCCACTGCTTACCACAGGACATGCATTGTAGAACCTATGTACTTTTTTGGGAACCTACCAGGTACTTGTGACCTGGATTGGCCACTGTTGGAAACAGGATACTGGGCTTCATGGAACTTGGTCTGACCCAGTATGGCATTTCTTATATTTTCATTATGTTCTTATGATTCATTCCTGCTTCTCCACAGAGAACTGTCTCTTATATCTATATGTATAGTGCTACATATGCCTTGTAGCGTTATACAAATGATAAGTAGTATAAAAATAATAATTTTCTTCCCCACTCTGCTATTTTCAAGTTGCTGGCAATGTAGCATTTTTATAATGCAAAATGCTAAAAATGCCATGGTGCCGGCGGCTTGAATACAGCACAGCTGTGGGTGGAAAAGCAAATGCTCTTGTGGCTGTATCAAACATTAATACAGTCATGGGGGCAAAATCTCATGTTCCAATGACTGAGACTGGGGGAGGGGGACGTGGGCTAATACTTGGTTGGGAATTGGAAATGGGCTGATACTGAACATGGACTGATACTGGGGCTGAGAGATGGGACTGGAAAAGGGATGGGACTGGAAGGGGACTGGCAGGAGAGTAATTCTAGGGATGGGGAGTACTGGGAATGAAAGGGGGTTGATTCTAGCAAATGCTGGGGTCAGGGTGGGAAAAAGAGGGGGATGCTGGGGAAGTGAGAAGGGAGAGGGGGACAAATATTGTGGGGAATGGGAAAAAGCAAAGTCATAACCAGAAGAAGATGAAAGGGAGTGTGTAAGAATGCATAAGGAGGAGGAAAAACAAGGTTAATGCTTGGAGTGGAGGAGTGGCCTAGTGGTTGGGGCAAGGTACTTCAGGCCAGAAGGTCAGGGGTTCAAATCCCACTAGAGGACAGCAACCTTGGGCCGGAAGGACTGGGGTTTCTAGTCCCACAGGTGCTCCTTGTGGTCTTGGGCAAGCCACTTAACCCTCCATAGCCCATGTTCCCTGTAAAATAGTTATCTCCAAGTTATAATGCCCTGTTCAATGTAATTTCAGTTTGTTCAATATAAACCGCACTGATGCAGAATAGTACGGTATATAAGAGAATGTAAAAAAATAAATAAATAAATAATGAATATTATTTATTTAACTGATTTTATATACCACTCTATTTTGCAGTCAGAGAGGTTTACATAAAACAATAAACATGAGCAGCGTATACAGAACAGGTAAGTTAACTTGGAGTAATTAACAGAAGAAAATTTAACAATTGGGTTCACATAGAGAAACATGGATAGTGTATAGGACATGAAAAGAAGGGGAGTAGGAAGCAGGAGAGAAGGATTTGGGGACATGGGGATTGGGGAAAACAGGGACCAAAAAAGAAGGAAGACTGGGTATTAAGAGTGCAAGTGGGGACTCAGTGCTTGGGTACGATTGTGAGTGGGGATTTAGGGTTGCTTGGGGGATAGTGGGGACTAAGAAATAGATTAGGAGAACAGTGGGGCAAGGTGACTGGGTGAGGGTGTGACACCAAGGGCAGGAATATGGGGATGGGAGATGGTTTGAAGGATATGGGGGATCCTTCTATGAAGAGAGAAAAGGTTGGGGCTTTTCAACTTGGAAACAAGATGGCTGAAGGGGGGGGGGATATGATAGAGGTCTATAAATTACTGAATGGAGTAGAAGGAGTAAATGTAGATTGGTTGTTTATGCCATCAAAAAATAGAAAAACTAGAGGACATGCAATGAAGCTATAATGTAACCCATTTAAGATTAACAAGAGAAAATATTTTTTTCACTCAATGTGTAATCAAACTCTGGAATTTGTAACCGGAGGATGCAGTAAAAGCTGTTAGTGTAAATGGGTTTAAAAAAGGTTTGAACAAGTTCTTGGAGGAAAGGTCCATAAACCATTATTAAAGAGGACCCAGGAAATCCACTGCTTGCCCCAGGACGAGCATTGTGGAATCCATGTGCCTTTTTAGGAAACTGCCAGGTACTTGTGACCTGGATTAGCCACTGTTGGAAAAGGGATACTGGGCTTGATAGACCTTGGTCTGACCCAGTATGGCATTTCTTATCTTTTTGTTGCAAGGTTGCAACTTGGTCCCATAGCTAGGCTGAGTGATCCTCCTGTGTGGAGAGATGTTCCACTTCCGAAAGCCTTTCGCCCTAGTTCTCAAAGGCATCGCAGATTTCTTCAAAGGCAAACCATAATTTGTCATTTTTTCCTCTAGTGCTACCGTAACGCGGCATATGATTTCTTGCATTTACTACTACTACTACTGAACATTTGTAAAGCGCTACAGGGTGAACACAGCACTGCACTGACAGTCCCTGATCTTTGGAGCTTACAATCTAATACAGATAGATAACACAGTAGCTGTAAACATAGGATACAGCTAGGGGGAATGCTAAGGAAACACAAAGCACTTCAGGTGAGTCAAGATCCAAAAGCAGCACAAAGAGGTGAGTTTTCAGCCTGGATTTGAAAAGGGTCAGAGAAGGTACCTGACGTACAGACTCAGGAAGTTCGTTCCAGGCATAAGGAGCAGCAAGGTGAAAGGAGTAAAGTCGGGAGTTAGCAATAGAAGAGAAGGATACAGTTAGAAGCAATTTGCCAGAAGAGTGGAGTTCCTGAGGAGGGATGTAGGAAGAGATAAGAGAGGAAAGGTAAGAGAGGTAAGAGAGGGGCTGCAGAGTGAATACACTCATGGGTCAGCAGGAGAAGTATGAATTGGATACAGAAATGGATAGGAAGTCAAAGAAGAGACTTGAGAAGAGGGGTAATATGAGTATGACGAGGCTGGCGGAAGTTTAGCTGTGCAGCAAAGTGTTGAACAGATTGAAGGGGAGAGAGATGACTCAGAAGGAGACCAGCAAGGAGCAGGTTACAATAGTCTAGACCAGGAATGTCCAACTTCAAACGGGTTGTGATCTACTTTTTCCAGTCAAAAGTGCCGGTGATCTGACCCAGTATGGCATATCTTATGTTCTTATAAAGGCTGTTAGTGTAGCTGGGTTTAAAAAAGGTTTGGACAAGTTCCTGGAGGAAAGGTCCATAAACCATTATTAAGAAGGGACCCAGGATATCAATGCTTGAACCAATACAAGCACTGTGGAACCTGTGTCCCTTGGGGAAACTGCTAGGTACGTGTGACCTGGATTGGCCACTGTTGGAAACAGAATACTGGGCTTGATGGACCTTGGTCTGACCCAGTATGGCATATCTTATGTTCTTATGTTCTTACCATGAAAATTAAGTTTCAAATTAGTTTCAAATTAAATTTTAACCCAATAAAGTTGGAGGATCCCCCCCCCCCCCATTTTTAATGAACCTTCTGTCATTTACTTGGATGTGTTCAGCTGTTAAGCAAATTAAGCAAAAACAAAACAGAGAGACGAAGATCCAGTAAGAACTACGAGGGGAAATGGAAAGTACATTTTTTCTTAAAGTTTTATTGAGTAATATCTTTCTTTAACTGTCTTAATAAGTTTCTTTAACTTATTAACGTCAGTACCGGGAAAAATGGTAGAAACCATCATAAAGAATAAAATTACTCAGCATGTAGATAGTCACAACCTAATGGGAGACAGCCAACATGGCTTTAGACAAGGAAGATCTTGTCTTACTATTCTGTTATGTTTTTTTGAAGGAGTGGATAAACAGCTGGACAAAGGTGAGTCGGTTGATATTGTGTATCTGGACTTTCAGAAAGCCTTTGACAAGGTCCCTCATCAGAGACTTTTGGCAAAACTAAAGAGTCATGGGATAGGAGGCAGTGTACTATTGTGGATCAGGAACTGGTTAAAAGATGGAAAGCAGAGGGTAGGGCTAAATGGCCAATTTTCCCAATGGAGAAAGGTGAATAGTGGTGTACCCCAGGGATCTGTGCTGGGTCCGCTGCTTTTTGACATATTCATAAATGACCTGGAAAGTGGAATAACGAGTGAGGTTATCAAATTTGCAGATGACACAAAACTATTTAAAGTTGTTAAAACCCAAGAGGATTGTGAAAAATTTCAAGATGATCTTGATAAATTCTGGTATGTTGTTATATTGTGAACCGCGCTGATGCTGAATAGAGCGGTATATAAGAGCCTGTAATAAATAAATAAATAAATAAAATAAGACTGGGCATCAAAATGGCAGATGAAATTTAATGTGGACAAGGGCAAGGTTATGCACCTAGGGAAGAACAACCCAAACTATGGTTACACGATGCAAGGTTCCACATTTGGAACCACCACCCAGGAAAAAGATTTAGGCGTCATTGTGGATACCATGTTAAAACCCTCGGCCAAGAGAGTAAATAGAACGCTAGGTATGATAAGGAAAGGAATGGAAAATAAAACAAAAGATATTATAATGCCTCTATATCGTTCCATGGTGAGACCGCACCTTGAATATTGTGTGCAATTCTGGTCGCCGTATCTTAAAAAGGATATAGCGATTTTAGAAAAGGTACAGAGAAGAGCCACCAAAATGGTAAAGGGGATGGAAGGATACGCCTATGAAGAAAGGCTAAAAAGGTTAGGGCTCTTTAACCTGGAAAAGAGACGGCTGAAGTGCGCTGAATGCTGGGAAAGTTTAAAGGGCATTTCCGGGCACTCACGTGCTTCACAAGAACATAGCTGCCAGCGTGAGAGAAAATACCGCTCTTCATGTTGGTGGCTGTGCAGAGGTGAGACTGGGCCTCGGGCGGGCTTCCCCGGCTAACTCTGAAGTTGGCATTTCAAAGAGCACCACTCTGTGAGAATGAAGTTCATGTGGGGCCCCCTGAGGCGCTGGGCCCTGTGCGAAAAACATTCTCGCACAATGAATGGGCTGGCCCTGTTTATAAGGGGGGTGGGCACAGAGCTCCCTTCTCCTGCTTCCTCTTGGCTCCTCTGTATATTGGAAGTCCATACTTCCCCCAATTTGTTTACATCTGTTACCTATTAATTTCATGTAGTGTCCTCTCGACCTGGTACAGTTTGAAGGCATAAATATCTGTTCCCTATTTATCTTACTCATGATTTCTAAACCTCTGATATTCCTCATTAGACAGCTGATGTGTTTGAATATGGTTCAATTGATGTATTTTTTTTTCATTTTCTTTTTTGTTAAAGTAAACATAAAAAATAAAGTATAAGCCCAGCATCCTGCCTCCAACACTGGCCAGTCTGCATCACAAATATTCAGCAGAACAAGTAGCTCTATTTTATATAGCTTATTTACAGAGATAAGTGATGGATTTCCCGAGTCTATCTGGCTAGTAATTTTTGTATGGACTTTTCCTCCAGAAACACATCCATACCACATTATGAATCCCATTATGTTAGTTATTTTAACTATGTTCTCTGACAACAGATTTCACTGTTTAATTATGCACTTACATGGTGATCTGGCGATCAGAGAGACATCCATCATGTATGAAAGATTTGCTACGATTTCCCTTCTATATTACAGTCAACATGCATTGCTTTGGACATCTAAAGTACATGCTAGGGAAGGAGCCAAAAGCCTGTGTAAATCATTATGTTCAGAGCTGCTGGAGGCTGTCAGCATTCAGCTTCAATTGCTGTTGCCTGTGTCAGTGTTTGCTACAAGAAAAAAACCTGCTTTTATCAGCTGCATCCAGTCCTGGGCTTAGAGGTAGTTGCAGCCTGGCAAACTGCCAACTGAAGAGCATAGGAGTGACACCAGTAGGGCAGCTGAGACTTTCCTTAATTTCTCTCTTTCCCAGCACAGACAGATGACATTAGCTAGAAAGTGGAGCAGCTCGTCAGGGACAATCAATGAGAATCGATCGAGCTCCTAAGATGTAGTTCAGAGCTAGAAAATAACCCATGCAGCAGAGCACAGAAACACGCTGACATATCCATTCACTCATGTATAGATAGTAACACACATATACAGACTGATAAACATACACACATATATTACAAATATGTATATGCACCCTGATACACATATTTTATTTATTTAGACAGTTTTGTATACCACCTTATCCTTCAATCAAAGTGGTCACAACACAATTGGGGGATACATTTAACACAAGGGGATATGAGACACATACACTAATACTTACAGGGAACATGGGCAATGGAGGGTTGACTTGCCCAAGACCACAAGGAGCACCTGTGGGACGAGAAACCCCAGTCCTTCCTTTCCAAGGTTACTGTTCTCTAGTGGGATTTGAACCCCTGACCTTCCGGCCTGAGGTACCTTTCCCCAACCACTCCTCCACTCCATATACAATATATTACAGAGTTAAAGATACAGAGTAATATATATTGTGATGAGGAGAGCATGGCTGAGCCCATGCAAACAGAGGAAAATTATAAATCTACCTTTAAGGAAGGAGACAGGCAAGGTATCTGTGGCTTTCAGGGTGCAGCCACACCCAAGCTCTGCTGATCTAAGGGCAGGCTTGGAGGATAATGAGAGACACCTGGGTAAGGGACAGTGTAAGTTGGGGAAAAGGCAGCCTTATAAACCCAGAGAAACACGTGAGAGTAGCACCGGCACGGGGGCCAGCACCAGGACCAGCACCGGCTGGAGAGAGGATTCCACGAGAGAGCAGTACTCAGGGAGAGGGCAGCACACGAGAGAGCTGACTAGAGAGAGCACTGCAAACTTCCATGGAGGGAGAAGCACCAGGGAAAGACCCAGAGAACTCACCGAAGAGGAGAATGGTGGAGATTTCCAGGGGGATTTCAGAGGTGAAAGCAGCACCCAGAAAGAGAGCCAGGCTTGCAGGGAAACTGCAATTGGTTCTGAAGCCAGTAGAGCTGTAGCTGAAAGAATTGCAGACAAGGTGCAAGGTGCAGTTCCTCCAGTATGTGGACCAGCTAAAAAGATTCAAGTTCCTAGAAGGTGGGTGGATAAAAATATATCTAAGAGTGACCTAAGCCAGTTAGAGGCACTCTGGCGTTTGAGTCAGGAGAAGAACCTTCTCACTCCAGGTGTAAACCCTTTTCCTATTAAGAAGCCCCAGTGGAGGAGAATTCAGGAGCTCTTAGAGAGTTTCAAGCAAGAGGGATTTATAAGTGTCCAGGATTTTCACCCAGTGCTAAAGGCCGAAGCCTGCTGAAGAGTGCAAGGCTGAATCACAGCCGAGGTCAAAAGCCGGAGTCACGGAGGACAAGCGGTGACCCTCATTGCTGAGAAACTGGAATCTACACCTGTACCAGGTAACCCGTAAATAAGGGGGTTTTAAAAAGGATACCGGTACAAGGGTGTAGCAGTTATTTGGTATAAACCAAAGCAGAAGTTGGTGTTTTTGTGCCGCACTTGGTGTGGGTTTTTTTTTTGTCTTTCCTTGTTACAGAACAGCCGCAGCCATAGAATGTAAGGAGCTGTTGCAGTGGATGGCTGGACAATTTGAAAAACAGCGAGAGATGTCCATACAGGCCCAGGAGCAGACCGCAGCAGTAATGCAGACACAGCAGGAGCCTTTACTGGAGATGATGGGAACGTGGCTGGGAGTGCAGGAGAAAGCATCAGAAGCAGCATGGACAATCACGGGTTCCAGAGGAGCATTAAATATGTGTGACATAGGGCCACAGTCTAGCGGGACATTTTCGTTTGGACAGTTAACAGAAAATGATGATATTGACCACTTTATTGAAGCATTTGATAGGGTGGCACACATAATCGGAAGGCCTAGAGAACAGTGGGCTGTACGTCTGGCCTCATCGCTTACTGGGGAAGCCTTGGCGGCGTACAGGGCCATGCCTCTAGACCTTGCCGATTATGATGAGCTGAAACGTGCCATAAGAGACCGCCTAGGTCTAACGCCCAGGGTATATCAACGTTTGCTAAGAGATAATAAGTTGAGGCCTGGTGAAACGCCCAGAGCTCTTTGCCAGCGGATTAAGAGCTTGGTATTAAAGTGGCTAATACCAGAGGCAAAAACAATAGAATGTATCATTGATAGCATTGTTCTAGAGCAGTTTATAGCTGCAGTCCCGAAGGACATCCAAACCTTCCTGATTTTACAGAACTGCCGGAACACTAATGATGTATCAACTACAAAAGACTGGTCTATTAATCGAGCTATTACTGTCAAAGTACAAAAAATATATTATTTGCTCGAATATTCACCACTTGAAACTAGTAGGACATATTGTAATTATGCACCAAGGTCTCAGTTAAAACATATGCAGCTATTTGTAAACCAAATAGATTATTATAGCCACTCAACACAACGATTGATATTCCAAATGGCACATTGAAGCTAAGTACTAGCAGTACCTTTTTGTCATAATAATAGTTTTACTCGTTGGAGCTGAGGAGGCCAGTTTTTTGACTATTTGAAGAATATTAGAATTTTTTAAGAGAAAGACTTTAATGATTAAGAAAAAATACGATAAATTAAAAAAGAAAAAAGACAAAAGAAGGCAATTGTCGAAGTGTACAGTGAAGGTCATTGATGTAAGCAGCAGCGCTAGTAAGTGTGGTGAACTTTGCAAGAAGCCCGTTTACAAATAGCTGCATATGTTTTAACTGAGACCTTGGTACATAATTACAATATGTCCTACTAGTTTCAAGTGGTGAATATTCGAGCAAATAATATATTTTTTGTACTTTGACAGTAATAGCTCGATTAATAGACCAGTTTTTTGTAGTTGATACAACAATGGAAGGTCCTTTTGGTTGGAAGGAAACGTTTAGTTTCCTGCAGGATTATGTCGCAGGATTGATAAAAGAAAAGACTCCATTTTCACTAAATAATATTAATAATGAGTCCTTGCCAAATGATATCGGTAGTTCCTGGGAAGCTTTGTTGCAAATAAAGAAAAAATCTGTTCGGGCCGAGTTACATCGTTTGTCATTAGTAGAATACATAAATCGACAGCAAATTCCCAGAGGCTTGCGAGTATATAAAGAACCTCGGTTACCTAATCTTGATGCGGCTTTCATCGACAAGTGGAACAGAGTATTGAACAAGTGCTCTCTGGATCTAATGATTCTGATTATTGAACACACTAAAGTTGAGGTACAGAAGATGGAAGTAGAATCTGGGAAGCTTCAGAACATCTTGAAAGAAAAAGAACCGGCAGAACAGTATTCTCAAAAATTAACCGATATGCAAAAGCAGGTGGAGTTGGTAAAGCAAGAGGTGATGGTAAAAAAAACTAAAAAATTGTTAAGGGATAATTCTGACTATACAGTAGGGTACGTATACCCTTGGTTAAACGCCAATCGAAAAACGAAACGGGGTCCAAAAATCGAGTTAGCTTTGAAGAAAGCTCGGAAGATTCCGATAGTGTAAATACTAGTAGTTCTTCTAGAGAATGGGGTTTTTCCGAAGATGGCGACGAAAAGAAGAAGAAGAAAAAACAAATGGACGGCCGAGGAAGATCGCCGGACAAACGTTACCCCAGACGAAAATAGTTAGATTTTTGATTGATCCTGGGGAAGATAATCTTGTAATTAATATTTCTGGTAAATCACTTTCTACAGATGAAGTACAGCTCCTGAATAAGGGGTTATCATTTGTTCCCCGGATAACTCATGGCCCGTTTCAATTTAGAGTAGATTTTGCTAATTTAATTAGGAAACTTCATTTAAAAAATTTCTTTTTTACAGTTCCCATAGTTTCTGAAGGTATCGAACCTGCCCAAGCTGACCGGAGTAGTCAACGAGTGTCCTTACCATTTAAGTCCACTTGGTCCCCCCCTGGGTCTCTTCCACCAGCGTTGACAGTGTTTAAGGAATTGGTCTTGGCAGATGTCGAAATTTTAGAAACCCAACATAGGGGATATGCTACAACCTTATCTCGACCTGAACAGACCGTCCTTTCACAGTTACAAGATCGTACAGATATTGTTATCCGACGGGCAGACAAGGGTGGAGCTATCGTAGTGATGGATCGGGCATATTACATTTCAGAGGCCTTGGGTCAGTTGCAAGATGTTCAAACTTATCGGGTTTTGTTGACAGACCCCACACAGACATTGCGATCGGAGATTAAGAAAATCGCCCTTGAAGCTTTACATCTTCATCTACTGGAGCGAAAGGAGTATCGGTATCTAACTAGTGATTCTCTCACATTGGCACGTTTTTATACAGTACCCAAAATTCACAAAAGTCTACAAGCTCCTCCCGGACGTCCCATAGTGTCCACCAGTGGGACGCCACTTGAACCAGTATCAACTTATTTGGACTCTTACTTACGTCCACTCCTACCACAGATATTGTCATATTTAAAAGATACCACTCACTTCTTAAATGTATTAATGGAATCATCCAAGTGGGCAGAAGATAATAACACATTTTTAGTAACCTTGGATGTTGTTTCGTTATACACGAGTATTCCTCAACAAGCGGCTTATACTACAGTTGAACATTTTTTGCGGCAACGGGGTGATTTAAGTGAAGATCTTATTGTCCTTTTATTAAAATTGGCAAAATTGGTGATTTTTCAGAGCTTTTTTCAATTCCAAAATACTATATATCAGCAAATTTCCGGGGTGGCAATGGGCGCGACTTGCGCCCCTTCCATTGCAAACCTGTACATGGCGCTTTTTGAAGAACGTTGGCTGAAGTCGTCTCCATATAATAACAACATAATGGTCTGGAGGCGTTATATAGACGATGTTTTCCTAATATGGCAAAGTAGTGCAGGAGATTTACAACTTTTTTTTGACTGGCTTAATCAATGTAATCCTCATATAAAATTCACCATTACATATCATCGAGATGTGATTACTTTTTTGGATGTACAAGTGACTCGAGGCTTTTCAGAGTGGAATAAACCAACAGACCGCAACACCTTTTTACATTTCAGCAGTGCCCACCCGAGACGTCTGAAAGAGGGGCTGCCGTTTTCTCAGTTTCTGAGATATCGCAGAAATTGTTCTGATATCACAGATTTTCGGATAAAATCTAAACAGTTAAAGGATAATTTTTTGAAACGCGGCTACCCCTCATCTGTAGTAAGAAGAGCATACACCAGAGCCAAATACAATAATCGGTGGCTTTTGTTAACACCTCGGATTCCAGCTCACAAGTCTAACGAAGGGATGGTGACTAACAAGGTTAATTTGAGCACCCGTTTCTCTCCTTTGAGCACAGCTATTCAACAGATCGTTAAGAAACACAGTAAGGTGTTAGGAGTGATTCCTGGTCTTCAGGATAAACATATACGTTGTGTGTGGAGTAGAAGCCCCAATCTTAAGGAGAGACTTAGTCCATCCATTTTGCGATTAGAACGTGCAGCAGAGGAACCAGTCACTGAATTGGGACATAGAAAATGTGGTTCCTGCAGTATTTGCGTTTTAACTTTGGAGTTAACGCATTTTGAACATCAGAAAACTATTTATAAATTATGTAAGGCCACTACATGTCTATCTACTTTTGTAGTGTATGCGGTCCGTTGTCCTTGTTCACTTGTATATATTGGAAAAACAGTTAGATCTTTAAAATCTCGGATGATCGAACATCGTAGCCGGGTAAATAATAGGGTAATGGAGACACCCATGGTACAGCATTGCTATACAGCTAGACATAGCTTTGATCAATTACACTGTTTCGCCATTGATTGGGTGGATTTTCCCCAAGGAGGAAGGACTCGTGAACAAACTTTGCTTTATGAAGAGCAGCGATGGATATTTATTTTGAACACAGTCCGACCATATGGTCTGAATGCCTCCATTGATTGGTCAGCATGTACATAAAGTAACCGAGGTATGACGTGTATTTAAAAGGAGGAGATTCATTAGTAGCATCTATATAAGACCTTTGAGAAGCTCTAGAGAGCATGTGCGGCGTTTTTTCGCCTTTACATCTGAATTTGCAGACACTGTTTCCTTTATTTCGAAGAGATACAAATGGAAAGAATCTACATGGTATGTTTTCATTTTCATCCTGAAACGACATTTTTAAAGCATAGCAGATATGAAACATAGTAGCTGAGTTTTAGTATTGGTTACACTTTGGCTGTTTTGTGTATTTCAATAGGCACATCACTATGAGATCCCCTGAAGAAACACATAATGTGAAACGCTTGGGCGCCTTAGATACACGGCGTTGGGATTCAAACTGCAGCCGCTAGCATCAGATTATTATAGCCACTCAACATAACGATTGATATTCCAAATGGCACATTGAAGCTAAGTACTAGCAGTACCTTTTTGTCATTATAATAGTTTTACTCGTTGGAGCTGAGGAGGCCAGTTTATTGACTATTTGAAGAATATTAGAATTTTTTAAGAGAAAGACTTTAACGATTAAGAAAAAATACGATAAATTAAAAAAGAAAAAAGACAAAAGAAGGCAATTGTCGAAGTGTACATTGAAGGTCATTGATGTAAGCAGCAGCGCTAGTAAGTGTGGTGAACTTTGCAAGAAGCTCGTTTACAAATAGCTGCATATGTTTTAACTGAGACCTTGGTACATAATTACAATATGTCCTACTAGTTTCAAGTGGTGAATATTCGAGCAAATAATATATTTTTTGTACTGAAACACTAATGAAGCAACCTTATTGGCTGAACGCTTTTTAGAAGCAGAATGGGCTGGACAGGGAAAAAGGAGTGCTTCCATAATGGCAGATTTTGTACTATCAGAAAGGAAGGTAAGGCAAAAAGGGGACGAAATGAAAATATGTATACCTATGTTTAAGAGTTATTCCATAAGGAAAAATGTTTTTCATGTGGTAGTGAGGGACACCTGAAAAGGGATTGTACAGCGAGGACTGTTTTGATAACTGCCCATTCAAAGGAGACCAGGGAAGGTTTTCTTTTATCGGTAGAGGTACAAGGCATTCCCACTGAAGCTTTGTTAGACTCAGGAGCAGATGAAAGTATGATGTCCCGGAAACTCTGGCAAGAGATTGAATCCTGCTCCAATAGAGTCCAAGCCCAACCTGAAGAAAAGGTAAAAATCAGGTGTGTCCATGGGGCGTCATCCTTCTATCCCGTACCTAGAGTTTTAGTGAAGGGTTTAGGGATTAAGAAGGAGATTCCGGTAGCAATTGTGCCCAGGTTACCACATCCTCTGGTATTGGGGAGGGACTGGCCCCAATTCAAAAAGGGACTAGAAGAGGGTCTACATCCGAGGGTAGGCATGGTATCCACCCGAGCACAGTCCATGGCCAAAGAGGGGGAAGAGGAACCTCCAGATGAGGCACTAGAGGATCTACCATCCCATGAGGGCCTGATAACTCCCCCTCCCGATAAAAGGAAGAAGGGAAGAGGGGAGAAACGCTGGAAGAGGCAGTATAGGTCTCAGTGTAGGGCCAAGGTAGAGGCCGGACAAGGGATACCTTGGGTTCCGGCTGAATTAGTGGAAAAATTTCCATCTTTCCCCAAGGAGCAGCAAGCCGATCCCGCTCTTTTATGGGGTTTCGAGTACACCCGAGGGGGGTCAGAAACCTTACCTAGATTCTTGCTGGAGGGAGATGTGCTATACAGGGAAAGTTTAGATCCCCATACAGGGAACGTCCGTAAGCAACTTGTAGTTCCTACGACGTTCAAGACTTTAGTTTTAAGACTAGCACATGACCATCCTGTAGGAGGTCATAAAGGAGTACATGGCACGTTGGACCAGATATTGGCCCGTTTTTACTGGCCCAGTGTTTTTAAAGAGACCTCTTGATTTTGTGAGTCGTGCCCATCATGTCAATGGGTCACCTCGATTCGTCCACCGGAGGTGCCCTTGCGTTCCTTGCCCGTGATATCTGAGCCCATTCATAGAGTGGCCATGGATATAGTGGGACCATTGATAAAGACACCTCGGGGGTTCCAGTACATGTTGGTCATAGTGGACCAAGCCACAAGGTTCCCATGGGCCATTCCCTACGTAGTATATCCGCAAAGATCATAGCCTCTGAAGTGATAAAGTTATTCTGTGAGTTAGGATTTCCACGCAAAGTCCTGACAGACAGAGGCAATAATTTCATGTCTCGGTATCTGGCCCAAGTGTGGGATGCATTTGATATACATCATGTTAGAACTGCTGCCTACCATCCGCAGTCAAACGGACTGGTGGAGAGGCAGAACCAAACATTAAAGAAAATGTTGAGGAGGGGTTTGGAGGGTAACATGGCAGAGTGGGATATGATGCTCCCTTTTGTTTTATATGCTTGTAGAGAGCGGAAACAAGCCTCTTTAGGCACTTCACCATATGAATTAATGTATGGGCGGGCACCATGAGGCATCTTAGACATTCTGCGGGAGCAGTGGGTTGAGCCTGGGGTAGAGGAAGAAGGAATACCCCAGTTTTTGAGGGATCTAAGAGGACGGCTACACCGAACCTCCCAAGTAGCAGAGGAAAATGTAAAGGCTAGCCAGACGCGCCAGAAAAATTATTACGATCGGCGTACAAAGCCTCGCCAACTGGAGGTGGGAGAAAAAGTAATAGTAATGGTGGCTGGAGCCGGTCCTAAGTTTGAAAGTAAATGGAAGGGGCCATATAGGGTAGTCAAACAGGTGGGTCCTGTGTCATATTCAGTAGAAAACAGAAGGGGTCGACAGCAGGTCTATCACATAAACGTACTGAGACCATGGCATGAGCGAACAGCCTTGGCCCATTTAGCCACAAAAGAATGTAAGAATGGAAACTGGCAGACAAGCTCAAATATCCCAGCAAGAATTACGAGCTGTGCGGGTACTTTAGCGCCAGCCCGTAATATCTTAAGGGGGGGGAGGGATATGTGATAAGGAGAGCATGGCTGAGCCCATGCAAACAGAGGAAAATTATAAATCTACCTTTAAGGAAGGAGACAGGCAAGGCATCTGTGGCTTTCAGGGTGCAGGCAAAGGGAAAAAACACGCACTTACTGAGGCTAAGCCACACCCAAGCTCTGCTGATCTAAGGGCAGGCTTGGAGGATAATGAGAGACACCTGGGTAAGGGACAGTGCAAGTTGGGGAAAAGGCAGCCTTATAAACCCAGAGAAACACGTGAGAGTAGCACCGGCACGGGGGCCAGCACCAGCACCAGGACCAGCACCAGCTGGAAAGAGGATTCCACGAGAGAGCAGTACTCAGGGAGAGGGCAGCACATGAGAGAGCTGACTAGAGAGAGCACTGCTAACTTCCATGGAGGGAGAAGCACCAGGGAAAGACCCAGAGAACTCACCGAAGAGGAGAACGGTGGAGATTTCCTGGGGGATTTCAGAAGTGAAAGCAGCACCCAGAAAGAGAGCCAGGCTTGCAGGGAAACTGCAATTGGTTCTGAAGCCAGAAGAGCTGTAGCTGAAAGAATTGCAGACAAGGTGCAGTTCCTCCAGTACATGGACCAGCTAAAAAGATTCAAGTTCCTAGAAGGTGGGTGGATAAAAATATATCTAAAAGTGACCTAAGCCAGTTAGAGGCACTCTGGCGTTTGAGTCAGGAGAAGAACCTTCTCACTCCAGGTGAAAACCCTTTTCCTATTAAGAAGCTCCAGTGGAGGAGAATTCAGGAGCTCTTAGAGAATTTCAAGCAAGAAGCATTGCATGAAGGCTTAGAGCCAGACATACAGGTTGAAAACCCGGAGGAAATGCAGGTAGAATCTGTTGAACCTGATTCTGACTCAGAGGATTTATTAATGGACTGTACATGGTGCAAAAAGGCAGAATAGAAGCTGCTGGTTAAAGAAAAAAAGTCTATAACCTGAAAACCACCAAAAGCAGTGAGTAAGACAGGGAGAATGATTCTAGCCTGAATTGCTAAGTACCCTGTTGAAAGAAGAAAAGACATTTACTTTGATTTGAAGAAAAGAAACTGTGTTTGTTGCTGTATGTTTGAGAAACAGCTACGTATGTTGTGAAGGCCAGCTAAAGCAATTTCACTGTTGGGATTTTGTGTGATTTTCCTGAATGTCATTTGTTTTGGAGAAGAATCCTGTTGTTTTGTTTGAGCTATATGCTTGTGAAAAGAAGGAAATAAATTCCTGTGTGTCTTTTGAAAAAAAAAAAAACCCTCGGTTCTCAATACTACTGTTTTTTTTAAAGTGGTAGCACAACTACAAGTCCCAGCAGCCCCAAGCTCTGGATGAGGACAAATAATTCTTTATTAAAAGACTAAACAGTGGCACCCCTATACCTATAGGCCGTGGCCTGGGCTAGGGGCCCCCACAATATACAGTATATATACGTACTGTGTATATATTTATATACATATACACACACACACACACTGAAATCCTATATAATAAAAGTTAGTGTCTGTTTGTGTCTTATGCTCCTATAAAAGAATCCTGAGTCATAAAGTCGCTTGCTTACCAATTAGCTTTTTAATTGGCCCAAGCAACCATGCTGTCAGCAAGGCTCAATTTTGTCTCTTGGAGTTGCTAAAAGGAGCTACACATACACATACTGTAAACACATATTTTAACCTGGGATACCTCTTCCTCACATATTTTAACCTGGGCTACCTCTTCCTCATGGCACTGGGTCTGGTTTTGGATATAGGCAGCCATATTTCACTTCATACCTCTAGGGCTGTTGCTGAATGGGGGGCAGAGAGAGGGAAAACACTTTTCTGGGGCATTGACTTTGCATATCCTACCCATTCCAGTCCTGAACAGTTTGCCTTCCTCTTTCTTCTAGGTAGGATTATTGTGAAACAATTCCATTATTCTGCTAAATAACAAAATGTATTGGTCTCTTCTCCAAAGTCCTAAGCCTGCTTGGACCCCAGGGACCCACTCCCTAGTGCCTGGGCACTTCCACAAAGATCCAGCATACCTCAGAAAAGGTGGACAAGATAGATAATGCATAAAAGGCCAGTCTTAGTACTTGCAAGGCCCAATTTGGACTATTTTGGGGGCCTCCTGGACTTGAATTATACATTGTTTTAAAAACAAAAAATAGTATCTATATTTATTAACTTAAAATAAATCTTCTTTGTTTTCTGTTCTGCAAACTCAAGTGTTATTACCTCTTCTGTCTTCTCTTCCCACTGTTAGCTTCTTGCTTGCAGAACATGTGTACACTCTGAAGTTCTCTTTAGGAAGGCGAAATCTATTGACTCCTTTATACACATAAATATATAAAGGAGAACTGAGGCTAGTGAGCTGCTGAGGTTGAGGGGAGGGACTTGAGTTTGGGGCAAATACTGCTGACCCATTTTGCTGGGATAACTAAATGAGCTGCAGAGAAGGAAGATTGAGACTGGAGAGGGGGTTGCAAAATTGGAACTGAGAGAGATAAATGAAGCTTCATGAGAGAGGAGGGTAGAAAGATTAAGAAGGGGGAAGTGAAAACGAAGGCACACACACACTGTAAAAGCATCCCTATGGAAATAGTTTGTACTTCAATGAATGTAATGCAGAACTGTTATCACCATTTCAACAGCTAACTGCACTCTGCATTATCCATTGTGCCATTAAAGCACAATAGCGAACTTTGCCCTGCCTTAGCAGCTTAGCTGTTCTCTCAAAGTTCAGGGAATGCCCCCAATAGTTGCAGTAGACGTTTTGCACCTAATGTATCTTAATCTTTGCAGGTAACACATATTGGGGCTTGTTTGCTAAAGTGCGCTACCGGGAAGCACGGGGGATAGCACATACCAACTGCATAGCATAGAGCCATGATAACTGAGATCACAAACCTAAAAGTCATCTGCACTAAAAATCCCATGCTATCTAAGTACCACATGTTTATTTATTTTAACGGTTTTTCTATACCGCATTTGTCCAAAGCGATTTACATCAAACATTATAACAATTTTGGTAGAATTGTTTTACAATGAACAGGGAAAAGTAACTTGGAGAACAAAGGGTTTAACAACAACAAAAACAGGGGGGGGACGGTTCTTGTTGGATAGCGGAATAGTTAGGGGAGGAGCAAATTGGATGAGTGGGGTTGAATAAGGGGGTGTGGGGCTAAGGCTAGTCATTCATGATAGTGTGTAGTGGCAATAGCTAGGTATTGTCATCTGGCCCATAGTGTTCCTTGGAGAGGTGTGTTTTATTAGTATTTTTAGGTCTTTGAGTGATTGTGCAGTTCCGATTCCATCAGGCATGGAGTTCCAAATTGTGGGGGCACACAAAGTGAATGCCCTGCTGCTTGTTTGTTGTGTGGTCTTAATCTTGAGAGATGGGATAATCAGGAGATTTTGGTTGGCAGCTCTTTTTGGTCTCGTTGAAGATGATATTGTGAGCAGATCAGATAGATAAGGTGCTAAGAGGTTTTGGAGGATTTTAAATGTAGTGGTGATGGCTTTGTGTTTTGCCCATTGCGAGACTGGAAGCCAGTGTAGACTTTTTAGTATTGGTGTTATATGTTGTCGGGTAGAACTGACTGTTGCCATGGAGAAGAGAGGTCACGTGACAGGAGAGCATCACCCTGGTGTGGCAGGAAGTGATCCTGTAACTAGGACCTGTCCTACAGGTGATGCAAAACCCTCTTGCACCGAGGAAGATTCTCCAGGGCCATGTGCCCATGAGGGAAGGGTTAGGACAGCTGTTATATTTGGGGATTCCATCATTAGGCATGTAGATAGCTGGGTGGCTGGTGGACGTGAGGATCGCCTGGTAACATGCCTGCCTGGTGCGAAGGTAATGGACCTCACGCGCCACCTAGATAAGGTCTTAGATAGTGCTGGGGAGGAGTCTGCTGTCTTGGTACATGTCGGTAGCAATGACATAGGAAAATGTGGTGGGGAGGTTCTGGAGGCTAAATTTAGGCTTTTAGGTAGGAAGTTGAAATCCAGAACTTCCAGGGTAGCGTTCTCCAAAATGCTTCCTGTTCCACGCGCAGGACCGAAAAGGCAGACAGAGCTCCGGAGTCTCAATGCATAGATGTGACAATGGTGCAAGGATGAGGGTTTTGGATTTGTTAGGAACTGGGGAACATTCTGGGGAAAGGAGGGGCTCTTCTAAAGGGATGGGCTTCACCTTAACCGGGATGGAAACAGGCTGCTGGCATTAACCTTTGAAAAGGAGATAGAGCAGCTTTTAAACTAGATAATAGGGGAAAGCCAACAGTCACCCAAGAGCGCATGGTTCGGAAGAATGTATCCTTGAAGGATACTACCAAAAGCAGAGAGGTTCCAAAGAAGAGTAAAGTAGCCCAAATGCCCTTGAGTATGGAGCAGACAGAGTTTAAAGATTCCAAATTACCCATGCTTACAATAGCCAGATTAATATGAATAAAATACAGTCTCTAAAATGCTTGTATGCAAATGCTAGAAGTCTAAAAAATAAGATGGAAGAGTTAGAATATATAGCGCTAAATGAGAGGTTAGATATGATTGGTATCTCAGAGACATAATGGAAGGAGGACAACCAGTGGGACACTGTGATACCTGGGTACAGATTATATTGTAATGATGGAGCTGATCAAATTGGTGGAGGGGTTGCGCTGTATGTTAGAGAGGGCATTGAGTCAGAAAGGATTAAAGTTTTGCAGGAAACAAAATTTGCTGTAGAATCTCTATGGATTGAAATTCCATGTAAAAAGGGGAAGGTGATGGCAGTGGGGGGTGTACTATTGACCGCCTCGCCAGAATGAACAAATGGATGACCAAATGCTCAAAGAAATCAAGGAAGTTAACAAAAGTTACAGCACATTAATAATAATGGGTGATTTCCAGTATCGACTGGCTCAGTATCACAGCAGGACATGCTAGGGAGATAAAGTTCTTAGATGAAATAAATGACTGCTTCTTTGAGCAGCTGGTTCATGAACTGACCAGAGGGGAAGCCATATTGGATCTAACACCACCAGATCTGGTGCAAGAGATAAGGGTGTGGGGCCACTTGGCAATAGTGATCATACCATGATGGCGTTGGATTTAATTAGTGTAGGAGGGATGGTAAGGAAATCCACAGTGCTACCTTTTAACTTTTGAAAGGGAGACTATGATAAAATGAGGGAAAAAAACCTAAAAGGAGCAGTTGCAAAGGTTAAAGACTTACATCAAGCTTGGGTGTTGTTAAAAATACTATCTTGGAAGCCCAGACCGGCTGTATTCCATGCTTTAAGAAAAGTGGAAGGAAGTACAAAAACCTGCCAGCATGGTTTAAAGGTGAGATCAGAGAGGCTGTTGTTGCCAAAAAGGCATCTTTCAGGAAATGGAAAAAAGAGCCAAATGACAAAACAGCACAAGCACTGGCAAGTTAAATGCAAGGCATTGATAAGGCAGGGAAAGGGAGAATTTGAGAAGAAGCTTGCTGCAGAAGCAAAAATGCGTAATAAAGACTTTTTCAAGTACATTCGTAGCAAAAAGCCTGTGAGAGAGTCAGTTGGTCCATTAGATGATAGAGGGGTTAAAGGGGCACTAAGAGGCAAGAAGGCGATAGCGGAGATACTGAATGACTTCTTTGCTTTGGTCTTTACTGAGGAAGATGTAGGGATGCTACCCATGACTGAAGTGATATTTAAAGGTGTGGAAGAATTGAAGGAAATATTGATACATCGGGAAGATGTATTATAACTATTTGATAAACTGAAGAGTAGCAAATCACCTGGACCGAATGATATACATCCAGGGGTGTTGAAAGAACTGAGATTGCAGACCTGCTATTAGTAATCTGTGAACTATCATTAAAATCATCTGTAATACCTGAAGATTGGAGGATGGCCAACGTAACGCCAATTTTTAAAAAGGGTTCCAGGGGTGATCCGGGCAACTACAGACCGGCAAGCCTGACGTCGGTACTGGGAAAAATGGTAGAAACCATCATAAAGAACAAAATTGCTGAACATGAAGATAGTCATGGCTTAATGGGAGACAGCCAACATGGCTTTAGACAAGGAAGATCTTGTCTTACTAATTTGTTATGTTTTTTTGAAGGTGTGAATAAACAGGTAGACAAAGGTGAATCAGTTGTAATGTATTTGGACTTTCAGAAAGCCTTTGACAAGGTCCCTCATCAGAGACTTTTGGCAAAACTAAAGAGTCATGGGACAGGAGGTAGTGTACTATTGTGGATCAGATACTGGTTAAAAGAGAAAGCAGAGGGTAGGGCTAAATTGCCAATTTTCCCAATGGAGAAAGGTGAATAGTGATGTACCCCAGGGATTTGTGCTGGGTCCACTACTTTTTGACATATTCATAAATGACCTGGAAAAGAAATGAGTGAGGTTATCAAATTTGCAGATGACACAAAACTATTTAAAGTTGTTAAAACCCAAGAGGATTGTGGAAAATGGCAAGAGGATCTTGATAAATTGGAAGACTGGGCATCAAAATTGCAGATGAAATTTAATGTTGACAAGTGCAAAGTTATGCACCTAGGGAAGAACAACCCAAACTATGGTTATATGATGCAAGGTTCCACATTATGAACCACCACCGAGGAAAAACGTTAGGTGTCATTGTGGATAACTTGTTAAAACCCTCTGCCCAGTGTGCAGCGGCAGCCAAGAGAGCAAATAGAATGGTAGGTATCGTAAGGAATGTAATGTAAAATAAAAGAAAGGATATTATAATGCCTCTGTATCGTTTCATTGTGCGAGCGCACCTTGGATATTGTGTGCAATTCTGTTCGCCATATCTTAAAAAGGATAGAGCATTATTAGAAAAGGTTCAGAGAAGAGCCACGAAAATGGTAAAGGGGATGGAAGAATACCCCTATGAAGAAAGGCTAAAAGGTTTAGGGCTCTTTAACCTGGAAAAGAGACGACTGAGGGGGGGATATGATAGAAGTCTATTAATTAATGAACGGAATGGAACGGGTAGACGTAGCTCGATTGTTTACGTCATCAGAATATAAACAGACTAGTGGACATGCAATGAAGGTACAGGGCAAACTATTCAAGACAAATAAGAGAAAATATTTTTTCACTCAACGTGTAATCAAACTCTGGAATTTGTTACCGGAGGATGTAGTAAAAGCTGTTAGTGTAGCTGGGTTTAAAAAAGGTTTGGACAAGTTCCTGGAGGAAAGGTCCATAAACCATTATTAAAAAGTGACCCAGGATATCACTGCTTGACCCAATACAAGCATTTTGGAACCTGTGTCTTTTGGGGAAACTGCTAGGTATTGCGACGCTCCTGCCCCCGCCCTAGGGCTAAAGGACAGGAGTGGCCTATTGTCCCGTGAGGAATGGATTAAAACTATTCCCTAGGAATGATGGGAGATGTAGTTTTGTTCTCCTTTCTCTCACTGATAAATGTAGTTGCGCCAGAGACGGTAAGGCTTTGCAAGAATATTTTATTCGTGTTGGGGAGATTCCTCCAGCGCATCAAAATTCAGATACATGAACATAAATGGTGCTTTAAATGGTAACAGAAGAAACTCAGGAATATAAGACAACGTAAAGTGAGATCAGCTTTTCTTCTATGGAGCTTAACTCAGCTCTGCCTCAAGAGGTGACTTACATATATTGCAGCCTCATGCAATCACTGTTTCCTTCACAGTGTGAACTCAAACTCAGGTGCAAACAATTAGGTTTTCAGAGCACGGAAGCAGAAACTTCCACGTTGTATTCTTTTCATACAAGGTACAGGCAAGCTTTGTTATACTGCTATTTCCTTACAGCATATTGAACAGTCCATGCTATTATCGTCAGAGTTTATCAAAGGTAAGGCATTTTCCACTTGCATAAAATCTTCTGACTGCACAGAGCTATTGTCCTCATTCAGCTTTGACTGTCTGCCTGCTTTCAATTCTAAGAATTCTTTAAAGTCCTGAAGGAGCAATTCAGCCTGTTCAGTTCCTGACAAACCGTTGTCAGCCAACACTGAGTATTTCTCCCAGTCAATAATGTTTCCCCCTTCAGCTCTTGGCTTGAATGACTCAGGGTAACAATTGGGATCTTTTAAAACAGCCTTAAATATAGGAGATGGGACTTTACCTTCTCTATCCAGGTTCCTATAGAAACTGCTGTCTTTCTGCCAGGCTCCTTTCCTTTTAGGTAGCTCAAAAGCTTTGCAGCTGTGAGGGCTTCTGGGTCTCTCCGGTCCAAACTGTATCCACGAGGGCTCTGCCTTTTCCCAAGACTCTAAACCAGGGCTTCGTCCACTTCTCGTAGGACTTCCTTTCCAAGCACCTGTTAAGATCCTTGCAGGTCCTCTGCTGCTACCAGGCTCAGACGTGCAGCCAAACTGCTTCCTGGTCAACTTCTCATGGCTTTCCTGTTTCTCACAGCTATTCTGCTTCTGCTTCCCCTTGGTCTGCTTGGTCATCTGCTTGATCTCAATCCGGGACTTCCCCCTCCAGTTCTGTTTAGCAGCGTCATTCACCACTTCATAAAGGGATTCTTTTTCAGACACACCCCGTCCAACCCCTGGGTGTGCCCAATCAGCACTGCTCAACTCCTCCCCTGGGCTGGTCTTCATTCTCAGCTCACCAGAAGAGGTTTTTTTTTTTCCTTTTAGGATTGTAAATCCTGTGTAAATCCTGCTGCATTTCAGGATTTCCTTCAGTCTCCATTTCCTCAGGAGGGCGCTCTTCACCACAGTATGTATGACCTACATTGGCCACTGTTGGAAACAGGATACTGGGCTTGATGGACCTTGGTTTGACCCAGTATGGCATATCTTATGTTCTTATTTTGGCAGCAGTATTTTGCACTAATTGAAGTGGATATTGTGCCTGTTTAGGTAAACCTTGGTAGATGATATTTCCATAGTCCAGGTGCGGCGTGATAATGGCTTGCACTACGGATCTGAAATCATTGTATTGTAACAGGTGATGAAGTGGCTTGAGGAGCTTCAGCTTCCAGAAGGCTACTCTTGCTGTATTTTTGATGTGTGCGCACATGTTGAGGGTGCTGTCAATGGTTATGTTAGGTATCTGATTTCTTTCTTTATAGCTATTTCCGATGTTTGTGTTATAATCTTTTTTGGTGGCTTGAAATCTTGATCTCTGAATATGAGTAAGGCTTCTGTTTTGTTTTTATCGACTTAGATTTATGTCTGCAAGGATGTTTGTTACTGCGGTGAAGGTGTCAGATATGATCGTAAAGTCTGGTTTGGTGGTATTGAATGGCATGTAAAACATGATATCATCTGCGTAGAGATGGAAAAACATGTTCCATCTTCTTAGTAGGTTGCAAATTGGCTGAATGTATAAATTGAATAATAATCCAGAGAGGGCTGAACCTTGAGGGATGCCTTGTGTTAGATTAAAGCTTTAAGCTCCCGCCACCTTCTTCAGCTCTCCCCAGTCGGGGGATCAAGCCTCCAGAGGCGGGAGCCGCACAGCAGCCATCTCTGCCCAATCGGGGCACGTGAGAGGATTTTTAAAGTTCGCGCCGGCAGGCGCACGGTCTTTAAGCTCCCGCCACCTTCTTCAGCTCTCCCCAGTCGGGGGATCGAGCCTCCAGAGGCGGGAGCCGCACAGCAGCCATCTCTGCCCAATCGGGGCACGTGAGAGGACTTTTAAAGTTCGCGCCAGCTAACCACTACATAAATAAATCAAAAACTTTAGCATTCACACCAAGCCCTCTATACCTTTCCCACCAACATCAATTCGAAAAATGGTCCGACTTCCACCCTATAACTAAAGACACCCTCAAGTATACAATCTCAAACTTGAACACTACGACTTCTCAACTCGATCCATGCCCGGTAAACTGGATTAAGCATACTCTCCCTACACTATCCCCCTTTATCCTTCCTATAGTCAATCTTTCGCTGCGCCAAGGGTACTTACCACCTTCCCTTAAACATGCCCAAATCCGACCGATAATCAAAAATAACACCCTCGACAAAACATCACCTAATTCCTACAGACCTATCTCCAGCATTCCATTTATGGCTAAACTAATTGAAAAGGTAGTTCAAACTCAAACACAGGACCACATAGAAAACTCAGCCCCCCTTGATGACCAACAATATGGCTTTTGTCCCTATCATGGTGTTGACACTCTATTAACAGTACTTCTTGATAACTTAATATCTTTATCTTTATCTTTATTATAAAACTTTTTATACCGCCTAAACCAAAAGGCATACAGCGGTGTACAATAAAATGAGGCTACTGAGGAAACAGAAAAGAACGCCAATTATTCATAAAAGAGACAGTAGAGAGTAGAATAAGAAAATCAGAGATAGGGACCAGTCAGCTATGGGCAGGAAGGGAAGGGAGATCAAAAGCAGTACAGAAGAGGTGAGTTTTGAGGGAAGCCTTGAAAGAGCTAAAGGACGACTCAAGACGTAGAGCAAGGGGGAGTGAATTCCAAAGACGGGGCCAAGGAAGAAAAAGGCGGAAGAACGTGTTGATTCAAGATGAGCCCTAGAAGGAGGTGGAAGAAAAAGATGGTTAGCGTGAATCGCCCGAAGTGCTCTAGAGGGACAATGAAAGTGCACCAAATCAGAGAAATAAAGAGGAACACCAGTGTACAAAGCCTTGTGAACAAAAATCAAAACCTTATATTGAATACGGAAAGGGATAGGCAGCCAGTGTAGATGAATAAGAAGAGGAGTGATATGAGCAGAACGGGAAGAATTGGTCAGAAGACGAGCAGCAGTATGGTGAACTAGTTGAAGACGACAAAGCTGTGAGAAAGGAAGGCCAGCCAGAGAAGCGTTGCAATAGTCTAAATGAGAAACCACAAGAGAAAGAAGAAGTGTCGTCAGGGAAGAGAAAGAAAGAAAAGGCCGGATGGCACGAAGTCGGCGCAGTGTATAGAAGGAACGCTGAACAATAGAAGAAACGTGCTCCTTGAAAGTTAAAGCCGAATCCAAAGTGACACCAAGATATCGCATAGAAGAAACAAGTGGGATAGACCCAGCAGACAGAGAGGGAGCAAGAGTGGGAAGAGGAGCACCAGCAGTGAACCAGATGGCAGAAGTCTTAGACAGATTAACGTGCAAAAAGCTTTCAGAGAACCAGGAAGAAACAGCGGAGAGACAGACATTGAGAGGACCAATATCAGGAGAGAGAGGGCAAGTGTGATAGAGAAGAATGATATCTTCTGCGTAATAATACCGTGCTGTTGGATAAGTAAAGCAAGAGGGGCCAGAAAAATGTTAAACAGCAAGGGGGCCAATACAGAACCTTGAGGGACACCACAGGGCAGGGGTGAAGGAGAGGACGAGGTGGTACCTGACAGGACTGAGAAAGACCGGTCGGAAAGAAAAGAGTGGAACCAGCGGAGAACCGAACCAGAAAGACCAATAGAACGAAGCCTTGAGAGAAGAGTACGGTGATCAACAACATCGAAAGCCGCAGAAAGATCAAGAGAAACAGCCAGAGAGATAGAACCGTGATCATGAGCAACATGCAACTCATTGAGAAAGGAAATAAGAATAGTTTCAGTACTGTGCCCAGAGCGAAAACCAGATTGATGGGGGTGAAGAACCAAAGAATCCTCCAAGTGTGAAGATAACTGAGAAAAAACCACCCGTTCAAGAAGTTTAATAAGAGGTATCGATAACCCTAAACAAGCTTTCATCCTCCTCTTTCTAGACATCTCTGCAGTGTTTGACAGTGTACACCATGCTGTAATGCTTAATAGATTAAAACAAATAGGAATCCACTCAACTGTACATAAATGGTTCACCTCATATCTAACTGATCGAACCCAAACCGTCCGAATTAACACACAAACTTCTAAAACATACAAACAGGAAATTGGTCTTCCCCAAGGCTCCGCCCTCTCTGCCCTCCTATTTAATATCTATATTCAACCAGTCTGCAACATTTTCAAAAAATTTAAAGTCCTCTATCACATATACGCAGATGATATGATGATGTACATACCATTCACAATCCCAACACTCCCATTACAACTGTTATCAGAATGCTTCTCTGAATTAACAATCTGGCTAAAGGACCACAATCTCCATATCAATCATTCTAAAACCGATATATTAATAGTAACTAAAAATCAATCCTACATACCTCCAACACACATCATTCTCCAAAATCACAACATTACTATAAAAAACGAAGTAAAATACCTGGGTGTCACCCTTGACACACACCATAGTATGGACACACATATTAGAAACATTACTAAAAAAGTCTACTTTAAACTTAAAATTTTAAAACAATTACGTCCACTTGTACTTCTACATGATTTTCTGAACATTATTCAGGCTATCATTACACCACACTTTGATTTCGCCAATCTCACTCTACTAGGCACAACAAAACAAAACATTAAGAGACTCCAACTCGCCCAAAATGCAACAGCAAGAATTGTAATGAAGGTTCCACCATTTGAACATATTACACCTATACTCGCAAACCTACACTGGCTCCCAATACAATCCAGAATAAATCACAAATTGATTATCACCATTTTTAAGGCATTAAATAAAATGGCCCCAGTCTCTTTAACAAAACTTATCACTAAAGACACATCCCAAACTGCACTACGGAGAGGCCACACGAATAAAATTAGGATCCCAAAATATTTCACAATTACCAAAAAAACAACTAACAAAAAAGCGTTTTCGCATGCAGCTCCCACCCTATGGAACTCCCTCCCTGAAGAAATAAGAGCACTAAATGATGCAAAGGAGCTCCGCAAGAAACTAAAACATATTTGTTCATCTCCCATTTCGGCACACTAGAAAATACCTTACCACTAACAGGAAATGGCTAATAGATATCTCAGCGAATACCAATTCCAAGATATCTCAGCGATTACCAATTCCAATTTTTCTTCAATTTAACTACAATTAAAGTTGATTTAATAACTATCTGTAAATTCTGTAAATAGAAATATGTAAATAGTTCGAAATATGTAATAGTTTGATTGTTATAGAACAAATTATTCACTATACATAGTTCAATCATGTTTAATGTATTTAGCAAATTGTACCTAGTTAACTAATGTTTCATGTAAAACAGACCTGTTTTTCTGTTCATTTCTCGTTCATTGTAAACCGCACCTGATCTGTGGAAGGTAGCGGTATATAAGCAACTGTTAAATAAATAAAAATAAATAAATAAATTAAAGGGTTTTGATTCTGTGATACCGACCTTTACTTGCATTGTTCTGTCCTGGAGGTAAGATGTAAACCATTTTAATGTGTCATCTGTTAATCCAATGCTGGAGAGTCTATTTAACATGATGTGATGAGCTGCTGAATCAAATGCAGCACTAAATCAAGGAAGATTAGCACAAATCCATTTCGGGGTTTGTCTAAGCCAAGGATGAGTCTGTTGAAGTGTTCAGTTAATAGTGTTTCAATGCCATTTTGAGGGTGGAAGCCGTGCTGTTGTAGATCTAGTGGGGCGTGTAGGTCAATGTGATCTTGAAGTTGCCTCTGTATGACTTTTTCTATTATTTTGGCAAGAAATGGGATACTGGCAATTGGTTGATATAAGCTGGGGCTTGTTAGGTCGGATGAGGCCTTTTTTTAGAATGGGGTGTTTTGAGGCTTGCTTGAGTGCAGGAGGAAGGTATCCTTGCATTAGAGAGGTGTGTACTATCCTTAGGATGGTCTGAGCAAACTGATTGCGCAGGAGTTTTAGTCAGGTTACTGGGCATGGGTCCAGAGGTAATATGGCAGTGTTTAAATAGTTGATAATAACAAGAAGATCTCTCTTGGTTATTGGGTTGAATTGTTGCAGAGGTGATAATTTTGGTTGCTGTTTTCTTGCTGCTTTTGGTCATACTGTTTTGACTTTTTGTTTTGTTTGCTGTAGAGAAAGTCAGCCATGGCTTGGGGATCAACTTGTATTGTTTGGTCTGTTGGGTCAGATGAGTTTGGTTCACCAGTCATCTGGGACACAATTGTGAATAGTTCTCTAGGCCGGTTAAGTGATTTTGTGAGTATGGTTGTGATGTACTCTTTTTGAGCTTTATTGCATTGGCTGTTATATTCCTTATGATTGTTCAGAAGCGGTGTCTTGATAATGTTGTCTCGTGACCTTTTCCAATGTCTTTCCAATCTTCTGAGGTTCTGTCTGGACTGTTCCAGTTTTTTGGTGAACCATGGGGGGTGTATGGATTTAAAGTGCTTTGTTGAATGTGGTGCTTTGAACATAGCAACATTATTTATTGATTGGTTCCATGAGTTGATAAATGTGTCTAGATCATGAGTGTCAGAATTTATTAGTGTAGAGGTCTTATCTAAGGTGTAGTCTTGGCTGAAGGCTTTGAAATGCTGTTTATGATGTTGACTTGGAATATTAGGTTGAGTATAGTTGGTTGGAATAGTAAGGGATTTCATAGCATGATCAGACCATGATACTGGATCAATTTGTAGGTTTAGGTCTTTTTTGTTCAATGTGTTGGGTATGAATATAAGGTCTAGAGAGGATCCTTTGTTGTGGGTTGGGACATCAATCTGTGTCAATAGTAAAGATTCCATAGCATCTAGAAAAGCGCTGGAGTGTTTTGTTGAAGTAGAGGTTAGATGCAGGTCTCCCATGAGAATGCAGCAGTTTTTCTTGCTTGAGTGAGTACATACTTCGTCTAGAATAGCAGATAGATCTTCGGTGTTATTGGTGGGTTTTCTGAAGGTCAAACATATTGTTTGTTCAGCATTGGATATGGTTAGGTAGTCTATCATTTGTAGTGACTAGAGTTGGACAGAGAGAAATTAAAATGTTTTTTGGCAAGAATTAGGACTCCTCCACTTCTGTTTTGTAATCTGGGGCAATTAAATAAGGTGTATTGTGAGTTAGAAAGCTGGTTGAGTAGAACGTTGTCGGAGTCTGTGATCCATCTTTCTGTGATGCACATCAGGTCGGAATCTGTAAGTTGCATATGGTCTATTACAGACAGAACGAGCGTTAATAAGTGAGCATTTGATTGGAATTGCTTGTTGTTTGAGTTATGGTTATGGGGTAGAGAGGTACTGCATTGGTCTGTATAAGTCTGTGAGCTGTCTTAGTGAATGGTATTCTGTGATATGGTACAAAGTGCAAACGATTTGGTTTGTGAATAATTGGTATGTTGCTCTTTTGATGATGAAATATTTGGGTTGATGTTATTAATATGATTGAAGCGAGTAGTATCATTGCATAGAAGGTGAGAGTTTGAGGAATCATGTTCGATTGGTGTGTCTCAGCTTAATGTTATGGGATGTTTGGTGGGGTTGTATTGTGCTGGCGTCCTGAAGTTTTCTTTTGGGTGCAGAGCTGCACAGTATTCAATTGGAGTCTATCTGGTTAGGAGGTGGTGGATGTTGGGGCTTAAAAGTGAGCTGTTCAAGTACTTACTCTTAGATTTGAGATTATTTTGTTAGGATGTATCTGCCCAATGCTGGGGTCAATTGTTGGTTCAGGGAGTTGCAGATGTGTCCAGGTTGGATACTTTCTACTTGTTGCAGATGCCTAATGATCCCGCCTAAGGGCCACACCAAAGGGCCCTCTGGCGAGGCCCTCAGGTGCGGGCCCGCCAGGCATGGGTACACCTAGGATCCTTTTAATTTTAAGGTTGCAGGCGGAAGGAAGGCGGCCTGGTGATTGGCGGTGCCGATGAGGAGCGGGGAGGAGCTTACCTTCCCGCTCCTTACTGCTGCTCCGATCGTCGGTCCATCTGGTGTGTGGCAGATTAGGGCAGTGTCAAAGCGGAGAGTAGGAGTGAACAGAAGCATGTGGCTAGCATATGTATATTAATGGCACTCTCCAATGCAAAAGATGCCGCTAGCATTGGTGTTACCTCCAACTAGGTGCCAACCACACCTGCCATGCCAGTGCGTTCCCAAAAGGCGCAATTGCCGTCCTCCACACAACAGATGCAGGCCCACACACATGGACCTAGACCACATGTCATGTGCAGCATGTCAGATGATTAAGCCCGTGTGCAAAACAGATAGCAGAGGGAGGAGTGCCAGCAGATAGGCAGCAGCAGCTGGCATGGAGGCCACAATGTCCTTGGAAAAGGAAGGCACCAGGTCACCCCTGGTGTAATTACCATTCCATATGGAAACACAATGAGATCAACATCACTGATTCCAGGGTACAAACCCCAAAACCTGAGATACCATACAGCGGTGTGCTGGACACGCCAAGTCACCACAGGACCACATGTCCTCTAGCTGTGCAGCTAGTGTGTGTGTGCAGCTAGTCCCATGGCCCTCTCAAAGTGCCACCACCATCCCTATCTGGGTCATCACCAGTATACCTCATGTCACTGCAGACAGGACCCAAAGCTCCTTGGATTTGGATCCTGGAAGATGGCAAACACCAGCATCCTCACTGCCTTGCACAAACCCATATGAGTAATGCTGATAGCAGATGCCAGATATAGGTCCCCTGGAGTCATTGTTGCCTCTCTCCCCCAAAATGTATCCATCTGGGACACCCACTGTGCTTCAGCTCCATTGCAACAAATCCCCACATAAGGCAGGTGACAGCAAACACAATGCTGGCAGAGTTGGATCAGCTTGCCCATCCCTTTCTTCACTTTGAAGCAGCTTCGCGCTGTACGTCCTTTTCTTTCCTTTTCTTCTTTGACCACCCTATTTCTCTCTCTCGTAGTATCCCGTCTTGATTATTGTAATGTTGCACTAGCCGGCCTCCCTCAGTCTCAACTTTCTCGTCTCCAATGCATCCAGAAACCGCTGCTCGTATTCTTACTCACGCCTCACGCTTTGATCATGTCACCCCCCTTCTTGTACATCTGCACTGGCTTCCTGTCCCTTTCCGAATTCAATTCAAAATTCTCCTTTTTGTCCACAAATCAATTCACACAGGTATTCCCCTCTATCTTGCTAATCAGGTTCGTCTCTACACCTCTCTCCGCACTCTTCGCTCTATCCACACCAACCGCATATCACTCCCTTCCCCTTCCCAGGCCCACTTGGAATCCACCAATTCCAGAGGGAGGAGTAGCCTAGTGGTTGGGGCAAGGTACTTCAGGCCGGAAGGTCAGGGGTTCAAATCCCACTAGAGGACAGCAACCTTGGGCCGCAAGGACCGGGGTTTCTAGTCCCACAGATGCTCCTTGTGGTCTTGGGCAAGCCACTTAACCCTCCATAGCCCATGTTCCCTGTAAGTATTAATGTATGTGTCTCATATCCCCGCGTGTTAAATGTATACCCCAATTGTGTTGTGACCGCTTTGATTGAAGGATAAGGCGGTATACAAAAACTGTCTAAATAAAATAAAAATTCCTCAGCTTTCTTTTTCCTTGGCCTGAGGCTCTGGAACTTGTTTCCTTTTGCCCTCCATCTGGAACATTCCATCACTGCATTCAAAGCCAAATTAAAAACCCACCTCTTCTGTCTTGCTTATGACCTACCCCCCTCTCTTTCTCCTCTTTCCCCCCTTCCCCATTGATGTATTGACTACTTCCCCTTCATACCAGAGTAACCCCCCCTGTCCTCCCTGTTGATATTTAATCCTCTCTGCCTTTTCTGTTCTCATCTTTTCTGTCCTGTTTCTTTGAATTTTATAGTGTTCCTTTTTCTTTTCTTTTCTTGCAGCACTAATTTAAGAACATAAGAACATAAGATATGCCATACTGGGTCAGACCAAGGTCCATCAAGCCCAGCATTCTGTTTCCAACAGTGGCCAATCTAGGTCATACGTACCTAGCAGTTTCCCCAAGGGACACAGGTTCCACAATGCTTGTACTGGTTCAAGCATTGATATCCTGGGTCCCTTCTTAATAATGGTTTATGGACCTTTCCTCCAGGAACTTGTCCAAACCTTTTTTAAACCCAGCTACACTAACAGCCTTTTCTACATCCTCCGGCAACAAATTCCAGAGTTTGATTACACGTTGAGTGAAAAAATATTTTCTTTTATTAGTCTTAAATAGTTTACCCTGTAGCTTCATTGCATGTCCCCTAGTCTTTCCATATTCTGATAAGGTAAACAATCGATCTACGTTTACCCGTTCCACTCCGTTCATTAATTTATAGACTTCTATCATATCTCCCCTCAGCCGTCTCTTCTCCAGGCTAAAGAGCCCCAACCTTTTTAGCCTTTCTTCATAGGAGTAGCCTTCCATCCCCTTTACCATTTTGGTGGCTCTTCTCTGAACCTTTTCTAAAATCGCTATATCCTTTTTAAGATACGGCGACCAGAATTGCACACAATATTCAAGGTGCGGTCTCACCAGGGAACGATATAGAGGCATTATAATATCTTTTGTTTTATTTTCCATTCCTTTCCTTATCATACCTAGCATTCTATTTGCTCTCTTGGCCACAGCTGCACACTGGGCTGAGGGTTTTAACAAGGTATCCACAATGACGCCTAAATCTTTTTCCTGGGTGGTGGTTCCTAATGTGGAACCTTGCATCGTGTAACCATAGTTTGGGTTGTTCTTCCCTAGGTGCATAACCTTGCACTTCTCCACATTAAATTTCATCTGCCATTTTGATGCCCAGTCTTCCAATTTATCAAGATCCTCTTGCAATTTTCCACAATCCTCCTGGGTTTTAACAACTTTAAATAGTTTTGTGTCATCTGCAAATTTGATAACCTCACTTGTTATTCCACTTTCCAGGTCATTTATGAATATGTCAAAAAGCAGCGGACCCAGCACAGATCCCTGGGGTACACCACTATTCACCTTTCTCCATTGGGAAAATTGGCCATTTAGCCCTACCCTCTGCTTTCTATCTTTTAACCAGTTCCTGATCCACAGTACTACACTGCCTCCTATCCCATGACTCTTTAGTTTTGCCAAACGTCTCTGATGAGGGACCTTGTCAAAGGCTTTCTGAAAGTCCAGATACACAATATCAACCGACTCACCTTTGTCCACCTGTTTATTCACTCCTTCAAAAAAACATAACAGATTAGTAAGACAAGATCTTCCTTGTCTAAAGCCATGTTGGCTGTCTCCCATTAGGTCGTGACTATCTACATGCTGAGTAATTTTATTCTTTATGATGGTTTCTACCATTTTTCCCGGTACTGATGTCAGGCTCACTGGTCTGTAGTTTCCCGGATCACCCCTCAAACCCTTTTTAAAAATTGGTGTTACAATGGCGATCCTCCAATCCTCAGGTATTAGAGATGATTTTAATGATAGTTCACAGATTACTGATAGCAGGTCTGCAATCTCAAATTTCAGTTCTTTCAACACCCTTGGATGTATACCATCCGGCCCAGGTGATTTGCTACTCTTCAGTTTATCTAATAGTTGTAAGACATCTTCCCGATGTATCGATATTTCCTTCAATTCTTCCACACCTTTAAATACCACTTCAGTCATGGGTAACATCCCTACATCTTCCTCAGTAAAGACCGAAGCAAAGAATTCATTCAGTCTCTCCGCTATCGCCTTGTCGCCTCTTAGTGCTCCTTTAACCCCTTTATCATCTAATGGACCAACTGACTCTCTCACAGGTTTTTTTGCTACGAATGTACTTGAAAAGGTCTTTATTTCGCGTTTTTGCTTCCGCAGCAAGCTTCTTCTCAAATTCTCTCTTTGCCTGCCTTATCAATGCCTTGCATTTGACTTGCCAGTGCTAGTGCTGTTTACAGGTTTCATCGTTTGGCTCTTTTTTCCATTTCCTGAAAGATGCTTTTTTGGCAACAACAGCCTCTCTGACCTCACCTTTAAACCATGCTGGCAGTTTTTTGGACTTCCTTCCACTTTTCTTAAAGCGTGGAATACAGCTGGTCTGGGCTTCCAAGATAGTATTTTTCAACAACACCCAAGCTTGATGTACGTCTTTAACCTTTGCAACTGCTCCTTTTAGTTTTTTCTTAACTGTTTTCCTCATTTTATCATAGTCTCCCTTTCGAAAGTTAAAGGGTAGTACTGTGGATTTCCTTACTATCCCTCCTCCACTAATTAAATCAAAGGCGATCATGCTATGATCACAATTGCCAAGTGGCCCCAACACCCTTATCTCTTGCAATACATCTGGTGTTCCACTAAGGACTAGGTCTAATATTGCTTCCCCTCTGGTTGGTTCATGAACCAGCTGCTCCAAGAAGCAGTCATTTATTTCATCTAGGAACTTTATCTCCCTAGCATGTCCTGTTGTGACACTGACCCAGTCTATGCCGGGGTAATTGAAATCACCCATTATTATTACTGCACTGTAACGTTTGCTAGCTTCCTTGATTTCTTTGAGCATTTCATCATCCATTTGTTCATTCTGGCCAGGCGGACGATAGTACACCCCCACTGCCATCGCCTTCCCCTTTTTACATGGAATTTCAATCCATAGAGATTCTACAGCAAATTTTGTTTCTTGCAAAACTTTAATCCTTTCTGACTCAATGCCCTCTCTAACATAGAGCGCAACCCCTCCACCAATTTGGTCAGCTCTATCATTACGATATAGTTTGTACCCAGGTATCGCAGTGTCCCACTGGTTGTCCTCCTTCCACCATGTCTCTGATATTCCAATCATATCTAACCTCTCGTTTAGTGCTATATATTCTAACTCTCCCATCTTGTTTTGTAGACTTCTAGCATTTGCATACAAGCATTTTAGAGACTGTAATTTATTCATATTAATTTGGCTATTGGTAGACATGGGTAATTTGGGATCTTTAAGTTCTGTCTGCTCCATACTCGAGGGCATTTGGGCTACTTTACTCTTTTTTGGAACCTCTCTGCTTTTTGTAGTATCCTTCAAGGATACATTCTTCCGAACCATGCGCTCTTGGGCGACTGTCGGCTTTCCCCTATTATCTAGTTTAAAAGCTGCTCTATCTCCTTTTTAAAGGTTAATGCCAGCAGCCTGGTTCCATCCCGGTTAAGGTGAAGCCCATCCCTTCGGAAGAGCCCCTCCTTTCCCCAGAATGTTCCCCAGTTCCTAAGAAATCCGAACCCCTCATCTCTGCAGCATTGTCTCATCCACGCATTGAGACTCCGGAGCTCTGCCTGCCTTTTGGGTCCTGCGCGTGGAACGGGAAGCATTTCGGAGAACGCTACCCTGGAAGTTCTGGATTTCAACTTCCTACCTAAAAGCCTAAATTTAGCTTCCAGAAACCCCCTACCACATTTTCCTATGTCATTGGTACCGACATGTACCAAGACAGCAGACTCCTCCCCAGCACTATCTAAGACCTTATCTAGGTGGCGTGTGAGGTCCGCTACCTTCGCACCAGGCAGGCATGTTACCAGGCGATCCTCACGTCCACCAGCCACCCAGCTATCTACATGCCTAATGATCGAATCACCAACTATAACTGCTGTCCTAACCCTTCCCTCATGGGCACTTGGCCCTGGAGAAACCTCCTCGGTGTGAGAGGGGTTTACATCACCTGGAGGACAGGTCCTATTTACAGGATCACTTCCTGCCACACCAGGGTGATGCTCTCCTGTCACGTGACCTCTCTCCTCCATGGCAACAGGGATGCTGCCAGACTGGAGGTGGGACTTCAGGACTATATCCCTGTAGGTCTCGTCTATGTACCTCTCTGTCTGTCTTATGTTTTCCAAGTCTGCTACTCTAGCCTCTAGAGAACGGACTCGTTCCCTGAGAGCAGAGAGCTCCTTGCACCTAGTGCACACGTAAGACCTCTCACCAGCTGGGAGAAAATCATACATGTGACACTCAATGCAAAAGACTGGAAAGCCCACATCCCGCTGCTGGACTGCTGTCTGCATCTTAGTTTTAAGTTTGTGTTTAGATCTTTAAGTTCTTTATGTACTAAAGGGTGCTATGGATATTTATACCACTAAAACTGTACCTAAGAAGTTTAATATACCTTGTTCACCTGAAGCTTAATTAATCTCAGGTCCTTAGTGTATGACTGATTTGGGTAATGAGCTTCACCTGAGAGCACCTCCTGTCTTTTAAGTTGTGCAAGTACCTATAAAGCTGTGATTATCCCAGGGGAGGGTGGGTGTGGGGAGGGAGGGAGGGATATAACACTTATTAAAAAAGGGCTGCTACACAGTACCTAGTCCTGTGCCGCTGAGGTAAGCTATATTCTGATTTGATTTAAATTATAGCTCTTTGCTGCTAGTAGGCTCTAACCTATTAAGAAATTTAAACTACAAGCTCTCTGCTGGATTCTAAATTTAACCAGAAAGCTTTCTTCTGTGTTTTAATTTGAAACTAAAAGTACTTTGCTGATGCTAGGCCCTGAGTGACTATGAAATTTAAACTACAGCTGTCTACTGGGTATGAAAGGTAACCCGAAAGTTCTCTTCTGTGTTTTAAATTGAATCTTAAACTGTTGCTACTAGGCCCTGACTGATTTAACAAAAAAATAGTGGGTTCACAGATTAATTAGCTTTAAAAGAAAAAAAAATTCCTTTCAGAAAAATTCCCAGAAGTATATACTCACAATTTCAGATTTCTCTCCAGAAGTAACAGCCCCCCTTTCTAGTCCTTCAAGACTGAGGGTCACAGAGCTCTGGTTGAGCTATTTATGCTTGTGCTGCTGATGTAAGCAGTGACCTACTTCCTAGGTAATTAACAGTCCTTGCTTGGATAGAAGGAGTCTTTCAAAATGGCCTTTTGAACTGCCAGCTGGTGTTAACACCTATTGAAAAAGCTTCACAGGTCGCTTGCCCACTAGGTAGAAGGCCTCTTTGTAAAGGTCTCTAGTAGACTTTATATGCTGCTCAAGGAGAATTGACCTTGTTTTGCCTTTTGTGCTAAGCTATATTCTGATTTGATTTAAATTATAGCTCTTTGCTGCTAGTAGGCTCTAACCTATTAAGAAATTTAAACTACAAGCTCTCTGCTGGATTCTAAATTTAACCAGAAAGCTTTCTTCTGTGTTTTAATTTGAAACTAAAAGTACTTTGCTGATGCTAGGCCCTGAGTGACTATGAAATTTAAACTACAGCTGTCTACTGGGTATGAAAGGTAACCCGAAAGTTCTCTTCTGTGTTTTTAAATTGAATCTTAAACTGTTGCTACTAGGCCCTGACTGATTTAACAAAAAAATAGTGGGTTCACAGATTAATTAGCTTTAAAAGAAAAAAAAATTCCTTTCAGAAAAATTCCCAGAAGTATATACTCACAATTTCAGATTTCTCTCCAGAAGTAACAGCCCCCCTTTCTAGTCCTTTAATTTTTTATGCTTTTATTGTAAACTGCCCAGATACGTTTTGTTGTTGAGCGGTATATTAAGTTTTAAAATAAACATAAACAAACATAAACACATGCCCCACTCTCAAAGTATCTTAGTGATGACCACCTTTGCAACTGTGTGAGCTATGGGAAATAATGAAGCTGCAGAAGGGTAATGCAGCCTACGTGTGCCTAGATGCCAGGGCTGGCCTAACCATTCAGCAAGGCTAGGTAGTAGCCTAAGGCAACAGCTTTTGAGGGCTAACAAAGAGCAGCAGTAGTCAAAGCAATACAATAGATCTTGACAGCCAAATGAACAGAAGGAAAAATCAGCACATTCTTCTTCCTGCAGGGAGAATGGGCACATACATACATGCAAAACTAAAAGTATGGAGGGGAACTTTAGAAGATCCATCCAAGTGCAATGTAGAATGTCAAAGACAGAATGTCTGAAAAAATGCAGGCACATCCAGGTGCGGATGTGATTTCACAAACCTGGATGCCAGGTATGGACATCTTTGGGGGCATCTACTTAGATTGGTATTACAGAACACAGATGTCTAGGATAGCCTAATGGTTAGAATAATTGCCTAGAAACTGAACAACCAGGGTTCAAATCCTGCTGTTGCTGTCAATGACATTGTGTTGAATACTTGGGATGAGCAAGTACATTCTTGTCTACACCCTTTGGATGTTTTTCAGCTAAAACAAGGACTTTTCAGATGCTTGTTTGGTGCTATTTGTGCCTCAGAGCAGATCTAGGGTTAGACATGATGCTGGACATTCATGATGTTTCTGTGATCAGGCAGGGATGTCCCAGTTCCTGGGAATGCCCTATCCATGCCTCCAGGTTCCTAGGAACACCCTGGTCACACCTCCTCTATGTCCCCATTCAGATTTGGATTTTCTGACTTTGGGGATGTCCCCAGAGCCAGCTTCTAAAATGGCACTGGAAACATCTCTGTGCTTTGGATGTCTCTAGGCCCATTTTTGGATGTCCAAAGAACTAATAAGATTTCTAAAATGACCCCTATGATGTCCAATTATGTATTTTTTCAGAATTGTTGTGGGAGGAATAGTGTTGGCATGAACATGACTTGAGCTAAATTATCTAAATATGCAGGGGATTGCTGTGAGGCTAAAGATTGACTTGTTGTTGTTGTTATATGCCGTCGAGTCAGTGTCAACTCATGGCGACCCTCTGGATAGTTGTCCTAAACTGTATTCGATGTTCAGTCAGGTGGCTCACTGTTGATAGAGTGGCATCCATAGCCTTGGTTATTGTATCGATCCATCTCATTGCTGGCCTTCCTCTTTTGCGTTAACCTTCAACCTTGCCATGCATGATGTCTTTCTCTAATGATCTCTCTCTTCTCATGTATCCAAACTATGAAAGTTGAAGTCTTGTCATCTGAGCTTCTAAAGAATGCTTTGGTTTGATCTCCCCTAGTACCAATTGATTTGTTCTATGGGCAGTCCACGGTATATATAGTATTCTTTGCCAGCACCATAATTCAAAGGCATCAATTTTCTTTCTGTCTATCTTTTTCACTGCCCAACGTTCGCATCCATATGACATTATTGAAAATACCATGGCTTGGACAAGTCAAATCTTTGTATGGAGAGAGACATCTCTGCTCTTGAGAATCTTGTATAGGTTCTTCTTAGCCATTCTGCCAAGAGCAATGTGTCGTCAGATTTCTTGATTTCTTGTCATTTCTTTATTGATTAGATCCTAGCAGGTTAAAGTTGTCCACTATTTCAATTTCTTCTCCATCAACAATGAACTTATTGATTTTGCTAATTGACAGGATTTTTGGCTTCTTTACGTTAAGGCTATGGACCCAATAATCCAAACATTAGGTGGTGGATAGGCAGGTAAATAAGGCCGAAAACCATGCAAGAGGGTCAAACGTGGATAAACCACATCTTGAATAAAGCACATATGCACGAATATCGACACAGTGCACCGTGGCGCAACTGTGTATCCATAGGGGCATAACAGGGTAGCAAATGGGTGGGGCCCCCAAATTCACACAGAATGCTGATATTCAGTGAAGGCATGCAGCCAGATGAAAGGGCAGAAACTGTGTAACTCTAGGCCAGAGTTTTAACTGGTTAAGGGATGGTCACACAAAACTCCGGACACATTGCTACATGGGCTTCTGCTAGCTGATGCTGCAGCTAAACCAGGCAAGAGACTACGAACAGCAAGGCATGTGGTGGCTACCTATGCAACACCTGAGGTGGAGATGCCACAAATGGGCAAGACAACAGTGCCAGCAGCAGCTGCAGCAGCCAGCCATGGCCCTGGCAGGGAGGAGATGTTGAAGCACAGTGGATGTCTCAGATGGTGTACTGACCAAGGGTCACATATCTAGAAACATAGAAACATAGAAATATGATGACAGAAAAAGACCACATGGCCTATCTAGTCTGTCCTTCCATATCAACAACTACAACAGTCCCCTTTTTACCTTTAGAGATTCTCTATGTTTGTCCCATGCTTTTTTGAATTCAGTTACTGTCCTCATCTCTACCACCTCCACTGGGAGACTATTCCACGGATCCACTACTCTTTCCGTAAAGAAATATTTCTGCATATCACTCCTGAATCTATCTCCCTTCACCCTCATCCCATGTCCCCTTGTAGCAGAACTTGCTTTCAATTGAAAGAGGCTCTCTCCCTGAACATTTATGCCACGGAGGTATTTAAACATCTCAATCATATCACCTCTATCCCGCCTTTCCTCTAAGGTGTACATATTAAGATCCTTCAGTCTGTCCTCATATGCTTTATAATGAAGCCCTCTAATCATTTTAGTAGCTACCCTCTGCACCGACTCCATCCTGTTCACATCCTTTTGAAGGTGCGGTCTCCAGAATTGCACACTATACTCCAAATGAGGTCACACCAAAGACTTATACAGAGGCACTATCACCTCCTTTTTTTTTTTAAATTTTATTTTCATTTTCATAAAACCATACAATAAACAACAAATCACACAACAAACATCAAGCTAATAACTACAGGCAGACAAAACTAAACACCCCCCTCCCCCCCTGCACACTCCTCCAGGGTATTACTAGTATACGACAAAGTATGCCACAGTTGCTAGATCTCATAAACAGTACAATCTCCATCATAGGTGCCCTTCCATATGCCAACCGAGCACGCTATATGCTACTCACTTAGTGATATTTACAAAATCATCTAACAACTTCCACCTAAGGCTACTGCTGCCTGCCAATGGCAGGGCTTTCCGGGGTAGCCGCTCATATTTGCTATATATTTGCTATATGTTCCATGTTATTGTTCATGAAAAGTTAATTGTACATAGTTTGAAAAATACGATGTTCCATGTAAAACCACGTTCATTATTTGTTAATTGTAAACCGCCTTTGATCTTGGGAAAAAGCGGTATAGAAGAAAAGCATAAATAAATAAATAAATAAAAAATAAACATACATGATTCCACCATTCCTGCATGTTTAGGTTGGCCGTACATTTCCAATTACGCACTATTAAGTGTATCGCCAACCCCATCATAAAGTCGAGCAGGAACTGCCCCTCTTTAGGCAAGGAAGGAAGCCTCGCCGCTGACCTAAGGCCAATGACCCGCCAGGTAAGTGGTTCCTGGAACTAGAGAATGCGTTGGATCTGCTTCCAAACCTGTGCCCAAAAGTTTTGTATCCCTGAACATTCATACATAATATGGGCCAGGGTGCTGAGCTGACTCTTACAGGTCCAGCAAAAGGTACTGACTCCCCGATCCCATTTTGCTACCTTAACAGGTGTATAAAAGCACTGGTGCGCAAAAAAGAAGAGAGTCTGAGTGACCGAGGCGGACCTAGAGACTCGGACTTGTTTGCACCAAAACTTCCTCCATTGTTGTTCGGACAATACTATCCCCGTGTCCCGTTCCCAAATTCTCTGAATGCTCCGTGCATGATGGCGACAGGGCTGACACAACTCCCTATAGAAGAGTGCCGCCACTCCCACTGCTCGTGCAAGCTCCCGGGCCACCTCTACCACTCCCCTCTCTCCAATCCCATTCCGAGGATCCACCCGGGAGCTTGCAAGACAATGCCGAAGCTGCACCCATTGAAAATATAACTTAGGCGGAAGGCCAAATTCCTGTTGTAATTCACTATAGTCTTTCCATCGAGTATCCCTAATGAGCTGTTGAACAGTCCATATACCTTTGGAGTAACATTGGCACCAAGCAATAGGTTTCTTCTGAATTTTAAATTGGGGATTGTGCCACAGCGGTAGCCGGGCCATCGGACATCTATCAGGGCCACAAGCTTGTATGAGGGCCCGAAATGCCTCAAGTGTGTCTGCTATCATACTAGGACATTGTGCACACTGACCAAGCTGCATACCCGGAAGAAACTCCAGTGGTATCGGAGCAAGAAGTTGCTCCTCTAGGTCTAGCCAGATGGGTCTACCGGCTGCCCGACTCTCTAGCCATCTTGCCCCCTGTTTCAAGAGGAATGCCCTATGGTATGCCAGAAAATCGGGGAACCGCACACCACCCTCCTCGCGACAACGCTTAAGCTTCTGCCGTGCAATTCTTGGGACTTTGTTTCGCCACAAGAACTGACTCAAAATGTATTCCACTCTTTGATATGTTCGCGGCGGCATTAGGCTGGGTACCATCTCCAAGATATAATTGATCTTCGGGATTATCATCATTTTGATGGTCTCCAGCCGCCCCCACCAAGACAATACCAAAGGGGACCATTTAAGGGTCGTATCTCGGGCAATTGATACGATCACCTCGGCGTTAAAGCGAATGGTTTCTTCTAAAGGATGGCAGTAATGGACTCCCAGGTACTTCACCATATGAGATTTCCAAATAAACGGGAAGGCGCTCATATCCTCCTTAAGCAACCAGCGATTTAACGGAAAGGCTACGGATTTCGTCCAGTTAATTTTATATCCCGATAGTGAGGAGTATCCATCGATCACCTCCAATACCTGGGGGACCGAGTCCGGGGAAACAAACAAGAGAAGGTCATCCGCATATGCGGAGAGCTTGACTTCCAATCCTGCAATCCGCGCTCCACTAATCTCCTTGCATTGCCGAATAAGAAGGGCCAATGGCTCCAAAGCTAGGTTAAATAACATGGGAGATAAGGGACATCCCTGACGAGTACCTCTATGTAACGAGAGTTTTTGGGATTTTGTGCCGTTGACACAGATAAAGGCGGCGGGCTGTGCATACATAACTTCCAAAAAACTGAGAAAACCGGGCCCAAAGCCAAACCACTTAAGAGCAGAAAACAAAAAAGGCCACTCCAACCGGTCGAAAGCCTTTTCGGCATCAAGAGAGAGCTTGACCAGGGGCCGTCCCATAAACTCGGAACTCGCGAGCACGTGACAGAAAAGTCATGCATTTTCGGCTGTAGACCTTCCTTCGGTAAAACCACATTGATCTGGGTGGATCAATATGGGCAGCTTCCCCGATAGCCGGGTCGCCAATATCGACGCATATATCTTGTAGTCGGCGTTTAACAGGGATATGGGTCTATAGTTAGCCGCTATTGGGGATCTCGACCAGCTTTTTCAAAGACCACCACATTCGCCGCTGCAAATGCACCCACCTGCGGCCTAGTCTCAATTAACATCTCAAAGTACTGACTAAGAAATGGGACCAACTCCTTAGAAAAGGCCTTAAAAAATTCAGCAGGGCCCGCTGCTTTACCATTGGTTAACGAGGCTATCGCATGCATGATCTCTGCCCCAGAAAAGGGCCTGTCCAATTCCTCTCTCTGTTCCCCACTCAAGACCGGCCGTTGAAGTCCCGACACTAGCCGCTCAAAATGCTCTTGTGAGAACTCCCGTTCTGATTCATAGAGCTTAGCATAAAAGGCTCTGAAAATTTCGGCAATCTCCGAGTCTCGGACCACCATCCGTCGGTCTTGGGGATCCCTGAGGGCCACCACTCTCTTAGCCTCCCTCTGACCTTTTAACGCATTAGCCAGCAGCCTACCTGCCTTGTTTCCTTCTCGATAGTATACACCCTGCTGCATTTTAATATTCTGGGAGGCCTCTGTAGTCAGGATCGCATTGAACTGAAACCGGAGACGCTGGAGCCTCACTAATACGCACGGATCCGTGCGCCGACTTAAAAGACGCTCCCCTGCTTTAATTTGGAGCTCTAGAGCAAGCAATTGCTGTTTCCGCAGTCTCGCCTGGTGAATGCTAAAGCTAGTGATGACTGCTCTGATCGCGGCTTTAAAGCCCTCCCACCAGGCCCAACCGGAGGTGGCTTGCGGAGAATTAAATTGAAAATATTCCTCAATTGCAGCTTTGACCTCTATACAAAAGTCCTGATTGTTGAGCAAGGTTCTATCAAAGAACCATCCCGCGGACTTCCCACCCGGCCGGTCATCTTGAATCTTTAAAGAGACGGCCGCGTGATCAGAGACATGCATTGGATGTATGGAGGCCTCCTCTACGTTTGGAACGAGTTCTTTAGATACTAAAAGAAAGTCTATTCTCGACTGAGACGCATGAGGGGGTGAGAAATAAGTGAACTCCATCTCGGGGGGTAAAATAATCTCCATATGTCCACCAAGGCCATTTCCTTGATCAGGGAGACCAACATAAGATGTCCTTTAGGTGGTTTAGATGTCCGCGGTGGCATTCTATCAATCAGTGGGTCGATTGTCTGATTAAAATCTCCCCCTACAATTAATGACACTCCCGCATCTAAATGTATCACTTTAGCTAGTGCGGCAAAAAAGTCCGGACTATCCACATTGGGGGCGTAGACACATATGACAGCAATCTCCATTCCCCCCACTTTGAGTATAGCCCTTGTCCACCTTCCTTCGGCATCTGAGCCAGTGTGCACAATGTTAGCTTTCAAGGATTTCCTCACCAAGATGGCCACCCCATTCCTTTTACCAAGCGCAGCCGAGTATGCGGCAACAGCATAGGGTTTAATACTAAGTTTTAGTGATTCCCGCTGATTCAAGTGTGTTTCTTGCAATAGTAATATATCAACTTTCTCATGCCTAGCATATTCAATATTTTTTTTCTTTTAATAGGGCTATTTATCCCTTTAACATTTAAAGATAAGACTTTATAAGAAGCCATGTCTACATGCAGTAGTACAATACATTATGTTACCAGTGGTGCTACCCAGCATTGTACTTGATGGAAGCTGCAACCCACAAGAGAGCAATAATTACAATCCGTGACATCAAAGCCCCCTGCTGTATCCCTGTTCGACATTTTCCATATTGGTTTACCCATATACCCTGGAGGAGAAGCAATACCCCACAAAACCACTGGTGAGCTCGTCCCGAGCAGGACAGGCTAGCGAGACCCACCATGTCTATTCACGTAGTACAGACATCGCAATCTGAGTACCACGAAGTGCTTCCCATTAGAAGCCCCCATCTCACTCCCATCCAGGCTTTTAGTAACTAAAACATAGCAAACTGTCCACATTCTACCTCTGTGCAACCCCACGGAGTCCAACTGGTGGTGAGAAGCTCAGCACAGAGAACTGCACACTCCAATGAGCCTCAAGGTAGACACATCTCCGCGGTATCATGCCAGCATCAAGGGCAGCAGCCACATGTGGATCCCTCTCCCAAAACAATGTCTCTCATCGCATCTGTGCGGCTTCTTTTTCTTCCAGGTAGGCCAGGAGAGCGTCCGGGTCGTCAAATGTTCTAGTGTGGTTATGCAATGTCACCCGCATCTTAGCCGGGTACAGGATTCCATAGCGCGCCTGAAGCTGCTGAAGGCGCGGTCTAAGCACCAGGAATCGTTGCCGCCGACCCACAGTGATCTTGGCTAGATCTGGATAGAAGGATAACTTGTGGCCTTCAAACTCCAGGGAATCTCGCCTCCGCGCCGTTTCCATAATTTGTGCAACTTGTGGATACCGGAGAAGCCGAAATATGATAGGCTGCGGCAGCTGCCCGTTTGGTGTAGCATGTGAGGGAACTCGGTGGGCACGATCAATTTCAAAATCTTTCTCGAATGTGAGCTTGAGCACGGAGGGGATCAGCTTCCCCAAAAAAGCTACCATGTCCTTGCCCTCCGCCCCCTCCGGGACCCCTAGTAGCCTCACGTTGTTCCGACGGGCACGATTATTGCCATCTTCCACTTCTCTCTGTAGCGCCCAAAGCTGTTTTTCTAATTTGCCCACTCCCTCTAAGCAGGCTCCGTGCACAGCCAGGATTCCTTCCACTTTCTCCTGTCATATGCAGATACCTTTGAGTTTATTCTGCAGCGAGGTTATTTCCTCATGCACCGTGTTGAGGGAGTTGCCGTTGGCTTTAACCAGCTCCTTCACACCGCGGATCTCTCCTAGGAGTTCCTGGAAGGCCTCGGGCCCTTCACGAGCGGCCGCCATTTTCTGTGGGGAGAGGGGTTCCAACTTAGATCGTTTCCCACTGCTATTCGGCGCGCCCGAGTAATCGAGCCGCACCGGTTTAGGTCCCGCCATCCCTTAGGCTCACCGTGGCAGAAATAGAACTTCTTACTGCTGCGATGCACGCAAGTTTTATCAGGATTCTTGATGGGTCTCAGCCAGCCTCTGCACTATGCGACAGTCCCGCTCGGCATCAGGCTCCGCCCCACCTCCTTTTTTCTACTAGCCATTCCCCTCTGTATGCACCCAAGCATCCGTCTAGCTTTTGCCGTCGCCTTTTCTACCTGTTTGGCTACTTTAAGATCATCAGACACAACCATGCCTAGGTCCCGCTCTTCTTTAGTGGACAAAAGTACTTCACCCCCATACTATATTGCTCCCTTAGATTGCTGCAGCCCAAATGCATGACCTTACATTTTTTAACATAAAGTCCCAGCTGCCAAATTCTAGACCATTCTTTAAGCTTAGCTAGATCCCTCCTCATGTTATCTACACCTTCCTGGGTGTCTACTCTATTGCAGATTTTGGTATCATCCGCAAAGAGGCAAACCTTACCCGACAGCCCTTCCGCTATATCACTAACAAAGATGTTAAAAAGAATCGGAGCAAGGCCAGATCCCTCGTGCACACCACTGGTAACATCCTTCTCCTCAGAGTCAGCTCCATTTACTTGTACTCTTTGTCACCTCCCACCCAACCAATTTCTAACCCAAGCAGTAACTTTAGGGTCCATCCCTAGGGTGCTCAGTTTGTTTAGAAGTCGCCTGTGAGGAACAGTGTCAAAGGCTTTACTGAAATCTTAAAACACCACATCTAGGGCTCTCCCTCAGTCCAACGCCCTGGTGACCCAATCAAAGAAATCAATCAGATTTGTCTGACAAGACCTGCCTCTGGTGAATCCATGCTGCCTTGGATCCTGTAATCCACTGGACTCCAGAAACCTCACTATTTTCTCTTTCAGCAGCGTTTCCAATAATTTACTCACCACTGAAGTTAAACTAACCGGCCTGTAGTTTTCAACCACATTCTTACTTCCACTTTTGTGTAAACTTACCACATGAGCCTCTCTCCAGTCCTTTGGCACCACTCCCAACTCCAACGAGGTATTGAAAAGGTCAGTCAGTGGAGCTGCTAGAATATCCCCAAGTTCCCTCAGTATTCTAGGGTGTATCCCATCCGGTCCCATCGTTTTGTCTATTTTAAGTTGAGCTAGTTTGTCACGAACACAGTCTTTTGAAAATTGTTCCAGATGTCCCTCGCTTCTGTTTCTGTTTGTGGGTGTTTTCTGAGGTCCTGCTCCTGGTTCTTCATCTGTGAACACAGAACAGAAATATTTATTATGCAATTCTGCTTTATCCTTATCAGCTTCTACATATTCCTGCCCTGCACCCTTGAGTCTGACAATACCACTTTTGTCCTTTTTCTTCTCACTAATATATCTGAAAAATGTCTTATCCCCCGATTTTATTGCATTGGCTATTTCCTCCTCCTTTTGAATCTTTGCCTTCCTGACTACTTTGCTAGCTTCTCTAAGTTTTTCCAAATACAGATGCCTGTCTTCCTCTCTCTGTGATCTCTTGTATTTCATGAAGGCCTCCCTCTTTTTCTTCACTTTTTCAGCTACTTCTTTCGAAAACCATAGCGGTATCCTTTTCCTTTTACCTTTATTTACCATTTTAACAAAAAGGTTGGTTGCCCTTAAAATATCCCCTTTCAGTTTTACATACTGTTTTTCTACATCACCCAGCTGTTTCCATCCCACTAACGACTCCCTGAGGTATTGGCCCATCTTGGTAAAGTTAGTCTTCCTAAAGTCTAAGATACTCACCTTTGAATGGATTCTAACAGCCCTAGTCCTAATACTGAACCACACCATCTGGTGATCACTGGATGCAAAATGATCTCCCACTACAACATCAGAAACACTTTCACCATTGGTAAGCACCAAGTCCAGTATGGCCCATTCATGTGTGGGGTCTGTTACCAATTGCCTGAATAATTCTCCCTGTAGAGTATCCAGGATCTCCTTACTTCTAGATGATACTGCAGCAGGAATGTGCCAAACAACATCTGGGATATTGAAATCCCCTATCAGTAGCACTTCCCCTTTCCTAGCAATGCTACGTATGTCTTTAATTAACTCTCTGTCCACCTCTTCCTCTTGTGAGGGAGGTCTGTATATCACACCAATGCAATAGATTTCTCTTTCCCTCTTTCTAGTTTAGCCCACAATGTCTCCTCTCTCTCTTTTAAGCTCTGTAATTGCAAAGCTTTAATAGTAGTTTTTACATATAGTGCCACTCCTCCTCCCCTCCTTCCTACCCTGTCCTTTCTAAATAAAGTATAGCCAGGTATAGTTACATCCCAGTCATGGTTTTCTGTGAACCATGTTTCAGTAACTGCTACTAAATCCAAGTCAGCCACTTCCACCAAAGCTTCAACATGAGGGCTCTTATTTCCCATGCTACGAGCATTTATACACACTGCTTTCCATATGTTATCCCTGTTACCCATTTCCATAAAGATATTTAATGTATCACCTACTTGGGGGCTTTCACCTAACTGGGGGCTTTCCTCACCCAACTCCAACAAATCTAGTTTAAAGCCCTCTTCAGTAGATTATCCAGTCTACTACCGAAGATGCGTTGACCTTTCTTGGACAGATGGATGCCATCTCTGCTCTGCAACCCTTGGAACAGCATCCCATCGTCTAGGAAACCAAAACGCTCTCGATGACACCATCCACGCAGCCATGCATTCATCTCCAGGATGCAAGCCTTCTCTGCTTTGGCCTTTACCCTCAACAGGGAGGATTGAAGAGAACACCACCTGTGCACCTAACTGCTTCACCCTCTGTCCCAGAGCCATCAAGTCACTTTTGATATGTTCCGAGGTATACCTGTCAGTATCATTTATTCCAAAATGGAATAGCAACATTGGGTAATAGTCAGTGGGCTTGATGAGTCTCGGCAAACTCTCCGTAACATCTTGGATTTTGGCACCAGGCAGACAGCATACCTCTCTGGACATCAAGTCTGGTCGGCAGATGGACGCCTCAGTAGCCCTTAGAAGAGAGTCTCCAACCACCACTACCCTTCGTTTCCTTGTGGTCACTGATTTTGCAACTTTTGGGTACTTGAGCTCTGGTTCTTCGCTTTCCAGGGATGCTTTCGCTTCCTCCACTTCCAGGGCTGCATAATGGTTCTTCAGTTCAAGGGCTGAAGAATTTGGATTGGTGATTTTGCTGGCCCTGGTGACTTGTGTCCAGCCATCGACATTCTGTTGGCACCCATCTTCTCCTCTGCTGGAGATCTTTGTTGCTGCAAGAAGTTTCTCATCAATGTACTTCTCACTGTCTTGAATGCTCCTCAGCCTTGCCACCGCCTCTCTGAGTTCTTCCACTTGTTTCCTCAGAGCTTCAGCATGCAGGCACCCTGCACATGGAACCGGTCCTTCAACTGGCATTAGGACCTCTGTCTGGACCGAGGCAGAAGCTGTAATGGGAGCAACAGATTTAGCGGTACGATTTTTCCCAGCCATTGTTCTGTTCATGGAGCTTAGGTATCTGTTAAAGCAAAAGAGAGAGATCTACCAAGCACCAGCCGGTTTCCCAGCTGTCCTTTCAGAGAAAAAGCAGTTAAATCTCTTTAATTATATTCAAAATGTGCTGGTCCAATTCTCTGTGCATTGTTAAATGGGGAGGTGCCCTATAAAGCAAGACTGCTCATTAGGGGTGAGTGGGAGTCGGGGTGGGTAGGGAGGGAACTAACACCTGATTAGGTGTTAGCAGTTCCCAAAGCTGAGGGGGTTACCAGAGTTCAACAACCTACTCTGCTCAAGGAAAGTTCCACTAAAGCACCAAAAAGGAAGTAACCTTGCTTTAAAAATATACAAAAGCCCTTTTAAGAGCTCCCAGTCAGAGAGCTAGTAATTTAATAAAATAAACCCTCAAATCCTTACTGTTGGTTGATCTGTAGAGCCCCTGTTAGGAAAACCTCAACAGGGCAGGGAACTGGAGCCTTTTATGCAGGCCTCAGCTGCTCTCAGGTAATCAGGCCCACTAACTCCTGATTGGGTGTTAGCAGTTCCCAAAGCTGAGGAGGTTACCAGAGTTCAACAACCTACTCTGCTTAGTGGAAAGTTCCACTAAAGCACCAAAAAGAAAGTAACCTTGCTTTAAAAATAGACAGAAACCCTTTTAAGAGCTCCCAGTCAGAGAGCTAGCAATTTAATAAAATAAACCCTCAAATCCTTACTGTTGGTTGATCTGTAGAGCCCCTGTTAGGAAAGCCTGCAGCTGACTGCAGAGGTGGTGTTCTAGTGGTACCACCTTGACGCTGCCATCATATCAGATCTTTGTGCTATTCTCAGACATGACTTGGAGCCCACATCTGATAGAATCAAAAAAACAAAAAAGCAGCATTCCACAAACTCCAACTCTATTTTATAGCAAAAAAGCACCAAAAAGGACAAAAGAGGAGGAAAAAGTTAAAACGGAAAAAAGTGGATCTCAGAACCAACGGGACACACATATATGGGTAACACAGAACAAATCTATGCTAACCCAGTCCTTAGAACATCAATGACCCACCATTTTTTCCATTAATTTCCCTTTCACATCTGGTAGAAGCCACGCAATGCCTGTGTCTCTCAAGGTGACCAGTGCCCTAGCCTTCCTCATCATTGGAAGCTTCCATTATCTGGTGGGGGCAACCACAGATATCACGTAGTCAGCAACGTCACATTGCATCAGGGCATTTACAACTGCTCTTCTCAGACGGCTCCATGAATATGCCCGCTTCCCAGCTATACTAGAGGCCAGAGGCCAGACAATGGACCATGAAGGCCTTCTACAAGACTGCATCCTTCTCATCAGTCCTAGGTGTAGTTGACTGTACCCAAGTGGCCATGAGGCCATCTGGGCAGAATGAGAGAGCATACCGCAACAGGAACCTATACCACTCAATGAACATGCAGGTTGTGGTCAATGCTAACACACTCATCATAGACCTGTGTGTGCGCTTCCCTGGATCCTGCCATGATGCCTTTGTCTTATCATAATCTGGCCTGGGGCAGGCGGCTGCCACTGGACACCTCTGTGATGCCTATCTATTAGGTGAGTGATGCATATCTGAACCACCTTTGTAAACACAAAGTACTATTGGAAATGTGTATGTTCGTTGTTTATTGTAAACCGCACTGATGCTGAATAGCGCGGTATAGAAGAGACTTTAAATAAAAAAAAATAAATAAAAAAAATAAAATAAATAAAGCTGTGGTTGCATGTTGATATGTGGCTGTGGGGCTGCAAGGGCTTGTGATAAGCCCTGTTGGGGGCACAGGGAAGTGTTCTGTCTGTGTGAGACAGTCACAATTGGGGAAGGGGGGAGGGAGAGTTGGGACACCTGATTGGGGAGGCTATAGATGTGCTAGGACTGAGGTAAGCCCCAGAGTGGGTGGAAGGGAGTGATGCCATAGGTACAGCAGGTGCCCCAGCTGACCCCTGCCAGTGAAGATGTGGGAGGATAGGCACTGTTATGAAATTACATAGAAGAAGAATGAAATTGATTGCTATTTAAAAAAAAAAGATAAAAAAAGAATATAAAATAAAAAAGTGCTTTAAATATAGAATTGGAGTTTTTCAGGATTGCTGATGTGCTAAGGATATGCCATAGCCTGAGTACTTTGGTACCATGTGCTTCAGGTCATTACACAATGGTATTCTGAGATCCTTTTCTCCTTTTTATTTAATATTAAATAATAACATTGTTATTTCTTCACATATGATATAAACCCTGTGGAAGTGTGTGGAATGGAGTTTTTTGGTGGATGAATCTTTTCTTCACTCTGTTATTGGCATTTTTATGAGAGTGAAGATGTGGTAGCAAGTGTTGACAGCACATGTTGTGGATGCCTAACTGAGGGAGGGGGGAGTGGCACATATCAGCCACCAGTGGACCACAGAGATATCAGGGTTTGGCCAATGCTGATGACAGGGATGCTGGGGTTGCAAAACATGGTAGTAGAAAATGTCATACATGTATCTGATGTTCTGTAGTTGTGACAATGGCTGTTGCAGAGTCCATAATCCCCCATCAATTGCACCACATGCATATATGACCCCCCCTCTCTGACTCTGCAGCTAATAGGGGATAACCACTCAGGACTTGGCTCATGTCACCATTGCACAACCCACAAACAGCCCAGGAGGAGAACTACAACAGAGTGCTGCACATACAAGGGCAGTGGTGGAGTATGCATTTGGGCTCCTTAAAAGCAAATTCCAGTGTCATGACGAATAGGGGAGGGCTGCTCTACAGCCGTGAACAGGTCTGCCACATATTTACAGCATGCTGTATGGTCCATAACATAGCCATCCAACAGGGGATAGAGCTGCCACAGAAGGAGATGTGTGTGGAAGTGGAATGCTGGAATGAGGGATTGGAAGAGGAGTACCACATTGGCAGCCAGCATGTGACAGCAGCAGCGCAAGCAGCAAGGAATAGACTGATCCGGGAGAACTTCTAGTATGAGTAGACCCATTTATTCCGAGAACAGACAGTTCACCAATATTAATACCAACATGCCCTCTTCCCATCCTGACTTTCCTCCTGTAACCCTCCAACCCTCTTCCCAACCCATGCACTATGCCTCAGTGGTGGTGCCTCTGGCTCATTGCTTGCTGTCTCATCCTCCTCCCCAAAAATGTGTCTGGTCCAAAAACATAAAGAGGAAAAATACTTTTGTAAATTAATAATAGTGAAATTATACTATCATACATTCATATGTTGGAGTGTTCAATTTGTGGGGGAAAAGGGAAAATCCCTCCAAACCGTGAATAACTCCGTTTTAATATTTTTTATTTTTTCAAATGTATAATCAATGAAAACTTTACAAATTGCTACCCAGAGCCAATATGCCAAGAAAAGAAACCTTCAAGGTTTAAACATTGTACTTAGCTGGCAATCGGAGCCGAGAATCCATATTTATGAAATTGAAGAGCAAATGTTGCATCCGACATTAGTCAGCTGAAACAGCAGCTGATCACACAGCTTCCAAGACAAAAGCAACCTCAAAGTCAGTAATGCAAGAATCACCCCCCGCACAAGTTTAACAGCAGTTGATCACATAGCTGCCAGAGAGCAACCCCGAAGTAAGTAAATTCAGGAATCTACGACACAGCACCGTGTTTCGAGTCACAGGACCCTGTCTCAAGCGTTGTAAACAGGAATCTTGAAAAATAGCCAAAATTGCTGACAAAATGCCCCTCAGGTATAAAGAGTTTCATACTCTGAGTCTTGCTTCCGTTCCCTCAATAGGAATAGCGCATCCTCCCCAACATTGGAGGCTTCATTAGGCTGTAGCGTGACAGTCCCGAGTGTATTGCTGTTGTTCCCCAGGGGGGCCTCTGCCTCAAGTGCTATCCTAGCAGCTTGTCACGCCCATAGCCCCTTACATGTGTATGGAGGGGCGTGCTTGTTAGATAGAGTTCCCCAATTAAGCAATGTTCCAGACTGGCTATCTGGCAAAGGATTATAGTACTGGTAGTCCAGTCAGGTGGTGCTTGCCTTTGAGGTAAATGAAGAGAATGTAGTTGGCTCGAGTGTAAGGCAGTGACAGAATATTTATTTATGAGGTAAATCCAAATGCACACAGATTCTACTTGGTAACACCTTAGGATGTATTTTCCAGGATTTTATATTCAAAATAATAATACAACTGAAAGGTAAAGCAAGTAGCTTGCAAAATTCATTAACAACAGAAAGTCTTTCTCAGTCACTGCTGACAAACCTGTTCAGCAGGGCTGGAGTAAAAGGAAACCAAAAAGTAAAGGCTTCTTCAACAAAAACAGCTTCTCTTTTCACATTTTAAAGCACTTTTGTATCCAACGTGTGCATAGCCTGAGCTGTGTGCTGCTCTGATACCAGCTGGCTAACAAGCTTCAATCAACAGCTCTACTCCTTCTCTGCACAAGCATTTACACAAACTTCTAGTGCCAGTTACTAGAACGTTTCCTTTTTATGTTTGATCCCTCTTTCAGGATTTCTCTGTGCTAGCAACCTTGCATAAAGAACAGTCCATGAGATTATCGTCCTCCTCTGTAATTATAGCTGGTTCTTCTATGTGCATAGGTTCTATATCAGGAGCTGGATCAGAGGGCTTTACTAACTGACCTTCATTAGGACATGAACTGTGTCTAAACACTTTGCCTTGCTTTAGGTTAGACAAACGTTCATAGTTCATACCTGGGTTAAAGCTGGCATTAGGCTGTCCTCTCAAATATTCTGACCAGTATGCATTGGAGCTTTTACAACCTGTCTATATTCCTGGACCTCAGGGCATCTGCTCCATACCTCTTCTTAGGGTTCCCAGCTGAAGTTCTCCAAGCCTTTGGATTTCCCCAATCCCTTGAAGCTGGCTTCTCCCAGGAATCTCTCCAAGTACAAGAATCTCTTAGAGCTCCTCTCTCCTTGCTCTCATGCTTGCCTTCAAGCCTCCTCTCAGGATTGCCTCCTCGCTCTCCTCGTCGTCCAGGCTTAAGCTCCCCTCCTCGTCTTCTCTCTGCATATTCTGTTCTAGTTTTAAAGTTCCCAGTTTCCAACCCCTCCCTTGCAGTCCCCAGGTGTTGGTGGTCAAAGTCTCTCCTGGCAGCTGAGTAATTAGGAGCAATGTAAGGGTTTCTCAATCTGGGCTTAAACTCCTGCCCCTCATCTCCACTAGAGGCTCTCTGCAGGCCACTGCAGCCTGGAATAATCTGTCTTTTAGGTAAATATGCAGTTTTATTCCTGTGACCTGCCAAAACAGGTCCCTTGATTAGGGTAAATTCCCTTCCTTTATCAGTATTCTCTAGGCTCTGGGCAGCTTCCTCATCACAAGCTGCAATATCACAGAGAGAGTGTGAAATGGAAGCCATGTGGGCAGCGGTTTCCTTGGATAGGTGGAGCATGTCTCCTGGTGCCCTGCCATTTCCTGAATCAACTTTGTTGCATTAGACACCTCCTGGATGATAGTCTCCAGGCTTCTGAGGATGCCCTTAGTCAGCTCAACCATCTCTACCCCTTCCTGCAGCATCTGCTGCTTGGCTGCATCTGCACAGGTGTCCATGGGTTGCTTGAGGATGGGGAACTCTAGGTCCGGCAGATCCTGGGGATGACATTGTGGCTGAGGAGGTAGAGTTGTTGATGCAACAGTGGAAACCTCATGAGGACTGGTGATAACCCCAGGTGCAGTGAAGTTATTGGCTTGTGCAAGGAAACCAGCACACAGCTGTTGGCTCACTCCAGAAGGACCTGGGGTCTCAGCAGAAGGTCCTGTGGGAGTCCATCTGTGGGAGAGGTAGATGGAGAAGGGTTAGGGAGTAGAAGGGTGTCTATGGCAAAAATAAAGAGGTAGGGTATGTGTGGGCTGACACATGCGGATGGATACCCATAGCCCTATGACTATGATGATCCCTGGTGGGAGGATCCCACCCCATGCCCATGGAGTGGAGGAGCAGTGAAGGTAAGGCAAGACACAGAATGTAAGTGGAAAGCTCAGGTTATCACCATGGCACTGTGTTAAGAATACATGCTGTGCAAAGACCGGAGCACAAGGTCTCAGGGAGGTGGAGTGAGGGATCAGGGTGGACAGACAGAGCATGGAGTCAAAAGAGGCTGTCCAAGCCTAAGGTTCAGAGCAGCAAGGTAGCATGATTGTAGGGACTACACGAGCAGGGCAGAGCTAGTGCAAAAGGGACATGGAGGTAAAGGAGGCCGAATGCATGGGAAGGTGATATGGGCGACTGCCAATGGGGGATGCATATGGCAGGCCGCAAGCTACACAATGGTGCAGGCAGATGGCAGTGTTGCAGTATAGTTAGGAAACTCCATGAGCAAACAGGATGGCCCACTGTGAGTTTTCTGGGGGTAGGCATTGGTGAGCGTCCACACCTGTGCATACATGTGGTGGGGATGTTGGAATGTCTTTGGCGACAAAGCACATGGTGCAGGTGCTAACTCTGCACCCTCACTTGCCTCACAGGGCATCCAAATGGAAGATGAAATTTAATGTGGACAAGTGCAAAGCTATGCACCTAGGAAAGAAAAACCCAAACTATGGTTACACGATGCAAGGTTCCACATTAGGTACCACCACACAGGAAAAAGATTTGGGTGTCATCGTTGATAACATGTTAAAACTCTCCGCCCAGTGTGTAGCAGTGGCCAAGAGAGCAAATAGTATGCTAGGTATCATAAGGAAAGGAATGGAAAATAAAACAAAGGATATTATAATGCCTCTGTATCGTTCCATGGTGCGACCGCAGTTTGAATATTGTGTTCAATTCTGGTCGCCGTATCTTAAAAAGGATATAGCGTTATTAGAAAAGGTTCAGAGAAGAGCCATCAAAATGGTAAACGGGATGGAAGGATACCCCTATGAAGAAAGGCTAAAAAGGTTAGGGCTCTTTAACCTGGAAAAGAGACGGCTGAGGGGAGATATGATAGAAGTCTATAAATTAATCAACGGAGTGGAACCGGTAAACATAGATCAATTGGTTATGTTATGTTGAGGGGAGGAGTGGCCTAGTGGTTGGGGCAAGTTACCTCAGGCCAGAAGGTCAGGGGTTCAAATTCCACTAGAAGACAGCAACCTTGGGCCAGAAGGACTGGGGTTTCTAGTTCCACAGGTGCTGCTTGTGGTCTTGGGCAAGGCACTTAACCCTCCATTGCCCATGTTCCCTGTAAGCATTAGTGTATGTGTCTCATATCCCCTCATGTTAAATATATCCCCCAATTGTGTTGTGACCACTTTGATTGAAGGATAAGGCAGTATACAAAACTGTCTAAATAAAATAAATAAATTATCAGAATATAGAAAGACTAGGGGACATGCAATGAAGCTACAGGGTAAACTATCTAAGAGAAAATATTTTTTCACTCAATATGTAATCAAACTCTGGAATTTATTACTGGAGGATGTAGTAAAGGCTGTTGGTGTAGCTGGGTTTAAAAAAGGTTTGGACAAGTTCCTGGAGGAAAGGTCCATAAATCATTGTTAAAAAGGGACCCAGAATATCAATGCTTGACCCAATACAAGCATTGTGGAACCTGTGTCTTTTGGGGAAACTGCTAGGTACTGTCAAGGTACTGCTACCAATCGTCCCTATTAGGCGGTTGCCTAGGGGCGTGAGGTGCGGGTTGCCTTTATAAAGAATAGTCTGTAGCCGTGTGTTAAAGGCAAAATATAATGATGAGGTTTTATTTCTGTTTTTCTCATACAGCAACAAAGAACTTAAACAAAACTGTTTCTTCACAGCAAAATAAAATGTACCTTTTTTCAAACAGGTATAACAAGGCTCTTGCTTCCTTAATTAACAAAGAGACGTAATCTCATCTGAGATACATAGCGTGCAATCCATAGCACGGAAATCAATGTCCTGGTTAGTGTTTTCCCATTGCATTTGCTCACCGTCAGAAACTGTAAATGGGTAACATTCACCACAGCTATTATTTACACAACTCTCTCGAGAGGCAGCAGTTCTTAAGGCAGGAAACTGTTCTGCATAAGGAGGGTCCTGGAGACCTGTACTGAAACCTGTTTCTCTGAGGCTTCCACTTTCTCTCCACCAAGGATTATCCTCCCAAGTATTAGCTTTTACTTTCCTAGCCGAGCCCACCTCTTGCCCTCTAGAGAAATTGGTGTACTTAGCTCTGCTTCTGGGGTGGCTGGCTTCCACTCTTTCCTCTGTTAACCAGGCTCCTTTATTTGGGCTGTAGCCTGCTTTTCCCCGAGAGTTCCACTCAGCAGTTGTCTGGTCTGGCTGTAGTAACTTCCAGGAAAGGTTTCCCTTCTACTGCTACTTGCTGTTGGGACCCAGCTGGTGCTTGCTGGACCCAGCAAGCTCTCCTGCTTGTGACCTCTGCCCTCCAGCTGCTTACTCACTCTCCACGGGACGATGCCCCCTCTGGCTTGGGAGACTTGTGCACGAGCACTTCCAGCTCTCTCTGTTTCAGCTGCTCTTCCCTTTGCCGCACCTCCCTTTGCTGCTCCTCCCTTGGCTGCACCTACCTCGGCTGCACCTCCCCCTACTGGGATTTCCCAGCCACTTTTATCCTCCTGGCTCCTGCACATTGTACTTGCTTCCTTGCCCAGGTGGACGTGATTGGCTTTCTACTGCGTCACACCCAGTGTAGGGAAAGTTTGTTCCACTATTCTCTGGCTCCTTATAACCTGAATATGCTTTCTGCCCAGGTGACTGTAAGGTAAGCTCTTCCTTTTCTCCTGTATCCATGGGTTCTGTGCTGGCCACTGTATCACAGTACATATGACCTAGATTGGCAACTGTTGGAAAAAGGATTCTGGGCTTGATGGACCTTGGTCTGACCCAGTATGGCATATCTTATGTTCTTATGGAAGGATATCCCTATGGAAGAGAGGCTAAAAAGGTTAGGGCTCTTCAACCTGGAAAAGAGATGGCTGAGGGGAGATATGATAGAGGTCTATAAATTAATGAATGGAGTGGAATGAGTAAACATAGAGCGATTGTTTACATACTCAGAATATAGAAAGACTAGGGGACATGCAATGAAGCTACAGGGTAAACTATTTAAGACTAATAAGAGAAAATATTTTTTTCACTCAACGTGTAATCAAACTCTGGAATTTGTTACCGGAGGATGTAGTAAAAGCTGTTAGTGTAACTGGGTTTAAAAAGGTTTGGACAAGTTCATGGAAGAAAGATCCATAAACCATTATTAAAAGGGACCTAGGATATCACTGCTTGACACAATACAAGCATTGTGGAACCTGTGTCTTTTGGGGAAACTGCTAGGTACTTATGACCTAGATTGGCCACTTTTGGAAACAGAATACTGGGCTTGATGGACCTTGGTCTGACCCAGTATGGCATATCTTATGTTCTTATGATACATCATGAAAATATTTCCACATATGCCACAGGAAGGAGAAGCAGGATGTCTTGCTGACGAGGACCTTGATATATGGACAATGAGGCTATATGCAAACACACTCTGCTAAATAAAGTGGTGCCTACGTTTCCCATAGAGTGGAGGAGTAGCCTAGTGCCCAGAAGATCAAGGCTTCAATTCCCACTGGCACTCCTTTTGACTTTGGGCAAGTCACTTTACCCTCCATTGCCTTGAAAGAAAGGTCCTGACAATCTACATCCAGTGATACATTGCCAAGAAAACTCAGAGGCAGCTGGGTCACTAGGAGTCAGCAAAGACTTGATGGCACACAGAAAAAAAGTTTCCTATGGGGCACGTGCCATTACTTGTGACATGCGTAATCTAGCATGCTGGTAGCGTTAGGTGGTTGAGGGGCATGGTCAATTAGCAAGGTGATTGGCCAGGTTCCAGGGTGAGTAGCAGCAGAAGTGAGATGACCTGCTTGGGGACTGAACACTATGAAAACCTGGACACCTGGAACAGGGTGTTTGCATGGAGGAAGGGGGATGCAAGGAAGGAGGTGAGCCACACACCATACACTGGCCCAAGGGGTTGTGCTGCTGGGGGGATGGAGGAGGAACCAAAGTAATCTGCCCCATTCACCCTGTGCTGCAGCAGTAGTAGAGCTATCCAGGCCTGTGGCCCCTGTGATACAGTGTCATCCATACACATGACCACCCTCTCCTCCAGGTCACTGAGTGCTTTCTGCTGATCAGATGGCAGTTTAAGGTTCACAGCCTTGCAGTTTTTAACATTAAATCTCAGCTGCCAAATTCTTGACCATTCTTCAATCTTAGCTAGATCCCTCCTCATGTTATCTACACCTTCCTGGGTGTCTACTCTATTGCAGATTTTGGTATCATCCACAAAGAGGCAAACTTTATCCAACAGCCCTTCCGCAATATTACTAACAAAGATGTTAGGTCAACCAACTTTTACAAAAGTCATGTTACTGAAATAAAAATAGTAATTTCTTATCAATTTTTATATGCTGAACACGAATATGACAGTGAATTTGCAAAGTTGGCTCTAGCTTTTATGGAATTAATGTTTATATCACGAAATGCATGTCAATAGTAAATATAATAGGCCTTCGGTTAATACCTGTAAAAAACTAAGTCATAGACTACTGTCAGACGGCTGCCTGGATGAGAATGTTCACAGTCTTGGCAAGTGCATATATCAATATGATTTGCAAGGGATTGTGGGAAATGCAGTCCATTCACACCAGACACAGCTGCTCACAATAATTAGTTGTGCTTGAGTGTAAAGCCAATAAGATATTTATTTATGGGGTTATTTCTCCCAACACAGATATGCTTGGTAGCACATAAAACAGGATACTTGCTTTCAGTGTTAAACTTGGAAAAACAAAATCAGGAAAACAACAGTTGAACTTGTCAGGCAATCAAAGCAAAAGAATAAAGACCTGGTTGGTAACAAACTGGTCTTTTTTTGTAGGCTTTAGCTAATATTTTCTTAGCAGTGCATCAAACAACAAGCAAATCCCACAAAGAAGGGAAAAACTGTTCTTTTCAGGTTAACTTCTTATATCTTCCCACATAGACTCAGAAGTGATTCTCTCAGAGCTCACAAGCAATTAGGTAAGGCTCAATTGCTAGCAGTTACCCAGCTGAAACCCCTTAGCTGGCTTGCTTTCTACTGCGTGGCTCAAATCCTACTTCAGGAGCTTTTCTGAGTAGATTAAAGAACAAGTTTGTATTTCTTTGTGATGGTTGCTGTACTTTGTAACAGAAAATTACCAAAGTAGTTTAGACAGAGAGCAATCTATATATTCACAGCCTGTATCTAAGACCGCTCCTTCCCCTTCTTCAACAATCATGGGTTCAATATCAGGGATTGGCACAGAGGAATTTCTCAATGGAGCACTTTCAGGAGAATACTTGTTTCCCTGCTGTCTTTCAAGGTTATAGCTAGGGCATAGATCAGTGTTCATACCTGAGCTTCCATTGCTGTTAGAGTTCCTCTCTAAATAGCCTGGCCAGTATGTAGTCCAGTTCTTATGTCCAGCCTTCCAATCCAGATCCCTGGACACTGGATCTCTCTTCACATACCTTCTGGCACGGGTCTTGGGGTCCCTTCCACGTGCAGCCGTCTCCCTCACAGGTACCGTCTGGAGATTCCTAGCCCTGCAGCACCATTCCTCTGGCTTTCCCCAGTCCAATGGTGTATGCTGGCCCTTGGAATGCCTTCCAGTATACGTACTGCTCTGGACTCCTTTAGACCTCCCAAAGGCTATTCTCTTCTTTCTTCCAAAGGGTTTCCTGCCCTCTCTGTCTGTCTGGTTTGGCTTCTGCTTCAGATGATCCTCCCGATGATGAAGATGTCCAAGATGAGGATCTCCAAGCTGATCCTGAGGATGAGGATCTCCCAGATGAAACTGAGGATGAGGATAATTCTCTGTAGAATAAACTCTACCTTTATTCTGCTTTGATGAGTGCTCCACCTTAGCACAGCGCAGCTGTGCTGAATCAGGCCCTGCCCTTTGAGATGAGTGCTTAGGGATTACCTCATAGCCCTCCTGATTGAACACACGTTTCCCCACTTCAGCTCCTCTAATGGCTGTTGGAAACCTGGTGCATTCTGGGACTGGTAGTCTTTTATGGGAAAATTCTGTTTTCTTATTTCTACCAGAACTGACAGGTTGCTTGTTCAGAGTCACTTCACCTTTTCTATAGCTCCTTCCTGAGCTATGATAAGCTTCCTTATCACACTACTTCTTAGATTATTTCGCCTGTCTCATGTACAGCTGTTCAGGAGTTTCTCTGGGGAGTTTCCAGCAGTAGTCAGCCAGCATTGTAGTGGACCATTTTCCCTGGTATCATTGCTCCATCATTGCGATATCCTGGTGAAAACGTTTGCCCTGTTCATCACTAATCATACCACAGTTGTCAGGAAAGAAATCGAGATGGGAATCAAGGAAATGGATCTTTAGAGACATATTGCAGCCAAGTTTCTGATACTGCATCAGCATGTCTTCTACTAGTTCCTTGTAGTTTTCTGCCCTAACATTCCTGAGAAAGTTTGTTGACATTAGGCGAAAAGCATTCCATGCTTGTTTCACATCACCCTCTAGCAAGTTGTTGAACCGGTCATCTTTGAAGAGCTCTCGAATCTGAGGATCCACAAAAACTCCCTCTTTAATCTTTGCTTTGCTGAGTCGAGGGAATTTTTCATGCAGGTAATGGAAAGCTGGCGAAGTGCTATCCATGGCTTTCACAAAGTTTTTCATCAAACCTAGTTTGATATGAAGGGGTCGTAGCAGGATTTTGTGAGCCTCAACCAGAGCTGGGTGCTGGATATTCTTCTCTCCAACTGTTACATTTTGTTTGCGATTCCATTCCTTCCGCAAGTAGTGCCAATCCCTTGCTCGGCTATCCCACTCACATAAGAAACACATGTATTTTATATCCCTGCTGCAGTCCCATTAAAAGGGCAACTACCTTCAAGTCACCACAGAGGTGCCAGCTGTACTTGTTATAGTTAATGGAAGTCAATAGATGCTTTAAGTTATCGTATGTCTCTTTCATGTGGACCAAAAATCAAAATAGAGAAAAATCCAAAATTGCTAGCATGAAAATATATGTATTTTTTGTCGGAAGCGCAGCCATGAGGCATTAAATACCTCTTGAAGCTAACATTTCCATTTTGCTCAAATTTATGAGCCCCTCACGGAGCCAACAATAAATAAGGTAAAACACCACAATCTTAGTGTCACCAATAAAACTTCTTCAAAAACGCTGTATTTCAGCATATATAATCGAAAAAGACCCACAAAAACTACTGTGCAAAACTGCTGAAGAAAACGGAGGTCACTTATCTGAGTCTCTCGTTTGTTCACAACGCTTAAGTAGTTGAATCTCAAAAGTTCATTTCTTTTCAAACGTGCTCCATGAAAGAAAGACTTGCAATCCAATGCATTTAGAAAGAATGGCGCGGACACAGCACTGCGTTTCGGGCGGTTAAGGTTCTCTCGCCCTGCTTCAACGCACAGCCCACTGCACCAGAAGCAGTCAATCCAGCAACTGATCAAACACGCCAGCGCATGCTCAATAGCAATCTGAAGCCTGAAGCAGGGTTCACCTGTTTAAATAGCCCAAAAATCATCAGCAAGTCCTTAAAGGTGTAAAACATTGCAAAAAGCGGCAAAAATTGTTATGATTAGCAAAATCCTGATTCAATAAGTTGAAAGATTAAAAAATTAAAGAACACTTTGCCAGTCCAATTCTCTGTTCAAACCAGAAGGCTCAACTGTAGACCATCGGAAAATCCACTGTTGTTCAAGCAGTTGAAGTTGTTGCTCACGATCTCCTCCTCTAGGATGTTGAGGCACAACATCCAATACCCTCCACTGGAAATCTTCAAATTTGTGTTGGAAAGCCAGAGAGTGTTGAACCATCGGAGCTGACAGCACAGAATTCTTAAGCCGAGATGAATGTTCATTCAAACGAATTTTCACAGGTCGGATAGTACGACCTATGTACATCAGATGGCAAGGGCAGATAAGCACATAAACAGCATAAGAAGTAGCACAGTTAGTGTACCAGCGAGCTGTGTGAGTAAAATTTGAATGAGGAACAGACCATTGAGCCCCCACTATAGTATACTGGCAATGAGAACAAGAATCACACATATAATGTCCAGCAAGAGATGGTCTCGCTATCATCCTATCCAGAGGAGAGGAGGTGATTCCCACAAGATCACGTAAATTAGAGCCCCGAGTATGTGCAATTTGCAAAGCTTTTTGAAAACATGGGAGCAATTGTAAAATATGCCAATGTTTTAGCAAAATATGTTTGATTTGTTGAGAATGAAACATATGTGGTAAAACCCCCCCAAAAACCTGGGAGGTATCTTCAATGGATGGATATTGAGAAGACAATAACCATTCACGGTGAGTATACTTAGCTCTCACAAACGCTCGTCGGATAACACAATGTGGATATCCCCGCTGCAGCAAACGTGCCGATAGTTCATGTGCATGCAAACGACTCTTTATAGGAAGCCGGTTCAGAGAAATATTCTGTTGTCTTATTCCAGCTTTCATCCCAATTCTCTGAAGAGAGGCCTCCCATATGGTCAGTTTCTTAGATTACGGCGGATTTGTTCTAATATGGATGATTTTTTGCATCATGCACATGAACTATCGGCACGTTTGCTGCAGCGGGGATATCCACATTGGATAGGATGATAGCGAGAAGAGCCACTAAATAGGGAAGGAGATGGAAGGATCCCCTTAAAAGGTGAGGGCATTTCAATTTGGAAAAGAGACAGCTGAGGAGAGATATGGTAGAGGTCTATAAATTAATGAATGGAGTAGAACGGGTAAACGTGGATTGATTGTTTTTGCCATCAAAAAAGTAGAAAACTAGAGGACACACAATGAAGCTACTATATAACCCATTTAAGACTAACAAGAGAAAATAGTTTTTCACTCAAAGTGTAATCAAATTCTGGAATTCATTACTGGAGGATATAGTAAAAGCTGTTAGTGTAGTTGAGTTTAAAAAAGGTTTAGACAAGTTCCTGGAGGAAAAGTCGATAAACCATTATTAAAGAGGACCCAGGAAATCCACTGCTTACCCCCAGACACACATTGTGGAACCTGTGTGTTTTTTAGGGAACTTGCTAGGTACTTGTGGTCTGGATTGGCCACTTTTGGAAGCAGGATACTAGGCTTGATGGACCTTGGTCTGATCCAGTATGGCATATCTTATGTTCTTATGTCAGAATCCAGTGGGAAGCTTTGACTGCCCTACTCTTGATGGCCTAGTAATTGCAACATTTCTCGAGCAGTTAGATGGGGCTTTAGCACTGCTTGAGAAGCTAACTGCACCAAGCGAAGGCAACGGGCCTGGGGAAGATAGGCCCTTGCCCTTGTGGTATCCAGGAAAGCTCCTATGAACTCTAAAGACTGAGGGGGAGTTAGACTGGATTTTGGGATGGCCCCCAAGCAGCTGCTGTCCTAGGTCACCCCGAGCTCTGCCCTTCCTCCCTCTAGTTCAGGAGTTGCACACTGGCTGGCAGGGGAAGGGGGCAAACACTGGATGGCACACAGGATACGCATTGTGCAGAATAGAGAAGTCTTGGCCTCTGACTGCTGGAGCTCGAATGAGCCAGTTGTCCAAGTAAGGAAAGACGAATATTCCTAGAGTGCGGAGAAATGCTGCTACCACAGCCATGCATTTCATGAACACCCTTGGTGCTGAGGCCAGACCAAAAGGAAGTACCCTGTATTGGTAGTGCTTTCCTTGAAAAAGGAACCGAAGGAACCTTCTGTGGGTTGGATGGATGAGGACATGGGTGTACGCATCCTTGAGATCTAGAGAACAAAGCCAATCCTGACTCTGAAGGTATGGTAGCAGAGCTCCGAGAGAAATCATCTTGAATTTCTCCTTGACAAGGAATTTGTTCAATTCTCTGAGATCTAAGAGAGGTCTGTAACCCCCTGTTTTCTTTGGAATAAGAAAATAAGGGGAATAGAACCCTGTGCCCTGTTGATGAAGAGGTACTTCTTCTATTGACCCTTGGGCAAGAAGGATGGCAACCTTCTGACCTAACAGGTCGATGAGAGAGGTCGGAGAATTGAACTGCTTCACTATTGTGTGAGGGGGCATGCTTGAAAAATGAAGTTTGTACCCCTCCTTTATGATGGAGAGTGTCCAATGCTCTGCTGTTATTTGCCTCCATCTGGGGGCAAAATGACATAACCTTCCTGGAATGGTGGACGGTTCTGGTCCCTCCAGAACCAGAAAGGCTAAGTTCTCTAGCTGAAAGTCAAAGGCCCTGAGGAGGCTGAGGCTGCTGGGCCGGTGGAGGCCTAGCAGCCTTTGGTTTCTTCTGTTTGGGTGGTTGCTGACATTTGCTTGAAAACTGACCTGCAGAAGATGCCTGCTGACCATAAGCAGGATAAAATCTTTTCTTTTTAGAAAAAGATGTTTTCTTGAACAACTTCTTTCTAACAGGATCAGCAGTGGACTTGGATAGTCTATCCAAGGTGGAATTTTCAGCATCCATTTCATTGGCTTTTTCCTGCCAATCTTTACCAAACAGGTTCTCACCAGTACAAGGGATATTTCCCAATTTATCTTGTACCCAGAGCTCTAAATCAGATGCCTGGAGCCACACAATTCTACGTGCACCTATGGCGATAGCTGAGGTTCTGCTTATACACTCAAAGCAGTCAAAGGCTGCATGGTTGGAGAATTTAGAAACATCTTGGGCATGTTTGACCCAAGTGAGAAAATCCTGTCTTTTATCCTCAGAAATGAAAGGACTTAAAGTCTGTAAATTATCTGTGACCTCCTTTAGGAACATTCCCATGTAGAGACTATAGGAACTGATTCTTGCAGCAAGCATGGAAGCTTGGAAGACTCTACGTCCAAAAGCATCCAGGGTTCTGCACTCACGTCCTGGAGGATTAGAGGCATGTCTTTTTGCACTTCTGATCCTTCTCATAGCTGACTCCAATAGAGTGGTGAGGAAGCTAAGTCTTATGGAACCCAGGACAAGGAGGGACTCGATACATAGTATCCAATCTACGAGAATGAGGAGAGGTGGTAAGAGGTGTTTCCCACATCCTCAACATGACATCATATAGAATCTCATGAATGAGTAAGGTAGCTGCCTCCTTAGGAGTTTTGGGATATTGTAAAATTTCCAACTCCTTGGCCCTTGGCTCTGTTTCAGGGGCCACAGTAATAGACAGGCCCCGAGCCACCTCCCTGATGAAGTCTTGGAAGGACATGTCCTCTGGAGGAGACATCCTGCGTTTAGGGGAGGAGGACTCTTCTGGAAGAAGCATCGCTGCTTCGACAGAACTTTCAGAATCCTCAGATTCTTCTGAGGACTCGAAGTATTGTCTGTCCGGATGCTCCTGTAGAGCCCGATACCCATACCGACCAAGGTCGGTACCGGGAATAACCGGTACCGGAGAATCGGTACCGGAGGGCATTGGAGGACAGGGTACTGGCAGAGCAGACACCGATGCCGATGTCAATGCTATCAGTACCAGTACCGATACCGATGCCGGTGCCAGTGCCAGTACCTTGTCTGTCGCAGTACCAAGGGCGTCGATGCCACAAGGAAAGCCTCCAGACTGCGTTCCATAGTCAGAATTCTCTGGTCCATGGACGCCGCCAATGCCTGGATGTCGGTACCGGTGGAGACCACCGGTACCCCAGAGCATGGCACCAGGAGATCTGTCAAGGCCGAGCCATCGAGAACATCCTGGAACCCCGATAATGCTTTGGAAGCCGAAGCCTCCCGCCGGGGTAATTTTGCCGGTGCAGAATCCTCGAGGGCAACGCCAGAGGCATCTCGATGCTTAGAAAGAGATCTACCCTTCGAGGACCAGCTGGATTTATGTTTAGTTACCTGAGATCCACGGGAGGAAGAAGAAGCCCTGGAAGACGTCGATGCCACCAAAGCTGCATCAGAGGGAAACAGGGTACTGAGCTTGGCAGCTCGGTTCTGCCGACCCCTTTTAGACATCATGGCACAGGACACACAATCCGTGATAGAGTGGTCAGGACCTAAACATTTTAAACACCATTCATGGGTGTCGGTGACGGAAATAGTACCACCACACTTGGTGCACTTTTTAAAACCTGAGGCAGGTTTTTCCATGTTAAGGAAAACGTTTTTGGGCCTAAGACCCAAAAAAGGCGCATACACCTGAAGAAAAGAAAAAAAAATATTTTTTTTTTTTTTACAGAAATAAGAAAAGAAAGACCGGCAGTACCGGTAGAGCGTCGAGGAAGGCAGACGCGACCACAAAAAGAAAGAAAGAAAAAAGAAATTCTTCTGGTGTGACAGGAGCACGACCTGCTGGCTCCGCGGAAAAAGAAGAACTGGAGAGAGGCAGTTGGGAAAAGCGGGAAGGCAGCACACAGGCGCTGTGGGATGCTCCCAAAAGCGTTCTGATTGGACGCTGGGGAGCGTTCCCGCACGGGCTCCTTCGGTACCGATGATACCCATATGTGATGACTACATTCCTGCTTGTCCCTGGAGATTAACATTCAAGCTGATCAACAACATAACCCCTTCATACCTATCTACTCTCATACAAAACCAACCAGACTCCAGATCCCGTAGGCAAAATGCAAAATATTCACTTGTAACACCAACCACCATACGCAAGACAAAACAGTCCACCAGCTCCACAGCCTTTTCCTACACTGCTCCTAGTCTCTGGAACTCACTGTCATTGACAATCCGTGTGACCAAAGACCTACAGTTATTCAGAAAAGAAATCAAAACATACCTCTTTACTGAACACTATGGTAACATCAATGATAACCCAACCTCACAAACACTTACCTCACCTCACCTTATGATCATCACCCAACCCCCTGTACCCCCCCCCCAATCAATAATCCCCATTCATATCTAAACTCACAGAAATACACACAAATAGTAAACTGTAAATAGTTACTAGTCGTCAGTTCAGACAACTATGTATATAAAGCATTCGCTTCATGTTAAATGCACCGATGGATCTATGTAAATAGTTCAACCTCTGTTCTTTGTAATATGCTGTGTTAAATGTAAACCACCCCTGATCTCTGGAAGGGTCAGTATAGAAGAACCAAATAAATAAATAAATCAGGTGTGTTTTACATCATAAGAAGCTAAACTAAAACTTTTACATCGAATAGTATTCATGAACTTTATACAAAGAACAAAGTAGGTGAGGTGCAACTTCTAAGTATTTACATAGAATGGTACTGAGTGGTACAACTTCTAACTATTTACAACGCTAAGTACAGGTGGATAAGGTTAGTAGATGGCATTCTTATTAATAAGAGCAAAACTTGATATCAGGAGTTATATCAACGGTTTCAAAACTAAAACCATTAGGGGTTACAATATCTCCCCTGTCCCTCCTCTCCTCCAGAGTGTACATATTTAGGTCTTCAAGTCTCTTCTCATAAGTCTTCCATCGCAGGCTCCAAATCATTTTGGTCGCCTTCCTCTGAACAGTTTCCAAAACTGAACACAATATTCCAAGAGAGGCCTCACCAGTGACTTGTACAGTGGCATTAGTATCTCTTCCTTTCTGCTGGTAATTCCTTTTTGATTGCAACCCAGCATCCTTCTGGCTTTTGCCACCGCCTTGTTGCAGTGTTTCACCACTTTGAGATCCTCAGAAACAATCACTCCAAGGTCCTTCTCCTGGTCCGTGCACACCAACCTCTCACCCCCTATCGCATACAATTCCCTTGGATTTCTGCTTCCCAAGTGCATGACACTGCACTTCTTCACATTAAATCTTAACTGCCAACGATTCTTCCAGCTTTTGTAGATCTTTCCTCATGTTCTCCACTCCCTCAGGGGTGTTGCAAATTTTCATGTCATTTGCAAAAAGACAGACTTTTCTATTTAGTCCTTAAGCAATATCACTCACAAATACATTGAACAGTACCAGTCCCAGGACCAAACCCTGGGGCACATCGCTAATCATCTTCCTTTCATCTGAGTGAGTTCCATTTACCATCACCTTCTGTCATCTGTCAGTCAACCAATTTCTGATCCAGTTCACCACCTTGGGACCCATCCCTAAGCTGTTAAGTTTATTGATAAGCCTCCTATAAGGAACAGTAGCAAAGGCTTTGCTGAAATCCAGATAGATGACATCCACTGCATGGCCTTGATCTAGTTCTCTGGTCAAAGCAGTTTACATTGTAACTTACATAGAAACATGATGACAGAAAAAGACCATATGGCCTACCTAGTCTGTCCTTCCATATCAACAACTACAACAGTCCACTTTTTACCTTTAGAGATCCTCTGTGTTGGTCCCATGCTTTTTTGAATTCAGTTACTGTCCTCATCTCTACCACCTCCACTGGGAGACTATTCCATGGATCCACTACTCTTTCCGTAAAGAAATATTTCCGCATATCACTCCTGAATCTATCTCCCTTCACCCTCATCCCATGTCCCCTCGTAGCAGAACTTGCTTTCAATTGAAAGAGGCTCTCTTCCTGAACATTTATGCCACGGAGGTATTTAAACATCTCAATCATATCACCTCTATCCCGCCTTTCCTCTAAGGTGTACATATTAAGATCCTTCAGTCTGTCCTCATATGCTTTATAATGAAGCCCACTAATCATTTTAGTAGCCACCCTCTGCACCGACTCCATCCTGTTCACATCCTTTTGAAGGTGCGGTCTCCAGAATTGCACACTATACTCCAAATGAGGTCGCACCAAAGACTTATACAGAGGCATTATCACCTCCTTTTTTCTGCTAGCCATTCCTCTCCGTATGCACCCAAGCATCCTTCTAGCTTTTGCCGTCGCCTTTTCTACCTGTTTAGCTACTTTAAGATCATCAGACAGTGTTCACCATACACTAATGCTCAATAGGCTAACACAAATCGGTGCCAACTCAACAGTCCTTAAATGGTTTACATCATACCTATCCAACAGATCCCAAACTGTCAGGATCAACAATCAAACCTCCAACACATATAAACAGGAAATAGGACTCCCCCAAGGCTCTGCGCTATCTGCTCTACTATTTAACATATATATACAACCAATCTGCAATATCTTTAAAAAATTCAAAATCCATTATCACATATATGCGGACGACATTATGCTCTACATTCCATTCACAATCCCTACTATTCCACTCCATCTTTTAACAGACTGCTTCAACGAATTAGCAACTTGGTTAGAAGACCACAATCTCTTTATCAACCATTCCAAAACCGACATACTAATTGTAACAAAGAACAAATCCTTTACCCCCCACCCCCACCCACATTACACTTCAGAATCACGACATCCACATAAAAAGCGAAATAAAATACCTAGGGGTGTTACTAGACACACAACGCAGTATGAATACGCACATAAGAAACACTACAAAGAAAATTTACTATAAACTCAAAGTACTAAAACAACTACGCCCCCTAGTCCACCTGCAAGATTTCCTAAGCATCATTCAAGCCATTATCACTCCACATTTTGACTTCGCCAACCTCTCTCTACTAGGCACAACAAACCAAAACATCAGAAGACTCCAACTGGCTCAAAATGCTGCTGCCAGAACTATAATGAAGGTTCACCCTTTCGAGCACATATCACCCTATCTAGCCAAACTACACTGGCTCCCCATTCAATGTAGAATAAACTATAAATTAATAATAACCACTTTTAAAGCACTAAATAATACTGCCCCAGAAACCCTAAATAAACTAATCATTAAAGACACACCCCATAGTGCACATAGAAGAGGCAACGCCAATAAACTAAGAATTCCAAAAGAATTCACAAAGTCCAAAAAAACAACAAATAAAAAGGCATTCTCCCATGCAGCACCTACGCTCTGGAACTCGCTACCTGATGAAAACAGAGCCCTAACCGACTTTAAGGATCTACGCAAAAACTTAAAAACTCACCTTTTTACCTCCTACTACGGCACATTAGCAAACTCTCAACTACAATATGAAAAGGGATAAACTATACAACACACGTAGATCAACACTGCATGGCCTAAAGATATTTTGACCTCAATACTGTCTATTATGCTTATAACTGTTGAACCTCTCCTTCTATAACTGTACATAGTTAATTGTACATAGTTCCAAAAAGTTTAAAAGATAAAAGTTCAAATGTTAATTGCACATAGTTCATGTTATCGTTCAATGTAAAAAACAGAAATGCCTATCTGTTTCCTTAACTGTTAGATGTAAACCGCACCTGATCCTCGGAAGGTTGCGGTATATAAAAATTTGTTAAATAAATAATAAATAAATAAATAAAATCAGACACAACCACGCCTAGGTCCCGCTCTTCTTTAGTGGACAAAAGTATTTCACCTCCTATACTGTATTGCTCCCTTGTATTGCTGCAGCCCAAATGCATGACCTTACATTTTTTAACATTAAATCCCAGCTGCCAAATTCTAGACCATTCTTCAAGCTTAGCTAGATCCCTCCTCATGTTATCTACACCTTCCTGGGTGTCTACTCTATTGCAGAATTTGGTATCATCTGCAAAGAGGCAAACCTTACCTGACAGCCCTTCCGCTATATCACTAACAAAGAAGTTAAAAAGAATCAGACCAAGGACAGATCCCTGGTGCACACCACTGGTAACATCCTTCTCCTCAGAGTGAGCTCCATTTACTTGTACTCTTTGTCGCCTCCCACCCAACCAATTTCTAACCAAAGCAGTAACTTTAGGGTCCATCTTTAGGGTGCTCAGTTTGTTTATAAGTCGCCTGTGAGGAACAGTGTCAAAGGCTTTACTGAAATCTAAATACACCACATCTAGAGCTCTCCCTCGGTCCAACTCCTTGGTCACCCAGTCAAAGAAATCAATCAGATTTGTCTGACAAGACCTGCTTCTGGTGAATCCATGCTGCCTCAGATCCTGTAATCCGCCGGACTCCAGAAACCTCACTATTTTCTCTTTCAGCAGCGTTTCCAATAATTTACTCACCACTGAAGTTAAACTAACCGGCCTGTAGTTTTCAACCACATCCTTACTTCCGCTTTTGTGTAAAGGCACCACATGAGCCTCTCTCCAGTCCTTTGGCACCACTCCCGACTCCAACGAGGCATTGAAAAGGTCAGTCAGTGGAGTTGCTAGAACGTCCCCAAGTTCCCTCAGTATTCTAGGGTGTATCCCATCCGGTCCCATCGCTTTGTCTACTTTAAGTTGAGCTAGTTTCTCACGAACACAGTCTTCTGAAAATTGTTCAAGATGTCCCTCGCTTCTGTTCCTATTTGTGGGTGTTTTCTGAGGTCCTGCTCCTGGTTCTTCATCTGTGAACACAGAACAAAAATATTTGTTAAGCAATTCCGCTTTATTCTTATCAGCTCCGACATATTCCCCCCCTGTACCCTTGAGTCTGACAATACCACTTTTGCCCTTCCTCTTCTCACTAATATATCTGAAAAATGTCTTATCCCCCCATTTTATTGCATTGGCTATTTCCTCCTCCTTTTGAATCTTTGCCGTCTTGACTACTTTGCTAGCTTCTCTAAGTTTTTCCAAATACAGATGCCTGTCTTCCTCTCTCTGTGATCTCTTGTATTTCATGAAGGCCTCCCTCTTTTTCTTCACTTTTTCAGCTACTTCCTTCGAAAACCATAGCGGTCTCCTGTTCCTTTTGCCTTTATTTACCATTTTAACAAAAAGGTTGGTTGCCTTTAAAATACCCCCTTTCAGTTTTGCCCACTGTTTTTCTACATCCCCCAGTTGTTCCCATCCCACTAACGACTCCCTGAGGTATTGGCCCATCTTCGCAAAGTTAGTCTTCCTAATGTCTAAGATCTTCACCTTGGAATGAATTCTAACAGCCCTAGTCCTAATACTGAACCACACCATCTGGTGGTCACTGGATGCAAAATGATCTCCCACTACAACATCAGAAACACTCTCACCATTGGTAAGCACCAAGTCCAGTATGGCCCCTTCACGTGTGGGGTCTGTTACCAATTGCCTGAATAGTTCTCCCTGTAGAGAATCCAGGATCTCCTTACTTCTAGATGATACTGCAGCAGGAATGTGCCAATCAACATCTGGCATATTGAAATCTCCTAGCAGTAGCACTTCCCCTTTCCTAGCAATGCTGCGTATGTCTTCAATTAACTCTCTGTCCACCTCTTCCTCTTGTGAGGGAGGTCTGTATATCACACCAATGCAAATAGATTTCTCTTTCCCTCTTTCTAGTTTAACCTACAATGTCTCCTTCTCTCCCTTTTAAGCTCTGTAATTCCAAAGCTTTAATAGTAGTTTTTACATATAGTGCCACTCCTCCTCCCCTTCTTCCTACCCTGTCCTTTCTGAATAAAGTATAGCCAGGTATAGTTACATCCCAGTCATGGTTTTCTGTGAACCATGTTTCTATAACTGCCACTAAATCCAAGTCAGCCACTCCCACCAAAGCTTCAACTTCAGGGATCTTATTTCCCATGCTACGGGCATTAATACACACTGCTTTCCATGTGTAACCCCTGTTACCCATTTCCATAAAGGTATTTAATGTATCACCTACCTGGGGGCTTTCACTTACCTGGGGGCTTTCTTCACCCATCCCCAATGAATCTAGTTTAAAGCCCTCTTCAGTAGATTAGCCAGTCTACTACCAAAGATGCGTTGACCTTTCTTGGACAGATGGATGCCATCTCTGCTCTGCAACCCTTGGAACAGCATCCCATGGTCTAGGAAACCAAAACGCTCTCGAAGACACCATCCACGCAGCCATGCATTCATCTCCAGGATGCGAGCCTCTCTGCCTTGGCCTTTACCCTCAACAGGGAGGATTGAAGAGAACACCAGCTGTGCACCTACCTGCTTCACCCTCTGTCCCAGAGCCATGAAGTCACTTTTGATACGTTCCGAGGTATACCTGGCAGTATCATTTGTTCCAACATGGATTAGCAACATTGGGTAATAGTCAGTGGGCTTGATGAGTCTCGGCAAACTCTCCGTAACATCTTGGATCTTGGCACCAGGCAGACAGCACACCTCTCTGGACATCAAGTCTGGTCAGCAGATGGACGCCTCAGTACCCCTCAGAAGAAAGTCTCCAACAACCACTACCCTTCGTTTCCTTCTGGTCACTGATTCCGCAACTATGGGGTACTTGAACTCTGGTTCTTCCCTTTCCAGGGATGCTTTCACCTCCTCCACTTCCAGGGCTGCATAATGGTTCTTCAATTCAAGGGCTCGAGAAGTTGGATTGGTGATTTTGCAGGCTCTGGTGACTGTTGTCCAACCATCGACATTCTGTTGGCACCCATCTTCTCCTGTGCTGGAGAGCCTGGTTGCTGCAAGAAGCATCTCATCAATGTACTTCTCACTGTCTTGAATGCTCCTCAGCCTCGCCACCTCCTCTCTGAGTTCCTCCACTTGTTTCCTCAGAGCTTCAGCATGCAGGCACCCTGCACATGGAACCGGTTCTTCAACTGGCATTAGGACCTCTGTCTGGACCGAGGCAGAAGCTGTAACGGGGGCAACAGCTTTAGCAATACGATTTTTCCCAGCCATTGTTCTGTTTGTGGAGCAGCTCAGTGGACTTTATTCACCCAATGGACCCAGGCATCAGGGTGCCTGTCAGACAAAATAGCAAACACAATTCGCCTCATTTTGTCCCTCCAATGGTGGAGGTCCACTCAAAACCTGTTGCTGGGGTGCCCCTTTCAACAACCCTTACCCCAAGCAACTCTCACAACAGATGCTTCTCCAAAGAGTTGGGGAGCTCATCTTCAAGACTTCTCCACCCAGGGCACTTGGTCTCCGCAAGAGAGTTGTCTACATATCAATCTCTTGGAACTCAGAGCAATTTTCCTGGCTCTGCGAGTGTTGCACTCCCTGCTCAGCTACAAGACAGTCCTCATTCATACAGACAATCAAGTAGCTATGTTCGATGTGAACAAGCAAGGGGGAATGGGCTCTCTGTCACTTTGCAACGAAGCTTTGCGACTATGGGCCCTCGCCAGAGAGCATCAGATTCATTTGCTGGCAGTATATCTTCCAGGCATTCAAACTCTTGGGCGGACAGACTCAGTCGAGTTCTGCTTCCACACGAGTGGTCTCTGCATGCAGACCAGGTGACCAGGATATTTCAACTTTGGTGAACCCTGGACATAGACATAGAGAGGAGGAGTGGTCTAGTGGTTAGGACAAGGTACTTCAGGCCGGAGGGCCGGGGGTTCAAGTCCCACCTGGGGCCAGCAATCTCAGGCCGGAGGGACTGGGATTTCTAGTCCTATAGGCACTCCTTGTGGTCTTGGGCAAGCCACTTAACCCTCCATTGCCCATGTTCCCTGTAAGTATTTCTATGTTTCTATGTTTCTATGTTAAGTATTAATGTATGTGTGTCATATCCCCTCATGTTAAATGTATCCCCCAATTGACCGCTTTGACCCGGTGAAAAGCAGAATATAAATACAGCTAAATAAATAAATAAATAAAGTAGACCTCTTTGCAAGTCCGTGGAATGCCAAACTTCCCTGGTTCTGTTCCAGAATTCCGGCTCAGGGGGCTCAGGCCAGGGATGCTTTCCTCCTTTACTGGAGTCAAGACTTCCTGTATGCCTTTCCACCCATTCCCCTAATTCCCAAAACAATCTTCAAGCTTCAGAGAGACAGAGGACACATGATTCTCATAGCACCACATTGGCCACGACAAGTGTGGTACCCTCTGCTTCTACATCTCTCTCAAGCTCCCTCCCTGGAGTTAGGGTCTGCTCCAGATCTCCTGTCTCAGGAGAACGGAATGTTATGGCATCCCAATCCCCAGTCTCTGCATCTCAGGGCTTGGTTGCTGAAGGCCTAGATCTCCAAGATCTTAATCTTTCTCAGCAAGTGAAGGATGTTCTTTATGCTTCCAGAAAACCTTCCACGAGACGCTCTTATGCTTTCAAGTGGAAAAGGTTTACTATTTGGTGTTGGGAAAAGGGTCTTAATCCCCTTGCGATACCTCTGCAATCTTTGCTGGAGTATCTCCTCCATTTATCTAATGCAGGCCTTAAGACAAATTCAGTAAGAGTCCATTTGAGTGCTATTGCAGCTTCTCTTAAACCTCTAAATGGACAGCCTATTTCCTCTCATCCTCTTATAGCAAGATTTATGAGAGGCCTCCTTCTAACTAAGCCTCCCATTAGACTACCTCCGGTGGCATGGGACTTATACCTGGTTCTTGGGCAGCTCATGAAGCCACCTTTCAAACCTTTAGCTACCACCTCCTTAAAATTCCTTTCTTGGAAGGTTATCTTTCTCATTGCAATCACATCAGCACGCCGCATTAGTGAGTTGCAAGCGTTAGTAGCTAATCCACCTTAAACAAGGTTCCATGATGACAAGGTAGTCCTTAGGACTCATCCACACTTTATGCCTAAGGTGGTCTCGCCTTTTCATCTAAACCAAGAGGTCTACCTACCTGTCTTTTTTCCAGGACCTCATGCATCAAATGCAGAAAGGAATCTTCATACCTTGGACTGTAAAAGAGCTCTAGCTTTTTACTTACAAAGAACAAAGCAACATTGCAAGTCCTCTCAACTCTTTGTTGCTTTTGATCCTTCTCATTTGGGAATTCCAGTCTCCAAGAGAACACTATCTAACTGGATTGCTCAGTGTATTTTCTTTGCCTATCAGAGTAAGAACCTTTCTCTGGAGGGCCATGTCACAGCTCACAATGTGAGAGCCATGGCAGCCTCAATGGCTCATCTGCACTCTGTGTCTATTGACGACATCTGTCGAGCAGCCACTTGGGCCTCGGTTCATACCTTCACAGCCCATTACTGCTTGGACAAGAACTCCCACCGGGATGCCTTGTTTGGTCAGGCTGTTCTCAAACACCTGTTCCATACCTAATCAACTCCTGCCCACCATCCCTGGTAGGATGCCAGAGATCCATGGGGGGAAGTGGAGCCCTTTTCAGGGACACACATCTTCTGGGGTCTCTCCCTGGCACCTAAAGCTAGGGAGTCCCCATATGTGATGACTACATTCCTGCTTGTTCCTGGAGATAGCATAGTTACTCACCTGTAACAGGTGATCTCCGGGAACAGCAGGAATTTAGTCCTCACAACCCACCCACGTCCCCTAGGAGTTGTATCTCTCTATCTCTTTCCTTTCCCTCTCTCTCTCTTTGTCTCAGCTTTAAAACTCAACTGGAGAGAGGCAGTTGGAAAAGGCGGGAAGGCAGCACGCAGGCGCTGTGGGATGCTCCCAAAAGCTTTCTGATTGGACGCTGGGGAGCGTTCCCGCGCGGGCTCCGTCAGTACCGATGATACCCATATGTGAGGACTAAATTCCTGCTGTTCCCGGAGATCACCTGTTACAGGTGAGTAACTATGCTTTATCAGTAGCTTGTATTTTATTTGGCTCCCTACTGGGTGCCAATGAAGGTCCTATAAGATCGGGGTTATGTGTTCAATCAATTGGGCTTTGTATACTATTTTTTCTGTTACGTTTTGTGCTCTTTGGAGGATTGTTAAGGTTTTTACTGGTAGGCCCTGTAACAGGCTATTACAGTAGTCTACATGGGGCGTAATGAGAGCATGGACTACTGACCTGAAATCTTGAGTATGAAGTAGGGGGTCTTAGGTGTTGGATCGTTTTTAGCTTGATGTAGACGGTTCTGTTTGTTTTAGATGGGGTATCATGCTGAGGGATTGATCTAATATTATTCCAAGGTATTTTACCTCCTACTTATCTCGGAGAGTCACGTCGTTAACTGTGATTGTTTGTGGGGGGGGGGGGGGTGAAATTTTGATTTCTTGAAACAAATAGGGTTTCTGTTTTTTTTTAGGTTTATATTCAGATTGTTGGTGATCAACCAGGATTGAGTTTCTTTGATGCATTCTGAGAGTATGTTGTAGTTAATGTTGTTTATTTCTATTGGGAAGGACAACATAATGTCGTCCCTGATTTCTGGAAGGGGCAGTATAAAAATATGTTCAAATAAATAAATAAAAATAAAATAAATTTTACTCAGACCTTTAAATACTTAAAGAGTATTAATGAACAAACAAACCTCTTCCAAAGACAGGGGAGCTGTAAACTAGAGGGCATAACATGAAGCTTGTCAGACGGCTGCCTAGGGTGAGAACTTACACAATCTTGACGATGCATATATTCATATGATTCTTGCAAGGTATTGTGGGTATTGTAGTTCATTCACTCCCAAACACAGCTGATGACAATAATTTGAGTTGTGAAACCAAGTGGTAAGATCAATAAAATACTTCTTTTATTGATGGGGTTTAATTTACCCAGCACATGTATGCTTGATAGCACTATAAATGAGGTTACTTGCTTGCAGTGTTTAAAATGGATAACAAAAAGTCACAAAGTAAACCAGAAAACAACCTTCAGCTTGTCAGGCAATTAGCTAATGTTTTCTTAGCAAGTAATTACCAAATACAAAGGCACAAAGTAAAGAATAAACTTTGCTGGTTAGGTTAACTTCTGCTTATTTTCCACGCCGATCTCAGCAGTGATTCTCCCTTGCTCACACACACAATCAGGTGCAGCCCTAATTACTATCAATGGACCAGCTGAAAGCCTTTAGCTGGCTGGCTGCTACTGTGTGAGCCCAAATCCTGCTTTAAGAGCTGTTTGCAGTGGAAATAAAGAACAAAGTTAGGTTTCTTTGTGATGGCTGATGTGTTTGCTCAGAGAAAACTAGCAATAGCATTTAGATAGAGAACAGTCCATATAAATAGTTTCATTTGCTGTATCTCCCTCTTCATCAATCAGCATATGGTCACTATCATACATTGGCACAGACGAGTCTTTCATTAAGGCACTATCATGAGAATGCTTATTCCCTGGCTGCCATTCTCTGTTATAGATAGGGTCTGGATCAGTGTTCATACCTGAGCCTCTCCTGCTATCATTATTCCTCTCTGTATAGCCTGGCCAATATGTAACCCAATTCTGATGTCCAGCCTTCCAATCTTGATCCCTGGACACTGGATCTTCTCTCACATACCTTCTGGCCTTGGTCTGAAAGTCCCTTCCACATGCAGTCTTCTCTCTTCCAGGTAGCCACTGGTGATTCCTATCTCTGCCACTCCATTCCTCTGGCTGAATCCAGTCCAATGGACTCTGCTGGCTTTTGGAATACCTCCCAGTATGAGTACTGCCTTGGAATCTCCCAGACCTTCCAATGGCCTTTCTTCTCTTCCTTCCAGAGAGTTTCCTTCTCTCTCTATCTGCTTGGCTTTTGCTGAAGCTGTTCTTCAAACTCTCCTTGAAGCTGGGCTGGAGCTTGTAGTAACTGTTATCTGAAGAATAAGCTCTATTCTTATTCTGTCCTAATGTGTGCTGCTCCCTAACACAGCGCAGCTGTGTTGAATCAGGCCCTGCCCTTTGAGATGAGTGCTTAGGGATTACCTCATAGCTCTCTTGATTGCACACACATTCTCTCACTTCAGCCCCTCTCATGGCTGCTGGAAACCTGGTGCATTCTGGGACTGGTAGTCTTTTATGTGAAAACTCTGTTTTCTTGCTTCTACCAGAACTGACAGGTTGCTTGTTCAGAGTCACATCATCTTTTCTATAGCTCCTACCTGAGCTATGATAAGCTTCCTTATCACAAGCTGCAAGGGGGTAAATTGAAAGGCAATGTCAGGAAATACTTTTTCACTGAAAGGGTGGTGGATGCTTGGAATGCCCTCCCAATGGAAGTGGTGAGGGCAAATAGAGTGACAGAATTCAAAATGGCATGGGACAGGCACAGTGGATCCCTTTTATACCAACGGGATAAAATCAAAGTAAACATAACTATCTCTTATATCTCAACAAATAGGGGTGACCTACACAGAGCAGTGGGTACATCCCTAAACAAAGGCAGGGGCAGGGGCGACCTGCATGGAGCAGCAGGTGCATCTACTTTTGCTACCTTGCTGGGCAGACTAGATGGACCATGATGGTCTTTATCTGCCATCTTATACTAGGTTACTATGTTACTATAAATGTTACTATGAAATGATAAAATGGTATAAAAACCCTGATAAATAAATAAATGACAGTTTGTTCCATTATCCACACCTACCTAAATAGAAATGTGTTCAGATATCAGTGGCACCCCCTGCACAGGAACACATAACTCATGTTCACTATATCAGAAATGATGCAAACACTCCTGTCATCCTGATCCCCCCCGTGCTGAAGCATATGACACTCAGAGTGAATTTTGAATGGGGTATGCACACTTATGTTGTGCTGAAGTTGTTGACAGTGGCTTGTACCAAAAATAATGTATGGGACAGTGGGCCCAGAGAAAGGAATGTTAGGTCACTGTTATCACGTATTTATTTATTTAACAGTTTTTTAATACCGCTTTATCATTTCAATCAAAGCGGTTTATTTTGTAACTGAAACTTGGTAAACGTACATTAAACAGGGACATTGATAACTTGGATTTTTCTGAGATCAAGTGCAAAGTTATGCACCTAGGGAAGAACAACCCAAACTATGGTTACACGATGCAAGGTTCCACATTAGGAACCACCACCCAGGAAAAAGATTTAGGCATCATTGTGGATAACATGTTAAAACCCTCGGCCCAGTGTGCAGCGGCAGCCAAGAGAGCAAATAGAATGCTAGGTATCATAAGGAAAGGAATGGAAAATAAAACAAAAGATATTATAATGCCTCTATACTGTTCCATGGTGAGACCGCACCTTGAATATTGTGTGCAATTCTGGTGGCCGTATCTTAAAAAGGATATAGCGTTATTAGAAAAGGTTCAGAGAAGAGCCACCAAAATGGTAAAGGGGATGGAAGGATACTCCTATGAAGAAAGGCTAAAAAGGTTAGGGCTCTTTAACCTGGAAAAGAGACGGCTGAGGGGAGATTTGATAGAAGTCTATAAATTAATGAATGGAGTGGAACGGGTAAACATAGATCAATTGTTTACGTTATCAGAATATAAAAAGACTAGGGGACATACAATGAAGCTACAGGGTAAACTATTTAGGACTAATAAAAGAAAATATTTTTTCACTCAATGTGTAATCAAACTCTGGAATTTGTTACCGGAGGATGTAGTAAAGGCTGTTAGTGTAGCTGGGTTTAAAAAAGGTTTGGACAAGTTCCTGGAGGAAAGGTCCATAAACCATTATTAAGAAGGGACCCAGGATATCAATGCTTAACCCAGTACAAGCATTGCGAAACCTGTGTCTTTTGGGGAAACTGCTAGGTATTGCGGCGACCCTGCCCGGCTCAAGGGGTTAAGGACTTGAGCAGCCGCTGTACTTCGTGAGGGAAGGAGGAAACCTTTGCCCCCAGGAATGCTGGGAGTTGTAGTTCCAGTTCTTCTCACTCCGAATTAAAGAAACTGTAGTTGTGGTTTCTTTATAATAAGTATTTTATTAAAGCAAAAGGTAAATGTTCCATCACATGGCATATAATAATGCAAACAAGGGTGCTTCAAAAGGCAAACAGAAACTCAGGTTAAATGCAACTCAAAATACAAATGCTGCTTTTTCACTTTCCAGCAAACTGCTCTCTTTTGCCTCCAGAGGTCAGTTGGCTTCACTGCACCTCTTACAGCCACAGTTACTTTCACTATGCTGAGAATCAGGTGGAGGTAATTAGAACTTCCATTTTCACGGCAATACAACAGCTTTACAGAACTCAGCTCACACACGATAAAGGCAGTTCCCTTCAGCTTGGCTTTCCTATACAACAAAATGTACAGTCCATTTGTTCACACTCAGGTATGCTTGTATTTCCCTGGGTTACTCCTTCAAGCTGTGCTGAATTATTTGCCTCTTGTGATACTAGCTGTTTTCTAGCCTGTAAGTCTAAAAACTGTTGGAAGCTCTGAAGTAGCAATTCAGCCTGTTCCTTATGAGAGAGGGCACTACTATCTGCTATAGCTTTTCCCTTCTGCTCAAGGCTGTTTGTCTTCTCTTCCTTTAAGATAAAGGTATTAGGATAATTGCTAGTTTCTTCTTTGGCAATTGACTCATAGGAGGAAGAATTATCTCTATATTCAGCTTGGCAGCCGGGTGGCCAATTACTCACTGTTTGTGCAGCACTTCTGCCTGCAGACGGCTCCCAGGCTCTCCAGCTGATCTGTTTGTTGCTCTCCGGCACAAACGACGTTTCAGGGAATGATTGCTCTTTCACCTGTGCTTGTCCTGAAGTCTTTCTCCCCCAAGGCGATGCCTTCCAAGGGCTATCCACTTCAAGGTTAAATCCTCTCTGCGTGGGACTTCTGCTTATTTCCCTGGAATAGGATTGTGCAGGTTTTCTTCTTATGCCAGGTTCCAAAGTATCATTAATCACTCCACTGGCTTTCCAACCATCCCCTTGTTTCTTCTTCCAATATTCCTTCCTTCCTTTACCTCCTGTATTCCTTGTACTTCTTGTACTCCTTGTGCCACCTCCACTCGTCCTTCCTCTACTCGGGTCTCTTGTCGGTCCTCTACTCGGGTCTCTCGTCCTTCCCTTACTCGGGTCTCTTATCCGTCCTCCACTCGGGTCTCTTATCCGTCCTCTCTCTTCAGAGCCATGCTCTGGTTTACATGTACATTCTCTTTTGGACACGCCCCTTCCTAGGGCTGGGTGTGCCCAATCAGAACCGCAGGGCTCCTCCCCTGGGCTGGTCTCCCTACTCAGCTCTGAGGAATAGAGTCTCTCTTTTTCCCTTGCCCTGTCATTTTGGTATAAATCCTGCTGACCCTCAGGATTTTCTACTATCTCCATAGGCTCAGGAGGGCGCTGTTCACCACAGATCCCCCCCTTAAGATATCACGGGCTGGCTTCTGACCAGAGGCACAGCACGGGATTCGACTCAGGGCATCTGCGTTCTGGTGGAGCCGTCCGGCTCTATGTTCCACTTGAAAGTCGAACGCTTGGAGGGCTAGGAACCAACGGGTTAACCTCGCGTTGTGGTTATGCATCTGGTTGAGCCATTTGAGCGGTGCGTGATCAGTAATCAGGGTAAAACGTCTCCCCGTAAGGTAGAAGCGCAGCGCGTCTATGGCCCACTTAATAGCCAGGCACTCACGTTCAATTGTGGAATAGCGCTGTTCTGCTGGGGCCAGCTTTCTGCTCAGGTATAACACGGGGTGTTCGGTACCATCGTGGCGCTGGGACAGTACTGCGCCAAGGCCCGTCTCTGATGCATCAGTCTGGACAAAAAATGGTCGGGAAAAATCCACACCTTTAAGAACCGGTGCTGCACACAGCTTATTTTTCAACAGGTGGAATGCTTCTTCCGCCTCTTCTCGCCATCTCAGTTGGTTAGGCGCGTTCTTTTTTAACATTTCAGTTAGGGGGGCACTCTTCTCCGCAAATCCTGGAACGAACCGTCTGTAATACCCCACTAACCCTAGGAAGCTCCTTAATTGCTTCTTGTTGAGTGGCTTGGGGAACGCTTGAACAGCGGCTATCTTATCCGTGAGGGGCTTCACCACTCCATTACCCACCAGGTGACCTAAATACTTAACTTCCCGGCCTCCAAACAAACATTTGGCCGGGTTTAAAGTAAGGCCAGCATCTCTAAGTGCCCTCAGAACGGCCTCAACTCGTGGAAGATGTTGTGTCCAACTGTCGCTGTGGATGACCACATCATCCATATAAGCCACAGCGTACGTTTGATGTGGTCTCAGAACCAAATCCATTAATCGCTGACAGGTAGCAGCAGCTCCGTGGAGGCCGAAAGGCATTCGTTTAAACTGGTACAGGCCCACCGGGGTGCTGAACGCCGTCTTTTGCCTGGCATCCCTGGTCAGTGGGACCTGCCAGTATCCTTTCGACATGTCCAATGTAGTGAGGTATTTTGCACGGCCCAGGCGATCCAGGAGCTCTTCTATTCTGGGCATAGGGTATGTATCGAACCGAGATATTAAATTGACCTTCCGAAAGTCGATACAAAATCTTATGGAGCCGTCGGGCTTGGGAACTAGAACAATTGGGCTGTTCCACGGGCTCCGCGACTCTTCTATAACGCCCATCTGCAACATTTCCTGTACCTGCCGCACGACCTCCGCCTTCTTGGCTTCTGGCAGCCTATATGGACGTTGGCGTACTATCTCGCCCGGCGGCGTTATAATCCCATGGGTGATCAGGTCTGTCTTGCCTGGCATGGGTGTGAGGACATCCTGGTACCTTGTCAGTAGCTGGACCAACTCTTGTTTCTGGGCCCACGACAAGCCTTCATCCATTCTAGGCTCAGGGTGGCTTTTACAGACTGCGATTTGCGGCCCTAGGTCTTCCTCTTCCTTTTCTTCTACCACCGCAGCTAGAGCTTGGAAGCTGGTACCCCCCGTTGACCCGAATCCACCTGCTCCTCGAGCCGTTGTAGATAAGCTGGATACTTCTTCCAGCGGAGGCAGACCTACACGCTCGCAGATTAGTTGAGCTACTCGGTCTCCAACCTGGATTTTAAAGTCCTCCTTGCCGAAGTTGAACATAAGAATTTTAATAGACCCCCTATAATCCGGGTCTATCACTCCGGCTCCTATGTCCAGAAAATGTTTCACGGCGAGTCCCGATCGTGGGGCTATTCGGCCGTAGCATCCTAGTGGCATTTCCATTTGTAGAGCAGTATCTATCAATGCCTTCCCTTGCTTAGGAACTATGACCTCCTCAGCACTACAGAGGTCATAACCTGCTGAGTTACTTGAAGCTCTCTTAGGGGGTTGCGCATTAGGGTTCAGTTTGCAGAATCTCAGCACAAATACCGGTTTCTTCACCAATTCTTCCCTTGGAGGCGGTATTTTCCCTTTTTGCCTTTTTAGGTGAGCAAACAAAGGACTAGGCACTATGCTTTTCCTAGTGGCTTGGGTTGGAGCTTCTACCGGGGATTCTCTGGTAGCTTCTTGCTCTTTCAAAATTAAGCCTTGTTCCACTCCTTTATGGAAGTGTGGCCAGTCTTTACCCAAAACTAGGTTATGAGGTAGCTTGGGGACTACTGCAATGGGGATTTTCTTCAGCGCACCTAGTGCTTTCACCTGCAGACTGTATACAGGGTATAGCGACGTACCACCATGTACACAGCGTATCTTCACATTTCGAACAGGCTGAATCGCTATCCCTGTTGCCTGGATTTGCCGCCACAGCGCCTTGGAGAGCATCGTTTGCTCTGCGCCAGAATCAAGTATCGCAGTGGTGGCAATCCCCTGCACCTCGACCTCTATAAGAAACCCTTCACGAGCTTTATGTGCACTCTCTGCTACTAAGGCAGTCTTAAAGCAATTTCTCTGTATATGCCCTTCTCGGCCACATTTAAAACATTTGCCAGGCTGAAACCTAGCCTTTACAGTCGGCATACACATTCTGCTTGCACCATAATGAAATTTCCCCTTCCTTTCTGATTCCGTGATTGCTGCCCCCTTTAACTCACTATTGCTTTCAAGAGGCATTGCTTTGGCCTGCAAGAAGCGTTCCGTGAGGTCCACTGCCTCATGTGGGGTTTTGCAGCTTTGCAGAATCAGGAAGGTCTTTATTTCATCTGGTATAGCGTTCATATATTGCTCTAGCACTAAGCTTTCTAGTATGGACTCTTTAGTCCTATGCTCCGGATTAAGCCATTTATTCAACAATGTGCTTATCCTATACACTAGGGCTTTTGGTGACTCACCCTGTTTTAACCTCACCGCTCGCAAGAGATTATGGTAGGCTAGCGGCGTAAGGCCTAGCCTTTCCCGGACCGCTTTCTTCACCTCCCCATAATTTCCGGCAAGGTCAGGTGGCATGCTCCTGTAGGCCGCCATTGCTTCTCCTGTGAGGGAAGCTGCGAACCTGATGGCCCAATATTCCTCTGGCCATGCACTCAACTGTGCTACCCTTTCAAAACTTTCAATAAAATTGTCAATGTCATCATTGTCCTTTAACTGACCAAAGTTAAACATAGTCTCTGCGCCTAAACCATGCGCAACTATAGGAGCTAAACCTGGAGGTACGGTCGGTTTCTCCTTTGGCATCTTCTGCTCAGCTACCCAATTTTTCAGCATGTCCAGGAGGGGTTGCTGCTGAGCCTGTATGGCAGCGGCAGTCTGCTCTTGAAACTCTAGACTCAGGTCTCGCTGTTTTTCAAGTTGGGTTGCCATCCACTTGAATACTTCTGCTGCTTCCAGCGACATCTTTGCTATCTGTGAATGCAAACAGAGAGAAAAAAAAAACCAAGTGCGATTCCTCACACACACCAAAAAAAAAACACTTTTCCTTTTTTTTTTTTTTTTCACTAGCTGGCCAACACCCTCAGCCCTGTATCCTTTCCCTTTCCCAGGTGGATACCTATTACCTGGCTCAGGTGTTGCGTCACGCTTTCACAGCCTTCGTTGCAGCTGGCACACCGATGCTGGGACTGTCTCCTTCCTCTCAGGATGGTCTGCAATCGGTTCCTTCTTATAGTTGCTCCTTTGAAGTTTCTTTCTCTGCGCGGCACCTTGCGCATGCGTGGAAGATATCCTGCCAACGTAGCCAACTTGCGGCGACCCTGCCCGGCTCAAGGGGTTAAGGACTTGAGCAGCCGCTGTACTTCGTGAGGGAAGGAGGAAACCTTTGCCCCCAGGAATGCTGGGAGTTGTAGTTCCAGTTCTTCTCACTCCGAATTAAAGAAACTGTAGTTGTGGTTTCTTTATAATAAGTATTTTATTAAAGCAAAAGGTAAATGTTCCATCACATGGCATATAATAATGCAAACAAGGGTGCTTCAAAAGGCAAACAGAAACTCAGGTTAAATGCAACTCAAAATACAAATGCTGCTTTTTCACTTTCCAGCAAACTGCTCTCTTTTGCCTCCAGAGGTCAGTTGGCTTCACTGCACCTCTTACAGCCACAGTTACTTTCACTATGCTGAGAATCAGGTGGAGGTAATTAGAACTTCCATTTTCACGGCAATACAACAGCTTTACAGAACTCAGCTCACACACGATAAAGGCAGTTCCCTTCAGCTTGGCTTTCCTATACAACAAAATGTACAGTCCATTTGTTCACACTCAGGTATGCTTGTATTTCCCTGGGTTACTTCTTCAAGCTGTGCTGAATTATTTGCCTCTTGTGATACTAGCTGTTTTCTAGCCTGTAAGTCTAAAAACTGTTGGAAGCTCTGAAGTAGCAATTCAGCCTGTTCCTTATGAGAGAGGGCACTACTATCTGCTATAGCTTTTCCCTTCTGCTCAAGGCTGTTTGTCTTCTCTTCCTTTAAGATAAAGGTATTAGGATAATTGCTAGTTTCTTTGGCAATTGACTCATAGGAGGAAGAATTATCTCTATATTCAGCTTGGCAGCCGGGTGGCCAATTACTCACTGTTTGTGCAGCACTTCTGCCTGCAGACGGCTCCCAGGCTCTCCAGCTGATCTGTTTGTTGCTCTCCGGCACAAACGACGTTTCAGGGAATGATTGCTCTTTCACCTGTGCTTGTCCTGAAGTCTTTCTCCCCCAAGGCGATGCCTTCCAAGGGCTATCCACTTCAAGGTTAAATCCTCTCTGCGTGGGACTTCTGCTTATTTCCCTGGAATAGGATTGTGCAGGTTTTCTTCTTATGCCAGGTTCCAAAGTATCATTAATCACTCCACTGGCTTTCCAACCATCCCCTTGTTTCTTCTTCCAATATTCCTTCCTTCCTTTACCTCCTGTATTCCTTGTACTTCTTGTACTCCTTGTGCCACCTCCACTCGTCCTTCCTCTACTCGGGTCTCTTGTCGGTCCTCTACTCGGGTCTCTCGTCCTTCCCTTACTCGGGTCTCTTATCCGTCCTCCACTCGGGTCTCTTATCCGTCCTCTCTCTTCAGAGCCATGCTCTGGTTTAAATGTACATTCTCTTTTGGACACGCCCCTTCCTAGGGCTGGGTGTGCCCAATCAGAACTGCAGGGCTCCTCCCCTGGGCTGGTCTCCCTACTCAGCTCTGAGGAATAGAGTCTCTCTTTTTCCCTTGCCCTGTCATTTTGGTATAAATCCTGCTGACCCTCAGGATTTTCTACTATCTCCATAGGCTCAGGAGGGCGCTGTTCACCACAGTATGTATGACCTAGATTGGCCACTGTTGGAAACAGGATACTGGGCTTGATGGACCTTGGTCTGACCCAGTATGGCATATCTTATGTTCTTATATATAGGTATGTGGTGAGGGTCATATGTCAGCCATACATATGTATAGCCTCACCTTTGTAGTCCTCTACCTCCTACCACTTGGTTACATGGCAACCCTGCAAGTGTGTCATCCACTGGGGACATTGTACTGCTCAGGGCCTCTTGCCTTCAAATGCATGTCTTCTGCATGTGGTAGTGCCATTTCCATACAAAGTGTGTGGCAGAGAATGGCCACTTCGATCTTGTGTAGGTGCATAGATGGTAATGGTCCCTCACTGAAATGTGGGTCTGCTGTAAAGGGGAGCCACATGGCACTCCATGTGATGACACAATTTCTTTAGCCCTTGCTGTCACAGCCATTCAGGGATGGAAAAGGACCAGGGTATGTATGTGACTGTGCATCACAAGACAGGGCACAACTGGCGAAAGAGGTCTGTCTGATCACACTGTCCAAGGGTGGGTCTTGAGCCTGTGACCTTGGCACTGAAAGAGAGACACAACCTGACTGAGTCAAGGGCACATCCAGCTGCCAGTGACAAACTGTATACAAGGGGGTGGGAGCCGTGAAGAAATGGCAGCAGAAGCACAGACAGTGATGATTGCTCAAGGTCACTAAAACAGGGAAGTGTGTGGGGGCTGTCATGCAACAGCCTATATTTGCACAGAACATGTGCCCAGGTATACCAGGATGTGTAAGGGATGCAGCATTCCAACCACCATTACATACTATCATGGCACACTCATGCAGTGGCTGGCCATTGGGGGGAGGAGGGGGGCTTGTCTCAGGGCTTCTCGCATACAGCTGCCCAACAAAGGCCAGATATGAAATAGTCTGTATGGGTGATGAGCCATGAGGCTCTTGACTGTCTGCTGGGGTGAACACCTCAACCCGCCCCTGGGAGCAGACCAGTGTGAATCCCCAATATGGTGTCTATGTAGGCCAGGCTTGTCATCCATTGGTGGAGTACTGCAAGCTTGCTGGTGCAAACATTGCTTAGGGAGGGGGGCCTGCAGGCATGACCTTTGCAGATGCCCACAAGCAGCTCCTCCATACCCTGATTCCCACTCTGGGCATGGCCCACCTGTACGGTACACCACCACCCAGAGCCAGACCAAACAAGGATGTAAGAAAGTCAAACACATTTTATGTATGAAAATTATGTTAAAACAGGGGGAATACGTAGGATAATACAGAACAACATAAACTATCATGATAGAAAACATATGCACACATCCTCCTGACCCATTCCTCCACCAACACCCCTCCCCCTTCCTCCCTTCCTCCACCCCCCTTCCCACCACCAGTCCCTAATCAACCCTCTTCCCCCCCTACACCCGTTTTAATGAATGACAGGTGTGATAGGCCCACCCTCCCACTGTGGGTCAAGAACTGCTCCCCTCCCCGGGATATGTACCCCTTCCGTCTCCCTTTCCCTGGGCCCTTGGGTATGGGTACTGCTGGTGCAGCAGGGTGTTAGTGAGGGGCCCTCAGACTGCTACATATGTCCTCTGCTGCACCATCTACTGCCTCCCTCAGAAACCACAACTCGTGCACCACTGCATCCACAGAGCCCATGTGCTCCTGAGGTGGCAAAAAATCAATGGTGCAGGATGCTGCTGCTGAGGGGTCCGGTAGTAGGGGCTGTGGCAGTATCTGGTCGCCCAGTTCAACATGGGCCTCCCCCTGCATGTGCGACAATATTGGCGCTGTTGTGGAGTGCCAGGCCCTGGAAGGGGTGGGATGGTGCAGTGGCAGCCCTTCTGCATCTGCAGCCTCCACCTTTATTTATTTATTTAAACTTGCTTTTATACCACCTTTCTACTATTCGATAATCATAGCTTTATAGGTGCAGACTTGGAGGACATAAGGAAGACAGAGAGGTACAGTACATAGACGAGACCTACAGGGATATAGTACTGAAGTCCCACCTACAGTCTGGCAGCACCCCTGTTGCCATGGAGGAGAGAGGTCATGTGACAGGAGAGCATCACACTGGTGCAGCAGGAAGTGATCCTGTAGCTAGGACCTGTCCTCCAGGTGATGTAAAACCCTCTCGCACCGAGGAGATTTCTCCAGGGCCATGTGCCCACAAGGGAAGGGTTAGGACAGCTGTTATAGTTGGTGATTCGATCATTAGGCATGTAGACAGCTGGGTGGCTGGTGGACGTGAGGATCGCCTGGTAACATGCCTGCCTGGTGCAAAGGTAGCGGACCTCACGCGCCACCTAGATAAGGTCTTAGATAGTGCTGGGGAGGAGTCTGCTGTCTTGGTACATGTCGGTACCAATGACATAGGAAAGTGTGGTAGGGAGGTTCTGGAGGCTAAATTTAGGCCTTTAGGAAAAAAGTTGAAATCCAGAACTTCCAGGGTAGCATTCTCCGAAATACCTCCGGGTCCACGCACAGGACCCAAAAGGCAGGCAGAGCTCCGGAGTCTCAATGCGTGGATGAGACAATGGTGCAAGGATGAGGGTTTTGGATTTGTTAGGAACTGGGGAACATTCTGGGGAAAGTAGGGGCTCTTCTGAAGGGATGGGCTCCACCTTAACCGGCTACTGGCATTAATCTTTAAAAAGGAGATAGAGCAGCTTTTAAACTAGAAAACAGGGGAGAGCTGACATTCACCCAAGAGTGCATGGTTCAGAACAATGTATCCTTGAAGGATACTAGGAAAAGATTGAAGTTAGGGCAAACCTATAGCTTATTGCTACTTTGTAAATAGTTATACAGTGTTACACAGTTAACTAGATACAGTCTAAAGATGTTACTGTTTGTTGTAAATAGTTCCGAAGAACATGTTCATTGTAACACCTTCAGTTCAATGTAATCCGCCTTGATAAACTTGAAAGGCAGTATATAAATAATGTCAAATAAATAAATAAATAAATATCCATAGAGAGGTTCCAATAAAGACAAAAGTAGTCCAAATGCCCTAGAGTACAGAGCAGACAGAGCTTAAAGATTCCAAATTACCCCTGCCTACCTATAGCCAGATTAATATCAATAAAATACCAGCCTCTAAAATGCTTGTATGCAAATGCCAGAAGTCTAAAAAATAAGATGGGACAGTTAGATTATATGGCACTAACTGAGAGGCTAGATATGATTGGTATCTCAGAGACATGATGGAGGGAGGATAACCAGTGGGCTACTGTGATACCTGGGTACAAACTATATCGTAATGATAGAGCAGATCAAATTGGTGGTGGGGTTGCGCTCTATGTTAGAGAGGGCATTGAGTCACAAAGGATTAAAGTTCTGCAGGAAACAAAATTCACTGTAGAATCTTTATGCATTGAAATTCCATGTAAAAAGGGGAAGGAGAAGGCAATGGCAGTGGGGATGTGTTAGGGAAATCAGAATCTTATATATATGTCCTTTGTAATAATGATGCTTAGTTTGAGTGTATATACAAGAGGCCTGCACAAGAGAAATTGGAATCTTATAGAAATCAAATCAGAATTCTATGTGTATGCCCTTTGTACATTCTGGTGGGTTGGAAAAAGGAATGTGCTCTGTAAGCTAAACTGTTTGTTCTACTCAAGGATGACTTGTTTTTGTATTAGTTACTGATAAACTATAGTGGGCCCCCAGAAGATGGGTGGATGACGTATGACTATGTCTCTGATAATGTATAAAAGTACTGACAATCCCTCCACCCTTTGGAATAAACTGCATACCACTTATGTGCAAGTGTGTGTGTGTTTGTTCCCCTGGATTCCAGACAGAGAAGGTAAGATGAGTCCTCAACCCAGACAGACGTCCCCAGGGTTAGTGATAAGAAGTGCTGGGAAAGGAATAACGAACCCTTTACATTTGGTGTCAGAAGTTTGGATTTCCCCGATGCACTTTCTAAATTGAAGCAGCTTTGGTAGCTGCGCAAAGATTTTTTAATTGACGTTGCTTTGGTAGCTCGTCTTGGAAAAATGCGCTCGGGTAGCGTTGGGAATATGCCCTCGGGTAGCGCTTGGAATATGCGCTCGGGTAGCACAGTGAATAACAGGGACGTCCTGCTGGGTCTGTGGTAATATTCTTCTCCTTCTCTGTGTGTTTGTGTGTGTCTGGCCAGCCGTGTGTTTGTTGTGAATCAATTAGAGGATGGGGGGGTCCCAAGGTGAGGGGACCACTCCAGAATCCGCGTGAATGTATGCTCTGCTATATGTTGTGATAAGTTTTAAACTGCAGCTAAAAAACAGCCATTCTATATAAATTGTCAGTGTAAGTTACAGGATTCTGCTGAATCAGTCTGTTAGCAAGCTTTACTGTGCTTAGTTTATCTCTGTGCCTATACGATACCCCTCTCCCCTCTCCCCCTCCCCCTCTCTAGCAAAGGTAGATTCAGAATCCCTGGACTGTAAGACTTAAGTGGTGTTTGTTTATTCTTCCATTGCTCCGCTCTTCCCCTCCCTCCCCCTCCCTCCCCCTCCCTTTCTGTTCTTTGTGTTCAAAGGCTACAGACAGGCAGACAGAATAGAAACTTAAAGTTAACCGGTATACTAAAACGTAAATTATTATTTGTTTGCAGAGTGTCCATTTATTGCCAAAACAAGCTAAATAGAAAAAAAAAAATACTTTTGTATCTTCAAAGTTTGGGGAAGGAGAAACCAGTTGTGATAGAAGCCATTCATAATTTGTTGCATTTCTTGGGAATGAAAGGATTTAGGGTGTCCTGAAGAAAAAAAATTTAGGTTGGGGCTATCCCTTCCCCCTACAGCACTAGAATCAAAACCAGAAACTTAAAAAATGAACAGCGAATAAAGAAGAGAGAGGGAAAGGAGGCAGCCCCTCCCGTGGGCTACAAAAGGCACAAATGGTTTTGGATTGTTTTTCTTTAACCTTTAAAGTGGGGGTTGGGAACGCTGTCAGGACAATGGGGCATCCTGAGCCACTAATTAAAAGACTGCAACTTGAAACAATGATTTCTATATTTTGTGGCAAGCACCTCAGAGGTCATAATTATTGTTTATATATTACAAAACACATAGAGTTGTAACTATAGGAATTTAATAGCAATCACAATTAGTGACAATTCTCAAGCAACTTTTTCTTTTAAATTCAGTACTTAGGACTTTTTTCTCTCTTGTTCAGCTATTTGCATTTGCCTGCAGGAATAATCTAGACACATTGACAGACCTGCTGTTTACTTTACTATCTGTGTTTAAGATAACATCAAGGTTGGTTGGCTGTAACTCTGAGTAATTTGCTTTAAAATAACCTCATTGTTTTCAGATCAGTTTGATACCAGTCTCAGGTATTATGTATACGGTTTTAATTTAAATGTGAAAAGTACATTTTGGTTATTAACTGTAAAGATGTTCTGTCTGAGAGCAGTAATTAGTACCAACAAAATAAAAACATTGACAGTTGTCAGAACTACTCAGTAAGGGTTTATTAGTGCCATGCTAGAGAGAGGCAGATAAAAGGAAGAGAATATCTGATTGATTATACATTAACAAAACTGCTTCACTGAAGCCACTTAAATAGATGTTGTTTAATGTATTTTGGCTCATTCTTTTAAAATATTTAGTGTTTTCTGCACAAATGTTTTCTGTTTTGCAAACAAATCTTTTTCTGAACTTGCAAATACAAGTAATACTTCTGCATGATACATTTTAATCTGCAGACAGTATATGCTGTTTTGACATTAACTGCCTTGATCAACTGTATTCACTTTTCTGATACTACAATGATACCTTAAAATGGTTTTAGTAAGACTTGTCTATTCCATGTTACTGTATTACTTTAAACATAAAAAAAAAGGGTATTTGCATTCCAGATATCCATCAACCTTTTTATGAGTTAACTACTTTGCCTTGTTAAGCTCGGTGTGGATGGCTGACGAACAGGAGAGTAGCACCATGGCTGCTGGATATTGATCTTTCTGATTTGATTTATTACAATATTGGATTTTAGGATAAATTCACCTGTTTTATGTGTTAGTGTCCAGCAAAAAAGTGTACCTTGTTCTGAAAGTTTTATTTCAGTTTCAGTACAGTTCCTGAGAAAATAGATATATGTTGCAGAGAAAGCAGATATAGGTTGCAGCATTGTGAGATATTGATTTTTCTTTAGTTTACACACTTGCATTTTATGTTACCAAAAATACTTGTTCTAGCAGTACATTATATAGAGGTTCAGTATACACAGAAATTATAGAATTTTGGAAAGAGGCTGATCTGCAATTGCTCTGTTCCCAAGCATATAGATCTTATTTAGTGGATATTTGTAAAGTTAGTAGACAAATAAAAACAATAACATTAACTTGAGTTGATTGGATAAACAAAATTTTAATTGTTAGCAACGATCTAGGAGAGGTTTGAAAAAAAAAAAAAAAAAAAGGAGAGAGAGAGAGAGAAGATGAGGCTATAGCCTTGGAAAAGGCAATGGGCGTGTTGCTCCGAGTGTGATGATCTGGACCACCGGAATTCTGACTGCTTTAAGACTCCTCGAGGACCCCACCCACAAGGCCTGAAGAACATGAACCTTGCATATTTATGCCTCTGAAGAGACATGACTAGGTAGGGTGGAATAGGCCAAGAAGAACCCGAGGAGAGCCTTGAGGCCCAACTACAAATGCCTTGAACCTTCTTAGGCCTCTCATCTCAAAAGGATCTCTTAAACACCATGATTAGTGAGTAACCTCCACAGATCCTTGTGGGCACTGCGATTATAGGATCAGTCCTCAAATATTTTTAAGTTTCCACCGCACTCTCACTGAGAACCGGGTATGAGATAGACTTTAGTCACACCTGAGAGATTATGTGGCTGTTCTGTTAGAAGCCATACTCCTTCCTATTGGGATTGATGTTATAAAAATGCCGTGAAGCACTAGTCTATATTGTAAGGACTTTACCTATATTTTGTTTAGGCAGTTGCTAATTAGAATGAGCACTATTTGCTCATATTATTGAAAAGGATCTACATTTATATTTTATATATACCTTTTGTTTACAAAAAATACTAAGTTTCTAATAATTGTTTGATGTTCTTAGCAGCCTTGCCAGATAAGGATACACTAGTATGGTATAAAAAGATAGAAGGACCTAGCATGTAGTTTGATGGAATGATGTAAGTGGAAAGAAAAAAAGTGGTGTTGAGAGGAGTGTGATGGAATATTCATGTTGGAAAAGAGAACTCAGATTAACATTATAAAATGGTGAGGGTAAATTGAAATGTGAAATGATGTATCCGATGTATCCATCTAGAAAGAAAACTGACAATGAATACTCTACAATATTTGATTATGCCATCCCCATTAATTCCAATTTTGAAAGTCATCTAGCCCAGAGATATACCCAATAATTGGAAATAGATACTTGGAGATAGGCCGAGTGCACTTTTCATCCTAATGAGCTTTGGGGAGACCCACACTGGCCACGTGGTGCTTTTCAGATGCTTTTATCCCTTTTTGCCTCTATGTGTCCTGGCCCGACACATGAAGCTAAAGGAGGAAAGTTACTTACACAAATTTTTACAAATTGGTATAATTCTAAAATTGTGAAAAAAAATTTGAGGAAGTGTGGGCATCTTGTCAAAAATGTATTAGCTAAATTGAGTTGCTTAGGCTTGGCTGTTGTATGCAAGCAGCAATCCACGAAGGGGGGAACCTCCGAAACCTTAAAAAACTTTGTAAAGAAATTAAACTGTCTTGTCTTTGACTCTGTTCAAAAAAAAAAAAAAAATTGCCCTAAGGAAGTAGACTGAACTTTTTCTCCCTCTGAACTGTTATATGGAAGACTGCTTACCTTTTATACTCCTGAGCCTCACATTTGATCTCTTGTATTTCCTAGCAGCAGAGGCAACTCTCTTCCCTCCATAGGTATGCTCAGCACGTCCAGTCCTTTCTGCTGGATGACTCAGCTTTTTTCTTTCAATTCGGAGACTGGATTTTGGTAAAGACATACCACCAGCACATAGTACAAGCCCTTTTCCGGTATGGGACCGTTTCAAGTTCTTCTGATACAGTGAAGGTGGTGGCTAAAAGATCCTGAAGCCATTGCCCTCGCTGGAAACATTCTCCGTATACAGATCAGACTTCAGGACCAGGATGAGAAGTAGCTGACGCCGGGGCAGCCAAGGCCCTAGCAACTGGAGAGGAGAGGAGAAGACTCCTGAAGAAAGGCAGCTTTCGGCCTAGAGGTACCGAACCAACATATCCCTTCAAGGTTGGTGACAGGTCAGAGCACCTCACAAGCACGGTACCTTAGACCCGCTCTATGGACCTCCAAACTACAGTGATCGTTATCACATGGTCAGCCATCCTGTGTGACCCCTCCCCTTCGTGGATCCATGCATCAAGAATCAAGCGTGTATCGTCTCCACTGACATCTTCGGTTCCAGCCTCCTGACCATCACGCACAAGACTGTGTTGACTCCTCCTACCACTCATGTGGTGCCTCCTTCAGTCCATTTCGGGAACTGTTAATACGGCAATACTACTTGCCCAGACTGCCTTATTTTTTTGTGTGCGCAGCTCGCTACAAACTGAAGCTTTTCTCTCAACATGTCTCATTACTGTACCTTCTAATCTGTGTGAAATGCAGAAGTTTACTGTACCTGATAATTCAAACTGCACCCAGCCCCATGTTTCTTTTTCTACCTTTTTGTATAACATTGGTGTTACTTGCCCCTCTTTGGGATATGACTAGGTCCCTTGTTCATTGTAAACTGTTTCTAGTTTTAATGCTACGGATTGTTTTATTTTTTTCTGCTTTTAGCCTGTCTAATACTGTTCTATACTGTTCTTCAACTAATACTCCTGCTTTTATGGTGGCTGATGTACCTGAGCTGCCACATACAGATGTTTCATTAATAATGTCTGTTTAGTTATTTTGTAGTAAATTGTTAGGCTGTTCTTATAGTGGGCCTATGCAGGCCCAAAGGGGGGATTGTTAGGGAAATCAGAATCTTATATATATGTCCTTTGTAATAATGATGCTTAGTTTGAGTGTATATACAAGAGGCCTGCACAAGAGAAATTGGAATCTTATAGAAATCAAATCAGAATTCTATGTGTATGCCCTTTGTACATTCTGGTGGGTTGGAAAAAGGAATGTGCTCTGTAAGCTAAACTGTTTGTTCTACTCAAGGATGACTTGCTTTGTATTAGTTACTGATAAACTATAGTGGGCCCCCAGAAGATGGGTGGATGACGTATGACTATGTCTCTGATAATGTATAAAAGTACTGACAATCCCTCCACCCTTTGGAATAAACTGCATACCACTTATGTGCAAGTGTGTGTGTGTTTGTTCCCCTGGATTCCAGACAGAGAAGGTAAGATGAGTCCTCAACCCAGACAGACGTCCCCAGGGTTAGTGATAAGAAGTGCTGGGAAAGGAATAACGAACCCTTTACAGGATGTACTTTCGACCATCTGACCAGAGTGAACAAATGGATGATGAAATACTCAAAGAAATCAGGGAAGTTAACAAAAGTTACAGTACAGTAATAATAACGGGTGATTTCAATTACCCAGTATCGACTGGGTCAGTGTCACGGCAGGACATGCTAGATAGATAAAGTTTCTAGATGAAATAAACGAATGCTTCCTAGAGCAGCTGGTTCATGAACCGAACAGAGGAGAAGCCATTTTGGACTTAGTCCTTAGTAGAACACAAGATCTCGTGCAAGAGATAAGGGTTTTGAAGCCACTTGGCAATAGTGATCATGCTATGATCGCATTTGATTTAATAAATGGAGGACAGATGATAAGGAAATCCACAGTACTACCTTTTAACTTTCAAAAGGGAGACTATGATAAAATGAGGAAAATAATTAAGAAAAAAACTAAAAGGAGCAGTTTAAAAGGATAAAGATTTACAGCAAGCATGTGTGTTGTTTAGAAATACAATCTTGGAAGCCCAGAACAGCTGTATTCCATGCTTTAAGAAAAGTGGAAGGAAGTCCAAAAAACTGTCAGCATGGTTTAAAGGTGAGGTCAGAGAAGCTGTTGTTGCCCAGGAGGTATCTTTCAGGAAATGGAAAAAGGAGCCAACTGACGAAACTGGAAACATAAGCACTGGCAAGTTAGATACAAGGCATTGATAAGGCAGGCAAAGAGAGAATTTGCGAAGATGCGTAATAAAGACTTTTTCAAGTACATTCATAGCAAAAAACCCGTGAGTCAGTTGGATCATTAGATGATAGAGGGGTAAAAGCGGCACTAAGAGGGGACAAGGCCATAGCGGAGAGATTGAATGAATTCTTTGCTTAGATCTTTACTGAGAAAGATGCAGGGATTTTAGCCATGACTGAAATGGTATTTAAAGGTGATTTATTTATTTATTTATTTTTATTTATTTATTTAACACTCATTTTTATACCGCATCTTCCAGAGATCAGGTGCGGTGTACAAACAACAACAATTAACAAAGCTAAGTTTGTTTTACATAGAACATCTTAATTTTTACATAGAACATCTTAACATATCATAAATAAACAAAGTGGGTTTTTGAACTGGGACCGTGTAAAAACAGTTAACTAACAAAGTGTAGTATCTATATACGTAAGACAGTACATAACTGATACAACTATATACATGCGTTGGTATTAGGTCATAGGAGATAGGATCGTCATTTCATTAGCGCTGAGTGTTGTCCATTTAGGTTTGAGGTTTTGTGCTTTAAGTGGTCATTTACCTGATTATCCTTTATCTATGTTGATTGCAAGGTTTTCTATGGAATTGTAGTGTTTAGTGAATAGATAAGTTTTTAGTTTTTTGCGGAATTCCAAGATCTCTGTTAGTGAACGTAGATCCTCTGGTAGGGAATTCCAGATAATTGGGGCTATGTGTGAGAAGGCTCTATTGTTGGTCAATTTATGTGCTTTTATGAAATCCTTCGGGATCTTTAGTTTATTTAACTGTTCTTTTCTATTAGTAGGCTTAGGTGTTTCTTTGCATATTAGATTACATAGTGTAATCGGTGCTATGTCGTTTAATGCTTTAAATGAGGTTATTATTGTTTTGTATATTATCCTACTTTGTATTGGTAACCAGTGGAGAGATGCAAGTATAGGTGTTATGTGTTGTATAGAATTTATTTTTAGTATAATTCTTGCTGTTGCATTTTGGGCTAATTTAATTCTTTTAATGTTCTGTTTTGAAATGCCTATAAGTATTAGGTTGGCGAAATCAAAATGAGGGGTTATGATAGCTTGTGTTATATTAATGAAATCTTGTATAAATACAAGCGGACGTAGTTGTTTGAGAATTTTAAGTTTGAAATAGATTTTCTTTAAAGTGTTTCTAATGTGGGTTTCCATTGTAAGGTGTGTATCTAGGATAACACCTAGATATCTTATTTCATTTTTTATTTTAATTTCTGGCTCTTGTAGTGTTATATGGGTTGGAGGGATAAATGATTGATTTTTAGTTACGATTAGGACTTCAGTTTTGGCATGATTTATGTGAAGGTTTTGAGTTTTTAGCCAAATTGTGATTTCATTATAACAGTCTGAGAGTAGATGTAATGGTATGTTAGGGATTGTAAATGGGATGTACATCATAATATCATCTGCATAGAGGTGATAATGTACTCCAAATTTTTTAAAGATATTGCAAACCGGTTTTATGTAAATGTTAAAGAGTAGGGCTGAAAGAGCAGATCCTTGTGGTAACCTATTTCTTGGTTATATGTAGTTGAAGTTTGATTACCTATTCGTACATTTTGTGTTCTGTTGTTTAAATAGGAAGTGAACCAATTATGTACTGTGGAGTTTATGCCTATCTGTCTTAAGTTGCTGAGCATTATTGAATGATGAACACTATCAAAGGCTGCTGATATGTCGATAAAGAGGAGGATGAATGCTTGTTTATGATTGTCAATTCCTCTTAGGAGAGTATCAATTAATACTGTTAGTAGTGTTTCTACTCCGTGGCGGGGCCGAAATCCATATTGTTGCTCGTCAAGTGGGTAAGATGTGTCTATGTATAACCGGGTAAGGCGGACCAGGCGATCCCAACCTTGTTCCCCCCCCCCCAACCCTCGCCTATCCCAGGCACATACCTGACATTCAAATAAAACCATTACACAATCTATGGAATTGAACTGGTCGCAGCTTTATTACTTATAACAATCACAATTTACAATTAACAAGTTAACATACCCCCCCCCCACCAGCAGAACGCGCCACCACCCGCCATGTTATTAGCAAGGTGCCGCCGCTTCCGCTTCCGCCAGGTACAGGCCCCAACAAAATCGCCTCGCCCTCCCTCATCCGGCTTCGCCATATTATTAGCAAAAACCTGAGGGATTGTCCGGGCGGGGGTACCCCACCCCCGCCGTAATGCTTGCATCCGGCTCCGGACCCCGGAAACCTCCGGGATCCCGCCAACCCCCCTCCAGCTGCAACACCCCACAACACCCCTCTGCCCAACGCAACACAAGGGAGGGTGGGAGGGCGTCCGTCGGCTCCGGCATCCGAAGGCAAGAGGCCGGAGCCACGCTACGTCCCCGCACTATCTCCCCTGCAACTCCTTCGTCCCATTGGCTGCCGCGCCAGGCCGTCATGCGCTGCAGCCAATGGTACGGATATTCCCCGGCCGCTCCTCCCCTCGGGCTTGCCTCACCGCGCTAACCGTTGGGACTGCGCGCGGCCGCCCCCCCGGTTAATGGTGGCCGCGTGCACATGGCTCCGCGGCCTTGCCATAACCGGGTAAGGCGGACCGGGCGATCCCAACCTTGTTCCCCCCCCCCCCCAACCCTCGCCTATCCCAGGCACATACCTGACATTCAAATAAAACCATTACACAATCTATGGAATTGAACTGGTCGCAGCTTTATTACTTATAACAATCACAATTTACAATTAACAAGTTAACATACCCCCCCCCCCCCACCAGCAGAACGCGCCACCACCCGCCATGTTATTAGCAAGGTGCCGCCGCTTCCGCTTCCGCCAGGTACAGGCCCCAACAAAATCGCCTCGCCCTCCCTCATCCGGCTTGGCCAGATTAGTAGCAAAAACCGGATGGTTTGTCCGTGCGGGGGTACCACCCCCCCGCCGTAATGCTTGCATCCGGCTCCGGACCCTGGAAACCTCCGGGATCCCGCCACCGGCTCCGGACACTGACGTCCTGAGCCGCCCCCCCTTAAACAAAGCTGCGACCAGCCCGTCTCCCATGCATAACCACCTCCAAGGCCTCCTGCCAATCGTTAAGCAGCAAATCCAAGCCGATCGGGGATAAATGTACCCCGTCCGGCTTGTACAAGCCAGCGCAGTTTACATCAGCCCAGGAGTGCAAAATTTGGCGCCCTCCATTCCCTATGACCCATCTGCCTATTTGGCGATTGATTTTTGCCAGCCCCCTGGACCAGCGCCGCTGAACGCTGCAAGCAGGCCTTGGAAGTATATCTGACCACAAAATGACCACGCCCGATAACATTACTAATACAGCCCCCAAGTCTTTGTGCACTGCACGAATCAACTGGCGACAAGTCCAGGACGTCAAGTCGTTGCCTCCCAAGTGTATAAACAGAACATCAGGCTTCTCTCTCCGACTCTCGTGGTGCCGCAGCAAAGGCAGGAGCTGGATCCACCGCATTCCGCGCTCTCCCAGCCATGCGACGGACACCTCAGAGACTTCCAGTCCAAGATTCATGCCAATGGGTCGTGTTGCTGCCCGCCGACCAGCCCAGTAAACGAATGAATGGCCAGTCACCCAACAGCGACACCGACCATCTCCTATATCTGTAATATAAAATAAGATAGATTAGAGACCCCCCCCCCCTACAAACGCACATAGGTTTGGAAAGCCTGCGACCTCCAACGCCCGATACGCTGGATCTCCCGATCCGACAATCCCTCCGCTGCCGCGCTGGTAGCCGCCCCAATCCTGAACGAGTGTGGAGCAAAACGACCAGCATCCTCCCCTATCACCCGCAGCGACATCCGCATGACAGCCGTAAATTGAAAACGCGTAAGGACCCGCGCATCGCTATGCACGAATAAATTTCCCGAGTCCGGGGGGCGCGCATCCAAGTATGCCCTCAACAACCCAACCGGACAAGTCAATGCCCCAGCCACCCAGGAGCCTTTCCCCAACTGATCGGTTTTTGAGCGCGCAACATGTATGTGCACCCCCCCGGCAACCAACTTGACGTGGTGTAATTGCAAGCCACTGCCCCCCGTGCGTTTTCCCGACTCAGCCACCAATTATCCCACTCGGAAGGCCCCAAAAAAGGCAACTGCAAAACCGCCCGACATAGGGAACATTCGTAACGCGATGAGACCACCCGAGGCAAGACCGCACACAATCGCTCTAACAAGGCATGCGTTATTGGTTGCCTGGAATCCCTGGTCGATGGATGCGAGCGCTCCCAGCCTTGCAACAACCGAGATGTCAGAAAAACCCCCCGCGCCGGACCCCACCCCACGGCTTTCATGAAAAAGGAAAAACCGGCCAAATTCTTACGTACTGTAGAACGCGACAAGCCCGCAGCCTTCGCAGTGAAAACATACTGACCCAATAGCCACTCAGATGCAGGGCCCCGTCTCCATCCCCGCTCCAACAAGAAAGACTCCACGCTGCGGTAGCCTTTTCGATAGGCTTCCCACGTTGCTGCCGACACAGAGTTTTTTAGCAAGTCAATCATGCCGACAGGCCAATCTGCCATAAGTTGTCCGGGACCGATGCTCCCCGCTCTTCCGCGTCCGGTGCCAAGGTCCGAAACAGCTCCCACTTGAAACGGGAAAGAGCATCAGCAATAGTGTTAATACATCCCGGAATGTGCCGAGCCTTCAGCACCACATTCAGCCGCAAACAGGATAAGACCACTTGCCGCATTAAATCTGCGACCGGTCTGCATCGCGGGGTATAATTATTCACCACGCTGACAACGGCCTCGTTGTCGCAGTTCCACACTACCTGGCGATTCCGCAGCTTCTCTGGCCAGAGGGACAGCACCACCAAGATCGGGAACAACTCTAGGAAGGTGATATTACGAGTAAGTCCAGCTTCCCGCCAGGCCAGAGGCCATCCTGCCGCACACCAAGCACCGCCAAAGTAAATCCCCAAGCCCGCTCCTCCGGCAGCATCGGTATATAACTGCAAATCCGCACTGGACACTACCTTCTCCCGCAATACCGAGACCCCGTTAAATTCACGCAGAAAATCGTCCCAAACCCCTAAGTCCGCTCGCATATTACGGGAAATCCTGATCCGATGATGAGGTTTACCCACCCCCGCTGTAGCCAACGAGAGCCGTCGGAGGAATACGCGGCCCATGGGAATAACACGACATGCAAAATTGAGTGAACCGATAAGGGCCTGCATCTCCCGCAGCGACATCTTAGCTGCTGTCATCGCATTCGCTATCAATACACGCAACCTCGCTACCTTGTCTACTGGTAACCTCGCTACCATTACGTCAGTATCTAACTCCACCCCTAGAAAAGTAAGACTCGTAGTCGGCCCCTCCGTCTTTGCCACTGCCAACGGTACTCCCCATTCCTGAGCTAGCTGGTTGAAATTGTTCAATAAGTCCCGACATTGCCCGGACTGAGCCGTCCCTACAAAGAGGAAACCATCCAAGTAATGCACTACTTGTGCACAACCCGAACGCTGTACCACCACCCAGTGCATAAATGTACTAAATCGTTCAAAATATGAACAAGATATCGCGCAACCCATTGGCATGCATTTGTCGAAATAAAATTGCTCCTCGAAACGAAAACCCAACAAATGAAACGCCGAGGGGTGCACCGGCAACAATCGGAAAGCTGACTCAATATCGGTCTTAGCCATCAAGCACCTCGGGCCACACTCTCTCACTAAATCAACTGCCTCATCAAAAGATGCATACCGCACCGCACACAATTCCTTTGGGATGTGATCATTAACAGATGCACCCTCCGGGAAGGATAGATTGTGAATCAGCCTATATTTACCTCGTTCTTTTTTTGGTATTATGCCCAATGGGGAAACTACGAAATCCTCGAAGGGTTGCTCAGGAAAAGGGCCAGCTACCCTCCCCAGTAAAATTTCCCCTAACAATTTGTCTTTCACAATATTACAGAAACGTCTCACCGACGGTGAATTCGTCGATCTGGCCGAGGCGACCCGACCCACAACAGGAATCTGAAACCCCCACTCGAATCCATTATCTAAGAGACTGCCGTCCGCCCTCCTGGGATACCTATTCAACCATGGACGCAAAGCCAGTAACCTAATGGGAGTAGGGGCTAAGCTCCATGTAATCCTATTGTTTTGTAGGGGGGGGGATGGATCCAGTAGGACCTCTTTTAACACATTTAAGGGCGGAATGAGCTCCTCCGCAAACAGAGCATGCGTGCCGGAATTTGCAGTCCGGAAAGGGGCAGGAAGACTTGTTGAAACGCCAACAGACGTCGCCTGTGCCCCCTCCCCCCGCAGGTCTCTGAACTGACGGGGGCACGCCTCCGCGAAAGGGCTTCCCAGCCCCAGCTGTACTGACTAGCCCCCCCTGCCCACACTCCCCGCTCCTCCACCTGATTTGACCGCCATCTGCGTTAACCATAAATTGATATCTTGTGTACCCCAAGATAACAACTGGTTCTCTTCCATCTTGTCGCAAAACTTTTCATCATAGTTGAGCCAGGCCCAACTGTCATGGTTATGTGACGCTTCTAAGATGGAGTCCATGTATGCCAAAAGCATACCATACTGTTCCGGATGCTCGTATCCCCAAACACTGGCTAGCCGTAGAAAGGCCCTCGTCCAGTTCACTACATTCCTCGCAACTCTCCGCACCCTACCAGCTTTCTCATCTTCCTTCCTCTTTCGCCTACTGTCCCCTGACCGTTTCCTACCTTCCAGCAAACGAAAAATATCAATATAACGACGCTTTTGAATTTTTCGCCGCAAATTCTTCGGAACGCTTTCCCATAACTCAGAGAACGCAGCTACCGTAGGCACTGCACCGCTGGGTTCCCTCCCACAGACCGGCCTCCCTGATACACGGCCCCGACTTCCGTCCCGCGATGTCGAACTAGACGACGAATCAGTGGACGATGAGAACGACGAATCCGATCGCCTGCGCCTATGACAAGAACGCCGCCGCTTCCGGCTTCTCTTCTTTCGATCGCCGACCACATTCCCCGTTACCAACCCAGACTCCGCACCTATTTCCAATGCCAACTCACCCGCAGTCTCTTCATTTGCTGGCACACTGAGCTCAGGTCGCTCCGAAGTTGTTCGAACCGCTGCCTCCGTCTCAATAGCCGCACCGCCCTCCGCTCGAGAACTTGCGCTGCCTCCTGGCCGCGACACACTCCACCAAGGATTCCCCGTACATTGCCACGTCGGAGGTACCTGCGGAGAAAAAACAGGGAGAGGCGACGAGACACCCGCCCTAATCCAAGGAGACTGCCAAGCCCCGAGCCACTCCGCACGCGAGGAGCCCTGACCCCCGCCCTGCCAGTGCTCCCACGAGGGTGAAGGGCCTCCCCCCACATCCTGTGGCCACCCCCACATGCCCGCAAACCCCCATCTATCAGCACTTTCCATGGGGGACTGACCACCACTTGGCCGGCCCTCAGCTGCCCAGGCTGTCCTATGTCCCAACCCCCCCCGAAATTGCTCCCCATCCCCACCTCCCTGACAGCCCAGGGGGACACCCTGCTCAAACTCTGACCCCTCAACCCCTCTGTCACCTTCCAACTCCAACCGTGTCCGCGAGGTCCCACCTTCTGCCCCTCTGCCCTTTGTTACCCCTGACAGACTCCCCTGCTGGCTGACCCCTCCCCTGATCAGTCCCTGCAGTATGCGCTGTTCTGCCCCTGGCCCTTCCCCGCGCTGACTTACCTCAGACAACAGTACCGCGCTCCCCGCTATCCCCACGCTCCCTGCTGGAACCAGACGCCATCCGCCTCCCCCCCCGAGCCATCTGTCCCTCCCCACTCACCCCCCTGGGCGCTTTACTTTTTGCAGCCCGCTTGCCGCCGGATTTGTTTTGCGGCATATTTTAAGGAGGAAAACAACCCCACAGCAATAATCTATAAGCCCTGGCCAAGCCGCACCGGAGATCCCCAACTTTAAATTACCTGCCTCAACCCAGAACACTGGACAGTAGCGGAACTACCGCTGCACGGAGCCCCCTCCTCCTCCCCTTACAATTGGCCCGGCACCAAAATAATTCTGCTCAACGAACGGGAATGAAGCTGCTACACTAGAGCAGGGAGAAATCTCTACCCACCCGATAGAAAGACACCTCGCAAATATATAATTAAATTAATTAACTGCGAACCTCCGCACACGTCCGTCGGCTCCGGCATCCGAAGGCAAGAGGCCGGAGCCACGCTACGTCCCCGCACTATCTCCCCTGCAACTCCTTCGTCCCATTGGCTGCCGCGCCAGGCCGTCATGCGCTGCAGCCAATGGTACGGGATATTCCCCGGCCGCTCCTCCCCTCGGGCTTGCCTCACCGCGCTAACCGTTGGGACTGCGCGCGGCCGCCCCCCCGGTTAATGGTGGCCGCGTGCACATGGCTCCGCGGCCTTGCCATTCCTGTGTCTGTAATTGCACTACTTTTTCTATTATTTTGGCCAAAAATGGAATGCTAGAAATGGGTCTGTATGATGCTGGGCATGTTTTATCTAGTTTGCCATTCTTTAGGATTGGGCGTATTTGTGCATGTTTGAGTGATTGAGGAAGGTAACCTTGGGATAATGAGAGGTTGACTATTGGGAGAATGAAGGAAAGTAAGGTAGGCAGAGTGTTTTTTATCCATGACACTGGGCATGGGTCTAAATAAGAGGTGGTAGTATTGAGTCCGGATATGATAGTTTTTAATGTTGTTCTTGAAATGGGGTAAAAGTCTGACCATTGGACAACAGATTGGTGAGAGTTATTGATTGTATCAAAAGGCATTTGAGTTTTTATTTATTTATTTTGGTAGTGATTAGCTAGTGTTTGTACTGAGATGTCGGTGATTTCGTTGCAAGAATTTTGAGCGTTATTGGTAAGGTTTCTGACAATAGAGAGTAGTTCTCTAGGTCTGTTATATGATTTTGATAAAGTTGCAGCGTAGTAGTTTTTCTTTGTACTATCGAGTGTTTCTTTATATTTTATGAGATGGTTATTGTATATTTCCTTATGTATAGTCAACTTAGATTTTCGCCATTTAATTTCGTGTTTTCTTAGTTCTTTTTTCATTTGTTTTAATGTGTTATTGAACCATGGTTTGTTGTTAGTTTTGGGGTGTATCCTTTGTTTATTTGTGTAATTGATTTTGGCTGCATTATTGATGGTATCATACCAGTTTTTGACAGCATCATCTAGATCGGATGTGGATGGTAAGAGGTAGGGAATTGTTGAATCGAGGAATTCCGTTTCATTAAATTTTTTAAATTTTGATGTGGGGCCACTTAATGTATAGCTTTTGACATTAGCAGTATGATATGTGAAGTTTGTTTTGATAATATAATGATCAGACCAGGGTGTCTCTGTGAGTGCTATGGAATTTAGATTCATTAGTTTGAAAAGTGAATCGGGAAGAAAGATAAGATCTAGTGTTCCTCCTTTTATGTGTGTTGCGGTATTTATTATTTGATGATAATCTATATCTGATAAGGCATCCATAAATAATTTGGAGTTTTGTGTTGATAGTGATGGTAGGTTGAAATCACCTAGCATGATTATAGGGTTTTGTTCAGAAGATGAGCTAAGGAGATCAATAAATGAGTCCAGACAATCTGCGCTTTGGTCTGGAGGTCTATAAATTAAACAGATTTTCATGAGGCCAATTTTTATCAATAATGTGTCTATGTTATTGGAGATATTTGATTGAATTGATTTGGCTTTTAGTATCTTTTTTGTCATCATTAAGACTCCTCCACCTTTTTTGTTGGATCTATGTTTGTAAAACAGGTCGTAGTTTTCATTATCAAGTTGGTTTAGGTAGACTGTGTCTGTTTCAGAAAGCCAAGTCTCTGTGACACATAATATGTCTGGTTTAGAGTCTGTTATTAGATCATTAAATATAGGGAGTTTGTTTTTCATTGAACGTGCATTAATAAGTATGCATGATAGTGAGGATGTGTTTGAGCATGTTTCCTTGTAAATTTGGGATGAGTTTGTTTGTTTTATATGTATTAGTCTATGATAGTTTATTTTTGGATAGTTATTTGGGTGATTGTGTCCAATATGGTTGTCATAGCGAAGTTGGGTATGTATTATAGGGATGGTCATATAATTTTTGATGTTTAGACTTAGTGATAGGTTAATTATTATTATTGTTAAAATTATACAAGTGTATGATATTCTTAGAAACATGATGTTGTGGTGTGGCATTTTCTAAATCTGATTCAGGGGTATGTTAGCCAATGTATCTGATTCAGTGGTGTGATGAGTAGGATAGTGATGGTGTTGTAGTGTCTGTTGTGGTAATAGGTAATAAGTTACTGACAACAGTAAGATATACAGTTATTGACTAATGTGAGGTATAGGCTACTTCATATATTTAAGGTGAAGCACAGATAGCAGTGATATTTCTAAATTATGTTACTGACAACAGTAATAAATTCAGGGTAAATCACAAGTAACAGAAAAATATCTAAGAAGAATTACAGACGACTGTAATATATCTGCGATTTACTACTGACAACAGTATTAAGTCTGAGATAATTCACAGGTAGGAGAAGTATATCTAAAGTGATCTACTGACAACAGTAATTTAGATCTGGTTTAATTTAAAGGTAATATTTAAATTGCTAAGGATGGTAAAACACAAGGCTTAATTTTTACAGAATTATGTTGTCTAAAATGAAAAATTAATATTGACAATAGTAAGGTGTTCTTGTATAATTAATACTGACTACTATGAACAATTTAAGCAGTATAATAAATAGTACATTTATGTAGATTAAGATTTAGAATTGTTAGATATAGATATTATTCAATTACTAAGGTGGCACAATTATGTAAATGTTTACTATGTTCCGGCAAGCTTTAGCTATTCAAATTAAGACTGTTCAGAGAAACTGTATTGTTGCGTATACTTGCAGCACGTTGAAAGGAGTGTCCAAACGGTGGTTCCCTGCGAGCTCAACCCTGAAGGAGCTCAGCAGTGCCTTGTAGGGCAGGGTCTTAGCGTTGCTGGGAGGTCTTGGTATGCAATCGCTGGATCAGACTCCCTCCTGAGAGAAGCTTGGCGCCGAAGAGGGCTGATATTGCAGGCGTGCTTCTTTTGAGGGAGAAGCTATTGCCGTCTCCATCTGTGGTAGCGTGGCTGTAGTTGTTGGTGCAGTTGTTGTTGGGTTTTCGCCTGTCGTGCCACCGCCTAAGGGCCACGCCAAAGGGCCCTCTTGCGAGGCCCTCAGGCGCGGGCCCGCAAGGCGCGGGCGCCCTTGCCTGCAGCTGTGCTTTATTCTTGGTGCTAAGACCTCCCACGGCCTGGATTGGGCCGGAGTGTGGGCGCTTGGCCAGAGATGGCTTCTTGGGTTCCCTCGCCTCTGGAGGCTCGATCCCCCGGCTGGGGAGAGCTGATGAAGGAGGCGGGTGGTGAAAAGAACGTGCGCCTGCCGGCGCGAACTTTTAAAGCTGGTGGAGCTGCTCCGATTGGCCAGAGATGGCTTCTTGGGGTTCCCTCGCCTCTGGAGGCTCGATCCGCCGGCTGGGGAGAGCTGATGAAGGAGGCGGGTGGTGAAAAGAACGTGCGCCTGCCGGCGCGAACTTTTAAAGCTGGTGGAGCTGCTCCAATTGGCCAGAGATGGCTTCTTGGGCTTCCCTCGCCTCTGGAGGCTCGATCCCCGGCTGGGGAGAGCTGATGAAGGAGGCGGGTGGTGAAAAGAACGTGCGCCTGCCGGCGCGAACTTTTAAAGCTGGTGGAGCTGCTCCGATTGGCCAGAGATGGCTTCTTGGGCTTCCCTCGCCTCTGGAGGCTCGATCCCCCGGCTGGGGAGAGCTGATGAAGGAGGCGGGAGGTGAAAAGAACGTGCGCCTGTCGGCGCGAACTTTTAAAGCTGGTGGAGCTGCTCCGATTGGCCAGAGATGGCTTCTTGGGCTTCCCTCGCCTCTGGAGGCTCGATCACCCGGCTGGGGAGAGCTGATGAAGGAGGCGGGTGGTGAAAAGAACGTGCGCCTGCCGGCGCGAACTTTTAAAGCTGGTGGAGCTGCTCCGATTGGCCAGAGATGGTTTCTTGGGCTTCCCTCGCCTCTGGAGGCTCAATCCCCCAGCTGGGGAGAGCTGATGAAGGAGGCGGGTGGTGAAAAGAACGTGCGCCTGCCGGCGCGAACGTTTAAAGCTGGTGGAGCTGCTCCGATTGGCCAGAGATGGCTTCTTGGGCTTCCCTCACCTCTGGAGGCTCGATCCCCCGGCTGGGGAGAGCTGATGAAGGAGGCGGGTGGTGAAAAGAACGTGCGCCTGCCGGCGCGAACTTTTAAAGCTGGTGGAGCTGCTCCGATTGGCCAGAGATGGCTTCTTGGGCTTCCCTCGCCTCTGGAGGCTCGATCCCCCGGCTGGGGAGAGCTGATGAAGGAGGCGGGTGGTGATGCCGCAGAAGAATTGAAAGAAATATCGATACACCGGGAAGATGTATTACAACTATTTGAACAGTAGGAAATCACCTGGACCAGATGGTATACATCCAAGGCTGTTGAAAGAACTGAAATATGAGATTGCAGACCTACTATTAGCAATCTATGAACTATCATTAAAATCATCTGTAATACCTGAAGATTGAAGAACGGCCAATGTAATGCCAATTTTTAAAAAGGGTTCCAGGGGTGATCCGGGAAACTACAGACTAGTGAGCTTGATGTCAGTACCAGGAAAAATTGTAGAAACCATTATGAAGAGCAAAATTACTGAACATGTAGATAATCATGTCTTAATGGGAGAGAGCCAACATGGCTTTAGCCAAGGAAGGACTTGTCTTACTAATCTGTTATGTTTTTTTGAAGGTGTGAATAAACAGGTACACAAAGGTGAGTCTGGATTTTCAGAAAGCCTTTGACAAGGTCCCTCATAAGAGACTTTTGGCGAAATTAAAAAGTCATGGTATAGGAGGCAGTGTATTATTGTAGATTAGGAGCTGGTTAAAAGATAGAAAACAGAGGGAAGGGCTAAATGGCCAATTTTCCCAATGAAGAAAGGTGAATAGTGAAGTAACCCAGGGATCTGTACTGGTTCTGCTGCTTTTTAACATATTCGTAAATGACCTGGATATGGGAATAATAAGTGAGGTAATCAAATCTGCAGATGACACAAAATTATTCAAAGCTGTTAAAACCCATGAGGATTGTGAAAAATTGCAAGAGGACCTTGATAAACTGGAAGACTGGCATCCAAATGGCAGATGAAATTTAATGTGGACAAATGCAAAGTTATGCACCTAGGAAAGAAAAACCCAAACTATGGTTACACGATGCAAGGTTCCATATTAGGAACCACCACCCAGGAAAAAGATTTAGGCGTAATCGTGGATAACATTTTGAAACCCTCCACCCAATGTGCAGCGGCGACCAAGGGAGCAATTAGAATGCTAGGTATCATAAGGAAAGAAATGGAGAATAAAACAAAGGATATTATAATGCCTCTGTATCGTTCCATGGTGCGACATAACCTTGAATAGTGTGTGCAGTTTTGGTTGCCATATCTTTAAAAGGATATAGCGTTATTAGAAAGGGTATAGAGAAGAGCCACCAAAATGGTAAAGGGGATGGAAGGATACCCCTATGAAGAATGGCTAAAAAGGTTAGAGCTCTTCATCCTGGAAAAGAGATGGCTGAGGGGAGATATGATAGAGGTCTATAAATTAATGAATGGAGTGGAACGTGTAAACATAGATCAATTGTTTATGCCATCAAAATATAGAAAGACTAGGGGACATGTAATGAAACTACAGAGTGACGTATTTAAGACTAATAAGAGAAAATATTTTTTCACTCAAGGTGTAATCAAACTCTGGAATTCATTACCGGAGGTTTAAAAAATGTTTGGACAAGTTCTTGGAGGAAAGGTCCATAAACCATTATTAAAGGGGACCTGGGACATCCACTGCTTGCCCCAATACAAGCATTGTGGAACCTGTGTCTTTTAGGGAAACTGCTAGGTAATTGTGACCTAGATTGGTCACTGTTGGAAACAAGATTCTGGGCTTGATCGACTTTGGTCTGACCCAGTATGGCATATCTTATGTTCTTATGTTCTTATCATGTCAGGAATACCAACCTGGGGCCCCATGCATACGCTGATGGTGCCAATATGTAGCTATATTTCTTAGTCCATTCCACTGGAATGACACCCAGGATACCCCTGGGTATCCACCCCTTCTCATGTCTGTTTTAGGGGTAAACCCACCGCTCCGTGTGGGACACCCCTCTATGTTGTAAAATTAGATAAGTTTAGTTTGATTTTATCCTGTTGCTTTAAAGGGCTCCACTGTGTCTGCCCCATGCCATTTTGAATGCTGTCACTGTATTTGCCCCCACCACTTCCATCGAGAGGGCATTCCAAGCATCCACCACCCTTTCAGTGAAAAAGTATTTCCTGACCTTGCCTTTCAATTTACCCCCTTACAGCTTCATGTTATGCCCTCTAGTTTTACAGCTTCCCCGACTTTGGAAGACGTTTGTTTGTTCATTATTTTTCTTTAAGTATTTAAAGGTCTGAATCATATCTCCCGTGTCCCTCCTCTCCTCCAGAGTGTACATATTTAGGTCTTCTAGTCTCTTCTCATAAGGCTTCTGATGCAGGCTCCAAATCATTTTGGTCGCCTTCCTCTGAACCGTTTCCAGTCATTTTATATCCTTTGCAAGATATGATCTCCAAAACTGAACACAGTATTCGAAGTGAGGCCTCATCAGTGACCTATATAGTGGCATTAGTACCTTTTCCTTTCTGCTGGTAATTCCTCCTTATATGCAACTTAACATCCTCCTGGCTTTTGCCACCGCCTTGTCGCACTGTTTTGCCATTTTGAGATCCTCAGAAATAATCACACCAAGGTCTTTCTCCTGGTCCATGCACACCAACCTCTCGCCCCCTATCATGTACCTTTCTCTTGGATTTCTGCTTCCCAAGTGCATGAGACTGCACTTCTTCGCATTAAATCTTAACTGCCAATCATTAGACCATTCTTCCAGCTTTTGTAAATCTTTCCTCATGTTATCCACTCCCTCAGGGGCGTCCACTCTGTTGCAAATTTTCGTGTCATCTGCAAAAAGACAGACTTTTCCGTGTAGTCCTTCAGCAATATCACTCACAAATGCATTGAACAGTGACGGGGCCAGGACTGAACCCTGGGGCACCCCGCTAGTCACCCTCCTTTCATCCGAGTGAGCTCCATTTACCATCACCTTCTTTCATCTGTCAGTCAACCAATTTCTGATCCAGTTCACCACCTTGGAACCCATCCCCAAACTACTGAGTTTATAGATGAGCCTCCTATGAGGAACAGTATCAAAGGCTTTGCTGAAATCCAGGTAGATGACATCCATCGCATGCCCCTGATCCAGTTCTCTGGTCACCCAGTCAAAGAACTCAATCAGATTTGTTTGGCAAGATCATCCTTTGGTAAAACCATGTTGCCTCGGATCATGCAACCTGTTGGTTTTGAGAAAGTCCACTATTCGCTCTTTCAGAAGCGTCTCCATTACTTTTCCCGCCACCGAGGTAAGGTTCACGGGCCTGTAATTTGTTACTTCTTCCTTGTCACCACTTTTGTGAAGTAGTACCACATCCGTCCTTCTCCAGTCCTGAGGAACTACTCCCGTTTCCAAGGATCTGTTGAAAACATCCTTTAACGGCCCTGCAAGAATCTCTTTGAGCTCTTTCAGTATCCTGGGATGTATCCCATCCAGTCCCATGGCCTTGTCTACTTTCAGTTTTGCAAGTTGTTCTAACACATCATCTTCTGTGAATGGTGTGGTATCTACTTCATTCCCATTTTTATATTTGGGAGTCACAGATGGTCCTTCTCCAGGATTTTCTTTAGTAAAAACAGAGCAGAAGTATTTGTTTAGCAATTTCGCTTTTTCAATGTCACTTTCCATGAGTCCTTTCCCAACACTTCTGAGTCATGCAATTCCAACTCTGATCTTCTTCCTTTCCTGAATATACCTGAAGAAAGTTTTGTCGCCACACTTCACATCTTTAGCCATCTTTTCTTCTGCCTTTGATTTTGCCTTCCTTATTTCTCTTTTTGTCTCTTTTAGTTTGATCCTGTATTCCTTTCTGTGTTCCTCTGTTTGCAAGCTTTTGAATTTTGTGAAAGCCGTTTTTTTGCCTTTATTTGAGCAGCCACTTCTTTGAAGAACCAAATAGGTTTCCTTCTCCTCTTGTTTTTATTTACTTTCCTTACATATTTATCTGTTGCCCCTTTTATTACCACCTTTAGTTTAGCCCATTGCAATTCCATTTCCCTTATCCCCTCCCACCCTGCCAACTCCTCCTTCAGGTACTTGGCCATTTTACTGAAGTCAGTGTTCTTGAAGTTTAGGACGTTGAGCTTGCTATGATTGGCCTGCACGTTGGCTTTTATCTCAAACCATACCATGTGATAATCACTGCTGCTCACAGGGGCACCCACCCAGACATTGGACACATTCTCATCGTTGGTGAGCACTAATTCCAGCAATGAGCTTTCCCTGGTTGGTTTGATCACCATTTGTCTAAGTGACGCATCTTGGAAAGCATCCACAATTGTTTTTGCTTCTTGCCAGATTTGTGATGTTTTATTTATTTATTTACATTCTCTTATATACCGCGCTATTCTGCATCAGTGTGGTTTACATTGAACAAACTGAAATTACATTGAACAGGGCATTATAACTTGGAGATAACTATTTTACAGGGAACATGGGCTATGGAGGATTAAGTGGCTTTCCCAAGACCACAAGGAGCACCTGTGGGACTAGAAACCCCAGTCCTTCCGGCCCAAGGTTGCTGTCCTCTAGTGGGATTTGAACCCCCAACCTTCCGGCCTGAAGTACCTTGCCCCAACCACTAGGCCACTCCTCCACTCCATGTGGACTAAGGTTTGAGATAGGATGTATTACTTTCAATATGAATGTGTCATTATAATTTATTATAATTGGTACAAATTGGAGTTCCCATATTTTATTTTTTTCATTCATGTAAATACCTGAGTGTTATTATAAATACCAATAAAGATTATAAATATATAAAGCTGTTAATGCGATGCAGCCTTTCTGCCCCCTTACCAAGACCTTCTGAGAACTTCTGAGAATGCAACAGTGTTAACAATGGGCTTGAGTTTCTCTCCCAGAGTCTGGAAGTCCCTTTGAACTGCAGAGGCATTGTTTCTAGCCAGGTACAGGTGGATGACAACCTCAAGTTTGGAGTGTTCACTTTCTGCGCTAAGTACATCAAGAATTTGGTTTGTATTCCTGCTGGCTGAAGAGTCTGGGAGGCATTTGACAATCTTCTCTCCTTTGAACTGTATTCCCAAGTTGGTGCCTCTGATGATTGAATCTCCAAGTAGTAGTAGTTTTCTGTTTGGTGAGGTTTTCTTCATATTTGGTGCTTTAGCAGGAGATTGGGCATTGACTGACTCATATAAGGGCCCTTCAGTTTCCATGGATTGGGCATCCTCATTAGCCAAGGCAGAGAAGGCATTATGCAGGGATATCTCTTGATGTATAGGATGTCTCTGTGGTACAGGTCGCAATCTATCAGAACCCACTGTGATCCATTTGTTCCTGGGGTGTTTGATTCTTTGTGGGACTGGTGGTGGACTTTGTTCAGTTTGTATCCTAGAAGAGATGTGCTTCATTGCAGCCAGTTCCTCCCTCAGTAGAGTCAATTCTTTATGCGTGGCAGCTAGGTCTTCCCTTATGTATGGCAACTGACCTGAGGCACATAGGACAAGCTCTTAGGCTCCAAATGATTCATCTTGGAATGAAAGCACCACAGTTATTGCACTGAATATACGACATGCTGATTAAGCAGTCCTAGAAGGAGAAGAAGAAGAAAAAGAAGAAAATGTGGGCTTAACCCAAATTAGAAAGGATAGATGGCAATGTATGCGACCACTATATAGGCAATGTAGCCCCTGGGGTGGGTGGGGTGAGGGGTAGGGTGGGTGGGAACCTATGTGTCTCTGGCCAGTAGGCTTTACCTGAACTGTGGGCACACTCGGATATCTGATTTAAGGGCTACACAAGGAAAGCAGGCAGTCAGAATATCCCAAACCTTAATGTATAACCAACAGTTAAAATATATATTTGCAACAAGAAACCAGCAGAGATAAGATAGAGAGTTGTAGGCTTAGCTGTGTGGAGATCTCTGCAGACTGTGCAGACTAGCTCTGATCGGTATGTGAGGCCAGGTGTTAGATGATCTAAATTAGCCCCTCCCTGGGAGCAGGCTTGTACCAAACCAACAATGGAGCAGAATTATCCAAACTAAACGTTTGTATTTCTATTTATCTGCCTCCTGTGCAAAATCTGATACCTTTGCTTCTAATGTAATCTGGAGACTCAGGTCCCCTGCAATGTAAGTATTTCTATTCCAAGTAGCTGAATATCACTAGTGTCCTTGGCCTGTAGGCTTTACCTGAACTGTGGGCACACTCAGATATCTGATTTAAGGGCTACACAAGGAAAGCAGGCAGTCAGAATGTCCCAAAACCTAATGTATAACCAACAGTTAAAATCTATATTAGCAATATCCCCAACACGTAAAGTATAACCAACAGTTAAAATCTGTGTTTGCAACAAGAAACCAGCAGAGATAAGATAGAGAGCTGTAGGCTTAGCTGTGTGGAGGTCTCCACAGGCTGTGCAGACTAGCTCTGACCAGTATGTGAGGCCAGGTATTAGATGATCTAAATTAGCCCCTCTGTGGGAGCAGGCTTGTACCAAACCAACAATGGAGCAGAATTATCCAAATTAAACTTTTCTATTTCTATTTATCTGCCTCCTGTGCTTCTAAAGTAATCTGGAGACTCAGGTCCCCTGCAATGTAAGTATTTCTATTCCAAGTAGCTGAATATCACTAGTGTCCCTGGCCCATAGGCTTTACCTGAACTGGCTCTATAATATTGTATATATTACACACACCCCTAAAGCCTCAGCACTTATATTATCTCAACCTAACCCAGGGTGTCACTGAATACCACATATCTCAGCCCTGGTAATTCAAAAATTCAATTAAAAAAGGAACTAAAAACCTACCTCTTTACAAAACACTTTGAGATCCCCTACCAACAAAGAACCTCTCCAATACAATCACAGAAACACATCCACAGTACCCAAGACAGAACAAATGACTAACTCAAGAAACTTTACAAACCTCACACAACATGCTAAAGACCCACTCAAACTGTTGACTATTTCACTATTGTAAATAACCACTGTAACTAACTATGCTGTGCTCCATGTATATAACTTGTAAATAGTTTGAAAAGCTCTGTTCTAGTTAACGTTCAAAATATGTTCCCTGTAAGTACACCTGTATATAGTTAAAGCATAATGTTCCTTGTAAATGTATACAGAAGTATACAATTGTTCTGTTTACTGTTCAATGTAAACCGCCCCTGATCTCTGGAAGGGGCGGTATAGAAAAGACTGTTAAATAAATAAATAAATTAAATAAATAAATAAATATAATCAACTGATCACAATGCTGCAACGGATGCATAAATAACATTTTGCTTCCGCTTCCTCGGGGAAGGGTCCTAGCTGGCATTTCACCAGCAGGTCACCTCTTCCGCAAAGGAGGGTCCTGGCTGGCATTTTAATGGCAGGTCACAAGACCCAGTGAAACACACTACAAAACATAACAAAACCCCATTAAAACACATTCCCGTTTAAAAGACGTAAGCCAAACCCCTACCATAGCCAAACTTTCCAACGGACCTCCAAGGTCAGCAGCAGTTCATTCCATATAGGATCCCATAATCACTGGGATGCCTGCTAGCCTGTTCCTCAACTTACTAAGTATGCTAATCAGTAACAGCTGATATCCACCAAAGCATCCAATCAGAGCACATCTCTTTAAAACCTACTGGCTCACCATTCACAGCCAGTATTGCAGCCACAGCCACTCCCACTCCCAGATGATGTCATTCATTACTCACCCATGTTCCGTATACCATAGACCCACTGCTCTTCCTAAAAACCAATGCATAACCCCTAGATCACAAACAAACAGTACCTCTCATGTTACCAGATTATCATTTAAACATCAGAGGTTTACCACCCTCCCTCCCTAACAAACAAGAATTCTATTCAACCTGAGCATTTAGTCCACCTAGACTCATAGTCTGTAGCTGAAAATGCAAGTGTTGTTCACCCTTAGCTAGTAGTCTATCCCTACCAGTCAATCTGTCATCTACTATAGTAATACAAATATATTGCAGATCATCAAACATATGGCCTTGTTCTATGCAATGTGTGACAATTGGTGCCACCCTGATTCTCTCCCTGGCCTACTCCTATGTTCACCCATTCGTTTACTGAATGAACATGTCCTTTTACTCACATACACCAATGGGCATGGACAGCAAAACATATAAACCACATATGTTTAAGCACATGTAGTATAACGCTGTACAACATCTGTGTACCCTTACATGAAAACCTTTATGTCACAGTTAAACCACCACACAGTGAATATGCCTCACAGGGAAAAAAAACACCTCTCCTCCCTCCCTTGTCCTTTTCCACTTCTCAAATGACCTCTAGACCAGACCAATCTGACATACTGATACTCCAACCCCGGGATCATTAGAAGAATTGAAAAATGTCACTTTAAAATGTTCTGAATCTCCCGACTCAGCAGGGAGTATGGAGTCACAAAATGAATATATCCTGTTGTATCATAGTGCCTCTCTGGCCTACTCTGAAAATAGAGTAATCAGTCCTGATCATCATACTTGGTCCTGATATCTGCCTGTGTAACCCCTTGCCATGAACTGTTCTCCCAGGGACCTTGCCTGCTGCTGAAAATCTCCCGACCCAGAACAGTGCCAATGATATCTAAGAAACTGAGGATAGCGTAATTCCTCTTTTAAGCGTAAGGGATGAAGACTAGAGAAATGCAGGAGTGTATGCCTATCTGTAGGCTTTCTAAACACAGTAGTAATCCATTCATGCTCTCCCTTCCTAATGAGAAAATCCAAAAATACAATTTGTTGATAATCCTACACCATCAAAAACTAAATATTAGCATCACAGTCATACAGCCAATGTTGAAACCACATCAGGAGTTTGGAGGGACCGTCCCACAGCATAAAACCCTTGTCAAGATACCGATGCCACATCATAATATGCTGTGCATATGTAGATTCAGGCCCCAGCCATCACATTTCATATGATTATATACATATCTCTGCAATAGAAGGGGCAAACTTCACCCCCATTGCATCATCTTTTTTTTTTTTTTTTTGTAAACTCTGTTTATTGAAAACCAAATAATACAGAACATGCAAAACAATATATAAAAACAAAAAAAATAATGGCATTTCTGGTGATCTCTCAGCCCAGGATTCCTCAGCAAATCAATCATACAAATACAGCAAAAAAAAGAATTTACAATATCCCCTCTCCCCCCTTCCCCCCCACCAACCTCCCTCCCACCCCTCAGCCTCCCCCTTCAGCAACCAATCCTCCATAGTGAACATGCATAGTAATTATATTATTAGTATCCCACGACCTTCTCAACCCAATTGAAGCACTTCATTCCGGACACGAGGCCTCAATATCTGAATATATGGTTCCCAAATTAGCAGGAATAAGGCCCAACGTCGAGCACTTCCTCTAGCCTCTCTCCTTTCCATAAGCATCAGCTGGTGAAAGTTGTTGCGCCATTCCCAATAGGTGGGACCTGACGCTTCTCTCCACCTATGAAGTATCGGGCCTTTACCCACCAGACATGCCTTCCTGACCAAAAAGCGTTCCCATTTCCCTTTCGGGTGGAGTGGTCCAAGCTGATCTAACACCACAAGCACTGCTGTCCAATGGATTCATGACGTCGCTAATGAACACCCTCCTCATGGGAACTCAAGCCAAGCACTCTGGATATGCCATAATCTTCCTGGACATATCAGCTGCCTTCGACATCATCTCCCACAACATCCTCATACACAGACTACAAGCAATCGGCATCAAAGATAACGTACTCCGATGGTTCCGTTCCTACCTGACCAATAGACAACAACTGATCCGCACAAACCTATCAACCTCCCCCCCGTTCCAGCAACACCAAGGAGTACCCCAAGGATCCACATTATCTGCCATGCTCTTCAACATCTACCTGCAACCACTCTGCTCAATCATACGCACATACAACATTAACTACCATATCTATGCAGACGACATAATGCTTTATGCTCCAATCACAACATCCAACCCAACCAATAAACACCTATCGGAATGCTTCACCGAGGTATCCAGCTGGCTACAAAAGAACAACCTATGCATCAACATAAAGAAAACTGAAGCCCTCATAGTAACAAAGGACCCAGACTTCACACCACCTACACACCTCGATATTGGAACCACAAAAATACAAATACAACCACAAATAAGATACCTGGGAATCATCATAGACCAAGCACTCACACTCAATCAACAGATCAAAAAAAACACCGCAACAATCTATCACAAGGCTAAAACAGTACAACGTCTCAGATCTCTTCTTGAACCACAAGACTTCAGAACAGTGATGCAAGCCTTGACACTCCCCCACCTGGACTACTGCAATATAATATACCATGGACTTCCAGCCACTCATACCAACCCACTTCGAATTGCCTTAAACACCACAGTAAGAATTATCAAGAATGCAAAAAAAACAGGACCATATAACCCCAGTCCTGAGGGAGCTACACATACTCCCTCTAGAAGCAAGAATCAAATACAAATCTGCCCTACTCACCCACAAAGCTCTCTACCAAACTCAAACCTCCCAGCTCCGCACTCTACTGCCTCAGCCAGCCCACAGCAGAACAACCAGACAAACCACCAATAACTCACTCACCATCCCACACAAAAGAACGAAATACAATCAACGGACCTGCAACAGAGCCTTCGAACTATATGCACCATCCCTCTGGAACTCTCTACCAAATCACATCAGAAGCAACACAGACCTCTCATCCTTCAGGAAACAACTTAAAACTGCACTATTCCAAGAATTCCTCGGACCAGAGACAAGCACCCACCACTGACTCCCTCCCAACCACCATATTTCGTCCACCTGAACATGTCATATGTAACCATAACACAATGTCTATGTCTACGTCCCAATTAATTGTTAACAATCATTATTGTTGGCCACCAGGTGACAGCCCCAAACCCTTGTAATTGATTATTGTATGTTCCACCGCTTTGACCCGGTGAAAAGCGGGATATAAATACAGCTAAATAAATAAAATAAAATAAATAAATTCGCTGTAACACAATCCTACTCATAAAATCAGCTATCCTCTTCCAGTATAGGCGAACTATCGGACACCCCTACCACATATGCCCTAAGTCCGCCAAAGGGCAGGGACATTTTGGGCATCTGCCCAACTCAGTGAGATGGGATCGTAACGCCCGTCTTTGAGAGAAATGTGCCCGTAGGATGCATTTAAACTGTACCTCCAGCCATCGAGCTCCCCTCACCAGCCCCGCAATCCCACACAAGGCCTGAAGGAGTGAACCAGGAGTTACCAACATATTCAATTCTTGTGCCCACAAAGCTTCTTCCACCCTATAGTCAGGCAAACTACTATAGTCATCTAATCGTCTTTTCAGCTGTGCAATTGTAGGCGATGACTCCTCTCCCAGTGCAAAGAACTCTAATATCTGTGCCGATCTTTCCACCCGCAGTGCATCCTGTGGTAGGGAAGCCACATAGTGAGAGAGTTGCACGTAAGCGAAATAATGCCGACTACTAAGTCCATACTCCATGCGCAAAGTCTCCCAAGATTTACACTGCCCCATTTGATCCACCACATGTCCAATGTTACATATGCCTTGTCTCCTCCAATATATAAACGCTGACGTTTCTGATCCTGGTGTAAACTGATCATTCCCCTGTATGGGTAGCCAGCTTGAAACTCCTGATGGTTCACCCCAGAGCCTATTCAAATGTTCCTACACCCTTCGTGCCGGGCAGACCAGTTCACTACTAATCACTCTACCAGGCAGGAGCCTACTTTCTTGGTGCAATACTGCCAACAACAGATAGATTATGTATATAGTTAACCCAGTTATACAAGTTTGTACTCCTGTTCAATGTAAAACCTGACAGTTTGTCGTTATGGTCGTTGTTGTTATGATGTAAACCGCGCTGATTCTAAATAGCGCGGTATATAAGAAACTGTAATAAATAAATAAAATAAAACAAGGTCTGCGGAGCCACAAGAGCCTCTTCCAGCGCTCTTGGCGTATACACCTCCGTATTCCCTAGCCAGTCTCCAATATGGCGTGCTTGGCATGCCAGGGCATAAGTCCGAAGGTCTGGGATTCCTATCCCTCCAGACTTCCATCTCCTTCTCAATCTATGTAAGGGGATGCGAGCTCGCACACCTTTCCAAAGGAAATTCCCAATCTTGCGGTCAATAGCATTTAAATCACGCTTCAATAACCACACTGGGAGAGTTTGCAGCCAATAAAGCACCCGAGGCAGAATCACCATTTCCAGTGCCGCTGCCCTGCCCAGTAAGGACAGGGGCAGTGGAGACCACACCTGAAGCTGTGATCGAACTTTTACAAGGATTCTTTCCATGTTTTTCCTATATAGCTCCCACGGTTCTCTCGTCAGGAGTATCCCTAAATACACAAATGAATCACCTGCCCACTTAAGCAGAAAACTTCCTCTCCAATGTCCCCTTATTGACCCTGCCACATCAATGGCTTCAGACTTATCCATATTAATACAAAGCCCAGCAAAACCCCCATAACAAGAGAATTCCTTTAATAAATTGGGCAATGACGTCCGAGGAGATAGCAAATGAACCAGAATATCATCTGCAAATGCTGCCAGCTTAAACATATGATTCCCTATGCCTATACCTTGTATTTCATCAGATGTCTCTATTCGTCGTACCAGTGGGTCAAGAGACAGCACAAAAAGCAACGGTGAGAGCGGGCATCCGTGTCTTGTACCTCTCTCCAGGGTAAACTCATCTGATAGCACTCCGTTACATGACACTCTAGCTGTGGGCTTCGTATATAGAAGTTCTACCATATTACAAAAAGAAGCTCCAAGTCCGTAATGTGGCAAGAGAAATCTGAGGTAATCCCAATTCACTTGATCAAATGCCTTTTCTGCATCAAAACTAATCAAAAGCGACTGTTGCATCCTATCTCTTACCCACTCCAGCAATGACACAATTTTACGTAAATTCCGCACCGCATATCGCCCTTTTACAAAACCTACTTGAGAATCATGCACAAGCTCACCTAATACCTGACCCAAACAGCATAAAACCCTTGTCAAGATACCGATGCCACATCATAATATGCTGTGCATATGTAGATTCAGGCCCCAGCCATCACATTTCATATGATTATATACATATCTTTGCAATAGAAGGGGCAAACTTCACCCCCATTGCATCATCTTTAAGTTGATGGTACATCTTATCCCTAAATAGAAAAATGTACTCTTTCAAGGCCAAAGCAGACAAATCCATCAAAAACTGTATATGGGCCTCTTCAAAATTGCCCCTCTGAGTCAGTGATGACAATACCACCTGTATAGCCAAATCCTGAGGTATGCTGGTTTACATAGAACGCACATCCAGGGTCACCAGTAGACCCCAGGCTGGCCCCTTTCATTCAAAAGATGCAAAAAATGCATCATATCTCAAACATCTGGTGGAATATAATGCATCAATAGATGTAAAAAGGTCTCAGTATGAATTGATAGGGGCCCAAACACTGCCCCCCTTGTAGATACTATAGGGCATCCTGGAGGGTTATGCAAATTCCTATGTATTTTTGGTAACAGATAGAAAACTGAAATCCCGGGGCACATACATTCAGAGATAACAACTCTTTCCATATGATAATACTACTTTCATTGTCCTTCCCAGTGAGCACCTCAATATCAGCATGTAACCTTGCAGTTGAATCTATAGACAACTCATAAACAGAACTATCACCCAGCTGTCTAGCAGCCTCGCCCCAGTTTAAAGCTCTGTCTAACACCCATTGCACCATCAGGGCTGTTCCTGTTGGTATTCCTCTGCCAGTCTCATAATCCCAGTTGGTATATCCCAGGGGTGCCCTGTGTGCACCACAGCCCCCATCGCATCCATTTCCCAGGTGCACACCCCTTCAGATAGCTCTGGGAAACAGCACTGTGCTTGTGGCACCCTGTTCTATCTCACTATACCTGTGCTTCCACCCTCATCCCATATTATGGTCCCTGCCTGCCTGCCTTACATTGCTGCTGGGATGTGTTACTGCTGCCTAAAATGGAACATTGCTGGGGCCGAGCATTGGACCCCCACCACAATATCCCCCTCCACCACCCCCAGTCCTCCCACCCCTCCTCATTTAGGCAATATGCAAACCTGGTGACATCGCTGACCCCACCCTCACCAGTGCAACACATCCAACTGTCACCCAAGACCTGCCAGTCCTGTACCAATAACACAAATGGAATTCACACATACCATCACAAATGCACAACTAGGGCACCTATCCCCACCTTGGTCATCCCCTAATTAGACATATGTTATCAACCCCTAGCCGATATACAGTACCTATGGTCCAGCAGTCACCCCAGTGGTCTGCCTGGTCCCTGATGTGTTGATCACCATCTGCCAGCCCCAGCATGCCTTTAGCACCCCATGTGCAGGTCACCTCAGTCTCCCCAGATCTCATTGTATGCATGTCAAACCTAACCTGATGAACTATGGCCTGCAGGTCCCACACCCTCCCCCCCCCAGGGCACACCATGCACACCCTCCTAGGGACCCCACACTGCTGGAGCATTGCCACTGTCTGTGCTCCACCTCCTACTGTTTCACACAGATGGCACAGGGGACACTATGCCATCTGGGCTGACATCCAGGGTTAGTATGTCAGGTGCCCACCCTGTCCCCATCAGACCAGTGTGGATCTGGCCCTCTCTGCTGCTGCCTGCAGATGCTGATGGATCCTAAACCCCTTGTCTGTCCTGCACATACTCCTGGATGCATCCCATGTGTGCAGTTACCATTCTGTTTAACCTGCTGAGACTGCATGCCCCAATGTGCATGATTCACCTGCTGCATGGTCTGTGGGCTGTCATTTATGTACGGGATAGTAGACATTGTGACATGTGATAACTGGCCTGTGGGCACAGAACATGTGGCTGATGTGGTACACTCTGCTCACATTCACAGCAGCCATGGCACCACCAGTGGCAGCTGGATGGGGAGCAGCTGAGGGGGGAAAAACCCAGCTGGCAGTGGCAGGCCAAGCTGCAGTGGCAGTCCTAGAGGAGGAGGACATGGTTGCAGATGTGCTGGAGGAGGCAGAGGAAGAGGCAGAGGATGTGGAGGATAAGGAGGAGGAGGAGGATGACAAGGACAAGGAGGGAGGAGGATGAAGAAGAGGATGATTGGGACGTGGAGGAGGAGGAGGAGGAGGAGGTGGAGGGTGATGATGAAAGGGGGAGGATGTGGAGGTGGAGAAGGCTGTAGTGGGAGAGGAGGAGGAGGCAGACTTGGAGGAGTGGGAGGATGATATGGAAAGGGAGGAGGAGGAGGGGGAGGAGCAGGAGGTGGGGATAGAGATGGCGGAGTGGAAGGAGAAGGAGGAGAAGTGGGATGAACCACACTACCACCCCACAGGTGGGTGGGATCCCAATGAGTGGCAGGGGCCAGTCACATGTGAAGCCCACCTGTCCCACAGGTAGACAAGGGGGAGCAGGGGCAGACCCAGGGGATCCCCATGGGGTGCAGTCCTGTGCCCCCCAGGAGGCAGACACTGGCACCAGCCTGACAGCCGCCACATATCTGGGATGCATGGATACCGAGAGCCCGGTCAGCTGCCCCACAGTACTGCAGGGCTGGTGGGGACACCACTTGTGCTAGCAAACAGTGCCGCAGCCAGAGTGTATTTGGAGGCCACCACATAGACCTCATATGCATGGGGCCTCTGGATGGGGGACCGAGAACATAGCCTGGCTGCGACACTGCTTGCCAACATGCAGGCCCAGTATGACCTGACATGCACTGTGGCGCATCTGATGGAGTACATGGCACTGGTAGCTCATGAGCTGCAGAGACAGAGTGGTGTGAACCCAGCCTCTGCAGAGCATGAGCCATCAACCGATAGGAGACCCACAGCAGCAGTACTGGCACCATGGGGTGGTGTGTGCTGTAGCCCTCTGCATCCATGGGTCCCAGGTGATATCAGTACGTCCTGGCTAGGGGATCCAATGTGGTAGACCCAGCATAGTCTGCAATATTGGCACTGTGTACCTTGTGCATATTTGTATATATGTTGAGCGTGATGTTCATGAATTACCAATATTAAGAAGTTGTATAAGGTTGATGTTAACCATGGCTCGGTTGTGTGTTCTTGTCTGTCACCTATATGCACATCGGTGCACACATACCATGGGTTGCCGGGGGTTGTGACACATGTGTGACACATATGGTTCAGTACAGACATGAGACAGTGGGGAATGGTAACGCATACTACTGGATGTAACCTCCTGGGACCATCCTGATGGTACTGCCCTCACAGGCACAGCATGGGAAATGTTGGTGGCCATGTTCTGCCCACTGGACTCACCTGCCTGGTGACCAGAACAAGTCCATGTGTGCACACATGGCATAGTGGGAAGAAGGGAGCAGACCCAGGACAGAGCCATGGGACAGCAGAACCGAATGTGTGATAGGGTTAGCTGAGGGTCAATGACATCATGCACTGCTACAGTGAGGGGTGACCTGGTGGGTGAGGCTGGCACAAGGCCCATAATACCAGTCAATGACATGGTTCTAAGGGATGGGTGGGCCCAAAAGTGTCACAGTAGACAGGTCAGGAAGGGGGAGCATAGAGTAGGGGCCGTGGAGTCTGCCAGGAACAGGTGAATGGATATCATGGCTGTAGCTTTAATGGTATAATGTGAATCCTGAGGAGCATGGAGGGGAGGAAAGTGTAGCCATGCAACAACAATGGCCGGCATGTTTTTGTCAAACACAATGGGAGGGGGAAGGGTATGGGTCATAGATACAAAGGACAGGTGGGGAGGGGGGGTGTTGTTGGCCCCCTGAGGGGAGGGGTACCCATGACATGTCTGCCTAGGTGGATGCACACCCTGACCCATGTCTGGTTATAGACTTTGTGGTTTCATTGATGTTGAAATGACTGACATGGACAGACATGTCATGTGTAAATATGTTCTAATGTGACAATTTGCATATTATGCAGTTGTACCAAACAGCACTTGCCTGCTGATCCTCAGCACTTATGTGGCCGCCCATGACCATGCTGTCCTGCCCTGACCCACTAGCACCCACTGCACTGCCCCTTGTGGTGGCCTCCAGTGCTGCAGGTGGCCATTGTCCTGACACACCTTGTGCCAATGTATCTGACAGGTGATCTATGACTTCCGTCATGGCGCCTTTACCCTTGGCCATTGTGGTATGGTACTCCCCCATGTCCTGATGAAAGCCCTGCAGCTCCTGGTAGATACCTGTGGTATTGACAGTGGGGAACAGTAAGGAACACAATGTTGACATAGTTGCCGTGCTAGCACATGCAAATAGGGGCTCTGTGACTGCAGAGACATGGCACCTTGACAACATATGTTGTTAGTAGCAGTCACAGGTGATAGGTCTGATCATGATGGGACAGTATCATGTGCAGTCGACATCCCCTCCACCAGCATGTAAGTGCCGCACCCTGTTCCACCATGTGCCACACCAAGGCACATCAGGAGTGTCACTCACTTGTGAGGTCTGCATGTGTAGTCAATGTATAGTCCTCCATGTTATCCATGATGGACTGCATCATATCCCTGGCCTTTCGTGGGTCTGCAGCCAGTGCAACAGGTGGTGTGGGGCTGGGTATCCTCAGTGCAGGACCCGGTCTGCCCTCCTTGGGTGGTGACTCTGCTGGAATGCTGGTGCCTTCCCCATCCTCACTGCCACTGCTGCTGTTAGATATCTGGAGGCAGATATTACTGTCACGCTCTTCCACACCATCCTGGGACTCCAACGTTTGCAAGGCCACTCTCCCAGACACCTTGGCCCCCTCTGGGCTCACCTCTGATGTGTGGTCCAGCAGGCCTGCCTTAGCCTCATTCCCTGGGCCCCCTGAAGCACTGTAGCTGTATCCCTGCACCAATATCTCCTCAGTCACCACACTGCTGCGACATCCACAGCTTCCACCTCCATTGCAATACATAGGTCATCTGGGGAGAGACAACAAACAGACATAACAGTTTACATCCTGGATAATGCCCACCTCCAGACAGTGGGACTGTGTACAGTGCCTCACAAATGTGTTTATTTCCTCCATATGTGGGCTGTTCTGTCACACCACATACAAACTGGAAGGCAAATGCAGGTCCATTCAGATGTTAGGTGATGGACCTAACAAAATAGCTTGACTTGTTGAGGTGACATGACAATACCAAACCTAGTAGATATACAGGAAACACATTAATAATGAAAGTGTGTGTGTGTGCATATGTTTCCATCCTTATCATTTGGAAACACCTACATAAGATCTGGTTCCACATATCAGCCTTTAACATCACCCAATGAGCTGATTAGGGTCCACCTGTGTGCAATTAGTATCACCTGATCTGTACACATGATACCTGTATAAAGTTGCATGTTTTAGAGGGCCCCGACCTGCCAACGTCACTAGGCAGGCAACATGAATGCTAAGACCCACATCTCTCACATCACTAAGTCCTCTTTTTTCTTTCTCCGTCAGATCCGTGCAGTCCGCCCTTTCCTTTCTTCATCTGCCCTCACAACCCTACTACTCTCCCTTGTCATGTCACGCGTCGATTTCTCTAACTCTATTCTCATTGGCCTTTCCAAACTCCAACAGGCACGACTTCAACGAATTCAAAATACTGCCGCCCGCCTCATCACCCACTCCTCCCTCAGAGACCATGTCACGCCCCTCCTCTTTCATCTTCACTGGTTACCAATCCCCTTCCGCGCTCAATTCAAACTGCTCTCTCTTGTGCACCGGGCTCTCCACACCAGCACCCCACAATATCTTGCTGATCTTATTGCATTTCACACCCTCAGACACACTCCTCGCTCCTTTCACCTCAACCGCCTCAACCTCCCCTCCCCCTCCCTTGCTCATTTACATTCCACACGTTCCTCTGCCTTTTTCTTTACTGGTCCAGCCCTCCTCCCTCCGTTTAGACCCTGACTATGCCTCCTTTAAGCACAACCTCAAGACCCACCTCTTCTCCCTGGCCTTCGACCTTCCCTCACCCCTTACTTAAATGTCTTACTTATGTCCCCTCACCCTTTACTTAACTGTCTTACTTATGTCTTGTCCTCCTATCCCTGTTCTTCTTCTGTCCTGTCACTGATTGTAGTTCCTTTCCTTTTCTACCAGGCCTTGTGCCTCTACTGTTCCTTTTATGAATTGTAAACCGCCCTGCTTGTCACAGAAGGGCGGTATATCAAACTGAATAAACATAAACATAAGGGCCATACGAGACAGGTTAGAGACAAAGCTGTGGAGATGTATCGATCAGGGTTGTGTTGTAACATTTCCTCCCATTCGGCAATTACACCCCAGAGAACCCTCACTGTAATCATGACAACATGGAGTGACTATGGCACCACTATAGACCTGACCCGAGAGGCTGCCCACCAAACCCACAGACCAGGCACAGAGGTCAATGATCAGAAATGCTAGAAAGACACAAAGGATAACACTGAGGGAGCTGCAAAGGTCCACAGTGGAGATGGGGGATGTGTCCATGGGACCACTGTAACCCACACACCTCACAGAGTGTGACCTCATAGAACAGTGTCCATGACAGAGCCATTACTCAGGGAAAGACATCAGAAAATGCACGTTTTGTGTTTGCACAAAAGCATGTGGCGGACCTCCCACACATGGATGAGGATCATGAGGTCAGATGAGACAGAACCATTAACTCTCTGCCCATCATGGGAAATACCATGTATTGGCCAAAGTCATCATATCCCATCATCTCAGGGCCACCATTCCCACAATGATACATGGTTGTGGCGGCAACATGCTGTAAGGATGTTGATGATAACCTTCAAATTGCTTAACAACATCTCTCCGTCCTACCTATCGGCTCTTCTCCACATACAACCAGATACCAGATCCCGTAGGCAAAATGCAAACCACTCACTTGTAATCTCCCACTCAATACGTAAGACAAAACATACTATGAGCTCCAGAGCCTTCACTTTCACTCCCTTAGTCTCTGGAACTCACTCCCTGTACCAATCCGCTCGATCAAAGACCTCCAGACATTTAGAAGAAACTCAAAACGTAACTATTCATTGCACACTATGGAAATGCAAATGATAACCCCACCTCTCAAACAGCCTCACAACACACTCAATGACAGCCACCCAAACACACACACCTCACTTACCTCTGCACAATACTCTCTTCACAATCAAACTCAAACATCCCCCTATTTTAAGAAAATATATATATAGTTCGTGGCTTCTGTGAAGAAATCAAAGTTTATGTTACAGTTCAACTACCTGTTAAATACAACATGTAATATGTTCTCCTGTTGAGAATCCTAAATTCACTATGTAAAAAGTTCAATTACCGTTATATGTAACATGTTTGATTATCTGTAAACCGCCCCTGATCTCTGGAAGGAGTGGTGTAGAAGAATCTAATAAATAAATATAATAAATAAAAAAATTCATTGTCAGGGACATGAAAGGTGGATAGGAGTAATGGCATGATGGATGGCCCAGAAGACAGAGCATTTATTGTGGGACACCTGTTACAGTATGCTTGGACTTGGACTTGGACAGGGACAAAGATTCACCTTCCAGCAGGACAATGGCCCAGCACATACTACTAGAGATTCTCTAATTTGACAGATATGAATGCCATGGATTGGTGTAGTCACAGACCACAACTCAGTTCAATTGGTATCTGTGGCATCACTGCAGATGTGCTGTACACCAGCGCATCACAGCAAGATGGAGGGAGTCTGAGCACTTTGGACATGAGGAACGGGTTCACATCCCAGTGTCTGGATGTGCTTGGCTAATAGCGACATTCCCCAGGAGGTTTCAGCCATTATTGCAGCAAAAGGTGGCTTCACAACCTAGTGATAATGGGGGGTGCACACAAAGGCACATTCCTGCCTCATGTGTTATCTGGCCTACCTATTTTCTGTGTATCAATGAAGGATATCTTTCTCCTATACACTTGTTGGCATGTTGTATTCATCACATGGAGTCGACCCTCCACAGCCCATGTTGACTCTGGGTTGTACTGCGACATGTCACATCTAACAAACAGGGGATGGATACTTTTACAATGCACTATACATACATGCTGCCAATGTGCATGACGCTGGTCAATCATCTGAAGGTCCAGAGTCACATGCAGCATGTCAACACGGCATTCTACATTGGTGCATGCAGGGACACAATGGCATGGTATAGTTGTTGGATCAGTTAGGGCCTAGTAGCAGCAATTAAAGTTTAAATTTAACACACAGAAGAGAGCTTTCTGGTTACATTTGGAACCCAGCAGAGAGCTTGTAGTGTACATTTAATAGTCACTCAGGGCCTAGCATCAGAAAAGTACTTTTAGTTTTAAAACACAGAAGAGAGCTTTCTGGTTAAATTTAGTACCCAGCAGAGAGCTTGTAGTTTAAATTTCATAAGACGTTAGAGCCTAGCAGCAGCTAAGAGCTATAATTTAAATCAAATCAGAATTTAGCTTACCTCAGCAGCACAAGACAGGGTACTGTGTAGCAGCCCTCTTTTAATAAGTGTTATTTCCCACCCACCCCTGGGATAATCATAGCTTTATAGGCACTTACACATCTTAAAAGACAGGAGGTGCTTTCAGGTGAAGCTCATTACCCAAATCAGTCATACACTAAGAACCTGAGATTAATTAAGCTTCAGGTGAACAAGGTATATTAAACGTATTAGGTACAGTTTTATTGGTATAAATACCCATAGCAACCCCTAGTAAGTAAGAACTTAAAGATCTAGACACAAACTTAAAACTAAGATGCAGACAGCAGTCCAGCAGCGGGATGGGGGCTTTCCAGTCTTTCGCATTGAGTGTCACATGTATGATTTTCTCCCAGTTGGTGAGAGGTCTTACATGTGCACTAGGTGCAAGGAGCTCTTTGCTCTCAGGGAGCAAGTCCGTTCTCTAGAGGCTAAAGTAGCAGACTTGGAAAACATAAGGCAGACAGAGAGGTACATAGACGAGACCTACAGGGATATAGTCCTGAAGTCCCACCTCCAGTCTGGCAGCACCCCTGTTGCCATGGAGGAGAGAGGTCACGTGACAGGAGAGCATCACCCTGGTGTGGCAGGAAGTGATCCTGTAACTAGGACCTGTCCTCCAGGTGATGTAACACCCTCTCGCACCGAGGAAGTTTCTCCAGGGCCATGTGCCCATGAGGGAAGGGTTAGGACAGCCATTATAGTTGGTGATTCGATCATTAGGCATGTAGATAGCTGGGTGGCTGGTGGATGTGAGGATCGCCTGGTAACATGCCTGCCTGGTGCGAAGGTAGCGGACCTCACGCCACCTAGATAAGGTCTTAGATAGTGCTGGGGAGGAGTCTGCTGTCTTGGTACATGTCGGTACCAATGACATAGGAAAATGTGGTAGGGAGGTTCTGGAGGCAAAATTTAGGCTTTTAGGTAGGAAGTTGAAATCCAGAACTTCCATGGTAGCATTCTCCGAAATGCTTCCTGTTCCACGCGCAGGACCCAAAAGGCAGGTAGAGCTCCGGAGTCTCAATGCGTGGATGAGACAATGGTGCAGAGATGAGGGTTTTGGAATTGTTAGGAACTGGGGAACATACTGGGGAAAGGAGGGGCTCTTCCGAAGGGATGGGCTTCACCTTAACCGGGATGGAACCAGGCTGCTGGCATTAACCTTTAAAAAGGAGATAGAGCAGCTTTTAAACTAGATATTAGGGGAAAGCCGACAGTCGCCCAAGAGCGGATGGTTCGGAAGAATGTATCCTTGAAGGATACTACCAAAAGCAGAGAGGTTCCACAAAAGAGTAAAGTAGCCCAAATGCCCTCAAGTATGGAGCAGACAGAGCTTAAAGATCCCAATTTACCCATGTCTAACAATAGCCAAATTAACATGAATAAAATACATTCTCTAAAATGCTTGTATGCAAATGCTAGAAGTCTAAAGAATAAGATGGGAGAGTTAGAATATATAGCAATAAATGAAAGGTTAGATATGATTGGAATATCAGAGACATGGTGGAAGGAGGACAACCAGTGGGACACTGTTGTACCTGGGTACAAACTATATCATAATGATAGAGCTGATCAAATTGGTGGAGGGGTTGCGCTCTATGTTAGAGAGGGCATTGACTCAGAAAGGATTAAAGTTTTGCAGGAAACAAAATCTGCTGTAGAATCTATATGGATTGAAATTCCATATAAAAGGGGGAAGGCAATGGCAGTGGGGGTGTACTATCGAGCACCTGGCCAGAATGACCAAATGGATGATGAAATGCTCAAAGAAATCAAGGAAGCTAACAAAAGTTACAGCGCAGTAATAATAATGGGTGATTTCAATTACCCTGGTATTGACTGGGTCAGTGTCACGTCAGGACATGCTAGGGAGATAAAGTTCCTAGATGAAATAAATGACTGCTTCTTTGAGCAGCTGGTTCATGAACCGACCAGAGGGGAAGCCATATTAGACCTAGTCCTTAGTGGAACACCAGATCTAGTGCAAGAGATAAGGGTGATGGGGCCACTTGGCAATAGTGATCATAGCATGATCGCCTTTGATTTAATTAGTGGAGGAGGGATAGTAAGGAAATCCACAGTACTACCTTTTAACTTTCGAAAGGGAGACTATGATAAAATGAGGAAAACAGTTAAGAAAAAACTAAAAGGAGCAGTTGCAAAGGTTAAAGACGTACATCAAGCTTGGGTGTTGTTGAAAAATACTATCTTGGAAGCCCAGACCAGCTGTATTCCACGCTTTAAGAAAAGTGGAAGGAAGTCCAAAAAACTGCCAGCATGGTTTAAAGGTGAGGTCAGAGAGGCTGTTGTTGCCAAAAAGCATCTTTCAGGAAATGGAATAAAGAGCCAAACGACGAAACCTGGAAACAGCACAAGCACTGGCAAGTCAAATGCAAGGCATTGATAAGGCAGGCAAAGAGAGAATTTGAGAAGAAGCTTGCTGCGGAAGCAAAAACGCGAAATAAAGACCTTTTCAAGTACATTCGTAGCAAAAAACCTGTGAGAGAGTCAGTTGGTCCATTAGATGATAAAGGGGTTAAAGGAGCACTAAGGGGCGACAAGGCGATAGCGGAGAGACTGAATGAATTCTTTGCTTCGGTCTTTACTGAGGAAGATGTAGGAATGTTACCCATGACTGAAGTGGTATTTAAAGGTGGGGAAGAATTGAAGGAAATATCGATACATCGGGAAGATGTCTTACAACTATTAGATAAACTGAAGAGTAGCAAATCACCTGGGCCGGATGGTATACATCCAAGGGTGTTGAAAGAACTGAAATATGAGATTGCAGACCTGCTATCAGTAATCTGTGAACTATCATTAAAATCATCTCTAATACCTGAAGATTGGAGGATCGCCAATGTAACACCAATTTTTAAAAAGGGTTCCAGGGGTGATCCGGGAAACTACAGACCGGTGAGCCTGACGTCAGTACCGGGAAAAATGGTAGAAACCATCTTAAAGAATAAAATTACTCGGCATGTAGATAGTCAAAACCTAATGGGAGACAGCCAACATGGCTTTAGACAAGGAAGATCTTATCTTACTAATCTGTTATGTTTTTTTGAAGGAGTGAATAAACAGGTGGACAAAGGTGAGTCGGTTGATATTGTGTATCTGGACTTTCAGAAAGCCTTTGATAAGGTCCCTCATCAGAGACTTTTGGCAAAACTAAAGAGTCATGGGATAGGAGGCAGTGTACTATTGTGGATCAGGAACTGGTTAAAAGATAGAAAGCAGAGGGTAGGGCTAAATGGCCAATTTTCCCAATGGAGAAAGGTGAATAGTGGTGTACCCCAGGGATCTGTGCTGGGTCCGCTGCTTTTTGACATATTCATAAATGACCTGGAAAGTGGAATAACGAGTGAGGTTATCAAATTTGCAGATGACACAAAACTATTTAAAGTTGTTAAAACCCAAGAGGATTGTGAAAAATTGCAAGAGGATCTTGATAAATTGGAAGACTGGGCATCAAAATGGCAGATGAAATTTAATGTGGACAAGTGCAAGGTTATGCACCTAGGGAAGAACAACCCAAACTATGGTTACACGATGCAAGGTTCCACATTAGGAACCACCACCCAGGAAAAAGATTTAGGCGTCATTGTGGGTACCTTGTTAAAACCCTTGGCCCAGTGTGCAGCGGCAGCCAAGAGAGCAAATAGAATGCTAGGTATGATAAGGAAAGGAATGGAAAATAAAACAAAAGATATTATAATGCCTCTATATCGTTCCATGGTGAGACCGCACCTTGAATATTGTGTGCAATTCTGGTCGCCGTATCTTAAAAAGGATATAGCGATTTTAGAAAAGGTTCAGAGAAGAGCCACCAAAATGGTAAAGGGGATGGAAGGATACTCTTATGAAGAAAGGCTAAAAAGGTTAGGGCTCTTTAACCTGGAAAAGAGACGGCTGAGGGGAGATATGATAGAAGTCTATAAATTAATGAACGGAGTGGAACGGGTAAACATAGATCGATTGTTTACGTTATCAGAATATAGAAAGACTAGGGGACATGCAATGAAGCTACAGGGTAAACTATTTAAGACTAATAAAAGAAAATATTTTTTCACTCAACGTGTAATCAAACTCTGGAATTTGTTACCGGAGGATGTAGTAAAGGCTGTTAGTGTAGCTGGGTTTAAAAAAGGTTTGGACAAGTTCCTGGAGGAAAGGTCCATAAACCATTATTAAGAAGTGACCGAAGATATCAATGCTTGACCCAGTACAAGCATTGTGGAACTTGTGTCTCTTGGGGAAACTGCTAGGTACATATGACCTAGATTGGCCACTGTTGGAAACAGAATACTGGGCTTGATGGACCTTGGTCTGACCCAGTATTGCATATCTTATGTTCTAGGTCAGAGGTGTACAGTGGTAGGGACACCAGGGATGGGGGAGTGGGGAAGGTGTGTGACCACTTGGTGCCATCTTGCTCTGTTGTAGGGAGGGGATGCATGGAGGAACAGTGCAGCCCTCCAATGGCACTGGCCATGTTGTCAGAAGTATGTGACTGGTCTTGGGGGGGGGGGGGGGGGGTTGCAGCCCAACAGCTTCCATGTTGGTGAGAGGACAGCGGCAGGTGGGACAGGGGAGCAGAGTGCTGCACACAGTACCTAACCTGGGTGGTTAGGTTGGGCACTGTGGGGACCTTGGCAATGTGACAATGTTGTAGTCAGCATGTGGCCATGTGGGAGTGGGGGGCTGTAGGTGGTATGGATTGGGGGTGGTGTATCCAGGGGTGGGGTTGGGGTTGCCATGGCCATGCAGTGTGTCTAAGGGCCCAGGAGATGTGACTGTGCAGATGCACCTACACATTCCTTTTACTACACAAACCCAACACGTAACATGTCACTATCTGTACCAGTCACACCCCACATACCTCTGTTTGACTGCCTGAGTCATGGAATCAGTTACAACAGGCAGATGTACATTCCCTAGCTGTGGCATCCACATGTTACTCAAGCAGACCCGCCACCCTACATCATGGCCTTTGATGTCTGTATATTGGGTGCATCATGTCACAGTGGTGCATGTCAGACCTATGAGACTACAGACACACTGGCGGCACAGATCCTTCTCTCACAGGACACATGTCAGCTCTAGGGCTAACCCTGGGGCCCATCACCATCCACATAACCTCAGCACACATACGGTCAGTGCATCTGTGCCATAGACAGGTCACTCTGTATGGCATGCAGTGTGTAAAGCACCAATATGCTGTAAGTTACAACCATCATGACAATGGGACCACAATATGAACAAGGCACCCATGACATCGTACAGTGGCTGCATGCTACCACTCTCACAGGACCCTGTGGCCAAACACAGATAGTCACCAACTCCATGGGCAGAGATGTCTCAGCAGTACACCTCAACAGATACAGTGCACCACATGTATGGTTTACAGGGAATAGCATACCTGGGGACATTGTTAGATGAAAAGGACAACCTAATCCAACCCATCAACATAATGGCACAGACCACCAAATAAAACCACACCTTATAAAACCTATGCTACTGTCTCTGAGACAATGGTGAATGCTCTGCTACCGAGCCTATGCTTGGTGCACACTCTGGTAGGGCCGCCACTATCCTCCGGGGCCTCACATAACACACCATGCACATCTTACAAATGGCACAGCACACTATTACATGCATCATCATGTGGCCAGACAGGAACAGACACATAACACCCATTCTACAGCAACGCCGCCAGATACTGGTCACACAGTGTCTCAGTTACAGGACAGCAGAGGCCACCTGTGACATAGACAGGCACCTTCACACAACATATCACACTGTTGAACTCCAGATACCAAGATATCCAAAGCAACAGGACACTGATTCACAGGGATCACTGACATTTACCAGGGTATTTGGGAGGGTGGCCCAATCATCTGTAAATGGAGCATATAGCTCCACTCCCCCAGGGATCTGTTGATCACCCCCAGTTGCAGTATGGGACATGGGTGGTGTATTGACATTCTAAATGCAGATCTTGCCACCATGCATTACTGGCTATTACCACAACCCATGTGCAGCCCAGATGCCATACCTCACATGTATCCTGCTACAATGGCATCCAAATACAATAACCCTCTTCACAGATATAATATACATATGTCAGCATTCACACATTGTGACATGACTCATGTTCACCATACCATACCACAGTTCAGGCTAATGTACACAGCTTTATGTACATGGTTCCACCTGCCTAGCACAGATTGATGACCACAATGTTATGTTCTATGACATTCCATCCCATCATGTCTCCTTGGTATTCCTGGCAATCACCCCAGCCAGTACAGATTCAGCAGCCTTCCCCTCAACCCTCACAGACACTATGCATGTGACAGTAGAATGGGCAGTACAGTCACACACATACATATATACATACATACATAGTATATGTGTGCCCATATGGACATCCATATCTGCAGGATATGTTGGGTGTTTGCACAGGACAAGGGATATGGTCAGGAACAAGTTGCTATGGTTTGAGGGGTCCCATGCGTCTGGGGCCCAGCAGGCAGGCTGTGTGCACATGGGATGGGCCCAGGGGACAGCTCTCCTTGGCAGAGCTGTACACTGCAGCAAAGAAGGGGTGGTCCATGGCATTGGGGCTCAGTGATGCTGGACAGTTGTTGGAGGAACGGTGTGTGAGTGTGTGTGTATATGTGACCTGGAGGGTCATATGCAGGCCCCTGTGGACACAATGGTGGGCACCAGGTGCTGGAAGGGAGGGGAGCAGTCAGGGGTATGGGTTCAGGAATGGCTGCATTGCGTGGGTAGCAAGGACCACTCTTTTCACCCATGACAGGTCCACACATGGAGGTGCATCAACACATACCAGCAGTTTGAGCAAATTGCAGGGATACTACATGTGATGGGAGCTATTGATTGCACACATGTTGCCCTGGTTCCCACCCATAGACAGAGAGGCAGTGTATCGCAACCGCAAGCACTACCATTCCCTGAATGTGAAGGTGGATTGTGATGCAAATATGCACATTCTGAATGTGGTTCCCAGGTTTGCAGGGTCCACCCATGACTCCTATATCCTGCATCACTCAGCAATATTCCAACAGTTGAGGATGGACAGTATGAGGACTGTGTCCTGCTGGGTGAGTAGTTTATTTCTTTCTACTATGTGCATAATGTTTATGAGGTACAGGTAGCATGGCCAATGTCACAGATTGGGCAGGGTCACAGTCTGTTTTTGATGCAACTTTTAGGGTAGGATATCTCATGACAAGAAAACACATGGGCTAATGCATTTATTTATTTATTTAAACACTTTTTTTATATCGCGCTTTTTATTATCAGTGCGGTTTACAATTAACAATTTGTGCACAAGACCAGTCAGGTCTGGCTTGTGCTTACATTGAACAGGATCAGTAACTTGGAGCTGAAGCTGGGTGAACTATGCATGAATACTATTTTTATCTCTGACATGCTACACACTGGTGTTTCTGCCATGACATATCAAACCGCAGCCAGAGCATTGATGCCTTTCTATAAATGCATTTCAAATGCACATAGTATTCCCCTGTTTCAGATGTTATTTATTTAATTTATTTATTTATTTGCATTCTCTTATATACCGCGCTATTCTGCATCAGCGCGGTTTACATTGAACAAACTGAAATTACATTGAACAGGGCATTATAACTTGGAGATAACTATTTTACAGGGAACATGGGCTATGGAGGGTTAAGTGGCTTGCCCAAGACCACAAGGAGCACCTGTGGGACTAGAAACCCCAGTCCTTCCGGCCCAAGGTTGCTGTCCTCTAGTGGGATTTGAACCCCCGACCTTCCGGCCTGAAGTACCTTGCCCCAACCACTAGGCCACTCCTCCACTCCTGTCTGTTATTTGGGTTGTGGGATTGCAAAGTCTTGTACCTGTCATTGCCATCTCAGCAGATCACTGTCTCCATACTGATCTGCACATCACTGTTTGTGTTATCAGGATGACATGTGTATGCACTGCCTTTAGACTATTATTTGTGGGACCATTGTTGCCCTTTGGGAATTGATCCGTACTACAGTATACCGTTTCCTGCCCCAACATGTCCATGAGGCCATGTAGTTTGGATCAGTATTCTGAGCCTCTGTTCCATGTGGATGTTATTTGGGCCTCTTCAGGTACCTATCTAAACAAGTGTTGTGGTCGCCATGCAATATTCTCCAATGTGTGCTGGGCAGCAGATCTGAAGGTTGCACCTCTCATATCCTGGATTTCAACATTTCCATCTACTAACCTTTGTGGTATGTCCCTGTTTCCAGCTCTTGGCAATCTCTGTCTGTAAAGGGACTTGCAGAGCTGAAACTCTGATTGACAGGTGTATGCTGTCCTTGATGAGCAATTTGCCTGTGCTTGATTGTACCTGCAGCCCTTTGCCCGACATTTCCCTGTGGTCAGTGAGAGTTGGTCGTTGAGACTCTGGCAGCAATGAGAGAACAACAGCAGATATCATCCAGACAATAGCCATTCTGGAAAGGGGTGTATGGCCTGTCCATTCTTCAGGAGTGCTGTTTGCACAGGGCCCTTTGCCTTGGTGGGACCTGCACTACCAATATCACAAAAATGCAGCTTATCTCCCAGTGGTGCCAGGTTCAGTGGGAGTCACTCAGCCTATGTACAACTGCCAGAATAAATTGCACTCGGTTTTATTCCATCAGGTAGATGTGTTCAACTGTAGGCCACTGTCACGATGGGGTTATGGGCATTTGGTGCCTCCCAGCACTCAGTCCACCTGCGTCCCGCACTAGAACTCAGCTGCTGCATTCCTGAACAACAGCACTGCACCTCAGCAGCTGTACACAAGTGAGCTGTGGCCTGGCAGGCTTCCTTTACAGCCAATATTATCCCTGTTATCCCTGTTAAATGCCCCGTTTATTGTAAGCTCATTGTAGACCTCCTACACTGAGCGATTTTGTTACTTGTGAACGGCACTGATGACAAATAGCACGGTATAGAAAAAACATTAAATAAATAAAATAAAAAAATAAATGTGATATGCACAGTTCTCCTCAAGTAGAGAGGGGGGAGATAGGACTGGAAATGGTCAGTTGGAAGAGGGTTGCAGGATGGGGGTAGTAGGTGGCAATGCTGGGTAGGCCTGGAACATGAAGGGAGCTGAAGTTGGGGGAGGGCTAGAAGGTGTTGGGGCAGGGGGAGCTAACATGCAGAAGGCAAACATTATTTGTTTGGGATGGGGGAGGGATCTATGATTGTCCGAGTATTGGGAGAGTAGGTGAGGATAGTTGATGGTAGGGCAACATCTGAGTGGGAAAAACGGGGATTAAAGGGAGATGTGCAGGAAAGACCAAAGGGGATGGTTCAGTATGTTAAAGCAGATGTAGAGATAGAATGGCAGAAAACTAGATGTGAGAGGAAAGGACAAACGGACAGCAGACAGTGGTGAGCTGGCAGTGGACATGATGACCAGTTCAAATGAACACTCATATGTCAAAACCGTAAAAGGTACAGCATACCTGTTGTCTAAACATTGTTTATCTCCATTTTGTCAGGTTTGATATATGTGCACCGTTCATATCCTTGAATTGTGTTTATTGCCAGAGTGACTTTCTTAATATTGTTCTTATCGCAGTACTGTTGTACATTTCTGATTTTGCTGTTTGGGTAACCAGTTTAATTGTTGCCTACTTGCCTTCCAATTTCTACATTCTGACCCCTTGTTATTTGCTTGCTGATAGACTATGTTTAGCATGTTTAACACAGCTGACGTAGTCTGCTCAGGTAGTTTCTATGACAGTGGCACTTGTTCTCTTTCACCAGTAGGTGATGTGTTGTTGTATTATGAGATGTCCTTCTTTAATAATTGCAGTGATGTGTTTTGGTAGGTAGGGTTTGGTTCTTTATGAGTCCTGGTACTGCTTTATTGATACAGTAGGTTTGAAATGTGTTCAAAATGGGCACAGATTATGGTAGCACCATATGTGCATGGCAGTTGCCACTGGAGTATGACACTGTGGGAATCTGCTAATCTCTCTTTCTCCAGGCACTCTTGAGGAGACATATCTTGTAAATGTTGGCACATGTTACCATTATGCATTACATTTACATATGAACCCCTTATACACAAGAGACCCTGCAATATCTCTTTGCACATGGTCACACACCACCTTTTGGCCTGGATGTGTAAGGTAAACTTTGTGTCTGCCAGCAAACCGTTTGGCCTGTGGTCCACTACACGGTAACTAGTGTGCTTTGTGGGTGATTTCCAGGTTGGTGCAAGCAGAAACATGGACATGTGCACCACATATTGGTCTGGTAATCCTTTATTGTGCCATCTGGAGCCAGCACAATGGCCTTGAGGCACATAAGGGCCACATCCAACCTTTGCACAGTACCCGTTCTCCTCCCAGGAGACCACTGTCTTCCACCAATGTTTGACATATTTTGCAAGAGTTAGTTGAGACAACATGCTGATTTCTCATAGTCATGATAGATGTGTGGTAGGTTCTGATACCATATGTCGTGTGGCCATGATTCTGCACGTTGACCTGTGCAAAGACAGTACAGCGATGTGTTAGGGTGTGACATCCCACACATCACTGAGATAGCAATCCAGATGTGAACATCTCGACATGTTTACACACATGCATCGATGCTGACTAGCTGCCATGGCCAGTTATGTGCAGTATTTCACACCTGCAGTTATGAGGAATGTTTGCACATTTCACATCTGCTGGATTTGTGGGCCTACCTTTACCATGAAAATGTTTACATATGTCATGTGAATATGTTGTTGTTGTTGTTAAGTGCCGTCGAGTCAGAGTCGACTCATGGAGACCCTCTGGATAGCTATCCTAAATTGTGTTCGGTCTTCAGTCAAGCGGCTCATTGTTGACAGACTGGTACCCGTAGCTGCTGTTATTGTATCGATCCATCTCATTGCTGGCCTTCCTCTTTTGCGTTGACCTTCTATCTTGCCAAGCATAATGTCTTTCTCTAATGATCTCTCTCTTTGCATGATGTGTCCAAAGTATGAAAGTCGAAGTCTTGTCATCTGAGCTTCTAAAGAAAGCTTAGGTTTGATCTCCTCTAGTACCGACTGGTTTGTTCTTAGGGCAGTCCATGGTATACACAGTATTCGCCGCCAGCACCATAATTCAAAGGCATCAATTTTCTTTCTGTCTATCTTTTTCACTGTCCAGCTTTCACATCCATATGATGTTATTGAAAATACCATGGCTTGAACAAGTCAAATATTTGTATGGAGAGAGACATCTCTGCTCTTGAGAATCTTATCTAGGTCTTTCATAGCCATTCTGCCAAGAGCAATGCGTCGTCTGATTTCTTGACTGCTTGTTGCTTCTTTATTGATAGTTGATCCAAGTAGGTTAAAGTGTTCACGATTTCAATTTCTTCTCCTTCAACAATGAACCTGTTGATTATGCCAGTTGTCATGATCTTTGTCTTCTTTACATTAAGGTGCAGGCCCATTTTGAGACTATGTTCTTTGATTGTGAGAATCAAATGTTTCAGATCATCTTCACTTTCAGCCAGTAATGTGGTATCATCAGCATAGCGAAGGTTGTTGATGAGTCTTCCACCAATCTTCACACCTCTGTTGTCTTCATACAATCCTGCTTCTCTGATGATTTGTTCTGCATATAAATTAAACAGGTAGGGGGAAAGTATGCAGCCTTGTCTTACACCTTTGCTTATTTTAAACCATTCTGTTTCTCCTTGTTCCGTTCGAACTGTTGCTTCTTGATCAATGTACAGATTGCGCAAGAGAACGATCAGGTGTTCTGGTATACCCATGCTTCCTAATGTGGCCCAGAGTTTCTCATGGTTTACACAGTCAAAAGCCTTGCTATAGTCGATAAAGCACAAATAGATATCCTTTTGGTATTCTTTAGTCTTTTCAAGGATCCATCTCACATCCGCAATGATGTCTCTAGTTCCTCGCCCTTTCCTGAACCCTGCTTGCACTTCAGGTAGTTCTTGTTCCAGGTATGGTTGTAGTCTCTTTTGAATAATTTTCAGTAGAATCTTGCTGGCATGTGGGATCAGAGCGATTGTGCGATAATTTCCACAGTCAGTTGGACCACCTTTCTTTAGTATTGGTATAAACACAGATCTTTTCCAGTCAGTTGGCCATGAAGTTGTCTTCCATATTTCTTGGCAGAGCCTTGTGAGTACGGTAACAGCTGCATCAGATTGCTGCAATACTTCTATGGGAATGCTATCAATGCCTGGTGCTTTGTTCTTTGATAAGGCTTTCAATGCTGCTTCAACTTCTTCTTTCATCACCAATGGTTCCCGATCATAAGGTATAGGTTGAAACGGCTGTTGGTCCACTTGATCTTTATCATATAAAAACTCTGTATATTCCTTCCACCTTTTCTTGATCTTCTCAGCATCATTCAACATAGAACCTTGAGCATCTTGTAACATTCCAATTCGAGGCTGGAACCTTTTCTTTAACTCTCGTAGCTTTAGGAAAGCCGATCTTGCTCTTCCTCTAATAGTTTCTGCTTCTATTTCCTTGCAAGTGTCATTGTAGTACTTTTCCTTGTCCTGTCTTGCTGCACGTTGGAAATCTCTGTTGAGTTCTGCGATTGTCTTTCTTTCTCCTCTGGCTTTAGCTTCTCGGCCTTTCTGGGCAATTTTCAGAGTTTCTTCCGTCATCCATTTTGGCCGTTTTTGCTTTTTCACCTTTTGTAGAGACTTCTCGCTTTCTTCCAACACAACCTTCTTGATGTCATTCAATAACTCTTCCGGAGCTCTGTCATTTGTATCTAAAGCAGCAAATCGATTTTGCAGGCAGTCTTTAAATTCCAGTGGTATATTCTCAAGGTCATATTTTGCTGCATTCATGAGTGGTTTGCTCTTTTTCAACTTTAGCTTGAGTTTGCATACTAGTAGTTGACGATCTGTACCACAGTCAGCTCCAGATTTTGTCTTTGTTGATGTTACAGAGCTTTTCCATCGTTGACTTCCGCATATGTAGTCAATTTGATTTTTATATAATCCATTCGGTGAAGTCTATGTGTACAGTCGCCGCTTGTGTTGCTGGAAGAAGGTGTTTGAGATGAATAGATCATTGGTCTTGCAGAATTCTATCAGTCTTTCTCCAGCTTCATTTCTGTTGCCAAGTCCATATTTTCCAACTACTTTGCCTTCTTCTTTGTTGCCAACGTTTGCGTTCCAGTCACCCATGACTATCAGGATATCCTGTTTGCATGTTCTGTCAATTTCAGCTTGTACTTGTTTATAGAACTCTTCAATTTCATTCTCCTCTGCAGCTGTTGTTGGGGCATATACTTGAATTATAGTTGTGTTGATAGGCAATCCTTGTAGACGAATAGAGATTAAGCGTTCGCTGACTGCATTGTATTTCATTACAGTTCTTGCAAGTTTCTTCTTTATTATAAATGCAACACCATTTCTTCTTTGTCTTTCATTTCCAGCATAGTAGACCATGTGATCATCTGATGCAAAGTGCCCCATGCCAGTCCATTTCAGTTCGCTGACACCCAACAGATCAAGTTGTACACGTTCCATTTCATTCTTGACCACCTCCAACTTCCCTTGGCTCATGCTTCGTACGTTCCATGTTCCAATGTGTAAGACATCTTTACAGCTTCTGACTCTCATTTCATGCGCAGCTACATCAGCAGTCAGACTTCCCGAGGGCTTTGATCCAACCACATCATAAATGCTGGCTTTACTCTGAGAAGTCTTCAGCTCTTCCCCAGTAGCTAGTTGAGTGTCTTCTGACCTGGGGGTCTCATCTTCCAGCACCATAGCACAACTTGTTTTGTTGTAACTATCCATTGGGTTTTCATGGCAAGGTACAGAAGTAGATTGCCGTGCCTTTCTTCCGCGCAGTTTAAGTTTGGTGTTGTTGCCGTTGTCACAAAAATGTGATCCTCCGCCGTCAACACTGTCCCATTCTGCTGCTGCCCAGATGGGTGGTTTGTCTTGGTCTGGCACCTCAGCTGAGACCTGTCCATCTTGGGAGACCCTGCCAGTAGTTAAACTACCGATAGTTTAGCTCTCAGCATCACTGATGCATGCAAGCCCTCACAGCACGACAAGCTGCAAACCAAGTGAATATGTATCAAACTAAAAAAGAGGAATTCGTCCAAAACAACTTACTGGGAATTACTTGTTATGTTTCTAAATGCAGCTAGAGAAGTTTTTCATTGATAATAACACCCAGTTTGATATTTATCATCCTTTATAAGCCATAGTGTGTATGTGAATATGTATGGCATTTTCGCATCAACATGCATTCTGTGCACATCACAGACAGTACCTATATCTTGGACAGGGCCATTGTCATCTGATCACATGAACTGTTTTTAGAAACTGTATCTTTCTGGTAAAACAAGGTGCATGGTGGTTACATGGTACAGATCACTTTTGACCCTTTCAGAACCAATGTGCTATTCTTGACACAGACTCGGTCTTACAGTGGCGTATTTTATGTGGGTGTGTCAATGACATGATGCATATCAGGTTCTTATTCCACCCAGCAGGCAGTTGATCTTGTGATTTCCTTACAAATCACAGAGTGGCAACATGTCTGTAGCTTTCAGCTTTCATGGAGATGTCCAACAGATATCTGCATGTGTTAGGTGAGAGCCAGTTGAGGGATGCAGATGGAACATTCGGTGGTCTCAGACCACTGGCATCACATAGAAACATCATCAGGCAGAATTTTGAGATGTAGTATGGCAATGCTGCAACATCATAAAGATTGTTTTCTGGGTAATCTAGATTGTACATGAATTACCCATGCAGTGATGTGGCAGCACTGGCCACATGCGTAACATTGGCAGGATGTCTCTCATTATTCAGAGAACCTGTGGCCAGGGGACACATGCCATCATAAGCTGCTGTGTATTCATCATGATATTGTATCTGCTAGATGTTCTAACAACATTATTTGTGAGTGTGAAAGGCAAGGGCAGTGTGCAATAGAGATCTTGACATTGTGTGTGCACATAAGTTACTTGGTGACCTGTTACATTTTGTTTCTGAGGTGATGCAGGATATGGGATTTGGGCCTGGTTGCCGACCCCTGTTCATTTTCCACGGTCACCTGCAGAGATGTGGTACAATGAGGCTCATGTCTCCACTCACTTTGTCATCGAGCACACCTTTGGTGTGTTGAAGAGTCACGTGAGGTGTCTGGATAAGACTGTAGCAAAGATAATTCTGGCCTGCTGTATCCTGCACAACAGTTACCTGTGTAAGTTTTTGTTTATTTATTGAACAGGTTTTATATACCGCTTTATCATTTCCATCAAAGTGGTTTACATTGAAATTTAAACTTGGTAATGTACATTAAACAGGGACATTGATAACTTGAATTTTTCTGAGGCAATGGAGGGTTAAGTGACTTACCCAAGGCCACAAGGAATGCTAGTAGGAATCAAACCCTGGCCTCTGGGTTCCCAAGCCAGTGTTCTTAACCATTAGACCACTCCTCCACTCCTTGGCCTTTTGGTGATTTTGGGAAGGCACCTACTCAGGTGTTGGCCCTCTGAGATCCCATGTATCTCCCTAACACACCCATATGCTATGTGGTTGGCATCAGGATGTGTTAGGGGCATTCTGTGGCAGGGCAGGGGCAGATAAGGATTCTTGGTGGGTAGCAACCTTTTTCTATGCAACACATATAGCCATCTGTGCATTAAAGCGCGACATGGATTTTCCTCACTAATCCTTCAGGCACAGGGTCTGAGCAGTTTGCCTGTTAGCTTTTGCCTACCTGGCTAGCTCCTGCACCTTCCAGTTTGTGTGAGGACCCTGATTTTCAATGGCCACAGCATTCAAAACCAGGTTAGATGGATGGTAGTCATGCTATGCACCGACACAACACTTTGCACCACCCAGATGAAAATCGGGCACCAAATATTTCAGCACATAGCACCCATACACAGGCTTGGCAGTCACATCTAACTCTGACATCTGCCCAAGGAACATATATTCCCTGAGCCATAGCAGCATTAGCTTTCATTCACGCTAACATATAGCGGCAACATCTTCTGTGGATACACCCTAGCAGGCCATCAGGAAGCATGCATTGACCTAAACATTCTGTGCCACATCCGAGAAATTCCTGTTCCTGCAACTCACAACATCATTTTTTATCATTGTCTACACACATTCACTACAACTATTTATTTATTTATTACAATTTTTTATATACCTCGTAGGTGCTCCTCGTAGGTGCTCCACGATCAGAGCACATAACCCCAATATTGATGAGCTTACATTGGCTACCCCTACAAGCCAGAACTCTATACAAGACCCTGGTCATGACTTTTAAAGCATCAAAGTGCCCATCTCAATCACCTCTCAGCAATATGATTCATATCACCCCAAATAACAGATCCAGGAGATCTGTTACATTAAACTCCATCGACCTACCAAAAGTCATCACAAAATGTTCTAAATCAACAGCCTCTAGAGCTTTCTCTCTGTTTTCACCCAGAGCCTGGAATGCCCTTCCACCCGAAATCAGAGCTATCTCAAGTCTGATTAAGTTCAGAAAGGCACTGAAGCACTATTTGTTCCTAACATACTACCCCGAAGCTACTCCATCCGAAGCTACTCCATCTGAAAACAGCTCTCATGCAGATCTTTCATATTTGACCCCTGTAGAGAATGGATAATTACGATGATTATTACCTGCTCACTATTGGACATATTTATTCTCACTATATTTAGCATATTTACTCTTTAATTTAATTAACTTCTTATCCACGGCATTAATAATTAACCAAAATATCCATGTATATAGTTGCCATGTATATAGTTATTTATATATAATTACCATGTTTTACCAAGTTTATTTACCTTGTTCATTGTAAAAAACCAATGCTGTTTGTACCATTGTGTTTATATTTGTTCATATGTAAACCGCACTGATTTAAGAGCGCGGTATATAAGAAAAAATAAATAATAAATAAATAAATAAATAAATAATACCGCACTATTCGGCATCAGCGCGGTTTACATTATAACACAATGACCATAACAACAAGCTGTTAGGTTTTACATCGAACAGGGGTACAAACATGGATAACAGGGGTCAACTATATACAACTATATGCATACATGAAATAATTATATGGCAATAAGTAATGATATCATAATAGGAGTAAGGGTTATTTCCTAACTGTGGCAATTCTTCAGAGGGGATGTCTAGGTGGCATTGGTGGTTGGGTAGCATTGGAGGAAAAGATGGAATTTGAGTGCCTTCCTGAACTGCACTAGGTCAGTGATAGCCCTAATGTCAGGGGGTAGGGCATTCCAGCATTTAGGTACATAGAAACTGAACGCCCTGTTTGTGGTTGATATGTTGCACTTCGACGATGCCTTAGGTGTTACTAGTAGGTTTATGGCTATTGCTCTTCTGGCTCTGTTGGGGGGCACTATGTGAACAAGGTCTGTGAGTGAGGCGGAGGAAATACCCTTGATCGCCTTGAAAGCAAGGAGTAGGGTTTTAAAAATGATCCTCCCATGGATAGGTAACCAGTGAAGTTGTTTGAGAATGGGAGTCACGTGGTCACTTCTGGCGGCTCCATGTAGGACCCTTGCTGCAGCATTCATGGCCAGCTGTAATGGGGCCAATGTGGATTGAGGGAGCCCTTGAAAGATGGCGTTTGCAAAGTCGAAGTGAGGCAGAATTAGCGCTTGGTATATGGTCCGGAAGTCATCTTGGTCCAGCAGGGAGCGCAGATGTCTGAGTGTGCGGATTTTAAAATATACAGCTTTGACAATGTTGCTTATGTGGTGTTTCATATCTAGACGTTGGTCCAACGTAACTCCAAGGTACCTTATTGTTTCTTTGGTTAGTAGGTCAGCTTCCTTGACACTGACATGGGATAGAGGAGTAAAGTTGGGGTCTCTGGAGATGAAAAGAACCTCCGTCTTTTTATGTTGAATGCGTAGATTCTGTGATTGAAGCCACGCTGAGACAGCATTGAAACAGTCTATTAGTGGAGCTAGGTCCATTTGGGCTGTGGAGAACGGCATGTATAAAAGAATGTCATCTGCATATATCAAACAGCTCACGTTAAATGATCTTATGATGTTGCAGATGGGCTGCATGTAAATATTGAACAGAAGGGAGGACAACGAGGAGCCTTGAGGTACACCTTGTTTTTGATGGAAGTGTTTTGATTCCTCTGATCCAGACTTCACGTATTGCCATCTTTCTTCCAGATAGGATTCACACCATCCTAGCGCAGTGTTGCAGATGCCCTTCTCTTTCAGCCTTCCAAGGAGAATTTCGTGACTCACCGAATCAAACGCAGCAGCGATGTCTAAAAAGATGAGCACAAAACCTTGGTGGATGTTGTCTATGCCTGTGATAATAACGTTGAATAGGCTAGTAAGAAGGGTCTCGACTCCATGATATTCTCTAAAACCATGTTGGCAGTGATCTAGGGGAGCCGCGGAGTCTATGTGATTTTGAATTTGCCGTTGTACTTCCTTTTCGGTTATCTTGGCTAGGAGGGAATGCTGGCTATTGGCCTATAAGAATCGACCTTTTGCGGGTCAAGCTTGGGGTTTTTTAATAGTGGCCTAATGGATGTCTGCTTGAGTGTTGTGGGGAAATATCCTGTTGTGAAGGAGAGGTTCATTAGGTTTGCTATGAAAGGGCTAAACACATCACGTAATTCCTTGATCCAGAAGCCTGGACATGGGTCAGTCTGTGCTGTGGAGGTGTTGAGGGATGCTATGGTATCTTCTATGCATTTAGTGGAAGGTGTAGAAAACTTGTCAAGTGTGGTTAGGCCCATTGGTTCCTGAAACTGTGTTGTTGACTCCTTTTCGGTTTGAATGATCTTGGATTGCAGGTAGTCAGCGTATTCTTGTGGGTGGATCACACTGTGAGGATCGGGGGATGGTTCCTTCGAGAGGGATTTGACCAAGTTGAAGAGGTCATGTGGTTTATTCAATGATCTCTTTAGGGTGTCGGTGTGATATTGTTTCATTTTGGATGTGATTGCTTCACGATGAATTGAGAGGTGAGATTGGTAGGCGGTCTGATCTTTGATAGAGAGCGATCGGCGCCATCGGCGCTCAAGTTTACGTAGTTGCGTAAGAGAGGATCGTAGCTCAGGAGAGAACCACGGGGCAGAGCTTCTCTTCATCCTTGCTGTGGTGTTGGAGTCTGGGCGTTGTGGGATGGCATTTAAGTTGGAGTTCCATGATGAGATCAGTTCTTCAAGGTCAGGCGTAGTTTTGTTGAGGAGGGATTGTGTCTCCGATATAATGTGTTCCCTGTTAAAAGGGCGAAAGCTTCTTGTAAATGCTTGTGATGTGCTGTTCTGGTTCTTGCTTCTGTGCAGCTGCTCATTGTTGGTAGGTATTTGGATAATAATCAATTTGTGGTCTGACCACGGTACGTCAGTTACTGAAGTTTGTAGATTATGGTTTTGCTCGATGATTGGCTGAGGAGCAAATACCATGTCAAGAACATTCCCCTTTATATGTGTGGGTTCATTGATGATTTGCTTGAGTGCTAGTTCTTCCATGGCACCAAGGAAGGCATTTGCGTGGTTTTGGGGTAATGAAGGGAGATTGAAATCACCCATTATCCAATTAGGTTTATTGGGACTGAGGGTATTGGCAGCAAGGTCAAGAATGGTTGGGAGGTCATCTGGACAAGCCGAGGGTGTTCTGTATAACAGGTTGAGAGAGCAATACTGGTTTGCAATAGAGAGGATGTCTAGAGTGGTTGTGCTGGAGGAGTCTAATATATGGAAGTCAAGGTCTGTTTTGGTGATTATTAGCACCCCACCTCCTTTTTTGTTTTCTCTATGTCTTGTGTGTATGGAGAAATTGGGGGGTAGAAGTTGGTTGAGGATAACGTTGTCCTCCGATGATAACCAGGTTTCAGTAATCATAAGTATTTCTAGGTTGTAGAGTGAGATTGTGTCTAGTACAACAGGCCATTTTTTGCGAATAGAGCGTGCGTTAATGATGGCACATTTCAGTGGTCGGCAGCTCAGAGGTTTTTGCTGAATGGGTGTTTTAGATAACTGGAGTGCTACCTGGATAAGGTGGGAGCGGCGCGTGTGGGTGTCACTTCTTGGGTGGGAGTATGGGGGATCAGACCATCTTTTTCCGTGGCTATTCAGGATAGGGATATTGCTGAGGGACGTGTAGAGGGCCTGGGTGGCTCCAAGCCAGTGAGTGAGGAGGTAAATGCTAAAGAGGGAGGCGAAATGAATGGCCATTTTGCGAGTAGCAAGTAACAGTGAGGCACAATGTGACAACACTAGAATCAATGAGGCACAGTATAATAGTGGAACACAGTATAGTAATGAAATACAGTGGGGAGGAGGAGATATTATGCAGAATTATCGATTAATATGGGGCAGTAGTGAGGTCTGTAGAGGACTCGGCCTCAGGGTAAGTATGACATATCTATGAAATCAATTATATTCCAATCATGTCAGGGAGATACATAATGATATGCTGCAGTACTAGGATGATGCATTAACAAGATAGGATACTAGCAGCAATGAGATATCAGTGATGGGATTGGATTCTATTAGGTTACAATGTATCTTGAGAGATAAAACAGTTACACATTAACAAAGGACTATTAGGTTACAATGTATCTTGAGAGATAAAACAGTTACACATTAACAAAGGACTATGCCAATTAGTACCTTTCTCGTGTGAGCTCAGAGGATTATAACATACTGATTCTAGTAGCTTTTTACTTTGAAGACGTTTGTGGGATCCGTTTTCATTCGGGATCTTTTCAGATGATTTCTTTGTCTCTCTCCTTCTTTTACTCTTCCTACTTCGGGGAGTTGGGGGAGTACTTGAGGCAGTGAGAGAGCAGTGGCACTTTAAGGTCACTGAATGGCGAGATTTGGGACGGGTTCGTTGAATTTGATTGCAGGACTTGAGCCGATGAATGCCTTTAGCCTGGCTTGTGTAGGTTTGCGGCCAGATATCTAGGTGCCTGTGGTGCCTCGCCTAAGGGCCACGCCAAAGGGCCCTCAGGCGCGGGCCCGACAGGCGCGGGCACGCCTGACCGGCGGTGATTTAAACAGCAACGGTGCTGCCCCGATAGGGCAGATCGCTCACGTGGGTGCTGGTGATGGTGCTCCGGCCCGCTCTATCCCCGTCCGGGAGAGCTGCTTGCAGGGGCCGGAGTGCTGCTGGAGAGATCGCTCGCCCGACCGGCGGCGATTTAAACAGCAACGGTGCTGCCCCGATAGGGCAGATCGCTCACGTTTAACTATGTTAAAACGTCAGCCATGATCAATGACCAGTGTGGATATGTAACTTGTGAGCAGCAAGGTTTGGCAAATATGGTATGCATGGTTCAAACCTCCATGACACAACACATGTGTACAAAGGTGCATACCGCTAATGTTCGGATGTGGGAGCAATGTTTGATCCCAGACTCACAGCCATGTGGGTGGTACACCATTTGTCTTTCACCTGGTCATTTCTCAGAGGTAACTATGAGGCTTATATTTCTGCACACATCATACATGAAGAGAACCTTAATTAATGATATCTGACCTGTGATTCACACAGACATCCCTTGCTGGAAATAAACTGTTGCCAGCTAACAGTGTCTGAGGCTTAGATGACAAGTTTTATATATGCTCATATTTAGCTGGACCTCCTATTTCTTGCACAGGATCCGTAGCCCCTGTGACACATGTGGGACTGTCAGCAGCACCCCTGGTGCACACAGCCACCGCATATATGCATGCATTACCTTTACCCATATAATAGACTGTTGAGTCATATGCCAGATATCATAGAGGGGCAGGGGAGCCATCATCTTCATGATTGCTTGCCAACATCATTGCATAGATTTGTTTTTCATGCTGCCTTCATATTGTGTTTGAAACACACACAGCAATAGATGAAATAGTGCTACAACAGGTGTAGGTTGTGGCCACATGTACAGAATGAGGCCTTACAGCCTCAACATGCATTCCATGGCACAATTATCATGAGGTCTACAGCAAGCAGATACACAGCTGATGCAGCAGGGCCCCATAATGGCAAAACAGTTGCATGGGATTGTGTGGCCATGTCCCTGCAGCTCCATTATGGAGCTCAAATCCCAGCCCAGCAATCAACATTGTTATTGCCATACTGCCAGAGCCACAATATGCCATCTCATAGGCAAGGTTCAGCTGCATGTCAGCTCCTGCATCCCTTCCTTCCTTTTTTCCATGCTGTCCACAGATATTACCCCACATCCAGGATAACGTTTGGCATGTTGTAGGTCAAATAACATAGTAACATAGTAATATATGACGGCAGATAAAAAACATATGGTCCATTTAGTCTGCCCAGCAAAGCGGCAAGAGTAGGTGTACTTGCCGTTCTATGCAGGTTACCCCTCCCCATGCCTTTGTTTGGGGCCTACCAAGGAGATAGATGATCTATGACAAATTCAGCAATGGGCATCCAGGTTGATGAGTGACACACAGCCCCCACTTGCACCTCTTGCACACCTACCATCGCACCCCCATCTGTGGCTCTCCATACACCTCCACTGTTGGTTCAGAGTATATATGTGCTGGATTGGCATGGTTAAAAAACAGGCAGGAATGTAGCATAGTGCATGGCACAGATCATCGATGTTGGTGTCTCAAAATGACACACATACAGTCTACACACAGGCTCATGACAATCAGGCCTGCAAACTGTTGGACTGCAATGAGGGACATACAGCGCAATGCATATAATCCAGTTCCTACACCAGATCTGTCTGGAGATGAGCTTTGGACATATCAATGATTGTACATAAGACCTGTGGGCAACATACTTTGAGTCTTTATCTTTATCTTTATTCGTCACTTTATATACCACCCATGCACAAGCACCAGAGTGGTTCACAAAACAAAAAAATTAAATTAAAGACTGCAGAGAAAGAAAACAGAACTCAATCAGTTAGATAGGAAAGAGATAGAATTGAGAAAAGAAACAGGCAGGCAGACCTGAGACAGGGAAGGACTCACTATACGTGAAGCTAGTGGGGGGGGGGGGGGGGGACAGAAGAACATAAGAACATAAGATATGCCATACTGGGTCCATCAAGCCCAGTATCCTGTTTCCAACAGTGGCCAATCTAAGTCATACGTACCTAGCAGTTTCCCCAAAAGACACAGGTTCCACAATGTTGTACTGGGTCAAGCATTGATATCCTTGGTCCCTTCTTAATAATGGTTTATGGACCTTTCCTCCAGGAACTTGTCCAAACCTTTTTTAAACCCAACTACACTAACAGCCTTTACTACATCCTCCGGTAACAAATTCCAAAGTTTGATTACATGTTGAGTGAAAAAATATTTTCTTTTATTAGTCTTAAATAGTTTACCCTTTAGCTTCATTGCATGTCCCCTAGTCTTTCTATATTCTGATAATGTAAACAATCGATCTACGTTTACCCATTCCACTCCGTTCATTAATTTATTGACTTCTATCATATCTCCCCTCAGCCGTCTCTTTTCAAGGTTAAAGAGCCCTAACCATTTTAGCCTTTCTTCATAGGAGTATCCTTCCATCCCCTTTACCATTTTGGTGGCTCTTCTCTGAACCTTTTCTAATAATGTTATATCCTTTTTAAGATACGGCGACCAGAATTGCACACAACATTCAAGGTGCAGTCTCACCATGGAACGGTATAGAGGCATTATAATATCTTTTGTTTTATTTTCCATTCCTTTCCTTATGATACCTAGCATTCTATTTGCTCTCTTGGCTGCCGCTGCACACTGGGCCGAGGGTTTTTACATGTTATCCACAATGATGCCTAAATCTTTTTCCTGGGTGGTGGTTCCTAATGTGGAACCTTGCATTGTGTAACCATAGTTTGGGTTGTTCTTCCCTAGGTGCCTAACTTTGCACTTGTCCACATTAAATTTCATCTGCCATTTTGATGCCCAGTCTTCCAATTTATCAAGATCCTCTTGCAATATTCCACAATCCTCTTGGGTTTTAACAACTTTAAATAGTTTTGTGTCATCTGCAAATTTTCTATTCCACTTTCCAGGTAGTTTATGAATATGTCAAAAAGCTGCGGACCCAGCACAGATCCCTGGTGTATACCACTATTCACCTTTCTCCATTGGGAAAATTGGCCATTTAGCCCTACCCTCTGCTTTCTATCTTTTAACCAGTTCCTGATCCACAATAGTACACTGCCTCCTATCCCATGACTCTTTAGTTTTACCAAAAGTCTATGATGAGGGACCTTGTCAAAGGCTTTCTGAAAGTCCTGATACACAATATCAACCGACTCACCTTTGTCCACCTGTTTATTCACACCTTCAAAAAAACATAACAGATTAGTAAGACAAGATCTTCCTTGTCTAAAGCCATGTTGGCTGTCTCCCATTAGCCATGACTATCTACATGCTGAGTTATTTTATTCTTTATAATGGTTTCTACCATTTTTCCCAGTACTGACGTCAGGCTCACCGGTCTGTAGTTTCCCGGATCACCCCTGGAACCCTTTTTAAAAATTGGTGTTACATCGGCGATCCTCCAGTCTTCAGGTATTAGAGATGACTTAACCCTCCATAGCCCATGTTCCCTGTAAAATAGTTATCTCCAAGTTATAATGCCCTGTTCAATGTAATTTCATTTTGTTCAATGTAAACCGCACTGATGCAGAATAGCGCGGTATATAAGAGAATGTAAATAAATAAATAAATAAGTAAATAAAATAAATGATTTTAATGATAGTTCATAGATTAAATTAGCAGGTCTGCAATCTCATATTTCATTTCCTTCAACACCCTTGGATGTATACCAGCCGGACCAGTTGATTTGCTACTCTTTAGTTTATCTAATAGTTGTAATATATCTTCCCGATGTATCGATATTTCCTTCAATTCTTCCGCACCTTTAAATACCACTTCAGTCATGGGTAAGATCCCTACATCTTCCTCAGTAAAGACCGAAGCGAAGAATTCATTCAGTCTCTCCGCTATCGCCTTGTCGCCTCTTAGTGCCCCTTTAACCTATCTATCATCTAATGGACCAACTGACTCTCTTACAGGTTTTTTGCTATGAATGTACTTGAAAAAGTCTTTATTTCGCATTTTTGCTTCTGCAGCAAGCTTCTTCTCAAATTCTCCCTTTGCCTGCCTTATCAATGCCTTGCATTTGACTTGCCAGTGCTTGTGCTGTTTCCAGGTTTCGTCGTTTGGCTCTTTTTTCCATTTCCTGAAAGATGCTTTTTTGGCAACAACAGCCTCTCTGACCTCAGCTTTAAACCATGTGGCAGTTTTTTGGACTTCCTTCCACTTTTCTTAAAGTGTGGAATGACTTCCGGTCTGGCAATGAGGACTTCCGGTCTGGCAATGAGCTGACCAGACGTGTTCTGACCAGCTCCGGGTAGTTACCCCACGAATCTGCTAAAAATCCGCTCCCACACTGCCGATTGCTTTTGTTATTGCTGTCCCGACAGAACGCCACGGTGAGAGCTTCAAGTTCAGCAGCTCAGGGATTGAGAGAAGCTGGCCAGGAGCGATAACCCGATGGCGACGAAATCCCTCAGGAGAGAGAAGCCACGTGCAACAGAGGCCAAAATGGCCGAAGGGGCACCCACTAGCCCGAAATCTGGAGATGGCCCGGACCTGGTGGCTGAGGTGAGCACGGCGGTAGTGCGGGCACTGGAGGCTCGATTTCAAGACCTCGCAGGGAGCCTGCAGACCCTCAACCAAAACTTCTCCGAATTTGCCGGACGACTGGACCAGGCGGAGACGCGTATAGCTGAGGTCGAGGACACTCAACACTCCCTCACGGCGAAGGTGGCGTCCCTCGAATCTATAATTAAACAGCAGACTGAAAAACTTGACGACTTAGAGAACAGGGGACGCCGCAAAAACTTACGATTTGTGGGGATCCCCGAGTCCGTGGGAGACGGAGCCCTCTTCAACCATCTGCAAACCTGGCTCGACCAGCTTGTTGGAGGTCCCGAGGGAAGCCGGGTGAAATTAGACCGCGTGCACAGGCTGGGACCCCGCAGAGAGCAGGCTCAGCGACCCCGAGCAGTCATCGCCCGGTTCCAGGAATACCGGCAGAAGGAGGAAGTGCTGCGACTGGCTCGCAGCCGCAGAGTACCCCAACAAACGTCTGCTGAACAAATTCTTGTATTCCAAGATTATTCAGTCCTAGTCAGTCAGCAACGGCGTGCCTTTTCTTCGGCCTGTGCACAGCTCTTCGCTAAAGGAATACGCTTCTCGCTGTTGTACCCTGCCCGCTTGCGGGTTGAACACCAGGGCCGTGCCAAACTCCTAGCGACGCCGGCCGAAGCAGCTGCATTCGTGGACTCCCTTAACATCCCCAATCAAGATTCTTCCTGAGGGCCGACGCTCTATATGCATTGGGACTCTAACGCTCAACTAAGTGGACATAGGCTGCCGCGGATCGCTGGTAGCGGCTCGACTGAGGGCCAAGATCCAGAGCTTTGTTAGTTTATTAATTTTTCATTATTTTTACCAGGTGTATACTATTTTCATAATTTCTTTCTTTCTTTAGTCTGCCAGTTCTTAACATGTATGCTGGGTTCATGCCCTTGCCCTGCCCTTTCCTGTGGTTTTTTTTCTTTCTTTTTCCTTTAATATTCTTTTTTATCTAATTTATTTATATTCCGTTGTTTTTTTTGTCTTCCCACTTTTCTCTCGGACTTGGACTTTCTCGGACTGGGCTCCAGAATTTTATTGAACCCTGTGGAATTCTTCCTATGGGCAGCTTAATGTATCTGCACTGAGAGCATGGCTACAAAGCAGCAGTATGTAACCTCAGCAGGGATACTTTGAATCGATGCTGCTGGATTCATAAGGTTATTTTGTTTCAGTTAATGCATGCAATTGTTGACAAATGTATGGGAAGGGTTCACCTGGGGTAGGGCCGGGACCTTTACCATACTGGAGTGAACGTCAGAGTTGGGCTGTTCTCCCCTCCCCCCCCTTCCCCTTCCTCTTCCCTCCCCCCCCTCCGTAAGCTTAGTGACTACACAGGACCAGAAAACTGGGGGATGACGGTCGGCCACAGGCCTGATCATGGGGGTGGGGTCGGGGGGGGGGGGGTGCTTGAGTCCGGACGGGGAGGGAACAGCGTCCACGAGGTTGATCTGAAACTCGCCGACGTCCCTACCGGCTGGTGGGGTCGCAGGGGGAGGAGGGCCACAACTCCAGCCACGTGCCTTACCCAATGTGCATGCGTTTCCTTCGGGGGAGACTGGGGCTTGTACAATTTCGCCTTAGCGACACCTGCCTGGCCGGCGCATGCACCGGGGGAGGTTGGGGTGGGAGAAGGGCGGTCAGCATACCACCGATGGGGGGGTGGGTGGTCCCCTTCCCCCCGAATGTGGGGTGGAGATGGGGCCCGCCCCCGCCCCATGACTGAGCGGGGTCCAGAATGTATTACCGGGAGACCCCCCACGGTACCCTCGATGGTAGGCCATGAGCAGCCCCCCCAGCCCTCTATGGAGTTGGACGCAGCGGGGGGGGGGGAGCAGAGAGATCGGCAGAGGACCGGGTGGAGTCGCCCAGGTTCCTTGCGCGTTGAAAGTGGGTGGGCTGAGGGGAATTTGGTAGAGTCTGGCCGTCAGAGGGAGATCCTCTATATGCATAGGCAATGGTGGGTCTATGGGAGGGGCACCAGGAGGGGGGATCCGGTGGTTTAGGGGTGGGACGGGAGGATCAAGGGAGGGGTTACCCCGAATGTCAGTGGAAGTTGTCCAACCGGGTAAGTGGACTGGTAGGAGTTGGGGGGGACGGGGAGGGGGGGGTGGAGGGGGGGGGAATGGGGAGGAGGGAGAAGGGGGGGAGAGGTGGGGGGGGAGGGGGGGTGAATGGGCTCTTACGGCTAACTATGTGGTTCTGCACCCTCACAAACCCTGAGAGCGGGGGGTCCCAGGCTGGGGGGACCTCTCTGCGGTATGCAAAGTTTGACCTCTGGTGGATCTTTGACACTGCCTCATGCCTTTGAAGATTGTCACTTGGAATGTCTGCGGGCTGGGGAACCCGATTAAACGATATAAGGTGCTGCAAGCCCTTGCACGCCAGAAGTGCGACATCGCCCTCCTACAGGAAACCCACCAGACAGCTGAAGAACACGATAAATTATGCCGTTCATGGGTGGGTCAGGTTTGGGGCTCTCCTGCAACTGGGCGAAAGGGGGGCGTTGCGATCTTGTTCCACAAAAGGGTTCGTTTCTCACTGGCCACCCTTAAAGCGGATGATATGGGTAGATATCTGCTTCTACATGGCTACCTTGAAGGGAAGTTACTGACAATCGGAAACCTCTACGGGCCGAACACACCCACCCCCAATTTTTACTGTGACTTGGCCTCCCAAGTCGAGCAGCTCCCCGATTGCCCCTTGCTTTTGGGGGGTGATTTTAATGGCATCTTGGATGTCGAGTTGGATACCTCGACGGAGGGGGAGAATCGGGATAGGATCCCTGTGACCCGTATGTTACAGCGATTTCGGAGACGGTTAGATTTGGTGGACCCCTGGAGACTGCTTCATCCCCTCGAGAGGGACTACACCCACCAATCCCGGGCGCACGGCTCGAGTGCCCGTATTGATTACATTCTGCTTTCGGGGGGAACCCTTGCCCGGGTGGGAGAGACTCAGATTGGTCCATTAGAAATCTCCGACCACGCATGGGTGTGGTTGGAGCTACACTGGGGAGAACCACAATCTCCTGGGTCTCGGCTCTGGCGCTTCCCACTTGACCTCTATCATGATGCCCAGTTCCGCCACTTCCTTCGCCAGCGCTGGCAAGAATTTTTGAACGATCATCGGTGCCATGAGGGGGACCCAGAATTGGTCTGGGAGACGGCGAAGGTGGTGCTACGTGGCGATATTATTGGCTTTGCAACTCACAAGCGCCGGATGATCACTGACCGGATCATACGCCTGGAAAGGCGGGTGGTGGGCCTGCGCCGTCTCTGCGCTCGAGCTCCACTAGCGGCGAACAAAAAACGGCTCTGGGAAGCTCAGGTGGACTTAAATGAAATAATCCACCAACGGGCCAAGAAATCCCTCCTTTACTATCGATACCAACTGTACTGTCATGGAGACAAAACGGGTAGGTTGCTCGCCCGGTGTCTACGGGGACAAAGGGGCTCCCGCTTGGTGGCGGCCTTGCGAGATGACACGGGCAGACTCCGCAGAGAGAATGAAGAAATTGCACAACTTTTTCAGACCTTTTTTCAATCTCTTTATGAGACCGAGAGTGTACCAGAGGCCGAACTCCGTGATTATATAGAGGGACTTGACCTCCCCCAACTTACTGCGGACCAACGAGAGGCTTTGGAACAACCCCTGACAGCTCAGGAGATCCAATCGGTGATCTCGTCGGCCTGTTGCTACAAGTCGCCTGGCCCGGATGGCTTGGGCGCTGAATTTTACAAGATTTTAGGGGAAGCCGTGAACCCAGTGTTGTTGGCGGTTTTCGACCGACGCACTGAGCGAGGGGCCTTCCGCTGGGGGAATAATCACGCCCATATTGTGTTGATCCCTAAGCCAGGTAAAGATCCCTTAGCGGCCGGCTCCTATCGACCTATATCGTTGCTTAACTTCGACCTGAAATTGTTAGCCAAAGTCTTGGCTACTCGGCTGGCAGATGTCTTGGGCCACCTGGTACACGACTCGCAGGTGGGCTTTGTTAAGGGCCGCTATGCTGTGCGGAATTTGAGGAAAATTTTGGTCTCCATGGAATGGGTGCACTATCGCCAACTACCTTCTTTGTTGGTTAGTTTCGATGCCGAAAAGGCTTTTGACCGGGTGAACTGGGAATATCTGTGGGCTCTTCTGCCAAAATACGGCCTTGGAGCCCACTTCTGTCAGATGGTACGGAGTCTCTATGCTCAGCCGACGGCGGGGGTGGTTTGTAATGGTGTCGCCTCGGAGGCCTTTGACTTAGGGCGAGGGACACGGCAGGGATGTCCTCTTTCCCCCTTGTTGTTCGTCCTTTCCCTTGACCCCTTGATAAGGACTATCGAGGCCTCCAGAGCGATATCCGGAATACAAATCGGGACACAGGAATTCAAGCTCTCTGCCTTTGCCGACGATCTACTGGTTCACCTGCTCTCCCGGAGCGGTCCCTGCGAAGTTTGATGTCGGAATTTGAAAGGTTTGGGAGAGTGGCGGGATTGCGCATCAATAAGGAGAAATCGGAGGCCCTTGACGTGCTGGGCACTCTGCGGGGTGCGTGGACTGGAGAGTTCCCGCTCAAATGGGCGACAGACGAGTTTATATATCTAGGAATTGTCTTGCCCAGCCAACCCGTTCGGTTATATAGTCGGAATCTGGACCGTGCCCTGAGGAGATTGCAAACGCAGCTGCGGGCGTGGGGCTCCCTCCCACTGTCCCTTTCCGGTAAGGTGGCGGCGGTACAGATGGTGGTGCTGCCCCGGCTCCTTTATTGGCTCCAGACTCTGCCAGTATGGTTGCTCCGCAAAGATCTGCGCCGTATTGAGGCCTGCTTCCACTCCTTTCTCTGGAAGGGGGGTAGGGCGCGTATCCCGTGGACCCGGCTGTTGGGAAAGTGGCGTGAAGGGGGGATGGGATTTCCAGACCTGCGGGCCTATGCCTTAGCTTGTCAGGCTCGGCATGTTGCGGATTGGCTTGGTGACACCGCCTTCTTTACGCCCCGGCTCCTTGAAGAATGCTTTGTCGCCCCCCTTACCCTGTTAGGGGTTCTGCATGGAGCAAATCCGGCTCTCCCCCCGTTATTTAGTGCGGAGCGTGCTGATAAACTCGGCAAAACGGACCTGGCAATATCTTAATGTGCAGTGGGGTGAACCCTGGCAGACCTCTAGCTGGTTGCCACTGCGAGGGAACTTGTCATTTACTCCGGGCTCGGAATCGGTGCTTTTCCACGACTGGGACGGCCGTGGGTTGAAGCTCCTTGGACACCTGGTGGAGCCCTCGGGAGAATGCAAATCCTTCAGGACGCTGAGCCGGGAATATGATCTGTCCCCACGACATGGTTATGCTTATATCCAAGTGGCCCACTATATATCCTCTCTGCCGCGTGCGGCACTGCGCAGTGAGAGGGCTGAGCAGATACTGGACTTCTTTGGACTGGGGGGCGATACCCCGGTATCGATATCTGCCTTTAAAGTTCGTGTGGCCAACCTCATTCCAGCCCCGGACTATCGGGAGGTGGAGACGGCATGGGAGGGAGAACTGGCTTGCGAGGTGCCCCCGGGTACGGTGCGTGCAGCGCTGCGCCGCATAGTCAACCTAGCGCAGGGGATGCGCTGGAGAGAAGTGCAATTTAAATGTATTACTAGAGTCCATTTCTCTCCGAGGCGGGCACTACGGAGCCGACTAACTACAGATGGCCGATGCCCTCGCTGCTCGGAACCCTTGGCGACCCTCCTGCACATGTGGTGGGACTGTCCGTCTTTGCAACCCTATTGGGTTAAAATCTGCTCCTTTCTGGGGGGTCTCCTTCAGCAGAGACTCCGGTGGTCGGGCCCCCTGGTAGTGTTGGACTGCATACCCCCTCCTTGCCCAGTGAAGAAGGGGGAACGGTTGTTGATTCGTAAGGCTTGTCTGGTGGGGAAGGCGCCGATACTTCGGCTCTGGAGGGACCCCCAGCCCCCTACCTTTGGGGAGTGGAGAAACAGCTTCCACCAACTGATGCAAATGGAACATCATTGGGCGCGAGGCAGTGTCAAAAGATGGTCAGCCTTTATGGCGGTTTGGGAGCCCTACATTCTACAACTGGGGGCCCGAAGTCGGAATGAGATCCTACAGGGAGGAACCTGAGGACTCAACCCGAATAAGGCAATGAGGAGAGACTGGGAGGGGTGCGGTACCGCTGGCTGTATCAGGGGGGGGAGGGGGAGATAGGCGGGTGGGGGGTGGGAGAGGGGGGAGGCTGGGAGCATGCTGGGGGGGGGGGGAAATGTTAAAAGCCACCCCTTATTCTTTGTGTTGTATTGCCCGGGGGGGGGGGGGGATCAGAGTTCACCCCGCCCCCCCCCCGGGGTTATCTGCATATATGAGCTGTACTGTACTGTTTGTGGTGGAATATAAATAAACTATTTAAAAAAAAAAGTGTGGAATACAGCTGGTCTGGGCTTCCAAGATAGTATTTTTCAGCAACACCCAAGCTTGATGTTAGTCTTTAACCTTTGCAACTGCTCCTTTTAGCAGGATGGGGAGGATGGTGGAGTCAGATCAAAGTCAGCGCAGAAGAGATGGGTCTTTAGGCCAGCCTTGAATCTGACAAAGGAGAGCTCGAGACCGAGGGTGAATGGGAGCAAGTTCCAGATCCTGGGACCAAGGAAGAAAAAAGCAGAAGAACGGTTGGGCATGGGAGGGGGAGGGAAGGACATGTGGTTGGTGTGAATGGATCTGAGTGAACGTTGGGGGGTGTGGCGACAGACCAGATTGGAAAGGTATTGGGGGACACTGGTGTGGATGGCTTTGTGAACAAAGGTGAATATTTTGTACTGAATTCTGTAGGACACGGGAAGCCAATGGAGGCGGATAAGGAGGAGGTGATGTGATCGGAGTGGGTAGCATGTGTAATGATCTGAGCTGCTGTATTTTGAACAAGCTGAAGCCTGTGCAATTGGTACTGGGGGAGCCTGGCAAGTGAGACGTTACAATAATCCAGACAAGACATGACAAGGGAGAGGAGCAGAGTGCTCAGGGAGGAAACTGGGAGGAAAGGATGGACAGCACGGATTTGCCTTAGGGAGTGGAATGAACGCTGAATAATGGAAGAGATATGATCCTGAAATGACAAAGCGGAGTCCAGATTGACACTAAGGTAGCGCAGGGAGGAAACAACAGGAACGGAGGAGGAGGAGAGCAGGGGGTGATAGAGTGGATAGGACTGCCAAAGGTAAACCAAATGGCCATGGTTTTGGAAAGATTGATGTGGAGGTAGTTAGGGGACATCCAAGTGCTAATGGAGGAAAGACAGAAGTTGAGGGGGGTAAGGTCAGGGTTGGCAGGGTCAGTGTGGTGAAGGAGGATGACATCTTCTGCATAGTAATATGTGGAAATACCAAATTGCTGCATTAGGAGGGTAAGAGGGGCCAGAAAGACATTAAACAGGAGGGGAGCCAGGACAGAGCCCTGAGGGACACCACAAGTGAGCGTGTGTGCAGGCGAGGAGAAGGAGCCAGAGAGGACTGAGAAAGATCTGTTAACCAGGAAAGAGTGGAACCAAAGGAGAGCAGAACCCGAGATCTCAACATTGTGAAGGTTGGTGAGGAGGGTGTGATGGTCTACGAGATCAAAGGCAGCAGACATGTCAAGGGAAACTGTAATGGAAATAGAACCGTGATCATGAGCAGAATGTAGTTCGTTCAGGAGAGCAAGAAGGATAGATTCCTTCCCATAGCTGCACTACACACCAGCACATCAACTGCATTCCTAACAGAGGCTATACATTTCAAACATAGATAAGAATTTGTGTTTTTTTAAAATTGCTAGCTCTCTGACTGGGAGCTCTTAAAAGGGTTTTGGTACATTTTTAAAATAAAGTTACATTCTTTTTTGTGCCGTACTTTTAAAGGAGAAATATTTTCTTTGGTGGGGTAGGTTTTAAACTCTGCTTTAGTAACTTTCTCAGCTCTTTGAGGCTACTGACACCTAATCAGGTGTTAGTTCCCTCCTTACGCCCCCCCCCCAAACTTCCACCCATCTCTAATGAGCAGTCTTGCTTTATAGGACACCTCCCCAATTAACAGAAAACAGGGAATTGGAACAGCACAGTTTGAATATAATTAAAGAGATTTAACTGCTTTTTCTCTGTAAAGACAGCTGGGAGACCAGTTGGTACTCTGGTAGATCTCTCTCTTTTGCTTTAACAGATACCTAAGCTCCAAGAACAGAACAATGGCTGGGAAAAATCATATCGCTAAAGCTGTTGCCCCCGTTACAACTTCTGCCTCTGTCCAGACAGAGGTTCCAATGACAGTTGAAGGTCTGGTTTCATGTGCTGAAGCTCTCAGAAACAAGTGGAGGAACTCAGAGAGGAGGTGGCGAGGCTGAGGAGCATTCAAGACAATGAGAAGTACATTGATGAGATGCTTCTTGCAACAACAAAGCTCTCCAGCAGAGGAGAAGATTGGTGCCTTCAGAATGAAGAAGGTTGGACACAAGTCACCAGGGCCTGCAGAGTCACCAATCCAACTTCTCCAGCCCTTGAATTGAAGAACCATTATGCAGCCCTGGAAGTAGAGGAGGCGAAAGCATCCCTTGAAAGGGAAGAACCAGAGGTCAAGTACCCCAAATTTGCAGAATCAGGGACCACAAGAAAGCGAAGGGTAGTGGTGGTTGGTGACTCCCTTCTGAGGGATACTGAGGCATCCATCTGCCGACCAGACTTGATGTCCAGAGAGGTATGCTGTCTGCCAGGTGTCAAAATCCAAGATGTTACAGAGAGTTTGCCGAGACAAATCAAGCCCACTGACCTAGTACCTAATGTTGCTAATCCATGTTGGAACAAATGATACTGCCATGTATCCCTCTGAGCGTATCAAAAGTGACTTCATGGCTCTGGGACAGAGGGTGAAGCACATAGGTGCACAGATGGTGTTCTCTTCAATCCTCCCTCTTGAGGGTAAAGGCCAAAGCAGAGATGCTCGCATCCTGGAGATGAATGCACGGCTGCATGGATGGTGTCATTGACAGCGTTTTGGTTTTCTGGTCCGTGGGATGCTGTTCCAAGGATTGCAGAGCAGAGATGGCATCCATCTGTCCAATAAAGGTGGACACATATTCAGTAGTAGACTGGCTAATCTACTGAAGAGGGCTTTAAACTAGATTTGTTGGGGATGGGTGAAGAAAGCCCCCAGGTAAGTGAAAGCCCCCAGGTAAGTGAAACATTAAATACCTTTATGGAAATGGGTAAAAGGGATAACATATGGAAAGCAGTGTGTATAAATGCCCGTAGCATGGGAAATAAGATCCCTGATGTGCTTTGGTAGGAGTGGCTGACTTGGATTTAGTGGCAGTTACAGAAACATGGTTCACAGAAAACCATGACTGGGATGTAACTATAGCAGGCTATACTTTATTCAGAAAGGACAGGGTAGGAAGAAGGAGAGGAGGAGTGGCACCATATGCAAAATAATATTAAAGCTTTGGAATTACAGAGCTTAAAAGGGAGAGAGGAAGCACTGTGGGTTAAACTAGAAAGAGGGAAAGAGAAATCTATTTGCATTGGCGTGATATACAGACCTCCCTCACAAGAGGAAGAGGTGGACAGGGAGTTAATTGAAGACATATGCACTATTGCTAGGAAAGGGGAAGTGCTACTGATAGGGGATTTCAATATGCCAGATATTGATTGGCACATTCCTGCTGCAGTATCATCTAGAAGTAAGGAGATCATGGATTCTTTGCACAGAGAACTATTCAGGCAATTGGTAACAGACCCCACACGTGAAGGGGCCATAGTGGACTTGGTGCTTACCAATGGTGAAAGTGTTTCAGATGTTATAGTGGGAGATCGTTTTGCATCCAGTGATCAACAGATGGTGTGGTTCAGTATTAGGACTAGGGCTGTTAGAATCCATTCAAAAGTGAGGATCTTAGACTTTAGGAAAACTAACTTTGTCAAGATAGGCCAATACCTCAGGGAGTTGTTAACGGGATGGGAACATCTGGGGGATGTAGAAAAACAATGGGCAAAACTGAAGGGGGATATCTTAAAGGTAACCAACCTTTTTGTTAAAATGGTAAATAAAGGTAAAAGGAAAAGGAGACCGCTATGGCTTTCGAAAGAAGTAGCTGAAAAGGTGAAGAAAAAGAGGGAGGCCTTCATGAAATACAAGAGATCACAGAGAGAGGAAGACAGGCATCTATATTTGGAAAAACATAGGGGTATGTTTACTAAGGCATGGTAATGTTACTGGCGTTAAGTGCAGCGATAATGTTACCAATGTCATATAAGGCAGTGGGCAGGCAGGCGGAGTTCCGGCTTAAAGGTAGCAATGTCCCGTTAACGTGCGGTAAAGGGCGCCTTGGCCATTTAATGGGACAGTGTTAAGCTGACAAACAGGGCATGTTAAGACTGACAAGGTACCCTAAGGGCTTTAAGGCGCCCTAACTTAAGGCACCTTAATGTAAGGCGCCTTAATTCAAGGCGCCCTAAGGGCTTTAAGGTGTCTTAGCCCAAAGCACCTTAGGTTAGGGCACCTTAAAGCCCTTAGGGCGCCCTGAATTAAGGCCTCTTAACCTAAGGCGCCTTGGGCTAAGACACCTTAATGCAAGGCACCCTAAGGGCTTTAAAGTGCATTAAGTTAAGGCACCCTATAAGGCACCTTATAAGGATTATCCACCTTACTGGATTCTAGGCGACTTCAACCTGCCTACTCTGCAAGAATCTCAAGCCACTGCTTTCCTAGAAGCATTACACGAGCTGGGTTACTCTCAGCTAGTCGATAGACCCACTCACGTCAAGGGAAACAAACTGGACCTGATCTTTGCCCCACAGACAGACACGGAACCCACCCAACCAATGCTACCAACCATAACTCCTGTGCCATGGTCTGACCATAGTCTGCTCAAATTCCAGATATCTATTAACACCTACAACCGAAATTCCAACAAGACCAACGCTGCCCACGAAACATCGTTGAAGCACTTCCGCCCCTTTGACAAAGAAGAAATTCGAGAGAAGATCCTCCCACTCCTCAACAATGCAGCACACGACCTAGATGCTTTGGTATCCACCTGGGACGATAGCCTCAAGTCTATCGCATGCATACCAGCCACACACAAAAAAACAAAGAATCGAGAGCACGCACCATGGTATACTAAAGAGCTCCGAGCATCACTCCTGGACCTGTGCAAGCTCGAGAGAAGATGGCGTCGGGCACGCTCCACTGAAGCACAAAGTGCTTACAACGCTCACCTAAGAGTACACCGAGATGAATTAACGAAGAAGCGGAAACAATATCATTCAGACATCTTGAAGCGGTCATTAAACAAGCCTCACGACCTGTTCAATATAGTGAAATCTCTTATAAGAGAACCTCCTGCAGACCAATCACATATGCCACAGCCCCAGGCATACTCCAACTACCTACAATCAAAAATGATCCAGACTGGTGCAACCTCAAGCCCCGCAGACAACACCCTACAGCATAATTTGTCCCAACCATCGCCACTATCCAAATTTGACAAAATATCACGCAGAGAGATTGAAGACACTATCGCTGCAATCAACCCCACCACCGCGCCCAATGACCCATACCCAGCTCTATGGATAAAGGAGTTACGCTGCGACTTAAGCCAATATCTGAACGAATTAGTAAACGAATCCCTCACAACTGAATCATTCCCACAGAGTCTGAAACAAACTTCAATCAGACCACTGCTGAAGAATAACAGGCTGGACCCAACGAAAGTCGAATCATACAGACCAATTTCAAGTATTCCCATGCTCGCCAAAGTAATCGAAAAGTTAGTACAGAGCCAAATTCAACAGCATATTGACACTGAAGCCCCACTGGATCCATCCCAACATGGGTTCAGAGAAGCACACGGGGTGGAAACCCTCCTCAACACCCTGTTTGACAACCTAGTCTCTGGAACCGACAAAATTCACCAAGGATTCGCCCTCATCTTCCTCGACATTGCAGCGGCCTTCGACTCGGTGAGCCACGAGATCCTCCTACAACGCCTCAGCGAGAAAGGAATACAAGGAACTGCTCTAGACTGGTGCAAGTCATACTTGACTAATAGATGGCAACATGTAAGGTCTGGCTCCACGACCTCAGAATCGTTTTTGCAAAACCAGGGTGTGCCACAGGGTTTGTCACTATCTGCATTGATGTTTAACATCTACATGCAGCCCATATGCACCCTAGTTCGCTCATTCAAGGTCAACTGTCTGGCCTACGCAGACGATATCCTGCTATACATCCCAATCAGGACCGACCAACCAGATTTCTCCCCTCTAAGAAGATGTTTTGAGGCAGTAGCAGACTGGTTCAACACGCAAAATTTGCGAATCAACTACAGCAAAACAGATGTTCTTTTCATCTCAAGGAACCAGAACTTCACCCCTCCACCCTCTTTAAAAATCGGCAACACAGAGCTGAAAACTAAGCCCACAATCCGCTACCTTGGCGTTACACTGGACCAACAGCTGGACTTGAAAACCCACATAAGAAACACCGTAAAAACAGTATACCTGAAAATAAGGACCTTAAAACACCTACGACCACTACTCGACTTCAGCGACTATCGATCAATCTATCAAGCATTAATATTACCACATTTCGACTACGCCAACGTAATTCTACATGGTCTCCCTCAAGCAACATTAGCACCGCTCCAGCTCGCAATGAACACTGCCGCGAGAGTACTAACAGGAGCCTCACGGAGAGAGCATATAACGCCAATCTTGATGAACCTCCACTGGTTACCTGTTCAAGCAAGAACCCTCTACAAAGTACTAACCCTGACCTTCAAAGCCTTAAACACCCCGACCCCCACAGCTATCAGCAAGATGTTACACAACGTACCACATAACAGAAACAGAAGACCTACGATGCAAAACACCCTAGAGGTCCCAAAAGCAATGACGAAATGTACAAAAGCAACAACGAATAGGGCCTTTACGACTTACGCACCTAGAGCATGGCATGCCCTCCCCACTTATATTCGAAACATCACCAACCTAAGCCACTTCAGGAAGGCATTAAAGCATCACCTGTTCACTACATACTACCCCGAACCCAGCCTTAGTAAACATGCATGGTGCCCCTCAGACAATCACCCACTGCACCTAACTAATCAGACCCAGCATGAAAAAGGATAATCAGCTCTGTCTCCCAACAGTACTCCCTGAAACAGAATTTAGACACCCAATGTAAATAAGATGTAGATAGTAGGTACCAGTGTAAATACAATGTAGATAGTTTCCCAGTTATTTCCAAGTTGATCTCCCCGTTCATTGTAAATACAACTCAGAGTGCCTGTGTTGTATAGTTGATGTTGAATGTAAACCGCACTGATCTAGAATAGCGCGGTATAGAAGAAATGTTAAATAAATAAATGTTAAATAAATAAATAAGGCACCTTAGGTTAAGGCACCCTATAAGGCACCTTATAAGGTACCTTAGGTTAAGGCACCCTATAAGGCACCTTAGGTTAAGGTTCCCTAAGGACGTTAAGGTGCCTTAAAGTAAGGTGCCCTAAGGGCAGTAAGGTGCTTCAAGTTGACAAGCATGAACTGTAAGGTATATAAATAGCTGTAACCTTAACACAGGATAGAGCACCAAAGAAAGGCAATGAACAAGTGATGGACGGAAGGAGAGGTGGGAGCTGATGGACCTGCCATATCTGCGGGCATCCTATGTGGCAGCCGGTAAAGTGGACAAACATGTTGAAGGAAACTGTACCGATGCACATGTTGGCAATGTAAAGTGCTGCAATGACATTGGGTGGCAGCAGATGGGAATATGTGTCCCCCAGTGGAGGCAGAGGTGGCAGGATATTTGCAATGATAGGAGGACAGAGGAGTAGTGGTGCCATGCAGATCAGGCACAGGCGAGGCAAGCACGAAGAGCCGCAATGCAGAAAAGGTTACCAGTGCAGGACATGGGATAGCAGCCTGCACAAGAAGACAGAACTCTACACAGCTGACAGAGGCAGATAGATGAACTGACGGATGGTTGGCAATTGAGGTGAGGATGTTATGGGCTGGCAGCACAGATCTGCAGAGATGTGACTATGATAGGCATGAAAATCATTTGAGTAGGATAGGCAGAAAAAATGAGACAAAAGAGGAATTGAACCCATGACCTTTGTCTAGGGAGTCATTGTACTAACCAGTAGGCTACACCTCCATAGCTTGTTGCACAGCAATGGCTGGAAACAGAAAGATTGCAGGTCACCGCTCAAAATGTCTGCTGTGTGTGCCAGGATAGGTTACCTCACCAGTACCCATGATGCAATGCACATGCAGGACAGCAGTGTACAGTTGATCATCAAATGGAGAATGCACCTCTCCAGCACCTCAGCTTGGTATGAAGAACTGACAGTGTGTGATACTGGCACAGAGCAGCTACAGACCATGCCACTGCGCAGGTTCTGTGTTCACCCTGAGGGTGAGGTTGGGCGCACAGCATCAGGTCCGCAGTACCTGTGGTGCTAGATGTAGAGTCTGCTGTAGATCCCCATTACTATCTGTGTGTGGCAAGTGTTCCCTGCAGTGGACCCTAGAGTCACTCTGTGTCCATCTGTATGCCCCATTTACAGTGCATCCAGCTCTGGTGGATTGTTATCCACCCAGAATAATGCATTCCCACTGTAACAATGCGGCTGCCATAGCCACCTATTATCAGGGCAGAGGGGTGTCTAGACTTGCATAAGATTCATATAGCAATGCCTAATATACCACCCTCTCAGGGTCAAAGTGGTTTGCAATATATGTCCCTTGCCCACAATAAACATTTTTGTAATTGAGGCAGTGGAGGGACCAGCAACCCCAACCCAAAGGCTATTGGCCCGGGGGGTGGGGGGGGGGGGGCGGCCAGGTCTGTACCTGCTACTAGAGCACTGGCAGCCCAGCAATAGCAATGGAAAACCTTAGCTGCCCCCTACCCAGGTCTGACATTCACCAGCAGCAGGCAGACTATACCTGCTGCATCCCACCAGGTGTTGCAGCCATGCACATACTAACTGCAAACAGTCTGCTAGCCAGTCCATATTGCATGTTCACAGAGGAACTATGTGCACCCAGAGCTGGTCTAGACAGCACAGGTACCCAGCAGGTGCCTCAGTGATTGGGTACCAGAACAGGGAGCACACAGATATCATTAGAGACAGGTGCTTTAGAGCACTATGTGGGAACATAGCCATGCCATGGTCACTGCTCAGTCAGAGTGAGAGTGTCCTCCCAGTAGGACATGCTGTGGCTACCTTCTCCATGCACAAGGTGGTTGGGCACTACGATGTCCCAGCTATTGCCCTACCCCCGATGCAGACGCATCCTGCCCAATCCGTCCTGTCTAGTCCATACCCACAATACCTTGCTCCTCAGTATGCACATTTGCAGACTTATGCTGGGAACAGTGGACCCGGTGAGGTGTAGGACGCCACAAAACAATGGATAGACATATACACACACACACTCCTATTGCAGAATTGTGCAAAGATAGGGGTGGATGGCAACCCTGCCCACCACACTGGTCCCGATCATAGTGCAGGCATTGCTAAGGTGTGCAGGAGCTAGTAGTAGTGCTCTGGTGAGAACTGCTGCTCTGTGCTGGGGCCAACAGCCTGACTCTACATGAAGCTTGTCAAACCTTCACTCACTCCCCAGCCTTGTGAGCTAAGGAGGGATAGGCCTTGTGTAGTTGTGGGGGCCAAATGAATATACGGTGACAAGAAAATTTATTTGTCTTCAAGGATTTTTATTTCCCCGCTCCGTGAGAGAGACAGGAACAGAAAAGATCAGTAAATCAGGAATCATGCAAACAGAGGCTTACAGTATTGTGCTTCAACAAAACTTCTCATATGGAAAAACACATTGCTTCATGTGTTTTCTCCGTGCAATATATACAGGTGCTCAGGTAAGAAGTGTATTTGTTCTCTTTAGCAATTATATCACAGTCCAGCATACATTCAATGTTAGGATATGCTTTCCTTTCAATTGCACTAAACAATACTTCTTGTCAGGTACCTTTTTTTTAGCAATTCTGGATTAGCATAACCAGAATAAAAGTCAGGTATAATCATTCAAGCTTTTGTCGCGTCGGTTCTCTCTATTAATCCTACAGAGCAATCCATCAGTTGATTGATGTCAATCAAGGGAACTTGGGCTTGGGGAATACTCTTGCCTTCAGGATTATTCACTGCTTGAAGAATAGCTTGTTGTGAAATGACTCTTTCATTCAAGAGTTGTCTAAGGTCACTTAAGAGTTGTTCTGCTTGTTTCCTAGCAGGACTCAACGGTAAAGCTTCTCCTTGTTTAAACAGCTGATTATCTGCATCTGGTGAGCAAACACGGCTTTCCCTATTCAGACAGTCTATGCCCGAGGTAGAGATTCCCTTCCCCCACTTCTCTCTGTTAATGAATGGGGGAATCTCACGTTCGTTTGCAGCAGCTCTATTTCTAAGGAAGGCTTCAAAAGTAAGACTTTCTACATCAGGATAACCTGGTCTCTTTGTAAACAGCTGGGCTGTATTTCTTTCCTCAGCTTGTTTGTTAAGAACAGGTATTACTGGCTGAGTAAAACTTGGCTTGCATGGAGAGTTTCCAGGGTAAAACAAACTTCCTTTATATCCCCTGAAACTATCCTCTCCACTATAAACAGGAGTCTCTCTTCCTGGCATATAACACTTATCAGAAGGATTAAAAATAGCAGGTACCTTCAAATGAGACTGCTCAGGAACTGTCTTGCCCGCATGCTTTTCTCTCCAGGGATAAAAACTGCTTTTCAACAATGTGTGCTTTTCTCCTCGTGTTGGATTAGCTTCCCTTCTGTTGCAGCTGGGCACAGCTTCTGTAGCCAGGTCAAAGGGTTCTGCAGTCTGTGGAACTTCCTGCCTTCCCAATACCTCTTGCTTTCTCTCCTGTGGATTTAAAGCAAACTCTCTCCTCAATCCACTAGCAGTGCTTACTCCTTCATTCCTTCGTGACAGCCTCTGGCTTGGTCCTGTTCCTCCATTCGTTCTAGTCCTTCTGCTCCTCTCTCTTGAGTGTCCCCTCTCTCTGTTTAAGAAGGATCCCTTACTCTGGGATGCCCGCCTCCTCCTAGGGCGTGCCCAATCCATAGCTCCGCTTCTCTCCTCCTCTGAGGTGAACTGATTGGCTGCCTGAAGGCTATGCTGAGAGTGGGAATTTCTTCTTTTCCCTGCAATACTGGACTCTACCAGGGGGTCAGTATCGGTCTCCATGGCCTCCGCGCCTGGCGCTGCATCACAAGCTTTGGATAGCAGAGTCTGTGTGTGGGTGTTTGCACCCACATGTTGATGTTATATATCTGCAATGTTGGGTAAAATGTAGGGGCATACTCTGCAACATCCACAGCTGGGATCTGAACCTGTGACTCTCTGCTTCACAACACACTGGCTATGCGTTGTCACAAGCACAACGCCCAAAGCCACTTGCCTTTAGTGGTCAAGGGGCGTGGTGGTTGAGGATTCCTTCTTCTATCAGCTCTTAGCAGTCTATTTCTTTGTGTTGGCTTCTGGGAAGTGTAGTACTGCTAAAATATGTTGGTGCTTTAAGTAGAAGGTTTGTAGTTGAGGTAACCGAGGGTAAGGCTTGTAACAGAAAGTTTATTTCCATAGCACAAAACATAGCAGGTTCAAGGTATCATTTACAGGATTATAACTGTAGGATTACAGTTATAATCCTGTAAATGATACAGCAAATAATGGCAAACAAACCAAAAGAACTCAGAAATGGCTTCTTAAAGTCCTCTTACTTGCAGAAGTATTACCTTTAGAAACTAGGCTGCCACTTTCCTTTTTTTAGTCCTTGTTAAACAGAGCATAAAGAAAAATTCAAGCTTAATTCTTCTACAGCAGTTTGGTTTCTGCCAGCCTCAAAAACCTCTCTAGGCTGTGTTTCTACCTGAAACCAAACTTAGAACAAAACAAACATTTCAAGCTGTTATCAAAACTCTTAGCAGGTTTTTCATATAGGAGAGGAGCAAGCAAAAACTCTTATAGCAGCTAACTTGGCTTTTCTTGCTGTTGCACAGTTCAAATACAGGTGATAAACAAGTATGAATCAGAGCTTCCAGATCAGGCTTACGTTGCAGTAAATTTCCCTTTTAAAACATACAGGAATTTACTTCCACACTGCTTGTGCTGTATGGTTAACTTACAAGGAGAATTACTTCTTTCAGGGCTAGCTTTCCTCAAGACCTCCTGTCTAGAGCTTGGCATAGAGAGCAATCCATGTTCCCTTTAAAAATAGTTATCTCCAAGTTATAATGCCCTGTTCAATGTAATTTCAGTTTGTTCAATGTAAACCGCACTGATGCAGAATAGCGCGGTATATAAGAGAATGTAAATAAATAAATAAAATAGATAAAACAATCTTCTTCCCCCAACTCTGACACTGGTTCTCCCATTCTCCCAACTGCATGGGTTCTGACTCACCGACCTGGTCAGACTGCTCAGTTGACAACCGCTCTGGTGGTCTGAAAGCTTCTCCACTTCCTGGCCCCCACCTCTGTTGCCAACCTGTTGCAGAGAATTCAGCTCTCTCAGCTCTGGGTAGCTCAGCTCTTCTCCAAGAATCAGCTCCTTCTCTCAGCCTCTGTCTCAGCTGCTCTCCCGGCTGCTCTCCTTCTCGTCTCTCCCTTTCTTGTCTCACCCTCTCTGCATAATCTAACCCAGGCTTATACCTCCAGGATTCTAACCCCACCTCTTTCTTTCCCAGGTGTTGGTAATCCCCCTGCCTTCTGGTATTAGAATAATCAGTGCACTTGTTAAAGTAAGGGCTTTGGTCCTCGTGCTTGCAATCCCTCTTTCTTACTTTATCAGTCTTTGTGTGAAACTTGTTTCAGCTGGGGTTTTTCTGTCTTTGAAACCTGGCTGTGGCTTTCTCTCCCTGCACTCCTAGAAGGGGACCCTTAACTAGTGTGAATTTGTTATGCTTCTCACCTCCCCCACTCTCAGGATAGCTGACTTTGCCACAGCGTACTGCACCACACTGTTGCCACAGAAACACAGTAGTCCCTGGGGCTACCTTTGGTGTCATCAGACAGATCTTGTTTGTTGCACTGCACATCACGCACTGGAAAAGGGTGCCACTGCCCCCTCCGCCACCAGCACTCCCCCTGCCATGCTGACATGGCCATATGCTGTCGGTGCTGGTAGTGCGCAGTCCTAGACCATCCGATATGCAGATAGGCGGGTGCCTAGTGTGCATGGTCTGGGGTGGGGAGGCATACATGGACATCCACACATCTCCCCCATCACCGCCTGTCAATGTTATGTCCCTTCCACATGGGGGAGAGATGACGGGGGTGTCAAGTTGGTGTTCTAGCAACTATTGGCTAGGGTGGACCTGGTGAATATAGGTAGATTGTGTCATGCCAGCAGACTGTGGAAGGGCTAGGGCATGCAATGTGGGTACAGTGTACCCAGTTTGGATTACCGGGTTATACATATTTCAGCCAATGTGTGGTCACACCCTGCACTGCCTTACCAGGGGCTGTAGTAAAGGGTATTCATTTAGCTGGGTTTACGGACAGTTTGGGACTTATCCTAGGGAAGGTCCGTAGACCCTTGTTAGAGTGGTCCCCAGATGTGCACTTCTTGCCCCATTACAGGCATTGTGGTTCCTGTGTGATGTTTGGGGTACCTGCTGGGTACATGTCCCCTGGATGGGACACTGTGGAACACAGAGAACTGGGCATGTTTGACCTTGATCAGACACTGTCTTGCTGATTTCCAGTTTCTGTGTTCCTATGTGCCACCTAGGCGACAGCCTAGTCCACCCTCTGTCCCAGTTGCCTCCACTGCATGTCCCGCCTTCATCCCCCTTTGCCCCATTTGCATCATCACCATAGTGCCCTTTCATACTTGGGCACTAAGTTGTTGCTGCAAATGGGCACTACTATCACTGTTTTTGGGCTTCCTGTCTGTGCTCTACATTGCTGACACTGAAATGGTCTTTCTCTCCTGCAAATGTGCATTTACCGAATGATTTTCACTGGCAGTAATGTTCCGGCGTTAATGTTCCAGCGTTAGAGTAGCAGGAGCCTCTCCCCGCCCACTTCCCGCCCATTGACCCCTTCTCTCCACCTTCTTTGCACCCTCTGGGACAGTTACTGCTGCCTTAGTAAACATACCCCTTAGAGAAGCTAGCAAATTAGTCAGGAAAGCATAGATTCGAAAAGAGGAGGAAATACACAATGCAATAAAATGGGGGGGGGGGGGGGATAAGACATTTTTCAGATATGTTAGCGAGAAGAGGAAGGGCAAAAGTGGTATTAAGATCCCTGATGTTGAAGCTTTGGTGGGAGTGGCTGACTTGGATTTAGTGGCAGTTACAGAAACATGTTCACAGAAAACCATGATTGGGATGTAACTTATACCTGGCTATACTTTATTCAGAAAGGACAGGGTAGGAAGAAGGGGAGGAGGAGTGGCACTATATGTAAAAACTACTATTAAAGCTTTGGAATTACAGAGCTTAAAAATGGAGAGAGGAGGCATTGTGGGTTAAACTAGAAAGAGGGAAAGAGAAATCTATTTGCATTGGTGTGATATACAGACCTCCTTCACAAGAGGAAGAGGTGTAGAGAGACTTAATTGAAGACATATGCAGTATTGCTAGGAAAGGGGAAGTGCTACTGATAAGAGATTTCAATATGCCAGATGTTGATTGGCACATTCCTGCTGCAGTATCAACTAGAAGTAAGGAGATCCTGGATTCTCTACATGGAGAACTATTCAGGCAATTGGTAACAGACCCCACACGTGAAGGGGCCACACTGGACTTGGTGCTTACCAATGGTGAAAGTGTTTCTGTTGTTGTAGTGGGAGATCATTTTGCATCCAGTGATCACCAGATGATGTGGTTCAGTATTAGGACTGGGGCTGTTAGAATCCATTCAAAGGTGAGGATCTTAGACTTTAGGAAGACTAACTTTGCCAAGATGGGCCAATACCTCAGGGAGTCATTAGTGGGATGGGAACAGCTGGGGGATGTAGAAAAACAGTGGGCAAAACTGAAAGGGGATATTTTAAGAGCAACCAACCTTTTTGTTAAAATGGTAAATAAAGGTAAAAGGAAAAGGAGACCAATATGGTTTTCGAAAGAAGTAGCTGAAAATAGTGAAGAAAAAGAGGGAGGCCTTCATGAAATACAAGAGATCACAGAGAGAGGAAGACAGGCATCTATATTTGGAAAAACTTAGAGAAGCTAGCAAAGTAGTCAGGAAGGCAGAGATTCAAAAGGAGGAGGAAATAACCAATGCAATAAAATGGGGGGGGGGGGGGGGGGGGGGGATAAGACATTTTTCAGATATGTTACAGAGAAGAGGAAGGGCAAAAGTGGTATTGTCAGACTTAAGGGTGCAGGGGAGAAATATGTAGAAGCTGATAAGGATAAAGCAGAATTGCTTAACAAATATTTCTGTTCTGTGTTCACAGATGAAGAACCAGGACAGGACCTCAGAAAACACCCACAAACAGGAACAGAAGGGAGGGACATCTTGAACAATTTTCTGAAGACTGTGTTCGTGAGAAACTAAGGGAACTTGGGGACGTTCTAGCAGCTCCACTGACTGACCTTTTCAATACCTCATTGGAGTCGGGAGTGGTGCCAAACGACTGGAGAGAGGCTAATGTGGTGCCTTTACACAAAAGCGGAAATAAGGATGTGGTTGAAAACTACAGGCCGGTTAGTTTAACTTCGGTGGTGAGTAAATTATTGGAAACGCTGCTGAAAGAGAAAATAGTGAGGTTTCTGGAGTCCAGCAGATTACAGGATCCAAGGCAGCATGGCTTCACCAGAGGCATTTCTTATCAGACAAATTTGATTGATTTCTTTGACTGGGTGACCAGGGAGTTGGACCGAGGGAGAGCCCTAGTTGTGGTGTATTTGGATTTCAGAAAAGCCTTTGACACTGTTCCTCACAGGCGACTTATAAACAAACTGGGCACCCTAGGGATGGACCCTAAAGTTACTGCTTGGGTTAGAAATTGGTTGGGTGGGAGGTGACAGAGAGTACAGGTAAATGGAGCTCACTCTGAGGAGAAGGATGTTACCAGTGGTGTGCCCCAGGGATCTGTCCTTGGTCCAATTCTTTTTAACATCTTTGTTGGTGATATAGCGGAAGGGCTGTCGGGTAAGGTTTGCCTCTTTGCAGATGATACCAAAATCTGCAATAGAGTAGACACCCAGGAAGGTGTAGATAACATGAGGAGGGATCTGGCTAAACTTGAAGAATGGTCTAGAATTTGGCAGCTGGGATTTAATGTTAAAAAATGTAAGGTCATGCATTTGGGCTGCAGCAATCCAAGGGAGCAATATAGTATGGGGGTGAAGTACTTTTGTCCACTAAAGAAGAGCGGGACCTAGGCGTGGTTGTGTCTGATGATCTTAAAGTAGCTAAACAGGTAGAAAAGACGACGGCAAAAGCTAGAAGGATGCTTGGATGCATACAGAGAGGAATGGCTAGCAGAAAACAGGAGGTGATAATGGTATAAGTCTTTGGTGCGACCTCATTTGGCGTATAGTGTGCAATTTTGGACACCACACCTTCAAAAGGATGTGAACAGGATGGAGTTGGTGCAGAGGGTGGCTACTAAAATGGTTAGTGGTCTTCATTATAAAGCATATGAGTACAGACTTAAGGATCTTAATATGTACACTTTAGAGGAAAGGCGGGATAGAGGTGATATGATTGAGATGTTTAAATACCTCCGTGGCATAAATGCACAGGAGGAGAGCCTCTTCCGATTGAAAGCAAGTTCTGCTATGAGGGGACATGGGATGAGGGTGAAAGGGGATAGATTCAGGAGTGATATGCGGAAATATTTCTTTATGGAAAGAGTGGTGGATCCGTGGAATAGTCTCCTAATGGAGTTGGTAGACATGAGGACAGTATCTGAATTCAAAAAAGCATGGGGCAAACACAGAGGATCTCTAAAGGAAAAAAAGGGGGCTGTTGTAGTTATTAATATGGAAGGACAGACTAGATAGGCCATGTGGTCTTTTTCTGTTGTCATTTTTCTATGTTTCTATGACAAGGGGAGATGCCTACATGTTCACACATTGCAGGCAGCACATACTGATACATTGTTTGTTGAGTTTCCACAGTGCAACCTTGTTAGGGCCTAGCACCAGGGTTCTTGCATTGTCCTTGTACACACACTGCCCAGTGTAAATTACACTTGTTGGAATTCAGCATGAGACAGACTTACCTGCATGCACTGCAAATCACCATGCAGCATCTGTATGTACTTGCCAACACATGTCATTTCCCATGATATCTTTCATAACAGGCAGAGGGCATAGACATGCATCTGAGGCCATTTCTGTTTTGGGTGAGCTTTGGGAAATTGCACAGGGTTGTTGGTGTGAGGGCAGCAGATATCTGACCATGCATTTAACATGAGTCACGTGACTAATACCTAAACCATGACATCAGGTACTTTGAACCACAACAGATATGTACACAACACACAGGTCGATCACAGTCCAGTGAGAATGAGCTGACAACCTGCTGATACATTGCAGGCAGATACATCCATTCCCTTTACTAGTAGTTCTTCCCATGGCAGATGGTGTGCACGTTTAATATAATGGTAAAAGCACTGTCTTTGTACACACCAGAGGCCAAGTTCACTGCCCACAGTTCCTTTTTTCAATTTGTTCTGGGCTGGTCCAGGTACCATCCCAGAGAGTGCAGGTTCAGCAATGCCCCAGGGACCCTTGTGCCTATTCATTGTAAGATATTTCATGCATGCTCTTTTCAATCCAGGCAATCAGATACCATCCCAAGGAGTGCAGATTCAGCAACCACCCATCCATCCTTGTGCCTATTCATTGTGAGATATTTCAGGCATGCTTTTTTCAATCCAGGCTATTAGACGGGCAGTGTGTTGCCTGAGCAGCGGCCCATTACAGAGTGTTGGTCATGTGACCCCAGCATATGCATCACCCACATAGTGGACAGGCTTGGGAGACTGGACCCTAACTGTGGGATCCTGTCTGGGCCTCCATCACATATATACTGAACGTGCAGCCACATCCTACAGGGGTGATGTGGATCTATCAATCTGTTTCTACATTACAGGTAAATATTTACATTGCCTTTATTAGCAATTCTTCCCATGACAGATGGTGTGTAGGTCTAGCATAATGGTTAAGGCACTGTTTCTGTACACACCAGAGCCCTGGTTTAATGCCCACAAGTTTCTTTTTTCATTTTTTTCTGAGCTGTTCCAGATACTGTCCCAAAGAGTGCAGGTTCCGTAACAGTCCATCCACCCTTGTGCCTATTCATTGTGAGATATTTCAGGCATTTTTTCTCAATCCAGGCTATCAGACGGGCAGAGTGTGTTGCCTCAGCTGTGGCCCATTACAGAGTGTTGGTCATTTGACCCCAGCAGATGCATGACCCACACCGTGGATAGGCTTGGAAGATTGGACCCTATCTGTGGGAGCAGGGCCAGCCCGTCCATTGAGCGAGAATGTTTTTTGCACAGGGCCTCACGTTTCAGGGGGCCCCGCGCAAAAAACATTCTGATCCAAAAGTAAAATTTAAAAAAAAAAAAAAAAAGGCTGTCTGCTGCCGCTTCCGGGGCCGCCGCGGCAGAATCGAGTGTGCCGCGGGGCCTCCCCTGTGCCCGGCAGAGCCTGCCCTCCCCTGTATCAGCTCTCTCTTTCCAGCGGCAGTCACACGCGCCGGCTTTCAGAGCGCGAGGGGAGAGTTTCTCCCTCGCTGCTCTGTTAAGCCCGCGGGGGCTGATGAGAACTTCCCATCAGCCCCCGCGGGCTTAACAGAGCCGCGAAAGGGAAACTAGTCCCTTCGCGCTCTGAAAGCCGGCGCGTGTGACTGCCGCTGGAAAGAGAGAGCTGATACAGGGGAGGGCAGGCTCTGCCGGGCACAGGGGGGGCCCCGCGGCACACTCGATTCTGCCGCGGCGGTCCCGGAAGCGGCAGCAGACAGCTTTTTTTTATTTTAAATTTTCCCTGGGCTGGGCTGGGCTGGGCTGAGGGGGGGGGGGTTTAGGAGTGGTGATGGGTGATGGGCGCTGGGGGGGGTAGGAGTGGTGATGGGCGCTGCGGGGGCTTAAACTAAAAATTGGGTGATGGGGATTAGGACTGGAAATGGGCTGGTTGGATTAGGACTGGAAGTGGGTTGATGGGGGGTTAGGACTGGTGAAGGGCTATGGGGGGGCTTAAACTAAAAATTGGGTGATGGGGATTAGGACTGGAAATGGGCTGGTGGGATTAGGACTGGAAGTGGGTTGATGGGGGGTTAGGACTGGTAATGGGCTATGAGGGGCTTAAACTAAAAATTGGGTGATGGGGGATTAGGACTGGAAATGGGCTGGTGGGATTAGGACTGGAAGTGGGTTGATGGGGGGTTAGGACTGGTAATGGGCTATGGGGGGCTTAAACTAAAAATTGGGTGATGGGGGATTAGGACTGGAAATGGGCTGTGATGGGCTATGGGGGCTTAAACTAAAAATGGGGTGATGGGGATTAGGACTGGAAATGGGCTGGTGGGATTAGGACTGGGAGTGGGCTGATGGGGAGGTTAGGACTGGTAATGGGCTATGGGGGGGCTTAAACTGAAAATTGGGTGATGGGGGATTAGGACTGGAAATGGGCTGGTGGGATTAGGACTGGGAGTGGGCTATGGGGGGCTAGGACTGGTAATGGGTTGGGGGGGTTGCTAGGAATGGAAATGGGCTGAGTGGAAGGGGGCTTGAACTGCAAATAGCTGATGGGAAGGGGGGCTTGGAATGGGCTCTTAGGGGAGGGAGCTAGGACAGGAAATGGGCTGATGGAGGGACTAGGATAGGACTGGGAATTGGGTGTTGGGGGGAGCTAAGATTGGAAATGGGCTGTGGTGGGGGCTTGGATTGAAATGGACTCATGGAGGGGCTAGAACTGGAAGTAGACTCATGGGGGGCTTGGATTAGAAATGGGCTGAGTGGAGGGGAGCTAGGATTTAACATGGGCTGATGGTGGGGCTAGGAAAGGACTAGAAATGGGCTGATGGGAGGCTGGTATTGGAAGTGAGCTGATGAAGGGACTCGGATAGGACTGGAAATGGATGGGGGAGCTAGGACTGGAAATGGACTGATGGGGGGCCAGGACTGGAAATGGGCTGATGTGGGGACTAGAAGGGAGCGGATACTAGGTGGGGCTGGAACTAAAAGGGAGCTGATGTTGGGGGAGATTAGAAGGGGATGGGGCTGGGAGAGTGAAATGGAGAGGGGAAAAATATTTTGTGTGGGAGGGAAGAAAAATGTACAATTGGCCGGGTATTGGGAGACTAAGTGGGGATTGAGGATGGAGGGGTAAAATTTGAGTGGATGAAATAGGAATGAGGAAAGAGCAAAAGGAGAAAGATTATTATGTTAAAGCAGATGTAGAGAGAGAATGGAAAAAAACTAGAAGAGAAGAAAGGACAAATGGACAGCAGACGATGGAGAGATAGCAGAAGACACAAATAAACCAGAAGAAAGTGGCTGGAACAATTGCAACTGAAAAAAAATGCACAAAAGGTACAAAGATATCTCTTTATTTTGAATTTATTAACTGGAATATGTCAGCTCTGGGAAATGTGCATCATTAATGTCTGCGCTTTGTTTAGTACAAGAGGAAATTAATTTATAGTTTTATTTCTACATTGTTGTTGTACATTCCAAGTTTGGCTTTTAGGGTTCCCAGTTTAATTATTGTCTTCCTGTTTTTAAATTGTGATTCCTTGTTTGGTGATGGTCTATGTTCTGCATCTGTAACTGAGCTGAGGTATTCTGTTTATGTAATTCCTATTTGACATTGTCACTTGTTCTCTTTCCCCAGTAGGTCATGTATTGTTATTTTCTGAAATGTATTGGTTTAATATTTGCATGTTTCCTTTTGATAGGTAGGGTTTGGTGCTTTGTGAGTCCTGGTAGTGCTGTTAGGATACGGCGGGTATGCTATGGGTTCTAAATGAGCAGTGTTTGTAGTAGTTCCTAATGTGCCTGGCGGTTGGCACTGGATTATAGTAATGTAGAAATCTCTGTCTTTCTTTATCCATACACTCATGAAGAGGCATGTTTACTAAAAGTTAGTGTATGGTAACATTATGCAAATATTTATGCAAATGAGGCCCTGCACCGAGTCTCCGCACATGGCCCCGCACCCCCTTTGGGCCGCCCCTGTGTGGGAGCTGGTCTGGGCTTCCATCGCATATATACTGAATGTGCAGCCACATCCTACAGGGGTGATGTGGATTTATTAACTTGTTGCAGGCAGATACATACATATTGCAGGCAGATACATACATTGCCTTTATTAGTAGTTCTTCCCATGGCAAGTATTGTGCAGGTTTAGCATAATGGTTACAGCACTATCTTTGGACACATCAAACACCCGCTCGATGTTTGTAATGGATGTCTTTTAAAACCCTCCTCATTCTTCTGTCCAAACTTGTGCAGTGTCTGTGTTAAATCATGTACCCATGTCCCTATTCATGCTCATATGTATTTCTAGTATATGCATTACAATCATGACTATATGACAGCCAGACTGGTTTTCACTCTGCTGTGGATCCTGAGAGACTGTTGCTACTGCGACCACAGCACATGTGTGAGCCACAGAGTGCAAAAGATTGGTGTAGATGACCATTACTGTAACTTCACATCTTGCCCTCTATACCATATAGACACCGCATGCGGACAAATACCACTAGAATGTTTTTGAGCAGACAACCTTTAGCTGCACTGTGTGCTGCAACACACATTCCCTTTATTGGTACATCATGCTCTGTGAGGTTCTGTCAGTGTTTGCTATTATGCTTGCAGCACTTTCTTTGTGTAGAATAGACCACATTTCATATACCACATGTTCTCATCAGGATTCTGTTATCCTCATCTGAAACTACTGTCAGCTGAAGGCCAGGGTGTGTCTTTACAGATGTTGCCATTCCACAATGGAGCTTAACAAAGGTCAGGCATGCACATTTCACTCATGCATATCTGACAGCAATAGTTTCTTGCCTCTGGCATACAACATTGCAGAGGAATGATGATGTTGGGCCAGCGGATATATGATACACATGCAGCACATGATTGAACTATGGCACCCTAACCTTGAGTGGCCATTGGGAACTCAGACACATATATGTTGTACATGCAATCATATCCCACTCCTTCTATGCCCATCTGCTGCATTCCTCACACACACTTGCTTCATATTATGACTGAAACACAGACTTGAACATTTATGTCATTCACGACTATCAGGTAGATTGTGTGGTTATGGGAGCAGCTAAGGCAGCTAACACACCCACTACAATCGTACTTCAGGGTCCCCAAGGCACACCTATTTCTTGGACAAACAGACCCAAACTGCATCTGTGCCATCACATTTGTAGCATCAGACCGGCAAAGACATAACACACTCTCTGCTACCACCTTCTGGATCACAGATCCAGGCTCACCATATGCCCGTCATATGCAGTCATATCTTTGACATGCAGCTGCTACACCATGACACATACAAGAACATATGCAACTGTTCAACAGATATAACGCACCTCTCCTGTGACTGCTCCACATCACCACTCATGCTCAGTCCTTTTGCTGACCACATCAATACCATGCTGACTCCACCCAGACACACTTCAGGCCTCTCCTATGCAAACCAATGACAGTACTGACAGTTACATGTGCACACTGATACATTGTTCTTGGGTGTCATCTGCACATCCCACTTACTGACTACAACATCAGATGGCAAAGGTTTGTCTGGTCCATTAACTACCACCTGTCCATCCATCCTTCATCTTCAGATTGTCTTCCATTGATGCTTCTTTATCCTGCCCTGGGGTTACAGCCTTTTTCGTATGTTATCTTCGGTCACTTCTTAATAATGGTTTATGGACCTTTCCTCCAGGAACTTGTCCAAACCTTTTTTAAACCCAGCTACACTAACAGCCTTTACTGCATCCTCCGGTAACAAATTCCAGAGTTTGATTACACGTTGAGTGAAAAAATATTTTCTTTTATTAGTCTTAAATAGTTTACCCTGTAGCTTCATTGCATGTCCCCTAGTCTTTCTATATTCTGATAAGGTAAACAATCGATCTACGTTTACCCGTTCCACTCCGTTCATTAATTTATAGACTTCTATCATATCTCCCCTCAGCCGTCTCTTTTCCAGGTTAAAGAGCCCTAACCTTTTTAGCCTTTCTTCATAGGAGTATCCTTCCATCCCCTTTACCATTTTGGTGGCTCTTCTCTGTACCTTTTCTAAAATCGCTATATCCTTTTTAAGATACGGCGACCAGAACTGCACACAGTATTCATGGTGCGGTCTCACCATGGAACGATATAGAGGCATTATAATATCTTTTGTTTTATTTTCCATTCCTTTCCTTATCATACCTAGCATTCTATTTGCTCTCTTGGCCGCCGCTGCACACTGGGCCGAGGGTTTTTTTTTCTCAAAACTTTATTTAAACACCAATTCAACACAGCAAAAAACAAACAGCACAACAGCCCCCGAGCGGGGTGGGTTTCTGATCCCCACATCAAGGGGAATGAGAGAACAGACAAGTGGTGTTAATTTTTACAATAAAGAGAAAGCAGAACATCCTCCTCCTAACCCCCTCTCCCTCCCCCCCCTCCCCCTCCCCCCCGGAGACATGGCCAACCCCCATACCAGGAGCCTCCCCCAGACAAGATCAACCTAGTGTACCACGCACATTAGCAACTAATCACCCATACCGGCATTCTCATGCTCCAATATCGCCCATTGTAAGACTTCATTACGACTACGTGGGCCCAACCGCTGAATGTAGGGATCCCACAGTGACTGGAAAGTAAGCCACCTCGCAGGATTACCCCAAGCGCTCCAACACTCAGCCAGCATCAATTGATGAAAATTATTCCGCCATTCCCAGTAGGACGGTGGATCTCGTTCTCGCCATCTACGAAGCAGGGTGTGAAGTTAACATTCCCCTGGAGTGGAAGCCAGCTGGAAATTTTCCAGCTGCGCTTCCAGTAACGGTTAAGCTGCCGCCAGGTCCTTCGAACGGCTCCCAGCAGCACACTGTCGGTAATATACAGTGGAAGCAAATGGTCCTCATGGTGCAGAATGGCCAACAAGGAATACGGGGCAGCACATGTCTCCTCCACCCGCCGCGGCGTGAAGATCTCAGTCCCTCCCAGCCAGTCCCCCAGGTGCCGAGCCTGACAGGCCAAGACGTAGGCCCCCAGATCTGGAAGCCCCATACCCCCCTGCCTCCATCCCCCCCTCAGCCTCACGTACGGTATTCGGGCTCTCGCCCCCTTCCATAAGAAACCTTTCAGCATGCCTTCAAGTCATAATAAATCCCGCCGTAGGACCCAGACTGGAAGAGTTTGTAACCAGTAAAGGATCTGAGGGAGGATTACCATTTTAATCGCAGCTATTCTGCCAGATAAAGACAAAGGGAAGGATCCCCACGTTTGGAACTGGCCTCGTAATTTATTCATTACCCGACGTAGATTAACCTTATAGAGCTGTGCCGTACAAGGTGTCAAAATAATCCCCAGGTAGATAAAAGAGTCCTCCGCCCACCTGAGAGGAAACACGCCCCGCCATGCAGCCCGGACATCCCCCGAAACATCCAGCGCCTCCGATTTCTCCCGATTGATACTAAATCCCGCAAACCGACCAAAGGCCTGAAACTCCTGTAAGAGCGCCAACAACGAATCCTGGGGAGCGGACAGATGTACTAGGAGATCGTCAGCAAAGGCAGCCAGTTTAAAAACCTGCCTACCCATTGTTATACCGGATATCTCATGAGATTGTTCCACCCGGCGTATAAGAGGGTCTAAGGACAAAACAAAAAGGAGAGGGGACAAGGGGCAGCCCTGCCTAGTCCCCCTCCTGAGGGGAAAGGCCTCCGAAAGCAACCCATTACACAATATCGCTGCCCTGGGGTCTGCGTATAAACATTTCACCATTTTACAAAAAGAATCCCCCAGACCGTATCGCGGAAGCAGGTCTTCCAAATAGGCCCAACTAACCCTATCAAAAGCTTTTTCAGCGTCAAAGCTGATTAGGAGTGTCGTTTGGGCCCTTCGTCGTGCCCATTCTAGTGACGCCACAATCCGCCGCAGATTGCATACGGCATATCGTTGCCGCACAAAGCCGACCTGTGACTCATGAACCAACTGGCCAAGGACCGCGGCCAACCGCTCCGCCATGATTTTCGCTAACAATTTAAGGTCGAAGTTGAGCAGTGATATCGGGCGATAAGACGCTGCACATAGCGGGTCCTTCCCAGGTTTCGGTATGAGTGTAACATGGGCCTGGTTACTACCCCACCGAAAAAAGCCCTGTGCCGCTCTCCGAGTGTGCACCGCCAGGAGGGTCGGAGAGACCAGATCATTCAAAATCTTATAAACCTCTGACCCCAACCCATCGGGGCCCGGTGACTTACAGCAACTCGCCTTGGTTATAACTGCCTGCACTTCACTCACCGTAAGCGGTTGGTCCAACTGTTCCCTTTGCGCCTCCGTTAATTGAGGGAGAGTCAGATCCGCAAAATAATCCCTCCGCTCCTGAGGGGAGTCCGGCTCTGCGGAGTAAAGGTTCTGAAAGAAGGATTTAAACACCGCGGCAATTTGAGGGCTAGTCCTATGCAGCTTTCCCTGATCATCCCTTAAAGCGAGACTAAGCGGGAACCCCGGGGACCCCGCAGGCATCGAGCCAACATTTTCCCAGGTTTATCCCCCTGGGTATGCAACCTATACCGGTAATATAAAACAGATTTTTTCGCTCGTTGGTGCAAAACCTCGTTCAACAACACCTGAGTCTCCATGAGCTGTCTCCTATTTGCAGCAGTTGAATGGCGGGCACAGAGTCGACGCAACATTGTTACCTCCTTCTCCAGGCGTATAATACGCTCAGACATCAATCTCCTCTTTCGGGCCTGAAAGCCTATAATGTCGCCACGTAGAACCACTTTGGCTGTTTCCCAGACTAATTCAGGATCATCTGAATGGTTCCTATGATCTGATTCAAATTCCTGCCACCACCGGCGCAAAAAGGAACGAAAATGAGTATCGGTATAGAGTTCTAAGGGGAATCTCCAAAGGCGTGTCTTAAGCAGCGCCTCACCCCAATGAAGGTCCAACCAGATTAGCGCATGATCGGAGATCTCTCCCGGCCCTATCCGAGCATCCCAGACCGCGGCGAACAGGGCACCCGTCACCAACAAATAGTCAATGCGCGCCGATGACCCGTGAGCTCGCGACTGGTGTGTGAAATCCTTTTCCGAAGGATGCAACAACCTCCAGTAGTCCACGAGTCCCATGCTGTCGCATAGCCGCAGAATTGCCCGAGTAGACTGTCGTCGCTCTCTGGACCCTCCAGAAGTAGTATCCAGGTCCACGTCCATCACTCCATTAAAATCGCCCCCCCCCCCCAGGATTACAGGAGCCTCCGGCAAGATCTCCAATTTAGAGGTCAACCTAGTATAAAGACCATGGTCGAGAACATTAGGAGAATAAAGGTTCCCCAGAGTCACTAGTTTTCCTTCTAACATTCCATGCAGAAGCAATAATCGCCCAGAGGGATCAAGAATTAGCCGAATGATATCGAACCTTATACGCTTATTTATTTATTTATTTATTTATTTATTTATTTACAGTCTCTTATATACCGCACTATTCAGCATCAGCGCGGTTTACATGGAACAAAATGCTCATTACAGTTAACATGTATGAGTTTACATATAACAGGGTATGAGTTTACATATAACAGGGGACAGAAACTTGGCTAACAGGGGTAAACTATTTACAGAACTTATTATATGGAGTCATAATCAAAGCAGTTGCATAGAAAACTTATGAATCAATATAACAATTCCACCTTTTTTCCCCATCGCCGGGGCTCCAAAAACCTGTCCTACCCATGCTCTACTCAATTTACTATGCTCTATTGCCGACTGGTGAGTCTCTTGAAGCATGGCTATATCTACGTTATGCCTGGCCAGAGCCTGCAACACCTTTGAGCGCTTCGTTGGGCTCCCCAATCCACAAACATTCCAGGAAATAAGCCTCAGAGCACTATAGCTAGAGTCAAGTACCTTAACAATATGCAGTCCCTCAATCCAGAGAGAGCCCCCCCAGCCTGGGGCTCTCCCCAACCTCTTTCAGAGTGACAAATTCTTAGGAAAAGCACCCCCGCATGGGCGTGACCATGTCTCCCCTTCCCCATCCCCCCACCCCCTCCCCCCTCCCCCCCACACCACAAAGTGGCACCTCATCTTCCACGTAGCCACCCCCAGGTAGATTAAACTACCCATGTAGATCACTTGAGATGCGTCCATTCTCCCGCGCCCCAGGCACAAACAGCTCCGGGCTCGAAGGAAGCCCGAGCCCCAAATGCTGGAGCGCAGATCGGGGCAATCAACAAAGAAACAGTGAGACTGCCCCACCTTCCCCTCCGCCAGCCCCCAGGGCCCAAGTATTACAGAGCACTCACATATTATAGCCAATATCAAAATATATCACCTTATCCCTTGGATACACTTCCCCCGGGTCAGGGGTAACCCGTGTGTCAATTTTTGTGGGTTTTTTTTTTTTTCCTTCTTCTTCCTTCTCCCTCATCCTTTTTTTTTTTTTTCCCTCCCCTTCCTTTTCTCTTTGTCCCTTCTTTCCTCCTTTTCTTCTTTCCTTCCTCAAATTAGTAAGGAATTGCATTGTGATACTCTATGTAGTCCACAACGAACCATTTTTAAGTATATCATACATATGGTTTGCAAAAATGACACATTCTTACAGTACTGGATGCTGCTGAACAAACAAGGGGGGACGTTCGCCACTCGCACAATAGCACTCGCCTTTGTTTTATAGCAACAAAGAAAGTCACCATTTCAAGTCTACATTACAATCCTGTGTTTTCGAACGTCTTGCCAACATTGATGACGTCGAAAACAGTCAATGTATGTCATGTATTGCTTACTAGTTTTCTGTTAGGTACAATGCACCATTGTCAATTTTTTAGAACATGGTACCTTGTTTGTCCCAATGTGCAGCATACCACTACTTGACAGAATAGCACCATATCTTGACTGTTACTGTCCACCTAACAAATAAATATAGAACTATTGTATTTTGCAAAGCGTACAGTGCTGCACACCATTTGCAAGCCTACAGCTGAATAGTTAACAGGTATTGACAGTATGCAGCATATATCTGACCATTTACAGCTGGTCCTGCTTAATCTTGGCTAGCATTGCACATTATTCACCTAAAAAGGTAAATGAATAATAAGCATTACAAGTGTATCCGAGGGTTATACAGTACCAGATTACCAGCATGTAGGGTAGGAAAATCTATTGGATCTAACCCACTATTAAGATTGTGGGAACCCCTCCAACTATAGAAACGAACCAAGGGGAACATTGAGTGAGGAAGGGGCAAAAACCTTCCCTCCCAAACTAATAAAACACCCCACCCCCTCTAGGGGCCTTACTCTAATCGGTATATCCAATAACCCTCATCCTACAAGGAGCCCCAACACATAACTAGACCTCCAGTACAATACTACTCCCCCTCCCCGCAAACCCCACCCCCTAGCAGGTCCCAACTAACCATTCGGAGCTCAAGGATGTGAGGAGGGAGAGCCAGATTCCACGGACCCCCTACCTTTCCCCAACCCGACCTCTCCAGACCTACAGCTCTACCCCCGAGCCCCCCCACTCCCTTACCTTCGGGTGTCCGCCTACTCCCCGCTCCCCCCCCCACCAACCCCCACCACACATCATCCCCTTCCTGCCACGCTCAGTCCCCTCTCTGCTTCCATGGGTCCCTTCTCTACACCACCCGCACTCTACCACTAACCCAACTTCCTGCAAGTCCCCCCCACCCGAGACCCAATCCAGCTCCCCAAGGAGGGGCTCCCCACCCACTTCCCCCAGTCGGCATCAGGGTAAAAAAAACAAAAAACCCCCCAAAAAAACTATAGTAACATCTACCATGTAGTAACAGATAATCAGACAAACAGTACATTTATCAGCAATAAAGCTACCAAAGTTTTGTCCGCACACATAATACTCAACAGGTGAATTAAACATTCGTCCAGCACACAAATGGGGAGCAGGCCAAGGATCTAAAGCCAAGTTCGGGCCGACTCTTCCCTCCTTGCTGACACCGGTACAGCTGAGTACGCTACTCCGCCACCACACGCTCCAATAATCGCACGTGTCACAGCCTGGGGCTTGTTAGCCGACACCTCTGCTCAGCCCAAACCAAGACAGCCCCGAAATACCAGCAAGGAATTTTGGCGGCAAAAGAAAGTCCCGAGGCTCTCTCAGTTCTTGCAGCGTAAAGCCAGCGTCCTCCGCATGTCAGGTTGCAAAATAAAATCAGACACCAGATCAACTTTACAGTCAGGGGCTTGAGGTAGAAGGGCTCCCTTCTTGAACAATACGCTTCACATAGGAGGCAGCCTCCTCCGCCGAGTTAAACACCCGATGCGCTCCCCCGTAAACACATGTAATCGAGCGGGATACTGCACTGAAAATTTGATTGTAGCGGCAAGCAATTTGGTACAGAGAGGGGCATACGCTCTACGCCTCTGGCTAAGGGATGCAGAATAGTCCTGGGCAATCCTGAGAGTAAAATTATCACAGGCAAGACCATTCCGTTGGCGGGCAGCACGAAGAATCGCCTCTTTTTGCGGGTATTGGAGAAACTTGGCCAGGACTATCCTCGGCCGGGAGTCTCGGGCGTGCTTACTCCCCATGCGGTGGACCTGCTCGAGCAACAGATCTCCGCTCTCCAAACTGCCTTCAAAAAGTCGGGGGAGCAGATTTTCCACATACCGCTTAAGATCTTTATTCGCAATCGTCTCGGGGATGCCTAGCAGCCGTAAATTATTCCTCCTCGACCGGTTTTCTAGGTCGTCAATCTTGGCGGACTGAGCCAGTATCTGGGCCTTCAACGCAGTCAGCTCCTGGGAAGCGGTCTCAAGTGAGTCCTCCGCTCTCCCAATGCGCTCCTCGGCCTCCTGGATGCGACCCCCCAGAGCCCCCGCCGAAGTCTGAAGGGCGTCCATTTTTTCATGGAGGGCTGCAAATTGCGTTGATAACGCCTCGGCTACCGCAGCTGATACCTCCTCCAGGAAGGCCGGAGAAGATGGGGAGCGCGGCATGGTGTTACTGTCGGCCATTTTGGCAGCAGAGGCCACACGCTCCTTCTCCCGCCGAGTCGTTTTTGCGGAAGCCGCCATCCAGATCCTAGCAAGATCACCCGAAATCCAGTGCCAAAGACTGCAGGGGAAGGCGTCCACGATATTCAGCCCGGATTGACTCAACCAAGGCCCAGTAATCTGCCGGTTAGAGGCGCGGGGGACCAGAGCACATGCAGCACACGTCTGCTGTCCTCACCGCATCACGTGATCATCCGGCCGAGGGTTTTAACATGGTATCCACAATGACGCCTAAATCTTTTTCCTGGGTGGTGGTTCCTAATGTGGAACCTTGCATCGTGTAACCATAGTTTGGGTTGTTCTTCCCTAGGTGCATAACCTTGCACTTGCCCACATTAAATTTCATCTGCCATTTTGATGCCCAGTCTTCCAATTTATCAAGATCCTCTTGCAATTTTTCACAATCCTCTTGGGTTTTAACAACTTTAAATAGTTTTGTGTCATCTGCAAATTTGATAACCTCACTCGTTATTCCACTTTCCAGGTCATTTATGAATATGTCAAAAAGCAGCGGACCCAGCACAGATCCCTGGGGTACACCACTATTCACCTTTCTCCATTGGGAAAATTGGCCATTTAGCCCTACCCTCTGCTTTCTATCTTTTAACCAGTTCCTGATCCACAATAGTACACTGCCTCCTATCCCATGACTCTTTAGTTTTGCCAAAAGTCTCTGATGAGGGACCTTGTCAAAGGCTTTCTGAAAGTCCAGATACACAATATCAACCGACTCACCTTTGTCCACCTGTTTATTCACTCCTTCAAAAAAACATAACAGATTAGTAAGACAAGATCTTCCTTGTCTAAAGCCATGTTGGCTGTCTCCCATTAGGTTGTGACTATCTACATGCTGAGTAATTTTATTCTTTATGATGGTTTCTACCATTTTTCCCGGTACTGACGCCAGGCTCACCGGTCTGTAGTTTCTCGGATCACCCCTGGAACCCTTTTTAAAAATTGGTGTTAGATTGGCGATCCTTCAATCTTCAGGTATTAGAGATGATTTTAATGATAGTTCACAGATTACTGATAGCAGTTCTGCAATCTCATATTTCAGTTCTTTCAACACCCTTGGATGTATACCATCCGGCCCAGGTGATTTGCTACTCTTCAGTTTATCTAATAGTTGTAAGACATCTTCCCGATGTATCGATATTTCCTTCAATTCTTCCGCACCTTTAAATACCACTTCAGTCATGGGTAACATCCTTACATCTTCCTCAGTAAAGACCAAAGCAAAGAATTCATTCAGTCTCTCCGCTATCGCCTTGTCGCCTCTTAGTGCTCCTTTAACCCCTTTATCATCTAATGGACCAACTGACTCTCTCACAGTTTTTTTTTGCTACGAATGTACTTGAAAAGGTCTTTATTTCGCGTTTTTGCTTCCGCAGCAAGCTTCTTCTCAAATTATCTCTTTGCCTGCCTTATCAATGCCTTGCATTTGACTTGCCAGTGCTTGTGCTGTTTCCAGGTTTCGTTGTTTGGCTCTTTTTTCCATTTCCTGAAAGATGCTTTTTTGGCAACAACAGCCTCTCTGACCTCACCTTTAAACCATGCTGGCAGTTTTTTGGACTTCCTTCCACTTTTCTTAAAGCGTGGAATACAGCTGGTCTGGACTTCCAAGATAGTATTTTTCAACAACACCCAAGCTTGATGTACGTCTTTAACCTTCGCAACTGCTCCTTTTAGTTTTTTCTTAACTGTTTTCCTCATTTTATCATAGTCTCCCTTTCGAAAGTTAAAAGGTAGTACTGTGGATTTCCTTACTATCCCTCCTCCACTAATTAAATCAAAGGCGATCATGCTATGATCACTATTGCCAAGTGGCCCCAACACCCTTATCTCTTGCACTAGATCTGGTGTTCCACTAAGGACTAGGTCTAATATGGCTTCCCCTCTGGTCGGTTCATGAACCAGCTGCTCCAAGAAGCAGTCATTTATTTCATCTAGGAACTTTATCTCCCTAGCATGTCCTGACATGACACTGACCCAGTCGATACCGGGGTAATTGAAATCACCTATTATTATTACTGCGCTGTAACTTTTGTTAGCTTCCTTGATTTCTTTGAGCATTTCATCATCCATTTGGTCATTCTTGCCAGGTGCTCGATAGTACACCCCCACTGCCATTGCCTTTCCCCTTTTATATGGAATTTCAATCCATATAGATTCTACAGCAGATTTTGTTTCCTGCAAAACTTTAATCCTTTCTGAGTCAATGCCCTCTCTAACATAGAGCGCAACCCCTCCACCAATTTGATCAGCTCTATCATTACGATATAGTTTGTACCCAGGTATCACAGTGTCCCACTGGTTGTCCTCCTTCCACCATGTCTCTGATATTCCAATCATATCTAACCTTTCATTTAGTGCTATATATTCTAACTCTCCCATCTTATTCTTTAGACTTCTAGCATTTGCATACAAGCATTTTAGAGAATGTATTTTATTCATGTTAATTTGGCTATTGTTAGACATGGGTAAATTGGGATCTTTAAGCTCTGTCTGCTCCATACTTGAGGGCATTTGGGCTACTTAACTCTTTTGTGGAACCTCTCTGCTTTTGGTAGTATCCTTCAAGGATACATTCTTCCGAACCATCCGCTCTTGGGCGACTGTCGGCTTTCCCCTAATATCTAGTTTAAAAGCTGCTCTATCTCCTTTTTAAAGGTTAATGCCAGCAGCCTGGTTCCATCCCGGTTAAGGTGAAGCCCATCCCTTCAGAAGAGCCCCTCCTTTCCCCAGAATGTTCCCCAGTTTCTAACAAATCCAAAACCCTCATCTCTGCACCATTGTCTCATCCACGCATTGAGACTCCGGAGCTCTGCCTGCCTTTTGGGTCCTGCGCGTGGAACAGGAAGCATTTCGGAGAATGCTACCCTGGAAGTTCTGGATTTCAACTTCCTACCTAAAAGCCTAAATTTTGCCTCCAGAACCTCCCTACCACATTTTCCTATGTCATTGGTACCGACATGTACCAAGACAGCAGACTCCTCCCCAGCACTATCTAAGACCTTATCTAGGTGGCGCGTGAGGTCCAGGCAGGCATGTTACCAGGCGATCCTCACGTCCACCAGCCACCCAGCTATCTACATGCCTAATGATCGAATCACCAACTATAACTGCTGTCCTAACCCTTCCCTCATGGGCACATGGCCCTGGAGAAACTTCCTCGGTGCGAGAGGGTTTTACATCACCTGGAGGACAGGTCCTAGTTACAGGATCACTTCCTGCCACACCAGGGTGATGCTCTCCTGTCACGTGACCTCTCTCCTCCATGGCAACAGGGGTGCTGCCAGACTGGAGGTGGGACTTTAGGACTATATCCCTGTAGGTCTCGTCTATGTACCTCTCTGTCTGTCTTATGTTTTCCAAGTCTGCTACTTTAGCCTCTAGAGAACGGACTTGTTCCCTGAGAGAAAAGAGCTCCTTGCACCTAGTGCACACGTAAGACCTCTCACCAACTTGGAGAAAATCATACATGTGACACTCAATGCAAAAGACTGGAAAGCCCCCATCCCGCTGCTGGACTGCTGTCTGCATCTTAGTTTTAAGTTTGTGTCTAGATCTTTAAGTTCTTACTTACTAGGGGTTGCTATGCGTATTTATACCAATAAAACTGTACCTGATATGTTTAATATACCTTGTTCACCTGAAGCTTAATTAATCTCAGGTCCTTAGTGTATGACTGATTTGGGTAATGAGCTTCACCTGAAAGCACCTCCTGTCTTTTAAGATGTGTAAGTACCTATAAAGCTATGATTATCCCAGGGGAGGGTGGGTGTGGGGAGGGAGGGAGGGAAATAACACTTATTAAAAGAGGGCTGCTACACAGTATGTTTATGTTTATGTTTATTACATTTGATATACCGCTCAGGCCAAAGCATTAGAGCGGTTTACAATACTACATAAATGATTGCTGCCATCACTACTGAAAGACCTGACTCTGGAAGAGGTGGCATATCTGACCCTGTGATCAACAAATTGCACAAGAGAGAAATCAAGACAGGCAGTCACATTAGCATTGTTAGTACATCAAGAAAGAAAGAAAAACAAGATAAAGATCATGATATTCACCTCCAAAATAGGGATTGTCTTGTGCTGCTGAGGTAAGCTAAATTCTGATTTGATTTAAATTATAGCTCTTAGCTGCTGCTAGGCTCTAACCTCTTATGAAATTTAAACTACAAGCTCTCTGCTGGATACTAAATTTAACCAGAAAGCTCTCTTCTGTGTGTTAAATTTAAACTAAAAGTACTTTGCTGTTACTTGGCCCTGAGTGACTATTAAATTTAAACTACAAGCTCTCTGCTGGGTATGAAATGTAACCAGAAAGCTCTCCTCTGTGTTTTAAATTCAAACTTTAATTGCTGCTACTAGGCCCTAACTGATCCAACAAAAAAAACCAATGGGTTCACAGATTAAGTAGCTTTAATACAAAGAATCCTTTTTAGAAAATTACCAGAAGTATATACTCACAGTTGCAGATTTCTCTCCAGAAGTAACAGTCCCCCTTTCTAGTCCTTCAGGAGGTTTACATATAACTTTTGAACATGGTTTACATACAGTATAACATGTGAACAATAAACTGGTTTACATCGTACAGGTTGCATATAACAAATTTGCAGCAGGTTGGTACACCTAGGAACATACTTACATCACAGGAACATATTTACATTATTTACATTAAACAGGATTAAATTGGCATTGGCTGATTCGGCTGTTTGTATGACTGATCTAGGGTGGATGGTTATAAGTTAGTTGTAAGAGGTAAGTCTTCAGAACCATCCTAAAAGAAATAAGATCCGGGATGGTGCGTATCATTGGGGGTAGTGCGTTCCATTGAGTTGGCGCAAATAGAGAGAAAGCATGGTTCCAAGTTGATTGGGTACAGGTTCTTACTGTTGAAGGGGTCATGAGAGAGTTTATCATGCATGTTCTTCTGGTCCTGGTCTCCGGTGTTCGTTGTATAAGTTCTGAAAGCGAGGTTGCCGACATTCTATGCATGGCCTTAAAAGTGAGTAGCAGTGCCTTGTAAGTCAGGCGACTTGCTATGGGGAGCCAATAAAGCTGAATCAGAAGAGGAGTGATGTGGTCGTATCTGGATGCAGACAGGATTGTGCGGGCAGCTGTGTTCATGGCGAGTTGTAGTGGCTGGAGAGTGAGCTTCGACATACCATGAAAGATGATGTTGGAATAGTCCAGATGAGGGAGGATGAGAGCTTGAGCAACCGAGCGGAAGTCTGAGGACTCGAGGAGAGGACATAAGTGCCAGAGGGTTCTCAGTTTATGGTAGACTGTTTTGGTGATATTTTTAATGTGGGTCTCCCAGCACAGGCGTTAGTCGATTGTTATTCCCAGATAGCGGACTTCTTGTTTGGTTGTGAGGTTGAAGTCTTTCACTTTGAGGGAGGGCGATGGGGTAAATATGGAGTCTTTGGATATGAATAAGACCTCAGTCTTGTTGGTGTTGACCATCAGGTTGTGTGTCATGAGCCAATCTGAGACTGCGTTGAAGCATTCAACTATGGACGAGTAGTCCAGCTTGTCAATGTAGAATGGGGAGTACAGTAACACATCATTGGCGTAGATGTGGTAGAGTATGATGAATGATTGAATGATAGAACAGATTGGCTGCATGTAGATGTTAAAGAGTAGGGCTGAGAGGGGAGATCCTTGGGGAACCCCTTGTGTTTGTTGGAAAGGCCTGGATGTATGATTATCTATACGGACTTGTTGTCGGTCAGATAGGTAGGATTTGAACCAAACTAAGGCTAGGCTTCTTATGCCTTTTTGGTACAGTTGGGTGATCAGGAGGTTGTGGTTGACAGTATAGAAAGCTAAGGCGATGTCCATAAATATGAGGATGAAGCCTTGATTTTTCTTATCAAGGCCTGTATGGAGTCTGTCAAGGAGAGTCGTGAGAAGGGTTTCAACACCATGCTGTTGATGAAATCCATGTTGTTGCTGGTCTAGGGGTGCGTAGGAGTCGATGTGGTCCTGTGTCTATTGGTAGATGATCTTTTCTATGATTTTGGTTAGGAAGGGGAGGCTTGAGATAGATCTGTAGGATTTGATATCTGATGGATCAAGTTTGTTATTCTTGATCAGAGGTCTGATAGAGGCAGTTTTCAAAGGGGGAGGAAGGATGCCTTCAGATAGTGATATGTTGGCGATTCTGGCTATGATTGGGCTGAGGTAGGTTTGTGTTTCTTGGATCCAGAATGGTGGGCTAGGGTCCATTGGGGAGGTCATGGTGTTGATCCCACTGATGATTCTTTCTATTTGTTCAGGAGGGTATGGATAGAAGGATTCCAGAGTTGGTGAGGGCGTTCTGGTGGAGTTGTAGGGGTGCTTGGGTAGTTCATGATTCATTGGATTGGTTGTTGGTGAAGTCGTTTTCCTCTGAAAGTAGGTGGCAAAGTCATCTGGGCTTGGAGTATTTATTGGTTGGTTTGTAGATTGGTCTTTTGGGAATGATTTGACTAGGTTGAAGAGCTCACGAGGTTTATTAAGAGAGCGCATTAGGGTGTTGGTGTGAAGTTCCTTTCTCTTGTTGTTGATCATTCTTTGATGATGTTGTAGTTTGTTCAGGTAGGCATCTTTGTCACTAATCAGGTTGGAGCGTCGCCAGCGGCATTCAAGCTTCCTGAGTTGTACTAGTGATTCGCGCAGGTCAGCAGTGAACCAGACTGCTGTGTGGTTTTTGTGGGCAGGCTTTGAGGATGGTGGAAGGAGTGCAGCTCTGGAAAGGTGGTTGTTCCAGCTGTCTAGTAGATTTTCCAGGTCATTAGTGTTGGGGTTAAGGTGATGTAACGTGCTGCTGAGGAAGGTTTCCTTATCGAAATGCCTGAATCGGCGGTGAGTGAGAGCGATTGATGCTGTAGATTGCTGTTCTTTATCGTGTGGGATGTCAAAGAGGATGGCCTTGTGGTCGGACCATGGCACTAGGTGTACCTGTGGAGAGTACTGATTGCATAAGGTGTTGTGAGGTCGTGGAGCAAAAATAAGGTCTAAGGTGTTGCCTCCAGTGTGTGTAGAAGTGTGAACGATTTGGTGGTAGCCTATTGTGGTCCTTGCGTCCAGGAATGCTGTGGAGTGTTTGACAGGGAGAGAGGGAAGATTAAAGTCAGCAAGGATCCAGAGCTGTTTCCGCTGGATATTGTTGTTGCCTGCGTGATCAGGGATTGTTGCCAGCTCGTTGGTACTTGAAGAGGGTGGGCAGTATAGGAGACAGATTGTTAGGGTCTTGTTGGAGATTTGGATGATGTCTAAGTTGGTAGAGCTTTGTGTTAAAGTACAATGAAATTGGAGGTTGCTTCTGGCTATTATTAGGACCCCGCCTCCACGCTGGTTAGTTCTAGGGCAGCTAAAGAGATCGTACCCAGGAGGTTTTAGCTGGTTGGTGATCACTGTATCTGTGTCTGTTAACCACATTTCAGTGACGAGGAGTAGGTCTAGATTCTGTTGATTAATATAGTCAGTGAGGGCAGGCCATTTGGAATGAGCATTAATTAGCATGCTGCTAAGGTTTTCTTGGAATGGAGTCTTGCGTTGACGTTACCTGTGCTTCAGCAGGAATCTTGAAGGGGTTAGACTTTTTAGCTTGCTGCATCCTTAAGTCTTAACTCATTATTTGCAGACCTTGTAATAAAAAGCTGTATTGAAATTACAGACTGGTTTTCCTGCTTGATTACATTTGAATGGGTTGGATCTTATATACTGAGATGTCACACGCAGTAGTAAGATAAAAATCCTCAATAGCACGTAAACCTTATCGCTGCTGTTAGCGCACACTAAAGTATGCTACTTTAGCGTGCCTTAGTAAATATACCCCCAAGTGTTGTTAGCATGGAGTTTCTGTGTAGGATCTGTAATAATCTTAGGGCCAGAGTGACCCACTGTACAAGCTGTGAACTCGCATGGGGAAGCACAGTCTGCCCACTCCCCACAGCTGTCACTCGATATCTCTTTCTCTTTCCTTGCCCTCCCCCCGCAGCCATCACCTGATGTTTTTCTCTCTCTCACCACCACCTCCCCCCGCCACCCCCTCGCAGCCAGCATCCACTCTCTTATTAGATTTCTTTCCCGATGGCGTGGCAGACAGGAAGCTAAACACAACATGGGACTTTGAAGCCTGTCAGACGGCTGCCTGGGTGAGAATCTTCACAGTCTTGACAATGCATATATTTATATGATTTTTTGCAAGGTATTGTGGGTAATGTAGTTCATTCACACCAGACACAGCTGCTGACAATAATTTAGTTGTGCACAAGTGTTAAAGCCAATAAGATACTTCTTTATTTATGAGGTTATTTCTCCCAGCACAGATATGCTTGGTAGCACATAAATTAGGTTACTTGCTTGCAGTGTTTAACTTGGTAAAACAAAGTCAAAAATCAAAATCAGGAAAACAACCTTCAAACTTGTCAGGCAATTAGCTAATGTTTTCTTAGCATATCTCTAACAAACGAAAAGCCACAAAGAAAGAAATAAACTGTTCTTGTAAGGTTAACTTCTGATTACTTTCCACACAGATCCAGAAGTAATTCTCTCCTAGCTCACAAGCAATTAGGTGCAGCTCAATTGCTATCAGTTATCCAGCTGAAACCCTTTAGCAGGCTGACTTTCTACTGTGTGAGTCAAATCCTGCTTCAGGAGCTTTTCTTAGTGGAATAAAGAACAAATTTATATTTCTTTGTGATGGCTGCTGTGCTTTATCACAGAAAGTTACCAACGGAGTTTGGATAGAGAGCAGTCCATATAAACAATATCTTGATCTGCTATTATTTCCCCTTCATCAACAAGCATAGGGTCACTATCATGAATTGGCACAGATGAATCTTTCAATGGAGCACTTTCAGGAGAACACTTATTTCCCTGCTGTCTTTCAAGGTTATAGCTAGGGCATAGATCAGTGTTCATACCTGAGCTTCCATTGTTGCTATAGTTCCTCTCTATATAGCCTGGCCAGTATGTAGTCCAGTTCTTATGTCCAGCCTTCCAGTCCTGATCCCTGGACACTGGATCTCTCTTCACATACCTTCTGGCATAGGTCTTAGAGTCCCTTCCACGTGCAGCCGTCTCCCTCACAGGTAGCCTCTGGTGATTTCTTGTTCTGCAGCACCATTCCTCTGGCTTTCCCCAGTCCAATGGTCTATGCTGGCCCTTGGAATACCTCCCAGTATACGTACTGCTTTGGACTCTTCTAGACCTCTCAAAGGCTTTTCTCCTCTTCCTTCCAAAGGGTTTCTTTCCTTCTCTATCCGTCCGGTTTGGCTTCTGCTTCTGCTGATTCTTCAGATGAAACTGATGATCCTTCTCTGCATATCCAAGGTGATCATGAAGATGGTCATCTGTAGAATAAACTCTACTCTTATTCTGCCTGGATGAGTGCTCCTCCCTAACACAGCGCAGCTGTGCTGAATCAGGCCCTGCCCTTTGAGATGAGTGCTTAGGGATTACCTCATAGCCCTCCTGATTGAACACACGTTTCCCCACTTCAGCTCCTCTAATGGCTGTTGGAAACCTGGTGCATTCTGGGACTGGTAGTCTTTTATGGCAAAATTCTGTTTTCTCATTTCCACCAGCACTGACAGGTTGCTTGTTCAGAGACACTTCACCTTTTCTATAGCCCCTTCCTGAGCTATGATAAGCTTCCTTATCACAAGCCTCACAAGAACAGTGCACATTTGATGTGCAGCACATGCATGGGCCCCAAAGACCCATGCTGAGTTTTAGGGGCATTTTGGCCTTCCAATCTGATGGCCATGCTGCTGTGTAAGAAATATAGTAAGATAGCAGAGGCTGGCTGTGGAGGGCAAGGAGACAGAGTGAGAAAGGGAGAGAGATTGGGTGATGGCTGCAGAATAGGGAAATGAGAGAGAAATTGGTTGATGGATGGGGGGCAATGAGAGAGAGAGAGAGAGAAGGGGCTTTGAGAGAGAGAGACTGGGTGATGGCTGGGGCAATGAGTGAGAGAGAAGGGGGCTTTGAGAGAGAGGCACTAGATAATGGCTGGGAGGGGGGGGGGCTACCAGAGAGAGAGAAAGAGACATGGAGTGATGGCTGTGGAGGGGGGGGGGGATGGCAATGAGATAGAGAGAAACTGGCTGGTGGGTGGGGGTTTTAAGAGAGACACCAAATTATTGTGGGTGGACTATGACAGAGAGAGATAGAACTAGGAGACAGCTGGGTGGGCATGTGAGAGAGAGACACTGAGTGATGGCTGGCGAAGCTATGAGAGAGAGAGAGACATTGTGTAAGAGTTGGGGGGGGCTATGAGAGAGAGACAGTGGGTGATGGCTGGGTAGGGCTATGAAAGAGAAAGAGAGGGACATTGGGTGATGGCTAAAGCGCTAGAAGGGACAAATATGGGGTGATGGCTGGGGGGGGGGCTATGAGAGAGAGAGAGACAAGGGATGTTTATGTTTATTAAGCTTGATATACCGCTTTTCAATCGTTAAAACAAAGCAGTTTACAAAAAATGAAGTCACAGTAATGGCCAATGGCCTGGAGGAGGAAAAGGAGTTACAATAGCGACAGGATAGAGAGAGGGAACAGGCATACCAGACAGGGGAGAGAGGTTGTAACATAGGGGTAAATCAGACAGTGTGGGCTGGAAGGTCAAAGGCAGATGAGAATAGGATGATGGCTAGTAGGAGGTATAAGAAAGAGAGAAAGAAACATACTGGGGAAAATCTGGAATGGGAGTCATGAGAGAAAGAGAGAGAGAGAAAAACAGACTGGAAGAAGTTTGTACAGTGGGAAGAGAGGGACATAGAAACATGACGGCAGAAAAAGACCACATGCCCTTCTATATTAACTATAACAGTCCCCTTTTTACCTTTAGAGATCATCTGTGTTTGTCCCATGCATTTTTGAATTCAAATACTGTCCTTGTCTCTACTACCTCCACTTAGAGACTATTCCACACATCCAACACTCTTTTTGTAAAGACATATTTCTGCATATCTATTTTATTTATTTATTTTTTATTTACATTTTCTTATATACTGCGCTATTCTGCATCAGTGCGGTTTACATTGAATATTACATATTACACTGTGTATATCCCCTTTCACCCTCATCCTATGCCCCCTCATTCTGTTGGGTGCCACAGGCTTGATAAAGAAGAGTTTCCCAAGCACATCTTGACAAACTACCCATACATGCTACATCTTATAAACTCCAGTAGGAGGCTCTCTTTGTCACGATGCAAGTACTACGCCGAGCCTTAGCAGTAAATTTGAGAGACTGAGATCATACTCCCCATGCCCTGGCTTAGAAGTGAGGTTCACGACTGTTATGGTAGGTGCAAAACTAACCCATGACACTCCCCATGCTGGGCTTACACTTACGCACACACACACACCCATATATGCAGCTCTCAACACTTCCCTTGACAGACACACATGACCCACCTAGCCCTTGAGACACATATATGAACACTCCACATGCCTGATTCTGGAAATGGGGGAAAAGTGCCATTGTGTTACACTACTAGTGTACACTTTTCAACTTGTTGCTTTTCAATTTGTTGATGTTAAATGATAAAGTAAGGGGGAGAAGGAGCAGGGAGAGGGGGACAGAAGCTACAATGGGGAAAAGGAAGCAATTTCAAAAAAGATCTGGGGGTGCTGATCTGGTGGAAAATCACCAATGACAGCATGCAAGCTTTGGAGATACTTTGTAAGGGACCATGGCATACCTCCATGGGAACTCATCTCAGGGATGATGATGAATCAGATGCAACCCATTTGTTTTGCTGGCCTGTCTACCAAGAGGTGACGTTTTGACATTATAAGCATTAGCTAGCACTGTTTACTCGGAAAAGCACTGATAAATACAATATGCTTTAAATCTGCTGAATCCTTTCAAGTATATCTTTTGTAATGGTTGATGACGGGAGGCTGTATCATTTGAGAATCTGTGCATGCAGCATATAAGTGCAGTATCAGCATTTAAAGGCAAGTTGCACAGAGAGGACAAGCATCAGAAATCTACTTTTGTCATAGGAAACTACTACTGACAGAAGGAATGGGGAGATACTGGACTGAGGGGGGAACTGAGGACAGAGAGAGTGGAGATGCTTCACTATGAGGGGATGACAGAGAGACAGTGGACTCTGAGAGGTGGAGAGAGGGAAATGCTTGACTCTAAATAACAAAAGAGGGAGGAGGGAGTAGCCTACTGGTTGGGGCAAGGTACTTCAGGCCGGAAGGTCGGGGGTTCAAATCCCACTAGAGGACAGCAACCTTGGGCCAGAAGGACTGGGGTTTCTAGTCCCACAGATGCTCCTTGTGGTCTTGGGCAAGCCACTTAACTCTCCATTGCCCATGTTCCCTGTAAGTATTAGTGTATGTGTCTCATATCCCCGCGTGTTAAATGTATCCCCCAATTGTGTTGTGACCGCTTTGATTGAAGGATAAGGTGGTATACAAAACTGTCTAAATAAATAAAAATAAATAAAGGTATAGATGGAGATGTACTTGCTGGACTCTGAGAGGTGAGCAGATGGTGAGGGGTGGACAGAGAGAGATGTTGAGCTCTGAGGGGCTGGTAGAGGGTGAAATTTGGGTGGATAAAGAGGGAATAAAGAAACATGGAGGAAGGAGCTAAAAAGAAAAAATCAATATGTCAGTGACAGACATAGAAAAGGAATGGAAGAAACAGAAGGAGCAAGGAGAAATGACAAATGGACAGCAAACACTGGAAGGAGGGTTAAGAGAACATAGTATATGATGGCAGATAAAGACCAGCATGGTCCATCTAGTCTGCCAAGTAAGGTGGTTAGAGTAGGCATACCCGCCTCTCTGTGCAGGTTACCCCCCTCTATGCCTTTGTTTAGGGTTCTACCCAGTGCTCTGTAGATTTCAGTAAAGCCTTTGACACCTTCCCTCACAGGCGACTTATAAACAAACTGAGCACCCTAGGGACGGACCCTAAAGTTACTGCTTGGGTTGGAAATTGGTTGAGTGGGATGTGATAAAGGGTACAGGTAAATGGAGCTCACTCTGAGGAGAAGGAGGTTACCAGTGGTGTGCCTCAGGGATCTGTCCTTGGTCCGATTCTTTTTAACATCTTTGTTGGTGATATAGTAGAAGGGCTGTCGGGTAAGGTTTGCCTTTTGCGGATGATACCAAAATCTGCAATAGAGTAGACACCCAGGAAAGTGTAGATAACATGAGGAGGGATCTAGCTAAGCTTGAAGAATGGTCTAGAATTTGGCAGCTGAGATTTAATGTTAAAAAATGCAAGGTCATGCATTTGGGCTTCAGCAATCCAAAGGAGTGATATAGTATAGGGGGTGAAGTACTTCTGTCCACAAATAAGAGCGGGACCTAGGCGTGATTGTGTCTGATGATCTTAAAGGAGCTAAAAGCTAGAAGGATGCTTGGATGCATAGGGAGTGGAATGGCCAGCAGAAGAAAGGAGGTGATAGTGCCTCTAAGTCTTTGGTGCGACTTCAGTTGGAGTATTGTGTGCAATTCTGGAGACCTAATCTTGAAAAGGATATAAACAGGCTGGAGTCAGTACAGGGAGTGGCTACTAAAATGGTTAGTGGTCTTCATTATAAAGCATATTGTTTGTGTACTCTGCACCTCCCCTCACCGGTAACTCACCAGGGCACCTTGTTTACTCTGCCATCACAGCTTTCAGCCATTTTATTTATAGTTATATATTCCATTACACAGCATAATTTCCACCTTATTGTTCTACGTCAAGCATCACGTATATTCATAACATGCATCTCTATATCTCTACGTCATAGGTCAGTTCTTATTAGCATAGGTCATCATGAGGAGACATACATGTATTTCCAGACATAACCTTGTAGACAATAATTGTAGCACTTGCAGTTGTGATATCTCTGAATCTGAGAGACTGCAAGTGTTAGAACTTACATAACTACTAATTGAAATAAAAGTACAATTTCTAACCTTCTCTAGAAGGTCTTTCACTACTTTTCCTTCATCATCAAGCAGAGTACAACAATGATCAAGGATTAATCCACATACGCCATTTTCCTTTGCTAGGAGGTAGTCTAAAGCCATGCGATTCTGGGCTGCATAGGCAGACACCTTGTCCACTGCACCTAGCGCTCCAACCTTTTAGCTTCGTAGTACAGCATAGGGCGGGGCGGCTGCATGGAAATGCAGATGCATTGTCACGGATTCCGGGCTGTCAGGTAAGAACTGCAGCCCGTAATATTTTAAGGGGGGGGGATCTGTCATGGTACAAGGCAGATAGTGCCTATGGAAGTAGATGAAAACACACAGGGCAGTTTTAAAACCGGCAGTGCAAAGCACATGGCTAGGGGTTGCTATGAGCAACCAAGCAAAACAAGAGCACAGGCTGTAGGTAAATGCCCAGATAGAGCATTATGTCATAGCTCATCAGAGAAGCAGAAACAGCTGCAGCAGTTTGAGCTAACAAGAGTCTCAAAGAATGACACACTTAAAAAGTCAGTCTTGAGCAAAGCAGGGAAGAACCGAGAAAGGAACAGAGAAAGGAGCAGGGAGTCAGACTCATTCTCTGATGCTGAGGGAGAAAGAGCCCTGAGAGGATTCACAAGAGAGGAAAGAGCAGAGCTCAGGAGAGCCAGGAGTCATACCTGAAAGCTTCTGACGTGGATTCCATTTGCACCTCAGAGGGGTTTGCCCAGGAGGAATTCTCAGAGGTTAGTGCTGGAAAGTTGGGCTGCACTAAGCCAAAGTCCGGTTGGGGACAGAGAGAGATTCCAAGCCGCAAACCACGAGGAGCTGGGAGAGGAAATACCCACGAGAGCAGGTACCTGGGGAGCAAAAGCTATTATCCAGAAGTGAGTTCCTACCCGAGAGAAAGACGTCCCTTGAGGGGAAGTGAAAGGGAGAGAAGTTTCAACTTCCCGGTTGCAAAACGGAGAGTCAGAGTTCAGCCTGAAGAAAGGCATAGTACCTTGAATAGAGGGGCACTGGATTTTATTTTTTTATTTTTTTTATTTTTATTTTTTTTTAAGTTTCAAAATATTTTATTGAGAAAATTCAAAGAATACAAACATTCCAAAAGAAACATTACCATATAATAGACATACAAATTACAGTCCACGTCATGAGGAGCGACAACTGATCTAGATAATAACAAAAAACCTGTTACACAAGAAAACTGAAAGAAAGGAGGAAGCTAGTCTAATAATTTTACTCTTTTTTTTTTCCATCTGATGACAAGAAAATTTAACCTAGAAACTAACTATTTAACCTGCGTAGAACTCGTCAAAAGAAAAGTTTCCAAAGCTGACGTTTCCAAAAAGACATACTTGGTGCCTTTAAAGGTAACTAAACATTTACAGGGAAATTTCAAAAAAAATGTGGCACCAATAGCTAGGACGCGGGGCTTTAACATAAGAAAACCCCGACGACGCAGCTGAGTCGTCCTGGAGACGTCTGGAAACATATTAATTTTCTCCCCACAGAAGGCAGCATCTTTATTCATGAAAAATAAGCGCATCACAGCATTCTTTTCCACCTCGGAAGTAAATGATACCAGAAGGGTGGCTCGTGTAGAAATTAAATCCCGAGAGGACTCAATGAACGCTGAAACGTCCAGAGAATCCTGGGATACTACTGGGGCAGCTCCAGGGATCATCTCCTCCGGTGCTGTCCCTTTACGAGAAATATAAAACAATTTTACAATATGTGGTTTTGAGTCTTCCCTATATCCTAAAACTTCCACTAGATATTTATCAAATAAAATTTGGGGAGACAGAAAACGAGTATACGGAAAATTTAAACATCGCACATTAGAAGCACGCACACTATTTTCTAATATTTCTTGCTGAAAATGTAAGGTAATACTATCTTTTATAAAAGACATCGAGGAGTTTTGTAGTACATTACACTGAGCTTCCAATTTCTGGCATTTTTGATCTAATACAGCAATCTGAGTATCATGCTGGGCGAATTTCGCCACAGAGTCCCTTGAGAAATCTGAGAATTGAGATACAATTGAGCCAAGTGAAGAGTCGATCCTAGATAGAACCTGCCATACATCCGCTAGGGAGATTTCCTGAGAAGCCGCAGGTACAGACGATAAACCGTCCCTGTGTGCTGAGACAAAACCCTCCGGTACCTTCAACACCCGGGGTAAAGGAACAACCCCATGGGCTAAAGAGGAACCAGAAGGGGATACAGATGGCAAACAATCCAATTGCTGCAGCAAAACCTCCCGTACTGGTGAGGAGGTAACTGGGGCAGTCTGTCCATTACCAGCAGAAGGGGAAGAGATACTAACCCCCAAAGATGTCGAGGAGCTATCACTAGGGAGCTGTGTGTCAGATGGAACATCTTTCTGAGCCTCCATATTTCCCACAGCGACCAAATGTCTATCCATGGGACCGGAAACTTTGACAACTTTTGTTGGATTCACAATACTCACAGTTTGATGACGCTTCCTGCGTTTGCCCATCCTACACGATCACAAACCAGCTCCCAGCTCCTCGAGCGCCAAAGGAGCGCATAAGGAGCATTACCTGCCCCTTGAAAACGCGCCCCTTTGAAACGCGACCGCTACCGCGTACCGCGTAGCGGTCGTGCTTTTAAGGCCCCCTGGATGACGTCAGGGGCAGGCGCCGCTCAGGTGAACCGGGTGCTCCGGGCTGCCAAGAAGAATCCCACGGCGGTGCACAGGGTAACCAGCCAACCTCTTTCCTCGCACGCTCCCAACTGCTGGGATATTCCGCCGAGCTTTAAGGCCCCCTGGATGACGTCAGGGGCAGGCGCCGCTCAGGTGAACCGGGTGCTCCGGGCTGTCAAGAAGAATCCCACGGCGGTGCACAGGGTAACCAGCCAACCTCTTTCCTCGCACGCTCCCCGGGGCACTGGATTTTAACTACAATGGTCCTGAAGGATATGGCCTTCTAAGGAGAGAATCCATAGTGCACGGTAACCAGCCTTTCTGCAGGGGGAGAGGGGAGAGAAGCTCTAGCCAAGAAGAGAGGGAACTTTTTAACACTGATACACATTACAGCCCTGACAAATATAATCCCCAAGAAGCACACGAGGACATGGAATGTGACTTCTGTGAAGAGAGCTCAGATATTTGTAAAATGGACTGTACAATGGTGTTTTCAGACAGCGTGACCTCTTTTTGTTGAAGCCTGAGTAAAACCCTGCCTAAGAGAAATCTGTGGAGGAACACAGATTTCACTGGAAAGCTTTTGGTAAGAGAAAAAGCCTGTTTTTCCTTATTGTTTGTTTAAAGCTGACAAGAAGTATTTTTGTTGTAATTTGTAGTTCCCACTTGTGTTGTACCAGTTTTATGGTTTAATTTCTTTTGACCCTTGTTGCAAGAATTCTCCTGGGAAGGGAAATAAATACCTCTTTAAGCATAGCTACTCGACCACAGCTACCTTCTTATTAGAATAGCTATTGGGACTCAAAATCCCAGGGGGCACTACTCCGCCCTTGCTACATAAGAGGATCCTCACTGAAGCCCCAGGCCTTCTGCCTCCGGGGTAGTAGGTGAGTGACAAGTGGCGACGTTGTTGGATTTTTGCGCAAGAATTCAAAAGGACAAACACAAAGGACTACAGTCTGCTGGAAAAGGAGAACTGTCATCCAACAGGAGAGGACCGTCAGGAAGATTTCTGCTGCCAGGTGCTGGACCCGGAGAAACCTTTCTCACATGCTGATCCCTGCATGAAAGCTCAGGTAAAAAGTACCTAGGCAGATGCGGGGAGGATAAAGTGAGAAAGGGGGCGCTGTTGGGCAGTGAGAGGGCGGTGGAAAGACAAAAAAAAAAAAAAACACAAAGGAGTTGCGGTATCGCACTTGGTTTTTGTTTTTGTTTCTATCTCTTACAGGTACATCAAGGCGGAAGATGGAGCCACATGATGTAGCCCAATGGATGAAGGCGCAATGGGATAAGCAAGTCGAGCTTATCCACTACCTGCAGGAACAAACAACGCGGACCATACGGGAGCAGCAGCGGCCCTTGATAGAGACCATGGTTGCGATTTTAAAGAAACCGCTAGACGCCGCAGCGGACGTCCCCAAGGCACTCCAAGCCGCAGGTCTGAGGTCGTATGGTGCCTTTTCGCTAGGACAATTACAACCGCAGGACAATTTGGATGATTACCTGGACGCTTTTGAGCGCATAGCCACCACCCTGAAATGGCCGGAGGAGCAGTGGGCCACCTGGTTTGCCCTGTCCCTCACAGGAGAGGTCCTTTCAGCGTATAAGGCTATGCCAGCGGAGTTAGCTTCCAATTATATTGAAGTGAAAAAAGCGGTGAAAGATAGATTAGGGCTCACCCCCCTTCACTATCAAAGAATGTTTAGGGAGGCAGTTATTAGGCCTCAAGAGACCCCCAAGGCCCTAGCGCAACGTTTAAAAAGTGTAGCCAAAAAAATGGTTGCTAGCCGAGGGAGGTACCTTGGAAACGGTCATTGACAAAATTGTGCTAGAACAATTTATGGTGGCTGTTCCCAAAGGTCTTAAAACATTTCTGACACTCCAGCACTGCCAAACCTCAGAGGATGCAGCCACTCTTGCGGAGCGGTATTTCGCTGCCGAGAGGACTGACACCTCAGGGCAAGGTATCTGGTTGGCAGCTGGTAGGAGAAAAAGTAGCAGAAGTGAGAAATATGTGCATGATAAGATGTATAAACCTGAAATGTTGAATGTCAATGTCTCTGATGGTAATGTCTATTCTGTACCCAAAGGAAGATGTTTTAGGTGTGGAAAAACTGGACATTATCAGAGATCCTGCACAGAACGAACTGTCCTGGTGACAGGGACAGAGGAAACAGAGCAGGACAAATTGTTGATCCAAGCACAAGTAGAAGGTATTCACACACTGGCTCTACTTGACTCGGGGGCTGACCAGAGCATGATTTCCAAGAGGCTCTGGGAAGCCATTGAGGGGCACCGCCAGTCGCCCCCAAGTCAAGCAGAGGGACAAGTTCGGGTCAGGTGCGTGCACGGCGCAGCCTCACATTATCCATTACACAGTGTAAAGGTAAATGCCTTAGGAACACAGCAGAATATATCGGTAGCCATAGTTCCAAAGCTGCCAAGGGAGGTTGTCCTGGGGAGGAACTGGCCACCATTTAGTCAAAAAATGGAGGGAAAGCTTAATAAGCCTAGCCTAAAGCCTACCCAATACCAGGTAGGAGTACAGGAGGGGGAAATAGAAGCTTTGGCCGCCAAACTCTCGAGTCCCCTGTTTGGAAAACCACAGAAGAGTAGGACAGGACCACAGGTTCCCAAGAAAGGGGCGCCCTTAGGGAAAGCAAAGTTCATCCTACAGTTCTGCAAAGTGTCCAACTTGGCCAAAAGCCCACAAAGAGCCACCCCAGGAGCGGCTGGCTATGATTTATTCAGTGCGGAGGAAGCCATAGTGGGAAAAGGAGGGAAGGCCTTAATTGATACAGGCATCCAGGTGAGAATCCCAGAGGGCTGCTATGGCCGTATTGCTCCGAGGTCAGGCCTTGCGGTAAAATTTTTCTTAGATATAGGGGCTGGGGTGATAGACCCCGACTATAGGGGATGTATTAAGGTCGTGGTCTTTAATTTTAGTAAGACCGACTTTAAAATTCATGTAGGCGATCGCATAGCGCAGTTAATCTGTGAGCGAGTGGGTTTCCCCATAATCGAAGAAGTGTCTTCCTTACCGTCCACCATAAGGGGGGAACAGGGATTTGGGTCCACGGGCCAGGGTGAAGTCAAGATTATGACCGCCCTAGCAGAAGAACCAAAATAAGAAGACCTGGGTCCTCAAATTGCAGATTTGAGGGACAAGTCCAGACCTAGGGTAGGTGAAGGGCTTTCTATACCCCAGCAGCAAGAACTGGCCCAAGTCCTGGATAGATTCTCGGACGTTTTAACTACGACACCAGGGGAAACTAATGTAGTAGCCCACGAAATTATAACCACACCGGGGCGAATAATTCGCCAACGCCCCTATCGCATGCCTGAGGCAAAAAAGAGAGAAATAGTCGAACAGGTAAAAGAGATGGTGAAGCTTGGGGTTATAGAGGAGTCACGCAGCCCCTGGTCTAGTCCAGTGGTGCTGGTGCCCAAACCAGACGGATCCATTCGATTCTGTATCGACTTTCGTCGGGTGAATGAAGTGTCACAGTTTGACGCTTACCCGATGCCCCGGATAGACGATTTGCTGGATCGTTTGGGGCAAGCGAGATACCTGACCACCCTTGACCTCACCAAGGGATATTGGCAGGTACCCTTAACGAAGGAGTCCAAGCCAAAAACGGCGTTTAGCACGCCTATAGGCCTCTTTCAATTTTGCCGCATGCCATTTGGCTTACACGGCGCCGCTGCCACATGCCAGCGATTGGTGTACCAGGTCCTAAGGCCCCACCACGAGTACACGCTGGCCTATATGGACGACGTGATAATTTACAGCACAACCTGGACCCAACACCTTGCAAGAATAGAGGCCGTACTCAGGGCACTTCGCAAGGCGGGACTAACACTAAATCCGGCCAAGTGTCTGTTCGCCACGGAAGAGGCCAAGTACTTGGGACACATTGTTGGGAGGGGGGCAGTAAGGCCCCTGGCCTGTAAACTACAGAGTGTCCGAAACTTCCCACGGCCGGGCACGAAAAAGCAAGTCCGGAGCATTCTGGGTTTGATAGGATACTATCGTCGGTTTATACCACACTTTGCTGAGGAAAGTATTCTATTTACTGAAATGTTACGGAAAAACGCCCCTACCATGATAAAGTTGTCCCCGGAGGCTGAAGTAGCTTTCACTAACCTAAAGGAAAAATTCTGTAGGGCACCTGTCTTAAGGGGGATAGATTTCAACCTACCCTTCATTGTCCAGACGGACGCATCCGAAACAGGGTTGGGGGCGGTAATGGCTCAGAATTTTGATGGGGTAGAGCACCCTGTAACGTATTTGAGCCGAAAGCTCAATAGCGCAGAAAAAAATTACTCGACAATAGAAAAGGAGTGCCTGGCGATTAAATGGGCAGTGGAGGCACTGCGCTTTTATTTAACTGGCCGGCAATTCCTTTTGATCACAGACCACGCCCCTCTGACCTGGTTACATCAGATGAGGAACAGCAACACTCATCTGACCCAGTGGCACCTAGCGCTCCAACCTTTTAGCTTCGTAGTACAGCATAGGGCGGGGCGGCTGCATGGAAATGCAGATGCATTGTCACGGATTCCAGGCTGTCAGGTAAGAACTGCAGCCCGTAATATTTTAAGGGGGGGGATCTGTCATGGTGCAAGGCAGATAGTGCCTATGGAAGTAGATGAAAACACACAGGGCAGTTTTAAAACCGGCAGTGCAAAGCACATGGCTAGGGGTTGCTATGAGCAGCCAAGCAAAACAAGAGCACAGGCTGTAGGTAAACGCCCAGATAGAGCATTACATCATAGCTCATCAGAGAAGCAGAAACAGCTGCAGCAGTTTGAGCTAACAAGAGTCTCAAAGAATGACGCACTTAAAAAGTCAGTCTTGAGCAAAGCAGGGAAGAACCGAGAAAGGAACAGAGAAAGGAGCAGGGAGTCAGACTCATTCTCTGATGCTGAGGGAGAAAGAAGCCCTGAGAGGATTCACAAGAGAGGAAAGAGCAGAGCTCAGGAGAGCCAGGAGTCATACCTGAAAGCTTCTGACGTGGATTCCATTTGCACCTCAGAGGGGTTTGCCCAGGAGGAATTCTCAGAGGTTAGTGCTGGAAAGTTGGGCTGCACGAAGCCAAAGTCCAGTTGGGGACAGAGAGAGATTCCAAGCCGCAAACCACGAGGAGCTGGGAGAGGAAATACCCACGAGAGCAGGTACCTGGGGAGCAAAAGCTATTATCCAGAAGTGAGTTCCTACCCGAGAGAAAGACGTCCCTTGAGGGGTAGTGAAAGGGAGAGAAGTTTCAACTTCCCGGTTGCAAAACGGAGAGTCAGAGTTCAGCCTGAAGAAAGGCATAGTACCTTGAATAGAGGGGCACTGGATTTTAACTACAATGGTCCTGAAGGATATGGCCTTCTAAGGAGAGAATCCATAGTGCACGGTAACCAGCCTTTCTGTAGGGGGAGAGGGAAGAGAAGCTCTAGCCAAGAAGAGAGGGAACTTTTTAACACTGATACACATTACAGCCCTGACAAATATAATCCCCAAGAAGCACACGAGGACATGGAATGTGACTTCTGTGCTCAGATATTTGTAAAATGGACTGTACAATGGTGTTTTCAGACAGTGTGACCTCTTTTTGTTGAAGCCTGAGTAAAACCCTGCCTAAGAGAAATCTGTGGAGGAACACAGATTTCACTGGAAAGCTTTTGGTGAGAGAAAAAGCCTGTTTTCCCTTATTGTTTGTTTAAAGCTGACAAGAAGTATTTTTGTTGTAATTTGTAGTTCCCACTTGTGTTGTACCAGTTTTATGGTTTAATTTCTTTTGACCCTTGTTGCAAGAATTCTCCCGGGAAGGGAAATAAATACCTCTTTAAGCATAGCTACTCGACCACAGCTACCTTTTTATTAGAATAGCTATTGGGACTCAAAATCCCAGGGGGCACTACTCCGCACTTGCTACATAAGAGGATCCTCACTGAAGCCCCAGGCCTTCCACCTCCGGGGTAGTAGGTGAGTAACAGAAGATAAACACTATAACTATAACCACCTCCCAATTCCCAATCTCTTCATGAAGTAGAGGTTAAGTCATTGCTTATATATCAGTAACACTAATTCAAACTAACTTTATCAGCCTAATCAGCAGTATAGATGCTGGAAAAAGGTGTTTTGCATAATTAGTTCATTCAAAAACACTTATTTTATTTTATTTATTTATTTAAAAGCTTTTCTATACCGCGCTCTTTAATATCAGTGCAGTTCACAATTAACAATTCTTGTACAGGGCGGGGCAGATCTGCCTTGTGCTTATATTGAACAGGAACAGTAACTTGTAGTTGTAACTGGGGGAACTATTTACATTTTAGATCATCATAAATTGTCGCTAGGGTGACTATTTACATGTTAGACCATAACCTGTGGTGGCGAAGCCAGCCAGGTCCCTAGAGAGATAGAAAAAGTACAAGCAGTTTCCCCTAGTCAGAGGGAAAGGGAAAGAAATGGTCATTTTAAAAGTGCAGCTAATGCTGAAAAAAACCTGTCAAAGGTTGTTGTCCAAAAGCCACGCCCCAGCTCTATGGCAACTGAGGGTGGTAATGCAGGACAGCTGGGGGCGGGGTGGAAAGATACCGGCCAGTCCCACGCTTATAAACCCCAGAGAACAGGAAGATTCGAAAGGAGAGGCAACAAGATTCGCAGGACAGCCAAGGCAGGCAACAGGATTACCAGGATTCCCAAGACAGGCAAGGAGATTGCCAGGACAGGAGAGGAGGAGAGCTGACTCTAATTCAGAGGCGGAGTCTGAGAGGGAGCCTCATTCGGAGCTAGAGTTTCACTCTTGCAGGAGGAAGAGAGACGAGAGGGCTAACTTAACCAGGAAACAGCATGGCCAGGGAGAAGGCAGTGAAGCATTGCTGAAGAAACTCCCCAAAGGTATTGCTGCTAAAGTTACTAGCCAAAGGTCTCAGGAAAAGTCCCTAGACAGCAAGGGGAGGGAAAGATATCCCCTAAGCCAGCTCCAACAGTTTAACCAGCACCAGGGTTATAGGAAGCCTGAGGGTAGTTCAAGAACCCAGGAAGGGCTGAGAAGGAAGCCTCTCAGTAGGAAACTTTGAATGTTTTAAAACTGGTAAAACGTATGCTAAAAGACCAGGAAGTAACCTGTGAAGAGAACAGTGCTGTGTACCGAGGGAAGGCTCGAGTAGAACAGCTGTTTTCTAACGACGTCACAGAACAATCCTGTTCAGAATGTGAGTCAATGGACATCGGGGAAAATGATCTTTTGAGTGAGCCTGAACAGCCTATGGAATGTGAGTTGTCCCTGGTAGTGAAGTAAGAATGTTTAGAAATATAAGTTTGAAGAAAATTCCATTTCTGTGATATGCATGGTGTTTCAAAAGAGCAAAGAAGTTTTAATTAGTATGGCTGCTGCTCTAAATGAGACTTGCTAAGGAAGACGGCTTGAAGTCTCTGGATAACTGATTAAAAACCTTAAATCTTTTGAAACAAAGAAGAGAAGTTTGTTTGCTATAATTTTGCTGCATTGAAGTTTCAATGAACATTTTGAGTTCAGTTTAAAGCACTGTGAAGTAAAGCTTTATTCTTTTGGAGAAATAACATTTGTTTGCTGAAGTAAGCAAGAGCAATTCTTACCTTAGTTTCTTGTGGATATTTGTACACGTGATATACCAAGCTTCATTTGAAGTTCCCGCTATTAAGGGAGGCGAATAAAAATATTCCTGCGTTTGCTTTCAACTCTCGGCTCAGCACTTTTTATTCCAACTACATTTGCTCAAGTACTACAACTCCCAGAGGCCTTTGCCCTGGAGTTTATTGAAAGGAACATTCGCACCCCCTTTCCTCGTCAGGCAGCCGCCTAGGCGGGGGAAGGGCGCGACAGGTGGCGTAGTATTAAGGATCACGCCTTGGTCACGTGTTCCCAAGACACCGGAACTACAGAAAGAAGAAAAAAAAGAAGGAAAAAGTTTTTTTTTCATGCACACAAGATACAAGCTGCTGCTGGAAGAAGACACGGATCAACAGCAGAGGGACCGGATTGGAGCAGTTCCTGAGGCCGTTCCTGCTGATTGATAAGCCCGAGTCTACACCTGCCTAAGGTAATCCGTATTTATAAGGGATAAAAGCGGATACCAGAGCCGGGTGGGACTACAGCAGTACAGCAGGGTATCAAAGGAGAGAGGGCCTATACATTGAAGGGCCGCACTTGGTGTTCTTTCTCTGTTTTTTCTCGTTTCAGCCACTAACCAGCATGGAGCAGACGGAGATACTGAGATGGATGGCTGACCAGTTCCAAAAACAACAGGAGATGTCGGCACGGACATTGGAACATACAGCAGCCATGCTCCAAGCACAGCAGAAGCCGTTGTTGGAGAAGATGGACGGTTGGCTGGGCATGCAGAAACCAACAGCAGAGACACCAAGGACAGTACCAGGTTCCTTAGGGGATACCCCAGGGTTTGGGATGCTTGGTACTGGGACATTTTCCTTTGGACAGTTATCAAAGGAGGACGATGTTGATGACTTTTTAGCCGCTTTTGAAAGGGTAGCCTTGTTATCAGGGTGGGATAAAAAGCACTGGGCCATACGCCTTGCCGCTTCGTTAACTGGGGAAGCGCTAGCAGCGTATAGGGCTATGCCCGTGGAATCAGCCACTGATTACAAGGAGGTACAGAAGGCAATAAGAGACCGCCTGGGCCTAAATCCCATGGTCTACCGCCGCCTTCTGCGAAGCGCCCGGTTAAAACCCGGTGAAACACCGCGTGCTCTATGCCAGCGGATCAAGGGGTTGGCGGTAAAATGGCTAACTCCGGAGACTCAGACAAAGGAGTCCTTATGGACGCTGTTCCGAGGGAGATAAGATCCTTCCTGATCCTACAAGACTGCAGGACCACAGAGGCAGCTATCGCACTGGCTGAGCGTTACCTGGAGGCCAGTGTGGCGACCCCGGTTAAGGTGGTTGGTCTGTCGCAAGCAGTAAAAGTAGCATCAGAAAGGAAGGAAAAACCTATATGGAGAGAAGGTATGAAAGCACTGCCTTTGGATAAACCTGATTATGTGAGCAGGAAATGTTTTTCATGTGGAGAAGAAGGACATATGAAAAGAAACTGCAGAGCTAGGACAGCACTGATGACCTCCCACTCTGAAGAGAGCGGAGAAGGTTTTCTTCTAGAGGTAGAGGTGGAGGGTGTTCCTGTGGAGGCTTTGTTGGACTCCGGAGCGGACCAGTCAATGATTTCGAGGAAGCTCTGGAAAGAGATAGCATCCCAGATTGGTCCGACTCCCGAGCCTCAAGAAAAATCCATAAAGATAAGATGCATTCATGGGGCAGCCTCATCGTACCCTATATATGTTGTATCTGTGAAAGGCTTAGGGCTAAGCTGTAAAATGCCAGTAGCTGTAGTACCAGGGCTCCCACAAGCGCTAGTCCTAGGAAGAGACTGGCCCCAGTTCAGGCGTGGGATAGCAGAAGGGCTTCAACATAAAACTGGTATGGTATCCACCAGGGCTCAGGAAAAAGCTAAAGAGGAGGAATCAGACCCACCTAGTGACCCGATGTGTGGCCTACCTTCACATGATGATTTAGTGACCCCCTCCGAGAGAGGAGGATAAAAAGAAGAGGGCTGAGAAACGCAGGGAGAGACAAAATAGGTCTCAAAATAAGGCTAAACTGGTAGCTGGTCAGGAGTTACCTTGGGTTCCGGCCGAGCTAGTGGAAAGATTTCCCACTTTTCCTGATGAGCAGCGGACGGATCCCGCACTCAAAAGGGCGTTTGAGTATGCCAAAAAGGGAACGAAAACCTTACCCCGATTCTTCTTAGATAAAGAGATACTGTATCGGGAGAGTGTAGATCCTGGAACAGGGATAAGCAGAAAACAGTTAGTAGTTCCCACTGCGTTTAAAATGTCAGTCCTGCAGTTAGCCCATGACCATCCCATAGGTGGTCACAAAGGGGTACATGGTTCCCTGGATCAGATTCTGGCCCGGTTTTACTGGCCAGGCGTTTATAAAGAAACCACTAGGTTTTGTGAGTCATGTGCTGCTTGCCAGCGGGTAGCTACCCACCATCCACCAAAAGTACCTATGATTCCCATACCTGTGGTATCCGAACCCCACTTCTTGAGGGATTTAAAAGGACGGCTACGCCGCACCTCACAAGTGGCTGAAGTAAATATGGCAGCCAGCCAGTTACGCCAAAAGACCTACTATGACAGGCATGCAAAGCCTCGTCAGCTTGAAGTAGGAGAAAAAGTAATTGTTATGGTAACCGGACCTAGTCCGAAATTTGAGAGTAGATGGAAGGGACCCTACCGCGTGGTAAAACAGGTAGGCCCTGTATCCTATTCCGTACAGGACAGAAGGGGGCACCCGCAAATTTACCACATTAATGTCTTACGCCCCTGGCACGAGCGAATAGCCTTAGCCAGGTTGGCCACAGTAAAAGACAGGACAGATGAAACTCAGATCACACACGATGCCCTTAGGCGTATTACGAGCTGTGCTGAAGTTCAAATGCCAGCCCGTAATATCTTAAGTGGGGGGATATGTGGTGGCGAAGCTAGCCAGGTCCCTAGAGAGATAGAAAAAGTACAAGCAGTTTCCCCTAGTCAGAGGGAAAGGGAAAGAAATGGTCATTTTAAAAGTGCAGCTAACGCTGAAAAAAACCTGTCAAAGGTTGTTGTCCAAAAGCCACGCCCCAGCTCTATGGCAACTGAGGGTGGTAATGCAGGACAGCTGGGGGCGGGGTGGAAAGATACCGGCCAGTCCCACGCTTATAAACCCCAGAGAACAGGGAGATTCGAAAGGAGAGGCAACAAGATTCGCAGGACAGCCAAGGCAGGCAACAGGATTACCAGGATTCCCAAGACAGGCAAGGAGATTGCCAGGACACGAGAAGAGGAGAGCTGACTCTAATTCAGAGGCGGAGTCTGAGAGGGAGCCTCATTCGGAGCTAGAGTTTCACTCTTGCAGGAGGAAGAGAGAAGAGAGGGCTAACTTAACCAGGAGACAGCATGGCCAGGGAGAAGGCAGTGAAGCATTGCTGAAGAAACTCCCCAAAGGTATTGCTGCTAAAGTTACTAGCCAAAGGTCTCAGGAAAAGTCCCTAGACAGCAAGGGGAGGGAAAGATATCCCCTAAGCCAGCTCCAACAGTTTAACCAGCACCAGGGTTATAGGAAGCCTGAGGGTGGTTCAAGAACCCAGGAAGGGCTGAGAAGGAAGCCTCTCAGTAAAGAAACTTTGAATGTTTTAAAACTGGTAAAACGTATGCTAAAAGACCAGGAAGTAACCTGTGAAGAGAACAGTGCTGTGTACCGAGGGAAGGCTCGAGGGGAACAGCTGTTTTCTAACGACGTCACAGAACAATCCTGTTCAGAATGTGAGTCAATGGACATCGGGGAAAATGATCTTTTGAGTGAGCCTGAACAGCCTATGGAATGTGAGTTGTCCCTGGTAGTGAAGTAAGAATGTTTAGAAATATAAGTTTGAAGAAAATTCCATTTCTGTGATATGCATGGTGTTTCAAAAGAGCAAAGAAGTTTTAATTAGTATGGCTGCTGCTCTAAATGAGACTTGCTAAGGAAGACGGCTTGAAGTCTCTGGATAACTGATTAAAACCCTTAAAGCTTTTGAAACAAAGAAGAGAAGTTTGTTTGCTATAATTTTGCTGCATTGAAGTTTCAATGAACATTTTGAGTTCAGTTTAAAGCACTGTGAAGTAAAGCTTTATTCTTTTGGAGAAATAACATTTGTTTGCTGAAGTAAGCAAGAGCAATTCTTACCTTAGTTTCTTGTGGATATTTGTACACATGATATACCAAGCTTCATTTGAAGTTCCCGCTATTAAGGGAGGCGAATAAAAATATTCCTGCGTTTGCTTTCAACTCTCGGCTCAGCACTTTTTATTCCAACTACATTTGCTCAAGTACTACAACTCCCAGAGGTCTTTGCCCTGGAGTTTATTGAAAGGAACATTCGCACCCCCTTTCCTCGTCAGGCAGCCGCCTAGGCGGGGGAAGGGCGCGACAAACCGCATGGTTAGGTCTGAGTCTTATTGGTTATTTACAGTACAAAGCCTTAGTATATATACATTCACATATGTCCGTTGTTACAGTTTACGGTGCTGGTAATATTCATAGTATTACTATCACAGATTTGTTATGTACACCATTGATTGACATCGTTGAACATATCCAGTGGTTGGGTATGAGTCTAGATTTGTCCTAGTTTGCATGTGATGTGTGGGGCGCTGCTTGAGTGGATTGGGGTGTGGGAAGTGGGGAGGTACCATTGTGTTGCGAGAAGTGTAGAAGGAATAGGTGAGGCTTGAGGGCTTTCCTGAATTGTGTGAGATCTCTGATCGATGTGATATTGGGTGGGAGGTTGTTCCAGCACTTTGGGGCGTAGAAAGCAAAGGCTCTGTTCCTAGTTGTTTGCACACATTTTATAGTTTCCATGGGGATAATCAGTGTGTTGGTGGCTACTGTCCTTCTTGATCAGTTGTTGGGGGTGGGGGTGAGGAGGGCCGTGAGGGAGGTGAGGGGATATCTTGTTGATGGCTTTGAAGGTAAGGAGTAGTGCCTTGTATGTGATCCTGCAGTTAATCGGTAGCCAGTGTAGGTCCTTAAGGATGGGGGTTATGTGGTTCCTTCTGGATACTCCACAGAGGACGCGAGCAGCAGCATTCATCGCGAGTTGTAACGGGTTTAGGGTGCTCTTGGGGAGGCCGTGCAGAATGGCGTTTGCGTAGTCAAAATGAGGTGTTACCAGCGCTTGGAATATTGTTCGGAAGTCCTCGGGTGCCAGCATGGGTCTTAGGTGTTGTAGTGTCCTGATCTTATTGTATATAGCCCTGACTGTGTTGTTTATGTGCACTTTAAAGTCAAGATGTTGGTCAAGCATAACACCGAGGTAGCGTATCGTGGGTTTACGTGGGAGCTCTGTGTCTCTCACCTTTAAAGATGTGGGGGGAGAAAAGTTTTTGTTCTTTGTGATGAATAGGACCTCGGTTTTTTTGAAGTTTATATGGAGGTTCTGGGCGTGAAGCCAGTCGGTGATTGCGTTGAAGCAGCTCACTAGAGCAGTAAAGTCGGGCTGCATGACGTTGATTGGTGCGAACAGCAGTACATCATCTGCGTAGATCAGGCAGGAGATTTCGAAGGAGCGGATGATTTCGCATATAGGCTGCATGTATATGTTAAAGAGTAGCACGGACAGAGAGGAGCCTTGGGGTACACCCTGGCATTGCTGAAACGGTTCGGATGTGTTGGCGCCCATCCGTTCGTGTTGCCATCAGTCTGCTAGGTAGGATTTACACCAATCCCAAGCCAAGCCCTGGATTCCCTTCTTGTGGAGGCGTGTAAGGAGCTGATCATGATTGACAGAGTTGAATGCGGCGGCGATGTCAAGGAAGATAAGTGCAAACCCATTTTTGATGTTGTCTATCCCTCCGGTTAAGGTGTTGGTTAGTGCGGTGAGTAGTGTCTCCACTCCGTGAGATTCCCAAAACCTGTGCTGGCAGGGGTCAAGGGGGGCTGCAATGTCAATGTGCTGCTGGATCTGTCTTTGGGCAACTTTCTTGATTATTTTGGCTAGGAGGGGGATACTCGAGATCGGACGGTATGATTCAGCCTTCTGTGGGTCTAGTCTGTTGTTCTTCAGAAGGGATCGTATGGACGTCTGTTTGAGAGATGATGGGAATGTTCCTGTTGAGAAGGATAGTCTCATGATCCTGGCTAGGATTGGGCTGAGTTCCATGCGCATTGCTCTGATCCAGTATGCTGGGCATGGGTCATTTGGTACGGTGGTGGTATTGATGGTGGCAATAATGTCTTCGATGCTTCTCTCGGATGGAGGTGTGAGTTCTGTAAGCGGTGGCTGTAGGTAGGGGATATGGCTAGGTGTGGGTCTCAGGGCTATGTCTATTTTGACGGATTTGGTTTGGAGGTAGTCGGCGTATAGCTGGGGTTGTATTGGTTCTGGCTGAGGAGAGGATGGTTCCTTAGTTAAGGATTTTACTAAGTTGAAGAGGTCTTGGGGCTTGTTTAGAGAGCAGTGAAGGAGCTCGGAGTGGTATTCTTTCAATTTGTCAGATATTGTCTCACGGTGCACTTTTAAGTGGGCTATGTATGTTGCTTGGTCCTCTATGGAATGGGAGCGTCGCCATTTTCTCTCGAGCTTCCTAAGGAGGAGAAGAGACGTCCGCAGCTCTGCGGAGAACCAGGGAGCTGGCTTCCTTTTTCTTGCCAGTCTGCTGGAGGTTAGTGATTTGTCCGAGGAAGGTAGTTGAGAAAGTGAACTCAGGGTATCATTCCATCTAGCAATCATATCGTTGAGGTTGGGTGATGGCTGTTCGAGTATTGGAAGTGCGCACTTGATAATCTCTTCCTTGTCAAGGGGTTTGAAGCGTCCAGTGTTTGCTGATGATGCTACATTTGTGCGGTTGAGTGAGTCGTGTTCTTGCTGTGAGGGAATCTGGAATGTGATTAAGCTGTGGTCGGACTACAGGACTGGAGTGATAGATAGGTTGAGGTTATGTTCGTGGCTTGTAACCGAATGTGGAGAGAAGACCAGGTCAAGTGAGTTTCCTCTGTGGTGGGTGGGAGCGTTTACTACCTGTTCGTATCCGAACTCAGTCATTGCCTCAAGGAAGGTGTTAGCATGGGCGGATTGAAGGGATGCAAGGTTAAAGTCACCCATCACCCAGTTTGGTTTGCGTGGGTTTTCAGGGTTATTTATTTATTTATTTAATTTATTTACAGTCTCTTATATACCGCACTATTCAGCATCAGCACGGTTTACATTGGAACAAAAATGCTCAGTACAGTTAACACGTATGAGTTTACAGATAACAGGGCAAAAAACTTGGATAACAGGGGTAAACTATTTACAATATTTACCCCTGTTATCCAAGTTACAGGCTAGTTCAATTATTTATTTATTTAATCAGTTTTATATACCACCTTATCCTTCAATCAAAGTGGTCAACAAGACAACAGAGGGACTACATTGAGGGGGGGGGGGGAGACAACAAGATAGTACATTACAGTAAACTACAGTACATTACATTAAATTATACATAAACTACAGCAAAATTACATTTCATAATTCATTACAAGTACATTAAACAAATAACTGCAATCTTACAAAGTTAAAATAATGTTGGAGAGATCTTCCGGAGGGGATGTAGGGGCTCTGTAAATGAGATTGATGGTGTTGTGTTTGTTGGCTATGGTAACTGTGTCTAGGTGCAGTGTGCTTTTGGAGAAGAGCAACTGATAATGGAGCTCGGTTTTTATCAAGATGAAAACCCCTCCACCTCTTCGGCCAGCTCTGTGGCAGGTGTGGATTGAGAAGTTAGGTGGGATGAGTTGGTTTAGGAGAACTGTGTCGGTGTCTGTAAGCCAGGATTCTGTGACCATTAGTATGTCCAGGTTAAGGTGTGCTATGAGATCTGAGATGGCTGGCCATTTCTTACGAACCGAGCGTGAGTTTATGAGGGCGCATTTCAAGTCACGAGGTACTTGGGGTATCGCCGGTTTGGTGTTCTCGGGATGTTTGACTGTTACGTAGAGTAGTTGTGGGTGTCTGACGTGGTAAGTGTGTGGTAGTGGGTGGTGGGCGCTGCTATAGTTTTTCCTACCTATACTGTGAAGGATGGGGATGGGATTATAGTCAGAGGTGAGTGCAAGAGTATCATAGATGGCATTGGCAAGGAGATAAATACCGGTGAGGGCTAGTATGGAGATGGCATGTTGGGCTGCTGGGTGTTGCATACGTGTGCGGACACTATAGGCTGGCTCAATAGATATAGCACTTAATCATGATATAGCACTTAATCATGATAGACTTTTCTGCAATATCACTGTTATCCAAATCTGAATGAGTCTCTGCGTTGCAATCTCTTGATTCACCGATGCAGGGAACCACCTTCTGGATCCTGTGAAGGAGGCTTTTTACACTGTGTAAGATGTATCCAACGAGAACATCCTTGCACTTTACAAGCTGAGTATCCCACCAGGAGCACACGGAATGGACCTAGGAATGTGGGAGCCAAAAGTGTCTTTGGATGCAAATTTTTAATCAGGACCCAAACCCCTGGCTTCACTTCTGGATGTGATGACTCTGAAAGAGTATTTTGTTGAGGATTCACTTGCAATAAAGGGGAAACAGACAGGACTGAGTGCAATCGTGAGCAATAAGTCAAAATATCGCTGTGCAACAGTTGAGGATCTGGGATTGCTGACAATTCTTGTGGAGAAGTAGCTAGACGTCCAGTAACTATTTTGTATGGTGTCAGGCCTCCTCAAGCACACTGGGGGGAATTACTGCCATACTGCCATAAGGGCAAAAGGAAGGGCTTCTGTCCAATCTGTAGCCCAATCCTGTGTCAGAGTGCGTAAGTAACCTTTGAGTGTCCTATTCATCCGTTCCACTTGGCCAGAGCTTTACGGATGATAAGGAGTGTGCAGTAGTCTCTTAATACCAAACCAATTTTCAATACCCTCCCAGACACTCGCAACGAAGGCTGGACCCTGATCAGAAGAAAGAACAAAACAGGAATAAACTGAGTGAGCAGTAATTTGATGGAGACATTAGTAGAGGATAAGCTTCTACCCATCCAGAGAAAAGACAAGAGATCAATAACAAATACCGTTTCCCCCCTCTGGCACAGGACAGGTCTGTAAAATCAAGCTGCAAAATCAAAAGGAGTTCAGAAGGCAGAAATCCTTATAACTGACCCTAAGCTGACCCTACTCTGCCAGTCTTGAAACAGTGCAGACAAGCTGTGCCACAGAAAAAAAAACTTCAGGTGATACCGGAGAACCGAAAAGGCTGGATTCATAGCCACAGCAGACAGGTGAAGCTTATGATGCAGGAACAGGGCAAGTGGAAACAATAGACTGTCAGGACAAATAAGCAGATGATCCTTTTTCCAGTAGCCCTGTGCATCATAGGTCGTACCCCACGAAGTCCACAGAGTCTGAGTTTCAAAGGAAGTATCTTGATAGTGCTGTAAGAGAGATGAAAGGGAAAACAAAGTCATGTTAGATGGTGTTAAGTACAGCAATGTTGGTGACACCGATGCTCGGAGGGCAACTTGCCATGCTTCTTGGTCTGCAAAATGGCTTGAGAACAATCATGAGACCCATTATGCTCCACAAGATCTTTTAATAGAGCTAGAAGCATTGAAGGGTTGCAGTATATGTAGTATATACTGTAACATGAGGCTGAGAAATTGTTAATTCCAGAGTCAACAAACGTGTGGAGGACAAAGGCTGAGTCTTGGTTAAATGGAGCAACCTAGAAACTGAATGTGATACATACACTTCAAGATGGTGAAAACCTTGCTCGTAGTGGAAAGCCGCAGTGGAGAAAAGTTCAGGAGCTTTTGGAGTGCATTGAGCCAGAAGCGTTGCATGGAGCTTTAGAGTCAGATGTACCGGCAGGAGATCCAGAGGAAATGCAGGTAGATTGTCCTGAACCTGTTTCTATGTCTGAAGATTCATTAATGGACTGTTCATGGTGTCAGAGAGCTGAATAAAAGCTTCTGGAGAAAGAAAACCCTGTAACTTGAAAACCCCAAAGCATTAAGGAAACAGGGAGAGTTACTCTAGCCAGGAAAGCTAAGAACCCTGTTTAATGCAAAGAAGACATTTACTTTTGTTTGAAACAAAAAAGGGATGTATTTGTTTGTTATATATTGAGAGACAGCTGCATGTGTTAAGAGAGCCTTCTAAAGCAGTTTCAGTCTTTGGTTTCATGGAATTTTCTGCGGAATATTGTTTGGAGAAGATTCCTGTTGCCTTCTGTTAAGCCTTAGTGTTTTTGGAAGAAAAAAAGAAGAAATAAATTCCTGTTTGCCTTTGAAAAAAAAACCCTTCGGTTTCCATACTTCTGTTTTTGAACAAGTAACACAACTACAAGTCCCAGAAGCCCAGGCTCTGGACGAGGATAACATAATCTTTATTTAAAGACTAACAAGGGCAGCCCTACGCCTATAGGCCGCGGCCTGGGCTAGGGTCCCCCACAATAGCCATGCTTCTCATACATACATTAGAAGCATACAATAAGAAGGGCTATTTTTCTTAAACGTAAAAGCCCTAGCTCTGTCATGCCATTTACGGAGCCTGTCTACTTAACAGATTACCCATCACCGGTAATACTCACAAATCTTCTGGCACCTTCGGCCCTTGCCCTGAATGCTGAGATCCATATCCGAGTCACGGCAAAAACTGTTTGTGTACTCTGCACCTCCCCTCACCGGTAACTCACCAGGGCTCTTGGGTAACGGATATCCACACACAAAGCAATGAGAAAGAAAACAAGCATGGTAAATCGGTAAATAATACACAACACACTTGTATTATTTAAAAATAAACAACCAAAGCTTTGGGAGAGCAAACCAAGTTAGCACCTTGTTTACCCTGCCATCACAGCTTTCAGCCATTTTATTTATAGGTAAATATTCCATTACACAGCATAATTTCCACCTTACTGTTCTACGTCAAGCATCACGTATATTCATAACATGTATCTCTATATCTCTACGTCATAGGTCAGTTCTTATTAGCATAGGTCATCATGAGGAGACATACATGTATTTCCAGACATAACCTTTTAGACAATAATTCTAACACTTGCAGTTTTGATATCTCTGAATCGAGACTGAGAGACTGTGAAACAAACTCCTCCCTGCACTATCTTTTGTATAACAAACCTAATGCCTTTGGTATTAGGAACGGTCAGCCTATTTATTTTCAGTAGAGTCTTTCAAGGTTGTTGCTGCGTAATAAGCTCTGGAATGTCTGTGGAAAGCCCTCTTTCTTAGGGCTTTTAGTAATATAATGTTATTAAGTACCATGGCTGTGTACACAGCTCTGTACAGACAAGCTTCCTTTCACATATGAGGTCAGACTTAAGGATCTTAATATGTACACCTTAGAGGAAAGGCGGGATAGAGGTGATATGATTGAGACGTTTAAATACTTCCATGGTATAAATGCACAGGAGGAGCACCTCTTTCGATTGAAAGCAAGCTCTGCTACGAGGGGACATGGGATGAGGGTGAAAGGGGATAGAATCAGGAGTGATATGTGGAAATATTTCCTTACGGAAAGAGTGGTGGATCCTTGGAATAGTCTCACAGTGAAGGTGGTAGAGATGAGGACAGTGTCTAAATTCAAAGAAGCATGGGACAAACACAGAGGATCTCTAAAGAAAAAAAGGGGACTTTTGTAATGGTTGATATAGGACAGACTAGATAGGCCATGTGGTCTTTTTCTGTTGTCATGTTTCTATGTTTCTATTTGTTGAAGTATAAAAAATAGTTGTTTAATTTGATTTTATCCTCTTGAACATAAGAATAGAAAATATGCTATACTGGGTCAGACCAAGGTCCATCAAGCCCAGTATCCTGTTTCCAGCAGTGGCCAATCTAGATCACAAGTACCTAGCAGTTTCCCCAAAAGACACAGGTTCCACAATGCTTGTATAGGGTCAAGCAGTGGATATTCTGGGTCCACTTTAATAATGGTTTATGGACCTTTCCTCCAGGAACTTCTCCAAACCTTTTTTAAACCCGGCTACACTAACAGCTTTTACTACATCCTCCGGTAACAAATTCCAGAGTTTGATTACACGTTGAGTGAAAAAATATTTCCTCTTATTAGTCTTAAATAGGTTCCCATGTAAATTCAATGCATTCCCCCTAGTCTTTCTATATTTTGATGACATAAACAATCGATCTATGTTTACCCGTTCCACTCCATTCATTAATTTATAGACCTCTATCATATCTCATCTCAGCCGTCTCTTTTCCAGGTGAAGTGCCCTAACCTGAAACCACCCTTCTGGCAATCCTAAGCAAGATCTATCAATCTTACGACCGCGGTGACTTCTCTATTGCTGTCTCTTTGGATCTCTCTTCTGCTTTTGATATTGTTGATTACCACACCCTTCTTGCTCACCTGTCTGATCTTGGGGTTCACGGCACTGTTCTTCAGTGGTTCCGTTCCTTTCTGTCATCCTGCACTTTTTCGGTTCAGTCTGGCACCATTGTCTCTCCTTCACTTCCTCTTCACTATGGTGTTCCCCAGGGTTCTGTCCTTGCCCCTCTTCTTTTCAATATTTTCCTCATACTGCTTGCCTTACTTATCCAGCAGTCCGGAATTTCCACCTATTATTATGCAGATGACATCCTGCTTTTGTATCACACTAGCCCCTTGGCCCCTGACCTCACTGCCCTTGATACCTGTCTTGCCCATATCGCCACTTGGTTTACTGGCAACTTCCTTCCCGTGAACCCCCTCCAAGTCTGCTGCTCTCTGGTTTTCCTTTGGTGCTCCCTCTCCCTCCCTATCTCCTATTCTGTCGCCTCTCCCATCCCTCTCAACTCCACCCTCCGTTTTCTTGGTGTCATCCTGGATCCCTTGCATTCTTTCCTCCACCACATCTCTGCGCTCACCCGTAGTTCCTTTTTTCACCTTCACAAAATCTGTGCTCTCCAGTCTTCTCTCCCTCCCTCCTCCCTCACTACTCTCGTCCTTTATCTCATAATTTCCCGCTTAGATTATTGTAATTCAGCTCTTGCGGGTCTTCCACAGTATCAGCTACGACGCCTTCAATTTATCCAGAATACTGCTGCCTGTCTCATCACCCACTCCTCATTTGATCATGTCACTCCTTTCCTCCTCAACCTCCACTGGCTTCCCATTAAGATCTAGTTCATTTACAAGCTGCTCATTATCACCCACAGAGTCCTCTACACCAGTACACCCCAGTACCTTGCCGATCTCATTCGCCTCCAGCCCACTCCTCGCCTCCTTTGTTCTGCACAAGGTAACTGCCTCTTCCTTCCATCTTCATCTCAGGCTAATCTTAAACTCACTCGCCACTCAGACTTCTTTTTCCTAAGTCCTGCCCTCTGCAACTCACTTCCACACTCCCTTCGCACAGAACTATCCTTCCCCCGGTTCAAAGCCCTTCTTAAGACTCACCTCTTCCACCAGGCCTTTGACCTCCCCTCCTCCTCGGACCACCTTGACTCCCCCCTAGCTGTGGGTTCTACCAGTGAGATTACACCCCCTCCTCCCTACTCCTCTTCCCTCCTCATCCTGCAAACTGGTGTCTTATGTCTTCTTTCTGTCTCTCTCCCTTTCTTTTCTTTCTTTTGCTCTACGTCTTCTCTTTCCTGTATGTTAATGGCGTTCCTATCTCTCTTTTCCTCTTCTGGCAGTCTATGTTTTATTGTACACTGTCCTGATGCTTATGCATGGGCGGTATATCAAGCCTTGCAAATAAAGATAAAGATATGGCGACCAGAACTGCACACAATATTCAAGGTGTATAAGTCGCACCATGGAATGATAAAAGGCATTATAATATCCTTTGTTTTATTCTCCATTCCTTTCCTTATGATACCTGGCATTCTATTTGCTCTCTTGGCTGTCGCTGCACATTGGGCAGAGGGTTTTAACATGTTACCCACGATGACACCTAAATCTTTTTCCTGTATGATGGTTTCTAATGTGGAACCTTGCATCGTATAGCCACAGTTTGGTTTTTCTTTCCTAGGTGCATAACTTTGCACTTGTCCACATGAAATTTCATCGCTATTTGGATGCCCAGTTTCAAATTTATCCAGATCCTCTTGCAATTTTCCACAGTCCTCATGGGTTTTAACAACTCTGAATAGTTTTGTGTCATCTGCAAATTTGATAACCTCACTCGTTATTCCCATTTCCAGGTTATTTATGAATATGTTAAAAAGCAGCAGACCCAGCACAAATCCCTGGGGTACTCCACTATTCAGCTTTCTCCATTGGGAAAATTGGCCATTTAGCCCTACCCTCTGCTTTCTACCTTTTAACCAGTTCCTGATCCACAATAGTACACTGCCTCCTATCCCATGACTTTTTAATTTTGCCAAAAGTCTCTCATGAGGGACCTTATCAAAGGGTTTCTGAAAGTCCAGATATATTATATCAACTGACTCACTTGTCTACCTGTTTGTTCACACCTTCAACAAACATAACAGATTAGTAAGACAAGACCTTCCTTGACTAAAGCCATGATGGCTTTCTCCCATTAAACCATGACTATCTACATGTTCAGTAATTTTGTTCTTTATGATGGTTTCTACCATTTTTCCCAGTTTTTAAACTGATCTCCATTGCTCACAAGACCACTTGTTCTCTGGGCCCCATTCTCTCCTCATGGCTTCTCACACTGTCCCTTGCTTTTATTCTTCCCATCCTGACTAGTAGTACTGTTAGTACTTTCCCCCATCTTTGGAAACACGCACTTCTCCGCCCCCTCTTTAAGAAACCCCCCTGGACCCTCTTGTTCCCTCCAATTACCGTTCTGTTTCTAACCTCCCATTTCTTGCTAAGATACTTGAAAAGGTAGTTTTCGCCCAATTATCTCACCATTTTGACACCACTCACTTCCTTCACCCCCGTCAATCTGGATTTAGGCAGGGTCATAGTGTATAGACGGTTCTTCTAGCTTTCCTCAATGACATTCACGTGGCACACGACCTTGGTGACTTTTCAGTGGCGGTATCTCTTGAGCTTTCTGCTGCCTTTGACCTGGTGGATCACTCCCTTCTTTTGTCTCATCTGCGGGAAGCCGGCCTGCATGGGACAGGTTTTAGGTGGTTCCATTCCTATCTCTTTGATCGGTCTTGTAATGTTCTCCCCTCCTCTTCCCTGGATACCCCTTCCGATCCCTTCCCCCTGCACTGCGGTGTCCCTCAGGGTTCTGTATTAGCTCCTCTCCTGTTTAACATCTTTATGGTACCACTTGCACTACTGATCCAACAGTTCAGAATCTCTGCCTTTTATTACGCTGACGATATCATTCTTCTGCACCACACTTCCTCACTATGTCCAAACCCCCCCCCCCCCCCCCCCCCCGGATTCCTGTCTTTCCGCTGTAGCTGACTTGCTGGTCAGTAACTGTCTCCACTTGAATGTTTTGAAGACACTTGCTATCTGGTTCACACATGGAAATCCCCCTCTTTCAATGGCACCTTCCTTTTCTGGTTCTCTCATTCCACTGGTGTCATCCTTCCGTTATCTGGGTGTACGCTTGGACTCTAATTTTTCTTTCCACGATCATATTTCTCATGTTGTTAAGACCTCCTTCTTTTTCCTCCGACAAATTTGTGCCATTCGTCCTTTCTAACACCTCAGGCCCTCACCACCCTCATGATGTCCTTGGTGATTTCACGTCTCGACTTTTGCAATTCTGTTCTTACTGGTGTTCCCCAATCCCACTTGCAACGGTTACAGCGCATACATCATCTCACACTCTGCACATTGGGATCATGTCACTCCTCTCCTTATAAATCTCCACTGGCTCCCTATGGTCTATCACATTCAGTATAAACGTCTCACTTTGGTCCATCAGATCATTTATATGCATATCTCCGGTCCCTACACATTAATCGTCTTCATCTTCCTTCTCCTGCATGTGCACACCTACAATCCACTCATAACTCTGCTTTCGTCTTTGCTGGTCCTGCGCACTGGAATTCCTTATCCCACACTCTTAGATTAGAACAGAACTATAGTACATTTAAAGCCCATCTGAAAACCTATCTTTTTTCCACCGCTTTTGACCTCCCCCCTCCAACCACATAATTCTTTATTCTCCCCCTCTCAGCATTACCTCCACATCTTCATAGACATTTCCTTGGCATTTGATACAGTAGACCACAGAACTCTGCTGGACAGACTACAGGACATTGGATTATATGGATCCACACTGAAATGGTTCCAATCATACCTAACCAACAGACAAATACAGGTCAAGATCGGCCCCAACAAATCTCTGCCCATAAAAGTCAAGCAGGGAGTACCGCAAGGCTCTGCCTTATCTGCACTATTATTTAACATCTACATTCAACCAATATGCAGCATCATGAAAGAAAATAACATACAGTATACAATCTATGCCGATGACATAATGGTTTATACACCCATCTCTATCGACAACCCGGACTATTCCAAAATAACATACTGTCTCATGCAAATGAACGACTGGTTCCAGACCAACAACCTATCCATAAACTACAGCAAGACCAAAACACTAATCATCACCCGAAACACTGACTTCATCTCCCCACCTAACATCATGATGAAGAACACAAGCATACCCATAAAAACCGAAGTAAAATACCTGGGAGTAACCCTGGACAGCGAACTGAATCTACAATCACACATAAGCAAGACCTCCAAGAATGCATATCACAGGATGAGCCTAATCCGACGTCTCAAACCCCTCCTCATCCCGGAATACTTCCGCACTGTCTGCCAGGCCCTAATAACCCCACTCCTAGACTTCTGCAACCCAATCTATCTTGGTCTCCCAAAACAGACCCTCAGACCACTACAACTGGCACAGAACACGGCAGCACGAATAAAGCCGGCACTTCAAGACAAGACCACATCACACCTATCCTGAAAGACCTACACTGGCTTCCAATCACCTCACGCATCAAATATAAGACAATCATAAACATATTCAAAATTAAACAACTATCATCAGCCCTTAGCTTACAGACACTCATACAACCTGACAACAGCACTCGACCAAGGAGAAAGGGCACATCCAACCGCATCAACACACCAAAGGAGATAACCAAGGTACGGAAGGACACCTCAGAACGAGCCCTTTCCCTGGCTACACCAACAATTTGGAACAAGCTACCATGCGAACTTCGACTAAATACAGACATCAAGGACTTCCGGAAGCAACTAAAGACAACACTATTCATTGAACACTATGGGGACATCACATGATCCAAATCTACACAGACGACCAATCCCCCACCCCCACTACTTGTATAATAGCGCATAATGTAAATAGTGCATCACGAATCTAATATACCCTAACACACTCGCACACACGGAACACTGCATGACCCCCCCCAAAACACATTTGTGATTGTTTGCTGTGAAAACCGCCTTGATTCAATGAAAAGGCGGTATAGAAATCCTTTTAAATAAATAAATAAATGTATTATCTATTGTGTATCATTGTCTTATGTTTGTCCTGTCATGTTTTGTAACCTCTCCTGTCTACACCTATCCTGGTATCCCTCTCTCTCCTGCTGTTGTGTTTTTCTCGTGTACTGTCTGGTTATGCCTGGCATTTATCCTTTGCTGTCCTACCTAAATATTGTAATTTATTTTCTTTTTCGTGGCCAGTGGCCCTCTCCTCTATTTGTGAATTGTAAACCACCTTGATTGCTTACTTGAAAGGCGGTATATTAAATGCAATAAACATAAACATATTGACGTCAAGCTCACCGGTCAGTAATTTCCCCGATCACCCCTGGAACCCTTTTTAAAAATTGGTGTTACATTGGCCATCCTCCAGTTGTCAGATATTACAGATGAATTTAATGATAGTTCACAGATTACTAATAGTAGGTCTTGCTGTGTCTGCCCCATGCCATTTTGAATTCCATCACTGTATTTGCCCCCACCACCTCCATCAGAAGGGCATTCCAAGCATCCACCACCTTTTCAGTGAAAAAGTATTTCCTTTTAAGTTTACCTCCTTGCAGCTTCATTTTATGCCCTCTTGTCTTACAGCTTCCCCTTCTTTGAAACAGGTTTGTTTGTTCGTTAATACCCTTTATGTTTATTCAAAGCTTAATATACTGCCTCTCGCCAACATCAAGGCAGTTTACAGTACACAATAGTGGCTGTCTTCAGAGAGGAAAGGAACACCACTGGTAGACAGGAAAAAGCACATACAAAGGAGAGGGGGAGGGGAATGAGGAAAGAGCTAGGAAGGGAGAAAGCATAAGACAGAGATCAGGAGATGGAAGAGGGGAAATCAAAAGCAGACTGGAACAGGTGGGTTTTGAATAGTGACTTGAATTTGTGAAAGGAAGTTTTAAGACGGTGGTTGGTGGGTAGCGAATTCCAAAGGGAGGGACCTAGGAAGAAAAAAGTGGACTGTCAAGTTGATTCAAGGTGAGAATGGGGATTTTGTAGTGAATGCAGAAGTTGATGGGGAGACAGTGGAGATGGCTGAGCAGTGGGGTGATGTGATCAAAATGATCCAGGCTGCTGTGTTCTGAAGTAGTTGGAAGCAGCAGAGCTGAAATTGGAGGAGACTGACAAGGACAGCATTGAAGTATTCAATACATGATATGACAAGGGACAGGAGCAGGGTGGTCAGAGAGGAAGAGGATAAGAAAAGGTGGACAGTTTGGATTTGCCTGAGCAAGAGAAAGGAATAATGAATAAGCAGGGAAAGGTGGTTGTGGAACGATAAGGCAGAATCGAGTTTGACACCTAGGGAACAAAGTGAGGGGACAATGGGAACAGAAGAACCAAGAAGAGAAAAGGCCAGAGCAGGACAAAAGCCACCAAGAGTGAACCAGATAGCTGCCATTTTAGCTGGGTTAAGATGAAGAAAATTGGAGGACAGTCAATGTTAAACCAGTGAAAGACATGAATTTAGCAGGGCCAGATCTGGGGCAGAGGGACTAGTGTGGTGTATGATGATGATATAGTCTGCATATTAATAAGCTGATAGCCCGTTTTGCTGAATTAACAAAATGAGGGGTACCAAGAAAATGTTAAAAAGAAGTGGAATCAGAACAGAACCCGGGGGCACATCACAAGGGGACATGGGTATGGAGGAAGCAGAGTTTGAAATAACAGAGAAGGACCATGATAATAGGAAAGAGTAGAACCAACGGAGAACAGAACCATGGATACTGGCTTCACAAAGACGGGTAAGGAAAGTGGGGTGATCAACCAGGTCAAAGGCATAGGAGAGATTGAGGGACAGCTCTAGAGAAACATCACTACAGTCATGTGAAATATGGAGTTTTTTGAGGAAAGATAGCAGGATAGCTTTGGTACTATGACCAGGCCTGAAGCCAGACTGACAGGAGTGAAGAAAGTGAACAGTGAAAGATGTGAAGAGAGTTGCGAGAAAATTAACTTTTCTAGGATCTTGGAGAGGAAGGGGAGGTTGAGTAGAGGATGGAAATGAGCAGGATCAATAGGGTTCAAAGAAGGCTTCTTGAGGAGGGGATGGACTAGAGCAGGCATGTCCAACAGATAGATCGCGATCTACCTGTAGATCGCGGAGGGGTCAGAGGTAGATCGCCAGCCCCATTTGGCTCCATCTCTCCAGCAGCTCGCCCCGTCGCTAGGAGAGAGCTCATGCCGGCAGGTCGTCTGCCCAGGGCTTGCCGCCGCTGCTGATCCTTTGCCTGTCTTTTTTCCCTGCCTGCGGGAATCTTGCCTGTGGGTGTATTAGGGACGTTTGTTGTTTTCGTGCCAATAGTTTGTGGGTACCCCAGGGGGCCACCGCCTACGCCCCGTGATGAGACGCCACAGGCCCGGCGTCATACCTGGTCTCCTGCCTCTCAGAATCACCCATTCCAACCCCTGCCCCAACACCCCTTAGAAGTGTGTTATATACCGGGCGATATCCATTCGACTGGGCTTTACCTGAATACACTTACCGTATTAGTTGTGTCATGTGCTGGTTGTTGGTCACTTTATAGTTCACATTCATTAAACGTTTTCGGGCAGACACAACAAAGTGTCAAGAATTTGGTGATTTTGGCAGGCTTTTCCAATTTTGTTCTAACTTGCCTATGCCTTGCCTTCAAATTGGTTCAAACCACTGTGATTTTTGCTTGCCTCTGCAATTTTATTTTGCCTAGCCTTTGCGTTGATTCTACACTGCAATTTTATTTCGCCTTGCCTTTGCGTTGGTTCTACACTGCAATTTTATTTCGCCTTGCCTTTGCGTTGATTCTACACTGTCAGCAGAATTTATTAAATTGCGTGTGGTGGTATTTGAACTTGTTTGGCGGTATTTGATTTTATCTGGTTTGCTGGACAGGTGTTTGAGTTTTTTTGATGATTGTTTTGTGGTATTTGATTATTGGTGCCAGTATGATGACTTCTTATTTTTACTTTTAGAACTGCATGTGTGGTTTTGGCATCTCCAGTTCTTGTATTGCACATCATCCAGAAGTCTTCAGTTTGGGACAGTGACAGTTTTGGACCAGATTCAGCCAGTGTTTATACTAACTTAGCAGATTTGGCCTTCTTACATCCAGCCACCCCAGTATAACGAAGATGAGTGTTCCAAAGAAGAGCAAAACCTACCACTTTCATGATGAATGGGAAATAGACTACTTCTTCATCATGGTGAAAGACAAGTGTTGTTGTCTAATTTGTAACGCCCCAGTATACTTGCCCAAAAAGGGTAATCTGGAATGTCATTTGTGATAAGGAAGCTTATCATAGCTCAGGTAGGAGCTATAGAAAAGATGATGTGACTCTGAACAAGCAACCTGTCAGTTCTGGTAGAAGTGAGAAAACAGAATTTTCACATAAAAGACTACCAGTCCCAGAATGCACCAGGTTTCCAGCAGCCATGAGAGGGGCTGAAGTGAGAGAATGTGTGTGCAATCAAGAGAGCTATGAGGTAATCCCTAAGCACTCATCTCAAAGGGCAGGGCCTGATTCAACACAGCTGCGCTGTGTTAGGGAGCAGCACACATTAGAACAGGATAAGAATAGAGCTTATTCTTCAGATAACAGCTACAGAGGGAGGAAGAGATACAGAGACAGCAACGGCTACAAGCACCAGTATCACCTGGAGAAACAGAAGCCAAGCCAAGCAGATAGAGAGAGAAGGAAACTCTCTGGAAGGAAGAGAAGAAAGGCCATTGGAAGGTCTGGGAGATTCCAAGGCAGTACTCATACTGGGAGGTATTCCAAAAGCCAGCAGAGTCCATTGGACTGGATTCAGCCAGAGGAATGGAGTGGCAGAGATAGGAATCACCAGTGGCTACCTGGAAGAGAAGACTGCATGTGGAAGGGACTTTCAGACCAAGGCCAGAAGGTATGTGAGAGAAGATCCAGCGTCCAGGGATCAAGATTGGAAGGCTGGACATCAGAATTGGATTACATATTGGCCAGGCTATACAGAGAGAAATAATGATAGCAGGAGAGGCTCAGGTATGAACACTGATCCAGACCCTATCTATAATAGAGAATGGCAGCAAGGGAATAAGCATTCTCATGATAGTGCCTTAATGAAAGACTCATCTGTGCCAATGTATGATATTGACCCTATGATTGTTGATGCAGGGGGAAATACAGCAGATGAAACTATTTATATGGACTGTTCTTTATCTAAATGCTATTGCTAGTTTTCTATGAGCAAACACATCAGCCATCACAAAGAAACCTAACTTTGTTCTTTATTTCCACTGCAAACAGCTCTTAAAGCAGGATTTGGGCTCACACAGTAGCAGCCAGCCAGCTAAAGGCTTTCAGCTGGTCCATTGATAGTAATTAGGGCTGCACCTGATTGTGTGTGTGAGCAAGGGAGAATCACTGCTGAGATCGGCGTGGAAAATAAGCAGAAGTTAACCTAACCAGCAAAGTTTATTCTTTACTTTGTGCCTTTGTATTTGGTAATTATTTGCTAAGAAAACATTAGCTAATTGCCTGACAAGCTGAAGGTTGTTTTCTGGTTTATTTTGTGATTTTTGTTATCCATTTAAACACTGCAAGCAAGTAACCTCATTTATAGTGCTATCAAGCATACATGTGCTGGGTGAATTAAACCCCATCAATAAAAGAAGTATTTTATTGATCTTACCACTTGGTTTCACAACTCAAATTATTGTCATCAGCTGTGTTTGGGAGTGAATGAACTACAATACCCACAATACCTTGCAAGAATCATATGAATATATGCATCGTCAAGATTGTGTAAGTTCTCACCCTAGGCAGCCGTCTGACACATTATAAGGCTCTGCATAGCAATAGGTTTGATGCTGATTTTCCACCAAAAAGTGAAATTCATAAACTGAAGCTCAAAGAACTTAAATCGAAATTGCCTACTCAGCAACAGTTGATGGCGAAGCCAAGGTCACATTCGGTCAATGCAACCATAGCATCCTTCAAGGTCAGCAACCTGATCGCAAAGAAATGCAACCCTTTCACTGAAGGGGAATTTGTAAAAAATTGTTTTCTTGAAGCAGCTGACAATCTTTTTGAAGGATTTAAAAATAAGAAAGAGATCATAGCTGCTATTCAAGATGTACAATTGTCAAGAAACACCATCGTGCGACGAATAGAAAAGATGTATGGAGACACAACTGAACAATTGTTGGAGGATGTTTCAAGTTGTGTTGCTTTCTCACTCCAACTGGATGAATCTACAGACATAGGAGACATAGTCCAGTTACTAGTCTTTATCCGGATGGTTTTTGAAGACTTCAGTGTTAAAGAAGAACTACTTGGAATGATTTCTTTAAAAGGAAATATTCAGTTCTTTCCATTCTTTTGTGACAAAGTGTAATCTTCCATTGCATAGACTTGTTTCCATCACTACTGATGGAGCAAGAGCAATGACAGGTGAGGTTAACGGTTTCATAGCCCTCTGTAGACAGCATGACGACTTCCCGGATTTCCTTTCTTACTACTGCATCATTCACCAGCAAGTTTTGGCAAGCAAGAGACTCAATACAAAGACTGTCATGGACATCACTTTCAAAATTGTAAATTCAATTCGTGGAATATCACTTCATAGTAGCATAGTAACATAGTAAATGACAGCAGATAAAGACCAGTATGGTCCATCTAGTCTGCCCAGCAATATGAGTCCCAGTTGGAGCATCGAGATTCAACCACGTAACGCCTATCTTAATGCAGCTCCACTGGCTACCCACACATGGAAGACTTTTGTTCAAAACCTTGTTACTCACATTCAAAGCCATCAATGGCCTCACTGCCTCTTCATTAATTGACCTCATTCAGTCCACCCCGCCTAACAGAATTAGAAGACCTACATCAACTAACATTCTAGTAATCCCAAGGGCCTCAACAAAATGCACACTAGCAACATCAAACAGGGCTTTCAGCCTTTATGTCCCTAAATGTTGGAACACATTACCACCAGATATTCGTGCTGTTACCAATCTAGCGCAATTCAAAAAGGCACTCAAATACCACGTATTCCTCCATTACTACCAAGACAGCCAGACTCCAACATAATTGCATCTCCTCCATACTAGCCCACCATTTAGATAGTACCTAATCTGTAGCACAAGCTTACTGTACATATGTAAATAGTTGCATTCATACTTCCCTATGTTATCCAAGTTGCTTTCCCTGTTCTCTGTAAAACCAAACAGTTTGTTGTTATGGTACCTTGTTTTATGTAAACCGCGCTGATGATAAATAGTGCGGTATATAAAAGATTGTAATAAATAAAATAATAAATAAATAAATATGACAGGAGTAGGTGCACCCCTTCCCATGTCTTTTAGGGAGTAGGTGCACCCCTACCCATGTCTTTGCTTAGTGGTGCACCCACCAGGAGCAGGTGCACCCCTCCCCATGTCTTCAGCCCTACCCATATCTTTGTTTCTTTGTTTGTTTAGGGGTGAACCCATCGCTCCGCCCCCCATCGCTCCATGTAGGACACCCCTATTTGTTGAAAATTAGATGGTTCAGTTTATTTTGATTTAAACTTGTTGCTGTAAAGGGATCCACTGTGTCTGTCCCAGGCCACTTTGAATTCCGTCACTGTGTTTGTCCCCACCACCTCCATCGGGAGGGCATTCCAAGCATCCACACCCTTTCAGTAAAAAAGTATTTCCTGACATTGCCTTTCAATTTACCACCTTGCAGCTTCATGTCATGCCCTCTAGTTTTACAGCTTCCCCGTCTCTGGAAGAGGTTTGTTTGTTCATTATTTCTCTTTAAGTATTTAAAGGTCTGAATCATATCTCCCCTATCCCTCCTCTCCTCCAAAGTGTACATATTTAGGTCTTCAAGTCTCTCCTCATAAGGCTTCTGACGCAGGCTCCAAATCATTTTGGTCGCCTTCCTCTGAACAGCTTCCATTCTTTTTACATCCTTTGCAAGATAGTCTCCAAAACTGAACACAGTATTCCAAGTGAGGCCTCACCAGAGACTTATACAGTGGTACTAGTACCCCTTCCTTTCTGCTGGTAATTCAAAGACGGCTTTTCAATCTTACTCTTGATGCAGGGGCAGTGGAAATAATTTTGCACACAGATGTAAGGTGGCTAAGTAGGCACAAATTTCTGCAGAGTTTTTGTGATTTGCTGAATGAAATAAGAAATTTTTTGAAGGAGAGGGGAGATGTCCAAGCAGAGTTGGAAGATGAGGAGTGGTTATGTGATCTAGCATTTCTCGCTGACTTTACAGGCAAACTAAGTGAACTACAAGGTAAAAACAAATGCATTGGGAGATGATGAGTACAGTTTCATCCTACAAGAGCAAATTTGAGCTAATGATGACTGACCTTGCAAACAACACTTTTGATCATTTTCCTAATACGCAGGACCATCTGGGACAATATCCACATTTTGTTTTTCAGAACGAGAAGTATGTGACAGAAATCTGTTCTGTTATCCAGGAATTCGAAAATAGATTCTGTGACTTCCAAAAAATTGGAACAGTTGTGGAATACTTGTTATACCCATTCAAAGTAGATGTGGACATTAAAGAAACTGCAGCTGCTATCAGTAAAAATTGCTCATTGAACAAGCCATCTCTTGAAAACAAAATATTAACCCTTAAAAATGACATTTTTCTGAAGACCCGTGTTGAGCAAGAATCGTTTTGGAAGCTAGTGCCTAGAGACAAATTTCCGAACTTGAGAAGATGCAGTGAAGCTGTACACTCCTGTTTCGGTTCAACTTATTTGTGTGAATCTGCATTTTCCCATATGAAAATGACAAAGAGCACACAACGTTCCAACATGACAGATGAACATCTCCAGGATTCCCTGAGACTGGCCCTCATGCAATATTCACCCAACTTCAAAAAGCTGGTGGATGAAATGCAGGTTCAGACGTCTCACTAATGAGCAAGAGCGAAATATTAAAGATTGTGCAAGATCAGCCTGGATCAATACTCAACCTAAATTTAACACAAATTACTCAATAAAAGTTAAAGAAAGTTATTAAGACAGTTAAAGAAAGTTATTACTCAATAAAACTTTAAGAAAAAATGTACTTTTCATTTCCCCTCACAGTTCTTACGGGATCTTTGTTTCTCTGGTATTTTTTTTGCTTAATTTGCTTAACAGCTGATCACATCCAAGTAAATGACAGAAGGTTCATTAAAAATGGGGGGGGGGGGAATCCTCCAACTTTATTTGGTTAAAATTTAATTTGAAACTAATTTGAAACTTAATTTTCATGGTGGTAAATCACCGGCACTTTTGGCCAGAAAAAGTAGATCACGACCTGTTCAAAGTTAGACATGCTTGGACTAGAGCATAGGGTGGGAAATATCGGAGGAGAGACTAGTTTTCAATATGGTGAGTATGGAGGAAAGAAGGGTAAGGACAGGTTCCAGTAACCAGGCAGAAGGGATAGGATTGGAGCAGCAAGTTGTCTTATGGGATGTGGAGAGTCTTTAATATTTATTTTATTTATTTAATATATTTTCTATACCCCGCTCTTTATAATCAGTACGGTTTACAGGTAAACAGTAGTCTGTACAGTGTGGTGGAAACCTGCACTCTACATTACAATGAACAAGTGGTGTAACTTGGGGACTAACGTGGGTAACTATATACAGGCTGGGCACTCAGGTCACAAATACAGTAATGACCAGCGTTTCTTAGCAACTATTTACAAGAGTAGATAGCTATATACATGTTGCTATTTACAGGTTATACAGTTGTACTAGTGGCGTTGCATCGGTGTGACATGGTGTGACGTGGGTGTTCAAGGGGCGCAGAGTTCAGGAGAGATGATTGATTGGAAAGTGGACCAGATATGAGAGAGGGAGAGGGCTAAGGGAGGGGTAGGGGAAGGAGGTAGAGAGAGAGATACGGGCGGGCAAGCAAAAAAGGAGGAACGGAGGGTCTGAATCTTGTTAATAAAGAAAGAAGCTATCTGAGTAGGACTGGGGGGGGGGGAGAAGGAGGAAGGAGGGGAAGGTGAAGGTTTCATATTTGATTGGGATCTGCGAGCTGAATACAACTGGCAGGAGGAATTGGAAGCTGAGGATAAAAGGTTAGAGTAGTGAAAGCATTTGGCAATGTGGACAAGGGAGTGATACTGGTGGTGACAGTGTTGGAAGTAGAATAGACATTTGGGGGTGAGGTGTTTCCTCCAGAGTCATTCAGAACGACAAAGGTAAGAACGATGTAAGTGAAGTCCTGGATGATACCATGGGTAGTGAGGTGAGGTTCGTGGAGGGGGGGGGGGGGAGTGGACAAAGAAGTTGATTAAGTGCAGTGCTCAGATGGGAATTACAGATGGAGACCTGGTCATCTGTGGAGAGGGTGGGGAAGTTAGCTGGGAGCAACTGGGCAGAAGAGAGGAAGTGTTTGGGGAAGCGTTCAAGGTAGCAGGAGTGATATGGTGAGCTAGCTGAATGGGGGGGTTAGAGACGGTAGTGGCAGACAGACAAGTGCTGGGTGAGTTTGTAGGGAAAATGTAATGCAGCAATGGTCAGTCCATAGAAGCACAATGGTAGAGATAGAGGATGGCAGTAAAGGAGAATCCAAGGGCGTGATAATCAGTGTGTGGCCTGCAACATTCGTGGGGTAGGGAATATGTTGTGAGAGTGCGAGGTCTTGGAGATGAGTAATGAAAATGTGATCTCAGGATGATACGGGAGAGTGATAATGGACTTTAAAATCGCCTAGATTGACCAGATGGGGAAAGTGAAGGGAGGGTGAGGGCCTAGTATCAGCAGGTAGCGTTAATTTAAATCAAATCAGAGTATAGCTTAGCATAAAAGGAGGAAAAGGAATAAATTGTTTCTAGAGACCCTTACAAAGACGCCTTCCAGATAGGGAGCAAGAGACCTGTGATATTGTTTCAAATAGATGTTAAAGCCAAGTGACAGATCAAAGGGGCAATTTGAAAGGGTCCCTCCATCAAAGCAAGGGCTGTGTGAATCATCTAGGAAATTGTTAACAGATTGCCTTAGAAGCACAGGTCTGGGACCTGTGTAGCGTGCTGGCCTTAACTAAGAGTTAATTTCCTCCCACCCACCCCAGGCATACTCTTAGCCAACCTCTGAAGCTCCCCCGATCAGGAAATCCTCCCGCTCAGAAGCTCCCCCCGATCGGGAAATCCTCCCACTCAGAAGCTCCTGCCCAATCGGGGCAGTGGGAGCAACAGAAGGGACACCATAAAAGTGGCACCCCAGGAAACGGGGAGCCGCTTCAGCCTCCGCCACCCCCCGCTGACCTCCGAAGCTCCCCCGATCGGGGTAGAGCGCCTGAGCGGGAAATCCTCCCGCTCAGAAGCTCCTGCCCAATCGGGGCAGTGGGAGCAACAGAAGGGACAACATAAAAGCGGCACCCCAGCAAATGGGGAGCCGCTTCAGCCTCCGCCATCCCCCGCTGACCTCCGAAGCTCCCCCGATTGGGGTAGAGCGCCTGAGCGGGAAATCCTCCCGCTCAGAAGCTCCTGCCCAATCGGGGCAGTGGGAGCAACAGAAGGGACACCATAAAAGCGGCACCCCAGCAGGGCGTGCCTGGCGGGCCCGCGCCTGAGGGCCTCGCCCAGAGGGCCCTTTGGCGTGGACTTAGGTGCAGCTACAGAAGCGGCCACAAAAGAACAGCCGAAGCATAACCACAAACAAAGCAACCCACAGACTACAGCAACAAGCAGTCAGCATACACCAGCTCACACAACAAAACCCAAGCAACCCGAGACAACAAAAAACGACCACCCAATGCCCTGAGGAAACCAATGCAGAAGACCAACCCAGCCCCAGGACACACAGGTACATCTAGAAACCATGCCACCCTTCCTAGCCCCAATCTACTTCCTATCACCATTCCTAACCCTTTATCCCTCCACCACTAACACGCTCTCTAACATCACCAAACATCCCTCACCAAACATCACAAGCATTCAAACCTCAAGCACCAACAACTTCCCACCTACATGGGGCAAAACCCAAACACCACCCACACCAATCGATACCCCCAATCACCCAAACAGCAACCCTCTCTCCATCACACTAATAAATGCTCGCTCAGTCAGAAACGAATACCACATGCTCCAAGACCTAATCACAACCAAAAAGATTGACATCCTATGCATAACCGAAACATGGCTCACAGACACCTACACTGTGCTCATGAACCAACTAACACCAAATGGATACAGTCTTCACCACTGCACTCAAACCCACACCAAAGGAGGAGGAGTAGCCATCACTGCGAGAGCCAACCTCCATCTCAGAAACCACGCCGCGGAAACAACCAATGAAGCGGACATGCTCACCCTCACCAACAAGCACCTCTCCATATGCCTAATCTACCGAGAACCCACCTCGAGCACTGACCTATCAGGCATACTACAACACATATCTGAGAGCGCCATCTCCACAAAAGAGCAAATAATCCTTCAACCTCCCATCACTCCAAGACAATTATGCCGAAGCCTTCATCAGCGCCATGGAAGCAATGAACCTAACACAGATCATACACGAACCAACACACGAAAAAGGGAATACACTTGACCTCATATTCCTGAAATCCCAAAATGCCACCTCATACAAAAACCCATAGATAAAGTGTGTACCATGGTCAGACCACTATCTCATCAACATCTCCCACGCCTACCAGCACACCAACGTTAAAGAGAACAAACAACATACAAGAAGATTTAAACCATTCATCAAAGAGGACTTCCTGGCACAAATACTACCTAAACTCCAAACAAGTTTCACTGATATTGATGATCTAATCTTAAACTGGAATACTACAATCTCCTCTGCATCCTGTGCAACAGCAAACAGCACCAAAACCAAAGGTACCTCAACAAAAGCCCAATGGTTCACCCCCACCCTACGGAGACTAAAAACCAAACTCAGGAGAGTGGAGAGAAAATGGAGAAAAACCAAAAAAGAAGAGGATAAAACAAAATACATGAATGAACTGGACGCTTACCACACAGAAACTGATAAAGCAAAAAGGACCTACCACTCAAAGATCATAAACATCTCAATAAACAAACCACATGAGCTCTTTGGGATTGTCAAGAAGCTAACAAAAGCACCCAACCACTCCGACCAGCTACCAAACATCCCACCAGAACTACTAGCACGCCAATACAAACAGCTTCAACAACCACAAAATCCACAACTGAATGTAGAAGCAACAACCCACCCTACTACCATAAACGCAAACTGGAGCACATTTGAAACAATCACAAAACAAAAAATAGAATCTACCATCTCCTCCCTAAATATTACCACCTCTCCACTGGATCCCTGCCCTGCAGAACGGATAAAGAAATCCAAAGAGGACTTAAGCACACCCCTAACCCATATTGTTAATGAGTCCCTCAAACAAGGACGTATGCCAGATATCCTCAAAACCTCCATCATCCGCCCAGCCCCAAAAAAACAAAACCTAGACCCCCTTGACCCCGCCTCCTTCAGACCCATAGCAAGTCTTCCATTCATCACCAATATCATCGAGAAGATAGTTCAGCAACAACTTCAGGACCACTTGGATGACAACAACATACTGGACCCACAACAGCATGGTTTCCGTCCATTCCACAGAGTCGAGACCCTCATGACCCTCATGACATCATTAATGAACACCCTCATCAAGGGCACACAGACCAAGCACTCTGGATATGCTATGATCTTCCTGGCCATATCTGCAGCCTTTGACACCATCTCCCATAACATCCTCCTACACAGACTCCAAGAAATTGGCATAAAAAATGTCGTACTTCAATGGTTCCACTCCTACCTGAACAATAGACAACAACAACTAATCTGCACAAACTTAGCAACCTCCCCCCCTTCCAGCAACACCAAGGAGTACCCCAAGGATCCACACTATCCGTCATGCTCTTCAACATCTACCTACAACCACTCTGCTCAATCATACGTGCTCATAACATCAACTACCACATCTATGCAGATGACATAATGCTCTATGGACCAATCACAACCACCAACCCAATGAACAACCACCTTTCAGACTGCTTCATAGAAGTCTCCAGATGGCTACAAAGGAACAACCTATCCATCAACATAAAAAAACAGAAGCCCTCATAGTAATCAAAGATCCAAACTTCACCCCACCTACGCACCTCAACTTAGGAGCCACACAAATACAAATTCAACTACACATAAAATGCCTAGGAGTCATCATAGACCAAGCGCTCACACTCAAACAACAGATCAAAAAAACTACCGGAATAATATTCCACAAGGCTAAAACAGTACACCGCCTAAGGCCCCTTATTGACCCACAGGACTTCAGGACAGTTATGCAAGCTATGACGCTCCCCCACCTGGACTACTGCAATATAATTTACCACGGACTGCCCGCCACCCACACCAACCCACTACGAACAACCTTAAATACCACAGCAAGGATTATCCAGAAAGCAAAAAAACAAGATCACATCACCCCAGTCCTGAGAGAACTGCACATACTCCCTCTCGAAGTAAGAATCAAATACAAATCTGCCCTACTTATCCACAAAGCCCTCTACCAAACTCAGACTTCCCAGCTCCGCACTCTATTGCCCCAACCCACCCATAACAGAACAACCAGACAAACCACCAACACCACCCTCACCATTCCCCACGAACGAACTAAATACAATCAATGGACCTGCAACAGAGCCTTCATACTGTACTCACCATCCCTCTGGAACTCTCTACCAAGTCAAATCAGAAACAATGGAGATCCCTCAACATTCAGGAAACAACTAAAAACCATCCTGTTCCAGGAATACCTCGGACCAGAAACAAACATCCATCACTAAATACTCCTCCAGACCTCATAACATACCCTCAGATCTATCTACTAAGAGTCTCACGTCCACTGTTTGTCCTTAATGTTTGTTCAGATCATTAATGTTGGCCCCCTGGTGACAGACCCCCCCCCCACCCTAGAACTGATCATTGTCCCCTGCCCTTCAATGTTAAGCTGCTTTGACCCGGTGAAAAGCGGGATATAAATACAGTTAAATAAATAAATAAAAATAAAATAGGCTCTTAGACCTATTAGTAGTAGGTTGATATGGAAGGACAGACTAGATAGGCCATGTGGTCTTTTTCTGTTGTCATGTTTCTATGTTTCTATGTATTAAAGAGGGAGGGGTATTCAAATTCACTTTCAGGTGAAGCTGTTTATCCTCAATTATCCTTAATTAAGGCCCTGAAATTAATTTATCTTGAGGTGAACAAAGTCTCTTAAACTTATTTGGTATAGATGTATCGGTTCAAGTATCCCTAGAAACCTCAAGCAAACTTAAATAGCTAAACAAAACCTTAAATCTGAGATGCAGACAGCAGTCCAGCAGAGAGATGGAGGCTATCCAGCATTTTGCATTGACTGTAACGTGTATGATTTTCTCCCCGTTGGTGAGGTAGATATATTAAAGATATATGTGCACTAGACCCAGACAAAAAGTGTAAACTTTGGAGGATAGAGTAGCAGACTTGGAGAAGATAAGGAAGTCAGAGAGGTACATAGATGAGACCTACAAGGACTTAGTACTGAAATCCCACCTCCAGGCTGGTAGCCTCTCAGTTGTCATGGAGGAGAGAGGTCTCATGAAAGGAGAGCATCACCTTGGTGAGGCAGGAAGTGATCCTGTAGGTAGGACCTGTCCACCAGGAGATGTAAAACCCTCACGCACTGAGGAGGTTTCTCCAGGGCCATGGCCCATGAGGGAAGAGTTAGGACGGCCATTATAGTTGGTGATTTGATCATTAGGCATGTAGATAGCTGGGTGATTGGTGGATGTGAGAATCACCTGATAACATGCCTGCCTGGTGTGAAGGTAACCAACCTCACACGCCACCTAGACAAGGTTTTAGATAGTGCTGGGGAAGAGTCTGCTGTCTTGGAACATGTTGATACCAATGACATAGGAAAATGTGGGAGGGAGGTTCTGGAGGCCAAATTTAGGCTTTTAGGTAGGAAGTTGAAATCCAGAACTTTCAGAGTAGCATTCTCTGAAATGTTTCCCATTCCACGCACAGGGCCCATAAGGCGGGTAGAGCTTTGGAGTCTCAATGTATGGATGGTGCAAAGAAGAATATTTCAGATTTGTTAGGAAATGAACAACATTCTGGGGAAAGGAGGGGCTTTTCCGAAAGGATAGGCTCCACCTTAACTGGGATGGAACCAGGCTGCTCGCATTAACCATTAAAAAGGAAATAGAGCAGCTTTTAAACTAGATAATAGGGGAACGCTGACAATCACCCAGGTGTGCATGGTTCGGAAGGATGTATCGTGAAGGATACTAGCAAAAGAGAGAAGTTAGGGAATCCCAACAGAAAAGTTCCAATATATAGTTAATCAATACCTAATAATATCCGCTTTCATTTCACTTTACATGTATATAGTTACCCTGTTCAATGCATATGTACATAGTTTACCCTGTTATCCAAGTTACTTTTTCCTGTTCAATGTAATGACCTGACTTTTGTTTATTGTCGGATACTGTTCTGTATCTTGCCATGAAAACCCAATGGATAGTTACAACAAAACAAATTGTGCTATGGTGCTGGAAGATGAGACCCCCAGGTCAGAAGGCACTCTACTAGCTACTGGGGAAGAGCTGAAGACTTTTCAGAGTAAAGCCAGCATTTATGATGTGGTTGGATCAAAGCCCTTGGGAAGTCTGACTGCTGATGTAGCTGCGCATGAAATGAGAGTCAGAAGCTGTAAAGATGTCTTACGCATTGGAACATGGAACGTACGAAGCATGAACCAAGGGAAGTTGGAGGTGGTCAAGAATGAAATGGAACATGTACAACTTGATCTGTTGGGTGTCAGCGAACTGAAATGGACTGGCATGGGGCACTTTGCATCAGATGATCACATGGTCTACTATGCTGGAAATGAAAGACAAAGAAGAAATGGTGTTGCATTTATAATAAAGAAGAAACATGCAAGAACTGTAATGAAATACAATGCAGTCAGCGAATGCTTAATCTCTATTCGTCTACGAGGATTGCCTATCAACACAACTATAATTCAAGTATATGCCCCAACAACAGCTGCAGAAGAGAATGAAATTGATGAGTTCTATGAACAAGTACAAGTTGAAATTGACAGAACATGCAAACAGGATATCCTGATAGTCATGGGTGACTGGAACGCAAAAGTTGGCAACAAAAAAGAAGGCAAAGTAGTTGGAAAATATGGACTTGGCAACAGAAATGAAGCTGGAGAAAGACTGATAGAATTCTGCAAGACCAATGATCTATTCATCTCAAACACCTTCTTCCAGTAACACAAGCGGCGACTGTACACATGGACTTCACCCAATGGATTGTATAAAAATCAAATTGACTACATCTGTGAAAGTCAACGATGGAAAAGCTCTGTAACGTCAACAAAGATAAAACCTGGAGCTGACTGTGGTACAGATCAATGTTCCCTCTAATTTTCTGTAGTTTGTGTGCGCATAAAATATCAGCTGTGCAGCTTTTGAAGGAAGGTTAAATTTTTGTGCACCATATAACGACACGTGGAGTTATATACTTTAAAATTTGACTACACGTCCGAATACAGTATGTACACCACATTGATTTTAATCAAATTAAATGAAAATAGACGATTACTAAATGAAGTGGAAAATTTCTAGTAATTACAATCACAACTTTTAAATTTTAAGACATCTGTGTTGTTTTCTATCAGAATCAGAACCATAATTTTTGTGCGCTCTGTTGTAAAGTATGTGCGCTCGCTCGGCGAGGTCTGTGTGCGCGCACACGCGCACAGCTTAGAGGGAACAGTGGTACAGATCATCAACTACTAGTATGCAAACTCAAGCTAAAGTTGAAAAAGAGCAAACCACTCATGAATGCAGCAAAATATGACCTTGAGAATATACCACTGGAATTTAAAGACTGCCTGCAAAATTGATTTGCTGCTTTAGATACAAATGACAGAGCTCCGGAAGAGTTATGGAATGACATCAAGAAAGTTGTGTTGGAAGAAAGCGAGAAGTCTCTACAAAAGGTGAAAAAGCAAAAACGGCCAAAATGGATGACGGAAAGAAACTCTGAAAATTGCCCAGAAACGCAGAGAAGCTAAAGCTAGAGGAGAAAGAAAGACAATCGCAGAACTCAACAGAGATTTCCAACGTGCAGCAAGACAGGACAAGGAAAAGTACTACAATGACACTTGCAAGGAAATAGAAGCAGAAACTATTAGAGGGAGAACAAGATCGGCTTTCCTAAAGCTAAGAGAGTTAAAGAAAAAGTTCCAGCCTCGAATTGGAATGTTACAAGATGCTCAAGGTTCTATGTTGAATGATGCTGAGAAGATCAAGAAAAGGTGGAAGGAATATACAGAGTTTTTATATGATAAAGATCAAGTGGACCAACAGCCTTTTCAACCTGTACCTTATGATCGGGAACCATTGGTGATGAAAGAAGAAGTTGAAGCAGCATTGAAAGCCTTATCAAAGAACAAAGCACCAGGCATTGATAGCATTCCCATAGAAGTATTGCAGCAATCTGATGCAGCTGTTACCGTACTCACAAGGCTCTGCCAAGAAATATGGAAGACAACATCATGGCCAACGGACTGGAAAAGATCTGTGTTTATACCAATACTAAAGAAAGGTGATCCAACTGACTGTGGAAATTATCGCACAATCGCTCTGATCCCAAATGCCAGCAAGATTCTACTGAAGATTATTCAAAAGAGACTACAACCATACCTGGAACAAGAACTACCTGAAGTGCAAGCGGGGTTCAGGAAAGGGCGAGGAACGAGAGACATCATTGCAGATGTGAGATGGATCCTTGAAAAGACTAAATAATACCAAAAGGATATCTATTTGTGCTTTATCGACTATAGCAAGGCCTTTGACTGTGTAAACCATGAGAAACTCTGGACCACATTAAGAAGCATGGGTATACCAGAACACCTGATCGTTCTCTTGCGCAATCTGTACATTGATCAAGAAGCAGCAGTTCGAACGGAACAAGGAGAAACAGAATGGTTTAAAATAAGCAAAGGTGTAAGACAAGGCTGCATACTTTCCCCCTACCTGTTTAATTTATATGCAGAACAAATCATCAGAGAAGCAGGATTGTATGAAGACAACAGAGGTGTGAAGATTGGTGGAAGACTCATCAACAACCTTCGCTATGCTGATGATACCACATTACTGGCTGAAAGTGAAGATGATCTGAAACATTTGCTTCTCACAATCAAAGAACATAGTCTCAAAATGGGCCTGCACCTTAATGTAAAGAAGACAAAGATTATGACAACTGGCATAATCAACAGGTTCATCGTTGAAGGAGAAGAAATTGAAATTGTGAACAACTATAACCTACTTGGATCAACTATCAATAAAGAAGCAACAAGCAGTCAAGAAATCAGACGACGCATTGCTCTTGGCAGAATGGCTATGAAAGACCTAGATAAGATTCTCAAGAGCAGAGATGTCTCTCTCCATACAAAGATTCGACTTGTTCAAGCCATGGTATTTTCAATAACATCATATGGATGTGAAAGCTGGACAGTGAAAAAGATAGACAGGAAGAAAATTGATGCCTTTGAATTATGGTGTTGGCGGCGAATACTGTGTATACCATGGACTGCCCGAAGAACAAACCAGTCAGTACTAGAGGAGATCAAACCTAAGCTTTCTTTAGAAGCTCAGATGACAAGACTTCGACTTTCATACTTTGGATGCATCATGCGAAGAGAGAAATCATTAGAGAAAGTCATTATGCTTGGCAAGATAGAAGGTCAACGCAAAAGAGGAAGGCCAGCAATGAGATGGATCGATACAATAACAGCAGCTACGGGTACCAGTCTGTCAACAATGAGCCGCCTGACTGAAGACCGAACACAATTTAGGATAGCTATCCAGAGGGTCGCCATGAGTCGACTCCGACTCGACGGCACTTAACAACAACAACAACAACTACAACTGTTCTGTTCTATGTAAACCGCGCTGATCGCAAATAGTGCGGTATATAAGAAATGCAAATAAATAAATAAATATAAAAGTAACCCAGATGCCCTTAAGTACAGAGCCGAAAGATTCCAAATCACCCCGATCAACTGATAACCAGATTAACATGAATAAAATACAACCTCTAAAATGCAAATGCTAGAAGTCTAAAAAATAAGATGGGAGAGCTAGAATATATAGCACTAAATGAAAGGTTAGCTATGATGGCATCTCAGAGACCTGGTGAAAGGAAGACAACCAATGGGACACTGTGATGCCTGGGTACAAATTTTATTGCAATAATAGAGTAGATCAAATTGGTGGAGGATTGCACTCTATGTTAGAGAGGGCATTGAGTCACATAGCATTAAAGTTTTACAGAAAACAAAAATACACTGTAGAATTTCTATGGATAGAAATTCCAAGTAAAAAGGGGAAGATGACGGCATTGGGGGTGTACTATCGACCATCTGGCCAAAAAGAAGAGATGGACGATAAAATGCTGAAAGAAATCAGGGAAGCTAACAAAACTTCCAACACAGCAATAATGGGTGATTTCAATTACCCCAGTATCGACTGGGTCAATGAAACAGCAGAATATGCTAGGGAGATAAAGTTTCTAGATGAAATAAATGACTACTTCCTGGAGCAGCTGGTTCATGAACCAACAAGAGGGAAGCTATTTTGGACCAGGTCCTTACTGGAATGCAGGATCTGGTGCATAGCATAAGGGTGTTGGGGCCACTTGACAATCGTGATCATAAATTTGATTTAATGAATGGAGGAAGGATGGCAAAGAAATCAACAGTACTGCCATTTAATTTTCAAAAGGGAGACTATGATAAAATGAGGAAAATATTTAAGAAAAAACTAAAAGGAGCAGCTGCAAAGGTTAAAGATTTACATCAAGCATGGGCATTGTTTAAAAGTACTGTCATAAGAACATAAGATACATAAGATATGCCATACTGGGTCAGACCAAGGTCCATCAAGCCCAGTATTCTGTTTCCAACAGTGGCCAATCTAGGTCACATGTACCTAGCAGTTTCCCCAAGAGACACAAGTTCCACAATGCTTGTACTGAGTCACACATTGATATCTTCGGTCACTTCTTAATAATGGTTTATGGACCTTTCCTCCAGGAACTTGTCCAAACCTTTTTTAAACCCAGCTACACTAACAGCCTTTACTACATCCTCCGGTAACAAATTCCAGAGTTTGATTACACATTGAGTGAAAAAATATTTTCTTTTATTAGTCTTAAATAGTTTACCCTGTAGCTTCATTGCATGTCCCCTAGTCTTTCTATATTCTGATAAGGTAAACAATCGATCTACGTTTACCCGTTCCACTCCGTTCATTAATTTATAGACTTCTATCATATCTCCCCTCAGCCGTCTCTTTTCCAGGTTAAAGAGCCCTAACCTTTTTAGCCTTTCTTCATAGGAGTATCCTTCCATCCCCTTTACCATTTTGGTGGCTCTCCTCTGTACCTTTTCTAAAATCGCTATATCCTTTTTAAGATACGGCGACCAGAATTGCACACAATATTCAAGGTGCGGTCTCACCATGGAACGATATAGAGGCATTATAATATCTTTTGTTTTATTTTCCATTCCTTTCCTTATCATACCTAGCATTCTATTTGCTCTCTTGGCGGCCGCTGCACACTGGGCCGAGGGTTTTAACATGGTATCCACAATGACGCCTAAATCTTTTTCCTGGGTGGTGGTTCCAAATGTGGAACCTTGCATCGTGTAACCATAGTTTGGGTTGTTCTTCCCTAGGTGCATAACCTTGCACTTGTCCAAATTAAATTTCATCTGCCATTTTGATGCCCAGTCTTCCAATTTATCAAGATCCTCTTGCAATTTTTCACAATCCTCTTGGGTTTTAACAGCTTTAAATAGTTTTGTGTCATCTGCAAATTTGATAACCTCACTCGTTATTCCACTTTCCAGGTCATTTATGAATATGTCAAAAAGCAGCGGACCCAGCACAGATCCCTGGGGTACATCACTATTCACCTTTCTCCATTGGGAAAATTGGCCATTTAGCCCTACCCTCTGCTTTCTATCTTTTAACCAGTTCCTGATCCACAATAGTACATTGCCTCCTATCCCATGACTCTTTAGTTTTGCCAAAAGTCTCTGATGAGGGACCTTGTCAAAGGTTTTCTGAAAGTCCAGATACACAATATCAACCGACTCACCTTTGTCCACGTGTTTATTCACTCCTTCAAAAAAACATAACAGATTAGTAAGACAAGATCTTCCTTGTCTAAAGCCATGTTGGCTGTCTCCCATTAGGTTGTGACTATCTACATGCTGAGTAATTTTATTCTTTATGATATTTTCTACCATTTTTCCCGGTACTGACGTCAGGCTCACCGGTCTGTAGTTTCCCGGATCACACCTGGAACCCTTTTTAAAAATTGGTGTTACATTGGCGATCCTCCAATCTTCAGGTATTAGAGATGATTTTAATGATAGTTCACAGATTACTGATAGCAGGTCTGCAATCTCATATTTCAGTTCTTTCAACACCCTTGGATGTATACCATCCGGCCCAGGTGATTTGCTATTCTTCAGTTTATCTAATAGTTGTAAGACATCTTCCCGATGTATCGATATTTCCTTCAATTCTTCCACACCTTTAAATACCACTTCAGTCATGGGTAACATCCCTACATCTTCCTCAGTAAAGACCGAAGCAAAGAATTCATTCAGTCTCTCCACTATCGCCTTGTCGCCTCTTAGTGCTCCTTTAACCCCCTTATCATGTAATGGACCAACTGACTCTCTCACAGGTTTTTTGCTACGAATGTACTTGAAAAGGTCTTTATTTTGCGTTTTTGCTTCCGCAGCAAGCTTCTTCTCAAATTCTCTCTTTGCCTGCCTTATCAATGCCTTGCATTTGACTTGCCAGTGCTTGTGCTGTTTCCAGGTTTCGTCATTTGGCTCTTTTTTCCATTTCCTGAAAGATGCTTTTTTGGCAACAACAGCCTCTCTGACCTCACCTTTAAACCATGCTGGCAGTTTTTTGGACTTCCTTCCACTTTTCTTAAAGCGTGGAATACAGCTGGTCTGGGCTTCCAAGATAGTATTTTTCAACAACACCCAAGCTTGATGTACGTCTTTAACCTTCGCAACTGCTCCTTTTAGTTTTTTCTTAACTGTTGTCACTCGGTTCCCGGTGACACAAAGATTATACGCCACTAGGTAGCGCTGTTAAAGAACAAAGAGTCCAAGTGTATGGTAATAAAGGCTTTTATTCCCCGTTTAAAGCAAGGTTCAACTAAGAGATATTTTTAGGTAACAGAAACAGTCCTTTGTTTTAAAAGGTACCAATATTCACTGGGTAGTTAACTGTTACTTCACAGTTTAAGGCAGGTTTTCTTCATAGTAATATTCAGTATAATAAACATTAAATTATATTTCATTTATTCCTCTGTGGTACGTGGCACACACAGACATTGGAGCATAGGCAGTGCACCAATCACATTCCATTTCCTCGGGCAAAGGTGAGGGAATAGTGCTGAGAGAATCCACTTCCATCAATTCCTCTCCCCTGTACTGATTCAAGGAGCTTTCACTGTCCCTGTCTATTTCAGCATGGTAATCTACAACTTGGGAGTTTGGCTTCACATAACCAGGGACTCTTAAGGCTGGCGGTAGTTTAGTAAACCAGTCTTGACTCTTGTTTCTCATAGGAGGAATACTTCTTTTAGCATAGCTTTTAGCAGTACAATCATTACAGTTAATGTTCAATGCCTCATACCTTGGCTCACTGAGTAAAAACTTCTGTTGCTTATAAAAATGCTTTTCCCTCTGAATAGGTGAAACTGGGCAATGATCCTCTAGAGATAAGCTTCTGTCAGAACCTTTCTCTCTGGTTCTTAGATTTCTTCTCTCTATGTTACAAACAGGCAGAGTATAGGAACTAGGCGTGGCAGACGCTCTCACCTTGGGGCAACTTCCACCAAACTCCCCTTGCACAACAGGTCCAGTTTGGGCTTTCTGGCTTCCCACCTTGTGAGGTCTGTTTCTCCTCCAGCTCTCAGCTTGGCTTCTTTCACAGCAATCAGGCTTATGTCCTTGGTAGCTTCCGGGCTTCTCTGCTGTTTCTCCTTCTTTCTCTTTCTCTTCCTTCCTCCTCTCCTCCTGCTTCTTCCTCTGCTCTCCAGAAGCATTCTGCTCTGGCTTATAAAGTGAACGGTTACTACTGATTTCCTGGTTCCCTTTCAGCTGCAGGTCATCAGTGAGCTTAGGTTCATTAAGTCCAGTATGTCTGCTCCTGCTCCCTCTAGCTGTGCCTGGAGGTAACTGCACATCTAGTTCCTCTAAAGAAACAGGATTTCTTTTCTTTAAAACAGCTTTATTAGTGCCCACATCATGACACATCCCCCCTCTTAAAATATTATGGGCTGAATGACCCTCATTACAGCATGTAATCCTAGAGCTCTGTTGTGTTGATGTAAATAAGGCATGTCTCTCATGCCATCGTCTAAGAACATTGATATGATAGACCTGTTCATGTCCCTTTTCATCCCTTATTAAATAGGATGCTGTACCTCGTGGTTGGGCCACTACATAAGGTCCTTTCCATCTGGCTTCAAATTTTGGAGTGGTGCCTGATACCAAGACGATTACTTTCTCGCCCACAGTTAGGTGTCTAGGCTTGGTATTCCGATCATAATATTGTTTTTGTCTTTGCTGACTGCACTTCAGTTGTCCCTCAGCAAATCGTGAAGTTTTTCTTAATCGTGTTCTTAATCTCCTCAAGAATTGTGGTATCCCTATTTCCTTTTCTTCGGGTTCCACCCATTGCTCTTTCAGAATATCGAGCACCCCCCTGGGTGATCTCCCATACATTAGCTCATAAGGCGACGTGCCTAATGAAGCTTGTGTCCTTTCTCTGCAGGCATACAATATAAACGGCAGCATTGTGTCCCACTCTTCCATCTCTCCATCCAGCGCTCGTCGCAACATTTGCTTGATGGTCTGGTTTGTCCTCTCTACCAAACCATTGCATTGGGGGTGATATGCGGAGGTTTTGAGATGCCTGATGCCAAAGGCATCCCACACTTGGGCTAAGTATTTGGACAAAAAGTTTGTACCGCGGTCCGTCAAAACTTCTTGAGGGAAGCCCACCTCACAGAACAGTTTTATAAGTTCCCCGGCAATGGACCTTGCTGATATATTCCTCAAGGGTATGGCCCAAGGGAACCGGGTTGCCTGGTCAACAATAACCAATATATATTGGAAACCCCTGGGAGTCCTTAAAAGGGGGCCAACTATGTCCATGGCTATCCTTTTAATAGGCTCCGTTATCACTGGCATTGGAAATAATGGCACTCCAGCGGGTTTTATGGAGGTCACCCTTTGACAGGAGGCGCAGGACTCACAAAAACGTGCGACCTCCCTAAAAATTCCTGGCCAATAAAATCTGGCCAGTATCTGGTCAAGGGTCCCTTGTACCCCTTTGTGACCGCTCGTCGGGTGATCATGGGCTATCCTTAGTACTGCCGCTTTAAAGGTATTTGGGACTACCAACTGTTTTCGGACATTTTTAGTCCGTGGGTCTATGCTCTCTCTATAAAGGAGTCCCTCTTCCTTTATAAAACGGGGAAAAACATCTCTTTTCGTTGAAGCATATTCAAATGCGCGTGCTAGCACAGGGTCCTCTCTTTGCTCAGCGGCGAATGAAGGGAACTTCTCTACCAGTTCCACTGGGATCCATGGTAGTTCTTCACCCGCTTCCAAACCCGCTCGGCCTTGAGAGCGTCCCTTTCTCTCTTTGCGTTTTTGAGCCCTAGTCTTTCTGTCCCTATCTGGAGGAATATTGACTAAGTCATCATGGGAAGGCAGATCAACTATGCTCTCTTCCCTAGAACAGGAGGGTTTTTCTGCGGCACTCGTCTGGCCACGAGTGGAGACAAAAACCTCTCTGGGATTTAAACCCTTTTCTAGGCCCTTCTCAAATTGTGGCCAGTCCCTACCAAGAACCAGCTCTTTGGGCAATCTAGGGACTACTGCTATGAGCATAATTTTTTCTATTCCCAGACCTTTGACCAGCAATTTGTACACGGGATACAAGGTAGCAGCGCCATGTACACACTTAATCTTTACGTGACCTTCTGGACGGTCTGGGGCGGACGCAGCTTGCTCTTGAATGGTAGACCAGAGCTTGCGCGAAATCATTGTCTGGTCCGCACCAGAGTCCAGCAAGGCTTTTGCAGCTACTCCTTGCACCGTGACATCTAGTACAAAACCTTCTGACAATAAAGGCTTATGCTCCCCTATGAGAGCAGTACGTACCCTACATTCATTCCTGACATGTCCCAACTTCCCACAGTTAAAACATCTCTTAACAAGACTTTTCTCTGCCTTTTTATCACACTTTACATTAGATGTTTTAAACTGGTAGAGACTTCCTGATACTGGATTGAATGTCGCTATGGCTGTCTTAGCTACCCCGTCCGTAGGCTGGGTAACTAATTCCGCCTCCAAATATCTCTCTGTCAAGGCAATCGCCTCCATAGTTGAGCGACAATTCTGGAGAATAAGGAAGCTCTTTATTTTACCAGGCACTGCAGTCATGAATTGCTCAAGAACTATCATATCGATCAATGAATCTACGGATCTTTCACTGGGCCTTAGCCACTTTTCAGCCAAGCGCCTCAGTCGGTGACCCAATGACTTAGGCGTTTCACCTACTTCAAGTCGTGCTGCACGTAGCCTGTTTATTGTCGGATATGGTTTATTGTCGGATATGGTTTGTTCTATGTAAACCACGCTGATCGCAAATAGTGCGGTATATAAGAGATGTAAATAAATAAAATAAATAAATAAATAAATAAGTGGGGTCAAGCCCAGGCGTTCCCTGATGGCTTTTGTCACTTCGTTATAGTCTGCAGCTAACGCAGCAGGCATTGCCCTGTAGGCTGACAGTGCCTCTCCCGTAAGGGACACTGCCAGTCGGAGGGACCATTGGTCCTCTGGCCAACCCACTGAAAGGGCAATCCTTTCAAATGCATCCAGAAATTCATCTGGATCGTCCTTTTCCCCCAACTTCCCTAAAGTCAGAGTGTCACAGGACCCTAGTCCTACCAGACCATGGCTCAGTCCTGAGCTCTGTTTTATGAGTCCAGCGGCTGCTTCCTGTGTCTTCTGTTGATGGCTCATCCAAGTCTCCATCATCTGCAGGACTGGCTTTTGCTGCTCCTGCATCGCCAGGATAGCACGCTGCTGTGTCTGCGCAGCCAGTTCAGACTGTTTGCTGAATTGTGAGGCCATCCAGTCAAATAGGTCGCGTTGCTCCATCGCGATGATCCCTGAAAAGAAACAAACAAAGAAAAAAAAACAAGTGTGGCTGTACAACACTCAGCCCTACACTTCCTTGTGTTTTTTTTTTTTTTCAAATTCTCTTTAAAAACTGACAGACACTTGTAACCCAAAAATGATAGGCCTTTCTACCCGTTACCTGGTAGAAGTGTAGACTCAGGCTCTCAGCAACGGTGGTGTGACTCCGCGTCGTAGCACCTTCCAGGAACTCGCCTTCTGTTCCGGATTTTGCTGCAGTCCAGTCCGCGTTTTCCAAATCCGATCCGGTTCTTTTCTTAAGTCCAGTCCGGGTTTTCCTTTCTGGCACTCCGGTCCAGGTTTTCTTTGAGTCCGGTCCGGTTTTTCTGGTACTCCGGTCCGGGTTTTCTTTAACTCCGGTCCGGTTTTCTTTGACTCCGGTCCAGGTTTTTCCTTTTTTTTTCAAAATGAACACTGGCAATTTGTTTCTATATTTCTTTGCTGTATCTCTTAGGATTATATCCAAATCCTAAAAACTACGCCATTTATGTCACTCGGTTCCCGGTGACACAAAGATTATACGCCACTAGGTAGCGCTGTTAAAGAACAAAGAGTCCAAGTGTAGGGTAATAAAGGCTTTTATTCCCCGTTTAAAGCAAGGTTCAACTAAGAGATATTTTTAGATAACAGAAACAGTCCTTTGTTTTAAACGGTACCAATATTCACTGGGTAGTTAACTGTTACTTCACAGTTTAAGGCAGGTTTTCTTCATAGTAATATTCATTATAATAAACATTAAATTATATTTCATTTATTCCTCTGTGGTACGTGGCACACACAGACATTGGAGCATAGGCAGTGCACCAATCACATTCCATTTCCTCGGGCAAAGGTGAGGGAATAGTGCTGGGAGAATCCACTTCCATCAATTCCTCTCCCCTGTACTGATTCAAGGAGCTTTCACTGTCCCTGTCTATTTCAGCATGGTAATCTACAACTTGGGAGTTTGGCTTCACATAACCAGGGACTCTTAAGGCTGGCGGTAGTTTAGTAAACCAGTCTTAACTCTTGTTTCTCATAGGAGGAATACTTCTTTTAGCATAGCTTTTAGCAGTACAATCATTACAGTTAATGTTCAATGCCTCATACCTTGGCTCACTGAGTAAAAATTTCTGTTGCTTATAAAAATGCTTTTCCTCTGAATAGGTGAAACTGGGCAATGATCCTCTAGAGATAAGCTTCTGTCAGAACCTTTCTCTCTGGTTCTTAGCTTTCTTCTCTCTATGTTACAAACAGGCAGAGTATAGGAACTAGGCGTGGCAGACGCTCTCACCTTGGGGCAACTTCCACCAAACTCCCCTTGCACAACAGGTCCAGTTTGGGCTTTCTGGCTTCCCACCTTGTGAGGTCTGTTTCTCCTCCAGCTCTCAGCTTGGCTTCTTTCACAGCAATCAGGCTTATGTCCTTGGTAGCCTCCGGGCTTCTCTGCTGTTTCTCCTTCTTTCTCTTTCTTTTCCTTCCTCCTCTTCTCCTGCTTCTTCCTCTGCTCTCCAGAAGCATTCTGCTCTGGCTTATAAAGTGAACGGTTACTACTGATTTCCTGGTTCCCTTTCAGCTGCGGGTCATCAGTGAGCTTAGGTTCATTAAGTCCAGTATGTCTGCTCCTGCTCCCTCTAGCTGTGCCTGGAGGTAACTGCACATCTAGTTCCTCTAAAGAAACAGGATTTCTTTTCTTTAAAACAGCTTTATTAGTGCCCACATCATGACACAGTTTTCCTCATTTTATCATAGTCTCCCTTTCGAAAGTTATAAGGTAGTACTGTGGATTTCCTTACTATCCCTCCTCCACTAATTAAATCAAAGGCGATCATGCTATGATCACTATTGCCAAGTAGCCCCAACACCCTTATCTCTTGCACTAGATCTGGTGTTCCACTAAGGACTAGGTCTAATATGGCTTCCCCTCTGGTCGGTTCATGAACCAGCTGCTCCAAGAAGCAGTCATTTATTTTATCTAGGAACTTTATCTCCCTAGCATGTCCTGACGTGACACTGACCCAGTCGATACCGGGGTAATTGAAATCACCCATTATTATTACTGCACTGTAACTTTTGTTAGCTTCCTTGATTTCTTTGAGCATTTCATCATCCATTTGGTCATTCTGGCCAGGTGCTCGATAGTACACCCCCACTGCCATCGCCTTCCCCCTTTTATATGGAATTTCAATCCATATAGATTCTACAGCAGATTTTGTTTCCTGCAAAACTTTAATCCTTTCTGAGTCAATGCCCTCTCTAACATAGAGCACAACCCCTCCACCAATTTGATCAGCTCTATCATTACGATATAGTTTGTACCCAGGTATCACAGTGTCCCACTGGTTGTCCTCCTTCCACCATGTCTCTGATATTCCAATCATATCTAACCTTTCATATAGTGCTATTTATTCTAACTCTCCCATCTTATTCTTTAATCTTCTAGCATTTGCATACAAGCATTTTAGAGAATGTATTTTATTCATGTTAATTTGGCTATTGTTAGACATGGGTAAATTGGGATCTTTAAGCTCTGTCTGCTTCATACTTGAGGGCATTTGGGCTACTTTACTCTTTTGTGGAACCTCTCTGCTTTTGGTAGTATCCTTCAAGGATACATTCTTCCGAACCATCCGCTCTTGGGCGACTGTCGGCTTTCCCCTAATATCTAGTTTAAAAGCTGCTCTATCTCCTTTTTAAAGGTTAATGCCAGCAGCCTGGTTCCATCCTGGTTAACGTGAAGCCCATCCCTTCAGAAGAGCCCCTCCTTTCCCCAGAATGTTCCCCAGTTCCTAACAAATCCAAAACCCTCATCTCTGCACCATTGTCTCATCCACACATTGAGACTCCGGAGCTCTGCCTGCCTTTTGGGTCCTGCGCGTGGAACAGGAAGCATTTCGGAGAATGCTACCCTGGAAGTTCTGGATTTCAACTTCCTACCTAAAAGCCTAAATTTTGCCTCCAGAACCTCCCTACCACATTTTCCTATGTCATTGGTACCGACATGTACCAAGACAGCAGACTCCTCCCCAGCACTATCTAAGACCTTATCTAGGTGGCGTGTGAGGTCCGCTACCTTCGCACCAGGCAGGCATGTTACCAGGCGATCCTCACGTCCACCAGCCACCCAGCTATCTACATGCCTAATGATCGAATCACCAACTATAACGGCTGTCCTAACCCTTCCCTCATGGGCACTGTGATAAGGAAGCTTATCATAGCTCAGGAAGGGGCTATAGAAAAGGTGAAGTGTCTCTGAACAAGCAACCTGTCAGTGCTGGTAGAAATGAGAAAACAGAATTTTTCCATAAAAGACTACCAGTCCCAGAATGCACCAGGTTTCCAACAGCCATTAGAGGAGCTGAAGTGAGAAAACGTGTGTTCAATCAAAAGGGCTATGAGGTAATGCCTAAGCACTCATCTCAAAGGGCAGGGCCTGATTCAGCACAGCTGTGCTGTGTTAGGGAGGAGCACTCATCAAGGCAGAATAAGAGTAGAGTTTATTCTACAGATGATCATCTTCATGATCACCTTGGATATCCAGAGAATTGTCCTCAGTATCCTGAGAATCAGCTTGAGTTTCATCATCAGTTTCATCTGAAGGATCATCAGAAGCAGAAGCCAAACCGGACGGACAGAGAGTGAAAGAGACCCTTTGGAAGAAGGAAGAGAAAAGCCTTTGAGAGGTCTAGAAGAGTCCAAAGCAGTACGTATACTGGGAGGTATTCCAAGGGCCAGCATACACCATTGGACTGGGGAAAGCCAGAGGAATGGTGCTGCAGAGCTAGGAATCACCAGAGGCTACCTGTGAGGGAGACGGCTGCACGTGGAAGGGACCCTAAGACCTGTGCCAGAAGGTATGTGAAGAGATATCCAGTGTCCAGGGATCTGGATTGGAAGGCTGGACATAAGAACTGGACTACATACTGGCCAGGCTATATAGAGAGGAACTCTAGCAGCAATGGAAGCTCAGGTATGAACACTGATCTATGCCCTAGCTATAACCTTGAAAGACAGCAGGGAAACAAGTATTCTCCTGAAAATGCTCCATTGAGAGATTCATCTGTGCCAATCCATGATATTGAACCCATGCTTGTTGAACAAGGGGGAATAATAGCAGATGAGGATCCTGTTTATATGGACTGCTCTCTATCTAAACTCCGTTGGTAACTTTCTGTTATAAAGTACAGCAACCATCACAAAGAAATACAAATTTGTTCTTTAATCTACTCAGAAAAGCTCCTGAAGCAGGATTTGACCCACACAGTGGAAGGCAAGCCAGCTAAGGGTTTCAGCTGGTAACTGCTAGCAATTAAGCCTTACCTAATTGCTTGTGAGCTAGGAGAGAATCACTTCTGTATCTATGTGGGAAATAATCAGAAGTTAACCTGAAAAGAACAGTTTGTTTCTTGCTTTGTAGCTTTTCATTTGTTGTTTTCCTGATTTTAACTTTGTTTTTCCAAGTTAACACTGAAAGCAAGTAACCTAATTTATGTGCTACCAATAATATCTGTGTTGGGAGAAATAACCCCATAAATAAATATCTTATTGGCTTTACTCAAGAGCACAACTAAATTATTGTCAGCAGCTGTGTCTGGTGTGAATGAACTACATTGCCCACAATACCTTGCAAATCATATAGAAATATGCACTTGCCAAGAGTGTGAAGATTCTCACCCAGGCAGCCGTCTGACAAATGGCGTAGTTTTTCGGATTGCTTTTGCACAAAGGGGATTTACTTGCTGAGGATTACAACTAAAGTTCAAGTTTAAAGCTGGAAAAAAAGATTTTCCCTCAACTACACTTTGGAGGAAAAGGGGTTGTTCCAGGAAGCTGTCCCAGGAGGAAAAGACCCTGTGCAGAGCTGGATTCATCACTGAGACAAGGTAATAAGTACCTGGGCATGTCTAGTGGTGGATGGGAGTAAGCACAGGGTAATTGAAAAAAAAAAAAGTAGAAAAAAACACACCTGTTTGGAAGGTGGTGCACTTTGGGGTTTTTTTTCTTTGTTTCTTGCAGGGATCAAGATGGATCCGAGGGAGATGGCTAGCTGGATGGCAGCCCAGTTTAGCAGGCAACAGGAGCTATCGCAGCAAGCACAGGACACTGCTATGAAAGCCTTAATGGACCAGCAGAAGCCAGTGCTTGATCTGGTGCAAGCCCTAGTTCAGCTGCAGAGCCAAAGTGGAACAGATGCAAGACCAGCAGTAAATACTGGTACACCACATGTGGACAGTGTGGGACTCAATCAAGGGATTGGGGCATTTAGTTTTGGGAAATTAACTCCAGATGATAATGTTGATGATTTTCTAGAGTCTTTTGAAAGAGTGGCACAGGCATTAGCATGGCCAGAGACCCAGTGGGCAGTAAGGCTGGCAGCCTCATTAACTGGAGAGGCGCTTGCAGCTTATAGAGCAATGCCAGCAGCCCAGGCTTTGAATTATAAGGATGTAAAGGCTGCTATTAGAGATCGCCTAGGGTTGTCTATTTCAGAGTATAGGCGAATGTTTAGAGCTACTACATTGAGAGTGGGTGAAACACCCAGGGCTCTGAGTCAGAGAATCAGAGGTTTAGCTGTAAAATGGTTGGAGCCTGAGCAAAAGACGGTAGAAATGTTATTAGACATTATAATGCTGGAACAATTTATGTCTGCGGTCCCTAAAGATTTGCACACTTTCCTTATACAGCAAAATTGCCAAAATCTTGGAGAGGCAACCATGCTAGCAGAGAGATTCTTGGAAGCCACGCAGGCTTGCCATAGAATGGATGGCCCTCTGAAGATTGGTGCTGAGGCAAGATGTGCTGTATCAGAAAAGAAAATAATTAAAAATGTTTCTGAAAATGAATGTACTGTATCAAACCAGATGACACAGTGGAATAGAAAGAAATGTTTCAAATGTGGGAAATGGGGACATTTAGAAAAGAGATGCCAGACACACACTAGCTTAGTGGGTGTGGATTTAAAACAGCCCAAAGAAGGATTTCTTTTGATGGTTGATGTGCAAGGAATTACCACAAATGCTTTGTTAGACTCTGGGGCAGACCAGAGTATGATGTCAAAAAGGCTTTGGAAGAGGATAGAGGCCCAAGAAGGATTTGTGCCTAGAACCCCTGAAAGCCAAGTTCACATCAGATGCATTCATGGTGCTGCAACATCATATCCCACCTATAGGCTAAAGGTTAAGTGCCTGGGGGAACAAGAGGAAGTCCTGTTAGCAGTGGTGCCTAGGCTACCCTTTGATTTGGTTCTAGGAAAGGACTGGCCAAGATTTAAGCAAGGGGCTAGTGAAAGGGCTAGGAAAGAAGGAGGGAGAAGGAATAATGGAAATAGCTCCTGGGCCTTTCTTTGGAAGTCCTCAGTCCCTAGCTAAAAAGATGGTTCAGCTTCCAGAAGGCCAAACTATGGGTAATAAGAGGGGCCTTATATCCACCCACTCGCAGGCTAAGATAGAGAGCCAGCAGAAGGAGGAGGGGGAGCAGGCAGGGTTATTAGGAGACTTACCCTCTCATGATGATTTAATAACCCCATCATCTGGTAAAGTAAGAAAGTTGAAAGCACAAAAGCGGCGTGAGAGACTTTGCAGAGCACAGGGTAGGGCTGAGATGTTAGCTGGTCAAAGTTTACCCTGGGTGCCAGCTGAGTTAGTGGCAAAGTTTCCTAACTTTCCACAAGAGCAGCGAGCGGATCAAGCTCTCACCCGAGCTTTTAAGTATGCTCAGGAGGTCAGGGAGGAATTGCCCAGATTCAGACTAGATAATGACATATTATATAGAGAGAGTCAGGACCCCAGGAATGGGACCATATGTAAACAATTGGTGGTACCCACAACTTTCAAAGGGCTAGTACTTAGACTAGCACATGATCATCCAGTGGGAGGTCATAAAGGGATGCAAGGAACGCTGGATCAAATACTTATGCGTTTTTACTGGCCAGGTATTTTCAAAGAAACTGCCCAGTTTTGTGCTGCATGTCCAGCGTGTCAGCGAGTTACAGCGGCTCACCCACCAGTGGTGCCATTGATTCCCATGCCAATTATCACAGACCCAATTGGTCGCATTGCCATGGATATTGTAGGCCCATTAGTCAAAACGCCCCGAGGTTTTCAATACATCCTAGTTATGGTAGATCAGGCAACAAGGTTTCCCTGGGCCATACCATTGAGGAATGTTTCTGCAAAAACAATAGCTTTAGAGCTAGTAAAATTGTTTTGTGAAGTGGGATTCCCAAGAGAGGTGTTGACTGACCGAGGGTCCAATTTTGTATCCAAATATTTGGCCCAGGTCTGGGATGCCTTTGGCATTCATCACGTGAAAACCTCAGCCTACCATCCACAATCAAACGGTTTGGTGGAGAGATTCAACCAAACTCTCAAACAAATGTTGAGAAGGGGGTTAGCAGGAGAGGTAAAAGAATGGGATATGTTATTGCCCTTTGCCTTATATGCCTGCAGGGAAAGAATTCAGGTGTCCCTAGGTGTAACCCCATATGAATTGATGTATGGTAGGGCTCCACGGGGTTTGTTAGACATTTTGAGGGAACAATGGATTGATCCTGAACCAGGAAGTCAGGAGGTGCCACTGTTTCTACGTGACTTGAGAGCATGTTTGAAAAGGACGTCGCAGGTTGCTGAGAGGAACCTGCAGGACAGTCAAGTGCGCCAGAAAGGGTGGTATGATAGGAAGGCCAAAAGCCGCCAATTAAGCATTGGTGAAAAGGTTTTGGTTCAAGTAGCAGGTACAGCTCCAAAATTTGAAGTACAGTGGAAAGGGCCATGGAAGGTTGTTAAACAAGTGAGCCCAGTATCTTATGTGGTAGAAAATGCAAGAGGGCGTAGGCAGACCTACCATATTAATGTACTTAAGTCTTGGAAGGAGAGGCCTGTAAATAATAATGTCCCTGAAGCCAGTCAGGAAGTAAGTGAGCTTCAAAATGATAACACTCTCGTAGGTATTACAGACTGTAGGAAAGAAGTTTCACCAGTTAAACCAGTCCGTAATAACTTAAGCAGGGGGGTATGTGATAAGGAAGCTTATCATAGCTCAGGAAGGGGCTATAGAAAAGGTGAAGTGTCTCTGAACAAGCAACCTGTCAGTGCTGGTAGAAATGAGAAAACAGAATTTTGCCATAAAAGACTACCAGTCCCAGAATGCACCAGGTTTCCGACAGCCATGAGAGGAGCTGAAGTGAGAAAACGTGTGTTCAATCAAAAGGGCTATGAGGTAATGCCTAAGCACTCATCTCAAAGGGCAGGGCCTGATTCAGCACAGCTGCGCTGTGTTAGGGAGGAGCACTCATCAAGGCAGAATAAGAGTAGAGTTTATTCTACAGATGATCATCTTCATGATCACCTTGGATATCCAGAGAATTGTCCTCAGTATCCTGAGAATCAGCTTGAGTTTGATCATTAGTTTCATCTGAAGGATCATCAGAAGCAGAAGCCAAACCGGACGGACAGAGAGGGATAGAGACCCTTTGGAAGAAGGAAGAGAAAAGCCTTTGAGAGGTCTAGAAGAGTCCAAAGCAGTACGTATACTGGGAGGTATTCCAAGGGCCAGCATACACCATTGGACTGGGGAAAGCCAGAGGAATGGTGCTGCAGAGCTAGGAATCACCAGAGGCTACCTGTGAGGGAGACGGCTGCACGTGGAAGGGACCCTAAGACCTGTGCCAGAAGGTATGTGAAGAGAGATCCAGTGTCCAGGGATCTGGATTGGAAGGCTGGACATAAGAACTGGACTACATACTGGCCAGGCTATATAGAGAGGAACTCTAGCAGCAATGGAAGCTCAGGTATGAACACTGATCTATGCCCTAGCTATAACCTTGAAAGACAGCAGGGAAACAAGTATTCTCCTGAAAATGCTCCATTGAGAGATTCATCTGTGCCAATCCATGATATTGAACCCATGCTTGTTGAACAAGGGGGAATAATAGCAGATGAGGATCCTGTTTATATGGACTGCACTCTATCTAAACTCCGTTAGTAACTTTCTGTTATAAAGTACAGCAACCATCACAAAGAAATACAAATGTGTTCTTTAATCTACTCAGAAAAGCTCCTGAAGCAGGATTTGACCCACACAGTGGAAGGCAAGCCAGCTAAGGGGTTTCAGCTGGTAACTGCTAGCAATTAAGCCTTACCTAATTGCTTGTGAGCTAGGAGAGAATCACTTCTGTATCTATGTGGGAAATAATCAGAAGTTAACCTGAAAAGAACAGTTTGTTTCTTGCTTTGTAGCTTTTCATTTGTTGTTTTCCTGATTTTAACTTTGTTTTTCCAAGTTAACACTGAAAGCAAGTAACCTAATTTATGTGCTACCAAGCATATCTGTGTTGGGAGAAATAACCCCATAAATAAATATCTTATTGGCTTTACTCAAGAGCACAACTAAATTATTGTCAGCAGCTGCATCTGGTGTGAATGAACTACATTGCCCACAATACCTTGCAAATCATATAGAAATATGCACTTGCCAAGAGTGTGAAGATTCTCACCCAGGCAGCCGTCTGACAGCACATGGCCCTGGAGAAACTTCCTCGGTGCGAGAGGGTTTTACATCACCTGGAGGACAGGTCCTAGTTACAGGATCACTTCCTGCCAAACCAGGGTGATGCTCTCCTGGCACGTGACCTCTCTCCTCCATGGCAACAGGGATGCTGCCAGACTGGAGGTGGGACTTCAGGACTATATCCCTGTAGGTCTCGTCTATGTACCTCTCTGTCTGTCTTATGTTTTCCAAGTCTGCTATTTAGCCTCTAGAGAACGGACTTGTTCCCTGAGAGAAAAGAGCTCCTTGCACCTAGTGCACACGTAAGACTTCTCACCAACTGGGAGAAAATCATACATGTGACATTCAATGCAAAAGACTGGAAAGCCCCCATCACACTGCTGGACTGCTGTCTGCATCTTAGTTTTAAGTTTGTGTCTAGATCTTTAAGTTCTTACTTACTAGGGGTTGCTATGGGTATTTATACCAATAAAACTGTACCTAATACGTTTAATATACCTTGTTCACCTAAAGCTTAATTAATCTCAGGTCCTTAGTGTATGACTGATTTGGGTAATGAGCTTCACCTGAAAGCTCCTCCTGTCTTTTAAGATGTGTAAGTACCTATAAAGCTATGATTATCCCAGGGGTGGGTGGGAAATAACACTTATTAAAAGAGGGCCGCTACACAGTACCCTGTCTTGTACTGCTGAGGTAAGCTAAATTCTGATTTGATTTAAATTATTGCTCTTAGCTGCTGCTAGGCTCTAACTTCTTATGAAATTTAAACTACAAGCTCTCTGCTGGGTACTAAATTTAACCAGAAAGCTCTCTTCTGTGTGTTAAATTTAAACTAAAAGTACTTTGCTGTTACTTGGCCCTGAGTGACTATTAAATTTAAACTACAAGCTCTCTGCTGGGTATGAAATATAACCAGAAAGCTCTCCTCTGTGTTTTAAATTCAAACTTTAATTGCTGCTACTAGGCCCTAACTGATCCAACAAAAAACAGTGGGTTCACAGATTAAGTAGCTTTAATACAAAGAATTATTTTTAGAAAATTACCAGAAGTATATACTCACATTTGCAGATTTCTCTCCAGAAGTAGCAGTCCCCCCTTTCTAGTCCTTCAAGACCTATCTTGGAAACCCAGAACAGTTATATTCCATACTTTAAGAAAAGTGGAAGGAAGGCCAAAATACTGCCAGCATAGTTTAAAGGTGAGGTCAGAGAGGCTGTTGCTGCCAAAAAGCATCTTTCAAGAAATGGAAAAAGGAGTCCAATGACGAAAATGGGAAACAACATAAGTATTGGCAGGTTAGATGCAAGGTATTGATAAGACAGGCAAAGAGAGACTTTCAAAAAGTTTTCCATGGAAGCAAAAATGCATAATAAAAACTATTTCAAGTATATTCATAGCAAAAAACCCGTGAGAGAGTCCATTTGACCACTGGATGATAGAGGGGTAAAACGAGCACAAGGCCATAGTGGAGAGAGTGAATGAATTCTTTGCTTTGGTCTTTACTGAATAAAATGTAGGGAAGTTACACATGCCTGAAATGCTATATAAAGTTCACGTATTGGAAGAATTGAAAGAAATACCAATAATCCTGGAAGATGTATTACAACTATTTGATAAATTGAAGAGTAGCAAATCACCTGGACCAGATGGTATCATCCAAGAATGTTGAAAGAACTGAAACATGAGACTGAAGACCTACGATTAGTAATCTGTGAACTATCATTGAGATCATCTATTCCACCACTGTAACTAACTAAGATGCGCTCCATGTATATAACTTGTAAATAGTTTGAAAAGCTCTGTTATAGTTAATGTTCAAAATATGTTCAAAATGTTGTTCAAAATATGTTCAAAATATGTTCAAAATATGTTCCCTGTAAGTACACCTGTATATAGTTAAAGCATAATGTTCCTTGTAAATGTATACAGAAGTATACAATTGTTCTGTTTAATGTTCAATGTAAACCGCCCCTGATCTCTGGAAGGGGCGGTATAGAAAAGACCGTTAAATAAATAAATAAATAAATAAATAAATAAATAAATCTGTAGTAGCTGAAGATTCGAGAATGGCCAATTTAACTCCAATTTTTAAAAAGAGTTCCAGGGGTGTTGGGGTTCCAAGATGGCGGAGGAGTTGGATGCCGAATGAGGTGTGTTAGAGAGCCTGGAGCGTGAGTTGACCTGATGGGGAAAAAGAGGAAACAGCGATCAGCCAAGCCCCCAGATACCTCTTCTCCGGTGGTCGGGCTGACTCAGTCCTCCATTCCAGCTTTCTTCCCTCCTATGGTGGCATCGTTGGCTTCAGCAGATCTGTCGACTGGTTCAGGAGAATTGAGCAATGGAGCTGTTTTGAGCCCCATGCAGATGTTGCCCCCGCAGCCCGGAAGGAGATCTGGGGAAGGGCTGGGTGCAGGAGTATCTCCGGTTCGGGAGAATACGGCCGCGCTGGGGAGTGCTTCCCAGAAGTTGAACCTGAGTGTTCCTGCGGCTGCTGCTGGAGGCGTGGAGTTAGATGTCTCAGCTGGAGCTAGTGGAGGGGTAGAGCGTTTGAAGATCTGCTCCCCTGTTCACTTGGTTCCACGGGAGTTGTGCGGGATAGAAAAACCGGCAATGGTAATGATGGATAGCTTATGGGATGCCATCTCTTCACTTAAAAAATCCATTTCCATTTTTGGTTTCTTTTTCACAAGAGTTAACTGTTGTTAAAGCACAGAGTGCAGCACTGGAGACAAATTTGGCGGAGCAGGCTGTTAGAGTTTCACACCTGGAAACCCAAGTAAAAGGTCTTCAGGCTTTGGGTGGAACTCAAACCAAGGATCGTTTGATTACTGCTCGGCGTTTGGAGTCTTTGGATAATTAGCTGAGAAGGAACAATTTGAGGTTCTTAAATTTTCCTAGATCTTGATGGATTCTCTGGGATTGGTTCGTAAATACCATACAGAGGTATTACTTATGTCTGCAGATGCTTTACGTCCTATTGTACATACTCAGTATGTTGCAATTTCCTCTGTTGGAGTGGATCTAGAGACTGGTCCTGAAGGTGTAGCTGAACCGGCCCAGTTGAATCTGACAGAGTTTCTTGAAAGTTCCTTGGAAGTGGTGACCAGTCGTGCAACAATTTTGCTCTCTTTCGCTTTTGAATCTGACCAAAACTCTGTTCTGAGATTGTATTTCCGGAGAATGTCTGTTTCTCAATTTATGGGGTCAAAAATCTCTGTTTTTCCTGATTTATCTAGGGACACCCAATAAAAAGGCGAAGAGAATTTCTGACTTTATGTCAGAGGTCTCTTAACTTGGGAGCACAATTTAAACTAAAGTATCCGTGTAAATGTTTGATAATATATCAGTCTAAGCAATTTCTTTTTTTTGAGCCCCAACAATTGATTCTATTTCTTCAGGGTAAGGAGGGTGACGGGGTATGACTCCTGTACCGGCTGCCATAAATAACAGCTTTGCTCATATGATTGGTGAGAACTCTTCCTATGGGAGTCTTCATAACTGATATTTCTTTTTGGTTATATTTCTTTATTGGAACCTTATTGTGGTTTTGTATTTGGGTCTAAACCAATTAGTATGGATTTCTATGAACCTGCTATTGCTGTATTTGATTACTGTATTCTTATTCAGTTGTAATTCTGGATTAATATTCAAAATTCATTAAAGATAAAATTAAAAAGAGTTCCAGGAGTGATCCATGTTGACTTTCTCCTATTAAACTATGGGGTATGTTTACTAAATGGCGGTAGTGGCTTCTGTGCGATATCGGAGCCGCGGCCCCATCGGCTCCGATATCGCCCAGAAGCCGCTACTGCCATTTAGTAAACATACCCCATAGTTTAATAGGAGAAAGTCAACATGGATTTAGCCAAGGAAAATCTTGTTTTATTAATCTATTATACTTTTTTGAAGGTGTGAATAAACAGGTAGACAAAGGTGGGCCGGTTGATATAGTAGCTGGATTTTCAGAAAGCCTTTCACAACGTCCCTCATGAGAGACTCTTGGCAAAATTAAAAAGTCATGGGATTGGAGGCAGTGTGGTATTGTGCATTAGGAACTGGTTAAAAGATAGAAACCAGAGAGTAGGTCTAAATAGCAAATTTTCTCAATGGAGAAAGGTAAATAGTGGAGTACCGCAGGGATCTGTCCTGGGCCTGCTGCTTTTTAACATATTCGTAAATGACCTGGAAATGGGAATAATGAGTGATGTGATCAAATTTGCAGATGACACGAAATTCTTCAAAGTTGTTGAAACACAAGAGGATTGTGAAAAATTGCAAGAGAACCTTGATAAATTGGAAGACTGGGCACCAAATGGCAGATGAAATTTAATGTGGACAAGTGCAAAGTTATGCACCTAGGAAAGAACAACCTCAACTATGGTTACATGATGAAAGGTACCACTTTAGAAACCACCACCCAGGAAAAAGATTTAGGCGTCATCGTGGATAATATGTAGAAACCCTCCACCCAATGTGCAGCAGCAGCCAAGAAAGCAAATAAGAACATAAGATATGCCATACTGGGTCAGATCAAGTTCCATCAAGCTCAGTATCCTTTTTCCAACAGTGGCCAATCTAGTTCACAAGTACCTAGCAGTTTCCCCAAAAGACACAGGTTCCACAATGTTTGTATTGGGTCAAGTAGTGGATATCCTGGGTCTCCTTTAATAATGGTTTATGGACCTTTCCTCCAGGAACTTGTCCAAACCTTTTCTAAACCCAGCTACACTAACAGATTTTACTACATCCTCCAGTAACAAATTCCAGAGTTTGATTACGTGCATTGAGTGAAAAAGATATTTTCTCTTATTAGTCTTAAATAGGTTATGCTGTAGCTTCATTGCATGTCCCCTAGTCTTTCTATATTTTGATGGCGTAAACAATCTATCTACGTTTACCCGTTCCACTCCATTCATTAATTTATTTTATTTTATTTAATACACACTTATATACCGCTACTTCCAGCGATCAGCAGCGGTTCGATTTCATCTTTGGGGGTTGTCAAATCAAGACTGGGAGGAGGGGATAGTATATACATTAGATCTGAGGGTATGTCACAGCACACAGGGTTAGTGTATTGGGGAAAGGCCTACACATTTTTACATTTATACACACATATTTACATCTTTATACATATAGCGGTTTCAAAAAAGCGTATTATCTGATTGCTTTGCTACGACTCTATCGAAACTTGAGAGTCATAGTTGATTGTAGTGACTTTTGAATAGGTGAGTTTTTAGCTCCTTCCTGAAATTGGTAATGTCCTTGATTAAACGCAGCTCACATGGGAGTTGATTCCAGATAGTTGGCGCAGAGAATGAGAAAGCTCTGCGACTCGTACTTGTTAATGTATAGACCTCTATCATATTTCCTCTCAGCTATCTCTTTTCCTTCAGGCACAGGCTCCAAATCATTTTGGTCGCCTTCCTCTGAACTGCTTCCAGACTTTTTATATCCTTTGTGAGATACGGTCTCAAAAACTGAACACAATATTCCAAGAGAGGCCTCACCAGCGACTTGTACAGTGGCATTGGTACTTCCTTTCTGCTGGTTATTCCTTTTTGTATGCAACCCAGCATCTGTCTGGCTTTTGCTACTACCTTGTTGCAGTGTTTTGCCACCTTGAGATCCTCAGAAACAATCAAACCGAGGTCCTTCTACTGGTCCGTGCACACCAACCTCCCGCCTCCTATCGTATACAATTCCCTTGTGCTTGATACTGCACTTCTTCATATTAAATCTTAACTGCCAAGAATTAGACCATTCTGTCATATATAGTCAGAAATCTACATATTTAAGAACCCTAATGGTTTATAATTGCATGCTGTATATAGTTTGATGCCACTGTTATAATGTATTTTGCATTTCTTCCATGTGAACCACCTTGACCCGATGAAAAGTGGTATATAAATACAGCTACTACTACTACTATTTATCATTTATATAGTGCTACCATTTGTACGCAGCGCTGTACAGACATAAAAGAGACAGTCCCTGCTCGTCAGAGCTTACAATCTAGTTAAGTCGAGACAAAACACAGAGTAACAGAGTAACACAAAATATGGAGCTTGTAGTCTAGACAGGACCAAAGAAAGGGGTAAATAAATAAATAAAGGGACCACATGTGCCCTTTTCCAGTCCTCTGGAACATTCCCAACTCTAAAGAAGCATTGAAAAGGTCAGTCAGTGGAGCTGCTAGAACGTCCCGAAGTTCCTTCAACGTTGTCAGATGTATCCCATCTGAGCCCATCTATTTCTCTACTTTTAGTTTAGCTAATTCTTCACAGACACAGTCTTCTGAAAATCGTTCAAGATCCCCTTCACTTCTGCTCCTATTGTGGGTGTTCCTGCTCCTGGCCCTTCATCTCTGAACACAGAACAAAAATATTTGTTAAGCAATTTCACCTTATCCTCATCAGCTACTACATATTCCTCCTTTTCCCCTTGAGTTTCACAATACCACTTTTGCACTTCCTTCTCTCGCTAACACATCTGAAAAATGTCTTGTCCCCCCATTTTATTGCATTGGCTATCTCTTCTTTTTGTATCTTTTTTTTGTATCCCATCCAGTCCCATGGCCTTTCAGTTTTGCAAGCTGTTCAAACACATCATCTTCTGTGAATGGTGTGGTATCTACTCCATTCCCATTTGTATATTTGTCAAACACAGGTTGCCCTTCTCCAGGATTTTCTTTAGTAAAAACAGAAGAGATATTTGTTTAGCATTTTTGTTTTTTCAATATCACTTTCCACCAATCCGTTCTCAGCACTTTTGAGTCTTGCAATTCCACCTCTGATGTTCTTCTCCCAAAGATACCTGAAAAAAGTTTTGTCATCACGCTTTAGATCTTTGGCCAGCTTTGCTTCTGCCTTTCATTTTGCTGACCTTATTTCTCTTTTTTGTCTCTCTTAGCTTTATCCTGTATTCTTTTCAGTGTTCCTCTGTCTGCAAACTTCTGAATTTTGTGAAAGCTGTGTTTTTTGCCTTTATTTGTGCAGCCACTTCTTTGGAGGACCAAATAGGTTTCCTTTTCCTCTTGTTTTTATTTACTTTCCTTACATATGAATCTGTTGCGCCTTTTATTTCCTCCTTTAGTTTAGCCCACTAAAGTTCCACTTCCCTTACCTCCACCCATCCTGCCAGCTCCTCCTTCAGCCATTTTACGGAAGTCAGCGTTTTTGAAGTCTAGGGCTTTGAGCTTGCTATGATTGGACTCTGCCTTGGCTTTTATCTCAAACCACACCCTGTGATGATCGCTACTGCTCACATAGGCACCCACCTAGACATTCGACATGCTATCTCCATTGGTGAGTACTAAATCCAGCAACAAACTTTCCCTGGTCTGTTCCATCACCATTTGTCTAAGCAATACATCTCAGAAGGCATCCACAATTTTTGTTTAGTCCTTTTCAGTTTTGCAGAAGGAATATTCCAACCCACATTAGATTAAAGTCATCCAATATGATAACTTCCCCCTTCATGGCTACCAATCAAGTCTCTACCAATTTATTTGGTTTGAGTTGGAGGCCTGTAGGCTACACCAGTATGGAAGATAGTGCTATCTCTTCTTTCCAATACAATCCACAGCGCTTCTTCTTTTCCCCATGTCCCCTGCATTTCAGCAGCTTTAATATTGTTTTTGACATATAGGGCTACTCCTCTTCCTTTTCTGCCTTCTCTATTTCTCCTAAATAAATTATAGCCAGCTATGGCTATATCCTATTCACGTGACTCATTAAACTATGTTTCTGTAATAGCCACAGTGTCCAAGTCCATTTCCACCTTTAGGGCTTCCAGGTCAGGAACTTTGTTGGCTATGCTTCGAGTATTTCTGCTCATTGCCTTCCGGCATTTGTTGACTGACTTGCCTGTATTTTGCATGGATTTTGTTCTACACACCTCTTCCTACTTGCCATTGATGTGTGGGTTAATAGTTTGGCTGTTTTCAATGTTATTATGTTTTTGCTGGCAGTGACGTCCTGAATTTGTTCATTTACATCCATCACCCCCTTTCCCTAGTTTAAATGCCTGTCTACATAATGCCTGAATTTTTCATTTAGGATCCTTTTCCCTGTGACAGAGATGTTGTCCATCAACATAGTATTGCCTCTTGTTGTTCCATCTATTTCCCCAGTCACCTAAATATCTAAATCTTTCTTGTTTACACCAGGTTTGGAGCCATGTATTAAAGTTGCAGCCTTTCTGCCCCTTCCCCTCATAGCAGAACTTGCTTTCAATCGAAAGAGACTCTCCCCCTGTGCATTTATGCCACAGAGGAATTTAAAAGTCTCAATCATATCACCTCTATTCCACCACCAGCAGCAGCAAGGGGTGCTAGGGGGGCAGGATGACATTGTCATGGGCAGCCACGCAGGCATTAGTCTTGGCTTGAGGGGTTATTGGTCAAAAGTTAATGCAATTTAAATAAATATACCCTCATTCAGTACCTATCGTAGCCCAGTGTCCATTGTTGCTGGGTGTAAAACTGTATTCCTGTTTCTGACCTATTTCTACATGAGAGCCTAACCCCTCCCCCCTGCAGAGGTACCTTTTCCTGTCCTCCATTTGTGCCTTGCTCCATTTGCCTCTCTGTCCCTTGGGAAGAGAAGTGCCCCTCTCATAAGCTGTGCCAGAAGGGTGAATGTCACCTGTTTCCTATGAGTGAATATGCTGGCTTTCTGTAAATTGTGTCTATCTCTCTGCACTTATGTATTTTCTTGGCATTGTTACTGTGCTCCCCTACATCATTGCCCCCTTTCGTGCATTTTTTGTTCAGCTCTTCTCAACAGATTAACTTGTACCCCCTCACACCCACCCTGGGACCCATGGTCTCTTATAGCTGTCACCTGCTCATTACCTCACCTACTCACAGGTGCACCTACTCCCTTTGGCCACTCTCCAACCTTCTGTTTCATCCGACCTCTGTTCCCCTCTCTATCACTCTTCTATGGCTCTGCATCAGATTGTCTGCCTTTTCTTCATACAACCTAATTGTCCCCCCTCCTACCAGCACCTTCACACCTCCCCTTTTTATTTCCCCTTTACCATCCTCACTTCCCCCTCCATTCTGTCTTCTAACCTATGATCAGCTCATGAGCCTCACTACTTTCTCCCTCTCATTCAGCCTTCACTTCTCTCTCTCTCAAAGGCACTCTCATTCTCCTTTCCACTTTACTGTCTCCTCTCTGCCCCGTACTCTGCTACTCTTTCTCTGGCTCTCATCTGGAGATAGCAACGTCAACCCTGGCCCCCCTAGACCTCTGTCACACTCCAAGAGGGGATCGTCACGCAACACCTCCAATCCTATTCATACTCCCTTCTTTCCCCTTCCACTCTCCCTCTCCCATGTGCCTTGTGGACTGCACACTCCATCTCTAATACACGTGTCTTTACACATGATCTCATTATCTCTAATGCACTCCATCGTCATGATCTAACTGAGATCTGGCTCCTCCCAGAGGACATGTCATCTGTCACTGCTCTCTGTCATGGTGGCTATCAGTTCCCCAACACGCCTTGTACCACTGTCCGTGATGGTGGTATTGCCCGTCTACTTTCTCCCTCCTGCCAATTACAACACCTCCTGCTGTATCAGTCTCACTCCCTTCCCACTTTTTATGTCCACTCTATCTGCCTTTTCACTCCACTACCTCCCCAGATAGCTGTGATTTGCTCACCTCCTGACAAGTCAATTTCTAACTTTTCCACTGACTTTGACTGATAGCCATCCATCTTTCTGGATTCCTCTACCTCACTCTTATTCATGGGGATGTTAACATTCATGTTGATAGGCCCTCTGATCCTAATGCCTTCATGCTCGCTCTTTTTACCCTCTCATTTGACCTCTAGCTGTTTCCTACTGCTCCCACTCACCAGCATGGCCACTGTCTTGACCTGGTATGTTTCACCAGTTGGCTAACCTTAAACCTCTGTAACCTCAGACAACACAAAAACATCAAATAGCATGGTTTGTGGAATAATTGCATACTGCACATGCTCTGTTACACTTAATTGCTCATATTATTGCTCATTACAAACACTCTACCCATTCATGCATAGCGTCCCAAAACAGGGACGGCAGAAATATGTATCCTACTCAGAACAGAATCACTGTAAATTCTACATAGAAATATATTTGAATAAAAACAATATATTAAAGAAAAATCAAGCTTAATTGTGAGAATGACTGATTGCGTTCTTGTCGAAAAAACGCTACTTTTCAAGCGTACGATAAATTTAGCAAATTTTACTAACCTTTTACTTCAAGTTCTTTTATCGGTTCTGCAGGTGAACATATCACAAAACATTTTGTAATGCATTCATTCTACATTTGTTCCTAATAAAATATTGCGTGATTGAATTGTTTTATGTGTGGTTTAATATGACCTGAGGCATAACATTTGAGCGTACCCATTTTGGGGATGCTATGCATAAATGAGTTTCAAATTAAGATAGTGGTAGCTTAAATATAATATGCTGCTTTGCAGAGCTGCCCATCCCCAGGCAACTTCCCTATTTGACCCAAGCAAGAAAGGCTCAGAGAAGTAGCCAGTAACCAACTTCTCCTTTCTCTTTTCTGCAGCTTATGTAAACTCCTCAGTTTCTTTGCAATCCTGCAGGCTTGAAGTTAGTAATATATGTACATTTGGTTCTTTTTACACCTCTGTCTTTGCAAGTTTGGCTAGGTAAAATCTCTGATAGGGAAAGAAAGAAACACACTGGAGGGGAAGGAATATTTCAAGTGATGCCTGTAAATAAAGGCACACAAAGGTACTGATAAACCAGCACATAAAAGAACAAAATCTCCCCATTAAGATTACTTCATCAGAAAATTAAAACATTGCAGGCTTCAGGAGAAAAGAAATCATTACTTGAGGAGGCGACGAGGGGGTACTGCTAGTAGTCCAATCACACCTACTTCTCCTTTTTGGAGGCCAGTCAGAGAGCCAAAAAGGCCTAACACCTAGGACAGTCAACAAATCAGACAAAGAACAGGAAAAGGGAATTTATTAACACAGAAGGAATAAAGATGACCTACACTGTGTGCTTTCTTTGGGCTTGTCACCTGTCTTTGACAAAGACGAATAAAAGAGCTCTGAACTGCTTCACAACATTCCTCTCTGAGTCTCATTGGCCAGGTTGGCCACAGGTAAATGTTTTATTACAGCTGGGGGCTCGCCAGGGATTTTCCCACAGTAGGGTGACTCCTGCTGGGTGAAGGTGGGAAGACGCGTCCTGTTGATTTCAACAGTTTCGCCTCCCCCTCTGCGGATATGTTTCTCTGCTAGCTGGTAATGGGCTGGAGAGAGGCTCATGTGGTGCCGTTACAAAAAAGCGGCAGTAAGGATGTGGTTGAAAACTACAGGCCGGTTAGTTTAACTTCGGTGGTGAGTAAATTATTGGAAACGCTGCTGAAAGAGAAAATAGTGAGGTTTCTGGAGTCCAGCGGATTACAGGATCCGAGGCAGCATGGATTCACCAGAGGCAGGTCTTGTCAGACAAATCTGATTGATTTCTTTGACTGGGTGACCAGGGAGATGGACCGAGGGAGAGCTCTAGATGTGGTGTATTTAGATTTCAGTAAAGCCTTTGACACTGTTCCTCACAGGCAACTTATAAACAAACTGAGCACCCTAGGGATGGACCCTAAAGTTACTGCTTGGGTTAGAAATTGGTTGGGTGGGAGGCGACAAAGAGTACAAGTAAATGGAGCTCACTCTGAGGAGAAGGATGTTACCAGTGGTGTGCCCCAGGGATCTGTCCTTGGTCTGATTCTTTTTAACATCTTTGTTAGTGATATAGCAGAAGGGCTGTCGGGTAAGGTTTGCCTCTTTGTGGATGACACCAAAATCTGCAATAGAGTAGACACCCAGGAAGGTGTAGATAACATGAGGAAGGATCTAGCTAAGCTTGGAGAATGGTCTAGAATTTGGCAGTTGGGATTTAATGTTAAAAAATGTAAGGTCATGCATTTGGGCTGCAGCAATCCAAGGGAGCAATACAGTATAGGAGGTGAAGTACTTTTGTCCACTAAAAAAGAGCGGGACCTAGGCGTGGTTGTGTCTGATGATCTTAAAGTAGCTAAACAGGTAGAAAAGACGACGGCAAAAGCTAGAAGGATGCTTGGGTGCATACAGAGAGGAATGGCTAGCAGAAAAAAGGAGGTGATAATGCCTCTGTGTAAGTCTTTGGTGCGACCTCATTTGGAGTATAGTGTGCAATTCTGGAGACCGCACCTTCAAAAGGATGTGAACAGGATGGAGTCGGTGCAGAGGGCGGCTACTAAAATGATTAGTGGTCTTCATTATAAAGCATATGAGGACAGATTTAAGGATCTTAATATGTACACCTTAGAGGAAAGGCGGGATAGAGGTGATATGATTGAGATGTTTAAATAGCTCCGTGGCATAAATGTTCAGGGAGAGAGCCTCTTTCAATTGAAAGCAAGTTCTGCTATGAGGGGACATGGGATGAGGGTGAAGGGAGATAGATTCAGGAGTGATATGCAGAAATATTTCCTTACGGAAAGAGTAGTGGATCCATGGAATAGTCTCCCAGTGGAGGTGGTAGAGATGAGGACAGTCACTGAATTCAAAAAAGCATGGGACCAACACAGAGGATCTCTAAAGGTAAAAAGTGGACTGTTGTAGTTGTTGATATGGAAGGCCATGTGGTCTTTTTCTGTCATCATGTTTTTATGTTTCTATGTAATGGTCCTGGAGCTGAAAAAGTGAACAGAGGTGTTGTGAACCAGAGTGTGAAAGACAGTGGATTAAAAGTAGGCATTGCAGCAACCAGGTAACTCCGTGCATGGACCAAGGTAAGGAAAAGTGGTACTTTAATACCTACCATGGTGGTTGGGACATTCTATCGGGTACTGAGACTGATTGTGTGTGAGTGAGACGTACAATTGTGTATGAAGTGAATGTGGAGTCCTTATCCGCGGTTCTGTACTCCCGCGAGGGGGACAGCCAGAGACGGATAAAGTGAAGAGGCCAAGTAAGTATAATAAGCCTCAGTGGGATAATAAATAGATAGAATGGGAGGAAGCCTAGGCAGTAGTAAGGGAAAGGGGGAGGAGGATAAGAAATATAGTCCTTCCAACATTCCCCCAGATAGTCCCTTGGGAAAGATGTTAGAACATTGGAAAGACAATAAGACCACTAAGGATAAGAAGAAGATGATGAAATACTGTTGTTTCCTTTGAACAAAGGAAAGTATCAGTCCTCCTGCTGTCTTTTGGCCCAAGTATGGGGCTGAGGAAGATTGGATTTGTCAGGCATTAAACATTTATGTGAATAGCAAGTCTGAAGTGGAGAAAGAGGAAGTCCAGTATGCCTTATTTTGGCTTGGGAGTAGTTCAGGATGCATGTTTCCTCTGAGGGAGGAATCAAGGGAAAGGGGTGGGAGATAGGAGGAAGAGATGGAACCCCTTAGAATACTTGCCACCTCCTTACCCGACAGCCCCTCCTGCCCCATGAAATACACCCGAGCTGGGGTAGGGGGAGCGGCCTTAAGAGTAAGCAACCAGGAACAGGGTGATCACCAGGTCTCGATAAAAGGACGAGGGAAAGGCCCACAGGGAGAGGAAAAGGAGAGGGGCCTAAGTAAACCGGAGCGGGAGTCAGCTGATGAGAATCAGATATCGTCAGGCCAAAGAAACAGAGGTTTTGGGCAGGAACAGAGTCCTCATTAGGAGAGTCCCCGGGCTGGATGTTTCCACTCAGGAGAGTTAGGACATTTTAAACGAGAGTGCCCTAAATTAAGAAATGAGGAAGAGAGAGTCCCCCGATGTGTTTCGAGGAGGAATAGGGGTGGACTCCAAATATCGCCTTTAAAGATAACCTTGAGGAAAAGGAGGGGAAGGTAGAGAAACAAAGACAATACCCCATCCCTTTGGAGGGACGGAGGGGACTGACCCCTGTGATGAGAGGGCCTAGTGAGAGACGGATTGCCTGTAAGAAAGCCGGACTGAGCGTGCCATCTGGTGCAGGATTTAAGTAATCTGAATAAGATTGTCCAGACCCGGCACCCTGTGGTCCCGAACCCCTATATATTTTTGAGCAAAATTATGCATGACCACAAGTGGTTCGGTGTAGTAGATTTGAAGGATGCGTTTTGGGTCTGCTCCTAGCAGGGATTTGTTTCCTTTCGAGTGGGAAGACCCATACACAGGGAGGAAACAGCAATATAGGTGGATGGTACTCCCCCAGGGATATACTGAGTCCCCAAATTGGTTTGCCCAGGTATTGTAGCAGGTCCTGGAGGCCTTTGCAATACCAGAGGAAGTAAAACCTTTACAATATGTGGACGACCTATTGGTCTCCGGAACTAAAGAGAAAATAGTATTAGCATCCACTAAGGGGTTATTAAATGTCCTAGGGGGACAAGGTTTGAGGGTGTCCAAAAGTAAGTTACAATACATTCAGAGGGAGGTCCAATACTTGGAGAATTTAATCAGTGAGGTGAAGAGAAAGTTGAACCCCGAATGGATACGGGCATAGTGGAATTACCCTTACCAAAAAATAAAAAATAAAATAAGAAGGAACTCAGAAAGTTCCTGGGACTGACCGGATACTGGCGGCTGTGGATAGATTCCTATGCACAGAAGACAAAGGGTTTATATTTAAAACTACTAGAAAAAGAACCTAATAAGTTGATCTGGAAGGCAGAAAAGGAGGAACTGATCAAAAAATTAAAACAAAGCTCAGTAGAAGCCCCAGTCCTGGCCTTGCTCTCACTAGCCAAATCTTTCTATTTCTTTGTTACTGTAGATAAAGGGACCACATTGGGGGTCCTCACTCAAAAATGGGCAGGAAAAAGACAACCAGTAGCCTACCTATCTAAAATCTTAGATCCAGTATCACGAGGATGGCCAGAATGTGTCTAAGCAGTGACGACAACAGCCCTACAGGTGGACAAGAGTAGGAAATTGACTTTTCAGGGATCTCTTGTAGTGAGTACCCCACATCAGATGAGAACCATCTTGAGCCAGAGGGCTGGGAGGTGGCTCACTGATTCACGAATCCTAAAATATGGAGCAATGCTCATGGAAAAGGATGATCTAGTGCTAACCAAGGAACAGTGTTTGAACCCTGCCGCCTTCCTATGGAGAGGTGAAGGGAAGGGTGGGGAACCTGAGCATGATTGTTTGGATATAATAGAATACCAAACCAAAGTACATCCAGACCTGAGAGATATTTCCCTCCATGAAGGGGAAAGATTATTCATTGAAGGGTCCTCAAGGGTGATAGAAGGGAAAAGACACAATGGGTATGCTGCAGCAATGGGACTAGGGGGACTGTTTTGGAATCAAGGAGGTTACCCGATAATTGGTCAGCACAAACTTGTGAACTATATGCCTTTAATCAGACTCTCCTCTTATTAGCTCAGAAAGCGGGTACTGTATATACAGACTCGAGGTATGCGTTTGGGGTAGTACAGACCTTTGGGAAAATCTGGCAGGAAAGAGTTTTAATAAACAGCAGAGGAAAGGAATTGATACATGAAGGACTAATGAAACAAGTTTTGGAAAACTTAATGCTGCCAGATGAAATTGCAGTAGTTCATGTACAAGGACATCAGAGAGCAGCAACTCCGGAAGCACGGGGAAATCTGCTAGCAGATGAAGCAGCGAAAGAGGCTGCTTTAAGCTCAAAGCCCATTACAATACACACATTAACCCCATCTGTTCCTCTCAAAGTGCCAATCCCAAAGTTCTCGGGGAAAGAAGAACAAGCCCTAGGGGAATTGGGAGCAATAAAAACTGAAGAAGGAAGGTGGCTATTGCCAGATGGGAGGGAAATGGTAAACAAACAGATTGTGAGGGAGATTATGAACATTTTGCATCAAGGCAGTCACTGGGGAGTGCAGACAATGTGCGATTTGATTTTGCAAAAATACGAATGTGTGGGAATTTATACTGTGGCCAAAAAAGTGTGTGAGGGGTGTATGGTGTGTAAAAAGATTGATAAGAAAGTGTTGAGAAAACAAGTCCTGGGAGGACGAAAACCTAACTTAAGACCTCTTCAGAGTGTACAAGTTGATTTTACGGAGCTCCCGAGGGTCGGGAGGCTCAAATACATTTGGGTAATTGTAGATCATTTAACAGGATGGGTGGAAGCATACCCCATGGCCACAGCCACGGCAGGGGGGGGGGGTGGAGAGGGGGGAGGGGGGTGTTCTAAAGTGTTACTGGACCAAGTGTCTGCCCCTTTCACTACTTCGTATCAGGACAGCACCGAGAAGAGATTTGGGTCTGTCCCCGTATGAGATACTGTTTGGTCTCCTGTACACTGGAGGATATGGGGAACTTCCGGTGAAAGAGACAAAGGATTTGTTTATCAGAAAGTATGTACTGGCTTTGTCCTGTCATTTATCTATTCTCAAAAAAGGACTGCTTGCTCAGGCTCCACCCCTTGAGTTTGCAGTGCATTCTATCCGACTGGGGGAATGGGTCCTGATCAAATCATGGAAAGAGACTAAGTTACAACCTGACTGGGAGGGGCCATACCAAGTCCTGCTCACCACAGAGACAGCAGTGCGCACAACAGAAAAAGGCTGGACACATCATACCCGAGTCAAGGGACCCATCGCAGCCTCATCTCCGATTCATAAGAACATAAGATATGCCATTCTGGGTCAGACCAAGGTCCATCAAGCCCAGTATTCTGTTTCCAACAGTGGCCAATCTAGGTCATATGTACCTAGCAGTTTCCCCAAGAGACACAAGTTCCACAATGCTTGTACTGGGTCAAACATTGATATCTTCGGTCACTTCTTAATAATGGTTTATGGACCTTTCCTCCAGGAACTTGTCCAAACCTTTTTTAAACCCAGCTACACTAACAGCCTTTACTACATCCTCCGGTAACAAATTCCAGAGTTTGATTACACATTGAGTGAAAAAATATTTTCTTTTATTAGTCTTAAATAGTTTACCCTGTAGCTTCATTGCATGTCCCCTAGTCTTTCTATATTCTGATAACGTAAACAATCGATCTACGTTTACCCGTTCCACTCCGTTCATTAATTTATAGACTTCTATCATATCTCCCCTCAGCCGTCTCTTTTCCAGGTTAAAGAGCCCTAACCTTTTTAGCCTTTCTTCATAGGAGTATCCTTCCATCCCCTTTACCATTTTGGGGGCTCTTCTCTGAACCTTTTGTAAAATCGCTATATCCTTTTTAAGATACGGCGACCAGAATTGCACACAAAATTCAAGGTGCGGTCTCACCATGGAACGATATAGAGGCATTATAATATCTTTTGTTTTATTTTCCATTCCTTTCCTTATCATACCTAGCATTCTATTTGCTCTCTTGGCCGCCGCTGCACACTGGGCCGAGGGTTTTAACATTGTATCCACAATGACGCCTAAATCTTTTTCCTGGGTGGTGGTTCCTAATGTGGAACCTTGCATCGTGTAACCATAGTTTGGGTTGTTCTTCCCTAGGTGCATAACCTTGCACTTGTCCACATTAAATTTCATCTGCCATTTTGATGCCCAGTCTTCCAATTTATCAAGATCCTCTTGCAATTTTTCACAATCCTCTTGGGTTTTAACAACTTTAAATAGTTTTGTGTCATCTGCAAATTTGATAACCTCACTCGTTATCCCACTTTCCAGGTCATTTATGAATATGTCAAAAAGCAGCGGACCCAGCACAGATCCCTGGGGTACACCACTATTCACCTTTCTCCATTGGGAAAATTGGCCATTTAGCCCTACCCTCTGCTTTCTATCTTTTAACCAGTTCCTGATCCACAATAGTACACTGCCTCCTATCCCATGACTCTTTAGTTTTGCCAAAAGTCTCTGATGAGGGACCTTGTCAAAGGCTTTCTGAAAGTCCAGATACACAATATCAACCGACTCACCTTTGTCCACCTGTTTATTTACTCCTTCAAAAAAACATAACAGATTAGTAAGACAAGATCTTCCTTGTCTAAAGCCATGTTGGCTGTCTCCCATTAGGTTGTGACTATCTACATGCTGAGTAATTTTATTCTTTATGATGGTTTCTACCATTTTTCCCGGTACTGACGTCAGGCTCACCGGTCTGTAGTTTCCCGGATCACCCCTGGAACCCTTTTTAAAAATTGGTGTTACATTGGCGATCCTGCAATCTTCAGGTATTAGAGATGATTTTAATGATAGTTCACAGATTACTGATAGCAGGTCTGCAATCTCATATTTCAGTTCTTTCAACACCCTTGGATGTATACCATCCGGCCCAGGTGATTTGCTACTCTTCAGTTTATCTAATAGTTGTAAGACATCTTCCCGATGTATCAATATTTCCTTCAATTCTTGTTCATGTTCATGTTCATTTATTTGATTGACCACCCTTCATTAGTAGGCAGAGCGGTTTACAATAAAAAATTACAAACGAAAGGCGCAAGGCCAGAAATTAGAAAGGAAGTTACATATTGGATAGGAGAGAAGAGCGAGAACAAAAACAGGGAGGGTAAAGGAAGCGGCAAGAGGATCAAGGCTCGGGGGGGGGGGGGGAAGGTCAAAGGCAAGGGAGAACAAATGAGTTTTAAGGGAGCGCTTGAAGGTGGGGTAGTGAGGTTCAAGACGGAGAGGTGGGGGAAGGGAGTTCCATAGAGCAGGACCAATAAAAAAGAAAGCTGAAGATCGTGTGGACTGCAGATGGGCATGTGAGGGGATGGCAGTACTAGTCGGTTGAGATGGAAAGAGCGAGGAGTGTGGCAGGGGGGGGGGGTGAAAACGGAGAAGATCAGCCAGGTATTGGGGGGTAGAGGTGTGGAACTCCTTGTGAACTAGTGTGAGAAGTTTAAATTGGATGCAAAAGGAAATAGGGAGCCAGTGAAGTTGGAAAAGAAGGGGAGTGACGTGATCCCGAGGAGAAGAGTGGGTGACAAGACGGGCAGCAGTGTTTTGGATGCGTTGCAGTCGTGAAAGTTGCAGTTTAGAGATACCGGAGAGAATGGAATTGGAGAAGTCAATGCAGGAGATAACAAGGGTCAGTAATAGAGTAGTTAAGGCAGAGGGAGAAAGGAAAGGACGGATAGCACGAATCTGACGAAGGTGAAAGAAAGAAAGTCTAGAGACGTGAGAGACATGTGCTGAGAAGGAGGGATCGGAATCAAACAGAACCCCAAGATAACGAAAGGTGGAAACTAACGAAATGGGTGCATTAGGGAAGGATGGAGCCAGGGAAGGAGGGTGGTGACTATGGGAAAACCATATAGCTATAGTCTTTGAGAGGTTAAGATGCAAACAATTTTGTGTCAACCAGTCTGAAACAGCAGCTAAACAGGTATTCAGAGGAGTTAAGTCAGGGGAGACAGGGGAGGTGTGATGGAGGAGGAAAATGTCATCGGCGTAAAAAAAGGCTGTGATTCCGAATTGTTGAATGAGCAGAGTAAGAGGAGTGAGAAAGAGATTGAAGAGAAGGGGGGCCAGCACAGAGCCTTGAGGGACACCACAAACAAGAGGGAAAGGTTCGGAAGGGGAGTGTGACGAAGACGACTGCAGAACAGCGGCAGAGCGGGAAAAAAGAAAGGAATGAAACCATCGTAGAACAGTACTGCGAAGACCGGCATCGTGTAAGCGGGACAGAAGAAGGGAGTGGTCAACCAGATCGAAGGCAGCGGAGAGGTCAAGTGCAACCGCCACCGAAAAGTCGCCCCAATCGTGGGCAGTGTGTAAAGAGTTAGTGAAGGCTACATGACAATTTTCATACCCTGACACTTTGATGTAAATAGTTGCCTTGTATATAATCACTCCTGTTATCCTGTTATCCAAGTTGATTTTCCTGTTAACTGTTATCCTGTTATCCAAGTTGATTTTCCTGTTAACTGTAAAAAACCAGATATTTGTATCTTGGCCAAGGTTCTTTGTTCCATGTAAACCGCGCTGATAACGAATAGTGCGGTATATAAAAAATGTTAATAAATAAATAAATAAATAAATAAAAGGACAGTCTCCACGCTGTGCCCAGAGCGAAAGCCAGATTGACGTGGGTGGAGCAGATTGGTGGAGTCGAGGTGATGAGTGAGTTGGGCAAAAACGATTTTCTCAAGTAGTTTGGAAAGAAAAGGGAGGTTAGAGACAGGACGGTAATTGTTAGGGTCGAGAGGGTCAAGAGTAGATTTTTTAAGAAGTGGTCGGATGAGGGCGTGTTTCCAGGAGGCAGGAAAGGATCCGGTAGAGAGACTGGAATTCAGCATAGTTTGAAGGTGGGGAAGGAAAGACAAGGAAGGAACAAGTAGCCGCACCTTTAAATACCACTTCAGTCATGGGTAACATCCCTACATCTTCCTCAGTAAAGACCGAAGCAAAGAATTCATTCAGTCTCTCCGCTATCGCCTTGTCGCCTCTTAGTGCTCCTTTAACCCCTTTATCATCTAATGGACCAACTGACTCTCTCACAGGTTTTTTGCTACGAATGTACTTGAAAAGGTCTTTATTTCACGTTTTTGCTTCCGCAGCAAGCTTCTTCTCAAATTCTCTCTTTGCCTGCCTTATCAATGCCTTGCATTTGACTTGCCAGTGCTTGTGCTGTTTCCAGGTTTCGTCGTTTGGCTCTTTTTTCCATTTCCTGAAAGATGCTTTTTTGGCAACAACAGCCTCTCTGACCTCACCTTTAAACCATGCTGGCAGTTTTTTGGACTTCCTTCCACTTTTCTTAAAGCGTGGAATACAGCTGGTCTGGGCTTCCGAGATAGTATTTTTCAACAACACCCAAGCTTGATGTACGTCTTTAACCTTTGCAACTGCTCCTTTTAGTTTTTTCTTAACTGTTTTCCTCATTTTATCATAGTCTCCCTTTCGAAAGTTAAAAGGTAGTACTGTGGATTTCCTTACTATCCCTCCTCCACTAATTAAATCAAAGGCGATCATGCTATGATCACTATTGCCAAGTGGCCCCAACACCCTCATCTCTTGCACTAGATCTGGTGTTCCACTAAGGACTAGGTCTAATATGGATTCAGACCCCAGAAGCCTGGGAAGTACAACCAACTAAGGACCCCATGATTGTGAAATTGAAAAGACAATAACTTTTTCTTCAGCCAGTTTAAAAACTTCTTTGGGGAACTAATAGAAGAACAGTTAAACATAGACTCTGCCTGGATCCTTCTGCATTCTACTGAGTTGTTTTAAAACCTGTGCTCTGACATAGAGTGAAGAATGGACTATATGAGAAACGCTGCTTCTTAGTAAGTTGTGCATGATAAGTATAACTGTGATGTATTTTCTGTATATGCTTTTTCACCTAGTGTTATAGTAACATAGTAAATGACGGCAGATAAAGACCAGTATGGTCCATCTAGTCTGCCTAGTAAGATGGCCTGAGTAAGATGGCAGGAGTAGGTGCCACTCTGTGCAGGCTACCCCTCCCCATGTCTTTGTTTAGGGGTGAACTCACCGCTCCATGCAGGACACCCCTATTTGTTGAGAAGTTAGATGGTTCAGTTTATTTTGATTTTATTCTGTTGCTATAAATGGATCCATTGTGTCTGTCCCATGCCATTTTGAATTTTGTCACTGTATTTGCCCCCACCACTTCCATCGGGAGGGGATTCCAAGCATCCACCACCCTCTCAGTGAAAAAGTATTTCCTGACATTGTCTTTCAATTTACCACCTTGCAGCTTCATGTTATGCCCTCTCGTTTTACAGCTATTGAGTAATGAGTTAACTGCCATTGAGATAGGGCTCCTAGTAACATTGTGTATATTAGGGATTATTGTAATTTGTATCAGTGAAAAATCTGTATTTTGTGGGAAATGGATGAGGCAGACTGTGAAGTAGGAAAGATTCACACTGATAACACTGATATCCCTGGTACCCCTTCAAAAGTATAGGTATATAGACCTGAAGGAGGATGATCAGTAGAGAGGAGGAGGGGGTTACCCAGTGAAAATGTGGGTGAATGTAACTGAAGGGGGCACACCCCAAGTTATACAGTTAGATGCCTGCCAGATAGTACCTTGTGGAGACCTAAGAAGCCAAAGACAGTTAAGTAATGAGATTAAATATATGTCTTGAGAGTAAAGAATGATTAACTAGGTGACAACTATGTCAAAGATGGGGTCAGGTATGGTGGGCAGCCACTACTGATGGGTGTTGGGACGTACCACATAGTGAGGGATGTACCACTTAAAAGGAAGATATCAATTTTTTTAAGGGGATTGTTAGCCCCCAGTGCTCACATTTATAATGTAACCCTATTACTCTTATTGTAGTATATAGGGACTGATTCTGAAGTAAATAGAATCTATGGCTTGGGTGCATATGTTTCGGGAACAGATCCCCAAGGAAGATTTAGAATTGTAGTAAGGAAAGCCCCCTCCCCCCCCAGAAGTAATTTTCCTATTCTACCCAAGATAGGAAAAATGGGAACCACCCAATGACTCCATGTTAGTAAAAGTAATAGAAGTTAAGGATTTAGCAGAAACCTTGGAGATATGGGGAGTCAAATGCCTAGATGGAATGGGTAAAATATACTGTTAAAAGTTTTAACAAAGGCAATTGCTATGCGTGTGCCTCAGGGAGACCAATTGCACAAGTAGTCCCGTCCAGGCTCGACTGGAAGTCGTACCCGGATGGAATGAGCTGCATGGTCACCCTGTATCAAGAAGGAACAGCTTGGGGAAATGAAAGCTGCCGGTCCCTTGCCCTGTTGTTCCCGGCACTGAAGGAAAAGGACATAAAGATACCTCCGAGGTTCTCCGCAGCATATGGGAATCACTCTGCCTGCCTCACCAGACAGGGAAAGGATTTCACAAAAGCTGTGGGAGAATTGTCCTCTTGCTCTGAAATGTTGAACCTGGCCCAAGCTGGAGACTGCCAAGGGAACTATTCCAGACTGCAAGTGCCCAGGGCTGACCTCTGGTGGTACTGTGGAGGTAAGATGTTGAGACCAGTACTACCTTCGCAGTGGTCTGGCACCTGTGCAATTGTTCAATTGACAATTCCTTTCACCCTGGCATTTGAGAAAGAAGAAGGGAAGGTGGGAAGGAGGGGGAAAAGAGATGTGTGTGGGACTTCTTTTGATGATAGATTGTACCTAGATGCTATAGGAGTGCCCAGGGGAGTACCTGATGGCTTGGAATCAGATCGCGGCAGGGTTTGAATCTGCCTTATTCTGGTGGGCCACTATTAATAAGAATGTGGATTTGATCAACTACATATTTTACAACCAACAAAGATTTATAAATTATACTAGGGATGCAGTAAAGGGGATTGCAGAGCAAGTAGAGGCCACCAGCCGCATGACTTGGGAAAATAGTGTGGCAAAGTCAGCTATCCTGAGAGTGGAGGAGGTGAGAAGCATAACAAATTCACCCTAGTTAAGGGTCCCCTTCTAGGAGTGCAGGGAGAGAAAGCCACAGCCAGGTTTCAAAGACAGAAAAACCCCAGCTGGAACAAGTTTCACACAATGACTGATAAAGAAAGAAAGAGGGATTGCAAGCACGAGGACCAAAGCCCTTACTTTAACAAGTGCACTGATTATTCTAATACCAGAAGGCAGGGGGATTACCAACACCTGGGAAAGAAAGAGGTGGGGTTAGAATCCTGGAAGTATAAGCCTGGGTTAGATTATGCAGAGAGAGAGAGAGAGAGAGAGACGAGAAGGAGAGCAGCTGGGAGAGCAGCTGAGACAGAGGCTGAGAGAAGGAGCTGATTCTTGGAGAAGAGCTGAGCTACCCAGAGCTGAGAGAGCTGAATTCCCTGCAACAGGTTGGCAACAGAGGTCGGGGCCAGGAAGTGGAGAAGCTTTCAGACCACCACAGAGGTTGTCAGCTGAGCAGTCTGACCAGGTAGGTGAGTCAGAACCCATGCAGTTGGGAGAACCAGTGTCAGAGTTGGGGGAAGAAGATTGCTTTATGGATTGCTCTCTATGCCAAGCTCTAGACAGGAGGTCTTGAGGAAAGCTAGCCCTGAAAGAAGTAATTCTCCTTGGAAGTTAACCATATGGCACAAACAGTGTGGAAGTAAATTCCTGTATGTTTTAAAAGGGAAATTTACTGCAACTTAAGCCTGATCTGGAAGCTCTGATTCATGCTTGTTTATCACCTGTGTTTGAACTGTGCAACGGCAAGAAAAGCCAAGTTAGCTGCTATAAGAGTTTTTGCTTGCTCCTCTCCTATATGAAAAACCTGCTAAGAGTTTTGATAACAGCTTGGAATGTTTGTTTTGTTCTAAGTTTGGTTTCACGTAGAAACGTAGCCTAGAGAGGTTTTTGAGGCTGGCAGAAACCAAACTGCTGTAGAAGAATTAAGCTTGAATTTTTCTTTATGCTCTGTTTAACAAGGACTAAAAAAAAGGAAAGTGGCAGCCTAGTTTCTAAAGGCAATACTTCTGCAAGTAAGAGGACTTTAAGAAGCCACTTCTGAGTTCTTTTTGGTTTGTTTGCCATTATTTGCTGTACCTTAAGCAAATCCTACAGTTATAATCCTGAAAATGATACCTTGAACCTGCTGTGTTTTTGTGTTATGGAAATAAACTTTCTGTTACAAGCCTTACCCTCGGTTACCTCAACTACAAACCTTCTACTTAAAGCACCAACATATTTTAGCAGTACTACACTTCCCAGAAGCCAACACAAAGAAATAGACTGCTAAGAGCTGATAGAAGAAGGAATCCTCAACCACCACGCCCCTCGACTACTAAAGGCAGGTGACTTTGGGCGTTGTGCTTGTGACAATAGGTTGGCCCTAGATATGTTACTGGCAGAGAAAGGAGGAGAATATGAGACAATGATGGGGCAGGGCAGGTTGGAGTGCCAAACAGATGTGTAAAAAGTAACAAGAGGATAAAATGAAAAAGGAGGAAATTGATGGAAAGGAATTAAAATGTTATTTTTACAGTTATATTTAAGATAGTGCTAGCTTAAATATAATATGCTGCTTTGCAGAGCTGCCCATCCCCAGGCAACTTCCCTATTTGACCCTAAGCAAGAAAGGCTCAGAGAAGTGGCCAGTAACCAACTTCTCCTTTCTCTTTTCTCATTCCTCCCCCCCCCCCTCAGTTTCTTTGCAATCTAAAAGGCTTGAAATTAGTAATATATGTACATTTGGTTCTTTTTATTCTCTATCTTTGCAAGTTTGGCTAGGTAAAAACTCTGATAGGGAAAGAAAGAAACACACTGGAGGGGGAGGAATATTTCAAGTGATGCCTGTAAATAAAGGCACACAAACGTACTGATAAACCAGCACATAAAAGAACAAAATTTCCCAATGAGATTACTTCATCAGAAAATTAAAACGTTGCAGGTGTCAGCAGAAAAGAAATCGTTACTTGAGGAGGCGACGAGGGGGTGCTGCTAGTAGTCCAATCACACCTACTTCTCCTTTTTAGAGGCCAGTCAGAGAGCCAAAAAGGCCTAACACCTAGGGCAATCAACAAATCAGACAAAGAACAGGAAAAGGGAGATTAAGACAGAAGGAATAAAGATGACCTACACTGTTCTGGGTGTGTGCTTGCTTTCGGCTTGTCACCCGTCTTTGACAAAGACGAATAAAAGAGTTCTGAATTGCTTCACAACATTCCTCTGAGTCTCATTGGCCAGGTTGGCCACAGGTGAATTGGCCACAGGTAAAGGTATTTATTTATTTATTTTTATTTATTTAGACAGTTTTGTATACCGCCTTATCCTTCAATCAAAGCGGTCACAACACAATTGGGGGATACATTTAACATGCAGGGATATGAGACACATACACTAATACTTACAGGGAACATGGGCAATGGAGGGTTAAGTGGCTTGCCCAAGACCACAAGGAGCATCTGTGGGACTAGAAACCCCAGTCCTTCCGGCCCAAGGTTGCTGTCCTCTAGTGGGATTTGAACCCCCAACCTTCCGGCCTGAAGTACCTTGCCCCAACCACTAGGCTACTCCTCCCTTTATTACATTGGCTATACCTGCTTTCAATAAAGCCTGAAACATCTCTTTTCTAGAGACCCTTCGCTGAGATGATTAATGGGGATTCTCCAAATCCCGATTATCATTTTTGTAAGGGAGCTGTTCCCTCCTAGGCATTCTGGTATCCCCCAATTCTGCCAGTATTTTCATTTGGTCAATCACCTGCCAAATTGAATCCCCTACTTTAGCTAAAAGTCATCATTACTTGGAAGTGAAGGTAGATGCATTAAAACAGGTGACTGAGTCAGGGTCGGATTTACCTTGAGTGAGGCCCTATGCCAACAAAAATTGTGGGCCCCCAGAAAAGATAAAAACGAGCATGCCGGATCAGCTGCGCGCTGTTGGCCCTGACGTCATAATTAAACTGGGAATCCCAAAAGCCAAACTTGGAATGTACAACACTGTAGAAATAAAACTATACATTAATTTGCTCTTGTACTAAACAAAGTGCAGACGTTAATGATGCACATTTACCAGAGCTGACATATTCCAATTAATAAATTCAAAATAAAGAGATATTTTTTTACCTTTTGTGCATTTTTTTTCAGCTGCAATTGCTCCAGCCACTTTCTTCTGGTTTCTTCGTGTCAGCCCAACTCCAGTCTTAACCCCCCAGCCCATTTCCAGTCCCAGCCCCCCCCCCCAATCGGCTCACGTAAACTTTAATAAAAAAAAATAAAACGCTGGCCGCTGCCGCTGCCGCCGCAGCAGCATGGACTGTCCTGCGGGGCCCCCTCTGCCCGGCTGAGCCCCTCCGTGCCGGCTTTGAGAGGCGCGAAGGGAGAGTGTCTCCCTCGCGTCTCTGTTAAGCCCGCAGGGGCTGATGGGAAATAAATCTTTTCAACTTTCCATTCACATTTCTGTGTGGTATGTGGCAAAGCTATCGGCATGTGTGTTCCACAGAGAGTAACGCGAGCCATTGATAGGGAATATAGAGACAACCAGAGAGGAGGCCAGGCTTTTCTGCCTTTTATCCCTTACCAGTCCTAACCACTGCCCAGCCTCTCAGGACAACTGACTAATGAAGACACAGAAAGCCTGGCCACTCTCCATCAGTGCTGCCAGGGCCGCAAAGCATGCAGGGTCAAACCCAGAAGATGTTCTCAGAGAAAATAATTTCCAGTTCATTTTTATTCTGCTTGAGGTTTTTTAACGATTTTCAGATATTGTTGTTTCATGTCATTGTTGGTTCATGACATATGTTGGTACTTTGCAACCCATGCATATTGACTTGACACATGTTAATTCATAGGTTAGCATATGTTAAACTGATTTTCTACTCACTAAATTTTTTTAAGGTGCACAGCAAACCACATGAGAGATAATGAATGCGCTCCCCCTACCATGCAGCCAGAGGATGGTCTAGGTTGGGGTTCAGGCTGCAGTGTGCTATATTACCACATGACCGGCCTGGGAGCCTTTCTCCCCCAAACTTGCAGACAGCCCCTGGTGAAGGAAATGGAACTTCCACTGCTTACTCCCAGTCCCAGAGGCAAAGAATTAGGAGTTGGACAGTGCCAATGAACCAGAGCGGCATCCCTTGGGGGGGGCTGCGGTTACCCCCCCCCCCCTCCAGGGCCTGCAGCAGTGACAATGATTCAAAAAACACAATGCAGCGCTTTAGTGCTGCGTCGAAGTTTCCATATGCTCCTTCCTACTGCTTCCACCTCCTCCGAACCAAAGGTCTGCATCGGAGGGGGTCAGAAATGGCAGATAGGAGCACATAAAAACCACAATGCAGCACCAAAGTTTTTAAGTGAACACTGTATTGTGGTGTTTGAGTCATTGCCACCGCTGCTGCAGGCCCCGGAGAGAGGTAAAAGCAGCAGCTTGCAATGGGGTGGGGAGCAGTGGAGGGTCTGCCTACAGCGCCTCCATTCCTTGCAGCAGCCCTGGAGTCAGATCACTTCTCAGGAAGCCTAACGGGGAACGGCAGGGGTATGCCATCTTTGCTGGTGCCTCATGAATCCAGGCAGAAGAGTCGGGGAGTCATGGCCCCTGTCGTGTTTAAAATCAATTTCAAAGCTCCTGGGTTTTCTACTTGCTGCTACAGCTCCCACATTTGCACATAATATCTGACAGTAAAATGTAACTTAGGGCCTATGAAAGTTTATTTTTTTGTCTGGATTTATATACTGCTTTTCACAGAGGTCAAAGCGTTTTACAAGGAACCTTGTTGGTGTGTGATGCTAATTTATCAGATTGATTTACAGCATTACTTTTTAAAGGATTTGACAGAATTAAACTGAAATAGTGAAACGCTTTGCTGTAGCATTCTAACAGGCTCCGTGCTCCTACAGTGACTTCCTCACTTAAAAAAGGATCATGCTTACCGCTGAATACAATGCAGCCTATGTAGCATGCTTAGCCCAAGACTGAAAGGAGAATTTTCTAGCTGTGTGCAGTATGACAGTGTTACCTTGCGAATCTGGTTGAAGGTATCTATAGCCTCTGCTCCTCTGCAAAGTAAAACGACATTAACTGTTTTCAGGGTCATAGGTTTGTGCAGGCAATATAAACTTATGCCCAGGGCTCCGAGCTGGGGGGAAGGGGCTACCAGAAAACAGAAGAACGAGGTTTGAACCACACACCACCCAGTCTTCTTCCATATCCTTCCTCCCCTCTTCCTCACCCATGTTGGCACACTCCCCAGTAATGGCCCCGCCTTCCACAACATGAGGACAAGCCATAGAATTCACGCCAACAGCCAGGAAAGGAAAGTGCCAAGGTTGGGGGGGAGAGAGGGTTACCTTACTGCGGGCTTAACAGAGACGCGAGGGAGACACTCTCCCTTCGCGCCTCTCAAAGCCGGCACGGAGGGGCTCAGCCGGGCAGAGGGGGCCCCGCGGGACAGTCCATGCTGCCGCGGCAGCAGAGGGGGCCCCGCGGGACAGTCCATGCTGCCGCGGCAGCAGCCAGAGCTTTTTTTAAATTAAATTTAAAAAAAAATTAACAATTTGTTCAATTTTTGTGGGCCCTTGCCAGCTGTGGGCCCTACGCCACGGCGTAGTTGGCGTATAGGTAAATCCGGCCCTGGACTGAGTATTGATTGATGCAGAGGGTCAAAATCAGAATGGACAGCGAAGCAGAAAACGAAATAGAAGAAAACTGAAAGATTTATGTCAGAGAAAGATGTAGGGGAGGAAGTGAAGACAGGAGGAGAGAAAAGAAATGACAAATAGACAGGACACCCTGGGAACAGCATTAAGAAAAGACAGACATACAGACAGACAAATGCTGAAACCAGAGATTGGCAAAGAGATGAGATAAAAATTGCCAGACGGCAGTGGCGTTCCTACTCCCCAGTCACTTGTGGCAGGTGTGCCCCCCCCCCCATGCTGCCGGGATGGTGCTCTGGGCCGTAATGCACCCCACCGCCATCCCTCAACCTCGACTGGCCCATAGCAGCAGCGCAGCAAACATAGAATTAAGTTGTTTTGCCACAGTGCCTCACACCCAGGGGCTAGTTACTCTGCTCTCCCGGCTGAAGTCTTGCAATTCATGAGAGTTTGACTGGCAGAGCAGAGCAGCTGGCTCCTGGAGCGTGAGGCACCATGGCAAAACAGCTTAATTCTAAGTTTGCTGCGCTGCCTCCATGGGACCGGCGGGGATGCACCACCCCTCCTGGTCGGCACTCGGGGCTGGCCACATCCATTGCCTCACCCTTTGTACGTTACTGGTGGACAGATAGAAAAAGAATTTTATTTTCATTTTTATGATTGAACTATATTTACATCTGCAGTTGTTATATTTTGCACAGTACAGTAGGGAAATGCATCACTGTTTTTATTTCTCTGGTGATTTGTCTGCTTAGAAGTGATACTGCTGCTGTCAGGGAATGGTGGGGAGAAGAGAATGATTCCTCATCCATCCCCCACCCCCTGCTGTGCAATTCTGAAACTAAGAGGACTCCTCCTCCCTCCCCAGCATTGGATGAGTGACACAGATTTGCCTGCAAAAAATCTGGTAACCTTATTTATTTATCAAAAAATTGGGGAGGGATGGGCTGTAAGGCTGAAGGTTTGGCTGGAGCATCTAATATCCCTGCACTAATCCTGGTAGCTGCCTTTCATTGCACAACAGAATATAACTTTGTTTCCTTTTTGCTGCTCTGATCTAATTGCTTGCAGAAATCAGCTGACCTGGGAAAGTGAAACCCTTTGCAGGAAGGAAGTATTTTAGACGTTTTGGCTTTGCTAAACAGAAGCTTGTTGGGTCAGAAGCAAACATGGTAAGTATATAAATGAATTTGTTTCTGAAACTGTTGGCTCTTTACATTTTTTTCATTCTTATTTATTTAGACAGATTTGTATGCCACCTTATCCTTCAATTAAGGTGGTCACATCACAATTGGAGGGTTACATTTAACATTAGGGTACTTGTAAACATTTAGACAGTACAATTGAAGGGTAACATTTATTTGTCAGCTAGAAGTATATAAAAACAGCTACTTCCATGCAGATGTCAAAACACTTGGTCAGAATTACAGGAAATGCAGAGCTTTTTTGAGGGGAACCTGCATCTTTTTCATTGTCTGCTAATACTGACCCATGGTCCTCATTTATTAATGAAAGAGACCTTCAGATGAGTACTGGCATCTTTTTGCAAGTTTAAAATGCACTGAGGAAATTAAACGTGTTTGATATCACTTTGGAATTCATTCTGCTGTGTAATCAGAGAGATGGGACACTGCTACACTCTTCTGTCTTTAGAGAGTTTGCTATCCTTATTTTTGATAGAAACTGTGCATCATAGAATTAGTAATCTGTGACATTCAATCACGTTTAAAGTATAGTTCATATTAACAAATCCTAAGGATCTTTTTAGCTTTATGCTTAGAGAACGAGCCCCAGATATTCAAAGCCCAAATATGTTGAAGGAGAAGAACTGACAGTAAGCAAACAAAATATTCTTATTTTAGTTACTTGGTTTTACTTCTGTGTGCTGCTTTGTTTTGCTTTCCTATTATTTATGGCGTTCTTTTCTATAGTTTGCAGTGTGAACCTTTTTTTATTGTACACCGCTTTATGCAGATGATGCAGAATAGGAAAAGAATGAAAAGAGAACTTGGGATTTGTGGATTTAATTGGGACTGGATTTATACTTAAATTTATACTTAAATCCAGTGCAGCATAAGAAATGCAATACTGGGTCAGAACAAGGTCCATCAAGCCCAGTATCCTGTTTCCAACAGTGGCACATCCAAGTCACAAGTACCTGGGAGGTTTCCAAAAAGATACACAGGTTCCACAATGCTTATCCCAGGCTATGCAGTGGATTTCCTGGGTCCTCTTTAATAATGGTTTATGGACCTTTCCTCCAGGAACATGTCCAAACCTTTTTTAAACACACCTATACTAACAGCTTTTACTACATCCTCTGGTAACGAATTCCTGAGTTTGATTACGCGGTGAGTGAAAAAATATTTTTTATTAGTCTTAAATGGGTTATATTAGAGCTTCATTGTGGAGGAGTGGCCTAGTGGTTGGGGCAAGGTACTTCAGGCCAGAAGGTCAGGGGTTCAAATCCCACTAGAGCAGCGTTTTTCAACCACTGTGCCGCGGCACACTAGTGTGCCGTGAGATATTGTCTGGTGTGCCGTGGGAAAAATTCCAATTTCATCCGTAACATGTGGCCTCGGCTCACAAATTAGGGTTGCCAACCGGCCGGTTTTCAGCCGGCCTGGCCGGTTTTTCCATGGCCAGGCCGGCTGCCGGCACAGTTGTAAAACCGGCCATTGAAAAGCCGGTTTTTTGCTCTGGCCGCAAGATCGGGAGCGGCCAGAGCAAAAAACCGGCTTTTGTGCCGAAGTCCGCGGCGTGAACGCGATCGCGATTCCCTATAGCAGTGCAGCCGCTGGTTCTGCTTTGTACAGAGCAGCGGCTGCACTACACTTACATTGAAAAGTAAAGAGAAACTGTGTCAGGAGCCCTCCGATCATGCAGAGCCCGAGGAAGTGATGTCATGGGGGCGGGCTCCTCACAGGCTGTCTTTCCTTTTCAAATTAACTTTAGCTGCAATAAAGTTAATTTGAAAAGGAAAGACAGCCTGTGAGGAGCCCGTCCCCATGACATCACTTCCTCGGGCTCTGCGATGACCGGAGGGCTCCTCACACAGTTTCTCTTTACTTTTCAATGTAAGTGTAGTGCAGCCGCTGCTCTGTGCAAAGCAGAAGCAGCGGCTTGGGCAGAGGGTGTGTGTGTGTGTGTGAGTGAACCAGCAAGGGGGGGGGAGTGTGAGTGAACCAGCAGTGGAGGGGGGGTGGTGTGAGTGAACCAGCAAGGGGGGGGGGGGCGATGGTGTGAGTGAACCAGCAGGGGAGGGGGGGTAAGTGAGTGAGTGACCCAGCAGGAGGGGTGAGTAAGTGACAGGGGGGTGGGTGAATGAACCAGCAGTGGAGGGGGGGGGTAGTGTGAGTGAACCAGCAGGGGAGGGGGGTTGGTGTGAACCAGCAGGGGAGGGGGGTTGGTGTGAGTGTTTGATTCCTATTCAAGAGAATTACTTTATATATAGTCAATATAGGCACAGAGGTAAATTTTTTTAACATTTTCTAATGGTGGTGTGCCTCGTGATTTTTTTCATGAAAAAAGTGTGCCTTTGCACAAAAAAGGTTGAAAAACACTGCACTAGAGGACAGCAACCTTGGTCCGGAAGGACTGGGGTTTCTAGTCCCACAGGTGCTCCTTGTGGTCTTGGGCAAGCCACTTAACCCTCCATAGCCCATGTTCCCTGTAAAATAGTTATCTCCAAGTTATAGTGCCCTGTTCAATGTAATTTCAGTTTGTTCAATGTAAACCGCACTGATGCAGAATAGCGCGGTATATAAGAGAATGTAAATAAATAAAATAAATAAATTGTGTGTCCCCTAGTATTTCTATTTTTTAATGGAGTAAACAACTGATCTTCATTTGCCTGTTCCACTCCATTCATTAATTACAGACCTTTATCATATCTCCCCTCAGCCATCTCTTTTCTAAGTTTAAGAGTCCTAACTTTTTAAGCCTTTCCTTATAGTGGTATCCTTCCATCCTCTTTACCATTTTGGTGGCTCTTAAGAAACAAAGAAATATGACGACAGAAAAAGATCACATGGCCTATCTAGTCTGTCCTTCCATGTCAACCACTACAGCAGTCCCCTTTTTTCCTTTAGAGATCCTCTGTGTTTGTCCCATGCTTCTTTGAATTCACATACTGTCCTCATTTCTACCACCTCCACTAGGAGACTATTCCACGGATCCACCACTCTTTTCCACCTCTTTGTGTTATCTGCACACATTAGCTGTGCCATGTGTGCTAAGTACCTGCCTTACTACATATTAATTTTGCGTGACTTCGATCAGCCCATGGCCATAGCATGCAATGGTGGTGCCCGCACTGCCATAGTAACAAATATATGACTGCAGATAAAGACCAGTATAGTCCATCTAGTCTGCCCAGTAAGATGGCTAGAGTAGGTATACCTGCTGCTCCATGCCGGTCACTCCCTCTCTCTAGGTCTTTGGTTAGGGTTGTATCCGCCAATCCATGCAGGTCACCCCTCTCTATTTGTTGAAGTATAAGAAATAGTTAAGTTTATTTTGATTTTATCCTCTTGCACTAAAGGGATCCACTGTGTCTGTCCCATGCCATTTTGAATTCCATCACTCTATTTGCCCCCACCACCTCCATTGAGAGGGCTTTCCAAGCATCCATTACCCTTTTAGTGAAAAAGTATTTCCTGATATTCTTTTAAGTTTATCTCCTTGCAGCTTCATTTTATGTCCTTTAGTTTTACAACTTCCCCTTTGAAAAAGATTTGTTTGTTCATTAATACCCTTTAAGTATTTAAACATTTGTATCAATCTCCCTTGTCCCTTCTCTCCTCTAGGGTATACATAGTGTGATGAGGTAACTAGTACAGAGCCTATGCTAGATGAGGAAATGGCTAGTTCAGAGCCTATGGTAATAGGAAAAGAGGAAGAGCTTACCTCATAAACACATAGGCAGCAAACATATTCAGCTTTCAAAAAGCCCAAGTATAGTGGTGAAAACTTTCCATTCACCAAAGGTGATGCAGCAGAAAGCCAAAAGGCTAATCAAGCTCACCTGAGTGGAAGGGCACGTACAACGTGCAGAGAACAGGAGCATAAAAACTACAGGGAAAGCCCAGTAGAAGAGCAAAAGGAGGGGCTGGAGCCAAGGCAGCAAAGGCAGGAGCAGAAGCCAAAGGGTGGAACAGGCTGTAGCTGCAGAGGAGTCTCCCAAGCCAGAGGGGGCCTCGGTCACTGGAGAGTGAGTAACCAAGAGGAAGGAAGTCCTCTCAACCAGCAGACCTTGCTAGAACCAGGAAGTAAAGGAAGTGTCCCGGTAGCAAGAGGCAGCAGACACAGACTCTCTTCAGAAAGTGATTTATTTTATTTATTTATTAACATTTTTTATATACCGCACTATTCATTATCAGCGCGGTTTACATGGAACAAGAAAACTTCAGACAAGTTACATTTATCTGGGTTATTACATATGACAGGAACATTAACTTGGATAACCGGGTCAATTATTTACAACAAAACAACAACAAGAGCAACTATTTACATACAAGTGTCATATTGTCTGAAAAGTGTATTGTTAATCTGGTAAACTAGTGAAATGTATTGTTGAGTCAGGGAAGATTATGTAGTCAGAAGGTAATTATTGCTATTTGGGTGTAACTGTATTTCTTTGTCCTCTGGGAAAAATTTGAGGAAAAGGTGATGTTTCAGGGCCTTCTTGAACTGGATGAGATCAGAGATGGCCCTAATGTGTGCTGGAAGGGTGTTCCAAAGTTTTGGAGCACATAAACTGAAGGCTCGGCTTACTGTTGTAGAGTTGTATCTTAAAGTTTCCTTTGGTACTATTAGCATATTTCAGCTTGGACCCGGTTACAGAGACATGGAAGTCTTGGAGAGGAGCCAGCCAAAGCCCAGAGAGAGAAGCTCATTACCCAGGGACAAAAGCTAAGTACCCTGTTGTAGCTAGAGGGAAAATGCCAGTCATTGCCAGCAGAGCAAAGCCCAGTAATTGGGAGGAAAATCCCTACTGGAGAAGGAACCTGAAAGATATAGTTCCTAGCACAGGACTCTTGAACCCTGTTGATGTAGAGCACTTACCAAATAGAATAACCAGTGTCATTCAAGGGAAGAGCTGTGAGGATTTCAGTTGTAAAGATTGTTATGTGCATCCAGATACAGACTATGAGCAGATGCAATGGGAAAACCAGGAGTCTGATATAGAACGGCATTCCATGGATTGCACGCTTTGTCTGTCTGATGAAATTACATCCCTATGTTAGCCAGGCAAGCAAGAGTTCTGTGATACATTGCGCTGGCGAAGAGTTTATTTTTATACTGTGAAGAAACAGTTTTCGTGTTCCTTTGTGCTGTTCATAAAGAATCCTATGTGGGACGGGGAATAAAACCCAAATTATTTCTTTTGCCTTAATTACATGGCTACTGACTATTTCTTTAATAAGGCAACCACACCTCACTCCCCTAGGTGGGCGCCTAACAGGGCCAAAAAGGGGTGCTGGTAACAATAGAAACATAGAAAAATGACGACAGAAAAAGACCATATGGCCTATCTGGTTTGCCCTTTCATATCAACAACTACAACATTCCCCTTTTTTCCTTTAGAGATCCTCTGTGTTTGTCCCATGATTTTTTAAATTCAGATACTGTCCTCATCTCTACCACCTCCACTGGGAGACTATTCCATGGATCCACCACTCTTTCCGTAAATAAATATTTCCGCATATCACTCCTGAATCCATCCCCTTTTACCCTCATCCCATGTCCCCTCATATCAGAACTTGCTTTCAATCGAAAGAGGCTCTCCCCTATGTGCATTCATGCCATGGAGGTATTTAAACGTCTCAATCATATCACCTCTATCCTGCCTTTCCCCTAAGATGTACATATTAAGATCCTTAAATCTGTCCTCATATGCTTTATAATGAAGGCCACTAATCATTTTAGAAGCCACCCTCTGTACTGGCTCCATATTTACATATATAGGTCTTCAAGTCTCTTGTCATACATCTTCTGGTACAGGTTCCAAATCATTTTGGTCACCTTCCTCTGAACCATTTCAAGTCTTTTTATATCCTTTGTGAGATATGGTCTCCAAAACAGAACACAATACACAAAGTGAGGCCTCACCAACGACTTGTACAGGGGCCTCACCAACGACTTGTACAGGGGCATTAATACCGCCTCCTTTCTGCTGGTTATTCCTCTCTGTATGCTACCCAGCATCCTTCTGGCTTTGGCCACTGTCTTGTCGCATTGTTTCGCCACCTTGAGATCCTCAGAAATAATCACAAGGTGGTGAAACAATGCAGAGTATGTTTTGTAATGTGCCTAATTAGTGCTGAGCCTAATAAGCTGGGTTGTTAGTGACGCAACAGGCGCACATTATCACATGTCTTCTTCTAAGAAACATTACCTGGTCTGTGGAAAGTGGAAGGTTATGTCGTTGGATTCCAGCTTCTGCGATTCCTGCATGGAGGCTTTAGATGTGCCCTTGGAGGGCACATCCCCTTTGTCACAGCAGGGGTACATGGGTGACCTGCCCTTGTTCTTGCTGCAAGAGGCAGCAGATGCAGTGATGAAGGATGATTCCCAAACCTTGGACTTGGGCTTTTGCTCTGTTGGCTGCTCCCCTTCTCTTAGGGGCCTGGCAGCAAATCTGCCCCCCACTGGCAGTGGGGCTAGTCCTGACAGGGAGCTCCCAGTCTCCTGGTTGTCATCCTCGGAATTCTATTATAGTTCATGGTTTATTAGCTTTTTGATATACCACCTTTCTATAAGAAAATCAAAGCAATTTATGTTTCATTATGAAATCAGATGTAAGAAAGGAACCAATTCATTTTATTTTGCAGGTTTTTTATATACTGCTTTATCATTCCAATCAAAGTGGTTTACATTGAAACTTAAACTTCTTAATGTACATTAAACAGGAACCTTGATAACTTGGATTTTTCTGAGGCAATGGTTAAGTGACTTGCCCATGGACACAAGGAATGCTAGTGGGAATTGAACCCTGGTCTCTGGGTTTCCAAGCTAGTGTTCTTAACCATTAGGCTGCTCCTCCACTCCATTTCTGCAGCAAGCTTGCTCCTTCTGATGAGGCAGTTCATACCCTGGGGCCTCTGGATCCTCTCATTTTCTCTCCTCTCAGTCAGAAGAGGGCTTTGGAACACACTGTATTCTGGACCTCAGGCAAAGGATTGACTATTTGAACCTCTGGAATCAAATCTCCACCAAGATCACGTAGATGGTGGAGCCTGGGCTGTCTCCAAACCTTATCCTCTCCCAGAAGATAGGCCCAAAGGGACTGGGAAGTGAATGAGTGCATCCTCTTTCTTGGTATCTTTCCGTTATCCTTATTCCCGATACCTGGAGCTTCGAAGTTTCTGGAATTTCTGTTGGTATCGCCACAGAAAGCTCACCTTTACTTCTTCAGCTTTTCAGTCTCAGACACAGTCGATTTGTGGGGTTCTTGCACCCCGGGAGCCTACCACCTCCAGAAATTCCTCCTCCCATCCAGAGCAATAATGGATTGGAGGTCTATTCTGGGGTGCTTCCTTAGGGGGCAGGCTATGCCTTTTCTACCAGAAATGGACCTAGGTCACCGAGGATCACTAGGGTGCTAGACACCATATGTCATGACTGCATTCAGGAATGCAGGGATCCTATTCCAGATGCCTTCATCATCTCCCCTTGTGGCTGTGTGGCCAAGTGTGCTGCTGTACAGGCTACAATGGAAAGATCACTCAGTGTACAGGCGGTCCCCCTGGTCCCCCCTGCTGAGCGGGGCAAGGGCTGGTACTCCATCTATTTCATGGTGCTGAAGAAGGATGGTCCTTCCATCCAATCCTTGATGTCAAGAGGGTCAGTGTCCACTTGCAGACCTTCTACTTCCACATGGAAATTCTGCGATAAGTGATCAAGGTGGTGTGGCACGGGGGGGGGGGGGGGGTGTTTCTTATGTCCCTGGATCCTGCCAAGGCCTATTTCTATATTCCTGTCTGCAAATATCAGCAGTGCTTCCTCTGATTTGCCATTCTCTGCTCTCATTTTCAGTTCACCACTCTTCCCTTTAGCCTCTTCACCACTCCAAGGAGATTCTCAAAGGTCATGGTGATAGTGGCTGTGGTGTGAGACCCAAAGGGATCTGTGTTCACCCATATCTGGATGACTGGCTAATCTGAGCCATTTTGCAGTTGAAAGCATCTTGGGTGTCAGCCAGAGTGGTACAGTTCTTGGAAAGCTTTGGCTAGATGATCAACTATGGGAAGAATCAATTGCAGCCTTCCCTGTCACTAGAATACCTGGGAATGTGGTTCAGCTCTCATGTAGGCAAGTTCTTCCTACCCGAGGAGAGAGTGAGAAAGCTGTTGTCTCAGCTGGCAGTCTTCCGGGTGCAGCAGGCTCCCAGAGTTTGGAATTACCTGCAGATTCATGGCTTGATGACTGCATCAATCAAAATGGTTACTTGAGCGTGAGCTCATATGAGGCTGCTGCAGAGTCCTTTGCTGTCTCACTGGTTTCCAAGCTCTCGGGATTTTGAGGCCAGGCTTCTCCTCCCTCCCTTGGTGATGTCCATCCTGTGTTGATAAAGGCAGCCTCAGTATCTGAGGAAGGGCATGCCACTGGAAGATCCTTCATGGCTTCTCTTGTTGACAGATGATACCTGTTTTGCTGGAGAGCCCATTGTGAGGGCCAGAAAGCTCAGGTCTGTTGTAAAAGTTAGGAGGTGGCTTGGCCCATCAACCACCTCAAGGCAAAGGCCATTCATTTGGCCCTGCTACACTTCTGGTCCTTGGTCTGGGTGTTCTTGGATAAAGCCATGGTGGTTGCATATGCCAACCAACATGAAGAATGCCAGAGTGGCCCTGGAGATGACTCTTGTTCTGGGTGTTGACAGCGTGGAAGTGAACTTCTCAGTCACCACTTTCTCCATCCCAGGAAGTGAAAATTGAGTCATTCGGCAGATTCTGGACCTCTAATGGTTGTCCCAAGGTTGATCTGATGGCAAAACGGTCCAGTGCCAAAGTACACAGGTTCTTCAGTTGCTGCAAGGCATCAGGCTCCAACTGCATTGATTCAGCCTGGTCAAAGCAGTGTCTGTTTGTATGTGTTCCCAACATGGCCGCTTGTGTACTTCATCGCTTAGAATGACATCCAGTTTGGGTTGTCCTGATGGCACTGGATTGGACACGGAGGCTATGAATCAGGTACCTGATTTCGCTCTTGTGGGATTCTCCTCTGTGACTTCCTACAGCCTAGGAGGGGGCCCATCCTTCTGAGTGACCCAACTCCCTTCTTCCTTACAGCATGGCTTTTGAGAGGCAATGTTTGGCATGTAAGGGCTATTTTCCTGCTGTGGTTTCCATGCTCCTTAAAGTGAGGAGTAGTTCTACTAGCCTTGTCTGTACACATCAGGTGCCTCTTTGAGTGCTGGTGCTGTGAACATCAGGTTAGTCCTAGTATGACGTATTTTCTTTGTTGCTTGCCAACAATAAAAAGTGGGGACCAAACCACACACAATAAAGGAACAAAAATGCATAGCAGAGGTGAAAGAGATTCCCACAAGTTATCCTTTATTAATCTTAGCTTGGCATGTCCATGTTTCAGCATTAGCGGCCTGCGTCAGGTGCAATCATTTTCTACATAAACAATCAAGAACGAGGTAAAATATATGGGAATACACCTGGACCAGAGGCTCAATTTCCAAGCTCATATCAACAAAACCACCTCCAAGGTCTGTTATAAAATCAAGATCCTACAGAACCTATATTGGAACAGAATTGGAACAGAATCACTTCAGAACCGTTTGCCAGGCAATAATCACCCCGCAGCTAGACTACAGCAACATGATACTCTATGGCTTACCCAAAAGCACAACTCACTCTCTGCAACTGGCACAAAATACAGCCACCAGATTGATTACAGGATCAAAGAAACACGAGCACATCACCCCCGCTTTAAAAGACATCCACTGGCTACCCATCAGATCCAGAATTGAATATAAGGCCTTAATGATGACATACAAGATATTAAATAATCAGTCCGCCAAATGTTTAAATGAGACAGAAAAGTACCAAACACGCGCTCAAGAAGGAAGCTCCACCAAATCACCCTATCAATAGCTTCCATACCTAACTCCTCACAAAGAGTACTTCACAGCGCATTTGAATACTATTCACCACCACTATGGAACTCACTCCCACCCAACCTAAGAGAGATTACAGACATTGCTGACTTCAGAAAATAACTAAAAGCATATGTCATCATCAAGCACTACAACAGCATATGAGATACCCAACCACAGGATTGAATTCACCACACAACTGTCTCCCTCAACTAAAAGCTTGTACCATACATTGTACATAGTTATAGAGTTGTAAACTGTTAAATGTAAATAGTTCTACTACCATTCCTTGTAATAATGTTCTGTTCTCTGTGAACCGCTTTGATAAATTGAAAAGCGGCATATAAAAAAATGTTAAATAAATAAATATAATCAATAAAATATAATACAATATTAAAACTATGAAAATATAAAAAGCACAATTACAGTATCAAAAATTATAATGTAAAAAAGAACATACCATGGATGAACAGGAACATAAAAGCCCATACCCCTCCAGAAATATATCATATTGTATATTCAATGCAACATATAGCATACATGCAAGTCAATGCTTAATGTGGTGGCGAAGCAGGTTTAGAGTGTAAAGAAAAGGGGAAAGAACAGTCCTTTTTCCCTGAGCCCAAGAGAACTGCAGGCACAGCAGGGGTTAAAACTCTAAACAAAGGAAAAAACTCCCTACACAGAAGTGTAGAACTGGAGACACACCCAATCTCCAAGGAAACCAAGGGAGGTGACGGGAGAGGTTTGTGGGCGGAGTCTAGAGCTATAGGACAGCCCCAAACATTTAAGCAGAGAGAAGCTATAGCAAGAGGAAGTGGAAGGGAGGAGAGTGAAGGGAGGAGCGAGGAAACTGAATGGAGGAGCTCTAGTTCCAAAGAGAAGGAAAGTTCCAGGAAGAGGCCTGAGAGAAGGTCCCAGCCAGAGTCCCGGCAAAACACTCAGCAGAGACCCGGGGAGAGATCCAGGAAGAGGTCTGAAATAAGGCTGGAAGAAAGGTCAGTGGCAAGCCCTGGAGAGGAATCTTCTGAAGAGGAGATATTCTCTAGGAGGTGGTGGACTGGCCAGGAGACTCCTGAGAGTACTAGAAGTAAGGAGACTCGAAGGACAGGGCTGAGGGACAAATATCTCTCTGGAAGCCTCAAGGGGGAATCCTATTGCAAGCAGTACAGAGACAGCTCGAGCCCAGAACACAGTTCAGCTGGCAGTAAGTCTGCAGCTAAGGTGGAGCCCTGGAGAGCCTGTTCTAAGCAAGGTACTGTTGAGAAGCAGGAGAGAGGAATATCCCTGGAAGGACCAGAAAGCAAGCTAACACCTGTGGCAGGGTCTGAAAGGAGACACGTTGCTGCTAGAAAGGTGAGTCCATTGCAAACTGTTAAAAAGTTATTGAACAAAAAAGCTTTGTCATGCCCTTCCCCCATAGCCTCAAGTAGAGAAGAGTCTCAGTGGGAGCAGCTGTTGAGAGTGTTGAAGCAGCTGAAGCCTTCCCAGGCAGACGCTGTGGATAACACGTTATTGAAGGAACCCGGTGAAGAGAAAATGGAAATAGAAATCAATGGGGTAGAGAATGATTATTCTGATATGGAGATGGAATGCTCTTTCTGTTCTAGTCAAAAATAAGAAACTGAGGGGTTTTTAAAAGTAATTAGGAAAACCCAGAAGTTTTTAAAGGAAGTACATTCTCTGCTGAAACTCATGCCTTTGATTTATGTATTAACGAGAGCTGATCTGATAAGCTCCAAGAAGTTAATGAATGTCTGGGAAAACTAAAGAGTGAAAATACGTTTGGAAAAGGATGTCAGAAGATTTTAAACAGTTGGTAACCAGGAAGTTAAGATGCTGCAAACATGTGAGAGAAACAGTTGAGTGTTGTGCTGCATAACTTGGAGACCTGGGACCAGAACCTGTTTGTAAAAGAATGATTTGTGAGACACATTGTTTAAGTTAAGCTGCAGAAGCAAAGTCAAGGCATGAACTATGTAACAAGGCTTAAGTTCTTTTTGAATGGAGAAGTATCCTGAGTTTTGTTTTGTAGTACCAGAACTTCTAGCCAAAGAGTTCAATTGATTATGTAGAGCTTTATTTTCAAATAAAGAAATTTTCCTGTGACCTTCAAATCTCGGCTATAATCTTTGTGACACAACTACATTGCGAAGAAGCCATAGTACTGGGTTCCAGTTTACTAAGAAGGACGTTCAAGGTACCCCCATTACACCTAGGCATTCGCCTAGCCACCAGGGGAGCCTTGACATTAATAATGTATTATAAGCTGTTTGGATAAGACATAATTGTTTTAATGCTTTTGAATATTGTATATTATATTTAATATATGTTGCATTTTTGAGGCAGTACAGTAGTAGTGTGCTCATTACCAGTTTTTTCTAGGATAAGTAAGTATGGTTATTGGTCTCCTTCCTTTATTGCACATTCTCTAACTGGTGTTCTGGTGGACAGTTTTGCTCATGTTACTTGAAGTTAGAATGTGCTTTCTTTTACATTATATTTTTTATATTGAAATTGTCCTTTTTATATTTTCATATTATTAAAAATATATTATGTTTTATTGAGGGAAGATATTGGTGGGAATGGCCACCATATCCCTCAGACTTTGCTGCACCTTACTCGGGAGTAGTGTTGATCCTGGATTTGCGACTTTGGGCCCCAGGTTGTGGTTTTGAATAAAAAAGAAAATAAAAGCTGAATTATTTGTGTGCATGTGTGTATGGGTATATATATATTTATTTATTTATATATCAGTATGTTTATGTGATGCCTGGGGTGTGTAGCATTACTACTGTCTAGCTCTGCATATCATTGCCATTAGTTGTGTTCCTGTCACATTTGTGCCTTTATTAAACTCTCCTAGCCCCTGCAATATAGGTCCCTGAAAACATCTGGGCCTGGTGTATGGAGCTATTTTCTAGGATCAACAGGCAGGATTCAGTGACCAATAGGAGACGATTATGTAGTGTTGGATTTGTGACATCATCTTTGCCTGAATGGAAGCTTCTGTCTCATGCAGAATCCCTTGTCTAGTAAATAGAGGTGCATGGGACCAATAGGGTCAAATTGACCTTATACCTTTCATGTAGATTGATGACAGTTGGTATGGTGAGCCTTTCAGTTGTTTGAAATGAATATTATAGTAATGGAACTGCACCCATGGCTGTTGGGTGTACTTCAAACAGAAGGTTTAATTAGCCTTTATGTAGAAGGTAATCTAAATGCAGTTGCTTCAATGTCAGGTATTCTCTATTGCTGTGGATACTGCCTTATGGAAGAAGCAACAGGGATAAAAGAAGGAGATTAGCTGATTTGCAGAGTCATCTCATATGGAGGAGGTTTGTATGGATTCATGAGGTTTTCAGTTCCTCCTATACAAGTAAGCTTGTGTCGAGTCTTTAAGGAGCCAGAGGCCAATGGCAATCTTTTTGTAAGACCTGCATATTTATTTATTTATTTAATTAGTTTTCTATACCATCTTATTCTTCAATCAAAGTTGTTTACATCGTAACTTAAACCAAGTACATTAAATGAGTAAACATATGGGGAAGGGTTGGCATGCAGGGCGTTAAGATAGAACTTATTTACAGTTTAGTCTGACTTATTTACTGTTTGGTCGAGGTATTGGATTGCGTCTGCCATTGTTCTGTAGGATTTGGGAAGAGGGGTCTAGACTATTGTATTTGCTAGGCTATGTAACATTTCCAAAGTATTCAATGACAAGGAGGGTCTTTAGCTTTTTTCGGAAGTCCTTGATGTCTCCTGAGGCTCGTATGTTATCAGGAAGGGAGTTCCATAAGGCAAGTGCAGAGAGTGACAATGCTCTTCTGGACTTGGAATGTTCGGATTTTTGGCATTCTGTGGGCACGATGAGCATATGTTTGTTGTTGTTTTGCCTGGGTCATGTGCCTGAGTCTCTTATGATCAGGTTTTGTAGGATGTCTGCTGAAGAGTGGTGTATAATTTCCATATTTTGGTCCCAGGGGCAGGCCACGGAGGTGATAAATTGTCAAGCACTCATCATTCCCATCTTTGACTACACCAACATTATCTTTCTTTATCTTTCTTTATTGGTGCATTTAATATACCGCTTTTACCAGTGTAAAGCGGTGTACAATAACAAAAATATATGAGCTGCTGAAAAGGAAAAGGAACGCCATAAAGAATTAAGAAAAAGGATAGAGTATAGAGGAAAAGTAAAGCAACAGACAGAGCAAGCAGAGTGCACGGCAACAAAAATTGGTACAACTAGAACTATCGAGGCAGGGGAGAAAGGGGGATGGAGGGAGGGGGAAGATTGAAAGCGGGGCAGAAAAGATGGGTCTTCAATCTGGCCTTAAAGGTTTTGTAAGAGGGCTCCAGACGAAGGGCGGAGGGTATCTATCAAGGTCTCCCAAAATCGTCACTACAGCCACTATATCTGGCACAGAATGTAACAGCAAGGCTCATCATGCTGAAGACATGACCACATAACACCTAGCTTAAAGCATCTTCACTGGCTTCCAATACACAGCAGAGTGAAATTTAAAGTGGTTCTAACAGCTTTCAACACAATTTTACAAATTTCAGCCCACACCCTGCAGTCCATGCTTATCAGACCCTAGAGCTAGAAAGCCTGCAGAAGCGCCAGCAACACTCTACTTGTAGTACCCCCGGCATTCGTCTGCACCAATAGTTCTACTTCCAACAGAGCCTTCTATTACGCTCCCATCATCTGGAATATCCCTCCTGTCACACCCCCTTTCTCAGTGTATAGGCGGTTGCCTGGAAGAGGGGGAAATGTGCCAGATTATCCTTGTAAGTGCTGAAGCTTGGGATATCCCTGTAGTTGTGGCCCAAACGAAGACAGCCAAGGTTTATGTGATAACAAAAACTTTATTTGTTGCACAGGATTCTGTCATCTACCATCCCCTAACCAGAAACAAAAAGGTGGATACTTCTTATGCCAAAATAAAGTCCAAAAGGTGATAAAGTCCAACCTGATCCTTCTCAGGTTTTGTAAGTTTATATACAAGGTTAATGCAACTTCTCTTCACTTATGAACAGCTTTAGTTGCAGCTAATCACTTCCATAGCATTCACAATTCACAGCTGCTTAAAGACGTTGAGTTTCACTCCAGCAGAACGCTGCTTCTCTCCGTGCAAACTCAATAGCATGAAATAACTTCTCAGCACTTATCATATACATTAATATCAACAGCTTCACTCTTGGCAACACAAAGCACAGTCTGCCTCCATCTCAGAATAAGAGCTATCTGATTTAGTTGAACCCAACTGCATTGATTCAACATCAGAGTCAGACATCTTATGCTTCAATTCAGGGTACTGCAGATCAACAGGCTTCCCTTGTTCCAAATGGTGTCTAAGCTGTTTCCACTTACTATTCCTTTCCCTCCGTGGTATCTGAATGTAGCTAGAATCAGCAGCCTCCTTTAAAGTAGTGTTAAAGGAATTCAACTGGCTTAATCTTCTTCTAGTGTGTCTGGGTTGCAAAGGTTGGTAAAAAGGCAAGTCTCTGTCTTTGCATTGCTCTCGTGTCACTGGCTTAGCAGGGGCTAGCTTTAGCTTCTGTCGGCATAGCCTACCATCAGCTGATGAGTTAAGAACAGCTGGGCTACTTTCTAAGCTTCGGCTAGTATCAGGCTTCCTGCACTTGGAACGCTTAGGCAGCTTATCATACAGAACTCTATACTTGCTCAAACTCTCACCTTTGTTCACAGCTTCTAGGGAAGACTCTAGGGAAGTAATGCTATCTCTTCTGGGTAAGGGTTCCAGCCTCTCCCCATGAGAATAAAAGTAGCTTCCCACCTGCTTCTCCTGGCTGTCTGGTTCGTAGTGACCTCTCTCTCTCAGAGGAAGCTTTCTCCACTGCTTTCTCAGAGACCTCCATGTCTCAAAGCAGTCTGGATGGCAACTCTCCCAGCCCCATGTGCTATCCTGGCAATGGCTGCTCCTTCCTTTGCTTCTCTCTGCCACTTGGTCAAAGTCAGGTCCTGAGTCTCCTGCCTGAACACTTCCTGTTCTCCCAGGCACTCCTCCTGCTCCCACACGAACTCTCTTCCTTCCAAGATCAGTGTTTCTCCGACTCGAGCTTTCACCTGAACTGGAACTGGAACTTCTCCTCAGACTCCTTCTCCCACTCGAACTCCAACTAACTCTCTCTGTTACTTCCTGGTTAAGAGCATAGGGCTGTCCTATCCGGTTTGACTCCGCCCCCTTGCCTCTTACGTCAGCTCCCCTGTTTGTCCTGGAGCTGGGGTGTGGCTCTCTCACTGCCTTTCTGTGCAGAGAGTTTCTCTGGGCTTGTGCTTTAACCCCTTCCTTGCCTGCCTTAATGTGTGCATTTTAGGAAAGCTGCAGTTTTAAACCCTTTTTCTTGCTGTTTAAACCCTCTGCATCATCACACTCCTCATGACCTCCGCTCCCTATCAGATATTGCCTTTGCTGCTTCAGGCTTTAAAGTGCCTGTGCTAGCGTGCTTACATCCTGCTGTTCCTGAACTCCCCCTTTGACACAACTTCATGCTGCTCCTGCCCCTTCCAACAGGAAGTTGCACTAGAGGGGGGTAGGAATGGAGGCCATGAGTGTGCTAGCATGGTCACTTTAAAGCCTGATGCAGTGGAGGCATCGCTGTGCTGTCCTTCCTCCCCAAGGTGAAAAGATGGATGCCGGGAGGGGGGCAGCATGGTGGGCTGAGTGGCGATGAACTGACGCTTCATTGGGAGGAGGGGGAGTCTGATGCCACCCAGCAGGGCCTGCCACCCTAGGTGATCACCAAGTTCACCTAGTGAACAAGTTAGCCCTGGTAACTTTCCTAACCAGGGCTCCACAGATCAAACAGGGAACTTTCCTTGAGCACAGTAGGTTGCTGAACTCCAGTAGCTTCCTCAGGTTTAGAAACTGTTAACACCTAATCAGGAGTTAGTGGGCCTGTTTCCTGAGTGCAGTTGAAGCCTGCATAAAAGGCTCCAGTGCCTTGCCCTTTTGAGGCTTTCCTAACCAGGGCTCCACAGATCAAACAGGGAACTTTTCTTGAGCACAGTAGGTTGCTGAACTCCAGTAACCTCCTCAGGTTTAGAAACTGTTAACACCTAATCAGGAGTTAGTGGGCCTGTTTCCTGAGTTCAGTTGAAGCCTGCATAAAAGGCTCCAGTGCCCTGCCCTTTTGAGGCTTTCCTAACCAGGGCTCCACAGATCAAACAGTAAGGATTTGAGGGTTTCTTTGTTTGTTTTATTATATTACATTGCTAGCTCTCTGACTGGGAGCTGTTAAAAGGGTTTTGTGTATATTTTTTAAAGCAAGGTTACTTTCATTTTTACTGTTTTAGGGGAACTTTTCTTGAGCACAGTAGGTTGCTGAACTCCAGTAACCTCCTCAGGTTTAGAAACCGCTAGCACCTAATCAGGTGTTAGTTCCCTCCCTACCCACCCCGACGCCCACCCACCCCTAGTGAGCAGTCTTGCTTTATAGGGCACCTCCCCCTTTAACAAATCACAGTGAATTGGACCAGCACATTTGTATATAATTAAAGAGATTTAACTGCTTTTTCTCTGAAAGGACAGCTGCGAAACCGGCTGGTACTTGGTAGATCTCTCTCTTTTGCTTTAACAGATACCTACGAACCACGAACAGAACAATGGCTGGGAAAAATCGTATTGCTAAAGCTGTTGCCCCCGTTACAGCTTCTGCCTCGGTCCAGACAGAGATCCTAATGCCAGTTGAAGGACCGGTTCCATGTGCAGGGTGCCTGCATGCTGAAGCTCTGAGGAAACAAGTGGAGGAACTCAGAGAGGAGGTGGCGAGGCTGAGGAGCATTCAAGACAGTGAGAAGTACATTGATGAGATGCTTCTTGCAGCAACCAGGATCTCCAGCACAGGAGAAGACGGGTGCCAACAGAATGTCGATGGTTGGACACAAGTCACCAGGGCCTGCAAAATCACCAATCCAACTTCTCCAGCCCTTGAATTGAAGAACCATTATGCAGCCCTGGAAGTGGAGGAGGTGAAAGCATCCCTGGAAAGGGAAGAACCAGAGTTCAAGTACCCCAAAGTTGCAGAATCAGTGACCAGAAGGAAACGAAGGGTAGTGGTGGTTGGAGACTCTCTTCTGAGGGGTACTGAGGCGTCCATCTGCCGACCAGACTTGATGTCCAGAGAGGTATGCTGTCTGCCTGGTGCCAAAATCCAAGATGTTACGGAGAGTTTGCCGAGACTCATCAAGCCCACTGACTATTACCCAATGTTGCTAATCCATGTTGGAACAAATGATACTGCCAGGTATACCTCGGAACGTATCAAAAGTGACTTCATGGCTCTGGGACAGAGGGTGAAGCAGTTAGGTGCACAGGTGGTGTTCTCTTCAATCCTCCCTGTTCAGGGTAAAGGCCAAGGCAGAGAGGCTCGCATCCTGGAGATGAATGCATGACTGCGTGGATGGTGTCATCGAGAGCGTTTTGGTTTCCTAGACCATGGGATGCTGTTCCAAGGGTTGCAGAGCAGAGATGGCATCCATCTGTCCAAGAAAGGTCAACGCATCTTTGGTAGTAGACTGGCTAATCTACTGAAGAGGGCTTTAAACTATATTCGTTGGGGATGGGTGAAGAAATCCCCCAGGTAAGTGAAAGCCCCCAGGTAGGTGATACATTAAATACCTTTATGGAAATGGGTAACAGGGGTAACATATGGAAAGCAGTGTGTATTAATGCCCATAGCATGGGAAATAAGATCCCTGAAGTTGAAGCTTTGGTGGGAGTGGCTGACTTGGATTTAGTGGCAGTTACAGAAACATGGTTCACAGAAAACCATGACTGGGATGTAACTATACCTGGCTATACTTTATTCAGAAAGGACAGGGTAGGAAGAAGGGGAGGAGGAGTGGCACTATATGTAAAAACTACTATTAAAGCTTTGGAATTACAGAGCTTAAAAGGGAGAGAGGAGGCATTGTGGGTTAAACTAGAAAGAGGGAAAGAGAAATCTATTTGCATTGGTGTAATATACAGACCTCCCTCACAAGAGGAAGAGGTGGACAGAGAGTTAATTGAAGACATACGCAGCATTGCTAGAAAAGGGGAAGTGCTACTGATAGGAGATTTCAATATGCCAGATGTTGATTGGCACATTCCTGCTGCAGTATCATCTAGAAGTAAGGAGATCCTGGATTCTCTACAGGGAGAACTATTCAGGCAATTGGTAACAGACCCCACATGTGAAGGGGCCATACTGGACTTGGTGCTTACCAATGGTGAAAGTGTTTCTGATGTTGTAGTGGGAGATCATTTTGCATCCAGTGATCACCAGATGGTGTGGTTCAGTATTAGGACTATGGCTGTTAGAATCCATTCCAAGGTGAGGATCTTAGACTTTAGGAAGACTAACTTTGCGAAGATGGGCCAATACCTCAGGGAGTCGTTAGTGGGATGGGAACTGCTGGGGGATGTAGAAAAACAGTGGGCAAAACTGAAAGGGGGTATTTTAAAGGCAACCAACCTTTTTGTTAAAATGGTAAATAAAGGCAAAAGGAACAGGAGACCGCTATGGTTTTCGAAGGAAGTAGCTGAAAAAGTGAAGAAAAAGAGGGAGGCCTTCATGAAATACAAGAGATCACAGAGAGAGGAAGACAGGCATCTGTATTTGGAAAAACTTAGAGAAGCTAGCAAAGTAGTCAAGAAGGCAAAGATTCAAAAGGAGGAGGAAATAGCCAATGCAATAAAATGGGGGGATAAGACATTTTTCAGATATATTAGTGAGAAGAGGAAGGGCAAAAGTGGTATTGTCAGACTCAAGGGTGCAGGGGGGGAATATGTAGAAGCTGATAAGGATAAAGCGGAATTGCTTAACAAATATTTTTGTTCTGTGTTCACAGATGAAGAACCAGGAGCAGGACCTCAGAAAACACCCACAAATAAGAACAGAAGCAAGGGATATCTTGAACAATTTTCAAAAGACTGTGTTCGTGAGAAACTAGCTCAACTTAAAGTAGACAAAGCAATGGGACCGGATGGGATACACCCTAGAATACTGAGGGAACTTGGGGATGTTCTAGCAACTCCACTGAATGACCTTTTCAATGCCTCGTTGGAGTCGGGAGTGGTGCCAAAGGACTGGAGAGAGGCTCATGTGGTGCCTTTACACAAAAGCGGAAGTAAGGATGTGGTTGAAAACTACAGGCCGGTTAGTTTAACTTCGGTGGTGAGTAAATTATTGGAAACGCTGCTGAAAGAAAAAATAGTGAGGTTTCTGGAGTCCAGCGGATTACAGGATCCGAGGCAGCATGGATTCACCAGAGGCAGGTCTTGTCAGACAAATCTGATTGATTTCTTTGACTGGGTGACCAGGGAGTTGGACCGAGGGAGAGCTCTAGATGTGGTGTATTTAGATTTCAGTAAAGCCTTTGACACTGTTCCTCACAGGCGACTTATAAACAAACTAAGCACCCTAGGGATGGACCCTAAAGTTACTGCTTGGGTTAGAAATTGGTTGGGTGGGAGGCGACAAAGAGTACAAGTAAATGGAGCTCACTCTGAGGAGAAGGATGTTACCAGTGGTGTGCCCCAGGGATCTGTCCTTGGTCCGATTCTTTTTAACATCTTTGTTAGTGATATAGCGGAAGGGCTGTTGGGTAAGGTTTGCCTCTTTGCGGATGATACCAAAATCTGCAATAGAGTAGACACCCAGGAAGGTGTAGATAACATGAGGAGGGATCTAGCTAAGCTTGAAGAATGGTCTAGAATTTGGCAGCTGGGATTTAATGTTAAAAAATGTAAGGTCATGCATTTGGGCTGCAGCGATCCAAGGGAGCAATACAGTATAGGAGGTGAAGTACTTTTGTCCACTAAAGAAGAGCGGGACCTAGGCGTGGTTGTGTCTGATGATCTTAAAGTAGCTAAACAGGTAGAAAAAGCAACGGCAAAAGCTAGAAGGATGCTTGGGTGCATACGGAGAGGAATGGCTAGCAGAAAAAAGGAGGTGATAATGCCTCTGTATAAGTCTTTGGTGCGACCTCATTTGGAGTATGGTGTGCAATTCTGGAGACCGCACCTTCAAAAGGATGTGAACAGGATGGAGTCGGTGCAGAGGGTTGCTACTAAAATGATTAATGGGCTTCATTATAAAGCATATGAGGACAGACTTAAGGATCTTAATATGTACACCTTAGAGGAAAGGCGGGATAGAGATGATATGATTGAGATGTTTAAATACCTCCGTGACATAAATGTTCAGGGAGAGAGCCTTTTTCAATTGAAAGCAAGTTCTGCTACAAGGGGACATGGGATGAGGGTGAAGGGAGATAGATTCAGGAGTGATATGCGAAAATATTTCTTTACGGAAAGAGTAGTGGATCCGTGGAATAGTCTCCCAGTGGAGGTGGTAGAGATGAGGACAGTAACTGAATTCAAAAAAGCATGGGACCAACACAGAGGATCTCTAAAGGTAAAAAGTGGACTGTTGTAGTTGTTGTTATGGAAGGACAGACTAGATAGGCCATGTGGTCTTTTTCTGTCATCATGTTTCTATGTTTCTATGGTAAGAAAGCCTTGTGCACATGACAGTGGATACTTTGATCTAATTTTTGCAGGTGTATGGGAAGGATATCCCTGGTTGGGGATTGAGCCCTAATAGCAATGCCAGCAGATTGTCTGTAGTCTACCCAAAGATCACTGGTTCAAGGCTAAGTCGGATGAGGGTATGCATTCAGGGTTTGGATGTTTGCCATAGGACTAGTAACAAAAAAGCCTGATGTTTGCCATAGGACTAGTAACAAAAAAACCTGAACCAAATATGAATTCTTGCTACACAAACCTCTGCTGCAGTGATTCCCAAACCTGGGGTCGGGACCCCGGATGGGGTCACAGAAGCATGACCATTTCCCCTTCTTTCTCGATTTTCACTGTAAGCTATGCCAAGTGGTGGCAGTCGCCAGTCAGCATGTAGCCTGTGAGCCAGTGAACATTTATAGGTCCTAGCCCCCTGCTGGGTAAGCTTCTTGTTAATCTGGAAAGCCATGCTTACTGGGGTCTATAAGCACACACTGACACAGGGACCTGGTGCTGACTGCTGCTACTGTTACCACTAATGTTGCTGCAACCTTCCTGCTTTAGATGAATAGAGGGAGAGGAAGGAGGCTGGGGACCTGCTGTTTTGATGCAAATTTTCAGTTGTTAAAATGGGGTCATATGGGATAAAAGTTTGAAAAGCACTGCTCTGCTGTGTTCCAAGCAACTTCCTGCCAAGTCATTTTGTATCTTGTCAACAACAGGGGCGCTCTTTCTGGTCCACATGCACTGGAACACTTAACTCTGAACCACTCTGGCTGGCTGCCCACTTTCCAGTCCTAAAGGCTGCACAGCAGTTCAGTGCCACAATTAGTTCCAAAACAACACTTAATCACCATTGCACCAGTCTTGACTATAAGTTCTCGGTGTCGCATTACACCAGTTATGACAGTGTCCCCCTACCACAGTTCATTCATCCTCTCTCCTGCCTTAACAAAAAGGAGATATTGTGGGATAGAAACATAGAAACATAGAAATATGATGACAGAAAAAGACCACATGGCCTATCTAGTCTGTCCTTCCATATCAACAACTACAACAGTCCCCTTTTTACCTTTAGAGATCCTCTGTGTTTGTCCCATGCTTTTTTGAATTCAGTTACTGTCCTCATCTCTACCACCTCCACTGGGAGACTATTCCATGGATCCACCACTCTTTCCATAAAGAAATATTTCCGCATATCACTCCTGAATCTATCTCCCTTCACCCTCATCCCATGTCCCCTCGTAGCAGAACTTGCTTTCAATTGAAAGAGGCTCTCTCCCTGAACATTTATGCCATGGAGGTATTTAAACATCTCAATCATATCACCTCTATCCCGCCTTTCCTCTAAGGTGTACATATTAAGATCCTTCAGTCTGTCCTCATATGCTTTATAATGAAGACCACTAATCATTTTAGTAGCCACCCTCTGCACCGACTCCATCCTGTTCACATCCAATTGAAGGTGCGGTCTCCAGAATTGCATACTATACACCAAATGAGGTCGCACCAAAGACTTATACAAAGGCATTATCACCTCCTTTTTTCTGCTAGCCATTCCTCTCCATATGCACCCAAACATCCTTTTAGCTTTTGCCGTCGCCTTTTCTACCTGTTTAGCTACTTTAAGATCATCAGACACAACCACGCCTAGGTCCCGCTCTTCTTTAGTGGACAAAAGTACTTCACCCCCTATACTATATTGTATTACTCCCTTGGATTGCTGCAGCCCAAATGCATGACCTTAGATTTTTTAACATTAAATCCCAGCTGCCAAATTCTAGACCATTCTTCAAGCTTAGCTAGATCCCTCCTCATGTTATCTACACCTTCCTGGGTGTCTACTCTATTGCAGATTTTGGTATCATCCACAAAGAGGCAAACCTTACCCGACAGCCCTTCCGCTATATCACTAACAAAGATGTTAAAAAGAATCGGACCAAGGACAGATCCCTGGTGCACACCACTGGTAACATCCTTCTCCTCAGAGTGAGCTCCATTTACTTGTACTCTGTCGCCTCCCACCCAACCAATTTCTAACCCACGCAGTAACTTTAGGGTCCATCCCTAGGGTGTTCAGTTTGTTTATAAGTCGCCTGTGAGGAACAGTGTCACAGGCTTTACTGAAATCTAAATACACCACATCTAGAGCTCTCCCTCGGTCCAACTCCCTGGTCACCCAGTCAAAGAAATCAATCAGATTTGTCTGACAAGACCTGCCTCTGATGAATCCATGCTGCCTCGGATCCTGTAATCCGCTGGACTCCAGAAACCTCACTATTTTGTCTTTCAGCAGTATTTCCAATAATTTACTCACCACTGAAGTTAAACTAACCGGCCTGTAGTTTTCAACCACATCCTTACTTCCGCTTTTGTGTAAAGGCACCACATGAGCCTCTCTCCAGTCCTTTGGCACCATTCCCGACTCCAACGAGGTATTGAAAAGGTCAGTCAGTGGAGTTGCTAGAACGTCCCCAAGTTCCCTCAGTATTCTAGGGTGTATCCCATCCGGTCCCATTGCTTTGTCTACTTTAAGTTGAGCTAGTTTCTCACGAACACAGTCTTCTGAAAATTGTTCAAGATGTCCCTCGCTTCTGTTCCTATTTGTGGGTGTTTTCTGAGGGATGCAAGATGGGTTTTCCAGAGGCAGTGGTTTCTGACGCTGTTACCTGATGCTGTGTCGGAGGAAAGTTTGGTGGGGGTTAGTTTCCCCAGACGTCTCTCCCAGCCTCCTCCAATTTACCTGTCATTGGTCCTTTGGATGAGTATCTCCGTCAGGAACATCAGCTACAGTCGGGGGTGAATAGCCCGGCTGAGAGGGCATTGGAGCCGGTAAGCTCAACGTCCCCTTTAGGCAGTGACCTTACGCTCCTGGAAGTGAAGAGGCCTCCCAAGCAAGCATGTGTTGGGGCGCGTTCGGAGGGCAAGGAAGTGGAGGTGCCTCACATAAGTATGCTTCTTGCTCTGCTGGGATTGCCATTGAACGTTACTGCGAGTGGGGGAGTGCCCTTGCGATTTCCTTCAGCTCTGGAGATGCTGGGAGTGCAGCGGTCGGCGTCTTAAGCAACTGGAGTTGCTTCTTCACCAGGTTCAGCGCCGGAGATGGCACTTGCTACAATTGAGTCGATGCCCTTTGCTTTTGAGCTGCAGAGACCGGAGCAGTTTACCTTGGAAGCCATTTGGTCAGCAATTAAGCAGCTTGGTGAGGCTCAAGTTCAAAGTTTGCAAACCCAAGTATTACAGACTGAGAAGAACTGTTTGGTGAATTCTGAGTCCATTGAATCCCTTAAATTAACTGTTACTGTGTCTTCTGTTCATGCTGAACGTTTGGATTCCCAAGTTGAGACATTGATGAAAGACTTTGGTAACATGAGGAGACAGATGCAAGCCCTGGATAATCACTCACGATTGACTAACTTACGTATGATAATTTTCCTAAGGTGGCGGGTATTTCTGCAAAAGAAATGTTTAGGTCTTACTTGTTAGACATTCTTGGGGGTTTTGCCTGAGCTCTGTCTACTGTTGGTTAAGATATATTATATACCCACGGGCCAAAAAGCTCCCTCAGATATTGGTTTACCTGGTTTACCAGTGGTAGATGTTTTGAATGTTACCTCTATGTTAGAGTCTTCGGATATGGATACAGCTATCCCGGCTACTTGTTTGGTAACTTCTGCCTTAGCATCAGATAGGGAATGGCTTCTAAAAATGTTTTTCAAAAAGAGGAATGCTGTTTTTAAGGGCTGCTTGGTCCGCATGTTTCCTGATTTGGCTAGGGAAACACAAAGACGCAGGAAAGAATTTCTAATCCTGTGCCCAAGGATTTCCCATTTGGGTGGGCTCTTCTTCGTGAAATATCCCTGTAAATGTCTTGTAAAATTAGAGGATAATTCTTATATATTTTTTTTTCAATCTCAGTTAATTTATTTTTTGAATGCCCGTGGAGTTGTTAGTGGTGGGACTGTCGCCTGTTCTACACTGATTTAATGATGTTGGCTGATTTAACTCTGCATATTTCCTATTAGAGTTCATTGTAGTCTATTTTTCCTTTTCTTTGGATCTCACTATTGTGGGCGACTGTTTCAGGCTATTTTATTTCTTCTGAATTTTTTGTTACATGGTGTGTATCTCCTGATATCTCGATTTCCTGTGCAAGTGATTGTATCCTTATAATATTTTGTATATTTATAAATATAAAATTAAAAAACAAAACATAAAGGAGATATTGATCCAAATATAAACTTCTCTGTAGTCCTGGCTGGTACACAATGTCTGCCTTGAGTCCACATCACAGTTTCCAGGCAGCTTTGGTAAAACCAACCCTTAAGTCAGCTTCTGCTGCTACTGCAGTGGGAGAGACACTTTCCTCTCCTCCCCCTCTTCGCTGGGATTTTGTTTTCATCTCACATAGCAGAAGTCAAGGCAAACAATTAGGTAAGTCCATAAATATTCAAAGTTTTAACCCTGCTCCTGCATTGCAGCAACCACAAACATAAACACTTCACAGTATCTAGCCCCTCTCCCAGGAGGTGAAGAAACAAGAAAGATCACAGAAACATAGAAACATAGAAAAATGAGGACAGAAAAAGACCGCATGGCCTATCTAGTCTGTCCTTCCATATCAACAACTACAACAGTCCCTTTTTTTTCCAGTAGAGATCCTCTGTGTTTGTCCCATGCTTTTTTTAATTCAGATACTGTCCTCATCTCAAACACCATCCGCAAAGAGGCAAACCTTACCCAACAGGCCTTCCGCTATATCACTAACAAAGATGTTAAAAAGAATCGGACCAAGGATAGATCCCTGAGGCACACCACTGGTAACTTCCTTCTCCTCAGAGTGAGCTCTATTTACCTGTACTCTGTCGCCTCCCACCCAACCAATTTCTAACCCAAGCAGTAACCTTAGGGTCCATCCCTACGGTGCTCAGTTTGTTTATAAGTTGCCTGTGATGAACGGTGTCAAAGGCTTTACTGAAATCTAAATACATCTAGGGCTCTCCCTCGGTCCAACTCCCTGGTCACCCAGTCAAAGAAATCAATCTGATTTGTCTGACAAGACCTGCCTCTGGTGAATCTATGCTGCCTCAGATCCTGTAATCTGCTGGACTCTAGAAACCTCACTATTTTCTCTTTCAGCAGCATTTCCAATAATTTACTCACCACCGAAGTAAAACTAACTGGCCTGTAGTTTTCAACCACATCCTTACTTCTGCTTTTGTGTAAAGGCATCACATGAGCCTCTCTCCAGTCCTTTGGCACCACTCCCGACTCCAACGAGGCATTGAAAAGGTCAGTCAGTGGAGCTGCTAGAATGTCCCCAAGTTCCCTCAGTATTCTAGGGTGTATTCCATCTGGTCCCATCACTTTGTCTACTTTAAGTTAAGCTAGTTTCTCACGAACACAGTCTTCTGAAAATTGTTCAAGATGCCCCTCACTTCTGTTCTTATTTGAGGGTGTTTTCTGAGGTCCTGTTCCTGGTTCTTCATCTGTAAACACAGAACAGAAATATTTTTATTTTATTTTACATTTCTTATATACTGCCTTTCAGTGGATGCAAAATGATCTCCCACTATAACATCAGAAACACGTTCACCAAGTCCAGTATGGCCCCTTCACGTGTGGGGTCTGTTACCAATTGCCTGAATAGTTTTCCCTGTGGAGAATCCAGGATCTCTTTACTTCTTGATGATACTGCAGCAGGAATGTGCCAATCAACATCTGGCATATTGAAATCTCCTATCAGTAGCATTTCCCCTTTCCTAGCAATGTTGCGTATGTCTTCAATTAACTCTCTGTCCACCCCTTCCTCTTGTGAGGGAGGTCTGTATATCATGCCAATGCAAATAGATTTCTCTTTCCCTCTTTCTAGTTTAACCCACAAAGCTTCCTCTCTCCCTTTTAAGCTCTGTTATTTTTTACACATAGTGCCACTCCTCTTCCCCTTCTTCCTACCCTGTCCTTTCTGAATAAAGTATAACCTGGTATAGTTACATCGCAGTCATGGTTTTCTGTGAACCATGTTTCTGTAACTACCACTAAGTCCAAGTCGGCCACTCCCACCAAAGCTTCAACATCAGGGATCTTATTTCCCATGCTATGGGCATTTATACATACTGCTTTCTATATGTTGCCCCTTTTACTCATTTCCATAAAGATATTTAATGTATCACCTACCTGGGGGCTTTCTTCACCCATCCCCAATGAATCTAGTTTAAAGCGCTTTTCTGTAGATTAGCCAGTCTGCTACTGAAAACACGCCGACCTTTCTTGGACAGATGGACCCCCACCTCTGCTCTGCAACCCTTGGAACAACATCCCATTGTCTAGGAAACCAAAACGCTCTCAATGACACCATCCACGCAGCCATGCATTCATCTCCAGGATGCGAGCCTCTCTGCCTTGGCCTTTACCCTCAACAGGGAGGATTGAAGAGAACACCACCTGTGCACCTAACTGCTTCACCCTCTGTCCCAGAGCCATCAAGTCACTTTTGATACGCTCAGAGGGATACTTGGCAGTATCATTTGTTCCAACATGAATTAGCAACATTGGATAATAGTCAGTGGGATTGATGAATCTCGGCAAACTCTCCATAACATCTTGGATTTTGGCACCAGAGAGACAGCATACCTCTATGGACATCAAGTCTGGTCGGCAGATGGATGCCTCAGTACCCCTCAGAAGAGAGTCACCAATCACCACTACCCTTTGCTTCCTTGTGCTCACTGATTTTGCAACTTTTGGGTACTTGAGCTGTGGTTCTTCCCTTTACAGGGATGCTTTCACCTCCTCCACTTCCAGAGCTCCATAATGGTTCTTCAATTCAAGGGCTGGAGAAGTTGGAATGGTGATACTGCAGGCCCGGGTGACTTTTGTCCAATCTTCCTCATTCTGTAGGCACCCATCTTCTCCTCTGCTGGAGAGTTTGGTTGCTGCAAGAAGCATCTCATCAATGTACTTCTCACTGTCTTGAATGCTCTGCAGCGTCGCCACCTCCTCTCTGAGTTCTTCCACTTGTTTCTCGAGTGCTTCAGCATGCAGGTATCCTGCACATGGAACCGGTCCTTCAACTGGCATTGAGACCTCTGTCTGGACAGAGGCAGAAGCTGTAATGGGGGCAACAGCTTTAGTGATATGATTTTTCCCAGCCATTGTTCTGTTCGTGGAGCTTAGGTATATATTAAGTAAATCCAACATGAACCCAACCGGAATCACCAGTAAATCATAAACCTAAATATCCCGATAATAAATAACTCCCAGTGTTAGAAATAATTTTTGTCGGAGATAAATTCAACAAAGCGCTCTCTATAATAACAAGGCACCGCTGTGATGTTCTCCTTTTATTAATATATTTAAAATGTTACTTAGCTTCAGTAACGAGTAATGTCCATGATGCCATAAAAAAGTGAAGGACTATCAACGCAGCGCTCGTTTCGGGTACAAAATATATTAGAAACCCTGCTTCAGGACGTCCACTTGTAAATATTGGCAACGATGTATACAAGCGCTGCGTTGATAGTCCTTCACTTTTTTATGGCATCATGGACATTACTCGTTACTGAAGCTAAGTAACATTTTAAATATATTAATAAAAGGAGAACATCACAGCGGTGCCTTGTTATTATACAGAGCGCTTTGTTGAATTTATCTCCGACAAAAATTATTTCTAACACTGGGAGTTATTTATTATCGGGATATTTAGGTTTATGATTTAGGTATATATTAAAGCAAAAGAGAGAAATCTACCAAAGTACCAGCCAGTTTCCCAGCTGTCCTTTCAGAGAAAAAGCAGTTAAATCTCTTTAATTATATTCAAAATGTGCTGTTTCAAGTCCCTGTGTTTTGTTAGATGGGAGGTGCCCTATAAAGCAAGACTGCTCACTAGGGGTAGGTGGGAGTTGGGGTGTGTAGGGAGGGAACTAGTTTAGTTTAAAGTTTAGTTTATTTGGATTTGATATACCGCCCTATATGACATCAGGGCGGTTCACAATAAGCCAAACAATCGGAGAAAGGCACAAGGCCAGGAAAAGGAAAAGAACTACAATCTTGGACAGGAAAGGGGAAATTATAAAGCATATAGAGAGAATATATAAGCGAGGAACTTAGACAAACATTAATAAACCAGGTCAGGATTGAGAGGCCGGGAGGTTATAAGCTGTGGTGAAGAGATGAGTTTTGAACTGTGACTTAAAGGTGGGATAGTTAGTTTCAAGGCGGAGTGAGGTGGGCAAGGAATTCCACAGGCTGGACAATGGAAGAAAAAAGCTGAATGGTGGGTTGATTGAAAGTGTTCACGTGAGGGTGAGGGTGAGGGGAGGTGAAGGCGATTGACATGGATTGAACGGAGGGAAAGAGTGGGAGTGTGGAACTGTAGAAGGTCAGTGAGGTACTGAGGTGTTTGGGTGTAAATGACTCAGTGAACTAGAGTAAGAATTTTAAAGTGAATATGGAACTCGATAGGTAGCCAAAGTAAGTGATACAGAAGTGGTGTAACATGATCTCTATGAGAAGAACAAGTGATAATCCTGGCTGCAGTGTTCTATAATAATTGTAAACAACGCAACTGAGTGCGGGTAAGACCTGTGAGAATGGAATTACAATAATCAATACGAGATCTTGTGGACCACCCCCTTCTTCTCTCTAGTCTGCGGGATGCGGGTATTCATGGTGCTGTCTACCGGTGGTTTCATTCCTTTCTATTCTCTCGTTCGTTTGCAGTTACCTCCGGTCTCTCTACTTCAGACAACTTTCCTCTCACCTGTGGTGTTCCCCAGGGCTCTATCCTGGCTCCCTTACTATTTAATCTTTTTCTAGCCCCTCTTTCACTCCTTGTACAACAGTTGGGTATTTCAGGTTATTATTATGCGGATGATATTCTTCTTTTATTTCACACTTCCTCATCACACCCTAACATCACTCCATTGGATATCTGTTTAGCCTCCGTTTCCTCTTGGCTTTCTGCAAACTGCTTAGTTTTAAATATCTCCAAAACGGCTGCTGTCTGGTTCACTCACGGTTCCCCCACTCCACCTCTTGCACCCTCTCTCTCTGGTGTCTCTATTCTCACAGTACCTAAACTTAGATATCTAGGTGTTATTCTGGATAGTGCCCTCACGCTTCATGATCATATATCTTCTATTTCCCAGCGATCTTTTCATTGTCTTCGGCAAATTCGCGCCATCCGACCTTTTCTATCCCCTCAGGTACTCACTACCCTCCTTCTTTCATTAGTCATAACGCGACTGGACTTCTGCAATTCTATCTATGCCGGTATCCCTAAATATCAGTTGCATTGCCTACAGTTAATACAAAATACGGCTGCCCGGATGCTTTTCCATGCCTCTCCACGCGATCATGTCACTCCCCTCCTACAGCACCTCCACTGGCTGCCATTACAATTCCGGATCCCTTACAAGGTCCTTACCCTGGTACATCGAGCCATTTACCTCCACAGACCTCAATACCTTTCCGATTTGCTTTCTTTCCATGTCCCCACTCGAAGCCTCCGGTCCATTCATATCAATCGTCTCCACCTTCCAGCCCCCTCCCGTGCACATTATTCATATTCTCTTATATACCGCGCTATTTTGAATCAGTGCGGTTTACATTGAACAAACTGAACTTTCATTGAACAGGGCATTATAACTTGGAAATAACTATTTACAGGGAACATGGGCTATGGAGGGTTAAGTGGCTTGCCCAAGACCACAAGGAGCACCTGTGGGACTAGAAACCCCAGTCCTTCCGGCCCAAGGTTGCTGTCCTCTAGTGGGATTTGAACCCCCGACCTTCCGGCCTGAAGTACCTTGCCCCAACCACTAGGCCACTCCTCCACTCCAATCCACTCCACATCTCCAATCCACCCGTAAATCAGCATTTTTCTACCTCGGTCCTTCTCTCTGGAACTCACTGCCCACTGCTCTCAGACTGGAAGAATCATACCCCAAGTTTCGGTCCCTTCTCAAAACCCATTTATTCTCCTGTGCCTTTCCTGGATCTAACTACCCTCCCTGACTTTCACCCTCCTCTTTCTTCTGTCCTCTGTCCCTCTTCTTTCTCTCTTAAGTAATTGTAACTTTCTATTTCTGACTTTGATGTTTTATTAATATTGTAAACCGCCCCGATGTAACGGGGGGCGGTATATCAAATGTTTTTATAAACAATAAACAATGTATGGTAGCTAAGGTAAGGGTAGTCAGGACAGAAGAAGAATGAAAGAGACAAATAAAACGAATTTGGCGTAAGAAAAAGTAAGAGGTTTTTGTGAGGTGAGAACTATGGTCCTTAAAGGAAAGATTAGAGTCAAGCAGAACACCAAGATATCGGAAAGAAGAAATCAGAGGAATTGTGGAACCGTCAATGGAGGGTGTAAGTGAAGGGCATGGGCTTCCAAAAGTGAACCAAGTACATGACGTTTTAGACAGGTTAAGATGAAGGCAATTAGAAAAGATCCAGTTTGATACAAGAGTGAGACAGGAATTCAGAGGAGTGAGATCAGGGTGAAGAGGACTGGTGTGATGTAGGATGATGATATCGTCAGCGTAAAAGAAGGTAGAAAGACCGGTTTACTGAATGCAGAGGGCAAGGGGTGCAAGGAAAAGATTAAACAAAAGAGGTGCGAGGGCTGATCCTTGTGGGACACCACAGGAAAGGGAGATGGGAGCAGAAGAGTAGTGTGGACCAGAGGGTGAGACCACAGAGAAAGAGCGGGAAGATAAGAAAGAATAAAACCAACGATAAACTGTTCCCCTAAGCCCAGCATCCCAAAGACGTGAGAGGAGAAGAGAATGATCAACTAAGTCAAAAGCGGCTGAAAGATCTAGTGAGACCACCACCGAAATGTCACCTTTGTCGTGCGAGGAATGGAGATCATTAAGAAGTGCTACTAAAATTGTGTCCGTGCTGTGGCTCTGATGAAAACCTGACTGTTGAGGATGTAAAAAGTTTATGGAGTGTAACACCGCTCTTTCTCTGTGGTCTCACCCTCCGGTCCACACTACTCTTCTGCTCCCATCTCCCTTCCCTGTGGTGTCCCACAAAGATCAGTCCTCGCACCTCTTTTGTTTAATCTTTTCCTTGCACCCCTTGCCCTCTGCATTCAGTAAACCGGTCTTTCTACCTTCTTTTACGCTGACGACATCATCATCCTACATCACAACAGTCCTCTTCACCCTGATCTCACTCCTCTGAATTCCTGTCTCACTCTTGTATCAAACTGGATCTCTTCTAATTGCCTTCATCTTAACCTGTCTAAACCTGGGAATGATGGGAGAAGACACATCTTTCTAGAAGTTTAGCGAGGAAAGGTAGGTTGGAAACGGGGCGATAATTTGCTGGGATGAGTGGATCTAGAGTGGATTTTTTCAAAATGGGGTGGACCAATGCATGTTTCCAGAGGGAAGGGAAGGATCCAGAAGAGAGGGAAGTATTGATTATGGCAAGAATGTAGGGTAAGAGAGCAAGAGAAGGTTTAGTAAACCAAGTAGAGGGCATGGGGGTCGGGAGGCAGGTGGTCGTGCGCACTGAGGAAATAAGAGTTAAGAGTTCTGGAGAGGTAATAGCATAGAAAGACGACCAACAGTGAGAGAAGGAAGAGGGATGGGGGAGAAAGGAGGAGGTGGGGGAGGAGGGGAGGACAGCGGGGGAAGACAAGAGGGAAGAGCAGCGCGCAGGTCTGAGATCTTGGTTCCAAAGAACAAAGCAAGACTGGAGAGAGAAGGTAGAGACTGGGATGGATCTGAGGAGTGATCAATGTTAAGTGAGGTAAGGGTTCAAAGCACAGAAAAAAGCTGGGCAAGGGGTGCAAAACCCACAAATATTTACCTTTGTTTGAACTGTATAGCCCCTGTTAGGAATGCCTCAACAGTGCAGGGCTCTGAAGCATTTTATGCAGGCCTCAGCTGCTCTCAGTTCTTTTACAGGCTAATCAGCCCCACTAATTCCTGATTAGGTGTCAGCAGCTCCCAAAAGCTGAGAAAGTTACCAAAGCAGAGTTTTAAACCTACCCCACTAAAGAAAATATTTCTACTAATGTAGCAGCAAAGCGCAGACAAACCAATGATACCAGGAGTCTGTTCAGAAGGTCCAAATCATTTATTTGTGCACAAGTCTCAAGCAAGTCAATTTCAAAATGGCTGAGCAAAGTTTTCAAGCATTACAACAACCTTTATAGACTTTTGTTCCATTCTAGGTATAGAAAAACATTTCATTGGTCCCGGTAACCTCCCGTACCTCTCCTATTGGTCCCGGTACTGATAAGTTTATCCAATTATGTCCCTTCTGTGGGCATGACACCTGCCTGCCCCCCTTCTAGTCCCAATTACAATGGTCAGTTCATCAACTTGTTACTTTCACACTCTCAAGGTTATAGAACCAATTTGTGCATACAGAAGAGCAAGGTTCTGTAACTCATCTGTCAGCACTCCTCATTATTTCTTTGCAGATGTACTTTTTCTTATCAGTAACTTTTGAACATGTCTTTTCTGTATTTTTCCATTTCTCAGTTCTGCAGTTCTGCTTACCTAAGCTAATTCAATACTTCTATTGAGTTCTATCTTACAATAGCAGCATATTGGGGGATGTGCAATCCTATATGCCTCTCCACAGGCCTCATTTACAGGTCAAGCTAGCCATGCTGGCCTGCCTATGTCAGACACCGTGGGTCACTGGCCTGCACCTGCCACATTCCCCCCTTTGATTAATCTCACCCTATTACTCAATAAGGTGTGAGAATTAAATCACCTTTTTAGAAGAATCACATCATGATTGAAGGATTTCTACTAGGGCTAGCTTTATATAAAGCCATTATTTTAGTTGCGGTCTTCCGCTCTACTGTACTATCAATAGCACTATGAATGGAACGCATACAACATGGGATTAAACATGGTAATAAGAAGATAACAGCAACAAGGATTAGTACTAAAACAATGAAAGTCTTAAATCCTCCCAGCCAAGAGAAAAGGTTAGCAAACCAGTTAGGAAATTTCAATGCGTGCCAAGTCTGTACTGGCACATAAGCATGTCTTTGCATATCTTTAGCAATTTCTTCAACTACTTGACCTTTATCATCTATTTTCAAACAGCAATTAGTTAAATTCAGCTTACCACATACTCCTCCTTCAGCTGCTAGCAAATAATCAAGTGCTAAGCGATTCTGGTATATAGCAGTGCGCATCTGAGTACTTTGTCTAGCTAAGAGCGTAAGAGCATGACTAGTTTCATTGGTTATTATTTCAACTACTGCTTGTAAGCGAATAATACGATTGATCATATAGATTGGAGTACGATAACCATACATTCCATCATCATTCCAAGTGGCAGGTCCATAATACTCAATAATTCTTTCTGGTGGCCAATCATCACCCTGCCACTTTTCCCATTTGCCTATCTGTAAGGCTTCTCTTTTCTGTCTTGATGCTCGTTTGTGTCTGTGGGTAGTGTATACAGGGTATCCTAATTGTTCTCCATGTTCAGTGTTTAACAGGAAGAAAGAAGGTCTGATGGTTCCTAAGACACATGCTCCTCCCCAGTGTGGTGGAAGTTGGGCATATGCTCGGTTTCCACAGATCCAATATAGGCCAGGTGGGGCTTGCCAGGCTTGGACTTTGGCAAGGTTAGTCCATAGGCCTGCAAGTTCAGGAAATCTAGCTAATAGGTTAGGAGGTTCAGGATGTCTAATTCCTGACCACCAGGCTGTCTTTTTGGTCGTGGCATTATAGTACTTCTGGCTAAGACAGACCAGCTGTCCTACCTTTTGGGTGAACTGGGGTCCAGTTCTGGCATAGCAAAGACGTCCAACGATTGAGTGCGCTAACACCCATTCACTGGTAGTCTTGTGTAATTCAGTCTGATTGTAAATCATGGAATAATTCAATTCTTGGGCTTCCCAGGGCCATTGATCTCCCATTTGGGTTCCGCCACAGAAATAACAATCTGTGATCTTAAGACTAGATACTACTGCTCCGGCTAATTCTAGAAATAAATTCTGTGAAGGGTGAGGGATCTCAAACTTATTTACATGCATAGCTTCATAAAAGGTATTATGAATATGATATTTAGATGACTTATGGGCTTGAGTATTCAATCTGATATACACAATGGTCCCTGGATCTATTGCTCCTCCAGCAATGCGTAAACCAAACTTGTATCCTTGTTTCCATGCATGGGGATTATGTACACGCAAGTGTAAGGGGTTGCAAGCATCTTTCTGACATTTATCATTTGTGGTTGGCTTGGTTAGAGTAGCCATCCGCTTATCTATTTTCTCATCAGTTATACCAGTGTTCCAGGTAGCATAAAAAACACATCCCCAATACGGGCAATAGTAATCTGCCGCTGTAGCAGTACTATAGCCTGATCCCGTTTTACCTGTACACTTCCACCAATTTGTGGCACCTTCTGGACACATATACTTATGGTCATTTCGATACGCCTTCTCCCATGTACCACAGGTGGACTGACTATCTCTATTAATGGCATTACATGCATCAAAATTCAAAACAGCAGGTTTAGTAATGTCCTTAAGTGGTGGTGTAGCAGCTAATATAGGTCCATCTGCATCCTTCCATCTTATTTCCAACGTGTAATAGGATGGATTCTGATGCGGATTATAGCATGCTTTGATTTTGCCATGAGTGCAAACATTTAGTTCAGTGGTGTTATAGATACACCGAGTTATTGTTCCCTTGCAGGTATAGTAAGAATGGTAAAGCAAAGTCTGAGTTACTTTCAGTCCAGTTCTAGTAGAAGTAATGCAAGCAGTGCATGGAGGTAAAGCATAAGTCAGTTCAAAACCTCCAAAGAAGGCAACCAAGGCAAAGCAAAAACAAAGATACATGTTGATGTTGATTGGAGTTCTTCTGAATCCTCAGCTTGCTGATCTTGATCACGACGGTCTTTTATTCTTCGTCCCGTTTGCTAATGAAGCAATTGAACGGGTGCTGAGTGTTGATTGAAGATCCTCAAGATGTCCAGTACACATTAACCAACTTAGCAATTCAGTTGGCTTGTGAAGTCTGGCTCAGTCAATGTAGTCTCAAAGTAGTGTGTCAAATCACACACGAGTTGGGTTCATTGAAACAAAACTGTTGCTGCATGGAAAACAGCAATCCTCTTCGAAAGACTTGGCTACTGCAAAGCACTTGTGATGAAGTGTCTATGCTGCTGGTTGCCGTCTCAGAGTAACTCGCAAGGGTACATCAGGGTGCTGCTCTGCTGTCCACTGCTCTGGTTCAGGATCGGCGGCGGGCTTGACTCTGCTGTGGTGGATCCAGGCGTCGATCTCGGCTACCTTTACTGCAGTTGGGGTAGACAGGATGACGGTGTACGGTCCCTTCCAATGGGGTTCCAACGGTATCTTCTTCCAATCTTTGATCCACACCGAAGTTCCAGGCTGGTAGGGATGCAAGGGTTCCGTCAAGTTGATAGGCAACTGGTCTTGGATCCACGTATGGAGAGTCTGCAGAACAAAACTAAGAGCTAGGAGTTCTTGTCTGGTTACTTCTGAACCAATCTGGGCTAAACTTCCTTTGACTCCCTGCACTATTGGTGGGGGTTTACCATACAAAACTTCAAAAGGGGAAAATCCTGTTGACTTTACAGGGGCTGAGCGTATTCTGAGTAAAGCTATGGGGAGCACTTGGGGCCATTTCAAGTGTGTCTCCTGACAAAGCTTAGACATTTGGGCTTTCAAGGTACGATTCATTCGCTCAACTTTCCCTGAACTCTGGGGTCTATATGCAGTGTGGAGCTTCCACTGTATCTGCAAAGCTTTTGCTAACTGCTGAGTAACTTGGGAGACAAATGAGGGTCCATTGTCTGACCCTATTACTGCTGGGATTCCAAATCTGGGGACAATCTCTCTCATTAAGACTTTGGTAACTTCTCGGGCTTTCTCAGTTCTGGTTGGGAATGCTTCTACCCACCCAGAGAAAGTACAAACTAATACTAGTAGATAATGGTATCCATTGGCTTTTGGCATTTCGGTAAAATCAACTTGGAGGTTGTGCATGGGGGTGACACCTCCTGTCTGAACTCGGGGTGCTGTAATAAGGCCTTGCTTGGCATTATTTTTGGCACAAGTTACACATTGACGTGCTACTGAGGCTGATATGGTTGTCATCAGAGGAATGTAGAAATGTGGTCTGAGTGCTTTTTCCATAGCACTCTTCCCATAGTGGGTGGCTTCGTGGAAAGCTTTGACAAAAGATGGTCCTAACAGTTCAGGAATTACTATTCGTCCTGGAGGTTGACTGCCCTCTTCTGGTGGCAGCTCAATCCATCCGTCTTTCAATACTCCATTTTCTTTGTCACAATAGTAATCCAATTCTTTGGTGGTATATCGTGGGGTCCATAGATTCAAGGGTACTGGAAACAATGCTGCTTGCATTGGCATAGCTTGTGGGGCAATTTGTCCTGTCATAGCTGCTTGTCGTGCTGAGGCATCTGCGAATCTATTTCCTCGAGCAACTTCTCCTTTTCCTGCTTGATGTCCTCTGCAATGCATGACAGCTACACGTGTTGGGGCCCAGACTGCATCAAGTAACATCAATATCTCGGGACCATACTTGACTGATTTTCCTCCGGATGTGATGAGTCCTCTTTCTTTATAGAGAGCTCCATGGGCATGCAAGGTGGTGAAGGCATATTTGGAATCTGTATATACATTTAGCACAAGTTTTTTCTCCTAACAACAATGCTCTGGTGAGTGCTATCAATTCGGCTTTTTGGGCTGATGTGCCTGAGGCTAGGGCTGATGATTCAACTACTTCGTGCTGAGTGACGACTGCATATCCGGCACAGCGTCGTCCGTCAAGGATGAGACTGCTCCCATCAACATAATAGATCTGGTCGGGATTGTCTATGGGCACATCTGTTAAGTCAGGTCGACTAGAGAACACAGTTTCCATGACTTCGATACAGTCATGTTCTGGGAGTTCTTCACTGATGGGTATCAAGGTGGCTGGATTCAGGGCATGGCTCACTTCGAGTTGTATTTGTGGGTTTTCACATAACATGCTCTGGTACTTCAACATTCGGGAATTGGTGAGCCAATAATTCGCTTTCTGTTCCATAAGGGCAAGGACTGCATGTGGCACAGTGACTCGTATGTTCTGTCCTAGAGTGAGTTTGTCTGCCTCACTCACTAATAGCGCTGTAGCTGCAACTGCTCTCAAGCAAGGTGGCCATCCTTTGGCCACAGGGTCCAATTGTTTCGATAGGTAGGCTACAGGTCGCTCCCAATTTCCTAATTTTTGAGTCAACATGCCTAGGGCATTTCCCTGTGTTTCGTGTACAAACAAGTGGAAAGGTTTGTGGACATCTGGTAGTCCAAGTGCTGGTGATGACATCAATTCTTCTTTTAACTTCTGGAAGGCTGTGTCCTGCTCAAGTCCCCACTCCAGTGGTGACTTTTCTTCTCCTTTTGTGGCTTCATACAGTGGTTTGGCAATTTGGGCAAAGTTGGGTATCCAGATTCGGCAATATCCTGCCGCTCCCAGAAAGGCTCTGACCTGCTTTCTGGTTGTTGGAGTTGGAATTCTGCATACTGCTTCTTTTCTTTCTCTGCCTAATCTTCTGCTTCCTTGGGTAATACGAAATCCCAAGTATTTCACTTCTTTTTGGCATAGCTGTGCTTTGGCTCTGGAAACTTTGTATCCAGCTTCATCTAGTAACTGCAAGAGATCTTTGGTGGCTAGTATACATTCACTTTCTGATACGGCAGCTATCAACAGATCATCCACGTATTGGAGAAGCACTCTCTTTCCCGGGGCTACTGGATAGCTTGAAAGGTCTTGATTTAGTGCAGCACTAAAGATGGTAGGTGAATTCTTGAATCCTTGGGGTAATCTTGTCCAGGTAAGTTGGCCCCCTCTTCCAGAGATGGGGTCCTGCCATTCAAATGCAAACAATATTTGGCTTACAGGGGCTAATCTTATGCAAAAGAATGCATCTTTCAAATCCAGTACAGTGAAATGGGTAGCTTCAGCAGGTATCAGTCCTAGAAGAGTGTAAGGATTGGGCACAACTGGATGTATGGTTTCAGCTGCATCATTTACTCTTCTCAAATCTTGCACTGGGCGATAATCATCTGTCCCAGGTTTCTTTACTGGCAAAAGTGGAGTGTTCCATGGGGATTGACATACTTTTAGTAGGCCATATTCGAGCAATCTTTGTAGGTGGCGATGGATGCCTTCAATTGCGGCTCTTGGGAGAGGGTACTGTTTGACGTGCACTGGTGTAGCACTAGGCTTGAGGGTTACAATCACTGGAGCTATATGCTTGGCTAGGCCTGGGGGACTGCCTTCTGCCCATACTCCAGGTGGTGCATCAATACTTTTCAAAGTTTGTTCAAAATAGGTGTCTTGGACAGAATCATCAATGTAATACCTCCATTCTTCTTCTCGGGGAACTGTCAGCAGCATTACTCCTGCTGGCTTGGCTTGGGAATTTACTTTCATTTGCATTTCTCCTTTCTCAGAGAAAGATATTTGTGCTTGAAGTTTGGCTAGCATATCTCGTCCCAGTAGTGGTACTGGACATTCGGGCATGTAAAGGAATTGATGAGTTACTTGTTGTCCTCCTAGACTGCATATTCGGTTTTGAAGAAAAGACTTTGTGGCTTTGGCACCAGTTGCTCCTATAATGGTGACTGCTTTTGTAGTGAATGGGGCTATCTTTTTGTCTATTACTGAATGCTCTGCTCCAGTATCAACCATAAAGTTCATAATTTGGTCTCCTATTTGTATTCCGACCATAGGCTCCTGGAGACCTAAAGCAAACTTGGAGCCCGGTCTGTCCTAATCCACGTCATCCTCATCATGGGCTGGTGTGGCCAATGCTTGAATGGCTCCTCCTCTCTCTCGCTGGTATTGTTCTCGATTGGCTCCTCCTCGGCCTCGGGGACGGCCTCGTCTTTCTTCTCGCCACTGATGATCGTTGTCGTCATCTTGCTGGGCGTCTTCGAGTTGCGGGCACGTATCTCTCCAATGTCCTTCCTCTCTGCAATAGGCGCATTGGTTCACGCCTAGTCTCTGGGTCCGGCCTCCGCCTTGACCCCGCCCTCTTCCTCTGCTCCTTCGACTAGGGACACCTCCCCTTTTCTTTTCAACTATGGCCGCAGCCAAAAAATCAGCTTTCTTCTTCATCTTTCTATCACATTCTCTCTGTCTTTCAGTATCACGATTCACATACACTTTATGAGCGACTTCCAATAACTGTGTTGCATTCATGCCCGCAAACCCTTCTAATTTCTGTAATTTACGTCTAATGTCTGGTTGAGACTGGTTTACAAAAGCAGAATTCACCATACATAAACTTCCTGGTGCCTCGGGATCATAGGGAGTATACATTCTGTATGCTTCAGTTAATCTTTCATAAAATCTGCTGGGCTCTCATCTATCCCTTGGATAACTCCTGCAACTTTGGAAAGGTTCATAGCTTTTTGGCCCCCCCTTTTCAGGCCTTGTAAAAAGCCTTGGCGAAAACGGGCTAGGGCTGTGGATCCTTCATCTGTATTTGGATCCCATTGGGGGTCTTCATTCGGGAATTCTCTCTGAGCTGCTTCCCTACGGTCTATTATATTCTGCCCCTGTGCCGGAGCTACAGGGTTTTCTGCCATCCATTCAATAGCTGCTTTTCTAATTCTCGCTCGTTCTTCTGTAGTGAATAGGGTGGTCAGGAGCTGACGGCAATCTGGCCAAGTGGGTTGGTGAGTTTCCATAATACTAGTTACTAATTCTGTCAGCTCCTGGGGCTTACTAGTATAGGAGGCATAATGCGACCTCCAATTTAATAAATCAGTTGTAGAGAAAGGGATATACACATAAGTTAGGGGTCCCGCTACCACTTCATCATTATCATTCTTTACGGGCACTCCCGGGACTTGCCGTAAGGGAAACAGTTTGGCTGTCACAGGCGTCTTTTGGGATCTAAGGGTTATTGTCGTTGCCTTTGCAGGAGTCACTTTCTTTTTCTCAACGGGTTTTGCTTTGGGTTTCTCTCTCACTGGCGCGCTAGTGCTAGCGCTGGCTTTCTCGATTATTTGTACACTGTCCTCCTCTTCTGGGGAATCCTCTCTTTCTCCTTCGTCTATCTCCACTTCTGACTCGCCTTTTATATTCTCCTCTTCTTTTTCCACTAATTCTTCCTCTTTCTCTCTCCTCCAGGAGGGGGATCAGGGGTTGGGTCCCGCCTCGGCTCTGGCCGTCTCTGGGGTTCTGGGGCAGGACGCCGGGCTACTCTTACTGGACCTGGGGTTCGGGGCTGCCTGAGGACTATTTCTGGGGAATCAGGATCTACCAAGATGGGCTTCTTCTTGGCTTTCTTATCCTGCTCTTTCATTCTAGGCTGTTCCGTTTTCTGTCTAGAATCTGTTTTAGCTAACATTATCCTGCACTGTTCCTCATAACAGCGCTGCGCCCAGGAGGGCGGATCTTCACAAATACTTAACCAGGAATCTATATAGGGGTACTGATCGGGGTGCGCTACCCGCACTCTACGGTGTATTGACTGAATAATCTCTACAGTGAACGTTCCCTCTCGGGGCCAGATGGGGTCTAGATCGGGCCACTCCCTAGTACACAAAATCTGCAAACGGGCTGCTGTCATTTTAATACCATAATCTCCTGAATATCCCTCTTTAAAATGTGCGATCATACATTCTAATGGAGTGTTCCTAGTAGACTCCGCCCCTCCCATTTCGATGTGTGCGCGCAACAACAGACAGAAGGGAAAAGGAGGGCGGACCGTGGGTAAGGGGTCCTCACGGCCCTGGAAACGTATAGGGAATACAAATAACAAGACAAGACGACAATCGCTTCCCCCTTTTCGCGACCTGAACGCGGTCGCCCGGTCAGGAAATGCGCTAATCAGGGGTCCGCCTTCACTTGGTCCGTGCTGCCAGACCTCTCATTCACACTTCGTTCACACAATCATGCTAGCAACGTATCCCAGAATGCATTCGTTTCTATCTGTTCTGACTAGTCTTTTTCCCAATTACAAAAAGGATGAGGGTTTCCCCCAGCGAATTCCCATGCCAGGTTACTCGGCTCTTCCTTGAGAGTTGATCATGCTCTCTTACCAATTCCCAATATCTCGAGATTACAAATTCCAAATTCCAATGGCAGTACTGCTCTTTCTATTTCTGTCTAGACCCAAAATCAAAACTATACTCACCGGATCCGGTCCTCAAACTTCCCAAGCAGGCGCATGAGTTGGACCTCGGACTCCCCTCACTCGGGTTCGAGGCGTTGACTCCAGCCGGGCTCGTCACCCGCCGAGGTCCGACCAGCTCCCTCCGATACAAGGGACCGGTGGCGCCAGGGAGCAGCCCTCGTCGGAAGGGCGCGATCCCGGCAGGACCAAGCCTATAGAGGCGGAAAGTCGTGGTATATTGCCCTATATACACTTTAATTCCACAACTTCCCGGCCAACGCACCAAGGAATATGTAGCAGCAAAGCGCAGACAAACCAATGATACCAGGAGTCTGTTCAGAAGGTCCAAATCATTTATTTGTGCACAAGTCTCAAGCAAGTCAATTTCAAAATGGCTGAGCAAAGTTTTCAAGCATTACAACAACTTTTATAGACTTTTGTTCCATTCTAGGTATAGAAAAACATTTCATTGGTCCCGGTAACCTCCTGTACCTCCCGTACCTCTCCTATTGGTCCCGGTACTGATAAGTTTATCCAATTATGTCCCTTCTGTGGGCATGACACCTGCCTGCCCCCCTTCTAGTCCCAATTACAATGGTCAGTTCATCAACTTGTTACTTTCACACTCTCAAGGTTATAGAACCAATTTGTGCATACAGAAGAGCAAGGTTCTGTAACTCATCTGTCAGCACTCCTCATTATTTCTTTGCAGATGTACTTTTTCTTATCAGTAACTTTTAAACATGTCTTTTCTGTATTTTTCCATTTCTCAGTTCTGCAGTTCTGCTTACCTAAGCTAATTCAATACTTCTATTGAGTTCTATCTTACAATAGCAGCATATTGGGGGATGTGCAATCCTATATGCCTCTCCACAGGCCTCATTTACAGGTCAAGCTAGCCATGCTGGCCTGCCTATGTCAGACACCGTGGGTCACTGGCCTGCACCTGCCACACTAAAGCACCAAAAAGAATGTAACTTTGTTTTAAAAATGTACCAAAACCCTTTTAAGAGCTCCCAGTCAGAGAGCTAACAATTTAACCCCCCCCCCAATAAATTCTTACCTGTGTTTGAACTGTATAGCCCCTGTTAGGAATGCCTCAACAGTGCAGGGCTCTGAAGTCTTTTATGCAGGCCTCAGCTGCTCTCAGTTGTTTTACAGGCTAATCAGGCCCACTAACTCCTGATTAGGTGTCAGCAGCTCCCAAGAGCTGAGAAAGTTACCAAAGCAGAGTTTTAAACCTACCCCACTAAAGAAAATATTTCTAATAAAGCACCAAAAAGAATGTAACTTTGTTTTAAATGTCCTTAGGACCTCTGTTCCTGAGATAAAAACTCACTGGATACTTAAGGAACAGTCCATGGGACTCTCTAACTTCCAGGGAGGACTCCAGGGGCATCTGTTCTCCTAGGACAAGCAGGATGAGTCAGCCACACTTGGTGACGTCATCCGACGGCGCCGAGACGGAAGTACTCTCCATAGCTCAGAAGGGCTTTTCGCCCTTCTGAGCATGGGCCAACTGGCCCCACCCCCTTGCCCGCCCCTAGCTAGCCAGTTTTCAGTTCTTCCGCCTTGCCAGCAAGACGGATTTTTCTACTCTCCACCGAAATCTTACCTCTTCTTAAAGCACTTATGAAAATTTTCTTCTTGCAGCGTATGTATGATCAGTTTAAACTTGCATTCATGCTTTGTCCAAGCTTTTGTTTCAGATTGCTCCTGTCTGTCCAAAGGGCTGCGCTTGAGTTCCTATACCAGCCAGGTGCTCTCAGCAGGCGGCAGAATAGCCTCATACACAAAGACCGGAGTTCAAGTCACTTACTCACGTACTTTCGTGGGACATCTCCGACACCACCGCCAGCTCTGCCGCCACTCAGGGTGTGCCTAAGGGCCTCCACCCCCAGCCGCAGGCTTAAGCCACCAACTCTGCCGCCACTCAGGGTGTGCCTAAGGGCCTCCACCCCCAGCAGCGGGCTTTAAACGTCCAACGCGACTCCCAAGACGCATCCCAGGACTCCGCTCTGGATGTGAAGCCCTCACGGCAGCCCAGGACGTGCCTAGGAAGGCCTCCGTCCCCGGCCTCTGCTTCTCTGATGCCGCTCCGGAGGTGAAAGCACAGTCAACACAACCCCCAGGAAGCATCCTAGGATTCCGCTCCGGGTGTAAAAGCCTTCGCGGCAGCCAGGGCCTCCATCCCCGGACTGTGCTCCCCTGACGCCCTGGACCTTCCTCGCAAGTGTGTGGACCATGGGGGCGGCCATCTTGCTGCGACTGTGTGCTGCTCTGCAAGCCGCACCCCCTCTGCCGGATTGGACGGCATTACAAGCTCAGATTGGACGGCATCGCAAGCTCTCTAGCAACCGGCACAGTGCCTTGGCTGGTGCCACGTCATTCCGCCCCGCAGCTCCATTGGCGAGCGTCACATCAAGCCGGCCCACTCAGCACAGCACCATGGGCTAGCGCCGTGGGCTGGCGCCATGTCCGCCTGCCCCCATGACTCCATGGGCTGAAATCACATCACCTGAGCCTCGAGGCCATTGGCTGCATCAACGGCGCCACGGCAACCAGCATATGCAACGCTCTGTCCTTGAATCAGCGATGGTGCAGCAGGAGTATCAATGTTGCCTCGATCAGCTGCAGGATCTCTCTGGTGGTGCTTCCCCCCTCCAAGATCTGGAACTACCGGCAACCATCTGGGACTAACGGCAACCACCTGCCACCTGTCGGGGTCAAGTGTAAGGGGAATCCATCTTGCACGCGCCTCGGGGTCGAGTCGCGCCACAAGGACCCCCAATGCAGTGGTGTGCCCTGAGGCTCTGGGATCCGCTCACCGCTGACCTCACTCTTCAAACTTCAGTTGCGCTCAACGCTGAGAGGGACTCCACTCCCGGCACCTCCATCGCGTGTGATCATATCGGTAAGCCCTGTTCCTCTTCACTGCGATGATATGGCTACCAGCTACAGCTACACTAAGCTGTTAGAATGGCCAGCCAGTTTTCCTCTGCATCAAGGCCTACAGCTACACTACGCTGTTAGAGTGGCCAGCCACCTCCCTAAGCGTCAAGGCCTGCATCTTGCAGAGCACAGAAATTCCAGACTCTGAGGAGGAGGAATCGTCTGCTGAAGAGGATTCCCTCCAATCTTGGCAGGGAGATCTGAACCCTGCTGGCCCGCTCAAGTAAGCCACCTCAGCAGAGTCCACAGGGCCGATCTGGACATGCAGCCATCGCAGTGATGGCGACAGTGCTGTGTGCTCCTCCTCCATGTCAGCGATAGCATCACGACCCCGGTACCAGCTCGGCAGCTGCCCTCCCCTCAACATCACAGAGCAGAACATGGCCAGGAATCGTCCAGATTCTGACGAGGAAGGGAAATGTTCCATATGGCACTGGCCTTTTGCCCTTAAATCACTCCAGACCAGCATACTACTGACTGACTGCCTGTCTGCGGAACCCCAACGGCAGCTAGAAAAGATGGCATCATTGCAAGGCTGAATAGCTACTCCGCAACACTCCTATGAGGCCTCTCGCATGCTGCACTGCCGGACTTGCCTAATGCTTAGAGCTCTACCTTGCTAACCAAGAGACCAAGGTTTGATTCCTGCTAGCAACCTGTGGCATCGACACAACAGCCTTAGACCGCAAGCAGAGTAAGTCAGGACTAAAGCGGGCAGCTCCAGCCATCAGACCCCCAGCAGTCCTCAAAGGGAGGCTCGAGGAGCCCAGGGCCAGATCAAGAATGGCCAGGATCAGATCCAGAATGGCCAGCTTGGCCACGTCTTCTTACAACATCTGCTTCTGTCTTAAAAACGCACAAAGCGGAATCACAGCTCAAACCCTGAAGACCTGCATGCAGTGTCCACGAAGGGCTGCGGCATCACTGGAGTTAACCTGCATATTCACAATACCAGGGGTCGAACCCCACCTGAGCTCCTTCAGACTCAACCCCCTTTTTTGGGACGGGCAACACCTTAATTAACCATGGAAGCCTCCGGTGGTGCAGAGTCCGTGATCCTGCAACCCAACCAGTGTGACCTTGGGCCACGGAGAACAAGGATTCTAGACGGTGCACAGGGATTAAGAGACTCCCTCCACATTGCACTTCCACTTCTCTACTTCCCTGCCGGACCCCAGGGACTGGGCAGGGCAGCGGTAGAAGTAGAAATAAAAGGTTCCAGCCCCGCTTAGTATCGGGCTAAATCCAGATAACTACTATCCCGACTCTAAAGGGAACAATGAGTACCGGTTCAGCCATGGGCGAACCTCAAAGGTCAAGTTTGCTGTCAGCCAGCAATAAACTAGGGCAGTCAGTGCCTCGAAACCACCAACTTCAAGGCAATATGGCTCTCATATATATTTAGGTCACCAAACATAGGTCGTTCAGAAGACCAATATATATATGGGCAACAAGCGGACTTGACAACTACATACAAATGTCACAATGTAGTGGTTGAACCTTAAAAAAAAAAAAAAAAAATTTGCTTGGTCTTAGATAAATTACTGCGAGGGCATATGAGGGTACCTCCCCAGAGTGCCCTATGCTTGCCGACTGGCTTAATAGCCTAACTCATCCGTCCCTCTCCGACAGTGTCTGACTGGGGTGGGCTACCGCCAGGACCTGACTGAGAGTGGGATAACACCACCGGCCGGCGGTGACTCACTGATAATGGAATCACTGATAATGGATTCGCCCACCTTCCACCCTTCTTACACAGGTTGGCACTTATGGCATTCTCCCTGTCTCTCTAGTGGCGACGCCCTAGGTCGGCACCTGCCGCAGAAGTGAACGCAAAGCATCCCTGTTGTCCTGCATTGCCTATACCAATATCACTCTGGACAGAGCCTTACCATTCTTTATGGTGCCGTAGCCTAGTGGTTAAAACCAGTGCCTAGGGCCGTAAAGATCAAAGGTTCAATCCTGCTCAAGTACAAGCCGCTGGCACTCCTTATGGGGAGCAAGTCTCTTCACAACATGCGCTAATGCCCATAAGAGATCAAGGGTCAGTGCCATAAAAAGATCAAAAGTTCAATTCCGCTAGCGCTCCTTAGGGTTGGGAAAGTCTTTCAACTCGCCCTATCACCAGCACTCGCACTAGGAAGCCATCACTGCCTTCCTCCCTATGACAAATGATCCTGATACTGATAACAAGGACCATCAACAGAAGGCCCAACTTTTGACATAATAATGCTTCAGCCCCAGTACCCAGGGCAGCAACTGGATGTGTTTGACCGTCACGCTGCACCAACTGGACCCCTTCCATGAACCCTTCGGTTCCTCATCCCTCGACCAGATGTCTTCTCCTGTCAGGTTGCGCCAACTGGAATTGGATGTCTTCTCCTGTCGGTTGGCACCAACTGGTTCCCTTCTATGAACCTCTCAGTCACCTCTACTATAGATCGCATTCTAAACACCAAGACGTGAGCCATGCCAGCTCATGTAAGCTGCTGAGAACACTGCCCAGAGGGACCTAGCATGGGCTATCTGGCCTCTATCAGCTCAACATCGCCCTCGATCAACCGAAGCGTGAGCCATGCCAGCTCATGTATGCTGCTGAGATGAAGTGGTTATCATTGTTAAGTGACGTCGATTCGCTGTTGACTCTTGCAAGCCTCTGGATAGTTGTCCGAAATAGTCTTCGGTCTCCTCTCAGGCGGCTCATCAGTGGCAGCGGGCCCGTAGCTGCTGCAACTGTATTGATCCATCTCACTGCTGGCCTCCTATCTTGACGAGCAGGATGCCCATCCTCTAATGATATCCTCTGCAGAATGATCCCCATTAGACCGGCATCCTATCTTGACAAGCAAGGATCGGGGAACCACAAGCCTTATGGGGCACCATCTTATGCGCAGTCCTTCCAGGACTGAGCCACCTCCCAGATCAGGAAAAAGCGTACCACGCTTCTTTGGAGGAAGAGAACTCCACACTCTAGACTGCATCAGGGCCCTGTGCATCTACCAAAACAGGGCATCACACCAGTCTCGAGAGACCCTGCGTCAGTCTCAAGAGAACCTGCACCTGGTTCCTGCGCACCTACTGACACGGGATAATGCACCAATGTCGAGGGACCCAACCTGGGTTCTTCAACCCTTCTGCACAGGACACCCTTCACCAAGGAGACAGCTTACAGCAGCACCTTCCACCTAGACCGATAGGAGCCCCAGCCGACATGAGAATAATACACCAGCTACAGACGTAAGCCACCCGATTTCTGTGCCCGGCTTGCGTCTGTAGCCTCAACCTTGATGTGCGAGCGGTTCTGGCCACAGTGCAGATGCCAGCAGAGATGCGTGAGCATGCAGGAAATGTGGACACACACCCTGGATGCAGGGTATGACTGGATTGCCAAGCCTGTAGCATTGCTGTGCACAGTATTCCGTTCCAACAGTGACCAATGCAGGTCATGTACAACACTGGCCAATTCAGGTCATGTCTCCCCAGAGACACAGGTTCCCAAGACTGGACCTAGCAGTGATCCCCGGTCCCGGATACCCTGCTACGCTAAGGGTCCTCGACAAATCCCAGAGGTGGACTACAAAAAAATAAATAAATAAATAAAATGAATAATAATAATAATAAATAATAATAATAATAATAACAAGAGATGCCTCTCTTATCAGCGAGGTATTCACGCTCCATTTGCACCGTTTGCACCATTCTCGTGGCCAGCGATTTTGCTGCCGTTCTTCTTCATACTCCCGATGGGTCCATATCTCTGTAACCTCACATGTGCCTTGTACCGACACCCTCTACACATGCGTGCTTCGCGTCTGCAAGCTGACTTATGGTGCCTTACAGCTGCACTCCCCTCAACGCTGCTACTGCACATGCATTCGGCGTGCATGACCACTATGGGCCTACATGCTCTTGTGGCAACATGCTGCACCACAAGGCTGCATGCTAACCTAGCCTGTAGATGTGTCTAGCCTAGCCTGAAGAAGTGTCTAGGCCTCCCCCTTCCACCACAGCGCATAGCAGCTTGGGAGTCACCAAGTATGGCTGACTCATCCTGTTTGTCCTAGGAGAAAATGGAGTTACTTACCTGTAACTAGAGTTCTCCGTGGACAGCAGGATAAGTCAGCCACACATACCTGCCCACCTCCTCTGGGAAAGGGTCGGCCTCCATTCTAGTGCCCGCCTCCTAGAGGCAAAGGCTCAGCTAGTGACGTACTGGCTAGCTAGGGGCGGGCAGGGGGGTGGGGCCAGTTGGCCCATGCTCAGTAGGTCGAAAAGCCCTTCTGAGCTATGGAGAGTACTTCCGTCTCGGTGCCGTCGGATGACGTCACCAAGTGTGGCTGACTTATCCTGCTGTCCACGGAGAACTCCAGTTACAGGTAAGTAACTCCATTTTCCACCTCCCTCCATGAACTGTAGTCCAGGTCCCAGCAGTTTTTCCCCAGCCACCTGCTGTCCACCCACTTCTGGGCTTCTTTCCATGCTAGCCCAGGGGAACTAAACTATGAGTTTTCTGCTCTGAGAAACCTCCCAGCTCCACCTTGTTCTGGCTGTTCTCTCCCTAACTGAATCACCTGTGCTTCACCTGTGGCAGAGGCCTTCCTATCCAGAGGGATTTTGGGACATGTAATGTGCCTGTCCCAGGGCAGGCCACACCACCCCCCACCCAGCTACCACCGCCACTGCCCCCCCCCCAGCTGCCGCCACTGCCTATTCCTCTCGAGAGGGAGAGGCGGGCAGTGGCAGTATTTCTAAAAGCAGTGGCAAGCGCTGCTGCTTTTGGAAATGCTGCCACTACCCGCCTCCCCCTCCTGAGAAAGAATTGGTGGCAGCAGGGGGGTGGGGCACGGCTGGTCATGAGTGTCACTGCTGCCCTCACCCGGGCTGCCCGCCTATCTTATCTAGTGGACAGGCCAGCCCTGGCCTGACCCTCCCACAATCTGCATACAGAAGGCTATTGTTTCCTGCCATGATTACATGTAAGAGAACCAGTTTCGTAGGCTCTTCTCGGCCACAGACTGTTCTACTGGCCTTGGACACTTGCAACAATGTGTGAGACTGCATATCATCTTCTACTGCATTTCATCTGTTGCCATGAACCCTATGTCCACAAGATCACTACCTCCTGATTCACTGATATTGCGAATTGTATCTCATGCACAAAAAGATAAGGACTCATCACACAGAAGAACTGGGGGCCATTTTGCCTTTTCTTTTCTTGCTGCTTCTATAAAGCATAAAGACACTCTGTGTCATTCCAGTGCTGTTCCACTAACCCTATGAGACAATACAAGACTCCCAAAGACACCTGTAAGGTTCTGTGCTCTCACATGACTCGCTTCCTATGGTGCGAGCCAGTGTAGCTTACTTAGCTGTCTCCCTGGACCTCATGCTGTTCTGGATACTGCCTTGGACCCCAGTTGCATTGGCAGAGCTAAGGGACTAGCCTTATGTCTTTACCTGGGAGAGGGAGGATCGGAATTAGTCAGATAGCTCTTTCCTGTACTATTCCTAAGTGCAGAGTGAGCCTGCGACCCCTGGTTGCTAATCAGTGATTTATTGCTGCTGCATAATCATATTGCTGCTACAAAAACTAATTACCTCATTATGTTATGGTCTCTATTGTGAGAGATAGTGAGTGATAGCTATCTCCTATGACCCTATTAGGCGGCTGCCTAGGGTGTTAAGATTTAAGTTGCCTTTAATACAAAAAGAGTCTTGTAGTCAAGTGGTAAGGCAAAATATTAGGGCTTTATTCCCTGCCCTGATGGGATATTCCTGAGATACAACAAACAATATGAAACAAAAGAACTGTTGCACAGAAAAATATCTTCTTTCATTTAGGCACCATCATCTGGCTGCTTTGCACACGTTCAACATAAAGATACAATATCGTCAGATAAACAAATTGTACAATCCATGGACACAGGGTCAGAGTTATAGCTGCTGTTCTCCCACTGCATTAACTCAGAGTCGCTTACGATTGCATATGGGTCACACTCTTCACAGCTGCTGTCTTCCTTAAAACTCTCCTGTGAGTCATGGGCTAACTTTTCTAGAAAGGGCTCTTTAAATCCAGGGCTTCCTTCTGGCTTTCCCTTCTCCACGCTGGTGGGATTACTGTATAACTTTCAGTATCAAAGTTACTTCTGGTGCCACGCCCTTGCCTTTCAAACCAAACAGAACTTCTTGCCTTTTCTTTAGCAAAGCTAGGTTCCCACCTCTTAGCTGTGGTTCTGTCTCTTATATCTGGGCTTCTGGCAGCTCTCTCCAACTACCAGGAATCCTATCAGGGTCCTGGACACGATGCTGGCTGTTTCCTGCTCTGCTGCCACACCTACTGCTTCCTTCCCTCAGTGGGTTTTCTCCAGCATGATGTGTGTTCACTGGATGCTGGCTTAGTCCTCCCAGGTCGCTGCCCCTACTGGCCTTCCCTGGTTCTACCCTGCAGCTTTTATCCTTGTTCTCTTTGCATGCTGCCTGGGTTTCTGAGAACAGATGTTCCTGATTAGCCTTCCTGCTTCTAGCTACGTCAGGACTAGTGCAAGGACATTTTACTCTAATGCCTTTCTGCTTTTCTTGTGCTGAGTTTGTTTGCTGCTCAGCTAATTCTACATGTGCTGAGTTTGTCTGCTGCTCAGCTAATTCTACATGAGCTGGGTTTGTTTGCTGCTCAGCTAATTCTACATGAGCTGAGTTTGTCTGCTGCCCAGCTGATTCTGAGGTATGCTCCTTACTTTCCCCTAACTCCATGGGCTCTGTGCCAGCTGCTGTGTCACACTATTTTTCTATCAATAATAAACCTAATATATATCACCACAGAACTCTGTTTCTCTCCTGGTTCATTACCAGGAGGTCCCACCGAGCAGGGTCAGCGCTAGGCGGCAAGCCCCGTAAGTGTGGCAGTGGGGCACTGAGATCAGAGGGATGCCACCTTGCTACCAATTCCTCACCCCCCGCCACTGGCACTGCTGCTACTTCTGCCTCTGTGCAGCATGGCATGCACGGTGCTGGGCAGAAGGCAACACAAGGCTGCCCCAGAGAAGCGGATCCTGCCCTCGGGACTTGCCGTTCCCATGGACAGAGCAGTGCAAGGCCACAGTTGTGGCCCAGAAAGGTGAATCCTGCCCATGGAACATTTTATTTATTTAAATATTTTTATATACCGCTTTATCATACAATCAAAGCGGTTTACATTTAACAGAGAACTGGAACTATTACATCATAACTATTGAATCACAATCTTAACAGTTTATATTTAACTAAGAACTGGAACTATTAAATCATAACCATTTAATTATAAACACAAAAATGTGGGACATGCTGTTCCCACATGCAGAAGGCAGCACAGATCACAGCCCAGAGATGGACAGGGCATGACATCGCTGTGCATTCTAACCGTATATGCATAAGAGGACTACGTTGGTAGTCGAACACCACCTTAGTGCGCTCTGCGATGGACCTTGCCACAATTCGTACCTCCTCCGTCTGGAGCCACACCTCTGACACCAGGGCAGCGAGAGCCCAGTCACTGGAGGGTTGTGGGGGTGGTGGCACAGAAGGGCCTGGTGCAGCATAGACATGGCATGCCCATGGGTGCTGAGGTGGCTGTGGGGGCCCCCAGCTGTGCAGGGTTGACCATGGCTCTGATTGCCATTGCGCCTGTCCTGAGCTGAGTTATGTGGGTGGGCATGGCTGTGGGCTGTGGGGCACAGCCAAGGGGTACAGCTCCACCTCTGGAAACCCCACTGGGTGCCTGCTGGTGGTGCCCTGCGCTACACCACTATACCTGGGGCACTTGGTGGGTGGTTCCTGCATCCCCCTCCTATCCCCTCCAAACCCCCCCTCTGACTCCTCTGTCACCCCATCCCACCTCTGGCCCTCTGATCTTTCCTCCTCTGACTCCTGCCTCCCCAGCCTGCCCCTGGCCCTCTGAGCCCTACTCCTCTGACTCCTCATCTGACCGCTATGCCATGGCTCCCTCACTGTCCTCCTCCTCTGAGGTGGTGTCCTCTGACACAGTGTCAGAGGACTCCTCCTCCTCCTCTTTGTTCCTATCACTGCTGGTGGTTCTGGTGCTGTCAGCCCCCTGGACTGCTCTTGTGACACTGCACCGCTGCTCCTGGGTGGTAGGCATGGTGGGCCAGTGGTATTCTGGGCTCCCTGGAACTGACTATGGGGAAAGAGGAGGGGAGGTTAATGGTCAGAATAGGCATGGCCCTGGGGTGGGATGGGCAAACCCCTGGGGGGCCCACATATGCATCACTCAACCTACCTTCAGCCCACAGGGGCATGCCTCCCCCACAATACACACTGCATGCCCTCCCCTTTGCCCACCTCCAGCCAGCTCTGTTCTCACCCTCACATGCTGAGCTGTGGCCCTGGGCAATGGGAACACAAAAGAGTCAGCGTGGTTTAAAGGTGAGGTCAGAGAGGCTGTTGTTGCCAAAAAAGCATCTTTCAGGAAATGGAAAAAAGAACCAAATGACAAAAACTGGAAACAGCACAAGCACTGGCAAGTTAAATGCAAGGCATTGATAAGGCAGGCAAAGAGAGAATTTGAGAAGAAGCTGGCTGTGGAAGCAAAAACGCGTAATAAAACCTTTTTCAAGTATATTCATAGCAAAAAACCTGTGAGAGAGTCAGTTGGAACATTAGATGATAGAGAGGTAAAAGGGGCACTAATAGGGGACAAGGCCATAGTGGAGAGACTGAATGAATTCTTTGCTTCGGTCCATACTGAGGAAGATGTAGGGATGCTACCCATAACTGAAGTGGTATTTAAAGGTGATACTGCGGAAGAATTAAAAGAAATATCGATACACCGGGAAGATGTATTACAATAATTTGATAAACTGAAGAGTAGCAATTCACCTGGACCAGATGGTATGCATCCAAGGGTGTTGAAAGAACTGAAATATGAGATTTCAGACCTGCTATTAGTAATCTATGCACTATCATTAAAATCATCCGTAATGGACTTCCGGTGATGCGGTGAGCCGGGGCAGTCGCACGCTGCTCGAGCTCTGGGCCCCTTCACCCTCCGGCGAAGAGACATGCGGTGACCGGGGCTGCTCTCGGTGTTTTTCGCCCCCCCCGGGCTCCCCCGACCGGACCGATGCAGGAGATGGTGCCCTGGCGCTCCCCACTCACCCCCATACGATGATTTATGGAGGCGGCCCGGACCCAGACGGCAGACACCGCGCTGTAGGAGGAGCCACGCTGTAAGGTGAGCCAGCCTGTTGAAGACTTCAGCGGCGGTCAGAGCGGGGTCCCGCGGCAGCAGCGGCTCTCCGCTCGGTGCACTTCGCCCCTCCCTGCCCCCCGCATGTCTACGGTGTGGATCTTGAGAGGGGGGCTGACACAGGAGCTGTCGGGGTAGGCCGAGAACTGTTGTTGGGCCTTGGTCTGGGCCATCGCCTGCCTTACCTGCCCCCCCGAGAGATTCTTGAGGGTGCCTGGGACCTGTGCCTGGTCTTTGGTACATGGGGGCTTGTGACCTGCGCCCTCTCTCAAACGTATGGGAGCCTGAGCTGTACCCCCCTGCCTCCAGCACACCGGAGCCTCCAACCTGCGCCCTATCACCGGCGCACAGAAGTCAGTGACCTACACCCTGCGCCCTCCCCCCGGCGCACCGGAGTCTGAGACTTGTGCTTCCCGTCCGGCGCATAGGAGCCTGAGACCTGCGCCCTTCTTCCAGCGTTCAGGAGCCTGGGACCATTGCCCTACCCCTCAGCTCTCGGAGGCCTGAGACCTGCCCCTGCCTCTGGTGCACAGGAGTTGGAAACCCCTGCCCTGCCTCCAGTGCATAGACGCCTGAGACACATGCCCTACCTCTACCGCATAGCAGCCTGAGACCGGCACCCTACTTCCAGCGCACAGGAACCTGAGAAGAATTGGTGGCGCCTGAGGCTCGGGACGAGGCCTGTACAGCACACCTCGGAGGAAAGCAATTAAGGCCTTCGTCGCTTGGCAGTGAGGAGAGGGGAAGGGGGTTGGGACCCCCCCTCCCGTGCGGACCACAGCAGCGGACTTGGCGATGGCGGCAAAGGGAGGCCGTCGGGTGGAGAAGGAGAAGACCCCCCTGCCGCCAAGGGGGGGGGGGAGCAATCCTCGCCGCTGAAGGGGGAGGCTAAGGCCACGGCGGGGATGGTGGACGAAATCTCCATGGCCGTGGCAGGGGCGCTGTCTGCGCAGTTTGAAGATCTGCGGGGCCGCATGGACCTAATGCAAACTACAATGGAGGCCCTGGGCAGCCGCGTGCAGGAGGCGGAGCACCGGATAGAGAGGTCGGAGGAGCGTGTGTTGGAGCTACAGCAGGAGATGGCCCGGGTGAAAAAGTTACTCCAGGGACAGGAAGCCAAGCTAGACGACCTTGAAAACAGGTCCCGCCGTAATAACCTGAGATTTCTGGGGATCCCGGATGCCATAGAGGATCGGGACTTACAATCCTACGTCGAAGACCTGGTGAAACAAATCCTGGCGAATGATCCCGAAGGCACCCTAGTGCAAATAGAGAGGGCGCACCGGGTCGGGCCTAGAAGAACCAGTGACGGCCGACCCAGGGTGGTCCTAGCACGGTTCCTGAGATTCCAACAGAAAGAAGCAGTCTTGCGTGCTGCGCGAAAGAAAGGGACCATTCAAAAGGACAATGCCCGGCTACGTATCGTCCAGGATTACTCAGCGGTCCTGGGACAGCGACGACGAGAGTACGGACCTCTGTGCCAGATCCTGATAGACAATAATATCAAATTTATGGTGCAATATCCCGCCCGGTTGATCTTCACTCATGGTGGGACCCGCCGCTCCTTTGACTCCGCGACAGCAGCAGCGCCCTACGTGGAGGAGATACGGCGGAGGGCTGCGGTGGCGGTTGAGTCCTGAGGACCGGAGGGGAGGACTATTGCTGTGAAGAACGAGCCAGGAGTTTCCACTTTGGACTGTAAAGAGCTGGGTGATGGTAACCGGGGTGGGGGAGGGGGGGGGTAAGGGGTCTGTTCAAATCACCTTAAGTAGGGTTGTTGGCTGTTTCCTTTGGGTGCGGGTGGCGGGCGGGGGGCGGCCCGAGTAGTTGGGGGTGTTTGGCGGAGGGGGGGGGGCGTGGGGAGGGGGAATGAATCTGGGGGGGGGATGCACCGGGGGGGGACCCCGGACGGCCTGTAGCAGAGCCGGCACACCGGAGGGGTGGGGGGGGGTTCCTCACGCATCTAGGAATACATAGAGGGGGTGAGGAGGATGGTAGTAGAAACAAGGCACTGGAGTGGGGAGGAGAGGGGGAGGGGGTGGGCTTGGAGGGGGGTGGGAGGGGATAGGGGGGTAGAGAGGGGGGTGGGAGAGAGGGGAAGGGGGTGGAGAAGGCGAGCTGTATCTTAGGGGACCAGTTGAGGAGGGGATGGTGCGAGGTTCATACTGGGAGGGTAGTGGGGGAGGACCTCCGGCTGGGGGGGGTGTCTTCCCTATATTCTGTATGGTACACCACAGATACTATTGGGCCAAGTCTAGTAATATATGCCGCTTAAGATCATCTCTTGGAATGTGTGTGGCCTGGGCAGCTCGATTAAACGGGCAAAAATTCTGCAGGCCCTGGCAAGGCAGGGGGCGGACATCGCTATGCTCCAGGAAACCCACCAGACTGCCGAAGAGCACCGTAAACTCTGCCGAGAGTGGGTGGGACAGGTCTGGGGGGCCCCGGCCCTTGGTACGAAGAAGGGAGGGGTAGCACTTTTGATACACAAACGCGTCAGGATGGAGGTGGTGAAGGACTTGGTCGATCCGTCGGGCAGATTTGTACTGGTGCAGGGAAGTCCATGAGGGGAGGCCTGTAATTCTCGGTAACGTGTATTGTCCTAATGTGCTGGATCTGTCCCTCTATGCACGCCTTGCCTCTAAAATTGAGACGTTGCCGGAGATCCCCGTTATTCTGGGGGGAGATTTCAATGGGGTCATGGATGTTGACCTCGATACCTCAAAAGGGGGGGAGCAAAGAGACAGGATGGCGACGGTTCGGGCATTACGACGTCTCTGCTCTAGGCTGGGGCTGGTAGACCCCTGGCGATTGTTACACCCGGCCGAGCGGGATTACACGCATCAGTCCCGGGCTCATGGCACGAGCGCACGTATAGATTATCTGTTGCTGTCCACCGGGCTGTTTGCCAACGTTGGGGATGCCCAGATAGGGCCCGTAGAGATCTCCGATCATGCCTTTGTTTGGCTGGAGGTCCTCTGGGGTGGGAGTACTCCTCAAACCTTTCAATGGCGTTTTCCACTGGAATTATATAGAGACGCGCAATTTCGTTCCTTTCCTTTATTCAGAGGCGGGTGGCAGGAATTCGAAGCTGATCACTGGGGTCATCAGGATGACCCAGAGTTGCTTTGGGAAACGGCGAAGGTCGTACTGCGGGGAGATATAATCGGGTTCCTTGCCAGGAAAAGAAGATTGAGGGCCGAACGTATCATTGACCTAGAGGGATTGGTGACGAGGCTAAGACGCCGCTGGGCCCAAACTCCCACCGTAGGGCTTAAAAAACAGTTGTGGGACTCTCAAACAGAATTAAATGAACTCCTACACCAGAGGGCTAAGAAGTCAGTAATGTATTACCGTTACCAACTGTACCAATTTGGGGACAAGCCCGGGAAGTTATTGGCTCGGTGCCTTTGGGGACCCAGGGGCTCTAAACTGGTACCAGCCTTGCGAGATGAACTGGGGACCTTACATAGGGAGAGCCCGGCCATAGTGCGTATTTTCCGTTCCTTTTTCCAGAACCTATATGCTGCGGAGGAGACCTCTCCCACGCGGATGGCGGATTATGTGAGGGGACTGGACCTACCTCGCCTATCAATAGCGCAAAGAGCACAGTTGGACCGGCCGATTACGGTGGCTGAGCTGCAAGGAGCTATCTCCAAAGCCAGTTGCTATAAATCCCCTGGATCCGATGGCCTGGGTGCCAAATTCTACAAAATTCTTAACGAACAGATTTCCCCAACACTGGCCGCCGTACATAATCGGAGAGCACAGCAAGGCTACTTTCGGTGGGGGGCTAATCATGCTCACATTGTTCTTATCCCTAAACCGGCAAAGGACCCTCTTTCTGCGGCCTCATACCGTCCTATCTCCTTACTTAATTTCAACCTTAAATTAAAGGCTAAGATTTTGGCAGATCGCCTGGCGGAGTTCCTGGGGCAGCTGGTCCACGAGTCACAAGTCGGTTTCGTTAAGGGGCGATACGCGGTCCGTAACTTACGCAAGATCATCACGTCCTTAGAGTGGGTCCAGCATAGACATCTGTCCTCTCTCTTGGTTAGCTTTGACGCGGAAAAAGCTTTTGACAGGGTGGACTGGCAATATCTGAAATTTATCCTCCCACAATATGGTATAGGGCCGTTGTTTTGTAATATGGTCGCGAGTTTGTATGCCAATCCGACCGCTGCAATACTTTGCAATGGGGTCTTATCAGAGAATTTTCCGCTGCAAAGGGGGACTCGCCAGGGCTGCCCCCTCTCTCCTCTTCTCTTCGTTCTCTCGCTGGATCCTCTCCTACGGCGGGTGGCGGGTATGCGAACCATTCAGGGGGTAGGTATTGGCAATCAAGAATTTAAGATTTCAGCCTTTGCCGATGATTTATTGGTGCACTTGCTTTCCCCTGGGGATTCCCTGCCTCTTCTCTTGCAGGAGTTTCGAGCCTTTGGGCAATTTGCGGGGTTTAGTGTTAACAGGGATAAATCCGAAGCCCTGGATGTTTCTGGCCAACTTCGGAACACTTGGTCGGGCGAGTTCCCCCTCCGATGGGCTGAGCGCCAGTTCATATACCTGGGGATTGTACTGTCCTGTCAGCCAGGTCAACTATATGTGAGTAACTTGCGACGGATGTTGAACAAGGTGAGAACTCAGCTGCAGGCCTGGCTGCCTCTCCCCCTGTCCCTTATGGGGAGAATCGCGGCGATTAAGCTGGTTATTCTGCCGCGGATATTACACTGGCTACAGACCCTCCCGGTTTGGATCCTCCGACGGGATATTCGGCGATTTGAGGCGGAGTTTCGGGGCCTTCTCTGGGGGGGGTCGAGAGCTTGCATTTCCTATCGTCGATTAGTGGGGAGGGTCCGCGCTGGGGGGTGGGGGCTCCCAGACCTTGGTACCTATGCACTAGCTTGCCAGGCACGTCACCTAGGGGACTGGCTGGGTGACACCGAGCTTTATACCCCTCGAGCTTTTGAGGAGGCATACGTGGCACCTCACTCCCTAAGAGCCCTTTTGCACTTGGAGGTACGTAGGTGGCCAGCGCACTTGGCGGACAGCGTGTTATTGGCACCGATTTGGAAGACTTGGCGGCACTTGAATGCTTACTGGGGTCGTCATTGGCAGGTGTCGAGCTGGTTACCCATTCAGGGCAATGCCAATTTCACCCCGGGCACTGAAACTGCCGCGTTCCGTCTGTGGGGAGAGAGAGGTATACATACTTTGGGCCATGTGGTGGATTTGGAGGGCAAACCTAAGCCCTTTTTCGCGTTATCCCGCGAGTATGAGTTGGGGCCCCGGCAGTTTTTTGCGTACATGCAAGTGGCCCACTACGTGGCCTCCCTTTCGCGGACGGAACTATGCAGCGACCGTTCGGCCCAGATAATAGCGTTCTTTGGTTTTAGCGAAGTCGAACGGCTGTCCATTCGGACCTTTCACCTTAGGTTGGAGCAGATTCGACCGCAGCCGGACTACCGCGATGTGGAACGGGCCTGGGGGGCGGAAATGGGGCGGGAGATCCCCCCGGATACGATACTGGTGGCCCTTCGGAGAGTGGCGAGCCTGGCGGATGGTGCCCGCTGGCGGGAAATCCAGCTTAAGTGCCTGACTAGGGTTCATTTTTCCCCGCGGCGGGCCCTTCGCTGCCACTTGACTGCGGATGGTCGCTGCCCGCGGTGCGCAGAGCCTATGGAGACACTGTACCATATGTGGTGGGGCTGCTGACGGATACGCCCCTACTGGCAGAGAATTGCCTCATTTATGGCCGCCCTCCTTGGACAACCTGTCTACTGGGATGCTGCCTTGATTGCTCTCGACCTCATGGGCCTTACCACCCCGAAGGGGAAATGGAGTCGTTGGCTGGTACGGAAGGCATGTCTGGTGGGTAAAGGGCCAATTCTACGTGGGTGGAGGGACAGCCACCCTCCCTCTTTTTGGGAGTGGCGGAACTCCTTCCACCAACTTATGCTCCTGGAGTGTAGGGCTGCCCGAGGCCATGTTAAGCGATGGTCCACTTTCTGGCTACAGTGGGAGCCTTATATTCAAAAACTGAGCCCTCGGTCTCGCAATGTAATCCTGCAACTAGGCTATTAATAGCCTTACTGGCAAGGGGAGACCTCTGGATGTTCCATAAGGGTGTATACACTGGTCCTGTTTGGCAATGTTTTGGGGGGGGGGGGTTTACTGGGAGGAGACTGGGTGGGGGAGGGGGATGGGGAACACATTTCTCAAAAACCATGTAACCATCCATGTATTCCGCCCTCCTGGGGATCAGAGTCCACCCCGGAGAGCGAATGTTATTAGTTGTGTATTTGCCGTTTATGGTTGATGGTTTATAAATAAAGTTTTGAAAAAAAAAATCATCCGTAATACCTGAAGATTGAAGGATGGTCAATATAATGCCAATTTTTAAAAAAGTGTTCCAGGGGTGATCCGGAAAACTACAGAGCAGTGAGCCTGATGTCAGTACCGGAAAAAATGGTAGAAACCATCATAAAGAACAAAATTACTTAACATTTAGATCAGGGGTCTCAAACACGCGGCCCGCGGGCCGCATGCGGCCCGCGAGGGCATTTTATGCGGCCCGCGAAGCACTTACCGGCATGTAAAAAAAAAATAAATCCAAACTTGCCGTCGCCGCATTAAGCGTCCCGCGGGCTCCTCTGCCTGGCAGAGTCCTAAGTACTAAGTTGGCAGGTTGACCTCTTGCAGTAGTACCATTGCAGATCAAGGCTTTTCAAATTTAATTCTTTCTGGGCACCTATCTTTTGGCCTTTGCTTGCTTCTGTGAAGGTAGTTTCCTGGTCTACTTGGAGGAAGCAGCTCTATGCAGGTGCTAAGAGCCATCCAGCAGCGGCTTCAATCTGCCTCCCGTGCGAGCGCGACCTACAAAGTACCGCCCATATGCCGCATTCGGGCCACTATATGACGTGTACTCATTCTACTGGCCGGGCGCGTGCAGGGTCCTGGCGAGCATTCTCTGTGACGCAAGCCGGTGACGTTGAGCGGGAAGGGGTGGAGCTGGTCGAGCCCCGAAGCAGGTGGCGGTGGATGAGGTTGCGGATGCTCTGGTAGCGGCAGCAGCATCTTTCTCCTCTGGAGCCTGACTCCTCACTAGCTCTCTTTCTCTTTCCTTGCAAAGATGGCAACTGAGGGGCTACATGAGAACGAGACCTTGGCATCGCTGAAGAATGAGGCGGAGAGCCTGAAGGGCAAGCTGGAGGAGGAGAGGGCCAAGCTGCACGATGTGGAGGAGCGTGAGTATAGGAGGAAGGGCCCCGGCCGCTGCCGCGGGAGGGGGACTTTCCGCGCTCTAGTACAGCAGGGAGCAGGGAGGCTGCAGCCCAGCTGTTGCACATCTGACAGAGTCAATAGGCAGACAGCACGAGCTGGCTGAGAATAGTGGCAACTTTCAGCCAGTCATCTCTTGTCTGTGACTGGAAATATGGCGCAGGAGCTCTTTGGTTTTGAGGTCATGAAAGCTAAAGGAGGAGGTAGTCAATGTAATCAACGGTGCTGCTGCTGCATGTACAGAAGTGCGAATTCATTCGCTTTATGAGAAACTGTACATGCCAAGAGTTATGGATCTTTGTAAGCTACAGTTAAGTTTTGTAGATCAGAAGATGAAATAAAATGGTTGGCTACTTGCAATATTTATAAATGCCACTCTGCTGAAAATATGTGAAGCCAGTGATGCGTGCATGATCGATCATGGTTGAAAGTAAGAGTACCACAGAAAAGGGATACTTGTGGCTATGGGTTCTAAATGGACAGTGTTTGTTTGTAGTAGTTCCTAATGTGCCTGGCGGTTGGCACTGGATTATAGTAATGTAGAAATCTTTTAGTCTTTCTTTATTCATGCACTCATTAAGAGGCATGTTTACTAAAAGTTAGGGTATGGTAACATTATGCAAATATTTATGCAAATGAGGTCCCTTATGCAAATGAGGTCCCACGTCTCATGCGGCCCCCGGGTTATTTTACAAGTCCTCATTTGGCCCTCAAAGCAATTTGAGTTTGAGACCCCTGATTTAGATAGTGTGATGAGGAAGCCCCTCATGAAGAGATGGAAATAGGAGAAAATCCTGATGAGGTAAACAATACTGCACTGACAAACAGGATGTTCACCTCAGGAATAAAAACACAGCCAGTTGATGACCTAAAGCCACACCTCACCTCAGGGGAGGAGACAGGTCTGTTCACTGATTGGGCACGCCCAAGGGAGAGTCAGGGAGTGCAAGGAAGTAAGGGCTTGTTAAATACTCAAGCAATGAGGAGAGAGAGAGAGGAGGAGGAGCGAGTGCAAGCACGAGGCCAGGAGCAGCAGAAGGGAAAACGTTGGAACAGCTGAGAGAACTGCTTGGAGGAGAAGTCAGCCAGAATCTAAGGCCCGACTAGAACCTGGGAGCAGTGAACAGTGGTGCAAGGATTCACCCTGGAGGAAGTCTCACTGCAAGGTAGAGCCTTTGGTTAAGGAAGCCAGCAGGCCAGATACCTGGAATAGGGGCAGCTGGGATCACAGCAGTAAAAGCCAAGACAGTTTCAGAGAAAGCTACGAGGAAACTGTTCAGCCTGACATTTACCTGCAAGGCACTGGAAGTAAGGATAAGAAAGCTGAAGTACAAAGCCTGAGAATTAACAGGAGAAAAGGTACCAATGCTTATCTAAAAGACCTTGGAAAAGGTAAAGCTGACATTTCTTGTTATAACCCCTTGTTTAAGAAGTCTCCTGCATGTGTTAACCTCCTGAGAACAAACCCAGCATATTCAGCTAATGATAAGTGGGGGAAGGGATTTACCCTTACTGAGAACTGTTCCTTTGACAAAGGCAGGATAGCTGATTACCCTGAGCTGGGAGTCCTAAGTAAACGTTTGTTAGAAAAGAAGGAAGGCTATCAGCCTGAAAACGTGCACAAGCAAGCTGAATTACTTCTAAGTCAGTTTAAGGAATTTCTGGAGAAAAGGGCAGAGCAGAATAATAACCCTGACCAGGATTCCAATAACTCCGAGGAAGCTATGCAACTGGACGTTTGTCAGCCTTCAGTAGAGTTTGACTCACCTATGGATTGTTCTACTTGTGTAATTGAGAATAACCAGGTTAATGAGCATTGAAAGCTATATGAAGTAATATAGTATAAAGTTTGCCATACCTGCAGCCACTGTGAGAAAACCTTATGAGTTGTTTAATAAGCTTAATCACATGGTAAAACTGAGAAGCCATGCCGTAAGGAAGAGCACCTGTTTCAGTTTGCTGAAGGATCAACTGATTGCCTAGCCTGAGGCTAAAGGAACTGTGAAACAGCCAAGTAGAGCTGAGCCATTTTTGTTGCATCTTTTGTGTGTGTTTATTTTCAACCCTTATGTTGGAATTGGCATTCTTTTGCATCTGAGATACTGAATCTTGATGCGCTGGAATAAACCCTCTTAAAAATAAATATTCTTGCATGCCTTTTTCTACTCAAGCTACAACTACAACTCAGTCCTACAGGAGGCCAAGCGAACTACATATCCCAGAACTCCTGGGGCCAAGTGTTAGAGCTTCACTCCTAAAGGACACTTAAAAGGCCGTCCCTACCTGTAAGCTCTTGGCCCAGGTAGCAAGGACGTCGCAATAGTCATGGCTTAATGGGAGACAGCCCACAAGGCTTTAGACAAGGAAGATCTTGTCTTACTAATCTGTTATGTTTTTTTGAAAGTGTGAATAAACAGGTAGACAAAGGTGAGCCAGTTGATATAGTGTATCTGGACTTTCAGAAAACCTTTGACAAGGTTCCTCAACAGAGACTTTTGGCAAAACTAAAAAGTCATGGGATAGGAGGCAGTGTACTATTGTGGATCAGGAACTGGCTAAAAGATAGAAAGCAGAGGGTAGGGCTAAATGGCCAATTTTCCCAATGGAGAAAGGTGAATAGTGGAGTACCCCAGGGATTTGTGCTGGGTCCGCTGGTTTTTGACATATTCATAAATGAAAAGGGAATAACGAGTGAGCTTATCAAATTTGCAGATGATACAAGACTATTTAAAGTTGTTAAAACCCATGAGGATTGTGGAAAATTGCAAGAGGATCTTGATAAATTAGAAGACTGGGCATCAAAATGTCAGATGAAATTTAATGTGGACAAGTGCAAAGTTATGCACCTAGGAAAGAACAACCCAAACTATGGTTACGCGATGCAAGGTTCCACATTAGGAACCACCACCTAGGAAACAGATTTAGGCGTCATCATGGATAACATGATAAAATCCTCTGAACAGTGTGCAGCGGCGGCCAAGAGAGCAAATAGAATGCTAGGTATCATAAGGAAAGGAATGGAAAATAAAACAAAGGATATTATAATGCCTCTGTATTGTTCCATGGTGTGACTGCACCTTGAATATTGTGTGCAATTCTGGTCGCCGTATCTTAAAAATGATATAGCGTTATTAGAAAAGGTACAGAGAAGAGCCACCAAAATGGTAAAGGGAATGGAAGGATACCCCTATGAAGAGAGACTAAAAAGGTTAGGGGTCTCCAACATGGAAATGAGTCAGCTGATGATGTTTACGTCATCAGAATATAGAAAGACTAGGGGACATGCAATGAAGCTACAGGGTAAACTATTTAAGACTAATAAAAGAAAATATTTTTTCACTCAGTGTTTAATCAAACTCTGGAATTTGTTACCGGAGGATGTAGTAAAAGCTGTTAGTATAGCTGGGTTTAAAAAAAGGTTTGGACAAGTTCCTGGAGGAAAGGTCCATAAACCAATTTTAAAGGGGACCCAGGATATCACTGCTTGTCCCAGTACAAGCATTGTTTAACCCTTGTCTTTTGGGGAAACTGCTAGGTACTTATGACCTAGATTTGCCGCTGTTGGAAACAGGATGCTAGGCTTGATGGACCCAGTATGACCAAGTATGGCATATCTTATGTTCTTAAGTTCTTAAGTTCTTACGTGGGCAGGTGCACATTGTGCACCTGGGGCCACTGCTGGGGGTGTGTGCCCCTGTATTGCCTTTCTGTGCCATGCTCCAACCATGTGTGTGCGCATTTGCATGTCTTGGGTGCCGGTTGGTGCACACACAGGATGATGACACCGGGGGATGGTAGAACTGCCCCTAGCATGTTCCCATCATTGCGTATAGAGAGTCCACCACCAGGTGGTCTGCCTGCACCAGTCCGGCAGCCATGGCTGCCAACCCCTGCATCTGCTAGGATCCACTGTGTACCCCACTGACCTTCCTCAGCTGCTCCCTGATTTGCTGCAGCTGGTTCGGTCTCCTCCGGCACAGTGTGCGGAAGTGGCACTTGAGGGCCTCGAGGGTGTGTCACACACCATATTCACTGTGGGAGAGAGGGGGGACACACATGTGCTCAGTTGTGTGCTACCATATTGCCTGTTGAGCATACCTGTATCCTGCTGCAGTCTGGCAACCTGTCCATCCTGTGGGCAGGGGCATACCCATGGGTGGCAGGTTTGGGGTGCATGTAATGGTACACCTTTGGCGTCTGCCACCATATTCCTGCCCACCACTCCCCTGGCCCTTTGACAAGTGTCCTGTGCCTCTAGCAACATTGCCATCTGGGCCACTGTTTCACCTGTCTCTCCCCTCTGGGCCCTTCAGACACCTCTGCAGTCCTCCCCCCTTCCCTTGCTCCTATCTGTTGCACACAGATATCATGGTCTTGGTTGTGGGCCGTGCGTGGCCTCGGCTGTGGGCATGTGCCAATGGCAGGGGGCATCCACTGCTTCAGGGGCCATATCACTGCATGGTTTGTTGTGCAGCATGCAAAGACAGGGTATTGCGGTTTGTGCATGCTCGCCATTGCAGATCTGTCATGTTCTGTGGTATCACATCTTCGACATGCTGCCACAGCTGGACAGGGGGGTGGCAGGCAGTGGTGGCAAATTGACTTGCAGGGACAGACGGGCAACACATATGTGGGTTTTGCCACTGGTCCCCCCAGACCCCTGCACTGGGGCACAGTGGCAGGGGTTGAGGCAGGTGTCCAGGGTACTCACACTGGCTGGCAAGGTCCCCTGAGGTGCCCAGCCCCACCACAGCTCCCCCTGCACCGGGCATTACCATTGCTGTGCATGCCCTGTGGCATTGCTCTTAACCACCATCAGGAGGTGCAGCAGCCTCACCACCTGCTGTGTGTGGGTATGCCCCCTGCTGTGGGCAATCAGGGCTGTACCAATGCATAGCCTGATCCCCTACCAATGCCTGATTGGTAAACAATGAGGCAGCCACCAGCATATGGCTTGGCATCACAGTTCTGTCTCCCTGTGCAGACACAGCTGTGCCTTTCAGGGTGTGTCTGCCTAGCATGGTGCTCAACTCCCCCCACCCCCGTCTGTTGTGGCCTTCTTACCTGTGCAGCCAGAGTTGGATGCCTCTTCATATGGCTGATAGCCACAGATTTGGCTGACAGCCCCACCTGGGGTAGAGAACCCCCTCGTGCTGCAGCACGGATCGGTCAAGGCTCTCACTCTCGTCGGGGCTGTCCCCTTTCCTTGCCAGCATGCTATCTCCTCACCACCATGCTATCCACCCAGCCACAGGGGGCTCTTTTTTTTTGTTTGTTATAGTCTTTATTGAGTTTTCCATAATACAAACACACCCTTCCAGTCCTTGACCATTACATTCTTTATAACAAACATAGTAAACAATTTTCTTTTTTACAAAAACTTACGCCCCTCATTTAGTCTTGACATTGTATTCAATTACCACTTAGACTATCACCCCTTCCTGCCCTTTTTCTCCTCCCAACCTAGCCCTCCCCCCTTCCTGCCCCCCCCCCCCCCGCTCTGTTTCTAATTTCTTAGGGTATTGCGCTTGAAAGCGGTGCCATAATTGTTGGTAGCACCTCCAACATGGAGATTTTTTATTAAAGCCTACCGAGCATTCTACGGCCACCATCATGTGCATAGTTGTTATCCAATGCCTTATGGAGGGAGTGTCCTCTCCCACCCAGTATTGTAGGATAAGTTTCTTTGCCACGCATATCCCTAACATAATAAAGCAGCCTTCCATCTTTCGTATGTTACTCTCTCTCAGTGGGCCCTCATCCTCCAACAAAAGCATATTATATGTCCATTCTACTTGTTTCCCAATCATCTTAGTCAAACACTCCAGCACTGTGTGCCACAGCTCAATCAACTTGGGATATTCTAAGAAAGCATGTTTAAAGGTCTCAGCCGGGCCTTTGCATTTGTCACACTGATCGGGCACCCACATCCCTAGTCGTGCTCCTCGTTCTTTTGTAAGGTACCCTCTGTTCAGTATCTGGTAATGCATTTCTTGGTAGCATGCTGAGGTGAAAATTGCCTGCATTTGGACAAAGCACCACTTTAGATGTTCCTCTCTTTCTTCTTCCCCTAGTTCCTCAGTCCATCAGTCGGCAAGTTTAAGTGATGTTGTGGGTAGCATATCTCTTAATATATGGTACCAGTTCCCTAGTTTATTCCATTGAGGGGCTAATTTACGGAAGTTCCTGTCACTTTCTGTGATGTCTAATTCTCTGGGGTGCATTTTCTTTATTGTTTGCCAATAGTGCCTCATCTGCATGTAGGGGTAGAGATGTGTTCCAGGCAATTGCATTCTTCGTTGGAGAGTTTTGAATGATGGCATGTCACCCTGTTCCCATTTTCCTATGCAACCCAGGTCTAGTATTCTTCCGGTATTCCATTACTTAAACTGGCTTTGACTCTGCCCTGGGGGGAATCTAGGGTTCCCCACTATTTGTAAGAATGGTGTTATCTGCTAACTGCAGCCTTGCTTCCCCGCCCACCATTTCCATGCCCTCCGGAGTGCTCCCACCCAAACCCCATATTCTGGGTGGGCTAGGTCAACTTTTATTTTTTTTAAAATTTATTTTATTTAACGTCTCTTATATACTGCGCTATTTAAAATCAGTGCGGTTTACATACAACAGTAACTTATACATCGCAGACTAGGCTGCTGTATTTACAATGAAACAGGTGTTATAACTTGGGACATAATTAGGTAACTATATACAGGTTGGAGATCAGGTCAGAGGCCTAGGCGGGCCTGTCCATGGATAGGGACTATTTACAATAGTGAGGACTTTCTTCAGTAGAGAACACTAATGATTCTATAGTGGTGACTCCATGTGTCTAACAGTCCCTCTGGCCCATATTGTCCCGTCTGTATAGCTATCATGTATCCATCTGATTAATGCCACCACATTATGTAATCGAAGATCTGGGAAACCTGCTCCCCCCTTTTCTCGGGCCTGTATCATCTTAGCATAACTAATACAGACTCTTTTGCCCCGCTATAAGAAGGCTCTAACTGCCCCTTTATAAATGTTCTCGTCCGCTTTACTCACCCAGAATGATAGCATCTGTAAATGATATAATATTTTGGGTAGTATCACCATTTTTACCATAGCCACTCGCCCATAAAGGGATAGCAGCAGTTCTCTCCATTGCTCACATAGTCATTTGAGGAGTCTCACTTTTTTTGATATGTTAAGCTGATATACCAGTGACTGATCTGGGTGGATGATGATGCCTAAGTATTCTATGGGATCTACGGTCCATTTAAACTCCTCACTTCCCCCTTCAAACGGTTTCCCCTCTCCCACTAATTTTACCTATGATTTTCCCATATTAATTTTTAAGCCTGAGAGCTGACCAAACTGCCTCAATGTTGCTATCAATTTATCCCATTCTTTCCTTGTATGGTGTATTCTTATTAGCATATTGTCCGCAAATAGACTTATTTTATTGGTTGTTTTACCCACTATTACCCCCCGCCCCCGAATTTCAACCGATTCCCTAATTTTTATTGCCAAGGGTTCTAATCTTAATATAAATAGCATTGGGGACAACTGACACCCTTGTCACTTGCCTCGTTGGAGCTCAAAGGATTCTACCAGCTTTCCATGCACCAGCACCTGTGCACTTGGTTGATTATATAGGGTTTGAATCCCCTGTTATACCATATTGTTCAAGCACCCAATACAGATACTCAAAGCAGACCCTATCAAATGCTTTTTCCACATCCAGTCCCACTAGGACTATTGGGGAATCCTGTGATCTCCATTGTCGGAGCATTGTTAGGGTTCTTAGAATGACCCCCACCGCTCCTTGACCCTTTACAAATCCCACTTGGTCTCTGTGTAAGAGATCTGGTAGAATATCACTTAGTCTCGGTGCTAACACCATTATGATAATTTTTAAATCTTGGTTAAGGAGTGATATTGGTCTGTAGGATTCTTCTATTTCTAAATCTCGTCCTGGTTTTGGTAGCAGCAATATTTTTGTTCTAGTTGTATAGGGTCCCATCTTCCCCTTTTCTACTGCCTCCTCTCCCCAGTTGACCAGGAGTCGAGCCACGAGACCTCCCAGAATTTTATAAACTTCTGGCCCGAGTCTATCAGGTCCCAGTGCCTTGGCTGGTCGTAGGAGTTGAATAATCCCCCTTACTTCCTCTTCTGTGATGGATCTATTGAGCCACTGTCTCTGTGCGTCTGTGATCTGGGGTAGATTCACGTGCCTAAAGAAATGTTCCCTACTCTCCTCACCCCTGTTCTCTGCTCCATACAGTTTTTCAAAAGGTTTTGTGAAGCATTTAGCAATCTCTGCCTCTTGCAGTGTTACTGACACATCTGTATTCCGTAGCTTAGGGGTATGTTTACTAAACCGTCCTAATGTTACCGGTGCTAGGTGCAACGTTAACGTGAGCAATGCATATAAGGAAGTGGGTGTACCGGCGTTGAAGTAGCAATGGCCTATTAACGCGCGATAGAGGGCGCCTTGGCTCACTAACGTGCAGTAACCTTAATTTCATGCCAGCACTGTATTAGAAGCTATAGAGGTGTAGTTCACTGGTTAATACAATGACTGCAGAGCCAGAGGTCATGGGTTCAATCCCTCAGAGGTCTCATCTAATGAGGCTGTTCAAGGCAATCCCTTTTCCTGCCTGTAACACTCAGACACATCTCTACAATCTGTGGTGCCAGCAAAAACACCCTCACCTCAGTGCCATAAGCTAAGGTGCCTCATAAGGCGCCTTAGCTTATGGCACTGAGGTGAGGGTGTTACCTTATAATGTGCCCTATAGGGTGCTTTATAGGGTGCCTTATACAGTGCCCTGGCTGACAAGGCACTTGTCACACCCCTCCCTTGCCTACCCCAGTATGGAGGCAGTAAGAGAGGGGGGCACAGGTAAAGTTACTCTGTTATCGCTGTTACCTGGATGTGCTTGTGTAGTTGTAGCCCAGTGATCACAGCCAAAGTAGGTTAAGGGTAAACAATATGTTTATTGTTCCCAGCAGGTTTTCTTCCCCCCGAAACAGATGTCAAAGGATATCATAAACATAACAAATAAAGTCCTGTACAACAGCTTTCCTGATACTTCTCAGGGTATAGTAGATAAATCAAAGGTCAGCTTCTCTCAGTGCATCACACTTTCCAAAACAACTATATTCTTCTCAACAGCGATACTCTTTCTCCTATAAGACATTCAATAAAGAACTTCCAAAGATGTGGTTTTTCTGGTCCACATTTACATGGGTAATTCTCTTCTAGCCTCCAAGTAAACTGAAGCTTCTTCCATGAGCTTAATGCTTCTTCTGTGTAAAACTTCTCCCAGAAGAAATCTATGTTTCCTGAAGCTTTCTCTTAGAATTAGGCACTTAAATAGGATTGGCAGTCAGACAAACTTCCTGTCTGCATTTAAACTCCAATCTCTAAAACACTTTTATAACAGCCTTAAAATATTGCATATGTTTAAGCTGTACCTTAAAAGTCTCTTTGGCAAATCCCGCATTCCATTTCAGAGCTACTACTATCAGACAATGGAATGTCAGTTTGCATTGGTTCCTCTTCACTGACTTGAGCTTCTTGGCTACCAGGCTTACTCGAGTCTAGTGCTCTTAGGTGTTTGAGGAGACTTTGTAACTGCTTCTCTCCCCTCTCACTATCTGTCCTGCGCTCTTGCAAGGATATCTGTTTATTAACCTTCTTAAAGAGCTGGGCATAAGGATTTCTCTCTTCCTTCTTTTGCCCGTATCTTATTCTCTGGTGAGGAGGTACGTATCTCTTCTGACTAGGCTTTACAGGCACTCTTAATATCTCCTGTTCCTCAGAATCTGTATCTAGGCTTGTGTCACGCTGCTGCCAATTAAGAGCTTGCTGACGTGCATCTGTGCTAGCCTCTAGCTTGCAGGTTCTGACACGTTCTCTGCTATGAGGCAACGTTTGTCTTTTATACACTGGGATTTCCCTTCCACCCAGTTTCTCTCTTGTCTGTCTATTCCCAGGGAAACTATCAGCAGAAATGCTTCTGTCCCTTTCAGACAAAGACTCTACACTTTGTTTAAAAGACTTATAGGATTTTATGACCTGCTTTGGCTTTTCTTGAGGGCTATTCCTTCCTGGGAGGGCTTTCAGCTGTTTTCCCCGAGACGAGGCTTCCTCTCTGCAAGGTGGCTGTCAACCGTCCAAGTAATTGGTTCCCACCTGGTCCCACTTGCTCTGAGCTCTGCCTCTTCGGGAGGTGAAGTCTCTCTCTGTCCCTCTGCAAAGAATGCCTGACTCCAAGGCTGTATCTGCTCCTATGGAGTCCCTTTCTCCTGGCTGGGCCAAAGGTAAGTCTCTGGTTTGCCTTCTCCGTTCCTCCTGCTTCTGTTGCCTGTATAGCTCCTCGTCCTTTTCCTGTTGCTCCTCTTGCTCCTCTTTCCCGGGTTCCTCTCTCCCAGGTTCCTCCCTTGAAACTACCACTTCCTGGTTATGAGGACTGCTTTGTCCAATGAGGCGAGAGTCCACCCCTCTCCCTGATAGGCTAGCTCTCCCTGTTAGCCTAGAGCTAGGGTGTGGCTCCCTTTCTCGTCTCTCCTGCACTGCAACTCTGTGTGCTGAGGTTTTAACCCTTTCCTGCCCTGTATCTCTGGCAGGTTCAGAGGAAAAAGTGTGTTTAAAACCCTTTTTCTTGCGCTCTGACAGCTCTGCCTTGTCACACACTTTATAATGTGCCCTATAGGTTATGGCACTGAGGTGAGCGTGTTTTTGGCAGGCAACACAGATTGTAGAGATGTATCTGACTGTTACAGGAATTAAAAGGAAATGCCTCAGACAGCCTTATTAAATAACACCACTGCAGGATCAAGCTCATGACCTCAGCAGTCATTGTATTAACCAGTGGGCTACAACTCTATAGCTTTTATCACACCACTGGCTGGCTACAGAAAGACTGCAGGTCACCGCACAAACTCTGCTTGGTTACCGGGATAGGGTAAACCTACCAGTACCCATGATGCACTGCACATGCAGAACAGCAGTCTACATCTGATCACAGAATGGAGTATGCGTCTCCACAGCACCTCAGCCTGGTAGGGGGAACTGACTGTGTGTGTTACTAGCACAGAGTAGCTACAGACCGTGACATTGTGCAGGTCCTGTGCTCACCCTGAGGGTGAGGTGGGTCACCCAGCACCAGGCCCGCAGTACCCGGGTTGGCTGAGATAGCCTTTGCTGCAGGTCCCCATCAGTGCCAGTGCATGGCAGGTATTCCTTGCAGACACACCTAGGATAATCTTGTGTCCATCTGCATTCCCCAGTCACATCTAGCCTTTATAGACCATGACACACCTAGAATAGTGCATATCCAGTGTGGTTGCCATGGTCACGTGTTGTAAGAGCAGGGGTGTGTCTGGACTCACATTGGATTATGTAGCACCACATATCATACTCTCTGGGTCAAGGTGGTGGACAGAATCTGCCCCCAACAACCCACACTCTACATCTTTGCAATGGAGGCAGTAGAGGGACATGATGAAGGGCTGTGGGACCAGCAACCCCAATCCAGTTGGTGAATGGACACCTTCCATGGCAGGTGATGCAGAACTGTACTTATCACATAGGGCACTGGCAGACAGGCAGTAGGTCTGGCAAAGCTCAGCTGCCCCCCACCACAATCTGACATTCAACAGCAGAGGGCACAATCAGTCTACAGCCTGCAAGGTGTTCCAGCCATACACATGCTAACTGCAGACAGTCTGCTAGCCAGTACATGTTCCCAGAGGAACTATGTGCACCAAGATGTGGGATGGAAGCACAAACACCGAGCAGGTATGTCAGTAATTGGGCCCCCAGAAAAGGGAACTCTCAGATATCACTGGAGAGAAACACTGTATAGCACTATGTGGGAACCTAGACATGCCATGGTCACTGCTCAGTCAGAGTGAGAGTGACCTCCCAGCATGACATGCTGTGGCCACCCTGTCCGTGCAGGTGGTGCTCGGCCACTACAATATCCCAGCCATTGCCCTATGCCCTGTGCAGATGTATCCTGCCCAGACCGCCCTGTCCGGCTGATACCCACAATACTGCTGCTGTCCGGCCCATACCCACAATACCTCATTATGCACATTGGCAGGCTAACACTGGAAACTGTGCAAGCATTGTGAGCTCTGTAAGGTGTAGGCAGACACAAAACACTGGATAGACATACACACACTCCCACACCTATTTCAGCATTGTGCAAAGATAGAGGTGGTTGGCAGCCCTGGTCACCACACCAGTCCTGGGCACAGTGCAGGCATTGCTAAGGTACTCAATACTGTTAGGGTCACTCTCCGGGGTGGTAAACACTGTCAGAGAACAGACAAGAGGAAACACACTCCACATATATAAGAAAGGTTGCTATGATGAATCTCTGTTAACAAATTGTGCTTAATGTAGGATTTGTTATCTGAAATTAATAATAGCAGCCTTTTGATATATATGGAGCGTGTTTCCTTGTTATGACGGCATTGCTAAGGTATGCAGGTGCTAGTCGTGGTAGCTGCTGATCCACACAGGGCCCAACAGCTTTGGATAGTGGAGCCTGTGGGTGTGGATGTTTGTGCCACTGTTGGCTGATGCTCTAGGGCAGAGGTTTCCAACTCCAGTCCTGGGGGGCCAAACACCATTCAGGTTTTCAGGCCGTCCCTAATGAATATGCATGAGATACATTTGCATACAATGGGGGCAGTGCATGCAAATGCATCTCATGCATATTTATTAGGGACAGCATGAAAACCTGAATGGTGTTTGGCCCTCCAGGACTACAGTTAGGAACCTCTGCTCTAGGGAGTACACATGTTCATGGTGTATGTGCTCTGTAAGGTAAAATATAGGGACATGGTCTGCAGAAGCCACTTGAACCTGTGATCTTCTGCCTCTGAACACACTGGCTGTGTGTACTGCACCAAACTGTTGCCACAGAGGCAGGTCCTGGTCTGTTTCACTGCACGCCACCCACCTAAACAGGGCTTTACCTTGGTCTGCTGTGGGCAGCTGCCACTGCCCCCTCCACAACCAGCAGTCCTCCCCCACCATGCTGACATGCCCTTATGCCGGTGGTGCTGGTGTGCACAGTCCCAGGTTCTCCAGTGTGCCGGTATGCGGCTGCCTATGGTGTGGGATCTGGGGTAGGGTTGCCTACATAGACATCCACGCTTCTTCCCAGCACTGCCTGCCAATGTTACGTGCCCTTTGGGGTACCTGCTGGGTAATGTCCATTGGGGCACTGTGGGACACACACTCGTGGACATGTTTGACCTTGGTCAGTTGCTGTCTTGCTGATTTTCATTTTCTGCCTTCCTATGTGGCACCGAGGCATCTGCCTAGCCCACCTTGTGCCCCAGCTGCCCCACTGTATGTCCCGCCTGCAGCCCCCTGTACCCCATTTGCAGCCTCACCATAGTGCCCTTTTGTATTTGGGCACTGTGCTGTTGCTGCACAGGTAGCACTACTTTCACTTTTCTGGGTCTCCCTGCCTTTGCTGTACATTGCTGACTGAACTGGTTTCTCTCTCCTGCAATTGTGCCTCTAACGCGAGGTTTTCAGTCACGGTAATGTTCTGCCCTTCATTTCACAGTGTTAGTGTACCTGCAGCCTCTCACCACCCACTCTCCCCCCATTGACCCCTTCTCTCCGCCCTCTGGAGAGACTTACTCCACCCTCTGTGTGACTTAACGCTGCTGGAGACGTTATCACGCGAAAAGTAACGTTATCGCGCAATAGTGTTACTTTAGCGCGCGATAACGTTACATATCACGCAATAACGTTACGTATCACATGATAACGACACCACTGCGACGTTATCGCTGTTTAGTAAACATACCCCTTAGTCACTGTATTCCTTGTTTTAGCTGGTCTCAGTAAATTGGGCAATAATTTTCCTGTCTTATCCCCCCATTGATATAGCTGGTATTTATAGAATCTAATATTCTGCATAGCACGTTGTTGCAAGATGGCTTGAATTTAAGTTCTGCCCACCTGCAGTTTCCACCATGCGTGTTCAATACCCTCTCTCATAACTTGGGTCCATAAATCTCGTAGGTTACTCAGACCCTTTTGTAATGCCTCCCTTTGTTTACGCTGCTGGGCCGCTGTGTATCCTATTATGCAGCCCCTCAAGACTGCCTTGGCTGCCTCCCAGTATGTTCCAGGGCTTACATCCTTTTGTTTTCCACTTCATAGTCTAGACATGCTTTTCTAATAAATGTTTGGAAATCTACATTTAGCATCCAGACTGGGTTCAGGCGCCATGTTATGCCCTGCTTCTCCCTGCTCCCTCTAAATTTCAACTATATCTCTGCATGGTCAGAGACCATGGTTGGCTGTATGGTAGCACTGGTCAATGTGTTATATAATCTTTCCACCCCTAATAAGTAGTCTATGTGTCTGTGTACCTTGTGGGGCCCCGAATAATGTGTGAATTTTTTTCTAATGGTTCAGTGTCCTCCATCTGTCTATCAATTCCAGTTCTTTGTATAGTAAGTTAATCCCTTTATTCTCCGCTCCCTTCATCCCTACCCTTGGGGGTTGGCAGTCAATGGTGGTGTCTTCCACCATATTAAAGTCCCCTCCCAATATGACTTGGTATTCTGCTGGGTCTGTTAAGTGATTCATCAATTCAAGATAAAATTTGTGTTGATTGTAGGGAAAATATCTGAGGTCCTGCAAACCCCCGATGAGAGCCCTGGCCAGTTTTATGAAAGACTCTGTGAATCTTTCTGTGTTTATACTCTATTTGACCCTGAAGCACCTGAAAACCAGCGGATGGTGAATACAGCGTTCTGGGGCAGTCACAGGGGGACATTCAAAGAAAAACTTCAGAAGCTTGAGGGTTTTGCTGGAATGAATATAACCCAGCTGATGGAAGTTACTATGAAAGAATTTGTGAACAGAGATCAGGAGATGAAGCGTGAGTGTGAATGAAAGATGAAAAAGAAAGCTGATATGTTAGCAGCGGCGCTACTTGAGAAAGGACAAGGAAAGTCGACGTGGGAACTGAGAAGTCGAGGCCGGGGTAGAGGAACCCGGCGAGAATGATTGGAGCGAGGACCATTGAAACGAGATCAATGTGCCTATTGCAGAGAAATGGGCCACTGAAAAGGAGAAAAAACCCCCAAAAACGAATGTCCCATTTGTGTCAGGCAATATTCCCTGCCCTGAAGAGCTGTTGAGGGCATTTATAAACATCTCAACCGCCTACTCAAGTTTGGACTCCTAAAACCATGCCAATCACCCTGGAATACCCCTTTGCTGCCAGTTCAAGAACCAGGTACTAATGATTACCGACCTGTACAGGACCTGCGGAAGGTCAATAAAGCTGTTGTTACCATTCATCCTGTTGAGTCAAACCCTTACAATTTACTGAATATGATTCCTGTTTTACTGTTTTGGACTTAAAGGATGACTTTTTCTGTTTGAGATTGGCCACTCCTTGCCAGCCACTGTTTGCGCTTGAATGGGAAGACCCTATTACTGGCAGTAAGAGACAATTGACATGGACCCGGTTACCCCAAGGATTCAAGAACTCCTCCACACTGTTTGGGGACGTACTTAGTCAAGATTTGCGTCAGTTCCAGTCATGTACCCTTCAATGTGTATTGCTACAATACGTGGATGATCTACTTATCGCCACTGTTTCCCCAGAAGACTGTATTGCCGCCACTTCAGAACCTCTGCACTTACTTTGGATGTCTGGCTATTGGGTGTCTCAAAGTAAAGCCCAGTTGTGCCAGACTGAAGTCAAGTACTGCCCAACATGGAAAAACCATTCCATCTGTACATCCATGAAGAAAGGGGGTGGCCTTCTTGTCTCCGTGCAGTAGCAGCGACAGCTCTCTTGGCAACAGAAGCTGATAAATTGTCCCTTGGCAAGAACTGTATGTTAAAAATGCCGCATGCAGTACTGACGCTGATGGAGTACAAAGACAATTATTGGTTTACCAATGAGCGGATGACAAAGTACCAGAGCATGCTGTGTGAGAATCCTCGGGTTCACTTGGAGATAGTGAAAACACTCAATCCGGCTACTCTACTCCCTGTAGCACCTGGGCTACCTGAACATGATTGTATCCAGGTTATGGATGAAGTGTACTCCAGCCGTCCGGATTTGAAGGATGTACCGCTAGCCTCTCCTGATGTTCAATACTTTACCGATGGCAACAGTTTCGTGGAAGATGGACAGTGGAAGGCCGGATATGCTATGGTCACTCCTGGGGTTGTTGTGGAGGCTGAGCCCTTACCCTTAGGGACTTCTGGCCAGAAAGCTGAACTCATTGCCCTTACTCAAGCCCTCCAGTTAGCTGCAGGTCTGAAGGCAAACATTTTCACTGATTCTAAGTATGCATTCACTACACTCCATGCCCATGGGGCCCTCTATAGAGAGAAGGGACTCATAAATTCAAGCGGGAAATCTATAAAGTATGGGAGGGAGATTTTGGAGTTACTAGAGGCTGTGTGGGCACCAGAAGCAGTGGCTGTTGTTCACTGCAAGGCACACCAACGAGGAGACACTCTGGTCATCCAGGGTAACCGCAGGGCAGATAGGGAGGTCGAGTTAGCAGCCCAACAAGGAACAGTCCCAGTAAGTGTTCAAGCCCCCCTGTTTCCAATTCCTATGTCAGAGTGGGACCCATGTTATACCAGGAAAGAGATGGATTTCTTCACTCAGGAAGGGGCTACACTCACTACTGCTGGGTGGTTGCTGTTACTGGGAAATCCACCCCGATATGTTATCCCTGAGAGTCTAGCACCTGCTTTTGTCTGACGATTTCATGAGACCAACCACTTAGGCAAGACCTCCATGCACACCAATCTACAGTCTTATTTCTATGTCCCACATCTGCAGCACGTCGCTGTCTCCAATGTGCCAGGAATAACCCCCGCCAAGGGCCTCTACCCCCAGCTTCCATACAGGCGGTTGGTGCTGCCCCTATGGAGAATATTGTAGTTGATTTCACTGAGTTACCCCAAGTAAGGGGTTATCGATATCTGCTAGTGATAGTATGTACATTTTCAGGATGGATTGAGGCCTACCCTTGTAGAACAGAGACAGCCCGAGAGGTTACCAGGGCCCTGCTGAAAGAGATCATTCCCAGGTTTGGCCTACCTCTTACTATAGGGTCAGATAATTTATTTATTTATTTATTTATTTAAACGGACTTGGTATACCGCTTTATCATGAAATCAAAGCGGTTGGCACAGCAAACAATCAATGAAGGGTGAGGTTGTCATTAGCATGCAGTGTGAGAAATGATACACTGTGCTGCGTGAGTGCGTGTGGATGATTTTGATGTGAGCTATATACAGCGTGTGCTTAAGATACATATTTACAGATACATATTTACATGGATGGCTTTGCTATCTTAGGAGTCATTCTGTGAGGTCCTTGAAGTAGCCTGTGAATAGTTCAGTTTTAAGCAGCTTTCTGAATTCTTTGGTGTTGTTTGTTGCTCTGAGGTGGTCGGGGAGAGAGTTCCACATGGCGGGGGCTGCTAGGGTGAACGCTCGTTTTGATGTGGATTGGTTTGTTCTGGTGAAGTCCTTTGGGGTTCTGATGTTGTTCGATGTTCCCTTTCTTCTTGGTCTTTTGCTGTTGTCAGTTGTTATGAATTGTTGCAGGCTGTCTGCAGATAGGTTGTTTATTATTTTGAAAGTGGTTAGGAGAACTTTGTAGCGGACTCGTGAGCTGATTGGGAGCCAGTGAAGGTGGTATAGTATGGGGGTGATGTGTTCGTGGGTTGAGCTGTCTGTTATGAGTCGCGCGGCTGTGTTTTGTGCTAGTTGAAGTGGTTGGGTTGATTTCTTTGGTAGTCCTAGGTAGATGTGGTTGCAATAGTCTAGTGTGGGTGTGATGATGGCTTGGCATACTGTTCGAAAATGCTCGGGAGCAAGGATGGGTTTGAGTCATCTGATTGTCCTCATCTTGACGTAGGCGCTTCTGGTGGTCTTCGCAATGTGGGATTGTAGGTTGAGCTCCCTGTCAAGTGTTATTCCCAGGTATTTTATCTCTTGTCTTATTGGTATGATGGCATTGTTCAGGTTGATGGAGGGCGTGGGTGTGAAAGCTTGGTCTCTTGTTATGATCAGTGCTTCGGTTTTGTTATAGTTTATTGCTAGGTTGTTTTTTTGCAGCCAGGTTGACATTTCTTTGAAGCAGTTGGCTATGTTGTTGTAGTCTGGTTTAGTTAGGTTGATTGGTGTGAATATCATTATATCGTCAGCATATATGGTGTATTGAATATTGAAGCTTCTGATGATTGTGCTGATGGGCTGAATGTAAAGGTTGAAAAGCAGGGCAGAGAGGGATGAGCCTTGTGGGACTCCCTGTGTGACGTTGATGGGTTGAGAGGTCTTTGATCCACATCTGACCTGGAGCTGTCTGTTCTCCAGGTAGGATGTAAACCATCTCAGGGTGGTGTCATGTAGGCCCGCTTCTTCAAGTCTTGTTAGTATCGTTGAGTGGCATACGGTGTCGAATGCTGCAGAAATGTCCAGAAATATCATGAGTACGCCCATTCTGGTGTTGTCAATTGTTCTTAACAGGCTGTCGAACAATGACCCTGCGTTTGTTGCTGAGTGCCTTCAAGACCTTTCTAAGCCTCCAGATTACCTGAAAACTTCACACTGCTTACCGCCCACAGAGTTCGGGAAAGGTGGAAAGGATGAACTGAACTCTGAAGCTCCAGTTGTATAAACTCTGTCAGGAAGCTCATCTTAAGTGGGATTAGGCTTTGCCGATAGCCCTTCTCCGGGTCCTGTCCTCCCCAACTCGGACCATGGAAATATCCCCTTATGAAGTACTGTATGGTCGACCACCACCCATTGTTCAGGGCCTTAAGGGAGACCTAGAGCAGATAGGTGATGAACTTACGAGACAACACCTACTGGCATTGGGATCTGTTTTTCAGTCTTTGGACAGGTGGATACCAGAGCGACTGCCTATCTGTTTGTCAGAACCGCTCCATCCCCACCAGCCGGGAGATCGTGTGTGGATTAAGGAATGGAAATGTGAACCACTGTGCCCTACGTGGAGAGGTCCTTACACAGTTCTCCTAGCCACACCGACTGCAGTCAAGGTCTTGTCTTAAGAAAGCTGCTCCTGACTTGGATGATAAGTGGACAGCGCATGAACATTCTCAGGATCCCTTACGCCTCACACTGCGGAGAACCAGGGAATCGGCAGATGACTGAGCCCTGCGCTAGCCGCATACTGGAAGCCGGCTAGTCTACGCACAGAAGAAGCTTGAGGAGTCGTCTTCAGATACTGTTAGTGGGACATCAGCTCCATGGTCGGTATGCACCCACTCATGCTGTCTTTTGTTCTGGCATTTATGTGGGGCCTTCCCTTATTGGCCTCAGGGACTATAAATGTAGTGACACTATTTGCCAGGACTGCTTTGAATACTTCAGACTTTTGTGTACACAGCTCATTGCAGCCTGGAGTTTTTTTTATCAACATGCCTTATTGCTGTAACCACTACTTTGTGTGAAATGCAAGCGTTTACTGTAATGCATAATCTGAACTGCAAACAGCCAAAGCTAACCTTTTCTACATTTTTATACTTCATTGGTGTTACTCGTCCTACCTCAGCCTATTTTAACAAGGCCCCTTTCTCTTTGCAGGTTGCCTCCATGCTTAAAGCTACAGATTGCTTTATTTTTGTAAATGCCACTAAAGGGGTTTTTAATGTGTCTAACACCGTATTATCATGCAAGTCTATTACAAAGGTATCTTATGCTTACTCAGAAATGTATCTTCCCTTAGGATGGTTTTTGTTATGTAGTAAAACTGCTTATACTTATGTTCCCATAAGCGCTACTGGAGGTCCTTGCACTTTTGGCAGACTTACTACTGCTGCTTTCTCTCATGCCCCTAGTAAGGTTAGTTCCCAATCGCGCTATCCTCGATCAAAAACCTATGCCTCCTACCTGTAACTCTAATGTGGAACCTTATAGTGATCAAACAGCTCTTGGACTGGCAATATCCATTGTAGGAGCACCTGGGTTAGCTTTGCACAACGCTATGGAAGTAAGCCGTATTGCTTGTTCCTTGGCCAAATCCATTAATCTTACCTCAACCATCCTAGCCACTATGAATCATGAGATGTCCGGTCTGCGGACGGCGATTCTGCAGAATAGGATGACATAGATTTTCTGCTCCTACGGTTAAATCATGGCTGTGAGGAATTTGAGGGTAGGTGTTGTTTTAATCTTACTGAAGAGAGTGTTTCCATTGAACGCTCTATTCAAGACCTACGTGATCTAGCTAATCATATCACCGCCCCTTCTATAGGTGCTGGGTGGTTTGCGGAATGGTTCAATTGGTTAGGTGAACTCAAAACCCTAGTGGTAGGGGTTCTCTTTATTCTCCTGCTATGTATTATCCTGCCTTGCTGTATCCCTATCCTTATCCAATTTATCACCTCCACCATTGAGACCATGGTGGAGCGGAAAACTGCTGCCCATGTGATGGCAGTATGCAAATACAAATCCCTTCCACAGTCAGATCAACTGCTATGAGGAAAAATTGGCCTTCTTCACTACAAGGCAAATTTTCCCCTTAAAAAGGGGGGAATGAGGTAGAAATCCAGGCAGGGCTGAGAGCTGGAAGGGTTAAGTGAGAAGGATACACCCCTCTTGGTGAAGTCATACCCTGGAACACGCTTGTCCCGCCCCTATTCCTTTGTCCTGCTGCTCTATCTGCTTGCTAGAGATAATTACTCTCCCTCTGCTCGCTAGAGATAAGAGTACAGTAGACTTTCTCCAATCGGGACTATACTGTAATAAAGTGACCAATCATGAAGAAATGCTGTAATAATCTGATGAGATCTATATAAGCTCTCTGAGCCCTCTGGTAGGGGCCCAGAATTTGCAAAAACTATTTTTTCTGGGCCTGTGCACATTAAACCGTTGTTTCCTTCTAAGACTCCTTGGGTGTTTCTTTCTTCACTCGTTTATCTATCGTTGGGGGCATATATACTGCCTAGGATCACTTTTTTTTGTTGAGTACTCCCCAAGCCAGTATGCATCTTCCCTCGGGGTCCTTCATTACCTGGTGAGATTCCCATACTGCTCTCTTTCCCACCAAGATGGCCACCCCTCGTTGTCGGGCATTGTATTGTGCTGTTATGACTTCACCTATCCACCCTCTTCTTAGCTTGAAGTGTTCCACGGCTGTCAGATGTGTTTCTTGTATTAGGGCAATTGTTGTTCCCAAGACCCGTAAATAAGTGAGCATCCTCTCCCTTTTTATTGGGGAGTGTATGCCCCTGATATTCAGTGTGACAATAGTACTTTCAGCCATTCTTATTTAAGGTCCTTGCCTTAGTTTGCTTATTGCTCCTATTATGCACACTCCAGAGGTTTCCCAGCTAAACCCCTAGCCCACCTGTTTTCTTCTTAAACCTCCCCCATCTCTGCCTGATATTGTTTTCCCCTCACCCTTGCTGTTTGCCCTTCCTTTGTTCCCCTTGTAACTGTTTTTCCCCCACCCAAACCACATCCCATCTCATCCCATCTCTTCTCTTTATTTTTTTATTTTATTTACATTCTCTTATATACCGCTCTATTCTGCATCAGTGCGGTTTATTTATTTATTTATTTATTTATTTATTTATGCTTATTTCTATACCGCTTTTTCCAAAGATCAAAGGCGGTTTACAGGTAACATTTAGTGAACATGGTTTTACATAGAACATCGTTTTTTTCATAACTATGTACAGTTAACATGATAAACGATAACATGGAACATTGTTACAGAACTAAATACAGTTTAACATGGATTATTGTTACAGAACTATTTACATTTTAACATTAGCTAGTAATGCTTTGTCTATTTACATTGATTCTTTGCTAATTAAGCTTTGTTTCTTAAATGTAGTGAGTGTTGAGGCTTGTTGAGCTGTAGTTAAGGAGGATTGTTATGGTTGTGTGGTGTGTTGGGTGGATAGGATTCATTTAAATTTGTGAAGTGTTCTTTAAATAGAAATGTCTTCAGTTCTTTTCGAAATGTTTGAAGATCTTTTATTTTGCGGAGTTCTAGCGGGAGTTTATTCCATAGGGTGGGGGCTGCATAAGAGAAGGCTCTTGAGCTTGTGGTCGTCTTGGTTTTCCGGCGGGATTTGTTGTTGTCTAGTGCGTAGGTGGCGTTTTGTCTGCGGGCTCTAATTTCTTTTGGAGCTTGAATCAGAGTGGTTAAATGTGAGGGTGAGATGCCGTTTGTTATTTTAAATGTGGTTAGGAGTATTTTGTATGTTATTCTACTATTTATGGGAAGCCAGTGTAGTTCGGCTAATACGGGAGTTATGTGGTCAGCGAGGCGGGCTTGTGCTGTTACTCGAGCACAGATGTTTTGAGCTCTTTGGAGTAGGTTGGTGCTTGTAAGAGGGAGGCCAATAAGTATGCTATTGCAATAGTCGAAATGAGGAGTGATAAGTGTGCTGATGACAGATCTGAAGTCATGTGTGTCAAGTAGTGGTCTTAAGTGTTGGGTGATCCTAAGTTTATAGAATATGGTTTTCACTGTTTGTTTTATATGAGGAAGCATACTAAGTGTGTGGTCTATTATAATGCCTAGGTATTTTACTTCTTTTTTAACTGGGATTATTGTGTTGTTAATTGTTATAGTTTCAGGGAGATTAGAGTCTGGTTTTCTTGATACTATCATTGCTTCAGTTTTTTTTAGGTTGATGCTGAGATTATTGTTTTCTAACCAAGTATTTGCTTCACTGATACAGTCTAGTAATTTCTGGTATGTGGGATTATTTGTGTTTATCGGTAGGGTGAGCATGATATCGTCAGCATATATGTAGTGGTTTACTTTATATTTTTTAAATATATTTGTGATGGGTTGAAGATACAGGTTGAAAAGAAGGGCAGATAGTGCCGAGCCTTGTGGGATACCTTGTCCTTGTGTGAAGGGCTCTGAGGTGGTTTGTCCTAATTTAACGCGTATCGATCTGTTTGTGATATATGATATGAACCATTGCAGAATTGTTCCACCTATTCCTAGGTTTAGGAGTCTATTAATGAGTGTGTTGTGGTGTACATTGTCAAAGGCTCCAGTTATATCAATGAATATGAGGATGTATCCTTGGTTGTGTGAGTCAGTGCCTTTGATGAGGTCGTTCATAAGTGTTATTAGTAGGGTCTCGACTCCGTGGGATGGTCTGAAGCCGAATTGGTGTGAGTCAAGTGGAGCATGAGTGTCAATAAAGTCTTGTAGTTGTCTCTGTATTATTTTTTCTATTATTTTGGCAATAAATGGTATGCTGGCTATTGGTCTGTAGGAGTTCGGGTCTTTCGGATTGAGTTTATTATTTTTTACTATTGGGCGTAAGGAGGTAAGTTTTAGTGCTTCAGGCATGATACCTTGTGATAGTGATTGGTTCACTATATTTAGTATATGGATAGCAAGATCAGCTTTGGTGTTCTTTATCCATGATACGGGGCATGGATCAAGGGGGGAGGTAGTGGTGTTGATCATTGATATTACATTGATCAGGTGTTTGTGATCAATGTTTTGGAAGGTTGTCCATGTATTTTTTGTTTCTATGTCTGTGAGCGTAGTTATGGTTGTGCTAGATGAATTATTTTTTAGTTTATTAGCAAAATGAGTTGCAAGGGTTTGTGCACTTATTGTTGTTTGTTCTGGTTCTGTTGTTTGGGTTTTGTTAGTGCTTTTATAATTGTGAATAGTTCTCTTGGGCGGTTGACTGCCATGTTTATCATTTTTGTATGGTATTCTCTTTTTGATTTATTAATTGTGTCCTTGTATTTGTTGAGGAGATTCATGTATTGATCTTTATTATCGCTCGTTTTATCTTTCCGCCATCGGTTTTCTTGTTTCTTAGTTGCTTTTTTAGGTTAGAAAGGTCTTTATTGAACCATTTTTCTGATTGTTTTTTTATGAATTGTTTTGGATTAGTTTGTTTGGGAGTGGCTGCTTCTTTTATTATTGAGTTCCATTGGTCTATTAAGGTGTTGACTTCTGTCGAGTTATTTGTGAAGTTGGGTAATACAGTATTTAGGAAGGTATCTTTGTTAAAGTGGGCAAAACGGGATTTATAATGTGTTGGAGTTGTTTCAGTGTTGTTATTAGGTAGTGAGTTTAGTGTGAAGGTTATTAAATGGTGATCTGACCATGGTATTTCTGTAATAAGGGGTGATGATTGGAGTTTATGATTGGAGTTTATGGAGTTTACATTGAACAAACTGAAATTACATTGAACAGGGCATTATAACTTGGAGATAACTATTTTACAGGGAACATGGGCTATGGAGGGTTAAGTGGCTTGCCCAAGACCACAAGGAGCACCTGTGGGACTAGAAACCCCAGTCCTTCCGGCCCAAGGTTGCTGTCCTCTAGTGGGATCTTTCTCTCCCCTTTCCCCTTTCCCTTCCATTCATCCCCTCTCCCACACCATTCACTCTCTTGCATCCTCCTATCTCCCCATGTGGGCTAATTACACAAGTCTCGAGCCGCTATCATACTCCCTTTATCTTCTTCTTCTTATTGTAACCCTACTTCCTCTGTAGTACAAATGTTTCCCCTCTCCCTCTCTCTCCCCGCTACACCCATTCCATCATATTTGTCCTCTGTCCATACCCTCAAGTAATGCAGCTGTGTATTTTTCCTCCCTTTCCTCATTTCTCGATATCAGTTCTTTGTATGGTGTATTCTTTCTTTCCATCTGTATCTTCCTCCTCTCTTGTTGTTTTGCCAGCCATTCCAATTGTTTCTCCTGTAGCATTTTGGGTATTATAGGGAGGGGGAGGGTGTTCTCCCTTCGGTTCTTCTTCTTTAGATATGTCTCTCCTATCAGATCAGTTCTGTCCAGTTTTTAAAGTATTAAAAGTTAAACTGCCTTAGTTTTGTTTCTGTGGGAGCCCCTCCCCCCCGTTTGGCCAAGCCAGTCTAGTAAAGCTTTTCCTTCTGCTGGGGTGTTTAGATATATGGTTTTTCCATCGTTTATGACTTTACGTTTGTGGGGGTAGATCAAAGCAAATTTCACTCACTCTTCGAATAATCCATTGCATATAGGTGCAAATTCCCACCTTATAGCTGCCACTCTCACTGAATAGTCATTAAATAGCAGGATTTTCTGATTATTATGTTCCAACACTTTCATTTTGCGATATTACATAAGAACATAAGATATGCCATACTGGGTCAGACCAAGGTCCATCAAGCCCAGTATCCTGTTTCCAACAGTGGCCAATCTAGGTCATACATATGATATTCTTTCAGGATCTTTTCTTTTTCAGTCCAAATCATGTTATCGCCCAATTTCTGCTCTCGGCCTGCGGTTGTATTCTTGTGGAGGCCCAATTCGATGCACACTTTCACATCTCCAGGCTCCCGGAGGGACCGGGAGGCCTAGTTGTTTTATAACTTTTTTTAGGAGATATTGTGAAAGTGTACTCTGCTCCTCCTCTCACCGGTAACAGCACCTGGGCTCTTGGGTAATGGTTATCCATACTCAGAGCAATGAGAAGGAAGCAATAATCATTAATAATACAACTCTCACACAATTGTATTATATACACAACCAAAGCTTTGGGAGAGAGAGTAAAAGCTTGCACCTTCTCTCTGTGACCGCACCTACTTCGGTCACTGATTTTTATTGGCCAAAATTCCATCTCACAGCATAATTTCCATCTTATTATTCTATGTCAAACATCATGTATATTCATAATGTGCATCTCTATGTCATAGGTCAGATTTTATTAGTATAGGTCATCAGGAGGAAACATACATGTATTCCCAGACATAACTCCTTCAACAATAATTCTAACATAAGCAGTTTTCACATGTATGTAAGAGAAAGTTATTCCCTGCACTTTCTGTATGATAAACAAACCTAGTTTTTCTGTTATGTGAAAGTTCAGCATAATTTTTCCGTAGTCTCTCAAGGTCATTAGCTAAGTAATAGGTCCTGGAATGTCTGAGCTACTGAATCTGTGGTGTTAACTCTTTCTGAGGGCTTTCTGTGATATACTATTATTGAGTACCCTCACAGTGTACATGGCCCTGTACAGACAAGCTTCCTTTCAGTCCCCCCTCTGATTCTGCAAAGAATCATTTCAAAAGTAGGGAAACTCAGACATTGATATTAAGGAAGGAACATAGACAGACTTTGGGCCAATCTGTAACATCATCCTAGGAATCAGAGATTCCACTGACTTCTTGCAGCAAGCAGACATTACACAGAAAATCAATGCTCCTAGAATAACCCCCCCCCCCAAAAAAAAAAAAATCCAAGAAGAGATGCCATATCCCTTGCAGGTGCTTAGATAGTGAATTCCAGAGACAGAGTCGAAGAAATCAGAAAAAGAACTCACATAATTACTGCCTGAGACAAAAGTACGGTTTCTAACCTTATCTAGTAAGCCTTTCACAACTTTTTCTTCATTATCCAGCAGAGAACAACAGTGATCAAGGATTAATCTGCACGCTCCATCTTCCTTCGCTAGGAGGTAGTCTAAAGCCATTTAATTCTGGGCTGCATAAGCAGAAACCTTATCTACTGCACCTTGTAATACACTAATTGCTTCTGTGAAATCTAGGGCTGTAAGTTCAACAACTGCCTATAGACGCATAATCTGGGTACTATATTCTCTTGTGAGTGCTATTGCTCCAAAGGTTGAAAGCCAAGCAGTACCCGTAAATACATCAATCTGTGATTTAGTTAAAGGACTTGAATAATCTTCTAGTTGCTGTGCAGCTGTTATGGCCTTATCTTGAGGGGAAATGGCTCTTTTTCTTCTTAAAGAATCACTTGGGGTTGATAATAGAGTAATATTTTGGTACGGTAAAAATCACTACGTGGTATCTAACTGGGCAACATAGCAAGTACCTGACCAATCTCTAGCAGATCCGTATACGCAAGATTACCACACACAAAATAATCTCCTTCTAAAGCCACTAACCCACTTTCCCAAATGGTCAAATTGTGGGGACAAGATACATTCTGTGTACAGTTATTCAAAGCCCACTGAGTAATAGTCATCTCTTCAATTCCTACAGATAGATTACATTCCCAGGGATGGTAATACCCTAACAAGGGGCAACTCCATTTAGGTATGTCTAGGTCTGACCTAGAGTCATTCAAAGGGATTGGGTATCCAGAGCTATTATACTGTAACAATTCATGATCATGCACTTGGTTCCCTTGTGTTGGCACTAATTGCACTACTGAAATAAAATAATTTCATAAATGGGACTTTTTATACCAGGTGGAGGAGTTATGTATCTTTACTGTTTTACAAATGTTTCAAGGAGTGTCTCCTACCTTTTTCCCTTATTTTTGAGCCATGAAACAAATTGTAGGAGACATTAAAGGCATAGGGCTAATCGCTCTAGGATCTGTGGTTGTATGAGACCATTGTACAGTAGTTAGATTAAAAGCTATATCACGAAACTCTTGAAAGGTTCTAGACCTAGCTTGTAGCAGAAACCCATGCTGGGTGGCTGTCACAGTTAGAAGACAAACAGCACAGTCCGAAAGGTTAAAGTGTTTTGTGACTGTGTGATTCAAAAATATTTGGATATTCCCCATAACTTTCCCAAGATTTTGAATGCAGTACTGCTTCATTAACAATAATATGCCATAATGTAATTATAACCAGATAATGAAACATTCTTAATAAACCTCCAAAACATCAAAACTATTAATTACTCAAAAATAATTATTCAAATAAATTAAAACAACAAAACTATCCTTCTTAGCACTACAGAGATGAGCACTATAACCATCACCCATACCCAACTCCCAATCTCTTCAGGAGGTAGAGGTTAAGTGCCAAAAGGTCAACGCTTACATATCAGTAAAGAACTAACTCAAACTAATTTTATCAATGTAATCAGAAGTATAAGTGCTGGAAACAGTTTCTTAAATAAATAATTAATTCAAGAAGCAATCAATCATGATATTCTTTCTGCAATATCACTGTTGTTCAAGTCCTGATTCACAGTTGCAAGGAATCACCCTCCGGATCCTGTGAAGGAGACGTTTTACACCGTGAAAGATGTATACAATGAGGTTGTCCTTCCACTTTACAAGCTGAGTATCCCACTAGGAGCACAATGAATGGACCTAGAAATTTGGGAGCCAAAAGTGTCTTCGGATGACAAAAGTGTCTCTTGGCTTCAGTTCTGGATGTGGTAACTCTGGAGGAGTATCCTGCTGAAGATTCACCTGCAATAAAGGAGAAACAGACAAAACTGAGTGCAATCATAAGCAATAGGTCAAGATATTGCTGCGCAAAGGTTGACGATCCAGGATTACTGTCAATTCATGTGGAGAAGTAGCTGGACGTCCAGTAACTATTTCATATGGTGTCAGGCCTCCACAAGCACGCTGGGGAGAATTATGCATTGCCATAAGGGCAAAAGGAAGGGCTTCCATCCAATCTGTAGCCCAATCCTGCTTCAGAGTGCGTAAGTGACCTTTGAGTGTCCTATTCATCCGTTCCACTTGGCCAGAGCTTTGTGGATGATAAGGAGTGTGAAGTTGTCTTTTAATACCAAACCATTGTTCAATACCCTCCCAGACCCTTGAAACAAAGGCCGGACCCTGAGCAGAGGAAAGGACAAAAAGTACACCCCGAACAGGAATAAACTGAGTGAGCAGTAATTTGATGGTGACAACAGCAGTCAGATAAGCTTCTACCCATCCAGAGAAAAGACAAGTGATCACTAACAAATACCCTTTGGCACAGGACATGTCTGTAAAATCGAGCTGCAAAATCAAAAATAGTCCTGATGGTTTGGAAAGGGCGGCAGAAACCCTTATAATTGACCCTACTCTGACCCTACTCTGCCAGCCTTGAAACAGTCCAGACAAGCTGCATACACGCAGGGGCGGCCCAAAGGGGGTGCGGGGCCATGTGCGGAGACTCGGTGCGGGGCTTCATTTGCATAAGGAGCTTCATTTGCATAAATATTTGCATAATGTTACCATACACTAACTTTTAGTAAACATGCCTCTTAATGAGTATATGGATAAAGACAGACTAAAAGATTTCTACATTACTATAATGCAGTACCAACCGCCAGGCACATTAGGAACTACTACAAACACTGCCCATTTAGAACCCATAGCATACCCGCCGTATCTTAACAGCACTACCAGGACTCACAAAGCACCATACCCTAACTATCAAAAGGCAACACTGCAAATATTAAACCAATACATTTCAGAGAATAACAATACATGACCTACTGGGGAAAGAGAACAAGTGGCAATGTCAAATAGGAATTATATAAACAGAATACCTCAGCTCAGTTACACATGCAGAACATAGACCATCACCAAACAAGGAATCACAATGTAGAAACAGGAAGACAATAATTAAACTGGGAACCCCAAAAGCCAAACTTGGAATGTACAACACTGTAGAAATAAAACTATAAATTAATTTCCTCTTGTACTAAACAAAGCGCAGACATTAATGATGCACATTTCCCAGAGCTGACATATTCCAGTTAATAAATTCAAAATAAAGAGATATTTTTCTACCTTTTGTGCATTTTTTTTCAGTTACAATTGTTCCAGCCACTTTCTTCTAGTTTCTTTATGTCTTCTGCTAACTCTCCATCTGCTGTCAATTTGTCCTTTCTTCTCTCTTCTAGTTTTTTTTTCCATTCTCTCTCTACATCTGCTTTAACATACTAATCTTTCTCCTTTTGCTCTTTCCTCATTCCTATTTCATCCACTCAAATTTTACCCCTCCATCCTCAATCCCCACTTACTCTCCCAATATCCAGCCAATTGTAGATTTGTCTTCCCTCCCACACAAAATATTTTTCCCTCTCCATTTCACTCTCCCAGTTCCATCCCATTCTAATCCTCCCCCAACACCAGCTCCCTTCTAGTTCCAGCCCCACCCAGCATCTGCTCCCTTCTAGTCCCTGCATCAGCCCATTTCCAGTCCTAGCCCCCCATCAGTCCATTTCCAATCCTATCCTAGCCCCACCATCAGCCCATTTCCAGTCCTAGCTCCCCCATCCATTTCCAGTCCTATCCTCCATCAGCTCATTTCTAGTCCTTTCCTAGCTCCACCATCAGCCCATGTCAAATCCTAGCTCCCCTTCACTCAGCCCATTTCCAATCCAAACCCCCCATGAGCCTACTTCCAGTTCTAGCCCCTCCATGAGTCCATTTCAATTCAAGCCCCCACCACAGCCCATTTCCAACCTTAGCACCCCCCAACACCCAATTCCAGTCCTATCCTAGCCCCTCCATCAGCCCATTTCCTGTCCTAGCCCCCCCCCACTCAGCCCATTTCCAGTCCTAGCTCCCTCCCCTCACAGCCCATTTCCATTCCAAGCCTCCCTCCCCATCAGCTATTTGCAGTTCAAGCCCCCCTTCCACTCAGCCCATTTCCAGTCCTAGCAACCCCCTCATCCCATTACCAGTCCTAGCCCCCCATAGCACATTACCAGTCCAAACCCCCCCATCAGCCCATTTTCAGTCTTACCCCCCCACAGCCCATTACCAGTCTTAACCCCCCTTCACCCCATTTTCAGTCTTACCAGTCCTAACCCCCATCACCCCATTTTCAGTCTTACCCCCCACAGTCCATTACCAGTCCTAACCCCCCATCAGTCCATTACCAATCCTAACACCCCCATCAGCCCATTTCTAGTCAGCACCCACCCCATAGCCCATTACCAGTCCTAACCCCCAATCAGCCCACTTCCAGTCCTAACCCCCCCATCAGCCCATTACCAGTCCTAGCCACCCAATAGCCCATTACCAGTCCTAAGCCCCCCATCAGCCCTCTTGTAGTCTTTGCCCCCCACCGCCCTTTACAAATCCTAACCCCCATCAGCCCACTTCCAGTCCTAACCCCCCCCATCAGCCCATTACCAGTCCTAGCCCCCCATAGCCCATTACCAGTCCTAACCCCCCATCAGCCCACTTCCAGTCCTAACCCCATCAGCCCATTTCCAGTCCTAGTCCCCCCATAGCCCATTACCAGTCCTAAGCCCATCAGCCCACTTGTAGTCTTAGCCCCCCACAGCCCATTACCTGTCATAACCCACCATCAGCCCACCGTCTTAGCCCCCCCATAGCCCATTACCAGTGCGAACCCCCCATCATCCCACTTCCAGTCTTAGCCCCCCCATAGCCCATTACCAGTACTAACCCCCGCATCAGCCAACTTCCAGTCCTAACCCCCCATCAGCCCATTTCCAGTCCTAGCCCCCCCATTGCTCATTACCAGTCCTAAGCCCCCCATAAGCCCACTTGTAGTCTTAGCCCCCCACAGCCCATTACCAATCCTAACCCCCATCAGCCCACTTCCAGTTCTAGCCCCCCCCATCAGCCCACTTCCAGTCCTAGCCCCCCCCCATAGCCCATTACCAGTCATAAGCCCCCCATCAACCCACTTGCCCTCACTTGGTTTGCAGCTTGTCGTGCTGTGAGGGCTTGTGTGCATCAGTGATGCTGAGAGCTAAACTATCGGTAGTTTAACTACTGGCAGGGTCTCCCAAGATGGACAGGTCTCAGCTGAGGTGCCAGACCAAGACAAACCACCCATCTGGGCAGCAGCAGAATGGGATAGTGTTGACGGCGGAGGATCACATTTCTGTGACAACGGCAACAACACCAAATTTAAACTGCGCGGAAGAAAGGCCCGGCAATCTACTTCTGTATCTTGCCTTGAAAACCCAATGGATAGTTACAACAAAACAAATTGTGCTATAGTGCTGGAAGATGAGACCCCAAGACAAAGAAGAAATGGTGTTGCATTTATAATAAAGAAGAAACTTGCAAGAACTGTAATGAAATACAATGCAGTCAGCGAACGCTTAATCTCTATTCGTCTACGAGGAATGCCTATCAACAAAACTATAATTCAATTATATGCCCCAACAACAGCTGCAGAAGAGAATGAAATTGAAGAGTTCTATGAACAAGTACAAGCTGAAATTGACAGAACATGCAAACAGGATATCCTGATAGTCATGCGTGACTGGAACGCAAAAGTTGGGAACAAAGAAGAAGGCAAAGTAGTTGGAAAATATGGACTTGGCAACAGAAATGAACCTGGAGAAAGACTGATAGAATTCTGCAAGACCAACGATCTATTCATCTCAAACACCTTCTTCCATCAACACAAGCGGCGACTGTACACATGGACGTCACCCAATGGATTGTATAAAAATCAAATTGACTACATCTGTGGAAGTCAACGATGGAAAAGTTCTATAACATCAACAAAGACAAAACCTGGAGCTGACTGTGGTACAGATCATCAACTACTAGTATGCAAACTCAAGCTAAAGTTGAAAAAGAGCAAACCATTAATGAATGCAGCAAAATATGACCTTAAGAATATATCACTGGAATTTAAAGACTGCCTGCAAAATTGATTTGCTGCTTTAGATACAAATGACAGAGCTCCAGAAGAGTTATGGAATGACATCAAGAAGGTTGTGTTGGAAGAAAGCAAGAAGTCTCTACAAAAGGTGAAAAAGCAAAAACGGCCAAAATGGATGACGGAAGAAACTCTGAAAATTGCCCAGAAACGCAGAGAAGCTAAAGCCAGAGGAGAAGGAAAGACAATAACAGAACTCAACAGAGATTTCCAACGTGCAGCAAGACAGGACAAGGAAAAGTACTACAACGACGCATGCAAGGAAATAGAAGCAGAAACTATTAGAGGAAGAACAAGATCGGCTTTCCTAAAGCTACGAGAGTTAAAGAAAAAGTTCCAGCCTCGAATTGGAATGTTACAAGATGCTCAAGGTTCTATGTTGAATGATGCTGAGAAGATCAAGAAAAGGTGGAAGGAATATACAGAGTTTTATATGATAAAGATCAAGTGGACCAACAGCCGTTTCAATCTGTACCTTATGATCGGGAACCATTGGTGATGAAAGAAGAAGTTGAAGCAGCATTGAAAGCCTTATCAAAGAACAAAGCACCAGGCATTGATAGCATTCCCATAGAAGTATTACAGCAATCTGATGCAGCTGTTACCATACTTACAAGGCTCTGCCAAGAAATATGGACGACAACATCATGGCCAACTGACTGGAAAAGATCTGTGTTTATACCAATACTAAAGAAAGGTGATCCAACTGACTGTGGAAATTATTGCACAATCGCTCTGATCCCACATGCCAGCAAGATTCTACTGAAGATTATTCAAAAGAGACTACAACCATACCTGGAACAAGAACTCCCTGAAGTGCAAGCAGGGTTCAGGAAAGGGCGAGGAACAAGAGACATCATTGTGGATGTGAGATGGATCCTTGAAAAGACTAAAGAATACCAAAAGGATATCTATTTGTGCTCTATCGACTATAGCAAGGCTTTTGACTGTGTAAACCATGAGAAACTCTGGGCCACATTAAGAAGCATGGGTATACCAGAACACTTGATCGTACTCTTGCACAATCTGTACATTGATCAAGAAGCAACAGTTCGAACGGAAGAAGGAGAAACAGAATGGTTTAAAATAAGCAAAGGTGTAAGACAAGGCTGCATACTTTCCCCCTACCTGTTTAATTTATATGCAAAACAAATCATCAGAGAAGCAGGATTGTGTGAAGATTGGTGGAAGACTCATCAACAACCTTCGCTATGCTGATGATACCACATTACTGGCTGAAAGTGAAGATGATCTGAAACATTTGCTTCTCACAATCAAAGAACATAGTCTCAAAATGGGCCTGCACCTTAATGTAAAGAAGACAAAGATCATGACAACTGACATAATCAACAGGTTCATTGTTGAAGGAGAAGAAATTGAAATCGTGAACACTTTAACCTACTTGGATCAACTATCAATAAAGAAGCAACAAGCAGTCAAGAAATCAGACGACGCATTGCTCTTGGCAGAATGGCTATGAAAGACCTAGATAAGATTCTCAAGAGCAGAGATGTCTCTCTCCATACAAAGATTCGACTTGTTCAAGCCATGGTATTTTCAATTAAATCATATGGATGTGAAAACTGGACAGTGAAAAAGATAGACAGGAAGAAAATTGATGCCTTTGAATTATGGTGCTGGCGGCGAATACCGTGTATACCATGGACTGCCCGAAGAACAAACCAGTCGGTACTAGAGGAGATCAAACCTAAGCTTTCTTTAGAAACTCAGATGACAAGACTTCGACTTTCATACTTTGGACACATCATGCGAAGAGAGAGATCATTAGAGAAAGACATCATGCTTGGCAGGATAGAAGGTCAACGCAAAAGAGGAAAGCCAGCAATGAGATGGATCGATACAATAACAGCAGCTACGGGTACCAGTCTGTCAACAATGAGCCGCCTGACTCAAGACCGAACACAATTTAGGATAGCTATCCAGAGGGTCGCCATCAGTCGACTCCAACTCGACGGCACTTAACAACAACAACCCACTTGTAGTCTTAGCCCCCCCACAGCCCATTACCAGTCCAAACCCCCCCATCAGCCCATTTCCAGTCTTAGCCTCCCCATAGCCCATTACCAGTCATAAGCCCCCCATCAGCACACTTGTAGTCTTAGCCCCCCCACAGCCCATTACCTGTCGTAACCGCCCATCAGCCCACTTCCAGTCTTAACCTCCCCATAGCCCATTACCAGTCCTACCCCCCCATCAGCCCATTTCCAGTCCTAATCCCCCATAGCCCATTACCAGTCCTTACCCCCCCATCAGCCCATTTCCAGTCTTAGCCCGCCATAGCCTATTACCTGTCCTAACCCCCCCCATAGCCCATTAACAGTCCTAACCCCCCCCTATAGCCCATTACCAGTCCTAACCCCCTCCCCATCAGCCCAGCTAGGTTAAAAAAAAACACAAACTGGCTGCTGGTGCCGCTGCCATCGTGGCAGCAGCAAAATCAAGCATCTCGCGGGGCCCCCCAGCCCTGCAGAGTCTTCCATGTGGCCTCAGCGCGGGCTTGTCAGAGCTGTGCGAAGGGAGAGAGCTTCTCCTCTCGTGGCTCTGTTAATCCCGCCGCGGGGCTGATGGGAAATCCCAGCAGCTCCCCCGATTGGGGGTAGAGCGCCCGAACAGGAGGGAAGCCTTTGTCTCCTGCTCGGAGGCTCCTGCCCAATCGGGGCAGTGGGAGGCGGAGCCGAGCCGGCTTGAAAAGGCCGGCGCCAGCCAGCAAGCCCGCGCCTGGTGGGCCCGCGCCTGAGGGCCTTGCCAGAGGGCCCTTTGGCGTGGCCCTTAGGCGTGGCACAAAGACGTAAAGAGCAAAAAAGAGACAGCCTCCCCAAAAAGCACACGAAAGAATCAAAAAGACCCAGCAAGCAGCCAGGAGAGAAGAGCAGCAACCGTAAGTGCAAACCACAGAACTGAACAAAAACATGCACACAAATCTGATCTTCTCCCTCGGCCTTATACTCACACTACTCATTCCACCTCACACACACTACCATCACCCACACACATACACACCATGGCCTCCAACAACTATATGGACATACATAGACCAATAGCATACCCACAGGGACTCACAACGTTCTTCTACAACAAAGAGACAAGCAAAACACAAGTCCAACATACACACCAAAACAAAGGAACCACACAAGACACACAACACCCCAAGACCAATAACAATTGAGCTCATAAACGCTAGGTCAATATGCAACAAGATCTATACCCTAGTTGACCACATAGATGACCATCAGCCCGACATACTCTGCATCACAGAAACGTGGCTCAGTCCCACTGAAAACGTCCTACTCAATCAATTAGTGCCCGACGTATACACAGCATGCAACTGCCCGCGCACTCATAGGCGAGGAGGAGGGGCACTCATAATAGCAAAGTAGCCTAAAATTCAAATCAAAAAGTAACATGGACACCCAACACTCTAACACCATCTCGATAGAGAACAAACATATGGCCATATGTCTCACCTACAGAGCACCCCATGCGCCACCTGAAGAACTAGCATCAACTCTAGAGACAGTCTGCGCAGTGAACTCCAGCCACAAACCCACAATACTCCTAGGAGACTTCAACCTTAAGTCCACCAACAAAAAAGATGCAGAAGCTTTTCTCCAAGCAATGAGTTCACTCCAATTCACGCAAATAATCACCACCCCGACACAAAGTCATGGATCCTCACCAGACCTTATTTTTGCACCCAACTACCTAACCTCAAGAGGCCTAATATCAACACCCATCACCACACCAGTACCATGGTCTGACCATCACTTAATTGAAGTAAAAATTACACCTAATGAGGAGATACTAAACAAATATCCGGACAACACCCCCACACAAAGAAGATTTAAATGCTTCGACAGAGACCAGTTCCTACAGGACACAATACAAAACCTAAACCATGAAACAGATGACCTAGATGCACTAATCACCAACTGGAACAACACCATATACAACGCTGCCAAAGCAACAGAATATAGACACAGCACACCTCGCTGCAACAAACTACAACACAAACCATGGTACTCTAAAACTATAAGAAACAAAAAGAGGAGCCTCAGAAAAATAGAACAGAGATGGAGACAGAACAAGTCACCCGAGAACCAGGAACTATACCTAACAAAGCAAAAACAATACAACGAATGCATCAACCAAACAAAAAGGGAATACCATACAAACCTCATACGCAACTCCAACAACAAACCCAAAGAACTATTTGAAATCGTAAAAGCCCTCACCAAAGACCAGGATACCGAAGACAAAGTGCAACTGGACCCACAAAAATTTGCGGACCACATCCAAGAAAAGTTCCACTCAGCAGAACAAACAAGACCCAGCCCAACCCCAAACACTATCATACCTTTGAACACCTGGGGAACATTCAACACCCCATCCACGGAGCAACTCTCCCATATCATTTTATTTATTTATTTATTTTTATTTAACACTCATTTTTATACCGCATCTTCCAGAGATCAGATGCGGTGTACAAATAACAACAATTAACAAAGCTAAGTTTGTTTTACATAGAACATCTTAATTTTTACATAGAACATCTTAACATATCATAAAATAAACAAGGTGGGTTTTTAAACTGGGACCGTGCAAAAACAGTTAACTAACAAAGTGTAGTATCTATATACGTAAGACAGTACATAACTGATACAACTATATACATGCGTAGGTATTAGGTCATAGGAGATAGGATCGTCATTTCGTTAGCGCTAAGTGTTGTCCATTTGGTGTGAGGTTTGTGTTTTAAGTGGTCATTTACCTGATTATCCTTTATCTATGTTGAGTGCCAGGTTTTCTATGGAATTGTAGTGTTTAGTAAATAAATAAGTTTTTAGTTTTTGCGGAATTCCAAGATCTCTGTTAGTGAACGTAGATCCTCTGGTAGGGAATTCCAGATAATTGGGGCTATGTGTGAGAAGGCTCTATTGTTGGTCAATTTATGTGCTTTTATGAAGTCCTTCGGGATCTTTAGTTTATTTAACTGTTCTTTTCTATTAGTAGGCTTAGGTGTTTCTTTGCATATTAGATTACATAGTGTAATCGGTGCCATGTCGTTTAATGCTTTAAATGAGGTTATTATTGTTTTGTATATTATCCTGCTTTGTATTGGTAGCCAGTGAAGCGATGCAAGTATAGGTGTTATGTGTTGTATAGAGTTTATTTTTAGTATAATTCTTGCTGTTGCATTTTGGGCTAATTGAATTCTTTTAATGTTCTGTTTTGAAGTGCCAATAAGTATTAGGTTGGCGAAATCAAAATGAGGGGTTATGATAGCTTGTGTTATATTAATGAAATCTTGTATAAATACAAGCGGACGTAGTTGTTTGAGAATTTTAAGTTTGAAATAGATTTTCTTTAAAGTGTTTCTAATGTGGGTTTCCATTGTAAGGTGTGTATCTAGGATAACTCCTAGATATCTTATTTCATTTTTTATTTTAATTTCTTGCTCTTGTAGTGTTATATGGGTTGGAGGGATAAATGATTGATTTTTAGTTACGATTAGGACTTCAGTTTTGGCATGATTTATGTGAAGGTTTTGAGTTTTTAGCCAAATTGTGATTTCATTATAGCAGTCTGAGAGTAGTTGTAATGGTATGTTAGGGATTGTAAATGGAATGTACATCATAATATCGTCTGCATAGAGGTGATAATGTACTCCAAATTTTTTAAAGATGTTGCAAACCGGTTTTATGTAAATGTTAAAGAGTAGGGCTGAAAGAGCAGATCCTTGTGGTAAACCTATTTCTTGGTTATATGTAGTTGAAGTTTGATTACCTATTCGTACATTTTGTGTTCTGTTGTTTAAATAGGAAGTGAACCAATTATGTACTGTGGAGTTTATGCCTATCTGTCTTAAATTGCTGAGCATTATTGAATGATGAACACTATCAAAGGCTGCTGATATGTCGATAAAGAGGAGGATGAATGCTTGTTTATGATTGTCAATTCCTCTTAGAAGAGTATCAATTAATACTGTTAGTAGTGTTTCTACTCCGTGGCGGGGCCGAAATCCATATTGTTGCTCGTCAAGTGGGTAAGATGTGTCTATGTATTCCTGTGTCTGTAATTGCACTACTTTTTCTATTATTTTGGCCAAAAATGGAATGCTAGAAATGGGTCTGTATGATGCTGGGCATGTTTTATCTAGTTTGCCATTCTTTAGGATTGGGCGTATTTGTGCATGTTTGAGTGATTGAGGAAGGTAACCTTGGGATAATGAGAGGTTGACTATTGGGAGAATGAAGGAAAGTAAGGTAGGCAGAGTCAGCAATCAAGACAAGCACCGCCCCCACGGATCCCTGCCCAGTGCCCTGGATCAAGGCCACCAAATCAAACTTCATCCAAACCATCCACAAGATAGTACACTCCTCCCTAACCCAAGGGCGCATGCCAAATCAATTGAAGCTCGCAACAATAAGACCTATCCCGAAGAAATCCACACTTGACAAGAACAATCCAGCAGCATACAGACCCATCTCCAGCATACCACTTTTAGCAAAAATAATCGAAAAAACTGTACAGCACCAACTACAAGAACACATAGACAACCACGCTCCCCTGGACAACAATCAACATGGGTTCCGCCCCAACCACGGGGTAGAAACTCTTCTGATATACATCTTCGACAGCGTCCTCTGCATCATAGACAACACCAAGAAAGGCATACTCATGATATTCATTGACATCTCATCTGCATTTGACACAGTTAACCACAAGACTCTATTGGATAGACTACAGAACATCGGTCTACACGGTGCCACCCTGAATTGGTTCCATTCATACCTAACCGACAGACAAATACAGGTCAAAGTAGGACACAACACATCTCGACCCATAAAGATCAAACAAGGAGTGCCACAGGGATCGGCCCTTTCAGCTCTCCTATTCAACCTATACATCCAGCCAATATGTGCCATCGTGAAAGAGCACCACATACATTATACAATCTATGCAGATGATATCATGATCTACACACCCATCTCAGTCGACAACCCGGACTACACCAACATAACAAACTGCCTCACCCAAATGGCAAACTGGCTTCAGGAAAACAACCTATCTATCAACTACAGCAAGACGGAGGCACTGATCATCACATGAAACCCGGCCTTTATCCCCCCACCCGACATCAAGATAAGAGATGCACTCATACCCATAAAATCAGAAGTTAAGTACCTCAGAGTCATCCTGGACAAAGAACTTAACCTCCAAGCACACATAGGCAGAGCAACCAAAAGTGCATACCTAAGAATGCGACTCATCAGAAGACTCAAGCCCCTCCTCGACCCAGAGCACTTTCGCACCGTTTGCCAGGCGCTGATAACCCCTCTACTAGACTTCTGCAATCCAATATTCACCGGGCTACCAAAGCAGACCCTCAGACTACTACAACTGGCCCAAAACACAGCTGCCCGCATAATAGCCAGTACTACAAGACACGATCACATCACACCCATACTGAAAGAACTGCACTGGCTCCCAATTATCTCACGCATCAAATACAAGACTATCATAAACATATTCAAGATCAAACAACACTCCTCCGCCATAAGCCTACACACACTCATACAACCCGACACAAGCACACGGCCAAGAAGAAGAGGCACCTCCAATCGGGTTAACACCCCAAAAGACTTCACCAAGACCCGCAAAGACACCGCACAACGAGCAATCTCCCTGGCTGCTACATCCATATGGAACTCCCTCCCAGATGATCTGAGACTAACCACAGAAATCAAGGACTTCCAAAAACAGCTGAAGACAACCCTGTTCATTGATTACTATGGACATACCCCCTGAACCAGCATACAAGTCAGATCATCAACCCCTCTTCACCCCAAGACTGTATATAAGACTGTATAATAGCTCATGATATATAATAGCGCACTATGTAGATAAACCAAATCTAATCACATCCCCGCCAACACATACACACCACTCTGTACACTGCATGAAAACATTTGCCCCCTTGATTGCTTGCCGTGGAAACCGCTTTGATTGAATAATAAGGCGGTATATAAATACCATTAAATAAATAAATAAATACTAAACCGTGCTAATGTTACTGGCGAAAAGCTCAGCGCTAACGTGAGCAATGCCATATAAGGAAGTGGGCGTACTGGCGTCAACGTAGAAATTGCTATTTATCACGTGATAGAGGGTGCCGTGGCTTGTTATCGTGTGGTAACCTTAATTTCATGCCTGCGCTGTAAAAAAGCTGTAGAGATGTAGCCTACTGGTGAATGCAATGACTGCTGAGCCAGAGATCATGGATTCAATCCCTCCAAGGTCCGAGGCAATTCCTTTTCATGCTTGTAACAGTCAGACACATCTTAACAATCTGTGCTGCCAGGCAATAACACCCTCACCTCAGTGCCCTAACCTAATGCACCTTTTAGGGTGTCCCATAAGGCACATCATAAAGAGCCTTGTCAGTCAAGGTAGGTCATAATTTTTCCCCAGAGGGTGGCATGAAAGCTAACAAACCAAGCACATGATAAGGTTGACAAGGCGCTGTACAAGATGCACAAAGGGCGGCACGAAAGCTGACAAACCAAGCATCACCATGTGATAGGCGATTTTATTTATTTATTTATTTATTTATTTACTTCTCTTATATACCGCGCTATTAAAATCAGTGCGGTTTACAATTGAACAAAAAACATACTGCAATGTCACACGACAATTGAGTTTTTACATTGAACATGGACGAGATAACCTGGAGGTAACAGGGGTAACTAATTACAGAGTAATTATTCATGGAGTATGGTGAGAAATTATATATATATAGTATGGTGAGAAATTATACATATAGTATAGCTTGGTTTCAACATATTTATAAGAGGTTTAATCAATAAGATGTGTGATCAGTACCAATAATAAATAAGAGAGGGGATATGGTGGTAGAGCTAGTCATTTTCTTTATGGTGTTGGATTTTGGGTGGGGTGGAGTAGGGTGTAGGATGTGAGGATGGGTGGTTGTTTCTGGGATTGGATTCTGGGTAATGGATGAGGAAAAGGTGTTGTTTGAGGGCTTTTCTAAATGACAATAGGTCTGGGGTGGAACGGAGCTCAGTGGGGAGGGCATTCCAGGTCATGGGTGCAAATAGGGAGAAGGCTCTATTGGCAGTAGCCTTTTTGCACTTAGTTAGAATGTTGGGGATCTCTAGAGTGTTTGCTTGATTAGATCTCCTGATCCTGTTGAACGGCCGTCTTTGAATGAGTTTGCTGATGGGTGAGGTGATCTGGTTCCTTAGGGCTTTGAATGTTAGTACTAGGGACATATACTGGATTCTAGCCTGAAGTGGAAGCCAGTGGAGATCCATCATGACTGGGGTTATATGTTTAGCTCTTGATGTACCTGCAAGTACCCTTGCTGCAGCATTCATTGCAAGGCGAAGAGGTCCTAGTGTTGACTGAGGGAGGCCATGAAGGATAATATTTGCAAAGTCTAGATGTGGGAGCACCAAGACTTGGAAGATAGTTCGGTAGTCATTAAAGTCCAATAGGGGGCGCAGGTGACGTAGTATCCGGACCTTATGGTAAATTGCTTTTGTGATGTTCTTCACATGTGTCCGTCCTTTCCTCTCTTCCTCCGCCATGACCACTCTTCTTCTCTCCATTGTTGTCTCCGGCTTAGAATACTGCAATGTTTCCCTGGCTGGTCTTCCCCAGTCTCAGCTTCTACGCCTGCAACGAGTTCAGAACACAGCCACCCGTATTCTTACCTGCTCTTCATGCTTTGACCATGTCACCCCTCTCCTCATCCGTCTGCATTGGCTTCCACTTACTTTTCGGATTCAATACAAGTTCCTCATCTTTGTCCACAAATCTATTCACACTGGCACTCCCCTCTACCTCGCCGATTTGGTCCGCCTCCACACCCCCACCACTCCCTCCGTTCCATACACGCAAACCGCATGATCCTCCCTTTCCCATCCCAAGCCTACCTGGAATCTACCACTCCTCCACCTTCTTTTTCCTCGGCCCCTGACTCTGGAACTTACTTCACCCAGCCCTCCATCTTGAGTCATCCCTCAAAAATTTCATAGCCAACTTGAAAACCCACCTCTTCTGTATAGCATTCGACCTTCCCCTACCCCCATCTCCTCTCTCTCCCTCCCCTCAATGACGCTTAACAGTCTGTCCCCTCCCTCGATTTTTCTGCTCCTCATCTGTCCTCTACTAGCCACTATTCTATTCTTTCCTATCAAACATATTGGCGTTCCTTTCCTTTTTCTAGCAGCTTTGTTTTACTTTTTGTGAACCGCTCAGATGCTATTGTGATGGGCGGTATATCAAGCTCTCTAATAAACATAAACATAAACATGCTGTGGTGTACCAACATATTCAGTCACATGCACATGCATCGTGTACGTTGAACTATGACACAGTGATGCCCCAGATGCACTGTAACACCCTTGGTGTGGGCAAACATAAATCCAAGATGTTGTCGTGCATCAAAGTTGTGTGGTGGTAAACACTGTGTCATGTCCAAGTGCAGGGTAGCCCTACAAATACAAGAGGACCTATACAATGTTCCCCCTGTGCCACACGCATGGCTATATGCTCCTGGTGAACTAAACTGTTGAGGATATCCTGCGGTGCAGGTCACACACATGGGCAACACACACTAACACAATTTCAGATGGATGTACAACATACAGTGAGTATGTCAGTCCCTGCTGCACACATAGGGGCCAGTACACAGTGCCCACAGTGCAAATGGTGTCTGCAACCCAACATGTCCTGTTAAGACTGTCTGTGAATCCCTGGGCATGCCTAGTCAAGTGTCACCTCTCAATCTGCCACAATACTCGAAAGGTCATGTGTGTCTCTTGCAATGAACACGACACCCAGCCAGAGCACGGTAGCAACGGTGTGTTGGTCAGCCCTGTTATGCTCAAAGTAGCAGTCCAACAATAATGTCCATCATAGGCATCTGTCCCACTCGCAGAGGTCAGCCATCCTATGGCACATCTCCCAGGGATAGATGCATGGTGTTGCTGTGTTCCCGGACAGGTGGGTGATGGTGACCGCAGTTGCAGTGTAGTAGATGTGCAGTGTGTGTCCTCTGCCCTGTGTCAGAAGAAGGAGAAACACTTTCATGGTATGCTGCACAGAGCATCACGGCACATTGCAGGGAGACAGACATCAATATGTATATAATGAAACATCAGACATGCAAACATTACATGATCACAACACAGAACAGAGAGCATGTTGGGGAAATGTGGACATGGAACCGCAGACGAAGGTGTCATATGGTGTCACCCACCAACATACCCAGAGGCAAAAAGGCTTGGGTAGTTTAATGGGGCAGTATTTTAATGGCTGTAGACTTCCCTGTGAAGGCTTTAGGAAGGCCTTATGGGACCTGTGGCTTTTAACATTAGCCAAAGAAGTGTAGTTGTAAGCAGAGGGTAAGGTTAAACACAGGCTTTATTCCTCGTCCGGGGTGGATTCATAACAGTGGAACACAAAGAATTGCAGACCCTTCGTCTGGTGACACAATTAAAGAAATGTTTCAAACAAAACTTGGCTTACTTCAGCATTAGTTAATGGAACAAAAACCAAAAAGAAAACAGTTCACTTCACTTACAGAACTTTTCTTCCTGTTTCCTTTTCTAAACAGTTCTTGCTGCTTTCAACAAAGAGATGATATGCAATCAGCCAGAGTGTATGTGCAGTCCATCTCACTCCCGTCTAAAGACTCTTCAATAGTCTCAAATTGCATTCCTTCCTCATCAGAATAAACTTCTCCCGGCATACAGCTGCCGTTGAAGTTATAATGTTCTTGCCGGTGAGCTAAAGCATTCCCCTCCTCCATTAAACTAGTGGCCCGTGGGAAATTACCATATTCACTGTAGTCAGGTTCCTGAGAGTTACACAGTTCCTGGTAAGTACAGGGCAAATCAGGGTATTTTAAACCTCTTCTACTAGAGTAAATACGCCTACCTTTAGGCACTGCTACTTCCTGTTCTCTCGGTCGAGCAAAGGTCTGTTCTGAAGAACCCTTTCCACGGTGTTTCTCTGTTAGCTTCAAACTTCCTTCAGGGTAAAAGTTCTCCCCTGCTGAATCCCTGGTGTTGGATAATCTATACCTCCTGGACTTAGCTGTTGGACTGCCACCTCTGCTTACTTCGTAGCAATACTCCTGGGGATATTGAAAAGCCGTGCACTGCTGCTCACAACAGCTTCCCTGGGAATCACCAGCCTCATATGCCCCGGGCAACCTCTCTGGCTCCGTCCTTACAGCTCCACTGATTCTGCTTTCATGCTTAGCAGTTCTCTCCGTAGCATCTACTACTCCTCCAGTAGCTCCTGCCACTCCTCTGCCTCTACCTTCCGGTAAGTGAGTTTTAAATGTGTTTAAGCTGGTGTCAGTTTGGGCTCCGCCCCCATGCAGGTGCTCCTTATTTCCTAATGAGTTTTGTGCTACGCTTCTGTTCGGGCGTTCCCTTATACCTCGTGGCTTTGTTTTTATCTGTTGCTTATAGCAACCTTTCCCCATGTGTGAATCTGAGCTGTCAGTTTCCCTTACGTTTTGCTCAGAGTTCCCTAGTTCCATGGGTTCTGACAGCGCTACCTTATGACAATGGATATGGTCATGTCCATGCCCATGTTACACAGGCGTTTCACAGCTCCACCCCATGTCCAAAAGTGTTGGTGCACAGAGACCCCACAGGAAAGGTCCATGAAACAAACAGCAAAACATAGACGTATAAAGGCTGATGTCAGTCCAAAAAGATACAAGGTGCAACCTACCGTGTGTCTGCAGCAAGAATCTCCTAGGGATTGTCTGAGGCAGGCAAAGGCCAAAACACGTCATAGTGAAGACAGAAGATGTCAGCGAAATGTGTAGAATCACCATGTCCAGCTACCGTTGCTGCATGTCCAAATTATGGTGTCATCTGTAATACAGAAATGCTGATGCGCAGTGGTCTGTCAACACACAAGAGACAGGTCATATCATAACATAAAACACATGCACACAGTGTTCACAAGGTCAACAGCAGTAAGGTAGAGATAGCACAGTCACCACTGCTCCACAGGTGTAAAGACACCACATGATAATGCAAACTGCTAGCACACTGTATCATTACACAGCCACGCCAAAAACACACACACACACACACACAGTATGATAAGGTGAGCATGCCACATACGGCCTGTCTGTGCACAATTGGAGATGAGTGGACATAAAGCTTTGGCAAATACAATGATACCCTGCAGTTGGCTGATGCTACAGTGTCACGGAAGGGTGTACGTGCGGCCCACCACCAGAACACCAAGGACCTGTAGACACACGCAGCTCTTTTGGATGTGTCCCAGAAACAGTGCTGGAGAAGATGAACTGGGCAGGAACACATATGCATATGTATGCCAACATCAACATATGGGGTATGGGGGTGCAGGCCAAAGAGGTGAACAACAACATATATGCATTGGACAGATAACCTCAGACATGTGCTCTGCCTGATTGTCCCCACAGACCATTTACCTGTATGTCCACCTACCCCATTCTACTGCACGTTGATTGAAGTACAGCCAGCTGCCACTGCACCACAGCACCAGTAAGGTCCTGGGGATTGATAAACACAATAGAAACATACATATGTCATGTTGGAGCTGTGCAACACATACAGCACCTTCACTTCCTCACCTCCCATGCCCTCTAGATCCTTTACAGTCTGGCTTTTGTCCATTACACTGTACTGCGGCGCTCCTGCCCCGCCTTAAGGCTAAAGACAGGAGCGGGGCCTATTGCCTCGTGAGGAAGGAGTTTAAAACCTATTCCCCTGGAATGCTGGGTACTGTAGTTTTTCTGCCCCTTTCACTCCGAAATAAAGTGTAGTTGTGCGCCAGAGACGGTAAGGCTTATTTGCAAGTATTTTTATTATGGTTAAGGTTATTCTTCCATCGCATGACAAATTCAGAAATATGAACAAAACAGGTGCTTTAACACGAACAGAAAGAACTCAGGTATAAAGTCAACTTAAAGTAGAAATTCAGCTTTACTTCTAAGCAGTTTACTCAGCTCTGCCCCAAGAGGTCATTCACTTTAAATGCAGCCTCTTTTCACACACTGTTACGTTCACAGTGCTGGGTCACTTCAGGTGCAGGTAATTAAAGCTTTCCTAGCATGGCAGCAAAACAGCTCCGTAGTATTCAGCTCATACACGGCATAACCAGTTCTCTTCAGTTTGGTATTTCCACACAACAAATAGTACAGTCCATGCTCTCACAGTCAGGTAAGTCAGAATTATCCTGCATTAATTCCTCAGACTGTATAGAATTATTAGCTTCCTGCAATACTGGCTGTCTGTTTGCTTTTAGCTTTAAAAACTCTTTAAAATCCTGGAGAAGCAATTCAGCCTGTTGTCTGCTAGATAAGGAATTGTTATCAGTTATTAAACTTCCCTCTTGATTAAGGCTGTTTTCCTTTTCCTCTCTCAGGTTAAGTGAATCAGAGTAACTCTTAGGCTCTTTTGTTAAGGTTTCAAATATAGGAGAGTTGGGTTTACCTTCACTCTGGAAACTCTTTGGCAAATCGCTTACTTGTTGCCAAGCCCCTCTTATCCTAGGTGGCTCAGAGGTCCTCCAGCTGTGAGAGTTCCCGTGCCTCTCTGGGCCAAACTGTAATTCCCAGAATGAGTTCTTTTTCTCTCTTGCCTGCCGTGAAGGCTTCCTCTCCCAGGGCTCTGCCTTCCTCCAGGTGTCTATTCCAGGGCTAGGTCCACTTTCCTCAGGACTTCCATTTATTGCCTCTGAACAGATTCTTGCAGGTCTTCTTCTACTGCTTCGGCTCAGTCCTTGGCTGCTAGCCTTCTCTCTCTGACTGCTGCTCCTCTGACTGCTCACGGTCCTCTGACCATTCCCTGGGCTCCTTCTCTTCTCCTTCCACTTCTCCTTCCACTTTTCCTTCCACTTCTCCTTAGCAAAGCCATACTCCGGTTTAAAACCAGGTTCTCTTCTAGAAACGCCCCATCCAAGCACTGGGTGTGCCCAATCAGGACTGCACGACTCCTCCCCTGGGCTGGTATCCATGCTCAGCTCAGCAGAACGAAGTCTCTCTTTCTTTCCAGCACTTTCAATCTGGCATAAATCCTGTTGCCCTTCAGGATTTTCATCTGTCTCCATAGCCTCAGGAGGGTGCTCTTCACCACAGATCCCCCCCTTAAGATATCACGGGCTGGCTTCTGACCAGAGGCACAGCACGTGATTCTACTCAGGGCATCGGCGTTCTGGTGGAGCCGTCTGGCTCTATGCTCTACTTGAAAGTCGAACGCTTGGAGGGCCATAAACCAACGGGTTAACCTCGCATTATGGTTGTACATCTGATTTAGCCATTTGAGTGGTGCATGGTCTGTAATCAAAGTGAAACGTCGCCCCGTGAGATAAAAGCGTAGCGCGTCTATGGCCCACTTTATGGCCAGACGCTCACGTTCAATTGTTGAATATCGCTGTTCAGCTGGGGCCAGCTTCCTGCTGAGGTATAACACGGGGTGTTCCGTACCGTCATGCCACTGGGACAGCACCGCGCCGAGGCCCGTCTCCGACGCGTCGGTCTGTACCAGAAACGGTTGGAAAAAATCTACACCTCTTAGAACCGGTGCTGCACACAACTTATTCTTTAGTAGGTGGAATGCATCTTCCGCCTCTTCCCGCCACCTTAGTTGAGTAGGCGTGTTCTTCTTCAACATTTCAGTTAGAGGGGCACTCTTCTCTGCAAACCCTGGAACAAACCGTCTGTAATACCCCACTAACCCCAGGAAGCTCCTTAATTGCTTCTTAAGTGGTTTGGGGAATGCTTGCACAGCGGCTATTTTATCAGTAAGGGGTTTCACTACCCCATTACCCACCAGGTGGCCCAAATACTTAACTTCCCGGCCTCCAAATAAACATTTAGCCGGGTTTAATGTAAGGCCAGCATCCCTTAGTGCCATAAGAACGGCTTCAACTCGTGGGAGATGTTGTGTCCAATTGTCACTGTGAATGACCACATCATCCATATAAGCCACAGCGTATGTTTGATGCGGTCGCAAAACCAAGTCCATTAGGCGCTGACACGTGGCAGCAGCTCCGTGTAGGCCAAAAGGCATTCTTTTAAACTGGTACAGGCCTACCGGGGTGCTGAACGCAGTCTTCTGTCTGGCATCCCTGGTCAGTGGGACCTGCCAGTATCCTTTCGACATGTCCAATGTGGTGAGGTATTTGGCACGGCCTAGGCAATCAAGGAGTTCTTCTATTCTGGGCATCGGATAAGTATCGAAACGAGATATTAGATTAACTTTCCGAAAATCGATACAGAACCTTATGGACCCGTCTGGCTTGGGAACTAGAACAATTGGGCTGTTCCACAGGCTCCGCGACTCCTCTATAACGCCCATCTGTAACATTTCCTGTACCTGCCGCACGACCTCCTCCTTCTTGGCCTCCGGCAACCTATATGGACGTTGGCGTACTATTTCGCCGGGCGGCGTTATGATCCCATGGGCGATCAGGTCCATCTTACCCGGCATCGGTGTGAGGACATCCTGGTATCTGGTTAGTAGCTGAACCAATTCCTGCTTTTGCGCCCAGGATAGGCCTTCATCTATTCTAGGCTCCGGGTTGCTTTTACACACTGCGAGTTGTGGCCCCAGGTCTTCCTCTTCTTTTTCTTCCACTACGGCGGCTAGAGCTTGGAAACTGGTACCCCCTGTTGACCCGAATCCACTTGTTCCACGAGCCGTTGTTGACAGGCTGGATACTTCTTCCAGAGGAGGCAGACCCACACGCTCGCAGATTAGTTGGGCTACTCGATCTCCAACCCTGACTTTAAAGTCTTCCTTGCCGAAGTTAAACATGAGAATTTTAATAGAACCCCTATAATCCGGGTCTTTCACTCCGGCTCCTATATCTAGAAAATGCTTTACGGCAAGGCCCGATCGTGGGGCTATCCGGCCGTAACAGCCTAGTGGCATTTCCATCCGTAGAGCGGTATCTATCAGTGCTTTTCCTTGCCTAGGAACTACGACCTCCTCAGCACTACAGAGGTCATAACCTGCCGAGTTACTTGAAGCTGTCTTAGGGGCCTGAGCATTAGGGCTCATCTTGCAGAATCTTAACACAAACACTGGTTTCTTCACCATTTCCTCTTTTGGAGCTTGTGTTTTCCCTTTTTGCTTCTTTAGGTGGGCAAACAAGGGACTAGGAACTATACTTTTCCCAGTGGTTTGGGTTAGAGCTTCTACCGGGGATTCTCTGGCAGCTTCTTGCTCTTTTAGGAATAAGCCCTGTTCCACCCCTTTATGGAAATGTGGCCAGTCCCTACCCAAAACTATATTATGTGGTAGCTTGGGGACCACTGCAATGGGAACTTTCCTAACCACACCTAGCGCTTTCACTTGAAGGTTGTACACGGGGTATAGTGAAGTACCTCCGTGAACACAGCGGATTTTTACATTGCGGACAGGCTGAATTGCTACCCCCGATGCTTGGACTTGCTGCCACAGTGCCTTGGAGAGCATTGTCTGCTCCGCGCCAGAATCAAGTAACGCGGTGGTGGCAATTCCCTGCACCTCTACCTCAATGAGAAATCCTTCTCGGGTCTTTTGTGCATTTACTGCTACTAAGGCAGTTTTAAAAAAATTCTTCTGCACATGCCCTTCTCGCCCACATTTGAAACATTTCCTAGGCGGAAACCTAGCCTTCATGGTTGGCATACACATTTTGCTTGCTTCATTTTTAAATTCCCACCTCCTTTCTGATTCGGGTATTGCTGCCCCCTTTAAAGCACTACTGCCTTCATGAGCCATTACTTTGGCCTCTAAGAAGCGTTCTGTGAGGTCTACTGCCTCCTGTGGGGTCTTGCAGCTCTGCAGAATCAGGAAGGTTTTTATTTCAGTAGGTACAGCATTCATATATTGCTCTACAACAAGACTATCCATTATAGCTTCTTTGGATCTACCCCCTGGATTAAGCCACTTGTTTAACAACATGCGTATTCTATAAGCTAAGGCTTTCGGGGTCTCATCCTGTTTTAATCTTACTGCTCGCAGGAGATTATGGTAGGCTAGCGGTGTAAGGCCTAGCCTTTCCCTGACCGCTCTTTTCACCTCCTCATAATTTCCAGCAAGATCCGGTGGCATACTCCTATAGGCAGCCATTGCTTCACCCGTAAGGGATGCTGCAAACCTAATGGCCCAACATTCTTTTGGCCATGCACTTAACTGTGCCACTCTCTCAAAACATTCAATGAAGTTATCTACATCCTCATTGTCCTTCAACTGGCCAAAATTAAACATTGTCCCTGCGTTTAAACTAAGCGCAGCTGTAGTAGAAAAACCTGGGGGAGCGGATGGTATCTCTGGTGGCTTTTTCTGCTCAGCTACCCACGCTTGCAGCATGTTCAATAGGGGGGTAGCTGCTGAGCCTGCAGGGCAGCAGCATTTTTTTCTTGGAACTCCAAACTTAAGTCCCTCTGTCTCTCCAGTTGAGTGGCCATCCACTTGAACACCTCCGCTGGATCCAGAGACATCTTCAACTCCTGTGAAGACAAACACACAGAAAAAAAACCAAGTGCGGTACCTCACACTTTAAAAAAAAACTTTCCTTTTTTTTTTTTTTTTTCAACTTGCTAGCAATCACCCCTTAGCCCTGTATCCTTAACCTTTCCCAGGTGGACACTTATTACCTGGCTCAGGTGTTGCTTCACACTTTCACAATCACGTTGCAGCCAGTGGTCCTCCGATGCTGTGACTCTTTCCTTCCCTTCAGGATGGTCTGCAGCCGGGGTCTTTCTTGGCAGTTGCTTTCCTGTAGCTTTCTTCTGCGCGGCACCTTGCGCATGCATGGGATGATCCTGCCAACTACGCCACTTGCGGCGCTCCTGCCCCGCCTTAGGGCTAAAGACAGGAGCGGGGCCTATTGCCTCGTGAGGAAGGAGTTTAAAACCTATTCCCCTGGAATGCTGGGTACTGTAGTTTTTCTGCCCCTTTCACTCCGAAATAAAGTGTAGTTGTGCGCCAGAGACGGTAAGGCTTATTTGCAAGTATTTTTATTATGGTTAAGGTTATTCTTCCATCGCATGACAAATTCAGAAATATGAACAAAACAGGTGCTTTAACACGAACAGAAAGAACTCAGGTATAAAGTCAACTTAAAGTAGAAATTCAGCTTTACTTCTAAGCAGTTTACTCAGCTCTGCCCCAAGAGGTCATTCACTTTAAATGCAGCCTCTTTTCACACACTGTTACGTTCACAGTGCTGGGTCACTTCAGGTGCAGGTAATTAAAGCTTTCCTAGCATGGCAGCAAAACAGCTCCGTAGTATTCAGCTCATACACGGCATAACCAGTTCTCTTCAGTTTGGTATTTCCACACAACAAATAGTACAGTCCATGCTCTCACAGTCAGGTAAGTCAGAATTATCCTGCATTAATTCCTCAGACTGTATAGAATTATTAGCTTCCTGCAATACTGGCTGTCTGTTTGCTTTTAGCTTTAAAAACTCTTTAAAATCCTGGAGAAGCAATTCAGCCTGTTGTCTGCTAGATAAGGAATTGTTATCAGTTATTAAACTTCCCTCTTGATTAAGGCTGTTTTCCTTTTCCTCTCTCAGGTTAAGTGAATCAGAGTAACTCTTAGGCTCTTTTGTTAAGGTTTCAAATATAGGAGAGTTGGGTTTACCTTCACTCTGGAAACTCTTTGGCAAATCGCTTACTTGTTGCCAAGCCCCTCTTATCCTAGGTGGCTCAGAGGTCCTCCAGCTGTGAGAGTTCCCGTGCCTCTCTGGGCCAAACTGTAATTCCCAGAATGAGTTCTTTTTCTCTCTTGCCTGCCATGAAGGCTTCCTCTCCCAGGGCTCTGCCTTCCTCCAGGTGTCTATTCCAGGGCTAGGTCCACTTTCCTCAGGACTTCCATTTATTGCCTCTGAACAGATTCTTGCAGGTCTTCTTCTACTGCTTCGGCTCAGTCCTTGGCTGCTAGCCTTCTCTCTCTGACTGCTGCTCCTCTGACTGCTCACGGTCCTCTGACCATTCCCTGGGCTCCTTCTCTTCTCCTTCCACTTTTCCTTCCACTTTTCTTTCCACTTCTCCTTAACAAAGCCATACTCCGGTTTAAAACCAGGTTCTCTTCTAGACACGCCCCTTCCAAGCACTGGGTGTGCCCAATCAGGACTGCACGACTCCTCCCCTGGGCTGGTATCCATGCTCAGCTCAGCAGAACGAAGTCTCTCTTTCTTTCCAGCACTGTCAATCTGGCATAAATCCTGTTGCCCTTCAGGATTTTCATCTGTCTCCATAGCCTCAGGAGGGCGCTCTTCACCACAGTACCCAATTGCCTCTTATTTATTTTTTATTTATTTTTTATTTATACATATCTTCTATACCGCCCATTCCAGAGATCAAGGGCGGTTTACAGAGAACAAATGAACAACTTTACATGGAACAGCAGTTATAACTATTTACAAACAACTTTTGCATGAAACTGTGGTATTAACTATTTACAATGAACATATAGTACAAACACCCTTGTGTCAATCTTTAAGAACATAAGAATATAAGATATGCCATACTGGGTCAGACCAAGGTCCATCAAGCCCAGTATCCTGTTTCCAACAGTGGCCAATCTAGGTCATATGTACCTAGCAGTTTCACCAAAAGACACAGGTTCCACAATGCTTGTACTGGGTCAAGCATTGATATCCTGGGTCCCTTCTTAATAATGGTTTATGGACCTTTCCTCCAGGAACTTGTCCAAACCTTTTTTAAACCCAGCTACACTAACAGCCTTTACTACATCCTCCGGTAACAAATTCCAGAGTTTGATTACACGTTGAGTAAAAAAATATTTTCTTTTATTAGTCTTAAATAGTATCTCCAGGAACAAGCAGGAATGGGTCTTCACATATGGGTACGTCGGTACCGACGGAGCCTGCGCGGGAACGCTTCCCAGCTTCCCAAAAAGGAAAGCTTTTGGGAGCATCCCACAGTGCCTGCGCGCTGCCTTCCCGCCTTTCCTAACCGCCTCTCCTCAGTTCTTCTTTGCCGCGGAGCCAGCAGGTCGTGTTCCTGTCACCGCTGAAGAAGTTCTTTGTTTTATTTTATTTCTTTGGTCGCGCGTCTGCCTCCCCCGACTCGGACTGGTACCGCCGTTTTTTCCTTCTTTTCTTATAAAAAAAAAAAAAAAGAACATATCTTTCCCTCACTTAGTGTGTTTTTCTTCTTTTGGGCCTTAGGCTCCACAAGAAATTTTTCCTCATGGAAAAGCCAGCCTCCGGGTTTAAAAAATGCACTAAGTGTAGCGGTACTATTTCTGTTACCGACACCCATGAATGGTGTCTTAAATGTTTGGGTCCTGAACACTCCATTTCGGATTGTTCGTCCTGCTATTTTGGATCTCAGGTAACCAAACATAAATCCAGCCGGTCCTCGAAGGGTAAATCTCCTTCCAAGCATCGAGATGCCTCCGGGCTTGCCCTTGAGGATTCCGCACCGGCAAAACAACCCCGGTGGGAAGCTCCGGCTTCCAAAGCTCCTCCTATGGGGTTACAGGTTGACATCGATGGCACGGCCTCGACCGATCACCTGTTAGAATGCTCTGGGGTACCGGCGCAACCTTCCGGTACCGAAATCCAGGCATTCATGGCGTCGATGGATCAGAATGTTCTATCCATGCAGCAGGCTATCTCGGCCTTCATTCAAGCTGCGACGCCGCTGATACCACAACAAACCCCGTTGTCGGTATCGGCTCCGGTACCGGCACCAGTGTCGGTACCGGTACCGACTGCATCGACATCAACCAGGATGCCGACTGCAGCGGTTCCCTGTCCAGGGATGCTCATCGGTACCGATGACGCCCGATGTCGGTACCGCTCGATACGCGTATCGAGCTTTAGAAGAGCACCCTGACAGGCGATACTTTGATTCCTCTGAAGATTCGGATACATCGGAGGAGTCTGCTGAAGTATCCATAGCCCTTCCTGAAGAGCCTTCTTCTCCAAAAAGAAGGATGTCTCCTCCAGAGGACTTGTCCTTTCAAGACTTCATAAGAGAAGTAGCTAAAGGACTTTCTATTTCAGTAACCTCTGAATCAGAGCCTAGAGCTAAAAAATTGGATATTTTAGGTTATTCTAAGGCTCCTAAGGAGGCAGTCACCTTGCCAATTCATGAGATTCTTTATGAGCACCTGATTGACTTATGGGAGACTCCTCTCACTATTTCTCCTCATTCTCGGAGATTGGACACTATGTACCGTGTCCCTCCTTGTCCTGGTTTTCATAAAACACAGCTTCCTCACCATTCTATTGTGGTGCAGTCAGCTATGAAAAGGATAAAGAGTGCAAAAAGACACTCCTCTGCCCCTCCAGGAAGAGAATGCAGGACCTTGGATGCTTTTGGTAGGAAAATCTTCCAAGCCAGTATGCTCATTGCCAGAATCAACTCCTATAGTCTTTACATGGGTATGACTCTCCTTCTTCTTCAAGGGACCATGCCTTTCTCGCCTTTTTACAGGACCTGTCCCTCCTACAACATGTTTCCTTTCCCACTCACTCTGCCGGCCACACTCTCGACCTCCTCTTGACTCCCTCCTCCTCTACGCTGACACTTTCGAATCTCTCCTCTCTCCCTCTACCCTGTACAGATCATTTATGCCTTTCAGTCTCCTGTTCTCATTTCAGACCATCCCTCCCACTCCTCCCCCCTGCATCGTCTCCTCCTACACGCTTATCGCGTGCTATCACTCCACTCACCGTCCAACAATTTCCCTCAGCAACCAAACTTTTGCCCACTGACGTCTCCTCCCTATCCCCTGACTCCCAGGCTTCCACTTGGTCCTCCACCCTTTCTGCTGCACTTGATCGCGTTGCCCCCCGTCGCCCTCGCCCAGCGGTTCGCCGTTTCACCCAACCCTGGTTCCATGCCGGTCTTCATCTTCTTCGCTCACAGCTTCGTAGAGCTGAGAGGACCTGGCGTAAGACCCCCTCACCAGTTACCTTATCTTCTTTCAAAGCCCACCACTCTTACTACTGCTCCCAAGTTCATCTCGCTAAACGCACTTACTTCTCTGACACCATCTCTAACGCTCCTAACCAAACTCGTCACCTCTACTCCACTCTCAAGTCTCTCACCGCTCTCCGGCCCTCCACTTCCACCATGCCTGCCCATCCCAGCCCTGCTCCCTCACTTCTAGCCTCGTCCTTCAGCTCCAAAATTTCCGTCCTGAGGGCATCCCTGCCTGCTTATCCCCCTCCTATTCCCTCTCCCCCCCCCAGTTGCCTCTCCCCCTCCTGTGTCCCAACTCTCGCACACATGGTCTTCTTTTACCCCAACCACCACGAGTGAGCTCCATCATCTTATCTCTTCCTTTAACAAAACATTCTGTCCTCTTGACCCCATCCCCTCCTCTTGGCTACTCACTCCCTCCCTTTCACTCCTCCCCTATCTCCTTTCTATGCTAAATTCCAGTCTTTCTACAGGAACGTTCCCTCACGCCTGGAAACATGCACTCATCCGCCCAATCCTTAAAAAGCCCTCACTTGACCCTCTGGATCCTGCCAACTACCGTCCAGTCTCTAACCTCCCTTTTCTCTCCAAACTCCTTGAAAAAGTTGTTTTCGCACAGCTCTCCCACCATCTTAACTCTATCAACTTCCTTCACCCCCGTCAGTCAGGTTTCCGTCCCGGTCACAGTGTTGAAGCTGTCCTCCTAGCCTTCATTAATTCCCTGCATGTAGCACACGACCGTGGTGATATCTCGGTGGCGGTAGCTCTTGATCTTTCCGCCGCCTTCGACTTGGTGGACCACTCTCTCCTTCTGCTTTGCCTACGCGAAGCCGGCCTTTGTAGCACAGTTTATCGATGGTTCCACTTTTTTCTCTCCTCCCGGTCCGGTGCAGTCCTCTCCTCCTCTCCCTCCACTTCTCCCTCAGACCCTTTTCCCCTCTCCTGTGGAGTTCCCCAAGGTTCTGTCCTGGCCCCTCTCCTCTTCAATCTCTTCTTAGCTCCCCTCACCCTGGTGATACAACAATTTGGGATATCGGCTTTTTATTACGCAGATGATATCGTTCTTCTCCATCATACCTCCCCTTTATGCCCTGATCTCACTCCACTTAACTCCTGTCTAACCGCCGTCACTGACTGGTTGACCTTGAACTGTCTTCACCTCAACCTCACAAAAACCACTGCAATTTGGTTTCTGCACGGTCGCCTATCCCCCTCATTAGCCCCCTCTTTCTCTGGCACCCCCATATCTCTGGTTTCCACTTTCCGCTACCTCGGTGTTCTCTTTGACTCTGACCTTTCCTTCCACACTCATGTGTCTCACATCACCAAGACCTCCTTCTTTTTTCTTCGCCAAATTCGTGCAATCCGCCCTTTCCTTTCTCCTTCCGCTCTCACAACCTTACTCCTATCACTTGTCATGTCCCGCGTCGACTTTTCTAACTCTGTCTTCACTGGTCTACCCATGTCTCAATTAACCCGGCTTCAGAGAATTCAAAACACTGCCGCCCGGCTTATCACTCACTCCTCCCCTAGAGATCACATCACCCCCCTTCTCCTTCAGCTTCATTGGCTTCCCATCTCTTATCGTATCCAGTTCAAACTACTTACTCTCGTCCACAAAGCACTCCACACCTCCACTCCACAATATTTGGCAGACCTCATCCACTTCCATACCTCACGACACACCCCTCGGTCCTTTCACCTCAACCGTCTTAGCCCTCCCCCTCCCTCCTTTGCCCACCTCCAATCCACCCGTTCCTCCGCCTTTTTCTACACAGGCCCTGCCCTTTGGAACTCTCTTCCCACCTCTCTCCGTCTCGAACCCCATCACTGCACCTTTAGACATGACCTAAAGACCTTTCTCCTCCCTGGCCTTCATCCTCCCCACCCCCTGACCCTAACCTCCTCTCCTTTATTCCACTGCTTTTTACTAGCCTTCTCTCTTTCCTATTTAAGAATTGTAACTTCCTTTCAATACTTCTGGCCTAGTGCCCTACTCTGTTATTTTATGTATTGTACACCGCTCTGACTTTCACTGAAGAGCGGTTAAACAAATGAAATAAACATAAACATAAACATGTTTCTGAAAGAAGTTGCAGATAAACTGCACACTTTCCTCCCTTTTCTTCCAGAGGATAAAAGGGAGGAATACCTTATTTGGCTTAAGCATACTCAAGAGATTTCAAAGTTTTCCAACCGTGCAGCTTTTGACTCCTTTGAAGGTGCCAGCAGAGCTTCGGCCATTGCCATAGCTGCTCTCAGAATTGCTTGGCTCCAGGCTTCTGATTTAGAACCTTGGGTCCAGGATGGCTTAGGAAATCTTCCCTGTACAGGTGAAAACCTGTTTGGCAAAGAATGGCAAATAAAAGCCACTCAAATGGATGCAGAAAATTCTGCTCTGGATAGACTTTCAAAGTCAACCTCCATTCCTGCCAAGAAAAAACCTTTAAAGAAGTCTTTTTTTCAAAAAGGGCAGATTCCCTTCTACTTCTGGCCAACAATCATCTACAGGTCGCTTTGCTACTAAGCGTCAGCAACCTAAACAGGCCAGGCCTAAGTCTACAGGGGCTGCTGCAACTCAGCAGTCCCAACCTCCTCAGGGTTTTTGACTTGATGCTAGAGAACTTAGCCTTAGAACATAAGAACATAAGATATGCCATACTGGGTCAGGCCAAGGTCCATCAAGCCCAGTATTCTGTTTCCAACAGTGGCCAATCTAGGTCATATGTACCTAGCAGTTTCCCCAAGGGACACAGGTTCCACAATGCTTGTATTGGTTCAAGCATTGATATCCTGGGTCCCTTCTTAATAATGGCTTATGGACCTTTCCTCCAGGAACTTGTCCAAACCTTTTTTAAACCCAGCTACACTAACAGCCTTTACTACATCCTCCGGTAACAAATTCCAGAGTTTGATTACACGTTGAGTGAAAAAATATTTTCTTTTATTAGTCTTAAATAGTTTACCCTGTAGCTTCATTGCATGTCCCCTAGTCTTTCTATATTCTGATAAGGTAAACAATCGATCTACGTTTACCCGTTCCACTCCGCTCATTAATTTATAGACTTCTATCATATCTCCCCTCAGCCGTCTCTTTTCCAGGTTAAAGAGCCCTAACCTTTTTAGCCTTTCTTCATAGGAGTATCCTTCCATCCCCTTTACCATTTTGGTGGCTCTTCTCTGAACCTTTTCTAATAACTCTATATCCTTTTTAAGATACGGCGACCAGAATTGCACACAATATTCAAGGTGCGGTCTCACCATGGAACGATATAGAGGCATTATAATATCCTTTGTTTTATTTTACATTCCTTTCCTTATCATACCTAGCATTCTATTTGCTCTCTTGGCCGCCGCTGCACACTGGGCCGAGGGTTTTAACATGGTATCCACAATGACGCCTAAATCTTTTTCCTGGGTGGTGGTTCCTAATGTGGAACCTTGCATCGTGTAACCATAGTTTGGGTTGTTCTTCCCTAGGTGCATAACCTTGCACTTGTCCACATTAAATTTCATCTGCCATTTTGATGCCCAGTCTTCCAATTTATCAAGATCCTCTTGCAATTTTCCACAATCCTCTTGGGTTTTAACAACTTTAAATAGTTTTGTGTCATCTGCAAATTTGATAACCTCACTCGTTATTCCACTTTCCAGGTCATTTATGAATATGTCAAAAAGCAGCGGACCCAGCACAGATCCCTGGGGTACACCACTATTCACCTTTCTCCATTGGGAAAATTGGCCATTTAGCCCTACCCTCTGCTTTCTATCTTTTTTTTTTCTTTTTTTTTTTATTGAAATTTAACAAAACTTACAAAAAGGCAAGCATAAAGAAACTGTCGATGACATAGCGGGAATCAATACATACAATATACAATAAAGACATCCCATCATTCCTAGCCCACAATACGAGGAGATATTTAAGGAAACAAATACAAGAAATCCAAGAACAATCTCTACTTACAGGCAGCTTTTAAACTAACCACCCACCCCAGTCAGTTAATGCCAGGCCCCTCTTTAGCAGAGAGAAAAACCTCAAGCTGAACAGGATCAAGGAATATAAATTTTGAACCCTGAAAGGTTATGAGACACTTGCAGGGATATCTAAGAAAAAACGTAGCTGATAAGGCAACCACCCTAGGCTTAAGAGCCAAAAAACTCTTCCTCCTAGTTTGAGTCGCCTTACAAACATCCGGAAAAATTTGCACACGTAATCCACAGAACGGAACAGACATAGTTTTAAAGTAAATACGAAAAATAAGAGCCCTGTCCAAATCAGACAGAAAAGATACCAACAAAGTGGCTCTAGAGGAAATGTTATCCTGCGAGTCCTCCAGGAATTTGGTGAGTCCAAGGCTGGCTTGGCCCTGGACTACATCAAACCCCCCTGGGGAACCTGGAGAAAGGCCCTTACCTGTCAAATAATAAATATTAGAGAGGCCAATGGAGTCAGCAGAAGCTAAGCCCAAGACCTCCCTAAAATATTTCCTCAAAAGAATTTCAGCAGATAATAACCGACAAATAGGGAAATTCAATATACGAATATTCTTGGCACGTAACATGTTATCATATTGCTCCATTCTATGATATAACACCAAACTATCCTTAATATGAGAAGAATTTACAGCTTTCAGAGCCTGACACTGAGTTTCACAATTAGTAACTAAATGCATAGTATTCTCCATCTTAGTGTCCACTTCTGACAACCGTGTAGTTATCTCAGAAGAGAAACTACATAGTTGTATCACAGTAGGAGTCAAGGAACTCTCAATACGGGTTACCACACGCCAGATATCCGCCAGGGTTACCTGATCATCAGGTACAACCTTCGCTTCTCCTGGGGTGGGAGCCCATACAACCGGTTTCAACTTTTCCCCCCCTTCTATTGGGGTACTCTGGAGAAACTGCACCTCAACAGAAGTAGACACAAGAGGAGATGTATAGACTGGAGGAGAAGGTGGTGTCCGGTCTGGAGAACTCAAGGACACCGGAGAGGGCTGGAGTGTTAGAAAGTCAGAGTCAAGCTTGCCATTAGCACTAGGCAGTACCTTAACATGTTTGTCCATAGGGCCCACCGCAGGCTCGGCAGATGTCACCACCTCCGTCTTTTTCTTTCTTTTACCCATCGAGTCAAGCACATCCGGGATCAGCTCGGGGTGCGACGCTCCTACGATGCTCCAAGGGGCTCCCAAGGGGCCGATTATGCCCCTTGTATCTAGCCCCTTCTATCGCTGCCCCGGCTAGCGCCTCCGGCTGCGCCAAAAAAACAGCCTTTTATCGAGTCTCCCAAGGCACAGCTCACCCGGTTCCGCTTTTCAGTCAAGGCCCCCGATGACGTCAGGGCCGGCGGGAACGAAGCCTGCAACTCCGGACCTCCACGCTGCCTCTCTCTGCTCTCCCAAGGCACAGCTCACCCGGTTCCGCTTTTCAATCAAGGCCCCCGATGACGTCAAGGCCGGCGGGAACGAAGCCTGCAACTCCGGACCTCCACGCTGCCTCTCTCTGCTCTCCCAAGGCACAGCTCACCCGGTTCCGCTTTTCAATCAAGGCCCCTGATGACGTCAGGGCCGGCGGGAACGAAGCCTGCAACTCCGGACCTCCACGCTGCCTCTCTCTGCTCTCCCAAGGCACAGCTCACCCGGTTCCGCTTTTCAATCAAGGCCCCCGATGACGTCAGGGCCGGCGGGAACGAAGCCTGCAACTCCGGACCTCCACGCTGCCTCTCTCTGCTCTCCCAAGGCACAGCTCACCCGGTTCCGCTTTTCAATCAAGGCCCCCGATGACGTCAGGGCCGGCGGGAACGAAGCCTGCAACTCCGGACCTCCACGCTGCCTCTCTCTGCTCTCCCAAGGCACAGCTCACCCGGTTCCGCTTTTCAATCAAGGCCCCCGATGACGTCAGGGCCGGCGGGAACGAAGCCTGCAACTCCGGACCTCCACGCTGCCTCTCTCTGCTCTCCCCTGCTTTCTATCTTTTAACCAGTTCCTGATCCACAATAGTACACTGCCTCCTATCCCATGACTCTTTAGTTTTGCCAAAAGTCTCTCATGAGGGACCTTGTCAAAGGCTTTCTGAAAGTCCAGATACACAATATCAACCGACTCACCTTTGTCCACCTGATTATTCACTCCTTCAAAAAAACATAACAGATTAGTAAGACAAGATCTTCCTTGTCTAAAGCCATGTTGGCTGTCTCTCATTAGTTCATGACTATCTACATGCTGAGTAATTTTATTCTTTATGATGGTTTCTATCATTTTTCCCGGTATTGACGTCAGGCTCACCGGTCTGTAGTTTCCCGGATCACCCCTGGAACCCTTTTTAAAAATTGGTGTTACATTGGCGATCCTCCAATCTTCAGGTATTAGAGATGATTTTAATGATAGTTCACAGATTACTAATAGCAGGTCTGCAATCTCATATTTCAGTTCTTTCAATACCCTTGGATGTATACCATCCGGCCCAGGTGATTTGCTACTCTTCAGCTTATCTAATAGTTGTAATGCATCTTCTCGATGTATCGATATTTCCTTCAATTCTTCTGCACCTTTAAATACCACTTCAGTCATGGGTAACATCCCTACATCTTCCTCAGTAAAGACTGAAGCAAAGAATTTGTTCAGTCTCTCCGCTATCGCCTTGTCTCCTCTTAGTGCTCCTTTAACCCCTTTATCATCTAATGGACCAACTGATTCTCTCACAGGTTTTTTGCTACGAATGTACTTGAAAAGGTCTTTACTTCGTGTTTTTGCTTCTGCAGCAAGCTTCTTCTCAGATTCTCCCTTTGCCTGCCTTATCAATGCCTTGCATTTGACTTGCCAGTGCTTGTGCTGTTTCCAGGTTTCGTCGTTTGGCTCTTTTTTCCATTTCCTGAAAGATGCTTTTTTGGCAACAACAGCCTCTCTGACCTCAACTTTAAACCATGCTGGCAGTTTTTTGGACTTCTTTCCACTTTTCTTATTAAAAGAGGGCTGCTACACAGTACCCTGTCTTGTGCTGCTAAGGTAAGCTATATTCTGATTTGATTTAAATTATAGCTCTTAGCTGCTGCTAGGCTCTAACTTCTTATGAAATTTTAAGTACAAGCTCTCTGCTGGGTTCTAAATTTAACCAGAAAGCTCTTTTCTGTGTTGTAAATTTAAGCTAAAAGAACTTTGCTGATGCTAGGCCCTGAGTGACTATTAAATGTAAACTACAAGCTCTCTGCTGGGTTCCAAATGTAACCAGAAAGCTCTCTTCTGTGTTTTAAATTTAAACTAAAAGTACTTTGCTGTTACTAGGCCCTGAGTGACTATTAAATTTAAAGTACAAGCTCTCTGCTGGGTATGAAATGTAACCAGAGAGTTCTCCTCTGTGTTTTAAATGTAAACTTAAACTGCTGCTACTAGGCCCTGACTGATTTAACAAAAATAGTGGATCACAGATTAATTAGCTTTAATACAAAGAATTCCTTTTAGAAAATTACCAGAAGTAAATACTCACAGTTGCAGATCTCCCTCCAGAAGCAACAGTCCCCCTTACAAGTCTTTTCAAGCCTTTCTGGCTCTAAAACAGCCAGAGCCTCTCACCATTCCAGGAAGGTTAGCTCATTTTGCTCCCAGATGGGAGCAAATTACAGCAGAGCAGTGGACCCTCTCCATCATAAGGGAGGGCTACAAACTTCATTTCTCAAACCTTCCTCCTCACACCATGGTGAGACACTTCAATTCTCCAACATCTCTTCTCGACCTTCTAGGTCAGGAGGTGGCTACCCTTCTTGCCCAAGGGGCAATAGAAGAAGTGCCTCTTCTTCAACAAGGGTCAGGGTTTTACTCCCCCTATTTTCTCATCCCAAAGAAAACAGGGGGCTACAGACCCATATTAGATCTCAGGGAATTGAACAAATTCCTATGCAAGGAGAAATTCAGGATGCTTTCTCTGGGCACTCTCCTTCCATACCTTCAGAGTCAGGATTGGCTTTGTTCTCTAGATCTCAAGGATGCGTACACACATGTGCTCATCCATCCATCTCACAGAAGGTTCCTCTTTTTTCTTTTCCAAGGAAAGCATTACCAATACAGGGTGCTTCCTTTCGGTCTGGCCTCTGCTCCAAGAGTGTTCACCAAATGCATGGCAGTAGTAGCTGCATTTCTACGCACTCTGGGAATATTTGTATTCCCATACCTGGACGACTGGCTCATTCGAGCTCCATCTCAGTCAGAGGCCCAGACTTCCCTGGATCGCACAAGGCGCATTCTGCAGTATCTGGGAGTTCTGGTAAACCTCCCAACGTCCCAGCTCACCCCTACTCAGTCTCTAGAGTTCATAGGGGCCTGGTTAGACACTACCACTGCAAGGGCCTATCTCCCTCAGGCCCGTTGCCTACGCCTAGTGCAGTTAGCCTCCCAGATTCAGTCAAAGAGCCATTTAACTGCCCGGGAGATGCTGCAACTGCTAGGCCACATGGCATCCACAGTGCATGTGGTCCCCTATGCTCGCCTTCATATGAGAACAGCTCAATGGACTTTGTCCACCCAGTGGACTCAAGCATCAGGGGCTCTGTCAGACAAAATAGTAACCTCCAGGCACCTCTTTTGGTCTCTCCAGTGGTGGAAGTCCACCCAAAATCTGTTGCTGGGGTCCCCCTTTCAACTGTTGTTGCCCCAGGCAACCCTCACAACAGATGCCTCCCAAACAGGTTGGGGAGCTCATCTACAAGACCTCTCCACTCAGGGCACTTGGTATCCACTGGAGACTTTTCTTCATATCAACCACTTGGAGCTTCGAGCAGTTTTTCTAGCTCTCAGGGTCTTTCATACCCTGCTCAGCTACAAGACAGTCCTCATTCATACGGACAATCAAGTAGCCATGTTTTACATAAACAAGCAAGGAGAAACTGGCTCTCTGTCGCTTTGCAACGAAGCTTTAAGATTGTGGGCCTTCGCCAGAGAGCATCAAATACATCTCCTGGCCGTATACCTCCCAGGAATCCAAAACTCTTGGGCAGACAGACTCAGTCGAGTTCTGCTTCCACACGAATGGTCCCTGCACATGGACCAGGTACTCAGAATCTTCCAAGAATGGGGAACCCCGGACATAGACCTCTTTGCAAGTCCGTGGAATGCCAAACTTCCCCGGTTCTGTTCCAGAATTCCGTGTCAGGGAGTTCAGGCCAAGGATGCCTTCCTCCTTCACTGCGGTCAAGGCTTCCTGTACGCCTTTCCACCCATTCCCTTGATTCCCAAGACTATGTTCAAGCTCCAGAGGGATCAAGGATCTATGATCCTCATAGCTCCACGCTGGCCACGCCAAGTGTGGTACCCTCTACTTCTGCATCTCTCTCAAGCCCCCTCCCTGGACTTGGGAGCTGCTCCAGACCTTCTGTCCCAGGAGGAGGGGACTTTGTGGCACCCAAACCCCAAGTCCCTTCACCTCAGAGCTTGGTTACTGAAGGCCTAGACCTTCAGGATTGGAATCTTTCTCAGCAAGCGAAGGATATCCTCCATGCTTCCAGAAACCTTCTACTAGACGTTCCTATGCTTTTAAATGGAAAAGGTTTTCCATTTGGTGTACTAAGAAGGGTCTTGACCCTCTAGCACTACCTTTGAATTCTCTATTGGAATATCTCCTGCATCTTTCCAATGCATGCTTTAAGACGAATTCAGTAAGGGTCTATTTGAGTGCTATTGCAGCATCCCTTAAGCCTATCAATGGACAGCCTATTTCCTCTCATCCTGTTATTGCAAGATTCATGAGAGGCCTAACTTTAACTAAACCTCCCATTAGACCTCCTCCGGTGGCATGGGACTTAAATCTGGTTCTTGGTCAGCTTATGAAGCCACCTTTTGAACCCTTAGCCACCACCTCCTTGAAATTTCTTTCCTGGAAGGTTATTTTCCTCATTGCAGTCACCTCAGCTCGCCGCATCAGTGAACTGCAGGCTTTAGTGGCTAATCCACCTTATACAAGGTTCCATCATGATAAGGTAGTCCTTAGGAGCAATCCACACTTTATGCCTAAAGTGGTCTCACCTTTTCATCTTAATCAACAGGTGTATCTACCTGTCTTTTTTCCAGGTCCTAATGCATCAAGTGCAGAGAGGAATCTTCATACTCTGGATTGTAAGCGAGCTCTTGCCTTTTACTTACAAAGGACACAGCAACATAGAAAGTCTTCCCAACTCTTTGTTGCTTTTGATCCCTCTCATTTGGGACTTCCAGTCTCTAAGAGGACACTGTCCAATTGGATTGCTCAGTGTATTTCTTTCGCCTACCAGAGTAAGAACCTTTCTCTGGAGAGCCATGTCACAGCTCATAATGTGAGGGCCATGGCCACCTCTATGGCTCATCTAAATTCTGTGTCCATCGATCAAATCTGTCGAGCGGCCACCTGGGCCTTGGTTCATACCTTCACAGCCCATTACTGCTTGGACAAGGACTCCCGCCGGGATGCCTTGTTTGGTCAGGCTGTTCTCAAACACCTGTTCCATTCTTAATCAACTCCTACCCTCCTTCCCGGAATGGATGCCTGAGATCCATAAGAGGAGGTAGAGCCCTTCCCAGGGACTCATAACCTTAGGGATCTCCCAGGCATCTCTAGCTAGGGAGTCCTCATATGTGAAGACTCATTCCTGCTTGTTCCTGGAGATAGCACAGTTACTTACCTTGTCATGGGGTAGACAGCACAAAAAGTGAAATACTAAAGGCTAGTGCAGAGAATGAGCTTAATTACCAGGAGAGAGATAGCACTAAGCCTGAAACACTAAGAAACAATACACAGGAGAAGCTCACTTGTCAGAAGCCAGATAGCATTGAGTCTGAGATAGTAAGGGACAGTGTGGGGGAAGGGCTTACCTGGCAGGAATTATACAGCACAGACCCTGAAACATTAGGAGATAAAATGGAGGAAGAGCTTACCTTGCAGCCTCGGGGGCAAGTGAGGCATTCACAGGGCAGAGAGGCAGGAAGGAAGAAAGCAAACATTCCACAGGGTTGGTGTGATGCAGGAAGAATTGAGAGGGCTAATCAGATCCACCTGAACTCAAACTCACGTTCCACGTCAGGGGAGCTGAGAGATAAAAGCAGGCAGAAAATCTCACAGAGGCAGAGCAGGCATGGGAGGCAGTTGAAGGAGCATTAGCAGCTGGAGTCTGAAGCAGGACTGGAGCCAAGGTTTGAGTGCCAGGAGGGAAGGAAAACTCCCAAGCAAGTGCTGATAGACACTTTACCGTGGAGAGCCAGGACTGAGGAAAGACCGGCTGGCCAATCCAAAAAGGGTAAAGAAAACTGCAGCAGGGTCTTCCCAGCCAGAGGGGTCCTCCTACCAAGGCAAGCTGCTCAATCAACAGGAGGCAAAAGTCACATACAGGGAAGCACCCAGGAAACAGGAAGTAAGTTGCCATCAGTCAAGCAACGTAACCAGCTTTCCCTCAGAGAACCAGGCTGCAGGACAGATAGAAAGTCTTGGCGAGAAGCAGAGGGATTGGAGCTTAGCTTGGGCAGAAGAAAAGATAAGTACCCAGTTTTTACTAAAGAGAGGAAAAGGAATCCCAGAGTTAGAGACCAGGCATACTGCCAAGGGGACTCCTATCTGTACAAGCCGTGGAGAGAGATCTCCCACACCTCTCCTGATATCTGAAACTTACGAGGGCAGCTCTCACCAGTAACAGATGAGGTTTATCCAGGGCAAGATACGGAGGGCAGCCTCCTAGGGGCTCAGTGTCCTTATACTGGAACAGGACCCAGCCCTATGCAATGGGAGAGCCATAGTATTGAGAGTATCCCTGAAGCCATGGAGTATGAGGAGTATATGCCTGAGGAGGCTAAGAGTCTTTATTGAAGTCAAGCAAGAAGTAGTATTGTTGTGCACAGTGAAAATACTGAACTGTATTGCTGAAAGATATTGTGCACAGTGAAATACTGGACTGTATTGCTGAGGATAATTGTGCACAGGGAAGTACTGAACTGTATCGCTGAGAGATATTGTGCACCGTGTAAATACTGAACTGTACTGCTGAGAGAAAGCAATATTATCCTTTCTGGTTTAAAAACCTTTTTATCTGGTGAATTCAACCGTTTCATTTATGTTGTCCCGCATGCTGTAACATCCTAAAGGGAAGGGGAATAAAACCCATCTTTTCATTTGGACCACAACTACAGAGTCCTTATTTTCTTCCACAACACAATGCTACCCGGCTCTAGGCAGCCGCCTAGGACCGGCACGTAGTCACAAATGGCGTAGTTGGCAGGACATCAGCAAAAAGAGGACGCCGTACAAGTGGGACGGAGTCACCAGCGCCAGAGGACGCGACCAGAAGGAGGTTGAACCACGCCCAGACAGCTACAAGAACCGGGAGCAGTCAAGGACCTTCTCAAGGCCAGAATCACCACCTGCCTCAGGTATTGGTATCTGGGACAGCCGGGGTGGGATTCTGAGGAGGTATCTTAGGGACTGAGAACCCCAGTGAGGGAGCAAAAAGAAAAAAAAAAAAAAAAAAAAGGAGGTTCCGCACTTGGTTTTTTTTTTTCTTCTGATTTTTTTCAGGTTGCCAAGATGGAGTCTCCAGCAGAAATCCTGAAGTGGATGGGGCTTCAGTTTGAAAAACAGCGTGAACTCGCCCAGCAGTGCCAGGAACAAGCCCTAGCCGCTATGCAGCTGCAGCAGAAGCCGCTATCGGACTTGTTGCAGGCGGTACTCCAGGAGCGGCAGAAAGGCGAAGGACGCTGTGGTGGGGTAGGCCCACAGACATGTGGTATCTTGTCTTTTGGACAATGGTCTGGGAAAGACAATATCGATGATTTTCTGGAAGCTTTTGAGCATGTGGCTCGTGGTGCAGGCTGGCCCGAGCAGCAGTGGGCGGTTCGCCTAGCTACCTCCCTGACGGGAGAGGCCTTGGCGGCCTACAAGGCTATGCCAGCCGCCCAGGCTAATGAATATGCTCATGTAAAAGCAGCTATTAGAGATAGGCTAGGCCTATCGCCAACAGTATATCATAGGATGTTAAGAGCTGCAAAGCTACAACCAGGTGAGACTCCGAAGGCACTAGGCCACCGGATTCGTAGCCTTGTTGGGAAGTGGCTTATGCCGGAGGGAAAAACAATGGAAAGTGTTCTAGACATATTGGTGTTAGAGCAGTTTTGTGAAGCTGTGCCTGTAGAGATAAGATCATTCCTCGCTCTGCAGAACTGCCAGACGACGGATGAGGCTACTCTCCTCACAGAAAGATTCCTGGAGGCTCAGATAGCCCATGGATCCCAGGGAGAGGCTAGCAGCTCACGTGGCATGGCAAACTCTGCTAGAGTTACGAAGGACCCAGGTATAAGCATACCCACTACTGGAAGAGGTAGAAGTAAAGGTATTGCAGGTGATTCTCCTATAATATGTTTTAAATGTGGGAGAAGGGGTCATAAGAGGTATGAGTGTGGGGCGCGCACAGCACTAATGAATGAAAAAGTGAGGTACAAACAAGGGGTTTTTTACCTGAGGGTGGAGGTACATGGGGTGCCGGTCGAAGCCTTGCTTGACTCTGGGACCGACCAGACGATGATGTCGGAGCGGTTCTGGCAACGCTTACAGGCCAGTAACCAATCGGTCCCAAGTCAACCGGAAGGCAGGGCCAGGGTAAGATGCATACATGGGGCAGCCAACCCATACTACCTGTATAAATTATCCATAAAAGGGTTGGGGGCTAGGAAAAAGATTTTAGTGGCTCTAATTCCCCGTCTCCCGTTCGACTTAGTGTTAGGACGTGATTGGCCACTCTTTGAGGAAGCGATAGGCGAAGGTCTGTTGAGTGGAGCAGGGAGCGTTCCCAGGGAGTATTGCATTCAGCAAGAGACGAGCCAGGTTGAACCCCGGAAGGTGGATAAACGCAGGGAAAGGGGAGAACCTGAACAGCTGAAGGATAATGGAGAGGGAAAAGCTTTAATGACTTTAATTACAGGGCCTTTATTTAGAAAGCCAAAAAAAGGAGGGGTAGGTAAAGACATCACAGAAAAATTGAAAGAAGGCTTTGTGCTGAAGTATTGTAAGGCCGTCCCACACGCCCAAGGCCCCCAAAGAGCAAGCGGTGCAGCAGCTGGGTACGATCTGTTTAGTGCAGTGGAGGAGGTCGTACCTAGGAGAGGAAAGGCTTTAGTAAGCACTGGGATACAAATTCAGCTGCCGGCAGGCTGCTACGGGAGAATAGCACCCCGGTCAGGGCTCGCCGCCAAACATTTTATTGATGTCGGGGCGGGGGTTATAGACCCTGATTACAGGGGGGTAGTGCAGATTCTACTTTTCAACTTTGGGGAGCAGGATTTTCAGGTCAGGGTAGGGGACAGAGTAGGCCAACTTATATGCGAGCGGGTTGGTTTTCCAGAGCTAAAAGAGGTGCCCTACCTGACCACCACTAGCCGGGGAGAGAATGGTTTTGGGTCTACGGGGAAAAATCAGGTTAAGGCAATGGCTGCGATTGCAGAGGAAAGAGTAGAGGAGGACTTGGGGCCCCAGGTACAGGGGTGTGACGAAAACATAACTCCAAGAATAGGGGAAGAATTGTCTCAGCGGCAGCAGGATCAACTGATGCATCTGCTAGCCGGGTTTCGGGATGTCCTCACATCATTGCCAGGGGAGACCGGATTGGTAGCCCATGAAATTCCCACTCCACCGGGGAAATAGTACGGCAGAGACCGTATCGTCTGCCGGAGGCCCGTAGAAGGGAGGTGGTAAAGCAGGTAAGGGAAATGTTAAAAATGGATATCATCGAAGAGTCCCAAAGCCCTTGGTGTAGCCCGGTGGTTTTGGTGCCAAAACCAGATGGAAGTTTACGTTTTTGTATAGACTTTCGTCGGGTCAATGCCATCTCCCTCTTCGATGCGTACCCCATGCCAAGAATCGAGGAGTTGTTAGACCAGTTAGGGCAAGCCCGCTATCTGACCACCCTTGACCTCACGAAGGGGTATTGGCAGATTCCACTTACCAGTGCCTCTAGGCCGAAAACAGCTTTCGGTACACCCCTCGGCCTATTTCAGTTTAAACGAATGCCGTTTGGCCTGAGTGGGGCAGCCGCGACGTGCCAATGCCTGGTTGACCAGGTGCTACGACCCCACCAGCAATACGCCATGGCATACATGGACGATATTGTCATCCATAGTGAGACGTGGGTTCAGCATCTGCCTAGAGTGGAAGCGGTATTAAAAGCCCTATGGCGGGCCGGGCTGACCCTGAATCCGGCTAAGTGTTTGTTTGCCGGGACGGAGGTCAAGTATTTAGGGCACTTGATTGGGAAAGGTATGGTGAGGCCATTAGCTAATAAGGTGGAGAGCGTCCAGAAGTTCCCCCGACCACTGACCAAGAAACACCTCCGTAGTTTTCTCGGGTTAGTCGGTTATTACCGACGGTTTATACCGCGGTTTGCGGACGAGAGTGCGGTCTTAACCAACATGTTAAAAAAGAATGCCCCCAATAGTTTAGTTTGGTCAGTAGAAGCGGAGAGGGCATTCCTCTTGTTAAAAGGGAAGCTTTGCCAAGCCCCGGTATTGCGAGGGGTGGATTTCAACAGACCGTTTATCCTACAGACGGACGCCTCCGAATTGGGTCTCGGGGCTGTCCTATCACAGGAGTTTGAAGGCGCTGAGCACCCCATTTTATATTTAAGCAGAAAATTGTCTGGGGCGGAGTTTAATTATGCGACAGTGGAAAAAGAATGCCTGGCGATCAAGTGGGCGGTGGAGGCTCTTCGTTTTTACCTTACGGGTTGCCGATTTATACTGGTCACAGATCACACCCCTTTAAAGTGGCTAGGGACGATGCAAAACCATAATCCGAGGCTCACGCGCTGGCATTTAGCCCTGCAAGCATTTAATTTTACAGTGAAACATAGGGCAGGCAAACTCCACCTCAACGCCGATGCGCTGTCACGTATTCCGTGCTGTACGGACGTTGGTCCCTCAGCCCGCAATAGCTTAAGGGGGGGGATATGTCATGGGGTAGACAGCACAAAAAGTGAAATACTAAAGGCTAGTGCAGAGAATGAGCTTAATTACCAGGAGAGAGATAGCACTAAGCCTGAAACACTAAGAAACAATACACAGGAGAAGCTCACTTGTCAGAAGCCAGATAGCATTGAGTCTGAGATAGTAAGGGACAGTGTGGGGGAAGGGCTTACCTGGCAGGAATTATACAGCACAGACCCTGAAACATTAGGAGATAAAATGGAGGAAGAGCTTACCTTGCAGCCTCGGGGGCAAGTGAGGCATTCACAGGGCAGAGAGGCAGGAAGGAAGAAAGCAAACATTCCACAGGGTTGGTGTGACGCAGGAAGAATTGAGAGGGCTAATCAGATCCACCTGAACTCAAACTCACGTTCCACATCAGGGGAGCTGAGAGATAAAAGCAGGCAGAAAATCTCACAGAGGCAGAGCAGGCATGGGAGGCAGTTGAAGGAGCATTGGCAGCTGGAGTCTGAAGCAGGACTGGAGCCAAGGTTTGAGTGCCAGGAGGGAAGGAAAACTCCCAAGCAAGTGCTGATAGACACTTTACCGTGGAGAGCCAGGACTGAGGAAAGACCGGCTGGCCAATCCAAAAAGGGTAAAGAAAACTGCAACAGGGTCTTCCCAGCCAGAGGGGTCCTCCTACCAAGGCAAGCTGCTCAATCAACAGGAGGCAAAAGTCACATACAGGGAAGCACCCAGGAAACAGGAAGTAAGTTGCCATCAGTCAAGCAACGTAACCAGCTTTTCCTCAGAGAACCAGGCTGCAAGGCAGATAGAAAGTCTTGGCGAGAAGCAGAGGGATTGGAGCTTAGCTTGGGCAGAAGAAAAGATAAGTACCCAGTTTTTACTAAAGAGAGGAAAAGGAATCCCAGAGTTGGAGACCAGGCATACTGCCAAGGGGACTCCTATCTGTACAAGCCGTGGAGAGAGATCTCCCACATCTCTCCTGATATCTGGAACTTACGAGGGCAGCTCCCACCAGTAACAGATGAGGTTTATCCAGGGCAAGATACGGAGGGCAGCCTCCTAGGGGCTCAGTGTCCTTATACTGGAACAGGACCCAGCCCTATGCAATGGGAGAGCCATAGCATTGAGAGTATCCCTAAAGCCATGGAGTATGAGGAGTATATGCCTGAGGAGGCTAAGAGTCTTTATTGAAGTCAAGCAAGAAGTAGTATTGTTGTGCACAGTGAAAATACTGAACTGTATTGCTGAAAGATATTGTGCACAGTGAAATACTGGACTGTATTGCTGAGGATAATTGTGCACAGGGAAGTACTGAACTGTATCGCTGAGAGATATTGTGCACCGTGTAAATACTGAACTGTACTGCTGAGAGAAAGCAGTATTATCCTTTCTGGTTTAAAAACCTTTTTATCTGGTGAATTCAACCGTTTCATTTATGTTGTCCCGCATGCTGTAACATCCTAAAGGGAAGGGGAATAAAACCCATCTTTTCATTTGGACCACAACTACAGAGTCCTTATTTTCTTCCACAACACAATGCCACCCGGCTCTAGGCAGCCGCCTAGGACCGGCACGTAGTCACAACCTGTAACAGGTGATCTCTGGGAACATCAGGAATAAGTCTTCACAACCCACCCACCTCCCCTAGGAGTTGTATCTCTCTATCTATCTTTCCTTTCCTCTCTCTCTCTCTGTCTCAGCTTTAAAACTCGAACTGAGGAGAGGCGGTTAGGAAAGGCGGGAAGGCAGCGCGCAGGCGCTGTGGGATACTCCCAAAAGCTTTCCTTTTTGGGAAGCTGGGGAGCTCCGTCGGTACCGACGTACCCATATGTGAAGACTTATTCCTGCTGTTCCCAGAGATCACCTGTTACAGGTAAGTAACTGTGCTTTGCCCTGTAGCTTCATTGCACGTCCCCTAGTCTTTATATATTCTGATAACGTAAACAATCGATCTACGTTTACCCGTTCCACTCCGTTCAGTAATTTATAGACTTCTATCATATCTCCCCTCAGCCGTCTCTTTTCCAGGTTAAAGAGCCCTAACCTTTTTAGCCTTTCTTCATAGGAGTATCCTTCCATCCACTTTACCATTTTGGTGGCTCTTCTCTGAACCTTTTCTAAAATAGCTATATCCTTTTTAAGATACGGCGACCAGAATTGCACACACTATTCAAGGTGCGGTCTCACCATGGAACGATATAGAGGCATTATAGTATCTTTTGTTTTATTTTCCATTCCTTTCCTTATCATACCTAGCATTCTATTTACTCTCTTGGACGCCGCTGCACACTGGGCCGAGGGTTTTAACATGGTATCCACAATGACGCCTAAATCTTTTTCCTGGGTGGTGGTTCCTAATGTGGAACCTTGCATCGTGTAACCATAGTTTGGGTTGTTCTTCCCTAGGTGCATAACCTTGCACTTGTCCACATTAAATTTCATCTGCCATTTTGATGCCCAGTCTTCCAATTTATCAAGATCCTCTTGCAAATTTTCACAATCCTCTGGGGTTTTAACAACTTTAAATAGTTTTGTGTCATCTGCAAATTTGATAACCTCACTCGTTATCCCACTTTCCAGGTCATTTATGAATATGTCAAAAAGCAGCGGACCCAACACAGATCCCTGGGGTACACCACTATTCACCTTTCTCCATTGGGAAAATTGGCCATTTAGCCCTACCCTCTGCTTTCTATCTTTTAACCAGTTCCTGATCCACAATAGTACACTGCCTCCTATCCCATGACTCTTTAGTTTTGCCAAAAGTCTCTGATGAGGGACCTTGTTAAAGGCTTTCTGAAAGTCCAGATACACAATATCAACCGACTCACCTTTGTCCACCTGTTTATTCACTCCTTCAAAAAACATAACAGATTAGTAAGACAAGATCCTCCTTGTCTAAAGCCATGTTGGCTGTCTCCCATTAGGTTGTGACTATTTGTATTTAAAGGTGCAGAAGAATTGAAGGAAATATCGATACATCGGGATGATGTATTACAACTATTAGATAAACTGAAGAGTAGCAAATCACCTGGGCCGGATGGTATACATCCAAGGGTGTTGAAAGAACTTAAATATGAGATTGCAGACCTGCTATTAGTAATCTGTGAATTTTCATTAAAATCATCTGTAATACCTGAAGATTAAAGGATCGCCAATGTAACGCCAATTTTTATAAAGGGTTCCAGGGGTGATCTGAAAAGCTACAGACCGGTGAGCCTGACGTAAGTACCAGGAAAAATGGTAGAAACCATCATAAAGAACAAAATTACTCAGCATATAGATAGTCATGGCCTAATAGGAGACAGCCAACATGGCTTTAGACAAGGAAAATCTTGTCTTACTAATCTGTTATGTTTTTTTGAAGGTGTGAATAAACTGGTAGACAAAGGTGAGTCGGTTGATATAGTGTATTTGGACTTTCAGAAAGCCTTTGACAAGGTCCCTCATCAGAGACTTTTGGCAAAACTAAAGAGTCATGGGATAGGAGGCAGTGTACTATTGTGGATCAGGAACTGGTTAAAAGATAGAAAGCAGAGGGTAGGGCTAAATGGCCAATTTTCCCAATGGAGAAAGGTGAATAGTGGTGTACCCCAGGGATCTGTGCTGGGTCCGCTGCTTTTTGACATATTAATAAATGACCTGGAAAAGGGAATAACGAGTGAGGTTATCAAATTTGCAGATGACACAAAACTATTTAAAATTGTTAAAACCCAAGAGAATTCTGGAAAATTGCAAGACGATCTTGATAAATTGGAAGACTGGGCATCAAAATGGCAGATGAAATTTAATGTGGACAAGTGCAAAGTTATGCACCTAGGGAAGAACAACCCAAACTATGGTTGCAAGATGCAAGATTCCACATTAGGAACCACCACCCAGGAAAAAGATTTAGGCATCATTGTGGATAACATGTTAAAACCCTCGGCCCAGTGTGCAGCGACGGCCAAGAGAGCAAATACAATGCTAGGTATCATAAGGAAAGGAATGGAAAATAAAACAAAAGATATTATAATGCCTCTATATCGTTTCATGGTGAGACCGCACCTTCAATATTGTGTGCAATTCTGGTCTCCTTATCTTAAAAAGGATATAGCGTTATTAGAAAAGGTTCAGAGAAGAGCCACCAAAATGGTAAAGGGGATGGTAGGACACTCCTATGAAGAAAGGCTAAAACGTTTAGGGCTCTTTAACCTGGAAAAGAGATGACTGAAGGGAGATATGATAGAAGTCTTTAAATTAATGAACGGAGTGGAAGGGGTAAACATAGATCGATTGTTTACATTATCAGAATATAGAAAGACTAGGGGACTTGCAATGAAGCTACAGGATAAACTATTTAAGGCTAATAAAAGAAAATATTTATTCACTCAACTTGTAATCAAACGCTGGAATTTGTTACCGGAGGATGTAGTAAAGACTGTTAGTGCAGCTGGGTTTAAAAAAGGTTTGGACAAGTTCCTGGAGGAAAGGTCCATAAACCATTATTAAGAAGGGACCCAGGATATCAATGCTTGACCCAGTACAAACATTGTGGAACCTGTGTCTTTTGGGGAAACTGCTAGGTACGTATGACCTAGATTGGCCACTGTTGGAAACAGGATGCTGGGCTTGATGGACCTTGGTCTGACCCAGTATTGCATATCTTATGTTCTTATGTACCATAACACCAGGATGAATATTAGACCTCTGTAATCAGGTCTAAGGCCTACTGGGGATAGGGTGGACTTAAACATATCTGCAGGAGCAAGTACCATAGCACCAGGATGTATACTAGACCTCTGTAATCAGGTCTAAGGCCTCCTGGGGATAGGGCAGATCTGTGAAACTGCAAGAGAAGCAGGTACCATAACACCAGGATTATTTATTTATTTATTTATTTATTGAACGGTTTTATATAACGCCTTTCAGAAAAATCAAAGCGGTTTACATGGAACAAAACTTGAACATTACATTGAAACATATTCAAACAATTGAAATTACAGGGAACATTAAATTGTATATAATAAAAATGGTAATTTGAGGGTTACAATGCTGAGTAAATGCTGATTAGGTATATAGATAGTTTAAACATATATTCAGATTTAAATATTTACAAATTTCAAAAATCTTATCTTATCTGAGCAAGGAAAAATGTATTGTAGTTCACTAGAATTATTAGTGTAAAGAGTAAATGTGATAATGTGGAGAATTGGATATTGTAAGATAGAGTAAGAAAAAGGAAAAAGTAAGTTGTGAAATAATGAATATGAGTATACATGAGTTTAAGTGGGAAATATTTCATCTACTGGGAATGAGTCTCCAAAGTACTCTATAAATAAGTGAGTTTTAAGATCTTTTCGAAATGCTGAAAGATCTGTGATATCTCTGAGTTTATCCGGCAGAGCGTTCCATATTAAAGGAGCATTGAAGCTGAATGCCCTATTTTTTGTAATTTTATTGAGTTTTGAAAAGTTGTTTGGAACAAGTAGTGTGTTCAGGTTCCTTTGTCTCACTGTTCTGGTCCTTGAATGAATTGTCAGTAGATCAGTTAGATATGATGGGGCTATATCTCTTATCAGTTTGAACGTTGTTATGATAACTTTATATTTTATCCTACTTTGTATAGGTAACCAGTGAAGTTTGTACAGTATAGGGGTTCAGTTGGACCTGCATTTATAAGCATTCATGCAGCAACATGTTGTGCTACTTTTAGTTGGTGTAAAGCATGTTTTGGAATACCTTGAAGAATTATGTTACTAAAATCTAAGTGAGGCAGGATCAGGGCTTGAAGGACTGATCTGAAGTCCAGATTTGATAATAATGGTTTTAGATTTTTAAGATATCTTAATTTATTATATATTGTGTTTGTTGTATTCCTGATGTGTGTTGTTAGACTTAACATTCTCTCTATGATAACGCCAAGGTATCTTATTTCATCTTTTATGGGGATGCTTATGTTTTCAATTTTTATTTCTGTTGGAGGGGTAAATGTTTGATTTCTAGAAATAATGCTTCTGTTTTCTTGAAGTTAATGTGTAGATTGTGTTCATTTAGCCATTGTGTCATTTTAGTGAAGCATGATTTGATATTGGAGAAGTCCAGGGAGTCGATGTCCATAGGGAGATAAATCATAACATCATCAGCATAAATTGCATATTTTAATTTGCACTGTTGAATGATGTGGCATATGGGTTGTAAATATATGTTAAAGAGTAGAGCTGACAATGCAGAACCTTGTGGTTCTGGATGTATACTAGACCTCTGTAATCTGGCCTAATGCCTCCTGGGGATAGACCTATGTAGTCAGGTCTAAGGCCTCCTGGGGAAAGGGCAGATCTGTGAGACTGCAGCAGGAACAACTACCATAACACCAGGATATATATTAGACCTCTGTAATTAGGTCTAAGGCCTCCTGGGGATAGGGCAGATCTGTGGAACTGCAACAGGAGCAACTACCATAACACCAGAATGTATACTAGACCTCTGTAATCAGGTCTAAGGCCTCCTGTGGATAGGGCAGATCTGTACAACTACAACAGGAGCAACTACCATAACACCAGGATATATATTAGACCTATGTAGTCAGGTCTAAGGCCTCCTGGGGATAGGGTGGACTTAAACACATCTACAGGAGCAACTACCATAACACCAGGATGAATATTAGACCTCTGTAATCAGGTCTAAGGGCTCCTGGGGATAGGGCAGATCTGTACAACTGCAACAGGAGCAACTACCATAACACCAGGATGTATACTAGACCTCTGTAATCAGGTCTTAGGCCTCCTGGGGATAGGGCAGATCTGTGAGACTGCAACAGATGCAGGTACCATAACACCAGGATGTATAACAGACCTCTATAATCGGGTCTGAGGGCTCCTGTGGATAGGGCAGACTTGCACACAACAACATACGCACCTACACTGGTTGTGCATGTATGATGTGTCATGATTGCTGGATATTGTGTTGCACAACTACCATTGTGTGACCTGTTCCCATACACTTTCTTCACGTGAGTAGTCCACAGATCGATTATAGCGCATGGTGAAGCGCCCCCACACCCTCTTCACCCTGCCAAGGTCCTGCTGCTTGGAGGAGCCTTGTGCAGATGAGTTTTCCCAGGATTTTTAACTCCCTGCGTGTGAATGCTGTCTTCCTAGAATGCCTGTCCATTTTGTCTGATGTGCATGGTTTGATGACGCACATCGCGCATGCGCCGTGGCACACACTAATGTGCGCTAGATCGTGCTACTATGGCGCACAGCACACATAGCATTGCCACATCCGGTACACAGCAACCTATCTGTAGCAGCGCAGTGATATTTGGCAGAAATGGTATGGGGCATGTTTACAATCCCCATCCGCTCGATATCGGAGCCGTGGCCCCATTGAATTGGTGACTGCCTATTTACAATACGGCTTGGCAGGCTTTCCAGCATTTGGGCCTTCGCCACAACTTAGGGCGCCTTAGCTTATGGTGCCTTGTGACGCGCCTTCTGCCAGGCCACGCTCTGAGCCACCTTAGGTTACAGGACTTGGGTGATGGCGTATTTCGCTTGAACCACAGACTACAGAGATGTGTCTGACTGTTACAGCCATGAAAAAAACCTGCCTCAGACACTCTTCTTGATGTTGTAGCACTGGGGAATTGAATCCATGACTGCTGGTTGGGAAGTCATTGTATTAACCAGTGTGCTGTGCCTCTGATCATAGCAATGGCTGGCTACACAACAACTGCAGCTCACAACACACACATTCTGCTGTGCTTTCCGGGATAGGGTAAAACCACAGCAAAGGCACTTTACAGGGCACCTTAGGTTAGCCAACTGAGGTGAGGGTGTTTTTGGCTGGAAAAACTGATTTCATAAATATGTCTGACTGTTACAGGCATAAAAGGGAGTTGCCTCGACCAGTCTTACTAAAGGAAACCCACTGTGGGATTGAACCCATGACCTCTGGCACTGAAGTCATTGTATTAACCAGTTTGCTACATTAATATAGGTTTTAGTAGACCAATGGCTGGGTACAGAAAGAGTGCAGGTCACTGAACAAACTGCTGTGGTTACCAGGATAGGATAGAACCAAAACTACCCATAATGCAAGTCACATGCAGAACAGCAGTCTACATCTGCTCACCAGATGGGGTATGCACCTCTACAGCATGTCAGCTTGGTAGGGGAGACTGACTGTGTGTGTTACTTCTACAGAGTACCTACAGGCCATGCCATTGTGCGTGTTCTATGCTCACTCTGAGGGTGAGGTGGGGTGGTCAGCACCAGGTCTGCAGTACCCGGGCTGGTTGAGGTAGACTTTGTTGTAGGTCATCATCATTGCCAATGTGTGACAGCTATTCTTTGCAGACACACCTAAGAACTTTCTGTGTATATTTGTATTTACTAGTCATGTCTGGCCCTTGTGGACCATGCTGCACTCAAAATACTGCATATCACGTGTGCTTGCCATGGTCACTGGTTTTAGGGGTGTGTCTGGACGCACATGTCGATGATGTACGTAGCAAGCCGCCCTCTCTGGGTCAGGGTGGGGGACATGATCTGCCCCCAACATACCTGCACTCTCAACGTTTGCAATGGGGACAGTAGAGGTACATGATGACGGCCTGTGGGACCAGCAACCCCCATCCTGCTGGCAAATGGGCAGTTGATGCAGACTGGTAGTAGACCTGGTCAGCTCAGCTGCCCCCCCCACCCCCCACGATCTGACATTCACCAGCAGAGGACGCAGTCAGTCTGCACCTGCTGCATTCTGCAAGGTGTAGCAGCCATACAGATGCTAACTGCAGACAGTGTATGTTCCTAGAGGAACTATGTGCCCCCAGAAGTGGGATGTAAGCACAAACACCAAGCAGGTGTATCAGTGATTAGACCCCAGAAAAGAGAACTCACAGATATCACTTGTGAAAAACATTTTCTAGCACTATATAGGAACCTAGACATGCCATGGTCACTGCTCAGTCAGAGTGAGAGTGACTTCCCAGCATGACATGCTGTGGCCACCCTGTCCGTGCAGGTGGTGGTCGCCCACTACAATATCCCAGCCATTGCCCTATGCCCTGTGCAGATGCATTCCTACCCGGACTGCCCTGTCCGGCCCATACCCACATTACCTTGCTCCTCATTATGCAAATTAGCAGGCTAACAGTGGAAACTGTGCAAGCATTGTGAGCTGTGTAAGGTGTAGGCAGCCACAAAACACTGGTTAGACATACACACACTCCCACACCTATTTCAGCATTGTGCAAAGACAGAGGTGGTTGGCAGCCCTGGCCACCACACCAGTCCTGGACACAGTGAAGGCATTGCTAAGGTACTCATTACTGTTATGGTCACTCTCCGGGGTGGTAAACACTGTCAGACAACAAAAACGGTAATCACACGCCACATATATCAGAAAGGCTGCTATGATGAATCTCTATTAACAAACTGTGTTGAATTTAGGATTTGTTATCTGAAATTCATCATAGCAATTTTTTGAGATATATGGAGCATGTTTCCATGTTTATGACGGCATTGCTAAGGTATGCAGGTTCTAGTAATGGTAGCTGCTGCTCCACGCAGGGCCCAACAGCCTGACTCTCCATGAGGCTTTGGATAGTGGAGCCTGTGGGTGTGGGTGTGGGTGTTTGTGCCCCTGTTGGCTGATGCTCTAGGGCAGAGGTTACTAACTCGGGTCCTGTGGGGCCAACCACCATTCAGGTTTTCAGGATGTCCATAATGAATATACATGGGATACATTTGCATACAATCTCATGCATATTTATTATGGACAGCCTGAAAACCTGACTGGTGTTTGACCCTCCAGGACTGCAGTTGGGAACCTCAGCTGTACGGAGTGCACATGTTTATGGTGTATGTGTTCTGTAGGGCAAAATATAGGGACATGGTCTGCAGGAGCCACAGCTGGGACTTGAACCTGTGACCTTCTGCCCCTGAATACATTGGCTGTGTGTACTGCACCAAACTGTTGCCACAGAGGCAAGTCAGTCCCTGAGGATACCATGACTGTTCTGCAGACAGACCTTGTCTGTTGCACTGCATGCCACCCACCTAAACAGGGCTTGGCCTTGGTCTGCTGTGGGCAGATGCCACCACCCCCTCCACCACCAGCACCCTTCCCCACCATGCTGACATGCCCTTATGCCGGTGGTGCTGGTGGTGCGCAGTCCCAGGTTCTCCAGTGTGCCGGTAGGCGGCTGCCTTTGTTGTGGGGTCTGAGGTAGGAGTGCCTACATAGACATCCACGCTTCCCCCCAGCACCGCCTGCCACTGTTATGTGCCCTTTGGGGTACTTGCTGGGTACTGACCCCTGGGACACTGTGCAACACACACTCGTGGGTATGTTTGACCTTGGTCAGTTGCTGTCTTGCCGATGTTCCGTTCCTGTGTTCCTATATGCCACCTAGGCATATGCCTAGTCCACCCTGTGCCCCAGATGCCCCACTGAATGTCCTGCCTGCAGCCCCCTTTACCCCATTTTCAGCCTCATCATAGTGCCCTTTCGTACTTGGGCACTATGCTGTTGCTGCACATGTAGCACTGCTATCACTATTTTGGGTCTCCCTGCCTTTGCTGTACATTGCTGACTGAAATGGTTTCTCTCTCCTGCAAATGTGCCTCTAACGCCAGGTTTTCACTCACGGTAATGTTCTGGTCTTAAGATCCCGGCATTAGTGTAGCAGGGGCCTTTCCCCGCCCACCCCCACCCCCACCCACCCCCCGCCCATTGACCCCCTTCTCTCTGCCCTCTCTCCACCTGGAGACGTTATCGCGCGAAACGTAACGTTATCGCACGATAATGTTACATATCGCATGATAACATCGCTGCTGCGACGTTATCACTGTTTAGTAAACATACCCCTTAGTCAAGTGAAGCAACCTGGAAACTGAATGTGATACATATACTTCAAGAGGGTGCTGTAAAACTAGAAAATCAGTCATTTCAATTGCAAATGCTACTGTCGCCAAACTACATAGACATGTTGGGAGTCCCAAAGTTACAAATCGAATCACTTTGACAAATAGCCCACTGGTTTGTGACCAGTCGGGAAAGCCTGCAAAAGCACACAGGTAGCAGAGGATTCAGAAATACAGTTTGAATGACAGTGAATAATTTGGAAAAGATAAACATGGCACATTTTGCAGTGCAATCTTTATACTTAAGAAGCTTCCCACTGTGGTAATGTAGGTACAATGAAATCTTCGGGTCCTTCTTTCCCAAGGAGAGCATAAAGTATAGCAGTGAGGTCTGAAAAATTTACTAACCATTGTTTACAAAAGACTAACAGACCCAGGAATCTGTGCAGTAATGCTGATGTTGCTGAGAAAGGCAATGAAAAAATAGGTTTCAATCTAGTAAAGGTAATTGCATGACCAGATGATGTTAGGGCAACACCCAGGAAAGTAACATCTTGAGATACAAATTGTAGTTTTGACAAATTGACTTTCAATCCTAAATCAGCAATATGAGACAACAAAGACAAGGAATCTGACAAACAAGTCTCATAACTTGGTGAACATAAAAGCAAATCATCAACATATTGAACTAAAGAGGAAGTCCAAAAAACTGCCAAACTTGGTTTAAAGAGGCTGTTGTTGCCAAAAAAGCATCTTTCAGGAAATGGAAAAAAGAGCCAAATGACAAAAACTGGAAACAGCACTAGCACTGGCAAGTTAAATGCAAGGCATTGATAAGGCAGGCAAAGAGAGAATTTAAAAAGAAGTTTGCTGTGGAAGCAAAAACGCGTAATAAAAACTTTTTCAAGTACATTCGTAGCAAAAAAGCCTGTGAAAAAGTCAGTTGGACCATTAGATGATAGAGGGGTAAAAGGGGCACTAATAGGGGACAAGGCCATAATGGAGAGACTCAATGAATTCTTTGATTCGGTCTTTACTGAGGAAGATGTAGGGATATTACGCATAACTGAAGTGGTATTTAAAGGTGATACTGTGGAAGAATTGAAAGAAATATCGATACACCGGGAAGATGTATTATAATTATTTGATAAACTGAAGAGTAGCAAATCACATAGACCAAGGGTGTTGAAAGAACTGAAATATGAGATTGCAGACCTGCTATTAGTAATCTGTGAACTATCATTAAAATCATCTGTAATACCTGAAGATTGGAGGATGGCCAATGTAGTGCTAATTTTTAAAAGTTTCCAGGGATGATCCGGGAAACTACAGACCGGTGAGCCTGACGTCAGTACCGTGAAAAATGGTATAAGCCATAATAAAGAACAAAATTACTGAACATGTAGATAGTCATGGCTTAATGGGAGACAGCCAACATGGCTTTAGACAAGGAAGATCTTGTCTTACTAATCTGCTATGTTTTTTTTGAAGGTGTGAATAAACAGGTAGACAAAGGTGAGTCAGTTGATATAGTGTATCTGGACTTTCAGAAAGCCTTTGACAAGGTCCCTCATCAGAGACTTTTGGCAAAACTAAAAAGTCATGGGATAGGAGGCAGTGTACTACTGTGGATCAGGAACTGGTTAAAAGATAGAAAGCAGATGGTAGGGCTAAATGGCTAATTTTCCCAATGGAGAAAGGTGTATAGTGGAGTACTCCAGGGATCTGTGCTGGGTCCGCTGCTTTTTGACATATACATAAATGACCTGGAAAAGGGAATAATGAGTGAGGTTATCAAATTTGCAGGTGACACAAAACAATATAAATATAAAGTTGTTAAAACCCATGAGGATTGTGGAAAATTGCAAGAGGATCTTGATAAATTGAAAGACAGGTCATCCAAATGGCAGATGAAATTTAATGTGGACAGATGCAAAGTTATGCACTTAGGAAAGAACAACCCAAACTATGGTTACACGATGCAAGGTTCCACATTAGGAATCATCACCCAGGAAAAAGATTTATGTGTCATCGTGGATAACATGTTAAAACCCTCCGCCCAGTGTACAGCAGCGACCAAGAGAGCAAATAGAATGCTAGGTATCATAAGGAAAGGAATGGAGACAAGAACAAAGGATATTATAATGCTTCTGTATCATTCCATGGTACGACCACACCTTGAATATAGTGTGTAATTCTCGTCGCCGTATCTTAAAAAGGATTAGAAAAGGTACAGAGAAGAGCCACCAAAATGATAAAGAGGATGGAAGGATACCCCTATGAAGAGAGGCTAAAAAGGTTAGGGCTCTTCAACCTGGAAAAGAGACGGCTAAGGGGAGATATGATAAAGGTCCATAAATTAATGAATGGAGTGGAATGGGTAAACGTTGATCGATTGTTTGTTTGTTGACAGACTGGCACCCGTAGCTGCTGATATTGTATCGATCCATCTCATTGTTGGCCTTTCTCTTTTGTATTGACCTTCCACCTTGCCAAGCATGATGTCTTTTTCTAATGATCTCTCTCTTTGCATGATGTGTCCAAAGTATGAAAGTCAAAGTCTTGTCATCTGAACTTCTGGAGGGGTCTTACATGTGCACTAGCTGCAAGGAGCTCTTTGCTCTCAGGGAACGAGTCCGATCTCTGTAGGCTAGAATAGCAGACTTGGAGGACATAAGGAAGACAGAGAGGTACATAGATTGTTTATTTATTGTTTATTGTTTATAATCACTTGATATACCGCCCCCCATTACATCTAGGCGGTTTACAATAAAACTATAAAATATATAAAATGATTAAAAAGAAAAGGAAAATAACAATACTTTAAAAAATACTTTTTTTCTTAAAAAAAAAAAGAATAGGAGAAAAAGAAGGTCAGGATAGAGAAGATCAAATAGGAGCAAATCATAGGAGAAGCAGAAGTCACTAGATGAGACCTACAGGGACATAGCACTGAAGTCCCACCTCCAGTCTGGCAGCATCCCTATTGACATGGAGGAGAGAGGTCACGTGACAGGAGAGCATCATCCTGATGCAGGAAGTGATCCTGTGTATATAAAATAATGCTCCAAATTTCAACCAGAGAATACGAATTATATTATCGTTCCCAATGTTGCAAAATCTTTATCTTATACAATGCTCTACCTGATACAACGTAAGCACGTATTCATAGTGGTACCGTTAAGCAACTGGTCTCAGACTTAGGTGGAGCAACTGTTCGAAGTTTCATCAAATTTATGCTCCCTTTAGCATCAATGACCATTCACGTTGCTTAACTAAAGCTTAAGATATTTCAATATATTCAGAGATTTGTACTTGTTTTAACTATATTCAAAATTTCATGCTTATCTGAATTTCAATTTCCCAATGCCAAACATCAGCACTATCGTGTTTCACTTCCATGCGTTTCATCAGGCTATTATGTCTTTCGCACGGCGTGTATCACCGACTTTGCACCTGATGTAGGGAATCAAGCATAAATATCTCAATTTCATAACTTAAACAAAGTCTACCGATATCCACCATTCCAAACAGTATTTTCAAAAATCTTTTACCAGTTTTTCACAATAGACTCCTTCTTCCTTCATTCAGTCGTTTAAACCAATGCCGCACATGCGGATGTTATATACTATTAAGCATGCCCTGAATTAACACCTGTTAGTCTGAGATAGCTTTCATTGACAATGTCTGGGTTTCAAAAAGTTATTTTATTCTCCCCAGGTTATACGCAAACAGTCCAATCAATTTGTGCCTTTAAGCCCATTGGGCTTACAGATTGCAGATTGAAAACGCCAAATTCAAAACGCAATGCAAGAGGTTGCGAGATAAGTTTAGAACTAGGGGGTATCCCAATAATATTATTGAGCGAACTTATAAACGAGCATTATTCAACAATCGTGAATTATTATTAACCCCGGGTACGAGAAGTCATGTAGATGAGGGTACTATCAATTTAGTGACTAAGTATTCACCATATAGTTATCAAATACAACATATTTTAAAAAAACATACTAATATTCTTCATAGTATCCCAGAGTTGAAGGAAAAACATATCCGTTGTGTTTGGCGGAGGCATAAAAATTTTAAAGAGATATTAAGCCCCACAATATTGAGATCTTCACTAATTCGACCTTTACAAGGGGAAAGTGGCCATTCAAAATGTGGCGAATGCAAGATATGTGAAGTCACTTTGGAGACCTCATCTTTTGAATACCACGGAAAACAAACATATGATTTAAGACATATGACAATGTGTAACACAAGTTATATAGTGTGGCGGTCGCGCCCCTACCAGGCGGTTGCCTAGTAGGGACGGGAAGCCATCTCAATTTCCTCTTTCCCAAGGATTGTAGTTGTGTTAAGGAGATTATGAACCGAGTGGTTATTTTAAAGCACACAGGAATTTTATTAGCATCCGTGTCAAATGGGTAACAAAATCTTCAAAGCAAATGTGCACATTCAGGTCAAAGAAAAATACAGGATTATTCTTCTCCTCTCAAGGTAACACTTGTAACCAGTGTTGTAGTAACTCTATTTACACAAGCTTCTTTTCTCAGGCTTCCATTACTCAGCCTTCATGCACACATTACAGTCCATCTCAGAACAAACTGAAGTTAGGTCACTTTCTTGGCCTGCTACTTCCATGCTTTCAACTGAGCTGTAACTTGGCAATGCTTGTAAGCGTTCTGGCAGTTTATGCTTAATATTCTTTAGCAGGTTAAACAGCCTATGCCACTGAATGACCCTTTCTCCTTTAGATAGGCTTTCACTGGGCTTTTCCTGTTCAGTGTCCCTGGCAAACCCATTACTCCTATTCCGGGTTTTCCTAGGCTTTAACCTCTCTTCTGAGTCAGAGCAAGTAACATAGGGTTTTGGCTTTATGGCTTTGTCTCTCCTACCTTGGAGTCTGGTTGCAGCACCTTCCTGGCTGAGGCTTCTACGGCTTGGAACTCCCTCTGTCTCTGAGCTAGACAGGGACTCAGGGTAAGCTCTCCACTTCCCTTCCTGGGGCTTCTGCTGCCTGCAGACAGACCCTTCCTCAGGTGAGTCTAAGCACTCTTGCTTTCGCCTTCTTAAAGCCAACCTTTTCTCTTTCTCCCTGTTGCCAGTCAGCTTGGTCCTTTGCCTGGAACCTTCCCTGTAGCTTCCTGGGCTGCAGTGCTGGCTGCTCTTGTCTCTGCTGCTGCTCACTCTGTAACTGCTTCTTTCCTGGTTGTTGGTTCTGCTGTGTTTGCTGCCTCTGCAGTTCCTCCTTGGCTCTCTGCTGCTTCTGGCCTTTCTGCTGCTTCTGCTGCTAAGTTTGTTTGTTCTCTCAAACTTAAACGCTGAGCAGGGCAACTCCCTTCCTGACTCCACCCACTTGTACCTCCTACTCTTGCCTGAGGATGTCATGGGGTCTGGGAGTGGCTTAAACCTAGCACTACTCTCTTTGTTTCTCTCAGGGTTTTTTCTATGCTGTCTGTGTTCTAGTGAACCCATCCCCCGAGAAGAAGAAAAAGTTCTTCTTTCTCCTTTATTTTCATGCTGGGCTGCCTCCTCCTCACCACAATAGTATACTGTATTCGGTGTCCCTGTCAACTTCTATGCGTAGGAAAAACAACTCGTCCATTTCGGATACGCATGGCTGAACATCGCAGTAGATTAAAATGCAAGATAACAACAGCTCCTATTGTAGATCATTGCCTTTGGAAGGGTCGCAAATTTGAAGAACTGGAGTGTTTCTGTATTGATCTAATTTTCATGGGATACAATGGGAAATCCCGAGATCAAATTTTAACGATCAGGGAACAACGTTGGATTTTCAATCTGCAATCTGTAAACCCAATGGGCTTAAACGCACAAATTGATTGGACTGTTTGCGTATAACCTGGGGAGAATAAAATAACTTTTTGAAACCTAGACGTTGTCAATGAAAGCTATGTCAGACTAACAGGTGTTAATTCAGGGCGTGCTTAATAGTATATAACATCCACTGACCGACAGTCTGCATGTGCGGCGTTGGTTTAAACGACTGAATAAAGGAGGAAGGAGTCTATTGTGAAAAACTGGTAAAAGATTTTTGAAAATACTGTTTGGAATGGTGGATATTGGTAGACTCTGTTTAAGTTATGAAATTGAGATATTTAGGCTTGATTCCCTACATCAGGTGCGAAGTCGGTGATACACACCGTGCGAAAGACATAATCCCCTGATGAAATGCATTGAAGTGAAACACGATAGCGCTGATGTTTGGCGTTGGGAAATTGAAATTCAGATAAGCACGACATTTTGAATATAGTTAAAACAAGTACAAATCTCTGAATATACTGAAATATCTTAAGCTTCAGTTAAGCAACTTGAATGGTCCTTGATGCTAAAGGGAGCATAAATTTGATGAAACTTCGAACAGTTGCTTCACCTAAGTCTGAGACCAGTTGCTTAACGGTACCACTATGAATACGTGCTTATGTTGTATCAGGTAGAACATTGTATAAGATAAAGATTTTGCAACATTGGGAATGATAATATAATTTGTATTCTCTGTTTGAAATTTTGAGCATTATTTTATATATACTCAATAGCTGATTTTCTCTGTTAAGAGACCATTTAGTCGGTATTGGGAAGTGATCCTGTAGCTTGGACCTGTCTTCTAGGTGATGTAAAACCCTCTTGCACCGAGGAAGTTTCTCGAGGTTCATATGCTCATGAAGGAAGGGTTAGGACAGCCGTTATAGTTGGTGATTCGATCATTAGGCATGTAGATAGCTGGGTGGCTGGTGGACATGAGGAAAAAGATAGACAGGAAGAAAATTAATGCCTTTGAATTATGGTGATGGTGACAAAGAACAAACCAGTCAGTACTAGATGAGATCAAACCTAAACTTTCTTTAGAAGCTCAGATGACAAGACTTTGACTTTCATACTTTGGACACATCATTCGAAGAGAGAGATCATTAGAGAAAGAAATCATGCTTGGCAAGGTAGAAGATCAACGCAAAAGAGGGAGGCCAGCAATGAGATGGATCGACCCAATAACAGCAGCTACGGGTGCCAGTCTGTCAACAATGAGCCGCCTAACTGAAGACTGAACACAATTTAGGACAACTATCCAGAGGGTCGCCATGCGTCGACACAGACTTGATGGCACTTAACAACAACAACAACACAGGCCTCAATAAATTTTTTTAGGATCTAGGACCCAAACCAAAAATCTAGGAGCTGAGCCATTCCACTCCACGACACCCCATCCCTACAGCAGTCTCTTTGTTCAGTTTTCCTCCTCTGTAGTAGCTTCTCTCTCCAATGAATTTGCCTCCCCAACAGTAGCCTCTTTTTTTATTTCCCCTCAACATACAACAGCCTTTGTTTTCAATTCTCCCCTCCCCCAACATATTAGTCTTTATTTTTAATTTCCTCCCACACATATCAGCCTGTCTTTTAAATTTCACCCCCACACACAACAGCCTCTTTTCAATTCTCCCACATACAAAGAGCAGCTCTCTTTGCAATTTCCCTCCCCCCCCCCCACAGCAGCCTTTTCAATCCTCTAAAATGGACCCCTTTTAAATTATAAACAGAGATCCTACCTAGACGTTGCTGTTCAGAATTTCAAAAGCCAAAAGTGAGCTGCTTCAGTTGCTACTGCTGCAGCTGTTTCCTTGATTTGGACTTGCTCATTTCCACTGCTCACTGCCGCTGCCGTTGCCACTACTAAGATCAATCCTGCTTGCTGTCTTGGCGGTAGCAGTGAGCAAGACCCAATCATGAGGCAATGGCAGAGAGCACGATCAGTCTGAGGGGCATGATCGGGCCCTCCTCACTGCCGGTGCTTTAAAATCGTGCCCATTGATTGCTGCTCCCTTCTACTATGCCACCCTGTTCCAGCACTGCAGCAGCAGATTTGTGCAGCCCCTAAACATGTGCTCTTATGGTCTTCCTGCAACCCCAGGTGCCAGATCAGATTTTTAGTCGCCATGTCGACCTGGTGCCTGGGCTTTGTCAAGCCCTGCTGTATAACAAATTGCAAAAATTAGCATTTCATCTTTAAAAAATCATTTTCTTCCATATGATACTTCATTCAGAAGAGAAATATAAACATACATCCCCACTGATATAACATAAGTTAAATGATCTGGAATATAATACAGCTGCTACAAACCATAACTACTGGCTAGCCTGTGTCTTGTATTGTCTATTTCATATACTCCAAAAAATGTTGCTGAACAGGGGAATTGCCGAGTCGTGATAAGGAGCCAGCTTACTTTTAAAAGTTCTCTTTTTTAAGGTAGAGATCAAAATGGCCTTTTTAGCATGCGTGCAAGTCTATCCCATCCTTTAATTGCCTCCAGTTTTAGTTCCAGCTCCCTTACACTAGTTCCCTTCTCAGACTTCCACTCCTGGCTATCACCAAAGGGATGGCCAGTAGGCCAAACATCATCATTCTGCTTATCTCTTTACTCTGAGGGGGAGAGGCAGAACCCCAGTAAGCAAATGTCAGGAGCGAGGGGAGATGCACTCTTCATGAGTGTCAGTTTACTATGCACTTCTTTCCAGAATGATTGGATATGCCTGCATTCCCACCACATATGGATGAAAGATCCCTCCTCTTTATGACATCTCCAACACAGAGCCCCAGTTTTATAGAACTTACTAGGAGTTAGATAGATGTGGGTCACAATCTGATAGTGAGTTTGCCTACAAATCACCATAAAGAACATTTATGACAGTATCTGTATAATATTTTCCCAACCACCTTTACCATTGAGTATCCCAACCATCTTTCCCAGGCTTCTTCATGAGCGTTTGTGATTAACATTCTATTCTCCAAAGACAAAGATAAACTTAAGACAAAAATCCCTTCTGTTTAGGATTAAGATACAAAATAGCCTTGAGCTGGTGTGTCTCCCTATAGAGAGATGCCTGAAATAACATTATACAATTTCTCAGTTGGAAATAGTGATAAAAGGATGCTCACCCCCGTAACTTATCCTCTAATTTGGCATTGGATAGGCAGACACCATTGTTTAGCAGGTTCCTTGATTTTCTCAAATCTTTCTCCTGACATCTTCTCAGGTCTGTACTCAGTTAGCAGGAGGCTGCAAATAATGCATCCTCAGGGATATCAACACAGCAGCTTCATAATATTTACACAAGCTGAGGGCACCCAAGTCTCCCCTTTACTGAAGAAGAACAACCTGGCCCACTGAATCCCTGCCCTCTTCCCTCTCCAAATAAACCTACTATATTTTTTTCACCAATCCACCAAAAAATCAGATAGTTTAATAGAAAAAGCAAGGCATAATCATCATCTTAAGTACAAAGAGTCTGCTCCACCAACTCAGTCAAATCCTCAAACCTCTCTAGCTGCTGTGACATGACGGATGACGCAGGTTTAAGTTCAATTCAAACAATGAGGAAATATTAGCAAAACGACGAATTCCTAGATACCGGAAGCTGCTCCAAACCCACTTAAATGGAGAATATCCCTTGTGTTCAGCATGAGAAAAACTGAGAGATAATGCTTTAGTTTTGTCCAAATTAACCTTAAAATTCCAGATGTTCATAAAACCTGTCATCTCATGTAAAGTGTGGGGCACCAAGGTTTCCATTTTTCTCATGCAAACCAGGTGTCATCCACATATAGCAATATCTTATATTCAACTCCACCTATTACAAATGGACATAACTCCTTATTTTCTTGAATATAGCAAGCCAATGCCTCAATACTCAATAAAAGCAAAATGAAAGAAAGGGAGCAACACTGTCAGGTTCCTTGTGATGAACTAAAGTGTTCTTAATGACTTCCGTTCAACAGCATAGCTGTATTAGGCCCAATATAAAGGGCTTTTACTGCTTGAACTATACCCTTCCTGAATTTTAAATACTCTAGCAGAGTGAAGAGATAGCTCCATTCTACCCTATCAAAGGTCTTCTCAGCATCTAAGGCTGTGCATAAAGTCTATTTCCTGCATTTATGCAAGTCCCATATTACGTTAACTGCCCATTGAACTTTATCAGGAAAAAATCTTCTTAATACAAAATCAGCTTGATCCGGATGAACAATACCTAGCACCTCCTTCTCAAATCGAAACACCAGTATCTTAGTAAAGATCTTCATGTCAGTATTCAATAAAACAATGGGGTGGTAGGTAGCTACTACCACACTGGTGGGAGCCTTTCCCTTTTTGTGGATCAGAACCACATTAGCAAAATACAGTGTATCTGAAAGGCACTACTACCCATTGCAACAATGAACATGTCAGCAAACATTTTTTCAAGAATACTTTATAGTATTCTCCTGGAAATACACCATTTCCCACTGCTTTTCCTATCATTAGTGCACTATAGCTCTCTCAACCTTCACCACTGAGATAGGGCTTGCTAACCTTTCTCAGTCTTCATTCGAGATGCTAGAAAGTCTTGCCTTTTCCATATGATCCCATATTGTAACTCACCAGCATGTAATTAGGAGGAGTAGTATCTGATAAAACTCATGAAAGGCCTCACAGCTGTATTCCCCAAGCACTTCATCCCTTTGCTGTTCTGCACTTCACTCATAGCCCTACTACTCCTCTGCTTTTTAAGTTGCCAAGTTAGCAATTTACTGGCCCTGTTCCTTTGTACCAAAAAGTTACACTTAGTTAGCCGCAGTTGACATTTCACTTTCTCGATATCCAGAGTCAAGTTTTCTCCAAGCTTTTTGCAACTTGTCCAAAATCTGGGGAGAGACAGTGAATTTATACTCTCTCTGCAACCCCTCAATAGTTGCAATTAATTTGGATCTCTTCTGCTTTCTTTGCTTCATAATCCCAGCCACAATTTGTATCAGCATACAGCGCATATATGCCTAACTGGCCTCCCAGATGACTCCTGATGAGACTTTCACTGTATTGTTTCATAACATATACTTGTCCCATAACTTCAGAACATGCTTTTAAAACTCCGGTCTAAACAGACATTGGGAAGATGGGGCTTGACCAAGATGGCGGTGTGCAGCTGAGTCTGTGCGGCGGTGCTTTTATCCTTTTTACCTTTTTCCTCTTGATTCCGTATGGCTCTGAAAAAGAAGGTGAAGGGGTTGGCTAAAACTGGAAAGCCGCTTTGGTGACCCCTATTTATTTAGCAACATTTTCTATATCCTAGTCAGCTGTCAGCTAATTGTCCAGCTATGGAAAACCTCTTGTGGAGTTGAAGGCCGTATGTTAAGCCTCTGCGAGCCTGGATGGTGGAGTTCAGTTCCCACCTAGAGGTGCTGGCAGCTTAGACCCATGGCAGCACTCAATATCGTTTGAACATTGTCCGAATCCAGCTCTGACCACCGTGATGGCTGAGACACCAGCTTTCTGTGTTGGTAGCCTGGGAGGAGAGGCATCCTCCGGGAGAGGGTTTTGGACGCTGGAGGAGGGAGTCATAATGAAGAATCCTTGGTTTCCATTACATCTAAGTCGATGGCTATTTTTATTTATTTATTATTTATTTATTTATTTAACAACTTTTATATACCGCACTATTTACAGTCAGCGCGGTTTACATAGAACAATGAAACATCAGATAAGATACATATTATCCGTTTTATTTTTTTTACATAGAACAGGAACAAAAACTTGGGTAACCAGGGTAATTATTTACAAAGAAAACTAAACACTGACTATTTACATATGAACAGAATATTGCCTGAAAAGAATCTTGTTAGTATGAGAGAGGGGTATGAAGTATTACTGAGTTAGCAGAGGTTACGTGTTAAGAGCGTGATTGATGCTGTTTGAGTGAGCTTGTGTTATTATGTTTTCTGGGAAATATTTGATGAAAAGGTGATGCTTCAAGGCCTTTTTAAACTGGGAGAGATCAGCAATGGCCCTAATGTGTGGTGGGAGGGTGTTCCACAGTTTTGGAGCGCATAAACTGAAGGAACGGTTTACAGTTGCGGAGATGCATCTTAAGGACTCTTGGAACTTTTAGCATGTTTAATTCCGTGGTTCTTCTAAGCCTGTTGGAAGGGATTGGTTGGATCAACTCCGATAGTGAGGGGGGAGCAAGTCCTTTGTGAGCTTTGAAGGCTAGTAGCAGAGTTTTGAATGTAATTCTAGCTTGGATAGGGAGCCAGTGTAATTGTTTCAGGAGAGGTGTTACATGTTCTCTTTTTGGTGCCCCGAAAAGCACTCTTGCTGCGCTGTTTAATGCTAGTTGAAGCGGGATAAGAGTAGTTTGGGGGAGACCCTGTAAAATACAGTTTGCGAAGTCAAAGTGTGGAATAATTAGAGCCTGGTAGACTGTGCGGAAATCATCTGGATCAATCAGTTGGCGGAGGTGTCTGAGGGAGCGAATTTTAAAATAAATTGCCCTTACAGTGTTGGCTATGTGGATCTTCATATCTAGATTCTGATCAAGGGTAACTCCAAGGTAACGGATGTGAGATTTTACTTGCAGCTTGGCATCTTGAACTTCAAGGAATGTGGGTGGTGTGAACTTAGAGTCCCTTGAGATAAAAAGAACCTCTGTTTTTTTGTTCTGGATTCTGAGATTTTGAGTCAGTAGCCAATCTGAGATGGCGTTAAAACAGTTGGTTATGGGGGTGAGGTTGATCTTGTCTATGCAGAACGGCATATATAATAACACGTCATCGGCATATATCATATAGTTGACATTGAAGGACCTGATAATGTTGCATAAGGGTTGCATGTAGATGTTGAATAATAGTGATGACAAAGAGGAACCTTGCGGGACTCCTTGTTCTTGGTGAAACGGATCTGATGTTTCACCATTTGAGCGGACCTGTTGCCATCTATCTGAGAGGTATGAGATGCACCATTCGAGAGCATTTCCACAAAGGCCCTTCTCTTTTAGGCGGATAATGAGAAGATCGTGACATACCGAGTCAAAAGCAGCCGCAATATCTAAAAAGATGAGAACAAAGCCTTGTTTGATGTTGTCGATACCAGAGTTTAGGCTGTTGAGGAGTGAGGTAAGGAGCGTTTCGACCCCGTGGGATTCCCTGAATCCATGTTGACAGGTATCCAAAGGCGCTTCAGTATCGATATGGTCTTGCAGTTGTCTGTAGGCTATTTTTTCGATTATTTTAGCAAGAGTGGGTATGCTGGAGATAGGTCGGTAAGAGTCTGTTTTGTGTGGATCTAACTTGAGATTTTTTAGTAGAGGTCTGATGGAAGTCTGTTTGAGGGCAGCAGGGAATGAGCCGGTGTCAAATGATAGGCTTATGATCTTGGATATTATTGGAGCAAGCTCTTTGCGAAGGTCCTTTATCCAAAAGGCTGGACACGGATCAGTGTGTGCTGTGGATAAGTTGAGAGATGAGATTATATCTTCAATTAAGAACATAAGAACATAAGAACATAAGATATGCCATACTGGGTCAGACCAAGGTCCATCAAGCCCAGTATTCTGTTTCCAACAGTGGCCAATCTAGGTCATACGTACCTAGCAGTTTCCCCAAGGGACACAGGTTCCACAATGCTTGTATTGGTTCAAGCATTGATATCCTGGGTCCCTTCTTAATAATGGTTTATGGACCTTTCCTCCAGGAACTTGTCCAAACCTTTTTTAAACCCAGCTACACTAACAGCCTTTACTACATCCTCCGGTAACAAATTCCAGAGTTTGATTACACGTTGAGTGAAAAAATATTTTCTTTTATTAGTCTTAAATAGTTTACCCTGTAGCTTCATTGCATGTCCCCTAGTCTTTCTATATTCTGATAAGGTAAACAATCGATCTACGTTTACCCGTTCCACTCCGTTCATTAATTTATAGACTTCTATCATATCTCCCCTCAGCCGTCTCTTTTCCAGGTTAAAGAGCCCCAACCTTTTTAGCCTTTCTTCATAGGAGTAGCCTTCCATCCCCTTTACCATTTTGGTGGCTCTTCTCTGAACCTTTTCTAAAATTGCTATATCCTTTTTAAGATATGGCGACCAGAATTGCACACAATATTCAAGGTGTGGTCTCACCATGGAACGATATAGAGGCATTATAATATCTTTTGTTTTATTTTCCATTCCTTTCCTTATCATACCTAGCATTCTATTTGCTCTCTTGGCCGCCGCTGCACACTGGGCCGAGGGTTTTAACATGGTATCCACAAGGACGCCTAAATCTTTTTCTTGGGTGGTGGTTCCTAATGTGGAACCTTGCATCGTGTAACCATAGTTTGGGTTGTTCTTCCCTAGGTGCATAACCTTGCACTTCTCCACATTAAATTTCATCTGCCATTTTGATGCCCAGTCTTCCAATTTATCAAGATCCTCTTGCAATTTTCCACAATCCTCCTGGGTTTTAACAACTTTAAATAGTTTTGTGTCATCAGCAAATTTGATAACCTCACTCGTTATTCCACTTTCCAGGTCATTTATGAATATGTCAAAAAGCAGCGGACCCAGCACAGATCCCTGGGGTACACCACTATTCACCTTTCTCCATTGGGAAAATTGGCCATTTAGCCCTACCCTCTGCTTTCTATCTTTTAACCAGTTCCTGATCCACAGTAGTACACTGCCTCCTATCCCATGACTCTTTAGTTTTGCCAAAAGTCTCTCATGAGGGACCTTGTCAAAGGCTTTCTGAAAGTCCAGATACACAATATCAACCGACTCACCTTTGTCCACCTGTTTATTCACTCCTTCAAAAAAACATAACAGAATAGTAAGACAAGATCTTCCTTGTCTAAAGCCATGTTGGCTGTCTCCCATTAGGTCATGACTATCTATATGCTGAGTAATTTTATTCTTTATGATGGTTTCTACCATTTTTCCCGGTACTGATGTCAGGCTCACCGGTCTGTAGTTTCCCGGATCACCCCTCGAACCCTTTTTAAAAATTGGTGTTACATTGGCGATCCTCCAATCCTCAGGTATTAGAGATGATTTTAATGATAGTTCACAGATTACTGATAGCAGGTCTGCAATCTCAAATTTCAGTTCTTTCAACACCCTTGGATGTATACCATCCGGCCCAGGCCTTAGTTTCAAAGAAGGGGTTGAGAATGAAGTTAAAGGAGCTGGGAGCCCATGAATATTGGGGATAGGGGGTATTGTAATTTTATTTGTACAACACATCTTAGATTGTATGTAAAGGGCATATTCTTGTGGATTGATTTCACATTGGTGTTCCTGTGAAGGTTCCTTGGCTAATTTCTTGACAAGGGTAAATAGATCATGGGGTTTGTTTATAGCACGTTTAAGGGTGTCTGTATGATATAGTTTCATTTTTTCTGAAATAGCTTTACGGTGGGCTTCAAGATGTTGCATGTATGCAGTCTGATTGGTATTGGTGCGTGACCTCCTCCATTTCTTCTCGAGCTTTCGCAAAAGTTTTAGGGAATCTTTAAGCTCTGATGTAAACCAAGGTGCTGTAGCTTTTCTTCTTGAGGGCTTGTTTTTAGGTGGACGAGATGAAATGCGATTGAGTCTGTTGTTCCAAGAAGTGATAATCTCTTCCAGGTTTAGGGTAGAGTCATTAATGAGTGCGTCAGTTTCCACGAGGATCTGTTACCTGTTAAAAGGTTGGAAGCTTCTGGATGTGGGATTTGCATATTTGTTTAGGTTATTGTCATCGGAATATTGTTTCTTTTGAATGGGAAGTTGGAACGTAATGAGGTTATGATCTGGCCATGGTACTTCTGTAATTGCTAGTATAATGTTTTGCTGTTGATTGAGGGCAGATAGTGGGGCAAATATGAGATCCAGGATGCTACCTTTAGTATGTGTTGATTGTTGTATCACTTGCTTGTAACCTAGAGTTTCTAGAGCATCTATGAAGGCGTCAGAATGGTTGTCTTGTAGAGACGGTAGGTTAAAGTCTCCTAAGATCCAATTAGGTCTGTTTGGATTCTGTGCATTGGAGGCAAGGTTTATAATATTTGAAAGGTCATCTGGGGAGGATGATGGCGCTCTGTAAATTAAGTTTATAGAGTAAAAGCTGTTAGAGATAGAGACGATTTCGATGCGGTTGTTGCTAGAAGAGTCAATCATTTTAAGTTGGAGTTCAGCCTTGGCAAGGATAAGTACCCCTCCACCTCTTTTGCCTTGTCTACTACTGGTGAAGACCTCAAAGTTGTTGGGGAGGAGCTGGTTGAGAATTATATTGTCTTCAGGAGATAGCCATGTTTCGGTGACCATAATTATGTCAAGGTTATACGATGTTATTAAGTCTATGACAGCTGGCCATTTTTTACGAAGAGAGCGAGCATTAATGAGGGCACATTTGAGAGGGCATGGTTGATTGTAGTTTTCTGTGTTTGACTTTGTAGAGTGCTGAATAGGTATGTATAATAAATAATGGTGATGAGAACGGTGATAACAATTTATGCAGCCAGAGGCCCCTGAGGTTCAGCCCTTTTCTGCTTAGGCAACAGTTTTTGTTACGGACATTACTTTGACCCTGATTTGGAATTTGTTGTTAAAGCTTCAGGATACTGTCTCTAAGAGTGCAGTCGAACTGAATACTTTGGTTCAAACGGTGGGCTTAATTGCCCAGATGCAAGAGACTTTCCATCAAGAAATGAATGCTAAAATGATGGATAAAAGGGCTTCAACAGTGGATCAAGTGATTGAGACTGCTTAAAGATAGATTATTCGTTCACTGGAAAATGGAAATTTATGAGAACTGGATATTTGAATTTAAGAATTTTGAACTTTCCTCAAGCTACACATATGTTGCCTATAGAGCTGTTTAAAAGATATGTTTTGGAAGTTCTTAAACTTCATGAAATTGCCCTTCCACCATTAAATAAGGCTTATTTTTAGCCACCAGGCAAGGCTTGTGAATTGATGATACTCAACAATCTTTCGATATTTCTGTGTTACTAGAGACTTCAAACCTGGAATGTAAGAAGGGAGCAACACTTTGTGCTCCTTTGTTTTTGAGCAACACTTAAATCTTGTTTTGCGTCTATATTTCAAAAAAATGAGTGAACCATTTCTTGGCCAGCCTATTGGGATATTTCCAGACGTAGCTCGTGCTATGCAGGAGAGAAGGAAATAAGACATTTATTCTTAGAGATGCTTGTAAATGCCTAGTTAAGTATTTGAATGTGAAATATGTTTGTTGCCTGAACAGTTGAGAGCTTTACTGGACTTCAAGAAAATGGAGGTTCCTGCCTCTTCGATAGCTCCAGTTGCGAGTGCTATTTAAGATGTCTCACAGTTTAGATGCCTATTGCTTTTTTTTTGCTCTTTGTTTCCTTTCTGAAGTAATCTCCACCTACTTTTTTGTTTTTGTTTTTCTTTTAAATTTTATTTTTGTAAACGGTTATTATATATTCAGTTCAACAAGAACAAAATAATTAATCCCAATTGAAATTAAGGAAGAATACAAAGGAAAGTAGAATAAAAGAATAGAAGAAAATACAGGGAGATTTAGCCCATATTCTGAGAAGCTGTGCAAACTTCTATTATCCAATAATAGTGACAAAATTGATGCTAATAATCCTTCCTTCATACCTGGGATACAGAAATTGAACCTCCTTCTTTATCAGTAGTTTCTCCAAGTGAGAAGGATCCAAAAAAAGGGAAATTAGGTCTTACCTGATAATTGGCTTTCCTTGAGTTCCTCCAGTCCAGCCTATACAATGGAGTTGTCACCCTCCACCTACAGCTTGGAGACTGAGCATGCTAAGTTTTGATAATGTCACCATACTTAGGTAGCTGGCACCTCCTACAAGGCTCAGTACTCTATTGACAAAGCAGACTCTATGAATAAAACAATGCCGAAAGCACTGGAAAAAAAGAATTTTAAAATTGTTTAGCTATCCTCTTGAATGAATAGAGAACTGCTGGAAACCGTCGGCTGAAAAGAAGCAGAGCACCTAGAACATAAGAACATAAGATATTTATTTATTTATTTATTTATTGAACGGTTTTATATACCGCCTTTCAGAAAAATCAAAGCGGTTTACATAGAACAAAACTTGAACATTACATTAAAACTTATTCAAACAATTGAAATTACAGTGAACATTAAATTGTATATAATAAAAATGGCAATTTGAGGGTTACAATGCTGAGTAAATGCTGATTAGGTATATAGATAGTCTAAACATATATACAGATTTAAATATTTACAAATTTCAAGAATTTTATCTGAGCAAGGAAAAATGTATTGTAGTTCACTAGAATTATTAGGGGTATGTTTACTAAAATGCGGTAAACGTGAATAACGCGCGTTGTATGACATTAACGATCGTAAATGCAGTATAACACGCGTAAGCACGCGCCAACGACCGTTAACGTCATACTACGCGCGTTAACCGTAGTTAACGATCGTAAAGCTCCGCGGCGCGTTAAAACAGCGCAGAAGGTGGCGAGTGGGCGGAGAGAAGGGGTCAATGGGCGGAGAGTGGGCGTGGAGAGGCTCCCCTCACACTAACGCGCTGAAATTCACAGCACAATTCCAACGCGAATGAAAAGCTGCCGTTAAAGGGGAGAGAAACCATTTAGCTGTCAGCAATGTAAAGCACAGGCAGGGAAACCCCAAAAAAGTGATAAGTGTGAAACATGTGCACACAACATAAGAGCACAGAAACACTGAGAATGACCCAAATAAACGGATAAAAAGAAGAACCAAGTTGGGCAACAGTGGTAGCAATGCCCCTCCCCCCCCCCCCGAGTAAGCCGTATAGCACAGATAGAAAATGTGGAAGGGACCAAACACCATCCCCATACAAGGGGAATGGATCCACAGTGAAACAACGCTGTTCACGGTGCCCTCAACCACCAGACAGGGTGCCTATGGCGGGCACATGTCCCACAACAGCATGGCGTGCATGTTGGAATGGCAACTGGACAGATGCTGGAGAAGGGGATACCGAGGGCCGCAGGCAGCACATGTCAAGGCACCACCAGGGAAAGCACCATCTATGTGAGAACATGGTGGCACAGTGCACAAAAGCACTGTATCCGAAAACAGAAGGTCACAGGTTCAAGACCCAGCTGTGGATCCTGCCAACCCACACTGCATATTTTACCCACCATTGCAAAGTCCTAATACAGACGGAACCTTATTTGCAGATGACCAAAACATGCCCATAACACCGACATCCCACCCCACAGAGCACAGACACCATAAACCTACCCAATACCTATAGCAGAGCCCCCCAAATGCAGCCCTGGAGTGCCAAACACCCATTCCGTCTCCCCACAGCCTCTGAGCAAGATGCCTGTGGTGCATGTCTATGCGCCACACCCATGGTCTGCAAATGTATCTCATGCCCTGCCATGAGGGACAGCATGAAAACCTGAACAGTGTATGGCACACCAGGACTGGAGTTGGGAAATGCTGGCGTAAAGCAGCAGCCAACAGGGGCATCCACACCCGCATCCACAGGCCCAACAGCCAAAGCCACCTTTGGGAGTCAGGACATTGTGCTCTGCGTACATCTCCCAATACTAGCACCTGCATACCATAGTAATGCCACCATACACGTCGGAATATGGTCCACACCCCACAAAAGGTTGCTATGACCACTGGCAGATAGCAATTCATAGCCTAAGTACATGTTTTCCCCCAGTGAGCTGCAGCATAGCAACCTCTCTGATGTCTGTGGAGTGTGCTACAGGTTCCTTGTCTGTCAGTGTTTACCAACCTGTGCAGTGACACCTACAGTTGTGCGTACCCTAAGCATATGTGTACTGTGCCCCGGACCACTGTTGTGGGCAGGGCTGTCCAACACCCCCAGAGCTACACAATGCTGGCATAGGTGTGGGGAGTGTGTGCCCCACTATCAAGTGTGCTGTGTTGGCAAACAGCCCTCAGTGCCAGCACTGTTGCCAGTATAGGCCTGCCAATGTGCATAATGAGGAGCAAGGTACCCTGGGAATAGGCCATAGAGGGTGGCCAACCTGGCTGCATCAGCATAAGGCATAGGGCAATGGTGCAGACACTGTAGTGTCTGGCCACCACTTGCACAAATAGGGTGGCCATAGCATGTCCAGCTGGGAGGTCACACTCACCCTGAATGAGCAGTGATCACTGCAGGGCTAGGTTCCCCCATAGTGTGCTATGGCAGTTCTCACATGTGATATTGATGGGTCCCTGTGTGGGGCCCAATCACTAACCTATCTGCTTGGTGTGTATGCTGACACCCCTGTTCTGGGTGCCTGCATCCCATTCAGGACCATGCACCCTGGACTAGCTGCTGGATTGTCTGTAGCTAGTATGTGTCGTGCTAGAACACCTCGCAGTGTGCAGTGGCTGAAAGTGTGCTGCTGAAGAGTGTCAGAAACTGTTGTGGGGTATCTGGGCATTCCCAAGCCTGTCAACTATTGCCCAATGGATGTGTAGCGCTCGGTCTGTTCCCCAACAGGACGGGGGATGATGGGCCCCCCTACAGCTACCACTGCAGTGAGGTGGACCTGTCCTGCACCATGAGCCCCGTAGGGGGGGTTGTGTGGTGTCACCTAAGTCTCCTCCCCCCCCTGTTCCCCCCCCCTTCCGCCGGTACTGTTGCCACCAACACCAGATATGCATTACTGCAGGTGCACATGAGCGAGACATGCAGAAGGTCACCGGTGTAACCACGGTGCGTCAAATGGAACTACAGAGACCACACTGATGGGTACCTGGGGTGTGTCAGTCATGAAAGGTGCTGTGGACCTGTTGCTGGCCACCCCACCTCAAACTCACGGTGGTCACAGTACTCGCACAAGGTGACTGTCTGTGGATACACTGTAGCAGTGCCACACATGGTCTGTTCCCCCTACTATGGCGAGCTGCTGTGGAGTTGCACATGGTCAGGACCACCATCAGCCTGAGGAGATGGGGGGGGGAAACCACAACATAGGACCATCTAAACACAGCTGATTTGCATGTGCAGTGCATCATGGGCGTGACTGCTCCAATCCAACCCTGTGAATCCCTGCAGATGGACTGTGTGGTGCAATGAGGTACCTCTGTCCAATACACACAAGCACCCCATAGCCTCCCATAACACCCAGACGTAGAGACAATCAGGGACTCTGTCTGTGCTGTTCTGACCACACACCCTCCACAATCCCTTTAAACAGAAGGGGCATTACAAATGCGTGAGACATCCCCACCTGGAGGACATATCTGCCCAATGGAATGTGAATGGACCCTGATGTGAGGTGTGTGCAGCAGAAGGTGGTATGAAACATGATGCTGATGCTGCAAAATGTAGCAGAGGTATGAGGAAGTGGGGTTTGTAACGTGCAGATCATGCCCACAGGCTCCCATTGGTAATAGTCCACACAATCAGAGATAGTAGTACCAATGCCAGGTGCAATATTCCCCCAGGGATATGTAAATGTACAGTGCCCAGAACAAAACCAACGCACGTAGTAACGCATGCACACGCCGTAAACACCGCACGTATTCATGCCCGCAGCAACGCACGTACTTACGCCCGCAGTAACGCACGTATTCAAGCGCCATAACATGCGCATGTAGCTCTGTGCGTGGCTACGCCCCCAGCAACGCACGTGGCTACGCCCCCAGCAATGCACATGGCTACGCATCACTGACACAGTTGGAACAAATGGCAGCCATGTCCAGGAAGCCAGCATTCAGCCAGGGAGATCTATATCTCCTGACAGAGTTGTTCTGCCTCCACCAGCAGCGGCTCTTTCCGGGCTCATCCAGGAGGCAGAACCTTGGAAGGGTCAGGAGGGCCTGGGAGTTCCTGGCCCATAGATACAACAGGAGCTCTGACTACCCACGTGAGGTAAGTGCATGGGGACAGGTACCCCAGATGATGAGGCTAAACAAAAAACACCCAGTAACCAAAGCACAAAGAAAATATGCATTGCCAGGGAATAGCAGGTGCTGTCACATCCAGCGGGTAGCAAAGTCTGCCACACACCCGAGAAATAGAACCCCCAGCCCCAAGGGGGTAGCTGCAACCATGGCAGGAGTGCACCACAGACCACATTGGTATGGTATGGGGTGCCTTTGCAGGCCAGGGATGTCCTCCATCCACAGGAAACCCCAGTCCCACCTCTCAGGCCAACAGGCAAAGAGGGGTCTGCACCATGCCCCTGTCAACCAACACAAGTACAAAATACATCCGCCGATGCTGCAGGCCCCAAATGAGGGCTCCCCTCCCCATCCCTGTCCAATGTCAACTGGTGCTTTGTGTGATCACAAAAGACAAACCACAGCTCTAAGATGCTGCAGGCCCCAAATGAGGGCACCCCTCCCCATCCCTGTCCAATGTCAACTGGTGCTTTGTGTGATCACAAAAGACAAACCACAGCCCTGGATGCTGCAGGCCCCAGAGAGTGTTCCCCCCCCATCCTGGTGCCTTGGAAACAGGCCCTGTTTGTGATCACAAAAGACAAACCACAGCCCTGGGATGCTGCAGGCCCCAAATGAGGGCACCCCTCCCCATCCCTGTCCAATGTCAACTGGTTCTTTGTGTGATCACAAAAGACAAACCACAGCCCTGGGATGCTGCAGGCCCCAAATGAGGCACCCCTCCCCATCCCTGTCCAATGTCAACTGGTTCTTTGTGTGATCACATAAGACAAACCACAGTTAGATTATGCTGCAGGCCCCAAATGAGGGCACCCCTCCCCATCCCTGTCCAATGTCAACTGGTTCTTTGTGTGATCACAAAAGACAAACCACAGCTCTAAGATGCTGCAGGCCCCAAATAAGGGCACCCCTCCCCATCCCTGTCCAATGTCAACTGGTTCTTTGTGTGATCACAAAAGACAAACCACAGCACTAAGATGCTGCAGGCCCCAAATGAGGGGACCCCGCCCCATCCCTGTCCAATTTCAACTGGTTCCTTTGTGTGATCACAAAGACAAACCACAGCTCTAAGGCTGCTGCAGCCCCAATGAGGGCACCCCTCCCCATCCCTGTCCATGTCAACTGGTTTCTTTGTGTGATCACAAAAGACAAACCACAGCCCTTCGATGCTGCAGGCCCCAAGAGAGGGTTCCCTGCACCATCCTGGTGCCTTGGAAACAGGCCCTGTTTGTAATCACAAAAGACAAACCACAGCCCTAAGATGTTGCAGGGAGCACTGCAGGTGACACCCTCCCACCCCAACAGTTGCTGATTGGCACTGGCAGATGTGTGTAGGTGGCACACAGAGCTGTGACGTGTCATGTACGCTGGGGTGCACATACAGGGCACATGGGGTACAGACCTGAGAGGCGTGTGCGTGGCCCACACATGGGGCTGTCCCCTGTGAAAGCATGGGGCATGAGTGTCTCACCCAATAGGGGCAGGCTCTTGTTGTATGAAGAGAGAGAGTTAGCTGCAGAGGCAAGGGACCCCAATGTGTCCCCGCGGTAGCTAAGGGCAATGTTTGGTGTCACCCCTACAGGTGGAGGACCTGTGCAAAAAGGCGAGGGAGCTAAGGGCACGCTACCCGAGATTTGTGGCCAGGGTGCAGCGTGAACGGATGGCGCAGCAGAATGGTGAGTACTGGGACATGGCCCTGTAGGGCACCGAGTGGTGGAACCACAGGACCACTGTGACTGCGGAATATGATATGTACCCAGGGGATGATATGTGTTACCTCTCCCACAGCTGATGCACGTGCAGCCATTGAGGCAGCGAGGCCGGAGGACCCGGATGTTGCTGCGGCCCGGGAGGAGGACAATGACAACGTGGGCCTGCAGGGCGGCGGACTAAAAGGGCCACCCGAGGATGGCGATGGAGGGCACGTGGGTGCATCCCCACGCCCCAACGAGGGAGAGGAGGGGGACGAGGAGGATGATGGGCATATGGGAGGGGATGGGAAGATGCGGATCACATGGAGAGTGATGCGGCGGAGTTGGGGGATCGGGGAAATGAGGGGGGATGTGGGTGAAAGGGGAGGGGAGAGAGAGGAAGTGGGTGGCAGGGAAAGGGAGGGGGAGGTGGGGGAGGAGGGGGAAGGGGATGTGGGGAGGGTGGTGGAGGCAGGGGGGCGGGAGGGGCTGTACAGCGTGGGTGGGGGGGGGACAGGTCCCCAATGGCACGCTCCGCCACAGGGCAATGGGGGCACCAGCCACCTGCCCCATGATCATGACGAAGCACGCCCTTTGGACGTGTGTCTGCCACACATTTCCGCAGGCAGGTCTGCGTGCATGCAGCCACACAGACACGGGGAGATGTGTGTCTGTGCGGCTGCATGTGCGGTCTGCGCCTGGCTGCGGCTGTGCGTGCCCAGGCACAAGCCCAGAGGCAGTTCGCCCTAATCCAGGGGCAGGTGCTGGCGACCCTGTCCATGGTGGCTGACCGTCTGCGTGAGCGCGATGAGCGCCTTGTTGGTGCCGCACCCGGTCAGCCACCATCCGACAGGGGTCCCCAGGGTGTGTAGTGTGTGGACACACATGGCACACCCGCCCTGTGACGGACCGTGCCATTGCCTCTCCATCACAACGGCCACAGGGATGGGAGTGCCCAATGCTGTGTGGCTAGGAGGCGTAGTTGGCCATGCTGGTCTTTATCTGCCATCATATACTAACTAACAATGTTGGACTATGTGTGTCCAGTTCATATGTTGTAAATATGTTATAAATATAAATATGTTTTAAATGTTCGACGTTCCATATATGAACCTGGTGGTCAGATGTCCCTCATTGCTAGGTGACAGTGCTGTGCGAGTGATGGGTGTGTGAGTGTTCACTCTGAGAGGCGAGGGAGGATGTGGAACAGGTAAGGGCTGCGGTGAGAGCACCTCCACAGACATGTCACAGCTACGTTGCTGCGAGGGTGGGGCAACGAGAAGGGTGGAGAGTGGCGTGCATGAGTGACGTGCAACAGCATATGTGTTGGAAGGTGCGGGGCACGCAGCACAGAGTGACAATGAGACATATGGCGGGGGAGGGTGGACGGCCTGTGTATCCTATCCAGCATGACCCCATAGTGTTGGCCTGTGGTGGCAAAGGCAGGACGGCTGAGGTGTATGCGTAGCGGTGGGGTTAGGGTGGAAACACAGAGGGTGCACCTCAGGAGTTGCTGAAGCTGGTGCCTGAGGGGGGGGGAGTGAGCAGTGTTGCAAGCTGTGACTGTGTAGGGCCCGGCAACAGCTGGCTAGATGGCAAGCACGTATACCAGCTTGCAGGGTGGGAATGGGGGATGGTACAGGATGGTCCAATGATCCGCTGTGAGACGTATGACCACCCTGCTGTATGTTGTTATGGGTGTAATGGCTGGCCCTAGGGGGTGCAAGAGCATACTGTCAGTGGAGTGCATTGGGCCATCGGTTGTGGCACTCACAGGGGTGTGGGGGTCGGGGGGTGGGCACAGCAGAGGGTGGGGACAGGGGCTTAGCGGGATAATGCCCAGAGAGGTGGCACAGTGCGGCGTGGCTGTGGATGGTGAGGAGCGCAGTGTGGATGGTGCGACAGATGACAGTTGCTGGATGTAGCTTCTGGAGGCAAATGTGTTATTGGGATGTGCCTGATGGGTGGCAAGGGGGTGTAGGTGTATATTGCGGCCACTGGTGCACAGGGTGATGGGTAGCCCTTACCGGGGGGTCACCCTAAGGTGTTGGAAGCTGCAAGGCTGTGCTCAGGGGGCCACAGTGGACATGTGTCACGGTTGCGCCAAGGTGGATGTCTGTGGGAGCATGTGAACCGGAGTACGTGACATGTGCAGTGCACATACTGTTCTTGTTTAGCATGCTGGGAGCGGCCAATGTGGCTCCCCATGCAGGACATACAGTGCACCTACACCACCACAGAGACTAATGGTGGGTGAGGGCTCCACAGGGTACTGGCCCACGGGGTCCCTGGGCACCCACGACACAATGCAAGCCACCACGACATGGGAGTGATGGTCCAGCATTGCAGCCTATGGGATTGGCTGCGTACCCATGGTGGACATGGCTGAAGGGGGTGGGGACAATGGCTAATGACATCAGTGGCACCGTGTCGTGCCCTGGTCACGGGCCAGGGGGTGGGGTGGGGGTGTGTGATTGTCGTGTCACAAATGAGACAAGAAGCACATGTCACCTTCACTGGTCACCTGTGTAGCCCTTTATTTACCCCTCCCCCTGCCACCCCTTGGGCATCCCTGCCCAACCCTTGGTGGTTGTCGCCCCCCTGCTGCCGGTGCTGTTGCTGCTGCAGGTGTAGGTGGTGTTGTTGCCTGTGGCTGCTGCAGATGGACAGTTACCGCCCCCCTGCCTGCTGCTATCCGCTCCTGGGCGTCAGCCATCCTCTCACATGCCGTGGCCATGCGGTCGGCATGAGCAAGGATCCCAGACATGGTCCGCTGCAGGCGCCTTGTCAGCCGCAGTTGGCGCCACTGGGTCCGGGCCACTGAACTCAGTACATGCCGTATACCTGTGGGGAGAGGCCATAGTACAATGTGAGATGGGTGAAACAGCAACACCTGTTCGGGGGCATATCAATCATAGCAGATTAGGACACTGTCTAGATCCTTTATTTTGCGGAGGTTTAGTGGGAGTTTATTCCATATGGTGGGGGCTGCATCTCTATGGGCTGTTGCTGAGTGGGCCTGCATCTCCCCGATGACATCGCCAACAGCAGCCAGTGCCTCGTTGCGGTGTTGCGCTGCCACATCCGCAGGCCCGTCCCCAGTGCCTGCAGTGGTGGGTGTAGAGTCCCCGTCTGCTGTTCGTGGAACCTGCATGTCCCCATCACCCAGGGGTGCAGCCTGCCTCTTGTCTCCCACATGGACCACCTCAGAATCAGTGTCCACAGGGCTTGATGGTCCCACGGTTGGCATGCCCTGTGGCTCCTCCTCTGCGTCGATGGCGCTGACATCACCTGGGTGCCACAGGGTTACATATGTCAGATGGGGGTCTCGCTGCCTGCCCACCCCATCACATACCCCCTCAGGCATCTGTGGGTTGATGATCCACGTGTGTCTGGGCCATGGCTCTAGTGGCAGCCCACTACGTTTGTGCACTCCCCATGCAAGTGTCCCCTGTGGCCCACTTCCCCAGGCCCCCCCCCACCCCTGGGTGCTGACGCACAAGCAAGGCAAGGCCATCACCACCCTCATCCTGCCCCCACCCAGCATGTCCGAAGCAGGTGCAGTGTGTCTTCCGGTTGGCCATCTCCTTACCCGTGTGGCCCTAGTGCCCCTGCCAGCCCTGCGACGTGAGCCATGCAACATGTCGACACCCTCTGCTGTCACTGTGGGTCTGCCACCCCTGCCCAGTCTCCCATTCACTTCATATTGCCACCCACTGCCACCCATAGACAGGCCCCCCCACCGTGGCTCTTGAATGGATGTTGCCTCTGTGTCTCATTTGCCCCCCAATTCCCAAACAGCCACGTACTGCCCCCCCCCCCTCTGTTGTGGCACACACCATGTCTCTGTGCTATATTCCACAGTTGGTCCGCACTCCGCCTTACCTGCTTGTGGGTGCGCCATGTCCAATGCAGCGGGTAGGCCATGTACATATATGGGCCCGAGTCTCTCGGCCAGGCGTCGTTCCAGGTCAGAGAGGTTTGCCACCTGAGCTGGGCCCCCTCCAGTGCCTTGGACCCCACGTCTCTCCCGCACAAGCTCAGTCCTTATGTGTCTTTTGATGTCACAGTATCTTTTTCGGAGGTTCTCAATGTCGTGATGTGGTCCCCCTGCTGCTGCCACCGCTGCCTGGACCTCACACCATGCCCTGGTGTGCATAGCTATAGTGAGGGTTGAGCTCTGGTGCCCAAACAGGAGATCATATTGCTCCAAGATGTTTGCCAGCAGGAGATCATTTTCCTGCGGGCTGAAGCGTACGGCCCTCCGATGTATCTCTGCTGGGACGGGGACCCTGGGCTGGCGTGGTCTCCCAGCTGCACCTGTATGTGGACCTGGAGCTTGATGAACCCCAGATGGGCCTGGCACCTCATCCTGGCCAGATATGGTTTGTGCTGATGGGTGGGTGGGCTGGTCCACTGGATGCTCCTGTTCCTCTGTCTCCCTGTGCTCCATACTGTCGCGTATGGTTGTGCTCGGGGGTTTGCCATACAGAGCCAATCATACATATAGGTTTTCATGGGGTGTGGGTCGCGGGGCGTTGGCTACGCGCACAGCCACGCGCACAACCACGTGTGCCGTGAGGCGCTTTCCGATGCGCAGGAAGTGACATCATATGTGTTCGTGTAGGCAGTAGGTGCCATTTCACGGATCCCTCCTACACGTCCCTTTAAAACAGTTTTGTTGTGTGTAATGCTGGTGCACATATTCCCATGTTTGGTATATTGCTGTTTATCTGCACCTTAGTAGTAGCGCTGGATGCTGCAGCACTACATGACGCGTACGTGACATCACTCAGACGTTGCACGCTTCGTTACGCGCGTTGCACCGCCTCTTCCGTTCCCTGCTCATGGGCATATGCATTGTATGTCACTCCTATATTGGCGTCTGGGTGTGGTTTCTAGTGTGATATGCAGTTTATGTACACCCTGCGACATCTCTGGGACTCACGTACATGAGTGTGAAACGTAGATGATTGGCTGCGGGTACATTATGGGAATGCGCGACACAGCGCGCGGTGCCATTTCATACAGGTAACTCTTATGTTTGCTGTATTCTGGGTCCTTCTATTCCCCCAGGTGTGTGGCGATCATGTGATGTCCATCCCCACCCACACCACTATTTCTAACCCAGCTATCCTCCAACCTGTGTCTATCATGGCTCAGACTGCGCATGCAGGTGGTGCAGTGGTTGCATTGGTCGAACTGGCGGACCTGCTTTTTCCGGAGGAGGGAGATGTTGTTCCTGGGGCTGCGGCCCTGGGCATGGGTGCAATGCTACTGCAACTCAGGCCTGCAGCTGTGGGGCCTGCATAGGTGGGTATGGGTGACCAACGGTGCCGTAGGTGTGCTGAAGCACAACACTGCCTGGGGCGTCTCTACAGGCCCAGGGTCTTGCTCCAGGACCTGAGAGAGGGCCAGGTATTCTCCCTCTACCGGCTGGACACAGGGGCCATTAGGGAGCTCTATCAGGAACTCAGACCTGACCTTGAGCCCCTGACTGCCCGGTCACATGCTATACCGGGTATGACCAAGCTCCTGGCTGCCCTACATTTCTTTGCCTCTGGCTGTTTCCAATCCTCGGTGGCAGCAGTGGGTGGGATGAGTCGGCCCACCTTCTCCCACTGTCTCCACCAGGTACTGCGTGCCATGTTCAGCCGGGTTGGGAATTACATAGCAATTCCCAACGGGAGGCAACATTGGGCGGCCCTGGCCCAGGCATTCCATAGGATTGCTGGGATACCACACGTGATGGGCGCCATAGATTGCACACATGTTACCCTTGTCCTGCCACGTGACAGGGAGGTTGTGTACCGCAACCGCAAACACTTCCATTCCCTCAATGTGCAGGTTGTTTGTGATGCAAGTATGCGTATCCTGAATGTGGTTCCGCGGTTTCCAGGGTCTGCCCATGACTCCTATATCCTGCAGAAATTGGCAGTGTTTGGTCAGTTTGAGGCTGGTCAATAAGGTGACTACGTCCTGCTGGGTGGGTATTCAACGTGTATGACATGCACCTACTGTAGGTGGGTGTCTATACAGCATTGTCACCATTGTCCACTGCATGCCTGACATTGCGGGGTTATTTCTGGGTGTAGACTATTGGGTGTGGCTCACTACCTCATGCCGTGTCACTGGTGTCTTGGTCACAGACATATGTTCACTGACACCCATCTTTCTGTCTACGATGTGTGTTTGTTTGCTCTCACATGTGTGTTCCAGTGGCCATGTGGTGTCGTTTTTTCCGTGGCCTTGCCCTTCTTTATTCTGAGCAACTGTGTCCAGGGGCAACCGTGCTGCATATGATGTGTCCCCTCCATGCCTGTGAGCTACACATGCAACATGCCCATGGCCTCCACATCTGGGCACGGGCATACTGCACTGGCAGTTGTACACATGTCTCCCAGTGGGGTCAGTCACTTGGGCAGCCCATATGTTGCATGGTTGTATGTGTGCCACCCTGGGGGGGGAGTGGCATAGACCCATCCTCGTGGTGGTCATTCTGTATATGCGACCTTCTCTCTCTGGGCATGCTGTGGGCTACACGTGAGATGTGCTGTGGGCGCTTCAGCTATGACACATGTCTGCTGCATGTCTGGCCACCGTCTTCGGGGTCCCCTGCCACCACCACCTGTTGCTTCCCCCACACCACCCACGCAATGTAACCCAGTGGCTTATGCTGTGTATGCGCCAGATCAGGCCAGCCAACTACTTGCACACCTGTGCATCTCTGCACCCCCGGGTGCTATTTGACAATGTCCGACATCTTGCCTCACAGCTCCCACCACTGCTCTTTGTCGCCACAGTTTTGGCACATGTCCTGTGACACGGTTACATGGGTGTGCACTGCCCTTATCGGCATGTCATGGTCATTTGCCCCTGGGCTCGACAGCCTCTGATGCACTACCACTGTGTGCACTGCGTTTGCCTCATATCTGTGTGCACGGCCTCTCGGCTGTCCAGTTCTGTATTGCTACGTCTGTCATTCCATTGGTGGCTCAGCACGCATGCGACTTTGCACCATTATTTTCTGCAGGTGATGCAGGATATGGGTGTCGCACCTGGCTGCTTACCCCTGTGCGTCTCCCTCGGACAGGTGCAGAGATACGGTACAATGAGGCCCATGCCTCCAGTCGTTCAGTGATTGAGCGCACCTTTGGCGTTCTCAAAAGTCGCTTCAGGTGTCTGGATAGGACTGGCGGGGCCTTACAGTATGGACCGCTGACTGTGGCAAGGATCATCATAGCCTGTTGCATCCTCCACAACATTGCTCTCAGGCACAATGTTCCAGTTGATATTAATGAGAATCTCGGGGTGGATCCTGTGTGCCCTCCTGCACCTGGCCATGGTGACACACGTGCGGGGATGGCAGCCAGGCAACATCTGATCGAGGAGATCTTTACCTGTAAGTTATGGGTGTGCTGGGGACGTGTCTCTGGGTTAGCCATGTGTTAGGTGGTGTGAGGATTGTGCAGCACTGCCATCTCATGTCTCCATATCTCTGTCCTGTTCTTGGCTCCACAGGATGAGCTTCTGTGTTCCAGGCCCACCCGGATTGCCTTACTATGCTGCCTGAGGCTGTGCTGCATGTGGGGAGTTTGTGTTCATATATGCACCATTTCTGTTGACTCGGGTGAGTTGGCAGATAGTGAGGATTGCATTGCAGTCGTCACGACTAGACACATATATGTTGTCTTCTCTCCACTGCTCCTATGGTGATGCACATGTCTTTGGACCACTGCTCCATCACCCTTAGCTTCCATCTGTCACACATGTGGCCATTACCTGTTCACATCTTGGGGGTATGCATGGTGTATCTTAGACACATATTGTGCGGCTGTGTGTGTACTCGGGCACAGGACATTATATTGTTGGAGGGTATGTTGAACAGCCACTGCCATTGGGTCATTTGACAGATTTGTGCCACTCATGCATGTACTGTGCTGTGTGTCTCCATTTGTCGTTCAGTGTTGGGGGTCTTGCCATCTGAACCTTCTGGCATGCGTACCTTATCACATTGTTTATGTTACTGTTTCTGATTGACCTGTCTACATGACCGTTCAGTATGCGCTACCCTGCCTATCTGTGTTGTAGGGATGTGTTTGGCAACCTCTCCAATTATGTTCCCTCATCCCTCTGTTACCTTCTGCTTGTGGGCAAATGTACATTGTGCACATGTGTCATATTTTTCTCAGATGGGTCACAGTTTTGCTGGTGATCCAATGTACATCAACATTGTGTTTCCGCAAAACACACTGCACCGTGGACATGTTCCTCTCACAGCTACCCATGCAGACGTGGTGATGTCCGTCGTCCATTGGTGTCTGCATCCGCTATTGGGGCTCTTTGTGCTCTTGCCTGACACGGACATTCCCAGTCAGGCCACTGGTGTACCTTTCAGGTGGGCCTCACCTTCCATCCTCTGGGACATACACCACGTGCTGATGTTGCATTTTGCCTATTGCTATCAGGATGTCCTTCGTTGTTATCTCTGTGTGCCACCACTGCTGCACATGCTCTGGACCCCTGGGGTGTATGCGTATCATGTGCATTTACATGAACATATTGGGATGGTGTCCTGGTCTTCAGGGACATCTCCTTCAGTGGTCCATGTGCACTGTGCTCAGTGTTGTGGCCATGTCATGTGGTGCTATCTATGCATTCTGTGTGTTGCTGTTTTTATGTGTGTGTCTCCTTTCTGTCCTCCAGGGGTCGTGGGTGGGTGTGTCATTCCCTTACCTGATATCTGCATCTTTTCACACAGGACACAGACAACAATGTTGACACATGTGCTACACTGCATCTGGTGATCCCGTCATCCATATGTGCTTGGCCACAGCACCCATGTGAGCATGTTCCTGGATGTTGGTGACACAGGGAGATAGTCCTCTGCACTTTGGACACAGGCCTTTTTCTCTGACTCATTGCTGGCCTATTGTTACTGTTCCTGCGATGACTTGCCTGCCGTTGCTGCCATGACCTGTTTGGGTGTTTCGTTTTTTGCAGTAGGGGGGTGATGAGCTGTACATGGGTTGGTGGTTTTTGAACCGTCACTGTTGGCATGGCATGTGGCCTTGTCACTCTGCATGCTTTTACCAGAGTCTTTTGTTTGCTGGGGATGGTGTCTGGTGTGCATACAGTGAGTGCATACACTGTGCGGACATGTCAGGGTGAGACCCTTCACCTCACATATTACTGCCTGTTTGCAACGTCTGCTGAGTTAGGGCTTTTGATTTTGGGTGGCACCAGCGGGGGGTGGTCAGGGTGTGTAGGCTCCACAGGCAGAAACAGGTGGGTGGCGTCGTAACGTGGGTTGGGTGTGTCCTTGCGACGTTGGCTGCCACACAGGCCCCATGTCGTTCTTCACGTCATATGGTGCACCGGACTGGAGAATATGCTTTCTGCTTGGGTCTGGTGATTGACTGTTGGGGACAGATGTTTGCACCTTCATTGTTTTGGATATTTGGTGGTTTGGTCACCCCATTTCATTGACACTCGTGTGCTTGACGTTTTGGGTGACACCTGGAAATTGTCTTTTCCTTCCTTGTTTGCTGCTTACTTGGCCATATCATGTGTGCAGCCCCATCACATCTCCGCCCACCCATCCATGGTTGAGCTGTTCATGTCCATGTGACATGTTTGCTGCCCCTGTGCCACATTGTCTGGACTAATTGTAGTTCTCCTCCTGGAGTGGTGCATGTGCTGGGCTACCTGTGCATTGGTGCTGCTGATGTGGGTTGGCCTGGGCCTCATCCCTGATCTTGTTGGTCATTAACATGCTCCTCTTTCAGTCCATTGCCCTTTCCACAGCCCATCCACATGGCCCTCCATTGGCCTATCCCCTTCCACCCCTCATGTGTCACTCCCCTGATCAGTTGCATGTTGTTTACACTAAATTATATTTCCTGCTGTGTGTGTGTGTGGACCTGTTCATATGTGTCTTCCATCCCACCTGTGGACTGTGTTGTTGGCTGTGGACCCCTCCTCCACATGTGTACTGCATCTTGCCTACGCTCTGTGGTTCCATATCCTGACACGCAGCTGTGGTTTTGGATGTTGACATGTTGTGATCCTGTCTGCATCCATTTCTGTGTGCCTCAGGGTGTTGTTGTGGTCATTTCTTTTCTGCAGTGCTTTCCATCCTAGTGGTCATAGCTTTGCACTCTCTCTGTTCCTCTTTTCTTCTGCCTTTCCCGCACTGATACCTGTGGTCGCTGTAACACTCATTTCTTGCCTTCTACATCCTGGCCGCTCATATTATCCTGATCACATTTGCTGTCCATCCTTTGGTCCATCTATTTGCATCATTGTGGTGTGAGGTGTCCTGTATGTTGCTGTGGACTGTTGCCCCATATCCTACCCTGCTACCGTTGTCTGCATAGCATCTCTTTTTTGCTTGGTGGTCCTGTGCCTGTTCTGCATTTTAGACTCACTCCTCTGGCCACCTCACCCTCCACTGGGGGACACATATTCTCCTCACCTGCCACACACTGTTTTTCCGGTACTCCAGGGTGCCAACACCCTTTGCTGTGATGCTGTTGCTACCGCCATGTTTGTCTGCGCTGCTGTCAGACACGTGTGATGCTGTCAGGGTTGAGGGTCCGTTAACTCCCTACTCGCCCTCCATCTGTCGCCTGTTCATTGTCTTTACTGTGGGTTCTAGGTGGTGTTTGTACTACATCTGTCTCTGTTCCACACAGGTCCTGCAGGCCCTACAGGCACACCTTGCAGCCCCTAGGGCACACTGACCTTTGCAAACACACCATTTTTGGAGCACCGTGCCATATTGTTCTATGGGCCACGGTTCCATCATCACTCTCCTATCCCTATGTACCTCATATTGCAGTTAGCGTTGGACACCTGTCTTGACACCGTACTGGTACACCTTTTCAGGCTTCTTCTTGGCCACACTGTTGGGCTACTGTCTTTTGCTGCTCTATGGCAGTGGCGCACATATTCATTTCTCCCTTCCGGCCCAGGCGCTGTGGGGGTGCCTACCCCCTCCTATGGTCATCTCAGGACTGCTTCTGTGCATCTGCAGTGCACCATGGGTACTGTTGCATACACCCATATCCTTAGCACCCCAGCAGGCACCTTGGGTGGCGACATGGCGCCCCTCGGTGCACAGTCAGGGGGTTGTGGTTCAGGTGTTACGGACATCTGCATTTTCTTGCGCACACTAACCATAGTATGTTTGTTTTTGCTTTTGCTTTTGCCAGTGACATTCAGCTTTGGCAAGGGGTCTGTGATGTTATTGGGCCTTATATTTTTGGTAATGATCATGGCCTTGGTCTTGATTGTGTTTGCCATATGCCCTTGTTTGCTGAGACCTTGCTTTGTTTCCTTGTCAGGCATCCCTTGTATGTACATAGTGCAACTTCTGTGGTTTTGGTGTGGGTGTTTGGGTCATTTGACAGTTCTGCTCCAGGAGCTGGCCACCTCATTATTGGGACTGTGTTATTTGCACTGGCAATATGAGCAAATAGTTGCTTCCATGCTTGGGGGGGCCCCTAGGTCATGGGTTTCAACACACAGTGGATCATTTTGCGCACCTTGGGGGGCATTTTGTTATCTTGCTTTACATTGGTGCTGACAGCAGCAAAACCCTCACACTGCAGACTCCTCACAGTGACTCATCAGGGACCCTGTAACATGCCCTATGGGGCGCTTTGTGAAACGCCCTATAGGGTGCTGTGGCAGACAGTGCACATTAGCCTTTGCCCTTTGGTGTGGCTTTCAAAGGTTTACCCTATATGACACCTTCGGGTTATATCCCTGTGAGTGGGTGTTTGCCAGCAGAACTTGTTGGACGTACAAAACAGACTACCTATGACATTACTGATCTAGTGTGGGGGTCATGACGCACACTCATCCACAGATACGCCCACCTTGCAGGGACACATTCAATTAGTACAGGGCCCATAGTTGTGCCACACAAAGCATGTCCTGGTGGTGTTTGCTGCTGGATTCCAATGGCAGGACAATTGGGTTGTCCCCTGCATTGTTTCAAGCACAGTTTGACGTTGTCTTTCCTTTATTAAATGATTTGTGTATATAGTTGACTTTGTACGTTTCACACACCCGGTTCTGGCTGCAGATTCACAGTGTTTTCTACCTTTGGGGGCTGAGGCTCTCTGGATTAAACGGCCACTCCCAACGAGGGGTGGTTGGCATTTTTTCCCACCTCTCAGGTTCTTTGTGTCCTACAAAAATATGGGGTTATCTATGGTTTAAACAGAGAGGTGACTGGTTCTACATATGTGTGACTACTGTTTGTGGAGGGTACTTGTTGCAAGCAGCTTTGGTCCTTGGGCACACAGGGGGAATTGAACTCACAGACCCTGCATCACCTGACAGTGTCTTACCCATTGTGCTACGGATCAGTCTGCCTTAACAGACAACTTTTCTAGCTTCTTATGGGGCACCCTGTTGGGATACTGTCTGTTGCTACTATGTGACAGTGACGCACAGTCATTTCACCTTACCATACCAGGGGGCTATGTGGGTACGTACCCCTTCTTGTGTTCATCTCTGGACTGTTGGTCTGCATGTGCAGTGCACCATGGGTATGCCTGCATTGGTACAGATCCTAGCCAACACAGCAGGCAGTTAGGGTGGTGTCCTGCTGCCCTTCAGTAGACAGCCAGGGGGTTGTTAGCAGCTATGGGGCTGCAGGCCAGTGGTTCATTCATTGCCTGTGGAGTCAGTAGTCATGGGTTCAGACCCACAGTGGACTCCTTTTATAGGGCTGTCTGCTGCATTATATATTTTAAATACACATGACTGCTACCAGCGACAGCCCCTCAGCGTAATATAACCTTACTGAGCCTCATAGGGCGCACCATGTGTCACCTTATCTGGCTCCCTTTACGTTCCCTTATGGGATGCTCTATGGGGGACATTTTGATGTGCCTCAGCGGACACTCCACTTTATAATGTAGCCTATGGTGTGCGTTATGGGGTGCCTTCTGCAGCACCTTTGGGTACGCCACTGTGTGGGTGTGTTTGCTAGCAACCCTACAAAACAAACAAAACATATACATGCCCCCTCACTCACTATATAATGTGTGGGTGTGTTTGCTAGGAACCCTACAAAATAAACAAAACATATACATGCCCCCTCACTCACTATATAATGTACAGGATGCTGCGTCAGCCAGCCTTATGCATCTGTCACCCTGGGGACTTGAACCCATTATGCCTGTATCAGCAGTCACTGCAGAAACCATTGTGCTACAGCTCTGTATGTCATGTATGTCTGGGTGGCTTCTTATGCTTAACGCGCGGTGACGCACTACCGCGCCCTGTATCGCTCGTTAGTTTTTGGAACGCGCATTAGGTGTTACGATGTCCCGCCCATCTCCTTATTTGGGGGTTTTGATTATTACCGCGGCTCCTAACGCGAACTGCACTAACGCGGTTTAGTAAACATACCCCTAAGCATGCAATACTCGAAGAACTCAGAACTTCAGACAACTACTGTATAATTATATAACCATAAAACATGGAAACCCTACATCTACTGATCATATCTAAAAACATATCATGATTTTATCTTCTCCACAAATAACTCCTGGAGGATATCCCACGTAATGCTTTTTAACTGTAGCACTGAAAATGACAAAGCAGTTATTTAACATATGTTGTGAGGAAAAAGATGAGTTGATTGCAGAAAAATAGCATTCATGGGATTAAGTTAAAAGGAGACATAGCAGGAAAAAAAGGAATAAAACAGGAAAAAAAATATAAAGTATCCTGTGTGAAGTCTTAACATCAATCAACTGTAATCTGTAACCCTATGTTTGCTGTGCACTACCTCTCCCTCCCTAATCGCAATGTATATATTTCTAATTCATGGCCGGTACAGCCACTCTCACCATGTATAGCAACCGCTGCTGATCGCTGGAAGCAGCGGGATACAAATGTACACTAAATAAAATAAATAAATAAACTAATTCAGCCATTTTTTTCCAATGTATAGAAGTTCTTGTGAAATAATTGCATTTCTTTTACTTCATTTTTTTAAAGCAAAGACTCAAATGATATTTTTTCCTCTTTGAGCTTAGGCTTTCGCTGGCGTTTTCTTGCTCATAGTAGTACTTAGTTCTAGAAATTATTCACAAATTTAAAAAGATATAAAGAAGCATTTCCACCACTCTAAATTAAAACTCAGGGACAAAGGAAAATGCCGTGTTATCAATCTTCCTAGTACAACAATTTGTGAATGACATCTCTTCTTGACGAAGTCTGCTGTGAAAGATTTGGGAGAAATTTAGCTATATTGCCTTTAAAAACAATGCAGGAAAAATTTCAGCAAAGATATATGGATAAATTATTTAGATATCTACATGTGGATATTCATCTAGTTTATATGTGTAAGTTGGACTGCTGAATATACATTACTAAAACTTACAGTGGTGTGAAAAATTCTTGAATAGCTGAATTGGCAGTTTTTAGTGTTTTGTATCACAGGGACAAAATGTGTTACAATTTACAACCCCTTCTGCATGATATTTTCTTCCTTTTTGTCTTTTGTACAAATCTGACAAATTTGCCATGACTTAAGAATTATTTTATGATTGTTTAATACCCATGTTCATTTGGTTGTGAACCTGCGTACAAAGATGCAATGTGTGCCCAAAAGGTTGTGTTTTCTGCTCCGTATATGTTGGCATTATGCATGTTTTCTTCTTAATTTCATTAAGTAGCACTGAAAAGTGAGTGTTTTTTGTTGTTGGTGGCCATTAGTACTTGATGGGACAACCCTTGATCTTTCTCACCAGACAACATCTGTCTGTTATGGAGTAGACCAGTCTGACTAGGTAATCTCGCGTTATAATGTCCAGACTGTAATCAGTAACTCAAGCAGCTCTCGCTTGGTCCGCGGCTGCTTCTTACCAATCTCAACTGATATTGAAGATTCTCAAATGGGTTGAGATCGGATGACTGAGCTGGCCAGTCAGTGGTTTGAACTATATAAATTTTCTTCCAGTCAGTGATGGTTTTCGCTTGTTGGCAAGGAGCATTGTCATCCTGGAAGAAATATCTGCCAGGAAACAGTTGCTCGGCTGATGACAGCATGCATTTCTGCAGAATTCCTATGTATTTCACTGCATTCACCATTCCATCAATGATGGAGTCTTCCAACACCACTGGCTGCCATGCATCCCCAGATCATGACCTTGGTTGGATGTTTCACTGAGATATTCAAGCACTCTGGTTTGTGCTTTTCATGAGGAAACCTCCTCACATAGGTTTTGTCCTGGTCACCCAGAATGCACAATGTGCTTTCGTCTCTGAATAGAACTTTCTTCCAGTCAGCCTTGCTACATTTTGAGTATTTGGATGTCCACTCAATGCGTCTCTTCCTCTGTTCCACCATTAGTAGCAACTTCCTCTGTGCCTTACAGTCCCTCAAGCTGTACTCCAAGCATTGTCTCCTCACAGTGGAAGTGCAGACTGCAACGGAACACTTCTTCTATTGCTGAAGAAGCTCAAGAGAGGTTAGCTTCTTGTTGTCAAAAGATGTCCTTATCAAGGCCTTGTCATCCCTCTTGGTTGACTTTCTAGGCCGACTGCTACAATGTCGGTCCTGCATATTTCCCGTCTCCTTATGCTTCTGCAGAATGCAGACAACTGTGTTCTGATTACAGCTGACCTTTGCTGCAATCTGTGGGCTGGAATACCCTCCTTGTGCAAAACAACCACCCAGACCAGTCATCCATTGATAGAAAATGCGATCTCTTCACCATGCCAGGATGTTGAGCATCAAATATGATACATGCCAGTTGATACACATTAAATTCAAACCCCGTGTGCCGCCAGACTACAATGCACTGACTTGCTATTTATATATGACTTCCTATTGGCTGAGGAAGCGCAGTATTCTATTGGTTCATTTTGATTCTGTTTTGACACAGAATCTAGTTGATCACACTGGGACATTATTTCCTCATGACAGCCAAATAAAAGTTCACAGACAACTAATTTTGCGTGCAAAAATGGCTGCCAAATTAAATTTGCAACAAAACAGTATACAGAATAATAAGCCAGGATTCTGCCTCTGAATTTGGAAAGATTGTCAAAATAAAGCTGAAATAGCTTGATCATTTAGCCCAGTGGTTCTCAACCCAGACCCATGAATGAACATGAGATAGATCTATATGCACTGCTTCCATTGTATGCAGATCTATCGCATGCATATTCATTGTGGATACCTTGAAAACCCAACTGGACTAGAGCTCCCAGAGGATTGGGTTGAGAACCACTAATGTAGCCTATGCAAGACTTCTGCATACCACTGTACCCAGATAAGTATGCCTTGCCGCAGCAACCTTCTGAATGTGGACAGATACAGTTTGGACATATAAGGACATATTTACTAATGTGCACTGTTAGTGTGGAGTTTGCTGTGAGGTAAGCGTGCAATGGTCACAGCAAGGGACCCTGCCCACTGTAAACCACAATTAGGCAGGGACTGAGACCATTGGGGCAGAATGTAGGCATTGATGGTGCATTGTGGTTAGCGCAGACATTAAGAGCAAGCACTAATAGCAAATTTTGCCATTAATGCAGATGTACTTACTATTACTACTACTACTATTAATCATTTATATAGTGCTACAAGGCAGTGTTGTACAGACATATATAATAACCTGTCCCTGCTCATTAGCACTTACAATCTAATCAAGAAATATAGTACAATAGCTGAGAACAAGGATATAATAGGGAAGGGTAAGGAGACAGAAAGAGAACAAAGGACTAGGATCCAAAAGTGGCCTGAAAGAGGTGAGCATTTAGCATGGATTTGAAAAGGGAGAGAGATGAAACCCGATGTAAAGATACAGGTAGCTTGTTGCAGGCATAAGGAGCAGCAAGGTGAAAGGATCGACGTCTGGAGTTGGCAGAGGAAAAGAAGGACATAGAGAGAAGAAAGCCAGAGGAAGAGAGGAATTCACGAGGAGCGGTGTAGGGAGAGAGGAGAGAGGAAAAGTAGTGAGGAACAACAGAATGAATGCATTTATAGGCCAGAAGGAGAAGTTTGTATTGGATACAGAAACAGAAGGGAATTAAATGGAATACTTTAAGAAGAGGGGTTATATAAGTATACTAGGGCTGGCAGAAGATTAGTCACGCAGCAGACTTCTGAACAGATGAAGGGGAGTGAGATGACTCTGAGAGAGACCTTCAAGAAGGAGATTGCAATAGTCTAGGTGGGAGGTGACTAAAGAGTGGATAAGTGTTTTAGTGCTGTGTTCAGAAAGGAAGGGGTGAATTTTGTTAATGTTATAGAGAAAAACATGACAGGTTTTTGCCATCTGTTGGATATGTGTGGAGAAGGAGAGTGAGGAGTCGAAGATGATCCCAAGGTTAAGAGCTGAGGAAACAAGAAGCAGAAGAGTGTTATCAACAGAGATAAACAAAAGAGGAAGGGGGGAAGAGGGGAAGAGGGCAAAAATAAGTTCATTTTTAGCCATGTTCAATTTCAAACAGTGGTGAGACATCCAGGCAGTGATGTCAGATAGGCAGGCAGATATACAGGCTTGCAGTGTAGGCGAAATATCAGGTGTAGATAGATGGATTTGAGAGTCATCAGCATAAAAATAATATTGAAAACCATGGGAGGAGATGAGAGCACCAAGGGACTGGTTATAGAGAGAAAAGGAAAAGGCCTAGAATAGACCAACAGAGAGAGAGATAGCACCAGAACAGACACTGAAAGAGTGCTCAGAGAGATAAGAAGAGAACCAGGACAGTAAAGAGCCCCTAAAACCAAGTGAGGACAATGTATCGAGGAGAAAGTGGTGGTCAGCAGTGTCAGTTAATGCCACCTCAAGGGATTCTGTATCCTAGCAAAATGCTGACAACAGGGGGATGGCTGCACATGTCCCCTGAAGTTAGCATGGGCCTCCACGCTACTTTTGCAGCTTGAACTTGGGCCAGTGTGCCTTCTAGTAAACATGCCCCATAGTAAGTAGTTTACGAAATAAATCTTAACCATCTTGCAACGTGGAAAATGGAAAGAAGAACCCTTTTGCAATTACTATTGAGTGCTGACTGCATAAATCTTTTTGAATATGGCCTCCAAAGTGTTCTTTTCCTATAATGACAAAAACAAAAATAATTTGAGTATTTGTAGCCCGTCTTCCTAAATCATTCTCAAAGTGGTTTTATAGCATTTTTGCAATTCAGATGCCTGTTCCAAAAAAAAGCAACAATAATGGGAGACGTTAGTTATGAACTCTGGTTGCCCTGTTTTTTATCCCCTTGCTCTAATTTTGTCTCTGAGGTTCTGCTATTCTGAGAACTCAAGAGAATAAGCTATAATTTTTAAAGACTGTTTTTTCCTCTGCCTCTTCCTCAAGCTATCTGGTGTGTCCTATTTAGTTTCAATTTGTTTTCACTTTCTGCTTACATCGCTGAGTAATAAATTGCTCTTATGAGATTTGAAATGTTTTCTGCTTTTTCTGGTTTCTTGTTTCAGGAGACCAAGAATTCCGATACCTACTCTCCGTTTTTTTATTCTCTAGATCTAATTGCCTCTCTTTAATACATTTAGGAGTATGTTTACTAAAGGGCAGTAAGGGAGCAAAGGTGCCTAATGGGTGTTATCGGCACCTGTGAGTGGGAAATGCTGCAGAAAGCACTGTCATGGATTAACATGCTGTAGCTGTGCCCATAGCGTTAAGGTGAAAGGAGGTGGAGAGTGGGCATTAATGTGACAGAGAGTGGGTGGGGATAGCATGTGCTCCTTTAATGCCGGGTTGTGTTACCGTGCATTAGAGATCCTGGCGCTGGGAACCCTAATACCATCTGAAAGCTCATGGTAAGGGCTATTTCTGAGGGGAAGGAGCCTATTTAACCCTTTCATGGCTGTTGTTGCCATATGGCAACCTTCAAATTTTCCCCAAACTTTTTCAACGGATTCTATATTTCCAAAATATCCGCACACTGTGTGCAAAATGTGATGTGTATCTGTGCTTGACATCTGAAAAAAAAACTGTTATTTAAACTATCACACCCAGCAGTAAATGAAACTGATGCCAAGACTGTTTTTAATTTTCAGCCATTCAGGACCATAGTTGCCATATGGCAACAGTAAATATTGTTTCTTAGAAATAAATGTTTTTCAAAAAAACGTTATATTCTGCATCATTTAGCTCAAATCTTAATAGAAAAAAACAGAAACAAAAATTTCAGTTACAAAACAATTATGTGGACGCAAAAGGGTTAAATGTCAGTAATGTGCTCCATCCACCAGAGCTCACAATTTGTTGTTGGTGCCAAATTGGCAAAGGAGATGGCACATGGGTGATGCAGTGGGACTGGCTGGTCACATGGGTGATGCAATGGGACTGGCTGGTCCACTAGGCTGGCAAGGCTGCTGCCTATGGTGTACATCTGTGATGTCTGGTATGACTCCACTGTGACAGTGGCAGCACACATATATGCTGCCACAATCAAAAAGAAGTCGTGCAACCCCCACTGTCACCATGCTGCCATGTCAGCATTGGGTGAGGATGGGGGTGGCAGTCACAGCAGCTGTGGCCTGCTGTGGACCAAATCTTTGTCCCGGCCCTGGTGGAGGGAGGCAGGAGTGGCAAGGTGTGCCTAGCTGCATGTGTGCATCTTCAATAAGGCTGCCTACAGCACTGATGCGGCGGCTGTGCCATGATGGCAGGGAGGGAGGGATCGGCCGGCATGCTGACCACCATGATTGATGGACCCTGAGCGGATGGGCTGGCCCTGGGATCAGGATGCCTCCCACCTGCACATATTGAGTGGATATGTGCATGTGGGGTGAAAAAAATGTGCCCCTGAGTCAGGAATAGTACGCAATTTGATAACAGCCCATCAGAGAAAAAATGCCCACCCTGCCCCCTCACCTGTCAAATGACAACCATAATCTGTGTATGAACTTGCAACTCCTCTATAAGCAGGTACTCAGTTACAACCATCTGAGCACATATGAATCCAAATAACCTGTGTTGTTAGGCAAGATATGAGATTATTCCATGACTGTCCCACAAGCACACACCAGGAAATGAGTAAGTTGGTCATTCTGCTAGTACACCCATGGACTGCAAAGTGTGTGTGTTCATATATCATGGCCTGTCCCTTGGACAGGACAGAACCCATATGTAGGACATGAATTTAAGTTGTACCAGCAGCAAAGCAAGGCAGTGCAACATACAGTCCGAACAAGATGTCCTCTCCCACACTTGCCAAACATACATTGTTAGACAAGTATGTCAGAGGGCCTGCAGAGATCGAAGCAGACATAGGCATACCATATCTCATGCCCGCATTCATCCTGACAATGACCACATATCTATCCATGGATTAATAAGCCTACATATCTGCTCTGTGGCTCTAAACATGTGGCTGGGGTGTGTATGAAAGAAGGGTCACAGGTTTAAGATCAGGAGTTTTCTGTCCAGGTGTGATAACATTATCCTACATTTCCAGAACTGCATCAACATGCGCAATCTTCAATATTTCATCCAGCAGGGTCCACACATTCAGCTGCCACAGCGAGAAGCTGCACCACCCACAGCTGAACGGCAGAGCATGCTCTAAGAGCCTGCACACTGAGCAGGCATTGACAATGGTGAAGCGCCTAAGGAGCAGGTAAGAAAGACAACCTGCACCACTTTTGGACAGCAGGGTCATGTGTGTGCATGTGTGTGTCTCCAGAGTAGTGTGAGCTTCAGCAATGCACTATGCATGCATGTGGTGCCCAGGCTTTATGGCAGGTCAGCTATACAGTAACACCACATACTGAGTGAGACACCATTCACAAGCAGAAGGTTAGTTTTCAGTAAGCAGTTGCAACCTGGGGCTGTGATGCCCCCCTGCTGCCAACCGCCCTTCTGTCCCCCTTCCATTGCCCCTCCCCTTTTTCCCCCTTCCACCACTCCCTCCCTCCCCTTCCACCACCACCTCCCTCTGTCCCCTTCTGCCCCCCTTCCACGCCCCCCACTCCTGCCCCTCCTTGCATGCTGGGCGCCTTAATGCCTGGTGTCCTGTTAGGGCCCGATAAATGGAGTCAAGCTCCCTTACCACCAGAACGTCTACTCCCCACCATGGCCTTTACCACATGATAACACTCTTACCGCTGCCGTTAATGCTTGCTAATCGGTGTGCCCTTAACGCTCTTTAGTAAACATACCCCTTAGACCCGATATTCAAAGATATTTCTTCTAATAACAGCAGCTGTTATTTGGATAAATGCCTTATCCACCGCTATCTGTACATATTCAATGACACTATACAATAATGCTGTGGAATATCGGTATTGACTGCTACTGCCCTATCCAGATAGTGCCAGGGCAGTACATGGGCAGAATGAGGGTGGATAGCCGAGTTATCTAGAGAGTGGCAATATTCAGACTGCTATCTTGATAAGTGCCCTGATATGCTGAGACAGCTTTTTGGTTGTCCTAAAGTTATCTAGCTATTTATCTGGTTAGTAAATTGAATACCACTACCATCCAGGTAACACCAGCGGTCACCGTAATGCACAGATATTTATCACTGGCTGCAATCTGGATAATGGTGGTGAACATCCATGCAATATTTAAACACCATGGCCAGTGTTTAAAATGTGTCAACTGTGGTGTTTAAATATTGACTCAATAGCTTTTATTTTGTGATGTTGGATTTTTTATTTTTAATGGAATCAGATGTTTGCCTGGGAGGACAACCTTCGGAGTGATAAAGGGAAGAAAAGAGATCTGTTCCAGCAATGAAAATGAAAATTATACAAGTACTATGATAAATGTCCAGCTCCTGTCAGAGACACTGCATTCTTCCTGTTAATATTATACAGTGCTAATGCAACATAACACATCTTGTTATAACAACGAAGGAACTTTTATTTGAGTTCATTGAAAACACTTTAAGCAAAAGTACGATTACACATTTATATGACAGTAACACAAACAAACCTCTCTTCTCCACAATATACTGTGGATGAGGTGGATACAGTGTAAAATAAATCCAAAGAAATTAGGTAGGTAGGAAATTACGTGCTGAAATTTAGATTTCTATAGTTTGTAATGCATAGCCCTTTTGTTAGCCTATTAAATGCAAAGAATTGTGAATTACTGCCTGAATCTTTCAGTTATCATATTTTATTTATTTTTTAGGCACAAACAATGTGATCAGCGAGTATTTCAGATGCAGGTCTTGAGTTTGTGATGAACATTCCCTTCCAGTCTTGTAGTAAATTCCTCCTTGCTCATGGCTCAGAGCTGAAAGGTATCATTGGTCTCAGCAGGGTGCATCATTACTTCTCTTTCAAAGGGTTACCAGGAACCCTCAGCACACAGCAGATTTTCTTCCCCTCCCTTCCAGAAGTGCTGAGTGTTCTGGTTTCCACTGCTTCTGGGGATCTTGCGCAAGGCACTTAACCCTCTACAGCTTGGGTATAAACTTAGGGGCATGTTTACTAAAAACCGCTAATTAGCGCGCCGCAAAATAGCACACTAAAAGCGGTACTTAAGAGCGCTTAAACGCCCCGCAAACGTGCGATGAAGCTTCGCACACTTGCGTGTCACAGTAACGGGTGCCGCACAAGTACGTGCCCGCAAATGTCCGATAGAGGCGTGGAAAGGCTAACGGAGGGCGGAGGAAGGCCCCCGGAGGGGCGGAGAGAAGGGGTTAATGGGCGGGGAAGGGGAGGGGAGAGGCGCCCCGCACATTATCGGGGCTGAATTTCCAAAAAAAAAATAGCGCGAGTGAATCACTCGCGTTAGAATGCATTTAAAGGGAAGAGAAACCATTTCCGTCAGCAATGTACAGCAAAACCGGGGAAACCTGAAAAACGTGCGCAGTGTGATACATGTGCACAGCACAAAAGTGCAATTATAAATAGAAAATGACCACCACAAAAATATGAAAAATAGTAATTCAGTTGGGGAACAGTTATAGTGATGGGCAAAACTAGATAACACACCCAAGACAGCTCCAAAAAAAAGGAAATGATTTATGGAAAGGTGTACGGAGCGGAGACTCGTCCAAAAAACATTTCCCTTTTTCTGGAGCTGTCCTGGGAGTGTTATCTAGGGTTGCCCATTAATATCACTGTTGCCCAGCTTGGGTATATGTTATCCCCCTTTGTTCCGTGGTCATTCCCAGGTTTTATTTGCACGTTTGTCACCACACAGGGTGAAGGAGCCCACAGTAAAAATGCATACAGCAGGGTTTGTGACTCCATCCTGCCAGGTTTACTACCTCCAGGGGCTGCACTGTCTCTGTGGCCATAGTGTGGTGAAGAGGACATAGCCATGACCTCTAGGACTAGAAGGCCAGAGGTTCAAAGCCCAGCTGGGGCACTTGCCAGCCCCGTCCATATGTTTTACCCACCACTAAACAAAGATAGAGCAGACACCCCTGTATTGCAGGGAACATAAGCATGGGGGAAACACCCATATGTTACCCAACACCGCACACACACCACAACAATGGGCATACCTACAGCCAAGTCCCCCAAATGCAGTCCCGTACTGCCACATTGCAATCAGATCATCTGCTTTTTCTGAGAGAAGCTCATGCCAGCATGTTGGCGCACGAGTACATGTGGTGCAGGGGGCAGTGGCAGCTAGCCACAGAGGACAGAGGCCAAGCCATATGCAGGCTGGCACAGTCCACTGCAACACACAGGCCCTGCCGGATCCACAGGCATGGATGTTCCAGGGAATCCAGCCAATCTGTGGCTACAAGGTGGTGCAGTGCACACAGACAGTGCATACAAGAACAGAAGGTCACAGGTTCAAAGCCTGCCAATGTGCATAATGAGTAGCAAGGGACCATGGGTATATCTCAGACAGAGTGGACTGACCAGGATGCAGCTGCACAGGGCATAGGGCACTGGCAGGGGCATGGTAGTGCCCGGCCACCACCTACACAGACAGGGTGACCTCTGTATGTGCTGCTGGGGGATCACTCTCATCCTGACTGTGCAGTGACGGCAGCATGGCTAGGCACCCCCATAGTGCTATATTGTGATTCTCCCATGTGATATGTATGGGTGTCCTGTGGGGGCCTCTTCATGGACTTATCTGTCTGTGTGTGCTGCCACCCCAGTTGTGGGTGCATGCATGTCCATCAGCACCAGCCAGTAGACTGTTCACAGCTGATATGTGTTGTGATGGAGTGCCTTGCAGGGTGCAGTGGCTGATGGCTTGCTGCAGGTGAATAGCAGATAGTGGTGGGGGGCATCTTTGAATATCCAGGCCTAATGTTTGTCTGATATTATGTTATGGCGCTGTGTGTGTGGAGCTGCTTGGACTGCCTGTGGGGTGTCTGTTTCCTAGCAGGACTGGGGTTGATGGTCCACTCTACTGCCATTGGGGTGGGGATCTGTTGAGGGGAAGCCCAGTTTTATCCACCTGGGGGTCCCCACTAACTGAGCCAGACAGAGATCTCCAAGGTGTTTATGCAGCACCTACCTATTCCACAAGCTATTGCTGCTTTGGAGCTCTGACATAGCCACATTCAGCCATGCCTAGTGTTGTGGACCTGGTCCTGGGCACAACTTCTCACACTCAGGGTGAGCACAGTAACCGCACAATGTGATGGTGTTTAGCTACTCTTTGCCGTTTGTCCACCCACTCAGGACACCCTACCAGGTCGAGGTGCCATGTGGGTGCACACGGACACTTCCCCCTACAAGGCCGGGGAGCTTTAGGGGTGCATTTCCCATCCTGTGTTCAATCGTGGACAGCTGATTTGCATGTGCAGTGCATCATGGGTACGGGTGGTTCACAACAGCAGACAGTCAGTGAGGTGACGAACAGGCTATCTGCAGCCAGCCAGGGGCTGCTTACAGCTATAGAGCTGTAGCCCAATGGTTACGTCACTGCCTGTGCAGCCAGATGTCATGGGTTCAAACCCACAGTGGGGTTATGTGATAGGGGGTGTCCACAGATTTATTTTAATTTACTGTACATATGTTGCTGCCAGCAATACCACCCTCAGCGTACTGTACCCATAAGGTGCCTCTGAGGGTGCTTTATGGGGCGCCCTATAGGGCACGTTATGGTTGCCAGCCATATAGGATGCACTATACATTATCCTGTGTCGCAACATACATGCTGCCCTATAGGGGACATTCTAGGGTGCCTTGGCGGACGGTGCACTGTAACATGTGCCTTATGGGCCGCCTTATATTAATATGCTGTGAGAGTGCGTTTGCTAGTAGTTATCACAAAATAAAATTAGAAAGCCTCCTACAGCACTCCACAACATATAACATACTGCCTCAGCTAGCCTTTTTCACTGGGCATTGTGAGGGATCAAACCCCTGGTCCCTGCACCATTGGCTTAACCATTGTGCTGTGGCTGTGTTCCTTTGCTTTGGCATCAGCGCGCCGCCATATGCCCATCAGCGCGCCACCTCCTGCTGCCCACAATTAGTGCGCCGCCTTGTGCCGCCCAAAATGAACAGTGCGCCGCCTTGTGCCGCCCAAAAAGAACAGTGCGCCGCCTTGTGCCGCCAAGATAGTACAGTGCGCCACCTTATGCCGTACAAAACGAACAGTGTGCTGCCTTATGTCGTCGAAAAGTACTTTGCCTCCTGAACCACTTTTACACATTCAAGGTGTTGCCTCAGCTGGCCTTTTTGTTGCACACAATGGGGGATTAAACCAGTGGCCCCTGCACCATTGGTTAGTGTGTTCACCATTGTCCTACCGCTCTGTTCTGATATGTGCTCAGCAGCGCCCCACTTAGCCTTCCCACGCGCTAATGTGGGCCCCGCAAATTAGCGCGACGCGCACACTTACGGTAGGGTTTTTTTCTTCTTTCTGCCTGAACCGCCCACTCCTTATATGGCACACGCACACTACCGCGGCCCCGCATGTTAGGAATGTTTAGTAAACATGCCCCTTAGATTGTTAGTACTCCAGGGATAAGACAATACTTACTATACCTGAACATAACTTGCCCTGAACTTCTGAGAAAGACATAGGGGTATGTTTACTAAACTCCGTTGCTGTGCGGGTCCCCGTTAGTGTGCGTGTGCCATATAAGGAGTGGGCGGTTCAGGCAGAAAAAAGAAAAATACCCGACCGTACGTGTGTGCGTCGCGCTAATGTGCGGGGCCCACATTAGCGCGTGGGAAGGCTAAGTGGGGCGATGCTGCATAACCAAACGACCAAGCCGTAGTACAACAGTGAAGACACTGACCTATGGTGCAGGGGCCATGGGTTCAAACCCCCATTGCGCTCAACAAAAAAGACCAGCTGAGGCATCAACTTCTATGGGCAAAAGTGGTGTAGGAGGCATATTGAATATGGGCGGCAGAAGGCGGCGCACTCCTTTTTTATACAGCATGAGGCGGCGCACTGTTCATTGTGGGCGGCAGATGGCGGCGCGCTGTTAAGGTTGGGCGCAGAGGGCGGCGTGCTGATAAAATTGGGCAACAGAAGGCGGCGAGCCGGTGGGCAGAAGGCGGCGCGCTGATGTGTCAGGAGGCAGCCCATTAGTGGGGTGGGATAAGTGGCGCGCTGATGTGCAAATAATAAGAATGGAGCCATAGCACAATGGTGAAGACACTGAGCAATGGTGCAGGGACTAGGGGTTCAATCCCTCACAATGGCCAGTGAAAAAGGCTAGCTGAGGCAGTATGTTATATGTTGTGGAGTGCTGTAGGAGGCTTTTTAATTTATTTTGTGATAACTACTAGCAAACGCACTCTCACAGCATATTAATATAAGGCGGCCCATAAAGCACATGTTACAGTGCACCGTCCGCCAAGGCACCCTAGAATGTCCCCTATAGGGCAGCATGTATGTTGCGACACAGGATAATGTATAGTGCACCCTATATGGCTGGCAACCGTAACATGCCCTATAGGGCGCCCCATAAAGCACCCTCAGAGGCACCTTATGGGTACAGTACGCTGAGGGTGTCATTGCTGGTAGCAACATATGTACAGTAAATTAAAATAACTCTTTGGACACCCCTATCACAGAACCCTACTGTGGGTTTGAACCCATGACATCTGGCTGCACAGTCAGTGACGTAACCATTGGGCTATAGCTCTATAGCTGTAAGTAGCCTCTGGCTGGCTGCAGATAGCCTGTACGTCACATCACTGACAGTCTGCTGTTGTGAACCAGCCGTACCCATGATGCACTGCACATGCAAATCAGCTGTCCACGATTGAACACAGGATGGAAAATGCACCCCTAAAGCTCCCCGGCCTGGTAGGGGGAAGTGTCCATGTGCACCCACACAGCACCTCGGCCTGGTTGGGTGTCCTGAGTGGGTGGACAAACGGCAAAGAGTAGCTAAACACCATCACATTGTGCGGTTACTGTGCTCACCCTGAGTGTGAATGTGAGATGTTGCGCCCAGGACCAGGTCCACAACACCAGCCATGGCTGAATGCAGCCATGTCAGAGCTCCAAAGCAGCAATAACCTGTGGAATAGGTAGGTGCTGCATAAACATTTTGGAGATCTCTGTCTGGCTTTCACCCCCCCCCCCCCCATGGACCCCCAGGTGGATAAAACAGGGTTTCCTCTCAACAGATCCCCACCACACCCTCCCCTGCACTGATGGCAGCACAGTGGACCATCAACCCCAGTCCTGCTAGGGAACAGACACCCTACAGCGCAGTCCACGCAGCTCCACACACATCCATAACACAATATCAGACAGACATTAGGCCTGGATATTCACAGATACACCCCACCCCTATCTGATATTCACCTGCAGCAAGCCATCAGCCACTGCACTGCACTCCATCACAACACGGCACTCCATCACAACACATACCAGCTGTGAACAATCTGCTGGCTGGTCCTGATGGACATGCATGCACTCACAACTGGGGTGGCAGCACACACAGGCATATAAGTCCATGAAGAGGCGCCCACAGGACACCCATACATATCACATGGGAGAATCACAATATAGCACGATGGGGGTGCCTAGCCATGCTGCCGTCACTGCACACTCAAGGTGAGAGTGATCTCCCAGCAGCAAATACAGAGGTCACCCTGTCTGTGTAGGTGCTGGCCGGGCACTACCATGCCCCTGCCAGTGCCCTATTCCCTGTGCAGCTGCATCCTGCTCAGTCCACTCTGTCTGAGATATACCCATGGTCCCTTGCTACTCATTATGTACATTGGCAGGCCAATACTGGCAACAGTGTTGGCAGTGTGGGCTGTGGAAGGGGCTTGCAGCCAACACCCACTGTATAGACAGACACACAAGTCCACACCTATGCCATCATGGTGCTACTATTGAGGAGGTAATTAGCCTTGCCCACCAAACCGGTGCTGGGCACGGCAAGGCATGGATATGCTACGCAGTACTGCTGGGGGTCACTCCCCAGGGTGGTAAACACCGTCAGAGGCAAGGGCTGGAGCACGCACCGCAAACACCGAACAGATTGTTCGGATGGGGTCAACTAGCAGTATGTGCGTAACGTATGGATATCTATCTGCCAGTACTCCTAGCAAGCGTCTCAGAGCTGTGTACCGTATACCTCAGGTGTAGGGTGACATTGCTAAGGTATGCAGGTGCTAGTATTGGGAGATGCACGCAGGGTCTAATGTTCTGCCTCTTCAGGAGACATTGGCCAATGGGGCCTGTGGGTGTGTGTGTGGGTGTGTCTGGCCCTGTTGGCTGCTGCTTTACGGCAGAGATTCCCAACTCCAGTCCAGGTTTCCATCACACTGTTCGGGTTTTCCTGCTGTTCCTCATGAATATGCATGAGCTACATCTACATGCCATGGGGGTGGTGCATAGATATACAGCACAGGCATTTGTATGAGTGGCAGCATGGAACCTGACTGGTGTGTGGCCCACCAGGACTGCATTTGGGAGATTCTGCTCTAGGTACTGCCCCTGTACATGGTGTCTGTGCTCAGTGGGGTAAAAGATAGACGTAGTACCATTGCATATGTCCTCACCATGAAAGGTTTGTCCTTACTATCACTGTGTAGTTGTGGGAAAAATATGTGGGCAGGATTGGTGGTAGCCCCAGCTGGGCTTTGAACCTGTGACCTTCTGTTCTTGCATGCACTGTCTGTGTGCACTGCACCACCATGTAGCCACAGATTGGCTGGATTCCCTGGAATGTCCATGCCTGTGGATCCGGCAGGGCCTGTCTGTTGCAGTGGACTGTGCCAGCCTGCACATGGCTAGGCCTCTGTCTTCTGTGGCTAGCAGCCACTGCCCCCTGCACCACATGTACTGGTCTGCCAACATGCTGGCATGAGCTTCTCTCAGAAAAAGCAGATGACCTGATTGCAATGTGGCAGTACGGGACTGCATTTGGGGGACTTGGCTGTAGGTAATGCCCATTGTTGTGGTGTGTGTGCGGTGTTGGGTAAAATATGGGTGTTTCACCCATGCTTATGTTCCCTGCAATACAGGGGTGTCTGTGCTATCTTTGTTTAGTGGTGGGTAAAGTATAGGGACTGGGCTGGCAAGTGCCCCAGCTGGTATTTGAACCTCTGGCCCTCTAGTTCTAGAGGTAATGGCTCTGTCCGCTGCACCACACTATGGCCACAGAGACAGTGCAGCCCCTGGAGGTAGTAAACCTGGCAGGATGGAGTCACAAACCCTGCTCTACGCATTTTTACTGTGGGCACATGCACCCTGTCTGGTGACAAACGTGCACATAAACCCCAGAAATGACCACGGAAAATGGGGGACACAATATCACCATGCTGGGCAACAGTGATATTAATGGGCAGCCATAGAAGACACTCCCAGGAAAGCTCCAACAAAAAGGAAATGTTTTTGGAAGAGTCTCCGCTCCGTACACCTTTCCAAAAAACATTTCTTTTTGCTGGAGCTTTCCTGGGTGTGTTTGTTGGTTTTGCCCATTACTATAACTGTTCCCCAGCTGAATTACTATTTTTACAAGTTTTGTTGTGGCCCTTTTCTATTTTTATTTCCACTTTTGGGCTGTGCACATGTATCACACTGCTCACGTTTTTCAGGTTTCCCCGGTTTTGCTGTACATTGCTGACGGAAATGGTTTCTCTTCCCTTTAAATGCATTCTACCGCGAGTGATTCACTCGCGCTATTTTTTTTTGGAAATTCAGCACCGATAATGTGCGGAGCGCCTCTCCCCTCCCCTTCCCCGCCCATTAACCCCTTCTCTCCGCCCCTCCGGGGCCTTCCTCCGCCCTCCGTTAGCCTTTCCACGCCTCTATCGGACATTTGCGGGCCCGTACTTGTGCGGCACCCGTTACTGTGACGCGCAAGTGTGCGGGGCTTCATCGCACGTTTGCGGGGCGTTTAAGCGCTCTTAAGTACCGCTTTTAGTGCGCTATTTTGCGGTGCACAAATTAGTGGTTTTTAGTAAACATGCCCCATAATGTATCTGTTGTTTTAACTGTAAACCGCTCTGATTACAAGACATTGTGGTATAAAAAAACTCACAAATAAATAAGCTGATTCCAATTCATTTTTAATTTCTCCTTTATGTCTCTTTGAAAGTGCAGGTTATCATCCATCTTGCTGTGTGCCTTTTCAATCTCTCTCTCTATCCCATTTCTTTCTCTTTCAGTGGGCAGAGACCCACCAGCATATCCGCTGTTCCCTTTGTCTGATTGGTTCTTCTCACAATTCACCTCCCTTTCACTTAACCTGCACTTGTGCTGACAGGTCATGCAATGGTTGCATGTCAAAGGTGCAGGCCCAGGCTCCTTGGGCAATTCTGGCGGAGCCTTTTGAGTCTATGACTGTTTTCAGTTTTGTTTTTGATCATTCATAGTTTTGTTTATCATTCATCTTATTATTTTCTTAGTTCTTTATTTTATTTTGGTATCATTCACTGGCTGACCTTTGCAATGCTTCTTTAGAGTCGGAAGTGATGCTGGAAGACTGGAGATGAGCAAATGTGGTTCCTGTCCACAGAGGTGGAAGTAAGGAAGAGGTCCGTAACTATAAAGCAGCTAGTCTGACCTCTGTGATAAATAAATTAATGGCAGCACTATGAAAGCAGATAGTGGTTCACTTTCTAGAATTCAAGAGATTACAGGATCCGAGACAGCATGGCTTCACTAGAGGTAGGTCTTGTCAAATATATCTGATTGTTATCTTTACCTGGTGACCAGAGAATTGGATTGTGAGAGAGCGCTAGAAGTGGTATACTTAGATTTCAGCAAGTCCTTTGACATTGTTCTTCACTGATGACTTTTAAATAAATAGAGATTACCCTTGGGATGGACCCTAAAATGCCTGACTGGATAAGAAACTGGTTAATAGGAGACAACAGACAGTAGTAGTAAATGGAGTTCACTCTGAAGATAGAGGCATTACCAGTGGTGTGCTCCACAAATCAGTCCTCTTCTTTTTAAACAGTTTTGTAAGCAATAATGTGGACATCTGTTGAGAAAGGCATGCCTCTTTGCAGATGACACAAAAATATGCAACAGGATAGATGACCTGGAAGGTGTGGATAACACGAGGAGAGATCTAGAAAAGCTTGAAGAATAGCTGTGAATTTGGCAGCTGAGACTCAATGCTAAAAAATGCAAGGTCATGCATTTGGGCTGCAAAAACCCAAGGGAGCAGTACAGTATAGGGAGCGAATACGTAAATGCACAAAAGAAGAGCGGGACATGGGTGTGATCTTAAAGTGACCAAGCAGGTAGAAAAGATGACAGCAAAATCTGGAAGAATACTTAGGTGTATAGGAAAAGGAATTGCCAATTGAAAAAAAGAGGTGAAAGTGCCTTTGTATAAGTCTATAGTGTAATATCATTTGCAGTACTCTACCATTCTGGAGACCGCACCTTCAATATGATATAAATAGGATAGAGTCAATCTAGAAGGTGACTACTAAAATGCTCATTAGTCTTTCTCATAAGGCATATAGGGATAGACTTAAAGATCTCAATATGTATATTTTGGTGGAAAAGCAGAAGATGGGTGATATGAACAGACATTTAAATACCTCCGTGGTATAGATGTATAGGAAGGTGGTCCTCTTCCAGTTGAGGGGTCAGGTGAAACAGGATAGACCCAGGAGTAATCTAAAGGAATATTTCTTTATGGTAAGGGTGGTAGATATGTGGAACAGCCTCCAACTGGAAGTGGTGGAGATGAGAACGGTATCTCAATTCAAGAAAGCATGGGGCAAATACACAAAATCTCCAAGGGAGAAGAAGGAATTATAGAACTTAATAATTCTTATGGATGGGCAGACTGGATAGACGGCATTGTCTTGATCTGTTGTCATGTTCTATGTCTGTTTAGCTCATGCCTTTCTATTAGTAATTTAAGACAAATTACAGTATATTCAGGTACAATAAGTACATTTCCTTGTCCCCACACAGCTTACATTCTAAGTGCCCAATTTTCGAAGGCAGTTGCATGGGTAACAGCCCATGTTACCTGTGTAAATTCCTTAACCGGGATTTTCCAAAGACACCTACATGGGTAGTGCCTTTGGAAAATCTCGGTTAAGTCCCTAATGCACCAAGATGCTATCCACTTAGCATCGGGGCGTATTTGGGGCTTTCCAGGGCAGGGAATGGCACTGAGCAGGTAGCAGTGATTTTTGATGATGCCCGCTTTAAGGCGCTGGGGCTAAACGGGCAGCATCAAAAATTACTGCTACCCATTTAATATCTGCGGCTGCTGGCCTGTGTGGCATGACCCGGATTTTCATTTCCATCACTGCAGAAATGAAAATCTGGGTTAAGGGGGTCAGCGGGCAGGCTATGCGCCGATGTGGCCCATAGCCTGCCTAAATGAAAATTGGACCCTAAGTTTGTACCTGAAGCAATAGAGTGTTAAGTAACTTACCGAAGCCCACAAGGAGCATGAGTGGTATGTGAACCCTGGTTTCCATCCTTCTGTGCTTACTACTAGGCTACGTCCCTATCTTTAGGCTGTTAGGTTTTTGTGGTTATAGGCCGCCACAGAAATCACCTCCTTTAGTTTTCCCTTATGGTAGTGACCTTCCACCTCAAACCCATTGTATACTCTTGATTCCTTTACTCTATTCCTCCACTTCTGTTGTCTTGCATTCTTCTGCTCTATCACAGGAAAGTTTCTTTAATGTTCATTCTGTGCAATCCAAGGCCCTTTAACTTTCAGCTTTAATTTCTTTTCATCTTTATCTTTACCTTTATTTCTTCACTTTATATGCCACTCTCATCGAGACATTAGAGCAGTTTACAATAAATATGTCTACGCTACAGAAAAAAGGAAAAGGAACGCCATAGTAATATAGGAAAGGAGTAGAAGCAGTAGTAAAATCAACATAATAGACAAACAGAAAACAAAAATACTTAGGTGGGGGGAAATCACAAGGGAGGTCAAAAGCCTGTTGAAACAGGTGGGTTTTTAACAATTATTTAAACTTTGGGTTTGAGGGTTCCAGGTTGAAGGAAGGTGGTAGAGTGTTCCAGAGTGAAGGGCCGAAAAAAAAGAAGGCAGAGTGGCGAGTCTGTTCCAAGTGAGCCTGAGAAGGGGAGGGTAAGGACAGACGATTAGCATGTAGGGAATGAAGCTCACGATATGGGGTATGAAGAGAAATAAGATTTGCTAAGTAGAGAGGGTTTGATGTGTAAATGGCCCTGTTTGTCAATATTAGAAATTTTTATTGAAATCTGTAACGAAGTGGCAACCAATGAAGGCGGAGGAGAAGGGGGGTGATATGGTCAAATCGCCGAGGATAAGTGATAAGATGGGCTACAGTATTTTGTAATAGCTGTAAGCGTTGGAGTTTATAGGATGGTAGGTTAGCTAGAACCACATTAGAACATAAGATATGCCATACTGGGTCAGACCAAGGTCCATCAAGCACAGTATCCTGTTTCCAACAGTGGCCAATCTAGGTCATACATACCTAGCAGTTTCCCCAAAAGACACAGGTTCCGTAATGCTTGTACTGGGTCAAGCATTGATATCCTGGGTCCCTTCTTAATAATGGTTTATGGACCTTTCCTCCAGGAACTTGTCCAAACCTTTTTTAAACCCAGCTACACTAACAGCCTTTACTACATCCTCCGGTAACAAATTCCAGAGTTTGATTACACATTGAGTGAAAAAATATTTTCTTTTATTAGTCTTAAATAGTTTACCCTGTAGCTTCATTGCATGTCCCCTAGTCTTTCTATATTCTAATAATGTAAACAATCGATCTACGTTTACCCGTTCCACTCCGTTCATTAATTTATAGACTTCTATCATATCTCCCCTCAGCCGTCTCTTTTCCAGGTTAAAGAGCCCTAACCTTTTTAGCCTTTCTTCATAGGAGTATCCTTCCATCCCCTTTACCATTTTGGTGGTCTTCTCTGAAACTTTTCTAATAACGCTATATCCTTTTTAAGATACGGCGACCAGAATTGCACACAATATTCAAGGTACGGTCTCACCATGGAACGATATAGAGGCATTATAATATGATACCTAGCATTCTTTAAAACCCTAGTACTATCATTCAAGGCAATCAAGGGTATCTCATCCTCCTCACTCACAGATCTGATTCACACTGTACCCCCCAACAGATCCAGAAGAACAACAGCCGTAAACCTACTGACAACCTCGAAGGCGTTGACAAAGTGCAACATGACAACCTCAAACAGAGCCTTCAGTTTCTATGTACCCAAATGCTGGAACGCTCTACCCTCTGACATAAGGGCCATTACTGACCTACTCCAGTTCAGGAAGGCACTCAAATACCACCTCTTCCTTCAATACTACCCTACCAGCAATTGAACCAGAGGAAGTGACCCACTCATGAACACACCATGCCGTTCTTGATATTATTAAGACTCTATTCTTTTCTATGTAATTATCTCATGTATTTAGTTTAACACTTTTCTCCAAGTTTGTACTCCTGTTCGATGTAAACCAAACAGCTTGTTGTTATGGTCTTTATGTTTTAATGTAAACCGCGCTGATGCCGAATAGTGCGGTATATAAGAACTTGTAATAAATAAATAATAAATAATAAATTCTATTTGCTCTCTTGGCTGCCGCTGCACACTGGGCCAAGGGTTTTAACATGGTATCCACAATGACGCCTAAATCTTTTTCCTGGGTGGTGGTTCCTAATGTGGAACCTTGCATCGTGTAACCATAGTTCGGGTTGTTCTTACCTAGGTGCATAACTTTGCACTTGTCCACATTAAATTTCATCTGCCATTTTGATTCCCAGTCTTCCAATTTATCAAGATCCTCTTGCAATTTTCCACAATCCTCTTGGGTTTTAACAACTTTAAATAGTTTTGTGTCATCTGCAAATTTGATAACCTCTCGTTATTCCACTTTCCAGGTCATTTATGAATATGTCAAAAAGCAGCGGACCCAGCACAGATCCCTGGGGTACACCACTATTCACCTTTCTCCATTGGGAAAATTGGCCATTTAGCCCAACCCTCTGCTTTCTATCTTTTAACCAGTTCCTGATCCACAGTAGTACACTGCCTCCTATCCCATGACTCTTTAGTTTTGCCAAAGGTCTCTGATGAGGGACCTTGTCAAAGGCTTTCTGAAAGTCCAGATCCACTATATCAACCGACTCACCTTTGTCCACATGTTTATTCACACCTTCAAAAAAACATAACAGATTAGTAAGACAAGATCTTCCTTGTCTAAAGCCATGTTGGCTGTCTCCCATTAGGCCATGACTATCTACATGCTGAGTAATTTTCTTCTTTATGATGGTTTCTACCATTTTTCCCTGTACTGATGTGAGGCTCACCGGTCTGTAATTTCCCGGATCATCCCTGGAACCCTTTTTAAAAATTGGTGTTACATTGGCGATCCTCTACTAGTGACCAAAGCCAGTACTAATCAGTGAACTGGGGGGAGAAGGGAACAAACTGCCGTGATTTGCCACAGGGCAGAGAAAGAGTGACAAGTAAGAGTGGATAAATGAGTGTGGAAAGAGAGAGAGGAATCCAAAGTTACCCCTAAGTATTGGAAGAAAGGAGTGAGAGGGATCAGAATGAGGTCAATTTGAGTTGTGATTATTGGACAAGGAGTACTCAAAGAGACCCACATTGCTGTAGATTTAGAGAGATTCATATGAAGATAGAGGAGAGCCAGGAAGCAATGTGAGAGAGACAATTATTAAGCTGTGAGATATCTATGTTTACTGGCGAAGTGTGGAAGAGGAGAACAATGTCATCGGTGTAAATGTAAGAAGAAACTGGATATTGTTGAATCAGAAGTGGTAGAGGAGAGAAGAAGATGCTAAATAGCAGAGGGGAAAGAATGGAGCCCTGGGGCACTCCGCATGCTAGAGGGAGAGGAGAGGAGAGGAGGACTGATTGTTAGAATGGACAGTAAAAGTACAAGCTGTGAGGAACGAACGGAATCATTGCCATACTGTACCCCATAACCCAACATCGTAAAGGTGAGAGAGAAGAGTCTGATGATCAATTAAGTTGAATGCTGAGGATAGGTCCAGGGACACTATGAGAGTGATATCTCCATGGTCATGGGCGACATAAATCTCATTTAATAGGGCCAAAAGAACAGTTTCCGTACTATGCCCTGACCGGAATCCTGCTTGGATTGGGTGAAGGGCATTGGTGGCTTCTACATTTTATGCCTGCCCCTTTGGCTAGGTGAATCGGCAGAGAGACTTTGCTTTATGCATTTTCTATTCCTGTAGCATCCCTACCAAGTCACGCCTTACAATTTACTGAAACTTTTGGTGCATGTGCATTCTGTTCCTTCACTCTTTTGATTCTTTATTACCACTGCCCCCTCCTCCACCTCATATGCATCTTTATGCAAGCTTTTTCTTTTAATCACCGATTTGCCATTGGCTTACACTTTTCTGATTATCACAGGGGATTTCAACATATCCTTGGATTTGTCTTCAGTTTACTCAACTGAAGACTTTGCTAGTTTAGAAATTTCCCACTTGATTGATTTTCCTAACCACCAAGTTAGCCACCTTCTTGATTTGATGTTTTCTTGTCATCTTTTGGCTCCCTGTGTCCCTGAAACCTCTCTTCATTTTCTTGCTTATGGACTGACCGTTGCTTATCATTCCCTTTCTAGATTCACATTCTTCTTCAATTCCTAAACTTGATCCCATATTTAACTCTTTCAGGGGGCTTGCTTCCTTGAATCTTGGTGCTTTGCTTTTGAGGATCCCTGAATTGCCTGCTGACTTCTCACATCTTTCCCTTACTGCTCTAATTACATCTGAGAACTCCAGCCTATCATCGGCACACAACTTGGCTGCCCTACTTGTGAAGTCCATGTGCTTCTAGTTACCATAACCCATCATTCTATAATAGTATTTGGGTTCTGAAGTGCCAGGCTTGAAATGCCGAATGGCTTTAGCAAAAATTGGAATTTATTACTCTTGATAGCAGTAATGTGATTTATAAGAAAGAAGTTCATTTGTCCAAAATAACATATGTCACACATCTTATGGACACTGCCTACAACAGGCAGAGGACTTTGCAAATTTCCTAAGCATCAGGAGCCCAATATTTGAAAGGTATTTACATGGTTTACAGCCAAGTAAACCATGTAAATGCCTTAAATGGGGATATTCAGTGGCACCTACATGGTTAGTGCTGTTGAATATGCTCTACTAAGTCCCTTAAATGCCTGTAGATGCTATCTGGTTAGCATTGGGGCGTGTTGGGGCGTTCCGGGGGGGGGGGGGAGCAGAAGCAGTGTCTGCTGCTAACCGTGTAGTGGTGATTTTGAACCTCTACACAGCGATCCACAGCTAAAACTAGGCCAGCTTTTGGCTCACCTACAGTAGTTCTGGCCGCAGATCGCTAAAAGTGTAGTGGTCCAATATCACCGCTACATGGTTAGGCTCTGCAGGGGATTCCACTTGATGCCGAACCCAGATATTTAATGCTGTCACCGCAGCATTGAATATCTGGAGTTAGGGGTGAGCAGGTAAGGCTATGAGCCATAGCGGTGCATAGCCTGCCTACTTCAGTTTCGGGCCCCAGATGTCCTACTTTAAGAGAGGGCATTGACACCTCAGTTTCTTGCTCACCTATACTATTCTCACAGTCTTTTCTCCTCTTTGGGTTCTTTTATTTCAGATCCCCTGAATTCTGTTCTAGATGACCAGGCTCTCCCCTGTTCTTTAATGTTGGATCTATAAGCCAGTTTTTAATGTTTTTAAATATAAATCCATATAGTTTTCACATCATCAGTACTCACTCTTGTTCCATCTATTTTTGAAGGAGAAAGGGTGGGTTAGGTGGAAATTAAGGGTCAGGGCTATAAGAGGAAAGAAGAGGGATAAAGCAGAAGGTAAAAGGCAGGGTTAGAAGAAAAAGGAAAAGGGTGCTTTAAGAGAGATTGGAAGTCACTGTATAAGCACCATCCAGTATCCCTACTAATCCCTATATCCTCCAATAGGTCCAGAAGATCGGTAGCAGTCAATACGCTGATAGTACTGAAATCAATAACCCAATGCACCCAGTCAACAGCTAGCAAGGCCTTCAAATTTTGTGCACCTATATGCTGGAACACCCTACCACTCTGCATCCGAGCAATCCCAGACCTAGCCCAGTTTAGGAAGGCCTTGAAGCATCGTCTCTTCCTCCTGTACTATCCGGTAGACAGTGCAATAACAGCCCATCCAATATCTAGTTAGGGAAGTTTTAAGTAAACTGTACCTTGCAAAACACCCATGATTAAGACTAAGGATGTAAAACCTACCATGTTGCATATATGTAAATGGTTACCCCAAGTTATCCAAGTTTTAATACCTGTTTATTGTAAACACAGATCACCCAATGAAATGTGTAAGCTTCTATGTTCAATGTAAATCGCACTGATACAGAATAGCACGGTATATAAGAGACTGTAAATAAATAAATAAATATTACCAGGAAGGACAGAGAAAAGCCTAATATTTTCCAGAACAGGGGAGGTTCTTGCTGCTAATGATTTTTTACTAGGAGGAGACTCCTCTGCTATACCTTTTATATAAACTACACCCGGCCACTTTACCAGGAGGAGGCCAAAGTGTCTGCCATTTGGGATGGTGTCTTTTGTACCTAGTTACTCATACTCGAGTGAACAACAGGCCTAGAGAAGAAGTCTAGGCGGAAAGAGTAGAAGGTTGATGTTTATACAAACCCTGCCAGCAGCCCTCAGGGGAGTAGCTGAGCCAATGATAGAGGTTCCAAGAACTGTACAAACAAGTCTTCACGTTCATCAGAGCCAGGAGCCCTGCAGGGCAGTTCCAGGGACTTGCATCAAGAGAAGCCACCGGGCTCTCAGGAAGTGAAGAAACCCAAGCACTCATCATACACCATGTGTGACATCTAGCTTTGGGGACCTGTGTCTGCCACACATACAGCTTCAGGTCCACTGGTTAAAGTACGAAAGAGAAGAAAAAGGGATTTCCACTCAGGGAAACCAGACTAAATAATATGCAGCATAAGTGGTGAAGAAACTAGATTAAATAGCAAGGGTGCAAGAGTGATGAGGAAAGGAGCAACTGTTCAGATTAAGATAAAGAAATAATTGAGGGGAATGTGTTAACATACCTAAATTGAAAGGAGAAGGAGTAATCTACATGTAACCATATTTGACTAAGAAAGAAGGAGTTAAGTGCTTGTAACATAGCTCTTATTTGTTGTTTCTGCCAATTGTTATTGCTATTTTTCTCAGTGGCCCTAAAGTTTAAGCAAACCCTTGGTTCAGAAAACAATATCTGGTCTGTACTCATTTATTTGAGAAGGGAGAGGTAGAGAGTGACAAGTGTCTAGTCCCAAGAGCTTCCTGGTGTATGCCAGTCCCTTAAATAAAAAAATAATAAAAAAACCCTGATAATTGAACCCCAAGAGTAAAGTCTGAAGATGTTAAAAACTCTTGGTTTCGTATTTTACAAACAACTTGTGAGGTGGCTGTTAGAACCACACAGAAAAGGGGTTACCAAAGAAAGGGAGGGAGTGAAAGGCCTGAGAGAGTGCAAGTTTGGGTAGCAGGGGAAGGTGTACAGGTGGGCAAAGGGGAAAGAAGCAGTATGCAAGTGAAAGAGCCACGAAGCATAGGAGGGGACTAGTGCAAGAGGGTGGGAGGGACAAGGAGTGGGTACAGGAGGATAGGAGAAGTGCACACACGCACACACACCCTAACACACACATTTACACACAGCCCCTTACACAAGTAAACACAGACCACAGATAGCCCTGACACACATAGAGCTGCCAACACACACAGCACTCTGATCCATGCACAAACACGCACACACATAGTCCAACACATGGGTACACACACACACACACAGACCTGACACATGCATGCACACACACATACTGTCCCCAACATATGCATGCGTATGCACACATACCAAAAGATGCTGACATGCACATATGCGCGCGCGCGCACACACACACACGGGCATACACTCACACTCACACTCACATACATATACAGCTCCTAACGCACACTGATAATACTCATATCCCCCAAAAGACATACTCATGACACACAAAGTGCCAACACTCATTACTCCTGCCCCATACACACAAACTGCCAACACTCATACCCCCTGCACATACAATCATGATACACACACTCACATATGCACAGTCTGCCCACCCACCCACTCGCACATCCTCTGTTACCCTACAGAGATGCGCTTTATCATGGCCGTTTCAGCAAAGGCCCCCACTGAGAAATACCTGAGTGTGTGAATGAAGGAAAGGGGAAATGTGCCATTTCGGTATCTTGCACCTTTGTGCACGTTGCAGCTTCTTTAAAGTTGGACTGCACGTTTCTATGATGGACTCGTCAAAATGGCAGTCAAAAAATTATTAAGTATTACTGCTACTACTACTAATTTACATAAGAACATAAGATATGTCATACTGGGTCAGACCAAGGGTCCAGTATCCTGTTTCCAACAGTGGCCAGTCCAGGTCACAAATATCTGTCAGGTTCCCAAAAGGTACAGAGGTTCCAAACGGAGAGTTAAGGGATTTCAGCAAGGTTACAAGGAAGAGCAGTGGGATTTGGACCCTACTTTCCCCGTGGGTTAGCTTGCTTTTCTAATCACTAAGCTATTCCTCCACTGTGCTAGGCTTTTTCTTCCTAATCTCCATAATACCATTAAACTAATTCCCTTAAAGTTTTTTTCTGATTTCCACTTTTTCCCATTTCTCTTCAGTCAGTCATGGCTCAGGATTTCACTCTTTAGCATTTATTAGCAATTACTTTGCAGGAACAGTCTCATGCCCACCTTTTCTTTCTCAGATCAATTCAGGAATTCTAGTGGGAGCATCTAGATAAAACAGTTTCAGAAGTTTGGCAGAGTTAAGCACAATCTTCATTATTTGACTATAAAGAGGGCAATTTATAAACATCCATGCAATGAATGAGTGTTGTCTTGTGTCTATTTGAGGCCTAATTGATAAAGTGAATTATATGCATACTTTATAAAATAGGGGCATAACAATGCACCTCAATCTAATCCTGGCAGTTACACCTGCTCTGGGGAAGGTATAAATGTCCACACCTAGACTGTTCAGAAATAAAATATTTTATAATTTACACCCTTCAATTTAGGTTCCGCCCAAACTCCACCCTGTGCACACCCAAAATGAAATTACATACGATAGGACTTATATGAGCATTTACAGAGTAGTGGTTACCTAAAGCATGCATGTAAGTGCCCATTCATGAGCGTAAGTCTTATAAAATAGTGAATTAAGCATGGAACTTTCTTCCCATCCAATATAAAATCAGCCCCAAACAGCATAGCTGAGAATTCATACCCCAATCCTGTGGATGGTTCACTATTGCCTCCCTTCTCAGTGCTTTATAAAGATCAAAATGACTAGATTCCTAACACAAAGCTCTTGTACATCAATGCTTGGGTCCCAGTTTTAAATATTATACATAAATAGATTCCATTACCATGCAAATCATTCACAAATGAAACACAGCCAAATCAGTTTCATTGACGTAAATGCACATAGGATTTCTGTAGGTCTCCTGGGCATGGAGTAGCACTGTCAGCTGCGTTGCCCTGCTCACTGATTAAAACTCACCGTATAATGGGAATCTCACTGATCCTCCCATAAAAGGGGGATAAACAGTGATATAAAGATGAATAAATATACAATCAAATGGCAGCTTCATGCTTTTTTAATAAAAGCCTTCAATAAATCAAACAAGGACTGAGCTGAGTGCATGTGAAATGATTTCCTTTCCTTTGCAATTTAGCTCCCTAAAAGCCAACTAGATGGAAGAAATGAGCACATAGGGGGATGTTTACTAAAGTGCAGTAAACGTGACTAAGGCGCGTTATACGACGTTAACGACCGTAAGTGCCGTATTACGCGCGTACCAACGCGCTAACGACCGTTAACGTAATACTACGCGCGTTAAGCATAGTTAACGATCGTAAACCTCCGCGGCGTGTTAAAACAGCGCAGAAGGTGGAGAGTGGGCAGAGAGAAGGGGTCAATGGGCGGAGAGTGGGCGGGGAGAGGCTCCCCTCATACTAACGCGCTGAATTTTCGAGCTCAATTCCAACGCGAATGAAAACCTGTCCTTAAAGGCATTTAAAGGGAAGAGAAACCATTTCCGTCGGCAATGTACAGAAAAACCGGGGAAACCCACAAAACGTGAGCAGTGTGATACATGTGCACAGAACAAACTTTCACATAAAACGTTAAAAATGACCACAAGAAACATTTTAAAAAGCATAACTCAGCTGGGCAACAGTGATAGCAATGGGCAACAAGGAACAAAACTCCCTGGAAAGCACCAAATAAAAAAGAAATGATGTGTGGAAGGGTCTACGCTCCGCAGACCCTTTCAAAGATCATTTCATTGTAATGGAGCTGTCCTGGGAGTGTTGTGTAATGTTGCCCAATGATATCATTGTTGCCAAGCTTGGTTATGGGTGTGTGCCCCTTTTCTGAGGTCTGTTCTGAGGTTTATGTGCACCTTTGTCTGCATACAAGGTAAATGAGGCCACAGTAAACCTGTTGCAGAGCAGGGTTTCTGACTCGTCAGGCCGGTTTAACTAACTCCAGGGACTGCACCATCTCTGTGGCCACAGTGTGGTGCAACAGACACAGCCAGTGCCTGTAAAAACCAGAGGGTCACAGGTTCAAATCCCAGCTGGGGCTCCTGCCAACCCAGTCCCCATAGTTTTACCCACCACTAAACAGTGATAGTAAAGACACTCCTTTATTGCAGATAACATACGTATGGCCTATATTTTACTACACCAGAAACAGGCACATTACCTAAAGCAGAGTCCCGCAAATGCAGTCCTGGAGGGCCCCACACCATTCCGGCTTCATGCTGCCTCTAATAAAGATGCCTGTGCTGCATAGCTATGCACCACCCCCATGGTATGCAGATGTAGCTCATACATATTTATGAGGGACAGCATGAAAACCCGAACAGTGTTTGGAAAACCAGGACTGGAGTCGGGAACTCTGCCGTAAAGCAGCAGCCAACAGGGCCGCACACTCACCCACAGGCCCCATTGGCCAATGCCTCCTGGAGAGGCAAGACATTAGGCCATGCCTGTATCTGCCAATACTAGCAGTTGCATACCTTAGCAATGCCACCCTACACCTGGGTATATGGTACAGAGCTATCAAACGTTCCCTATGATAACTGGCAGATATCAATTCCTACGTTAAGCACATTTTGCTCATTGAGCTCCACCATAACAATCATTCTGATGTCTGCGGTGTGCTGCAGGTCTGGTCTCTGACAGTGTTCACCACCCTGGGGAGTGACCCCCCAACAGTCTTGTGTACCATATCCATGCCTGTACTATGTCCATGACTGGTGTGGTGGGTATGGCTGCTGACCACCTCTATAGTAGCACAATGCTGGCATAGGTGTGGGGGTGGCTGTCTGTCTATCCAGTGTGTGGTGGCTGCAAACACCTTCCACAGTCCACACTGCCAGCAATGTTGCCAGTATTGGGCTGCCAATGTGCATAATGAGGAGCAAGGTACCATGGGTATAGGCCGGACAGGGTGGCCTGGCCAGGGTGCATCTGCACAGGGCATAGGGCAGTGACAGGCACATTGTAGTGCCCGGCCACCACCTATACAGACAGGGTGACCTCAGTATATCCTGCTGGGAGATCACTCTCACCCTGACTGTGCAGTGACCACAGCATGGCTAGGCACTCCCATGGTGCTATCTAGCATTTCTCTCATGTGATAAATATGGGTTTTCTTTTGGGGCCCAGTCACTGATGTATCTGCTTGCTGTGTATGCTAACATCCCAGTTCTGGGTGCAGGCATCTCCACTGGGCACTAGCAGACTGTTTGCAGCTGGTAGGTGTTGTGATGGAGTGGTTTGCAAGGTGCAGTGGTTGATGACTTGCACCAGGGGAATATCAGATAGTGGTGGGGTGCAACATACCATATCCAGGCCTAATGTCTATTTGCTATTGTGTTACGGCTGTGTACAGAGCTACATTGACTGCCCTCTGGGGTGTCTGTTCCTCAGCAGGACTAAGGTTAATGTTCCCCTCTACTGCCACCTTTGCAGGGAGGTAGACTGTGGATCTTTTGATGGGAGACCCTGTTTGCACCCTCGGCTCTGGAGGGAGGGGGCACGCGCAGCAGCAGCAGGTGGCTGCACCTGATTGAGACAGACAGAGATGTCCAAGGTGGTCCTGCAGGACCTACCTATCTCACACAGTAACACTGCTTTGGACCTGGTGCTGGGCGCCTCACTGCACCCTCAGGGTGAGCACAGTACCCGCACAATGTGACGGTGTGTAGCTACTCTGTGCCAGTACAACACACGGTCAGTACCCCCTACCAGGCCGAGGTGCTGTGGGGGTGCACATGGTCACTTCCACCTACCAGGCCGAGGTGCTGTGGGGGTGCATTCCCCATGGTGTGTATCTGTGGACAGCTGATTTGCATGTGCAGTGCATCATGGGTGTGACTGGCACAATCCAACCCTGTGAAACTACAGCACCTGCTCACAGGCTCTGATAAACCATAGGCCAGAGGTGTCCAAACCTGTCCTGGAGGGCCACAATCCTGCCAGGTTTTGGGATAGCCCTAATGAATATGCATGAGATATATATGCATTAGAGATAGCCTATTATTATTTCTAAATTTGCATATTGTTAACTGCTGGCTGTTTTATGGTTTTATAGTATAATTTTTTTAAACTTATGTTTTAATGATGTACATGGTTTTAAATTTATGTTTTATTTATTTTTACTCATCGTCTTTTGTATTGTCATGCTTTTCTTTCTTTCCTATCATTTTTGGCGTTCTTTTCCGTAGTTTTGCAGTGCTGCCTTTTTTATATTGTTTGTACACCGCTTAAATGTTTTTAACGCAAGCGGTCTATCAAGTACGAAATAAAGTTAAAAGTTAAAGTTAAGCCTGCCAACCTGATTGGTTTGTGGCCCTCCAGGACTGGATTTGGAGACCCCTGCCTTACACCTCTGTCATTTAAGATTGTGAGTGGGCAAGGTGCAGATGTCCAAGACATCAAAAAGGTTAGATAGAATTTGTCACATTCCTCCTCACTTCTCACCACCACCAAAATATTGTCCATTAGACATCTTTTTGGTGGTGGTGAGAATCGCGGATGAATGTGACACATTCTAGCTACCCTTTTGATGTCTAGTACATCTGTACCTTGCCCACTCACCATCTTAAATGACAGAGGTGTAAAGCAGGGGTCTCCAAATCCAGTCCTGGAGGGCCACAAACCAATCAGGTTGGCAGGCTATCTCTAATGCATATATATCTCATGCATATTCATTAGGGCTATCCCAAAACCTGGCAGGATTGTGGCCCTCCAGGACAGGTTTGGACACCTCTGCCATAGGCCATCACACGTACATCTGCTAGCATAATGCATAGGTGCAAGACACCCTACAGAGTCTGTAATATAAGATGCCCACACTGGTAAAAACACACATACCCACGCACGTAAAATCACACGTACCCACGCACGATTGTATGCGCGCAGCTACGCACGGGGCTACGCATGTACCAATGCACGCACCCTCGCACGTGGCTAGGCACACTCCGAGGGTGTTTTTCTGACACCAATACTCAGCGTAACAAAAAACATGCCTTCTCTTTCCCTCTGTAATGTACAGGGTGATGCCTGGGACAGCCTTCTGCGTTAGGCACACTGCGGACTCAAACCCATGCTGCCTGTAACAGCGGTCAGTACCGTAACCATTGTGCTACAGCTCTGTTTCAGTGCTTTGTGTCTGTACGTCTTCTTACGTTCAACGCGCAGTGACGCGCCACGGCACCCGGTAACGTTCGTTATTTTTTTTAACGCGCGTTAGTGGTGGCGATGTACCGCCCATGTCCTTATTTGGGGTTTCTGTTACTACCGCGGCTCCTAACGCAAATTGCACTAACGCAGTTTAGTTAACATACCCCTAAGAATACTATTCTGATTCCATTTTGGAAAAGTCCTGGGATAAGATTTGGCTGAAAATTTTCCGCTAACTTCCCACAATCCATAATTTACACTAAGGGGTATGTTTACTAAACCGCGCACACGTGCGCGGCGCACAGTAGCGTACGCTAATGATGCACTTAAGTGCTCTTAAGCACCCCGCACACATGCGTGTCACACTAACGGGCCCCCGCACACGTGCCCCTCACACTGACGGGCCCGCACACGTGTGCGGTGCGCTGATGTGCGATAGAGGCATGGAAAGGCATTTCGAGGGTGGAGGAAGGCTCCCGAGGGGCAGGGGGATGGGGTCAATGGGTGGAGAGTGGGAGGGGAGAGGCTCCACGCACAGGAGCGGGGCTGAATTTCGGCAAAAAAAATACCGCGAGTGAAGCCCTCGCGTTAGAGCCAATTTAAAGGGAAGAGAAACCATTTCCGTCAGCAATGTACAGCAAAACGGGGGAAACCTGCAGAACGTGAGCAGTGTGATACATGTGCACAGAACAAAATAGCAAATATAAATTGAAAATGACCACAACAAATTCCTAAAAAATTATAATCCAGCTGGGCAACAGTGATATTAATGGGCAAACATAAAAAACACTCCCAGGAAAGCTACAAAAAAAAGAAATGATTTTTGGAAGGGTCTACGCTCCGTAGACTCTTTCAAAAATCACTGCATTTTATTGGAGCTTTCCTGGGAGTGTTTTTATGGTTGCCCATTAATATCACTGTTGCCCAGCTTGGTTTTAGTTTTCTTCCCCTTTTTTGGAGGTCATGTTTGAGGTTTATTTGCACCTTTGTCCCCATACAAGGTAAACGAGCCCACAGTAAAATTGTGCAGAGCAGGGTGTCTGACTCGTGTGGCCAGGTGTCCTATCTCCAGAGACTGCCCCATCTCTGTGGCCACAGTGTGGTGCAGTGGACGCAGTCAATGTCTGTAGGACCAGAGGATCACAGGTTCAAATCCCAGCAGAGGCTCCTGTCAACCCAGTTTCCATAGTTTTACCCACCACTAAACAGTGATAGTAAAGACACTCCTTTATTGCTGAGAACATAAGCATGGTTCAAACACCCATATTTTACCCTACACCGCACACAAACCATAACAATGGGCATTACCTACAGCCGAGTCCCACAAATTCAGTCCTGGAGTGCCACAACTCAATCAGGTCATATGCTTTTTCCCAGATAAGGACATGTCTGCATGTTGGCGGAGGGTACAGGTGGTGGAGGGGGCAGTGGCTGCAAGCCACAGCAGACAATGGCCTAGGCGTGTGCAGGCTGGCACCGTCCACCGCAACAGACAGGCTCTGTTGGATGTTCAGTCATGGACTCCCCAGGGAAGGCAGCATATCTGTGGCAACACGGTGGTGCAGTGCACACAGACAGTGTGTGCAGGAACAGAAGGTCACAGGTTCAAAGGCCAGCTGGGGCTACCTCCAATCCTGTCCACATATTTTTCCCACAACTAAACCATGATAGTAAGGACAAACCTTTATTGCTGAGAACATACGCATGGTTAATATGCCTATATTTTACCACACCAAACACAGATACCATAAACAGCCGCATTACCTAGAGCAGAGTCTCCCAAATGCAGTCCTGGAGGGCCCCACACCATTCAGGTTCCATGCTGCCTCTAATAAAGATGCCTGTGCTGCATATCTATGCACCACCCCCATGGTATGCAGATGTAGCTCATGCATATTTATGAGGGACAGCATGAAAACCCGAACACTGTTTGGAACACCAGGACTGGAGTTGGGAAACTCTGCCGTAAAACAGCAGCCAACAGGGCCAGACACACCCACACCCACACACACACACACAGGCCCCATTGGCCAATGCCTCCTGGAGAGGCAGGACATTGGGCCCTGCCTGTATCTCCCAATACTAGCAGTTGCATACCTTAGCATTGCCACCCTACACCTGGGTATATGGTACACAGCTATCAAATGTTTCCCATGATAACTGGCAGATATCAATTCCTACGTTAAGCACATTTTGCTCCTTGGGTTCCACCATAACAATCATTCTGATGTCTGCAGTGTGTGCTGCAGGTCTGGTCTCTGACAGTGTTTACCGCCCTGGGGAGTGACCCCCAACAGTATTGCATACCATATCCATGCCTGTACTGTGCTCAGGACTGGTGTGGTGGGTATGGCTGCTGGACCCCTCTATAGTAGCACAATGCTGGCATAGGTGTGGGGGTGGCTGTCTGCCTAACCAGTGTGTGGTGGCTGCAAACACCTTCCACAGCCCACACTGCCAGCAATGTTGCCAGTATTGGGCTGCCAATGTGCATAATGAGGAGCAAGGTACCATGGGTATAGACCGGACAGGGTGGCCTGGCCAGGGTGCATCTGCACAGGGCATAGGGCACTGACTGGGACATTTTAGTGTCCGGCCACCACCTACACGGACAGGGTGACCTCAGTATGTCCTGCTGAGAGATCACTCTCGCCCTGACTGTGCAGTGACCACAGCATGGCTAGGCACCCCCATAGTGCCATATAGTATTTCTCTCATGTGATAGATATGGGTTTCCTTTTGGTGCCCAGTCACTGATTTATCTGCTTGCTGTGTATGCTGACATCACAGTTCTGGGTGCATGCATCTCCACTGGGAACATGCACTGTGGATTAACTAGCACACTGTTTGCAGCTGGTATGTGTTGTGATGGAGCAGCATGCATGGTGCAGTGGATGATGACTTGCTGCTGGAGAATATCAAATAGTGGTGGGGTGCAGCTCACCATATCCAGGCCTAATGTCTGTCTGCTATTGTGTTATGGATGTGTATAGAGCTGCATTGACTGCCCTGTGGGGTGTCTGTTTCTCAGCAGGACTGTGGTTGATGGACCCCTCTACTTCCCCCTTTGCAGGGAGGTAGAATGTGGATCTATTGATGGGGGGCCCTGTTTGCCACCCTTGGCCCTGGGGGAGGAGGGGGTGCATGGCCCAACCATGGGGGCTACACCTGACTGAGTCAGCACAGAGATATCCAGGAACGATCTATCTCACACATTAACACTGCTTTGGACCTCCAGCATGGCCTCTTTCAGCCATTGAAGGTGTTGTGGACCTGGTCCTGGGTACCTCATTGCACTCTCAGGGTGAGCACAGTACTCGCACAATGTGACGGTGTGTAGCTACTCTGTGCCAGTAAAACACATGGTCAGTACCCCCTACCAGGCCGAGGTGGTGTGTGGGTGCACATGGTCAGTTCCCTCTACCGGGCCGAGGTGCTGTGGGGGTGCATTGCCCATCTTGTGTTAATCTGTGGACAGCTGATTTGCATGTGCAGTGCATCATGGGTATGGGTGGACTAACCCTATCCTGGTGACCACAGCAGACTGTCTGTGTGGTGACATGCATGCTCTCTGCAGCCAGCCAGGGGCTTGCTAGCAGCTATAGAGCTGTAGCCCAGTGGTTAATTCACTGTCTCTGAAGCCGGAGGTCATCGGTTCAAACCCACAGTGGGGTTATTTGATTGGGTTGTCTGCTGCATTATATTTTTTTAATGTACATATTTTGATGCCAGCAAAAACACCTTCAGCGTACTGTACCCATGAGGTGCCTCTGAGGGTGCTTTATAGGGCGCCCTATTGGGCACCTTATGGTTCCCGTCCATATAAGGTGCACTATACATTATCCTGTGACGCAACTTATAGGGTGCCCTATAGGGTACATTTTAGGGTGCTGTGGCGGACAGTGCAATTTATAATGTGCCCTATGGTTTGCCTTATAGGGTGCCTTATACGGCACCTTCAATTACGGCACGTGAGGGCGTGTTTGCTGGCAGCAATTAATAAAATAAAAATAAAGTGCTGCAGGACAAAATATGTACAATGCAAAGCTGATGCCACAGCCAGCCTCACGTATTAGGCACACTGGGGAGCAAACTCATGACCCCTGTATCAGCAGTCAGTGCCTTAACCATTGTGCTCCACTGCTGCTCCTCCTTGCCTGTCAGCGCACCTACTTATGCCTTTCATTCCTTATACTGCACAGTGCTGCCATAATAAACAGTACACTGACCTTGCGGTACCTCATGCGGCATCCTCTAAAGCGCCCTATAAGCAACATTCTAGGGTGCCTTGGCTGACAGTGCACTTTAAAATGTGCCTTATGGGGCGCCTTATGTTAACACGCTTTGAGAGTACGTGTGCTAGTAGTGATAATTAAAATATGAATAAAATGCCTCCTAAAGCAATCTTCCCCATAATATGTTATGCCTCAGCCAGCCTTGCTCATTGGGCACTTTAACCCCTGATCCCTGCACCAGTGGTCATTGTCTTAACCATTGTGCTGTGGTTCTGTTCCTGTGATTGCACATCAGCGCGCTGCCTTATGCCGCCCAGTATTATAATGCCTCCATAAACATCAGCGCGCCGCCTTATGATGCCCAGTATTAATATGCCACCAAAAATATTAGCCCGCATCCTTATGTGCCTCATAAATTAATGCCTCAGCCAGTTGTCTTCATTGGGCACTGTGGGGGATTGAACTCCTGATCCTTGCACCATTTTTCAGTGTCTTAACCATTGTACTGTGGCTCTGCTCTTTTTCTTGTACTTCAGCGCGACACTTATGCCTCCTGCGCAGCTATCTGATGCGCTACTGTGCGGGGCGCCCAATGTCAATCACGGCTTTTCTTTTTCAGGACGGAACGCCCATTCCTTATATGGCATCTGCTCACTACCGCGGCCCGCACTTTACCAGGGTTTTAGTAAACATACCCCTAAGAAGTGCCTTTGCAGAGTGTGAGAGATATAAATCACAAAACCACACACCTGAAGGTGTTCCTGTTGAACTGAATGAAAATATTTTCTTCAGGTACGCCTGAGACAGTTTGGTAAAACAATACTGCTGTGCCATGTTGCTGACTGCATCTCCGAAGTTTGAGTGAGTACTTGGCACAACAGGCCCTGAGCCAGCATAAATGGAACATGTGGAGGTGAGTAATTGAGAGAGGGTTTTTTTTATCCTTTCAATCAGTTCCTTTGGAACAAAATCATGATATTATGAGGGGAAACAAAGAAATCATGACATTTTTGTAGGTCCCACTGATGATTAGAAGGAGTTATCGTAAAAGTAGATCTGCATGACTACTTCCCATACCGCGCCTAACTGGAATGAAAAAGTAATATGCAAGGCAACACTCCGTTTCTTAGTGATGTCTTCTTCTGCTTGACAAGTAAAGTCCAAATTCACTGTGATTTGCATGCTGTTCTATCGATTGGTTCATGGAATGGCAGCTGTTTGGAATTATGTGAGGCCTACCTTGTCTTCTATAGCTTTCCATTGGGGCCTGTTTGCTGAACTGCAGAATGATATTGCTGTTAATGAGTGCTAATGGCAAAATCAAAGACGTGTTAGAGGAAACACCACCATAGTGATGTTTAAGAGTAAAAGGGGATGTGGATGGCATGTGGAGAGAAGCAACCACGACTTTAATAAGAATCTAAGAACTTGTGAATTACTATACTGGTTCAGACTAAAGATCCATCAAGCCTAGTATCTTGTTTCCAAAGGTATCCTATCTGGGTCAAAAAGTACATGGCAGGATCCCAAGGATTAGTAATAGTTTATGGACTTTCCTACAGGAGCTTGTCAAGCTTTTTTAAAAGGAGCTAAGCTAATTGCTTTTACCTCATCCTCCTGCAATGAATTCTAGAGCTTTATTATGAGATGACAAAAAATATTTCCTTGTATTTGTGTTAAATGTACTGCTTAGGAACGTCATAGCATGTCCCCTAGTCTGTATTTTTTGAAAAAAGTAAACAATAAATCTGCACTTACCCCTTCCACTACCCTCATGATTTTATAGGGCTCGGTCATTTCTTCTCCATGCTGAAGAGCTCTAACTCTTCAGCCTTTCTTCACTGGGAATAGTTCCATCCCCTTTATCATTTTGTTCGCCCTTCTCTGTACCTTTCTAATTCCACTATGTCTTTTTTTGAGATGCGGTTACTAGAATTACACACAATACGCAAGGTGCAGTTGCACCATGGTGCAATACAGAAGCATTCTGATAGTCTTTGTTTTATTATTTTTTCCTTTCCTACTGATTCCTAAAATTGTTTGCTTTTTTGGTATCACGCACTAAAAATATTTTTTATTTATGCAATTATCAAATTATAGTTAAGCAGAAAATACTTATACAGAAATCAGCTTCAAATAAAGAAAATTAATACATATATTTTTTTTTTAGTGCTATCAAGTTAGTGTTGACTCATAGGGGCTTGTTTACAAAGCCGGGTAGCTGTTCCCGGTCGTTATCCAATAACGACCGTGAACCGCTACTGCAGCTTTGTAAACAAGCCCCATAGTGACCCAGCTACCTCTGGAAGTAGATTGCCAGCCTTTTCCTTTGAGGCAATGGAGGGTAAAGTGACTTGCCCAAAGTCACAAGAAGTGCCAGTGGGAATTGAACCCTTGATCTTCTGGGTACAAGGCAGTTGCTCTAACCACTAGGCTACTCCTCCACTCCAATATGCCAATATACAGAATACCAATATACAGAAGCAACTTAAATCATCAGAAGCTGTCCAAGTCCTCAATAATAGTGAATGAACAGAGGAAAAGAAACAAACCTTACAGGTCTTATCATAAGTTAAAAAAGACACACCATGCACGTACCAGTAATGTATAAATTTCTTGAGCGTTAGACCACCTTTTGAGGCACTGAGGCTGGCATCGAGCAAGGAAATTGTTTGGTTGCAAGAAAATCAGTTAGATGGCTAGGTTCATAAAAGATATATTTCAATGATTGATATTTAACAATACATTTATATGGGAATTGAGAAAAAACAAAGCACCTAGTTGTAGAAGCTCCAGACACAGGAGTATGTTTACTAAAGAGTGTTAAGGGCACACCAGTTAACAAACATTATCAACAGTGGTAAGGGTATTATCATGCATAAAGACCAGTGCAGGGAGTAGGCGTGCCACTGGTAAGAGCGCTTGGCTCCTCTTATCGGGACACTGGGTGGTAAGGTGCCAAGCGGGAACCTTAACGCCTGAAAATGGCAGTCACCTTATTGCAGGATAAGGGAGTCCTTGTGAAAGTCACATTTCAGGTGATGGATGGAAGGAAGCCTAAGAGCTGATGGACATATCATATCCATAGGTATCCTACATGTTATATAGTAAGCGGGATGATAATGTGGGAGGCATTTGCACTGTATCAGTGATGGGTACTCACCTAATCTGCTGTTTTGTCATTGTGTGGCAGAGGATTGGGAAGAAGGGTGCCCTGGAGGAGCCAGCATGGTCATGATGTGACCATTAAAAGAATGACTGGCAGGAGTGGTTACATGCAGATCAATCACAGGAGTGATACGTCCTATTGATTAAAATGTTCCTGTGTGGGCCATAGTGTAGCAGTGGGAATGAGAATCCATGACTGTATATGATGGGCATATGCTGATATGGGCTGAAGGATGGATGGCAGTAGATGAGAGTGTGGTATGAACTTGCTGCCCGCAAATAAATCTCTTGTCTAAAGGTCAAGCCACATGTGAGGGCAAGATGCCCTTCATTCCACTGCACCTCCAATACCAAACTGCTGCACACAGAGGTCCGCTGGACTGCAGTGTGGCACTAACACCTGAGGAAGTGCATGTTCATGGTGTGCATTCCCTTATGACCTGCTGTTTGCTGCAAGATAGGTGTATGTGTAAATGTACCTAACTCAATCCTCATTCATGACCCATGAGGTCCATGGCAGACCATCCTGCCCTCTTTGGGGGACATGCACAATTGTTCCATCATCATAGAAGACATGCAGGTACTGGGCAATGCTCCAGTGATTACAGTCACCACTATGGCTGCAAATGGGGCTCTGTGCCAGTATTGGTTGGTCCCTCCATTACCCATGGTGCACCTCACAATCTGAGCAGCTATATGCAACTTCTGCCCATATGGAGACTGCAGCAATTCATTACATCAGCTCTGCAATATGCAGGGACACTGTGTGCTTCCTGTACATAACAGCCTCCACATGTGCAAATAACCCTTTTCACCACTCACCCTAAATATGATGAAGGGCACACATCACCTGGTCCCCAGAACAAGCACTGCCATAAATGGGTGCTCCAGGTCCTGGAGCAGATCTATTACACTGCTAATGTGTTGTAGATATTGCCTATGGTGTATGATGACAGTTATTTGGTATTCTGTACAGTTACAGTATGTAATAGGAGCATATTTTATCTAGCCCTTGTGTTCGGCATTTGTTGGCCGGGAACTCTCCTATAATAAATATCTCCTAAAGTTGTGGCAGCTAATTCCAAGGAACCTGAATGGAGTGAGTGTTGTCTAGGCTCTGAAGGGGAGATACTAACACCAATTAGCAGGGTCTGTTATGACCAGAGTCAGCAGAGGGTTACCAATAGCCCAAGAAGAACTGTTAGCTTTTATGAGAATTCTAATCAACTAGATCAATCACAGGTAGCTGGCATATGTTGGGCAACATTGGGCTGTACCCAGTCTGCTAGTTTTCACCCACTACATGTACACATAGCCACCATGAATAAATAGGCTTTGTATAAACAGCATGGGCATCCAGCAGCCTGGCTAGTGACTGGACTGCAATAAAGACACAGCACCCATATTACTACAACTTGACCCTATATAGCACTATGTGGATACATAGCCATGACATAGTCACAGCTCAGTCAGAGTGAAAGTGGCCTTGTAGCATGAACTGATGTGTACACTCTAGCATTTACCTAACCTCTGACTCACCTACATCCTGGACAAACTGCAAACGATACTCATCATAAAATGATTCCTTACACATATATATATAATCAATGTAACATACGATACCTGTTATATAGTTTAAATGTATTATAGTTCAAATATTGATGTTGTTATTCCTGTTATATTATAATATATTATCGATATACAGTCTTCTGTAACATAGTCAAATATTGTTGTTATATTGTAATTACATTAATAATATTGTTCTTTTCAATTCACGTTATAATGTAATATTGTTCAAATTGTTCATAAAGTTCTATGTAACTGTTTAACTGTTTAACTGTATAACTTTTGTTGTAATGTAAACCGCTGTTGATCCTTGGAAACAGCGGTATATAAAAACTGTTCAAATAAATAAATAAATAAATAACTGCTCTGTTGTAGACTATACCCCAAATCCTCTGCTCTTCATTTGTGTTCCTTTTACGTTGAAAGTGGAGATAACTTCTGCAATGCAAGGGGCACTGGTAAGTGCTCCAGAGACAGATTGAGAGTGCATGTGGGCCCACAGTGGCATACATCTATCACATCACCGAATACTGTTTTCCTCTACACAGCTTTGGATATTGAGCACTGAACATAGTGCCATGTTTAGACTTCCATATAATGTCATGTCCTTAGCCATGGTACAGCTAGAGCAAAGTGAAGCAGAGAGACCTCTAGGAATCCAAAGCAGCTTTATTGATAACCCCAAATGTCCTTAGCCATGGACACTGCAAAAATATCCAATGCAGCACAGGCACTCTCCCATGCTTCAGACCCAGTTAACTCACCCTCCGAAGACCACGTGGAAGCATGGCCAATTGGACTAGGGGTTAGATGTTGGTGCAGTTGCTGTCTACCCATATGCCACTATCCCCTGCCTCTTGCTACTGTAAGGACATCTTTGTGGCTGTCACATTTGGTGCTCACAGAGAGCAGGTGAGGCTATCATGCATGGCCGCTGATATAAAACATGCAGACATTGAGTGGGCCCGCATAGGTTCTGTGCATTGGACAACAATGTTACCTTCAAAGGGCACATGGAAAAAGAGGTATAGCACTATTCCTCCCACCTCCACCTCTACACCAACATTCACCTCCAGGTACTGCCTTCCCATTTTTTGGTGGGCAGTGAACAGACACACATGACTTTCTGTGGCACATATTGCCTGCTGGTATTGGGTACAAATCATTCAGACATCAGTGTCCCAGTGTTACAATCAAGCAGACACATGCATTTTGTCTTTGGAATAATAGGTGATATACAGCTAGTGTGCTGTGTTCAATAATCAGTAGCCACTGTGGACAGAGTATATATTATGTGCTAATTTGTCTGATACAATCCTGCCTGTAAATGCATACTGTTCATGGAACAAAAAGTCCCCCAGATTGCACTTAATGATTGCAACATAGGACAAGGGCAACATGCATGCTGGTACATCACAGACTCTTTGTAGTGTTACCAACTAGGTGACTGAAGTGGACATTCACAGAGGCTAGCCCTCCACTAGAACCTAAATCCTATATGCTGCAGCTGCACCAAGAGGCTTGACAGTGTTGCCACAGATATAGCTATTGCGGCATTTGGCAATAACCAGGCCTCTTACCTGGGCAACTAGGTATGTCATGAGGCCTGGAGGCTTAGTCGAAGATGATAGTTGCTGCACACACACACACACACACACACTTGTCTCCCCGAATATTGAGGGGATGGGGTTTGATGATGATGTGACTAGGTGACTAGGAATGCATTACAGCATCACAGCTGTGGGGACAACATCTGTACATGCAGAGCTGGTCATCCAGTGGCTCCCACAGGTTGCAACTACTTACTGAGAATTCATCTTCTGCTCGTAAATGGTGTCAGGAAGTTCTGAAAGCTCATGACGTGCAGGAGTTCAGAGAGGAATCCCAAGCAGAAGGGAAGGAGCTTGTGGAAATATCTGGAGAGCCCAGCAGAGAGGTCCTCAAACTGCCCAGCCTAGAAGTGCCTGAGAGGGAGGTGCTCAGAGAGCAGAACGGAGGTACACTGCAGGGAAAGGCAACCTTAAGGGAAGGTGCTTTAGGAGACCAGTTTCCACTGACGCTGAATCCTCTACTGAAAGAGAAAGGAGAGACAGACGTTCCAGTCCTGAAACCAGCCCTAAGGTAATTGGGTCAGAGAATTCCAGGAAGGGAAGAAACTCTGAGAACCCAAGGATATTACCAAAGAGAGGCACTCCAAGGGTGAAAGAAACCTTACCTGAGTTTCCAAGCAGAAAGGCAAAACCAGCCAAGGGTTTTAAAGCTGGCCAGGGAGAGTTCACAGACCATGTGAGTAATCCACAACGTTTCCTAGAAGATTTTACAGAGATTGAGCCAACAGCTGCAAGGACAGCCAGGTGCTTATCTCCACAAAATAAGGTGAGCGTGGCTAAGACCTTTAACTATTCTAAGAGTAAGGAATTGTATGAGAGAAAAGGCATTACCCAGAAGAAGAGAGATACTGCCTTAAAGAAGGTTCTTAGATTGTTAGACCGTTTGCAGCCAGAGATAGCTGGTTTTAAACATGAGGCTGTTCTAACAGAGTCTGAACCTGAGAGCATGGATTTTGAAAATGCTATTAACCAAGAGCTTAGTTCTGAGACAGAAATGGAATGTCTTCCTGTTTCATTATAGTAACTAAAGAGGGTTTTTGAAAGCATTAAACTAGTAGCCGTGTTCAAAGGCTGAGCCGAGGGGCCTATGCAAATTAGGTTGGCTAGAAAGCCTGAGAAGCTTAACCCTTAATGTGAAAGGCTGCACACAAAGTATATTGAGTCTGCTAGAAGGGCAGATAAAGAAACCTGGTTTGAGAAAGAAAAAGAAAACCTTGTGCAGAGAAAGTTTGGCACTGCTGTTTTGCTGAAGAGACTGCAAATTGTTTTAAAACCATTTTTGGAAAGGAGGTTTTTATTTCCAACCTTATTTCAATGGTATGAAGAAATACTTTGTTTGAGTTCAGTAACAACCTGCATTTGGAAGCTGTTTATTTTGTTACCTGTTTTCTGGAAATTACCTGCCTTTGTGTTGAATATTTGGGACTGTGTGTAAAGGTTCCTTTTGGCCTTGTGGAGAATAAAATCCTGCGTGCCTATATTACTGCTCGGCTGAAGTTATTTTTGCCCATATCACAACTACACCCATAGGCACTCTTATAAATAAAAGACTTTCACCACTTCATATACCTAGGCAACCGCCTAGGGCCCACGAAGTCGTGACACTACTCAAATGGCTGGATCACCACCATTGACTTGACTTTCTTTCCTCTTAAGACCTTCTGGATCCACAGCAATCTGTTTTTTCTTTTCTGCAGAAACAGTTCTTGCCAAAGTCTCCAGTGACTTGTTTCTCCCCAACTCCAAGGATCTTTACTAAATCCTCATCCTTCTTGACCTTTCTGCTGCTTTTGACACTGTTGATCACCTCCTTCTCCTCATTCCGCTGTCCTCGCTTTGATTTAGGAGCTCTGTTCCATCCTGGCTTTCTTTTTATCTCTACCATCACACTTTTAGTGTATATTCTAGTGGATCCACCTCTGCCATCCCGCTTTCAATTGGTGTATCTCAGGACTCTGTCTTGGGACCTCTCCTTTTCTCTCTCTACACCCCATCCTTTGGTTCCCTAATTTCTGCCCATGGTTTTCAGTATCACCTTTATGCTGATGACTCCCAGATCTACCTCTCTGCACCTGAAATCTCTCCAGGAATCCAGGCCTATATCTCAGCCTGCATTTCTGACATCACTGCTTGGATGTCCCACCACCACCATCTCAAATTCAACATGGCAAAAACTGAGCTCTGAATCTTTCCCTTTAAACACATTTCTTTCTCTATTTCTGTGGATAAAACTATAGTACTCCATTTCCTCAGCTCGCAACTTTGGGTCATCTTGGACTCTCTCTCTTTCTCCAGAGACAAGCAGGAGGATACAGGCACACTCTATCGGTGATATCTGAGACAGAACCATAGTACCGGGCTCTCCCATAACTCAAAAAAGTATTTTGCACTTCTGAGCATTCATGCATCTTCCTGCTCTGTGGTCCCACACAGTGTCAATCAGTTTTCTCTAACCACAGCCTTAAGTCAGTCACAGCTCTCCACTTCTCCGTCGAGACTCTTTCCATTTTACCACTAACAAGCTAACTTTCATACTACAGCAATCACGTTTCACTGAGACCATGGGAACCCCATTTACAGCAAAACAAAACAGATAAATAAATCATAGCAGAGTACACTAACAGCAGAAGCACTGAGGTGCAACATTGCTCTCACAATGGACTTTCCTTTTAGTGCCGCACTCACAGTCGTTGAAACTGCCTTTACCTAACCTCACTGAGGTCTTCATATGGTGGCTCTAGGATCCTCTACACTCATCCCAGTCTCATTGTGCCCAGACATGGCACAATCGGAGACAGAAGGGACTGTCGCGTGGCTGGAGGCAGACTCTCTCCCGGTGCTAGCACAACATATCACAGCCCAGAGCCTCAGAAATCAGGCCTGTGACTCTCTCTCCTCCACAAATCTGGAGCTGCTGGTCTCAATCCTGTGGACCAATCCCTCCCCTGCAGGGTGAAACACAAATCAAAGACCAAGCTCACCAAACGAGAAGCATCAGGAGGGTTGGTCAACCTGCAGGCCCCATGGCCCCACAAACGAAAGGCCATGGAGGAACTACAGGGCATCGAGGGAACTACCACATAGCTGGGATGACTTTAGGCACACTCCATGCCTGTTCTCTCACTGGCAAATGATGCACAAGGTATGACAACCCTCAATGACTCCCTATTGGTCCTATTACAGTGGTTTATCCAGGACAGTGCAGACCTTCAGTACCGCTCCTGCTGAGAACAGGACCTCTCTCTCACTCTAGCAGGAATCTCCTCTCTAGGAAACTCCTACCGACCCTCGAGGCTACCAAGAGTCCCACTCCCTGATTCACTTGAGGGCCCCTCAACCTTTTGTGGAAAATACCTGTTCCCTCAAGAGTGCCCCCTACTCTAATTGCTGGGGAACAGAACTATCCCTCATAGAGGACGAGATTTCCCCATCACTGGACCAGCTGACCCATGAAGATCCATCTGAAGACTTTTCGTATCCTAAATTCCTCCAAAAGATCTCCCATGCCCTAGTGCTCAGTGATACCAAGACTCCTACCAACAAGTGAGACTTTCAATCCATCCTCTGTGCCTGTAGTATGCCTAAAGAAATCACAGCTCTTCCTGTTCCCCAGATCCTCCAGAATCTCCATTTATCCATTTGGAGTACATTGGCCTCAGTTCATGTCACCTTGTGCCAGCACCACTTCAAGTACAAAGTCCTGCCAGCACTGGAATTCCAATGCCAACAAGTACCGCATCAATTGGATGTCTCCGAAGAGGTTCTTAAAAAAAAAGTCTAAGAGCACCGTCCATATCACAGACCCCACCCGGTAAAGATCAGCAGACCCTGGACTCTTTTGGCAGGATATTATTTCAGATTGGACTCTTGGCCATAAAGATTTTGGTCCATCGGCTACAAACTTTGCATTATCACCTGCAGATTAATGCCCAAGCAGCCTTGCAGTGGTAGATAGACAGCAGCTCCAGGATAATCTACAGGAGTCAGTATATCACCTTATCCGGGCAATATATGATGCCTATGACTCTGTTGCAGTATCCATGGCCACAGCCATTTTTACATGGTGCACAGCATAGCTACATGTCTTGGGTCCTTTTCAAATCCAGGCTGAAAGCTCACCTCTTCGAGGCTGCTTTTGGATACTTATTCACTTAGTCTCCTGTGTTTCCTTACCATACCCCCTAGATATATTTTTGTCCTCAACTATTGTGATTCTGTCTTAATTAGATTGTAAGCTCTAATAAACAGGGACCACCTTTTACATGTGCCTGTGCAGCACTGCGTGTGCCTTGTAGTGCTATACAAATGTTCAGTAGTAATGTAGAAGTAATAGGGACTTCATGAGGACTTACATGATCATCTGGCTGATGCTCCTTGTCAAGGTGACATCTTGTTCGGTCCTAAGATACAGGAGACAGTGTTAGAGGTGAAGGACCACTCCTTTATGGTCACTGAATTGATGGCCCAACCACCAAAGCCTTCTCAACAACCTCGTCAGTACTGCTGAGCATACCACTATCAATACTTCCAGGAATTCTACCTTTGTCATCGGTTTCAGCCTCACCCCCTGACAGCATCCCAACACTTCTGAGTACTACTTATGGGAAATGTCCCAGACAACATGAAATAAAACAACCTTTGGCCACAATGGCACTGCCCGCCAAGGCTGCCCCTAGTTTTTGAAAACCTGTCGGTAGGGGGCAGGGCCCTACATTTCAGAGAGGCTTGGCAGACCATTACTATGGATGGGTGGGTTCTAAATATCATCATGACTGGCTACAAGATCAACTTCACCATGCTCCCTCCTCCCTGCCTCCCCCAAGTCAGCACCATACCCACACCCCACTGCCCATCTTGGCACAGAAGATCACAGACCTGCTCAACAGCAGCACAGTCAAACCAGTTACCACCTAAGAGCACAACCAAGCTTCTAATCCTGGTTTTTCAACCTTCTGAAGAAGTCTGGCGGTCTTCACCCCATATTCTCTCTGCAGTCTGAACCTTCACATCAAGAAAAATTCAAGATTAACTCGTTCTCCACAATCCTTCCATTGTTCCTCTGGACTGGCTAATCTACTGAAGAGGGCTTTAAACTAGATTCGTTGGGGATGGGTGAAGAAAGCCCCCAGGTAAGTGAAAGCCCCCAGGTAGGTGATACATTAAATACCTTTATGGAAATGGGTAACAGGGGTAACATATGGAAAGCAGTGTGTATTAATGCCCGTAGCATGGGAAATAAGATCCCTGAAGTTGAAATTTTGGTGGGAGTGGCTGACTTGGATTTAGTGGCAGTTACAGAAACATGGTTCACAGAAAACCATGACAGGGATGTAACTATACCTGGCTATACTTTATTCAGAAAGGACAGGGTAGGAAGAAGGGGAGGAGGAGTGGCACTTTATGTAAAAACTACTATTAAAGCTTTGACATTACAGAGCTTAAAAGGGAGAGAGGAGGCATTGTGGGTTAAACAAGAAAGAGGGAAAAGGAAATCTATTTGCATTGGTGTGATATACAGATCTCCCTCACAAGAGGAAGAGGTGGACAGAGAGTTAATTGAAGACATATGCAGCATTGCTAGGAAAGTGGAAGTGCTACTGATAGGAGATTTCAATATGCCAGATGTTGATTGGCACATTCCTGCTGCAGTATCATCTAGAAGTAAGGAGATCCTGGATTCTCTACAGGGAGAACTATTCAGGCAATTGGTAACAGACCCCACACGTGAAGGGGCCATACTGGACTTGGTGCTTACCAATGGTGAAAGTGTTTCTGATGTTGTAGCTCAACTTAAAGTAGACAAAGCGATGGGACCGGATGGGATACACCCTAGAATACTGAGGGAACTTGGGGACGTTCTAGAAACTCCACTGACTGACCTTTTCAATGCCTCGTTGGAGTCGGCAGTGGTGCCAAAGGACTGGAGAGAGGCTCATGTGGTGCCTTTACACAAAAGCGTAAGTAAGGATGTGGTTGAAAACTACAGGCCGGTTAGTTTAACTTCGGTGGTGAGTAAATTATTGGAAACGCTGCTGAAAGAGAAAATAGTGAGGTTTCTGGAGTCCAGCGGATTACAGGATCCAAGGCAGCATGGATTCACCAGAGGTAGGTCTTGTCAGACAAATCTGATTGATTTCTTTGACTGGGTGACCAGGGAGTTGGACCGAGGGAGAGCTCTAGATGTGGTGTATTTAGATTTCAGTAAAGCCTTTGACACTGTTCCTCACAGGCGACTTATAAACAAACTGAGCACCCTAGGGATGGACCCTAAAGTTACTGCTTGGGTTAGAAATTGGTTGGGTGGGAGGCAACAAACAGTACAAGTAAATGGAGCTCACTCTGAGGAGAAGGATGTTACCAGTGGTGTGCCCCAGGGATCTGTCCTTGGTCCGATTCTTTTTAACATCTTTGTTAGTGATATAGCGGAAGGGCTGTCAGGTAAGGTTTGCCTCTTTGCGGATGATACCAAAATCTGCAATAGAGTAGACACCCAGGAAGGTGTAGCTAACATGAGGAGGGATCTAGCTAAGCTTGAAGAATGGTCTAGAATTTGGCAGCTGGGATTTAATGTTAAAAAATGTAAGGTCATGCATTTGGGCTGCAACAATCCAAGGGAGCAATACAGTATAGGAGGTGAAGTACTTTTGTCCACTAAGAAGAGCGGGACCTAGGCGTGGTTGTGTCTGATGATCTTAAAGCAGCTAAACAGGTAGAAAAGGCAATGGCAAAAGCTAGAAGGATGCTTGGGTGCATACGGAGAGGAATGGCTAGCAGAAAAAAGGAGGTGATAATGCCTCTGTATAAATCTTTGGTGCGACCTCATTTGTGGTATGGTGTGCAATTTTGGAGACCGCACCTTCAAAAGGATGTGAACAGGATGGAGTCGGTGCAGAGGGTTGCTACTAATATGATTAATGGGCTTCATTATAAAGCATATGAGGACAGACTTAAGGATCTTAATATGAACACCTTAGAGGAAAGGCGGGATAGAGATGATATGATTGAGATGTTTAAATACCTCCGTGGCATAAATGTTCAGGGAGAGAGCCTCTTTCAATTGAAAGCAAGTTCTGCTACGAGGGGACATGGGATGAGGGTGAAGGGAGATAGATTCAGGAGTGATATGCGGAAATATTTCTTTACAGAAAGAGTAGTGGATCCATGGAATAGTCTCACAGTGGAGGTGGTAGAGATGAGGACAGTAACTGAATTCAAAAAAGCATGGGACCAATACAGAGGATCTCTAAAGGTAAAAAGTGGACTGTTGTAGTTGTTGTTATGGAAGGACAGACTAGATAGGCCATGTGGTCTTTTTCTGTCATCATGTTTCTAAGTTTCTATGTTTCTATATACTTACATCCCCATTCTCAGCACTGGAAATACCTTTGGATCTGCTTCAAAGCCAACCACTATCAATACAAGGTGCTACACTTTGGCCTCTCCTCGGCTGCACAGGTTTTCACAAAATGCTAATTGGTGGCATCAATGCACTTAAGGGACACTGTGTTTATCCCTACCTGGCTCATCTTGGGCTCTACAAAAGCTCAAGCTCTCTGCTCAGTTCGCAGTACTGCCAACTTGCTGTGGACACTTGGCTTCATTATCAACACCCAAAAGTCCAAATTAGAACCTTGCCAAGTACTCTGTTTCATTGGAGCTTTCTTGTACACCAAAAGCACTACAGTTTTCTTGCCCAGTGACAGAGGAGATGCCCTCTGGCAGCTCAGTGCCAAGGTAACAGAGCTCCGGAGTGCCTCAGCACACACACTGCTCTGGCTCCTTGGACACATGGTGGTGTCAGTCCATGTCATCCTGCTAGCATGCCTCTACATGCGGCCTATAAAGTGGTATCTGGTGCCAACATACACAACCCCTTCATATGCAAATTCGCTTGAAGGGACCCAATCAATAGAAGCTGCCCAGTCCTTCTGGCGGTGGACTATTCCCTCCAACCTAACCGGCAGCCGCCATTCTGGAGCCACTGCACCAGCTCACTCTGTTTACTGATGTCTCCACTCTTGGCTGGGGGCCACATCTCCTGCACGTCACAACTCAAGGGAGATGGTCCACTATGGAAACAGTCATGCATATCAGTCTGCTCAAACTCTGTGCAGTCTTCTACGTGCTCAACCCCCTCAAAACCTGGGATCATGATAAATCATTACTGGTGCAGACCAACCACCAAGTCATTATGTTCTACATCAGCAAGCAAGGGGGGTCGGGGTCCCTCTGCCTATGTTGTGAGACGATGCTTCTATAGCTCTTCACACAATTGGCAGATTCTCTCAACTGTCTTCTTGACCCACACATGTGATCCCTCGAATCAAGCATTCTACAGCGCATTTTCCAAGATTGGGGATCTCCAGAAGTGGACCTCTTTGCATCAGTTGAGAATGCAAAGTGCCCACTCTTCTGCTCCATCTGTCCCAGTCCCCACAGATGGGCTCCTGATACCTTCCTTATTTCATGGATATGCAGACTGCTGTATACTTTCCCCCTCTCCCCTGTATGCTCAGAGAAGTCCAAAAGATTTCTGAAATAGTGCTGAGTTCTCCCCTATGGTTCTATCTCAGACATCACCAATAGAGTTTGACTGCATACTCCTACTGTCTACGGAGAACCCCAGTTACATGTAAGCAACTACGCTTTCTCTGCATAAATCCAACAGCTAAGTTCTGTTATTATGGCTGGCACAAGGAGATGAGGTGCCCTAGGTGAACCTTATCCCTTGCACCACCTTCCCCCTCCCCCCACAGCACCCGTTGCCAATGCTGCCATCCCTCTCTGGGACCAACAGCAACAGAAATAGCTGCAAATCTTCAAGCTTCGGCACCATGGGGTTGTTTGCTTCCACTGCCCAGAGCCGACTTCTGTGCAAACAGGAAGTCAGCATTGAGAATCGGAGAAGGGCGGAATCAAGCAGCCCTTCGGTACCGATGCTTGAAGGTAAGCTCTGTGGGGCTGTTTGCAGCTATTGCCATTGATGTCGGTCATGGAGAGGGGTGGCCACAGGTGCCTCCAAAGGGCTGGAGCTTTATGCAACTGCCTAGTTCGCCTAATGGTAGCGTCAGATCTGCCTGCTTTTTCCTATAACATCAGCCATATTTGTTCTTTCCTTTCTGAACACACTACTAAGACCCTTATCCACTCTAGTCACCTCCCCTCTATAGTATTGCAACCTGCTCATTGTTGTCTCCCTCTGAATCATCTTTCTTCCCCTCAATCTGTTCAAAACTCAACTGAATGACTAATCTTCCACCAGTCTCGCTATGCTCACATAATCCCTCTTGTCAAGTTACTTCTTTGACTTCCTATTCATTTCTGCATCCAGTTCAAACTTCTATTGGCCTATAAGTGCATTCATTCAGTGTCTACTCAGTATCTTTCCTCTTCTTTCCTGATATCCCTCCTCGGAAACTCCGCTTTTCTGGAGGAACCCTTTTATCTGTGCCCTGCTCTGTCACTGCCAACTCCAGACTTTATTTATTCCACCTTGCTGGAGTCAGTATGTCAGGCTCCATCTCTAGCCTTATTCATATCCAGACTAAAAATCTACCTCTTCAAGACTGCTTTTAGATCCTGATCCTCTTATTCTTTTGTTCATCACCTATCTGTATCGTTACTGTTCCACTAGATTTTCTTTAGTTGCCAGTTGTTGTGTTGTCTGTCTTGATAAGATTGTAAGCTCTGATGAGCAGGGACTGTATCTTACTTATATATGTATAGCGCTGTGTATGCCTTGTAGCACTATACAAATGATAAGTAATAGTACTGGTAGTTAATAAACCAATCCATACCAATCAAATACTGACTAATATGTTCCTAACTCAATATTTGGTGAGTATGGATTGGTTTGTTTATAATAAGATTAAAGACTTCCACAGTTTTTCATAATAGAAATGCAGAGATGCCTTTTCAACTACTTGTGTATGCAGTTACCATACAAAGCAGACACTTCCAGCACAGTAAATGTAGAAGTAGATAGCATGGATGCACTTACACTATCTGGATGCATTTACCATGGCCCACTGCATTAAAAAAAATCCTGATCCTTCCCGATCTGTATCCTGACCTCCCTCCCAGCCTTGATTTACATCTCCGCTGTCCCCCCACTCCATGATGAGGGTTTACATCTCTCTCTGCCCCCCTCAAGAGACTCTATATCCCCTCATCTTTCCAATCCCACTGGTACTTATCAGGGATGTCCCTAGTGAGTTAGTGGGGGAACAGGTACAGTCCCTTAACGCACCTGCCCCATCACTGCAAAATGGCAGCTCTGACTTAGTGGTAGTCGTGTGTTTACTACTCTGCTACTGTCAAGCTGCCAAATAAGCAGCCACCATTGTGCAGCTAGGCTGGAAAATGGGCAGGAGCATCTGGGGGGTTCTCCTGTTCCTCACCCACCCTCTAGGGACACCCCTGGTAAGTGACATGGGGAATTGAGGGGGTTGGGGGGTTCTGGAGTCTCATCCAGAGGGTGGGAGGGGAACTGGAGCCTCATAAGGGGTAGAGAATGGTGGTGATGTAGATCAGAGAAGTGAAAGGGGGGTCAGGATATAGATTAAGTGTATCATGTTTTTCTTAATGCAGCAGTCTATGATAACTGGCTGTCAGCAGCATGGATGCATTACTACTACTACTGAATATTTGTATGGAGCTACAAGACATATGCAGCACTGCACAGACATATGCTAAACACAGTCCCACCTCATCAGAGCTTACAATCAATACCATACAGGGCACAAAGGCTTAGGGGGCACATTTTAGCTGCCTTCTGTTGCCCTGCCGCCATCACTTTTTGTTCTCTCAGTGATGGCAGGGCAACAGCAGGCAGCCAAAATGCACCCCTAGGGTCTTTCTGCAGGTCTGGTTCCTCCCTCCGTGGAGAAAACAGAGAGTGGCAGCAGCAGGGCAAGAGCAGACGGAGGTATGGGGAGGGGGGGGGATGCACCCGATGCGCAAGTCACACGGGGCATGATTCTGGCTCCGTATGACCCTGCTTACAATCTAGTCAAGGCAGTAAACACAGTAGCTGTAGACATAGAATACATCTAGGGGGAATGGTAAGAAACACAAAAAAGATTAGGCAAATCAAGATCCGAAAGTGTCAGCAAAGAGGTGAGTTTTAGTCTGGATTTGAAAAGGGCCAGAGATGAAGCCTGGCGTACAGGTAGTTTGTTCCAGGCATAAGAAACAGCAATGTGAAAGGAGCGAAGTCTAGAGTTAGCAATAGAAGAGAAGGGCACAGATAGAAGCAATTTGCCAGAAGAGCAGAGTTCCCAAGAAAGGGTGTAGGGAGAGATAAGAGAGGAAAGATAGTGAGGAGCTGCACAGTGAACGCAATTATACTGTAGGTCAGCAGGAGAAGTTTGAACTGGAAGTGGAAATGGATAGGGAGCCAATGAAGTGATTTGAGAAGAGGGGTGATATGAGCATAATGAGGTTAGTGGAAGATTAGCTGCATAGGATTTTGCCAGGAACAGGTCACCGTAGATTTTGGCAAGAGCCATTTCGGTAGAATGTAAAGGACGAAAGCCAGATTGTAGAGGATACAGAAGGGCTTGAAAGGAGAGAAAGTCAAGGCAATGGCAGTGAACCACACATTCAGGTTGTTTAAAAATGAAGGAGAGGAGGGAGATGGGTCCATAGTTAGAATGACAGGTAGGGTCTAGTGAGGGGTTTCTTGAGGAGCGACCACAGCATGCTTGAAGACTGCAGGGAAAGTTGCAGTGGAGAGCAATAGGTTGAGAATATGAGAGATGGAAGGGACTACAGTGGAGGAGATGGAGCTGAGGAGATGGGTGGGAATAGGATCAGAGAAGCAGGTAATGAGTTTGGATGAGGAAAGAAGGTGAGTAGTTTTCTCCTCAGAGGTCATAGAAAAGGAAGAAAGGGTAGCAGAGGTGGCGGGGGATTTGGGAGTGAAGAAGGGGAGGAGGGGAAGTAGCTGACCTCATGGGGAACTGGAATGTGATCTTGTGGATTTTGTCATCGAAGCAGTCAGCCAGAGATTGGGAAGAAAGGGAGGGAGGGGTCGGAGTTGGAGGCACCTTGAGGAGAGAGGAGAGTTGATGGCGAGGGTCAAAGGCAAGAGAGTTAGTCAGATGGACATAACTGTCTTGTCTGGCGAGTGCTCTGGGTGACTGGAAAGAGACAAACATGAATTTGAAGTATAGAAAGTCTGCAAGGGTGCAGGATTTGAACCAAGCACGCTCAGCTGAGCAGGTGCAGGAATGTAGATAGCAGGTAGTGGAAGACAGCCAGAGTTGAGGTACAACCCTGGATGTGGCATGGGTGGATCATGAGCATCCAGAGCAGAGGAGAGTGCAATGTTATAGGAAACTACTGCCTCATCAACAGACTCAGATTACATTGTAGAGAAAAGAGGTGATGAGACAGATAATGGAGGAGAGAGTCAATGGGTCAATAGCATCAAGATTTCTAGAGGTTGGAGAAGACAGGGTGAGGTTGAGCTGGCAGCTGATGAAGAGTAAAGCTTAGCAGGTGATGGTCTGATAAGGGAAGAGGTGAGATACAGAAGTTTGAGGGTAAGCAATTAGAGAATACAAGGTCAAGGCAGTGTCCTTGCTGGTGAGTGGGGGCAGTAGAGCAAAGCTGGAGATTGAATGATGAGGTAACGGGGAAGAAGCTTTAAAGCATAAGGGTCAGAGGGGTTATCAGCATGAATGTTAAATTCCCCAAGAAAAAGGGAGGGGGAAGATGAATCCAGAAACAAGGAAAGCCATGAGCCAAAGTCAGAGAAAAAGGTAGAGGTGGACTTGTCAGGGGGTCAGCTAATCGGAGAGGTAGTGGAGTAAAAAGCTGGATGGAGTGGACTTCAAAGGGAAGGAAAGAAGTGAGACTGAGGAAAAAGGAAGGGTTGAAATTGACAGGGAGGAGAGAGTAGAAACCCAACACCATCACCACCATGGCTAGTGTGACGAGGTGTATGGGAGAATTGATAGCCACCATAACAGAGTGAAGTGACTGAAGCTGAGTCCTCTTGGAGGAGCCAGGTTCCAGTTAGAGCAAGGAGATAGAGAACATTAGAGATAAAGAGGTCATGAGTAAAGGCGAGTTTATTTGAGATGGAGTGTGCATTCCACAAGGCACATAAGAAAGGGACGGAGGAGGGGAAAGGAGAATAAGATTTGAGCTGTTGCATAAGGACCTGTTCTGGTAGTGTGACAAAGGTCTAGGGGGGCCAGAGTTGGGATTGAAGGAGTCAATAAGTGCACTCATGCTATTGGCAGTCATGAGAATTAATGTATGGTAAAGGACCATGCTCTAACTAAATGTGCAGTCCACAGTCATTCTTTGCATTTAACCCACTCAGTTCACCTCTCATAACACTTCATATAGTTATGTACGAACTAGCATGCACTGTTTTGCCTGCATGATAAGATTTATTGCACTTGTATACTAAGGGCCCAATTCCATCCTGAACATCCTGGCCCTCTGTGCAACCGGCCGGAACCGGATGAACAGAGGGAGCCGCGATTCTGATCCCATGAGGCATGTCTAGCCCTGCAGGATCAGAATCACAAACAGGCCTGCACGTGCATGCCAGGACCCTGATTCTGTCCAAACTGTGCATACAGGCCTTCCCCAGCTAACTCAGTTAGGGCTGTTCAATGGATCCATGGCGCCATGGCGTCCGGTTGCCATGAAACTGCACCTCCATTGAAAAGCCATGATTCCCGGCCGCCGGCTGCAAAGGTGCTTTCCCCACAGCCTGACCCCCAATCTGGCCTCCTAAGTCCAGGGTCAGGCTGCAAGAAATCTCCTCTGCCCCCTCCTGCTGCTTCCCAGCCCTGGGCATGCCATCCTCTGTTGACTAGGGAACTTATTCCACCTCCGAGGTGGAATAAGTTCCCCGTGCAAGCCGCTGGCCCTGGACATACAGTGCCAACATTGGAATCGGCCCTGTACATCCAGGGCCGATGGCCGCCCACTACCTGCCCTATACTGCCCCTGATCCGCCCCCTTCCACCCTGTCTACCTTCCCCATACAATGCACGGAGGAAGTAGACAGGATTGGGAAAGGGCCCGAATAGCAGTGATGGACGTCCCATTGGGATGTCCATCCCCACTATTTGTGCCTCGGAATGACCCTGTAACAGCCCAGAGCTCTGGGTGTTTTTTGATCTGTGACCAGCATGGACAGCTAAGTGCACTTGTCTTTTTATGTCTTTGGACTGTAATTGATATGATTGGAATCGCATGCATTTTGAAAAATAGAGAAAACAATGACAATCTAAGTCATCAGTGTTTATGCTTACGATAAAGAGAGTTGAGCCAATTTTTTCACAAGCTTTGTGAGAGTATTATTGATCATGTGTGTGCTGTCTTGTTTTTTTTTTTTAATATAAATATGGTTTTATGTGGTTTCTTGTGTTGAGATGTACATTTTTGTAGAAAATAGATTTTTGAGGGATTTTAGAAACATAGAAATATGACGACAGAAAAAGACCACATGGCCTATCTAGTCTGTCCTTCCATATCAACAACTAAAACAGTCCTCTTTTTACCTTAAGAGATCCTCTGTGTTTGTCCCATGCTTTTTTGAATTCAGTTACTGTCCTCATCTCTACCACCTCCACTGGGAGACTATTCCATGGATCCACCACTCTTTCCGTAAATAAATATTTCCGCATATCACTCCTGAATCTATCTCCCTTCACCCTCATCCCATGTCCCCTCGTAGCAGAACTTGCTTTCAATTGAAAGAGGCTCTCTCCCTGAATATTTATGCCACAGAGGTATTTAAACATCTCAATCATATCACCTCTATCCCGCCTTTCCTCTAAGGTATACATATTAAGATCCTTCAGTCTGTCCTCATATGCTTTATAATGAAGACCACTAATCATTTTAGTAGCCACCCTCTGCACTGACTCCATCCTGTTCACATCATTTTGAAGGTGCGGTCTCCAGAATTGCACACTATACTCCAAATGAGGTCGCACCAAAGACTTATACAGAGGCATTATCACCTCCTTTTTTCTGCTAGCCATTCCTCTCTGTATGCACCCAAACATCCTTCTAGCTTTTGCCGTCACTTTTGAAAGCTCTTTTTTATTTTTACTTTATAAAATAGGGGCATTAGTATTTGAAAATTCATGTTAAAACTAGGCAAGATCACTTTCATCAGCCCTATGGCTGGTGTAAATATCCCCGGCTAGATTTCTCTATCCATGTTCCACCCAAGTTCCAACCTGTGTGCATGCCTACAGTGAAAGTGCACACCATCGGGCTTACATACTTGCTAATAGAATAGCAACTGACTAACATACATGCATAAAGGTCCATTTACACACATGAATCTCTCAAAATCCATAATTTATGTACATTGAGGGTCAATCCGAAAAGCAAAAAGGCCACTTGGACAGGTCGGATAGACGTTTGTCTCACAAAAACATCTAGAACTGTATTCTGAAACCATGTGGCCCTGCGTGTACACAGCACTCTGAATGTGGGTGGGAGGTGTAGGAATGGAGAAATATAAAGCATATTTAGGAAAGGGCTGTGTATGCCCTGAGTGTATCCTGCAGATGCCTACGTTACACCAGCAGCAATGTAGAATAAGGCCACAATGCGTCCCATAGAGATGAATGGTGGTGACACATCTGTACTGAAATGGTGTGCCTGCTGTCTGGGAGGGCACAAGAAACAGTTGTAAAGAATAGAATGCACAGGTGAAAGACATTTGTAAGGTGCAGTAATAATAAAAAAAACCCACCGCCACAGAAATATAAAGCACTGGAAAAGTCATTATTCTGGCTATGCTAGCATTCACTGTTTGTTCTAAAGGGGCAATTCTAGGCCTCCTGAACAATTCCTGTGTTTGGAGAAATGAGAATTTAGATGTAGGGATGGTATGTGAGTTAGTATGAAGCAGAAGCGTGTTTGACTGAAAAGTATGGTCCTGAGACCCCCTGCTACTATATAGTACCAGCAGTTGTTTATTGGTGCAGGGCATTGTTTTGGCAGGGGTATGTTATTTGTGACCACAGGCAAGAGAGAACATGTGTGTGTATGTGTGTGTTGTGTGTGTGTGTGTGTGTGTGCTATGAGGGCTGCAGGGGAGGCCCTGGTGTGTCAATCCACAACTCTGGGGGGACATGTATACCTGTCCAATACCTGGATCATAGGGCTGACCACAGCATTACCAGGTGCCAGTGTGAATGGGCAATAACATCTGTACAGCTGCTCAGGGCATGCCCTTGTCAATGGTGGGGGTCCCTTGGCGTGGGGGCATGCTGCAGTGCAAACAGCACCAATAGATATCCAAAGGTACCATCAGAGGTCTCTAACATTGTGCACATTTGTCAGGACAGATGATGCTTTTGGGCATGTGTTTTGATGTTTGCATTGTTGCATGTTCTTGTCCTGATGGCTTCCTCTGAATGACAGGGATATGTTTTGGCATGTAGCTGTATAGACCTATTTCATTTTTTTCTGGCCCATTCTTTGCTTTTCAAATACTGTTTTCAGTGATGGCCCTAAATCCTTTTCCTGAGTAATGATTCCTAATGTGGAACCTTGCATCATGTAACTGTAGTTTGGGTTGTTCCCATGAGTGCATAACTTTGCTCTTGTCCACATTAAATTATATCTGCTATTTAGAGTTCCTCTTGCAATTTTTCGCAAAGCTCTTGTGTTAAGAGCTTTGAATAATTTTGTGTCATCTGCAAATTTGATCACCTCATTCATTATTCCCAGTTCCAGGTCATTTATAAATATGTTAAAAAGCAGTGGGCCCAGCACAGATCCATGGGGTACTCCTCTATTCAACTTTCGCAATTGAGAAAATTCTCTATCTAGCCCTATTCTAGCTTTTAAACATTTCCTAATCGACAATAGTATACTGCCTCCTATTCCATGACTTTTTAATTTCTGCAAGAGTGTCTGAGGGACCTTGTCAAAGGCTTTCTGAAAATCCAGATAGACTCTGAGGTATGTTTACTAAAGAGCATTAAGGAAGCAAGTGTGATGTTAATGCTTGTTACTGGCACACCTGCACCCTTAATGCTGCAAAAAAGCTTTATTAACGGGCGTTAAAGGGTCCTGCAGTGTGAAGGGTGCAGTAGGCAGAGAGTGGGTATTAACGGGGTGAAGAGTGGGCATTAGCAGCGGGTGTTCGCTTAATACCTGTTGCGCAATGTGTGTTAAAGCCCTTTAATGCGGGGAACCCTAACATCAAGTAAAACCTCGCAGAAAGGGTATATTTTGAAGGGAGAGAGCCTATTTAACTGTCTGCAATTTGATCCACACACAGTGAAGCCCTAGACAGTGATGGTAGTGCTCTATTAGCATCAACAGCATACTGCCCAAGTATAAAAGGGCACTATGTTGATGGTGCAAATGGGGCAAAGGAAGCAGCACATGGGTCATGCAGTGGGGGGTTGCTGGTGCACAGGGCAGACCAGGCAGCTACCTAGGTGGCACATCTGTGATGTCTGCCCTAATCACACAGTGACAGTGGCGGCACACAGACATGTTGCTGCTGCTGCGGAAAGGTGATGTGCCACATGGGGCGGTCTAAGGCTTCCTGATACCCTAGCAAAAAATCCTGGATAACCCCCCCCCCCCCCTGCTGTTTATGAAGCTAGCTCTGGAGGAAGTGGGCAATATTGCCAGCAGCTGTAGTGCCACAGGAAGCTGCAAGATGTAGGTGCATGGGGAAAAAAACACAGCTGCGGCTATCCACTCCCCACGAGTATCAGTAGCAGGTGGGGATAGTGTCCCAGCAGTGGCGGCTGGTTGGGGAGGGGGGGTTGTCATGGCTATCAATGTGTGCCTCTGCCACACCCACATCCAAACCTGGTGCCCTAGATGTCCACCAAAGCCACATGATGGGCATGCCATGACTGCACAACACCCCCATTGACAGCATGCTGGCATATCAGCATGGTGTGGGTGTGTTGATGGAGGGTGCAACTGCTCCCATGTCCTGGCCCTGTGTATTCTGCAGATCACAACATTTTCCAAGATCTGCCTAATGGGGACCATTTCAGCACCAGGGACAGCAGAGCACATGTGGATCCCACTCTGCCAAGGCCAGATGTAGTATGATAGGTGCCCACATCTCCAGTGGAGAGGGGCATGAGCGGCAAGGTGTGCACAGCTGCATGGGTGCAACATCAGTGAGGCCACCTGCAGCACTAAACCGGTGGGTGGATCACAATGAGAGGGAGGGACGGAGCGGGTGACAGGTCACTCACTCTGACCACTGGCCCATGCCACTGGTCTAGGGAACTGTGTGGATCTTTTGGCCCATGGATCAGGCATATGAAGACCCCTATACAGGCACAAATTCACCCTGTCAATGACCACAGCTCCACACAGGGAGTGTTGAATCTATATGGCAGTTCCATTGCTCAACACAAAACCAGTGCATGTACGGTCAGATATTCAAAGGTTCAAGACCTGTGTGCGGATCATGTATTGTATGCAGGACCAGCCCGTCCATTGAGCAAGAATGTTTTTTGCACAGGGCCCCGCGTTTCAGGTGGCCCCGCGCAAAAAACATCTTGCATCCCAGCAAAGTTTAAAAAAACCAGAAACCGGCTGCTGCTGCCGCTGCCGCCGTGGCAGCAGCAGAATCAAGAATCCCGCGGGGCCCCCCTGTCCTGCAGTCTTCTATGCGGCCTCAGCGTCGGCTGTCAGAGCTGCGCGAAGAGAGAGAGCTTCTCCTCTCGCAGCTCTGTTAATCCCGCCGCGGGGCTGATGGGAAATCCCATCAGCCCCGCGGCGGGATTAACAGAGCCGCGAGAAAGGGAAACTCTCCCTTCGCGCGGCTCTGAAAAGCCCGCGCTGAGGCCGCATAGAAGACTGCAGGACAGGGGGGCCCCATGTGATTCTCGATTCTGCTGCTGCCACGGTGGCAGCGGCAGCAGCAGCCAGTTTCTGGGTTTTTTTTTTTTTTGAGGCAATAACATGCTTGTCTATAGGTCTGGACACGGTACTCATGGTCTTAACAGCCTTCGATTGACTCTTATTCTTCCATTTTCGCTGTCCCAAAGCAGAATCTCATTCCAGGGACTTCCCTAGTCCATACATCTGGGAACATCTGGTGTCCAATGGCACTCCGAAGGGGCTCCAAAGGAACTTGACCTGCCCCTTCGAGCTGGGGTTGTGCATTGCTATGAATGCTGGCTGTTAACCCAGCAGGGGCCCTTCACAGCAGCAGCTGGTTCAGTTGCTGCCTGTAGGACCCACAGCGATATCACCTCCGCACACCAGATCTCCCAAGAAACCACAAAATGAATGTCTTGCTTTTAACCCGGTAGGGGCCCTTCACGGCAGCAGCTGGCTCAATTGCTGCCTGTACCTGGCACTCACCAAACAGATCAGATGGCAGGACCCACAGCTACAACACTTCTGCCCACCAAATCTCCCCATTCATCAGAGTCTCATCTATTCCTTCTGGTTTTTAACTTAGCTGGGCTGATGGGGGGGGGGGTAAGGACTGTAAATGGGCTGATGGGGGGGGTTCGGACTGGAACTGGGCTGATGGGGGGGGTTAGGACTGGTAATGGGCTATAGGGGGTTCGGACTGGAAGTGAGCTGATGGGGGGGGGGTTGAGACTGGGAATGGGCTCTGGGGGGGGGGTTAGGACAGGTAATAGACTATGGAGGGGCTAAGACTGGAAATGGGCTGATGGGGGAAGTTATGACAGGTAATGGGCTATGGGGGGCTACGACTTCAAGTGGGCTGATGGGGGGATTAGGACTGGAAATGGGCTATGTGGGGGTTAGGACAGGTAATGGGCTGATGGGGGGTTACAACAGGTAATGGGCTATGGGGGGGCTAAGTGGGCTGATGGGGGGTTAGGACTGGTAATGGGCTGATGGGGGTTAGGACTGGTAATGGGTTGATGGGGGGGTAAGACTGAAAATGGGCTGATGGGAGGGTAAGGACTGGAAGTGGGCTGATGGGGGGGGGTTAGGACTGGTAATGGGCTATAGGGGGTTCGGACTGGAAGTGGGCTGATGGGGGAGCTAGGACTGGTAATGGGATGGGGGGTTGCTAGGACTGGAAATGGGCTGAGTGGAAGGGGGGCTTGAACTGCAAATAGCTGATGGGGACAGGGGCTTGGAATGGAAATGGGCTGAGTGGAAAGGGGCTTGAACTGGAAATAGCTGATGGGGAGGGGGGCTTGGAATGGAAATGGGCAGTGAGGGGAGGGAGCTAGGACTGGAAATGGGCTGAGTGGGGGGGGGGGGCCAGGACAGGAAATGGGTTGATGGAAGGGCCAGGATAGGACTGGAAATGGGCTGTTGGGGGTGCTAAGGTTGGAAATGGGCTGTGGTGGGAGCTTGAATTGAAATGGACTCATGGAGGGGCTAGAACTGGAAGTAGGCTCATGGGGGGCTTGGATTGGAAATGGGCTGAGTGGAGGGGAGCTAGGATTTGACATGGGCTGATGGTTGGGCTAGGAAAGGACTAGAAATGAGCTGATGGGGGGCTGGGATTGGAAATGAGCTGATGGAGGGACTGATAGGACTGGAAATGGATGGGGGAGCTAGGACTGGAAATGGGCTGATGGTGGGGCTAGGATAGGATTGGAAATGGGCTGATGGGGGACTAGGACTGGAAATGGGCTGATGCAGGGACAAGAAGGGAGCAGATGCTGGTTGGGGCTGGAACTAGAAAGGAGCTGATGTTGGGGGAGGATTAGAATGGGATGGAGCTGGGAGAGTGAAATGGAGAGGGAAAAATATTGTGTGTGGGAGGGAAGACAAATCTACAATTGGCCAGATATTGGGAGAGTAAGTGGGGATTGAGGATGGAGGGGTAAAATTTGAGTGGATGAAATAGGAATGAGGAAAGAGCAAAAGGAGAAAGATTAGTATGTTAAAGCAGATGTAGAGAGAGAATGGAAAAAAAAACCCCAAGAAGACAGAAGAAAGGACAAATGGACAGCAGATGGAGAGTTAGCAGAAGACACGAAGAAACCAGAAGAAAGTGGCTCGAACAACTGCAACTGAAAAAAATGCACAAAAGGTAGAAAAATATCTCTTTATTTTGAATTTATTAACTGGAATATGTCAGCTCTGGGAAATGTGCATCATTAATTTTTGTGCTTTGTTTAGTACAAGAGGAAATTAATTTATAGTTTTATTTCTACAGTGTTGTTGTATATTCCAAGTTTGGCTTTTGGGGTTCCCAGATTAATTATTGTCTTCCTGTTTCTAAATTGTGATTCCTTGTTTGGTGATGGTCTATTTTCTGCATGTGTAACTGAGCTGAGGTATTCTGTTTATGTAATTCCTATTTGACATTGCCACTTGTTCTCTTTCCCCAGTAGGTCATGTATTGTTGTTCTCTGAAATGTATTGGTTTAATATTTGCAGTGTTGCCTTTTGATAGTTAGGGTATGGTGCTTTGTGAGTCCTGGTAGTGCTGTTAGGATACGGCGGGTTTGCTATGGGTTCTAAATGGGCAGTGTTTGTAGTAGTTCCTAATGTGCCTGGCGGTTGGTACTGGATTATAGTAATGTAGAAACCTTTTGTCTTTCTTTATCCATATACTCATTAAGAGGCATGTTTACTAAAAGTTAGTGTATGGTAACATTATGCAAATATTTATGCAAATGAGGCCCCGCACTGAGTCTCCGCACATGGCCCCGCACCCCTCTTGGGCCGCCCCTGATTGTATGTCACTGTAGGTAAACTTTATCCTACAGTGCAGGTACAGCACCAGCATGTGCAACCCCAAATGAGTTGGCCAGCAAGAGTATAGACACCTATCAGCCACACAGACTCTATTATCCACAGTTACATGGAAAGTCAGCCATAGCACCAGCACACTAAATGGGCATTAATAGCAGAGGGTGCTACTAGAGCCTGCACGATGAGCACACATTAACAATGCTTGAGATTATATGGAGACCAGAGTGGTAGGCAGGAATACCAACTATCCTCACTTTTGCACAGCACGGCAATGTGAGTGTATGTGTGTGTGTGTGTATGTCTCTCCAGAGTTCTGTTGTGGGTATGGCCATAAATAAAGTGGTTTGCCCAAGATGTGTCTACATCAGAGGTATGGTCAATAGCTGAGACTTTGTAATCCTGTCTGTCATGTGCATGGCCTGGGTGGCCACAGCAGTTCATGTTGTGAGGATACTCTCTCTGAGCTGTGACCATGGCACCGCTATGTATCCACATAGCGCTTATATAGTGTGCTACTCTAGTGATGTGGGTGCACTCCATGGCCTGTGAGGCCAATCACTGTGCCACATGCTGGGTGTACATGCTCGCCCTATGCACATGCAGTGTGTGCTGACCAGAAGACTGGCCCCATTTGGTATGCACATGACTGAGACAGTCCTGTGGTGGGCAGCAGGTGTAGTCTAACTGTGCTTGCTGTGGTGGATTGGTAGTTCAAGATGGTTGGGACAGGAGCCATTCCCGCCCTGCTCATTGTGGTCATACCAGGATGGTAGCAGCCCCACACAGGCCTAGTCAGCCCCCACTGCAGTTAGCATGCATGACACCTGCTGCTACAACATTGGGCACTAACATGTGCTGTTCTAGGAGAGTACCTCTGCAACAGGGGCAAGACACAGGGCCCAGATATGACAGCCATCTACAGCATGCTGCAATTCTGCAGTAAACAAGGTGACTAGCATAACACACTACAGACAATAACTGCCACACACTATCAGTGACAGGGATCTGTAGCACTGTCAGCAAAGATACCAGTGCAAGCTCTGGGGACCAGGGGCTGGCGCTCATCCTCACCCTCAAGGTGACTGCAGAAACTGCTCAGTAGCATGGTTTGTGGCTGCTCTGTGCTTGTATCACACACTGTCACTGCATCTTACTGAGCTGAGGTGATAGATCAGTGCATTCTCCATTTGGTGATCAGCTGCAAACTGCTGTTCTGCATGTGCACTGCATCATGGGTACTGGAGGGGTTAACCTACACTGGCACACACAGCAGACAACGTGACTGCACTGATGCAGTGGTATACTAACAGGCAGTTACATGCACACAGCTGTAACCTGCTTGTACTACATGAGTCATGTACACCATAATGACTGTGACTGTGCAGCTTTGGCTCCATCACATCTATGCAGTATATGCACACATCCTAACTCTCAGATAGCTACCTGCAGGTATCACCTCATGTCCGTATTTGCCCCATGTGCCCAGTTTGAATGACACCTGTCCAGTTGTTATCTGCACATTTTTCTGGGGTGTTGTATGGTGGCTCTGTGGCTGGGACAGGTGTGAGGCCTTCCATGTGGCAATGGTGCACATTTTCACACACAGTACAAATACATTTGGGATGGCACCTATGACACATCAGTACTGCCAGCCCATGCCACCCTCTCCTCTGCCACCATCCTTCATTCAGCCCATCCATCTGCCTCTGTCAGTTGTGTGCAGTCATGTCTTCTTGTGCAGGCTGCTACACCATGTCCTACACTGGTACTCTTTTCCACATTTCAACACTTCACACATGCCTCTCCTGTGCCTGATCTGCACATCATCACTCCTTCTCTGTCCTCCTGTCACTGCACATATCCTGCCACTGCTGACTCTGCTGGGGGACACGTCTTCCCCATCCTATGCCACATACTGACATTATGCCATTTTACATTGGCAACCCCCTGTGCATTGGTACAGCTGCCGCCCACATATTCACCCAATTTACTGACTGCCTCATAGGATGCCCACGGATCTGGCAGGTCCATCAGATCCCTTCTGTTCTTCTATCCATCACCTTTACATTGACTTTCCTTGGTGCTCCTTTATCCAGCATTAGGGTTATAGCCATTTTTGGATGTTAAGGTGCATGCTTGACACCTTATTGCACAATTTCCTGTTAACACATGTTAAATGGCTCATAGCGCCCTTTACGGTGGAATGCCTCCTACACACCCAGTCCTTTTAGCATTTAAACACCCCTTATCGCTGCTGTTAATGCTCACTAACGCCTGCTACTTTAACACCCTTTAGTAAACATACCCTTATATCACTGACTGACCTTTATCTAACTGTTTATTCACACCTTCAAAAAATGCAACAGATTAGTGAGACAAGACTTTCCTTGGCTTAATCCATGTTGGCTTTCTGCCATTGAGCCATAACTATCCACATGTTCAGTAATTTTGTTTTTTATAATGCTTTCTATCATTTTGCCCAGTACAGACATCAAGCTCATTGGATTGTAGTTTCCAAGATTACCCCTGGAATCCTTTTTAAAAATTGGTGTTATATTGGCCACACTCCAATGTTCAGGTATTACGGATGATTTTAAAGATAGTTCACAGATTACTAAAAGTAGGTCTGCATTCTCATGTCAGTTCTTTCAGCACCCTGGGATATATGCCATCAGGTCCAGTGATTTTCTGCTCTTTAGTCATTCAAATAGCTGTAATACATCTTCCTGATTTATTGAGATTTGTTTCAGTTCCTGATACATCACCTTTGAATAACATTTCTGGCATTGTTAAGTTCCCTAAATCTTCTTTAGTAAAGACTGAAGCAAAGAATTCATTCAGTCTCTGCATTGTGACCTTGTCCTTTCTTAGTTCCTCTCTTACTCCTCTATCATCTAATGGTCCAACTGGCTCACAGGTGTTTTTCTATGAATGTACTTGAAAAAGTTCTTATTATGTGCTTTTACTTCCATGACAAGCTTATTTTTAAATGCCTTGCATTTAACTTGCCAGTACGTCTGTTGTTTCCTGTTTTCATCTTTTCTGAAGAATTTTCTGTTAGCTATAACAACCTCTTTGACCTCAGCTTTAAGCCATGCTGGCCGTTTAGTCTTTCTTCTACCTTTCTTAAAGTGTGGAGTCCATCTGGTCTGGGCTTCCAAGACAGTATATTTAAATAACGCCCAGGTCTGATGTAGATTCTTAACCTTTGCAGTTGCTCCTTTTAGTTTTTCCTTAACCGTTTTCCTCATGTTATCATTGTCTCCTTTTTGAAAGCTAAATGGTAGTGCAGTGTTATCCTCCCTCCATTTATTAAATCAAATGTGACCATGTTATGATTGCTATTGCCAAATGGCCCCAACACCGTAATGTCTTGCAATAGATCCTGCGTTCCACTAAGGGCTAGATCTAAAATTGCTTCCCCTCAAGTCAGTTCTTGCACCAGCTGCTCCATGAAGCATTCATTTATTTCATCTAGAAATGTTATCTCCCTAGCATGGCCTGATGTAACACTGACTCAGTTAATACTAGGGTCATAGAAATCTCCCATTATTACTGTGCTGTAAGCTTTATTAGCATTCCTAATTTATTTTAGCATTTCATGTTCATTCTGGCCAGATGGGCCATAGCACACCCCCATTGCCATTCCCTTCCCCTTTTTACATAGAATTTCTATCCATAAAAATTCTACAGTGCATTGATAATGTGCAGGACCACAGAACAGGAAGGTGCACGCATGCTCAGAGAAGTCCAAAAGACCTCTGAACTAGGGGAGAACCCGGTATTATGGTTCTGCAAAACCTTTATCCTGTTTGACTCAATGCCCTCTTTAATGTTTAGCACCACCCCTCCATCTATGTGATCTGTCTTAGCATTGCGATATAGCCTGTAGTGTGGTATAAATGTCCCATTGGTTATCCTCCATTTATCAGGTCTTTGTGATGCCAATTATATCTAACCTTTCATTCAATGCTATACGTATATTCTAACTCTCCCATCCTTTTTTTTTAGACTTTTACAATTTGCATCAGAGGGGGGCAGGACCAGCAGGTCCGGCAAGGACTTAGAGGCACATGCGCCTGTATCAGAAAGGTTCCGCACCTCTGCTATTTTTGACTACCGGCTATGGAGAAGGGGAGGAAGGATGGATTTGGAAAGAAAAAGCTGGTACACAGATTGGCAAGGGAGGGGGGGATTTGGAGGATACATGCAGGGGAAGAAAGAAACAGGATATCCAAGACACAGGGGTGGAGGGAGACTGAGGAGATGCTGGACATGGGGGGAGGGAGTATATTGAGTGACAGAGGGGTGATTCTAGACATGGGGAGGACATGGGCGTCACAAATAAAATGCTGAAAACCACCTGGAAACATGTTTTACATGTTTTACTTAATACAAAAAAATGATGGAACAGAATTCTTGTGCACAAGCATTTATTCTCAGAGGGGAAAAAAACCTCAATAACCCCAACCAAGGATCATGTAATGCAAATTGCTCTATACCTGGTGGTTCTAAGTCAGTGTAGTGCAATTTGCATTACATGATTATCGGTTAGTGTTACTGAGATCTTTTCCTCTCTGAGAATAAATGCTTGTGCACAAGAAATTGGTTCCATTAATTCAATTTTGTATATAGTGAAAAATATTTTCAGGTGTTTTCGCTTTTCATTTATGATTTCTATCCACCTGTATTTGGCTATTTATTGGTGTGGGGACATAAGGAGATAGGAGTGATGCTGGACATGGGGCAGAAAGGGCCAAGAAACAGATGCTGAAGCTAGGGAGAAAGAAGGGAGATGCTAGAGATAGGGGATAGGGGGAGTGGGGGAGATTCTGGATGTGAAGGAGAGAGAGAGAGAGAGAGAGAGAGAGAGAGAGAGAGAGAGAGAGAGGCTTCTGGAAAGGAGGAGGCTTTCCTCAATATCCCCTGCTAGGAAGGAACAGCACCAGTCCGCTGAGCCGTTGCAGGATCCTGAGCTGGCCAAGTTTCCCTGGATCACTAGGCAATACTCTTTGGAACCAAAAGGAGGCTGGAAGGGAGAGGGCAGAGCAGTCCACACCCTAGAGAAAATCCCTAGATTGCACAGGGAAAGAGGCAGTGAAATAGACCAGGAGGAACCCATGGAAGCCCAGGAGTATGAGGAGGACAGGCCCCTTGAACCCTGGAGGTGCTTTTTCTGGAACGGTAAACGCTTTAGCATGGGGCAGGTTCAAGAAGCTGATACAGAACCTGAAGGGGGAATGGGAAGGGCAGCTGCCCAGCTGGTTAAACTGTGTAGCTGAGCAACACCGTAAATTGTAAAGGAAAAGACTATCGGATTTGGGTCACTGTGTTCATGGGACTGCCTATGATTGCTGAGTGCTGATTATCTGGAACTTCTGCTATGTTTATGTTCTGGAAAAGGGGAGGCCACACCCGTCACTGCTGCTGCCAGAGGCTCAGTGTTTTGGGGCTAACCCTCCGATGAGAAGTAGGGGTAGAAGAACTGCTCCTTGAACTGCTGTAACGCTTGGAAGGCAACTCTTGCTGTTTTCTATAAAACCTGGACTGGAATTTAAGCCTGGATTGTCGGGTTGTTTGGTGCTCTTGAAGATGCAGGAGCAGATCCCAAGGCATCCGGCACCAGATTTTATTTTAGATTTATTAATAGCAATATATCAGTTTTGTAATTTACATGTACTTTCTTTATATACATCTTTCTATTTCTCTGGTGTTGCACTGCATGCATAGTGTAGTTTCTTGGGGGTTTAAGTTTCATTTTTGTCAACATATTTCTAGTTTTTAGTTTGTGGTCATTTATTCTGTACTTGGTGAAGGTCTATCTACATTCTCAGTGTGTGACTGGGACCAGGAATTATGTCTCTATATAGGAATTTGGCTTGTTTGGTTTTCCCATTATGGATGTTCTATGTTCCACTGCAGTATTTATGGTTTCCCCTTTTCTGGATATGCTCCTTGTGTGAATTTTGGAAGTTAGTGCTGTTATACAATGGTAGCACTGACCAAATAAATCTGATATGCAGATATTTATAATGGTTTGGTTTTTTGTTGGTGCGCGAAAGTGATTTTAACTTGATTGATTTATAGTTCCTATGTTATTATATTGTAATGTCTGTTTTAATAAATTGTGTATGAATGTTTGGAAGCCTAGGATTTTAAAGGGGTGGTATATACATTTTAAAATAAAATAAATTAAATTTATGCAAATGAGACCCAATCGATACATAAATATTTATGCAAATCAGGCCTTACAATGAACCTCAGCACATGACCCCGCATCACTCTCAGGCTGCCCCTGGGAATAGGAATACTTGAACCAATATAATTATACCTAATTTATTTATTTATCAGATTTTGTATACTGCCTTATCATTAATTCAAGGTGGTTCACATGGAACAAACATAGCAATATACCCTTACACAGAACAGGGAATTAGAACTTGGAGGAGTATATGGGGTAATTGATACATTTAACAATGTATAACTATATACAGTAACATTGTTGCAGATTGAGGTGTTATTGCTACATTCAACAGTTGTCCATTATATGCATTTGTATTATCGCTCTGTGGCATTTGTTCTGCTAGGTGGGACCGTAGTATTCAAGGAATATATGAAGTCTAGTAGGTCTTTGATTGCACATATTGAGGCAGGCAGGTGATTCCACAGCTGGGGAGCATACAGAGAAAAGGCTCTAGTGCAAAAGGATTGCTTTAATGTTCTGTAGCTTGTTGGAGTTTCGTTGATGTTGATGTCTGTACCTCTTCTTGTTCTGGTTGGACTTGCTTTCTGGATCAAAGGCTGAAGAGTCGCCGGGGATAGGTTGTTTAGTATTTTGAAGATTATTAATATGCTTTTGTATTTAGCATGGACAGCGACAGGAAGCCAGTGTAATTGGTGAAGTGTTGAGGTTATATTATTGTATTTTACAGTTCCTGCAATGATTCTCGCAGCAGTGTTTTGCAGTAGTTGCAAAAGGAGTGTTGTTTTCTTTGGTAGGCCATGATATATCATGTTGCAATCATCTATTATAGGGATTACTATGGCCTAGCATACTGTTCTGAAGTCATTGTCTGTTAGAAGCAGTTTAAGTTTGTGCAGAGTCCTCAACTTGTGGTAGGCTGATCTGGTTGTCTTCTTTATGTGCGGTTGGAAGCTGAGTTGATAATCAAAAGTTACTCCAAGGTATTTGACCTCTTTTTTGTTGGTTAGGATGTAGTCTAGGATCTTGAGTGAGTCTGGTGGGGAGAATTTAGTACTTCTGGTGATGTGCATCATTTGGGATTTTTTGAAGTTTATGAAAAGATTCTGTCCTTTGAGCCACTCTGACATTGCTTCAAGGCATGCTGTGATTTAAGAGTAATCCAGGAGACTGATGTTGATATGAGTGAATATCATTATATCGTCTGCATATATTCTGTAGTGGATGTTATGCCGTTTTATGATGTTACATATTGGTTGAAGATATATATTAAATAACAGTGCAGAGAGGGCCAAGCCTTGGTATTGTCTAAATGGTTTAGACTGTTTGTTTTTGGTTCTCACTTGCTGGTTACGGTGTGACAAGTAGGAGAGGAACCAGTCTAGAACTGTATCATTTATTCCTGTATCTCGGAGTCTCTGTAGCAGAGTGTTGGGGTTAACAGAGTCAAAAGCAGTGATGATGTCTATAAAGCATAAGACAAAGCCATGTAGTATGTTGTCAATGCCAGTAACAAAAGTATCCATAAGTGATGTAATTAGTGTTTCCACACTGTGATTTTGTTTAAATCCATATTGATGGGGGTCCAATGGGGTGAATGTGTCTATGTGGTCTTGTAATTGATATTGAACTATAGGGCAAGTCACTTAACCCTCCATTGCCTCGGAAGAAAGGCCTGGCAATCTACTTCCGGTGACAATGCCAAGAAAACCCACAATCTTCTGGGTTGCCAGGAGTCAGGAATGACTCGAAGGCACACACTGCTGCATGTTTTCATTTATCTTAGTTAGGAATGTGAGGCTTGATATTGGGCAGAAGGAGCTTGGGTCCTTTTTGTTGAAGTTATTATTTATTTTATTTATTTATTTATTTAAATGTATTTCTATACCGCCTTATCCTGCAATCAAGGCGGTCTGAACAGCAAACAATCAATAAGATATAGTGTGCACAAGCAGTGAGTAGTGTATGCGTGTGAGTGTGTCTGGACGTTGATTCTTGTGGTGCTATTTACAATGCTATGGGTATCAGTTCCTTGCCTAATTACAATTATAGTGACATGTGGGGGGAATTGAGATGTCTGTTGCATGGTTTAAGTAATGTCACTGTAGTGTTCTATGAAGAGGGTTGTCTTCAGTAGTTTCCTGAACTCCTTATATTATTCTTCAGGATTGGTCTAATAGAGGCATGCTTGAGTTGGGGGGGGGGGTGAGATATCCCTGGGTAAGTGATGCTTCAATGATCTTTTGTATGTATGGTATTTATTTAACATTTCTTATATACTGCCTTTCATTATATCAAGGTGGTTTACATTGAACAAACTGAAATTACATTGAATAAGGCATTATAACTTGGAGATAACTATTTTACAGGGAATGTGGGCAATGGAAGGCTAAGAGGTTTGCCCAAGACCATAAGGAGCACCTGTGGGAGTAGAAACCCCCAGTCCTTCCAGCCCAAGATTGCTGTCCTCTAGTGGGATTTGAACCCCTGACCTTCAGGCCTGAGGTACCATGCCACAACCACTAGGCCACTCCTCCCTCTTGGATACTCTCTTGTTTGCTTGATCCAGCTAACAGGGCATGGATCATTGGGTGAGGTGGTTGTGTTAATATTGGGATAGGAGGCAGTGTACTATTGTGGATCAGGAACTGGTTAAAAGATAGAAAGCAGAGGGTAGGGCTAAATGGCCAATTTTCCCGATGGAGAAAGGTGAATAGTGGTGTACCCCAGGGATCTGTGCTGGGTCCGCTGCTTTTTGACATATTCATAAATGATCTGGAAAGTGGAATAACGAGTGAGGTTATCAAATTTGCAGATGACACAAAACTATTTAAAGTTGTTAAAACCCAAGAGGATTGTGGAAAATTGCAAGAGGATCTTGATAAATTGGAAGACTGGGCATCAAAATGACAGAAGAAATTTAATGTGGACAAGTGCAAGGTTATGCACCTAGGGAAGAACAACCCAAACTATGGTTAAATGATGCAAAGTTCCACATTAGGAAACACCACCCAGGAAAAAGATTTAGGCGTCATTGTGGATACCATGTTAAAACCCTCGGCCCAGTGTGCAGCGGCGGCCAAGAGAGCAAATAGAATGCTAGGTATGATAAGGAAAGGAATGGAAAATAAAACAAAATATATTATAATGCCTCTATATCGTTCCATGGTGAGACCGCACCTTGAATATTGTGTGCAGTTCTGGTTGCCGTATCTTAAAAAGGATATAGCGATTTTAGAAAAGGTTCAGAGAAGAGCCACCAAAATGGTAAAGGGGATGGAAGGATACTCCTATGAAGAAAGGCTAAAAAGGTTAGGACTCTTTAACCTGGAAAAGAGACGGCTGAGGGGAGATATGATAGAAGTCTATAAATTAATGAACGGAGTGGAACGGGTAAACGTAGATAGATTGTTTACCTTATCAGAATATAGAAAGACCAGGGGACATGCAATGAAGCTACAGGGTAAACTATTTAAGACTAATAAAAGAAAAAAAAATTCACTCAACGTGTAATCAAACTCTGGAATTTGTTACTAGAGGATGTAGTAAAGGCTGTTAATGTAGCTGGGTTTAAAAAAGGTTTGGACAAGTTCCTGGAGGAAAGGTCCATAAACCATTATTAAGAAGGGACCCAGGATATCAATGCTTGAACCAATACAAGCATTGTGGAACCTGTGTCCCTTGGGGAAACTGCTAGGTACATATGACCTAGATTGGCCACTGTTGGAAACAGAATACTGGGCTTGATGGACCTTGGCCTGACCCAGTATGGCATATCTTATGTTCTTATGTTGGTTATAATAGTATCAAGCAGTTTTCTTGTTGTGATTTGAAATGCTTCCCATGTGGTATCTGTGGTGTGGTGCGAGTTGGATTTGCTTGGTTTCTCAAGAGGTGTCTTAGTGTATTTCTGCTTTATGAAATCTGCTATGTCTTGTGGGGATATTGAGTTTGAGTCATCTGGTTCCATTAGTTCTTTCATTAGAGCATTCACTTTGGTGAAGAGCTCTCTTTTTCTGTTGATGGATCTCATTATTAGGTTTGAGTGGTATTCCCTCTTGTGATTATTTATTGTGTCATAGTATATGGCTTGGAATTCACTGTATTTTGTTATGTGCTGTGGGCTTTTAGTTCGCCGCCTTAGCCTCTCCAATCTCCGTAGTTGCTTTTTTTTGTTCATTGATTTCGGCTGAGTACCAGGGGGCATTGAGTTTCCTCCTGCTGTTCTGGATTAGTTTGTCTGGTGGGGTTGCAGTGTTATGGAGAGTTTTGTGCCAGTTAGTAATGGTGGTGTCAAGGTCTGTTGGTATTTGATCTAGTGCTGGTAGCACTTCTAAGAATTTCTCTTTATTGAAAAACCTGAATCTCCTTTTTTCCTTGGGTGTTGGTTCAGCTGTGTCCTTCATTATCTGGGAGGTTATGTGATTTATTTATTTGTTTGGTTACATTTTTATACCGCTTCTTCCAGCGATCAGTTTTGGTTTACATTAAACTTTTGTTACAGCAAACATGTGTTACATATAACAGGAGTCATATTGTCTACATATGCATATCACAGATTTGAAATTATACAGTATGAAATGTTTACAGTTATATACATATTTATATGAGTTTCATAGTTATGTGATGATCAGACCATGGGATTGAGATGACTGTTATCTGTTTCACAAGATTTTTGATGTAGTATTGGTTTGGTGTGATGATAAGGTCAAGGGTTCCTCCCTTCGTGTGGGCTGGGGAATCTATGAATTGATTGTATTGCATGTCTTTCATCACATTAAAGAAGGTCTCACCTACTTTAGCAGGCAGAGATGGGAGGTTAGGGTCCCTAGGATGATGAGGGGTTTATTCTAGTTGGTATGGGAGCAGACTTGCTCCAGGATGGTTGAGAATTCCTCTTGATTTGCACTTGGGGCTCTGTATATGAGACAGAGCACTAGCTGTTTGTTTGGTATAGTTAATATATTACTTTCTTCAGACTGGGAGATGGAGGTAGTGATAAATTTGAGATGTGACTTTTCAAGGATTAACACGCCTCCACCTCTTCGTCGGGATCTGGTGGAGTTGAGTATTGTGTATTGTTGTGAGGTGATTTGGTTTACAATGACATTATCTATATCAGTGAGCCATGTTTCTGTTTTAGTTTTCACCTCAAGGTGAACTGCAAGGACTTGATTAACCTACTCCTAAAGCCTAATAACTTACTTATTAAGATAATCAGTTAAACTTGAAGGTAAGTGAGATCACTTCCTTCCCCTTAACTGGTTTAGGAGGCTATAAATGAAGGATTATGCCTGGGGTAGGTGGGAGGTAAAGAAACGCTGACAGAAAGCTGTCTTGTTATGGAAGCCCTATTTGCCTTTAATTTTAATGGAAGCTGGCTTGTTTTCGTATGCCCTACCTGACCTAACTAACACACTAAGAACATAAGAACATAAGATATGCCATACTGGGTCAGACCAAGGTCCATCAAGCCCAGTATCCTGTTTCCAACAGTGGCCAATCTAGGTCATATGTACCTAGCAGTTTCCCCAAAAGACACAGGTTCTGCAATGCTTGTACTAGGTAAAGCATTGATATCCTGGGTCCCTTCTTAATAAAGGTTTATGGACCTTTCCTCCAGGAACTTGTCCAAACCTTTTTTAAACCCAGCTACACTAACAGCCTTTACTACATCCTCAGGTAACAAATTCCAGAGTTTGATTACACGTTGAATGAAAAAAAATTTTCTTTTATTAGTCTTAAATAGTTTACCCTGTAGCTTCATTGCATGTCCCCTAGTCTTTCTATATTCTGATAACGTAAACAGTCGATCTACGTTTACCCGTTCCACTCAGTTCATTAATTTATAGACTTCTATCAACTTTAACCCAAAGAATTCCCATTTTCCCAAGATTTAGAGAATATCTCCGTAGATGAATACTTACGTGTAGATTTCTTCCCAGCAGTATTAGTCCCTCTTGGTAGTCTTTCAAGAGAGAGAATCTCTTTGCAAAGATTGATGGCATCCATGATGAGCTCTGTGAGATGGGAACCATGATAGAAAAGTTTATAAAAGTCCAGTAGCATGCACATATGGTCACATATGTGCATAAATAAAAATGGTTCTGACAAAGTAAGCACACTTAGGGGTATGTTTACTAAAACCCCGGTAATGTGCGGGCCGCGCTAGTGTGCGGATGCCATATAAGGAGTGGGCGTTTCAGGCTGAAAAAAGCAAAAACGGGATTAATCATGCGCTAATGTGCATGGCGCTCAAGTGCGCCCCGCACATTAGCGCATGAGAAAGTTGCGCGGGAAGCATAAGTGGCCGCTGATGCACAAATACAAAAACAGAGCCACAGTACAATGGTTAAGACACTGACCAATGGTGCAGGGATCATGGGTTCAATCCCCCACTGTGCCCAATGAAGAAGGCTGGCTGAGGCATCACCTATTATGGGGAAGATTGCTTTAGGAGGCATTTTAGTTTTATGTTAATTATCTCTACTAGCAAACGCACTCTCAAAGCGTGTTAACATAAGGCGCCCCATAAGGCACATTTTAAAGTGCACTGTCCGCCAAGGCACCCTAGAATGTTGCTTATAGGGCGCTTTAGAGGGTGCCGTATAGTTACCGCAAGGTCACAACACTGTTTTTGATGGCAGCACTGTGTAGTTTAAGGAATGAAAATCATAAGTAGGTACGCTAATAAACAAGCGGGGTTAGCAGTGGAGCACAATGGTTAGGACACTGACCAATGATGCAGGAGTCATGGGTTCAATCCCCCACTGTGCTTAATGAAGAAGGCTGGCTGAGGCATTACCTGTTATAGGCAATAGTGCTGTGGGGGGCATATAATTTTTATTTTAATTGGTGCTGGCAGCAAACACACCCTCAAAGTATTGTAACATAAGGTGCTGCATAAGGCACCTCATAGCGTACCCCAGAGGGCACATTTTAAAGTGCAGTGTCCGCCACGTCACCCTACAATGTTGCTGAAAGGGCAGCCTATAGGGCGGCATATAGGGTGCCCGATGAGGCACAGCAAGGTCATAGCACTGTGTTTGATGGCAGCACTGTGCATTTAAACGCATGGAAATCTAAAGTAGGTGCGCTGACATGCAAGGAGGAGCAGCAGTGTAGCACAATGGTTAAGGCACTGACTGCTGATACAGGGGTCATGAGTTTGCTCGCCAGTGTGCCTAATAGGTAAGGCTGGCTGAGGCATCAACTTTGCAATGTACGTATTGTTTCCTGCAGCACTTTATTTGTATTTTCTAATTGCTGCCATCAAACACGCCCTCACGTGCCGTAATTGAAGGTGCCGCATAAGGCACCCTATAAGGGACTCCATAGGGCACATTATAAAGTGCACTGTCTGCCACGGCACCCTAAAATGTCCCCTATAGGGCACCCTATAAGTTGCTCCACAGGATAATGTATAGTGCACCTTATATGGACGGTAACCATAAGGTGCCCTATAGGGCGCCCTATAAGGCACCTTATGGGTACAGTACGCTGAGGGTGTTTTTGCTGGCAGCAATAATGTACATTAAAACTAAATAATGATTTGGACAGCCCTATCAAATAACCCCACTGTGAGTTTGAACCCACAGCCTCTGGCTCCACAGGCAGTGAAGTAACCATTGGGCTACAGCTCCAAGTAAGCCCCTGGCTGGCTGCAGAGGGAGTGCAAGTCACCACACAGACAGTCTGCTGTGGTCACAAGGATAGGGTTAGCACACACGTACCCATGATGCACTGCACATGCAAATCAGCAGTCCACAGATAAACACAAGATGGGGTATGCACCCCACAGCACCTCGGACTGGTAGGGGGAACTGACCATGTCCACCCCCACAGCACCTCGGCCTGGTAGGGGGTACTGACCGTGTGTTTTACTGGCACAGAGTAGCTACACACCGTCACATTGTGCGGGTACTGTGCTCACCCTGAGGGTGCGGTGAGGCACCCAGCACCAGGTCCACAGCAGAAATAGGCCATGCTGAAAGTCCAAAGCAGTGTTAAAGTGTGAGATAGGTAGTTTCTGCAGATAACACCTTGGATATATTTGTCTGTCTCAGTCAGGTGTAGCCCCTATCAACCTCTAGGAAGATTATGTACCACCAACCTCCTCCTCCAGGGCTGAGGGTGGCAAACAGGGTCTCCCATCAACAGATCCACATTCTACCTCCCTGCAATGGTGGCAGTAGAGGGGACCATCAACCCCGGTCCTGCTAGGGAACAGATACCCTACAGGGCAGTCAATGCAGCTCTGTACACATCCATAACACAATAGCAGACAGACGTTAGGCCTGGATATACTAAGCTGCACTCCACCACTATCTGATATTCTCCTGCAGCAAGCCTTCAGCCGCTGCACCCTGCAAGGCACTCCATCGAGACACATACCAGCTGTAAACAGTCTGCTAGCTAGTCCATAGTGCATGTTCCTGGTGGAAATGCATGCACCCAGAACTGAGATGTCAGCATACACAACAAGCAGATAAATCAGTGACTGGGCCCCAAAAGGAAACCCATAAATATCACATGAGAAAAATGCTATATAGCACTATGGGGGTGCCTAGCCATGCTGTCGTCACTGCACAGTCAGGGTGAGAGTGATCTCCCAGCAGGACATACTGAGGTCACCCTGTCTGTGTAGGTGGTGGCCGGGCACTAAAATATCCCAGCCAGTGCCCTATGCCCTGTGCAGATGCATCCTGGCCAGGCCACCCTGTCTGGGCTATACCCATGGTACTTTGCTCCTCATTATGCACATTGGCAACAGTGCTGGCAGTGTGGGCTGTGGAAGGTGTTTGCAGCAACCACACACTGTATAGACAGACACACACTCCCACACCTATGCCAGCATTGTGCTACTATAGAGGAGTTTAGCAGCCCTGCCCACCACACCAGTCCTGGGCACAGTACAGGCATGGATATGGTACGCAATACTGTTGGGGGTCACTCCCCAGGGGGGTAAACACTGTCAGAGACCAGACCTGAAGCACGCACCGCAGACATCAGAAAGAGTGTTATGATGGAGCTCAATCAGCAAACTGTGCTTAACGTAGGAATTTCTAGCTGCCAGTACTCATAGCAAATGTTTGATAGCTGTGTATCGTATACCCAGGTGTAGGGTGGCATTCCTAAGTTATGCAAGTGCTAGTATTGGGAGATGCACGCAGGGCCCAATGTCCTGCCTCTCCAGGAGGCATTGGCCAATGGGGCCTGTGGGTGTGGGTGTGTCTGTCCCTGTTGGCTGCTGCTTTATGGCAGAGGTTCCCAACTCCAGTCCTGGTGTGGCAAACACTGTTCGGGTTTTCATGCTGTCCCTCATGAATATGCATGAGCTACATCTGCATACCATGGGGGTGGTGCATAGATATGCAGCACAGGCATCTGTATTAGAGGCAGCATGGAACCAGAATGGTGTGGGGCCCTCCAGGACTGCACTTGGGAGACTCTGTTCTAGGTAATGTGCCTGTTTATGGTGTCTGTGCTCGGTGGGGTAAAATATAGGCGTATTAACCATGTGTATGTTCTCAGCAATAAAGGTTTGTCCTTACTATCACGGTTTAGTTGTGGGAAAAATATGTGGACTGGATTGGCAGGAGCCCCAGCTGGGCTTTGAACCTGTGACCTTCTGTTCTTGCACACACTGTCTGTGTGCACTGCACCACCATGTTGCCACAGATATGATGCATTCCCTGGGGAGTCCATGACTGTACATCCGACAGGGCCTGTTTGTTGCAGTGCACGGCAACCACCTGGACAGGGCTAGGCCATGGTCTGCTGTGGGCACCAGCCGCTGCCACCTCCACCATCAGTACCGCTCCATCCTTAGATTGGAGACAGCATAAACCCTGATGGATTTGTGGCCCTCCAGGACTGCATTTGGGGGATTCTGCCATAGGTAATGCACATGTCTATGGTGTTTGTGCTGTGTAGGGTAAAATAGAGGTTTTTGACCCATGCTTATGTTCTCAGCAATAATGGTTCAGTCTTTACTACCATGTTTTCTTCATGGGTAAAATAAGGGGACTGGGTTGGCAGGAGCCCCAGCTGGGCTTTGAACCTGTGACCTTCTGTTTTCAAACACACTGGGTGTGTGCACTGCACCACCGTGTTGCCACAGAGACAGTGCATTCCCTGATGATACCATGACTTTTTGTCCGGCAGGGCCTGTCTGTTGCAGTGCATTGCACCCACCTACACAGGGCTAGGCCATGGTCGGCTCTGGGCAGCTGCCACTGCCCCCCTCCACCTCCAGTACCCCTGTGCCACCATGCTGACATGCCCTTCTGCTGGTGGTGCTGGTGATACGCAGTCTCAGGCCATCCTGTGTGCGGGTAGGCGGCTGCCTATGGTGCAGGTTCTGGGGTAGGGGTGCCTGCATATCTGTCCGCATGTCCTCCAATCACCGCCTGCCAATGTTCCGTGCCCTTGGGGGTACCTGCTGGGTACTATCCCCTGTGACACTGTGATAAACACTCTTGTGCCCATGTTGGGCCCTTATCAGTTGCTGTCTGGCTGCTGTTCAGTTTCAGCATTCCTAAATGCCATCTAGGCATCTGCCTAGTCTGCACTGTGACCCAGCTGCACCACAGCATGTGCCGCCTGCAGCCCTCTGTATCCCCTTTCCCAGCATCTGTCCAATTGCCAATTCCGACCTGCCCACCCTGCTGTTGTGGAAATGTGCATGCCATAGGTAACCTATCCAATGGAGAGGGAAACCCTGATCAGTGCTATTTCACTGTGGGATCATTCACCTTGTATGGGGACGGAGCGTAGACCCTTCTAAAATTCATATTTATTTTTTGGGGCTTTATTGGGAGTGTTTTTTGATGTTTCCTATTACTATCACTATTGCCCAGCTAGATTATAATTTTATTATATTTTGTTGGGGTCATTTTTAATGTTTATTTGCCTTTTTGTTCCGTGCACATGTATCACACTTCTCACGTTTTGTAGGTTTCCCTGGTTTTGCTGTACATTGCTGACAGAAATGGTTTCTCTTCCCTTTAAATCGGCTCTACCATGAGGTTTTCACTCACGGTATTTTTTTACTCGAATTTCAGCCCCGCTCCTGTGTGGGGAGCCTCTCCCCTCCCACTCTCCACCCATTGACCCCGTCTCTCCGCCCCTGGGGAGCCTTTCTCCGCCCTCCGGGAGCCTTTCCACGCCTCTATTGCTCATTTGCGCGCCGCGCACATGAGCGGGCCCGTTAGTGCGGCGCGCACATGTGTGGGGCACAAAAACGCATCATTAGCGTGCGCTAAGGTACCTTAGCGCACGCTATTGTGTGCCGCGCACTTGTGCGCCCTTTAGTAAACATACCCCCTATTCTTGCTTAAATTATGTACCACCTTATAACATTACCCCCTTTGGGAGAAACCTTCTTAAATGGCACTTAGATTTGTGCACAAACACATGCAAAGCTAGGCATTTTTGGGGGCCCTTTTACTAAAGCCCAATAACTAGTTAATGTGCATTTTAACATGAGCAATGGGAAGATGGGAATGTTAATGTGGAGGCATGCTAGTGACTGTGCACGAAAGCACATGGTAATCAGCCACCGTGCAATGGGACAGGGCAGGGGAAGAGCATGAGATCAGTTCCAGCATGTTCAATGCCAATGTGGGAATTAGTGTAAGTATGCCTAATGATACCTCTATGGTTGTCATTAGGAGCACACCCATTAAGTGTACCATGCATTAGCATTTGCGATTGTGCATTGCCAGGAACATGCTAGACCCGCCCTGATAATTAGCACATGAGGATCAAACTCATCATGCATTTATATTTTTTCTAATCATATGTAAGTGTACACCTTTAGTAAAAGGGTCCCCTTAGTCATATATGAGGGTAATAGGCATTTGCATGCATATCTGACACAGTTGCTATCCTAAAACTACACACATTTTTCCGATGGCATGTACTTTCAGTGTAGGTGTTCACAGGAGTGAGGTTTGGGCAGAGCATGGGTGAAATGCACAAGGAACATAAGAACATAAGAACTGCCATACTGGGTCAAACCAAGGTCCATCAGTCCCAGTATCCAGTTTCCAACAGTGGTCAATCTAAGTCATAAGTATCTTGCAGTCTCCCCAAAAGACACAGGTTCCTCAATGCTTGTATTGGGTCAAGCAGTGATATCCTGGGTCCCTTTTAATAATGGTTTATGGACCTTTCTTCCAGTAACTTGCCCAGACCTTTTTTAAACCCAGCTACACTAATAGCTTTTACTACATCCTCCGGTAACAAATTCCAGAGTTTGATTATACGTACATTGAGTAACCAAATATTTTCTCTTATTAGTCTTAAATAGGTTACCTCAAGCTTCATTGCATGTCCCCTAGTCTTTTTTATATTCTGATGATGTAAACAATCGATCTACGTTTACCCGTTCCACTCCATTCACTAATTCATAGACCTCTATCATATCTGCCCTCAGCTGTCTCTTTTCCAGGTTGAGGACCCCTAACCTTTTAAGCCTCTCTTCATAGGGGTATCCTTCCATCCCCTTTACCATTTTGGCAGCTCTTCTCTGTACCTTTTCTAATAACGCTATATCCCTTTATAATATCCTCTGTTTTATTTTCCATTCCTTTTCTTATGATAACTAGGATGTTTTTAAAGTACTATAATTTATACATGTTCCTTAAAAATTTAGGTGTGGACATTTGCACCAGCCCTAGGCCGATTTTACATGGTCGTGTCTTAAATTAATGCATGTTTTCAATCTTTTACTGCATGCTAAGCATGACATCTGCTTATTAAAATATGTATCAATTTGCTGGCTTATAAAATTCTCTTCCACCTGTGTAAAATTTGCTGATTTTTTCCATTTACTGTCTGCACTAGAAGCAAGATCAATGCCGACTGGAGAGCTGGGATAAGAAATGGTGAATCTTCTGTTGGTAAATTCTATTTTAGCTGCATCCATTAGAATACACTGTTAAGCAATGAAAACTAGAATTCCCTTTCACATTTATTTGTAGTTTTTAATTTAAAATCCAATCTGTACTGAACTATAAAGACATTTGATCACTCATGCTGCAATGTAATAGCTATTTTAGATTTTTTTGTAATTATTTGATCATTTGCTGTTAGTACTCGAGTACGGTGATATAAACCAACCAAATAAATATATTTGACACCAAGGGCCTGATTCATTAAGGCTTGTCTCCCATTCTGCATCTATGGGAATAGGTCTTTATGAATCAGGACCAGAACATTTTTATTGCTTGCTAGTATTAGTAGGTTGTTGTTTTCTGTCAACTCTGGAATATGCTGTAAAATAGAGCTAGCCAAAGCACACAAAGGAGATCATTTTAGAATGACTCTGCTGCATCTACATGTTCAAATAGCAGCATTTGCATGTGCAAATGTCATACACGGGTAGCACCAGTTATACAACTCCGCCGTCAATGTGCAGATACCGTGAGATGCATAGATTCTAAAGGGATATGTTCTTACTTCTAATATATGTGTTCCCAATTTTGAAGAGGACCACACCTACATTTTTTTTAAGTCTGTCAGCTTTTGCCCTCCCTTTGAGGCAGGTATATATGCCAATAAACTGCTTGTTTTGGTTATGGATTTAGATGAGTGATCGAGAGAGCCATTATATTTATTTATTTAATTTATAAAACTGTAATTAAATGTTCTGACCTTAGTCAAAAACAGTGTACAAGATAGGAATTATACAAACAATACATTGACAGAAGACATATCCAACTTCTTAAAAACCTAATCCCTCACTCCTCCTCAGACAGGAAAGTCTTCAATAATTTTTGAAAGCCTAGCAAACCAGACTGCACCTGGAGCTCTAGAGGTAATTATTTCTATTTTTCAGTCGCTGCCACCCAAAACACCCATGACCGCCAATGCAGCTTATAAACTACCTCCAAACCAGAGACCACCAATAACCATCCCTGTGAGGAGCATAGTGGTCTGGGAGAATCATATCATCCTGCAGATACTCAAAGCGAGAGTCAATCAAAACCTGAAAACCAAACACCAACAATTTAAACCAGCAACACATCTGAACAGGCAGCCAGTGCAAACGCACCAGCAAGGGGAACACACTATCCCATTGCCGAGCTCCTATTAAAAGGTGCTCCGCTGTATTCTGTACTACCTGTATCTTTTTGCTTGAAAGCTCAGACTACACCTTCGTCTTGAAAGAGCGTTTTTGTTTTGTTCAGCGTTGTTCATCATAACTGGTCAAGATCAGTATTGCAATAGGTGCCGTTTATATAGGCCAAATTGAACCATTCTACCTACAGTGCCTTTATATCCCCCCGAGGAAGGCTCCGGCCGAAACGCGTAGGGGACCACCAATAAAGGCACCTGTGTTCATCCTCTCTCTTGCCTCACTGTCTCCTACCTGTATCTTTCACATAAACCTCTTCGACAACCCAATATAGAGCACATTACAGTAGTCCAAGTTCTTCTGCACCAATGCTTGAACCACCAACCTTAAAGTTTATCATCCAAATAAGGACGCAGTTGGCGAACCAACGACAGTTTAAACCACACAATGCAGACTACCTGACTGATCTGCCTGTCCCCCATCCCCTCTGACTCCAAAATAATCCCTAAAGATTTCAGCTCCTCCATCCACGGGATAAAACCAGACACACTTGGCAATAAAAGATCAATACGCTCTACAGTCCCAAAGTGCAGCTACACCATTTTGTCAATATTCAGTACTAAACCCACAATGGGCTAGCAAAGCATGCACATGTTCCAAACAGTCATTAAGTTTCCCTACCACCTTTTCTGGGTCATCCTGTAATGGAGCTAAGATCTGCAGATCATCTGTGTATGTGTAAAATTGAAAACCAAAAGATAAGAACATAAGAAATGCCATGATGGTCAGACCAAGGTCCATCAAGCCCAGTATCCTGTTTCCAACAGTGGCCAATCCAGGTCACAGGTACCTGGCAGGTTCCCAAAAAGGTACACAGGTTCCCCAGGACAATGCTTGTCCTGGGGTAAGCAGTGAATATCCCGAGTCCTCTTTAATAATGGTTTATGGACCTTTCCTTCAGGAACTTCTCCAAACCGTTTCTAAACCCAGCTACACTGACAGCTTTTATTACATCCTCTGGTAACAAATTCCAGAATTTAATTATACATTGGGTAACCAAATATTTTGTCTTATTAGTCTTAAATTGGTTACATTGTAACTGCATTGCATGTCCCCTAGTCTACTTTTTGATTGCATAAACTACCGATCTACATTTACCTGTTCCACTCCATTCATTAATTTATAGACCTCTATCATATCTCCCCTCAGCTGTCTGTTTTCCAAGTTGAAGACCCATAACCTTTCCTCATAGGGTACCCTTCCCTCACCTTTACCATTTTGGTGCTCTTCGTTGTACATTTTCTAATTCTCCTATATCCTTTTTAAGATGTAGCAACTAGAATTGCACTCGATATTCAAGGTGAAGTCTCACCATGGAATAATGCAGAGGCATAATATCCTTGGTTTTATTCTCCATTACGTTCCTGATGATTCCTAGCATTCTATTTGCTTTCTTGGCCACCACTGCACACTGAGCAGAGGGTTACAACGATGATGTTGCCTAAATCTTTTTCCTGGGTGGTAATTCCTGATGTGGAACCTTACATCCTGTAACCATACAGTAGTTTGTGTTGTTCTTTCCTAGGTGCATAACTTTGCACTTGTCTACATTAACGTTTATCTGCTATTTGGATGTCCAGTTCTCCAATTTTTTGAGGTCCTCTTGAGTTTTTCACAATCCTCTTGTGTTTTAACAATTTTGAATAATTTTATATCTTCAGCAAATGTGATCACCTCACTCGGTATTCCTATTTCCATTTATGAATGTTATAAAACAGCGGGCCCAGCACAGATCCCTGGGGTACTCCATTATTCACCTTTCTCCATTGAGTAAAATGACCATTTATCTCTATTTTCTGCTTTCTATATTTTAACCAGTTCCTGATCCAGAATAGTACACTACCTCCAATCCCATGACTTTTTCATTTTGCTAAGATTCTCTTATGAGGGACCTTGTCAAAGGCTTTCTGAAAATCCAGATACACTGTATCAACTGGCTTACCTTGGTTTAACTGTTTATTCACACCTTCAAAAAAACATAATAGATTAGTAAGACAAGACGTTCCTTTGCTAAATCCATGTTTGCTTTTTCCCATGACCATCTACATGTTCAGTAATTTTATTCTTTATAGTAGTTTCTACCATTTTGCCCGGTACTGATGTCAGGCTCATTGGTCTATAGTTTCCCAATTCTGCATATGTGGGGATAGGCACAGCTATGTGCACAGAATCGCCCACATAGACATGCTAGGTGCACCTGCACACAGTGCTACACTGTACAAAGATGGGTATATGCCCAGAATGGCTTTATTTATTCCCGCAATCACTATATTCTGAAAAGATTTATGTCTGTGACCCTACCTGTCTCCACGATTTTCCTGCAAATGGTCACAACTTCTCTTTAAAACATGCAGCTTTTAAACAGCTATGGCCTTGGACAGTGCTGTTATGAGGCAGAATTACAATGTAAGTTGATGATGTCCATAGGAGGAGGCAAGTTAAATGATAGAAATTAGTCTGTGCCAAGCCCAGAACACTACAAAGCAATTGCAGTGCACTGTAATACAGCAGGGAAACAGGTAGAGAATGATCCATCTGACAGAATAGCAGTGCAACACAACATACATGGCAGTAGACGACCTCCCTAGGAATGCATGATGTAGACATCTCAGGAGCACATCTGTACAATGCTAAGTAAGCACATGAACCCAGCAGAACAGGCCCCCATAGCGAACCCGGCAAACATTTCCCTATCATTAATAAAGGACCAGTGGAATGACAGCAGACAACAGTGCAAGCACTACACAGACATACCCAGGGACACCAACATCGCTCCCTACAACTATGCACATGGTGTACAGCAATGCTGGTGCACCATGGGATTGCGTACTGTGTTCCACGCCCTCCTGCTGAGGTATCTTTATTAGTGACAGGGAAGTGTATGGACAGGTACATGAATGAAGACCTGTCCTGGTCACTCCTGCCTGTTCACTTGCACCTGGTGATGCTGCAATTAGCCCTATGGTCCAGGTACTTGCCAGGCATACCTGTCCTCCCCTGGATATGTGGATGAGCAATCTAGATCCCCCCGTGTAGCCCTCCAACCACACACACACACACACACACACACACACACTTGCAGTCCCACAGAATCAGACGTCTGTCAACAGCATGCCCTGCACTGAATAACATAGATAATGCATACTGACATAGATGATACCTACACAAGTGGACCTCAAACAATCACAGAGCTGCTTTAGGCCAAAACAGTTCATCAAGTTTATCAGCCTCAAGGATGAGACCTCGTATGTACATTGCAAAGCCCGCATATGTAACCAACCGCAACAGTGATCTGTGCACATATGTGCCAAAGGGCCATTGGCGTACACTTTCCCCATTATTGTGTTCCAATAGGTTTACATCTGACCTTCTCTACATCCGGGGACTGTACACATTGCATAAGGCATATTGTAAAGGTCCGCTATGTGGAGCGCAACACTCCAGCTGGCAGTGTGCTGTACATGGCACAGATGGCTGGGTTTACATTTTCACATGGAGTCCTAGGGCTCCTTCACCAGTATCATTTTGAGGACATGGGAGTTGTTAGGGAACCCACATTTTGTCCCTTTAGCTCACTCAGAAAATGTCTGCAAAGCTGGTAAGCACACCTGTGCTCTTCCCCATACATTTATGGGGGTGTTTTTGTTTTTTGTTTTTTTACCTCAAACCTCGCTCTCCTCTGCATTCTGTTCAGAAACACTGCATGCTGTGGTTTTCCAGCCTACAGACACAACAGTGCACAGCATAAGTTACACATCCATTTACCACTATTGGCTGCATTGGGGTGCAGGGCAGAAATATTTCTAAGTCCTACCTCTGTTACACTTTTCAGCAGGTATAACCTGGACGTCTGCAAAAACTATTGTGGATGATCATGGGTAGCACAGGAATACGCTTTATATGTCTCTGTTGCTGGCCATGCCCGTGCCACACCCCCTCCCGCCCACGTTCTGGGATCCCCATTTATTTGCTGTGTACGTGCAGGGCTGTGAATGTGCAGAATATGGTTTTAAACGGTTTCACGAGATACATGTACATCCCGCACATACAGGTGTCTTATTTGTGCAGTTGCTCCTTTTAGTTTTTTCTTAACTATTTTCATCATTTTATCATAGTCTCCCTTTTGAAAGTTAAAAGATAGTACTGTGGATTTCCTTGCTGTCTTTCCTCTATTTATTAAATCAAATGCAATCATGCTATGATCACTATTGTCAAGTGGCCCCAAGACCCTCTTGCACCAGATCCTGTAGTCCACTAAAGACTAGGTCCAAAATAGCTTCCCCTCTTGTCAGTTCATAAACCAGCTGCTCGAAGAAGCAGTCATTTATTTCATCTAGAAACCTTTTCTCTAGCATGTCCTGCTGTCACACTGACCCGGTCGTTTCCTAGGTAATTTCAATTACCCATTACTACTGTGTTGTAACTTTTTTTAGCTTCCTTGATTTCTTTTAGCATTTCATCATCCATCTGTTTATTCCGGCTGGTGGTCAGTAGAACACCCCCATTGTAATCATCTTTCCATTTTTACATGGGATTTCTATCCATAGAGATTCTACAGTGTATTTTGTTTCCTGCAAAACTAATTCTATGTGACTCAATGCCCTCTCTAACAGAGCGCAACGCTTCCATCAATTCAATCTACCCTATCATTGCAATACAGTTTGTACCCAGGTATCCCAGTATCCCATTTGTTGTCACCCTTCCACCAGGTCTCTGAGATGCCAATCATATCTACCCTTTCATTTAGTGCTATATATTATAGCTCTCGGGTCTTATATTTTTAGACTTCTAGCAAGTGTATATAGGCATTTTAGAGAAGTAGCCTAGTGGTTAGACCAACTGCCTAGTACCCAGAAAATCAAGGGTTCAATTCCCACTGACACTCCTTGTGACCTTGGGCAAGTCACTTTACCCTCCATCACCTCAGAAGAAAAGGCCTGGTAATCTATTGATGGTGATACATTGCCAAGAAAACCAAAAGGCAGTTAGGTCACCAGGAGTCAGCACCGATGGAACTAAAAAGACAAAAAATAATTCATATTAATCTGATTATCAACTGATAGGGGTAATTTGGAATCTTTCAGCTCTGTACTTAAAAGGCATCTGGGTTACTTTTATCTTTATTGGAACCTCTGTTGGGATGCCCTAACTTCTTTCTTTTGCTAGTATCCTTCAAGGATACATCCTTCTGAACCATGTGCTCTTGGGTGACTATCAGCTTTCCCCTGTTATCTAGTTTAAAAGCTGCTCTGTCTCCTTTTTAAAGGTTAATGCCAGCAGCCTGGTTCCATTCTGGTTAAGGTGGAGCCCATCCTTTCAGAAAAGCCCCTCCCTTCTCCAGAATATTGACCAGTTCCTAACAAATCCAAAACCCCTCTTCTATGCACCATTGTGACATCCATGCATTGAGACTCCGGAGCTCTGCCTGCCTTTTGGGCCTTGCTCGTGGAACAGGAAGCATTTCAGAGAATGTTACCCTGGAAGTTCTGGATTTCAACTTCCTTTCTAAAAGTCTAAATTTAGCCTCGAGAACCTCCTTCCCACACTTTCCTTTATCATTGGTACCAAAATGTACCAAAATAGCAGACTCCTCCTCAGTGCTATCTAAAACCTTGTCTAGGTGGTGCGTGAGATCTGCTACCTTCTCACCAGACAGGCATGTTACCAGGTGATACTCACATCTACCAGCCACCCAGCTTTCTACATGCCTAATGATCAAGTTACCAACTAAGACAGCCGCCCTAAACCTTCCCTCATGGGCACATGTCCCTCAAGAAACCTCCTCGGTGTCAGAGGGTTTAACGTCACCTGGAGGATCCCAGCTACAGGATCATTTCCTGCCACACCAAAGTGATGCTCTCCTTTCTCTTGATTTCTCTTCTCCATGATAACTGAGATGCTGCCAGACTGGAAGTGGAACGTCAGTACTAATAAAGTTACTAAATTCTGGGATTTTACCCTCTCCCCCCCCCAAAAAAAAAGCAACTGGGGCATTTATTTACTGCCTTAGCCTGCTCGGCCACACTACCAACTAAGGCACCAAGAGACTGCAGATAGATAATACAGTGTAACCTCGGTTTTTGTGATTAATCCGTTCGAAAAAGTCTGACTAAAACCGAATGTATGAAAACTGAAATAATATTTCCCATAAGAAATAATGTAAATCCAATTAATATGTTCCAGACACCCAAAATTATTAACAAAAAATACATTTTATAGATAACTATATTTTTACATACAGAAAACAATGAGAAATAAATATAAATGACTAATGAAATGGATAAATGAACATTTAACATCACTTTTACCTTTATTGAAGACTCTTGCTGGCATATGGAAGACAGCCAATCAGCAAGAGAATCAAAATAAAGAAAATCCCACTTCTGGCCACATGATGGTGCTCCATTTTCAACTGTATGAAAACCGAGACAATGTACGAAAACTGGGACAAAATCTTGACAAAAAAAGTCAACGAAAACCGAATCGTATGAAAACTAGGACATACAGAAAACGAGGTTTGACTGTAAATAACCAAGGGGAGAGGGGAGAACCCTTAGGCACACCTCACTCTCAACAATATGCATGAGAACACACAGCAGGTCCCCACACTTGAAATCGCCTATCACTCAGAAGACCATACATTCAAGAACCTAATCTCCTATTCCCAGCCCTTTACAATGTTCCAAAAGCCAATGATGCCCGATTAAGTCAAACACCACTGACAAATCAAAGGAGACCAAGAGCATGGAAACCCCTTTATTCAGCCACACATATACCTGATCTAGTAGCACCACCTGTAGTGTTTCCACACTATTCCCAGGTTTAAAACCACCCTGCTCCCTCTCTAAGAGGGAGAAATCCTCTATGTAGCCACTCACCTGCAACAACACTTCTTCTACTAACTTGGCCACCAATGGCAAATTCGAAATAGACTAATAGTTACTACAATCCCGCAGGTCTCCACAAGCCTTCTTTGGGACTGGAGTCACCACCACTTCCTTCATCCACATCGGGACCAGGACCTGCATCAAAGACGCATTGACCAAATCCCTTAGCCAATCCAACATTGGTTGGGGTGCCACTTTTAATTGCCCAATCACTCAGGATCCAACCTCAAGAAAGTCTCATGTACCCTAGACAAGAGGGTGCGCAAATGCTCACTGGTAAGAGGATGGAAAGTAATTCAACTATGATGCTCAAACCGTTCTACAGGGACTCCCAACTTTAAAGGGGAGACACCTATCCCCTCTTTCATCTGCTGCACAGCATCCAGGAAATACTGCACCAACTCCTCCAAATCCACTTCCAACCTCCCCCTACTCCCCTAAGAGACCTGCGCCTCCCACTAAAGAGGAAACCACCTGAAAAACTGCTTTAGTCTGGTAACCAGCCTGCCCTATATAGGTTGAAAAAAAATCCATCTTTGCCACAAACCACTTTTTATACCTGTTAGCCGCCTTCTGCCATCTCCCTCATTCTCCTATCAACCACGTATGCCGCCACTGACATTCCAAGCATTGTTGTTCCTGTTTTTTTTCCATAGTTCCTTCAGGAACCACAGCTGCTGCTTAGTATCAAGCCAGAGTACTCACCTAACCAGTGCCACCTCATCTAACGCCCCTGACACCACCCAATGTCAATCCGCCACCTGTTCCTCTATAGTATCCTCCAACCCACCTTGATGATCAGTCAAGGCACTGGCCTCCCATTGGTCCACACCAACCACACCCTGCACATCCTTCAATTCTCTACCTACACCCTTACCCCTAGTCACCATTGTTGTCCGCAGACTTTGGAAACGGACCAAGTAGTGATCTGACCAAGGAAGAGGCCAAACTACTAACCTCCATATACCCTCTCCTGCCAATAAAAGACTATTGCCAAACACCAAATCCAAGATATGTTTCCCCTGATGTGTTACCTGTGCCACCAAATCCGTTAAACCACCCAAAGCCAAAGACAGCAGAAAGGAGATCTTCCCATCCCCACCCACATCCACATGCACATTCAAATCCCCTATTACTAACAATTCCCAACCCACCAAGGCCTTTGCCAAAATCATCTCAGAGATTCCTACACTCCCCCCCCCCCTCCAACTCAAACCTGGTGGACAATACAGCAACAGAATCCTTCCTACCTTAAAAAAAACATCCCTCCATAAGGCACACAGATTCACATTGCACCCACAGCTGCTTTAGAATCACCATCACACACGTAGACCCCTACGAACCTGTTTACTCATCTATATCCCCATATACCCCAACTGGGATAACAGTCCTTCCACCAAACTCCATTCTTCCTCCACCCAAGTTTCAGTCCAAAAAAAACAAACAATCCAGCCTTTCATCTTCCAACAAATCCTGCACAAATTGCAACTTCAGTATCACCAACCACACATTCAATAAGACACAATCCCACCATACCTCATAAACCTCCCTACCCTTATCCAACTCCACCATACAAACATTATAAAACTCTCCCCTACTCCTTCCCCATACTCTCTCCACATCCTCAACATATTTCCTGCTCCCTCAGATACAGGGAATCCATTTTCCCTCACCAACATCCCCACCATCCCCACAATTCCCACAACCCTCCATTCTCCAATACCCAACCCACCCCAGACCTCACCATCCCCCACCAAACACAGTACAAAATACTCCTGACCCACACACTCCACCCTCCCCTATCCATAACACCAATCAAACACCCAACACCACAGAAACTCCAAGTACCACCAAATACAATTCTTTAAGGAAACCACCAAAGACCCACCAGGGGGCACACTAAGGGGTGCACCTTGCCTCTTAGGTGTGTTCCTTCAGCATGACACCTCCATGGTGACTTTATGTGGCCCAGCGGTAATGTCATACACCCATGATCCCTCCCCGCTCTCACCGGGAAGTGCTGCGAGATCTGACCCCATACACAAGTGCCGCAAACAAGCAACCAGGCTGATCCAAGGCAAAGCGTAGTGCACCAGGCACCAGATGGAAAAAGCATCAGCCAGAATGATTTGGAGAATTGCACTTAATTAAAAGGGACAGAACTGAGTGGAGGGCATAGTTTGCAATATTTGCCCCTTTCCAGTAATGTCCGACAAATATTTGCATTGATTCATGAGAAGGGGATAGTGGTTTGTTTTGTAGGTAGATGATATAACAGGCACAGGCAGAGGTGAGTCCCAGTGAAATAGTTCCACACGGGCAGGACATTCAGACAAAGCAGCAGGCAACAAAAAGTCCAAAACTCCACAGCACACACATGACACTACTGATGCTTGTTCCTCCTCACTTTGGTATTTAAAATGTCCTTACAAATATAAAGAATTGTCTTTGGGAGCTTGACTCCTTAATTGGATGCTCTTAAATTTGAAATGTTGAGGAATACAATCCCTACACATGTAAGTCCTGGTGCAAACATATTTAGGTAGCCAAAAATCACCACCTACGTGTATAAGCACTAGTACTTAAATGTATAAGGTGCCTAATAATGTTACTCATTTTTTACAAGTATGTTTTCCTCAAATGTTTGCTCCCATGGTATTTTATAATAGTCACGCATACTTGTGTACTCTGCCCAAACTCCTCCTATTCACATGCGCACTGTGAAAATACAAACCATTGGGATGATGAGTGGACTTACAAAATCACCACCAGCTGGTCATTCATGGGGGATCCAAGATAGCGCTGTACTTAGCATTTGCTCTGTATCAGTTTCCTAAATATGCTGAAACAAAAGGGAAAACTTGGCAAGAAACCTCCCCCTGCCAAAGATACCCCTCCGGTGTCACTTACCTTGGTGGTGGATCCTATTGACATTTTTCTATCTCAGCCGGAGCATCAGCTTGCAATGACTGGTGGTTTCCAGACTGTATCAACAACAGAGCTGGACAGCTCAGCAGCGTCCTCGGGTTGTGACCTCTCATTGCCAGAGTTGTGTCGGCCTCCTACAGTACCTGCTGCAACTGCTGAATTAGAAGCTCCAGGTGTGGCAGGTCACATGATAGATCTAACCACTGCACTAGTGGGAAGTAGAGCTTCTGAATCAGTAGCAGAATTTAGGCAGATGCCACGGGAATCATCTATGATGGTGGTAGGAGGTGTTCAACACCTGGGGTCAGAGGAGTTTGCACCGGTAGCTGCAACACAGCCTTAGGATTCGGATGGTGGCTCCTTCTTCAGCCTTCTGTGTTAGACCGGCCAGAAAGCTTTACCTTGAAGTCCATTTGGAGAGCTCTTTCTAAATTTGGTGAAGCCTTAGTGCCTCAATTTCAGAGGTTGTCTGTGCAAGTTCAAGGTAACTCTTCACTGTTTAAAAAGAACTCTGATTATATAGGTGTGTTAAAAGAGACTATGGAAGATCTTAAAGTTAAATCACAAAGGTTGGAAGGAAGTACAGTAATTTGGCTTTCATTCAAGATATGACTGTTTCTAAGTTTAAAATGGAGGCTTTGGAGAACCAGGCCTGGTCCTCTAATCTGCGTTTGATTAATTTTCCTAGATCATCTTTGACTTCAGCCAGAGATATCTTTAAAAAGTCTAAAGTTGTCTAAAGTTTTTTATGCACCTGATCGTAAGAAAGTATCTGCTGGGGCCCCACAACAGTCTACTGCAGAAACACAACATATGGATATTTTGAATATCTCAGCTATATTGGAGTCTTTAGATATAAAGTCGATGACTCCTTCAACCTTGCTGGTTACCCTTGCATTACCTTCTGATTGAGATTGGTTGTTAAAATTATATTTCAAAAAAGCATTCTGTATCCTTTATGGGTTTTCTGTCTGCATTTTCCCTGACTTATCCAAGGAAACCCAGAAGAGATGGAGGAAGTTCCTCCTCTTGAAGCCTGGGGTATTGCAGTTGTGTGTGTGTGTGTGTGGGGGGGGGGGGGGGGTATTTTTCTTAAAATTTCCTTGTAAGTGCTTAATTAAGCTCCAATCTGTTAGTTATATTTTCCTGGAGCCATCTCAACTGGTTGCTTTTATCAGTGCTTGTACGTCTGCTGTTTCTCAGGATGTTGGTTAGTAATAACTTAGTATATGCAGTGTATATAGTATATGCTAGCTGGCTTTCACTGATATTCCTTCATGTTTGGTAGATTTATTTATTTATTTATTTATTTATTTATATTCTCTTATATACCGCACTATTCTGCATCAGTGCGGTTTACATTTGAACAAACTGAAATTACATTGAACAGGGCATTATAACTTGGAAATAACTATTTTACAGAGAACATGGGCTATGGAGGGTTAAGTAGCTTGCCCAAGACCACAAGAAGCACCTGTGGGACTAGAAACCCCAGTCCTTCCGGCCCAAGGTTGCTGTCCTCTAGTGGGATTTGAACCCCTGACCTTCCGGCCTGAAGTACCTTGCCCCAACCACTAGGCCACTCCTCCACTTATGACTTATGTTTTTCTTTTTTTGATGCTCCACCTTAGTAAAGGGCTAGAGAGATAAGGTCAGTTTTATAAAATTTCTTGAGTTCTTGTTTTTCTTTTTCCTTGGTAGTTATTTATGTACTTCGATGCTCTTACTATTTCTGTTACAAGTGTGTATGCTTGGAATGTATTGAAAACTGATAAATATAAAAATACAAAAAACACCACCAACTGAAGTACAGGCATAAATGGCCATAAATGCACATAAATCACTAAAATATTGTAATTTACATGCCTATATGGCACATAACTTTACATAGATTCTTATAAAATTACCTCATTATTTACATCCCTATGTTACATGTGAAACAGTGAATGACTTTTAATGTAAAAAATATGAGTATGCTATTACTGAACAAAGATCCAAATTAAAAAAAAAGAAAAGAAAATTCATTATTATTTCTCTGGAAATGAACACTTCCCCTTCCTTAGAGGATTTAGTGGGGGATGTAGAAACAGAACAGCTGCAATAGCAAGAGAAATTGAATTATATCAGCAAGAAATTAAATGAAGCCATTTGGACAAAAAAATTGCATGAAATATAGTAAGACTAAGGGGTGTCTATGCAATACAATTTAACATGCACATTAAGGGCCTGTTATGGATGCTATAAATAGCATGCTGTGCAGAAAAGAGCTGGAGAAAATTAAAATAAAGAGAAAGAAAAAATATAATTTTAGCCCATCTTTCCAGATGATTCTCAAAGCAGCATACAGCATTATTAAAATTCATATATAACAAGTTTCTCTACCAAAAAACTTTTAATCTATGACTGATGTAATAAACTTTTCTAAGCTTAGCACAGTGGTTTACTTCCAATTTAGTGCTGATTTCCTATATTCTAAAACTACTTCCTATAGCAAGGGTTTTAGTGCACAAAACGTTTACCTTGATAGGGAAGTAATACACCAAGCTAATTTGAGCTTTAATTGCATGAAAAGGCATGCTAAAATGAGATGCATACAAAATTACTTCTGATGCAAACTGTACTAATTGGTATGTTTACTAAAGAGCTTTTGGGGGAGCAGGGCATATCGAGAGATAATGGCAGTGTTGAGTGTTTGCGTGCGATAAAGACTCAGGGTGGGTAGTAGGCGTTTGGGTGATCAGAGCACAAGGGCCTCCTTAGCGTGCGCTAACAGGACACCAGACGTTAAGGTGCCAAGCATGCATCTTAACACCCGAAAACAGCACTTACCTTAACACTGGATAAGAGAGCCCCAGTGAAAGTCAATGTAAAGGTGCTGGATGGAAGGACAGGTGTGAGCTAATGGACCTGGTCATCCTACGTGGCATCCTATGTGGCAGTCAGTGGGATGAGCATGTGGGAGGCAGCTGTACTTAGTCATTGAAGGGTGGCCACATAAAATGCTGTAATGTCATTGTGTGACATAGGATATGGAGCACATGTCCCCCTGCGGTACCATTATTGCACGATGTGTGCATCAAGAAGATGACGGATCAGGAGTGGTGATGTGCAGATCAATCACAGGAGAGGCATGAGCGATACATCGAAATGAGGAAAAATGTACCTGTGTGGTTCATGGTGTAGCATCTGGCAGGAGAATACATGACTGCACAGAGCCAGCAGAGGCAGATGGATGGGCTGAAGGAAGGATGGCGGTAGATGAGAGGGTGGTATGGGTTCAAAGCGCCGATATACCTGATGTGACATCACCAATGCAGTCGTAGTGTGTCAGAAAAAAGTGCGGCTGAGCCACATGGGCACCCCAAAGCGAGCTATGTTGGTCGCACAGCTGGCACAGACTCCCAACCGCCATACAACTCTCCAGACAAATGTGCAAACAACCACTGAAGAAGAGTCGCTCATACATGTCATATGGAGCAATTATGTAAGTGTGACTGTCTCTGCAGGTGGCTATCCCAGGGGTAGGATGTGGGAGCATGTAATGCATAGATGTGATGGAGCCAAAGCTGCACAGTCACAGTGATGAAATACTCAATTCATGTTTGCTATGTATGCTAGATATTTATGTACATAATTGGTTGTTTGGATACCACTATATCATCTCACTTAAAGCAGTTCACATTGTTGCATTAGCATGTTAAAGTACATTACAAACAGGGGTATTGATGACTTGGATTATGCTGAGGCAATGGAGGGTTAAGTGACTTGCCCAAGGCCACAAGGAGTAGAGGTCATGCTTTGAAGGATTATACATACATAAAAAGCCTCTGTAAAATGCACCTAACAGTCACACAAGGAGTACACGTGGATATTAAAGAGGCTCTTTTGGCTCCTAAGCCACTACTTGAACCATTAGGCTATACCTCCACTTGTGGCATATATCTGCAGGGCAAACATGTCTGATCCTCTGCAATGTCCTGCAGCACAGCCAACAGAGCCATGTTCTCAGAAGGGCATAATCGCAAATAGCACATTGGATCTGTACATATGCTATCGGAACACATAAAAAAGCAATACAACTGTGTGTCTGCCAGTCAATGCAGACCCTGGACTTGTTCTGCCATTAAAATGAACTGCGTATCTGACAGCCACAAAGAAAACAAGTGAGAATCAAGCCCTCATCCTTGCTTGCAGAGCCATTGTTCTAACCATTAGACTACAAGTCCACACTGTCCTGCACAGCAAATCCTGGATTCAAAGAGACTGTAGATCCCTGCCTGCAATGGGTGAAATCAGGCACATGAAACAATGTGTCTGGCACATTATGAGACCATGGTACGCCACACCTATATCCTGCCTACATTGGCGCACATGCAGTACATAATGCACAGGAAATGCTGTACTGTAGCTGCTCAACAGACATACTGCTGTTGGATACAGCTCTTGTCCAAAGGTGAGGTCAAGATGCCCTTCCATCCAATGTTCCCCAAAGGGAAAAAAACATGCACACACATGGGTCAGGTGTGCCCCAGTATGTCACATACCCCAGAGGCAGCACATGTGCAGAGTGTGCAGACCCCTGTGACCTGCTACACACACCGAGATAGGTACTGTACACCTGCACACATACTGAATGCAAACATCAGACCATACTGCCCTGTACATGTCCCCCACCATCACTGATGACAAGCATGTACAGTGAAAAGCCCCTATGATAACAGTCGTCTCTATGGCTGTAATTTCAGCTATGTGTGCCAGTATAGGATAGCCCTTCCATCACCCATGAAACATTACACATTCTGAACTGCTCTCTGCAAATGATCACCAAAGGGAGATCAGGCCAGGATTACGCAGGGACATTGTGTGCTTCCGGCACATAATAGCTGCAAACTGCAACTGACCAGTTGAATGGGTCACCCTGAATGTGAAGGGGATGCACACCTGGTCCCCAGGGCCTGCACTGCAATAGCTGGATCCTTCATGTCACGAAGCAAATCTATATCACTGCCAGTGTGCTGCAGCTATTGTCTGCACAACTGAGGCATGGTGGAGTGTCCAGTCACAACTGGGCCTTGTGTTCTGCTTGTTTTGCTAAAGGACTGTCCTCTTATATCTCATTATAGTTGCCAAGGTTATGGCAGCTGTTTCCAAGAATTCCAAATGCAGTGATGTTGTTTCAGGAAGGAGTGGGGTGTTGACACCAGTCTCATAGGCCTGCAATGCCAATGCCAATAGTCATCAGCTCTAGTACAGCTGCTAGCAGGATTATCTGGGCCTTCCAATCTACTACAGCAAGCACAGTCAGTCTGTATGTGTTGCCACCACAGGACTGTGGCAGCCAGTCACATCACATCTGTGTCTAGTCTGCTAGTCATCACACACTGCATGTGCACAGAGCACCCAGCCCGGCTTTGTACAAACACCATGGACATCCAGTAGTGGTGCAGTAATTGGACTGCCAAGAAAGGACCTGCACCCATATGACTGCAGCTTTACACTATATAGCACAATGTGGATACATGGCTGTGACATGATCACAGCTCGGTCAGAGTGAGAGTGGCCTCTCAGCATGCTGAGTGGCCTGGTTATGCTTGTTGCAGACACATGTTAGGCTGGCTCTTCCGTTCACCTAACCTCAGACTCACATACATCCTGTTCGAATGGAGCTGTTCCTGACAATACCCAGAATCCTCTTCCCTTCATTTGTGTACCTTTTGACTTTGGACTTGTATAACGGGAATGCAGTGCAAGCTATGCTGGATATTTGGCCACAGATAGGCTGTCAGCGCATGTTGGACCACAGTGGCCTACGTCTTACACATCTCCAAACACTGTGTCCATCTACACAGAATGTGGCAGTGAGCATGGCACATAGTGCCATGCTTGAACACCCACATCATGTTATGTCCCTTGCAATAGACCCTGTCAAAATGCCATGTGCAGAACATGCACTCACCAACAGTACAGATGCAGTGGACCTCCCCAAGACCACATCGAAGCATGGCGGCTTGTACATGGGACCTCATACTGTATGTAGAGTTACTGGAGAGCCGACCTGCAGCATGTTGTAAGCAAAGAGATAAAGGCTGGGCATCACATGCATGCACAGTGCAGTGTTGCAGCTCACAGTCCTCTGGGCACACACACACACACAACCCCGCTGTCCAAAAGAATTGCATGTTTTCAGGGTTACCTGCCCATTAGGCCAACTGTAATGCTCATCCATTGTGAACGTGTGCCCTGTGTACAGGAATTATTAATGTGCTCTGCACAGTATGGGAGCAATCAATGCCCGCTCAGTGTGCCGGTGCTCTTAGCATGCTCTGCCATCCAGCCCTACATTGTGCATTTGACCGGTTTGACATCTGGGAGTGAGGGCCTATGCTGGATGACATGTGAGGGGGGGGGGGGAGTTGCACCTACTGCTTCTGTTCCTGGAAGGTATGGTAAAGTTAACGCACCCGGGCTTTATCAGTCCATGTGTATATATGTGGTCATTGTCAGGGTGCATGAGAGCATGTCCTGAGGTGTGCCTATGTGTGCTTAGCATTGGGGAATTCTGGGGGTATTCTGGGATTGGCACCCAGCCATAACTGGGCAGCAGTGAAATGTGGTTGTGGTGCATAAAGAGAGCACTGAGCCAAGAATACTATGCAATATGAGAGCAGCCCATATTGGGGGAAAACATGAGCACCCTGCTCCCTCACCTGACAAATGATGACCAGAATCTGTGAATGCTCTGGTGACCCCTCAATAACTCAGTACTCAATTGGACACAACAATATGATTCACATGTGAATCTAGATTACCCATTGTGGCCATCAACCTATGAGAGTGGCCATGACTCTCCCACAAGCACATACCATGCAATGGGTACGTTTGTCATTAGGCTAGGACACTGATGGACTGGAATGTGTGTGTTCAGGTACCATGGCCTGACCCTTTGACTGGACAAATCCCTATATGTTCAAGATGCATGTCAGTTGCACTGGCAGAATTACAAGGCTGTGCAACAGACAGACCTCACAAAACATCCCTCTCACATACCTCCCTAATAGACCCCATCAGACAAGGATGGCACAGAGCCTGCAGATAGCTAAGCACACATTGTTTGTTACAATTTATTTATTTAACAATTTTTCTATACTGCCTTTGTCCAAAGCTGTTTACATTGAACAACATAGTATAATCTCAGTTGATTTGTTTTACAGTAAACAGGGAGAAATAACTTGGAGATAAATATGGGGTTAACTATGTGGAGGGGAATAGGTCATAGTTCAGCAGAGGATCAAATATGGGGGGATGAATCATTTATAATACAGAGAGGGATAAATGTGAAGGGTTGATTTGAAACAGCTATAATTAGGTATTGTCATCAGGCCCATAGTGTTCTCTGAAGAGGTGTGTTTTGAGTAGTTCTTTCATATCTTTAGTTGATTGTGCAGCTCTGATGGCTTCAGGCAGGGAGTTCCAAATTGTGGAGGCATACTGTGAAAATGCCCTGTTGCTTGTCTGTTGTGTGGTTTTGGACTTGAGTGGAGGGATGAATAGGAGATTCTGGTTTTTAGCTCTTCTTGGTCTCGTTGTGGATACTTTTGTGATCTGAGCAGTGAGACAGGGAGCTGAGAGGTTGTGAAAGATTTTGAATGTTGTAGTGATGGCTTTTGCCCGTTGAGAGACTGGAAGCCAATGTAGACTTTTCAGCTTTGCTGTTGTATTGTTGGTATGCACTAGCTGTTAGTATTCTAGTGGCAGTAATTTGTACTAGCTGTAGCGGATATAATGCATGTTTAGGGAGACTTGATAGATAATGTTTCCGTAGTCTAGGTGGAGTGTGACAATGGCTTGAAGTACAAATCTGAAATTGTGCTGAAGCAAGTGTCACCCACTACTCGAATCTGTGTCGCACAGATTGGCCCACTACTTAAAAATAACACCCTTGACAAAACATCACCAAATTCATACAGACCTATTTCAAGCATACCTTTCATGGCAAAACTAATTGAAAAGACTGTACAAATTCAAACGCAGGAATATATAGACAACTCAGCCCTCCTGGATGATCAACAATATGGTTTCCGCCCTCGCCAAGGAGTAGAGACACTTCTAACTGTTTTAATTGATACACTCGTAAGAGGGATTGATAACCCTAAGCAAGCGTTCATACTCCTATTCATAGACATATCTGCGGCATTTGATAGTGTTCACCATACCATAATGCTCAACAATCTTAAACAAATAGGGATAAAATCAACAGTGCTAAATTGGTTTACCTCATATCTAGGCAATAGAACCCAAACTGTCAGAATAGGAAACAACACATCTAATACATATAATCAGGAAATTGGCCTACCCCAAAGTTCTGCCCTATCAGCCCTCCTATTTAACATCTATATAAAACAGGTCTGTAACATATTCAAAAAATTCAAGGTATACTATCATTTGTACGCAGACGACATAATGATGTATATCCCATTCACGATCCCCAATCTACCACTTAAATTACTCACTGAATGTTTCAACGAAATTACTACCTGGCTAAATAACAATAACCTTGCCATCAATCACTCTAAAACCGAAGTACTAATTGTAACCAAAAACCAATCATACTCTCCCCCACCACACATTATACTTCAGGACCACGAAATCAAAATAAAAAATGAAGTACGATATTTAGTCGTCATACTGGATACACATCTCAGTATGAATATGCACATAAGAAACACAACAAAGAAAATTTACTTCAAGCTCAAAATCTTAAAACAGCTACGTCCTCTAATACATTTACAAGATTTCACGAAAATAATACATGCAATAATAACCCCTCACTTTGACTTCGCCAACCTGACTCTACTAGGGGTAACGAAACAAAACATAAAAAGACTCCAACTTGCACAAAACGCAGCAGCCAGAACCATCATGAATGTCCCACCATTTCATCACATAACACCTATACTGGCAAATCTTCATTGGCTACCAATACAAAGCAGAATCCTATACAAAACACTAACAACAACCTTCAAGGGCCTAAACAATATGGTCCCACCGAACCTAAAAAATCTCATATCTAAAGAATCAACCAATAATCAACACAGAAGAGACCAAACAAACAAATTAAGGACCCCAAAAGAATACATAAAAGCTAAAAAGACAACAAACAAAAAAGCATTTTCCCATGTGGCCCTCATTATCTGGAATGACCTCCCAGAGGAAATCAGATCAATAATCGAGATCAAAGAGATCCGTAAGAATCTAACAACACATCTGTTTAAGGCACACTACGGGCTATCAACAAACTCCTCTCAACAAGAAAACGGATAACAACACTGTTTGACAGAGTGACAAAATTGACATGACCTAGGACTGCTCACTGCTAAGATTTTCACTAGTTTAGAAATTTATAAAGTTCTTATACGTCTTATATAAGGCACGCATATCCCAATTTTGTATATAGTTCTCAAAATGTTGTTTGTTATTTCACAACTTTCCTTTGTTTTAAGACATTCCTTGTAAACGATTACTGACTGTTTTGTTGTATAATAGTTACACTGTTTCAGACGTTCATTGTAAAACAGACAACAGCCTGTTATATTGTTGTTAAATGTAAACCTCTTCAGATCTCTGGAAGGTGCGGTATATAAGCGACTGTTAATTAAATTAAATTAATTAAAATTAAATTAAGTAAGAGCTTGAGGAACTTCAACTTCCAATATGCTCTTTTTGCTGTATTTTTGATGTGTGCACATATGTTCAGGCTGCTGTCAATGGTTCCTTCTTTATTGATATTTCCACAATATGTGTTATGATCTTTTTTGGGAGCTTAAACTCCTGATCTCTGAATATGAGTAGAGCCTCAGTTTTGCTTTTGTTTACTGCGAGGTTTATGTCTGCAAGGGGGTTTGTAACAGCTATGAAGACATCACATATGATCGTGAAATCTGGGTTGGCGGTATTGAATGGCACGTAAAACATGATGTTATCTGCGTAGAGATGAAAGTGCATGTTCCAATTTCTTAGTAGATTACAGATGGTTTGGATGTATAAGATGAATAATAATCCAGAGAGGGCTGATCCTTGAGGGATACCTTGTGTTAATTTAAAGTGTTTTGAGTTGGTGATGCTGACCTTTTTGGCCAAAAACAGGATGCTGGCAATAGGTCTGTATGAGCCGGGGTTTGTTGCATCTAGGCGTCATACTGGATACACATCTCAGTATGAATATGCACATAAGAAACACAACAAAGAAAATTTACTTCAAGCTCAAAATCTTAAAACTGCTACGTCCTCTAATACATTTACAAGATTTCACGAAAATAATACATTTTTAAAATAGGGCATACTGAGGCTTCTTTGAGTGCTGGAAGTAGGTATCCTTGCGTGAGGGAGGTTGTAATATCTTTAGAATGGGCTAAGCAAACTGATTGCGTAGGATTTTTAGCCATGTTACAGGGCATGGGTCCAGAGGTGATGTTGTGGTATTTATATTGTTGATGATATCCAGTAACTCTCTTTTGGTTATTAGGTTGAATTTGTTCCATGGGTGATGTTTTGATGTGCCGTTCTATTGCTGCAGTTGATCATAGTGTTGTAACATTGATGTGCTCTCTTTGCTGTAGAGGAAGTCAGTCATAACTTGGGGATCAACTTGCATTTTCATGTTTGCTGTATCGGTTTAGTTGGGCTCATTGGTCATTTGGGACACAATCGAGAAAAATTCTCTAGGGCGGTTTAGTGATGTAATCCTTTTGGGCTTTGTTACATAGGTTATTATATTCTTTTTGGTTGTTACAAAGCTCTGTCTTGATAGTATTGTATTGTGATGTTTTCCATTTTCTTTCTAGGCATCCGAGTTCCCTTCTGAACTGTTCAAGGTTCTTGGTGAACCATGGGGGGGGGGGGGGGAGGGGTTTGATGTGCTTTGTAGATTGCCATTCATTGAATATTGTGGTATCATTTATTATTTGGTTTCATGAGCTGATGAATATGTCGGAGTTTAGTAGTGGAGAGGAAATATTTTGAGTTGAATACCTTGAAACAATGTTTGTGTTGGTGTTATATCATGGTATTTGGCTGGCTAGAGCTGGCTGGGATACTAAGGGATATCATGGCATGGTCTGACCATGAAACTGGGTCAATTTGTAAGTTGAGATCGGCTTTGTGTAGTGTATTGGGTATGAATATAAGGTCAAGAAGGGATCCTTTGTAGTGTGTTGGAGCATCAATTATCTGGGTCAGATTTAAAGATTCTATTGCACTTAGGAATGTGCAGGCATGTTTTGTGGGTAGGTTAAGGTCCTCCATGAGTATAAAGTGGCTATTTGTGACTGAGTGAGTACACATTTCATCTAGAATAGCCAATAGATCTTCCGTGTTAGTGGTGGGTTTTCTGTAGGTTAGGACTATAGTATGTTCAGTGTTGGAAATGGTTAAATAGTCTATTGTTTGTAGTGATTGAGAGTTGATCAAGGAGAAATTCAACTGTTTTTTTTTAGCAAGAATTAGTACTCCCCCACTTCTTTTTTGTGATCTGGGGCAGCTGAACAGTGTGTATTGGGAAGTAGTCAGTTGGTTGAGGAGTATGTTGTCAGAGTCTGTGATCCAGCTTTCAGAGATGCACATCAGGTCAGTGTTTGTGTTTTGTATATGGTCTACAATGGTCTGAATTGTATTGCAGACAAAGCAAGCATTGATGAGCGAACATTTGATTGGGTATATTTGATGTTTGAAATCTGTTGTTATGGGCTGCAGAGGATCTCTGCTGATTTGTATGAGTCTGTGAGCTGGTTTAGAGAGTGGTATTTTATGATAGGATATGAGGTGAAGATGTTTTGGTCTGTGAAGGATTAGTATGTCATTGCTCTGAGTATTTGGCATTTGGATGGTTGATATAAGGAGGAATGTAGCCAGCAGTATCATCGTGTAGTATATGAGAATGTGTGGTATCATGTTTGCTTGGTTGTCTGTAGCTTACCATTGAGGGCTTGTTTGCATAAGATTCTTTTTTGATGCTGGTAGTCCTGTAGTTGCTTTTTCTTTGGTGGTGCATGGAATGGGCGACTGCACAGTTGATTGGTCTTCTGCTGTCCTTTGAAGATCCTCGTCTAAGGGCCACACCAAAGGGCCCTCTGGTGAGGCCCTCAGTCACGGGCACACCTAAAGGCGCTTTAAATTTAAAGCTGAAGTCCTGTCCCTGATTGGCCTTGAGCCCGGGAGCGGGGAGAGGCTTGTCTTTCTGTTCCCCTGCTCGATGCCGGTCAAGGTGATGAAGTTGTTCTCGGCAGCGATGTGGCTCCTTCTTCGCACCTAAAGGTGCTTTAAATCTAATGCTGAAGACCTGTCCCTGATTGGCCTTGAGCCCCAGGAGCAGGGAGGGGCTTGTCTTCCCATTCCCTCGTTCGATGCTGGTCAGGGCGGTGAAGTTGTTCTTGGCCATAGGATAAAGTGTTATAGAAAAATAGTTAAATAAATAAATGTTGATATGCATTACACTGCTAGTCATACAAGTGGAGTCTTCCCTCCATCAACTGAGGCTAATACCAATTATACATGGATGTGGACAAAATGACATATTGATCCCTAAACACAAGATATGAAACAAAAGATCCTGCACACTAGTCAAAATCCAATACCAAACCACTGCAGCACCCTACAGAAGAACTAAGCAAGACATGCACAATCTTAAGTGTGGCCTTATAAATGTATAATCAGCATCAATAAGGTTTTAATTTTAACTGATTACCTTAAAGACAATCTGGACATCTAGATAACTGAATCCTGCTTCAATGACACAGATAATGCCTCCTTAAACCAATTGCTAATTCCAGATTACATCTTCAACTAAATAAGAACAAATCATCTTGGCGGAGGAGTGCTTATCTTAGCAAAAACTCAGTTAAAATTACGCAAATTAACATCTTACTCAGACTACCTAGATAACTTACAATCTCCTACAAGCATATCATATTGATGACCAACACCTAGACTTGACAAGTTATTATTACTCATAGAAACAAGCAGTCATACCAGCCAGAACAAATATCATATTCTCCTAGTTGATTTTAACCTCTCATCCACATCCCCCAAACAAGCCAAATCTTTCCTGGAAGCTATGGAAGTCATGGAATACACACAGATCAAAGATACAACACACAAGAAGGGAGCAACACTGGACCTCATTTTTGTCCCAAAAGAAATGCAAACAGTTATCCTCCCCCACAAATATTTATTTATTTATTTAAACGGATTTGGTATACCGCTTTCTCATGAAATCAAAGCGGTTGTCACAGCAAACAAATCAATGAAATAGGTGTTGTCAGTAGCATGCAGTGGGTGATTCGTCACAGTGTGCTGTGTGAGAAAGTGTGGTTGATTTTGATGTGAAGCTATATACATTGTGTGTTTATGATTCATATTTACAGTATGCCCTGTCTCATGGTTGGATCACTGCATGATAATGTTTCAGATTCCACAAAGCACAGCTGAAGATTTTGCCAATTCGACAAGCAAACCTTTGCCAAACTTAAAGCAAGAAACAGTCAACATTGAATCCCTAATTAATAACTGGAATAATGTTATTACCATAGCAACTCTAGCTCCACAAACAGGTACCACAAAAAGATGGCACTGTGCAACCTTGGACATTGCAGAACTAAAGGTTCTTAAGCAGAAGCTCAGACAAGTAGAAAGAAAATGGAGATGCTCAATTAACCCCATGATCAAGAAATATACACAACCCAACTACAAGAATACTGTAACATGGTATATAAGAGCAAAAAGGAATATCATACATGCCTCATTATGAACTCTTTAAATCACCCCAGAGAGCTATTTGCAATAGCAAAATTGCTGATAGACCCCAATCAAAAGATAGAGAATACCCTATGCCCAAATGTAATGGCAAAATATCTTCAAGAAAAAAAACTGGAGAAAACCCCCAAACTTCTGTAATACCTGCCATACCAAACAAGAACTGTAGCGAGATTACCTGGCTATCCTTTGATTCAATCTCCCCAGAATACATAGAGATCATCAAAAACCTCAACACCACTACTTCTCCCCTTGATCCATATCTAGTCTCATGGAATGAAATGGCTTGGGCAGAACTAACTCCAACTTTACTCACAATTGCCCAGCTATCCCTCACAGGCACATATGCTCAGAAACCTCAAATGTGCATCAGTCTGTCCCATAATAAAAAACGCTTCACTGGACCCAACTTCTCCCAATTCCTACAGACCAATCTCAAGCCTACCATTCCTTATGTAAGACATTGAGAAAACAGTACAACAGCAACTGCAAAGCTACATAATTGTTTATGCACCTCTAGATCCACAACAGAATGGATTCAGGCTTAATCATGGAGTAGAAACCCTACTAACACTTTGACAGACTCATAAAAGGCACTGAGAATCCGAAACAAGGATTTATCTTAATATTCTTATATATAACAGCAGCCTTTGATTCAATCAGTCAAAACCTACTAATTCCACAACTAAGACATAGGTATTCAAAACACAATATTGAAATGGTTCTGCTCCTTTCTCACAGACTGGCAACATGTAAAAATAGGTACACACAAATCTGCTCCCTTCAAATAGCAAGAGTACAACAAGGATCTGCTCTATTATTCAACATTTATCTCCAACCATTATGTTCAATCATACAAGACTATAACATCTTCTATCACATATATGCAGATGATACCCTGATTTATGTACCCTTTTTCACCATAACTACACAGCACTAATGAACTGCTTCATGGCAGTAACTAGCTGACTAACCAATCACAATCTTTCCATAACCTACAAAAAAAAAATCAAAGTCCTCTGCATACCAAGAGACACAACCTTCAGCCTACCAACCACATGGAAAATCATGGACAATGAACTAGAGGTTAAAACAGAAATGTATTACCTGGGAATAACCCTAGACCAGCAACTATTATTGCAACCACTCATCAGTAAAATGACAAAAATCATATGCCACAAAATGAAAGTTCTACAACATCTACGTCCACAATTTCCAAACAGTGCTTCAGGCCGTGATATCCCTCCATCTGCAGTACTGCAACATAATTTATCATAGATTGCCAAACTATTTACTATAACCACTACAAATGGCACAGAACACAGCTGCACGCATCCTACACAGAACAAGATCTGAGCATGTAACACCAATGCTATTGAGATGCCATTGGCTACTGACAACAGCTCACATAAAATACAAAGTTCTACTCACCATCTTCAGAATATCACACAACCTATCCTCTGACTATCTTCAATCCCTTCTACACAAGACACAAAGCAATTGAACCAGGAGATCCAACACACAACACACTTTCACAATTCCAACACAGGCTTGTATGCAAATGAGCATTCTCCATATATGTCCCATCCATCTGGAATGCACTCCCACTAGAGATACATACAACAATAGGAATCAAAGACTTTCAAAGGAAGCTCAAAACTCACCTATTCTTAGAATACTTCGGAGACCAAAGCTAACAGAAATTGAAAGACCATAAACACTGAGATCCCTCCCTGCATAAGGGCTCCCTTCCTCCAGTCATAAAAGTGTATTGTCTAAGACCAAGATAAATATTAAGTGCCTGATATTGAGTTGCGACGACTATATGCCTCTAAGGCGCATAACCATTGTCGCTGAACTTTAAATCCAGATAATCAATCCGGGGCCATATCGGGCCATCGGCATTGAATATCTAGGTTTGCTGCACAGCTGCACATGGCGCAGAAGCTAATCGTGCAGTGGTGATATTCAACCGCTGCCCATTTAGCTTTGGCAGCAAAAGTTAAGATAGCTTTTGTTGCACCTAACTTTTGCCGCTGAGAGATAACTGGTCAGCAGTGGCAGAGGGGAAAGAAGGCTTTTCTTCTTTTTTCTTCAGTGTTTCCACATAGGCTGAAGGGGTCCCAATGAAAACTAGATAGCAGGCTGCAGAGTGGTTATGCAGGCAACAGCAGCAGTGACAACTGCTGCAATTCAGCAGAAGTTCAGATCACAACAGGACTGGCAACAAAGGGGTAGGCATGACGGAAATGGCAGCAGTGAGAATGGTAGAGCAGCAGAGGGAGACACTTTAAAATGTCATTTTGTTTATTTCATTTTTGGGTTTTTTTGTTTTTTTTCTTGTTCTTTCTATTTCCTTAAAGTGTTGGCATGGAGTTCAAAGGTATCTGTCCATTGCCACTCTTGGTATCACACTGGACTGCGCACCTTGTCAACTGTACAGAGCGGAGCGGTGATGACATTGTCGCACCCCTTCTTTTTTAATTACATTCCGGAATGCTCACACTGGCTATCACGAGGCTATTACAATAGCAAAGAAGTGATACTATGATAAGCTTATTACCAAAGCTGCTAATAAGCCTAAACAACTATACTCTATAGTGTCGCGTTTCCTTTAACTATCTTCATGTCTCCAACTTGCAAATGCCCTCTCAGCTGAGCTGCTGGCCCAATATTTCTCAGACAGGGTCTCTTCTCTGTGGAAAACTTCCCTCCTTCCAGCCCTCCCCATTTTCCCCCCATAACAGGTGATTCATCTCCTTCTGGGACCTTTGATGGCTCCTGTGACTCCATTCACCTCCACATCTCGTCGTGCTGTCAACCAAATACTATATCTGATTTGAAGAGGGTTATTTTTTCCTCCTCTTCAACAATCTGTGCCTTAGATCCCATCCCTTTTATCTGGATCTCTGAACCATCCCTGGCTCTTCTCCCATCTATTCTGACTCTTCAACAAGAGTCTCATCTGGCATTTTTCCGTTATCCTGGAAAACTGCTGTGGTCCAGCCCATTCTGAAAATCAGTCACTTGATGCTGCCTGCCCTGCCAACTTTTGCCCGGTTTCTAATCTTTCATTTCTATCTAAACGTCTGGAAAAACTTGTCTTCGCACAACTTTTATGTCATCTTGAAAATGCAAACGTTCCTCACCCACGTCAGTCAGGTTTTCGGCCAGGCTACAGCACAGAAACCATTCTGCTATCGGTCTTAAATGAAGCCTGCATGTCATGGGAGAAGGGCAACATCTCATTGGCAGTATCGCTCAACCTCTCCAGTGCTTTTGACCTAGTCCATCATTTTCTCTTTTTGTCACGTCTCTTCTGCTGGTCTAAGATTCACAGTCCTTCACTGGTTTTATCCCTTTCTCTCTACTCAAACCTAACATGTTTCTTTCCAATCTGCCTCCTCTACACATTTCCTTCTCCCTTGTGGTGTTCTGCAGGGGTCGGTACTGGTCCCTCTGCTATTTAATGCCTTTCTTGTCCCAGTTGCCTTACTCATCCAGCAGCAGGGTGTGTCTGCATATTTTTATGTGAATGATATCCTGCTGCTCTGTCCCACTCACCCTACCTCTCCTGATCTTTCCTCAGTTAAATCCTGTCTCAGCTTGATGGTCTCTTGGTTGAAAACGAATAATCTGAAACTCAACCCAGCAAAGACCTCAGCCTTATGGCTTTCTAGTTCATTTCCATCCCCATCTCTTGAAGGTACCATCATCCCACTGTTCAAACTCTCAAATACCTAGGTATTATTCATGACTCCAATCTCACCTTTCAATCTCATATTAATATCATCATCTGCCGTTGCTTTTTCTCCCTCTGCCAAGTTCATGCTATTCTTTCTTTTCTTCCAACAACTGCTATTGCTACTCTATTGCTCTCTTTAGTTAGTTCAAAATTGGATAGTGCAACACCATTTATTCTGGTCTCCCTCAATATCAGCTGAAGTGTTTACAATCAGTTCAAAACACTGTCATTCTTCTACTTCATCACTCCTCCCGTTTCGATCATGTTACTCCATTATTCATCAAGTCTCACTGGCTTCCTCTACCATATCCCATTCAATACAAACTTCTCGTCATAATTCACAAGACTCAACTCCAGTATCCCTGCCTATCTATCCTCCCATGTTATCCCATATGGAAAGGCAAGTGGTTGATATGGAAGGGCAGACTAGATAGGCCATGAGGTCTTTTCCTGCTGTCATGTTTCGATGAGGGTGAAAGGGGATAGACTCAGGAGTAATATGCAGAAATATTTCTTTATGGAAAGAGTGGTAGATGCATGGAATAGTCTTCCAGCGGAGGTGGTAGAGATGAGGACAATATGTGAATTCAAAAAAGCATGGGACAAACACAGAGGATCTCTAAAGGGAAAAGGGGGACTGTTATAGTGGTTGATATGGAAGGGCAGATGAGATAGGCCATGTGGTCTTTTTCTGCTGTCATGTTTCTGTGTATCTACCCGTTCACTCCATTCTGTGCATGCACATCGTCTTTATTTGCCATCCCCACCAAATGACCATCTGGATAGTACATGCAACTTCACCTTTTTCTCGCGTCCAGCAGTTTTATGTCTTGAATCATCCTTCACAAAATTCAAAACAGCACTTAAAACACACCTTTTTCAACAAGCCTTTAACATAACTCCTGGTATTACCTAGAACATAAGGACTCAAGGAGTCCCACTGAATAGCACATCCAGATCACTTGGAAGTTCTATACCCCTTCCCCTTTCTTTTGCCCTTTTTATACCATCTGTCTCATTATGCTATTATTTATTTATTTGTTTGTTTTTTATATACTGCTTTGTCAAGGTAATCAGAGCGGTTTACAGAGAACATTTTAACTACTGCGCGAGGCAGTTTACAGGGAACAATTACAGAGAACTGTTATAGATAACCATAACAATGAAATAACGATGAAATGCAATAACTATTTACACGAGGAATAACCATCTGTGGCTGGAGGTGATACGGTATAGTCATGAGAAGAGAGTGTGTAACAACAGTTTGGGTATGGAGAGTGCCGCTGGGATATTGACCAGTGATATATGAGGTCTATGGTAGCTGATCGCATTGATAGTAGTCTGTAAAGATGAATGTTTTGAGATGTTTTCTAAATTGCATTAGGTCTTTAATTTCCCTTAGGGGCATGTTTACTAAACATTCCTAACGTGCGGGGCCGCGGTAGTGTGCCTGTGCCATATAAGGAGTGGGCGGTTCAGGCCGAAAAAGGAAAAAAAAAGACCGTATGTGTGCGCGTCGCGTTAATGTGCGGGGCCCACATTAGCGTGTGGAAAGGCTAAGTGGGGCGCAGCTGGGCACATATAGGAACAGAGCCGTAGCACAATGGTGAAGACAATAACCAATGGTGCAGGGGCCACGGGTTCAATCCCCCAGTGTGTGCAGCCCAAAAAGGCTGGCTGAGGCACCACCTTGAATGTGGAAATGTGTGTCAGGAGGCAAAATAATTTTGGGGCGGCATAAGGCGGCGCACTGTTCATTGTGGGGCGGCATAAGGCAGCGCACTGTTCATTGTGGGCAGCAGGATGCGGCGCACTGTTAATTGTGGGCAGCAGGATGCGGCGTGCTGCTGGCCACAAGGCGGCGCGCTGATGCCAAAGCAAAGGAACACAGCCACAGCACAATGGTTAAGACACTGACCAATGGTGCAGGGACCAGGGGTTCAATACCTCACAATGCCCATTGAAAAAGGCTAGCTGAGGCAGTATATTTTATGTTGTGGAGTGCTTTAGGAGGCTTTTTAATTCTATTTTGTGATAACTACTAGCAAACGCACTCTCACAGCATGTTAACATAAGGCGGACCATAAGGCACATGTTACAGTGCACCATCCGCCAAGGCACCCTAGAATGTCCCCTATAGGGAAGCATGTATGTTGCGACACAGGATAATGTATAGTGCACCCTATATGGATGCCAACCATAAAGTGCATATGGGTACAGTACGCTGAGGGTGTTATTGCAGGCATCAACATATGTACAGTAAATGTAAAAAATGCTTTGGAAAACCCTATCACAGAACCCCACTGTGGGTATGAACCCATGATCTCTGGCTGCACAGGCAGGGGCATAACCATTGGGCTACACCTCTATAGCTATAAGCAAGCTCCTGCCTGGCTGCAGATAGCCTGCACGTCACATCACAGACAGTCTGCTGGTGTAAACAGGATAGGGTTAGGCCACCCGTACCCATGATGCACTGCACATGCAAATCAGCTGTCCACAGATGCACACAAGATGGGAACTGCACCCCTAAAGCTACCCGGCCTGGTAGGGGGAGGTGTCCTTGTGCACCCACACAGCACCTCGGCCTGGTAGGGTGTCCTGAGTGGGTGGACAAACGGCAAAGAGTAGCTAAACACCATCACATTGTGCGGTTACTATGCCCACCCTGAGTGTGTGATGATGCGCCCAGGACCAGGTGCACAACACCTTGCATGGCTGAATGCGGTCATGCCAGAGCTCCAAAGCAGCAATAACCTGTGAAATAGGTAGGTGCTGCATAAACATCTTGGAGATCGCTGTCTGCCACGTTAGTGGAACACAACTTCCCCCTTCCTCCTCTCCTCCCCCCCCCCCAGGTGGACCAAAACCGGGTCTCCCGCTAACAGATCCCCATACTATCCTCTTCCCCCCCTGTCCTGCTGGGGAAGTAGACCCTGACCACCCCCCCCCCCCAAAACAGGGCAGTCCAAGCAGCTCCACACACATCCATAACACAATATCAGACAGACATTAGGCCTGGATATTCATAGATGCACCCCACCACTATCTGATATTCTCCTGCAGCAAGCCATCAGCCACTGCATCCTGCAAGGCACTCCATCAAGACACATACCATCTGTGCTCAGTCTGCTGGTTGGTCCTGATGGAAATGCATGCACCCACAACTGGAGGGCAGCACACACAAGCAGATAAGTCAGTGAAAAGGCCCCAACAGGAAACCCATATATATCACAAGAGAGAAACACAATACAGCACTATGGGTGTGCCTAGCCATGCTGCCATCACTGCACACTCAGGGTGAGAGTGATCCCCCAGCAGCACATACAGAGGTCCCCCTGTCTGTGTAAGTGGTGGCCGGGCACTACCATGTCCCTGCCAGTGCCCTATGCCCTGTGCAGCTGCATCCTGGTCAGCCCACCCTGTCTGAGATATACCCATGGTCCCTTGCTACTCATTATGCACATTAGCAGGCCAATACTGGCAACAGTGCTGGCAGTGTGGGCTGTGGAAGGGGCTTGCAGCCAGCACCCACTGTATAGACAGACACACACTGCCACACCTATGCCAGCATGGTGCTACTATTGAGGAGGTAATTAGCCTTGGCCACCAAACCTGTCCTAGGCACGGCAAGGCATGGATATGGTACGCAGTACTGCTGGGGGTCTCTCCCCAGGGTGGTAAACACCGTCAGAGGCCAGTCCTGGAGCACGCCCCGCAAACACCTAACAGATTGTTCTGATGGGGTAAACTAGCAGTATGTGCATAACGTATGGATATCTATCTGCCAGTACTCCTAGCAAACGTCTCAGAGCTGTGTACCATATACCTCAGGTGTAGGGTAACATTGCTAAGGTATGCAGGTGCTAGTATTGGGAGATGCACGCAGGGTCCACTATTCTGCCTCTCCAGGAGACATTGGCCAATGGGGCCTGTGGGTGTGGGTGTGTCTGCCCCTGTTGGCTGCTGCTTTACGGCAGAGATTCCCAACCCCAGTCCAGGTCTGCATCACACTGTTCGTGTTTTCCTGCTGTCCCTCATGAATATGCATGAGCTACATCTACATGCCATGGGGGTGGTGCATAGATATACAGCACAGGCATTTGTATGAGTGGCAGCATGGAACCTGACTGGTGTGTGGCACACCAGGAATGCATTTGGGAGAGTCTGCTCTAGGTACTGCCCCTGTTCATGGTGTCTGTGCTCAGTGGGGTAAAAGATAGACGTAATACCATTGCATATGTCCTCGACACGAAAGGTGTGTTCTTACTATCACTGTGTAGGTGTGGGAAAAATATGTGGCTAGGATTGGCAGAAGCCCCAGCTGGGCTTTGAACCTGTGACCTTCTGTTCTTGCATGCACTGTCTGTTTGCACTGCACCACACCACCATGTAGCCACAGAGTGGCTGGTTTCCCTGGAACATCCATGACTGTGGATCCGGCAGGGCCTGTCTGTTGCAGTGGACTGTGCCAGCCTGCACATGGCTGGGCCTCTGTCTTCTGTGGCTAGCAGCCACTGCCCCCTGCACCACATGTACTCGTCCGCCAACATGCTGGCATGAGCTTCTCTCAGAAACAGCAGATGACCAGATTGCAATGTGGCAGTACGGGACTGCATTTGGGGGATTTGGCTGTAGGTAATGCCCATTCTTGTTGTGTTTTTGCAGTGTTGTGTAAAATATGGGTGTTTTCCCCATGCTTATGTTCCCTGCAATACAGGGGTGTCTGTGCTATCTTTGTTTAGTGGTGGGTAAGATATAGGGGCTGGGCTGTGCCCCAGCTGGGATTTGAACCTCTGACCCTAGAGGTACTGGCTCTGTCCACTGCACCACACTATGGCCACAGAGACAATGCAGCCCCTGGAGGTAGTATACCTGGCAGGATGGAGTCACACACCCTGCTCTACGCATTTTTACTGTGGGTACATGCACTCTGTCTGGTGACAAACGTGCACATAAACCCCGGAAATGACCACAGACACTGGGGTACAATATATCACCACGCTGGGCAAAAGTGATATTAATGGGCAACCATAGCAAACACTCCCAGGAAAGCTCCAAAAAGGACATTTGTTTTGGATGAGTCTCCGCTCCGTAGACCCTTCCAATATTAATTTCTTCTTTCTGGAGCTTTCCTGGGTGTGTTTTCTATATTTGCCCATTACTATAACTGTTCCCCAGCTGCATTACTATTTGTGATATTTTTGTTGTGGTCACTTTCTATTTTTATTTTCACTTTTGTGCTGTGCACATGTATTACACTGCTCACGTTTTGCAGGTTTCCCCGATTTTGCTGTACATTGCTGACGGAAATGGTTTCTCTTCCCTTTAAATGCCCTCTACCGCGAGTGTTTCACTCGCGGTAGTTTTGCTTTGGGATTCGGCCCCGATAATGTGCGGGGAGCCTCTCCCCTCCCCTTCCCCGCCCATTAAACCCGTCTCTCCGCCCCTCAGGAACCTTCCTCCGCCCTCCGTTAGCCGTTCCACGCCTCTATCGGACATTTGCGGGCCCGTACTTGTGCGGGGCCCGTTATTGTGCCGCGCACCTGTGCAGGGGTGACACGCACGATTGTGGGGTGTTTAAGCGCTCTTAAGTACCGCTTTTAGTGCGCTATTTTGCGGCGCGCAAATTAGCGGTTTTTAGTAAACATGCCCCTTAGTGTATTAGGTAGATTATTCCATAAGGCGGAGGCATAGAATGAGAATGCTCTATTGGTTGTTGATTGATTTGCTTTTCTTACATGCTTTGAAGTAAATAGTATGTTTAAGTTGTCTCTATTTGTTCTTGTGTGTTGCTGCATGTTTATCAGTGTGCTGAGGTATGTTGGTGCTATGTTGTTTATTATGAAAATGTTCATTAGGACTTTGAATTTAATCCTTTGAAGTATTGGGAGCCAGTGGAGGTGGAAGAGGATGGGTGTTATGTGATCGGATCTTTCAGCTCACATTATAGTACGCGCAACTGTGTTTTGAACAAGTTGTAAGGGCTTTAGGGTTTTCTTGGGAAGTCCATGGAGTATGCTGTTGCTGTAGTCGAAATGTGGGCATATCAGTGCTTGAGCTACTGAGCGGAAGTCAGTGTGGGAGAGCAGAGGTCTCAAATGTTGTATCATTTTGGTTTTATAGTAAATTGCACGAATTGTCATGTGAATGTGTTTGATCAAATCGAGACTTTGATCAAGGTAGATCCCGAAGTATTTTATTTCTTTTTTTATTTCAAGTGAGGCATTCTTTACATGTAGCAGACGGGGAGGGTTGAATGTTTAATGTTTTAATTTGGCATTCTTTTCTGTTTTATTGCAAACCGCCCTAATATACTGTTGAAGGGCGGTATACCAAGTTTTAATAAACCATAAACAATAATGGAAAAAGGCACCATTTTGGAGAGATTGTAGTGGAAACTGATACTGAGTGCCCCAGACTGATTTCTCCTCCCAATTGCATGAAAATTAGAGAAATCAAACAAAGGCAGTTTTGTCTTTAGAAACACCAGCTTTTCCATCATCCCCAGTGTTACCCATGGACAATGGGGATCCACAATACATCCTGTCATGGAGAATGCATGCTAGATGTTAGAAATCATAGCGAAAGGAATGGAAAATAAAAGCATATATATTATAATGCCTCTGTATCTTTCCATGGTGTGAACAAACCTTCAATATTGCGTGCAGTTCAAAATATCTAGAAAAGGATAAAGTGAAATTAGAAAAGATACAGAAAAGAGTTACTAAAATGATAAAGAAGATGGAAGGATACCCTTACAAGAAAAGGCTTGAAAGATTAGGTTTCTTCAGCTTGGAAAAGAAATGGCTAAGGGTAGATATGATAAAGGTCTATAAAATAACGAGTAGAGTGGAATGGGTAAACAGATCAGATTTTCACTTCTTCAAAAAAGTAGAAAGGCTATGGGACACTCACTGAAGCTACAATGTAGCCTAATTAGGACTAATAAGTGAAAATATTTTTTCACTCAATGAGTAATCAAACTCTGGAATTCATTACAGGAGGATGTAGTAAAAGCTGTTAGTGTAAAGGGTTTAAAAAAGGTTTGGACAAGTTCCTGGAGGAAAAGCCCATAAAATATTAAAGAGGACCAGCAAAATCCACTGCTTACCCCAGGACAAGCATTGTGGAATCTGTGTACCTTTTTGGGAACCTGACAGGTACTTGTCACCTGGACTGGCCATTGTTGGAAACAGGATACTGGGCTTGATGGACCTTTGGTATAACCCAGTATAACATTTCTTATGTTCTTACTGGGAACACTGGAGGCAGGACAAGAAGTGTTGGGCAGACTACCAACTTGTGTGCCTGGTATTCCAAGGGATCTCTGTCAATGAAATCCATGCAGAAGTCTGACCTGCGGCACACTGATCTCTGCTGCTTAGCATGGTAGCTAGAGTTTTAGTTAAAGATTTTAATATTCTGAGGATCATATTCCACTGACACATAAAGCTGGGGGTGGGGAGAGAGTTGTAGTGGACACATCTGCTTGCCAGCATGCTATAGTTTCCCCTGGTGCCTCACTACTGATTCCCTGCCTCTAATTGTCCCTTTCTTGCACCAGAATCACCAGCTTCTCCTTCTAGTAATCAATGTGTTACACTGCCAGCACCACCTCACAACTTAGGTTGGTAACATCAACATCTTCAAGGTCCTCTTGAGCCACCCACTGATCCTCTGCTACTTGGGAGTACCGTGACCTGTGGTATCCGAGATATTTACTCCTGGGCTTGCTGCCCAACTTGGTATAGACACTGGAGTGCTCAGTGATCACTCATGTCCCTTGCGAAGACAGGGATTGCAGACCCAGGGCTAAGCAAGCACCCCCTTGTAGTTGATCAGACACCCCCCCCCCAAAGATTGTATCCTCTTGCAATCACCCCCAACAAGTTCCCCCAGGTAATTTCACCTCATCAGTACCCCTTTTCAGGGTCACTATGGCTGGAAAGCTTTATGGCCATGGAGCCCACAAAGAGGTCCATCAATGCCAGGGTCTGGAAGCCTCCCCCACCCCTGTCTACCAATAAAAAGTTAATATGAATAAAATACAACCTCAAAAAAGGAGGAATGCAAATGCTAGAAGTCTAAAAAATAAGATGAGTGAGTTAGAATATATAGTACTAAATGAGAGGTTAGACCAATGGGACACTGCGATACATGGGTACAAATTATATCAGAATGATAGAGTAGATTAATTGGTGGAGGAGTTGCACTCTATGTTAGAGAGGGCATTGAGTCAAACAGGATTCAGGTTTTGCAGGAAACAAAATACACTGTAGAATCTCTATGGATCAAAATTCCATGTAAAAAGGGGAAGGTGATGGCACTGGGGGTGTATTACCGACATCTGGTCAGAATGAACAAATGGATGATGAAATGCTCAAAGAAATCAAGGAATCTAACAAAAGTTACAGCACAGTAATAATAATGGGTGACTTCAATTACCCCGGTATCGACTGTGTCAGTGTCATGGCAGGGACATGCTAGAGAGATAAAGTTTCCAGTTGAAATAAACAACTGCTCTTGGAGCAACTGGTTCATGAACTAACCAGAGGGGAAGTCATTTTGGACCTAGTCTTTAGTGGAACACAAGATCTGGTGCAAGAAATAAAGGTGTTGGGGCCACTTGGCAATAGTGATCATAGCATGATTACATTTGATTTAATAGAAACATAGAAACATAGAAATATGACGACAGAAAAAGACCACATGGCCTATCTAGTCTGTCCTTCCATAACAACTACAACAGTCCACTTTTTACCTTTAGAGATCCTCTGTGTTTGTCCCATGCTTTTTTGAATTCAGTTACTTACCTCATCTCTACCACCTCCACTGGGAGACTATTTCACGGATCCACTACTCTTTCCGTAAAGAAATATTTCTGCATATCACTCCTGAATCTATCTCCCTTCACCCTCATCCCATGTCCCCTCGTAGCAGAACTTGCTTTCAATTGAAAGAGGCTCTCTCCCTGAACATTTATGCCACGGAGGTATTTAAACATCTCAATCATATCACCTCTATCCCGCCTAAATGGAGGAAGGACAGAAAGGAAATCCACAGTACTACCTTTTAACTTTCAAAAGGGAGACTGTGATAAAATGAGGAAAATAGTTATGAAAAAACTAAAAGGAGCAGCTACTAAGGTTAAAGATTTATATTAAGCATGGGCATTGTTTAAAAATATTATCTTGGAGGCCCAGACCAGATGTATTCCATGCTTCAATAAAAGTGGAAGGAAGTCCAAAAAACTGCCAGCATGGTTTAAAGGTGAGGTCAGAGAGGCTGTTGTAGTTAAAAAAAAAATCTTTCAGGAAATGGAAAAAGGAGCCAAATGATGAAAACTGGAAACATCATGAGCACTATCAAGTTAGATGCAATGCAATAAGGTAGGGAAAGAGAGGATGTGAAAACAAAAGCTTGCCATGGAAGAAAAAACACATAATAAAAACTTTTTCAAATATATTTCTAGCAAAAAATCTTGTGAGGGAGTCAGTTGGACAATTAGATGATAGAGGCGTAAAAGGGGCACTAAGAGACCATAGCAGAGAGACTGAAAGAATTCTTTGCTTCAGTCTTTACTGAAGATGGTGTAGGGAAGTTAACCATGACTGAAATGAAATTTAAAGGTGATGCATTGGAAGAATGGAAAGAAATATTGATAAACCGGGAAGATGTATTACAACTATTTGATAAAGGATTCCAGGGTGATCCAGGAAACTAGAGACCGGTGAACCTGATGTCAGTATCAGGCAAAATGGTAGAAGTCATTATAAAGAACAAAGTTACTAAAGATGCAGATTGTCATAGTTTCATGGGAGAAAGCTAACATGGCTTTAGCTAAGGAAGGTCTTGTCTTACTAATCTGTTATATTTTTTGAAGGTGTGAATAAACAGGTAGACAAAGATGATTTTCAGAAAGCCTTTGACCAGGTTCCTCATGAGAGACTCCTGGCAAAATTAAAAAGTCATGAGATAGGAGGCAGTGCAATATTGTACATCAGGAACTCATTAAAAGATAGAAAGCAGAGAGTATGGCTAAATGACCAATTTTCCCAATGGAGAAAGATGAATAGTGGAGTATCCCAGCGGTCTGTGTTGGGTCTGCTGCTTTTTAACATATTTGTAAATGACCTGGAAATGGGAACAACAAGTGAGACAATCACACACAATTTTAAAAAGTTGTTAAAACCCAAGAGGATTGTGAAAAATTGCTAGATGACCTTGATAAATTGGAAGACTGGACATTCAAATGTCAGATGAAATTTAATGTGGACAAGTGCAAAGTTATGCACCTACGAAACAACAACCCAAACTATGTTTACATGATGCAAGGTTCCACATTAGGAACCACCACCCAGGAAAAAGATTTAGGTGTCATTGTGGATTACATGTTGAAACCCTCTGCCCAGTGCCAAAAAGGCAAATAGGATGCTAGGAATCATAAGGAAAAGAATGGAGAACAAAACAAAGGATATTATAATGCCTCTGTATCATTCCATGGTGCGACCACACCTTGACTATTATGTGTAATTCTGGTCACCATATCAGAAAAAAGATATAGTGGAATTAGAAAAGATGCAGAGAAGAACACCAAAATAGGAAAGAGGATGGAAGGATACCCTTGTTAGGAGAGGCTTAAAAGTTGCTCTTTAACCTGGAAAAGAGATGTCTGAAGGGATATATGATAGATTTACAAATTAATGAATGGAGTGGAATGGTAAATACCATCAAAAAGTAGAAAGACTAGGGGACATGCAATGAAACTACAATGTAACCCATTGAAGTCTCATAAGAGAAGACATTTTTCACTCAACACGTAATCACTCTGGATGAACATTCTTTGGAGTCAGGATTCTTGCTGTTAGTGGAACTAGTGTGTGGTGGCTGGTGACGCGGAGGTTGTAGTTGAGTGGAAGACAGACTGGAGGAATTCAAAGATCTGAATACTTGGTATTTAGTGTCAGAAGTATGAGTGAGAAACTGCCTGTGGATGGAGGATAACAGATAAGCACAGCAAAGACTCATGTGTGCATAATGAAGTCAATTGAGCTGGATGGGGAAGTTCTTGGTTTTGTCAAAAAACAATGCACTTGGTTGTCTTTTACTTCTATTTTAGGACCATGGATCCAGCTGAGGCCTTCAAGTAGATGGTGGATCAGCAGAAGTTACAGCAGGAAGCCCTGGACCTTTGCTTCTCTCAGCTCTGGATCAACAATGGCAACAGCAACCCATCCTTCAGATCTTGGAAGCACAGATGAAGGAGATCCAGAGCTTGACTACTGGAGTACAGAGAGCAGTGACTCACCAGGACTCAGAAGTGGGCTGCATCCAACAGGCTATGGGGTTTCCTCCCAGACAGAGGGTGAAATTCCCCCAAGAAACCTCTTGGCAGGGAAATTAGTAGGATGCAGAACTTTGACTGAAAAGGATTCTGTCCTTGGGGGAACCAATAACTCATCCTAACCATACTGGGCCTCAGGATAAGGACTTTCTACACAATGAGCCCTATTTAGATTGAGGATCAATACTCTTTGAAGTTAGGATTCTTCCAGTTAGTAGAAGAATGGACCATGGAAGAATCAGGACCAGAACCAGCAGTTGGAGGCTGGTGAAACAGAGTTTGCCACAGAGCTGAGGATGGACTGAAGGAATTCAGAGACTCGAATGCTCGTCACATGGGATAGGTGAAAAACCTTAACATGGTTTAATAAGACCCACAGAGTTTCTCGAGCTGTTTCCATTTGCTTCCATTCTCAGTCACAATAAAAAAGGGATTGCATCTGCCACTGGAGCAAGGGAACATATGCAAGAAAACCATCTGAGATGGACCAGAAAATAGCAATCTCTGATCACAGTCCAATGCCTCACACAGTTCTTGAATGTCTTGTCACATGTGATTAAATTGAGATATAAATGATTCAAAAAAAAAATCAGGGTACACTGGAACAGTTTCATCTATTTCTGTGTAGGAGGATTTAGCCACATCAAAGTGTGATTATTGCAACGGCTCCTGGATAAAGCTCTAGACAAACTGCTGCATGTGCAGAATAAAGCTGCCAAGCTGGTTCAGGGCCTTTGCATAAGGGAATGCAAAACGTCTGTAGGACAATCACTACTTTGGCTGCCTATCATAGATTAAGTGTATAATCCTGTCCATAAATGTTTATAGAGTAGAGGCCCAAAATGCTTGAGGGACTAGACCATCTCATATTTAATCTGAAGCCTCTGAAGTTCATGTTTATAGTAAAACATGTGGCTTTTATTTGCTGTATATGTGAACAATGTTTTGTTGGAAATGGCTTTGCAGACTTGGATTCTGCTATTCTGCCAATACAGGGATGGACTTCGAGCCAACATAGTGATCAGATTAAGCCAAATACTGGACATAACATTGAACTTAATCCAAATATTCAGCACCATGATATGTATAAGCAATAGTGCTGAATATTTGGATAGTACAGTCACCACCCTGGGGTTCTCTTAACTTTAGGCCTGCTATTTAACCTGAATATTGCCACTAAGTGGATAATTCTTAAACCTGTTCTCGCGCCACCCTCCCTCTGCCCCTTAATTAGATGACTAGTACTGTGCTGTTCAGATTTGTAGCCTGATACCTTCTGTATTAGCTTTGAAAATATAAGGATAATTATTTGCCAGTCCCCAGTGAACATATAACTGTCTTTGAATACTGAGTCAACTCTTTGCAACATTTGGGCCCTAATTCAATGACAATTGTACATTTCTTCAAAATAATAAACAGCTGGGTCAATATTTGCAAGGACCTCTATATTTAGGGGGTAATTTTAGAAGCTTGATTCATAATTTGGATGTCTGAAAATGGCCATTCATGTCCCAAGAGATATTTTAGAAAGCCTATGTGTGAGCGGCACATGTGAAGCATGACCCAAGGGAAGGTGGAGGTGGTCAAGAATGAAATGAAACGTGTACAACTCAATCTGTTGGGTGTCAGTGAACTGAAATGGACTGGAATTGTACACTTTGATTACATGTATACTATGCTGGAAATGAAAGACAAAGAATAAACGGTGTTGCATTTATAATTAAGAAGAAATTTGCAAGAACTGTAAAGAAATACAGTGCAACCGGTGAACACTTAATTTCTCAACTATTATTCAGGTATATGTCCCAACAACAGATGCAGAAAAGGAAGACGTTGATGAGTAATAAGAATAAGTATAAGCTGAAATTGACAGAACATGCAAATAGGATATCCTGATAGTCATGGGTGACTGGAACGCAAAAGTAGGCAAACAAAGAAGGCAAAGTGGTTGGAAAATAGCGACTTGGCAGCAGAAATGAAGCTGGAGAAAGACTGATAGAATTCTGCAAGACCAACGATCTATTCATCTCAAACACCTCCTTCTGCATCAACACCAACGGCGACTGTACACATGGACTTCACCCAATGGATTGAACAAAAATCAAATTGACTACATCTGTGGAAGTCATAAGAACATAAGATATGCCATACTGGGTAAGACCATGGTCCATTAAGCCCAGTATCCCGATTCCAACAGTGGCTAATCTAGGTCATAAGTACCTAGCAGTTTCCCCAAAAGACACAGGTTCCATAATGCTTGTATTGGGTCAAGCAGTGATATTCTGGGTCCCTTTTAATAATGGTTTATGGACCTTTCCTCCAGGAACTTGTCCAAACATATTTTAAGCCCAGCTACACTAACAGCTTTTACTAAATCCTCCGGTAACAAATTCCAGAGTTTGATTACATGTTGAGTGAAAAGATTTCCAGGGGGAGTCCCACAGACCTTGCTTGGATAGAGGGAGCCTTGAGGTCTAAATTTAACCAGAAAGCTCTCTTCTGTGTTGTAAATTTAAACTGAAAGCTCTTTGCTGCTACTAGGCCCTGACTGATTTAACAAATACACTGGGTTCACAGATTAATCAGCTTTAATCTAAAGAATTCCTTTTTCCTCAAGATTTAGAAGAATTCCCAGAAGTAAATACTTACAATTGCAGATCTCTCTCCAGAAGTAGCAGTCCCCTTTTGTAGTCCTTCAAGTCAATGATGGAAAAGCTCTACAACATCAAAGACAAAACATGGAGCTGACTAGTACAGATCACCATCTGCAGTACAAGTATGCAGACTCAAGTTAAAGTAGAAAAAGTGCATGCCACTCATGGATGTAGCAAAATATGGCCTTGAGAATATAATACCAGCATTTATATATTATATTTTGCCTGCAAAATTGATTTTCTGCTTTGGATACAAATGACAGAACACCAGAAGAGTTATGGAATCACATCAAGAAAGTTGTACTCAAATTAAGTGAGAAGTCTCTACAAAAGGTGAAAAAGCAAAAAAGGCCAAAATGGATGACTGAAGAAACCCTGAAAATTGCCCAGAAATGAAAAAAAGCTAGAGCCAGAAGAGACAGAGAGGCAATCACAGAACAGAGATTTCCGACTTGCAACAAGATGACACATGAAGTAGTAATGCAAGGAAATATAAAAATAAACTATTAGAGGAAGCTATGAGAGTTTAAGAGAAAAATCCAGCCTTGAATTGAAATGTTACAAGATGCTCAAGGATCCATGTTGAATGATGCTGAGATCAAGAAAAGATGTAAAGAATACACAGAGTCATTATACCATAAAGATCAAGTGGACCAACAGCCATTTCAACCTGCACCTTATGACCAGGAACCATTGGTGATGAAAGTCAGAAGCATTAAAAGGATTATCAAATAAGAAAGCACCAGTCACAGGGCCGCCACAAGGGTTTTTTATGCCCTAGGCAGAGGCCCCAGCCGTGCCACCCCCCTGAGCCCTGCCAGCCCCCCATACACCGAGCCACACCCCCTGTCCTGATCTGTGCTACTGCCAATTCCAGCAGCGGGGTTAGGGGGGGCACAGCTTGGCTCGGCAGCAGGCCATTTGCTTCAGCACACATGACCAGCCACTTCTGACCCCCTCCGATAAAGCTGAAGCACATGCCAGCCACAAAGTCTAGCCGTCCTCCCACACCAAAGCCGTCCAAAGCACATGTCCTGCTGCCCACAGATCTGCTGCTCTAGATGGCTGCCTAGCCCTCCTAGTAGATGGGACGGCCTTCACCATGCATTGATGGCATTCCCATTGAAGTATTACAGCAATCAGATGCAGCTGTTATACTTACAAGGCTATGCTAGGAAGTTTGGAACACAACATCATGGCCAAATGACTGGAAAAGATCTGTGTTTATACTAATACTGAAAAAAGGTGAAATCAGAGAAGCAGGATTTTATAAAGACAGAGGTTATGGTTATGGTTATGGTTTAGGCATTTGATATACCGCTGTGAATATTGATGATTCTCCAGCGATAACCTCCGCTATGCTGATTATAGCACAATATTGGCTGAAAGTGAAGATGATCTGAAACATTTGCTTCTCAAGAACAAGGAGCATAGCCTTAAAATGGGCCTGCACCTTATATGTAAAATCAAAGATCCTGAGAGCTGGCAAAATCAATAAGTTCATTGTTGATGGAGAAGAAATTGAAATAGTGGACAATTTTAACCTGCTTGGATCAATAATCAATAAACAAAATGACAAGTAGTCAAGAAATCCAATGGCACATTGCTCTTGGCAGAATAGCTATGAAAGACCTAGGCAAAATTCAAGAGCAAAGGTGTCTCTCTCCATATAAAGATTTGACTTGTCCAAGACATGGTATTTTCAATTGACATCATATGGATGTGAAAGTTGGACAGTGAAAAAGATAGACAGGAATAAAATCATCTCCAGATTACATTACTGCAATGTTGTCCTTGCAGGTCTCCCCCAATGTCAGCTCCGTCGCCTTGAACTTATCCAGAACACTGCAGCCCATCTCCTTACTCACTCCTCTTCCTCTGACCATATCACACCCCCCCCCCCCTCTTCTTGCAGCCCCACTGGCTCTCCATCAAATCCCGGTTCATCCTTAAGATACTCACAACTACTCACAGAGTACTCCACACTGGCACCCCTCGTTATCTTGTAGACCTCAGTCACCATCAGCCATTCCCATGCACTCTCCGATCCTCCCATGAGAACCAACTCTCTTCCCTCTCCTGCCCAGGCCCATCTTGAACTTACCCGCCACTCTGACTATATTTTACTAGGCTCTGCACTTTGAAATTCGCTCCCACAAGTCCTGCGCACTGAGGTGTCTTTTCCCAGTTTCAAGGCAATGCTCACCTTTTTCATCTTGTTTTTGACCTCCTTCTCCCCATGCCCTAGGCCCCCCCCCCCACCAATATGTTTGTTGCATCTATCCCTTTAATTTTCTGCCTGTCCTCTAATCTTCTGTTTTCCTGTCTGAATGACAGCGTTCCTTTCCTCCTTTATTTTCCTTGTGGCCACATTGACTGTACACCGCTCCGATGCGCCAGCCTGGGTGGTATTTCAAGCACTCCAATAAAAATGAAGATGCCTTTGAATTATGGTGCTGGCAAAGAATACTGTGTATACCATGGACTGCCCGAAGAACAAATCAGTCAGCACCAGAGAAGATGAAACCTAAGCTTTCTTTAGAAGCTCAGATGACAAGACTTTGACTTTCATACTTTGGACACATCATGCAAAGAGAGATATCATTAGAGAAAGACATCATGCTTGGCAAGGTTGAAGGTCAAGATAAAAGAGGAAGGCCAACAATGAGATGGAATGATACAACAGCTATCAACTATGAGCCATCTAATTGAAGAATGAAGACAGTTTAGGACAGCTATCCAGGGGGTCGCCATGAGTCGACACCAACTCATTGTACTTAACAGCAGCAACAAAAGTTTGGCACAATCACATCTATGCCCCATAGGGTTATATTTGAGACACGTTTGGGGCATTCCAAATAAAGATACAGGCCAATACAGAAAACCAGTGCTAGAAGCACACTGAATCAACTTTATACGTTCTGGACAACATACACATTTTAACATGTGATGCAGCAAGGATAGGGTATGCATGTGAATGATGCGGTAACAATGTTCTTGCAAATGAGCCACTGTAGCGTTAAACTGGGAGAGTAAGCAAAACACATGTGCACAAGAAGTCCGTGCTAGTTTGGCTTGCCCTCTCAGAGAAACAGACACCGCATGGCTAATTTTCATATCAGCCCTGACAGTATTTTGATGGTATCAGGGACTATTGCAGCATCTGGAAAAGCCTCCAATGCCATCAAAATACTGGCGTGGGCTGATGCCCCACAATAAGAGAATCCCTGTTGGTCTAGCAGTCCTTTAATCCCCCACCCCTTATTAAAATAAAACAACTTGGTGGTCTAGTGGCCCCTAAAACCCCCCACCCCCCACTCCAAAGTAAAAGAAAATAATCTGGTGGTCTAACAGCCCCTGAAACCCCCCATCCCCACCCCAAAGTAAAATAAAATAAAACATGGTGGTCTAGCGGCTCCTATATTCACCCCCCCCCCCCACACCCGGTACCTTAAAATAAGTGTGAAAGCTGTCTACGCGCTCCCGCTCTGTGTCCACAGTCTTGAAAAATGGCTGTGCCTGGCCGTGTGCGGTGCATCCTGGGAAAGCAAATTAAATTATGGCACACATTTTTCAAATTAAATGTTTTTATATTTATTTTTGGAAGAATTTCTCAATTCATAGAAAGTATAAAAAAGGGAATGCAGATTGGTGAACCGGACTACAAAAATTCATAGCATTTTGCTGTGAAAATACACAGTTGGGTAATGAATCACAACAAGCCAGATAACTGCACCACTGAAATATGAAATCAAGAGACAGATAATGTAAGCTAGACAATGTCACAGTTTTGTATATTAGCATAACAGAAAGGCGCCTATATTTCATTCCTATTATTAAAAACAATTTTGATGGTGACAAATATCTTTGTACTCATATGGTACAAACTACATTTTTCTTCTTGGAGGGCTTGAGAATTAAATTAGATGTATTTCTTCAATGGATTAATTCTATTAACAATTTACAATTTAATATGCCTTGCCACCAAAATTACATCCATTTTTTTAGATATTAGGATTATGAAGAATGGGGAACATATTTCAACAGTTCTATATAGAAAACAGGAGAGCTTATCAGCTTATCCCAGTATTCGAGCCATCATCGAAGGCCACCCTTCCAATAAGCCAGATTTTACAGTTTTGAAGAATATGTTCCTCTGTAACTGATTTTAAAACACAGGCCATCGATTTCATGGTTTGGCTTCAACAACGGGGATACCCTCTGCCTATTGTTAAGACCATTGTATGTGCAAAGGGACCTGTTCCTCCAATATCAGGAAAGAACATTGCTCTTAAATAAGCTTAGTCTTATCTTTTTCTACAAAAGCAGGACAGGTAACAGCCATTGCACAAAAGCACCTGCATAAAGTATTGCAACATTGCATCCAGCATTTCAGCAGCATCCTTAGATAATGTACACTAGTGAGTATGTTTACTAAAGAGTGTTAAGGGCGCACTGGTGAGAAAGCATTAACGACCATGGTAAGGGTGTTATCGTGCGGTAAAGCCTGGGGCATGGAGTATGCAATCCAGTGGTAAGGGCGCTTGGCTCCATTTAGCAGGCACACACAGGATACTGGGCATTAAGGTGCCAAGCAGGCACCTTAATGCAGGAGAGTCACATTTCAGGTGATGGATGGAAAGAAAGATAAGAGCTGATGGACATGTCATATCCATATGTAACCCACGTGTTAGTCAGTAAGTGATATGAGCATATGGGAGGCATCTGTACTGTATCACTCAGGGGTGCCCACATAATCTGCTGTAATGTTAGTGTATGGCAAAGGATTGGGAAGAAGTGTCCCCTGGTGGAGCCAGCATCACCATAATGTGGGCATCAAAAGAATGACTGAGCAGGAGTGGTGACAGGTAGACCATTCACAGAAGTGTGAGTGATACATCCAAATGACTAAAATGTTCCTGTGTAGCAGCTGGCAGGAGAATAGATGCCTGTACATAATGGCCATATGCTGAAGAATGGGCTGAAGAATGAACGGCAGTACATGAGAGTGCAGTATGGCCTTGCTGCCCCGATGTGATTGCAGTTTTAGCATGAGAAAAAAATAGTAGCGGTACCACGGGGAAGTAGCAATACCAGCTATTTGGGTATGACAGCTGTCTCAACTTTTCTAACCACCATATAATCTTCCTGACACATGTGCATATAGCAGCTGGACAAGTGTCTCTCATATTGGCCATATAGTAAAATAGTAAATGACGGAAGATAAAGACCTGTATGGTCCATCTAGTCTGCCCAGTAAGATGGCAAGAGTAGGTGCACCTGCCACTCTGTGCAGGCCACCCCTCCCCTTGTCTTTGTTTTAGGGGTGAACCCATCACTCTGTGTAGGACCCACAGTATGTTGAGAAATTAGATAGTTACGTTTATTTTTATTTTATCCTGTTGCTGTAAAGGGATCCACTGTGTCTGTCACATGCCATTTTGAATTCTATCACTGTATTTGCCCCCACCACTTCCATCGGGAGGGCATTCCAAGCATCCACCACCCTTTCAGTGAAAAAGTATTTCCTGACATTGCCTTTCAATTTACCTCCTTGCAGCTTCATGTTATGCCCCCCTCTAGTTTTACAGAGGTTTGTTTGTTCATTATTTCTCTTTAAGTATTTAAAGGTCTGAATCATATCTCCCCTGTCCCTCCTGTCCTCTATAGTGTACATATTTAGGTCTTCAAGTCTCTTCTCATAAGGCTTCTGACGCAGGCTCCAAATCATTTTGGTTGCCTTCCTCCGAACAGTTTCCAGTTTTTTTATATCCTTTGCAAGATATGGTCTCCAAAACTGAACACAGTATTCCAAGTGAGGCCTCACCAGTGACTTATACAGTGACATTAGTTCCTCTTCCTTTCTGCTGGTAATTTCTCTTTGTATGCAACACGACATCCTCCTGGCTTTTGCGACTGCCTTGTCCCACTGTTTTGCCACCTTGAGATCTTCAGAAATAATCACACCAAGGTCCTTTTCCTGGTCCATGCACACCAACCTCTCGCCCCCTATCGCGTACATTTCCCCTGGATTTCTGCTTCCCAAATGCATGACACTGCACTTCTTTGCATTAAATCTTAATTGGCAAGCATTAGATACCACATCTGCCCTTTTCCAGTCCTGAGGAACTACTCCTATTTCCAAGGATCTGTTGGAAACATCCTTTAATGGCCCTGCAAGAATCTCTGAGCTCTTTCAGTATCCTGAGATGTATCCCATCCGGTCCCATGACCTTGTCCACTTTCAGTTTTGCAAGTTATTCTAACACATCATCTTCTGTGAATGATGTGGTATCTACTTCATTCCCATTTTTATATTTGGGATTCACAGATGGTTCTTCCCCAGGATTTTCTTTAGTAAAAATAGAGCAGAAGTATTTGTTTAGCAATTTCGCTTTTTCAATGTCACTTTCCATGAATCTGTTCCCAGCACTTCTGAGTCCTGCAATTTCATCTCTGATTTTCCTCCTCTCCCGAATATACCTAAAGAAAGATTTGTCGCCACACTTCACATCTTTAGCCATCTTTTCCTCTGCCTTTGATTTTGCTTTCCTTATTTCTCTTTTTGTCTCTTCGAATTTGATCCTGTATTCATTTCTGTGTTCCTCTGTTTGCAAGCTTTTGAATTTTGTGAAAGCTGTGTTGTTTGCCTTTATTTGAGCAGCCACTTCTTTGGAAAACCAAATAGGTTTCCTTCTCCTCTTGTTTTTATTTACTTTCCTTACATATTTATCTGTTGCCCCTTGTATTGCCACCTTTAGTTTAGCCCATTGCAATTCCACTTCCCTTATCCCCTCCCACCCTGCCAACTCCTCCTTCAGGTACTTGGCCATTTTACTGAAGTCAGTGCTTTTGAAGTTTAGGACTTTGAGCTTGCTATGATTGGACTGCACCTGGGTTTTTATCTCAAACTACACCATGTGATGATCGCTGCTGCTCACAGGGGCACCCACCCAGACATTCAACATGCTCTCACCATTGGTGAGCACTAAATCCAGCATTGATCTTTCCCTGGTTGGTTCCATCACCATTTGTCTAAGTGACACATCTTGGAAAGCATGCACAATTTTTTTGCTTAACCTAAGATATGCCATACTTGGTCAGACCAAGGTCCATCAAGCCCAGTATCCTGTTTCCAACAGTGGCCAAACTAGGTCATACGTACCTAGCAGTTTCCCCAAAAGACACAGGTTCCGCAATGCTTGTACTGGGTCAAGCATTGATATCCTGGGTCCCTTCTTAATAATGGTTTATGGACCTTTCCTCCAGGAACTTGTCCAAACCTTTTTTAAACCCAGCTACACTAACAGCCTTTACTACATCCTCCGGTAACAAATTCCAGAGTTTGATTACACATTGAGTGAAAAAATATTTTATTTTATTAGTCTTAAATAGTTTACCCTGTAGATTCATTGCATGTCCCCTAGTCTTTCTATATTCTGATAACGTAAACAATCAATCTACGTTTACCAGTTGCACTCTGTTCATTAATTTATGGACTTCTATCATATCTCCCCTCAGCCATTTCTTTTCCAGGTTAAAGGGCCCTAACCTTTTTAGCCTTTCTTCATAGGAGTATCCTTCCATCCCCTTTACCATTTTGGTGGCTCTTTTCTGAACCTTTTCTAATAACTCTAAATCCTTTTTAAGATACGGCGACCAGAATTGCACACAATATTCAAGGTGCGGTCTCACCATGGAACAATATAGAGGCATTATAATATATTTTGTTGTATTTTCCATTCCTTTCCTTATGATATCTAGCATTCTATTTGCTCTCTTGGCTGCCGCTGCACACTGGGCCGAGGGATTTAACATGTTATCCACAATGACGCCTAAATCTTTTTCCTGGGTGGTGGTTCTTAATGTGGAACCTTGCATAGTGTAACCATAGTTTGGGTTGTTCTTCCCTAGGTGTATAACTTTGCACTTGTCCACATTAAATTTCATCTGCCATTTTGACGCCCAGTCTTCCAATTTATCAAGAGCCTCTTGCAATTTTCCACAATCCTCCTGGGTTTTAACAACTTTAAATAGTTTTGTGTCATCTGCAAATTTGATAACCTCACTCGTTATTCCACTTTCCAGGTCATTTATGAATATGTCAAAAAGCAGCGGACCCAGCACAGATCCCTGGGGTACACCACTATTCACCTTTCTCCATTGGGAAAATTGGCCATTTAGCCCAACCCTCTGCTTTCTATCTCTTAACCAGTTCTTGATCCACAGTAGTACACTGCCTCCTATCCCATGACTCTTTAGTTTTGCCAAAAGTCTCTGATGAGGGACCTTGTCAAAGGCTTTCTGAAAGTCCAGATACACTATATCAACCGACTCACCTTTGTCCACCTGATTATTCACTCCTTCAAAAAAACATAACAGATTAGTAAGACAAGATCTTCCTTGTCTAAAGCCATGTTGGCTGTCTCCCATTAGGCCATGACTATCTACATGCTGAGTAATTTTATTCTTTATGATGGTTTCTACCATTTTTCCTGGTACTGACGTGAGGCTCACCGGTCTGTAGTTTCCCAGATCACCCCTGGAACCCTTTTTAAAAATTGGTGTTACATTGGCGATCCTCCAATCTTCAGGTATTAGAGATGATTTTAATGATAGTTCACAGATTACTAATAGCAGGTCTGCAATCTCATATTTCAGTTCTTTCAACACCCTTGGATGCATACCATCTGGCCCAGGTGATTTGCTACTCCTCAGTTTATCTAATAGTTGTAATACATCTTCCCGATGTATCGATATTTCTTTCAATTCTTCTGCAGCTTTAAATACCACTTCAGTCATGGGTAACATCCCACTGTTCCCTCTAAGCACGTAGTTTACAACAGAGCGCACAAAAATTGCGGCTCTGATACAGCACAGACGTCTTAAAATTTAAAAGTTATGATTGTAATTACTAGAAATTTCCTGCTTCATTTAGTAGTCGTCTATTTTCATTTAATTTGATTAAAATCAATGTGGTGTACATACTGTATTTTAAAGTATATAACTCCGAGTGTCGTTATGTGGCGCACAAAAATTTAACCTTCCTTCAAAAGCTGCACACAGCTGATATTTTATGCGCACACAGCCTACGGAAAATTAGAGGGAACATTGTAACATCCCTACATCTTCCTCAGTAAAGAATGAAGCAAAGAATTCATTGTCTCTACGCTATCGCCTTGTCGCCTCTTAGTGCCCCTTTATCTCCTCTATCATCTAATGGACCAACTGACTCTCTCACAGGTTTTTTGCTGCGAATGTACTTGAAAAAATCTTTATTTCGCGTTTTTGCTTCCACAGCAAGCTTCTTTTCAAATTCTCTCTTTGCCTGCTTTATCAATGCCTTGCATTTGATTTGCCAGTGCTTGTGCTGTTTCCAGGTTTCGTCGTTTGGCTCTTTTTTCCATTTCCTGAAAGATGCTTTTTTGGCAACAGCCTCTCTGACCTCACCTTTAAACCATGCTGGCAGTTTTTTGAACTTCCTTCCACTTTTCTTAAAATGTGGAATACAGCTGGTCTGGGCTGCCAAGATAGTATTTTTCAACAACACCCAAGCTCGATGTAAGTCTTTAACCTTTGCAACTGCTCCTTTTAGTTTTTTCTTAACTATTTTCCTCATTTTATCATAGTCTCCCTTTCGAAAGTTAAAAGGTAGTACTGTGGATTTCCGTACTATCCCTCCTCCCCTAATTAAATCAAAGGCGATCATACTATGATCACTATTGCCAAGTGGCCCCAACACCCTTATCTCTTTCTCTAGATCTGGTTTTCCACTAAGGACCAGGTCTAATATGGCTTCCCCTCTGGTCGGTTCATGAACCAGCTGCTCCAAGAAGCAGTCATTTATGTCATCTAGGAACTTTATCTCCCTAGCATGTCCTGCCGTGACACTGACTCAGTCGATACCGGGGTAATTGAAATCACCCATTATTATTACTGCACTGTAACTTTTGTTAGCTTCCTTGATTTCTTTGAGCATTTCATCATCCATTTGTTCATTCTGACCCGGTGGTCGATAGTACACCCCCACTGCCATCGCCTTCCCCTTTTTACATGGAATTTCAATCCATAGAGATTCTACAGCAAATTTTTTTTCCTGCAAAACTTTAATCCTTTCTGACTCAATGCCCTCTCTAACATAGAGTGCAACCCCTCCACCAATTTGATCAGCTCTATCATTACGATATAGTTTGTACCCAGGTATCAGTGTCCCACTGGTTGTCCTCCTTCCACCCTGTCTCCGATATTCCGATCATATCTAACCTCTCATTTAGTGCTATATATTCTAACTCTCCCATCTTATATTTTAGACTTCTAGCATTTGCATACAGGCATTTTATAGACTGTATTTTATTCATATTAATTTGGCTATTGGTAGACATGGGTAATTTGGGATCTTTAAGCTCTGTCTGCTCCATACTTGAGGGCATTTGGGCTACTTTACTCTTTTTTGGAACCTCTGCTTTTGGTAGTATCCTTCAAGGATACATTCTTCCGAACCATCTGCTCTTGGGCGACTGTCGGCTTTCCCCTATTATCTAGTTTAAAAGCTGCTCTATCTCCTTTTTAAAGGTTAATGCCAGCAGCCTGGTTCCATCCCGGTTAAGGTGAAGCCCATCCCTTCAGAAGAACTCCTCCTTTCCCCAGAATGTTCCCCAGTTACTAACAAATCCAAAACCCTCATCTCTGCACCATTGTCTCATCCACGCATTGAGACTCCGGAGCTCTGCCTGCCTTTTGGGTCCTGCACGTGGAACGGGAAGCATTTCGGAGAACGCTACCCTGGAAGTTCTGGATTTCAACTTTCTACCTAAAAGCCTAAATTTAGCCTCCAGAACCTCCCTACCACATTTTCCTATGTCATTGGTACAGACATGTACCAAGACAGCAGACTCCTCCTCAGCACTATCTAAGACCTTATCTAGGTGGCACGTGAGGTCCACTACCTTCACACCAGGCAGGCATGTTACCAGGTCATCCTCACGTCCACCAGCCACCCAGCTATCTACATGCCTAATGATCGAATCACAAACTATAACGGCTGTCCTAATCTTTCCCTCATGGGCACATGGCCCTGGAGAAACTTCCTCAGTGCGAGAGGGTTTTACATCACCTGGAGGACAGGTCCTAGTTACAGGATCACTTCCTGCCACACCGGGGTGATGTTCTCCTGTCACATGACCTCGCTCCTTCATGGCAACAGGGATGCTGCCAGACTGGAGGTGGGACTTCAGGACTATATCCCTGTAGGTCTTGTCTATGTACCTCTCTGTCTGTCTTATGTTTTCCAAGTCTGCTACTCTAGCCTCTAGAGAATGGACTCGTTCCCTGAGAGCAAAGAGCTCCTTGCACCTAGTGCACACGTAAGACCTCTCACCAACTGGGAAAAAATCATACATGTGACACTCAATGCAAAAGACTGGAAAGCCCCCATCTCGCTGCTGGACTGCTGTCTGCATCTTAGTTTTAAGTTTTTGTTTAGATCTTTAAGCTCTTTACTTACTAAGGGTTGCCAATAAAACTGTACCTAATACGTTTAATATACCTTGTTCACCTGAAGCTTAATTAATCTCAGGTCCTTAATGTTTAACTGATTTGGGTAATGAGCTTTACCTGAGAGCACCTCCTGTCTCTTAAAATGTGTGAGTACCTATAAAGCTATGATTATCCCAGTGGTGGGTGGGTGTGGGGAGGGAGGGAGGGAAATGACACTTATTAAAAGAGGGCTGCTACACAGTACCCTGTCCTGTGCTGCTGAGGTAAGCTATATTCTTATTTGATTTAAATTATAGTTCTTTGCTGCTGCTAGGCTCTAACTTATTATGAAATTTAACCTAAATTTAACCTAAATTTAACCAGAAAGCTCTCTTCTGTGTTTTAAATTTAAACTAAAAGTACTTTGCTGATGCTAGACCCTGAATGACTATTAAATTTAAACTACAAGCTCTCTGCTGGGTATGAAATGTAACCAGAAAGCTCTCTTCTGTGTTTTAAATGTAAACTTAAACTGCTGCTACTAGGCCCTGACTGATTTAACAAAAAATAGTGGGTTCACAGATTAATTAGCTTTAATAAAAGGAATTCCTTTCAGAAAATTCCCAGAAGTATATATTCACAGTTGCAGATCTCTCTCCAGAAGTAACAGTCCCCTTTTCTAGTCTTTCAAGACTTCTTGCCAGATTCGCAGAAGGAGTACTCCAATCCACATCGGGTAGATTAAAGTCACCCAATATGATCACTTCCCCCTTTGTGGCTATCTTGGCAATATCTATAATCAATTCATTATCTATTTCTTCGATTTGAGTCGGAGGTCTGTAGACTATAGCAGTATGGATGACAGTGCCATCTCCTCTTTCCAACACAATCCAGAGCACTTCTTCTTTTCCTCATGCCCCCTGCATTGCAGTGGCTTTAATATTGCTTTTTACATACAAGGCTACTCCTCCTCCTTTTCCACTTTCTCTTTCTCTTCTGAATAGATTATAGCTAGCTATGGCTATATCCCATTCATGCGATTCATTAAACCATGTTTCTGTAATGGCCACAATGTCCAAGTCCAGTTCCACCATTAGGGCTTCCAGGTCCGGAACTTTGTTGGCTAAGCTTCGAGCATTTGTGCTCATTGTTTGCCAGCATTTAACTGGTTTGCATGTATATTGCATTGATTTTGTTCTGCCCACTTCTTCCCACTTGTCGTTGATGTGTGGTTTAAAAGTGTGGCTGTTTCTGAAGATGTTCTGCTGAACATCCTGAACTTGTCCTTCCCCATTCATCACTCCCTTTATCTAGTTTATATGCGTATCCACATACTGCCTGAATTTTTCACTTAGGATTCTTTCCCCTGCGACAGAGAGATGTAGTCCATCAGCACAGTATAATCTCTTGTTGGTCCATCTGTTTCCCCAGTCACCAATAAATCTTCTCGTTCGCACCAGGTCTGCAACTATATATTAAAGCTGTTTATGTGATGCAGCCTTTCTTCCCCCTTGCCATGAACAGGTAGAATATCTGATAATGCTACAGTGTTAACAATGGGCTTGAGTTTATCTCCCAGAGTCTGGAAGTCCCTTTGAACTGCAGAGGCACTGTTTCTAGCCAGGTCATTTGTACCCAGGTGGATGACAACATCAATTTTGGAGTGCTCACTTTCTGCGCTAAGTACATCAACAATTTGGTTTGTATTCCTGCTGGCTGAAGAGCTTGGGAGGCATTTGACTATCTTCTCTCCTTTGAACTGTGTTCCCAAGTTGGTGCCTCCGATGATGGAATCTCCAAGTAGTAGTAATTTTCTGTTTGGTGAGTTTTTCTTCATATTTGGTGCTTTAGCAGGAGATTGGGCATTGACTGACTCATTTAAGGGCCCTTCAGTTTCCATGGATTGGGCATCCTCATTAACCAAACAGAGAAGGCATTATGCAGGGATATCTCTTGATGTATAGGATGTCTCTGCATTACAGGTCACAGTCTACCCGAGCCCACTGTGATCCATTTGTTCCTGGGATGTTTGAATCTTTGTGGGAGCGGTGGTGGACTTTGTTTGGTTTGTATTCTAGAAGAGGTGTGTTTCATTGCAGCTAGTTCTTCCCTTAGTAGAGTCAATTCTTTATGCATGACAGCTAGTTCTTCCCTTAGTAGAGTCAATTCTTTATGCATGGCAGCTGACTTGAGGCACATAGGACAAGCTCTTAGGTTCCAAATAATTTGTCTCAGAATGAAAGCACTACAGTTATTGCACTGAATACACAACGTGCTGATTAAGAAGTCCTAGAAGGAGAAGAAGAAAAGTGGGTTTAACACCAAATTTAAAAGGATAGATGGCAACGTATGTGACCACTATATAGGCAATGCAGCCCTGGGGTGGGTGGGGTGAGGGGTAGGGTGGGCAGGAACCTAAGTGTCCCTGGCCAGTAGGCCTTACATGAACTGTGGGCACACTCAGATATCTGATTTAAGGGCTACACAAGCAATGTAGGCAGTCAGAATATTCCCAAAACTTAATGTATAACCAACAGTTAAATTCTATATTATTAGCAACAAAACAGGCAAAAAAGATAGAAAGCTGAAAGCTTAGCTGTGTGGAGGCTCTGGAAGCTGTGAAAACTAGAGTTGACCAGGTACTTGTGGCAGGCTGTAAGATAATCTAATTAGCCCCTCCCTGGGAGCAGGCTTGCAACAGACAATTCAAACAACTGAAGCAGAAATAGTCAAACTGAACCTTTTATTACTTTAACTGATACCTTTGCTTTTAAAGTAAGTGGGAGACTCAGGTAAAGACCAGGTTCCTGCAATTTAAGTATTTCTATTCCAAGTAGCTTTATATCACTAGTGTCCCTGGCCAGTAGGCCTTACATGAACTGTGGACACACTCAGATATCTGATTTAAGGGCTACGCAAGGAATGTAGGCAGTCAGAAGATTCCCAAAAATTAATGTATAGCCAACAGTTAAATTCTATATTAGCAACAAAATAGGCAAAAAAGATAGAAAGTTGAAAGCAAGTAAGGACATGTGATGACCCCTGCAGGTGGCCATCCCAGGAGTTGGATGTGCCTGCATGTACTGCATATATGTGATGGAGTCAAAGATGTCATGATGAAATATTCCAATCCTGCACAACTCATGTGTCATACATCCGTAGGGTGAACATGTCGAACCTTTTGCAATGGGCTACAGCAGAGCCAATAAAGTCATGCTGTCAGAAGGGCTTGATTTCAATGTGCATGTTTGCAGACCCAATGTGTTATTGTAACACATAAAAAAGTATAAGCATATGTGTCCTCAATTCAATGCAGACCCCAGACTGTTTCTGGTAGTATATTGAAGTGAGTTTCTCACAGTCACAAAGAGTCTGTTACTTACTGAGCCAGTATTCTAACCATTAGGATACACCTCCACACCTTTCTGCACAGCAATATCTAGAATAAAAGAGACTGCTGGTCCCTGCCTGCAATGGCCAAAACCCAGGACATGAAACAATATGGCTGGCACATTCTGAGACAGTGGTACACCACACCTAGGGCCTGCCTACAGCAGCACAAATGCAGTACATACTGCACTGGACACTCAGTACTATAGTTACATAACAAACACACAGCTGCAGAATACATGTCTTGTCCAAAGGCCAAGCCACATGTGAGGTCAAGATGCCTGTCCCTCCACTGTACCTCCAATGGCAAACAGTCACATGCAGAGGTTCACTGCACTGAAGTGTGGCATTAACCCCTGAGGCAGCACAAGTGCAGGTTGTACAGTCCCTTATGACCTGCTGTACACTGCAAAATTGGTGTAAAGTACACCTGCACAAACTCAACCCACATTCATGATCCCTGTGGTCCATCGCAGACCATCCTGCCCTAATCGGGAGGACAGGCACATGTCTCTCACCATCAAAGAAGGCAAGCAGGTACTGGGCAATGCTCCAGTGATCACAGTCACCACTGTGGTTGCACTTGGGGCTCTAGGTGCCAGTGTCTGCTAGCCCCTCCATTACCCATGATGCACCACAGAATCTGACCAGATATATGCAACTGATGCCCATATGGAGAATGCAGCGATTCATCACATCAGTTCTAATATGCAGGGACATTGTGTGTTTCCTACACATAATACTTCCATATGTGCAAATGACTTGTTTCAGCACTCACCACACATCACCTGGTCCTCAGAGCAAGCCCTGCAATAGAGGGACTCTCCAGGTTCTGAAGCAGATTTATATCACTGCTAGTGTATGATGCTAATCACTTGGTTTTCTGTGCAATTGCAGCATACCAGCGTGGCCTGTCCTATTTGGTCTATGTATCCTGTTCCAATTGGTCAGGGTCTCTCCTGTAACATTTCATGTCAGTTCCTAAAGTTGTGGCAGCTGTTTTCAACAAACCTGAATGCAGCAAGTATTAACTAGGCATCAAACGGGGGTGCTGACACTAAGCAGAAAGACCTTCAATGGCCATAGTTATCAGCAGGTTACCAACAGCCCCAGAACAGCTGCTAGCCTCACTTTCTGGGAATTCCAATCAACTAGATCAATCACAGGTAGTCTGCATATGCTGGGCAACACTGGCCACATACTACCTGTACCCAGTCTGCTAGTCACCACATACTGCATCATGAACACATTGGCTTTGTACAAACAGCATGGACATCCAGCAGCCTGTTTATTAACTGGACTATCATTTAAAAAAAACAAAAACATATCACTGCAGCTTGACCTTATATAGCACCCTGTGAATACATAGTCATGACATGGTCACAGCTCGATCAGAGTTAGGATGACTCCTCAGCATCAACAGATGTGTGCACCCAGGCTATGCCCGTGGCAGACCCAAACTAGGATGGCTTAGCCATTGACCTTACCTCTGACTCACATAGATCCTGTGTAAACCGCTCTGCTTCAGGCAATTCCCAGAATCCTCTGCTCCTCATTATGTACCCTTTTATTTTGGACTTAGGGACAGCATATGCAATGTGAAGCACAGTGAAAGTGGGCCAGAGACAGGCTGCAAGTGCATGCTGGCCCACAGTGGCTTATGTCTGTCACATACCCATATATGGTGTCCCCCTACACAGTTTTTGGCAGTGAGCATCAAACATAGTGCCATGCTTATAATCCCATATAATGTCATGTCCTAGCCTACACTCTCCCATGCTGCAGACACATTGCCTCACCCCCAAGAGTGCATGGAAGCATGGCAAGTTGGACATGGGGTTGGATATTGGAACAGTTGCTGGCGACACATATGCCACCATTCCCTGCCTCTTTGTACTCTAACACCATCCTTGTGACTGTCACACTCGGTGCTCATGGGGAGCCAGTGAGGCTGTCATGCAACCCCCTTTGATGTAACACTTGCAGACACTGGATAGGCCCACATAGCTTCTGGCCATGTGAACATAGGCTTTGGCCAGCAATGCCACCTACAAAGGTCACATTCTAAACATGTACAATATGTTACTGTTCCCTCCACCCCAGCACTGCTTTCCCATATGCTGGCAGGTGATTCAGAGACCAACATGACATCCTGTGCCACATTTCTGCAGCTGGAATTGTGCACGCACCATTCATAGGTCAGTGTCCCACTGTCACAATTAGGCATACAGGGTCATTTGGACTTTCATTTGGGGTAATAGGTAATGATCAGTAGAGAGTGTTTATTGTGTGCAGATTTGCCTGATATGGACCTGCCTGTATGTGCATATATAGAATGGAGCAAAGAGTCCCCAGGATTGCACTCTGGAACTGCTGCATGGGACAAGAGCAATGTTCATGCAGGTAAATCACAGAATCCTTCCAGTTTCATCAACTAAGTGAATGAATTGGACATTCACAGAGGCCAGCCGTATACTTGAGCCTAGTTCCCTATAGGGTGCAGCTGTGCCAAGTGAGCTGACAGTGTTACCATGGATACAGCTGTTATGGCAATTAACATTAATCAGGCCTCTCACCTGTGCAAATGGATGTGTCCTGAGGCCCTAGGTAGAAACCCCAGCCTAGCCGCCCCCTCTGCCGCCACCCCCTCCCAGCTAACACCCACCCCAGCTATCGCTGCCCCCTTACAACTGCCGCCGATTCAGTCTTGGGAGGGGGGGAGGTGGGCAGCGGCAGTATTTCCAAAATATTGTTTTATTTCTGACACATAAAGTTATATGGATGGAGCTTCAAAAAGCACCGAATAAAATTGCAATATATGACTTTTTAGTGAACAAAATGCTGAATATTTCATGTCCATCTACATCACTAATAAATGGTATTTGACCCAGAGAGTTTCTTAGGAAGAACCCAAAGGTTGAATCTTGTAACTGAGCTTAACTGTAAGCCCAAATGCAAGTACTGAATAACTTCTCTGTAATGAGCTGCCCATTCATCCATACTGCAAAAGACATCTTTGCAGGAACTAGCAAGAGGGAGCATAGATGTTCACCTTATAGTAACTAGAAAAAAAACCTGACCAATTTTCAAACTGCTTGGTTTTTGAAACAGAGCGGTTAAGTAGCCCCAATGCACAAAGCTTCCATATACCAGCACAATGAGAGAGAATGTCATAAATACACATTACTTGAAGTAAAAATGTGAATATATCCATATTATTTAAAATAAAGAAGCAGAAGAAAATGGAAAGAGGGGTGGATTCGTGGAATAGTCTCCCAGTGGAGGTGGTAGAGATGAGGACAGTATCTGATTTCAAAAAAGCATGGGACAAACACAGAGGATCTCTAAAGGAAAAAAGTGGACTGTTGTAGTGGTTGATATGGAAGGACAGACTAGATAGGTCATGTGGTCTTTTTCTGTCATCATTTTTCTATGTTTCTATGTCTTTCAAGCTTAGACATCTATTTGCTCCAAGTGTAATGTAAAAAATTTGTTTAAATATATTAGTGTTGTTATGCTTATGACATAACAGACTGCATGAAGATAGTGAAGGCAATTCAATTTACTTAAGCTTATACTTACAGAAATAGCAGTGAAAATATTCTGCAGTTTTGTTATTGAACTTACACAGCAGCATCTTGAATGCATCTGATGAAAATTATACATAGTCCCTGTAGTGTAGAGTTTTAGTAGCGATCATTCCAGGAGAGAAAACATTCTTTGCACACTGAAGGTGATCTGCCCCATGCTACCCAGACATTCTCACGCTAGGGGTATTAATATACTTGCCTTTCTCTGGGGATGTCTCCATAATTTGGTCTATGTGCCCATTTTCATAGAAACATGATGGCAGATAAAGACTATACGGCCTATCTAGTCTGCCCTTCCATACCAACTACTAAGCTCTACAGTCCCTTTTCCCCTTTAGAGATCTTCTATGTTTATCCCATGCTTTCTTTAATTCAGATACAGTCCTTGTTTCTATTACCTCCACTAGGTGACTCTTCTGTGCACCTACCACTCTTTCCATAAAGAAATATTTCTGCAAATTACTCCTGAATCTACCCCTTTTCACCTTCATCCTATGTCAATGTCCCTGTTAATGTACATTGCCAAAGTTAGGTTTGTTACAATGTAAACCACTTTGACTGAAATGATAAAGCGGTATAAAAAATCTGTTAAATAAATATCCCCTTGTCAGGGGCGTACCAAGGGTTGTGCAAGTGGTGTGGTCTCACAGGGTGCAAGTACAGAAGGGGCACCGATATCACTGGGCTTCCAGGACACGCAAAAAGAGTGAGCTACTGGACATGACTGGGTGGAAGGGGGCACCAGATTCATTCGTCACACAAGGCACATTTCTAGCTTGGTATGGTCCTGCTCCTTGTTGATGAGCTTACTTTCAATCAAAAGAGTTTCTCCTCCTGTGCATTTATGCTATGGAGGTATTTAAACATCTCTATCGTGTCTTCCCTCTCCAGCCTTTCTTCCCAAGTATACATATTGAGATCTTTGAGTCTATCCCCATATGCCTTATGACAAAGACCACTTGGCACTGAATCCATCCGGTTTATATCCTTTTGAAGTGTGGACCTCAGAATACAATACTCTAAATTAGGTCTCAAAGACTTATACAGAGGCACTATCATCTCCTTTTTCCTGCTGACCATTCCTCTCCTTATGCACCCAAGCATCCTTCTGGCTTTCACCATCATCTGTTTAACCACCTTAAGGTCATCATACCCTCGAAAGTCACCTTACCCTAAAGACTCAAATAAAGATCACAACAAGATCAATCTACTATAAAATCTGGACCCTCCAGCACCTCCACCCTCTCCTTGTCCCATCAGACTTCTGCTCGGCCTTACAGGCTCTCACTGTACAACATGCCGATTACTACAACTCAATATACCATGGACTCCCACAATCTATGCTCCTTCCTTTATAAACAGCCCTCCACACAATAGCTCAGACTATCCAAAGTGCCTCCAGACATGATCACATCACCCCCATCCTCAAACACCTTCACTGGCTTCCATTCTACAGCAGAATACTACAAAGTTCTACTAATGATACACAAAACTTTCAAACACCAGTCATCTCCCCACCTCCAATCCCTCATCACTCTACTGCAGATGGACATACCATGCAGAACCTCCATAACGAACACCTTGACCACCCTCCAAGCAAGAACAAGAAGCACCAGAACATTTAAACTTTATGCTTCCTCATCCTGGAACTCCCTCCCTGACCCCATAAGAAAAACCACAGATCTCCCCACCTTCCACAAGCTTCTAAAGAGCCACCTCTTCACCCTACAATTTGCACCCACCTCCTAATACCCTCTCCCTTCACCCCCCCCCCCCACCAAGAACATTCTTTAAATAGTTAAAAGCAACTTAACATGCCCAAATTTGTAACAATTTCTGTTGTAATCATTATTGTATAAAGTTGATCATTTAATGTAAATGTTGTTTGAAATGTTCAAGGTTCCAAATAAATTGTTTTGACTGCTGTGAAAAGTGATATATAAATCTAGCTAAATAAATAAGAAACAAATAATTCCCAGGTCCTGCTACTCTTTCGTGGACAAAAGTACTTCACCCCCTATAATGTACTGCTCCCTTGGATTTTTGCAACCCAAATGCCTGACAGTTGCATTTTTTAGTGTTACATCTCAGCTTCCAAATTCTCAACCAAACTCTGCTACATCCTACCTCGTTATCTACACCTTCATGGGTGTCTACTCTATTGCAGATTTTGGTATCATCTGCAATGAGGCAAACCTTACCCGACAGCTCTTCTGCAATATCACTTACAAACATGTTAAAAAAGAATAAGACCAAGGACAGATCCCTATGACACCACTGGTAACATCTTTCTCCTCAGAATACCATTTACCTGTATCTTTTGTCACCTCCCGCTCAACCAATTTCTAACCCAGGCACTTTAGGCTCCATACCTAGGATAATCAATTTATTTGTAAGTCACCTCACCAATAGAGCCTTAGAGCCTGATTCGAACAGGGGCACATCTGGGCCATCTGGACATCCGAACAATGGATGGCTTCAAATTGCACCCGATTTTGCAACCCCGGGAGCTAGACAGTCCTGCGGATGCAGGATGGGGCACATAGAAGGCGTGGCATAGTCCCAATTCAGTGGCTCAGGACATCCTCTCAGCAGCCTGTCCAGCCCGCCCTATGCTCCTGCTGGTGTACCAGTGCCATGGTGTCCCATCACCATGGCACTGGGATACCCAACAGGAGTGCAGAAATGCCACTGGAGGAAACCCTCATTTCCCCACTGCCCGACCCTCAGCGCAGGCAGCCAGGGCCAGGAACGGGCGGCAGGGACACCCCTGCTTCTGCCTGGCCAGTTTGGTGGGGTTGCTGGACTGAACCCTGTAGTCAGTGAGACTTATTCCACCTCCGAGGTGAAATACGTCCCATGTCTCTCTCCTCCCCGCTGGACGTAGAAGGCCATGACCTGAATAGGTTCTGTATGTCCAGGTGCTTCAGCTTGCCCCTGCCTGCATCCCTACCCCTGCTTCAGCCCACCCCTGCCTCCGGCTCTCCCCCTCCCGCCCCCATCCAGAGCTCCCCTCACTATCCCTAAGTACATGCGGGGAGGGCTGAACTCAAGATTGAGTGCCGGGCCAGAATGGGGGTTGGACATCCTACCAGGACATCCAACCTCGCTATTTGTGTCTCTGCATTGGGCCCTTAGTGTGACACAATGTCATGTTTCCCCTTTACACCATTCACAAACTTAGCCATGCCTGTGTGTAGATTTGGATGAGTCACAGTAAAATGTGTCTCAGCAGGGTAACAATAGTGTGATGTGCATATTTCCATGAACATTTAGCTGTGTGTTTGTAGAAATCTTAGGGTGAGATATCAGAGGGTGGAGGATATGTGTATGTATGTGTGTGTTGGTGTGTGTCTCAGGATCTTGTGTGTGTCAGCATTGTTTATCTATGTGTGTTGTATATTGTGTGTGGGGTGTTGGTGTTGTGTAGTCTGTGTGTGCTGCATCTGTGTGCTGTGTAGTGTGCACATGTGCATGCTGTGTTGTGTTATCTGTGTGTGCATGTGTTGTGTCTCGTGTATATGGTGATGTTTTGTGTATATGTGTATACATTCACTATATGTTTGTGCACTCTGTATGATGTGTGTTTGTATGTGCAGATGTGCACAGACAGATGGACGGACCCTCCCTAATAGAAACACAGAAACATAGAAACATGATGACAGAAAAAGACCACATGGCCTATCTAGTCTGTCCTATGCACCATTGTTTATGCAAAAAACCTAAAAAAGGGCAATAAAATGGGAAGGAAGGTATAGGAAAAAAGAGGATGTTGGAGGACAAAAGGAAATAAAAGGAGGCAGCAGGATGAGACAGTACCTCCCTGGACTCCAAACATTTTCCTGAGTTTCTGACTACCTAAACCTTTAATTTACTTCTGCATATGTTCTGCCTTCGTGGATTCCAATCCTATTGCTATGTTTATTCTTACTTTGAGTGAAACCCCCTGATATGCTGGTTCCACTATCAATTCAATTATGTAGCTCTAATACCCTGTCAGACAGAGAAATGCATTCTGGACCAGGAAAAACTTTTATTTCATAAGTGTTCAGGTGATGTGTAATGCACACATGAAGATCTTAAACATAGCCTTGAAGTTCCTGGGCAGCTGCCATGATTCACAGATCCTCTCCAGCCCAACACTCAGCCATAGCTTTGCAAAGGGAAACAGTGAAGGTTGGCTCCTGGGTAAATGTTGCATATGTTTATTGAAACTTGTGTGTGTCTATTTTAGGGGTGGTGGGGGGGGGGGGGGTGCGGGTGGAGGGCAGTTGCATGATGCTGGAAAACAGCCATAGGTATCTGTGCAAAGAAGACGTGGGACGGAGGGTGTGGGATTGCATATATCAATCTAATATATACATTGAATGCTGCACACTATTAAATATATAATATATAATATTGTATTAATGGTTGTGTTTCTATTTTATGGATAGGGGATGCTGGATATAGGGGCCAGCTGTGGTTGTTGACTCCTCTGCTGTCACTGCGCACAACTGCAGAGAGCCGCTACAGCAAGGCCACGCCTTTGGGATCCTCTAGAGTTGCTTCCGTTGTTTGGATCATTCTGGAGGGGCATTGCAGTATGCACCTGAAAAGGTCGGGGGCATTGTCGTGGGTGTGCTGCATGCTCCATAACATTGCTTTGAATCATGGTATGCCCGCTGACATAGAGCCAGATCTCCCGTCAGAACCTCCCATCTGACTCTCTCCTACTGGATCAGATGCCACAAGGGGGAAAGAGATCCAAAGAAAAGTTATACAGGATTACTTCACATGCATGTATGACTAGTGGTGTGAGGTTGGGCAGTTTGCTGGGAAGGCAATTGTCATCAGGTATGTAAAACACCTGTTATGAAGGGCCATAAACATGAGTGTACATGATGCAATGATATTGTTACTCAAAATTCTCCCCTAATAGGACATTTTCTACCCAAATGGTTTGATTTCTGAATTTCAAAGGAACAACTTTAATTCTATTCTTTCTAAATTTTCCTTTCACAGTGTAGACCTTTTTTTTTTTGCAACTTTGCACACAGATTTAGGGTTTTTTTCTCTTAGATACTATGGGGCTTATTTTAGAAGCCCTATTCGTGTTTAACACTTCAAATCATACACTCAGATATCTAAAGCACAAGGACATTCCCAGAGGCATTTTAGAAATTGTTTGTGGACATCCCTAGTGCGAGGACGTACAAGTAGAACAGGGGAGTGCTGAAGGAGTCGCCTGGGAGGAGCAAGGACGATGCGTCTGACCCTGGTTGTTATGGAATTCATGTGTATACCTGTTCCTGACCATGAATAAAAAGCAAAAAAGTGCTTGTTTCATGGTGGGAACATTAACAGGGGAAAGGCACAATGAGCTGTCAATATTTCCTGGCCAAAGAAACCTGCATGTAAATACAAACCCTAAACAGATTAAGCCACCATCACATGTCTGAGTGTCGTAAATGTCCCTGAACATGGATGCTCCTATTCTGGAAATGCCAGCCAGGAGGACATCCAGGAAGCCGTTCAGCAGTTGTCCAATATGGGGATGTCCACGCTTCTAAAATTGTACTGTAACTTAAACATTCCTGGCATTTCTCAGATGTTTTGCTCTGGACATCCTTTCTAAAATGTCACTTTACTTTAAAAGTTCAGCATTGTTTTTAGCATAAAGCTGCTTCAAGGCTGTTTATGTCAGATTCTCAGTCACAGCTTTGATTCTCTCAAACTTTTACCTAAAATACATTCCCACAAAAGTGACAATACCTCCAACTGATTGGATTACTACTTTAAAACAAAATTAGATTCAGGCACAGTGTAAAATCACAGCTTTTGGCAAACAAAAAGACAATGTTGTACGACCTCTCCACTATAAAGAGCTGCCATAAAATCTCTATAAAATAACCAAAGCATAATCATCAAGCCTGCAGATAAAAGTCTCTAGTGATTATGGACATACATAAAAGTATATAAAAGAAGGGCTTAGAAACTCTCATAGTGCATACTTCAAGAAACCGACTAAGGAACATGCATCAAATCAACATAATAGGAATTAAGTAAGACAACTTACATTAAAAGGAAAAGGAAGAAAGCAGGCAGTAGGTAGCAGAAAACGTAACATAGTATGGAGATCTAGATGGAATGCATTCAATGGAGCTAGACAAAGCCTGCTGGGCAGACACAAATGAGAACAATTGGGTGGGGTCAGTGAGAATATACCTAGCAGATTTAAATCTAATTACACATTTGCAGGGGAACTTTAAAAAGAATAGAACTCATAACTGAATAACTCCAGGGGGATGTTTACTAAACCACATTAAAGGAGCAAGTATACTGTCTTGACTAGCTTGTAAGCTCTGATGAGCAGGGACTGTCTCCTATTTATTTATTCATTTGTCTGTACAGCACTATGTACACTGTAGCGCTTTAGAAATGCTCAGTAGTAGTAGTAGTAGTAGTAGTGTTAGCGCCTGCTAACGGCAGAACTGTACCCTTAACGGGTGTAAAACGCTGGTTTAACGCAAGCTAATGGGATCGGCAGTGTAAAGCGCCCTATGGGTGGAGAGTAGGGGGAGAGTAGGGGTCAATGGGCAGGAAGTGGGTGGGAACAACAACGGCACCTTAACATTAGGAACCTTATCGCATATCAAAACCTGTTGGTAAGGGTGCATTTTGAGGAGAGAGAGCCTATTTTAACGTCTGCAATGTGATGCACAGGCAGGTGAGCCCAAGAAAGTGATAGTAGAGCTCCGTTAGCAGCAACAGCATAGTGCCCAAATGTGAAAGGGCACTATGTTGATGGTGCAAATGGGACAAAGCGGGGTGCATGTGGGTCATGCAATGGGGGCCACTGGTGCACAGGGTAGACCAGGCAGCTGCCTAGGTGGCACATAAGAACATAAGACTTGCAAATATGCCAGACTGTGTCAGACCAAGGTCCATCATGCCCAGTATCCTGTGTCCAACAGTGGCCAATCTAGGTCACAGGTACCTAGCAGTTTCCCCAAAAGACACAAAGGATCCACAGTGCATGCATTGGGCAAGCAGGGGATATTCTGGGCCCCTCATTAATAATGGTTTATGGATCGTTCCCCAGGAACCTGTCCAAACATTTTTGAATCCCAGCTACACTAACAGCCTTTACAACATCCTCTGGAAATGAATTACAGAGTTTGAATACGAGTTGACTGAGAAACCATTCACTGTTTCTCAATGAATGTCTAGTAATCCTCAATGGCTTAAACTGTAGCCACATTGCATGTCTCCTAGTCCTACTACAGTTTGATGGGGTAAACAAACAATCTACGTTTACCCAGTCCACTCCAGGCAATATTTTCTAGACCTCTAACACAACACCCCTCACCCATCTCTTCCACAGATTGAAAAGACATAACATTGGCAGGCGGTGATGGGGTCCCTGCAGAGGCAGATGGTTATGGGGGGGGGATGTGTGGCCATCCATGCATGCCTCTGCCCCCCCCCAGCCAGACTTTGTGTCCTAGCCATCCGCCAACCCACATGTTGGATGGGCTGGGACTGCACACCACCAACACAGACAGCAGACGGGCATGTCAGCATGGTATGGGATGTTGGCAGAGGGGGCAGCAGCACCCACCTTCAGCAGACCAAAGTCATGCCCTGGTTCTATGCACAGTGTGCAATGCAATATGTGCCAAGGTCTGTCTGATGAAAAGTATGTCAGCCCCAGGGGCTTCTGTAAACATATAGTAACACTCTAGCTCCATGCACACAGTTGGTGTGTATATGAGTAGAGGGTCACAGGTTTGGGTTGTGGATTATGCATTGCATGTCCCTGTGGCTAAACCTTAGCCCACAGTGCAGGTACAACACCAACATGTGCAACCCCCATTGAATCGGCCAGCAAGGGCACAAACACCCATCAGCCACACAGGCAGAGTCCACTAGCCTTAGCTGGATGGAGAGTCAGGTTGACAGCACTGGCAAACTGAGCAAGCTTATCAGAGCACACTACTAGCTCCTGCACAAGGAGCACACATCAGCAATGCTTGAGCTGATATTGGGACCAAGGTGGCAGACAGGAATATCAACCATCCCAATTTTTGCACAGCATGGCAATATGAGAGCATGTGCAACTGTACATCTATCCATTGTTTTGTGACTTTCTCAACCTCACTGAGCCTCGCAGAGCCTAAGATGCTTCCAATGTTAATCTGCAAATGTGCATGATAAGGAACAAAGTACTGTGAGGACTGCACATCCTGGGGACCAGGTGCTGGGCGGCCATCCTCACCCTCAGCGTGACTGTTGAAACTGCGCAGTAGCATAGTTAGCTGTTATGTGATAGCAGTACATACTGTCAGTGCATCTTACTTACTGATGTGATAGATCTGTCCATTCTCTGTTTGGTGATCAGATGCAAACTGTTGTTCTGTGTGTGCAGTGCATCATAGGTACTGGAGGGGTTAACCTATACCAGCACACACAGCAGATAGTTTAGGCAGAGACCCACAGGGTCTTCAATTCCAGACATTGTAGGCTCAAGAAATGTAGCATACTGGTTACTGGTTAGTGCAATATCTCTATAGGCAGGAGGCATGGTTTGATTCCTACTTGCTCTTTTTGTGAATGTGTGCTACTCGGATATTTTTATGCCTGTGATAGTCAGGGCTCTCCTTTGCCTGATCTTCAAATCACTACTCACACTCTGTGCTCCTTTGGCTGCAAATATCCTGCCGCTTTTGCCTTGTCTGGGGGACACATCTTCTCTATCCTATGCTACACACTGACATTGCAGCACTTTACACTGGCACCACCCTGTGCATCGGTACAACTGCTTCCCACATGCTCATCTACCTAACTGCCCAATATGGCAGGTCCATCAGCTCCCACCTGTCCTTCCTTCCATTACCTTGACTTTCCGTGGTGCACTATCCAGCGTTAGGTTTACAGACGTTTTCCTGCCTTTATATGCATGCTTGTCAACTTGAAGCTCCATGGCCATCTTATGTTCGGGTACCTAGATCCCTTAGGTTACCTTAACTTCATGCACTTTAACCACTCAGGGTGCCTTAGCTTCATGCGCCTTAACTCCTTAGAGCACCTTAACTTCATTCGCCTTAACCCCTCAGGGCACCTTAACCTTAGGTGCCTAAAAACCTTCAGAACGCCTTAAACTCAGGCGCCTTAAGTTGAAGCATCTTAACCCCCTTGGGCACCTTAACACTTGTCACCTTAACGTGAGATGTGCCATTACCGCTAGTTAAATGGTCAAGGTGCTCTATTCCATACGTTACATGCCCAAGCTTAATTTAGCAAAGAATCAATGTAAATAGACAAAGCATTACTAGCTAATGTTAAAATGTAAATAGTTCTGTAACAATAATCCATGTTAAACTGTATTTAGTTCTGTAACAATGTTCCATGTTATCGTTTATCATGTTAACTGTACATAGTTATGAAAAAAAAAAAAAAAAAAAAAAAAAAAAAAAAAAACGATGTTCTATGTAAAACCATGTTCACTAAATGTTACCTGTAAACCGCCTTTGATCTTTGGAAAAAGCGGTATAGAAATAAGCATAAATAAATAAATAAATAAATAAAATAAATCCCTTTATGCCGGACCGCCCCCACCCATCTATAGCCTTATATGGCTTTGGGAACCTTAGCACTGCCCTTACTGCCGGTGACTTTACCTCAGTTTAGTAAACATACACCAAGGTCTCAACAGTAGACACTTCTTCCTCTGGCTCTGAGTCTCCCAAGACATCCATATAGTTCCTTATTTTATTAGCAAGTAATAAATCATCTTTATGCCTAAAAAAGACACACAAGCCAGTCTCGGTCTGATGGTAAGGCAAAAGTCACAATCAGGGTCACAGGTTTAGCTGTTTCTGATTCAGAAGTCTCCAAAACTGCAGAAACATCCAGAACCTTCATGGATACATTGGAAACCTGAGTTTGATTCTGACAGATTTTACCAGTTGGCAAATAATGCTCATTGTTCACAGTTCTATGTATTCACAAAGTTATCATTGTTACCTATAAGCCCTATTGGCCAAGTAAACTGCTTAAACGTGTAGATCAGCGGTATATAAGCACAGTTAAATAAATAAAATAATAAATAAACCTTAGAAATAGGAGGAATGGCATCAGTGGGCACCTTTACAATTTCTACCAAATACCTTTCAAATATATCACAAGGAGATGTTGGAGGCGACTTGGAAAAGCTAATCACTCTTCTCTTGGATTGCCTAATGGCATTTTCCAAAATCTCCACCTTATTATGAAGAAAAATATTGTCTTTCATAAGAAACGTTTGAGAGCTTGATAACTTAGGGGCATATTTACTAAACCGCAGTAAAGTTACTAGCGGTAAGGGGAGGGGGAATAGGAAAAGGGGGGGGGGGAGTTGGACCCACAGCACAATGTATGCCCCTAATCAGTAGGCCACATATGTACCTATTACTAGGGCATTGACAGACCAGCAGTAATGTTGGGAGTAGGCCGGGAAGACCTCAGCTGCCAACCACCAAAGTCTACTATTCACCAGCAGAAGGCACAGGCAGACTGCACCTGCTGCTCCCCAATGTGTTCCAGCCACACACATGCTAATTGCAGACAGTCCACTAGCGAGTCCACATTGCATGTTCGCAGAAGGACTACGTGCACCCAGCGGTTGGTTCAGTTATTTCCCCCCCCCCGCCCCCCAGAACAGGGAGCACACAAATATCACTACAGACAGATATGCTATAGCACTATGTGGAAACATAGTCGTGCCATGGTCACTGCTCGGTCAGGGTGAGAGTATCTTCCCCTCATGACATGCTGTAACCACCAGGACCATGCAGGTAGCGGTTGGGCACTACGATGTCCCAACCATTGCCCTACCCCTGATACAGACGCTGCCTGCCCAATCCGCCCTGTCTGGCCCATACCCTTAATACCTTGCTCCTCAGTATGCACATTTGCAGGCTAATGCTGGAAACAGTGTGGGCATTGTGAGGCCCAGTGAGGAGTAGAAAGGCACAAAACAATGGATAAACATACACACACTCATATTGGAGCACTGGGCAAAGATAAGAATGGTTGGCAACCCTGCCTGTCATACTAGTCCCAATTGCAGTGCAGGCATTGCTAAGGTGTAATAATTGTTCAGGAGCTATTAGTAGTGCTCTGGTGATAGCGGTTGCTTTCTGCATTGGAGCCAACAGCCTAAGTCTCCATGCAGCTTTGGATAGTGGAGCCTGGGTGTGTGGGTGTTTGTACCCCTGTTAGCAGATGCTTTGGGGATTGCACATGTTGGTGTTGTATCTGCAATGTAGGGTGAAATGTAGAGACAAGTTCTGCAAGATCCACAGCTGGGACCTGAACCTGTGACTCTCTGCTTTAAGATACATTAGCTGTGTGTAGTGCACCACACTGTTGCCACATAGGCACAGTAGTCCCTGGGCCTACCTTGCAGCCCATCATACTGACCTTGCCTGGTGCACTGCACACCATGCACTGGAACAGGGAACGGCCTTGGTCCGCTGCAGGTAGGTGCCACTGCCCCCTCTGCCAACAAACACCCCCCCTCTGCCATGCTGACATGCCCATATGCTGTCAGTGCTGGTATTGTGCAGTCCCAGGCCATCCAATGTGCAGGTAGGTGGGTACCTAGGGTGCAGAATGTGGAGTGGGGAGGCATACATGGACATCCATACATCTCCCCATCACCGCCTGCCAATGTTATGTCCCTTCCACTTGGAGGATAGACGGCTGGAGAGTTCAGGTTGGTGCTCTAGCAACTATTGGCTAGGGTGGACCAGGTAAACGTAGGTAGATTGTGTTATGCCAGCAGACTGTGGACAGGAAATGAATTGCAATGCATGTACTGTGTACCCAGTTTGGACTACTGGGTGTATATATGTTTCAGACGACGCGTGGTCACACCCTGCACTGTCTTACCAGGGGCTGTAGTAAAGAGTGTTTGTTTAGCTGGGTTTATGAACAGTTTGGGACACATCTTGGGGAAGGTCCATAGACCCTTGTTAGAATGGTCGCCAGATGTGCACTGCTTGCCCCATTACAGGCATAGTGGTACCTGTGTGACCTTTGGGGTACCTGTCCCCTGGATGGGACACTGTGGAACAGAGACTACTGGGCATGTTTGACCATGGTCAGGCGCTGTCTCGCTGTTTTCCAGTTTCTGTGTTCCAATGTGCCACCTAGGCAATGGCCTAGTCCGTCCTGTGCCCCAGCTGCCCCAACTGCATGTCCTGCCTGCAGTCCCCTTGCCCCATTTGCACCAGCACCATAGTGTCCTTTCATACTTGGCACTATGCTGTTGCTGCAATTGGAACACTACTCTCACTTTTCTTGGGCTCCCTGTCTGTGCTGTACATTGCTGACACTGAAATGGTCTCTCTCTCCTGCAAAAGTGCATTTACTGACAGGTTTTCACTGGTGGTAAAGTCCTGGCGTTATTGTTCTAGCATTAGTGTAGCAGGGGCTTCTCCCCGCCCATTGACCCCTACTCTTCGCCTTCTCCCCACCCTCTGGGACATTTACCATGCATTAACGTTACCAATGCTACATTACTGCAGTTTAGTAAACATACCCCTTAGTTAGACACTGAGCATAATTAAAAACTTGTAGCTGTAACCCTTATACTACTTTTTCCATTTCATAGCATGTTGGTCTGAAGATGAAACTCTTGAAGAAAGACAATCAATGTTTGGGACCAGGACTTTGCCTAGTTCTGAAATTGCCTGCTATATAGTTTCCAAAGAAAAAAAAAACTTCTGGATGCTGCAGGGAGAAACTGGGTTGAAGCACTGTTCCCACCGACTGTCCTGGAATAATCCCAGAACTCCGCTCCATCGCATGCAAAGAAGTAAAGTCCTTCGTTGCTGACCTCAATTCTGCCATCTTCAGCTGTAAACCCTCCAACGATCCAGCTGCCGCACATTGGATTGGCAGTACAGCTCCCACTTCGGCAGACACAGCCCCCACCCCCCTAGAGGAAGTGAATCGAGCACTGCTTCGGTGTTCGATTCACCATCCTGGGCAGAGTGAGCTGGGGAAGCCTGTGGCTGCACAGGAGGGACCTGTACCTCCAGGCTGAGAGAGGTGGCTGAGCGAGGAGACAAACCGGAGTACCCTGCAAAAGCAGGGGATGGTCCAGGCTGCGAGGGAGCCTTTGCCTTGGACTTTCCTTTACATTTCCCCATGAGAAGTGCCGCTCACTGACCTGCATCTGCCATCTTGGAATGCCTTCAGAAAGGGCCCCAGAAATTATTTTTTGTATGTTGATAGTATTCTCCCTGGGACTTTTGAATGGGCGCCACTCGACTGATGTTGCTGATTGCCCGGAAAACTTAATTTGATGAATTGACATGGCAAAATATTAAACAGGAATGGAAAAATGAAAGATGACTAGTTATGTTGTCTGCTGCCAGTCAGCTTATAATACTTCTTTATGCCACTCGTCTGGCAAATATTTCTGGTGAGAAAACTGGTTGAGTTCTCTTGTGAAATGTCCTCTACACTCATTATTGTGAGAAAGCTTTTTTGGATGTAGAACATGGGTTCAAAAATAAAAAGCAAAACACAGTGCAATTTATGACACCAAAATAAAATAAGCTGTGGTTTTCGCTTTTTCATTTTGCTCCTTGGTTTGTGATCACCTGGCATCTCCTTTTTTTTTTTGGAGACTATATATTTACATTTAATAGCATGCTAATCCAGTGTGCAATTTCAGGGGTCAGTAAATTTTACATTAGATTCCCAAGCTGCATAATAAAGCTGCTACAACTTTTGCTGCATAAAAACAGTATTGTAAAGTTTAAAAAAATAAAACCCTTATATAGCCTGCAAATATATTGCTTTTTTTATTCTTAGGGAAATCACCTGACTGGTGTTGTTATGTGTGAGAAATTCCTAACTGGGGTTCTAGGGAGGTCCCTCCATTTTGGCTGGGGGGGGGGAGGAGGGGGCACCAGCTGATCTCTCCAACAGATTGTCTTGAGCTGCCCATGTTCCCAACTGTTATCCATAGCTTCTAATCTTTCTGTTAAACTGGGCATTTTCTCTGCAATCAGACCTCCCTCACCTATCACTGGCAGCAGCGGGAGTCATGAGTCATTTTAAACAAATGTTTTAAAAAAAAATCTACTTTCATACTATTTATGTTGCTCATTGTTGCATGACTGTCAGAATGGTTGGGGGGATATTCAAAGCGATTAACGTGGTTAGCAGATGTGGTTAGTGCCACTGAATACCTGCACGCGCCTGACGATACCTGGGCAGAAGCGATATTGAGCCATTGCCTGGTTATAGCCTGGGAACAGCTCCCTGATGCTTTGTGTTTAGTTTACAGTGGGAACAGCGGACAGCAGCACCGTGACCCAGCTAGTCCTTCCAGGTGTGTGGTCTCATCAGCACTCATCCCCAACTCACTTTTCCTTAATAGAAGCAGGGAGAGATATAACAGTGTTCCTCTGCATCTTCTCCATCGCCTGCCTTGTCTTCTACCCATTCTGTCAGCTCAATCTTGCTAACATTCTGTTATAGCCTAGATCCATCTCAGCAGAGACAGTCACTACCAGCAATGAGGGACTGAGGAAAAACAAAAAACGGGTATTATTTAAAACCTGTGGTCGGCAATGAGGGACTGAGAAAAAAATAAACGGGGTAATATGTAAAACCTATGGTTGGCTTGGATTTTTTTTTTTAAATACTGGTTACAGCATTTAAATAAAATCTGGACATTCACTGCTAGCATCCGGATAGTGACCGGTGCCAGCTACACGGATTAGACACTGGCTGCCAGCAGTAACCAGATAGCAGAAGTTTTCAGCCCAGTAACTGGAAAGATTATACAGATTAACTAGAACAACTTTATTGCCATCCTAAGTTATGTAGAACGTAATGAGGACAGTACCATTAAAAATCACTGCTATCTGGCCCATTTCCAGCTCTGCCCAACTCCTCCACTGGACTACCCCAGCATTAACTCGATAGAGCTGAGATAGTCTGTGGTGACATTCAACGGCACTAGATGGATAGTGCTGTGGTAGCCTGTGGTGATATTCAATGGCATTAGATGGATAGTGCTGTGGTAGTCTGTGGTGATATTCAATGGCATTAGATGGATAGTGCTGTGGTAGTCTGTGGTGATATTCAGTGGCATTAGATGGATAGTGCTGTGGTAGCCTGTGGTGACATTCAACGGCACTAGATGGACAGTGCTGAGATAGTCTATGGTGACATTCAACGGCACTAGATGGATAGTGATGCTGAATTTTGTTTGGAAGCACTTTTCTATGTTGCTAACTGGATATGGGCTGTTAAATACCAGACTTTGAACCATTAAACCCCAGTCACCTTACAAAATGAGAATTTATTTGTAGATGAATCTCAGCTGGGCCGATGGGATGGGCCATTTTGGTCACCGCTGAAACTTGAACCCAGATATGAAATGCCGGGGATTATATCCACTGGCCAGCATTGAATATCCAGGGCAGCCGGAGAGCCAAGAAGCTAACCAGCCAGTGGCGATATTCAGCTGCTGCCCTGTTAGCTTGGGTGGCCACCCTTTCAGATGCCTAACGTTCGCCACTTTGCAATAACCGGACAGCAGCTTAATATCGTCGGGTACCTACACAGATATTCAATGGCACTGTGTTAGTGCCGCTGAATATCCCGATCAGCGCGGTTAACACGACTAGCAGGTCTGATAATCACGTTAATCGCTTTGACTATCCCTCCAAGCATTCTAACAGTCATGCAACAATGAGCAACATAAATAGCATGAACATTGATTTTTCTTAAACGTTTGTTTAAGATGGCTGTCTTTGCAGAAAATAATTGAAAGAAATGTTTTGAATGAGAGAATATTTTAATCTGTTCTTGCACCTAGACCTACTCTCGAACATTTCCTCTTAAAAGTCCTGCTTGCTTCTTCAAGAAAATATTCTGACTAAAACAGTGTTGCATAATGTCATATGGTTAGCTTAAGAGAATGATGCAACTCAACAATACTGTTAAATGCTACCTCTCAGTTGACTGTGTTTTAGCTGTTTGTATTTTTTGCATGTGGCTCTCTCATTTCCCAGCAGACTCCCTTCAGCTGTCGTGCAGCTGCACATAACCATCTAACTAGTGCTGCTACAGCTTTCTCCTCCCATGCCTCCCCTACAGATTTGACAAGAGGGCTGAGAGAAACAACTGCCAACTCCATCATATTGAAGAAAAAAAGCTGCACAATGACAACAGCACTATAATGGCAAAAAGATTGTAAGCTACAGGGTAAAAATCTCTCCCAGTTCTGGAAAAACAAAGCAACCATTGCCAGATAGTTTCCAAGCTATAAGATAGCTGTTTGATTCTGCCCATGCCACTATAAAAGACAAGCAGCCTAAAGGCCCTGCCAGGCTTGCTGTGGAGCAGAAGGGGGAGATAGAAGGGTAATGAATCCCACCTGCAGACCTTCAGCTAAATAAGTTGGTTTAAGCCTGACATGGGACAGCATCCATCTAATTTGTGTTTCTGCTTTTTAAAATGGGATGGTGCCTTTTCAGCTTCTCATTTGGGGGGTACTAATGAAAAGACTGCAAATGTGAGAAGGCATGTTTACATGTTTGCTATGCACTAATACTCCAGGTGGCTCGCTAAACCATCCTAGAAGACATGGGCTAAAGTCCATCAAGTACACACATGTAAATGAAGGCATAGCAGATGCAAAGCAGGCCTTAATGAGCCTATGAGCCACATTTCACAATGAGACGTCCAAGTGCAATCTGAAATGTCAAAGCTAAAACATCTGAAAAAAAAAAGCAGGCATGTGGAAGTTCAGGTGCGAATTCAGAGACATGGACATATCCAATATGCACGTATATCAAAAGTCTATATAGACATCTCTAGGAAAGCCTTTCAGAACCAAGATGTCTACTAGCATAATGGTTAATGTAGTGGCTTAAGAGCTGGGTGGGGCTTTATGATCTAAGACTAATTACTTAATTCTCCATCTTCTCTGGACCTTTTAAGGTGAAAACAAGCACTTTCCTGATTGAGCATGGAGAGGGTAGAAACATGAACATGCTCTATTATTATAATATTTTTCTTTCTGCTAGACAAAGCAACCTGAGGTACTTAGATTTTGCTTATTATATTATTCTAAAATTTCAATAAAATACATTAAAAAAACAAACATTACATTGGTTATTTTCCAGTCCTCAGGTAAATTGGAAGATTTGAAAGATATTGCTACTGGTAATTGGAGCCTATTTAAGCAACTTTAAAACTCTGGCGTAAATATTCATATGTTTACTATTTTGTGCTATCAGATATATACAGCATGTATTTTTACAGACACATAGCAGAATATAAGCTACAAAAATCAGAGACTAGTCAAGACAGATTCATAAAACAGACAAAAAAACAAAGCTTTGAGTTAAAACATGTAAATTATGATTGAGATTTGAACTTAGTAGTACTAACAGAGATACAGTAGAAGAAACTTAAAATGAGTGAATTTGCAAAACAAAATGAGGCTTTTTGGGAGACTACATAAAAGGGCTGATAGAGTGGATACATCTATTTGAGAGAATGGAGTGGGGAGTTTCTTCTGAAGATAGGGACCAATTAATGCAACTGGGGAAATCTGCAAAAATCTAGACACCGCCTCTCAATCTATAAAAAAAAACAGAGGAAGAAGTGGGTGAGGCAAACTAAGGCTACAAGCTTCCCAGTATTCATGCAAACTGGTCAATTTCTATATAGAAGAATGCCAACAATCATGACTAAATAACACACCTATCCAAATTTGGCTAATAAAAACATTTTAACGGCAACAAAGGTTATAGTTATCAAAAAATTTAAATAGCACATTTCTAAATTTTATTGGACAATAATATGTTAACTGGGGACTCTAAGGGGTATGTTTACTAAATTGTGCTAGGGTATCAAGCTTTTAGGTAGATATCAACACGAGGTACACACAAAAGTCATCTGTTGGGTTTGTATTCATCATAATCCCAGCAGACACCACACTGATTCAGACCCCAATGTGCGCCAGTGGCAAAATGGATACACTTGACACACCCAGCGAGGTGGCATTAAGTGCACCCACATTAGCTTCAACATTGTCAGCAAATGCATGCTGTCAAACCCCATGCTAACCACAATATGCAGACACACCCATGTTCCATCCCTACCCCTCCCATTTCCTCCCTACCATGTGTCATATCCTGGCCTGCTTCCTCAGTAGGTCTAGACTCTACAGGGTTCCCTGTCCAGTAGACCATCGTTCAGTTGGGTATAGTCTCCAAGATTAGTTTAAACCCCAGCTCAAAAGGAGGTCCAAGGACACACATACATAGGAATCAGCCAAGCCTCGGCAATTTAAAGAGAGTTTCAACCACAAGCACACTGTCTGAGTAGTCCTAACCCCCGAGCAGGTCCAAGGTCCATATATTTGAGAGTTCCACAAAATGCCTTTTCAGTTTTCCCATCTCATGATTCCACAGTCAATTTCTCAGTAGTGGGACAGTAAACAAGTTTTCTCCCAAAACAGTTCACCTTAGGTCTCACAATGTGGCCCTCCTGACACCACATTTGTGGTTTTCGCCAGGTCAGAGGGCTTTTTGACTGGCCTCTGAGCCGGTGCCACTACCCATTGTCAGGCTAGGTTTCTCTTTCATATTTTAAGTTCTACTATCAAATTCCCACAAATAACTCCTCCAAGCAACAAGCAAAGTTTAATCTGAATCCTCAAATATTAACAGAGGTTTACCTTATCCAGTAGAACTTAGGCAACCACAGGTCTCAGTCACTCCTCATCAGTGCAGTCTCTCCAGGAGACTGAGCTCCTGCTCTGCTTCCTGACTTTTATACCCTGCTGTGGCTCCACCCCCTTCTGTTCTTATCCTCATTGGTTGCTCAGGAAACCAGCCCACCCTTTATCCTAGGTCTGTCAATAGCCAAAACCTGGTCTGGATCTCGGACTTGTTTTCCTTTAAACCTAGTGAAGGTATATATACCCCATCACTCATGTGCTAAGCAGATAGTGTGGAATTAGACCTGGACTGTCTGTATAGTTTAATGTATATCCAGCTGTTCATTGTAAGCACTGATCAATATTTGGTAAGTGTAGTTTCTGTTCATTGTAAACCGCGCTGATGTCGAATAGTGCGGTATAAAAGAAACTGTAAATAAATAAATAAATAAATAAATAGTACACACACTGTTATTGTGGGCCATTAGCACATGCTGAAGCCCACATTAACAGCTATCACAGGTTAGTAAATAGGCCCCCCATCCTTATGAGCCACTTCTCGCCCAAGGTGGAATAGCATGTACGTTGTAGTTAGTTCCCCATGATTGATATTGATATTTAAGTCTGATTTGTTGGGGGAGGACTCTAAAGGGGTTGCATTGCTATGATGAGTATGTAGCTGCTGGGGCTATGATTCAATCTGGAGGTCCAGGCTGGATTCAAAGTTGATAAAGCCAGAACTTGCTCTATTTAGGACAATCTTCTGGCACAAGCACATTCCAGCTACGTAGTCCTGGATTAGTTGCTTACAGCATCTTGCTCTATGTGGCAAGCCATAGGCTCGATGTGATCATTGGACTAGTGCATCCAGGTGGCATCTTCCTCTGGAGGAACAGGGAAGAAGGAGATACAAGCAAGCTTTAAGATTCTTCTATCAGAAGCTGCAGACACTTCTCCAATATGACTGTGCATACTGACTCTTAGTAGGAAAATTAATGGTAATACTGGCGGTGGTGATGGTGGGGATGTGGGTCAGTTCTTCTCCAGTTATTGACAAATCAGCATATATATATTAAAATTGTTAGTAAACACAATAAATTTTTTTTTACCTGCAGTTTTAGTACGTAGGTTCCAACAGTCCTGAATATATAATGATTAATAAAACTGTTAAAATACTTGTTGGTCAATATTTACACTCTATGGTTAACACTTTTTTAAGTGCCAATCACAGTGTTTAAAGTGAAACCAGGATATCAGTGCTAGAATCTAGATAGCTTCCAGCAATATACATCTACTGTCAACAATGACCAGCAGTGTTGTCAGACAGCAGTGACATGCAGCATCTATCCAGCTAGCAAACCACTTAAGGTGAGGCCACAGAAAAAGGCAGGCCTAACTTTATGTAGTTTGTTATCTGACTAGTAGACTGAATATTACCCCAAACTGGATAACAGAGGGACTGCCCTCTCCTCGCCCACAGACCACTCGGGCTCTTTCTTGACAGTGCCGCAGCGATCAGAGGAGATATTCAGTTGCACTATTCGGATAATGTTGCTGAATATTCCTCTCACCGGCACTTATCCAGCTAACAGGTGCTGCTAACCAGATAAATGTTGAAAAGCATGCAAAAGATCTAGGCTGATAACACAGGTACACTACCAAAAAACTGCCTCCAGTTTTGCAACTGATTCCTATAGATTTTGGGGTGCTGAATCCAGGAAAATAGCCAAAATGTTCCATCACGTCACGTTTTCTTGCAAAATTAGATTTCTTACCCATATAAGGAATGTTCACATAATTTCTTTTTAGCCGACTGCAGTTTATTTTCTAGGCCCAAAATAGAGGTTGTAATGGTTAACTAACTAGAAACACTCCCTCATGATATTTTAGAGTGTTTTGTATTCATTTTATACATTAACAGGACAATTGGGAGGCGGGGGCTAAATCCAGTACTCGCGCTGGCGCATGTTCTTTCCTGTTCGCCTCGCCTCGTTCGCTCGCTCGCTCAAACACGGTGGTTGCGACATGAACGTTCCTGTCAAATTTCAGTTTCTTGCAAGTTCATTATTACCTTTTGTTTGCTCAGTCGTAATCCAGCTTTATTCCGAAGTGGTTCACTACAGTTGTAGTTTGCAGTGCTGTGTATTTGTGATGGCTCACAGAGCCAGAGGTTGCGTCAACTCTCCGGACAGTTTTTGTTTTATTTGTGGGGAATATACCGTGAAAAAGCGGCAGAGGAACATTTCTGCATTTATTAAAAAAGTATATTTCGCCTATTTCGGTTTGAAGTTAGGCGATCAAGACAAACCGTGGGCTCCTCACAAAGTGTGCAAGACATGTGAGGAAGATCTACGCTTATGGATGAAAGGTAAAAAACAAGCATTTCGTTTCGGAATACCTATGATGTGGCGTGAACAAAGAGACCACAGCAGTGACCGCTATTTTTGCTCTTGCATTGTGAAGGGATACAACTTAAAAAATAAGAACGTAATAAGTTACCCCAACCTTCCCTCAGCAATTAGGCCTATGCCTCATAGCAACGAAGTACCTGTGCCTGAACCACCAAAATCTTTGGATCATATTTGTGTGGACGGTTCTGATCATGATGAGACTCATCAGATGGCTTTTCCCGATGAGTCCAGTACTTCCGAGTTTGAAACTGAACCAGATCCGAAACCTGAACTTTTCTCTCAAGCTGAATTGAATGATTTAGTCCGGGATTTAGGACTCCCAAAAGATGCTGCCCAACTGCTGGGTTCTCGGCTTAAACAGAAAAATCTATTGTCACCAGGAACAACATTTTATTGGTACCGCAACCACGAGATACAATTTTTGAAGTATTTCAGCAAAGAGGAAGATTTGGTATTTTGCAACGATATATACAGAGTGATGGAAAAGTTTAAACTCAAGTATGATCCTGCTGAATGGTGGCTGTTCATTGATTCGTCAAAAGACAGCATAAAAGGTGTTCTTCTTCATAATGGCAACACATCCGCTTCAGTTCCTATTGCTCACTCTGTTATTCTCCAAGAAAAATACGAGAATTTGGCCCTGATTCTTCAGAAGATTCGTTATGATGAGCATAAGTGGATGATTTGTGGAGACTTTAAAATTCTATCCATGCTATTAGGGCAGCAATCCGGTTTCACCAAATATCCATGCTTCCTTTGCTTGTGGGATAGCCGGGCCCGCGACCTACACTGGGGGAAAAAAGACTGGCCAATTCGGGAGTATTTGAGACCCGGTGAGAAAAATGTTCTTCATGAGAGCTTGGTACCTCGTGATAAAATTCTATTACCACCTCTCCACATTAAGTTGGGTCTCATTAAGCAATTCATCAAGTCCCTTCCAAAAGATGGTGAGTGCTTTCGGTACCTTTGCTCAAAGTTCCCCCAACTTTCTGAAGCAAAGCTAAAGGAAGGAGTGTTTGTTGGCCCTGATATAAGGAAACTCATTTCAGATGGAGCATTCGCTGAAACGATGTCTGAGAAGGAAAAAGAAGCCTGGGATTCCTTCAAGGATGTTGTTCTCAAATTCTTGGGGAACAGGCGAGATGAGAACTATAAGGATATTGTTGCCAGGATGCTCAATGCCTTCAAAGAACAAGGCTGTAACATGAGCCTGAAAGTCCATTTCTTGCACTCCCATGTGAACTACTTTCCCGAAAACATGGGGGCGTACAGTGAAGAACAAGGTGAAAGGTTTCACCAGGACATCAAGGACGCAGAGAGAAGGTACCAAGGAAGATGGAACACCACTATGATGGCTGATTTCTGCTGGTTGCTGCTGCGGGAAACCCCAGATGAAAAATACGCCAAGCAGCGCACCAAGAGAAGCATTCGGGGGAAGAAGAAACGGGCCCACCAGGAGATTGATTGACCCAAGAATGACTTTAAAATCTAAACTGTGTTGACAAATATCGTGTTTTTACTAAACTTTGAAATAAAAATTTGCTAGTTATTACCACAGTGTCGGATCTCATTTATTAGAATTTTATTTTCACACCATCGGGTGTTTGTCTTCATGTATTGCAATGGTGCGGTTTGCGTTTTCTATTCTTACATACATACCTGTACAACATTTTTTGCACATTTCTTTGCTTTGCTTTGTGTCTAACCTCGCTCTTATATGCTCAATGTTTGTGCACATGTATGTGGCTGTTTTAAGTGCAATTTTGCTACCATCACAGTGTGTTTTGTTGACATTACTCTATTCTTATGTGCTGCCTTGTTACAATTTTCTTTATTCTTATTTGAATAACTACTAAACAATTATTATAAAGAATTCATCCAAGAAACTTTTATCTCGATCGCACTCAATCTGAAACGTTCACCTCAAACTGCTAACCCAATGTAGCAAAAAATCTGTACGTGATGGAGCAAATTGGTTACCAGATTTGGATTCAGCGCACCAAAAAACATAAAAATCAATCGAAACATTAGAGGCAGTTTAAAAAAAATTTTTTTAGTGTACCTGTGTAATCTGACAGTTTAAAGGGGGATTTTAGAAAGGGCATCCAATGCAATCTGAGAGGTCTAAACCAGAATGTCTGGAAAAAGAGCAGGCACGTCCAGCTGCAAACATGATTTTACAAACATGGACGTGCATGATATGGACCTCTGCTGGGGCATCTGTACATAGACATCGCCAGAATGGTATTTCAAAACCTGGACATCTAGAAAAGCTAATGATTAGAGTAGTGGGCTCAGGGCAGAGAAGCCAGGGTTCAAATCTCACTGTTGCTATCATTGAAATTGTGCTGAGCAATAGTATGTTTTCTCCTCTACACCTTCTGGATTTTTTTCAGCCAAAACAAGCAATTCAGATGCCTGTTTGTACCCAGAAAGGTGTAAACGTAGATGTGGTGCTGGACATTTCTAAAATCAGGCAGGGATGTCCAAGTTCCTGGGAACACCCCAGGCATGTCTCCACCACCCCGCATTCAGACTTGGGTGTCCTCATACTGGCGATGTCCACAGACCCGGTTTCAAAAATGTCTGTGGCGATGTCTCTGTGCCTCTTGTTGGACACCCAAAGCATGAATAGGGCTTCCAAAATGGCCCCCTTAATGTATAGTGTAATGGCCCCCTTCTGTACTAGGAATATACTAGTAAAGGACAGTAGGTGGCACTGTTGTATAGGTAAGCGTGCGCATTATCTTACAAAAGGAACTGTACTTCCCAGAAGGCTGTGAGGAGAAAGCAGTCTAAGAACTAGTTTCCAGTTCCCATTTCCCAGTAACAGTTGTTTAGTAACTGTTAGGAAATCCATGTGCCTGTAGTCATCTGAATAGCTCTATCTGTATATCAGGTCAATTCTCAATAAGAACATAAGATATGTCATACTGAGTCAGACAAAGGGTCCATCAAGCCCAGTATCCGGTGTCTAACAGTGGCCAATCCAGGTCACAAGTATCTGTCAGGCTTCCAGAAGGTATACAGATTGCATGCTGCATGTCCCATGGGTAAGCAGTGGATTCCACCAGTTCTCTGGCCACTGTGCATCCAGACACACAGTGGCCCTGTGGCAGGTGCAGGCCTGTGACCCACGGTGTCTGACATAGGCAGGCCAGCATGGCTAGCTTGACCTGTAAATGAGGCCTGTGGAGAGGCATATAGGATTGCACATCCCCCAATATGCTGCTATTGTAAGAAAGAACTCAGTAGAAATATTGAATTAGCTTAGATAAGCAGAATTGCAGAATTAAGAAATGGAAGAATACAGAAAAGATGTGTTTTAAAGTTACTGATAAGAAAGAGTACATTTGCAGAGAAATATTGAGGAGTGCTGACAGATGAGTTACAGAACCTTGCTCTTCTGCATGCACAAATGGTCCCATAGCCTTGAAAGTGTGAAAGTAACAAGTTGATGAACTGACCATTGTAATTGGGACTAGAAGGGGGGCAGGCAGGTGTCATGCCTACAGAAGCCCACAGAAGGAACATAATTGGAGAAACTTATCAGTACCGGGACCAATAGAAGGGCTACGGGAGGTACGGGAGCGTACCGGGACCAATGAATTGTTTTTCTATACCTAGAATGGAACAGAAGTCTATAAAAGTTGTTGTAATGCTTGAAAACTTGGCTCAGCCATTTTGAAATTGCCTTGCTTGAGACTTGTGCACAAATAAATGATTTGGACCTTCTGAACAGACTCCTGGTATCATTGGTTTGTCTGCGCTTTGCTGCTACATATTCCTTGGTGCGTTGGCCGGGAAGTTGTGGAATCAAAGTGTATATAGGGCAATATACCACGACTTTCCGCCTCTATAGGCTTGGTCCTGCCGGGATCGCGCCCTTCCGACGAGGGCCGCTCCCTGGCGCCACCGGTCCCTTGTATCGGAGGGAGCTGGTCGGACCTCGGCGGGTGCCGGGCCCGGTCGGAGCCAACGCCTCGAACCCGAGTGAGGGGAGTCCGAGGTCCAACTCATGCGCCTGCTTGGGAAGTTTTGAGGACCGGATCCGGTGAGTATAGTTTTGATTTTGGGTCTAGACAGAAATAGAAAGAGCAGTACTGCCATTGGAACTTGGAATTTGGAATTTGTAATCTCGAGATATTGGGAATTGGTAAGAGAGCTTGATCACCTCTCAAGGAAGAGCCGAGTAGCCTGGCATGGGAATTCGCTAGGTGAAACCCTCATCCTTTTTGTAATTTGGGAAAAAGACTAGTCAGAACAGATAGAAACGAATGCATTCTGGGAATACGTTGCTAGCATGATTGTGTGAACGAAGTGTGAATGAGAGGTCTGGCAGCACGGACCAAGTGAAGGCGGACCCCTGATTAGCGCATTTCCTGACCGGGCGACCGCGTTCAGGTCGCGAAAAGGGGGAAGCGATTGTCGTCTTGTCTTGTTATCTGTATTCCCTATACGTTTCCAGGGCCGTGAGGACCCCTTACCCACGGTCCGCCCACCTTTTCCCTTCTGTCTGTTGTTGCGCGCACACATCGAAATGGGAGGGGCAGAGTCTACTAGGAACACTCCATTAGAATGTATGATCGCACATTTTAAAGAGGGATATTCAGGAGATTATGGTATTAAAATGACAGCAGCCCGTTTGCAGATTTTGTGTACTAGGGAGTGGCCCGATCTAGACCCCATCTGGCCCCGAGAGGGAACGTTCACGGTAGAGATTATTCAGTCAATACATCGTAGAGAGTGCGGGTAGCGCACCCCGATCAGTACCCCTATATAGATTCCTGGTTAAGTATTTGTGAAGATCCGCCCTCCTGGGCGCAGCGCTGTTATGAGGAACAGTGCAGAATAATGTTAGCTAAAACAGATTCTAGACAGAAAAAGGAACAGCCTAGAATGAAAGAGCAGGATAAGAAAGCCAAGAAGAAACCCATCTTGGCAGATCCCGATTCCCCAGAAGTAGTCCTCAGGCAGCCCCGAACCCCAGGTCCAGTAAGAATAGCTCGGCGGCGTCCTGCCCCAGAACCCCAGAGACTGCCAGAGCCGAGGCGAGACCCAACCCCTGACCGCTCTCCTCCTGGAGGAGAGAAAGAGAAAGAATTAGCGGGAAGAGAAGAGGAGGATGTAAAAAGTGAGCCAGAAGCGGAGCTAGAAGAAGAAGGAGGGAATTCCCCAGAAGAAGAAGAAGAGGACAGTGAACAAATAATTGAGAAAGCTAGCGCTAGCACTAGCAAGCCAGTGAAAGAGAAACCCAAAGCAAAACCAGTTGAGAAAAAGAAAGCGACTCCTGCAAAGACAACGACAATAGCCCTTAGATCCCAGACCCAAATGACGCCTGGGACGGCCAAACTGTTTCCCTTAAGGCAAGTCCCGGGGGTGCCCGTAAAGAATGATAATGATGAAGTGGTAGCGGGACCCCTAACTTATGTGTATATCCCGTTCTCTACAACGGATTTATTAAATTGGAGGTCGCACTATGCCTCCTATACTAGCAAGCCCCAGGAGCTGACAGAATTAGTAACTAGTATTATGGAAACTCACCAACCCACTTGGCCAGATTGCCGTCAGCTCCTGACCACCCTATTTACCACAGAGGAACGAGCGAGAATTAGAAAAGCAGCTATCGAATGGATGGCAGAAAACCCTGCAGCTCCAGCGCAGGGGCAGAATATAATAGATCGTAGAGAAGCAGCTCAGAGAGAATTCCCAAATGAAGACCCCCAATGGGATCCAAATACAGATGAAGGATCCACCGCCCTAGCCCGTTTTCGCCAAGGCTTTTTACAAGGCCTGAGAAGAGGAGGCCAAAAAGCTATGAACCTTTCCAAAGTAGCAGGAGTTATCCAAGGAATAGATGAGAGCCCAGCAGATTATTATGAAAGATTAACTGAAGCTTACAGAATGTATACTCCCTATGATCCCGAGGCACCAGGAAGTTTATGCATGGTGAATTCTGCTTTTGTAAACCAGTCTCAACCAGACATTAGACGTAAATTACAGAAATTAGAAGGGTTTGCGGGCATGAATGCAACACAGTTATTGGAAGTCGCTCATAAAGTGTATGTGAATCGTGATACTGAAAGACAGAGAGAATGTGATAGAAAGATGAAGAAGAAAGCTGATTTTTTGGCTGCGGTCATAGTTGAAAAGAAAAGGGGAGGTGTCCCTAATCAAAGGAGCAGAGGAAGAGGGCGGGGTCAAGGCGGAGGCCGGACCCAGAGACTAGGCGTGAACCAATGCGCCTATTGCAAAGAGGAAGGACATTGGAGAGATACATGCCCGCAACTCGAAGACGCCCAGCAAGATGACGAATACGATCATCAGTGGCGAGAAGAAAGACGAGGCCGTCCCCGAGGCCGAGGAGGAGCCAATCGAGAACAATTCCAGAGAGAGAGGGGAGGAGGAGCCATCCAAGCATTGGCCACACAGGCCCATGATGAGGATGACGTGGATTAGGACAGACCGGGCTCCAAGTTTGCTTTAGGTCTCCAGGAGCCTATGGTCGAAATACAAATAGGAGACCAATTTATGAACTTTATGGTTGATACTGGAGCAGAACATTCAGTAATAGACAAAAAGATAGCCCCATTCACCAAGAAAGCAGTCACCATTATAGGAGCAACTGGTGCCAAAGCCACAAAGTCTTTTCTACAAAACCGAATATGCAGTCTAGGAGGACAGCAAGTAACTCATCAATTCCTTTACATGCCCGAATGTCCAGTACCCCTACTGGGACGAGATATGCTAGCCAAGCTTCAAGCACAGATATCTTTCTCCGAACAAGGAGAAATGCAAATGACAGTGAATTCTCAAGCCAAACCAGCAGGAGTAATGCTGCTGACAGTACCCCGAGAAGAAGAATGGAGATACTACATTGATGATTCGATTCAAGATACCTATTTTGAACAAACTTTAAAGAACATTCATGCACCACTTGAAGTATGGGCAGAAGGCAGTCCCCCAGGCCTAGCCAAGCATATAGCACCAGTGATTGTAACCCTCAAGCCTAGCGCTACACCAGTGCACGTCAAACAGTACCCTCTCCCAAGAGCCGCAATTGAAGGCATTCATCGCCACCTACAGAGATTGCTTGAGTATGGCCTACTGAAAGTATGTCAATCCCCATGGAACACCCCACTTTTGCCAGTGAAGAAACCTGAGACAGATGATTATCGCCCAGTGCAAGATTTGAGAAGAGTAAATGATGCAGTTGAAACTATACATCCAGTTGTGCCCAATCCTTACACTCTTCTAGGACTGATACCTGCTGAAGCTACCCATTTCACTGTACTGGATTTAAAAGATGCATTCTTTTGCATAAGATTAGCCCCTGTAAGCCAAATATTGTTTGCATTTGAATGGCAGGACCCCATCTCTGGAAGAGGGGGCCAACTCACCTGGACAAGATTACCCCAAGGATTCAAGAATTCACCTACCATCTTTAGTGCTGCACTAAATCAAGATCTTTCAAGCTATCCAGTAGCCCCGGGGAAGAGAGTACTTCTCCAGTATGTGGATGATCTGTTGATAGCTGCCGTATCAGAAAAAGAATGTATATTAGCCACCCAAGATCTCTTGCAGTTACTAAATGAAGCTGGATATAAAGTTTCCAGAGCCAAAGCACAACTATGCCAAACAGAAGTGAAATACTTGGGTTTTCGTATTACCCAAGGAAGCAGAAGATTAGGCAGAGAAAGAAAAGAAGCAGTATGCAGAATTCCAACTCCAACAACCAGAAAGCAAGTCAGAGCCTTTCTGGGAGCGGCAGGATATTGCCGAATCTGGATACCCAACTTTGCCCAAATTGCCAAACCACTGTATGAAGCCACAAAAGGAGAAGAGAAGTCACCACTGGAGTGGGGACTTGAGCAGGATACAGCCTTCCAGAAGCTAAAAGAAGAATTGATGTCATCACCAGCACTTGGACTACCAGATGTCCACAAACCCTTCCGCTTGTTTGTACATGAAACACAGGGAAATGCCCTAGGCATGTTGACTCAGAAATTAGGAAATTGGGAACGACCTGTAGCCTACCTATCGAAACAATTGGACCCTGTGGCCAAAGGATGGCCACCCTGCTTGAGAGCAGTTGCAGCTACAGCGCTACTAGTGAGTGAAGCAGACAAACTCACACTAGGACAGAACATACGAGTCACTGTGCCACATGCAGTCCTTGCCCTTATGGAACAGAAAGCAAATTATTGGCTCACCAATTCCCGAATGTTGAAGTACCAGAGCATGTTATGTGAAAACCCACAGATACAACTTGAAGTGAGTCATGCCTTGAACCCAGCTACCTTGATACCCATCAGTGAAGAACTCCCAGAACATGACTGCATCGAAGTCATGGAAACTGTGTTCTCCAGTCGACCTGACTTGACAGATGTGCCCATAGACAATCCCGACCAGATCTATTATGTTGATGGGAGCAGTCTCATCCTTGACGGACGACGCTGTGCCGGATATGCAGTCGTCACTCAACATGAAGTAGTTGAATCATCAGCTCTAGCCTCAGGCACATCAGCCCAGAAAGCCGAATTGATAGCACTCACCAGAGCATTGTTGTTAGGAGAAAAACTTGTGCTGAATGTATATACAGATTCCAAATATGCTTTCACTACCTTGCATGCCCATGGAGCTCTCTACAAAGAAAGAGGACTCATCACATCCGGAGGAAAATCAGTCAAATATGGTCCCGAGATATTGATGTTACTTGATGCAGTCTGGGCCCCAACACGTGTAGCTGTCATGCATTGTAGAGGACATCAAGCAGGAAAAGGAGAAGTTGCTCGAGGAAATAGATTTGCAGATGCCTCAGCACGACAAGCAGCTATGACAGGACAGATTGCCCCACAAGCTATACCAATGCAAGCAGCATTGTTTCCAGTACCTTTGAATCTATGGACCCCACGATATACCACCAAAGAATTAGAATACTATTGTGACAAAGAAAATGGAGTATTGAAAGACGGATGGATTGAGCTGCCGCCAGAAGAAGGCAGTCAACCTCCGGGAAGAATAGTAATTCCTGAACTGTTAGGACCATCCTTTGTCAAAGCTTTTCATGAAGCCACCCACTATGGAAAGAGTGCTATGGAGAAAGCACTCAGACCACATTTCTACATTCCTCTGATGACAACCATATCAGCCTCAGTCGCACGACAATGTCAAATCTGTGCCAAGAATAATGCCAAGCAAGGCCTTATTACAGCACCCCGAGTTCAGTCAAGAGGTGTGACCCCCATGCACAACCTCCAAGTTGATTTCACCGAAATGCCAAAAGCTAATGGATACCATTACCTACTAGTATTAGTTTGTACTTTCTCTGGGTGGGTAGAAGCATTCCCAACCAGAACTGAGAAAGCCCGAGAAGTTACCAAAGCCTTAATGAGAGAGATTGTCCCCAGATTTGGAATCCCAGCAGTAATAGGGTCAGACAATGGACCCTCATTTGTCTCTCAAGTTACTCAGCAGTTAGCAAAAGCTTTGCAGATACAGTGGAAGCTCCACACTGCATACAGACCCCAGAGTTCAGGGAAAGTTGAGCGAATGAATCGTACATTGAAAGCCCAAATGTCTAAGCTTTGTCAGGAGACACACTTGAAATGGCCCCAAGTGCTCCCCATAGCTTTACTCAGAATACGCTCAGCCCCTGTAAAGTCAACAGGATTTTCCCCTTTTGAAGTTCTGTATGGTAAACCCCCACCAATAGTGCAGGGAGTCAAAGGAAATCTAGCCCAGATTGGTTCAGAAGTAACCAGACAAGAACTCCTAGCTCTTAGTTTTGTTCTGCAGACTCTCCATACGTGGATCCAAGACCAGTTGCCTATCAACTTGACGGAACCCTTGCATCCCTACCAGCCTGGAACTTCGGTGTGGATCAAAGATTGGAAGAAGATACCGTTGGAACCCCATTGGAAGGGACCGTACACCGTCATCCTGTCTACCCCAACTGCAGTAAAGGTAGCCGAGATCGACGCCTGGATCCACCACAGCCGAGTCAAGCCCGCCGCCGATCCTGAACCAGAGCGGTGGACAGCAGAGCAGCACCCTGATGTACCCTTGCGAGTTACTCTGAGACGGCAACCAGCAGCATAGACACTTCATCACAAGTGCTTTGCAGTAGCCAAGTCTTTCGAAGAGGATTGCTGTTTTCCATGCAGCAACAGTTTTGTTTCAACGAACCCAATTTGTGTGTGTGATTTGACACACTACTTTGAGACTACGTTGACTAAGCCAGATTTCACAAGCCAACTGAATTGCTAAGTTGGTTAATGTGTGCTGGACATCTTGAGGATCTTCAATCAACACTCAGCACCCGTTAAATTGCTTCATTAGCAAACGGGACGAAGAATAATAGACCGTCGTGATCAAGATCAGCAAGCTGAGGATTCAGAAGAACTCCAATCAACATCAACATGTATCTTTGCTTCTGCTTTGCCTTGGTTGCCTTCTTTGGAGGTTTTGAACAGACTTATGCTCTACCTCCATGCACAGCTTGTATTACCTCTACTAGAACTGGACTGAAAGTAACTCAGACTTTGCTTTACCATTCTTACTATACCTGCAAGGGAACAATAACTCGGTGTATCTATAACACCACTGAACTAAATGTTTGCACTCATGGCAAAATTAAAGCATGCTATAATCCGCATCAGAATCCATCCTATTACACGTTGGAAATAAGATGGAAGGATGCAGATGGACCTATATTAGCTGCTACACCACCACTTAAGGACATTACTAAACCTGCTGTTTTGAATTTTGATGCATGTAATGCTATTAATAGAGATAGTCAGTCCACCTGTGGTACATGGGAGAAAGCGTATCGGAATGACCATAAGTATATGTGTCCAGAAGGTGCCACGGGATGGAGGAAGTGTACAGGTAAAAAGGAACCAGGGTATAGTACTGCTACAGCGGCAGACTACTATTGCCCGTATTGGGAATGTGTTTTCTATGCTACCTGGAACACTGGTATAACTGATGAGAAAATAGATAAGCGGATGGCTACTCTAACCAAGCCAACCACAAATGATAAATGTCAGAAAGATGCTTGCAACCCCTTACATTTGCGTGTACATAACCCCCATGCATGGAAACAAGGATATAAGTTTGGTTTACGTATTGCTGGAGGAGGAACAGATCCAGGGACCATTGTATATATTAGATTGAATACTCAAGCCCATAAGTCATCTAAATATCATATTCATAATACCTTTTATGAAGCTATGCATGTAAATAAGTTTGAGATCCCTCACCCTTCACAGAATTTGTTTCTAGAATTAGCCGGAGCAGTAGTATCTAGTCTTAAGATCACAGATTGTTATTTCTGTGGCGGAACCCAAATGGGAGACCAATGGCCCTGGGAAGCCCAAGAATTGAATTATTCCATGATTTACAATCAGACTGAATTACACAAGACAACCAGTGAATGGGTGTTAGCGCACTCAATCGTTGGACGTCTTTGCTTTGCCAGAACTGGACCCCAGTTCACCCAAAAGGTAGGACAGCTGGTCTGTCTTAGCCAGAAATACTATAATGCTACAACTAAAAAGACAGCATGGTGGTCAGGAATCAGACATCCTGAACCTCCTAACCCATTAGCCAGATTCCCTGAACTTGCAGGTCTATGGACTAATCTTGCCAAAGTCCAAGCCTGGCAAGCCCCACCTGGCCTATATTGGATCTGTGGAAACCGAGCATATGCGCAACTCCCACCACAATGGGGAGGAGCGTGTGTCTTAGGAACCATCAGACCTTCTTTCTTCCTGTTAAACACTGAACATGGAGAACAATTAGGATACCCTGTATATACTACCCACAAACACAAAGGAGCATCCAGACAAAGAAGAGAGGCCTTACAGATAGGCAAGTGGGAGAAGTGGCGAGGTGATGATTGGCCACCAGAAAGAATTATTGAGTATTATGGACCTGCCACTTGGAATGATGATGGTATGTATGGTTATCGTACCCCAATTTATATGATTAATCGTATTATTCGCTTACAAGCAGTAGTTGAAATAATAACCAATGAAACTAGCCATGCTCTCACGCTCTTAGCTAGACAAAGTACTCAGATGCGCACTGCCATATACCAGAATCGCTTAGCCCTTGATTATTTGCTAGCAGCTGAAGGAGGAGTATGTGGTAAACTGAATTTAACTAATTGCTGTTTGAAAATAGATGATAAAGGTCAAGTAGTTGAAGAAATTGCTAAAGATATGCAAAGACATGCTTATGTGCCAGTACAGACTTGGCACGCCTTGAAATTTCCTAATTGGTTTGCTAACCTTTTCTCTTGGCTGGGAGGATTTAAGACTTTCGTTATCTTAGTACTAATCCTTGTTGCTGTTGTCCTCTGCTTACCATGTTTAATCCCATGTTGTATGTGTTCCCTTCATAGTGCTATTGATAGTACAGTAGAGCGGAATACCGCAACTAGAATAATGGCTTTATACAAAGCTAGCCCTAGTGGAACCAGTAAGAATCCTTTAATCAGGATGTGAATCTTCTAGAAAGTGATTTAATTCTCACACCTTATTAAGTAATAGGGTGAGATTAATCAAAGGGGGGAATGTGGCAGGTGCAGGCCTGTGACCCACGGTGTCTGACATAGGCAGGCCAGCATGGCTAGCTTGACCTGTAAATGAGGCCTGTGGAGAGGCATATAGGATTGCACATCCCCCAATATGCTGCTATTGTAAGAAAGAACTCAGTAGAAATATTGAATTAGCTTAGATAAGCAGAATTGCAGAATTAAGAAATGGAAGAATACAGAAAAGATGTGTTTTAAAGTTACTGATAAGAAAGAGTACATTTGCAGAGAAATATTGAGGAGTGCTGACAGATGAGTTACAGAACCTTGCTCTTCTGCACGCACAAATGGTCCCATAGCCTTGAAAGTGTGAAAGTAACAAGTTGATGAACTGACCATTGTAATTGGGACTAGAAGGGGGCAGGCAGGTGTCATGCCTACAGAAGCCCACAGAAGGAACATAATTGGAGAAACTTATCAGTACCGGGACCAATAGAAGGGCTACGGGAGGTACGGGAGCGTACCGGGACCAATGAATTGTTTTTCTATACCTAGAATGGAACAGAAGTCTATAAAAGTTGTTGTAATGCTTGAAAACTTGGCTCAGCCATTTTGAAATTGCCTTGCTTGAGACTTGTGCACAAATAAATGATTTGGACCTTCTGAACAGACTCCTGGTATCATTGGTTTGTCTGCGCTTTGCTGCTACAGCCCTGGACGTGGACATTGGAATAGGCCTCTTACTGTTTCCTGAACCTCATTAGGTGAACTTCTGCTGTATAAACCTACAAACTCTGAACAATAAGTGCCTTTGATTATTGGGCCACTAATGTTTAGAAAGACCTAAGATTTTTCATTATTTTTCATTATAGAAAGATTTGTTACAATATTTGTCAGCTTTAATGCATAGATTCATATGATTTTATGGCAATAGTTATTTCTTCTTTATGCATAATACTGTTTCTATTTTTTATCCTAATCATACTAGTGCCCCTATTACTCTCTCCACAGTAAACCTTTTAACTACCACATCATAAATCATTCTGAATCTATGGGACTAAGTTCATAAGAGAGCATCTATAAATATGTCAAAAAGCCTGTTTTATGCCTCTTGGTGGCATTGGCAAATATTGCTTTTGTGTCTAAGATACTTGGGTTTCCGGACTCTATGGCATCTTTTGTAGTCTGGAAGCTTGTGAAAGTCTTTGCCAGAGTGTGGTCGGTCTCAATGGTGTGGCAACTCATCAGACATGATATACTGTTGGCTCTTTTTATAGTCTTGCCATGGGTGTGTTCTATCTCATTTAACGTAGGCTTATTCAGCGTTGCTTTTTCCTTTGCTTTCACAGTGCTTTGAATGAGGGAGTTGGTGGCAACTTCCAAGTCCTCTTTGGATGATAGGAGGCTCTTGGCTGATGATGTGGTGCTCCTGGATGAGAAGGTGCAGTTGTGAATTCATTGTAGCAAGACAGATCAGCTGAGACGTAGTGCTTGTGTCCGGTTGCGGAGTGTTCCTGGCTTGGCCTTCTGTCCAGTTCATTGTGCCTGAACCTTTTTACTTTCTCATCCAGCGAGGGACATATTTTGATTGTGCCATGAGTGGAGGGATCCATTAACCCGGTTCCAGTTTTCTGCTATCTTGAAGCAGGGTTTATCCGTAGCAGGTTTCCCATCACAGAAGTCTGGAATGCCTTTATTCAACATCGGGGCAGCCCGCTGGCTGCCGTTCAAGGCTGTTCTGCACCGTCAATTCAGCATTTGGGTTGCTGGCAGTCTAATGTGTATAAGAGATATGTGCACTAAACGAGCTCCTCAACAACCTTTTCAGCTTCCTTTTCTTTCAGTTTCTTCTTCAGGTTGGCGGAGGAGAGAGTTCCTCGTGTGGATGTCTGGGCATTCCTTCATTTTCTGGGCCCAGAAGAGAGCAGTGGAATCCAAATGGGGTTTGAATCTTGGCCTAGCTGAAGTTAGATGGGCCTTTGAGGGATGCGCTGGTCCCAATTGCTGCCCTTGTTACTGGAGGCTGGTCAATATAATCAATCCGATTATATTTTTATTCATTTGGGTGGGAATGATCTTTGTGAGGTGAAAGGGGTGAACCTTACCCAACAAATGAAGAGGAATTTTTTCTTAATCTGTTGCTACTTCCCTGCTGCAACCATCATTTGCTCACAGATAATTCCTAGGCAGCTATGGTGTGGTGCCATATGACCACACATGGTAGAGCATTTGCCCGAGGCGGGTGAATGTGGAGGTATATAAGTTCATCAGTTTGTTGCAAAGGTTGGTGATGACTCATGATTTAATTTCAGTTGATTGCCCAGGGCTTTTCTGCTCAGATGGGATGAATTTGTCAGATATTGGTCAGGATATACTTCTTAGTTCAATCCAGGATGTTGTGGAGGGGTGCAGTAAGGCATATCAGGCTGCAGCATTGGTGGGGGGCGGAGATGTGCAATTTGCAGACTCTGCTCTTGGCAGGATCTAGAGGTGGCTGACCTGCCCCTATGATTAATTTCTCCCCCCTCCAAAAGAGTGGGGAGATAGACAGGAGATAGAACCACTGAGGGATTCCTGCAGCATGGGTGTCACTGCTATGTGTGGTCCGGGTTACATTAAGACTCCCACAGGTGGAAGCAAGGCTCAACCTGGCATTACTGCAGGCTGGGGGGTTGGTGGGAGAAGAAAGTACAGAAATATGAATTAGTGATGGACTAGGGTGACCTCGTCTAGTGCGACCTTTGGTGGAGCTTGATATTAATTGATATTATTTAAAATATTTGGATGTTGAATGAAAGATGTGGCCAATGTTTTGCCAAGCACATCTCCAGGGGGTTTTATTCTGTGGTTTGTTTGTGGGGTGAATGGGTGGTGAGTAGTGCAAAAGCCTATGTTACCATTTTCAGGGGGTAGCATGTTAGTCTGGAGTAGCAAAAACGATGTATTTATATCCCGCTTTGACCTGGTGAAAAGCGGGATATAAATACAGCTAAATAAATAAAGGAGGGTGACTCCCAACTACAACAGATGAGGCTCCTTTACCTGCTGGTCCTCTCCCCCACCCCTCACCCTCACCCCCATCTCCATGTACATTTATCCACCTCCTGCACTGCACCTCATGGCATCTGATGTCACGGACTCTTGTCCTTGAAAGCTCATGCTTCAATAAACCATTAGTATATATACTGTGTCACCTGCCTCTGTCACCTTTGCTATCTGGATAAAGTGAGGAGAATAAAAAGGTTGTCCTAACTTGATCTGGCTAGCGGACTGAATATCACTGCTATCCAGATAGCGGTAGCACAACCCACTCTATCCAGATATGCCGTGCCATCCACAAGCTGGATACCGACACTGAATATCCAGAGCTTGTTTAACCATCTTTGCTGTGTTTTAAAAAGACGCCAACCGTTATAGTTGAATATTGGCTCAAATGTGGGTGAATTGTGACTCTGTCCACACTCTGCCCAAACTCAGCCCAGGCACATGCCTGTGCACCATCTTGGCACTGCAAATACATGTATGCCATTTTGTCTACATGTCTTTCTTCTGTATTAACTCCTTCTTCCTCTCTTTCAAGGATTGCAACTTGTTTTTTTTCTACCCGCCAATTTTGTACATTTCTATTTCTTATTCATTTATACTGTAAATGAAGTCTGAAAAGTGGTATATCAAGCACACAAATAAACTAAAGTCAACTAAAAGCCCTTTTACAAAATAAAAATGACCCCCGTTAGAATTTAAAGGACCATTATGACACTGAATACTGAGCTCTGCAGTTAGTGCATGACTTAGCACATGGTAACGGCACACTTGAACACGCAGTAACAGCTACCGCATGCAGATTTTCACGCTGCTGATTGTCCTTTTAGGGTGCTATGTGGGGGTTTGAGGTGGGGAGTGGCCATGGGGAATCCATTGCAATAGGTGGAGGCAAGTGAACCCATAGCATCTGCGCCACATGTTGGGAACATGCGGATCATGCCTCTAACAGTTACCACGGTGGATTTTCATTTACTGCATGCTGGTTTTCATGCTAAACACACGGTAAGAGCAAAAACGCCCCACATGTAAAAGGGACAGCTTATCCATTTCATTCAAATCCTATACTGACTACAAAAGGCTGAATGACATTTTATATATTTTCTCTTTTTGGTCAAACGCTTTGATTTCGTTCTTTCAAAAATTCACTTGCACTGTTTATTCAATACCTTATGCAGAAATGCAGAAAACTAAACTCTAGAGGCATCTGCTTTTTCATCTGAGGCTGAGAAACAGAACGATATGCCATGGAGTAAACTAGTTTATGAATCCTATTCAGAGCATGGTGATGAATCACTCGGGTTAGGAGGCATGCTATTTCCCCACCCCTGTTTTCTCCTGCCTCCTTTCTGATGCACCTTTCATAATGCTCACTGCACGCTCTGTTGCGTTTTGATGGCATTCTGCTAGCTCTCTATTTAGTTTAGTCAGAGACACAAGAACAAAATGACAATGGACTGAATATTTTTGCATAATTTCTCCTTCAATAATGATCACCATTATCCTCTAGCCATAGGTGTCTTCTATGCAATAGTAAAAGAGATTTTTCAAGTGTGTTCTGTAAATGTGGATGGCCGCACACGCCATAACCATAAAGTGAAGACTGCAAAAGCACATTTTCTCACTATTTCCTAATTAATACAGCTGCACCATGGCTCTTTATTAACAAAGAAAATAAGTACCTGCAAACGCAACCTATAGTATCAATGCTGTATCTCCATGATTATGTTGCACAATTTGATTAGTAATTTATTTGGGATAAACAGAGTACAAAATCGAGACATGAAAGAAAGTAACAATGCTTAGCCTAGTTCATTCATCTAACAATATAAACCAAAAATTGGAACTTAGCCTAGAGAAATGTTGAGTGTGCTCAGCAGTCAATGTTTACCAATTGTATCATTAATAAAGGAAAATCATTTGTCTCTCCAGATGGTACAATATGCCCATTGCCAAATTCAGGATTTGTACACTGAGCAATGCAAAAACTATTAACAAGCAAAACAGAAGTCAAGAAAGTGAGAGACTTTGATGATCAATGTGAGGCCCATGAGCCAGTGGTGGCCCGTGTGGCCCTGTTCTCATTACGTACTGTATTCCTTTGTTTTGCTTCTGGCAGACTGGCGGAAGGAAGTAAGCCGCGGGTTTCTCTGCCCATAGTTCGTAGCAATAGACTTTAGTGAAGCTCCAGGGCAGAGACGTTTTCTGTGCCCCAGAATCCTCCTCCCCCAATAAGATCCTTCCCCATCCCTCCCAAAGTCAACTCAGGGCACCACTACGACATGTGAAATGGCTCCTTTATAGCAGGCTCAGGGAATCACAAGCTCTGGAGCCAGTCCTGAAGAACTGTGTTTATGCATCTGTGCCAAAGGAAAGAGGAATGATGAAGAGATCCCCACCAACACAATTGGGAGATGGTAAGACGTATGCTGGAGCATGGGGGACCAACTTCAACTGTTAAGAATTAATAGACTGAGAGAGAGTGATGCCAGAGGACCCACTGCAGTGGCAAAATGAGGGAAGGAGAGAAGTGCCACTGAAACCTCTACTGCCAGTAGAAAGAGGAAAAATAATTAAATCATCCTGCTAGGTATCCTTGGAGAGAGAAGGGGTACGTTATGTTGATATGGGGGGGGGGGGGAGGGAGATATTGGTAATAGCTGTTGGATGAAAATAGATGGAGAAACTGGTGCTGACATGGGTCAGTGGGCAAAAGGGAGGTACTGGGTAGAAGCAAGAGAACAGGGAAATGCTATTGCCATGTAGGGGTAGCAGGGAGAGGGATGTGTTGGCTGTGAAGAGGGGAGGTACTGAGGTGGCAAGAGAGAAAGTGGAGCCATTGTTGGGCTTAGATGGGGGGGGGGGGGAGAGGACAGGTTGTAGGCTGGGAGAAACAGATAAAGGGGAGCTGGACATGAAGTAAAGAAATTCTGAAAGAGGGTATCATAGGAGAGCATTTTGTTTTAACAATAGAAAAGAATAATGGGTCAGTGTGGGGATGTAGAGAGAGGCTGGTTGTATATGTGAGAAAGGGGTTGATTATAAAGATAAGGGCATGAGACTGACAGTGATATGATGTCTTTGGTATGTGCCAATTGGCAATGCTGTGGTCCTATATGGGATGAATTTTGTCATCTTTTCTTCAGTCCATTTGGATTCAAAATGATCCCTTCTTAAATATTTTTGAAGACTACTGTGATAAAACTTTCACTTTGTACATTAAGGGGTATGTTTACTAAATGGCGGTAACAGCAGCGATAAAGGGTTACCATGTGCTAAGTGTGTTGGGTGTGTCAGTGGCATTCTGGCGTTAAGGGGTGGTAGAGGACACTTAGCGGGCAGTAAAAGTACATGCTATGTTAAGGTGTCTTGAATGCACCATAATGCAGGAAAGCCTCTAAAACATTGAAAGGGGGGCAGGGAAGCCACTGGAGAAGGTATGGATGCAAGCACAATTGGTAGCTGATGGAGTTGATTCACCAGATGACTGGCTATGTGGAAGTATGTATGATGAGCATGTTTGACCATACAGCAGGCCTGTGCTGTTGACTAGGCAAGATAGCCTAGTAATGTAGGTAGTGGGTGTTGGCAGTGTCATGGGTGGGTGGTTGTGGCAGCAGAGTCAGCAGAGGAGATGCAGCAGCAGGGGGCGCTGTGACAGGCGTGCAGTCCTAGATGCTCCTGAAGGCATACACCATGCTGCAAGTTATAGTATAGTGTCTGTGAGGTGTGGACATGTATCCAGATGTATTGTCAGTGTGTGGCATGCCATAGGCCAGGACAGTGTCTGGGTGGAGGCAGCATGTTCCTGAAGTGGGCAGCAAAGGGAGGATTGTCCATGAGGGCTCATGTGGAGCAGTCACAAGAGAGGTGTGCATGTGTCAGACGGCTGCCTGGGTGAGAATCTTCACAGTCTTGACAATGCATATATTTATATGATTTTTGCAAGGTATTGTGGGTAATGTAGTTCATTCACACCAGACACAGCTGCTGACAATAATTTAGTTGTGCACAAGTGTTAAAGCCAATAAGATACTTCTTTATTTATGGGGTTATTTCTCCCAGCACAGATATGCTTGGTAGCACATAAATTAGGTTACTTGCTTGCAGTGTTTAACTTGGTAAAACAAAGTCAAAAATCAAAATCAGGAAAACAACCTTCAAACTTGTCAGGCAATTAGCTAATGTTTTCTTAGCATATCTCTAACAAACGAAAAGCCACAAAGAAAGAAATAAACTGTTCTTGTAAGGTTAACTTCTGATTACTTTCCACACAGATCCAGAAGTAATTCTCTCCTAGCTCACAAGCAATTAGGTGCAGCTCAATTGCTATCAGTTATCCAGCTGAAACCCTTTAGCAGGCTGGCTTTCTACTGTGTGAGTCAAATCCTGTTTCAGGAGCTTTTCTTAGTGGAATAAAGAACAAATTTATAATTTCTTTGTGATGGCTGCTGTGCTTTATCACAGAAAGTTACCAACGGAGTTTGGATAGAGAGCAGTCCATATAAACAATATCTTGATCTGCTATTATTTCCCCTTCATCAACAAGCATAGGGTCACTATCATGAATTGGCACAGATGAATCTTTAAATGGAGCACTTTCAGGAGAACACTTATTTCCCTGCTGTCTTTCAAGGTTATAGCTAGGGCATAGATCAGTGTTCATACCTGAGCTTCCATTGTTGCTATACTTCCTCTCTATATAGCCTGGCCAGTATGTAGTCCAGTTCTTATGTCCAGCCTTCCAGTCCTGATCCCTGGACACTGGATCTCTCTTCACATACCTTCTGGCATAGGTCTTAGAGTCCCTTCCACGTGCAGCCGTCTCCCTCACAGGTAGCCTCTGGTGATTCCTTGTTCTGCAGCACCATTCCTCTGGCTTTCCCCAGTCCAATGGTCTATGCTGGCCCTTGGAATACCTCCCAGTATACGTACTGCCTTGGACTCTTCTAGACCTCTCAAAGGCTTTTCTCCTCTTCCTTCCAGAGGGTTTCTTTCCTTCTCTATCCGTCCGGTTTGGCTTCTGCTTCTGCTGATCCTTCAGATGAAACTGATGATCCTTCTCTGTATATCCAAGGTGATCCTGAAGATGGTCATCTGTAGAATAAACTCTACTCTTATTCTGCTTAGATGAGTGCTCCTCCCTAACACAGCGCAGCTGTGCTGAATCAGGCCCTGCCCTTTGAGATGAGTGCTTAGGGATTACCTCATAGCCCTCCTGATTGAACACACGTTTCCCCACTTCAGCTCCTCTAATGGCTGTTGGAAACCTGGTGCATTCTGGGACTGGTAGTCTTTTGTGGGAAAATTCTGTTTTCTTATTTCTACCAGAACTGACAGGTTGCTTGTTCAGAGTCCCATCATCTTTTCTATAGCTCCTTCCTGAGCTATGATAAGCTTCCTTATCACAGCATGATATGGCTATCTGCTGCAAATGGCCCCTGATGGCCATGGTGGGGCAGCTTACTGCCAATAAGCTGCCCCACCATGAATCTCCCTGATGGTCAGATGGTAGGTGCAGGGCTGTGCCATGGATCTTCCAAGCAGAGAGTTTGCAATTTGTGTAGTGAGTGGATGCATGAGATCATACAGGCCAAAAGCATTTGGTGTGTGTGAACCAAAAGTAGCAGTGCCATGGGGTACATGAAGCACCATTTGTGCGAGTGGGACTGGTTCCTCAGCCTGTGCAACTGCAAGACAATACACCCGACAGAGTGGCATCATAGAAAGGGACAAGTTGAACCCATTTGCCCCATGTGGGGCAAGTAATGATGGCAGAACAGTGCAGGGTATGGCTATGCAACAAGTGTTAGGTGCCTGAATGTACGAGATATATCTCCTTTACGTAAAGCTGGGAGGTCACAATGATGGCAAAACAGAAATGCATCCATACCAGTTGACCCAGACATCAGATGCAAATACATCACTGACCCACTGCAATGTGCCATGGCAGAGCCACTAAAGCCATGTTCACAGATGTCCATGATGGGGAGTGCTATGTTGGGCTACACAACATGTCACTATAATGCATAGAAATGTAGAAGAATGATTTTCTGCAGGTCACAGCAGAGCCAGGACTATGCAAGGTGGGCAAGCGTACCCAGGCACAAAATGAACAAGTGGGAAACAAACCCTGGACCTTTGTCTGTGGAAACATTGCACCAGCCAGTAGACTACACCTCCACACAGTGCTATACAGCCTGCAGATCTCTGATCAAACTGTTTGCTGTCTATACAGTATGAGGCACTGCACATGCAAAACAGTGATCTGCTGCTGGAAAATTAATGGAGAAGGCACTGATCCAGCATATCAGCTCACTAAGACACACTGGCTGTGTGTGCTACATGCACATAACAACAGCAAGCCACGCTGCAGAGTGATTTCAGCTGTCACCCTGAGCATGAGGAGGTGTGCCCAGCACCTGGTCCACTGAACCTGCCCTGTTAGAGATAGTCTTTACTGTTGGTCCACATCACTGCTAGTGTATTGTGCTTTTCTGCTTGGTTCCTGCATGCTGTAGGCGATGGTGACGGCTGCAGCTTGTCCCTGTATTCTGCCCATGTTAGACACTAATCCTCTGATAACAGTGCAGGCTAGTGGATAGTGTTAATATACTGCTGCTATGGACAGCCACTGCAGTGGGGGTTTATAGGCTGGTGTGGGACTATCCTACCTGGACTCCATTGTGTGGGCTATGATGCAATGCTGCCCCAAACATTGAAAACTAACAATTGATTACAGCACAGGCAGTATGACTGCCCCTGCTACCCTTCACTGGCCTGTGTCAGCTAAGCACAAACCAACTAAAATTGATCTGCTAGTCAGCATGCACAGCGCAACCACAAGCACCCAGCTATTTGCTCAGTGACTGACAACCCCTGCCAAAGAATGCACCCACATCATTGAAACCAGATGTTATAATAAGCTCTATGTGGATACATAGCTGTGTCATGGTCACCTTTTGGTCATAGTGAGAATGCTATCTCATCATGTCATAAAGTGTCCAGATAGGTAATGCAGGTGGCAGACAGGCAAAATGGCATCTCAGCCAGTGACCCTACCATTGTGGCAGACACATCCAGGCCAATCTGTGCAGTTTCAGGCAATACCCACTATCCTCTGCCTTAGCTTATTCACATTTTCCAAACAGGCTGGGAAAAATGTGATCGAAAAGAGCCAAAGTACAGTTGAGAAACATACACACACACACACACGCGCGCACACTCTCATTGGCGCACTGAGCAAAAGTGGAGATGATTTGCATTCCTGCTTGACACTCCTGTCTCACTGTCAGCTCAAGGATTGCTAACGTGTGCAATGTTTGCACGTGCCATATTACTGTGTGCTATTAGCCTCCAACTAGCTGTGGATAGTGGAGCCTGTCAGTGCTGTTGGTGTGTGTTTCCACCCTTGCTGGCCATCTCCTTGAGGGTACTTGCATTATAAGCTAAACTTTGTCAACAGGAATATGCAATTCAGAAACCCCAGCAGGAGACCTGAACCTCACATATACACGCCAACTGTGTGTGTTGCATCACACTGTTGCCTTATGGGGATAACAACCCCTGTTGCTGACATGCTTCTCTTCAGCTGACCTTTGGCACATGCTGCAATGCACATGGTGCACACGACCAGGACAAGGCTTCTGTCTGCTGAAGGCTGGTGCCACTTCCCAAGCCACCACCAACAGCCCACCATGCAGACATGTCTATGCACTGTCAGTGGTGGTGGTCGCAGTCCCAGCATGTTAAATATGTGGGTTTGGTGGGCACTTAGAGCAAAAGGTCTGGATGGTGGGGGGGGGGGGCAGGGGCACACATGAACGGCCATGCAGCCCCCCCACCAGTTGCCCATGCAGGGGCTCCATCACTGCCTGCCACCGATACATCTTGGGGGGAGGATGGCAGCCACTACTGTAGTATTTCTCCAGGCACTTGCATTTTCCAGCTACCTGGAGGGCTACAGCATCTGGCACTATTGATCTCTTCCCCCATAGCTGGGTTCTGCGGCAGCAGGGGGTGGAGGAGGAAGGCAGCCTAGATCTCTGCCTGGGGTGCCAGGACTCTTGGACCACCTTATGTGGCACATTGCCTTTCCGCAGCAGTAGCAGGACTTTGTGTTGCCACTGTCACTGTGGGATCATGACGAATATCACAGATGGTTCTGCGGATGGCAGAATACCCCTTTGTGGAGAGGCTAAAAAGGTTGGGGCTCATCAACCTGGGCAAGAGACGGCTGAGGGGAGATATGATAGAGGTCTATAGATTATTGACTGGAGAGGAACAGGTAAACATGTCACTTTTTTATGTCACCAGAGTGTGGACAGACTAGAGGACCTGGAATGTGGCTACAGTGTATCCCATTTGGATTTTCTAGGTGAAAATACTTTTTCAGTCAATGCATAATCAAACCCTGCAATCCGTTACCGGAGGCTGTGGTGAAACCTATCAGTGCAGCTGGTTTTAAAAAGGTTTGGATGGGTTCCTGAGTAACAGTCCATAAACCATTGCTAAACAGGATCTGAGCTATGCCCTGCTTTCCCCATTACAGTTATTAGGGATCCTGTGTGTCTTTTGGGGAAACTGCTACTGTAGGTACTTGTGACTTAGACTGTGCACTGGTGGACACAGTATACTGGATATGATGGGCCTTGGTTTGACACAGTTTGTCATATGTTGTAGTCTTATGTTCCTATGTGCCATCTAGGCAGCTGCCTGGCCCCTCCCCTGTGCACCAGCAGCCCCCACTGCATGACCCATGTGCCACCTCCTTTGCTCCCATTTGCACCATCAGCATAGTGCCCTTTCATACTTGGGCACTATGCTGTTGCTGCAAATGTAGCACTACTATCACTTTCCTTGGGCTCCCTGTCTGTGCTATACATTGCTGACACTTAAATGGTCTCTCTCTCCTGCAAAAGTGCATTTACCGACAGGCGGTAAAGTCCTGGCATTACTGTTCCATCATTAGTGTAGCGGGGGCTTCTCCCTGCCCACTCCCCACCCATTGACCTCTTCTCTCTGCCTTCTCTCCACCCTCTGGGAGATTTACCACTGCCTGCAACATTACCGCGCATTAACATTACATTAGGTAACGTTACCGTGCGTTAATGTCACATTAGGTAACGTTACAGCATGTTAACATTACCGATGCTACATTACCATGGTTTAGTAAACATACTCCTAAGAAGTGTTTAGGATGTTAATCCTCATATTCACGTAATACATTAAAGAAACTCTAACAATAAAAGTAGGACAAGGTTTGTTCAATTGTTTTTCTTATGGGACCAAGAGAGAAATTTTAAAATATGAGTACTCATATTTTACAGAAATACGGAAATTTCAAGACAGAGGGATTTACCTAAAATACCTCCCTCCCTCCCCTCATCCATCGACCTCAGGTTCTTCTTTTTTATTATAGGTATTAATAAAATTGCCTGGAGGATATCACAATAAGAATGCATGCTACCAACACTTGGAGGAAATTTCACAACATGGTGCCTATGTGAAATGTCTAAAAAACCCACCCATTTTATGCCTAATTTATAAAAGCTGTTAAACACTTTATAAAGCAAAATAACTAGAATCCATAAAAATTATAAATAATCCTTTTCCATATACTGTATATTCACAACCACTCTTCAATGGATATTAAGAAGCATCAATACATATACATATTGCCAATATATAATCTTTCACTGCCAAAAGTATATATTTGTCATCATTTGCCTCTGGGAAATCAACCTGACCCGTGTGGTGCAAACTGAGAAAATAATCTTAATACTTCAAAACACATTTAAATAAGAAGTCACTTATCTCGAAAATATCCAAGAGTGCTCAAGTTTTTTAAATTCTTCATATCCAATCAAACACTTGTGATTTTCTTGCGGCAGATTTTCATTACCCATACATGCCCTCCATGCTGGAAATTCTCTGATGATGATTTTTATTAAATGCTACAGGTCAACATGCAGAAATTGTGACTAGATTGAAGCCGTGGACATTTGTACCAACTTGGGAGCTGGTATAAAATGTGCACGTCCTGTAAAAAGAATGTGCATATTTTGTGACTCCATCCATGGTCTACTTGAACTCCAAACCCAGAACATGCCTATAATGCATGTTCCATTAGTAAAATATAAAAATAAAGAGTGGAAATATATTTTAAAAAGTGCTGTGCATCTATATTGGCAAGCTCATTTTGAGTTATTTGTGCCTTGGAGTTTGAGGAGTCACACAGATGAATAGAAAGAATGTAAATATTTGTGTGAAAAGGTGTTTGTATTAATATCTATGGGCAGATTGAAGGGTTTTAATAGGCAATCTATGGTGGTCCCCTTTTCCTGTGATCTCAAGTCATTTTTGCCCCTTTTGAAGTACTAAGGAGACTTAGGGGGTCTTTTACTAAAGGGCACTATCTGGCAATGCATGTTCTGGTGTGAACTGAAGGCGCACTGAGATATGTGTTGCCAACTAGTGAGGGGCATGATGCAGGACAATTCCCGCAACTGGAGTTAGGGATGTTAGTGGGTGAGTTAGGGATGGAGAATGGGCATGGTGTTTTCTGTGCAGTTAGCATGGGGTATATCCTTCACAATTAGCATGGGCACAGCTAACACCACCTCAATAGGTGGAATTAAGCGCATGTGGCATGAGTTAGGGGACAGGACTCTGCATTAACTGCCAGGGAAATGGTTTCCAAACTTCCAGGAACATCAGGCTACATCTCTGGCCCTGTTCAAATCCAGGCTAAAAAATCACCTCTCTCAGACTGCTTTTGGATCTTGATCCCCTCAGCCTCCTGTTTACCTCCTATGTGTTTCCTACCATTCCTCTCAACATATCCTATCCCCAGCTGTTGCATTGTCTGTCTTGACTAGATTGTACGTGCTGATTAGCAGGGACTGTCTTTTATATGTGTGTGCACAGCACTGCATTTGTCGTGTAATGCTACACAACTTAGTAGTAGTAGTAGTACACCCTTGACACCACCCTTGGTGGTGTTGCACCTAATGCACCATGGTTTCAGTGCTTTTGGCAATTTAGGTGCAACACCTTAGCGCCCTATGGTAAACAACACCCCTAGTTTGTACCCAGCGCTCTTACCCCACTGCAAATATGATGAACAGATCCGGTTGGGTGGAAGTCAGTTGGGATCACTCTTGTCCTTTTTTAAAACAAAATCATAGTTTGACTGACTTGACATTTTCAGTCCTACCAATCTATGTGGATAAGACTGATATTAAAAAAATATAATTGTTTTCATTATTGACCTCAAAGAATCTTGTAATGGAGTAAGGGAGATTCAGAAGAAGTGGAGGTACATAGGGAAGGTTGGAGGATAAGGAATGACTAGCAGTCCTTGTATTTTGTTTTTAAGTTTCTAAATGAAGAGGACAAAAAAAAAACAATTTCAGAGGGAGAAGGATGTTTGGATTCATTTGAAGATGAAATAAAATGAAGCAATTCTTTTAACCATGCTTTTCTTGCCCAAAAATGCATATCCTTATTCCACATTTCCGTGTTACTATGTCACTTAACAAAGTAGGCTGTTCAGAAACTGCTTGCATTATACCAGATGTGAAGGGACATTTTACAAATGACATACAAGTGTAATCTGAGATGTCCAAGACAGAAAGTCTGTAAAAAAGGCATGTCCAAGAACAGGCACAATTTCACAAATGTGGACATGCCATCTACATAGACATCCCTGGAATACTATTCAAGACCGGAGATATCCAAGAGACATTCAGCGGCGGTGCAAACACAAAACAAGTTTCCCAATTGCATAAAAATATATCATTGCAATTGTGGAGAGAACTGGGTATGGTGGAATGCCAAGTTACCCAGTTCCAGGAATACGATTTTTTTGCCAGTTCTGGTTTAAAATCTGTATTGCAATGCAGTAGGGTATTTGAAGTCCCTGATTTTACCCATTGGACTGAGTGCTGCAGATCCTGTGGAGCTCAATCCTCAAAGGGGCACGTCCAGGCAAACTGGGTGTCCCCAGGCAGGACGGGCACCATGGGAGCAAGATGGCCCCGTGAGTGCAGGATCGGGCCCTCGGACAGCCCAACGTGCCCCTGCATCACTGTGGGACACCCTCCCCAAGGCACAACCTGCCCACTGCCTTTGTGACTACCTGATTCCCCGCTACCTGACTATGACAAGGGCTGCTGGGAGATCAGGTGGCGGGGACTCACGGTGAGTGCTCCATTGCTCCAATGGGGGGGGGGGCTACTGGCCAGGATTGGAGGGGTGCCTTGCTATTATTCAGAGATGGAATAAGCAAGGCATCCCTCCTGGCGAACCTCGGATGTACAGGGCCATTACTGGTATCAGCTCTGTACCTCCGGGGGTTTAATTTCTGGTTGTCTTACTCCATCAATTGTGTTTCTTCCAGGGATTTCTAGTGATCTACTAGATTACCATTGAGAGCATACAGTAGTGTCCTCTATCACGTGGTGAGTTCTTTAGCATGTGCCCTCTCTCTTTTTTTCATATATATTTATATTCTTTATTTAATAAGTGGGATTTATTGATACCGTTTTACATTTTTATATGTAATGGATTTACTGTAATATCATGTAGGTTTTTACTTTTCATGATTCTAATAACATGTTTTATTATATTTATCATTTATTAACTAACTGATGTTCATATTTATCTTTACAATTCATGTTTATTTATTGTATTCATTTTAAATGTTTTGGCTCTTTATACATGAACATCCATTTTTAATTTTTTAACTTTTTCTATGATTGTTGTATTTCTATTAAGTTGTTATATTTCATTTTTCATATGTGTATGTTTTTGAGGTCGAAGTCCCCTGAAGAAGGCCGAACAGCCGAAACACATGTTAGGAAGACCCAGTGATATGAATAAAGGCTCTTGTTCTTCCAGTAGCATTTCATCCTGCTCTTTTCTGTTCTTGTTAATCTGCAGGGGGAATGCTCCCCTTGTTTCCCTGGGTAAGGATGTAGGCCTCATGGCATAATCTGAGGAATGTTGGCACAACATCAGATGTCTCCCGGTGCCTGACACAGCTGATGTATGGCTGCCCCATCACAGTGGAACTTGATGACACTCAGGGCCGGCCCGTCCATTTAGCAAGAATGTTTTTTGCACAGGGCCCCGCGTTTCAGGGGGCCCCGCGCAAAAAACATTCTTCATCCCAAGGTTAAAAAAAAAAAAAAAAGCTGCTTCTGCCGTGGCAGCATCAAGAGTGCCGCGGCAGCATCAAGAGTGCCGCCGCCGCCGTGGGGCCCCCCGGCAGAGCCGCCCTGCATCGTAGCCTAGCGTCAAATCCCCGAACGTGGGCTTCTTTCAGAGCCACGAGAGTTTCCTTTCTCGCGGCTCTGTTAATCCCGCCGGGGCTGATGGGATTAACAGAGCCGCGAGAAAAGAAACTCTCGCGGCTCTGAAAGAAGCCCGCGTTCGGGGATTCGACACTAGGCTACGATGCAGGGAGGCTCTGCCGGGAAGAGGGGGGCCCCGCAGCGGCACTCTTGATGCTGCCGTGGCAGCACTCTTGATGCTGCCGTGGCAGAAGCAACTGGTTTTTTTTATTTTTTAATTTGGGATGATAGGGGGGAAGGGGGTTTAGGACTGGTAATCGGCTATGGGGGGGAGGCTAAGACTGGAAATGGGCTGATGGGGAGGTTTAGGACTAGTAATTGGCTATGGGGGGGCTAAGACTGGAAATGGGCTGATGGGGAGGTTTAGGACTGGTAATGGGTTATGGGGGGTGTGCTAAGACTTGAAGTGGGCTGATGGGGGCTATGGGGGGGCTAAGACTGGAAATTGGCTGATGGGGGGTTAGGACTGGTAATTGGCTATGGGGGGGGCTAAGACTGGAAATGGGCTGATGGGGAGGTTTAGGACTGGTAATGGGTTATGGGGGGGGCCAAGAATGGACGTGGGCGGATGGGGGAGGGTTAGGACTAGTAATGGGCCATGGGGGGGGGGGGTTGCTAAGACTGGAAGTGGGCTGATGGGGAGGTTTAGGACTGGTAATGGGTTATGGGGGATTAGGACTGGTAATGGGCTATGGGGGGCTAAGACTGGAAATAGGCTGATGGGGGAGCTAGGCCTGGAAATAGGGTGATGGGGGGGGTTAGGACGTAATGGGCTGATGGGGGGGTTAGGACTAGTAATGGGCTATGGGGGGCTAGGACTGGAAATGGGCTGATGGGGGGTTAGGACTGGTAATGGGCTGGGGGGTTGCTAGGACTGGAAATGGGCTGAGTGGAAGGAGGGCTTGAACTGCAAATAGCTGATGGGGACGGGGGCTTGGAATGGAAATGGGTTGTGAGGGGGAGGGAGCTAGGACTGGAAATGGGTGAGTGGGGGGGCAAGGACAGGAAATGGGCTGATGGAGGGGCTAGAATAGGACTGGAAATTGGCTGTTGGGGGGTGCTAAGATTGGAAATGGGCTGTGGTGGGGTTTGGATTGAAATGGACTCATGAAGGGGCTAGAACTGGAAGTAGGTTCATGGGGGGCTTGGATTGGAAATGGGCTGAGTGGAGGGGAGCTAGGATTTGACATGGGCTGATGGGCTCATGGGCGGCTGGGATTGGAAATGAGCTGATGGAGGGACTCGGATGGGACTGGAAATAGATGGGGGAGCTAGGACTGGAAATAGGCTGATGGTGGGTCTAGGATAGGACTGGAAATGGGCTTATGGGGGGCTAGGACTGGAAATGGGCTGATGCGGGGGCTAGAAGGGAGCGGATGCTGGGTGGGACTGGAACTAGAATGGAGCTGATGTTGGGGGAGGATTAGAATGGGATGGAGCTGGGAGAGTGAAATGGAGAGGGAAAAAATATTTTGTGTGGGAGGGAAGACAAATCTAAAATTGGCCGGATATTGGGAGAGTAAGTGGGGATTGAGAATGGAGGGGTAAAATTTGAGTAGATGAAATAGGAATGAGGAAAGAGCAAAAGGAGAAAGATTAGTATATTAAAGTAGATGTAGAGAGAGAATGGAAAAAAACTAGAAGAGAGAAGAAAAGACAAATGGACAGCAGACGATGGAGAGTTAGCGGAAGACACAAAGAAACCAGAAGAAAGTGACTGGAGCAATTGCAGCTGAAAAAAATATGCACAAAAGGTAGAAAAATATCTCTTTATTTTGAATTTATTAATTGGAATATGTCAGCTCTGGGAAATGTGCATCATTAACGTCTGCGCTTTGTTTAGTACAAGAGCAAATTAATGTATAGTTTTATTTCTACAGTGTTGTACATTCCAAGTTTGGCTTTTGGGATTCCCAGTTTAATTATTGTCTTCCTGTTTCTAAATTGTGATTCCTTGTTTGGTGATGGTCTATGTTCTGCATGTGTAACTGAGCTGAGGTATTCTGTTTATGTAATTCCTATTTGTCATTGCCACTTGTTCTCTTTCCCCAGTAGGTCATGTATTGTTGTTCTCTGAAATGTATTGGTTTAATATTTGCAGCATTTCCTTTTGATAGTTAGGGTATGGTGCTTTATGAGTCCTGGTAGTGCTGTTAGGATACGACGGGTTTGCTATGGGTTCTAAATGGGCAGTGTTTGTAGTAGTTCCTAATGTGTCTGGCGGTTGGCACTGGATTGTAGTAATGTAGAAGTCTTTTAGTCTTTCTTTATTCATACACTCATTAAGAGGCATGTTTACTAAAAGTTAGTGTATGGTAACATTATGCAAATGTTTATGCAAATGAGGCCCCGCACCGAGTATCTGCACATGGCCCTGCACCCCCCTTGTGCCGCCCCTGATGACACTGTGATCATCCGTAAGGTTCAGGTACTGGCCAGGCATTCATGTCCTCCTTGCATTGCAGATCAGCACCCCAGATCCTCTCGTGCAACCCTCAAACCACACACACACACACACAGACACTCTCACTTGCAGGGTCAAATTGTAGAACATAGCAGAATATTTTCTAAGTCTTGGCTTTATTCTATGTCTCTGGCAGGAATAACAGGCATGTCTTCAGGAAAGGCCGTAAACGTCATGGAGATTTCAAGAATAAGCTATACATGTCTCTGCGGCTGGCCATGTCCCCTTTCCACCCCTCGGGGATGCATGTGGACACCCTCATTCAAGTGAGATAAACGTGCATGGATGCCGTGTACTGGAATACGTTCATAGATGTTTTCAGCACATAACCATCCCTGGTGCACGTTCAAATGTTTATTTGGCTTATGAAATGACCCTAATACTGTATTTAAGTCTTGGTTGACCTTGAAAATCCACTACTTACATTCCTGCATCCAATCCACTGAGTGCCTTTGGCTTATATCCTGTACCCATGTTGGCTTCCTACATTTCAAATTCATCCTGCTCTCTTTCCAGTCTGCCATAGCACTGGCTAAGCAAGATTACTATGTCTGAGTAGCTGTTTTCCCTCTAATCCATGCTGTCACTTTGCAATGCTCAACTCTTTCCGCAAAGTGCCTCCATTCCAACCCCCCTTTCCTTTTCTGCTCAAACATTTTCTGACTGTTTCCATAAGGTTCATAAGATTAGTCTTAAGTTCTACACAGGACCACTTCCATCTCCTCCTCTCCCTCTTCACTTTCAAATCCTTTCTTTTTATTTCTTTTTATTTTATTTAAAGCTTTTCTATACCGCGCTCTTTAAAATCAGTGCAGTTTACAAGTAACATTTATATGTACCATGCAGGAGGTAACCTGCATTGTACTTCATTGAACGGGTATTGTAACTTGGATTAGAACTGGGATAACTATATACAAGCTGAGCAATGTGTCGCTGGGTTGTTGTAGCGACATGGCGTGCTCTAATAACTATATACAATCTCTGTCACCCTTTTTTCCTTTTCTAAAATCATTGAGGCAGCTACAATGTTCTCTTCTCCTCCAAAATTCACTACCTTTCCTTCTGATCTCATTTCCCTCCCTCCAATAAGCTCTATCTCTCCCACTGTAGTTCTTTCCTTTTGTCATATCCTCAACCTATTACTTTCCACTGCAACTATTCCTGCAGCCTTCATCATTGTTCCTCAATTTTGAGAAGAGATATCTGAGGGGAGATATGATAGAGGTATATAAAATAATGAAAGGAGAGGGACGAGTAAACATTAATCGGTTATTTACTCCTTCAAAAGAATTAAGACTAGAGGACATGCTATGAAGGTACAAAATAATACATTTAAGACTAACCAGAGAAAATATTTTTCACTCAACCTGTAATTATGCTCTGGATGCCAGAGGATGAATTAAAAGCTTGGTTTAAAAAAGATTTGGAATAATTCCTGAAGGAAAAATCCATAAATCATTATTAACATGGACTGGGAAAAATCTGTCTACTTTTTGGGATCCTGGAATTACTTGTGAACTGCATTGACTACTGCTGGAAACAGGATAGTGGGCTTCATGGGTTTGTCCCAGTATGGCAAATCTTATGTTCTTAAATGCATCCAGCACAAAAGAGAAAATCAGGACTTCTGGAACTAAATATTTTGACAAGAACCTTGAATCCTGAGGCACCAAGGAGCAAGGTAAATAAAATAGGAATCAAATGTTGGGCCTCAGGAACAAGGTAGCTGGACAAGAAACCAAGACAGTAGTAAAACGACCAGAACAATGAACCAGCAGGAAAGAAGAACAAAGGCAAGGCAAACAAACCCAAAATAGCAGTGTTGGGCCAGTCAGGAAATAGGAATTCAGATTACCAGAAGTACAAAACACAGCTAAGAATGGGATGGCATACAGCCATATCTCCAGGAGGCAGAATAGCTCCTCCCAGAAAATGATGCCTCCAACCTAAAGGGCCACCATTTTTTTTCTTGTCATTTCGGATTAAAAAATCAAATGACATGACATGGGACATGTCATTTATATGTCACATGTCATGTCAAAGGAATGTAATTTATTACAAAGAAAATACCAAATAAAAGGAAAGAAAACAAAAAGCAAAAACTAGCAGACATCTTTCTAATAATATAGGGGGTTATTCTGAGCAACGAATAGTGGGGATGGACGTTCCGTTGGGACATCCATGCCTGCTACAGTTCCCTTTCCCGGTCCCATCCTCCATCCCTGCACACTGTATGGGGAAGTTAGATGGGGGCGGGAAAGAGGAGGATCAGGAGTGGCGTTAGGGTGGGCAGTGGGCAGTCGATGGCCCCGGACATACAGGGCCGATTCTAATGTCGGCCCTGTACATCAAGAGCCGGTGACTTGAACGGGGAAGTTATTTCACCTCTGAGGTGGAATAACGTCCCCAATGCGGCAGGATTGGTGTGCCTGAGGCTAGGAAGGGGCAGCAGGGACGAGAGGGCAGATCAGGGGTCAGGTGAGGGGAAAGCACTTTGGGAGCCGGTGGCTGGGGATTGCGTCTTTTAAATGGAGCCGCGGTGTCATGGCAACCGGACACCATGGCACCATGGATCCATTTAAAAGCCCTGACTTAGTCGGACAAGGCCTGTACGTTCAGGCTGGGCTGAATCATGGTCCTGGCCTGCACGTACAGGCCTGTTCACGATTCTGATCGCATGGGGCTAGATATCTGGTTCTGACCGGACGCATAGAGGGACTATATGTCCCCAATGGAATCAGGCCCTATAGGTTTAAATAATAGGGATAATCAAAATTGAGCACTACTGCATATCAAATTTGTCATGGAATTTAGGCTCATATATTCAGTCATCAGTCCCAATAATTTAAGGAATTGTATATATGCATTTAAAAAACATCCCTATTTTATCATGAAGAATTCTGAACTATGGTCCCATTGTAATTGAATAAAGCAGTTCAAAGTTGCAACCACGCTTTCTTTGTGCAAGGCTACTACTTCTTGATTACCACTTCTGGTTCCAGCATCGCCAAAATCCAATTTGGTATCACAGTTTCAAAACTTTTGTGTCAGGGGCTGGAAATTTCATAGCACTCACAATTAAACTTCACAGTACAGTGACTCCCTTTAATGAAGTGAAATTAGCTTGTGTTTCAAGTGCCTGCAAGGTAATATTTAAAGTCTGCTGGAGATCAGCTGAATCTTTTCAGCAAACTTATAAGAGCAGAAAAAGAAAGTCTCTACACCATAGAACTATAATTAGTTATGGCAAAAGATCACCTATGCATGCAAGTAGAAGCAAGACTCTACAATCCATCTGCGGAACAGTGCACTCATAAGGCTATTTAGCATTTTTATAAACATAATTCCAACTCAATTTATGATGCATCACTACAGAAATATGGTCAGAGCTACTGCTGCACATTTGGTTAATGGTAAATTCCTTTCAAAGAACTCTGTGTATTAGATTTGCATTTTATCACAATGCATTTTAAAAATAGCATTTTATAAATGACGTTCTGACCCATGAAATTAGGTACCATATCTAAAATGTATGTTCTGCATGATTTTACATTTAGCTGAATAACCTGTGCATTATCAGTCACTTCACCGGGATTCTCTTGTGCTCCATCCTCAATGTGATTCGTTTTGCTTTAAAATAAAATCAGAAGTTCAGCATTACAAAGAATCAGAGAAGACCTTCTGAACTCACAGCTTATGCGTGATATGGAGATCATTAAAGGTATTTCCATGTCTAAAGCTTCTTTTGCACATGGAAAAGGGACTTTTCTAAAAACACATGGTTGTATAACTGTATATCGATATTTCTTTATTTACATTTCATTCATGCCTTTCTGGTAGTAGTTCAATCAGATACGGTAGGCATTTCCTTTTCCTCAGATGGCTTATAAACTATGGGGCATGAGCCGGTAACACGTGATTGCGGCGGAATATCAGCAAGAGGCCCACACTGCCATTTGTAGGTATGTGCTTCAGTCTCCCATGATGATAACGTGCTGCAATCATGTGGCACTGAGCTAACCTGCATCCACTGAGATGGCATTAAGCGCACCCATGTAACAGCAATAGTCACAGTTAGTTCATGCCCATAAGGTCTGCGTTAACCATGATGCTCCATCAGTGCCCACGCTATGCCTCTAACCTGCCCTGTCCTTCTCTGTTCGCATCCTGCCTAGTTAGCATGTGATTTATAGCACAGAGCCATGCGCTAAAAGTCAGCATGATTCACTATCCAGTAGCGCTCTTTAGTAAACATGCCCCTGTCTGTATCATTCATAATGTGAGGGTTTAAACACGTGCTAGTATGTACTCATGTACTTTATAACTACATGTGTACATGCATTAAGCATATGCATACAGTAACACCTCCTAGGAGCAGGTATACATTTCTGTGTCTGCATTTGCACATGTTTTGGGTGCTTATTTATAGACACAAAGGGGTATGTTTACAAAGCAGAGGTAGCGACCTCCATGCAATATTGGAGTCACGGCTCTAATATCACATGGAGGCCGCTACAGCGGCTTTGTAAACATATCCCATAGACACCTATACCGCCTTTATAAAAAATATATAATAGGTACATTTTTCAATATTTAGGTGCTCTGTTATAAAACTTCATTCTGTTTATACTATTAAATACAGCAAGCTTTTTACAGTAGGGATTTAGAGGACTATCCTCCATAATCCTCCATTGTTTATTCACCCCCTCCCCACCCCAATTGCAATAAGAGAATGAAAGTAGCATTTGTAGTTAACTGGCAGTTTTTAAATATGTAGGGTTGCAAAATAGCTACCATTTATATGTGAAAGTTGTGAAATACCAAGTTTCCCTCACTGATTTCTCATATGTAAATTTGCAAAATGGCTCCATGCAAATATCTGAGCACTCCTGCACTAGTTTAGAACAGGTTCCATATTTAGCACAGTCTTTTCCAAAAAAACTGCCGGAATTGCCTTTGTTATGACCTCGATGTCTCAGTTCTGATCTAAGACAATAACCAAAAAGGTCAAATCTCGAGCAGAAATTACTACTGGTATCAGAAAAAATCAATAAACCACGCTCACTATTAACCAACGGGGTCTGTGATTCCTAACGTATCACTTCCCTATGTAGACAGAGACCTCAGTCAAAAACCAGCACTTTGTTCTGAGCATTTAAACTGCTCTCCTGCAGTGCTATTTTACATCAATGGCCTCATATTTTTGTATATGATTCTTTTATGTGAAAAGTTTTTTTTTTTTTTAATTTTAACCCCAATGCCGGAACTGTAGTTATTTCTTATAGTTCTTATCTAAACATACCATCTAAGATATGCTTTCACAGCACCTAAGTAAGGTTCCCGGCAATGTGGCTCAAAGTGAGAAAATGTGAATTTTAATTCAAAAATCTGGGTGCCCAACTCTGAAAATTAGTTACCTAGACCTTTTGGAAATCATTCAACCTATTAGTGATGTGAAGCCAAGGGCGGTTCTACCATTAGGCCAACTGAAGCGGTGGCCTCAGGCGACAGTTTTTAGGGAGCGGACCTGATTTGCCACTCCCTAAAAACTGCCTAAGGTAGAACCGCCAACGTCCTCCATCAAAGAAAAGCAGTTGTGGGAATATTTCTCCGTTCCCGCCGGTCTGCTTTCAAAGACTGCAGGGTCGCGTGGAGCCGGCAGGGTGGGTGGGGGTGGTGGGCCCGAGGTCATCGCTTCTGCCGCCCTTCCACTTCCGAAGGGCAGCAGAAGCGATGACCTCGGGCCCCACCCCTCCAGCTCCATGCAACCCAGCAGTCTTTGAAGCAGAGCCTGCGGGAACGGAGAAATGTTCCTGCGGCTGCTTTCAATGACGAATCGGTGAGGTGAGGAGGGAAGGGAGCAGACAAGGGGGGCCGGGAAGGGAGCAGACAAGGGAGGAGCAGACAAGGGGGGGCCTGGAAGGGAGCAGACAAGGGGGGCCGTGAAGGGAGCAGACAAGGGGGGGCCTGGAAGCAAGCAGACAGGGGGAGGGGAGCTGGAGGGGAGTAGATGGGGGAGGGGAGCTGGAGGGGAGAAGACATGGGGGGGAGCTGGAAGGGAGCTGACACTCGGGGATGGCACAGGAAGGCGGATGGACAGGGGAGAGGGAGAACTGGAAGGGAGCTGACATGGGAGGGGGCACTGGTCCAAGTCATTTGTTTTCTAATCCGCCACCACAGTTGGTTGATTTATTGTCAAAATTTGATCTTTATGATGTCTGGTGGACTTTGCACAACAATGAACGAGATTATACCTACTTCTCCCAGGTTCATAACAGGTTATTCCCATATTGGCATGTGGCTCATTTCTCAGACACTTCTGCCATGGGTGTCACAGACTCAGATTGGAATGATGGGCCCTTCAGATTACAATATCATTTCTCTAGACCTGGATCTGGTGGAAGCAGAAATTCCACCGTGTACATGGTCACTACCTCATAAGCTGCTGCGTAATGAGGATTTTGCTTCGACAGTTCACAGTGGCTGGCAAGAATATCTGACTTTCAATGAATCCTCTGATATTTTGACCTTTTCTTTGTGGAAGCTGGTAAGGCAGTATTACTGTATATGGACAACTGATCTTCCTTTCTTGTGCATTTAACACTAGAAGCCCCAAAAGGAATTTTACCTAGAAACCCCAAAGTGCGTCAATTGACACTTTATCAGACGACTGCGTTTAGCATGAAATGCAGATGTGAATTAATGTGAAGTTACTTATTTGTTAAATACGTGCACTATGTGACATCATTACATGCCGTCATCATGTGTTTATTGTTTGTAATGTCGGAGTAAAACTAAACAGTGATTGAGATGCGCCACCTAGTGGGAACATGAATTTATACCTAGAAGCTCCAAAGTACATCAATTGACACATCCAAGACAATTGAGTGTGTCAATTGACGTACTTTGGGGCTTCTAGGAATACATTCATTTTCCCGCTAGGTGGTGCATCTGTCATTAATTTTCGATGCACATATTTGAACATCTTGACCTTGCTAACAAAGTCATGGAACATGACTGACAAGGTTCTAGCAGTGGCGCTGGTATACAACTTCAAAGATGCATTTGCATCAATTGACGTACTTTGGGGCTTCTAGTGTTAAAAAGAGAATTTCCATTAGACAGGAGGAGTTACGGTGCAGCATACTCGTTTTTGAGCGTCATTATAGACAGGGTGGAGATTGACGTGTGTAGTGTCAGCTTGTGCATCTTAGAGGCAAATTGGATTTTTTTAGATTCTGACTGTGTTGCATCCTTGCTCTTATAGACTAAGCAATATTTTTATGAACAGGATAGCAAAGCTGGAAAAATTCTTCTTTGGCAGCTCAAGAGACAGCACCAACGACATTGAATTTCAACTGTGTCTTCAGCCCACAGGGTTATCACTTGATGCTTGGGAGAGATGGCTGCTATTTTTTCTAAATACTATTGAGGTCATTCCATTATTCGAGCCCATTCCCACCGGCGGCAAACTTCCCCGCTGTCTGTACGGGGAAGTTAGACGGGGCAGATCAGGTGCAGAGTTAGGGCAGGTGGTGGGCAGTCATCGACCCTGGATATACAGGGCCAATTCTAATGTCAGCCCTATACGTCTGGGGCCAGCAATTTGCACAGGGAAGTTATTCCACCTCTGAGGTGGAATAACTTCCCTAGCCTACAGGGGTCAGCGGGTCCGGGGCCAGAAAACGGCAGGGGGGGGGGAGCAGTGAGCATTCCCTACAGCCTGACCCTGGCCTTGGGAGGCTGGATTGGGGGTCGGACTGCGGGGAATGCATTGCAGGAGCTGGCAGACAGGATTGTGACTTTACAATGGAGCTGCGATGCCATGGCAACTGGAAGCCATGGCACCGCGGTTCCATTGTAAAGCCCTGACTGAGTTAGTCAGGCATGGTCTGTACGTGCAGGCTGGACTGAATCACAGTCCCAACCTGCATGTACAGGCCTGATCATGATTCTGATCCCGTGGGGCTAGATGTGGCTTGCGGGATCAGAATCACGATGTCCTTTGTACGTCTGGTTCTGTACATCGGGCTTTGTATTCTAGTGCGCCGTCTGCTGAACCTAATTCTCTTTATGAATAGTTACAAAAAGTGGCTCTTACTCAACTTTCCTCGGAAGCTTGGGAGGCTCTTGACCGCCCTTTCTTTCATCAGGAAGTGTTTCAAGTGATTCGCAAACTGCAATCTTCTAAAACTGTCGGCCCGGACCTACTTCCTGCAGAGGTATACAAGACGTTTCCCGATCTCTTTGCTCGTGTCTTAGTCAAAGTGTTCAATGATTTCCTACCTAAGTGGTCTCTCCTGGCTTCATTTTATCAGGCCACTATTTTGGTGAATTGCAAGGGAGGGAAAGACCTTTTACTCTCCTCTAATTATCGTTCGATATCTTCTGAACATAGATTATAAAATTTTTACAAAATTGCTTTCCAATCGATTGAATTAAAAAATACAGGACATCATCTATCCAAATCGAAACTGTGTGATGACTTGTTAATATCCTACATAATCTCCATAATCTGGCAGGAAATTATGCAACCCTGTGACTTGATACGGAAAAAGCTTTCAACAAAGTTGAATGGCCCTACCTCTTCGTGGTTCTGGAAGCATTTGGCTTTGGGTCCTCTTTTTGTAATTGGATTGCGGCTATGTATGCTTGTCTGCAATCTTTGGTAATGGTGAATGGATTTCTCTCTACTCCAGTCTGGCTTGAATGCAGCACTAGACAAGGCTGCCCCTATCTCCCCTTTTATTATCCCCCGTGATTCAACCATTAGCTGCTCATATTGGACTGCGGGCATCAGACATTGGGATTCTTTCGGGTGCTGAATGGCACACAATTTCCTTGTATGCAGATGACACTGATTTATTTACGAGAACCCGCCATCTCCCTACCAATTGTTCCTGTCTGGTTTCACGGCTTTACAAGCAGATATCAGTGCTTCTCCCTTATATTTCTAGGTCTTCTCCATAGAGTCTGTTTTTTTCCAGGTTCTTCAACAGTTCCGTTACTTTGGTATTCTCATTCATCAAGATACATCTCAATTTTATTCTCTTAACTATATCCCTCTCCTCAAGTTGGTGCTGCATGATTTAGATTCATGGCACTCCCATTCTATCTCTTGGTTGAGAAAGATGGATTCTATTAAAATGATTCTATTACTGAAATTGTTATTTTTATTCATGCAACTCCCAATTGTCCTTCTGAGGTCCTTCTTCTGAGTATTGTGGTGTGCTTTCATGCATTTTCTGTGGCAAGGCTGCCATCTGCAGATTAACTGGATGCTTCAAACCCATCCCAAATTCTCGAGAGGTCTAGGTTTTCCAGACCCAGAACTCTATAATCAGTGTGCTTGCTTATAGACTTTATTTTCTTGGTGGCTCGATAGAAATGCAGAGTGGGTCAATTTGAAAGGGATTGGATGAGTCTGATCCTCTTGACTACAATTCCCTTTCTCTACAATACATCTAATATGGCTAAAATAGCAGTGCATCCCTTCATCCATCCTTTTTGGTGATCCTGGAAGAGCGTATGCTCTAAGTTTGGGGTATCTATTTCTTTTTCCCCTTTTGCTTGTTTGGCTTCCTTTGGCTTTATAAGGGACTATTGTAAGACTTTCAGCACATGCCGCATCGATTCATTTATCTGACCTTTTTGAACACTGCTTGCAAAAGATTGGTTGGAGCAGCTCTGGGGAATTCCCCTATCTCACTTTCAGTACTTACAAATCCACCACTGTTTTGATGCTATGCATTCTAAGACAGCTGTGGTAAGGATTCCTAAGTTCTAGGAACGGGCTCTCTTTGACTTAGTGTCCCTCTTTCCTCACTCGCCTTTACCGAGTGATTGCTTCAGATCTTCCCTGTTTATCTAAGAACATAAGATATGCCATACTGGGTCAGACCAAGGTCCATCAAGCCCAGTATCCTGTTTCCAACAGTGGCCAATCTAGGTCATAAGTACCTAGCAGTTTCTCCAAAAGACACAGGTTCCACAATGCTTGTATTGGGTCAAGCAGTGATATCCCCGATCCCATTTAATAATGGTTTATGGACTTTTCCTCCAGGAACTTGTCCAATCCATTTTTAAACCGAGCTACGCTAACAGCTATTACTACATCCTCTGGTAATAAAATCCAGAGTTTGCGTTTTCCTAGTATGAAATGGAAATCAGTGTTGCCTAGTATAGATGAGGACTTCTGGCCTGAGGTGTATCGATATTCCCACTCATGCTCTATCTCTCTTTCATTAGTGCATACTCAGCTGTGAATTTTGTATCACTTGTCCGTTCTTCCTACTAACCTCTTTAGGTTGCATAGGGCTGATGATCCCCTATGCTGGAGGTTATGATGGTATGAAGGGGGATTTTAAGCACATGTGGTGGTCCTACCCTCAGTTGCAATGATTTTGGTCCTTGGTTTATGTGTATATTACCAGTACTTTGGATGTGACATTTGCTTTCTCTATAGAGTCTTGCATTTTGGGTTACTTACTGCTTGAACTATCAGGGGAGCTTTCTGGCCTCATTTCTGGTTCTTTACTACTTGCTGCTTGATCGGTGATTGCGTGTTTTTGGAAGCAGGCGAGGGCTCCTTCTTTGGCTGAATAGCAAACTAAAGTATGGGAGATATATCGCTTAGATAAGCTCACAGCCGCGATACCTGGTTGTTCTTTTAGGGGTGAGGAATTATGGAATTGGATTCTCCATGATGTGTCTTGAACTGCTGTTAATTTCCAATGGGCCCTCCTTTTTGCGATTTTTTTGAGTGCCTGGCTGAAGGGGTGTTTGAGGTAACTGCAAGCCTCTCTGTGGGTCCCTTTATGGTGAGCCTTATGTCACTCTTTGACATCCTCTGATCTGTACCCTCTGTCTCTCTTTGACACACTCTGTCTTAGACATCCTCTGAGTATTGGTTGCCACTTATTTATGCCTTGATTACCTACCTGATTTAATTTGATTTTTGATTTGATACTTGATTGAGTTAGATGTGGGGTGGGTGGGGAGATGGTATGGAGGGGCAGGAGGGTGGATGGGGAGTACTGGAGTGTAAGGTTGTTTTTTCTTGCCTTTGTGCTGGTATTTATCATTGGGGGGAGGGGTTATGAGACTGACTGGTCCATTGAATCTGTGATTAATATGACTTGTTTATGGAGGGAGGTTTGGTTGAGTACTAAACCATTTTTTGTAATTATGTATACCTTCCATGACAGGAATTGCACAGATTCTGTATATCTGTAGTTATGGTTATTCTTCAATAAAATTTATTACATAAAAAAAAATCCATATGTTTTATGATTAATACTTTAGTCTTACTAATCTGATCTGTTTTTTTGAAGGTGTGCATAAACAGGTAGACAAAGGTGAGTCGGTTGATATAGTGTATCTGGACTTTCAGAAAGCTTTTGACAAGGTCCCCCATCAGAGACTTTTGGCAAAGCTAAAAAGTCATGGGATAGGAGGCAGTGTATTATTGTGGATCGGGAACTGGTTAAAAGATAGAAAGCAGAGGGTAGGGCTAAATGGCCAATATTCCCAATGGAAAAAGGTGAATAGTGGAGTACCCCAGGGATCTGTACTGGGTCCGCTACTTTTTGACATATTCATAAATGACCTGGAAAAGGGAATAACTAGTGAGGTTATCAAATTTGCAGATGACACAAAACTGTTTAAAGTTGTTAAAACCCAAGAGGATTGTGGAAAACTGCAGGAGGATCTGGATAAATTGGAAGACTGGGCATCCAAATGGCAGATGAAATTTAATGTGGACAAGTGCAAAGTTATGCACCTAGGAAAGAACAACCCACACTATAGTTACACGATGCAAGGCTCCACATTAGAAACCACCACCCAGGAAAAAGATTTAGGAATCATCGTGGATAACATGTTAAAACCCTCCACCCAGTGTGCAGCGGCGGCCAAGAAAGCAAATAGAATGCTAGGTATCATAAGGAAAGGGATGGAGAATAAAACAAAGGATATTATAATGCCTCTGTATCGCTCCATGGTACGACCGCACCTTGAATATTGTGTGCAATTCTGGTCACCGTATCTTAAAAAGGACATAGAGTTATTAGAAAAAGTACAGAGAAGAGCCACCAAATTGGTGAAGGGGATGGAAGGCTACTCCTATGAAGAGAGGCTAAAAAGGTTAGGGCTCTTTAACCTGGAAAAGAGACGGCTGAGGGGAGATATGATAGAGGTGTATAAATTAATGAATGGAGTGGAACGGATAAACGTGGATCAATTGTTTACGCTATCAGAATATAGAAGGACTAGGGGACATGTAATGAAGCTACAGGGTAAACTATTTAAGACAAATAAGAGAAAATATTTCTTCACTCAACGTGTAATCAAACTCTGGAATCTGTTACCAGAGGATGTAGTAAGGGCTGTTAGTATAGCTGGGTTTAAAAAAGGTTTGGACAAGTTCCTGGAGGAAAGGTCCATAAACAACTATTAAAAAGGGACCCAGGATATCAATGCTTGACCTAGTACAAGCACTGCAGAACCTGTGTCTTTTGTGGAAACTGCTAGGTATGTATGACCTAGATTGGCCACTGTTGGAAACAGGATACTGGGCTTGATGGACCTCGGTCTGACCCAGTATGGCATTTCTTATGTTCTTATGTTCTTATGATGAAGCCCACTGAAAATTTGGAATATAAGAAAGCACAGAGTAAAAGATTCTATAGTAGCATAGCTCCTATTATTATGGAAGGAGAAAAGTAAACTTTATTTTAATATCCAGCCTAAAAAATCCTGATCTCCTCAACATTTATTAGCTTCTGCCATATTAAAGATCTGCCAGCATATATTTGATATAGAATGACTTAATTTTATCCATTGATCTACCAATGGAACAATCATATTCAAAGTCTGAATTCTACTCTTATGCTCATTCAGTCATAAATGGATTTTCCACTTCCTATGGCACACATAGATCAAAGAGCAAGGGTGTATAATATTAGAAATCACAAATGGCAATTCAGAGGTTGAGAAAGAAATTGCTTTAAATGTTGTGTTCTTACTTGGGTGCTGCTATACAGGACCTTCAATGGCAGACTGGCGCCAATAACAGTGTGCACAAGCAATGTTCCCTCTAATTTTCTGTAGGCTGTGTGCACATAAAATATCAGCTGTGCAACTTTTGAAGGAAGGTTAAATTTGTGTGCACCTCATAACGACACTCGGAGTTATATACTTTAAAATTTGACTACACATCAGAATACAGTATGTACACCACATGGATTGCACTAGAAAACATTGTAGAACTTGTGAAAACCATAAATACATAACAACTTTTAAATTTTAAGACATCTGTGTTGTTTTCTATCAGAATCAGAACCGTAATTTTTGTGCGCTCTGTTGTAAAGTATGTGCGCTTGCTCGGTGATGTGTGTGTGCGCGCACACGCGCACAGCTTAGAGGGAACAGTGTGCACAAGCTATGTGTGTCATATCTCACTCCAATATATAACTCAGGTTACATGTTCTCATCAATATTCCTGCCTCTTAGAAAAGCAAACAATGGAGGTTCTTTAAGGGGCATGTCTAATAAACTGTGGTAGCCTTTTGCAGTTATCATGGTGCGATAGCTTCAGAAGGCCCGTAGTAAGTGAAAAGTCTCCATGTTATATGCAGGGGCTGTTCCTGGCTTTCCACCTGCAAATACCGTGAAGGTTTTGGATTTAATGAGGACACCCTCGGTCCCCACAGTAAATCCAAGGAATGACAGCAATTGGGTGCACAGAGCTCTAACAAGCTCTGCGCCTTGTTTGCTACCGTTGGACCCCTCCCCCCCTCCCCCCCAATCTCAATCAGACATTCCAGATGCATCAATATTGCTGGTGCCATGGATATAAAGATCCACCACACTGCCTATATTAAAAAAAATATGCCTGCCCCCCTTCAGCACCAATCTCTCCCAGACAGCTCCCGATGCAGCTGTATATTACCTCAGCTCCTCTGTTGTGTTTTTTTTTTTTTTTAACTTTTATTTTCATTTTGGAACATCGAAACAAAAGGACATACAGAATAGAAGAACATGAACAAATAATATTATACAATCACGGACAGTAAACCCCCACACCCCCCAGCCCCCTGCTTCTTCTCTGGGATACGTAACAATCCAGTATCGGGTGTGTATACACATTACTATCTTTCGAGATAATATAATTATCTGCAACATGATGAGTGTAGCTATACGGCTATATTGGAGCATCTGGCAATCTGAACATAGTCATTAAGCATCTGCCACTTAGACAAGTGAGAGCAGTCCTGAACCTGGAATGCCATCCGACGAGGTATCTGCTCATATGTACTATATAAGCAGACAGAATTCCACCATTCGGTAAAAGTTAGGCGGGAGCCATTCTTCCAATTTTTCGTGACTAAGCAAACAGCCATACCCAACATAAAATCCAGGAGGAAGCGGCCTGTCTTGGGAAGAGAGGGGATCCCCGCCACAGAGCGGAGCCCCACAATCTTCCAAGAAAGGGGCTCCCGGAAGTGTAGGATACTTTGTATCCGGTCCCAAACCCGCCCCCAATATTGCTGTAGTGCTGGACATTCATAGATAACATGGGCGAAGGTACCCACCGCTGTATGGCATGACCAACATCGATAGCTTGTATTGACATTCCATTTGGCCATCTTCTCAGGAGTATAAAAGCATCTGTGGGCAAAATAAAAGAGCGTTTGAGTGACAGAGGCGGATCTAGAGACCCGCACCACTTTGCTCCAGACTATCTTCCATTGCTGGGGAGTTAAAGTGATGTGCAATTCGCGCTCCCATGCCTGCTGGGCCCTAGGGGTGTCCCTGCCTGGACTATGAGTGAGTATTTTATAAAAGTTAGATGCCACCCTGGTAGACTCCCGATACAATGAATCACCTCTGACAGCCCTTCCACGCTAGTATCAGAGCGCGGAATGACTCGAGCGCCTTTAAGGCAATGTTGGAGCTGCACCCATTGAAAGTAATATTTCGCTGGTAGACCAAATTCCGTTTGTAAAGCATTAAAGGTTTTCCAGCGATCCCCAGCAAACAGCTGCTTAGGTGTCCAAATCCCCCTGGAGTACCAGGGTCGCCATGCTATCGTTTTTTTGTTAATTTGAAATCGAGAGTTATGCCATATCGGGAGATGGTCCAGGGGGCACGCCTGCGGACCCAGAGATTGAATGAGGGCATTAAAGGCCACTAGAGTGTCTACAACCATTGGTGAATGGCGGGAGTCTGAATGATGGCACATTCCGGGGAAGTAGGCCAGCGGAACTGGTCCACTAAGCTCTTCTTCAATATCTAGCCACACCGGGCGGCCTGCTGCCGGGGTATCCAACCAACGGGCACCTTGCTTTAAGAGGAAGGCTTTATGATATTTGAGAAAATCTGGAAATCTAGCTCCTCCTCTCGCTTTATCAGATTGCAAGTGTTTTTTAGCTATCCTGGGTGTTTTACCCTGCCATAAATAACGGATAAGAAGGCCTTCTATATCTTTGTAGATGTGTCGGGGCAGTAAACATGGTAGCATTTCGAGAATGTAGTTCACTTTAGGAACTATCATCATTTTCACTGTTTCCAAGCGGCCCCACCATGTAAGGGTTAGTGGAGACCACCGATTGGTAAGTTCACGGACTTTGGAGATTATCGCCTTGGCGTTGAAGCTAATAGTGTCCTCTAAAGGATAGCAATAATAGACCCCGAGATATTTCACCATACTATGCTGCCAGAGAAAGGGAAAGGCTTGCATGTCGGCCGCATGTACCCGGTGGTTAAGTGGGAAAGCAACCGATTTGGTCCAGTTGATCTTATAGCCCGAGAGCTGCGAATACCTGTCTAGTAATTCTAAGACTAGTGGGACCGAGTCCAAAGTTATAAAAAGCATAAGATCATCTGCATAAGCGGAGAGTTTGATCTCTCTGTGTCTAAAGGGGGCACCTCGGATGTCTGCGGACTGCCTAAGTAACAGGGCTAAAGGTTCGAGCGCTAAGTCAAAGAGCAGAGGAGATAGGGGGCACCCTTGGCGTGTACCTCTTTGAAGGCTGAATGGCTGAGATTTGATAGCATTCACACATATACTGGCTGTGGGTTCGGCATACATGACTTGAAGAAACCGGAGAAAGCCCTCCCCAAAGCCGTACCAACGGAGAACAGCAAATAAGAAGGGCCATTCTAGACGGTCGAAGGCTTTCTCGGCGTCTAGGGAGGCCAACTAGTGGTAGATCTAGGCTTGCAGCATTAGTCAAAACATGGCATAAAGTCCTAGTGTTGTCGGCAGTGGATCGTCCGGGTATAAAACCACATTGATCAGGGTGGATTAGTGTAGACATTTGGTCAGATAGTCGAGAGGCTAAGATAGTCGCAAAAATTTTATAGTCTGCGTTAAGAAGGGAGATTGGGCGGTAGTTAGCTGTTAACAGCGGATCCCTCCCTTCTTTTTCAAATACTACCACATCCGCCGCCGAAAAGGATCCCAAGCAAGATGTGTCTTCAGCCAGAGCAGTGAAATAAAGTTTTAGGTGGGGGGCTAGATCAGCACTGAACGTTTTATAAAATTCAGCCGGAAAACCGTCAGGGCCTGCGGCGCGTCCCGAGGCCACACGTTTAAGGGCAGAGTGAATTTCATTAGTAGAGAAGGGTTTATCCATCGCAACCCTATCCTCTTCAGAGAGGGTCGGCCGTTGGATTCCGGATAATAATCGCTCAAAAGCCTGAGTTATAAAGACGAGTATAAAAATCCCGGAAAAGCTCTACTATCTCTGTATTATTTGTCACTATGTCCCCTCCTACCGGGTTTCGGAGAGCCGCTACCCGTTTGGCTTCTTTTTGACCTTTCAAGGCATTAGCTAAGAGTCTACCAGCACGGTTGCTTTCCCGATAGTACATCCCTTGCTGCGATGTGATATTTTTAGAAGCTGCAGCAGACAGGATTGAGTTATATTGAAAGCGTAGGCGTTGCAATCGTAACAACACACAAGGATCAGTGCGGGAAGTAAGAACCCGTTCCCCAGTTTTAATTTGTTGCTCTAATATTAATAACTGTTGCTTACGCTGTTTCCCCAGGCGAATTTGATAGCTAGTAATGGCTGCACGAATGGCAGCTTTAAAGCCCTCCCACCAAGCCCAGCCCATGGTATCATGTGGTAAGTTAAAATGGAAATAGTCCTGAATGGCGGCCCGAATGTCTAACTGAAACTCTTGTTGCTCTAGCAGGGTCCTATCAAAAAACCAATTTCCCGGATTCCCACTGGGCAGGTTAGCGTGCAACTGGAAGGAAATGGCAGCATGGTCTGAGATATGTAATGGGTGAATCATCGCTGTGTCTACCTGAGATACCAGCACTTTAGATATTAGGAAAAAATCTATTCTGGACTGTGATAGATGGGGGGGAGAATAGAAGGTAAATTCCAGTTCAGCAGGATGCAACAATCTCCAAAGATCCACTAAAGCGAGATCTTTGATCAAGGAGGTGAGTGTGAGGAAGCTCTTGGGCAGGCCACTCGTTCTAGGCGGTTGCCTGTCTATCAGAGGATCGACGACTTGATTAAAGTCGCCGCCTATTATCAGTGAGGTGCTAGCAGAGGCCTGCGCAACCTGAGCAATGGTAGCAAAAAAGGCAGGATTATCCACATTGGGGGCATATATACATATACATGTTAGTTCAAGGTGTCCAATTTTAAGATGGACGCGGGACCATCTGCCCTCCGTGTCAGAGCTAGTGGCAATAATGGTGACAGGCAAGGATTTCCTCACCAGAATAGCTACCCCACATTTCTTAGAAACAGCCGGAGAGTAGGCAGCTACCATGTAAGGTTTAATATTGAGTTTCAGAGTTTCGGTAGAATTTAAGTGCGTTTCCTGAAGAAAAACCAGATCCGCCTTTTCATGACTCAAATAACTAAGGATTTTCTTTCTTTTAATCGGGTTGTTGATTCCCTTTACGTTCAATGAAAAAACCTTACATAGGGCCATAAGACATTGTCATACATTTGAAGTAAAAGCGCAGGCGAGTATGGAATATATACCACATCTGAACAGCTATATCATACACATCAATTAAGATACCAGATACACCCCATATGAGAAAACAAGCACCGAAGTGCCCCAGAGAAGAAGCATAACCCCAAATATAAATGGCGACCATATGTCTGCGGGAGGAGGCCCAAGAGAGTGCGATTGTAATATTTGAACCCTTCTGTTATTATAGTCTCCGATCTCCACCGAAGTAGCTGTGGGCATGATAGAACAGGGCCATCAAGGCTAGTGAAAGCCAAGGCTGTGAATTGCCAAGGCAGTCTCTAAGGTAGAGAGCGTCCGAAAACAGTATGGCGGGTTTTACCAATATAAGGTCAATTAGCTAAGTGTTCCTTGGATCAACGCATCTGATCTGCCTCTTTGGACTCCAAAAATTCCGCAAGTAATTCAGGATCATCAAATGTTCTGGTCTGGTTGTGCAGCGTTACCCTGAGTTTATCCGGGTACATCAGGCCATAGCGAGCTTGCAGTTGTTGTAGCCTCGGTCGAAATTCCAGGAATCGCTTTCTACGATCAACCGTGGGCTTAGCCAAATCAGGAAAGAAGGATATCCGGTGGCCCTCAAACTCGATGGGGCCTTTTGCGCGAGCGGCATTCAGAATTTGCTCAACATGTTGGTATCTTAAGAGCCGAAAGATAATAGGCCGCGGGGTCTTCCGATTGAGCGCCATATTTGAGGGCACTCGATGAGCCCGGTCAATCTCCAGGTCTTTAGCAAATGTGATCCGAAGTAGGGAAGGAAGCGCCTTACAAAGAAACTCCTTCATGTCTCCAAACTCAGCTCCCTCCGGTATGCCCACGAGCCGTATGTTATTGCGGCGGGCCCGATTGTTGCCATCTTCCACTTCTTTCTGAAGGGCCCGTATCTGGCGCTCTACTTTGTCAAGTTTCGCCAACCAGACCGTGTGTGAGTCCAGTATGCCTGCCATTTTGTCTTGTCGTAGGGAAAGCCCTTCAAGTTTGCTTTGCAGTATGCCGAAATCTTCACGCAGCGCTCGGAGTGACTCCCTGTTGGATTGCACCAGGTCTTTTACCCCTCGTATTTCAGTGAGGATCTCCTGCTGCATCTCGGGACCTTCCCGAGGTGCGGGCTGCTTCTGCGGAGATGGGGGCTCGGTTTTGGAGCGTTTACCATGGGAATTCGTTGGGGTCCCGAAATCTAGACGTGCTGGTTTGGTCCCCGCCATCACCCCAAGGCACCCCGGTAGAGTCAAAGCAATATTCAGAATTAAAACGGTTCAGAATTCAGGAGTCTTGGTAGGCCTCTCGGGAGCCTCAGCGCTATGCGACTATCCCGCTGGACATCAGGCTCCGCCCCCCCCTCTGTTGTGTTTTAACCTTGGCATGTACAGTCTTTTATGCTATATCATTCCTATTTTTTTATTATGGCAGTCTTTTCCTTGCTATGATTTTAGGATACTGTTAATTCAAACTGCATAGGTTTTTGTAGATATGCGGTATTTCAAATAAAGAGTAACATAATATAACATAACATAACATAACCGAAACACGGGCCTTGTCGAGGTGCTACATAATAGAATAAAGGATGTGTACCTGTTAAGGGTAATAGCAATTGTTAAGGGCTGTTAAGTAATTAAGTAAAATGTTTCATAATGAGGTTTTAAATGTGTAAAATATAGAGAAGGGGGGTCTTTTCTTTAGCCGTGAGGAAGTCTTTTGCAGCTATCATGGCCAGTTAAAAGCCCCGTGAGGGGCATCTTGTGGCTAAGAAATCAATTGAGGATGTTGTCTGAAGTCTCTTTCCCTTTTTAACATAGATATTGGTCAGTGATTTTGGTGTATGCATTGTGATCAGATGTTGCTGATTTTGACCTTTGACTGGTGGTTGCTTCAGATCCTGCCACATTTCAATATTTATTTATTTAGGCTTCTGGTTGGGATTTTAACTTAGTCAATCCAAAATATGAAGGGCCCGATATTTGAAAGGCATTTACATGGTTTACAGCCCTGTAAACTGTGTAAATGCTTTAGATGGGAATATTCAATGGCATCTACCAGTTAGTGCCATTGAATATTCCCGTCTATGTCTCCTACATGCCCTGATGCTATCTGGTTAGCATTGGGGTGTGTTAGGGGCATTCCAGGTGCTGAGTGGATGTGGGGAGTTTCTGGTAACTGGGTAGCAGTGATATTGGACTGCTGTCCAGCCATCCATCCACAGTTAAAACTAGGCTAAAAAGGTTAGGGCCCTTCAACCTGGAGAAGAGATGCCTGATGGGATCGATTGTTTATGCCATCAAAATGTAGAAAGACTAGGGACATGCAATGAAGCTATAGTGTAAACCATTTAAGACTAATAAAAGAAAATATTTTTCAGTCAACGTGTGATCAATCTCTGGAATGCATTATCAGAGGATATAGTAAAAGCTATTTGTGTAGCTGGGTTTAAAACAGGTTTGAATAGGTTCATGGTGGAAAGGTCCATAAACCATTATTCAAGGGTACCTAGGAAATCCATTGCTTGCATTGTGGAACCTGGGTGTCTTTTGGGGGAACTGCTAGGTACTTGTGACCTAGATTGACCACTGTTGGACATAGGATACCGGGCTTGATGGACTTTGGTCTGACCCAGTATGGCATCTATTAGGATCTTATGTTCTTATGTGCCACCTGGGCAGCTGCCTAGTCCATCCTGTGCACCAGCAACTCCCATTGCATGACCCATATACCACCTTCTTTGTCCCATTTGCACCATCAACATAGTGTCCTTTCATACTGGGGCACCATGCTATTGTTGCTAATGGAGAACTACTATTACTGCCTAGGGCTCCCTGTCTGTGCATCACATTGCAGACATTTAAATAGACTCTCTCCCATCTAAATACACACTTTCCGTGAGGTTTTACGTGGCATTAGGGTTCCCAGCATTAATGGGCTTTTAAACACATTGCTCAGCAGGCATTAAGGGAGCACACACTGTTAACGCCCACTATCTGCCCCATTAACACCCACTCTCTGCCTACAGTGCCCTTAACATTGCAGGAGCCTTTAACGCCCATTGAAGCAGCTTTTCACCAGCATTAAAGGTGCAAGGGTGTGATAACAGGCATTAACGGCATACTTGCTCCCTTAATGTCTTTTAGTAAACATACCCCTTAGTGTACTTGGAAATGAGTTCCAGAGTGTGGGTCAATATAGAAAGAAGGATCTCTGGCAGGTTGCTTGGGTGCTTGTTGTCTTGAGTGCTGAGATGCTAAGTACTGTAGGTTTTGGTTATGCTGTCTTCTTGATCTTGTGCTGGATGGTTTCTGGATGAGGTTACGGAAGCAAACTGGAGCTTGGTCATAAGTGCATTTGTAGGTGATGCCTCAGAAAGTGTGGGAGGGGAAAGGATTTATGTTGCAAGGAGATGGGAGCGGGGATTGTGTTGATGCTGCAGGGATGGGTCATATCTGGTCAGGAGCAGCTGGAGGGGGTGTCCTTGATGTCAACATTTATATCTGCCCTTGTCAGCAGGCATGTATTTGTGCCTGGGGGAATGTGTAAATGCTTACATATGCATTTTATTTTCCAGACGTGCCTTCCCTTTCTATAGTTAGGAATCCATGTCTAAATAGTGGGCTATTCACACACCACTCTACTCTCCACCCCCACCAATACCCCGGATCTGTAGACATTGTCAGCATTCACATGTCTACCAAAAGCAGGTTCTGCAATGGCATTGAGATGTGTATTTCCATTTACACATCTCAATGCTGCTTTTTGTACATGAGAATGCTTCTAAAATAACCCCCATAATTGCCAAATCTGGTGATCCCATACTGCCCAAGCCATACATTAAGATTTTCCCAACAGAACATTATGGCATTACCCCTTCTCAGTTTCAGCTGAGCTCACCTGCTCTGCAGAATTTTGCTTTTTGGCCCCAATCCTAAGCAAATCTCTTGCTGTAGATCTTATACTGGAGAGTTCATTCACTAAGGGGTATGTTTACTAAACTGCGTTAAAGGAACAAGTGTGCCGTTAGAGCACACTAACTGCGTATCTGTGTCCTTAGCATGTCCAAAAAGCCACTTTAGTGCATGCTAATGGCACCAGCCACTTATGGGAGGAGACAAGGCATGCATGGGGCAGAGAGTGGGGGTCGATGGGCAGGGAATGGGCGGGAACAAGACTTGCTCCCTTAACGCAGGCACTTTAACAGCAGGAACCCTAACGCAACTAAAAACCTTGCAGAAACGGTATTTTGTGAGGAGAGAGAGACATTTTATGTCTGCAATGTGATGCATAGACCGGGGAGCCCAAGAGAATGATAGTAGTGCTCCATTAGCAGCAACAGCATAGTGCTCAAGTATGAAAGGGCACTATGTTGATGGTGCAAATGGGGGCAAAGGAGGTGGCACATGGGTCATGCTGTGGGAGCTGCTGGTGCACAGAGAGGACCAGGCAACTGCCTAGATGGCACATACAAATATAAAACTTCAAATATGCCAAACTGTGTCAGAGCAAGGTCCATCATGCCCAGTATCCTGTGTCCAAAAGTGGCCAATCTAGGTCACAAGTACCTAGCAGTTTCCCCAGAAGACACACGGGATCCCAAATAACTGTAATGGGACAAGCAGTGCATAGCCTGGGTCCTCTTTAGCAATGGTTTATGGACCGTTACCTAGGAACTCGTCCAACCTTTTTTAAACCCAATTACAATGACAGCTTTTACCACATCGTCCGGTAATGGATTGCAGGGTTTGATTACACGTTGATTGAAAAAATATTTTCACCTAGAAGATCCAAATGAGTTACACTGTAGCCACATTGCAGGTCTCCTAGTCTGTCCACGCTCTAATAGCATAAAAAAGCGATCTGTTTACCTGTTCCACTCCGGTCAATGATCTATAGACCTCTATCATATCTCCACTAAGTCGTTTCTTCCCCAGGTTGATGAGCCCCAACCTTTTTAGCCTCTCCACAAAGGGCCACCCGCAGTACCATCTGTGATGTTCGCCATGATCCCACAGTGACAGCAGCAGCACATAGTCCTGTACCTGCTGCAGAAAGACATTGTGCCACATGAGGAGGTCCAAGGGTCTTGGCACCCCAGGCAGAGATCCAGGTTCCCCCCTCCCGCTGCCACAGAACCCAACTGTGTGGGAAGAGGCAGATAGTGCCAGATGCTGTAGCCCCCCATGCAGCTGCAACATGCAGGCACCCAGGGGACTACCACAGCAGTGGCTGTCATCCTCCCCCCAAGATGTATCATTGGCAGGTGGTGATGGGGTCCTTGCAGAGGCTGATGGTTGGGGGAGGAGGCTATGTGGCCATCCATGTATGCCTCTGCCACCCCCTATCCAGACCATGCATCCTAGGCACCCGCCAACCCGTGTGTTGGATGGGTTGGGGATGCACACCACCAACACAGACAGCACACGGGTATGTCAGCATGGTTTTGGGGTTTTGGCGGAGGGGGCAGTGGCACCTACCTGCAGCAGACCAAAGCTATGCCCTGGTCCTATGCACAGTGCACACTGCAACATGTGTCAAGGTCTGTCTGATGTGAAGTATGTCAGCCCCAGGGAGTGATATAACCCTATGGCATCACTGTAACTCAATGCACACAGTTGGTGTGTATATGTGTGAAAGGTCACAGGTTTAGGTCCTGGTTGTGAATTATGCATTGCATGTCCCTGTGGCTGAACGTTAGCCCACATTGCAGGCACCAACACCCCCAATGAATCTGCCAGTAAGGGTACAAACACCATCAGCCATATAGACAAGCTCAACTATCCACAGCTGCATGGAGAGTCAGGCTGATAGTACCAGCACACTGAGTGGGCATTAACATCAGAGCATGCAACTAGCTCCTGCACAAGGAGCAGATAATAATAATGCTGGGGCTTATATCAGGACCAAGGTGGCAGTCAGGAGTGCCAATCTTCCCCAGTTTTGCACAGCATATCATTATGATTGTGTGTGTGTGTGTGTGTGTGTGTGTGTGTGTGTGTGTGTGTTTCCAGTCCTAGTCTACAAATGTGCATGAGAGGAGCAAAGTATTGCAGGTATAAGCTGAAACAGGGCAGATTGGATGGGTCTGCATTTGAGGTAGGGTGAATGGCTGGGCTGTCATAGAGCCCTTCTGCCACATGCATGGCTTGGGTGGCCACAACATGTCATGCTGGGAGGGCTCTCTCACTCTGACCGGGCAGTGACCATGGCATGGCTATATATCTACATATAGTGTCTGGTTCTAATAATGTGGGTGCACCTCCTGTTCTGCGGAGGAGGGGGGGGGGGCTGGTCACTGAACCAACTGCTGGGTATCCATGCTGTATATCCCAGGCCTGGGTGTACATGGTTGTGTTGTGCACATGCAATGTGTACTGACCAGCGGCCTGTCTGAAGTTGGTATGTGCATGGCTGGTAAGCAGCAGGTGCAGTCTGGCAGTACTTGCTGTGGATGAATGATAGACCTAGGTGGTTGGGAAGTGAGGTGCTCCAGGCCTATGTGCTGTGGTACTGGTAGGGCCATCAGGACCCTAGTAACAACCCTCTGCAAATCTTTTTTTTTTTAATTATTATATTTATACATTTTACAACAATAAATCAAGCAAAGCTTGTACAGAAAGATATAACTTGCAGCAAGGTTACAAAAAAAAGAAAATAAGGAAACACTGAGCAAGAAATATCATTAGTCCACCAGAACGGGAAGTGGTACTTAAACTGAAGCCAAAGGAGAGGAACTACTCCTTGGCCTGCTTAAAGAAATTACATTTACAAAATTCAGGCGAAGCAGGAAGCCGAGAATCGTATATACATGAATGGAAACACAAACCAACTCAAGGAGGGAGAGAAATAGAAACATGAGTGCTGATGAAGGAAGAAAGGTCCTCAGGTTGAAAAAATACATACTTATGTGACTTATAAACCACAATACATTTACATGGGAATCGTAGCACAAAAGAAGCACCTAACTGCATTACACCAAGCCTCAATAGTAGAAAAGATTTCCGACGCTTCTGTGTGTCTCTAACCACATCTGGGAACATTAGGATTTTTTTTTCCATAAAACAAATTGACTCTTTTCTTATAGTACAACCTAAGAAGCCACTCTCTATCAGAGGATAATGCTAATGATACTAACAATGTGGAAACTGATAAATCATCATCTTTAGGTGTTTGCAACAAATCTGAAACATTTAAAAAGTCCATTTCCAGAGTCCCAATAGCAGCAGTTTTACCCTCCTTTTTCCCCAATGGAAGATAGTAAACTCTTGCAACAGGAGGCATTAAATCAGGGGGAATCACCAGCACATCCTGGAGATATTTCTTAAACAACTCTAAAGGAGTTACACCAGGGATCAGCGGAAAATTTAATAAACAAATATTGGAGGATTGAGCAATGTTCTCCAATGTCTCAATCTTTATCTTTATCTTTATTATAAAACTTTTTATACCGCCTGAACCAAAAAGGCATACAGCGGTGTACAATAAAACAAAGGCTACTGATGAAACAGAAAGGAACGCCAATTATTCATAAGAGAGACAGCAAAGAATAGAATAAGGAAATTAGACAAAAGAGATCAGTCAACTGTGGGCAGGAAGGGAGGGAATATCAAAAGCAGTACAGAAGAGGTGAGTTTTGAGAGAAGCTTTGAAAGTACTAAAAGATGACTCCAGACGTAAAGCCGTGGGGAGAGAGTTCCAAAGGCGGGGGCCAAGGAAGAAAAAAAGCAGAAGAGCGCGTTGATTCAAGATGAGCCCTGGAAGGAGGTGGAAGAAAAAGACGGTTAGCGTGAATCGACCGAAGTGTTCTGGAGGGACAATGAAAGTGCACCAAGTCAGAGAGATAAAGAGGAACACCAGTGTACAAAGCCCTGTGAACAAAAATCAAAACCTTATATTGAATGCGGAAAGGGATAGGCAGCCAGTGTAAACGAATAAGAAGAGGAGTGATATGAGCTGAGCGAGAGGAGTTGGTCAGAAGACGAGCAGCAGTATGGTGGACCAGTTGAAGACGACGTAGCTGAGAAAGAGGAAGGCCGGCCAAAGAAGCGTTACAATGATCTAAACGAGAAACTATGAGAGAAAGAAGAAGTGTAGTAAGAGAGGAGAAAGAAAGGAAAGGCCGGATAGCACGAAGTCGACGCAGTGTATAGAAGGAACGCTGTACAATAGAGGAAATGTGCGCTTTAAAAGTTAAGGCTGAGTCCAGAGTGACACCAAGATATCGCATAGAAGAAACAAGAGGAATAGGCCCAGCGGACAGGGAAGGAGTGAGAGTGGGAAGAGGAGCACCAGCAGTGAACCAGATGGCAGAAGTCTTAGACAGGTTGACATGCAAAAAGTTCTCAGAGAACCAAGAAGAAAGACAGGCATTGAGGGGACCAATATCAGGGGAAAGAGGGCAAGTGTGGTAGAGAAGAATGATATCATCTGCGTAGTAATACGCAGAGATACCGTGCTGTTGAATAAGTAAAGCAAGGGGGGCCAGAAAAATATTAAACAGCAAAGGGGCCAATACAGAACCCTGAGGGACACCACAGGGCAGAGGTGAGGGAGAGGATGAAGTAGTACCTGACAGGACCGAGAAGGACCGATCAAAAAGAAAGGAGTGAAACCAACGAAGAACCGAACCAGAAAGACCAATAGAACGAAGCCTTAAGAGGAGAGTACGGTGATCAACAACATCAAAAGCGGCAGAAAGATCGAGTGAGACAGCCAAAGAGATAGAACCATGGTCATGAGCAACGTGCAACTCATTAAGAAAAGAGATGAGAATAGTTTCAGTACTGTGCCCAGGACGAAAACCATATTGACGGGGGTGAAGAACCAAAGAATCCTCCAAGTGTGAAGATAACTGAGAGAAAACCAACCGTTCAAGAGGCTTAGAAAGAAAAGAGAGATTAGAGATAGGACGCCAGTTAGAGGGAGAAGTAGGATCCAGAGAAGGTTTCTTCAGAAGGGGACGTATAAGAGCGTGCTTCCAATGGGAAGGGAAAGTACCGGATGAAAGACTAGTGTTAAAGATGGAGAGAACAAAGGGGAGGAGAGCCAAAGAGGACTCGGCAAGCCAGTGGGAGGGTATAGGATCGGACGGACAAGTGGTTTTCCAAGTGGAGGAAAGAACAGTGGAAAGTTCAGAAAGTGTGATGGGCCGAAATACAGACCAACAGTGTGAAAGAGGAGGAACAGTAGAGGAGACTGATGCGGAGGAAGGGACTGGGGAAAGAGGAGGAGGAGGTGAGAGAGGAGGAGGACAGGAGGGGAAAAGCTGCCGAATGGAAACGACCTTGCTAGCAAAAAATGAAGCCAAGGCATCGGGTGTGGGGTTATTAGGGGAGGATATAGCAGGAAGAGAAGCAGCAGGGGATGAGGAGGGAGCCGAGAGGGAGTGGAGGATGCGATATAGCTGACGAGTGGAGTTAGCCGATGAAGAGATAAGCCTAGAAAAGTAATCCCGCTTAGCGGAGTGCAGAAGGGAACGATAATGGGAGTGACAGTAACGGAAATGTGAAAGAGTAGCAGGTATGGGGGACTTACGCCAAAGGCGGAGAGCCCGACGTAGGTGAGAGTGGTGAAGACGAAAGCCTGGGAGATACCAGGGGGAGTTAGGGCGGTGGCAGGCTACAGAAGAAGAGCGCAAAGGGGCAATCTGATCTAAAGCAGTGGAGAGAGAAGAGTCAGAGCACTGAGCTTGAAGATCAGCAGAAAGCAGAGAGAAGTCCGTAGGGAAAAGAGTATCCGAGGGCGGAAAAAGCTGGAGGGAGGCAGGGGTGAGATGACGGACTGAGCGAGCAGGGGGCAATAGAGGGGAAGAAAGGGGGGAAGGAGAGAGAGGACAGGGAAGGACAAAACATAAACAATAGTGGTCTGACCAGGGAAGGGGCTGAGAGGAGAAAGAGGAAGGAACAAAGGAAGGGGAGTGACGGGAGATAACTAAGTCCAGGGTATGGCCAGCTACGTGAGTGGGGAGCTGGACATGCTGGGAAAGAGAAAGATCAGAGAGCAGAGAGAGAAAGGAGAGATCACATTGAGAAGAAGGGGAATCTACATGAACATTAAAATCACCAAGAAGCAAAACGTGATGATGTCTAAGAGAGACTTCTGATAACGTTAAAAGAACAGAGTCCCACAAAGCAGGTGACAGAGAGGGAGGAACATAGAAAAGAAAAATATACAAAGGGGGGGAGACCCCTAAATGGAGAAGGAGGACTTCCGGGTAGGGAAAGGGAGAAGGGAGCACTTCACACAAAGGGAGGGAAGAGCGGTGGATCACAGCAACCCCTCCTCCGGAACGACCCCGGCGTGACACCGCAGAGAAGGAAAAGCCAGGGGGGAGACAGCGGTTCAGGAGAGGTTCCTCCCCATCCTTGAGCCAAGTCTCTGTTAAAAATAAAATGTCCAGAGAGTGTTGAGAGATAAGAAGTTCTTTGGAGGAGGTTTTGTTTCCTGGCTCGTGTTTCCTACCGGACTGTCCTGGTCCTGCCTCCACTTCCCTGATTGGGGCAGTTGGCTCTAATGGGGCTATATCACCGGGCCCCCAACGCGGGACGCTGAGGAGGTTTTGTTTCCTGGCTCGTGTTTCCTACCGGACTGTCCTGGTCCCGCCTCCACTTCCCTGATTGGGGCAGTTGGCTCTAACGGGGCTATATCACCGGGCCCCCAACGCGGGACGCTGAGGAGGTTTTGTTTCCTGGCTCGTGTTTCCTACCAGACTGTCCTGGTCCCGCCTCCACGTCCCTGATTGGGGCAGTTGGCTCTAACGGGGCTATATCACCGGGCCCCCAACGCGGGACGCTGAGGAGGTTTTGTTTCCTGGCTCGTGTTTCCTACCGGACTGTCCTGGTCCCGCCTCCACTTCCCTGATAGGGGCAGTTGGCTCTAACGGGGCTATATCACCGGGCCCCCAACGCGGGACGCTGAGGAGGTTGTGTTTCCTGGCTCGTGTTTCCTACCGGACTGTCCTGGTCCCGCCTCCACTTCCCTGATTGGGGCAGTTGGCTCTAACGGGGCTATATCACCGGGCCCCCAACGCGGGACACTGAGGAGGTTTTGTTTCCTGGCTCGTATTTCCTACCGGACTGTCCTGGTCCCGCCTCCACTTCCCTGATTGGGGCAGTTGGCTCTAACGGGGCTATATCACCGGGCCCCCAACGCGGGACGCTGAGGAGGTTTTGTTTCCTGGCTCGTGTTTCCTACCGGACTGTCCTGGTCCCGCCTCCACTTCCCTGATTGGGGCAGTTGGCTCTAACGGGGCTATATCACCGGGCCCCCAACGCAGGACGCTGAGGAGGTTTTGTTTCCTGGCTCGTGTTTCCTACCGGACTGTCCTGGTCCCGCCTCCACTTCCCTGATTGGGGCAGTTGGCTCTAATGGGGCTATATCACCGGGCCCCCAAAGCGGGACGCGAAGCGGGCGCGTGCCCGTGGTGCGTGTCCGAAGGGGCGTGTCCAAAGGGGCAGGTCCTGCCCCTTTGGCGCCCCTTCGGTGCAATTTCAGCGTTGGAAGCTCCTGCGAATGGGAAAGAGAAAGAAACGCATGCTGCCTGCGGCTCAACCAAAGGCGGTTAAAATCGTCGGACCCATGGATGCTCACGTTTTCGTTGGTACATTGGTGCCTCAATCTGTTGCCTTGGATGCCTCCTTTGGTGAAAGATCGACAGTGAGTACTGCTTGTTCTGACTCTCCCCCAGTTGCGGAGAATTTCTCTCCAGTGAAATCTGGCAAGGATGTTTCTTCATCTGTTATTTCTGAGAGTTGCTATGACAAGACTGAGGGCCCTAATTTGCCTTCTTCATTTCTCTGTTTGGACTCTGTTGTTGATACATTGCCTCCTCCGTTACCATCAGCAGTAATATTTGTTGGTTCTAGAGAGTCACGTGATATTCCCGATGAAGTCTATTTGAAAGATTTATGGTCCATGTTATCTAGAATGGAGCTGGCTTTAGATTCCTCCTTGCAAAAGATATCGGTATTTACCAAGGAATCTGTTGCTAAATTTTCCAATCAGGAATCTCGTTTGTCTGCTGTAGAGAAAAGCGTCGGCTCTTTAGAAGACCGCTTTTCTACTCTTCAGCCACTCACCACCTCTATAGTCCAGGATGTTACCTTGTTATCTTCAAAACACGAGGCTCTTGAGAACTCATTTCGTTCTCGGAACCTTCGTCTTCTGAATTTTCCTAAAACTCATTACCTCGCTCCTATTATGTTATTTCATAAATATTTGAAGGAAATATTGTTGCTTTCTGATGTGGAAACGATTTCTTTGCTTAATATATTATTTACCTTTTAGGGACACGGCTTTGCAAGCCGAGTCTCAGGTTCGATGTGATGCAAGTGAGCCTAAAAGTTCAGCCTCTTTAAATATTTCTGATTTTTTGGAATCGTCTCAGGACGAGATTCCTACTAGAACCACATTGTTGATTACGTTGGCTTCAGAGCTAGATAGGCAGCGAATTTTCCGCACTTATTTCAAGAAAAAACTTGAGAAATTCTGTGGCTCTACTATTCAGATTTTTCCAGATGTCTCAAGGGCCACGCAGCAAAGGCGGAGGGCCTTTTTGGAACTTCGCCCGCGCGTCTTGGCATTGGGCGCTTTGTTTTACTTAAAATTTCCTTGTAGATGCCACATTATTTACCAAGGTACTCGTTACATTTTTCTTGAGGTTTCGCAGCTTGAGATATTTTTGAATGGTAAGGGCCAGTCTTAGTTTCGTTTTTAGCTTGTGGTAATGTTATTTCTTGTCTCTTTTTGCTGGGTCCAAATTAAATTACCAAGCTGGTCAGGGAAAGGGGTTTTTGTTTTCTTATTTTTGTACTCCTCCTGAATGAGGTCTATTGCTATGTGCATTTCCTTTGGATTTAGTTGTAATGTGGGGGTTGGGGTTCTCCCCTTCCCTTTGTTAATGATTTAAATTTTGTATGTTTCTTTATGATAAATAAAATGTTTAAAAAAAAAAAAATGTCCAGAGAGTGTTGAGAGATAAGATCATGTATAAGTACGGTCTTGGACCGGAGGGAACGACAGTTTAGCAAGGCCAATTGGAGTAGGAGTAGTTGCGGGGGGGAAGGGGGGGCAGAGGAAGGTAAACAAGGAATGAGGTTAGCAGAACGACAGACAGCAACATTAGACAAAGCAGAGGAGGGGTAGGAGGGAGAAGGCCTCCAACCCAATAAAGTAGGGAAGGCAGACATTGGATAGAACACAGAGATTATCAGCGACAAAGAGAACAGATGAGCTCAAATGGTGGCAACAGATGTAGTCCAGCGTCGAATTGTTGCAGGAACAGCAGAGTCTAGGCTGGAATTCCGAAGGGCTTGCGATAAGAGACAAGAATCAACAGACGTCCGTAGGGCAGTATTATCTTTGACTAAGGAATGAGATACTTCAGAAACCTGAATAAGCTTCTGATCCGCAACAGTTAATTTTGCATTCATTTCCAACGTATCAGTCTGCAACTTTGATACCGATTGCTCTAGAGCAGAAACTTTATTCGACGAGAGAGCCAATTGCTGGCCAACTACCGAAGATAGCTGTGTAATCGCTTACCAAATACTGTCAAGGGTCACAGAAGCCGGACGTATTAACTCTAAAGAGAAAGCAGTTGTAGGCGCTGTAGATTTACCTGGAGCCTTCGTCACCTCCACAGCACAGCTCATTTTGGCGTCTCATCAAATACATCAGCCTGGGATCTCCAAAGCTGAGCTCCAATGAGTTTCGCCGTCAAGTCCTTCTCCAGAGCTGGGAGAACATCAACGTTGAGGGAACTCGCAGCTCCACGCAGTGAAGAGAACACCGCGGAGGCTTGTAAGACCGGAGGGATACGCCCATTCGGGGAGAGAGAGATATCCAGGGCGGAGGCTACTGAAAGTTCCTCTGCTAGTGCCTCCAAGCCCTCTCAAATCCCCTGAATTTGATTCTCAGAGAGCTGAACATAGTGGTCCATGGGTCCCACACTTGTAACTGCGGGCTCTGCGGGAAAAGCCCTAGGTTTTCCTTTGCATTTAGGCATATCATCTCAGAACAACGCCACCGCCACCATCTTAGAATAGCCACTCCCACCAGAGTCCCAACCCTCTGCAAGTCTGAATGTGTTCCCCCTCTCCCCAACGTAGTTGGCCACCATGACATCAGCATTGTTCAAGGTGGGTCCTTGTCTGCCAGAGCCAGATGTGACTGATATATCACACTGCAGCCAATACCTGTCATATACTGGTGGTGATGGGGATCTAAGAACATAAGAACATAAGATATGCCATCAGGGGCGGCCCAAGGGGGGTGCGGGGCCATGTGCAGAGACTCGGTGCGGGGCCTCATTTGCATAAGTGGTCTTATTTGCATAAATATTTGCATAATGCTAACATACACTAACTTTTAGTAAACATGTCTCTTAATGAGTGTATGGATAAAGACAGACTAAAAGATTTCTACATTACTATAATCCAGTGCCAACCGCCAGGCACATTAGGAACTACTACAAACACTGCCCATTTAGAACCAATAGCAAACCCGCCGTATCCTAACAGCACTACCAAGACTCACAAAGCACCATACCCTACCTATCAAAAGGCAACACTGCAAATATTAAACCAATACATTTCAGAGAACAACAATACATGACCTACTGGGGAAAGAGAACAAGTGGCAATGTCAAATAGGAATTACATAAACAGAATACCTCAGCTCAGTTACACATGCAGAAAATAGACCATCACCAAACAAGGAATCACAATTTAGAAACAGGAAGGCAATAATTAAACTGGGAACCCCAAAAGCCAAACTTGGAATGTACAACAACACTGTAGAAATAAAACTATAAATTAATTTCCTCTTGTACCAAACAAAGCGCAGACGTTAATGATGCACATTTCCCAGAGCTTTCATATTCCAGTTAATAAATTCAAAATAAAGAGATATCTTTCTACCTTTTGTGCATTTTTTTTTTCAGTTGCAATTGCTCCAGCCACTTTCTTCTGGTTTCTTCATGTTTTCTGCTAACTCTCCATCATCTGCTGTCCATTTGTCCTTTCTTCTCTCTTCTAGTTTTTTTTTCCATTCTCTCTCTCTACATCTGCTTTAACATACTAATTTTTCTCCTTTTGCTCTTTCCTCATTCCTATTTCATCCACTCAAATTTTACCCCTCCATCCTCAATCCCCAATACCCGGCCAATTGTAGATTTTTTATCCCTCCCACACAAAATATTTTTCCCCTCTCCATTTTACTCTCCCAGCCCCATCCCATTCTAATCCTCCCCCAACATCAGCTCCCTTCTAGTTCCAGCCTCACCCAGCATCCATTCCCTTCTAGTCCCTGCATCAGCCCATTTCCAGTCCTAGCCCCCCATCAGCCCATTTCCAGTCCTAGCAACCCCCCAACCCAATACCAGTCCTAGCCCCCCCCATCAACCCACTTCCAGTCCTAACCCCATCAACCCATTTCCAGTCAGCCCCCCACAGCCCATTACCAGTCCTAACCCCATCAGCCCACCTCAAGTCCTAACCCCTCCCCATCAGCCCATTTCCTGTCCTAGCCCCCCCATAGCCCATTATCAGTCCTAACCCCCCCATAGCCTATTACCAGACAGCCCCCATCAGCCAACAGCCCATTACCAGTCTTAACCCCCCCATAGCCCATTACCAGTTCTAACCCCCCCAACAGCCCACAGCCCATTATCAGTCCTAACCCTATCAGCCCACCACAAGTCCTAACCCCTCCCCATCAGCCCATTTCCTGTCCTAGCCCCCCCCATAGCCCATTATCAGTCCTAACCCCCCCCCATAGCCCATTACCAGTCCTAACCCCCATCAGCCCACAGCCCATTACCAGTCCTAACCACATCAGCCCACCTCCAGTGTTAACCCCCCCATCAGCCCATTTCGTCTTAATCCCCATCAACCAATTTTCAGTTTAAGCCCCCCCATACCCCATTACCAGTCCTAACCTCCCCATCAGCCCACTCCCAGTCCTAATCCCACCAGCCCATTTCCAATCCTAATCCCCCGTCACCCAATTTTTAGTTTAAGCCCCCCATAGCCCATTACCAGTCCTAACCCCCCATCAACCCACTTCCAGTCCTAATCCCATCAGCCCATATAAAGACTTAGATCCCCCATAGCCCATCAACACTCCTAACACCCCCAGCCCCCCCATAGCCCATCACCACTCCTAACCCCCCCCAGCCCCCCATAGCCCATCACCACTCCTAACCCCCCCAGGCCCCCATAGCCCATCACCACTCCTAACCCCCCCAGCCCATCAGCACTCCTAAACCCCCCACCCCCCCATAGCCCCCCATCGCCAATCAGCACACCTACCCCCCCCGCCCATAACCACACCAAACCCCCCCACCCCCCCTCCCCCCCCCCCCCCATCAGCACCCCTAACCCCCCCCCCCCCCCCGCCCAGCCCAGCCCAGCCAATTTTTTTTATTTTTAAAGCTGTCTTCTCCCGCTGCCGGGGCCGCCGCGGCAGAATCGAGTGTGCCGCGGGGCCCCCCCTTGCCCAGCAGAGCCTGCCCTCCCCTGTATCCGCTCTCTTGTACAGCTGCCTGCAGTCTCACGCGCCGGCTTTCAGAGCGCGAAGGGACTAGTTTCCCTTTCGCGGCTCTGTTAAGCCCGCGGGGGCTGATGGGACCTTCCCCTCAGCCCCCGCGGGCTTAACAGAGCAGCGAGGGAGAAACTCTCCCCTCGCGCTCTGAAAGTCGGCGCGTGAGACTGCAGGCAGCTGTACGAAAGAGCGGATACAGGGGAGGGCAGGCTCTGCTGGGCAGGGGGGGCCCCGCAGCACACTCGATTCTGCCGCGGCGGCCCCGGCAGCGGGAGAAGACAGCTTTTTTTTTTTTTTTTAATTTGACTTTAGGATCAGAATGTTTTTTGCGCGGGGCCCTGTGCAAAAAACATTCTCGCTCAATGGACGGGCCGGCCCTGTATGCCATACTGGGTCAGACCAAGGTCCATCAAGCCCAGTATCCTGTATCCAACAGTGGCCAATCTAGGTCATACGTACCTAGCAGTTTCCCCAAAAGACACAGGTTCCACAATGCTTGTACTGGGTCAAGCATTGATATCCTGGGTCCCTTCTTATAATGGTTTATGGACCTTTCCTCCAGGAACTTGTCCATACCTTTTTTAAACCCAGCTACACTAACAGCTTTTACTACATCCTCCAGTAACAAATTACAGAGTTTGATTACACGTTGAGTGAAAAAATATTTTCTTTTATTAGTCTTAAATAGTTTACCCTGTAGCTTCATTGCATGTCCCCTAGTCTTTCTATATTCAGATAACGTAAACAATCGATCTGCGTTTACCCGTTCCACTCCGTTCATTAATTTATAGACTTCTATCATATCTCCCCTCAGCCATCTTTTTTCCAGGTTAAAGAGCCCTAACCTTTTTAGCCTTTCTTCATAGGAGTATCATTCTATCCCCTTTACCATTTTGATGGCTCTTCTCTGAACCTTTTCTAATAACGCTATATCCTTTTTATGATACAGCGACCAGAATTGCACACAATATTCAAGGTGCGGTCTCACCATGGAACGATACAGAGGCATTATAATATCTTTTGTTTTATTTTCCATTCCTTTCCTTATGATACCTAGCATTCTATTTGCTCTCTTGGCCACTGCTGCACACTGGACCGAGGGTTTTAACATCTTATCCACAATAACGCCTAAATATTTTTCCTGGGTGGTGGTTCGCAATGTGGAACCTTGCATCGTGTAACCATAGTTTGGGTTGTTCTTCCCCAGGTACATAACTTTGCACTTGTCCACATTTAATTTTATCTGCCATTTTGATGCCCAGTCTTCTAATTCATCAAGAGCCTCTTGCAATTTTCCACAATCCTCTTGGGTTTTAACAACTTTAAATAGCTTTGTGTCATCTGCAAATTTGATAACCTCACTCGTTATTCCACTTTCCAGGTCATTTATGAATATGTCAAAAAGCAGCGGACCCAGCATAGATCCCTGGGGTACACCACTATTCACCTTTCTCCATTGGGAAAATTGGCCATTTAGCCCTACCCTCTGCTTTCTATCTTTTAACCAGTTCCTGATCCACAATAGTACACTGCCTCCTATCCCATGACTCTTTAGTTTTGCCAAAAGTCTCTGATGAGGGACCTTGTCAAAGGCTTTCTGAAAGTCCAGATACACTATATCAACCAACTCACCTTTGTCCACCTGTTTACTCACACCTTCAAAAAAATATAACAGGTTAGTAAGACAAGATTTTCCTTGTCTAAAGCCATGTTGACTGTCTCCCATTAGGCCATGACTATCTACATGCTGAGTAATTTTATTCTTTATGATGGTTTCTACCATTTTTCCCAGTACTGACGTCAGGCTCACCGGTCTGTAGTTTCCTGGATCACCCCTGGAACCCTTTTTAAAAATTGGTGTTACATTGGCAATCCTCCAGTCTTCAGGTATTAGAGATGATTTTAATGATAGTTCACAGATTACTAATAGCAGGTCTACAATCTCATATTTCAGTTCTTTCAACATCCTTGGATGTATACCATCCGGCCCAGGTGATTTGCTACTCTTCAGTTTATCTAATAGTTGTAATACATCTTCCTGATGTATCGATATTTCCTTCAATTCTTCCGCACCTTTAAATACCACTTCAGTCATGGGAAACATCCCTAAATCTTCCTCAGTAAAGATGAAAAGAATTCATTCAGTCTCTCCGCTATCGCCTTTTCGCCTCTTAGTGCCCCTTTAACCCCTCTATCATCTAATGGACCAACTGACTCTCTCACAGGTTTTTTTGCTACAAATGTACTTGAAAAAGTCTTTATTTCACGTTTTTGCTTCCGCAGCAAGCTTCTTCTCAAATTCTCCCTTTGCCTGCCTTATCAATGCCTTGCATTTGACTTGTCAGTGCTTGTGCTGTTTCCAGGTTTCGTCATTTGGCTCTTTTTTCCATTTCCTGAAAGATGCTTTTTTGGCAACAACAGCCTCTCTGACCTCACCTTTGGCAGTTTTTTGGACTTCCTTCCACTTTTCTTAAAGCGTGGAAACAGCTGGTGTGGGCTTCCAAGATAGTATTTTTCAACAACACCCAAGCTTGATGTAAGTCTTTAACCTTTGCAACTGCTCCTTTTAGTTTTTTCTTAGCTATTTTCCTCATTTTATCATAGTCTCCCTTTCGAAAGTTAAAAGGTAGTACTGTGGATTTCCTTACTATCCCTCCTCCACTAATTAAATCAAAGGTGATCATGCTATGATCACTATTGCCAAGTGGCCCCAACACCCTTATCTCTTGCACTAGATCTGGTGTTCCACTAAGGACTAGGTCTAATATGGCTTCCCCTCTGGTTGGTTCATAAACCAGCTGCTCCAAGAAGCAGTCATTTATTTCATTTAGGAACTTTATCTCCCTAGCATGTCCTGCCGTGACACTGACCCAGTCCATACCGGGGTAATTGAAATCACCAATTATTATTACTGCGCTGTAACTTTTGTTAGCTTCCTTGATTTCTTTGAGTATTTCATCATCCATTTGTTCATTCTGGCCATGCGGTCGATAGTACACCCCCACTGCTATCACCTTCCCCTTTTTAGATGGAATTTCAATCCATAGAGATTCTACAGCAAATTTTGTTTCCTGCAAAACTTTAATCCTTTCTGACTCAATGCCCTCTCTAACATAGAGCGCAACCCCTCCACCAATTTGACCAGCTCTATCTTTACGATATAGTTTGTACCAAGGTATCACAATGTCCCACTGGTTGTCCTCCTTCCACCATGTCTCTGATATTCCAATCATATTTTACCTCTCATTCAGTGCTATATATTCTAACTCTCCCATCTTATGTTTTAGACTTCTAGCATTTGCAAATAAGCATTTTAGAGGCTGTATTTTATTCATATTAATTTGGCTGTTGGTAGACATGGGTAATTTGGGATCTTTAAGCTCTGTCTGCTCCATACTCGAGAGCATTTGGGCTACTTTACTCTTTTTTGGAAACTCTCTGCTTTTGGTAGCATCCTTCAAGGATGCATTCTTCCGAACCATCCGCTCTTGGGTGACTGTTGGCTTTCCCCTTCTTATCTAGTTTAAAAGCTGCTCTATCTCCTTTTTAAAGGTTAATGTCAGCAGCCTGGTTCCATCCCGGTTAAGGTGAAGCCCATCCCTTCGGAGGAGCCCCTCCTTTCCCCAGAACATTCACCAGTTCCTAACAAATCCAAAACCCTCATCTCTGCACCATTGTCTCATCCACGCAATGAAACTTCAGAGCTCTTCCTGCCTTTTGGGTCCTGCGCGTGGAATGGGAAGCATTTCGGAGAAAGCTACCCTGGAAGTTCTGGATTTCAACTTCCTACCTAAAAGCCTAAATTTAGCCTCCAAAACCTCCCTACCACATTTTCCTATGTCATTGGTATCGACATGTACCAAGACAGCAGACTCCTCTCCAGCACTATTTAAAACCTTATCTAGGTGGTGCGTGAGGTCCGCTACCTTCGCACCAGGCAGGCATGTTACCAGGCGATCCTCACGTCCACCAGCCACCCAGCTATCTACATGCCTAATGATCGAATCACCAACTACAACGGCTGTCCTAACCCTTCTCTCATGGGCACATGGCCCTGGAGAAACTTCTTCAGTGCAAGAGGGTGATGCTCTCCTGTCACCTGACCTCACTCCTCCATGGCAACAGGGATGCTGCCAGACTAGGGGTGGGACTTCAGAACTATATCCCTGTAGGTCTCGTCTATGTACCTCTCTGTCTTTTTTATGTTTTCCAAGTCTGCTACTCTAGCCTCTAGAGAACGGACTCGGTCCCTGAGAGCAAAGAGCTCCTTGCACCTAGTGCACACTTAAGACCTCTCACCAACTGGGAGAAAATCATACATGTGACACTCAATGCAAAAGACTGGAAAGCCCCCATCTCGCTGCTGGACTGCTGTCTGCATCTTAGTTTTAAGTTTGTGTTTAGATCTTTAAGTTCTTTACTTACTAAGGGTTGCTCTGGATATTTATACTAATAAAACTGTACCTAATACTTTTAATATACCTTGTCACCTGAAGCTTAATTAATCTCAGGTCCTTAGTGTATGACTGATTTGGGTAACGAGCTTCACCTGAGAGCACCTCCTGTCTTTTAAGATGTGTAAATACCTATAAAGCTACGATTCCCAGGGGTGGGTGGGTGTTGGGTAGGGAGGGAGGGAAATAACACTTATTAAAAGAGGGATGCTACACAGTACCCTGTCCTGTGCTGCTGAGGTAAGCTATATTCTGATTTGATTTAAATTATAGGTCTTTGCTGCTGCTAGGCTCTAACTTATTATGAAATTTAAACTACAAGCTCTCTGCTGGGTTCCAAATTTAACCAGAAAGCTCTCTTCTGTGTTTGAAATTTAAACTAAAAGTACTTTGTTGATACTAGGCCCTGAGTGACTATTATATTTAAACTACAAGCTCTCTGCTGGGTATAAAATATAACCAGAAAGTTCCCTTCTGTGTTTTAAATTTAAACTTAAACTGCTGCTACTAGGCCCTGACTGATTTAACAAAAAATAGTGGGTTCACAGATTAATTAGCTTTAATAGAAAGAATTCCTTTCAGAATATTCCCAGAAGTATATACTCACAATTGCAGATCTCTCTCCAGAAGTAACAGTCCCCTTTTCTAGTCCTTCAAGACTGAGGATCACAGAGCTCTGGTTGAGCTATTTATGCCTGTGCAGCACAGGCATCAGAAACCGTCTCTTGCACTGCAGGTACCGCCGACCTGGTGCTGGGTGCCCAGCCTCGCCCTCAACATGATTGCAGAAACTACTCAGTAGCATGGTTTGTAGCTGCTCTGCGCTTATATCATACACTGGCAGTGCATCTTACTGAGCTGAGGTGATGGATAAGTACATTCTCCATTCAGTGATCAGCTGTAGACTGCTGCTCTGCTTGTCTACTGCATCATGGGTACTGGTTGGGCTATCCTATGCAGGTGTACACAGCAGACATTTTAGGTGGTGACCTGCAGTCTCTTTGTATCCAGTCATTGCTGTGTAGAGTGGGATAGAGGTGTATCTTACTGGTTAGTGCAAAGTCTCAGAAGGCAGGGGTTCAATTCCTACTTGTCCTTTTTGTGACTGTGCTACTTAGATCATTTTCATGCCTGTAACAGTCAGGGTTCTGCAGATCGGTGCTGTCAGCCCATACCACCCTCTCCTCAGCCACCATCCATCTTTCAGCCCAACTTTCTGCCTCTGTCAGCTATGTATAGTTCTGTCTTCTTGTGGAGGCTGCTACTCCATGACCTACACTGGTACTCTTTTCTGCATTATGGCTCTTTGTGCTCACCTCTCCTGTGCCTGATCTGCATGTAACTACTACTACTCTGTCCTCCTGTCACTGCAAACATCCTGCCTCTTCTGCCTCCACTGGGAGACATGTCTTCCCCATCCTATGACACACACTGAGATTGCAAAACTTTACATTGGCATCACCCTGTGCATAGGTACAACTGTCTTCCACATGCTCGTCTGCTTTACTGGCTGCCACATAGGGTGCCCACTGATGTGGCAGGTCCATCAACTCCCACCTGTCCTTCCTTCCATCACCTTTACATTGACATTATTTGGTGTTCTATCCAGCGTTTGGGTTACAGCCGTTTTCCTGCCTTAAGGTGCATGCTTTCCACCTTAGGGCACCTTGTCTCTCCTTAGGATGCCTTGTCTCATGTTAGGGCACCTTATCACATATTAGGACGCCTTGTATCTCCTTAGGATGTCTTGTCACCTTGCTGCACTTGGTCCTGTTAGCTCATGTTAAATGGCCCAAGGCACCCTATCGCCGGCATGCCCCTATATGCTCACTGCTTTATATGGCTTCAGGCACCTTAACGCTGCCCATAGCACCAGTGACTTTACCATGGTTTAGTAAACATACCCCTAAATTTAAAAAAGGCATTAAATTATGGCTTTATCAGATTACATTTTTTTCAGGCTTAACCCATTCCCTGTAATCAGTTTAGACCAGATTGACCCTTACCTTGTATATATCTGTCATATTGTTTTTCTTTTAAATTTATTCACTGGAACAAATTGCTGTCCTATGCATCCCTTCCTGGTGTGTTGTATAATGTCAATAGTCTATAACATGTTTATCATATATTTTATTCTATGGCATCCAGGTTTTCTGCACCTTTCTGATGTTTTGTGCAGGCAAAGGTGATAAATTGCAATAAATAAATAAGTTAAAGAATGAAATGTTTCTGTGTCTGTAACTTCTAGCAGTCATGCACAGAGTCCCTGTGGTGCACTGCCCTCATCTTCTGCACACACTTCTTTTCATATGGAAACTGGTGTGCGAGATTGGGTACACAGGGCCTGTAAGTCTGTGAGTACTGGAAAGTATCCCACTGAAGTTACTTGCTAAAGAAGAGCTGTTACTATGGAGAAATCTTTGGCACAACTGTGCCAGTCCTTGATCAAAATATGGCAAGGGCAGCAATACTCCAGCACCTATCAAAATCTAATGCCAGTGGTAGCTGCCTACATTACCTATTCCACAAACTGGCCTGGAGATAGATGCACAGCTTCAGTGTTTTCAGCCCTTCTGAAAACATGGAAACATCCTTATTTTCTCAGTAAACTGACACTCATCTTTTGGAATTTTATTCTATTCTGCAGTGGTCACAGATTGTTATGATATTGCCTCTTCCTTCTTTGAGTTTCTTTCTTTCTTTAATTCAGGAACTGCCTTTAAACATAAGTACACCATGTATATTAGTGATAGTTATTTTCTACCTAAGAAGACCTAGGTGTCAAAATCTCACTTCTGTAGCCCTATAGGGAATCAGAGTACACACGATGGCCACAGAGAGAAGAGGACATGAGCAGAGGGTTTCAGAGGGAAACAGATCGGCTATCCATATCAAGACTGCTGCCTCTGGAGTCCAATGTCACCCGATCACTCTCTTTAGTACCCCCGTGTTTTCACACTGACAAATCAACAGTAGTTTCTCTCATCATGTGGATAGGCATGTTGGTGATGGACACATAAAAGGAATTTTCCTACTTGAAAAGAGAACGTTTCACCATCAATCCAAGTTGATCCTTCCTTCTTCTATGTAAATGTTCAAAGTTCACCTTGCATGTTCACCACTTTGACTCTTAGATAACACAGTCTCTAAAAGTAGTGGAGGGGTGGGCTCGTGGTTAGAGCAGAAACCTTGTATCTAAGAAATCTGGGTTTGATTCCCACTGGCATTCCTTGTGTAAAGCACTTCACCCTTCATTGCTTCAGAAGAAAAGGCCTGGCAATCTGCTTCAGGTCATACCTTGCCAAGAAAATCCAGGGGTTGCCAGGAGCCAGCACTTTAAAAGAATACAGCAAAATACTTTTTCTCAATATGAACAAACCTGTAGGAATACAAACAAAGTCATGTCCTCTTAAAAGCCTTCTGTTGTTAGTACATTAATCCAGTAACAATATGTTAATGCATGTTGGGGGCCTTTTACTAAAGTGTGTTAAGCAGTTAAGATAGGATTTAGCACGTGCTGTTAGTGCATAGCCACAGTAATAGTAAACAGGGTGGCTTGACACGTAGCACACACTGCTTCCTTCATTAGCTGGACAGGATGCAATGGGGCAGGGGACTATCAGCATGGAGAAGTAGCCTAATAGAGCAACAAGCTGAGAACTATAGAACCAGATACAAATCCTACTGCTACTTCTTCTGATTTTTGGACAAGTCATTTAACCCTCCATTGCCTCAGGTACAAAACTAAACTGTAAGTGCTCTGTGAACAGGAAAAACACACAAATGTAGCTCACCTTGATCTTCAGAGAAAAAAGGCATGAGCTAAATTTTGATCTTCAGAGAAAAAAGGCATGAGCTAAATCCAATTTATTTTACAGTTAATGCAAGATAGCTTACCATGTGTTAACTATTCTTGCAGCACATCACTTAATGCCACGCCGATAGGTGGTATTAAGTGCACCCATGATATCTGTCATGTATTTAATACATGGTAAGTATGTTATCTCTCTGTTAACTGCATGGGTGGGTACTGGTTACACCCCCACAAGTTAACACCAAGGCTTTGCAGTTATCATGCAGCAATATGGGCAATTAGGGCACAGCAACTGCAAACCTTTCCAACATGTTAGTAAAAGGGTCTCTTTGCTAAAGAAACCCCTTGATTCAATGTATCCTGTCAAATGGGGTGGGGGGGGGGGGATTTTTAAGAGCTTAGGATTAACAGGCCAACGTCTAAAGTTAGCCAGTTGAACATTTTGGAAATCCACCCCTTCGTAAATGAGCCCCTTGGGAAAAAGCAGTATTTGGCAGAAAATACACTGCAAGCGCTATTTTCTCCCCTGTGCCTAATGAATAATTCATGGTATGTGTGTTGCAAAAAAGTAATTTAAAAAGGCATATTTTTTCAAGCACTCAGTCCTGCTGACATGGGTAATGAATGATTTTGTTTGCATTACTTTAAAATTACAGTGTTCGAGGACTCATGGGTTAGAATCAAATCTCTTTCATCAAGATCAGCTTCCACTTATGCATTTGTTTTTATGCTGAAAAGAAAGATTCATCAAATCAGTTCAGAGACTGAGGTTTCCCTGAGTCTCTATCTATCTATTCATCCATCTATTTATTTCTAGATGGACAGATAGAAGATACAAATAAATGTTAATATACTTCAAATTTTGTTTTTAAGTGATATGTCCAAGTTGCTCTAAAGAATGTTCCTTGGGTTCCGATGTTTCAATTCAGAATCTATATATGTTGAGGCTATTTATTTTTATATAGGATGCCTAGGAAGGACCTATGGGCCCACAGTTCAGTATGATTAATGCAGTTAGCAGACCTTCTAACCATATCAATCATGCCGACCTGGATATTCAGTGGCACTAAAATATTTAGTGCCACTGAATACGTGCAGGTGCTGTTGGTGCACACCCCAAAGGTAGCCGGCCAGCATCAGGGTATTCTGCAGTGGAATGAAGGTGGCACCCGGCGATGACAAGGCAATGTCTATATTGAGCTGCTGCTCGGTTATCGCTATGCAATGAAAGTTAGGCGCTTTAAAGGCTGGTCTAACTTTCACTGCAGAAGCTAACTGGGCAGCAGCTTCATCGTTCTCCAGCTGACCTGAGTATTCAATGCCGATGATTATGGTTCTGGCATTAAATATCTGGGTATAAAGTTCAGCAGTAGCTGCTAAAGTTTAGTGGTATAAGCCGCCACCACTGAATATCGAGCCCTATGTGTATGACACATAAAAGTAGGCACTAGAAGGCTGATATTCAGTCCATAATGGTCAGTAGTTTTTATTGCATGCTAGTCACTGCACGTAAAAAAATCTGAATATTCATCAACAGTATCCAGTGCAGAATACTTGGATGTAGTGCTGGGCACTCAGTAATATCCAGGATAACAGTGATTTTCAGCTTGCTAGCTAGCTAGCTATCTACATAGCACTTAGGACAGCTTTTTAAGCAGATAGATACCTAGGTAGTGCCTATGAAAACTGCCATTATTCGGATAATGTCCCACTTTGCCCCAGCTCTGCCTCTGGACTGCCCTGGCACAATCTGAAGAGTGCTGAACCAGTCTGTGGTGAAATTCAGAGGCACTATCCAGATAGCGCTGCTGAATATCTCAATCAGCAGGACTTGCGGGATTAGCAGCTGCCGCCAACCTCATAAGCCCCACTAAATATCTGGTCCTAAGTTTGCTGAATGCCCACTGATATGCTGGTAGACATGGGACCAAGTTTATAAGTTTATGCCAATCTGATCTAATTATGTTTGATGTACATATGTATATAGTTACCCTGTTGATCCAAGTTTAAACTCCTGTTTCAATGTAAGCACAGAACAGTCTTCTGACTATGCAACCTTTGTTATATGTAAACCGCACTGATAACAAATAGCGCGGTATATAAAAATTGTTAAATAAATAAATAAGGACTTCCTTGACCATGTAACATGCAGTTTTCTATATTCAACTCACTTCTAATTTACCCCTAGTAGGCAACTTTCAAATTAAGCTCAGAAATGCAGTCTGTAGGTACTTTTTAGCTTGTGCATTTATTTCAAACAACAATATCAATCACATTTCCAATGTTGTTTCGTGTCATTTTTAACCTAATAAATGTGCCATTTTAATCCCACTATTCATCAGTGCTATGCACTATTGCTGATTAGGGTACACTATAGTGAAATAGTGTGCCCTATTTATCAATAGTATGCTCTATTGAACAGTAGTGCACACTAACAAAAAGGCACCTTATTAAACAATGGGGTTCACTATTGAGCAATATGATGTACTATGGGGGTCATTCTGATCTCCGTTTAGTGGGACTGGATGCCTGATCCAGACATCCAGATTCGCTAAACATCTGGATCACACTAGCGGCCACATAGCTCCCTGTATGTATAGCCGACTTGTGCGAGGAGCTCTGTTCGTAGATGGGAGAGGGTGGGCTGGGAGAGGAGAGGAGCAAGGGCGTGCAGTGGGCGGGGATGTGACCCTGGACATACAGGGCTGATTCTAAGGTTGGCCCTGTATGTCCAGGGTCACACAGTTAGATGGGTGACTTACTCCACCTTGGAGATGGACTAAGTCCCCCTGGACATCGGGGAACTGCAGAGCCAAGCACCATCAAAGAGGTGAGGGGGCACAGGAGGTGCCCCACAGCCTAACCCTGCCATGGAAGGCCAGTTTGGGGGTCGGGCTGTGGGGAAAGAAGTTTTAATTTGATTGCCGGGGATCACAGCTCCTGAATGGAGTTGCACTGGTATGACAAAATGTCACCTTGCTACCACCACTCCATTCAGGAGCCTGCCTGAGCTAGCTGGGGAAAAGGCTGGATGTCCGGGATGCCTGAATCAGGGCCCCTCCCAGACATCCAACCAATGTGATGCGATTCTGCTCCCACAGGGACATCTAGCCTCCCGTGGGAGCAGAATTGGGTGCATCTCCTCGTCGTCTGGTTGTTTGGACATCTGTATAGTCCGGGGACGCACAAACTTGAATTGGCCTCTATTTGAGCAATAGGACATACTATTGATGGCAGTGCCACAAAATGAAAAAAAAACAATTAAAAAGGCCCAAGTATAATTAAAAATCCCTTAATTGACACAGACATTTAAACAAAATGGCAAATGTGGGCATGCTCACCCCTAGTGCTTTTTACCTCCACTAATTACTTCCTTTTTTCAAAGGGGAGAAACTAGCCTTTGAAAATCTACAAGAAAAAAGTATGTGCACAAACGTTGCACCTGCTTATTTGTGTGAGTACTTTTGACAAGTAAAATTATGTGCAGATTTAAGTGCAATCTCTGCCAGTCCTATCCACTAGGGATGTAGATGGCAAAACCTTTTGGTTTAGTTCATATTTGGTTCCACAAACCATTTGGTTCATCCCCAGATGTCAAATTATTCATCTCCTTTGTTTCATTTGTTTCCATTAAAGTTAAAAAGGCAGGCAATTTTGTGCTATAACAGTGGGGCTTTCCATCTGTTTTCAATGAAACTCGCTCATATCTTTCTATAGAGTGTTAAACTGTGAGCTGGAAATATGTGTGAGGATACGTGGGACAGGCAGCTGGTTATGTGGACGTAGGATATAATAGTTGGCTAGAGGGTATGGCAAGTAACAAACACACTAGGAGGCATAGCTCAGTGGCAAAGCATTTAACTACAGCTCACAAGGTCTTTGGTTTAACTCCAAATTCCCCCCTTCTGCCCAGAATCCCTTTCTTTACAGCACAACTTATTTTGAGCCTTGAAGAGCTACCAAAAGGGACTACTGCTGGCTAGAAATCTGCACTTGTAAGTACTTACCTGCTGGGAAATTTTCTAAATCGTGGGGAAAAGGGAATTCTTTGGGTTAAAGCTGTTATTTTAGAATTCTATAATAAACACCATGAGGGTGAACTCAAAGAAAATACTTCCCTTATTCAAAGTGAGAAGATTTTTTGTCGGACCAAAAGTCACATAACCGAAGCTACCATTTAACAAAGCTGCAGTAAACGAGACCAAAAGACCAAAAGTCCATTTTAATCACACGCAGCAATCAAAAATTTAGGAAGGCACTGAAACGGCACCTCTTTCTTCATCACTACGATGATGCAGTCTTCTCCCCACACTCACCCACTCTCACATCTCAATGCAGCACCTCAAACTCATGCACGTCACATTCCCAGACTGATCACTCGCAATCACACCTTCCCCTCCAACCACCATGAGAAACTTATGCAGTGCCGCATAACATAATTATATTGTTGCATAAAGTAGACTGTATTTATTCATCGTGTCTCCTTGTTAAGGGGCTGGTTATTTATACCCTATTTTACCTGTTATACCTGCTTAATGCATACCCAAGTTTAATTTTCCTGTTTAATGTATACCCAAGTTATTATACCTGTTTCACTGTAAGCACAAATCACGAAATTGAGTTGTGCAACTCTTATGTTCATTGTAAACCGCACTGATGTCGAATAGCGCGGTATAAAAGAGACTGCAAATAAATAAAAAAGCCACACCATTTGCATGGCAAAAAAGAGAAATTTACTTAGTTGCGATTGCTGGCGAATCTTGACAATAAATATTCCAACGAAAGGTGTCCAAAGTGTCTTGGACACCTTTCGTTGGAATATTTATTGTCAAGATTCTCCAGGGACATGTGTCCATGAGGGAAAGGTTAGGATAGCTGTTATAGTTGGCAAGTCAATCATTAGGCATGTAGATAGCTGGATGTCTGGTGGACATGTGGATTGCTTAGTAACATGCCTGCCTGGTGCGAAGTTAGTGGACCTCATGTACCACATGGACAAGGTTTTAAATAGTGTTGGGGATGAGCCAGATGTCTTGGTACATATTAGTACCAATGACATAGGAAAGGATGGGAGGGAAGTTCTGGAGGCTAAATTTAGTATTTTAGGTAGGAAGTTGAAATCCAGAACTTCCAGGATAGCATTCTTTGAAATGCTTTCTTTTGAACATGCAGGACACAAAAGGCAGGCAGAGCTCCAGAGTCTCAATGTGTGGATGAGATGATGGTGCAAGGAAGAGGATTTGGGATTTGTTGGGAAGTGGGCAACATTCTAGGGAAGGGAGGGGCTTTTCCAAAAGGATGGACTCCATCTTAATTGGGCTGGAACCATTCTGCTTTCATTAACCTTTAAAAAGGAGATATAGCAGCTTTTAAACTAGATAATAAGGGAAAACAAACAATCACCCAAGAGTGCATTGTTTGAAAGGATGTATCCTTAAAGAATACTGGCAAAAGATGGAAATTAGGACATCCTGACAAAGAGGTTCCAATAACGATTAAAGTAACCCAGATGCCTTTAGGTATAGAACAGACAGAGCTGAAAGATTCCAAATTACCCCATCAACTGATTACCAGATTAATATTAATAAAATACAACCTCTAAAATGCCTCTATGCAAATTTTAGAAATCTAAAAAATAAGATGAGAGAATTAGAATATGTAGCACTAAATAAAAGGTTAGATATGACTGGCATTTCAGAGACCTGGTGGAAGGAGGACAACCAATGGGACCCTGTGATACCTGGATACAAACTATATCACAATGAGAGGGTAGATCAAATTGGTGGAGGGGTTGCGCTCTGTGTTAGAGAGGACATTGAGTCACAAAGGATTAAAGTTTTCTAAGAAACAAAATACACCGTAGAATCTCTATGGATAAAAATCCCATTTAAAAAGGAGAAGGTGATGGTGGTTTGGGTGTACTACTGACTGCCTGGCCAGAATGAAGAGATGGATGAAGAAATGCTAAATCAGGGAAGCTAACAAAAGTTACAACACAGTAATAATAATGGGTGATTTCAATTACCCCAGTATTGACTGTGTCATTGTCACAGCAGAACATGCTAGGGAGATAACGTTTATAAAGGAAATAAATGACTGCATCTTGGAGCAGCTGGTTCATGAACTGACAAGAGGGGAAGCTATTTTGGACCTAGTCTTTAGTGAAACAAAGGATTTGGTACAAGAGATAAGGGTGTATGGGCCACTTAGCAATAGTAATCATAGAATCATCGCGTTTGATTGAATAAATGGAAGAAGGATGGCAAGAAAATTCACAGTACTACCTTTTAACTTTCAAAAGTGGAGTGGAGTGGAGGAGTGGAGTGGAGTGGCCGGAGTGGAGGAGTGGCCTAGTGGTTGGGGCAAGGTACTTCAGGCCGGAAGGTCGGGGGTTCAAATCCTACTAGAGGACAGCAACCTTGGGCCGGAAGGACTGGGGTTTCTAGTCCCACAGGTGCTCCTTGTGGTCTTGGGCAAGCCACTAAACCCTCCATAGCCCATGTTCCCTGTAAAATAGTTATCTCCAAGTTATAATGCCCTGTTCAATGTAATTTCAGTTTGTTCAATGTAAACCACACTGATGCAGAATAGCACGGTATATAAGAGAATGTAAATAAAAGAGAGACTATGAAAATATGAGGAAAATAGTTTAGAAAAAACTAAAAGGAGTAGCTGCAAAGGTTAACAATTTACATTAAGCAAGGGTGTTGTTTAAAAATACTATCTTGGAAGCCCAGACCAGATGTATTCTACACTTTAAGAGAAGTGGAAGAAAGGGCAAAAGACTGCCAGCAAGGTTAAAGGTGAGGTCAGAGAGGCTGATGTTGCCAAAAAAGCATCTTTCAGGAAATGGAAAAAGGAGCCAAATGATGAAAACAGGAAACAACATAAGCACGGTCAAGTTATATGCAAGGAATTGATAAGACAGGCAAAGAGAGAATTTTTAAAAAAGCTTGCCATGGAAGCAAAAATGCATAATAAAAACTTTTAAGAGCACATTTGTAGCAAAAAACCTGTGAGAGAGTCAGTTGGACCATTAAATGATAGAGGGGTAAAAGGAGTGCTAAGGGAGGACAATAGCTGAGAGACTGAATGAATTATCTGCGTCTGTCTTTACTGAAGATGTAGGAAAGTTGCCCATGCCTGAAGTGGTATGTAAAGGTAATGTATTGGAAGAATTGAAATAAATATCGATAACTAGGAAGATGTATTACAACTATTTGATAACCTAAAGAGTAGAAAATCACCTGGACTGGCTAGTATACATCCAAGGATGTTGAAAGACCTGAAATATGAGATTACAGACCTGCTATTAGTAATCTGTGAACTACTAATGTAATGCCAGGCATGATCTGGGAAACTACAGACAGGTGAGCCTGACATCAGTACCAGGCAAAATGGTAGAAACCATTATAAATAATAAAATTACTGAACATGTAGATAGTCATGGCTTAATGGTAGGAAGCCAACATGGATTTAGCTAAGGAAAGTCTTGTTTTATTAATATGTTATATTTTTTGAAGGTGTGGTATCATCCTCTATGCGGATGATACCAAAATCTGCAATAGAGTAGAGACCCAGGAAGGAGTAGATAATATGAGGAGGATCTAGCTAAGCTTGAATAATGATCTAGAATTTAGCATCTGAGTTTTAATGCTAAAAAATGCAGATTCATGCATTTGGGCTGCAAAAATCCAAGGGAGCGGTACAGTGTAGGGGTGAAGTACTTCTGTCCACAAAAGAAGAGCGGGACCTGGGCGTGATTGTATCTGATAATCTTAAAGGAGCTAAACAGGTAGAAAAGGCAATGGCAAAAGCTAAAAAGATGCTTAGGTGCATAGGGAGAGGAATTGCAAAGCAGAAGAAAGGAGGTGATAGTGCCTCTGTATAAGTCTTTGGTGCGACATCATTTGGAGTATTATGTGCAGTTCTGGAGACCACACCTTCAAGAGGATATAAACAGATTAGAGTTGGTGCAGAGGGTGGCTACAAAAATGGTTAGTGGTCATCCTTATAAAGCATATGAGGACAGACTTAAGGATCTTAATATGTATACTTTAGAGGAAAGGCAGGATAAAGGAGATATGATAGAGACATCTAAATATCTCTGTGGCATAAATGCGCAGGAGGAGAGCCTCTTTCAATTGAAAGCAAACTCTGCTCTACAAGGGGACATAGGATGAGGATGAAAGGGGACAGACTCAGGAGTAATATGTGGAGGTGGTAGGACTGGCAGTATCTCAATTCAAAAAAGCATGGGACAAACACAGGGGATCTCTAAAGGAAAAGAAGGGACTATTGTAGTAGTTGATATGGAAGGGCAGATTAGATAGGCCATGTGGTCTTTTTCTGCCATCATGTTTCAATGTTTCTGTGAATAAATAGGTAGACAAAGGTGAGCCAGGTACCTCATGAGAGACTCTTGGCAAAATTAAAAACTCATGGGTTTGGAGGCAGTGCATTTTTGTGGATCAGGACCTGGTTAAAATATATAAAGCAGAGGGTAGGAAATGGCCAGTTTTCTCAATGGAGAAAGGTGAATAGTGGAGTACCTCAGGGATCTATGCTGGGCCCACTGCTTTTTAACATATTAATAAACTACCTGAAAATGGGAATAACCAGTGAGATGATCAAATTGACACAGAATTATTCAAAGTTGTTAAAACACAAGGGGATTGTGAAAAATTGCAAGATGACCTTGATAGACTGGACAGCCAAATGGCAGATGAAATTTAATGTGGACAAGTACAACATTATGTGCCAAGAACAAACCAAACTATGGTTACATGATGTATGGTTCCACATCATGAACCACCACCCTGGAAAAAATGTAGACGTCGTCATGAAAAATACGTTGCAATTCTCCACCCAGTGTGTAGCGGTGGCCAAGAAAGCAAATAGTCTGTTAGAAATCATAATGTAAACCGCTTCTGATCCTTGGAAGCAGCGGTATATAAAAGTTGTTCAAATAAAAAATAAGAAAAGGAATGGAGGTTAAAATCAAGGATATTATAATGCCTCTGTATTGTTCCATGGTGTGACCACAAGGGCAAAAAGAAGCAGACCAATCCTCCGCAGAAATCTCAGGAGTCACCAGAACAGTGCAGGGAGGACATGGCCATACCACTTTAAAACAAAGAAGCCTTTTATTTTGTAAAACCTTCAAAGGTACAGACCCAACTTGGCCAAGTTTCGGCTTTCAGCAATTGCATATATACTCCAATGTTTTATGAGTGGTAATTCCCCAAAATATTTCCCCTCAACATTGCACAAGTTATAACTCTATCCTAAAAATAATAAAATAGAGCATTATTATTTAAATTGTACATAATGCATAAAAAATATATTTCATTATGAATGCTTATTAAGAAGATACTGGGTCAGACCAAAGGTCCTTCAAGCCCAGTATTCTGTTTCCAGCAATGGCCAATCTAGGTCACAAGTACCTGTCAGGTTCTCAAGAGGTAGGCAAATTCCATGCCGCTTACCCTATTGGTAGGTAGTGAATTTCCCCATTCCACATTTATAATGATTTATGGACCTTAACACCAAAAGATCTGTAGAGGTCTATGATATGGTGAATAATTTATTTTAAGAATCATTTTTCCTTTCTGTTCTTTCACTAGCTTTTGTTCACTGGTGATCATATGTTTATTAATGACATATTGGCAAGTTTCTTTTAAACCCATTTACATTAACAGCTTTTATTATATCCTCTGGCAATGAATGCTAGAGTTTGATTTCACATTGAGTGAAAAAATATTTTCTTCAATTAGTCTTAAATTTGCTACATTGCATGTCTCCTAGTCTTTCCACTTTTTGAAGGAGTAAACAACCAATCTACATTTTCTCGTTTCACTCCACTATTTTTTATGTTTTATTATTTTATTTTCCAAGCTGAAGAGCCCTAAGTTTTAAGCCTTTCCTCATAGAGGTATCCTTAGTCGCTCTTTTCTGTAACTTCTATTTCTTCTATATCCTTTTTAAGATATGGTGACCAGAATTTCATGCAATGTTCAAGGTGCGGTTGCATCATGGAACAATACAGAGGCAATACAGAGGCACGATAATATCATTGGTTTTATTCTCCATTTCTTTCTTTATGATTCCTGGCATTCTATTTGCTTTCTTGGCCATCGCTGTATACTGGGCAGAGGGTTGCTACATATTGTTCACAATGATGCCTACATTCTTTTCCTGGGTGGTAGTTTGTAATGTGGAACCTTGCATTCTGTAACCTTAGTTTGGGTTGTTGTTTTCTAAGTGCATAACTTAATGCTTGTCCTCATGAAATTTCATATGCCATTTGGACGCCCGGTCTCTCAATTACTCGAGGTCCTCTTGCAATTTTTCACAATCCTTTTGTGTTTTAACAAGGATCATATTTCATAGAATTTATCCAGGCTCTCTCATAATTTATTTTAGGTATCATTTCTCCTGTCTGTTCTGTCAACAGCTATTTTTCTCTGGTGGTCATATGTTTATTAATGACAGAATGTCAAGTCTACCTGTGGAGGATAATTTTATAACAGGTCAGTGAGGTTAACTGGCCAGGAAGGTGCCTATTTTTTGCCTATCATATAAAAACCCAGAAGCAGCCATGGGATATGTTTACTAAGGCGCGGAAACACAGCATCAGAAACATAGCATCAGGCGACGTTAGCTCGTTAACGTCGCCTGATGTAACATTATTGCGCGGTACCATTACCTGATGTAGCGTTAACGCATGTTAACGTTACCGGCAGTGGTAACTGTCCCAGAGGGTGGAGAGAAGGGGTCAATGGGTGGGGTGTGGGTGGGGAGAGGCCCCTGCTACACTAATGCTGCAACATTAATGCCGAGACAGTACCGCCAGTGGAAACCTGGTGGTAGATGGACATTTGCAGGAGAGAGAAAGCATTTCAGTGTCAGCAATGTACAGCACAGGCAGGGAGCCCAGGAAAAAGTGATAGTAGTGCTCCATTTGCAGCAACAGCATTGTGCCCATGTATGAAAGGCCACAATGGTAAGGTGCAAATGGGGCATAGGAGGCTGCAGGCGGGACATTCAGTGGTGGCAACTGAGGCACAGGGTGGACTAGGCTGTCACCTAGGTGGCACATAGGAACACAGAAATAGGAAATCAGCATGACAGTGTCTGAGCAAGGTCAAAATGCCGAGTACTCTGTGTACTACAGTGTCCCATCCAGGGGACACGTACCCAACAGGTACCCCAAACATCTCACAGGAACTACAATGCCCATAATGAGGCAAACAGTGCACATCTGGGGACCACTCTAACAAGGGTCTACGGACCTTCCCCAGGATAAGTGCCAAACTGTCTGCAAACCCAGCAAAATGACACCCATTATCACAGCCCCTGGTAAGGCAGTACAGGTTGTGACCACACGTTGGGTGAAATATGTAAATACCCATTAGTCCATAATGGATTCACCGGACCCGCATTGCATGCCCCAGCCTGAACACAGTCTGCCGGCAGAACACAATCAATCAATCAGATCAATCCTAGCCAAATGTTGCCAGATTACACACCGCACACCCCACAGCCATCTCACCTCCATGTGGAAGTGACAGAACAGTGGCAGGTGGTGATGGGTCAGGATGTGTGGATGTCCATGTATGCCACCGCACCCCAGAACCTGAACCTAGGCACCCACCTACCTGCACAATGGATGGCCTGGGACTGCACACAACCAGCACCGATGGTATACGGGCTTGTCAGCATGGCAGGGGGGGGGGGTGTGCCAGTCGCGGCGACACCTGCCTGCAGCGGACCATGGTCATGACCTACCTTAGTGTCCCATGTGCAGTGAAATAAACAAGGTCTGTCTAAGAAAGAGAAAATGTAGCCCCAGGGACTGCACCACCTCCATGGCAACAGTGTGGTGCAGTACACATAGCCAGTGTGTGTTGGAGCAGAGGGTCACAAGTTCACATCCCAGCTGTGGATTGTGCAATGCATGTCCCTACATTTTACCCTACTTTGCAGATACATCAACATTTGCAATCCCAAAAGCATTAGCCAACAGCAGTAAAAACATCCACACACACAGGCCCCACTATCCAAAGCTCCATGGAGAGTAAGGCTGTTTGCATCAGCTCGGAACAGCAATTATCAGCAGAACCCACAACTAGCTCTTGCACCCCATAGCAATGCCTGCACTGTGATCGGGACCAGTGTGGCAGTCAGGTTTGCCAACCACCCCTATCTTTGCACAATGCTGCAATAGGAGTGGGTGAGTGCATGTCCATCCATTATGGTGTGGTGTCCTACTCTTCAGTGGGCCCACAAAACGTACATTGTTGCCAGTGCCAGCCTGCAAATCTGCATACTGAGGAGTAAGGTATTGTGGGTATGGCCCAGAGAGGGAGGATCAGCCAGGATGTGACTGCAGTGGTGTTAGGGCAATGGCTGGGACATTGTGGTGCCCAACCACCACCTGCATGGACAAGGTGGCCACAGAATGTCTTGCTGGGAGGACACTCTCACTCTAACCGGGCAGTGACCATGGCACGGCTATGTTTCCACATAGTGCTACATAGTATTTGTCTCAAGTGATATATGTGTGCTCCTTTTTTCTGAAGGCCCAATCACTGAGGCACTTGCCGGGTGTCTGTGCCGTACAACCCAGGTCTGGGTGTGCATAGTTCCTTTATCTTTATCTTTATTTGAAACATTTGATAGACCGCCCTTTACCGAGGCGTTAGGGCGGTGTACAGTACAATAGGGCTGCTGGAAAACAAAGAGAGAAAGGAACGCCAATAAATGATAGGAAAGAAGTGGAAGAAAAGGAAGAAAGACAGAACAGGACAGGTGTCAGCACAGACAGCAAAATAAGTACGAAGGAGAGTGGGCGAAATGGGGAAGGGTGGGGTGGGGGTAGGTGAGGGCTGAAAGGTTAGAGTAGAGGGAGTCCAAGAATCCATAAAGGATTATGGGAGGTAGGGGAGTCAAAGGTCTGATAATGAATGGGAAACAGTGGGAAGCCTAGTTGGTGATGTGTGAGTGGCTAGGAGGGTTCGGGAAGATTGAAAGCCTGATGAAAAAGATAGGTCTTAAGGAGGGCCTTGAACCGGGGAAAAGATAATTCAGTACGGAGGGAGTGCGGGAGAGAATTCCATAGGACAGGACTAGCTAAAAAGAAGGCAGCACGACGGGTTGATTCAAGGTGTGCATTTGTGCGGGAGGGTAGGAAGAGATGATTGCCATGAGAGGAACGAAGAAGGCGAGGCATGGGCTGAAGGTAAATGAGATCTGCTAAATACTGGGGTGTGCTGGTGTGAAAGGCTTTATGTGTAAGAATGAGGAGTTTGTAAAGGTAGCAAGCTTTGACAGGGAGCCAGTGAAGGGATAGAAGGCAAGGGGTGATATGGTCTCGAGAAAGAGAGAAGGTGAGAAGACGGGCAGCAGTGTTTTGAATGAGCTGTATTCTCCGGAGTTGGTATTGTGGGAGACCAGCGAGAAGAGAGTTACAGTAATAGAGTCGAGTGATCACTAAGGAAAGCACAAGGGTGGTGAGGGATGTGACTGAAAGCAGCGGTCGGACAGCCCTTATCCTACGGAGGTGAAAAAGAGAGCTGCGCACCACACCAGAGATATGCTGATGGAACGAGAGAGACGAATCAAGAGTGACACCAAGATAGCGAAGAGTTGACACCAGGGGGATGGGAGAGCTGGACATGTGTGGTGACAAAGTGGGGGGGGGAAGCGCCAAAGGTGAACCAGATGGCTGCAGACTTGGAAGGGTTGACGACAAGGAAGTTGCTGAGGAACCAATCAGAGACGGCAGTTAAGCAGGTATTGAGGAGAGTGAGGTCTGGAACTGAAGAAGAGGTGTGGTGGATTAAGAGAATGTCATCTGCAAAAAAATAAGTGGAAATACCGTGCTGCTGTATAAGAAGGGCAAGAGAGGCAAGAAAGACATTAAAAAGGAGGGGGGCAAGGATGGAGCCCTGAGGGACGCCACAGGGATGAGGAAAAGATGTGGAATAGGAGGAATCAGTGTGAACTGCGAAAGATCGAGAGGAAAGAAAGGACCAAAACCACTGATGAACAGTGCCTTGGATGCTGAGGTCTGAAAGACGAGTGAGAAGAGTGTGGTGATCAATAACATCGAATGCAGCAGAGAGATCCAAAGAAACAGTTATTGAAAAGTCACCCTTTTCGTGAGTGTGGTGCAGTTCATTAAGGAGTGCCACAAGAATGGTTTCCGTGCTGTGGCCAGGCCTAAATCCTGATTGTCGGGGGTGAAGGGAAATAGTTGAATCAAGGTGAGCATTGAGTTGTTGGAAGACAAGTTTTTCAAGAACCTTTGAGAGAAAAGGGAGATTGGAGAAAGGGCGCCAATTTGAGGTTATAGTGGGATCAAGGGTGGGTTTCTTAAGAATGGGACAGACAATGGCATGTTTCCAGGCAGAAGGGAAGCAACCGGAGGTAAGACTAGAATTAAGAATGGTGAGGGCAAAGAGAGTGAGGGCAAGTGAAGGATCAGTAAGCCAAGAAGAAGGTAACGGATCCAGAGGACATGTGGTCTTATGAGAGGAGGAGAATGTTAGAGCAAGCTCAGAGGAGGTAATGGGCCGGAACTGAGACCATGTGTGGGAGAGAGTGGGAATAGGTATGGGGACTAGGGAAGAAGAGAGAGGAGGGGGGGAAAGGGGAGGTGGGCATGAAATGAATGAGGAACGAAGGGAGAGAATCTTGGTTGAGAAAAAGGTGGCAAGGGTTGTGGGGCTTGGAGCTGAAGGGGGGGTGATGAGGGGAGAGAGGCAGAGGAGGGGGAAAGAAGGTTCAGGACCTGATAAAGCTGATGGGAGGAATTGGAAGAAGATGCAATGAGAGTGGAGTAGTAAGACTGTTTAGCAAGGGTAATCATAGTATGGTAGGTCTTTTGTACATGTCGGAAAATGGCCAAGGAGGTATCTGAGGGGTGCTTATTCCATAACCGCAATGCACGGCGGAGATGGGAACGCTGCAGGTAGAGACCTGGATGATACCAGGGATGACGTGATGACAGGCGAACAGAGACAGGACGGCGGGGGGCAACAGAGTCAAACGCGGAGGAAAGAGTGGAGGTCCAAACAGTAACCTGTTGGTTCACCGAAAGGGAAGAAAATTCGGAGGGAAAGAGGGACTCAGGAGACAGGAAGCATTGCAGAGATGCTGGGGTAATGTGGCATTTCAAGATCTGGGAGGGGAGGGGTAGGTTTGGGGAAGTGATCATCTGGGGAAGGGGAAGAGGTAAGGAGAAGAGAATGCAACTATGGTCGGACCAAGGAAGTGGTATAGGGGTAATGTTGATTGGTGAAAAAGGTGAGGAGTCTGGAGTAAGAATCAAATCAAGCGTATGGCCTGAGGTGTGGGTGGGACAGGTCACATATTGGACAAGTGAGAGATCACTGAAGAGGGATGTGAGTGATCTCTCGCGATGCCGTAACTGGGAGCCAAGGTGGACATTAAAATCTCCCAGAATGACAAGATGGGGAGAGAGAAGGACCGCCTCAGAGAGGGAAAGAAGAAGGGAGTCCCAAAGATCAGCGCACAATGATGGGGGTGCATATAGCAACAGAAAATAGATAGGAGTTGGGGAGATAGAGCGAAAAAGGAGAGATTCAGGGTAGTGGGGCGTGGGTAAAACAGGAGCAACCGGGAAGGACGTCGGGTGGATAACAGCATCTCCTCCCCCCGCACGGTGCAGCCGGGGGGTGTGGAAAGCAGTATAACCAGGGGGAAGACAGCGAAAAAGAATACCATCCTCTCCATCACAGAGCCACGACTCTGTGAGAAAGAGTATGTCAAGAGAGTGTTGGTCAACAAGATCGTGGATGAGATGCGATTTAGCCCGTAGGGACCGACAGTTTAAAAGGGCAAGGGAGAGAGTCAAAAAGGACGCAGGAGTGGGTGAAGGATGGGGGATGCAGGGGGAAGGACAACTGGGCTGGCATAGGAGAAGATTATGAAGCCCCACTCATTAAAGGGGGGGGAGGAAAAGGGCGATGACCCCAGAACACGGGGATGGCAGTCATGGAAAACAGTGGCAAGGTAACAGGGGAAATAGAGCACCAAACTGATTGTGGAGAAAGGAGGAACTTGGGACTACCGACAGAGGGGGAGAGCAGAAACAGCTGGAAGAAGTGGACAAGGCAGAGCAAGAGGAGGGGCATCAGGAGCGAGGTACAGACAGTGATGGTATTCCAATCGGAGGATTGGAAATGGGGCCCCTTGTCGCCGCCCCAAGGAGCTTGCCCAAGGAGCACGTCCTGCTCCTTGTGCGCGCTCCTTCGGCATGCGCCCGCAATGCGGGACGCCGGCGGTCTGACTTTTGAGGGCAGCAGTTTACCTGGATGCTGACCCGTCACCTCCGGTGGGCGGGACTGGTGCAGTATGGAGGACTGGGAGCAAAGGCAGCAAAGGCAGCAGTGCAAAGCCTGAAGAAAATACAAACACAGAAAGCTACAGCAAGCGGCAACAGGTAGTAGACACAGCAACACAGCAGCACTTGAAAAGATGCTAGCGGTCTGACTTTTGAGGGCAGCAGTTTACCTGGATGCTGACGTGGACGCGTTTCACGCATCCACGTCACCTCCGGTAGGCGGGACTGGTGCAGTACAGAGGACTGGGAGCAGAGACAGCAAAGGAGCAAAGGCAGCAGTGCAAAGCCTGAGGAAAATACAAACACAGCAAGCTACAGCAAGCGGCAACAGGTAGTAGACACAGCAACACAGCAGTGAACATGCAGTATAGACTGGCTAGCGGACTGTCTGCAGTTCGTATATGCATGGCTGGAACACCTGGCAGGGTGCAGCAGGTACAGTCTGACTGTGCCTGCTGCTGGTGAATGTCAGACCATGGTTGGAGGCAGAGGAGGCTCCCAGTACTACTGTTGGTCTGCCAGTGCCCTAGCAACAGGTCCAAATCTGGCTAACCCCCCTGATGACATCCACAACCTAAGGCACCTTTGGTTAGGTACTGTAAGGACTGCAAGATGCATCAGGTTGACAGGTGTGAGCTGTAAGGCAGAACACCAGATGTATCCCTAAAACTGGAGAGAGCAAAAAGGAAAGACAATGAACAGGTAGTAAGGTGCCTCATCCTGTCTACTGTAGTGTGCACATTACATCAAGATGCAGTACTGTGGCGCTACGCATGTTGCAATGCCGCAGACACGCAGCGCACACAATAACACATGTGAAAGGAATGTCACGTGCGTTGTTGTGCACACTACTGGTGTGTCGTGATGTAACACATGTTACTACACATACGTGACAGTTCGGCATCATGAGGCCCCGCTCAAAACAAAGCAGACAAAATGGTGGCACGGTCACGAAAACCACCGTTCATGCTAGCAGAGCGTATTCAGTATGTAGTATTTAGTGGTATACTGCAGATGTACATTGCCCACCTGAGCTCACATCCGTGAACAGTGGCAGCTGTTGGTCACCCTAACGTGCAATGTCCCGTTCATGTACGTGAAATGGCCAAGGCGCGCCAATGTGCATAACGCGCCTTCAGAACTGTATAGCGCCATGTGCAATGCGCGTGATATATGGACTATGCATTAAACATTATGCCCATAGAGAGAATAATGACATGCGCATGTAGTGTATGACACGCGCTGGGTGCACAGTGGTAGATGCACCGTGCGTCGAGACATCAATGTAAAGTAACTGTCCAGAATATTTCCAGAAACAGCCAAACGTGCATTACTACGCATGCTATGAGTGTGTTGTGATGCAACGCATGCAGTAATGTGCATTACTACACCTTACTGCGCATATGTGACATCACCGCGTCATGAGGCCCCGTACGATACACTAGACAAAATGGCGGCGAGGTCCCAAAGGCCTGCATTTTCAGACGGTGACCTTCAAATCCTTGGAAGGCTGATCTGCTGCAGGCAGAGGCGCCTCTTTCATGGGTCATCAAGGAGACAGGACCTCAACAGGGTGAGGCGGGCCTGGGGGCACCTGACCAGGCACTTCAATGCAGCTGCACAATACCCACGAGAGGTAAGTGCATGGGGGCAGGTCACACAAACCAAGGAGTACAAAACAGTAGACAGCAATCAACACACATATCATAGAAGCACGGCAGGGAAAAAGGAGAGGTCTGTTGCTTAACCTGGGAGCAATGCAGCTGCACCTGTTAATGTGTGCAAGTCTGCCCTATCCCCAGGTGTCCCAGGCCTATTTACATAGGTCTGTTATTCATCCTGGTGCTATGGTAGGTGCGCCTGTTGATGTGCGCAGGTCTGCCCTATCCCCAGGTGGCCTCAAGCCTATTTACAGTGGTCTGTGTTTAGACCTGATGCTATGGTAGGTGTGCCTGTTGATGTGCATAGGTCTTCCCATACCCCAGGCAGCCTCAGGCATATTTACAGAGATCTGTTGGTAATCCTGGTGCTATGGTAGTTGCGCGTGTTGATGTGCGCAGGTTGGCCCAATCCCCAGGTGGCCCCAGGCCTATTTACAGAGGTCTGTATTTACCCCTGGTGGTATGGTAGGTGTACTTGATGATGTGTGCAGGTCTGCCTTATCCCCATTTGGCCCCAGGCCTATTTACAGAGGTCTGTTATTCATCCTGGTGCTATGGTAAGTGTGCCTGATGATGTGCGCAGGTCTTCCCTAACCCCAGGCATCCTTAGGTCTATTTACAGAGGTCAGTGTTTAATCCTGGTGCTATGGTAGGTGCGCCTGTTGATGTGTTCAGGTCTGCCCTATCCCCAGGTGGCCCCAGGCCTATTTACAGAGGTCTGTGTTTGCTCCTGGTGGTATGGTAGGTGTGCCTGTTGATGTGCGCATGTCTGCCCTATCCCCAGATGGCCCCACGCCAATTTACAGAGGTCTGTGTTTAATTCTGGTGCTATGGTAGTTGCTCGTGTTGATGTGTGCAGGTCTGCCCTATCCCCAGGTGGCTCCAGGCCTATTTACAGAGGTCTGTGTTTGCTCCTGGTGGTATGGTAGGTGCGCCTGATGATGTGCGCAGGTCTGCCCTATCCCCAGGTGGCCCCAGGCCTATTTACAGAGGTCTGTGTTTACCCCTGGTGGTATGGTAGGTGCACCTGATGATGTGCGCAGGTCTGACCTATCCCCAGGTGGCCCCAGGCCTATTTACAGAGATCTTTTATTCATCCTAGTGCTAAGATAGGTGCACCTGTTGATGTGCGCAGGTCTTCCCTAACACCAGGCAGCCTCAGGCCTAATTACAGAGGTCTTGGTTTAATCCTGGTGCTATGGTAGCTGCGCGTGTTGATGTGCACAGGTCTGTTCTATACCCAGATGACCCCAGGCCTATTTACAGAGGTCTGTGTTTAATCCTGGTGTTATGGTAGTTGTGCCTGTTGATGTGCGCAGGTCTGCACAGATGGCATGCCAGAACATCCATGTGCGGAACGGTGCCAGGGCAGACCCCCCTCCCCCCGTGACATGGGATAGGAACAGGTAATGGCATGCCAAATGTTGTAGGCACCATGGCAAGGGATATGTGACCAGGATGACCACATGGGGGACAGACTAACCCTGGGAGCAGAGACAGCAACACTGGGCACGTGGAAACAGGTCTCAACAAAATCAGATGCCTTTATTTACAATGAGGGTTTGGCATGCCCCCCATCTCTACTCCCTGCGCGGCCAACCATGCCCATGCCAACCTGGCCCCCTCCCACCCCTCCGTGCTGGTGCTGCCACTGCCATGGCTGCTGCCCCCATCCAGCGAGGGCCTCAAGTGCCTCCGCTATTCTGGTGATCCCGTTCACCATAACCTCAGTCGCCTGTGCATTTCATAGTGCGACACCCCGCAGCTGGGCCACCTCCTGCCATAGGCTTTGCATCTCTTGCCTGAGCCCCTGCATGTCCTGGCACTGTCCATGCATCTCCTGGTGAAGGGCCACAAGCTCCTGTCATATGCCAGAGGTATGGAAAGGAGCACCTGTGATTCCTGGTTCACACACGCCACTGTGACACATGCAACTGGTGTCCCGGCTGACTACAAAGGGGGACTGCTACATATGGTGTGGGATCCGCAAATGTGAGTAGCACAGCTGGGGGGATATCTGAGGTATGGGAAATCAGGGCCTCCATGCACCATAGTTGTGTCATCTGTGTACCCAGTGTATTTGTTACATCTGTCAGGATCCAGTTGAAGCGAAGAGTGCCGGCCCAAATGTGACCCACGGAGGACAGGGACCTGTAGCTGCAGGCCAGACCTGCTGTTGCAGTGTGGGGGACCTGTTATCTGCCAGTGTGGGTTGTGTGACCCTACAACCATGCTGTGGTGTGCTCCCTATCCCCAGGTGGCAGCTGGACAGTACCTCAGCCCCCCCTTTTGTGCTTCCCACATCACCTACCCCTGCATGTTACCCTGTGTCCTACTATTCATCTGTGCACATTAGCCATGCCCATCCCTATGCGGCTGATATGTTATTTTCCCTTTGGGTGTGAACCCACCTCCCAGACATGACCATGGGGGTACATGTATGTGGGGACATGCACTGTCAATGTGTGGGTGTGCTCCCTCAATGTCATGTCTGTCAAGCCATCATCACTCCAACCCTAGACTATTGCAATCACATCTACCAAGGACTACCTAAAAAGACAATAAAACCACTACAGCTAGCACAAAACACAGCCACACGACTCACGACAGATCACACAATTCATGATCACATCACCCCCATACTGTACCACCTACACTGGCTCCCAATCAGCTCCAGAATCCAATTCAAAGTACTTCTACACATATTTAAAATAATACACAACCTATCAGCAGACAGCCTACGCCCTCTCATAAAAAACAATGACAACAGGAGACCAAGAAGAAAAGGAACCTCAGACACCATCAGAACACCAAAAGAATTTGCTAAAACAAGACTGGCCACATCAAGGAGGGCACTCTCCCTGGCAGCACCCGCTATATGGAACTCTCTCCCAGACCACATAAGATCAACCAAGAACCTCAAGGACTTCAGAAAACTTCTTAAGACTGATCTATTTACAGTACATTTCAAGGACCTCACATAAATTTTCTACCTCAAGACATTACAGGATTACGATCCTACCCCCAAGACATTACAGAATCTCAATCCTAGCACGCCTCTCAAAAAGCCCCATTTTGTATATATGTATATAGCTCATTATGTAAATAGTTCACTGATATAATCTAACGCACTGCCCCACACACTACACTTCTCAGTTCTCACACTGCATGCTACAAACCACACTTTATTATTGATTTTGATTGATGTGCCACACCGGCTTGATTTAACGATAAGGCGGTATACTAAATCCTTCTAAATAAATAAATGTCTGGGAGGTGGGGTGCTACCCCACCACATGCAACCATCTGGTCAGTCACCCACCTTCAGTGTCAGCATGGGCCAAGGTGGTGTAGCCATGCATCCCACACAGCACCTCCCCCATGGCGGTGGGTGGTGTTCGTGGCTCCTGTCCTACCGATGGCCTCCGTTCTGTGACCATGGGCTCCACATCCATGGTCTGGGCCCCCTCAATGAACACTGTGCTGCTGCTGCTGCTCTCTGATGGGGGCAGGACCATCGCTGGCTCTTCCTCCTCCTGCGTAACATCACCCCCTGGGGCCCCCACATCACCGCTGCCTGTAACATCATTGGCTGGCACCTCGACCAGGGCCCCTACCCCTGTATTCGTGCCATCCTCTGTATCATTGGCATCCATGGCCTGTGTGTCGCCTGGGGAGGAACATGGCACACAGTTTAAATGGGGTGGTCCTGCACATGTATGTATAGCTCTATGTTACGTCGTTACCTACCGCGATGTATGTACCATCTGAAACTGCTGTCAATGTGGTCACAATGCGGTCCACACATTACAGTCCAATGGGATGGACCAGACAGGGAGGGTATCACCACATGTCGGTGCAGTTGGGGATGTGCCACATTGTCAGGTATGTGTGTGAGGACGGGGTGGTGAGTGACGGGCCCACTGTGGGCAGTGATAGGTGTACCATGGGAGGGGGCCTGGGGAGTGGGCACAGAGTTACATGCTTCCAGGGGGTGAGAGTTAGCCTGCATCATGACTGGAGCTGGTCATAGTGTGTGTTAGCGGCACATGTGCAATGGTGGGTGTCTGACTACACAGGTAGGTGTTGGTCCAGGTATGCCTGTCGGCCTGCCATGTGTGGGTACTGCCTCATTGTCCACAGCTATGGTGAGTGGACAGACAGTTGTCCAGCTGTGTGGGGATGAGGGGTGGGGTGGTGGCGGATGGGGGGGGCAATGGGGGCAGGAGGTACATGGATATGTGATTCTTTCCTGTATGGCCAATGCCTACTGACTGTTGGGGTCCCTGGTAGTGGGTCAGATAGGTTCTCCAATGTTTGCTTTACCTGTCCCTCTGCTATGGCTGTGATGGGGACCATCACACCAGGTATGTGTGCAGTGTGACACTGGTGTCTGTTTGGTGCTACACTGTGTACCGTCATGTGTTTGCGGATATGTGTGTGGAGGTGTACATGCCATATATCATTCATTAGTGGTCCCTGCATGTCCATGTGTTCAGGGCCGGAACGTCTATTGGGCAGGGATGTTATCTGCACAGGGCCCCGCGTTTCAGGTGGCCACGCACAGATATCATCCATATCTGTGTATCTGCAGGCCGGGCGCCCTCGGAGGGGGCCGGGGATAGGCAAGCCCCCTCGCCCAGCTGCAACGGTGGGGGGGTGTCTTCTACCTTCCCTGTAGCAGCTCAGGGGGCGTGCAGGGCCCTCTCCAGCTCCCTGTTAGCTAGCCGCGGCCCTCTTCTGGGGAGTGTGGGGGGATACTCTGAATGACGTTGCATTGGGGGGGGAACCTGGGACTGGATATATGCCACTGCGGTGGCTGGAAGGGAGCTGTCCTTGGGTGGGGCTGTAACTGGAAGGTAGTTGCTCTTGAGGGAGGGTTCATATGGGATAGCGATGGGGAATTGACATGGTGTGGGGGGCTGTCCTCTGTGTGCGAGGGAGGGTGGCTCTACATTAGGCCAGGTATTGGGTGTGTTAGGGGGGATTGCGGATGGCGGGCTACACTGTGATTGGCTGACCGGGGAATAACTTTTGCTGGCGGATAGGGCATGGGGGGAAGGGTTTGTATGTTATGGCAGATGTTGTGTGAGGATGGATGGGATTTAGAGGTGAGAAGATAGGACAACCGCAACGCAGACAGTGGTGTGTTCACAGATGACACAAGGACACCAGGGGACTGTAGCTGATGCAATTACAACAGAGAATACAAGAGCACGAGGTTGGGGAGCTATCCCTATCCGATGACCTGTGTGGCTGGAATATGTCAGCTCTGGGATATGTGCATCATGAATGTCTGCGCTATTTGTTGTTCAATTGGACGTTACTGTGTAGTTCATTCCCTACAGTGGTGGTGTACATTCCATGTGATGCTTTTGTTATTACCAGTTATCTGTTGTCTCCCGATGTCTACATAGTGCTTACCTGATCTTTGTTTGGCGATGGTCTGTGTTCAGCAGGTGTAAATGAGCTGATGTATCATGTGTCTGTGTATTGTAGTTAACATTGCCACTTGTTCTCTGTCTCCAGTAGGTTATGTATGTTATAGTCGCTAAAGTGTATAGGTGTGATATTTGCACTGCTGCCTTGTAATATGTCTGGTGTGGTACATTGTGGGTAAGGTAGTACTGTCATGTTATGGCAGGTTTGCTAGGGGTCCTAGATGGGCAGTATCTGCAGTTGTTCCTAATGTGGACGCCAGCTGGCACTGGTGTATGGTACTGTAGATATCTGGAACTCATACCTTGTCCATGCACTCATTAAGTGGGATTTTAACATCAGTCGGGGTATGCTAACATTACATGGTAACATACATAGGAACATGAGATATCGAATACGGGGTTAGACGACAGTCCTTCTAGCCCAGTATCCAGTTGCCAACACTGGTCAGTCAATGTCCTATGTACCTGGTGGTTTCCTGAGCTGACACAGATTCCACAATGCTTGTATTGGGTCATGAATTGATCTCCTTGCTCCCTTTCTAATATTCGTTTATGGATCTTTCCCCCTGGAACCTGTCCATACCTTTTCCCTACCCTTTATGCAACTGTTGATGCATCCGTGGCCACTTGTGTATATGTTGCCCCACACTGGGTCGCAAGACATGGCCCCGCACCCCTCTGAGGCTGCCCCTGCATGTGCTGGGTTGTTAGCTTTCCCTGTATTACATATCATAGTCTTACCTACCTGTGGATGTGCTGTGTCCAGCGCTGGGGACAGGCCATAAAGGTAGATGGGCCCAGCCATTCTGCGAGCTGCTGCTCCATGGGTGTTAGGGCAGGTCTGCTGGGTTCCCCGTCACCAGTGGCCACTGCATGACATCTCTCGTGTGACATGTGCGCACAGACCCCCTGCCTGATTTTGTTAAAGTGCTTCCATATGTATTCAATGTCTCGGTGTGGGCCACCTGCCTCTGCAACATCTGCCTGAACAGCCTCCCAGGCCATGGTCCATGCACTCTGTGGTGTGGTGGAGCTGAGGCGCCCATACAGTACATCGTACTGATCGAGGACACTGGCCAGCAGGTTGTCATTCTCTGCTTGGCTGAATCATAGAGCCCTCTTCCGTGCCTCCTGTGGCACAGGCTATCTCCTCCTCTTCCCTTCTGTTGCCCCTACCGGCTGTTCCCATGGGTGCTGGGACACCCCTGAGGGTCCTGCCTCCTCCATCTCAGCCTCCTGCATTTCTGCAAACTGCTGGCTGTGTGTTCCGTCATTTGTGTCATCGTCATGCGTCTTTCCCTTTTGGCTTTGCCTCTCAGACATATTGTTGCCTATGCTAACTCGACAGTCCATGTACTATACACCCTCGCAATTCTGTGCATGTGTGATGTGCCTTATTCATGTGCATGGTGCGGTCTTGTGCGTGCTGTGCATGCGCAATGTGCATTTCATGCCATCGTATGTGGTACACACATAGAGTGTGCGTGTTCCACGTACGATGGAATGCGCATTCCACGTGGCGTCGTACACGGAATGCGTGCGCTCCATGCATGCCATCATATGCAGAACATGCACACTCTGCGCCCTACCCATGCGTAGCCCCATAACGCGCCTTGTTGCAAAATGTGCGTTGTGCATGTGTACGCAGCATATTTACCATACGCGTGCTATGCTTACGTAGGGCATGTTACACACAGAGGGCACGGATCGCATTGATACACCGCTGATGTCCGCCACTGCATGTACAGGTGTGTTGTGTTTGTTCAGATCATTTGCCGCTCCCCATACCATATTTAGTGTGTGTCTTTGCTCTATCTGATGTCCATTATGGTTCATTGTGTCTTTGCTGCATGTGCGATCCAGGCGTTGGATGGAGGGGTGGATCTGCAGTTGCCTGAAGAGGGAGATGGTGTCCTTGGGGCTGTGGCACAGGGCATGAGTGCAGTCCCGCTGCAACACAGACCTGCAGCTGTGGAGGATCCACAGGCCAGGGTTGTGCTGGCACAGCACCATAGATGTGCCAAGGTGTGCCCTCACAGCCTCGCCTCTGCAGGCTCAGGGCCCTGCTCCAGGGCATGCATGAAGACCAGGTCATCTCCCTCTACCGTCTGAGCACAGGGGCTATTTAGGAGCTCTTTGAGGTTCTAAGACCTGACCTCGAGCCCAGGACAGGCCGGTCACATGTCATACCGGGTATGGTCAAGCTCCTGGGTGCCCTACATTTCTTTGCCTCTGGCTGTTTCCAGTCATCAGTGGCCACAGTGGGTGGGATGAGTCGGCCCACCTTCTCACGCTGTCTCCACCAGGTTCTACAAGCCATGGTCAGCCGGGTAAGGAATTACATTGCAATGCCTAACAATAGGCAACAGTGGGGGACCCTGAACCTGGCCTTTAAGCAAATTACAGGGATATCACATGTGATGGGAGCTATTGATTGCACATATGTTGCCCTGGCCCCACCCAGAGACAGTGAGGTGGTGTTCCGCAACCGCAAACACTACCATTCCCGGAATGTGCAGGTTGTATGTGATGCAAATATGCATATTCTGAATGTGGTTCCTAGGTTTCCAGGGTTCACTCATGACTCCTATATCCTGTATCACTTGGCACTATTCAACATATTTGAGAGAAGACAATATGAGGACTGTGTCCTGCTGGGTGGGTATTTGTCATCTCTAATGTGCACATGGTGTTCTTCTGTCCTGGGGTGCATGTCAGCTCTCACAGGTGGGCCAGAGTCACCTGTGGTTTGCTGTTAGATCTTTCTGACTGCATATCCCCTGTGACACACATGACATGCCCTGATGCAGATCCTACCTATTTTCTGGGAACATTCTGGACACTGGACGTCAGGCAGTGGCATATCACTGGCCATCCAGTGTGTGATTTACCTTTTCCCTTTGGCAATTATGTCCCCTACATCCCTTGCTTTGTGTTGTGGTGGTGGAGTGATGACCTTGTTTGGTGGCATGCCCACTTTCACACCATATCACTGTCTCCGGAGACGTGTTCACATACCTTTGTGGGCTTCTACAATGGCATATGTCTACCATATGTGTGTCATGGCTCTTCTGGGTGTCTTTGCAAACATGTGGTTTCCTTTGGTATTTGGTACTGCTGCTCTGTTGCATGGGCCTTTTAGACAGGGAACATATGGGCACATATGGTGTGTTTCTTATATGGTGGTGTGCAGCACCTTTCGGGTGGGAACTGTGGCTCTCAACTTCAGACTAACTGTATACGCACGTGTCTGTCTTTGTGGTGTGTCCCTAGTTGTGTGTGTGTGTAATCTGTGTGTGTGTGATATCTTGGGGGAGATATAATTGCTTCATGATTTGTTTCCTGCAGTATTGTGTGTTGGGAGCCCATTCACCTTTGACCATTTCAACCATTTTACATTGTAATATTTGTGTTGACACATTACAACACACATGTATGCTTCATGTTTATCAACAGCATTTTGTCGTTTCTGCCATCTTGACTGGATTCCTCAGGTATATGTTACTGTTATACCTGCTGTGTGTGAACAGTATCATGGCCTTCGCATGCTTGCACACGTGTGAATCTCTGCCTTTGTCCAGGGTGCATTGGCATGTGTCTGCCTGATGCATTCACAACTGTCGCTACAACCTTTCGGGTACAGATGGTTGGTCATGTGTTTGGTGTTGACACAGTTAATGTGTATTGCCCTCATTACCCTTCCCTGGTGTTGTGTGTCTCAGACCTCCAGACACTGGTGCATAGCTGTTGTGTGCCATCATGTGCCATCGTATGCTTGTGTCATTCTTCTATCTGTTGTTGGTTTGCACCTACATAGTCATGTGCATGTGTGTGTACATTGTCTCCTGATTGACCTTTTCACATTCTTCCTGCAGGTGATGTTGGATATGGGTGTCGTGCCTGGTTGCTAACCCCTGTGCATCTTCCATGGATATGTGCAGAGATAAGGTACAATGAGGTCCATGCCGCCAGCATCTCAGTCATCAAACGCACCTTTGGCGTTTTGAAGAGTCGCTTCAGGTATCTGGATAGGACCGGTGGGGCCTTACAATACCGATCCATGACTGTGGCACAGATCGTTCTGACCTGTTGCATCCTGCACAACATTGCTCTCAGGCACAATATCCCAGTCAAAATTAATCCGGATCTGGAAGATGATCCTACATGCCATCCTGTACATGCCCATGGTGACACACGTGAGGGCACGGCAATCAGGCAACATCTTATTAATGAGCTCTTCTCATGTAAGTCCTGCATATGTGGGGAAATGGATATGGGTATACATGTACATGCTGCTCTGTGTGTTCCAACAGTACATCATGACATATGTATGTTTCATTTGTGTTTGTGACTCCACAGAATATGCTGTTGGACATGCCTGGTGCTGGTGGTACGGTGAGAACTGTGTGTATATCATTCAACTTGCAGAAGACTGGGGTAGGCAGACAATCAGGTAACTGTACTGTAGGGACAGTGCAGCATAGCTCATGTATGATATTATCTGTCCACTGCATATATGTTGTTGTATGACCCTCACTTGGTTCGAAGCTTGTCGTGCTGTGAGGCCTTATGTGCATCAGTGATGCTGAGAGCTAAACTATCGGTAGTTTAACTACTGGCAGGGTCTCCCAAGATGGACAGGTCTCAGCTGAGGTGCCAGACCAAGACAAACTACCCATCTGGGCAGCAGCAGAATGGGATAGTGTTGACAGCGGAGGATCACATTTCTGTGACAACGGCAACAACACCAAACTTAAACTGCGCGGAAGAAAGGCCTGGCAATCTACTTCTGTATCTTGCCATGAAAACCTAATGGATAGTTACAACAAAACAAATTGTGCTATAGTGCTAGCAGATGAGACCCCCAAGTCAGAAGGCACTCAACTAGCTACTGGGGAAGAGCTGAAGACTTTTCAGAGTAAAGCCAGCATTTATGATGTGGTTGGATCAAAGCCCTCAGGACGTCTAACTGCTGATGTAGCTGCGCATGAAATGAGAGTCAGAAGCTGTAAAGATGTCTTACGCATTGGAACATAGAACATACGAAGCATGAACCAAGGGAAGTTGGAGGTGGTCAAGAATGAAATGGAACGTGTACAACTTGATCTGTTGGGTGTCAGCGAACTGAAATGGACTGGCATCGGGCACTTTGCATCAAATGATCACATGGTCTACTATGCTGGAAATGAAAGCCAAAGAAGAAATGGTGTTGCATTTATAATAAAGAAGAAACTTGCAAGAACTGTAATGAAATACAATGCAGTCAGCGAACGCTTAATCTCTATTTGTCTACGAGGAATGCCTATCAGCACAACTATAATTCAAGTATATGCCCCAACAACAGCTGCAGAAGAGAATGAAATTGAAGAGTTCTATGAACAAGTACAAGCTGAAATTGACAGAACATGCAAACAGGATATCCTGATAGTCATGGGTGACTGGAACGCAAACGTTGGCAACAAAGAAGAAGGCAGAGTAGTTGGAAAATATGGACTTGGCAACAGAAATGAAGCTGGAGAAAGACTGATAGAATTCTGCAAGACCAACGATCTATTCATCTCAAAAACCTTCTTCCATCAACACAAGCAGCGACTGTACACATGGACTTCACCCAATGGATTGTATAAAAATCAAATTGACTACATCTGTGGAAGTCAACGATGGAAAAGTTCTATAACATCAACAAAGACAAAACCTGGAGCTGACTGTGGTACAGATCATCAACTACTAGTATGCAAACTCAAGCAAAGTTGAAAAAGAGCAAACCACTCATGAATGCAGCAAAATATGACCTTGAGAATATACCACTGGAATTTAAAGACTGCCTGCAAAATCGATTTGCTGCTTTAGATACAAATGACAGAGCTCCAGAAGAGTTATGGAATGACATCAAGAAGGTTGTGTTGGAAGAAAGCAAGAAGTCTCTACAAAAGGTGAAAAAGCAAAAACGGCCAAAATGGATGACAGAAGAAACTCAGAAAATTGCCCAGAAACGCAGAGAAGCTAAAGCCAGAGGAGAAAGAAAGACAATATCAGAACTCAACAGAAATTTCCAACGTGCAGCAAGACAGGACAAGGAAAAGTACTACAACGACACATGCAAGGAAATAGAAGCAGAAACTATTAGAGGAAGAACAAGATCGGCTTTCCTAAAGCTACAAGAGTTAAAGAAAAGGTTCCAGCCTCGAATTGGAATGTTACAAGATGCTCAAGGTTCTATGTTGAATTATGCTGAGAAGATCAAGAAAAGGTGGAAGTAATATACAGAGTTTTTATATGATAAAGATCAAGTGGACCAACAGCCGTTTCAACCTGTACCTTATAATCGGGAACCATTGGTGATGAAAGAAGAAGTTAAAGCAGCATTGAAAGCCTTATCAAAGAACAAAGCACCAGGCATTGATAGCATTCCCATAGAAGTATTACAGCAATCTGATGCAGCTGTTACCGTACTTACAAGGCTCTGCCAAGAAATATGGAAGACAACATCATGGCCAACTGACTGGAAAATGTCTGTGTTTATAACAATACTAAAGAAAGGTGATCCAATTGACTGTGGAAATTATCGCACAATTGCTCTGATCCCACATGCCAGCAAGATTCTACTGAAGATTATTCAAAAGAGACTACAACCATACCTGGAACAAGAACTACCAGAAGTGCAAGCAGGGTTCAGGAAAGGGCGAGGAACGAGAGACATCATTGCTGATGTGAGATGGATCCTTGAAAAGACTAAATAATACCAAAATGATATCTGTTTGTGCTTTATAGACTATAGCAAGGCTTTTGACTGTGTAAACCATGAAAAACTCTGAGCCACATTAAGAAGCATGGGTATATCAGAACACCTGATCGTACTCTTGCACAATCTGTACATTGATCAAGAAGCAACAGTTTGAACGGATCAAGGAGAAACAGAATGGTTTAAAATAAGCAAAGGTGTAAGACAAGGCTGCATACATTCCCCCTACCTGTTTAATTTATATGCAGAACAAATCATCAGAGAAGCAGGATTGTATGAAGACAACAGAGGTGTGAAGATTGGTGGAAGACTCATCAACAACCTTCGCTATGCTGATGATACCACATTACTGGCTGAAAGTGAAGATGATCTGAAACATTTGCTTCTCACAATCAAAGAACACAGTCTCAAAATGGGCCTGCACCTTAATGTAAAGAAGACAAAGATCATGACAACTGGCATAATCAACAGGTTCATCGCTGAAGGAGAAGAAATTTAAATCGTGAACAACTTTAACCTACTTGGATCAACTATCAATAAAGAAGCAACAAGCAGTCAAGAAATCAGACGACGCATTGCTCATGGCAGAATGGCTATGAAAGACCTAGATAAGATTCTCAAGAGCAGAGATGTCTCTCTCCATACAAAGATTCGACTTGTTCAAGCCATGGTATTTTCAATAACATCATATGGATGTGAAAGCTGGACAGTGAAAACGATAGACAGGAAGAAAATTGATGCCTTTGAATTATGGTGCTGGCGGCGAATACTGTGTCTACCATGGACTGCCCGAAGAACAAACCAGTCGGTACTAGAGGTGATCAAACCTAAGCTTTCTTTAGATGCTCAGATGATAAGACTTCGACTTTCATACTTTGGACACATCATGCGAAGAGAGAGATCATTAGAGAAAGACATCATGCTTAGCAAGATAGAAGGTAAACGCAAAAGAGGAAGGCCAGCAATGAGATGGATCGATACAATAACAGCAGCTATGGGTACCAGTCTGTCAACAATGAGCCGCCTGACTCAAGACCGAACACAATTTAGGATAGCTATCCAGAGGGTCGCCATGAGTCGACTCCGACCCGACGGCACTTAACAACAACAACATACCTCTTTGACATGCGCCCCCATACCCCTTATGTTCATGTCGGCATACATATGCCCATGTGTTCCTCACCAGTTCATGTGTTTCAAAACTGTATTTGGGAACCATCCAACCGAGTTGGGTGTGTCTACAGTTCCTAGGTGTTGTGGCGGTGAATGGCATGTACTCCCTTCCCTGACATTGTTGCATTAACCAATATTAGTGTATCATAGCATGGACTGTTATAATTATCTCCACTGGGCTCGGAGTGTGGACAGATGGGCCATACTCTAATCTTCACTTCAACAGGGGCACGTCAGAACAGTTGAAGTGAAGATTAGAGTACTCATGTGAAGCTAAGTACTTTTTTTTTTTTTTAATTCTTTATTTTCGTTTTATAACAACAAAGGAAAGGAAGACATACAGCAAAAGACAAATACATAACATGTAATACATACACCAAAATAAACCCCTACCACCCCCCTCCCCCCTGCTTCTTCTCTAGAAAACTAAACATTCCCAAAGCGGGCGTGTATTTACATAATTGCATTACAAAGCCTAACGGTGATCTAAAACATGATGAGTGCACATTATACAGGCATGTTGGAGCAATGAGCAGATTGTACATAATCATTAAGGATCTGCCATTTAGACAAGCAGGAGGAAGATTGGGCATGGGGAATAGCTCTCCGAGGTATCTGCTCATACGTACTATATAAGCAGACGAGGTTCCACCATTTATTGACAGTAAGTCGAGAGCTATCCTTCCAATTCCTCGTGAGCAAGCATATGGCTATACCCAGCATGAAATCAAGGAGAAAGTGACCCTTCTTAGGAAGAGAGGGGACCTCCGCCACAGAGCGGAGTCCCACGACCGTCCAAGAAAAGGCTCTTGAAAGTGTAAGTTAGATTGAATACGACCCCAGACCCGCCCCCAATAGACCTGCAATTGAGGACATTCATAAAGAACATGAGCGAAGGATCCCACAGCAGTATGGCAAAACCAACACAGGTCCCTAGCATTTGGGTTCCATTTGGCTATTTTTCTGGGGGTATAAAAACATCTGTGTGCAGGGAAGAAGAGAGTCTGGGTAACAGAGGCAGACCGGGAAACCCGAACTACTTTACTCCAGAAACGCTCCATTGCGCAGGGGTTATAGTGGTTTGCAGTTCGCGCTCCCAGGCCTGTTGAGCTCTAAAAGTGTCCGCATCTGTGCCCTGACAAAGTATATTATAGAAATTAGAGGCTACCCCATGTGTACTACTAATGGAGTGAACCAGCTCTAATAGCCCGTCCTCAGTAGGGGGCAGAGGGCGGCATGCTTCGAGCACTTTGGATGCAGTGTTGAAGCTGCATCAATTGAAAGTAGTGTTTCGCTGGTACCGCAAATTCCTCTTGTAAATCCGAAAAGGTTTTCCAACGAGCTGCAGAGAACAGCTGTTGGGGTGACCAGAGCCCCTTGAAAGGAAATGACAGCATGATCTGAAATATGTTGGGAGTGAATCTTTGCAGTGTCCACCTGAGGAACTAACAGTTTTAAGATTAGAAAGAAGTCTATGCGAGACTGAGATTTAGGAGAGGAGGAGAGGAAGGTGAAGTCAAGCCAATTGGGGTGTAGTAATCTCCATAGATCAACTGAAGCAAGATCCTTGATCAGGGATGGAAGCGTGGCATGACTCTTGGGGGGACCACTCGTCCTAGGCGGCTGTTTGTCAATCAGGGGGTCAAGGACTAGATTGAAATCCCCCCCAATGATCAGTGAAGTATTAGCAGAAGCTTGCGCAACCTGAGCAATGGTAGCAAAAAGGCAGGGTCATCAACATTAGGAGCGGAAAAACATATACATGTAGCTTCTAGGCTACCTATCGTAAGGAGAACTCTAGACCATCTACCTTCTGTATCTGAGCTAGTCGCAACAACAGTAGCATGCAAAGATTTCCTAACCAGTATGGCAACCCCACATATCTTAGAAACAGCAGGGGAACAAGCGGCCACCATGTAAGGTTTAATATTAAGTTTAAGAGTTTCCTTCGAATTTAAATGCGTTTATTGGAGATAAGCAGCGCCGCTGCCTCCTAACTGAGGTAGCTTAGGATTTTCTTCCATTTTATCGGATTATTGATGCCTTTTACGTTCAAGGAAAAATCTTACATGGTGCCATCATGCGGTAAAAGACATTTTAGGTAAGGGCGTTTGATAACATAGAACATAAGCAGAATCGATACAACAATGTCATAATCACCGAGTATTTTAGCTAATACACCCCATATTGAAAAGTATGTACCAACATATCTTAGAGAAGAAGCAAACCCCCAAAGAATATGGCGACCAGATGTCTGCGGGAGGAGGCCCTAGAGAGGAAATAGAAGACATGTATAAAAAAGAGAAGAAACACCAGAGTCCATAATAACACTGTCTCTGATACTCATCGAGGCTACTGTGGGTAGATGGAGTCGGGTCACAGATACCATCAAGAGGAAGGCAACAGACTGCCCACGCAAGACTCTTTGCAAGGCTGCGGCGGATCCAATATGGCAGGTACAGCGGGTATAAGAAGACTTGCAGGAATATTCTGGAAGTCAGCGCATCAAGTCGGCTTCTTTGGAATCCAAAAACTTCGCTAGTAGATCAGGGTCCTCAAATGTTCTCGTCTGATTGTGAAGCGTGACTCGGAGCTTGGCCGGGTACATCAGGCCGTAGCGTGCTTGTAGTTGCCGAAGCCTCGGCCGGAATTCCAGAAAGCGCTTTCGGCGGTCGACTGTGGGTTTAGACAAGTCGGGATAGAAGGAGATTTTGTGGCTCTCAAACTCCATATGGGCCCTTTGCCCGAGAGGCACTTAGAATTTGCTCCACGTGTTGATATCTCAATAGTCGAAAAATGATAGGCCGCGGGGTCTTCCTGTTGAGCGTTATGCTTGTGGGTACACGATGAGCGCGATCAATCTCCAAATCTTTGGTAAAGGTGATTTGGAGCAAGGAAGGGAGGACTTTGCATAAAAACTCTTCCATGTCTCCCGATTCCGCTCCCTCCGGTATGCCCACGAGTCGTAAGTTATTGCGGCGCGCTCTATTATTGCCATCTTCCACCTCTTTCTGCAAGGCCCGCACCTGTTGTTCAACTTTGTCGAGTTTGGACAACCGGGCCGCATGGGAGTCCAATATGCTCTCCATTTTGTCCTGACGTGAAGAAAGCCCCTCTAGCCTGCCTTGCAGCACACCAAAATCGTCCCGCAGCGCTCGGAGTGCTTCACCGTTTGCCTGCACAAGGGTTTTGACCCCTCTAATCTCTACGAGGATTTCCTGCTGCATTTCGGGGCCCTCACACGAGGCCGGCCCCTTCTGCGGGGACGGAGGTTCAATTTTAGAACGTTTGCCGTGAGAAGCCGCTGGAGACCCAAATTCCAGGCGCGTTGGTTTGGTCCCCGCCATCTCACCAAGGTGCCCCGGCAAGATCAGAGTAGAAATTCCAAATATGTGAGGTGTTAGTTCAGGATTCTGAGTAGGCCTCTCGGGAGCCTCAGCGTTATGCGACCATCCCGCTGGACATCAGGCTCCGCCCCCGAAGCTAAGTACTTTTATCCATTCAATCAGTAAGAATAAGATTGAGGCTTATAAGAAGAATAGTAGAAGCGAAGGATATAGTACTTATATGAAGTTAAGTACTCATCTGTTCATTAAGTAAGAATAGGATTTATGAAGGTCCTTGATGCTAACGGGCACGTAACTGGGAAGCACAATAAATCCAGAAATTGGTGCCACTGTTTGTCTATTTATCGCATGACATTGTGCCACTCACATTTCACCGTTAGCTTTGCAGTGTGGCAGTAGGTGTGTCCATTTTCTAACTGCATTTGTGCATTCCATGTTCCTTTACATATGTGTGATGATCCTGTATCCACAGAACCCATTGCAGCAGGCCTTCTGCATAGTGCTATCTCTGCATGTCTGTGAGCTTCTGCTTTGTTTGTTCTTTGGTAACATGTGCCTCTCGTAACTGTTACCATGTCCTCATTTTGCATTGTGTCACTGTTTTTGGTCCCATTTGTGCATTAAAAGTGTGTATTTCCCTGGGCACCTGACATCTGCTTTTTCTCGGCACATAACATACTGTTTTCTGGCCATCTACACTGCTGTGTGACCTACTGATACACATACATATGGTCTACACAGTTGACGGGTTATGCTGGGGCATTGGGACATGACATTATTGTCATGTTTGTGCATTTGCCTGTGCACTGCAAGTCCACATCTCTGCATGGCATTACATCTCTGTATCTTTGTTTCCTACCTTATTACCTTGTGGTTGTGTGGTCAGCTTGGTGTACCTGCCTAGACCGTGCTCCCTGTCAGTTGTGTGTCATGACACATATATCATGGCTGACCCACTTATCAGTGCACTGACATGGCCATGGTACAGTTGGTGGACATTGGAGACATGTTACGATCACTTTATCCTGTCCACCTTATAATGACTCATGCACAGGTGTTTGACACTGACAGCTATACATGTGCAGACATTACGGCAAGGTATGTTGGGATGTCACCATGCACCATGTGTTCTTTTGCTATTGCAGTGATGATGCAGATGACATACTTCGTTGCCGTCTGGTTCACTCACAGCAGAATAACCCCAGACCACCTTTGACATCATAGAACAGTGTAGGTGTTTTATCATACACAGGATGTGTGAGGTGCATCCAACGTTGTGCTGCTGCATTCCTGCCCACAGATGGTTTCACTGATATCCACATAGGTAATGCATTCAAATACAGCTACATTCTTCACTCCCATGTGCCTGGCCAGTTGCATGTCAGCTTATTTTGACCATTGTGGCTTCTTTTGTGTGGGGTTTCTACTACTTGGCCACATGCATGGTCAGGCTGGTGCCTGTACATCCCCACCTGGGAGGTGTTTCGGGGACATAGCTGCCATTGGTGTACATTGGCACTGGTTCTGGTAGTGGCGGCAGGGTGGATTGCAGATGCACCTGCCTCCTTGTCTACACATCATCGACGGCAGAGTTAGTCATGTCACGGGGTGGTGGGGTGGCCTAATGGCTTACACACTGGCTTGGGAACCAGGTGACCAAGGTTCAACTCCCACTGGCACTCCAAGTGGCCTTGGTCAGGTCACCTTACCCTCCACTGCTCAGACAGGATCTAGGTTGTCAAAGTCCCTCTTTAATGTACATTACCAGATTTAGTTACAATGTCAACCACTGTGATTGATATGATAGGGCAGTATAGGACAACTGTTAAATAACTAGTTACATACATATGTCTGTACACTTGCAAGAATTTTGATGTGTATGCTTTTTCACGTTTGTGTGTCCTGTATTGATGGGCAGGTATGTTTTTGTGGACATTTCATAACTGATGTGTGTTGGGTCCTCATCATGCGCCACCTACTGTCTACATGCACGCATATGTGACTACAGCATTTGGGGCGTGCAGCTGCATGGGGGTGGGGGCCCTACTGAGCAGTACACACCATGCAGTTCCTGGACATGATCTGTCCTGCTCATCATCTGTGGACGGGCCAGTGACTGTTTGTGTGACATGTTGGACACACATTTGTCTCTGCTGCTGCATCACCCCACTGACCAACGTATTTAGAGGTATACTGCTGATGTACATGGCCCACCTGTGCTCACATCTTTGAACGGTGGCAGCTGTCTGTGTGCCAGCCATCTGCCACCTCACAGGGTGCTACGGGTTTCCATACACACATTCCCTTTAGTGGAGCATATTTGTGTTGTGGTTGTTTGGGATATTGCTTACAGACATCTGTTGAGCCACCATAGGCTGTGGGTTTGATTCCCACATGTTCCTTTCCTTTTCTTTTCTTGTGTTCTACTATCCTTACCATACAATGGCTCCGGCTTCATCACTTCTCCATACAACCTTCCTTCTCTTCACTGTGTACTGCAGTGTCCCCTCCATGCAGCCTATCCATCACATATTAGCTGTTACATATGGTCCCTTTCTTTGGGATGTCTGGGTGGGCAGTTGGCTCAGTGGTTTGGTATTGGTGATGGTGAGCTGTGTTTGGACTCTTCAGTGTTCTGGTTCGTTTCTCTCATACTCCTTTTTGGATCTCTTGCCCATTTTGCCATTGTACACACACCATCCACACAGCTGGCCCTTCAGACAAACACCTGACGCCCTTTCCGTTTGATTTGTTTACACTTCTGCATGCTGTTTTCACTGCACACCCTTTCATGATGTGTGTGCATGTGTTTATTTGTGGCTCACGTCCCCATTGCAGACTGCGATATGAGCTGCCTGTGGTCTATGGCCTGACACCTACGGCTCCATTCTTCATATTGCACCATGTCTGTACATCCCTCAGCGCGTCTTTTACTGTCTGCACGCCTTTGATTGCACCCCTTTGGACACACTGCTGCTTCCCTTCGGCGGTGCCATTAACAAGCGGTAATTGTCTAAGGCGCCCTGTACCCCATGTTAATGGCCAGGGCACACTGTACTGCGCATTAACCTTCCATGCTTACCTTAACGCTGCACCACACACTTCCTTATATGGCATCGGTAATATTACCGCACCTTAGTAAACATATCCCTATGTGTATTTATAAAATATTAACACAAACCTCACATTAAAGGATTGGATATTAATGCCGGATTCAGAAGCAGGCATAAACGTTATCATATAAAGCATGTGCATATATGTGCATTTTATAAAATATGTGCAGAACTTGCAATTCCATTCATGTTCTGCCCAAACTCCTCTCCTGAGCATGCCAATTCTACAAATTTGCCACTACTTATTCTACGTTGAACGTATTTTTAGGGTTAGCCTAATTTTCTTTTACTCATGTAAATCAGCATCTTATATGCAAAATGGATTGATATTATTATCTCCCAAATGTCCAGACATCACATTCTGGAAATAAATCCTCTTCCTTTTATGCAAATCTCCTTGAAAAGGCAAGATCTGGATTCACAGAATATGGACTTACTTGATTTATGCACCATGATTAAAAAATGAATCTCAAATTTCTTAAAGTAATATTTTCTAGCAACTCAGTAATTTATCAAGTTGCCATTCTAATTTTTCCCACATCCCAGAATATCCCAGACTTTGGTTGGGGCCTTCAACCAAATTTGATTATTTGGATAACCAAAATAAAAAAGACAACCTAGGGGCGATTTTCAAATGGGCCAATATTTAAATGCAATGGTGCTCAGCCACAGTGCTTAAATATCAGCTGGGGGTTGGATGTCCGGGTAAGATGTCCAACCCCTGAACAGGCCTGGGTCTGTATTCCGGTCCTCCTGCTCCCTGCATGCACAGGACCTATGTGTGGGAAGCACTGGATGAAGCTGGAAGGGGGTGGTGACTGGGCGGAGCAAGTGTCCAGGCACCCAGACATACAGAGGTCATTCAGGGCAGGCCTCTGTACATCCAGAAGGTGCAGGATTGATGTCAGAATTATTCTGCCTCAGAAGTGGAATAAGTCCCAGAAGCAGCAGCAATCAGGGCAGGCAGCCCCCCCAGGACATAACGCTGTGGCAGGTGAGCTCAATGATGGTCGGGTGGGGGGGGGGGGGGGAAAGAGCTTTTTATCGCTATTGTGTGCACTTGCTGAGCATCCCAGTACCATGGCAATGGGATGCCATGGTACCGACACACCAGCAGGAACACTGAGCGGTGGAGACAGGTTGCATGCTGTACATCTCCCCTCTCAGAATACTGTGCATGCCGACCTGTCCAAGCGTCAGGTACAACCATGCCCTGTCCATTTTTTCGGCATCTGGATGGGCCGGACGTGCACAGTATGGAATCGGCCTCCACGTGGAGATCAGAACTGAGATATCATAGTCATGATGTACACAGTTCCATTGGTATTTTAAAAAAAAAGCTCTGCCAAGCACAGAGCCTGAATAAGGAGGTGCAGGATTATACATTTATGTGCAGATATACAAACCTACACATGACACTTAGGAAGCAGAGATTCAAAGGAAATGTATGTGATAGGGGGCGAGAGATTGGTGTGAACGGACCAGGAGAAGGACCTTGGAGTGATTATTTCTGAGGATCTCAACGTGGCAAAACAGTGTGACAAGGCGGTGGCAAAAGCCAGAAGGATGCTGGGTTACATACAGAGAGGAATTACCAGCAAAAAAGGAAGAGGTACTAATGCCACTGTACAAATCACTGGAGAGCAGAGAAAAACCAATCCGGGAGAAGTGGGCAGCGAGTCCACACAAACAACGTGTCAGTATCTCAATTGTATTATCAATCGGAGACGCCAACGCATGCGCAATTTATGAAAACCGCCCAGAGCGGGGGAAAGAGAAACCACGACGTAGAAACAGCATAAACAGGATACTGACACGCTGCTTGCTGCATCGCCTCTTTAAGGTTTATTCATTTGCCAGGTACTTTTTATTCTTTTAAATCACACTGGAGGTTTGCCTTCCTGTCAATTCTCTGCCTCTTATACATGTTTCTTTATCTTTTGAAGGGTTTTCCTTTTAGGATTTTCCATTATTTCTCTGCGATAAGAGTGGTAAGCTGTTTTTTACACTATTATTTTTCACACTGGCCATGGATTGTTCTTCTAAGGCTGTGTTAATTTTGATGGGCATACATCGCTGACCACCTCTTATTACATTTTTTATTAAAATGTATATGTCATCATGATCTGCAAGCAATTTTATGATAAGGGATGTTACAATGAGTTTTGCAGCCGTTTTTGCACATACCGTACAAGTATATAAAGTTGTGACAGTTTTAGGCAATGCCCTGCATTACTGAAGCATCATTCATTATAAATGCAGAGGTTTCAGACAATAATTAGTTTGAAAATTTTTTGTTGTACACATTTACCTTTTTATTCAAATATCAGGTTTATTAATAATTTGTAAGTTTTTAGAGAATAACCCGCTTCTTTTTTTGCATACATTCACTTTTAATTGTCTTCTTATACAGTATACCATGACTGTTTAACTACGGGTAGTTTTATAGCACCCTTTAGGTTTGCCGTGGCATTTCCTGTGGTGCGATTACACAACAATGAGGTAAATGCTTCCGATTCACTCCTGCTCCTTGTTTCTCTATTTTTCTTCTGCTCCTTGAGACTCCAGATTTGTCTCTTCCTCATCTTTTCAACTCCCTGTGTGGATTACATGTTTTTTATGTCTTTTTTAGTATGCATTTGCTCTTCTACTTTGTATGTTGTTTTTATTGAAAAGGTTTATCTATATGTTTATTTATTTGTTTTATGAACCTTTTTATTGATACTGTTCATCTTGGTTGTTAATTTGATATGTTGGTTAATAATATGTATTTGAATATTACATGTTTTTACATTATTTATTATTACATTGTTTATACACGTTTTGAGTTTTTAATCCAGGATGTTACTATTTATAATTTATTTATTTATTTATACCTATTTATTGATGCATTTATGTATTTATTTATTCATGTTTTTATGATTTTGTAGTGTGCCTTGATAACCCCTGATGAAGTATAATACGAAACACAGCCTATGTAGGGTTTTTGGCTGCTATTTTTAAAGACAACTAATAAAAGTTTGTGTGGACTCGCTGCCCACTTCTCCCGGATTGGTTTTTCTCTGCTCACTTGTGTGGCAGAATTGCTGTTTTTTTTGCTTGGTGGACAAATCACTGGTGAGGCCTCACTTGGAATACTGTGTTCAGTTTTGGAGACCATATCTCACAAAGGATATAAAAAGACTGGAAAAGGTTTAGAGCAGGGGTCTCAAACACGCGGCCCGCGACGGAGGAAAACAAAAAACCCCCAAAACCCTGGCTTCTGCCGTTGCCGCCGTGGCAGCGGCAGAATCACTTGTCAAATTTTAAAAAAACCTGGCTTCTGCTGCTCAAGCAGCAAAATCAGCTGTCCTGCGGCCCCTTCCGCTGTGCCCGGAGATCCGAGTCTGCTCTATCAGCGGCGTGCTTTTCAAGCCGCGAAGAGAGTATTCCCCTCTCACGCGGTTTCAAGCCGCGCGAGAGGGGAATACTCTCCTCGCGGCTTGAAAAGCACGCCGCTGATAGAGCAGACTCGGATCTCCGGGCACAGCGGAAGGGGCCGCAGGACAGCTGATTTTGCTGCTTGAGCAGCAGAAGCCAGGTTTTTTTTTAATTTACCGGTGGGGGGGGGGGGTGTAGGACTGGAAATGGGCTATTGCAGGGGGGGTTGTAGGACTGGAAATGGCTATTGGGGGGGGGGGGTGTAGGACTGGAAATGGGCTATTGGCAGGGGGGGAGGGGGGTGTAGGACTGGAAATGGGGATATTGGCAGGGGGGGGGGTTGTAGGACTGGAAATGGGGGCTATTGGCGGGAGGGGGGGGGTGTAGGACGGAAATGGGCTATTGGCAGGGGGGTGTAGGACTGGAAATGGGCTATTGGGGGGGGTGTAGACTGGAAATGGGCTATTGGCAGGGGGGGAGGGGGGTGTAGGACTGGAAATGGGCTATTGGCAGGGGGGGGGGGGTAGGACTGGAAATGGGCTATTGGCAGGGGGGGGGGGGGGGTGTAGGACTGGAAATGGGCTATTGGCAGGGGGTGGGGTGTAGGACTGGAAATGGGCTATTGGCAGGGGGGGGGGGGGTAGGACTGGAAATGGGGCTATTGGCAGGGGGGGGGTGTAGGACTGGAAATGGGCTATTGGCAGGGGGGGGTGTAGGACTGGAAATGGGCTATTGGCAGGGGGGGGTATGACTGGAAATGGGCTATTGGCGGGGGGGGGGTATGACTGGAGATGGGCTATTGGCGGGGGGGGTTATGACTGGAGATGGGCTATTGGCGGGGGGGTTAATGAGGGGAGATGGGCTATTGGCGGGGGGGGTATGACTGGAATTGGGCTGTTGGATGGGGGGTTATTACTGGAAATGGGCTATTGGCAGGGGGGTTATGACTGGAGATGGGCTATTGGCAGGGGGGGTTATGACTGGAGATGGGCTATTGGCAGGGGGGTTATGACTGGGATGGGCTATGGTGGGGCTAGGACTGGAAATGGGCAGGTGGGGTGTTAGGAAGGACTGGAGGTGGGCGATGCGGGGAGTTAGGACTGGTAATGAGCTATGGAAGGGCTGACTGAAATGGGGGTAATGGGGGTTAGGGCTGGAAGTGGGCTATTGGCAGGGGGTTATGACTGGTAATGGGGCTATGGGGGGGGGTAAGACTGAAAATGGGGTGATGGGGGTAAAACTGGAAGTGCGCTATGGGGAGGTTAGGACTGGTAATGGGCTATGGGGGGTCTAGGACTGGTAATGGGCTGGTGGGGGTGCTATGACTGCAAATGGGCTGAGTGGAAGGGAGGCTTGAACTGCAAAGGGTCTGATGGGGAGGGGGGCGGGGACTGGAAATGGGCTGTGTGGGGAGGGAGCTAGGCTTGGACATGGGCTGAGGGGGGGCTCGGATTGGAACAGGGCTGATGGTGAGGCGAGGATAGGACTGGATATGGACTGATGCAGGGACTAGAAGGGTGCGGATGCTGGGTGGGGCTGGAACTAGAAGGGAGCTGATGTTGGGGGAGGATTAGAATGGGATGGAGCTGGGAAAGTGAAATGGAGAGGGGAAAAATATTTTGTCTTGGAGAGAAGACAAATCTACAATTGGCCAGGTATTGGGAGAGTAAGTGGGGATTGAGGATGGAGGGGTAAAATTTGAGTGGATGAAATAGGAATGAGGAAAGAGAAAAATTAGAAAGATTAGTATGATAAAGCAGATGTAGAGAGAGAATGGAAAAAAAACTAGGAGAGAAGAAAGGGCAAATGGACAGCAGACGATGGAGAGTTAGCAGAAGACATGAAGAAACCAGAAGAAAGTGGCTGGAACAATTGCAACTGAAAAAAATGCACAAAAGGTAGAAAAATATCTCTTTATTTTGAATTTATTAACTGGAATATGTCAGCTCTGGGAAATGTGCATCATTAATGTTTGCGCTTTGTTTAGTACAAGAGGAAATTAATTTATAGTTTTATTTCTACAGTGTTGTTGTACATTCCAAGTTTGGCTTTTGGGGTTCCCAGTTTAATTATTGTCTTCTTGTTTCTAAATCTTTTAGTCTTTCTTTATCCATACTCATTAAAGAGGCATGTTTACTAAAAGTTAGTGTATGGTAACATTATGCAAATATTTATGCAAATGAGGCCCCGCGTCTTATGCGGCCCCCGGGTTACTTTACAAGTCCTCATTTGGCCCTCAAAGCAATTTGAGTTTGAGACCCCTGGTTTAGAGGAAGGCGACCAAGATGATTTGGAGCCTGCATCAGAAGCCTTATGAGAAGAGACTTGAAGACCTAAATATATACATTCTGGAGGAGAGGAGGGACAGGGGAGATATGTTTCAGACCTTTAAATACTTAAAGAGTATTAATGAACAAACAAACCTCTTCCAAATATGGGGAAGCTGTAAAACTAGAGGGCATAACATGAAGCTGCAAGGGTAAACTGAAAGGCAACATCAGGAAAAACGTTTTCACTGAGAGGGTAATGGATGCTTGGAATGCCCTCTTGATGGAAGTGGTGGGGGAAAATACAGTGACAGAATTCAAAATGGCATTGGACAGACACAGTGGATCCCTTTATAGCAACAGGTTAAAATCAAAATAAGCATAACTATCTCTTATATCTGAACATAGGGGTGACCTACACGGAGTGGTGGGTATAACCCTAAACAAAGGCATGGGGAGGGGTGACCTGCATGGAGTGGCAAGTGCATCTACTCTTGTCGCCTTGCTGAGCAGACTAGATGGACCATACTGGCCTTTATCTGCCATCATATACTATGTCACTATGTTACAAAAATCAGCAGAAGCGATCATCACCTGCCACATGTAAATGCTGGCATTTAATACATGAAGCTTGCCCGTTTTGCAAATCTTCATGTACGGATACCATGATTTAACTACAGACACGGATGTTTTTATCTAAGTTCAGTTTGCAGGTAGACAATTTGAAGGAAAGATTAGGGAGAATGACCCACTTAATGCCTCCTGTAAAGGGCTAAAAATCCAAAAATCAAACACCTCCTCTCATGAAAATACCTGATTCTCTAAAATATTTTTGTGAAAGAACCATCAGAATGGAGCCAGGTCGTAACTGCTGGAAAGACTTTTCTTTTCTAATCGCAGTATTTCACCTGTTGCTCCCCCTTATCAATCATCGGCTCTGTTTCACTTGTATCTTTCATGAGAGGAGGTGTTTGATTTTTGGACATTTAGATTTATCCTCTATTCTAACGGGGTTTACTTTTGTAAAAGTGGTCCTGTAAAGGGCTAGCACAAATGAGCACTTTTTCTAAAGCTGAACGTGCCAGGGAGCACGTGTAAATCCCGATGTAAACACTTTTGATGATACATGTGTTTTCCCTATACGAAATGGGGAATACACATGTAAATTTTTGACTCAACCAGGCCATTTCCTAACCACATCCCCAACATGCCACCTTGCAATTTCTTCATAGTAAGGACACCCGTGTGTAAACTGAGCCCTTTCTACAGTTCCAATTTCCATGTGGATGCCATTTCCACATGCATATGCTGGATTTTACACATAGAAGTCTAGAATTAGCCTTTTAAAATAATCCTCATATGCACCCATGCGTCTTTATAAAATACCATCAGAAATCGAGGCTAGATTGAAGCCGCAGACATTAGCACCTGCTTCCAAGCACGCATATATACTCACATGTAAAGTAGGCGTGCACATGCATGTTTTATAAAATATAAAACCCCCATGCTCCTCCCAAGCTCTGTCACAGAACACACCCATACATGGGTCACTCAAAATTATGTGACTTCTTATCCCCATACATATTTTTTATGCGCATAACATCCAAGGTTATTTTATAAAAACTCTTCAACACACATAAAATAAGGTTTTATGCACAGTAAAAGTTTAGAGAATCACCCCCTTAAAAGCTAATTAGAAGCAACAAACAAGAGTTGGGTATTGCAAAGTTTAATGTAGAATTCCCTACTGTGATCTGCCTTGAAAATATATATTAGCCATGTCATCAACACAATTTCTTGCTTCAGCAGGAAGAAAATATTAAACCCCATTGGCCCTATTAAAGTTACAGTATGAAAAGTTCCATAAAAGTTGCTGAAGTACTACAATCCACTTGATGGCAGATAGTGCAATGAAACTATAGGATACAGCATTAATGCTTAAGGACTCATTAAAGCATTTTTGTATTGATATAATTAGCTGAGCTGTTAGCAATTACAGACTTGTAACATGTGGAAATGTAGATGCAATAACAGAAGCAATCAAGTCCTGCACTAATCCTGACATATGATGGCATTATGATTGTCTAGCCATGGGAAGAGCCAAAATAAAGAGGTATAAGAAATATTACCAGTAAGAGGATGGAGAAGCCTTGCTAAGCAGCATATGAGAGAGCTGGAGCTGTTAGGAAGACAGAGGAAGAGAATAAGTGTGAATATCTAGCAGCTGTCCCAAATGCTGAAGAGATAGATCTTCCAAAGGATTTATCTGGTTAATTACGAGAGCTAGCTATTTATTTATTTTTATTGGGACTTCACTCATTCCTTTACAGTAGTATCTCAAGGCAAGCTGAATTCAGCTATGCTAAGTATCTCCCTGTCCCCAGAGGGTTTGCAATCTTAAGGGGCCTTTTTATTAAAGTCCATCAGTAGATGGTGTTGTGTCCCCGATTCAGATCAGGGCCCCTTTAGCACTTCCAGATGTCCAAACTCTAGACGGGCTGGATCTGCACCCAACTTGGCACCCGCGAGAGCTATATGTAACTGCGGGATCAGAATCGGGTGCAGGGGCCAGGATGGGCAGGATGTGCCACGATTCTGGTTCACTGTATGTCCAGCCTGTTCCCCGTCCAACTCTCCCCCCCCCCCCCCAGGCTCCCGCATGGAGCCTCGGTGCTGTGGCATCTCATCACCATGGCACCAGGATGCCATTCAGGAGCCCTTGCCGCTGCCACGCACCCCTGCAATTATGCAATTCCCCACCTGTCAAGGCCAGAATCGGGTGGCGGGGAACCTCCTGGCTTGGCTCACCTAGGCAGGGATGTCCTCCTGTGCTGCTCACTGACCTCGTGGTGACTTATTCCACCTCCAAGGTGAAATACGTTCCCTATGCAGCTCTTCCTACCTGGATGTAGAGGGCCATGATTAGAATCAGTCCTGTACATCTGTGATTGGGGTCCCGCCTCTGCCCCACCCATTATCCTCCCCATCGCTGCCCCTTCCCACCCCCATCCAGAGCTCCCCGCACATCCCCATTTTCTAACCCCCATCTGGGGTGCGGACATCCAAGTCTGACCTGGAGCGTGGAGTACACATGTGTGGGTTACTCCCCAACCTTGGATGTCCTCACCGCATCTCAGATATGCCCAGGACATCCTGACCTATATCCACACCTACATCTGCCCAGGGCAAGAAGGGGTGATGGGAGGGAGCTCATTGTGTCAGACAGATATGTGGAAGATTTTGGGAAGGAGGTTTGACTCTATCCCCTATAATGTCCACATGCAAACACTAACGGGGAATGTGGACTCAGGAATATGTTTCCCTAGGTCAGACACACCTGCTCCTAGGACATGGGCCAGCTACCCCACGTGGCATGCCCAGCGTGTGCGTGGTAGATAGTTGTATGTGTGCTGCATGTCCCAAACATACCTGCTTGGGGATCAGCCGTGTCCAGCGCCGGTGAGAGACCATGGATATAGACGGGACCTAGGTGCTCAGCCAGCTGCTGCTCCAGGGGCGTGAGGCTGGGGATGAAGGGACCGCCCCCGCCAGTGCCGCTAGCATGTCAGTGTTCTGCAGTCATGTGTGCATGGACCCCCCCTCCTGATATCATTAAACCTCTTACGGAGGCTGTCAAGGTCCCTTGGTGGCCTCCCAGCCTGTGCCATGGCCCCCTGCACCCAATGTTCCCTCTAATTTTCTGTAGGCTGTGTGCACATAAAATATCAGTTGTGCGGCTTTTGAAGGAAGGTTAAATTTTTTGTGCGCCACATAACGACACTTGGGGGTATGTTTACTAAACTGTAGTAATGGTACATAACGCGTGTTATGTAACGTTAACATCTCATAACGCGCGTTAACGTAAGTTAACGATCGTAAAGTTCTGCGGTGCGGTAAAACACCGCAGAAGGTGGAGAGAGGGCGGAGAGAAGGGGTCAATGGGCGGAGTGTGGACAGGGAGAGGCTCCTTTCACACTAACGCGCTGATCTGAAGAGCTGAATCCTAACGCGATTGAAAACCTGCCGTTAAATGCATATTTCAGGGGAGAGAAACCATTTAAGTGTCAGCAATGTACAGCTTAGGCAGGGAAACCTAAAAAAAGTGATACGTGTGATACATGTGCAGTGCACAGAACAAAAGGGCACATAAACATTGAAAATGATCTCAACAAACTGGAAAAAAAGCATAACCAAGCTGGACAATAGTGGCATTAATGGGAAACATCCCCCCCCCCAAAAGCTCCATAGAAAAGATATAAATCGTGGAAGGGTCTATGCGCCGTCCCCATACAAGGTGAATGAGCCACAGTGAAATTGCGCTGTGCAGGGTTTTCCTTTCCATTGGACAGGTGTCCTATGGCATGCACATGTCCCGCAACAGCAGGGCGGACATGTCAGAATGGCAACTGGACAGATGCCAGAAAAGGGGATACAGAGGGCCGCAGGCGGTACATGCTGTGGTGCAGCTGGGCCACAGTGCGGACTAGGGTGATGCCTAGCTGGACCATACGAATGCTGAAACAGCAGAGCAGCCAGACAGCAACTGCTGAAGGCCCAACATGGGCATGACTGTGCTTCCCACAGTGTCAAAGGGGATAGTTCCCAGCAGCTACCCCCAAGGGCACGGAACATTGGCAGGCGGTGCTGGGGGGTAGCGTGGACACCTATGCAGGCACCCCTACCCCAGAACCCGCACCATAGGCAGCCACCTACCCGCACACTGGATGGCCTGAGACTCCGCTCCACCAGCACCACCAGCAGAAGGGACTGTCAGCATGGTGGCAGAGGGTCACTAGTGGGGGAGGGGTCAGTGGCAGCTGCCCAGAACAGACCGTGGCCTAGCCCTGTATAGGTGGGTGCCATGCACTGCAACAGACAGACCCTGTCTGATGAACAGTCATGGTATCACCAGGGAATGTGCTGACTCTGTGCAAACATGGTGGTGCAGTGCACACAACCAGTGTATTCAGAAGCAGAAGGTCATAGGTTCAAGTCCCAGCTGTGGTTCCTGCCAACCCAGTCCCCATATTTTACCCACTACTAAAACGTGCTAATACAGACAGAACCTTTATTGCAGATGACGTAAACATGCCCAAAACACCTACATATTACCCTACAGAGCACAGACACCATAAACATGCGCATTACCTAGAGCAGAGTCTCCCAAATGAAGTCCTGGAGGGCCAAACACCATTCAGGTTCCATGCTGCCTCTAATAAAGATGCCTGTGCTGCATTTCTATGCGCCGCCCCCATGGTATGCAGATGTATCTCATGCATATTCATGAGGGACAGCATGAAAACCCAAACAGTGTTTGGCACACCAGGACTGGAGTTGGAACCTCTGCCATAAAGCAGCAGCCAACAGGGGCAGACACACCCACACCCACAGGCCCCATTATCCAAAGCCTCCTGGAGAGGCAGGACTTTGGGCCCTGCGTGCATCTCCCAATACTAGCACTTGCATACCTTAGCAATGCCACCCTAAACCTGGGAATACGGTACACATCTATCAAAAGGTTGCTATGATTACTGGCAGATAGCAATTCCTAAGTTAAGCACAATTTGCTGATTGAGCTGCATCATAGCAACCTTTCTGATGTCTGTGGAGTGTGCTTCAGGTCTGGTGTCTGACAGTGTTTACCACCCTGGGGAGTGACCCCCAACAGTATTGCTTACCATAGCCAAGCCTGCACTCCGCCCAGGACTTGTGTGGTGGCCAGGGCTGCCAAACACCTCTATAGTTGCACAATGCTGGCATAGGTGTGGGGAGTGTGTGTCTGTCTATCCAGTGTGTGGTGGTTGCAAACATCCTCCACAGCGCACACTGCTTGCACCGTTGCCAGTATTGGCCTGCCAATGTGCATAATGAGGAGCAAGGTACCGTGGGAATAGCCAGGATAGGATGGCCTGGCTTGGATCCATCTGTACATAGCATAGGGCAATGGCTCGGACATTGTAGTGGCCGGCCACCACCTGCATGGACAGGGTGGCCACAGCATGTCCTGCTGGGAGGTCACTCTAAACCTGACTGAGCAGTGACCACGGCATGGCTAGGTTCCCCCATAGTGCTATATAGTATTTTTTGTATGTGATATTTATGGGTTCCCTTTTGGGGCCCACTCACTAACTTATCTGCTTGGTGTGTATGCTGACATCCCAGTTCTGGGTACACGCATCTGCTCCAGGAACATGCACTATGGACTAGTTAGCAGACTGCCTGCAGCTAGTATGTGTCTGGCTGGAACACCTTGCAGGGTGCAGCGGCTGGAGGCTTGCTGCTGGAGAATGTCAGATAGTGGTGGGGGGCAGCTGGCCATTTCCAAGCCTACTGTCTGTCTGCTATTGCTTTATGGATGGGTACAGATCTGCATTGCCTGCCCTGTAAGCTGTCTGTTCCCCAGCAGGACTGGGGTGGATGGTCCTCTCTATTGCTACCATTGCAGGGAGGTGGAATGTGGATCTATTGGTGGGTGATCCTGTTTCCCACCCTGAGCCCCAGAGGGTGGGTTGTGTGGTGGTACATAATCTGCCTATGGGTCCCCTCCCCTTTCACCCACATCACGTCACCATGGCACCAACACAAAATATGCACTATTCTGGGTGCATCATAGCCATTAAGGGCTAGACATGACTGAGAAATACAGAGGGACACAGATGTATCCTAGGTGTGACTGCCAGAACTACCTATCACACACTGATGGGGACCTGCATCATGGCGTATTTCAGACATGAAAGGTGCTGTGGACCTGGTGCTGGGCGCACTACCTCACCCTCAGGGGGAGCACAGTACCCGCACAATGTGATGGTCTGTGGCTAATCTGTGCCAGTACCACACACGGTCAGTTCCCCCTACCAGGCTGAGGTGCTGTGGGGGTGCATACCCCATCCTGTGCCCATCTGTGGACTGCTGATGTGAACCCACTATTTTTTGTTGGATCAGTTAGGGCCTAGTAACAGCAATTAAAGTTTGCATTTAAAACACAGAGGAGAGCTTTCTGGTTACATTTCATACCCAGCAGAGAGCTTGTAGTTTAAATTTAATAGTCACTCAGGGCCAAGTAACAACAAAGTACTTTTAGTTTAAATTTAACACACAGAAGAGAGCTTTCTGGTTAAATTTAGTACCCAGCAGAGAGCTTGTAGTTTAAATTTCATAAGAAGTTAGAGCCTAGCAGCAGCTAAGAGCTATAATTTAAATCAAATCAGAATTTAGCTTACCTCAGCAGCACAAGACAGGGTACTGTGTAGCAGCCCTCTTTTAATAAGCGTTATTTCCCTCCCTCCCTCCGCACACCCACCCTCCCCTGGGATAATCATAGCTTTATAGGTACTTACACATCTTAAAAGATAGGAGGTGCTTTCAGGTGAAGCTCATTACCCAAATCAGTCATACACTAAGGACCTGAGATTAATTAAGCTTCAGGTGAACAAGGTATATTAAACGTATTAGGTACAGTTTTATTGGTATAAATACCCATAGCAATCCCTAGTAAGTAAGAACTTAAAGATCTAGACACAAACTTAAAACTAAGATGCAGACAGCAGTCCAGCAGCGGGATGGGGGCTTTCCAGTCTTTTGCATTGAGTGTCACATGTATGATTTTCTCCCAGTTGGTGAGAGGTCTTATGTGTGCACTAGGTGCAAGGAGCTCTTTGCTCTCAGGGAACAAGTCCGTTCTCTAGAGGCTAAAGTAACAAACTTGGAAAACATAAGACAGACAGAAAGGTACATAGACGAGACCTACAGGGATATAGTCCTGAAGTCCCACCTCCAGTCTGGCAGCACCCCTGTTGCCATGGAGGAGAGAGGTCACGTGACAGGAGAGCATCACCCTGGTGTGGCAGGAAGTGATCCTCTAACTAGGACCTGTCCTCCAGGTGATGTAAAACCCTCTCGCACCGAAGAAGTTTCTCCAGGGCCATGTGCCCATGAGGGAAGGGCTAGGACAGCCGTTATAGTTGGTGATTCGATCATTAGGCATGTAGATAGCTGGGTGGCTGGTGGACGTGAGGATCGCTTGGTAACATGCCTGCCTGGTGCCAAGGTAGCGTACCTCACGCGCCACCTAGATAAGGTCTTAGATAGTGCTGGGGAGGAGTCTGCTGTCTTGGTACATGTCGGTACCAATGACATAGGAAAATGTGGTAGGGAGGTTCTGGAGGCAAAATTTAGGCTTTTAGGTAGGAAGTTGAAATCCAGAACTTCCAGGGTAGCATTCTCCGAAATGTTTCCTGTTCCACGCGCAGGACCCAAAAGGCAGTCAGAGCTCCGGAGTCTCAATGCATGGATGAGACAATGGTGTAGAGATGAGGGTTTTGGATTTGTTAGGAACTGGGGAACATTCTGGGGAAAGGAGGGGCTCTTCCGAAGGGATGGGCTTCACCTTAACTGGGATGGAACCAGGCTGCTGGCATTAACCTTTAAAAAGGAGATAGAGCAGCTTTTAAACTAGATATTAGGGGAAAGTCGACAGTCGCCCAAGAGCGGATGGTTCGGAAGAATGTATCCTTGAAGGATACTACCAAAAGCAGAGAGGTTCCACAAAAGAGTAAAGTAGCCCAAATGCCCTCAAGTATGGAGCAGACAGAGCTTAAAGATCCCAATTTACCCATGTCTAACAATAGCCAAATTAACATGAATAAAATACATTCTCTAAATGCTTGTATGCAAATGCTAGAAGTCTAAAGAATAAGATGGGAGAGTTAGAATATATAGCACTAAATGAAAGGTTAGATATGATTGGAATATCAGAGACATGGTGGAAGGAGGACAACCAGTGGGACACTGTGATACCTGGGTACAAACTATATCGTAATGATAGAGCTGATCAAATTGGTGGAGGGGTTGCGCTCTATGTTAGAGAGGGCATTGACTCAGAAAGGATTAAAGTTTTGCAGGAAACAAAATCTGCTGTAGAATCTATATGGATTGAAATTCCATATAAAAGTGGGAAGTCAATGGCAGTGGGGTGTACTATCGATCACCTGGCCAGAATGACCAAATGGATGATGAAATGCTCAAAGAAATCAACGAAGCAACAAACAGTTACAGCACAGCACAGTAATAATAATGGGTGATTTCAATTACCCCGGTATCGACTGGGTCAGTGTCACGTCAGGACATGCTAGGGAGATAAAGTTCCTAGATGAAATAAATGACTGCTTCTTGGAGCAGCTGGTTCATGAACCAACCAGAGGGGAAGCCATATTAGACCTAGTCCTTAGTGGAACACCAGATCTAGTGCAAGAGATAAGGGTGTTGGCGCCACTTGGCAATAGTGATCATAGCATGATCGCCTTTGATTTAATTAGTGGAGGAGGGATAGTAAGGAAATCCACAGTACTACCTTTTAACTTTCGAAAGGGAGACTCTGATAAAATGAGGAAAACAGTTAAGAAAAAACTAAAAGGAGCAGTTGCGAAGGTTAAAGACGTACATCAAGCTTGGGTGTTGTTGAAAAATACTATCTTGGAAACCCAGACCAGCTGTATCCCACGCTTTAAAAGAAGTGGAAGGAAGTCCAAAAAACTGCCAGCATGGTTTAAAGGTGAGGTCAGAGAGGCTGTTGTTGCCAAAAAAGCATCTTTCAGGAAATGGAAAAAAGAGCCAAACGACGAAACCTGGAAACAGCACAAACACTGGCAAGTCAAATGCAAGGCATTGATAAGGCAGGCAAAGAGAGAATTTGAGAAGAAGCTTGCTGCGGAAGCAAAAACACGAAATAAAGACCTTTTCAAGTACATTCGTAGCAAAAAACATGTGAGAGAGTCAGTTGGTTCATTAGATGATAAAGGGGTTAAAGGAGCACTAAGAGGCGACAAGGCGATAGCGGAGAGACTGAATGAATTCTTTGCTTCGGTCTTTACTGAGGAAGATGTAGGGATGTTACCCATGACTGAAGTGGTATTTAAAGGTGCAGAAGAATTGAAGGAAATATCGATACATCGCGAAGATGTCTTACAACTATTAGATAAACTGAAGAGTAGCAATTCACCTGGGCCGGATGGTATACATCCAAGGATGTTGAAAGAACTGAAATACGAGATTGCAGACCTGCTATCAGTAATCTGTGAACTATCATTAAAATCATCTCTAATACCTGAAGATTGGAGGATCGCCAATGTAACACCAATTTTTAAAAAGGGTTCCAGGGGTTATCCGGGAAACTACAGACCGGTGAGCCTGACGTCAGTACCAGGAAAAATGGTAGAAACCATCATAAAGGATAAAATTACTCAGCATGTAGATAGTCACAACCTAATGAGAGACAGTCAACATGGCTTTAGACAAGGAAGATCTTGTCTTACTAATCTGTTATGTTTTTTTGAAGGAGTGAATAAACAGGTGGACAAAGGTGAGTCGGTTGATATTGTGTATCTGGACTTTCAGAAAGCCTTTGACAAGGTCCCTCATCAGAGACTTTTGGCAAAACTAAAGAGTCATGGGATAGGAGGCAGTGTACTATTGTGGATCAGGAACTGGTTAAAAGATAGAAAGCAGAGGGTAAGGCTAAATGGCCAATTTTCCCAATGGAGAAAGGTGAATAGTGGTGTACCCCAGGGATCTGTGCTGGGTCCGCTGCTTTTTGACATATTCATAAATGACCTGGAAAGTGGAATAACGAGTGAGGTTATCAAATTTGCAGATGACACAAAACTATTTAAAGTTGTTAAAACCCAAGAGGATTGTGAAAAATTGCAAGAGGATCTTGATAAATTAGAAGACTGGGCATCAAAATGGCAGATGAAATTTAATGTGGACAAATGCAAGGTTATGCACCTAGGGAAGAACAACCCAAACTATGGTTACACGATGCAAGGTTCCACATTAGGAACCACCACCCAGGAAAAAGATTTAGGCGTCATTGTGGATACCATGATAAAACCCTCGGCCCAGTGTGCAGCGGCGGCCAAGAGAGCAAATAGAATGCTAGGTATGATAAGGAAAGGAATGGAAAATAAAACAAAAGATATTATAATGCCTTTATATCGTTCCATGGTGAGACTGCACCTTGAATATTGTGTGCAATTCTGGTCGCCGTATCTTAAAAAGGATATAGCGATTTTAGAAAAGGTACAGAGAAGAGCCACCAAAATGGTAAAGGGGATGGAAGGATGCTCCTATGAAGAAAGGCTAAAAAGGTTAGGTCTCTTTAACCTGGAAAAGAGACGGCTGAGGGGAGATATGATAGAAGTCTATAAATTAATGAACGGAGTGGAACGGGCAAACGTAGATCGATTGTTTACCTTATCAGAATATAGAAAGACTAGGGGACATGCAATGAAGCTACAGGGTAAACTATTTAAGACTAATAAAAGAAAATATTTTTTCACTCAACGTGTAATCAAACTCTGGAATTTGTTACCGGAGGATGTAGTAAAGGCTGTTAGTGTAGCTGGGTTTAAAAAAGGTTTGGACAAGTTCCTGGAGGAAAGGTCCATAAACCATTATTAAGAAGTGACCAAAGATATCAATGCTTGACCCAGTACAAGCATTGTGGAACTTGTGTCTCTTGGGGAAACTGCTAGGTACATATGACCTAGATTGGCCACTGTTGGAAACAGAATACTGGGCTTGATGGACCTTGGTCTGACCCAGTATGGCATATCTTATGTTCTTATGTTCTTATGTGCAGTGCATCATGGGTACGGTGTGTTAACCGTATCCTGGTAGCCACAGCAGACAGTTTGTGTGGTGGCGTGCAGTCTTTCTGTAGCCAGCCAGGGGTTTGTTAGCAGCTATAGAGCTGTAGCCCACTGGTTACTTCGCTGCCTGTGCGGCCAGTGGTCATGGGTTCATACCCATGGTGGGGTTATTTGATAGGGCTGTCTGAGGCATTGTGTATTTTTGATGTACATTAGTGCTGCCAGCAAAAACACCCTCAGAGCACTGTAACCTTATGGTGCCTCATAAGGCGCCCCATAAGGCACCTTATAGGGCGCCCTATAAGGTGCCTTATAAGGTGTTCTATAGGGGACATTATGGGGTGCCTTGGTGGACAGTGCACTTTATAATGTACCCTATGGAGTGCATTATGGGGTGCCTTATGCGGCACCTTAGGTTACGCCACTGTGAGGGTGTGTTTTCTGGCAGCACTAATGAAACTAAACGTAAAATGCCTCAACAATCACTACTTAAATGTAAAGGGTGTTGCCTCAACCAGCCTTATGCATTGAGCAAACTGGGGAATTGGACCCATGACCCTTGTATCATCAGTCTGTGTAGCAACCATTGTGCTACAGCTCTGTTTTTGTGTTTCGTGTCTGTGCGCCTTCTTAAGATTAACGCGCGGTAACGTGCCATGTAACGCTCGTTAATTTATGGCGCCTTGTAACGCGCGTTATCGGTAACGATGTACCGCCCATGTCCTTATTTGGGATTTCTGCCTGTACCACGGATCCTAACGCGAATCACACTAACGCAGTTTAGTAAACATACCCCTTAGAGTTATATACTTTAAAATTTGACTACACATTAGAATACAGTATGTACACCACATTGATTTTAATCAAATTAAATGAAAATAGACGATTACTAAATGAAGCAGAAAACTTCTAGTAATTACAATCACAAATGTGGTTTTATTTCAGTTAATTTTTATTGAAAGCCATTGTTATTCCATGTAAATAATTTCTGTATGGAAGAAGAGTTCGTTCTCAAAATTTTTCTCTTTGATCTTTCAAATGTAGCCAGTCTGAATAAATTTTATCAAGGTCTACTGATCCACCATCTTGAAGATGACTCTTAACACGCATCAGCATTTCCAAATGTTCTTAATGTAAGCAATTCCTTATTTTGGTTTTTAAACTGTTAATCAAGCTGAAACCATGCTCACAATCTGCACTAGAAGCCAAAAATGTTCCACCAATATCCATCAATTTCGCTAAATCTGCAAACTGAGCATTCTGAAACGCCAAAGACACCATATCCGGAAAACTGTTTATCAGTTTGCTTTTGATTTTTTCTGCGACTAAAAACTTGAAGTCATTGTACTGCTGAACAACAATATGTTCCTCCATAAGAAATTGTTTGTACTTTAAGCAGAGTGATCGGATGTTTTTAATTCCAAATTCATAATCACACTGTGCTATTGCTGTCAAGTCAAAAGCAGACCATTCCTCAATTTCAATTTCAGGAAATCTTTCCCCTCAATGCAGACACAGCATATTAATGAAAGTAAGTGTGGAACCAGTATCCACTGAAACGTCTCCAGGTATCTTGTCGAGAAGATTTTTAACATTATCAGTCCATTTTACTGTGTCACCCAAGTATTGCATTCAGATTTTGTTCAGCTTACCCTGTGCAAGATGATATGCTTCCAGTGGTGTTAGCCCACATTTTTGAAATGCCATTGTTAATGAAGCTAGTTCAGATAAAACATCATTCAAAATTTGCAGTGTTATATGGAATTGATGGCTGTTTAGCTTTTTATAACAGTACTTTGCAATGGGATCATTATCCTTCTCTTCTTCAAAGTATTTTAATAATGGATCATAATTTCGAATAATTGCTTGAAGAGCAAAATGTCTAGATAACCACTGCACTTCATTCAGAGGTCTAAAAGCAATTGACTCGCATTCAGAAGCATCTGCTAATTCTTTAAATTGGGACCTTTTAGTAGAAGATCGACAAAAGGTTGTGTAAACAGTTCTCATGAAAGTTTCAACTTCTTTCATCAGCTTTACTTCCTTCCATGATTCAGAGATCCCCAAATCTTCACGATGGGCAACACAATGCTGCTGCACTAAATGCGAAACATCTTGTTTGAGCTGCTCAGCAACACCATTTATTCTGCCTGACATGACAGAGGCACCATCCAAAGTAAACATAACCATTTTGTTAAGGTCAAGCTAGTATTTCCCATAGAAGTCCCGGAGTGCACTGACTATTGATGCAGCATCGCATGCTTCCAACTGTAGCATCCCACCAAATGAAGTTTTATACAGGCATGAATTTACTGGCCGATATTTGAAGTACAGTATTAAGTATTTGTTGACCGACATGTCTGTGCTTTCATCAATAGTTAATGTATGATATGCTGCTGATGCAACATCTGCCTTGAGCTTATCTTGGACATTCATGTTTATAATTTCAAGAAATTAAAACAAATAGTTTTTGCTTCTCCAGCTTTCAGGTATGGTTATGTACTTGGACATGTTTTCATTAATATCTTGAACAGAGAGCATGGAAATATTCATCCGAACAGCCAGCAAAACACTATCAATTAGAATTTTAATTTCTTCTGGTGTAGAACGCTTCTGTTCATTACTAATTTGCCTAGAAGGCCTCTTTGTAAAGGTATTTAGAAATAAAAAGGGACTATTGTAATTGATATAGAAGGGCAGACCAGTTAGGCCATGTGGTCTTTTTCTGCCATCATGTTTCTATTTTTCTAAACCTCTAGGAGCCGTTAGCAGGATGGGAACAGCTGGGGGATGTAGAAAAACAGTGGGCAAAACAGAAAGGGGATATTTTAAGGGCAACCAACCTTTTTGTTAGAAAGGTAAATAAAGGTGTGGTTCGCAAAAGAAGTAGCTGAAAAGGTGAAGAAAAGTGTGAGGCCTTTATGATCTACAAGAGATCACAGAGAGAGGAAGACAGGCATTCATATCGGGAAAATCTTAGAGAAGCTAGCAAAGTAGTCAGGAAAGCAAAGATACAAAAAGAAGAATAAATAACCAGTGTAATAAAAATGGGGGATAAGACTTTTTCAGATATGTTAATGAGAGGAGGATGGGCAAAAGTGGTATTATCAGACTCAAGGGTGAAGTGGAGAAATATGTAGAAGCTGATGAGGATAAAGCAGAATTGCTTAACAAGTATTTCTGTTCTGTGTTCACAGATGAAGGGCCAGCAGCAGGACCTCAGAAAACACCCACAAATAGGAACAGAAGTGATGGGGATCTCAAACAATTTTCATAAGACTATGTTCATGAGGAACTAGCTAAATTAAAAGTAGACAAAGCGATGGGACCAGATGGGATGCATCCAAGAATACTGAAGGAACTTGGGGACATTCTAGCAGCTCCACTAACTGACCTTTCAATGTCTCTTTGGATTCGGGAGCGGTGCCAGAGGGTTGGAGAGAGGCACATGCGATCCCTTTACACAAAAGTGGAAGTAAGGATGTGATTGAAAACTACAGGCCGGTTAGTCTCACGTCTGTTGTGAGTAAATTATTGGAAATGCTGCTGAAATAGAAAATAGTGAGGTTTCTGGAGTCCAATGGATGACAGGATCAGTGGCAGCATGGATTCACCAGAGGTAAATCTTGTCAGACAAATCTGATTGATTTCTTTAACTGAGTGACCAGGGAGTTGGACTGAGGGAAAGCCATAGATGTGATGTACTTGGATTTCAGTAAAGCCTTTGACACCATTCCGCACAGGCAACTTATAAACAAACTGAGCACTCAAGGGATGGACCCTAAAATCACTGATTGGGTTAGAAATTGGTTGAGTGGGAGGCGACAAAGGCTACAGGTAAATGGAGCTCACTCTGGAGAGAAAGAGGTTACCAGTGGTGTGCCGCAGGGATCTGTTCTTGTCCGATTCTTTTTAACATCTCTGTTAGTGATTGCAGAAAGGCTGTCGGGTAAGGTTTGAATATGTGCGGATGATATCAAAATCTGCAATAGACACCCACGAAGGAGTAGATAACATGAGGAATGATCTAGCTAAGCTTGAAAAATGGTCTAGAATTTGTCAGCTGTGATTTAATGCTAACAAATGCAGGATCATGCATTTGGGCTGCAATAATCCAAGGGAGAGGTACAGTGTAGGGAGTAAAGTATTTCTGTCCACAAAAGAAGAGTGGGATCTGGCTGTGATTGTGTCTGATGATCTTAAAGGAGCTAAACAGGTAGAAAAGGTGATGACGAAATGTAGAAGGATGCTTGGGTCCATAGGGAGAGGAATAGCCAGCAGAAAAAAGGAGGTGATAGTGCCTCTGTATAAGTCTTTGGTGCGACCTCATTTGGAGTATTGTGTGCAATTCTGGAGATTGCATTTTCAAAAGGATATAAACAAGTTGGAGACGGAACAAAGGGTGGCTACTAAAATGATTAGTGGTCTTCGTTATAAAGCATATGAGGATAGACTTAAGGATCTTAATATGTATATGTTAGAGGAAAGGTGGGATAGAAGAGATATGATAGAGACATTTAAATAGCTCTGTAGCATAAGTAGACAGGAGGAGAGCGTTTTTTGATTGAAAGCAAACTCTGATATGAGGGGACATAGGATGAGGGTGAAAGGGGACAGACTCAGGAGTAATATGCGGGAATATTTCTTTATGGAAAGAATGGTAGATGCATGGAATAGTCTCCCAGTGGAGGTGGTAGAGATGAGAACAGTATCTGAATTCAAAAAAGCATGGGTCAAACACAGAGTATCTCAAAAGGAAAAAAGGGGACTGACTATTGTAATGGTTTATATGGAAGGGCAGACTAGATAGGCCATGTGGTCTTTTTCTGCCGTCATGTTTCTATGTTTCTATGAATGTTTATTTTCTTTTTCTTCTCTTGTAACCAAGGTTGTTTAACACTGTTATTTCATAAATTTCAATTAAGAAAAAGTAAAAAATAAAAGAAAGCAAGTTTGTTGAATTCATGTTTCTGGGCATGTTCTCTGTTCTCAGACTACAGATCGTTCTCGGAAGAATGTTTGTGAGGGGTTAGGAAAAGAAAAAAGTAGATACAGCAGTAGGATCTGACAAGACATGTCCTAGGGTATTATGGAAATAAAATGAAATTCTGGCTGTTCTACTCTGAAACATATTCAGCACTTCACTGGAGTCAAGAATGGTCCCAAAGGGCTGGAAAAAGGCAGGTGTGTTTCTTCTTCAAAATAGGGACAAAGGGAGAAGACTGGCAACTGTACACCAGCTAGTCTGACCTCAGTGGTGGATAAATTAATCAAATCACTACAGTTTCTGGAATCCACTGATTTACGGTATCAGAGACAGTATAGTCTTGGAAGAGGTAGGTCCTGTGAAACAAATTTAATTACGTTTTTGACTAGATGACAGGAGGATTAAGAATATAAAACATAAGATTTGCTGCACTGGGTCAGACTAAAGATCCATCAGCCCACTATCCTGCTTCTAGCAGTGGCCAGTCCAAGTCACAAGTACCTGGCAGGATCCCAAAAGGTAAACAGATTCCATGCTGCTCATCCCATGGATAAGCAGTAGATTTTTCCCATTCAATTTTTATAATGGCTATAAATTCACCTCTTGGAGGCTGCTTTTGGATCCTGATCCCCTTAGTCTCCTGTTCACCTTCTATGGGCTTCCTTATCATTCCCCTAGATCAGGGGTGGGCAATTCCAGTCCTGGAGGGCCGCAGACCAGTCAGGTTTTCATGATGTCCCTAATGAATATTCATGGACCTATTTCCATACAATGGAAGGCAGTGGATGCAAATAGATCTCATGAATATTCATTAGGGACATCATGAAAACCTGACTGGTCTGCGGCCCTCCAGGACCGGAATTGCCCACCCCTGCCCTAGATATAGCCTAATCCCCAGTTGCTATATTGTCCATCTTGATTAGACAGTAAACTCTGAAGAGCAGGGACTGTCTCTTACATGTCTCTGTACAGCACTGTGTACACCTTGTAGCACTATACAAATGATTAGTAGTAGTAGATGTTTAGGACCTTTCCTCCAGGAATCTGTCCAAACCTCTTTTAAACCCAGCTACACTTTCACTACATCCTCCAGTAATGAATTCCAGAGCTTAATTACACATTTAGTGAAAAAAATATTTGGTGCTTCCATGTATGACCCTTAATCTTTGTACTTTCTGAAGCTTTACTCATTCCACTCCACTTGTTTTATAGACCTTTATCATATCTTCCCTTAGCTGTCTCCTCTCCAAGCCGACAAACCCTAACCTTTAAAGCCTTTCCTCATAGTGGTATTGATCCATCACCTTTATCATTTTGGTCACCATTCTCTGAACCTTTTCCAATTCTAATTCCACTATATCTTTTATAGATAAGGTGACCAGAACTGTACATAATACTCAAGGTGCAGTTGAACCATGGAGCAACACAGGGGCATTATATTAACTTTTCTTTTATTCTTCATGCATTTCCTTATAATTCATAGTATTCTATTAGCTTTTGTGGCCACCACTGCACACTGAGGAGAGGATTATAATATATTATCCACAATGATGCCTGGTTCCTTTTCCTGTGTAGTGACTTCTAATGTAGACTCTTGCATTGTGTAGCTATAGTTTGGACTGTTCTTCCCTTTGTGCATAACTTTACACTGGTCCACATTAAATTTCATCTGCCATTTGAATGTTCAATCTCCCAATCTCTCAAGGTCTTTTTGCAATTTTTCATAACCCTCTTGTGATTTAGCAATTTTGAATAATTTTTTATTGTCTGCGGATTTGATCACTTCACCGGTTGTTCCCAACCCTTAACGCTCTTTAGTAAACATATCCCTTAGTAAAGATCAAAAATAAAGAATTAATTTCATTTCTCTGCTATGGATTTGTCTTCCCTTTGTGCCCTTTTTACCCCTCTATTATCTAATGGTCCAACTGACTCCCTCAAATACTTTTTACTTTGAATTTACGTGAAAAGTGTTTATTATGAGTTTTGCTTTCACAATAAGCTTATTTTCAAATTCTCTCTTTGTCTGTCTTATCAATGCTTTGCATCTAGCTTGCCAGTGCTTATTTTATTAGTATCTGCTATTTCCCCTGCTGTATCACCATCACCTGATTTACTACCATCCCCTATCTCTAGTGTTCCCTTTCCTCTACCTCCATCACCTGGAAGTCAATATATTGCACTGTATAACAATCTGCAGCTCAGAGAGACCATCTAGAATATAAGCATCCTGAATTATATGGGGCTGCAACTTTTTTCTCAGAACCCACCACCAAAACCTCTGCTGTGAATCCCTTTTGCTGCTGAAAACCACCTGTAAAATATCACTACCAGGACAAGAAGGCTTAGGGCAGCCTTTTGGAACTGTTTCTCCATGGCATCCTAAAAGGGCTGTAGAACTTCTATCACCACAGTGATATTTGCCCAAACCTGGTGATCCAGGGACTTGTTGATGCCAATATCTGTCTCCACTAACATCTGATACAAGACCATCCGTTGCCCCACTAAACACTGTAGCATGTCATACTGTAGGTGGAATTCCACTCAGTGCCAATATCATGCTTGTGTTGATTTGCAGGTGCTGCTGTTGCTTCTTGCTTTTCGCAAAGCTCACACCCACCTCTTGTATTCCAGTGAAAATACTCAGTTATTTTTCAGCACTTTTCGAACAGTTGCCTCAGGGTAGGGCTGCTGCTTTCCTTGCTCCCTAGGCCTAGGGAGTCTATGAGAATCAGGTGCAGTAAGTGTGCAAAGCATCTGATCCCCCGAAAGCCTCCTTCCTTCACTGTCTTGACCATGTTCATCCCACCATCTGCTCTAAGGAAAGTTGATACATGATACTCTGTCTGTGCCTTATATGCCAGCCCTGCAACATTGCCCTTATTCCTACTAAAATATGGGTCCAGGTTTCACCTATTCATTATATGGCTGTGCAGCACAGCTCACCGATACCCTCCTCCAGGGGTTCACCCGTTAGACCTACAGCCTGGTCTTGCTTCATCCAGCTGCCACCAGTGTGCTGCGAGGGAGAGGTAGATATGTGCAGCATTCTGACTAGTCCAGATGTCAATGATGAAAATGTGAGCTACTAGAAGTCTCTGCTTTTTCCAGCTCTGTCTACAGCTTGCAAAGCAACTGATTATACAGGCTGCAGATCAACTGCCTACTAAAAGTTGTCCTGCAGGGCACTGAATACAGTAGCCTTCGTGGCATAAATTCTACCCAAGCTGACCCTGTGATGCAGGGGGTCCCAGAGAAAAAGGATGCCACTCACATATCTTCTTAGGTGGTTTTCCCCCTGCCCCGGGGGGCCCTTACCAATATTTTGCATGTGTACCCTCACTTTGAATTCCTGTCACCGAGTAGCCACTTAAACTCTAACTTCTCAATCATGTTCAAGAGACTGTAAGGCTGGGCGATGATTTCCTCGGTACACTGAATCACCACCCTTGATGATGCCCACTATCTGCCCCTTAACAGTGCTGCAGAATGCTACCCCATCTCTTTCATGATGGTTTGCTTTGATGTGACTGGGGCTCCACTTGAGAAAGGGATTCCATTTTTGTTGTACTTTTCCCACCACTGCTAATTGCACTTCTAGATCAAGTCCTCTGCCTAGGATCAGCATTCTCCTTTGTACCAAGCTGGAAAAGGTGCTGTTTTGACAGATGATGCAGAATGCCACTGTTTGTAGGATGATCAATCAGCTTTTCTCTGCTAATGTGCTTTCTACAACAATTACATTCTGCATGCTGTGGATCTCGAAGCACTCGAAAATGCCTCCACATATGTGAGACCTTACCAGACTTTCCCTATACTTACTGGGAAGAGGCCGCTGCTCTTGGTGCTGCTTCTAGACCTATAGCTGCAGATAGAGGAGAGGGTGAAAAGCCAGCGGCATCCTTCCCACTATTGTCCCCTCTACCTGCATGGTGCTGTCGGCCTTGGCACTGCCAGAATCATGTTCTTCTTCCTCACTCAGCATCTAATGTTTGACATATAAATCTCACACATGGGATCCCTCAGATTCTGTATCTGCAAAGACCATCTTCACACACTTTTCAGCAGGGAATATGGTGCATCTGCTGCTGGGTTGAGCTACCTTTACCTGCTGCTTTTCTCATGTCACTTCACCTTGCACCCTGTCAATATCCATTTGTCCCTCTGTGGAGTTGACACTGAATGTTTGGTCTTTCACTGCTGCACCAGAAGCTTCATTTCTTTCTATTCTCCTTGTAAAAACATCTCTTTTTATCCAAATCATCTTTATTAAAAGTTCAACACAACTATGTATAAGTTGGGCAGTGTACTAGAGAAGCCCATAAGCATACCATGGAAAAGTCCTGTCTCTTTCTGTGAATTTGCATCAGTACTTCTCTCATCTCATCTCATCTCCCTTCTTTCCTTCTATGCCTATTTAATTTTCCAGTTGTAACCTTCCCAAGCATTATGATTGGCCTGAGGTAGGTCATACACTACCCTGTTACCTCTCGCTAACACTTTTTAAAGCAGTGGGGGAAGGGAGAATATGTTTGCTCTGTTACTCCTTCTTTGAGACTGGATTTCAAGCTCTTGGGATCAGGAACTGCATATCTTTTAGCATTCTGTACCACCCAATAGGCCTGTACTGCCCTAGAGTATTGTCACCCCACGTGTGCTGCCTCAGATACTGTGCCTAGGGTCACCCTGTACTGCTGACACTCTCTAAAGACTGGGTGAGGGAGGCAGAGTGAGAAGGGATGTATTTACTCTGCATTGTTGAAGGAGAAGAAATTGAAATAGTGGACAACTTTAACCTACTTGGATCAACTATGAATAAAGAAGCAACAAACAGTCAAGACATCTGGCGACACATTGCTCTTGGCAGAATGGCTATGAAGGACCTAGATAAGATTCTCAAGAGCAGAGATGAATCTCTCCATACAAAGATTCAACTTGTTCAAGCGATGGTATTTTCAAAAACATCATATGGATGGACAGTGAAAAAGATAGACAGGAAGAAAATTGATGCCTTTGAATTATGGTGCTGGCAATGAATACTATGTATACCATTGACTGCCCGAAGAACAAACCAGTCAGTACTAGAGAAGATCAAGCCTAAGCTTTCTTTAGAAGCTCAGATGACAAGACTTCGACTTTCATACTATGGACATGTCATGCGAAGAGAGAGATCATTAGAGAAAGACATCATGCTTGGCAAGGTAGATGTTCAACGCAAAAGAGAAAGGCCAGAAATTAGATGGATCGATACAATAACGGCAGCTATGGGTGCCAGTCTGTCAACAATAAGCCACTTGACTGAAGACCGAACATAGTTTAGGGCAACTATTCAGAGGGTCGCCATGAGTTGAAACCAACTTGACGGCACTTAACAACAACAACAACAAAAGATTACCTGTCTTTTAGCTTTCATTTAACTCCTTAGCTTTATTTAACTGTATTCTATGAGCACAGGATGGAATACATAAATATAGTAAAGTGTCCTATGCTCCCACTGCCACAGATGATGTCAGAAATGATAGGTGAAGAAGATTGCAAGTTATTTTACAGTATCTTATCTTCTGGTTGTTCATTGGAATAGGTTAGATTTAGATACAGTATCCTTTCTACCACTCCCACTAGTTATACACACAGAGTACACGGCACCCCTTCCTCAGTGGCTCATAGTCAATCTTGAAGCTGTCTGTGTATTGTGCTTTCATGTTCTAAGTCTCAAGGAGCCCTTCTCAAGTTCCTCAAAGACAGACTTGAAGCTGCTATTTTTTTCTCCTTTTTCCAATCCTAAGTCCCAGCCAGCACCTTTCCTTACTCTCTGAAAGTCAGAGGCAAAATGGTTTTCTGGGGTTTGGGCTGGGCTGTATATTCCAACCCTGCTGCAACAACATGGACCAAGGATTTGCAGAACTCAGGCAAGGATACATTTCTCTGGTTGTCCGTCTGAGATTTTCAGCATGATTGGCTCAAGTGCCTTTTTGCTAGCTGCTGGTGACCCCTCCTTGACCTTTTCCCCCTCCCATATTGGCTCCAGTGCATCTGGCAGTGCCTGCAAGGTTCACAAAAACTAAGAACATGAATAGCAATTCATGAACATTTCCAGGGATACACAGTTAATTGATGTCAGAACAACCCAGCAATCACAATTTTTGTTGATTTTTCCATTTCCATGAAAACAAATGTGCATGACTAATATGGTGTTTTAATATCATTTTTAAATGTCCCATCTCTAATATTGGGTCTGATATATTTTTTTATCACATCTAGTGAAGATGGATTCATTTAAAAAGCCTTGGCAAAGGGAGCTTGTGAACATTTTCTGAAATATGTAGGGCCATGAATTTTGCTTTCTAAATATACGATGTAATTATTTTTACAAAAATCAATTATTATTTTTTTTGGTCAGACATTTCCCTAAGGGGCATGTTTGCTGAAGGTTAATATTCATTAACAAATATTAACGTGCACTAAGGGGCATGTTTACTAAAGGTTAATGCACGTTAATGAGATTTAACACGCGTTAAGCGCTGCCATGGCCCATAGAAATGAATGCACCATGGTACCACTTAATGTGCATTAACTTTCATTAACGCACCTCAACCTTTAGTAAACATGCCCCTGGCTTGTTTTATTTCTATGGGTGCAGCAACACTTATCACACATTAACATTCATTAGCACTTATTAATTCTCATTAACCTTCAGTAAATATATCCCTAAGTCTGATATTTAGGTAAATCAGGCCCTATAGTAGAATATACATTAGCACATTATGTTCTAGACTGAATATAGTGCTAAAATTCATAATTTATTTCAGTCCGAGTATTTTGCATGCACGTTAAAATGGGTCTTAATTGAACACGTAATAAGTTTTAGCACACCCTTGCTTAAATTCATCTCAATAGCATGGTCTTGGTACTAATGTAGATGTCAACACAAAAAAGTGCAATATATTTTTTATTTTATTTTATTTTTATTTATTTGTGTTTCTTATATACCGCGCTATTATAATCAGTGCGGTTTACACTTGAACAGAACATACAACAATGCAATATGTTACATTGAGTTTACAGTCAACAGGGTATATAAACTCGGATGAACAGGGGAACAAACTATGTACATTGATATTTAGTCATAAGGCGTAACATTATATGAGGGACATGGTTAGGCATTGAAATGTGCAAATCAGATATGTAACAGGAGTAATAGGAGTAAACACCAGCTACCAGAAAATCTACCATAGGAACCAGCCCAAAGTGAAAGGAATGTTAGTATGGGGGGACTCTTTAATTCCCTATACCCCAAAAAAGAAGCTTCTTCCATTGCTACCACCTCTTACTTTGGTCAATTAGAAGTCCCTTTCCTCTTCCAAACCACTCTTGATGCATTCAGTAAAATACACCCCTCCAGGGCTTCCCCATCCAAATAAAGACGAAAATGTCTGGGGTTTATGAAAATTCTCCTTCCACCTTCAGCTGTCCTCACCGGAATTACCAATTGTCATTCTGAAGATCTCTTCATTCCTCACCAGAAGTATGAACTTCAGAGTTCTCCTGCTGGCATGGTCCCCATACTCCATATGATGCCATCCAATAGAAATTCACTAATGATCTACAGTAGATCCTAAGAGTGATGATTTTTTTATTTTGTGTTATTTTTTTGTGGAAGATGTATTGGGTTTCTCCAGAGGTAGATTTTTATTGAGCACATGAAGAGGGGATCCAAAAAGTGGAGAATACTATTGGGAGGGAGCGGAAGTGGCTTCATAATGAGCATATTGGGAAGAAAATTGGCCTATGTTACTATTGCATTTATGGTGTGGGTGGGTGTGGGGGGGGGGGAATAATTCCAGTAAGTCTTTAAGGAAACTTTAGGAGTGCAGGACATTTTCTGGTGCTTACTGGTTCTTTAGTTTAGGACTGTTTAGTAGGAAGGTGCACAGGGTATTTTATTCATTTTCAGCTTGTTTGTGCTTTTTCCTAATTTTTGGATGTGTTTTCAGTTTATTTCACACATTTGTTTTAATAAAAAATGTTAACGTTCATTAAAACTATTTAACACTGCTAGTCAGCTTAATGTGCATTAGATCAATTTAGCAGGCACATAATTGTAAGGTGTTAAAGCAAGCTGAATGTACTCTAATTAATGCAAATCCATACTGGTTAGCTCTGCAGAATTTCAAGTCAGTAGCCTTGCTAAAAAGTTAGCACCTCGATAGATGCAAATATAAATGATTTTACATTGTTTCCCTGGTAACTGGTCAGAATACCATGCTATTTACTCTATTGTAAACTTGGGAAACCTAGTTTGTATATGATGTTCCCTCTTTTTCTGCCTTAAAGTTAGCCAGATAGTTATCCAGATAGCGGTCTGAATATTGCTGTTCTCTGGATAATTTCTGGGACTTCCCATTCTATGCCCTTGCACAACTCCGGCAGTTCATAGATACTGTTGGAATACTAAATAATGGTTTGCAGCAGCAGTAAATCAAACTCAGTCAGTGGCATTTATTTGATAGGGGTGTCCATGGCCCAGAAAAAGTTCAGCTTGTGCTCATTTCAAACTAATTGTTTCCTGATTTTCAGGCAGATTTTCATTTTCATTTTGCCTATTTCTTCTTTTTTTTTGGATGAGCACTGTACACATAGCCCTGCAAGAAATGTAATTTAACATTATACATAGGGCATATTTGACCAGGGCTAGAGTTCTCACTAAAAATTGCAGAATGGGGACTTGTGTGTTAAATATAAAATGTAGCTAGAGACCCTTTTACAATTATTTTTGGAGATCAGTAAATTTGTAAGCTTATGGGTTGCAGCACTTACTTCTACAGAGTCTGTTATTCAGGTCTTCATAGACAGGAGCTATAGTTTATTGTTATTAGGCAATGAGGACCTCCCGTTAGAAAAGAAAGCATCAAAGGTGAAGTATAAGTATGTGCATATGACCCTGTTTCTATTGAAGAAGGCTATTTTAAAGTCCTAGATTGAGGAAAGAGATTGACCCGGGCAATGGTGGATATAATGGATGCATCAGACGGCACCCTATGAACTAAAAAAAAAATGTTATGAAAGAAGCTGGAATGGATATCATACAAATAGATGTGGTACCACTTTATAAAGACTAAGGGGGTCATTCTGAGCATTCATGCCCTTTCATGACCCCCTCCTCCTTCCTCGCGCATTGTAGGGGAGTTAGATGGGGGTGGGAAAGGGGTGGATTGAAGGCAGCTTTAGGGCAGACAGTGGGCGGCCACTGGCGCCGGATGTACAGGGCCGATTCTAATATTGGCCCTGTATGTCCGGGGCCGGCAACTTGAACGGGGAAGTTATTCCACTTCCAAGGTAGAATAACTTCCCCGATGTGGCAGGAACGGCAGGACCGCGGCTGGGATGGGGTGGCAGGCGGCAGAGGGCATTCCCCGCAGCCTGACCCTGGCCCTGGGAGGCCAGATTGGGGGTCGGGCTGTGGAGAAAGCACATTGGGAGCCGGCAGCTGGGGATCACGGCTTTTAAATGGAGCCACGGTGCCATGGAAACTGGACACCATGACGCCGCGGCACCATTTAAAAGCCCTGACTGATTTAGCCAGGGAAGGCCTGTATGTGCAGGCCGAGCTGAATTGTGGTCCTAGTCTGCACGTACAGGCCTGTTTGCGATTCTGATCCCGCGGGGCTAGATGTGCCCCGCGGAATCAGAATGGCGACTCCTTCTGTGTGTCCGGTTCCGACCGGGCGCAAAGAGGGCCTGTACATCCCAGATGGAATCGGGCCCTAATGGGATAGTTGTAGGCCCCCTTCTAGGGGGAAGATATTTGAAAGAAGCCCAGAGAGAGAAGAGAGAGAGCTGAATGGAGGTGGTGACAGATGTGGAAGAATGGAAATCAATATGTGGATGAGAAGAGTGTGTGTGTGTACCCACACAACAAAAGAAAATGACGTGGATTTCCACTGAAACAATTTTATTACTGTCACTCACATTAATGAGTTACTCTAGCCCAACAACCATCTAGTGTGGACCGATACCAATCATATACATGCTATCTTCATGCTATTGATCCACTGACTCTATCAACTACTGTCTCTTCTCTTCTTTCTTCCACTTTGTCCTCTAAGTTTGTTGATGAAGCCATAGTTTCCTATAGTACTGCTCTCTCCTCTACTCAGGATACTCTTGCTCCAGTCATAGCATGTTCTGTGAGGAGCACTTCACCTCAGCCCTGGCTGTCTTCAATTACCTGCTACCTATGCTCCTGTGTCCACTCAGCTGAATTCACTTGGCTCAAATCCTGCTCCCTTTCTGACTTCCTTCACTTCAAAATCCCCAAAAGGCACACAGGTTCCACTTTGCTAGTATTGGGGCAAACAGTGGATTTCCCAGGTCCTTTTTGATAATGGTTTATGCATCTTTCCTCCAGGAACTTGTCCAAACCTTTTTTAAACCCAGCTACACTAATAACTTTTATTGCATCTTCTGGTAACAAATTCCAGAGTCTGATTACACGTTGAGTGAAAAAATATTTTCTCTTATTAGACTTAAATGGGTTATACTGCAGCTTCATTGCATGACTCCTTCCCTTTCTACTTTTTCATGGCGTAAAAAATCGATCTACGTTTACCTGTTCTACTCCATTCATTAATTTATAGACCTCTATCTCCCTTCAGCCATCTCTTTTCCAGGTTAAAGATCCCTAACCTTTTAAACCTCTCCTCAAAGGAGTATCCTTCCAACCCCTTTACCATTTTGATGGCTCTTCTCTGTATCTTTTCTAATTCCACTATATTATTTTAAAGATACGGTGACCAGAATTGCCCACAATATTCAAAGTGTGTTCTCACCATGGAATGATACAGAGGCATTATAATATCCTTTATTTTATTCTCCATTCCTTTCCTTATGATTCCTAATATTCTATTTGCCTTCTTAGCCCCCACTGCACACTGGGCACAGGGTTTCAATGTGTTATCCACAATGATGCCTAAATCTTTTTCCTGGGTGGGGTTCCTAATATGGAACTTTGCATTGTGAAACCATAGTTTGGGTTGTTCTTTCCTAGGTGCATAACTTTGCACTTGTCCACATTAAATTTCATCTGCTATTTGAACATCCAGTCTTCCAATTTATCAAGTTCATCTTGCAATTTTTCACAATCCTCTTGCATTTTAACAACTTTGAATAATTTTGTGTCATCTGAAAATTTGATTACCTCACTCGTTATTCCCATTTCCAGGTCATTTATGAATATGTTAAAAAGCAATGGACCCAGCATAGATCCCTGGGGTACTCCACTACTAACCTTTGTCTAATGGGAAAATTGGCCATTTAGCCCTGCCTTCTGCTTTCTGTCTTTTAACCCATTCCTGATCCACAATAATACGCTACCTCCCATCCCATGACTTTCTAATTTCGCCAAGAGTCTCCCATGAGAGATCCTGTCAAAGGCTTTCTGAAAATCCAGATATACTGTATCGACTGGCTCATCTTTGTCTACCTGTTTATTCCCACCCTCAAAAAAATATAACAGATTAGTAAGACAAGACCGTCTTTGGCTAAAGCCATGTTGGCTTTCTCCTATTAAACTATGACTCTCTAGATATTCAGTAATTTTGTTCTTTATAATGGTTTCTACCATTTTGCCCAGTACTGACGTCAGGTTCACCGGTCTATAGTTTTCCGGATCACCCCTGGAACCTTTTTTAAAATATAGCGTTACATTGGCCATTCACCATTCTTCAGGTATGACAGATCATTTTAATGATAGTTCATAGACTACTAATAGTAGATTTGCAATCTCATATTTCCGTTCTTTCAGCAACCTCAGTTGTATATCATCCAGTCCAGATGATTTGCTACTCTTTATCGAATAGTTGTAATACATCTTCCCAATTTAACCATATTTCTTTCAATTCTTCTGATGCATCACCTTCAAATACCATTTCAGTCATGGGCAACATCCCTACATCTTCTTCAGAAAAGATCAAAGCAAAGAATTCAGTCTCTCCACTATGGTCTTGTCCCTCTTAGTGCCTCTTTACCCCTCTATCATCTAATGGTCCAACTGACTCACTCAGTTTTTTGCTTCAAATATACTTGAAAAAGTTTGTATTATGCGTTTTTGCTTCCACAGCAGCTTCTTTTAGCATTCTCTCTTTGCCTACCTTATCAATGCCTTCCATCTAGCTTGCCAGTGCCATGTTGTTTCCAGTTTTCATCATTTGGCTCCTTCTTCCATTTCCTGAAAGATGCTTTTTTGGTTAAAGCAGCCTCTCTGATCTCACCTTTAAACCATTCTGGCAGTTTTTTTGGACTTCCATCCACTTTTCTTAAAGTATGGAATACAGCTGGTCTGGGCTTCCAAGACAGTATTTTTAAACAGCACCCATGCTTGATGTAAACCTTTAACCACTGCAGCTGCTTGTTTTAGTGTTTTCTTAACCATTTTCCTCATTTTATCATAGTCTCGCTTTTGAAAGTTAAAAGGTAGTACTGTGGATTTCCTTGCTGTCCTTTCTCCATTTATTAAATCAAACGAGTTCATGCTATAATCATTATTGCCAAGTGGCCCCAACACCCTTATCGCTTGCACCAGATCTTGTGTTCTACTAAGGAGTAAGTCCAAAATGGCTTCCCCTCTTGTCAGTTCATGAACCAGCTGCTCCAAGAAGCAGTCGTTTATTGCATTTAGAAACTTTATTTCCCTAGTATGTCCTGCCATTAACTGACCCAGTCAATACTGGGATAATTCAAATCACACATTAATATTACTGTGTTGCATCTTTTGTTAGCTTCCCTGATTTCTTTGAGCATTTTATCATCAATTTGTTCATTCTGGCCAGACGGTCAGTAATACACCTCCACTGCCATCGCCTTCTCCTTTTTACACGGAATTTCAATCCATCAGGATTCCACATTGTATTTTGTTTTCTGCAAAGCTTTAATCTTTTGTGACTTAATGCCCTCTCTAACATAGAGTGATCTACTCTATCATTGTGATATAATTTGTACCCAGGTATCACAGTATCCCATTGGTTGTCCTCCTTCCACCAGGTCTCTGAAATATCAATCATATCTAACCTCACATTTAGTGCTATAATGTTTTAGACTTCTAGCATTAGCATATAAAGCATTTTAGAGACTGTATTTTATTTATATTAATCTGGTTATCGGTAGGCAGGGGTAATTTGGAATCTTTAAGCTCTGTCTGCTCTGTACTTAAGGGCATTTGGGTCACTTTTGTCTTTATTGAAACCTCTCTGTTGATATGCCCTTACTTCAATCTTTTGCTAGTATCCTTCAAGGATACATCGTTCCAAACCATGCGCTCTTAGGCAACTGTCAGCTTTCCCCTAGTATCTAGTTTAAAAGCTGCTCTATCTCCTTTTTAAAGGTTAATGTCAGCAGTCTGGTTCCATCCCAGTTAAGGTGAAATCCATCCCTTTGGAAAAGCCCTTCCTTTACCCAAAATGCTGCCCAGTTCCATTCAAATCCAAAACCCTCTTCCTTGCTCTGACTGACTTTTGGGTCCTCCATGTGGAACAGGAAGCATTTCTGAGAATGCTACTCTGGAAGTTCTGGATTTCAACTTCTTATCTGAAAGCTTAAATTTGGCCTCCAGAACCTCCCTACCACACTTTCCTACCTAACTCCTCCCCAGCACTATTTAGAACCTTGTCTAGGTGGTGCATGAGGTCCGCTATCTTCGCACCAGGCAGGCATGTTACCAGGCTATCCTCATGTCTACCTGCCATCCAGCTATCTATATGCCTAATGACTGAATCACCAGCTATGATGACTATCCTTATCCTTTCCTCATGGGTACATGGGCCTGGAGAAACCTCCTTAATGTGAAAGGATTTAACCTGGAGGACAGGTCCTAGCTACAGGATCACTTCCTGCCACACCAAGGTGATACTCTCCTTTCATGTGACCTCTCTTCTCCAAGGCAACAGGGAGGCTGCCAGACTGGAGGTGGGACTTTAATACTATGTCCATGTAGGTCTTGCCTATATACCTCTCTGTCTTCCTTAGGTCCTCTAAGTCTCCTACTCTAACCTCCAGAGATCGGACTCATTCCCTGAGAGCAAAGAACTCCTTGCACCTAGTGCACACGTAAGGCCCCTCACCAACAGGGAGAAAACCATACGTGACACTCAAATTGCCCCTTTGATCTGTCACTTGCCTTTAACGCCTATTTAAGATAACTTCACAGATCTTTTTCCTCCTAACTGGAAGGTCTCTTTGTAAAGGTCACTAGAAACAAGTTTATTTGTTTGCATTCAGAGATTTATTCTGCTTGTATGCTTAGCTATACTCTGATTTGACTTAAGTGAAAAGCTCTCTGGTGGTACTAAGACCTGATTGACTCAGCAAAAACACTGAATTCTAAAATACACAGATTTATCAGCTTTAACCCTAGGAATTCCATTTTTCCCCCAGGATTTAGAGTATACTCCAGATATTAAATACTTACAAATGCAGATCTATTTCCATTTGTAGCATACCCTCTTGGTAGTCCTTCAAGACTGAAAAGTTAATAGAGATTTCTTTGATGATCTACTCCTGAGAAAGTCAAGGCTATTGGCAGGGGGAAGATTCAAGCTCACACTGCCCCAACAGGGCTGAAGGTTTACACCATCACCCTAGACCACTCAGCCACACTACTCACTCTTGTTTTTCATTGAACCATGGTTCACTGACACTGATAATGTCCTAACAAACCAGCTTATCTCTGCTGCATTGACCCTGCACAGCTTCCCAAGACAAAACAGAAGAGGTGGAGGTATATTCATCCTCTCAGTCAAACATCTTAACTTCAACCTTACAACATCCACCACAATTGACACAATAAATATACTTGTAGTGGAAAATAAGTACTTGTCCATATGTCTTACATAGAGAGCTTCAAGTTCAGACACAGAGGACTTTTCAACACTCCTAGAAATAGCATGCTCTCACACAGTCTAAGATAAACCATTCATAATGTTGGGTGAGTGGAAGAGTAGCCTAGTGGTTAGAGCACTGGCTTGGTAACCAAACAACCAGGGTTCAATTCCCACTAGTACTTCTTGTGGCCTTGGGCAAGTCACTTAGCCATCCATTACCTCAGAAGAAAGGCCTGGCAATCTATTTCTGGTGACACTGCCAAGAAAACCCAGGAGCTTCTGGGTTGCTAGGAGTCAGGACTGACTTGAAGGCACACATTACATTTGCAATGTTGGGTGACTTCAATCTCAACTAAGCACCCAAAACTCAGGCCAACTTATGCCATGGAACTCTCACAGAACATAAAGGTTCCCACACACAAGGGTGCTAACACATTTGATCTACTATTCATACCCAAGAAGATTCATTCATTCACCTCCAGCACTCCTTATCAGGAAACTGCCATCTCCTAATCAGACCATTACATGGTTGCTTTTGAACTACCTCTGCTCCACCAAAATACCACAAAGCATAAACGTGGCAGCACAATCCAAGTTGGCTGCCCAGGCCCTTGTGTGCCAGATCAGAAGTGGGATGCAGGATGCACAGAGGCAGACCCTGGTCACAGAATCAGGTCTGGGCCTGTACGTGTAGGCTGGAACCCAGTTCAGAAAGTACAGGCCTCTGCCCAGCTAACTCAGTCAGACTCCTGAATGGAGCAATGATGCCACGGTGTCCTGTTGTGGGGAACCCCCTGCACTCCTTCACCCCACTTCTGCTGCCCACGTCTGCCATCCCCCAATGTCCAGGGGGACTTATTCCATCTCTGAAGTGGAATAAGTCTCCCATCCAGTATGCCAGCCCCAGACATACAGTGCTGACTACAGAATCAACCCTGTGCGTCCAGGACCAGAGATCACCCACTGCCCGCCCTCACCCTGCCTCCGCAACACCCTCTTCCACCCCCATCTAAGCCTCCTTGTAGAAACTCCTTGTTCATACTGGGAGGCTTTCATTGGGGATGGCAAGAGGGGTGAATAGCGGGGATGGACATCCCAATGGGACATCCATCCCTGCTATTTGCATGTCAGAATAGACCCTGTACTCATAAATTCTGCAGATTCGAAGAATTCAACAAGCAAGCCTTGCTGGACCATATCATACCACGACTGGTTTCAGACTAAACTGACCTTACATCAATCGTAGTCAGATGGAACAAAACCATTACACCATTTGCTATAGCTCTCCAGAGTGGTACGTCCACCCAATGAGACAAAGGCCCATGGTACTCAAAAGAAATTAAAGAGGCCAAACACATGCTGAGATATCTGGAATGATGTTAGAGAAGAACTAGAGACTCAAAAAACCAAAAGGAATACTCTATAAAAAAAAAAAAAAGATGAATACGATAACCTAATCTACAAACATAAAAGGGAGTACCATACTAACCTTATCCTCGAATCAATGAACAAACCCATAAAGCTGTTTGAAATTGTCAGATCATTCACACATGCCCCACCAATCCAGAAAGATACTGTAATGCATGAAGATGACTTTGCCACATATCTGCAGAACAAACTTACGCTCCTTAGCAAAGCATAAATATAGAACCAATCACTTTTAAACACCTCAAGGAACTCACAGCTCTGGAGTGCATTTGAACCAATCTCAGGAGAACTACTCAGTCAAATCCTAACCATGCTAACACTACAACTTCCCCCCTTGACCCATGACTGGTCTCATGGATAAAAATGGCCAGAAATGAGCTATCACTCATACTACTCAGAATACTAAACCAATCACTCTATCAAGGGTTCATGCCCACCAACCTAAAAACTACATCCATCAGAACTATTCTAAAAAAACCTTCAGCTGATATTAATTTACCCTCTTCTAATAGACTCATATCCAGCATACCCCTCTTAGCTAAAATAATAGAAAAAGCTGTACAACTCCAGCTACAGGACTTCATAAATTCTTTTGCCTCATTGGACATACAGCAACATGGATTTAGATCATATCATAATGTGGAAACCTTACTCACCTCATTAATAAACACACTACTCAATGGACTCAAACAGACCAAACAAGGATTCATCCTTATTTTTCTGGATATAGGTCCACTTTTGACTCAATAAACCACATTAAACTAATAGATCGGCTAAAAGACATAAGAGTAAGCAGCACCCCCCTAGCCTGGTTCCAGTCCTACCTATCCAAACACCTACAGTAAGTTAAGACAGGGGGCAAAACTTCTAAACCTTTTAACCAACAGCGAGGCATACCTCAAGGATCCTTCCTCTCAGCCTTATGTATTAACTTGTACATCCAACAAATCTGCCAAATCATACAGTGAAGTTAAATACCTAGGAATCACCTTAGACCAGTGACTTAATTTTCAAGCATACATAAAAAAAACCCCACAACCTCTGCATACTAAAAGATGAAGATTCTCTGCAACCTCCACCCACTGCTAGATCTCATCCACTTCCATACCTTATGCCAATCCTTAATCACCCCACATCTGGACTATTGCAACTCGGTTTTCCAGGGCCTCCCAAAACATATCCTCAAACGCTTGCAAACCACTCAAAATACTGCATATCAACTTATCACAAGAACACCACACCGTGACCACATCGCGTCAATACTCAAAAGCCTACACTGGCTTCCTATACAAGCAAGAATCAAATACAGAGCAATCATGATCACATTCAAGACCATTCATAACCATGCTGCAGCCTGCCTTCACTTAGTCATAAGGAGGACTCCGAACACCAAACTAAGAAGAAAACAGCATCTAAAACTCCTTAACATCCAAACTCAGAAAACAAAAAGTTCCCAAGCAACATGTCAAAAATCATTCTCAATCTATAGTCCTACACTATGGAACACACTCCCAACAATTCTAAGATTCATCGAGGACCTAACTGACTTCCATAGAAAACTAACATCTTACCTCTTCGAAGAAACCTTTGGATCAGACACATAGCCCCTCCTCCTAAGCCAAGTACCCCACGCACTGCCTATTGTTACTTCATTTTGCTTGCACATAAGTTATAGCCTTCCCTTACCCATTACTGTTTATGTAACCCTATAATTTGTTCAATGTAAATACGTTATATGTAACCACCATAGCCTGTTCAATGTATAACAAATGCTGACTTCAATGTAAACTGCTTTGATAACTCGAAAAGCGGTATAGAAGAAATGTTAATTAAGTAAATAAATAAATAAATAAATAAATAATAAATAAAATAAATAACTATAGTTCTTTGTCTGTAAATGGATTGTTGATCTGCATTGCCAAAGAGATCAATTTTTGGTGTTGGGGGCATAGCTCAGTGGTAGAGCATTTGACTGACAGACACACTGGATCCCTTTATAGCAACAGAATAAAATCAAAATAAACATAACTACCTGAACAAATAGGGGTGACCTACACGGAGTGGTGGGTATACCCCTAAACAAAGGCATGGGGAGGGGTGACCTGCACAAAGAAGCAGGTGCACCTACACTTACCACCTTGCTGGGCAGACTAGATGGACTATACTGGTCTTTATCTGCCGTAATATACTATGTTACTATGGTTTCATCTGTCTAGAGAACGTTTTCTCAGAAGGATTGTGGTTTCTCAAGGTGGGTTTGGGCAAAGAAAAGGCGTGCCTTTTTATGTTTGTCTTTGAGCAGTGGGGTCCTCCTTGACCTTTGTCTATGAAGTCCTTTTTTGTTTAGTGCACAGCATATGTTGTGGGTTGAAACCACCACCCCAGATTGCTCCAGGTAAGCCTTAAACTCTTTGGATATTGTGCATGGTGTTTTTCTAACAGTTTGCACTAACCTTCGAAGACTTTTTGGATTAATTTTCCTCTTCCCACCACATCCTAGCAGGTTCTTGACAGTCCCATGAGTCGAACATTTCTTAATAACACTGTAAACTGTAGACACAGGAATCCTAAGGTCTTTGGAAATGGCTTTGTACTCCTTTGAAGTTTGATGTTTGGCGATAATGGCTTTTGTTATGGTCTCAGGCAGTTCTCTTGTCTTCACCATTGTGAAAATGGAACAGAGAGTGAATGTAGCCATTTATTTATTTATTTAACACATTTTCTATACCACCTTATCTTATATTCAAAGTGCTTTACAGCAAAACAAATATAACATTTCATAGAACAGGGGATTTCAACTGGGATATAAACAAGGTAAACAAACAGTTATCTTATTTACATGGTAAATTTATATCAAAATATCTGTATTTTGTTAACAGAAAGTTATATGGGGGTGTATTGTGAGACATGCAATTTAGTATATGGAAGCCAGGTAGGACTAGGGTGGTCGGAGAGGAAGGGGCTTAGAGTATGACGAGTGAGGGTATCTGTTTCTTCATAGCAGAGGAGCCATCATTAGAGCCATTATTCATTGGTTGATTCAAGTCATGTGAGTACTGACACTTGATCACAGTTGTGTCTAATTTTACTGCAATGGGAATGTGGTTCTTCTGTTCAAATTGATTTGAATTGTTTATAAGGGTGTCAATAATCGTGTCCTCTTTACACTCTAAAGGTTTGACCTTACAAATTTAAACAATTTTTTTTGTTGGATTGTTTGCTGTGAAAGGATCACCTCTCTTGTGGCAAAACCTTCCGTTTTTATCTTATTTTCAGGCTACTAAGCCCATAAAAGTAATCAAATTGATTCCTTCAGTTAGTACTCAATTTAAATACATTTCCAAACCTTGATGCCCCTCAACCAACCCATTAACTAATTATGTTGGCAGATATTGTCTCAGGTACGTGACTATCAGACTTGTAACTTAGAAGGTGATTAGCAAAATGAATAAACCACTCCTCCTCACAGCTCACCATTCTTATAGTAAACTCCATCAATATATTTCAAGATTTAGCCCACATGGTGTTATAGCATTTAGCCGAAAAATCCAAGCTTGCTCCGGATACTGCAATCATGCCACTCTATCTCCCCTTCTTAAATTAGTTCATACATGGCCGATTATCCTCCAATGTAATTCCTCAAAAGAATGTCCCAGCTGCATATAATGTGCTACTATCGGCACTGATATCACCCCTGAATTAATCTTGAAGTGATATTACTGCAAGCGCTTCTTCATTAATTGGATAGTTCTCCCAACATATTTAAGTTGACACGGACAAATTATCACATAAACTACGAAGGTAGATAAACATGAGGTTGTATAACGACTTCTATAAACTTTATGTGTTGATAGATCCTTCCATTGAGGATCACTTAAGGTACTTTCACAAAGCTCACAGGCAGTACACTTAAAATGACCATTATCTACTGATGCCATTGGATCTTCCAATAGTGGTGCTATTATACGGCCTCATTGGTAGGCTATCATCAAAGGAATTTGGAAGCTTGAATGTAGATTCAAAATATGCCAATGTTTCTTTAAAATCACTGTCACTGCTGCTGAATTAGGCATATATGGCAAAATTCCTACAAATTTGATTGCACTACTCTGCTTCTGACGATTAATATTCTCTTTCTACCACTCTGGATAATTAAACCATGCTCTCTTATAGGCTTTTTTAACAACAGATTGAGGGTAACCTTTAGCCAATAATCGCTGAGTTAAGTTGTATGCATGTTTCTGAAACTCCAACGTAGAAGTTCATAGCTGATGGGGTCTTAAGAATTGTCCCAGGAGTAAACCTCTCCATAAAGGTCCTGGATGATAACATCTGTACTGTAATAAAGTATTCCTTTGCACCAGTTTTCTATACAAAGTCATACATAGCTCTATTTATGTTCGTATATAATTAAATTAAATCCAGAAATTCAATATGTGTGTTACGATACTTTGGGGTAAACTGAAGATTAGGTATTATATTATTAATCCACTTAAAAAATCTGTGAAGATCCTCTTCTGTGCTGGTACAAAGAAAAAATATATCATCAAGGAATCTAGTCCACATTGGAATATTAGAATACCAGTCAGAAATGAGACATATACAAAGTGCTGTTGCTCCCATCGTGACCCCATAAGTTTGCAAATAAAACCTGGATTCATACAAGAAATAGTTCTTCTTAAGCACCTTCCGAAGCAACCCTAAGATGAAATGTTTTGATATCCTAGATGGTAATGCCATTGAAAATTGTTCTATCATTTGTAATGCTTCTTCCTGATCTATAATTGTATATAAAGCAATAACATCCATTGTTACCAGAAATGTTGCCTCACAATCCACCTTTTTTCATTGTAATAAATCAATAAAATGAAAAGAATCTTTATATATAAAGTAAGAGGTTGCAAAAATGTATCACAATATTTAGATAAAGGTTCTAATATTTAATCTCTTCAAGAGACTATCAGACGGCCAGGTGATCTATCCAAAGTCTTAAGCACTTTTGGTACCATATATATAACGGGTATGCTTGGATGTTTCTTATTTAAAAATTCATATTCTTTTTTAGTGATCCAATTACATAAAAATGATTTAGTTGGTGTGCCTTAATCTCTAACTTTAATGCATTTGTTGGGTCTTCTTTTATTTTTCAACAAAATTTCTCAGTACATGTTTGTGTCCTGGATCACAATCGCTCCTCCTTTATCCGTTCGTCAAATTATGATATCCTGTCTGGCCCCTATGTCTAAAAGGGTTTGATATTGGTGCAGCAAAATATTTGAAAACAGCTTGGCTTGGCTTGGTTGAGGGGCATTGAGGTTTGGAAGTGTCTGACCTGGACTGGAGGGATTCAAGGAAATGCAATTAGCAGATAAGACTTTCTTACCCCATCTGGAAGTCACTACAGACTGGTGATCCTGACGTTGGTGCAGGGAAAACTGGTGGAAACCATAATAAAGAACAAAATTACTGAACATGTAGATAGTCATGGTTTAATGGGAGACAGCCAACATGGCTTTAGATAAGGAAGGTCTTGTCTTCCTAAACTGTTATGTTTTTTTGAATGTGTAAATAAACAGGTAGACAAAGGTGAGTTGGTTCATATAGTGTATCTGGACTTTCAGAAAGCCTTTGACAAGGTCTCTCATCAGAGACTTTTGGCAAAACTAAAAAGTCATGGGATAGGATGCAGTGTACTATTGTGGATCAGGAACTGGTTAAAAGATAGAAAGCAGAGGGTAGGACTAAATGGCCAATTTTTCCAATGGAGAAAGGTGAATAGTGGAGTACCCCAGGGATCTGTGCTGGGTCCACTGCTTTTTGACATATTCATAAATGACCTGGAAAGTGGAATAATGAGTGAGGTTATCAAATTTGCAGATGCCACAAAACTATTTAAAGTTGTTAAAACCCAAGAGGATTGTGGAAAATTGCAAGAGGATCTTGATAAATGGGAAGACTGGGCATCCAAATGGCAGATGAAATTTAATGTGGACAAGTGCAAAGTTATGCACCTAGGAAAGAAAAACCCAAACTATGGTTACACGATGCAAGGTTCCACATTAGGAACCACCACCCGGAAAAAAGATTTAAGTGTCATTGTGGATAACATGTTAAAACCCTCCACCCAGTGTGCAGTGGTGGCCAAGAGAGCAAATAGAATGCTAGGAATCATAAGGAAAGGAATGGAAAATAAAACAAAGGATATTACAATGCCTCTGTATCATTCCATGGAGTGACTGCACCTTGAATATTGTGTGCAATAGTGGTTGCTGTATCTTATTTATTTATATTCTCTTATATACTGCACTATTCTGCATCAGTGTGGTTTACATTGAACAGGGCATTATAACTTGGAGATAACTATTTTACAGGGAACATGGGCTATGGAGGGTTAAGTGGCTTGCCCAAGACCACAAGGAGCACCTGTGGGATTAGAAACCCCAGTCCTTCCTACCCAAAGTTGCTGTCCTCCAGTGGGATTTGAACCCCTGACCTTCTGGCCTGAAGTACCTTGCCCCAACCACTAGGCCACTCCTCCGCTCCCTTAAAAAGGATCTAGCGTTATTTGAGGGTTCAGGACAGGGTACCTTGTAACTGCCCTCTTTAATAGGACTTATCTCCCTCCCTCCCACCCCAGCACCCACCCACCCCTGGGGTAATTGTAGTTTTATAGGTACTTGCACATCTTAGAGGAAAGGGGCTGCTCTCAGGTGCAGCTCATTATCCAAATCAGTCATACACGGAGGACCTGAGATTAATTAAGCTTCAGGTACACAAGGTGTATTAGGGGTATTAGATACACTTTTATTGGTATAAGCATCTACACCAATCCTTAATATATACAGAATTTAAAAGATCTAAACACAAGCTTTAAACTAAGATGCAGACAGAAGTCCAGCAACAAGATGGGGGTTCTCTGGTCTTTTGCATTGAGTGTCACATGTATGATTTTCTCCCAGTTGGTGAGAGGTCTTACGTATGCACTAAGTGCAAAGAACTCTTTGCTATCAGGGAACAAGTCCGTTCTCTAGAGGCTAGAGTTGCAGACCTGGAAGACATAAGAAAGACAGAGAAGTACATGGACGTGACCTACAGGGATATAGTCCTGAAGTCCCACCTCCAGTCTGGCAGCATCCCTGTTGCCATGGAGGAGAGACGTCACGTGACAGGAGAGCATCACCCTGGTGTGGCAGGAAGTGATCCTGTAACTAGGACCTGTCCTCCAGGTGATGTAAAACCCTCTCGCACCGAGGGCGTTTCTCCAGGGCCATGTGCCCATGAGGGGAGGGTCAGGACAGCTGTTATAGTTGGTGATTCAATCATCAGGAATGTAGATAGCTGGGTGGATGGTGGACGTGAGGATCGCCTGGTAACATGCCTGCCTGGTGCGAAGGTAGCAGACCTCACGCACCGCCTAGATAGGATTGTAGATAGTGCTGGGGAGGAGTCTGCTGTCTTGGTACATGTTGGTACCAATGAAATAAGAAAATGTGGTAGGGAGGTTCTGGAGGCTAAATTTAAGCTTTTAGGTAGGAAGTTGAAATCCAGAACTTCCAGGATAGCGTTCTCCGAAATGCTTCCTGTTCCACGTGCAGGACCCAAAAGACAGGCAGAGCTCCGGAGTCTCAATGCGTGGATGAGACAATGGTGCAAGGATGAGGGTTTTGGATTTGTTAGGAACTGGGGAACATTCTGGGGAAAGGGGGGGCTCTTCCGAAGGGATGGGCTTCACCTTAATCAGGATGGGACCAGACTGCTGGCATTAACCTTTAAAAAAGAGATAGAGAAGCTTTTAAACTAGAAAATAGGGGAAAGCCGACATTCACCCAGGAGCGCATGGTTCGGACAAAGGTATCCTTGAAGGATACTACCAAAAGCAGTGAGGTTCCAAAAGGGAGTATAGTAGCCCAAATGCCCTTGAGTAAGGAGCAGACAGAGCATAAAGATTCCGAATTACCCCTGCCTACCAATAGCCAGATTAATATGAATAAAATACAGTCTCTAAAATGCTTGTATGCCAATGCTAGAAGTCTAAACAATAAGATGGGAGAGTTAGAATATATAGCACTAAATGAGAGGTTAGATATGATTGCACTCTCAGAGACATGGTGGAAGGAGGATAACCAGTGGGACACTGTGATACCTGGATACAAACTATATCGTAATGATAGAGCTGATCAAATTGGTGGAGGGGTTGTGCTCTATGTTAGAGAGGGCATTGAGTCAGAAAGGATTAAAGTTTTGCAGGGAACAAAATTTGCTGTAGAATCTCTATGTATTGAAATTCCATTTATGAAGGGGAAGGTGATGGCAGTGGGAGTATACTATCGACCGCCTGGCCAGAATGAACAAATGGATGATGAAATGCTCAAAGAAATCAAGGAAGCTAACAAAAGTCACAACAGAGTAGTAATAATGGTTGATTTCAATTACCCCGGTATCGACTGGGTCAGTGTCACGGCAGGACAAGCTAAAGAGAAAAAGTTTCTAGATGGAATAAATGACTGCTTCTTGGAGCAGCTGGTTCATGAACCGACCAGAGGGGAAGCCATACTGGACCTAATCCTTAGTGGAACGCCAGATCTGGTGCAAGAAATAAGGGTGTTGGGACCACTTGGCAATAGTGATCATAGTATGATCATGTTTGATTTAATTAGTGGAGGACAGATAGTAAAGGAATCCACAGTACTACCTTTTATCTTTCAAAAGGGAGACTATGATAGAATGAGGAATATAGTTAGGAAAAAACTAAAAGGAGCGGTTCCAAAGGTTAAAGACTTACAGCAAGCTTGGGTGTTATTTAAAAATACTATCCTCGAAGCCCAGACCAGCTGTATTCCACGCATTAAGAAGAGTGGAAGAAAGTCCAAAAAACTGCCAGCATGGTTTAAAGGTGAGGTCAGAGAGGCTGTTGCTGCCAAAAAAGCAACCTTCAGGAAATGGAAAAAAGAGCCAAATGATGAAAACTGGAAACTGCACAAGCACTGGCAAGTTAAATGCAAAGCATTGATAAGGCAGGCAAAGCGGGAATTTGAGAAGAAACTTGCTACGGAAGCAAAAACACGAAATAAAGACTTTTTCAAGTACATTCGTAGCAAAAGGCCTGTGAGAGAGTCAATTGGACCATTAGATGATAGAGGGGTAAAAGGGGCAGTAAGAGGAGACAAGGCTATAGCGGAGAGACTGAATGAATTCTTTGCTTCGGTCTTTACTGAGGAAAATGTAGGGATGTTACCCAAGACTGAAGTGGTATTTAAAGGTGATACTGCAGAGGAATTGAGAGAAATATCACTACACCGGGAAGATATATTACAACTATTTGATAAACTGAATAGTAGCAAATCACCTGGACCGGATGGAATATATCCCAGAGTGTTGAAAGAACTGAAATATGAGATTGCAGACCTGCTATTGTTAATCTGTGAACTTTCATTAAAATCATCTGTAATACCTGAAGATTGGAGGGTTGCCAACGTAACACCAATTTTTAAAAAGGGTTCCAGGGGTGACCCGGGAAATTACAGACCGGTGAGCCTGACGTCAGTACCAGGGAAAATGGTGGAAACCATCATAAAGAACAAAATTACACAGCATGTAGATAGTCATGGCCTAATGGGAGACAGCCAACATTATTATTTATTTATTTATTATTTATTTATTACAATTTCTTATATATGGCTTTAGACAAGGAACATGGCTTTAGACAAGGAAGATCTTGTCTTACTAATCTGATATGTTTTTTTGAAGGTGTGCATAAACAGGTAGACAAAGGTGAGTTGGTTGATATAGTGTATCTGGACTTCCAGAAAGCTTTTGACAAGGTCCCCCATCAGAGACTTTTGGCAAACCTAAAAAGTCATGGGATAGGAGGCAGTGTACTATTGTGGATCGGGAACTGGTTAAAAGATAGAAAGCAGAGGGTAGGGCTAAATGGCCAATATTCCCAATGGAAAAAAGTGAATAGTGGAGTACCCCAGGGATCTGTACTGGGTCCGCTACTTTTTGACATATTCATAAATGACCTGGAAAAGGGAATAACTAGTGAGGTTATCAAATTTGCAGATGACACAAAACTGTTTAAAGTTGTTAAAACCCAAGAGGATTGTGGAAAACTGCAGGAGGATCTGGATAAATTGGAAGACTGGGCATCCAAATGGCAGATGAAATTTAATGTGGACAAATGCAAAGTTATGCACCTAGGAAAGAACAACCCACACTATAGTTACACGATGCAAGGCTCCACATTAGAAACGACCACCCAGGAAAAGGACTTAGGAGTCATCGTGGATAACATGTTAAAACCCTCCGCCCAGTGTGCAGCGGCGGCCAAGAAAGCAAATAGAATGCTAGGTATCATAAGGAAAGGATGGAGTATAAAACAAAGGATATTATAATGCCTCTGTATCGCTCCATGGTACGACCGCACCTTGAATATTGTGTGCAATTCTGGTCACCGTATCTTAAAAAGGACATAGCGTTATTAGAAAAAGTACAGAGAAGAGCCACCAAATTGGTGAAGGGGATGGAAGGCTACTCCTATGAAGAGAGGCTAAAAAGGTTAGGGCTCTTTAACCTGGAAAAGAGACGGCTGAGGGGAGATATGATAGAGGTCTATAAATTAATGAATGGAGTGGAACGGATAAACGTGGATCAATTGTTTACGCTATCAGAATATAGAAAGACTAGGGGACATGTAATGAAGCTACAGGGTAAACTATTTAAGACAAATAAGAGAAAATATTTTTTCAATCAACGTGTAATCAAACTCTGGAATCTGTTACCGGAGGATGTAGTAAGGGCTATTAGTATAGCTGGGTTTAAAAAAGGTTTGGACAAGTTCCTGGAGGAAAGGTCCATAAACCACTATTAAAAAGGGACCCAGGATATCAATTCTTGACCCAGTACAAGCATTGTGGAACCTGTGTCTTTTGGGGATATTGCTAGGTACGTATGACCTAGATTGGCCACTGTTGGAAACAGGATACTGGGCTTGATGGACCTCGGTCTGACCCAGTATGGCATGTCTTATGTTCTTATGTTCTTATGAAAAGGTACAGAGAAAAGCCACCAAAATGGTAAAGGGGATGGAAGGATACCTCTATGAAGAGAGGCTAAAAAGGTTAGGGCTCTTCAACCTGGAAAAGAGACAACTGAGGGGACATATGATAGAGGTCTATAAATGAATGAATGGAGTGGAAGGGGTAAATGTAGATCAACTGTTTACATCATCAGTATATAGAAAGGCTAGGGGACATGCAATGAAGCTACAGGGTAAACTATTTAAGACTAATAAGAGAAAATATTTTTTCACTCAACGTGTAATCAAACTCTGGAATTTGTTACTGGAAGATGAAGTAAAAGCTGTTAGTGCAACTGGGTTTATAAAAGGTTTGGACAAGTTCAGGATACTGGGCTTGATGGACCTTGGTCTGACCTAGTATGGCATATCTTATGTTCTTATGTTATATTATATTCTTATGTATTTAAATTGAGTACTGGCTGAATGAATCAGTTTGCATGGTGTCCCTTTGATTACTTTTATTGGCTTAGTGGCCTTAAAAATAAGACAAAAATGGAAGGTTTTGCCACTAGAGAGGTGATCTTTACATGGCAAACAATCCAACAAAATTTTTTTTTTAATTTGGAAGGTCATAACTTTAGAGTGTTTAAAGAGTCTCACTTAATTTGATGGTAAATATGTAGGAGACTAGGTAGGTCTTTTTAGTATAGCATAATAATCATGTCCTGGCAATGTCCCAGTTTTTATACTATTTCCTACTATTTCCTTTTATTTTTTTTTCAAAAATTTTCAAATGTATACAAAGTAAACATTTAGGAAAAATAAACAACCAATTTCGACTTAGGAAGTAAGAAAATGCAAAGAAAATTTTGCAAATCGGAAGAAATACAAGCCCACATTAAGAGAGGCTATCTAAGGGCCCACACCCACACTAATAATGAAGACCCCAATCATACAAACCACCAAGACCCGAAAAAACCCCAAGGAAAATTAACATCCTTACTTATCGTTATCTTTATCAAGCAGGAACTGTTCAAACTGTGATGGTTCCATGAAAGTAAATTTTGTACCCCTGTAGGCGACCAAACACTTACAGGGGTACTTCAAATAAAACGTAGCTCTGATAGCCGAAACCCTAGGCCTAATTTGAAGAAAAAAATTTTGACGTGATTGGGTGACTTTTGCAACATCAGGAAAAACCATTAATGGTTGACCACAACTATTTCCGTTTTTAATTGGTCTTGTTTTATTTTGAATCCTTTATGTGTCAAATATGTGTGCATATATAGTCCAAAGCCATTTCAATGGCCACTTTTTTTTAAAGAGATATTGGATATTAACCCTTTCAAGGCCTACTTTAAATTTTTAATCCACATTCTGCAGTCGGGTTAATTATTGCATATTTCAGGAAAATTGCAACCGTCTTATTCAATATGTTCTAATAGTGATTTTCCTTCTGCTATGGTCATGTATTATACACCATTTGATAGGAATATTTAATCAGAATTTTGGATCCCAAGAGTTTTGGGCTCGGCCTGGAAAGGGTTAAGGGGTTGGACACTAGAGGACAGCAACCTTGGGCCGGAAGGACTGGGGTTTGTAGTCCCACAGGTGCTCCTTGTGGTCTTGGGCAAGCCACTTAACCCTCCATTGCCCATGTTCCCTGTAAGTATTAGTGTATGTGTCTCATATCCCCTTGTGTTAAATGTATCCCCCAATTGTGTTGTGACCACTTTGATTGAAGGATAAGGTGGTAAACAAAACTGTCTAAATAAATAAATAAACTGCAAATGTGCTAATAATGATGGCCACAACTGCACATTGTTTTGCTTCCTAAGCCAGGTAAACACTTGCTGGAGGTAGATCAATCTCTATCCTTCACCAAGACGTGAAGATATTGAGAACTGTCCTGGCAAATAGATTGCAAAAAGATCTTCTGAGCTTGATACACAGTGATCAAGTGGGATTTATCCAGGATAGAACTTCTTCAGTTATTGTTTTGAAAGCCTTGGTTGCTATACAAGCCAGTCAGCATGGGGGAGGCAGCGATAGAGAGTTTGGATGCTGAAAAAGCCTTGGATATAGTACTATGGAAATATCTAGTTTGGATGCCAGGAAAGTACAAGATACAAGGAGAATTCTTTCAATGGGTAATCATACTGTACAATAACCTTACAATTGAGTGGATAGTGAATAATCAGCACACTGCATAATTCTCTATTTTGAGACACATTAGGCAAGGCTGTCCACTCTTGAAATTGTATTATTGTTTGAGCCTCTAGCAGCCAGGCTTCATAATGATTCGGCTATACATGGAATTTTGGTAGGAAAAAGTATGTTTGTGGACAATATGCTATTGCATTTAGGAAATGTATTCAAGGATATCTATAGAGTAATTGAATTAATTGAACAATTTGGATCCTTTGCGGGATTAAAAATAAAGTTTGGAAAATCAGACATATTAGCTTTAGGAGTACCCAGGGCATATCATGAAAATAGAACTTTTCCAATGTGGTCTTGGCAACATTTGAAATATCTGAGAGTATATTTAAGTAACCACCCAATATTCTATACAAAAGCAATGGAATTGAAAAGATGGAAGAAATGGTGTGACAGATAGAAGGAGCTTCCCCTCTCATTACACAGGTCTGCGACTAAAAAGCTGTTTGATTATTTTCTTCTAATTTCCATGTATTTTGGTGTGCGGAAAACAAATAAAATATTGAAAAAAACTCCTAGATGTCATGATTTGCCACAACATGCAAAATAGTCTTCAAATGTATCAAATTTTTTCAAATTACTATTAATTAATTCACATAAGTGCATTTAAGATATAAAATGCCAAAAAAAACCTTAAAGGGGTTGTCCGAGTTATGTAAAAAAAATATAGCACTGTAAATCTGATGGTCAGCAATATATACATAAGCTAAGCAAGTTTTAAGTCTGTGCTTCTAATGGTAGAAAGGGTTAATCTTTCCTGAAGAATCCAGTGGGAGGGAGACACAGGGCAAATAGCAGCAGCTCCGGTCAGTGCAGGGGGGCGTGGCCAGCACTGTGACGTCTCGTGTACAGACACAGAGCTGCTCTCTCCTGCATGCCACACTTGTGCACGAATCATCATCAGATTCTTGGTTCTAGGCTGTTCACACTTTTTCATCGCAATTCGTGTTAGATCGTCATTCTTCAACCGTTATGTTATGGCTCTGCAAAAGTGTATTAATTCGCCAGACAGTTTCTGTTACATCTGTGGTTAATATACAGTGTTGAAGCAACAGCAGAATATTACAGACTTTGTGAAAAAAGTATACTTTGCATACTTTGGACTAAAAATTGGAGATCAAAATAAAGTCTGGGCGCCTCATAAAGTGTGCACATGGTGTGTTGAGGACCTCTGAAACTGGTTCAAGGGTAAGAAAAAAATCTTTCCGTTATGGGATTCCTATTGTATGGCGAGAGCAAAAGAACCATAGTGATGACTGTCACTTTTGTTCATGCGATGTGAAAGGGTTTAATTCCAAATGGAAGCATTCCATTTCATACCACAATCTTCACTCGGCAATTTGTCCCATCCCCCATGGCACAGATATACCAGTACCCAAGCCCCCTGCTACCTTGGAAGAGATACCTAACTCCAATGAAGGTGAAGTCATACCTGAACCAGATGACGAATCAAGTTCTGACTTTGAAGATGATACCAGACCAAAATTGTTTTCTCAGGAGGAGATGAATGATTTGGTAAGAGACTTGAATCTTCCCAAAGATGCCGCTGAGTTACTCGGATCAAGGCTGAAAAGCAGGAATTTATTGTTGCCAGGAGTGTCATCTTCATGGTTCAGACATCGTGAAAAGGAGTTCATTCCTTACTTCGCCCAGGAAGACAAGTTGGTTTATTGCATCAATGTCAAAGGTCTGATGGGTCAATTTAAAATCCAATATGATTCAGAGCAATGGCGTCTTTTTATAGATACTTCAAAAAGAAGTCTCAAAGCAGTTTTACTCCACAACGTTTTTTACGCTTCCATACCTGTAGGTCATTCCGTACACTTGAAGGAAACCTACGAGAACTTGGAATTGGTTCTTCGTAAACTTAAATATGAAGACCATGGTTGGCAAGTGTGTTGGGACTTGAAGGTCTCATGCATGCTGCTCGGTCAACAAGCTGCTTATACCAAATATCCTTGTTTTCTGTGTCTATGGGACAGTCGAGACCGACAAAATCACTGGACCAAGAAGAGTTGGCAGCCGAGGGTGCTAACAGTCGGTGAAAAAAATGTCCTCTGAGAAACTTTGGTACCTTCCCATGAAGTTCTTCTACCACCTCTCCACATAAAATTGGGATTGATGAAGCAATTCGTAAAATCACTTCCAAGAGATGGAGAATGCTTCAAATACTTGGTCACCAAGTTTCCAGGCCTGTCGGAGGCAAAATTGAAGGAAGGTGTGTTCGTCAGACCAGACATTAGAAGCCTTATAGTTGATAAAGAGTTTGTCAATACCATGACGGATCCTCAAAAAGAAGGGTAGATTGCATTTAAAGAAGTCGTACAGAAATTTTTAGGCAATAACAAAGATCCTCACTACAAAAAGATCGTCGGACGAATGCTGAAAGCATTTCAAGCTTTAGGTTGCCTGATGAGTTTGAAAGTGCATTTCCTCCAGTCCCACCTTGACTACTTTCCTGAAAATTTGGGAGCTGTGAGTGAGGAACAAGGTGAACGATTCCACCAAGACATTAAAGAGATGGAAAGGAGATACCAGGGAAAATGGAGCATTACAATGATGGCAGACTACTGTTGGATGCTTCAGAGAGACATTCCAGATGCTACTCACAAGCGTAAATGCACCAAGAGGAGCCTCACAAGGAAGAAGAATCGAGTTTAGTGTATGTAGGTGAGCTCATTTCAGTTCAAAAAAGGATTTTCATGAAAATATTGTAATAAAACTTTAATTTTATGTCTATTTCCATTTATTTTGAGGTATTGCCTTATTTAACATAGTTACCTAAATTGTCAGGAAACGTGATGTCCTATGAAAAAATGGAGGTCATTTGCGGATTCAGCGCACCAAAAAACATAAAGATTACGTGGAATAATCAAAACAGCTCTCGAAAATAAAATTTTGCAGACCTGTGAATTATTAGGGTATACTTGGTGAAGATGATGTTGCTCCCTAAGATACTATGGGGATCACATTAGAAGCCCTATTCGTGAGATCATGAATGAGCATGCGCTGGCATCCTTTGAATCAGGAAAGCCACAAAATGCTGCTTGCAGTTTATGAACAGCGTTGACACAGGGCATTAAGGCTAATTTGCCCGAAATGCAGTACTGTGTCCTTTTGGTTATTAACTGCAGACTGGATTGTTGATTCATCATCTTGAAATTTGAGAAAATGACTTCAACTCACAACGCTTTTATACTTACATGGACAGCAACAGATAAGTGCTGCTTTTGTGAATGAGTGCTGTTTTTGAGAATAAGTTAGATTTTGGCGATATTTTTGAAGATATTTTACATTTTTTAATTGTGTTGGGAGTACTGTTATTGTAGGGGTGTAGGGCACACCATCACATGGTGTTTTTTACCTACATTTTCACGCTTTTTTTGAGCCTTTAAAAATACTTGAGTAAAACGGAAGTTAAGCTACGAAAGGTTGTTTCTCTATCCTCAAGGCTGTTCTTCCAAAATTAATTCTTTCATAATTTTTTCATATTTGCATTGTTTAGCTCATGTCGATAGTTTGAACTGCTCTATTTTTGTGTTTGACTATTCTTGAGTTAGACATCTGAAAATTGTCACTTAGAGGTGCAAAGTACGGTGATGTCCTTAGAGTCATTTTAAAAACAAGCCACGTATATAGGTTGGTGAAGAGTCCATACCTATACCTGTTCCTGACCATGAATAAGAGGGGAAAAAAGTGGTTGTTTAATGGAAGCAATGCTTCCAGGGAGAGCACAACATATGTTCATTGCCACATGTATTTGCTGCCCAAAGAAAACTATTACAGGTCCACTGCTGCACATCTGAGCATTTGAAATGGAAGGCCAGGATGTGCTAGTCTGAGGATATGGCCAACTCTCTTCTGAAATACCCCAACCATAATGTCCAAGTATCGGGTTTGCAACCATCCAATTTGGCGACACCTACATTTGTGAAATGGCCTATGCCCATCCACATACCCAGTCTTGCTATGTTTGAGTGTCTACCTGGACATTCATTTCTCAGGATGGAGACAAAGCAATTTTGGGAAGCACATATATGTGCCTGGCTTTACTGCTATCACACCCCTAGATATTTTGACATTGCTCTGGACATCCCAGATTCTTCCTAAACATCCCTTCTAAAATGCCATTTTATAGGTCTCCAAATCATATCTATTTGGGTAGGAGTGAAGGAAGGAAAATGTTTCAGAGAGGTAATAATGACAGTTTGTATGATGGGGCCGTGTGGTATAAATAAGCCATCCTAAATTAATAAGGAAAAGGAGGAAGGGGCTTACTGGACTTGAAATTATATAATGTGGCAGCCATGCTTAGATGGATACATGAGCTGTGCATAGGAAATGTTAATTATGTGCCAGAGGATTTAGTAGATGAGTTATATTTCCCCCGTATAAATTTGTTAATTTATTGCATGGGATGAAACCGAAAGATGGGGGTGAGTGGTGGAGTCAGGGGCGATTAACTCCATTCAAGAAGGCCTGGAAGTGGTGGAGAAATTTGAAGTAGGTGTCAGCAACATCTCCCTATATTCATTTGTGTGGCAATGCAGATTTTCTTCCAGAGGTGGGGGAAACAATATTTGAATGATGAAAAGAGTGGGGTTGTTATAGCGTAGGACAATTTTTTCAGGGACAGGAGCATCAATTTAGGACTTCTGAAAGTACAAGAGAATGGACAATGCTCCCAATGCATAAGTATTATTATTGGCAGGTTAGAAATTACTGTCAACACTTGCAAAACAAGAAGGGAGGGGCTGGATCTAAATAAAGGATCTATAGGCATATTTTTGGACTCTTCTTTCCCCCTTCATCCCCACCTCCGCTTTAATATGCTGTCTAGGTGGTATGGAGTATGTAGAAGAGACAAGGTAAGACAATGGTTGGGTGATATAACACAAGTATGGTCCAGAGATATAGCACAATAGTTGACTGAGGAAGATATGTAAAATTTATTCATCAATATTTACAAAGATTTAATGAATGCTTCCCATCAAGAAACTCAATATAAGTTATTGCTTAGAACATATATAAGTGAGAAAGAGGAGCTTGCATGAAGCTGTGGGAGGATGGCACTTTTGGGAAATATAGAAATAATCAAGAAACCTTGGAGTGTTCCTTTTTAGAGTGTACCAAGTCAACACATGTTTGGGAGCAAGCTTTAGAGGAACTCTGAAGAGTCATAGGAACCTAGGGTGGAATGGAAAATTTGAATTTTCTAGAGCAAAGAAAAAATTCCTATATTTGACTTAGATTTAGTTAGAAAAGTGATTTGATGCTCTTGGATATCGGAGGAGGGCTCCAGTCCTATCTATTGGAAGCAGGTCATGTGTGAAGTTGTGAAATATGAGATGTAAATGTACGAGAACAACAGAAAGCCCGAGTAGCTATTATATTGCCATTGTAGTATCAATTCCAAAGCAGCAATGTAGTAGGATGTCTTCCAGAGGATGGGAGGGAAGAGGGTAACATAATGAGAATGGCTGTATGAGTGGTGAAATGAATGCATGAATATAAGGAGAAAAAAGTAGGCTTATGAGGGAGCAAATTTTGGCATGACTGGTTTAAAATAAAAAGACGGTGGGGAAAAGCAATATACTGAGAAGCCAAAAGGGGCATTGGGATTTGACTTTTTGTATTATCTGTATGTAATGAACTCTTGGGATGGTAATAACATTGTAAAATTTGATAAAGTGGCAATGATATCTGCTGGTTTGTTGTTTGAAGAAATAAATAATTTTTTAAATAATGGTGTGGGGGGATAGTCATTGCAGGGCAGATTTTAGCCGGTGACTTCCATGTTTAGTTTGTTTTGTTTAATGTTTGCTCTGCGTGAGTAGTAATAGCATCACTTGGTACATACAGGGATAATTATGTATGATGTGTAAATATGGCCCATTGAATGTGCAGTCCATGCAAACAGGAAGTGCAATCGCAAGGGGACTAATGTAGGAATGCACCATAGTGCCGGAACTGAAGGTAACTCCAGAGCATCGGAGCCATTTTAAAAGCGTTGCCGCTACTGCACATCTCGGTAAGGGGTGGCAGCAGGGGCTGGAGCAGAAGAAGCGCAAAGTTACAAGGTTTGCCTAGGGCTCCTTAGTACCCTTCCACTGGCCCTGCTAGTGCCAATCCAGCATCAATATCACCTACATTCAAGGAGCAGACATTATGCCTGCTGAAGAGATGGTATAAATGTTAGCACATACTTTATATTTGTACCAACATAATTTCTTAAAAGATGCACATAAATCATGTGTTCCACCCAAACCCAGCCCCTGAGCATAACAACTATATAAGGGGAATGTTCACTAAGCAGAGCTAATGGTTAGCCTGCACTATTTGTAACGAGGTACCATTGAGTAACATGGGGCCTTGTTACTAATAGCCCATGCTAACCATTAGCTCAGATAAGTAAACATTGTTGTTGTTAAGTGCCATCGAGTCGGTGTCGACTCATGAAGACCCTCTGGATAGTTGTTCTAAATTGTGTTCAGTCTTCAGTCAGGTGGCTCATTGTTGACAGACTGGTACCCGTAGCTGATGTTATTGTATCGATCCATCTCATTGCTGGCCTTCCTCTTTTGCGTTGACCTTCTATCTTGTCAACCATGATGTTTTTCTCTAATGATCTCTCTCTTCGCATGATGTGTCCAAAGTAAACGTACCCCTTAGTATTTATCAGCTAGCACCATGCGTACATTTAGGTGTAATCAAATTTTATAAAATCCCCCTTATGCACATAAAATGCTGTGTAATGAATGAAGATGATTAATAAAGTTGCCTTCAAGCTGTATATAACATATAATATGTGCCTGCCTAGGTGTCCAACTGTTAAACAGCAATTTTGCTTCAAAGATCCAAGAAAGTCCATGAATATTTCCCCTGTCTAAGCAATTATAAAATGACCCCCATTAACATAGAAACAGAGAAAAATGATAGCAGATGAAGATCATACAGCCTGTGCAGTCTGCCCTTCTGTACCAGCTACTGAACTTTACAGTCTCTTTTTTTTCCTTAGAGATGCTCCACATTTGTCCCATGCTTTCTTGAATTCAGATACAATCGTCGTCTCTACCACATCCATTGGTAGGCTATTCCATAAATCCACCACTCTTTCTGTAAAGAAATATTTCCTGAGTCTGTCACCTTTCACCTTTATCCTATGTTGCCTCACTGCAGACACAATTTTTCAATTAAAGCAGAACCTCTTCCTGTGCATTTATGCCATGGAGAAATTTAAATGTCTATCATATCTCCCCTCTCCCACCTTTCTCCCTAAGTATACATATTGAGATCATTAAGTCTGTCCCCATATGCCTTATTATGAAGACTACTGGCCATTTTAGTAGCCACCCTCTGTTAATATCCTTTTGAAGATGTGGTCTCCAGCAGGGCTGTACCGAGTGAAGATTGTGCCCTGTGAGACTTGCACATCGGGCGCGCGCCCGCCCCCTACGGCAGGAGAGAAGAGGCGAATCCGATGTGCAAGTCGCCGGCATGCTAAGCAGATCTGTCCCTCCCTGCTAAGCGGATCTTTCCCTCCCAGCAAGAGCAGGGAGGGACAGATCTGCTTAGCATGCTGGTGAGAAGGCTTAAGGGGCACATTTTAGCTGTTCTGCCATTGCCTGCCGCCGCTGAGAGAAGGAAAAGTGGCAGCAGCAGGCAACGGAAGACTGCTAAAATGCACCCCTTAAGCCTTTGCGCCCTGTGCGGCCGCACCACTCGCACAGGGCTAGGTATGGGCCTGGTCTCCAGAACTACACACAATACTCCAAAAGAGGATGCACCAAAGACTTGTACAGAGGCACTATCACCTCCTTTCTTCTGCTGGCCATTCCTCTCACTGTGCACCCAAGCATCCTTCTGTCATTCACCATCACCTTTTCTACCTGTTTAACCATCTTAAGATTATCAAAAACAATCATGCCTGGATCCTGTATTTCTTTCATGGATAGAAGCACTTCACCCCCTATACTGTACCGCTCCCTTGGTTTTTTGCATATCAAATGCATGACCCTGCATTTTTTAATATTAAATCTCAGCTGCTAAATTCTCAATCATTCTTTAAGCTTTTGTAGATCCTTCCTCATGTTGCACTCTTTCTGTGTGTCTGCGCTATTGCAGAACATAAGAACGTAAGAAATGCCTTACTGGATCAGACCAATGTCCATCAAGCCCAGTATCCTGTTTTCAACAGTGGCCAATCCAGGTCACAAGTACCTGGCAGGTTCCCAAAAAAGGAACACAGATTCCACAATGCTTGTTCCAGGGTAAGCAGTGGATTTCCCCAGTACTCTTTAATAATGGTTTATGGATCTTTCCTCCGGGAACTTGTCCAAGACATTTTTAAACCCAGCTACACTAACAGATTTTACTACATCCTCCAGTAATGAATTCCAGAGTTTTATTACACATTGAGTAAAAACATATTTTCTCTTATTAGTATTAAATGGGCTGATTGTAGCTTTATTGCATGTCCTCTAATTTTTCTACTTTTCGATGGCATAAACAACCATTCCATTGAACTATTCCATTCCATTCATTAATTTATAGACCTCTATCATATCTACCCTCAGACGTCTCTCTTCCAAACTGAAGAGCCCCAATCTTTTAAGCCTCTCCTCATAGGGGTATCCTTCCATCCTCTTTAGCATTTTGGTGGCTCTTCTCTGTACCTTTTCTAATTCAGCTTGTCACGCCCATAGCCCCTTATAGCAGTGTGGAGGGGCGTGCTTGTTATAGCAGATTCCACCACTTCAGCAATGTGCCTGACTGACTGACTTTGAAGTACACCATGGGAAAGGTAGTCTAGTCAGGTTACACTTGACTTTTAGGCAGAAAAACACTCTTTTGTAGTTGGTCGAGAGTTAAGGCATTGACAGAATTTATTTATGAGGTAAACGCAAATAAGGTTCACAACTTGTCACCTATTGGATTTCTTCTCCAGGATAATATTTAGTACAACAGGATATAACTTAACTTGAGCACAAACAGCTTGTAATGTTTTTCAATGCAAAGCAGAAAGTCCTTTCCACAGCCACTGCTAGCAAACGTGCCTAGCAGTGCTGTTTAAAACAAAACCAAAAATATCAGCTTCACATAAACAGCTCTCTTTTCTGTTCCAAAAGAAACTTCTTAAATCCACTGTGAGTACGGCATAAGCTCTGCACTGCACTGACTTCCACTGGTCAATGAGCAAACAATTAAGCAGCTGCAGACATTCTCAGCACAAGTATTTCCCTTTTCAAAAAACATTTTCACTTCACATACAGGCTCTCTAGGGTACTGGACTCTGGAAGGTTCCCTTATGATGTATTCCCTCTCAGGACTTCTCTGTGCTTGGCAGTTTGGCATAAAGAACAGTCCATGTAAGAATCATCCTCTTCCAGAACTAATTCCTGTTCTCCTAGCTGCATGGGTTCTACTTCTGGCTCAGAGGGCTTAGCTGACTGCCTCCCATCAGGACAAGCGCTGTCTCCAGCAAATCTGTAATGCTCCCCATCAGACAGGCTTCCAAAACTCATACCTGGGTCAAGGCTTGGTTCAGTGGTTCCTCCCTCATATTCTGGCCAGCATGTATCTGAGCTTCCCTGTCTTGTCCTCCAGTATGGGCTCTTGGTTCTCAGGGCTTCAGCTCCATTTCTCCTCCAGTAGGCATTCCTTCTCCTTCTCCTCTCCCTTCCTGAATATTCTGTCCTAGCTTTTAACCTCCCAGGCTCTAACCCTGCCCTTTCTCCTCTCAGGTGTTGTAAATCAGTCTGCCTCTTGGCAGCTGAGTAATTTGGAAAGTCAGTGACGTAAGGGTACCTTACTCTGAGCTTGCTTTCCCCCTCCTTCTCACCACTAGGGACACTCTGCAACCTATTGCAGCCTGGTACAATCTGGTTTCTAGATACTACTGAGGTTTTGTATCTCTGACCTGGCAATACAGGTCCTTTGATAAGGGTAAATTCCCCCTCTTTATCCTTGTTTCCTGGGCCCTGATAAGCTTCCTTATCACAAGCTATATCCTTTTTAAGATATGGCGACCAGAATTGCACACAATATTCAAGGTGCAGTCACACCATGGAATGATACAGAGGCATTATATTATCCTTTGTTTTATTCTTCATTCCTTTCCTTATGATTCCTAGCTTTCTATTTGCAGAGTTGTATTATCTACAAAGAGGCAAACCTTATCCTATTGCTAATTTTGTTATCATCCACAAAGAGGCAGCCCTTCTGTAATATCACTTACAAAAATGTTAAAAAGAATTGGACCAAGGACAGATCATTATGGTACACCACTGGTATTTTTCTTCTCCTCAGAGTGAATTCTATTTATCTGTACCCATTGTCGTTTCCTACTCAACCAGTTTCTAACCCATTCCATCACTTTAGGGTCCATTCCTAGGGCACTTTATTTATGTCACCTATGTGGAACAGTGTCAAAGGCTTTTCTAAAATCTAAGTGCACCACATCTAGCACTCCTCCTCGGTCCAGATCTCTGGCCACCCAGTCAATGAAAATAATCAGATTTGTGTGACATGACCTGCCTCTAATAAAACCATGCTTTCTTGGATGTTGTAAGGATTCCAGAAACCTTATCATCCCTGTATAGCAGCATTTCAATTTATTTACTCACTATGGAGATCAATCTAACTGTCCTGTAGTTCCCAACCTCATCCTTACTTCTGCTTTTGTGTAGTGGAACCACATGTGCTTTTCTCCAATTCATAGGGATTGTTTTGACTCAAAAGAAGAATTGAAAAGCTCAGATAGTCAAGCCACCAGAACTTTCCTAAGTTCCTTCAGTACTTTCTGATGCAGGACCATACCAAGCTAGTGCAACTAATGAATCTGACACCCTGCACCCACTCAGCTATGTGCAGTAACTCACTCTTGTTGAACTTCCTGGAAGTCTAGTGATGATCTCCGTACTCATACAGCTCTTGGTATGGCCCTACTCTGATGTATCCCATCTGGCCCATCACTTTGTCTACCTTTCACTTAGCTAGCTTCTCATGAACAGTCTTCTGAAAATCATTCAAAATTTGCCTCACTTCTGTTCCAATTTATGTGTGTTTTCTTTAGGTCCTACTCTGAGTCCTTCATCTGTGAAAACACAGAACAGAAATAATTGTTAAGCAATTCTGCTTTATCTTCATCAGCTTCTACATATTCCTCCCTTTCACCCTTGAGTCTAAAATACCACTTTTACACTTTCTTGTCTCACTAACATATCTTAAAAATGTCTGTTCCCTCCCCTCCCCCCCCCCACCCCCCCATTTACTGCATTGGATATTTTTCTTCCATTTGTATATTTGCTTTCCTAACTACCTTCCTAGTTTCTCTTAGTTTTTCAAAATATTGATGCTTGTCTTCCTTTTTCTGTGATCTCTTATAATTTATGAAGGCCACCCTCTTTTTCTGCAACTTTACAGATATTTCTTGTAAGAACCATCTTCTCCTCCTTTTCCTTTTACATTTATTTTCTTTCCTAATAAAAAGATTTTAGCCCCTAAAATATCCCCTTTCAGTTTTGCCCACTGCTTTTCAATTTCCCCCAGCAGTTCCCATCCAGCTAACAACTCCTTGAGATATTGTCCTATCTTGACAAAGTCAGCTTTTCTAAAATCTAGGACACTCACTTTGTCCTAATACTGAACCACACCATTCAGTGATCGTTCGATGCGAGATGATCACCCACTATAAGATAAGAAACACTCTCCCCATTTGTGTGAACCATGTCCAGTATGGCCCCCTCCAATGTGCGTTCCATTACAAGTTTCCAGAATAGTTCTTCCTGTAAAGAATCCAAGATCTCCTTACTTCTAGATGAAGCTGCAGCAGGAATGTCCCAATGAACATCCAGCTTATTGAAATCACCTATTAGTAACATATCTCCTTCAGAGCAATACTGTAAATGTCTTCAGTTAAATCTCTATCTACTTTTTCTACCTGTGATGGAGTCATATTATCACACAATGCTCCATTCTCTCTTTCCAGTTTAACCCATAGTGCTTCCTCCTTCCTTCATACGTCCTGCACCATTGTTTTACTATCATTTTTTACTGTAGTGCCTCCCTTTCTTCCTACCTTGTCCTTCCTGAACAATTTATAGCCTCATATAATTATATCTCATTCATGGTTCTTTGTGAACTATATCCTTGTGACTGCCACAAAATCCAAGTCAGCCTCTTTCATTAAAGCCTCAAAATCCAGAATCGTATTTCCATACCATGGGAATTAATACACAGCACTTTTGAGATGCTGTCATTTTTTTACCATTTACACAGAGGTGTTTGTTTTTCTTACATGATTGCTTATACTGACCTGGGGGCTTTCTTTACCCATCATCAACAAATGTAGTTTAAAGTCCTCTTTAGTAGGTTAGCCAGTCTGCTGTGGAAGTCACTTTGACCCTTCTTGGATAGGTGAACATCATCGCTGCTCAGCAGTCCTTGGAAAATCATCCCATGGTCCAGGAAACCAAAGTACTCTAGATAACACCATCCACACAGCCATGAATTCACCTCTGGGATGCGAGCTTTGCTGCCTTGGCCTGTACCCTCAATGGGAAGGATTAAGAAGAACACCAGGTACACACCTATCTCTCCATCCAATTTCCAGAGCCATGAAGTCACTCTTGATATGCTCATAGGGATACTTCGTAGTATCATTTGTGCCAATATAAATGTGCAGCATCAGATATTAATAGGCTTGCTGAGTCTCAGCAAACTCTCTGTAATGTCTCAGATTTTCGCATCTGGCAGATAGCACACCTCCTGAGACATCAATCTAGTCAGCAAATTAATTCCTCAGTACTCATAAGAAAAGAGTCAACAACCACCACTATCCTTCTTGTGGTTACTGATTTGGCAAATTTGGGGCTTTTGAGATGCAGTTCCTCCTGTTCCTGGGATGTTCTCACCTCCTCCTCCTCTTCAGGGTTGTATACCAGTTCTTCAGTTTTAAGGATGGTGGAGTTAGTATGTCAGTTCTTCAGACTCTGGTGAGCCATGTTCAGTTCTCTTCTTTTTGCACTACATACCATCTGTACTTCTGTTGAGATCTTGGATGCCTCAAGAAGCATTTCATCAATGTAGTAGGGCCTTTAGGGTCATCTTACTTAGCAAACTCTTTTTTGGGCGTACAAAATGGCCTTAATCTGCACTGTATAAGCACCTTAATAATGTATAAATTGATTGCACAAGACGTGTTGCTATATCACCACATTTAACAATCCTTCCCTCAGTCACACATCTCCTCCCCCTTTGCTATGTAAACTAGAATTCTTAACAAAAAAGAATAGCTTATTATAAGAAATAAACTCCATTTTTCTGAAATTTGTAGAAATTTCTAGGAAAAATTCTAAAATGGAAAAGATTATGGAGCAAATTTGTTGTAAAGTATCCTAGGTCAGACCAAGGTCCATCAAGACCAGGATTCTGTTTCCAACAGTGGCCAATCTAGGTCATAAGTACCTAGCAGTTTCCCCAAAAGACACAGGTTCCACAATGTTTGTAATGGGTCAAAATAATAATAGTGAAAAGTTCTAATAATGAAGTACAAGATCTTTAAGCTTTCTATTTATCTTTTATAAAGCAAAAATGGAATAGTCTAATGGCTTGAGTAGTGGGCTAGAAACAAGGAAACCAGGGTTTGGATCCCACTGATCTATCACTGAAATTGTGCTAAGTACTGGGGATGATGGTGTGCTTTATCCTCTGGGTGTTTTTCAGCCAAAACATGCACTTTTCAGATGCCAGTTCCTGCCTGAAGGAGGAATAAAATTAGACACAACCCTGGACGTCCAGGACATTTTTTGGATCAGTGGGGACATCCAGGCTTCTGGGAATATCCCAGCCATGCCCTTGTTCAGATGTGGACGTTCACAGATCCACCTTCCAAAATGGCTCTGGAGTTGTGTCTGTGCTTTGAACATCTTTATACCCATGTTTGGACATCCAAAGCATGAATAGGGCTTCCAAAATGACCCCCATAGTTTAAGTTTTTCTTTTTGAATTTTTGATATATGTGTTAGGACTGATCATGACAGACCTACAGTATGTAAAAGCTCAATAATCCAAATAAATGGCTATCACAATCTGCAAAACCAAGCCAAAAAACAAAAGGGACAAATTAATTTGATATTGTATACATAAGACTAATTTAGGATCAGCCACAAAAGAGAGAGATAATGTGATTGTTTTAAAATAAATTCTTGAAGAAATCCAAGATTTGTTTGGATTACGGATGTTGTCGGTCGTGTTTTAAAGGCACAGTAATAACCCCTACATTTGCAAACCCTTAAAATCTGGCATGTACAGCATATGCTCTATCAGTTTTTGTTTATTTTTGGCTTGCTTTTCTGTGTTTCAGCACAGGACAAAATCCTGCATGCTCCCTTGTGCACCAGCCTATGTGAACTTCTGCAGGAAGTCTTCCATAATAACACATCCCCTAAGGCATCCACTGTACCTAACAGAAACAAATTCTTTGAGAACATGAGCGTATGGAGATTTGATTAAGAAATGTACAGATTTTGCATGTTTTACATCTGTTTGGTTAGAATTGATTTAATTACCTAATATCATGGTTTCTGTTTGGATTTCTAATGTAATCAAGCGCGGGGTGTTAGCTGCTTCGAAGATCATTTCTGTGCACAGTGTGCAGACATCATATTTTCCATAGCAACTGTCTGGATCCTAGCCATCTCCCATATGTTAACATTGTGTATTCAGTTCCAGGGTACCTACTGTTACTATATTTCTGGATAAACCTTAAATTAGTCTTCTCTGTTTGAAATTCAGCCATACATAGGTCAGTATGCAGCTAGTGCAATTACTGCATTTATTTAAGTGTGAGTACTGTGCTTAAATTAATATGTATATTCAGCACTGCTGTCTGTGTAGGTAGTGGTACTGAATATATAATACCAACACTATCTATTTTAGGTCTGCTAGTCTGCAGACCTAAACTAAGTAGATAATTTATCCATTTATCAGTTTAATATTGTTACTAAATGGATACATTTTTAGGCTGTCTCCAACCCACCCTTAACCCGGTCCATAATTATACAGAGTATCTGGTTGTTTAGCAATTTAAATGGACCAATGTTATCTATATAATAATTTAAAATGTATGGCTAGGAGAGTTATGCATTCCCCATCCAGCATCAACTGCATAATTCCTCTTGAATAATGGGGGTACAATACTTTGTAAAAGTCCTCAGACCCTTATACATTTTTCACATTCTACTGACTGAATAATACAGTTTAGCATGCATGAAAACAGGAGGCTTTTTCTGCTGATATACATAGAATATTCTACAGGTTTGGCTAGGTGAGGGCCATGCATTTTGTTGATAAAATCACTACCCATCACTGGGCATCAATCTCATGCTGACCCAAAGTGGTATCTAGTTTAATATATTACAATTTCATACACCGCTCTTTGTCATAATACACCAGAGCAGTTTACAGTATATTTATAAAGAAAAATAGACACATAACATAAAAGCAGACAAGACTTACAAATAGGGAAGGGGAAAATCTCCACCAACAACAGATCCCACCCTAACCTGCTCAACCAAGGCTAAATTTGCTAGCTGGAAATGCATGCCCTTTCCACGGTCTTGGTGGAAGGGACATTGGCTGAGGTCTGGCTAAGCAGCACCCAACAGTTGTCAAGGAATTTTATTTTAGGCAATTTTTGTGGACGATGAGCAATTTCTCCAATGATCCTCTTCTGGTAGAAGGAGTGAAAGGAGACTAGACCTCAAAAAGAGTTAACAGAGAAGTTGCATTTTATAAAGGGACATCCAAGTTTAATCAGGGACCTCCAGGGCAGAACGTGCCAAGAAATGCCAGGGACATCTAGGTCTCCACCCGATTTTAGTAACTTAGACATTCTCGACATGGACATCCACACCTGTGGCCACATAGACCAAACAAACACTTTTCAGATGCTTATTCATGCCTGCAACAGGTATAACCTTGTAGACGCCTGGGGACACCCAGGGTATTATTGAAATTGGGTGAGGACATCCAAGTTCTGCCTTCATTATATGTAAATATATTTCATGCATATTTGTTGTGGGAATCTTGAAAACCCAATGGGCCTAGATGTACCCCAAAGACTGGGTTGAGAAGCAGTGCCCTAGAGAAAAGTGAGAGGGGAAATGTGATATAGATGTTTAAATACTGAAAGGGTATTAATGAACAAACAAAACCTTTTCAGAGATGGAGAAACTGTAGAACAGAGGATATGACATGAAACTGCAAGGAGGTAAACTTAAAATCAATGCCGGGAAATAATTTTTCAAAGAAAGGGTGGTAGATACTTGAAATTCCCTTCTGATAGAGGTAGTGGGATCAAAAAAGTAACAGAATTCTCTTTATAACAAGAAGATGGAATCAAAACAAACAAATAACTTTACACTTTAAAAACCGAGGGGAATAGCCTACATGAAGTGCTGAGTACCACTCTAGCCACCTTACTGGGCAAACTAGATGGACCATGCTGGTGTTTATCTGCCATTTTTATGTGTTACTATATGTAACATAGGGGTCTGTTTACTAAACATTCCTAATGTGCGGGGCCGCGGTAGTGTGCCTGTGCCATATAAGGAGTGGGCGGTTCAGGCAGAGAAAAGAAAAAAAACGGGAGTAAGCGATCGCACATTTGCGCGGGGCGCTATTGTGCGCCGTGCACAATAGTGCGTGGGAAGGCTAAGTGGCGCCCTGATGTGCACACATAAAGGAGCAGAGCCATAGTACAATGGTTAAGACACTGACCAATGGTGCAGAGATCAGGGGTTCAATCCCTCACAGTGCCCAATGAAGAAGGCTCACTGAGGCAGTGTGTATTATGGGGATGAGTGCTGTAGGGGGCAATCTATTTTTATTTCAGTTATCACTACTAGCAAACGCACTCACAAAGCGTGTTAACATAAGGCGGCCCATAAGGCACATGTTAAAGTTCACTGTCCGCCAAGGCACCCTTGAATGTCCCCTATAGGGCACCATATATGTTGCGTCACAGGATAATGTATAGTGCACCTTATATGGACGGCAACCATAAGGTGCCCTATAGGGTGCCCTATAAAGCACCCTCAGAGGCACCTTATGGGTACAGTACACTGAGGGTGTGTTTGATGGCAGCAACATATGTACATTAAATCTAAAAAAACCTTTGGACAACCCTATCAAATAACCCCACTGTGGGCTCGAACCCATTACCGCTGGCTCCACAGGCAGTGAAGTAACCATTGGGCTACAGCTATATAGCTGCCAGCAAGCCCCTGGCTGGCTGCAGAGAGCCTGCATGTCACCACACAGACAGTCTGCTGTGGGAACCAGGATAGGGTTAGGCCACCCATACCCATGATGCACTGCACATGCAAATCAGCTGTCCACAGATGAACACAAGATGGGGAATGCACCCCAACAGCTCCCCGGCCTGGTAGGGGGACGTGTCCGTGTGCACCCACACAGCACCTTGGCCTGGTAGGAGGTACTGACCGGGTGTTTAATTTGCACAGAGTAGCTACACACAGTCACACTGTGCGGGAACTGTGCTCACCCTGAGTGTGCGATGAGGCGCCCTGGACCAGGTCCACAGCACCCTCCATGGCAGAGCTCCAAAACAGTTGTAATCTGTGAGATAGGTAGTTTCTGCAGGAACATCTTGGATATCTCTGTCTGTCTCAGTCAGGGGAACCCCCACGGACCCCTAGTTGGGCTATGAACCACCAATCCCCCCCCCCCCCTGCTGAGGGTGGAAAACAGGCATGGTCTCCTATCAACAGATCCCCATTATACACCCCCCCCCCCCCTGCAATGATGGCAGTAGAGTGGACCATCAACCCCAGTCCTGTTGGGGAACAGACACCCTACAGAGCAGTCCAAGCAGCCCCACACACACCCAGACCACAATATCAGACAGACAGTAGGCCTGGATATGCTAAGATGCACCCCACCACTATCTGATATTCCCCTGCATCAAGCCATCAGCCACTGCACCCTGCAAGGCACTCCAGCAGGGCACATACCAGCTGTGAACAGTCTGCTGGTTAGTCCCACTGGAAATGCATGCACCCACAACTGGGATGGCAGCACACACAAGCAGATACATCAGTGACTAGCCCCCCAACAGGTGACCCATATATATCACATGAGGGAAGTGCTATGAAGCACTATGGGGGAGTGAAAGCCCAGCAGCACATACAGAGGTCACCCTGTCTGTGGAGGTGGTGGACGGCCACTACAATGTCCCTGCCAGTGCCCTATGCCCTGTGCAGATGCATCCTGGCCAGCCCACCCTGTCTGAGCTATACCCATGGTACCTTGCTGCTCATTATGCACATCATCAGGCCAAAACTGTGGACAGTGTTTGCAGCCAACACACACTGTATAGACAGACACACACTCCCACACGTATGCCAGCATTGTGCTACTATAGAGGGGTTCAGAATCCTTGCCCACCACACCAGTCCTGGGCACAGTACAGGCATGGGTATGGTATGCAATACCGTTGGGGGTCCCTCCCTAGGGTGGTAAACACTGTCAGGGGCCAGACCTGACGCACACACCGCAGACATCAGATAGATTATTATGATGGAGCTCATAGAGCAGACTGTGCGTAACGTAGGGATATCTATCTGCCAGTACTCATAGCAAACGTTTGAGAGCTGTGTACCATATACCCTGGTGTAGGGTGACATTGCTAAGGTATGCAAGTGCTGGTATTGGGAGATGCACGCAGGGCCCAATGTCCTGCCTCACCAGGAGGCATTGGCCAATGGGGCGTGTGGGTGTGGGTGTGGGTGTGTCTGTCCCTGTTGGCTGCTGCTGTACGGCAGAGGTTCCCAAATCCAGTCCAGGTTTGCAATACACTGGTTGGGGTTTCCTGCTGTCCCTCATGAATATGCATGAGCTACAGCTACATGCCATGGGGGTGGTGCATAGATATACAGCACGGTTATTTGTATGAGTGGCAGCATGGAACCTGAATGGTGTGTGGTCCTCCAGGACTGCATTTGTGAGACTCTGCTCTAGGTAATGCCCCTGGTCATGGTGTCTGTGCTTGGTGGTGTAAAAGATAGGCGTATGACCAATGCGTATATCCCCAGCAATAAAGGATTGCCCTTACTAACATGGTTTAGTTGTGGGGAAAATATGTGGACAGGATTGGCAGTAGCCCCAGCTGGGCTTTGAACCTGTGACCTTTTGCTCCTGCACACACTGTCTGTGTGCACTGCACCACTGTGTTGCCACAGATGTGCTGAATTCCCTGGGAAGTCCATGACTGTACATCCGACAGGGCCTATGTTGCAGTGGACGTGTCAGCCTGCACATGGCTCGGCCACTGTCTTCTGTGGCTAGCAGCCACTGCCCCCTCCACCACCTGTACCCTACCGCCAACATGCTGGCATGTCCGTATCTTGGAAAAGCATATGACCTGATTGAGTTGTGGCACTCCAGGACTGCATTTGGGGGACTTGGCTGTCGGTAATGCCCATTGTTATGGTGTGTGTGCGGTGTTGGGTACAAAATGGGTGTGTGAACCATGCTTATGTTCTCTGCAATAAAGGAGTGTCTTTACTATCTCTGTTTAGTGGTGGTAAAATATGGGGACTGGGTTGGCAGGAGCCCCAGCTTGGATTTGAACCTGTGACCCTCTGGTCCTAGAGGTACTGCCTCTGTCTACTGCACCACACTGTGGCCACAGTGATAGTGCAGTCCCTGGGGGTGGGAAACCTGACCAAAGGAGTCAAAAACCCTGCTCTGCACATTTGTACTGTGGGCTCAGTCACCTTGTCTGGTGACAAATGTGCAAATAAACCCCTCAACCGACCACGACGAACTGGGGATAAATATAACCAAGCTGGGCAACAGTGATATTAATGGGCAACCATAGCAAACACTCCCAGGAAGGCTCAGAAAAAAGGAAATGGTTTTTGGAAGGGTCTCCGCTCCGTAGCCCCTTCCATACTTCATTTCATTTCTTTGGAGCTTTCCTGGGTGTGTTTCTTATGTTTGCCCATTAATATCAGGGTTCCCCAGCTGACTTCCTATTTTTAATATGTTTGTTTGGGTCTTTTTCTATCTTTATTTGCACTTTTGTTCTGTGCACATGTATCACACTGCTCACGTTTTGCAGGTTTCCCCGGTTTCCCTGTACATTGCTGACGGAAATGGTTTCTCTTCCCTTTAAATGCCCTCTACCGTGAGTGTTTCACTCGCGCTATTTTTAACCTGCAAATTCGTCCCGATACTGTGCGGGGAGCCTCTCCCCTCCCCTTCCCCGCCCATTGACCCCGTCTCTCCGCCCCTCGGGAGCCTTCCTCCGCCCTCAGAATGCCTTTCCACGCCTCTATCGGACATTTGCGGGCTGGGTACTTGTGCGGGGCACGTTAGTGCGGCGCGCAATTGTGCGGGGCCCAAGCGCACTTGTGCGGGGCGTTTAAGAGCGTTTCTGAGCGTTTGAGTGCCGCGTTTCCGTGTGCTATTGTGCGGCACGCAATTGTACGGCTTTTAGTAAACATGCCCCATAGTAACAGAAATATGACGACAGAAAAAGACCATATGGCCTATCTAGTCTGCCCTTCCATATCAACGTCTACAACAGTCCCCTTTTTTTCCTTTAGAGATTCTCTGTGTTTGTCCCATGATTTTTTAAATTCAGATACTGTCCTCATCTCTACCAACTCCACTGGGAGACTATTCCACGGATCCACCACTCTTTCCGTAAAGAAATATTTCCGCATATCACTCCTGAATCTATCCCCCTTCACCATCATCCCATGTCCCCTCATAGCAGAACTTGCTTTCAATTGAAAGAGGCTCTCCCCATGTACATTTATGCCAGAAGTATTTAAACATCTCAATCATATCACCTCTATCCCGCCTTTTCTCTAAGGTGTACATATTAAGATCCTTAAGTCTGTCCTCATATGCTTAATAATGAAGACCAATAACCATTTTAGTAGCCACCCTCTGCACCGACTTCATCCTGTTCACATCCTTTTGAAGGTGCGGTCTCCAGAATTGCACACTATACTCCAAATGAGGTCGCACCAAAGACTTATACAGAGGCACTATCACCTCATTTTTTCTGTTAGCCATTGCTCTCCGTATGCACCCAAGCATCCTTCTAGCTTTTGCCGTCGCCTTTTCTACCTGTTTAGCTACTTTAAGATCATCAGACACCACGCCTAGGTCCTGCTCTTTTTTAGTGGACAGAAGTACTTCACCCTTTATACTATATTGCTCCCTTGGATTGCTGCAGCCCAAATGCATGACCTTACATTTTTTAACATTAAATCCCAGCTGCCAAATTCTAGACCATTCTTCAAGCTTAGATAGATCCTTCCTCATGTTATCTACACATTCCTGGGTGTCTACTCTATTGCAGATTTTGGTATCATCCACAAAGAGGCAAACCTTATCTGACAGCCCTTCCGCTATATCACTAACAAAGATGTTAAAAAGAATTGGACCAAGGACAGATCCCTGTGGCACACCACTGGTAACATCCTTGTCCTCAGAGTGAGCCCCATTTACCTGTACTCTTTGTCGCCTCCCACCCAACCAATTTCTAACCCAAGTGGTAACTTTAGGGTCCAACCCTAGGGTGCTTGGTTTGTTTATAAGTCGTCTGTGAGGAACAGGGCCAAAGGCTTAACTGAAATCTAAATACACCACATCTAGGGCTCTCCCTCGGTCCAACTCCCTGGTCACGCAGTCAAAGAAATGCAATGTAAATGCATTAAATGGGGATATTCAATGGCACTTTAATAAATTGGAAGACTGGACGTTCAAATGGCAGATGAAATTTAATGTGGACAAGTGCAAAGTTATGCACCTAGGAAAGAACAACTCAAACTATGGTTACACAATGCAAGGTTCTACATTAGGAATCACCACCAAGAAAAATAAAATTAGGCGTCATCGTGGATAACATGTTGAAACCCTCGGCCCAGTGTGCAGCGGCAGCCAAGAAAGCAAATAGAATACTAGGAATCATAAGAAAAGGAATGGAAAATAAAACAAAGGCTATTATAATGCCTCTGTATCATTTCATAGTGCGACCGCACCTTGAATATTGTGTGCAATTCTTATCACCATATCTTAAAAGGGATATAGCGGAATTAGAAAAGGTACAGAGAAGAGCCACCAAAAAGGTAAAGGGGATGGAAGGATTCTCCTATGAGGAGAGACTAAAATGGTTAGGGCTCTATAATCTGGAAAAGAAATGGCTAAGGGGAGATATGATCTATAAATTAATGAATGGAGTGGAACGGGTAAATGTAGATCGAATATTTATGCCATCAATATGTAGAAAGACTAGAGGACATGCAATGAAGCTACAGTGTAACCCATATAAGACTAATAAGAGAAAATATTTTTTCACTCAACTCATAGTTACTCTGGAATTTGTTACCGGAGGATGCAATAAAGCATAATTACTCACCTGTAACAGGTGATCTCTGGGAACAGCAGGAATTTAGTCTTCACATATGGGTATCATCGGTACCGACGAAGCCTGTGTGGGAACGCTCCCCAGCGTCCAATTAAAAAGCTTTTGGGAGCATCCCACAGCGCCTGCGTGCTGCCTTCCCGCCTTTCCCAACTGCCTCTCTCCAGTTGAGTTTTAAAGCTGAAACAAATAGAGAGAGAGAGGGAAAGAGAAAGAGATAGAGAGATACAACTCCTAGGGGAGGTGGGTGGGTTGTGAAGACTAAATTCCTGCTGTTCCCGGAGATCACCTGTTACAGGTGAGTAACTATGCTATCTCCAGGAACAAGCAGGAATGTAGTCTTCACATATGGGGACTCCCTAGCTTTAGATGCTAGGGAGAAACCCCAGAAGTTGTGTGTCCCTGAGAAAGGGCTCCACTTCCCCCCATGGATCTCTGGCATACAACCAGGGATGGTGGGTAGGAGTTGATTAGGTATGGAACAGGTGTTGGAGAACAGCCTGACCAAACAAGGCAACCCGGCGGGAGTCCTTATCCAAGCAGTAATGGGCTGTGAAGGTATGAACGGAGGCCCAGGTGGCTGCTCGACAGATGTCATCGATAGACACAGAGTGTAGATGAGCCATTGAAGCTGCCATGGCTCTCACATTGTGAGCTGTGACATGGCCCTCCAGAGGAAGATTCTTACTCTGATAGGCAAAGGAAATACACTGAGCAATACAGTTTGACAGTGTTCTCTTGGAGACTGGAAGTCCCAAATGAGAAGGATCAAAAGCAACAAAGAGTTGAGAGGACTTTCTATGTTGCTGTGTTCTTTGTAAATAAAAGGCTATGGGGTATGTTTACTAAACTGCGGTAACGTTACATAACGCGCGTTATATAATGTTAACGATCGTTAAGTAACATTAACGTGCGTTATGAGACGTTAAGGATCGTTAACGTCTCATAACGCGCGTTAACGTTACTTAACGATTGTAGACGTTCCATGGCGTGGTAAAACACCGCAGAAGGTGGAGAGAGGGCGGAGAGAAGGGGTCAATGGGCGGAGTGTGGGCGGGGAGAGGCTCCATTCACACTAACGCACTGATCTGAAGAGCTGAATCCTAACGCGATTGAAAACCTGCCGTTAGATGCACATTTTGCAGGGGAGAGAAACCATTTCAGTGTCAGCAATGTACAGCATAGGCAGGGAAACCTACAAAAAGTGATAAGTGTGATACATGTGCACAGAACAAAAGGGCACATAAACATTGAAAATGACCTCAAGAAACTGGAAAAAAAACATAACCAAGCTGGCCAATAGTGATATTAATGGGAAACATCACCGAGAAAGCTCCAAAAAAAAGATATTAATCGTGGAAGGGTCTATGCTCCGTCCCCATACAAGGTGAATGAGCCCACAGTGAAATAGCGCTGATCAGGGCATTCCCTTGTTATTGGACAGGTGTCCTATGGTGTGCACATGTCCCGCAACAGCAGGGTGGGCATGTCAGAACGGGCAACTGGACAGATGCCGGAAAAGGGGATACAGAGGGCCGCAAGCGGCACATGCTGTGGTGCAGCTGGGCCACTGTGCGGACTAGGGTGATGCCTAGGTGGCCCATACGAATGCTGAAACAGCAGAGCAGCCAGACAGCAACTGCTGAAGGCCCAACATGGGCATGACTGTGTTTCCCACAGTGTCACAGGGGATAGTACCCAGCAGCTACCCCCAAAGGCACGGAACATTGTCAGGCGGTGCTGGGGGGGGGAAGCATGGACAACTATGCAGGCACCCCTACCCCAGAACCCACACCATAGGCAGCCGCCTACCTGCACACTGGATGGCCTGAGACTGCGTTCCACCAGAACCACTAGCAGAAGGGTATGTCAGCATGGTGGCAGAGGGATACTGGTGGTGGAGGAGGCAGTGGCAGCTGGCCACTGTGTAGGTGGGTGCCATGCACTGCAACAGACTGGCCCTGTCTGACAAACAGTCATGGTATCACAAGGGAATGCATTGACTCTGTGACAACACGGCGGTGTAGTGCACAAAACCAGTGTATTCAGGAGCAAAAGGACATGAGATCAAGTCCCAGATGTGGTTCCTGCCAACCCCGTCCCCATATTTTACCCACTACTAAAACATGCTAATACAGACAGAACCTTTATTGCAGATGACGTAAACATGCCCAAAACACCTATATTTTACCCTACAAAGCACAGACACCATAAACATGCACATTACCTAGAGCAGAGTCTCCCAAATGCAGTCCTGGAGGGCCAAACACCATCCACGTTCCATGTTGCCTCTAATAAAGATGCCTGTGCTGCATTTCTATGCGCCGCCCCATGGTATGCAGATGTATCTCATGCATATTCATGAGGGACAGCATGAAAACCCAAACAGTGTTTGGCCCACCAGGACAGGAGTTGGGAACCTCTGCCCTAAAGCAGTGGCCAACAGGGGCAGACACACCCGCACCCACAGGCTCCATTATCCAATGCCTCCTGGAGCGATAGGATGTTGGGCCCTGCGTGCATCTCCCAATACTAGCACTTGCATACCTTGGCAATGCCACCCTAAACCTGGGAATATGGTAAACATCTATCAAACGGTTGCTATGATTACTGGCAGATAGCAATTCCAAAGTTAAGCACAATTTGCTGATTGAGCTGCATCATAGCAACCTTTCTGATGTCTGTGGAGTGTGCTACAGGTCTTGTGTCTGACAGTGTTTACCACCCTGGGGAGTGACCCCAACAGTATTGCGTACTATAGCCATGCCTGCACTGTGTTCAGGACTGGTGCGGTGGCCAGGGCTGCCAAACACCTCTATAGTTGCACAATGCTGGCATAGGTGTGGGGAGTGTGTGTCTGTCTATCCAGTGTGTGGTGGCTGCAAACACCCTCCACAGCCCACACTGCTAGCACTGTTGCCAATATTGGCCTGTCAATGTGCATAATGAGGAGCAAGGTACTGTGGGAATAGCCAGGATAGGATGGCCTGGCCTGGATCCATCTGTACATAGCATAGGGCAATGTTTCGGACATTGTAGTGGCTGGCCACCACCTGCACGGACTGTCTGCAGCTAGTATGTGTCTTGCTGGAGCACCTTGCAGGGTGCACCGACTGGAGGCTTGCTGCTGGAGAATGTCAGATAGTGGTGTGGGGTGTGGGGGGGGGGGGTGTGGGGTGTGGGGGGGTGTGGGGTGTGGGTGGGGTGTGGGGTGTGGGGGGGTGTGGGGTGTGGGGGGGGGGTGTGGGGTGGGGGGGTGGGGGGGCAGCTGTGCATTTCCAGGCCTACTGTCTGTCTGCTATTGCTTTATGGATGTGTACAGCTCTGCATTGCCTGCCCTGGAGGGTGTCTGTTCCCCAGCAGGACTGGGGTGATGGTCCCCTCTATTTCCACCATTGCAGGGGGGTAGAATGTGGATCTGTTGGTGGGAGATCATGTCCCCCACCCTGAGCCACAGAGGGTGGGTTGGGTGGTGGTACGTAATCTGCCTGTGGGTCCAAACACCACCCCCCCCTTCACTTAAATCATGTGATCATGGCACCCACACAGGGTATGCACTTTTCTGGGTTCGTCATAGTCCACAAAGGCTAGATGTGAAATACAGATGGACACAGGCATATCCTAGCGGTGTTTGCAAGGACTACCTATCACACATTGGCACTGATGGGGATCTGCAGCATAACCTATCTCAGCAAAGCCAGGTACTGCATAAATGGTGCTGGGCACCCCACCTCACCCTCAGTGTGAGCACAGGACCCGCACGCTGTGACGGTCTGTAGCTACTCTGTGCCACTAACACACATCGTCGGCACCCCCTACCAGTCTGAGGTGCTGTAGGGTGCATACCCCATCTTGTGATCATCTGCAGACTGCTGATTTGCATGTGCAGTGCATCATGGGTACGGGTGGGTTGACCCTATCCTGGTAACCACAGCAGAATGTTTGTGTGGTGCCATGCAGTCCTCCTGTAGCCAGCCAGGGGTTTGTTAGCAGCTGTAGCCCACTGGTTACTTCACTGCCCGTGGAGCCAGAAGTCATGGGTTCAAAACTCACAGTGGGGTTCATTGATAGGGCTGTCTTAGGCATTGTCTACTTTTATTGTATATTAGTGCTGCTAGCAGAAACTCCCTCAGAGTACTGTCACCTTAGGGTGCCTTATACGGCGTCCTATGAAGCGCCTTATAAGGTGCCTTGTACGGTGCCCTATGAAGCGCCTTATAAGGTGCCTTATAAGGTGTCCTATAGGGAACATTATAGGGTGCCTTGGCAGACAGCGCACTTTATAATGTGCCCTATGGAGTGCCTTCTAGGGTGCCTTATGCGGCACCTTAGGTTACGCCACTGTGAGGGTGTGTTTGCTGGCAGCACTAATTAATGTAAAACTAAAATTCCTCACAACCCAATACTTAAACATCATGCCTCAACCAGCCTTATTCATTAGGCACACTGGGCAATCAAACCCATGACCCCTGTACCATCAATCAGTGTAATAACCGTTATGCTACAGCTCTGTTTTTGTGTTTGCATGTCTGCGCGCCTTCCTAAGATTAACACGCGGTAATGTGCCATGCCTCCCTCTAACGCTCATTAATTTATGGCGCCTTGTAACGCGTGTTATCAGTAACGATGTACCGCCCATGTCCTTATTTGGGTATTTCTGCCTCTACCGCGATCCTAACGCGAATGGCATTATCGCAGTTTAGTAAACATACCCCTAAAGCTCTTTTACAGTCCAAAGTATGAGGATTCCTTTCTACATTTGATGCATGAGGCCTTGGAAAGAACACAGGTAGGTAGACCGCTTGGTTTAGATGAAAAGGCGAGACCACCTTTGGCATAAAGTGTGGATGAGTCCTAAGGACTACCTTGTCATGATGGAACCTTGTATAAGGTGGATCAGCCACTAGTGCTTGCAACTCACTGATGCGACGTGCTGATGTAATTGCAATGAGAAAGATAACCTTCCTGGAAAGGAATTTCAAGGAGGTAGTAGCTAAGGGTTTGAAAGGTGGCTTCATGAGCTGACCAAGAACCAAGTTTAAGTCCCATGCCACAGGTGGTGGCCTAATGGGAGGTTTAGTTAGCAAAAGGCCTCTCATAAATCTTGCTATAAGAGGATGGGAGGAAATAGGTTGTCCATTTAGAGGCTTGAAGAAAGCTGCAATAGCACTCAAATGGACTCTCACTGAGTTAGTCTTAAGTCCTGCATTGGATAAATGAAGGAGATACTCCAGTAATGATTCTAGAGGTACCACAAGGGGATTAAGACCCTTCTGCGAACACCATATGGTAAACCTTTTCCATTTGAAAGCATAAGAGTGTCTTGTGGAAGGCTTCCTGGAAGCATAAAGGATATCCTTTACTTGCTGAGGGAGGTTAAGATCATGGAGATCTAGGCCTTCAGCAACCAAGCCCTGAGATGCAGAGACTGGGGATTGGGATGCCATAACATTCCATTCTCCTGAGATAGGAGATCTGGAGCAGACCCTAACTTCAGGGAGGGAGCTTGAGAGAGATGTAGAAGCAGTGGGTACCACACTTGCCGAGGCCAATGTGGAGCTATAAGAATCATACGGCCTCTGTCTCTCTGAAGCTTGAATAGGGTCCTGGAAATTAGGGGAATGGGTGGAAAGGCATAAAGGAAGTCTTGACCCCAGTGAAGGAGGAAAGCATCCTTGGCCTGAGAGCCCTGAGTCGGGATTCTGGAATAGAACCAGGGAAGTTTGGCATTCAACGGACTTGCAAAGAGGTCTATGTCCGGGGTTCCCCAAATTTGAAAAATCTTGGTCACCTGGTCTACATGAAGAGACCATTCGTGTGGAAGCAGAACTCGACTGAGTCTGTCTGCCCAAGAGTTTTGTATGCCTGGAAGATACACTGTGTCACACTGCCCCCCTTGTGGTGATGACGTGGCACGACAGAAGGGCGTGGACAGAGAGGGGAAAAGTTTGTTTAGGGAGGAGGTTGGTTCTTATGCAGGGCCCAGGCTTCTGTAGGCCTGGTAGCCTCCTGTACAACTAACTCTCCAACGAAAATATAGTCCGAGTTAGGGAAATGGTAAAGCTTTTATTTCCCTCTTTTGCAAAACAGGTTCTTTAGCCCAGAGTACAAAAACAACACATAAAAAGAAAATGTCCTTGCTTCAGGTAAAAGAAAACATAAGCATTGAAAACACTGTTCTCTTCACAGTACAGGCACATGAAATATAACATTCAATTCTTAGCTCACCCCAGCTATGCCTCTCTTAGGGCTCAATTCTTTCTGACAGGCAGTAATTCACTTCCATTGGAATGTCTAAAGGATCCTCTTGGTATTCCACCTGCATCGGTTCACTGCTTAGAGCGTTTGGGAGGTTTCCTTCAGGCTCTCTGCTTAGTGCTTGGATTAAACGCCAGTAGTCAGCATTGCAAGGTAAGTCCTGTATTTGTAAACTTCTCTGCTGAGGATAGTTTCGCTTGCATACAGTACTTTCTTTGTTAAGCTTTTTATTAAGTGCAGGTTTGAACCTTGTTTCAGGCAGGCCTCTGTGAGGACAACAGACTCTAGTGTCTGCCCCTTTCTGTGTCACAGTATTCAAACTATTACCATTATAAAAATAGCATTTACCTTTGCTTCCATGTTGCTCTCTGAAAGGTGTAGGCTGCTGTTTGGGCCTGGCAGGTCCCAGATTATCTGCTACACAGGTAGGCCTCAGGCTCTTATCAAACTTAGGCCTTGGTCTCTCTCTTATAGTCCAATTTCCTTCAGGGTCAGCAGCTTTATAAAAGCTTTCTCTCCTGGAGAATTTATCTCTCCCTTCTTTAAAATGTTTACGGTAGATTCCTGTACCTGGTTTGGCTGGCACGGTTAGGCTGGTTCCCTTGGTCAGGAGTCCTCTCCCTGGATTCTCCAGATATCCATGTAGCTCGGGAGTTGAAGCTTCCTGCACAATTTCCTGACAGTCTCCTTGTCTGTCTGAAGCTGTCTGCCAACCTCTTTGTCTTTCTCTTTTTCTCCAACCTCTTTGGCTGTACAGGTCTCCTTGCCAGTCTCCTTGACTGTGTTCTGGCTTGTCTTTTTGCCCGTCTCCTTGACTGTGTTCCGGCACGTATCCTTGCCAGTCTCCTTGTCTCTCCTCGACGGCTCTCCCGACTGCTCTGTCGGCTGCTCTCTCGCCTGCTCTCTCTGTCCTCCAGTCAACTGAGCATTTAAGAGGAGTTCTTCCCCTTCTGCCTTGGGTGTTGGCTGGAATTACGTCATGGTCTTTAAGGCGTGGTTCTTCAGACCTCCAGAGGTCTCTCTGGCTCCCTCTATGTGGTTCCTCCTGTCGCTGCAGCTGTTCTTTATCTCTTTTTTCCGTGTTTAAAACTTTTCCATCTGCTTGCAGCTGGTCTGCGGTGCCACATATCCCCCCTCTTAAAATATGACGGGCTGGTGAAGCCTCTTCCACACAGCACGGAATACGCGACCTTGCGCTCGCCTTAAAGTGTAGCTGCTGGGTGTTATACTTCTTCCATTTGAGCTCCGTCAATGTCTCTACAGGGTAGGGTATTTTGGTCGCTGATGCTAGCAGCGCCGATCGGTCATACCATGGCCGAAGAGTGTTGGCATGATAAATTTGTGTGCCCTTTGTCATCTTTGACCTCATAGGAAGTCGGTCCCAACGACTTGACTATTGTATGTGGCCCTCGCCATCGGGCCTCAAACTTCGGAGTTGCACCTGCTACCAGGATCATAACTTTTTCTCCCGCTTGTAGCTGCCTGTGCTTTACTCGCTGGTCATAGTAATGTTTTTGCTTCTGTTGGCTTTTCTTCAAATTTTCTTCTGCAACCTGGGAAGTTCGCTCTAGGCGAGTTCGGAGGCTCTGCAGGAATAGGGGTACCCCTATTTCGGCCTCCACGGGCTCGATCCACTGCTCCTTTAGGACGTCCAGTAAACCTCTCGGGGACCGTCCATACAGGAGTTCATACGGGGACGTGCCTAGGGAAGTTTGTCTCCGTTCCCTACAAGCATACAGAACGAATGGTAACATGGTGTCCCATTCTGCCATTTGTCCACCTAGCGCTCTTCGGAGCATTTGCTTAATGCTCTGGTTAAGGCGTTCTACCAGACCGTTACACTGAGGATGGTATGCAGCGGTCTTTTTATGGTGTATGCCAAAGGCGTCCCACACCTGTGCGAGGTACTTCGACAAAAAATTGCTGCCCCTGTCTGTCAGTATTTCTTGCGGGAATCCAATTTCAGAAAATAATTTAACCAGTTCACTGGCAATAGGCTTCGCCGAAATACTTCTTAGGGGAATGGCCCAAGGGAACCGGGTGGCCTGATTGATGATTACCAGGATGTACTGGTACCCCCTGGGTGTTTTAACCAAGGGTCCTACAATATCCATGGCTAATCTTCTCACCGGGTCTGTAATCACCGGCATAGGCACCAATGGTACGGCAGGAGGTTTTCGAGCGGTCACTCTTTGGCAGGTTGCGCAGGATTCGCAGAATCGAGTTGTTTCCCGAAATATCCCTGGCCAGTAGAATCTGGCCAGAATCTGGTCCAGTGTACCTTGTGCTCCCTTATGACCCCCTACAGGGTGGTCATGGGCCAGTCGTAGAATCAATAACTTGAACGTGCTTGGTATCACCAGCTGTTTCCGCAGCTCCCCTGTTCGTGGATCTTTACTCTCCCGATATAACAGGTCATCCTCCATACAGAATCGGGGGTAGGAATCCTTTTTATCTCGGGCTTGCTCAAAGGCATGAGCTAGTACTGGGTCCGCTTTTTGCTCTCTCTTGAAGGAGGGAAACTTCTCCATCAATTCAGCTGGAACCCAGGGCATCCCTTCTCCAGCTTCCAATCCTGCTCTTCCCTGAGAGCGACATCTTCGTTCACGCCTCCGTTCAGCCTTCGGCTTTCGCTCTTTCCTCAAGGGATCTCCCATTAGGTCCTCATGCGACGGGAGGGTTCCCAAAGAATTATCTCTAGAGCAGGAGGGTTGTTCGTCATCCTGTGTATGGGACCTCGTGGAAACTAGAGCCTTTTTGAAAGGCTCACTCTTCTTTGCACTGTTTGGCTGTACATTGGAGTGATCGGCCGACGTAGCCCGTGCCTCCGGGTTGTCCCCAGCCTTATGCCAACTACAGGCGGAATCTGGGGTTTGTTTTTCTGCAGGAGACAAGCCCTCTTTGAGGCTCCTTCGGAACTGCGGCCAGTCGCGGCCCAACACTAGTTCTTGGGGCAATTTTGGTACGACTGCTATCAGCATTTCCTTCCTTATTCCCAAACCTTTAACCGACAGCCTGTAGAGAGGATAGCTTGTGGCAGCCCCGTGAATACATTTTATTTTTACACTGCCTTCTGGACATTCAGGTACTGATCCTCCCTGGTCTCTGATCACAGACCATAACTTCTGGGACATCATCGTTTGATCAGCGCCTGAGTCCAGAAGCGCACTTACATCCACTCCATGTATTTGTACAGACAATACAAATCCTTCTCGGACTGTCTTTGGGGTCTCCCCCACAAGGGCAGTGCGAGTGTAACAATCATTTTTTAAATGGCCTTTCTTACCACAAGTAAAACAACGCCTACCTTCTTGCTTATCTGGAGGGTAATTGCTTTTCATACTTCCATACACTGGACGGGAAGTGTTCCCTACTTTCCGGGCTTCCATACCTAAGGCCGCCTTGGGGCTACCCATCCTATGTTGGGTGACTTTCTCAGCCTCAAGGTACCTTTCTGTAAGGGTAATAGCCTCAGTAGTGGTACAGCAATTCTGCAACATAAGGTAATTCTGTACCCTACTGGGCACCGCTGTCATATATTGTTCCAAAACCAGGGCGTCCATTAGTGTGTCTACCGTTTTCCTCTCGGGCTGTAGCCACTTGTATGCTAAGCTCCTAATTCGGTGTCCCAGGGCTTTTGGCGTCTCCCCCGCTCTAAGGGTAGTAGCCCTAAACATTTTATTGTATGACAATGGGGTAAGTCCTAGGCGATCCCTAATCGCTGATACTACCTCTTCGTAGGTGTTCACTAAGGCAGGCAGCATGGCCCGGTAGGCAGCCAGTGCCTCGCCCGTAAGGGACGCTGCTAGACGTATTGACCATTGTTCTGGGGGCCAATTTGCTGAACTAGCTATTCTGGTGAAGGAATCTAGGAAATCGTCCACATTGTCCTCAGGACTCAATTTCCCTACCACCAAATCATGGCAAGTCCATTGTCCCACTGCTTGCTTATTCACAGCAGTCGCACTCGCCTTCTCTTCATTGAGCTTGGCCATTTCTTCTCTTTGTTGCGCCAACCAGCTTTCCATCATTTGCAGCACCGGCGCCTGCTGTGCCTGCATGGCCTGCAGCGCTTGAGCCTGATTCTTGAGCGCCACCTCTGCCTGTTTGTCAAATTGGTGGGCCATCCACGCGCATAACTCTCTTGGCTCCATGGTGTACCTGCAAGGAAAGAAAAAGACACAACCAAGTGCGGCTCTCCAACTTTTTTTTTTTTTTTTTTTTCTATTTCTCTCTCTTTTTTTTTTTCAAACTTCCTCCTTTATCCCACACTAGACAGGCTTATTTACATGTTACCTGATTCTGGTGTGTAATCAGCATTGGGAGGGAAGTTGCTGTTGCTCGCCACCGCTCTCCGTCCGAGAATTGGCAACAGGATTTTCACTATTCAGGATTTCTTTCCAATCCGATCCGGATCCTCAGCTACTCTGCTCCGGGTTTTCAGCTTCCTGTTCAGTTTCTTGAGCTGATCCACTCCGGGTTTTTCGGGGGGTTTTTTCAGCAGCACAGCCAAGGATTTTTCCCTTTTCTTCAGGAATTTCAATCCTTATCCTCTTTAGTGCTGTAGTGAATCGCCAGGCAAAATCCTGCCAACTACGCCATTTTCCCCATGTCACACTGCCCCCCTTGTGGTGATGGCGTGGCACGACAGAAGGGCGTGGACAGAGAGGGGAAAAGTTTGTTTAGGGAGGAGGTTGGTTCTTATGCAGGGCCCAGGCTTCTGTAGGCCTGGTAGCCTCCTGTACAACTAACTCTCCAACGAAAATATAGTCCGAGTTAGGGAAATGGTAAAGCTTTTATTTCCCTCTTTTGCAAAACAGGTTCTTTAGCCCAGAGTACAAAAACAACACATAAAAAGAAAATGTCCTTGCTTCAGGTAAAGGAAAACATAAGCATTGAAAACACTGTTCTCTTCACAGTACAGGCACATGAAATATAACATTCAATTCTTAGCTCACCCCAGCTATGCCTCTCTTAGGGCTCAATTCTTTCTGACAGGCAGTAATTCACTTCCATTGGAATGTCTAAAGGATCCTCTTGGTATTCCACCTGCATCGGTTCACTGCTTAGAGCGTTTGGGAGGTTTCCTTCAGGCTCTCTGCTTAGTGCTTGGATTAAACGCCAGTAGTCAGCATTGCAAGGTAAGTCCTGTATTTGTAAACTTCTCTGCTGAGGATAGTTTCGCTTGCATACAGTACTTTCTTTGTTAAGCTTTTTATTAAGTGCAGGTTTGAACCTTGTTTCAGGCAGGCCTCTGTGAGGACAACAGACTCTAGTGTCTGCCCCTTTCTGTGTCACAGTATTCAAACTATTACCATTATAAAAATAGCATTTACCTTTGCTTCCATGTTGCTCTCTGAAAGGTGTAGGCTGCTGTTTGGGCCTGGCAGGTCCCAGATTATCTGCTACACAGGTAGGCCTCAGGCTCTTATCAAACTTAGGCCTGGGTCTCTCTCTTATAGTCCAATTTCCTTCAGGGTCAGCAGCTTTATAAAAGCTTTCTCTCCTGGAGAATTTATCTCTCCCTTCTTTAAAATGTTTACGGTAGATTCCTGTACCTGGTTTGGCTGGCACGGTTAGGCTGGTTCCCTTGGTCAGGAGTCCTCTCCCTGGATTCTCCAGATATCCATGTAGCTCGGGAGTTGAAGCTTCCTGCACAATTTCCTGACAGTCTCCTTGTCTGTCTGAAGCTGTCTGCCAACCTCTTTGTCTTTCTCTTTTTCTCCAACCTCTTTGGCTGTACAGGTCTCCTTGCCAGTCTCCTTGACTGTGTTCTGGCTTGTCTTTTTGCCCGTCTCCTTGACTGTGTTCTGGCACGTATCCTTGCCAGTCTCCTTGTCTCTCCTCGACGGCTCTCCCGACTGCTCTGTCGGCTGCTCTCTCGCCTGCTCTCTCTGTCCTCCAGTCAACTGAGCATTTAAGAGGAGTTCTTCCCCTTCTGCCTTGAGTGTTGGCTGGAATTACGTCATGGTCTTTAAGGCGTGGTTCTTCAGACCTCCAGAGGTCTCTCTGGCTCCCTCTATGTGGTTCCTCCTGTCGCTGCAGCTGTTCTTTATCTCTTTTTTCCGTGTTTAAAACTTTTCCATCTGCTTGCAGCTGGTCTGCGGTGCCACAACTGTCAGGAGATGAATCTGATGCTCTCTGGTGAGGGCCCATAGTCGCAAAGCTTCATTGCAAAGTGACAGAGAGCCTGTTCCTCCCTGCTTGTTCATGTAGAACATGGCTACTTGGTTGTCCGTGTGGATAAGGACTGTCTTGCAGCTGAGTAGAGTGTGGAACACTCGAAGAGCAAGGAAGATTGCTCTGAGCTCTAAGAGATTGATATGTAGATGAGTCTCCTGTGGAGTCCAAGTGCCTTGGGTGGAGAGGTCTTGTAGATGAGCTCCCCAATCCATTGGAAAAGCATCTGTTGTGAGAGTTGCCTGGGGTAAAGGTTGTTGAAACGGGGACCCCAGCACCAGGTTTTCAGTAGACTGCCACCATTGGAGGGACAAAATAAGGCAATTTGTGTTTGCTATTTTGTCTGACAGGCACCCTGAAGCTTGGGTCCATTGAGTGGATAAAGTCCACTGGGCTGCTCTCATATGGAGGCGAGCATAGGGAACCACATGCACGGTAGATGCCATGTGGCCTAGCAGTTGTAACATCTCCTGAGCAGTGAGATGAGGCTTTAGCACTGCTTGAGAAGCTAACTGCACAATGCAAAGGCAATGGGTCTGAGGAAGATAGGCTCTTGCTTTCCTTGTATCCAGCCAAGCTCCTATGAACTCTAAAGACTGAATGGGAGTTAGACTGGACTTTGGGATGTTTATGACTAGACCCAAATACTGAAGGATATGCATTGTGCAAGATAGAGAAATCCTGGCCTCTGACTCTGATGGGGCTCGAATGAGCCAATCATCTAAGTAAGGGAAGACAAATATTCCTAGAGTGTGAAGAAATGCTGCTACCACAGCCATGCATTTCATGAACATCTTCAGTGCAGAGGCCAGGCCAAAAGGAAGCACCCTGTATTGGTAGTCTTTCCCTGAAAAAGGAACCGAAGGAACTTTCTGTGAGATGGATGGGTGAGAACATGAGTGTACGCATCCTTGAGATCTAGAGAACACAGCCAATCCTGACTCTGAAGGTATGGCAGCAGAGTTCTTAGAGAAACCATCTTGAATTTATCTTTGAACAGGAATTTGTTCAATTCTCTGAGGTCTAAAATAGGTCTGTGTCCTCCTGTTTTCTTTGGGATAAGGAAATAGGGGGAGTAAAACCCTGTACCCTGTTGAGGAATGAATACTTCTTCTATTGGCCCTTGGGCAAGAAGCATAGTGACCTCTTGATCTAATAGGTTGATAAGGGAGGTCTGAGAATTGAACTGTCTTACCATTGTGGGAGGGGGCATGCTCGAAAAATGGAGCTTGTACCCCTCTTTTATGATGGAGAGTGTCCAATGCTCTGCTGTTATCTGCCCCCATCTGGGGGAAAAGTGACACAACCTTCCTGGAATGGTGGAAGGCTCTGGTCCATTGAGAACCAGGAAGGCTAAGTTCTCTAGATGAAAGTCAAAGGCCTTGTGGAGGCTGAGACTGCTGAGACGGTTGAGGCTTAGCAGTCTTTGCTTTCCTTTGTTTGGGTGGTTGCTGACTTTTCCAGACAGGTTGACCTGCAGAACGTCCCTGCTGGGAATAAGCAGGATAAAACCTTTTCTTTTTGGAAAAGAATGTTTTTTTGAAAGATTTCTTTCTTGCAGGATCAGCTTTGGCCTTGGATAATCTATCCAAGGTGGAGTTGTCAGCATCCAACTCATTGGCTTTTTCTTGCCAATCTTTGCCAAACAGATTCTCACCAGTACAAGGAATATTGCCCAGTTTGTCTTGTACCCAGAGCTCCAAATCAGATGCCTGGAGCCAGGCAATTCTACGTGCACCTATGGCAATGGCAGAGGTTCTGCTTATGCACTCAAAACAGTCAAAAGCTGCACAGTTGACAAATTTAGAAACATCCTGGGCATGTTTGACCAATGTGAGAAAATCCTGCCTTCTATCTTCAGGAAGAAGAGGACTCAAAACCTCTAAATCTCCTGTGATTTCCTTCAGGAACATTCCCATATATAAAATATAGGAACTGATCCTGGCAGAAAGCATGGAAGCTTGGAAAGTACGACGTCCAAAAGCATCCAAAGTTCTGCACTCACGTCCTGGAGGATTAGAGGCATGCCTCTTTGCACTCCTGATCCTTCTCATAGCTGATTCCACTACAATAGAGTGATGAGGAAGCTGAGTCTTCTGGAAACCAGGACAAGGAGGGACTCGGTACATAGTATCCAGTCTATGAGAGTGAGGAGAGGTGGTAAGAGGCGTCTCCCACATTCTTAGCATGAGATCATGCAAGATCTCATGGATGGGTAGAGTAGCTGCCTCCTTAGGAGCTTTGGGATATTGTAAAATTTCCAACTCCTTTGCTCTGGGCTCTGTTTCAGGAGCCACAGTAATGGACAGACCTCGAGCCACCTCCCTGATGAAGTCCTGAAAGGAAATATCCTCTGGAGGAGACATCCTGCATTTAGGGGAGGAAGGCTCCTCTGGGAGAAGTATTCCCGTACCGACAGAACTGTCAGAATCCTCAGATTCCTCTGAGGACTCGAAGTACCTTCTGTCCAGATGCTCTTGAAGAGCCCGATACCCGTACTGACTGAAGTTGGTATCGGGGGGAATCGGTACCGGTGTATCGGTACCGGAGGGCATCGCATGACTGGGTGCTGGTAATGCGGACACCGATGTCGATGCCAATGCTGTCGGTACCGGTACCAATACCGGTGCCAGAGTCAGTGCCGGTACCGGTTGAACTGTCTGACGCGGTTCCGAGGGTGTCGATGCCGCAAGGAGAACCGCCAGACTGCATTCAATAGCCAGGAACTTCTGGTCTATCGACACTGCCGATGCCTGGATGTCGGTACCGGAGAAAAAAGCCGGTACCCCAGAGCATGGCACCAGTAGTTCTGCCGAGGTTGAGGCCTCGAGAACGTCCTGGAGCCTCGATAATGCTTTGGAAGCCAAAGCCTCCCACTGGGGCAATTTTGCCGGTGCAGAATCCTCAAGGGCAACGCCAGAGGCATCTTGATGCTTAGAAGGAGATCTAACTTTTGAGGACCGGCTAGACTTGTGTTTAGTTACCTGAGATGCACGGGAGGAAGAGGAGCCCTGGAAGACGTCGATGTCACCAAGGCTGCTTCGGAGGGAAACAGGGTACTGAGCTTAGCAGCTCAGTTCTGCCGACCTCTTTTGGACATCATGGCACAGGCCATACATTCCGTGATGGAGTGGTCAGGACCTAAACATTTAAGACACCACTCATGGGTGTCGGTGACGGAGATGGTACCGCCATACTTGGTGCACTTTTTGAAACTCAAAGCGGGTTTTTCCATTGTGGAGGAATTTTGGGCCTAGGGCCTAGGGCCCAAAATTGCGCATGCACCTGGAAAAAAGTACTAAGTATATATATATATATATATATATATATATATATATATTATTTTTTTTATTTATTTTTTTTTTTTTAAGAAAAGAAAGAAAGAAAGAAGAACCGGCGGTACCGGTAAAGCGTCGAGGAAGGCAGACGCGACCACAAAAAGAAGGGCAATAAGGAAAGGTTTTCTGCGGTGACAGGAACAACGACCTGCTGGCTCCTTGGAAAACGAAGAACTGGAGAGAGGCAGTTGGGAAAGGCGAGAAGGCAGCACACAGGCACTGTGGGATGCTCCCAAAAGCTTTTTAATTGGACGCTGGGGAGCGTTCCCGCGCAGGCTCTGTCGGTACCGACGATACCCATATGTAAAGACTACATTTCTGCTTGTTCCTGGAGATAAGCTGGTAGTGTAGCTGGGTTTAAAAAAGATTTGGACAAGTTCCTGGTGGAAAAGTCCATAAACCATTATTAAAGGGGACCCAGGAAATCCACTGCTTGTCCCAGTACAAGCATTGTGGAACCGATGTCTTTTGGGGAAAATGCTAGATAATTTTGGAAACAGGATACTGGGTTTGATGGACCTTGGTCTGACCCAGTATGGTATATCTTATGTTCTTACCTACATGGTTAATGCTGTTGAATATCCACGTCTATGTCCCCTATGTGCCTCAATCCGGTTAGCATCGGGGCGTGTTGGGGGGCGTTCTGGGGCAGAGTGGAGGCAGAGAGTACTGATAACCGGGTAAGGAAATATTGCACTACTACCTGGTTAGCGATCCGTGGCTAAAACTGGGCAAGGTTTTGTCTCGCCTAGTTTGAGCTGCGGATGCTAACGGGGTAGCGGTGCAATATCGCCACTATCTGATTAACCTCAGCAGCTCCAGGGCATGTGCAGTGACCCCGGATATTAAATCCATTACCACGGCATTGAATATTCAGGGTTAGGGGTCGGGAGACAGGGCTATACGCCGATGTGGCAGATAGCCCACCCATATGAATATTAGACCCTTCGTGTCTATTTTATGCAATGGGATGTATTTGCTAATAATAAACATGAACAGTAAAGCATGAGCTACGATGGTTGCATATGTCATAAAATCTAGCCCTTTAAGAGTATAGCGTTATATCTGGGTGTCAGATTAATATCAATAAATTGAAAATTTTTCTGAATGATCCCAAATTTCATATACTTGTTTAGTTGGTTGACTTTAATCTGGCTACTGGTAGCTTTAATTACCTTGAGATAGTGGTAGTGATACTGGCACAAAACCTTTTCAAGGCTAATTCTGGGCCATTAATCAGGAAAATCAAAGTTTTCTTAGTTCGTCTGACTTGTGACTCTTTTGGACTGGGAGGATTAGTATCTTAAAGATTAATGCCCTTCTTAGGTTTTTGCATTTTTATCACTATTTGCCATGCAAAATATCCCTGCAAACCTTTTCCCATCTTAACTGCTGTATCTCTAGTTTTGTGATGAATAGAAGGCAGCCTATATATGCTGGATGCTTTTCATAAACCAAAAGAGTTAGGTGGTACAAAATCTCAAGCGATACTACCGGATTGCTAGAGTTCACTTCTCAAGAACTGGCTTTGGGAGAGTAGTAAGTGGATGTGACTAGAGTTAGAGAGATAAAAGACTGATAATTTGGAATTAGGGGTGTTGCCATTTGGCATCTGCTTCTTTTCCATGGATTCAGCATTTTTGCCTAACAAATGTGATGCTGTCCCATAAGTTGCAATGATAGACGATAACTGGGATGTTGTGGGCAGGGGGAGATTTTCCCAGTAGTTCCTTTGCTTCATAATTCATATTTGTCTGCATGTGCCTTTTCTCCAGTACTCAGAGTGGAGGCAGAAGGGACTGCGCTATGTCAGTCAGTCAGTTGTGGGATGCAGGAGAACTTGAATCTTTTGGTGATGTAATAGAAGAGTTTGGTATCACCATGGAGAATGTTTGTATTTTTCTGCAGAGATGTAAAGAATAGGGAGCCCCTTAGAGTTCCTGCTTATTTTGGAAAACTTTTAAATGCTGATAGTCCCTCCCCCCCCCACCACCCCCATGTTGCTGATCCTGCTGCATGGGTCCTTGCTGAATAAAAGATAGCCCTGTGCCAGCTCCACATGTCTGGTCTCACAGTGAAACAAGGAGCCTCACTTACGTTTGAATGACATATACTGGTATGGCATTTGAGTCCATGCATATAAACGGGTCAATATTCAGTAGCTATGGCAAACCTTTTTATAAATGTCAGTTGCAGCATTTAATAAATTGTGTAAATTCAGCATTGTTATACAGATAGGTGGCGATCCTGAACATACATAAACAGTGCTCACTGCCTTTAGATATATTTATGGTGATGATTATTTTACCACTGTGGTGGTCGTTTTAAAAGCTCTGTTCATGATTTGGACATCTGAAAACAGGCATTCAGATGTCAAATCACAAAGATGTCCCCAGAGCCATTTTAGAAAGTTCTGAATTTACACATGTCCAGTGCGATCATATTCATATTCTATGGGGGCATAGCGGAGGCATGTCCAGGCTGGTGCCGAAAAGATACACATGCATGTCTGATTTCAAAAATGGCCTGTACGTCTTTGCCAGTTGGGGGTGATGTCCATGTCTATGCATACTGAATAGCATGTCTAGGGCTCTGAAAAGTGCTAGTTTTGATAACCAACTCTTTTTGCAATATCAAAGAAACATGCAGGTAAATGCAGACTCTTGTTTTGTGGCTACCTCACCGCTGCACTTCTCTATTTGCAAAATGGCAGACTGAGACATATATAGCACTTGGGATAGACATCTCCATTCTGTAAAACATCTCAGGGATGTCTATGTACCTGTATCTAAAGTCATCCATCTCGGGCACATTTATGTTAGTGAAATCAGTCTAAAACATGCACATGTCAAGCCTATTGATATGTATGAGTCCACCAGTTTCAATATTTGTGGAAGCGTGTATCTTTCAGGGCGATTGTAGAAGGCACGTATACATGTCCACCTTCACTGCTGCTACTCCCATGGAATTTTGAGATGTTTTCACCTAAACATCCCAGTTTGCACCTAGATATCCTTTTTAAAACGTGCCTTCACATGTACGAGGTGTGATAAAAAAGAAACAAGACTGTCCCATAAATGTTTTATTACAAAATCTACAGAGAAATTACGCATTGTCCCCTTCAAAGTAATCCCCCCCCCCCCCCAAGTTAATGCACTTTTGTGTTCGCTTCTGCCAGGTATGGAAGCACTCGGTAAAGTCCACCTCCTTGAGGTCCCTTAGCTCCCTTATCCCAATGGCCTTGATCTCTTCTACAGAGGCAAAATGAGTTCCTTTGAGCACAGTCTTCAGACTGGGGAAGAGCCAGAAGTCACACGGTGTGAGATCTGGGGAATAAGGAGGGTGGTCGAGAGCTGTGATCTATTTGTTGGACAAGAACTGCCTCACTCTGAGCGTGGTGTGTGCGGGCACATTGTTGTGGTGGAGCCGGCACAACTTGTCTCTCCAAAGAGCCTGCCTGCTGTGCCAAACCTGGTCATGGAGACGATTGAGGACCTGCTGGTAGAAGTGCTGGTTGACTGTCTGGCTCTCAAGCACAAACTCATGATGGACCACTCCCGTCTGGTTGGAAAATGCGATCAGCATAACCTTGATCCTTGATTTGAACATGCGCAACTTCTAGAGTCTGGGTGACAGTCGAGTCTTCCACTGCAGGCTCTGTCTCTTGCTTTGAGGGTCATACTGGAAGACCCAAGTCTTATCTCCTGTGATAACTCAGCCAACAAGCTCTGGATCTTCTCCAGTCTTCTCTAGCAAGCCTCGACAAACATTGACCCCGTGCTCCTTCTGGTCATCCGATAAAAGCTTGGAGCACACCTTCCGCATCCCCAGCTCCTGCACCAAGATGGTCCGCACTGACTTCCTGTTCAGACTGAGTTCCTCAGCTATCATCCACACCATCAATCTGCAATCACTACGCACCAGCTGGTTCACTCTGTTAATGTTCTCAGCCATCTTTGTCGTGGAAAGCCGTCCTGACTTCGGATCATTCTCCACCTCCTTGTGGCCAGTCTTGTGGTGTTTTGTGCCACTCGAAGACTCGCGGCCTTGACATTGCATCTTCTCCATAAGCCTTTTGCAGAAGTTGGAGACACTCAGTTGGGCCCTTCTCCAACTTAACCAGAAATTTCAAGTTGATTCTTTTCTCCATATTTCTGCCACCTCCAGTTGTGTGACAAAGTGATGGAGCAATGTGCTACAAAAACACCTGAAAATGAAATACAGAGTGAGAGAGATAAAAATTATTATAGCAGAATATTGGTGAGATGTTACACAACACAGTGACATAAGTGGTTAGCTAATTGGCATTGAGTCATGGGCATGGCTGCCACAGTCTCGTTTCTTTTTTGTCACACCTCAAATAGCTATGCACTTAAGCTTGGAGAATATTTTGTCTTTCTGATTTTCCACTTCTGAAACCCACCTACTTTGTCTTCATGATATTTATTACTGGGGTGATAACATCCAGGATGGCTTTTTAGGAACATATTTCCTCTGCAGCATCCTTAAAAGACTTCAAGCATTCTATGACCTGCGTCATATTTGATGAATCCTAATGCTCTAGAGGACTTTCAATACTGATGTCAGGATCTAGTAACATCTGATAGAGACCTGTCTGTTGTTCCACAAACTAGGGCTGACACAAGGATTGGAGGCACCCTAGGTGAGTCTTCCATTCTGCCGTCCTGCCATGGCCCTCTTGCTCCCATTGATGCCAGTGCCACACATCTCCCAGGCCTGCAGTAGTGGTGATGCAGCACATATTAACACTCAGGAGCTGTGTCATAGTTTCCTTCTCTTCACAATGAGCCACTTCCGACCCCCTCCAACGCAGCTTCTGGCTCTCTCTTTTCCCCTGCTGCTAGTCGTAGATCTCTCAGCAGCATAACCTGACTTTCCTTATCTTCTTTTCCCACCATTTGCATGCTTACCCCTTCCAAGCATTGGAATTCGATCAGACTAGATTGTAAGCTCTAATAGGTAGGGACTATCTCTCTTGCATGTGTCTTTAAAGCACTGTATATACCTGGTAGCACTTTAGACATGAGAAGTAGTACTAGTAGCAGTAGTAGCAGATGACTTTCTACCTTTCTTTGGCTATGAATCTTCTATCTACTTTCTTTGAGTTCCTTTTCTTTATGCAATACGTATCTCCCGGCTCTGGAGACATAGAGGCTGAGAAGTTTTTAAAACTCACTTTTCTCTGCCTTTTAGACACAGTACAGAATGTCATCTTGATCTTTAGACGATTTCTGCATTTTTTGCAGGTTTTGCATTTCAGTGAAGTAAGTTTCTGAACTAGAGGTTTAGAATTATCTTAATTATCCCACTAGAAGACACACAACCTTGGGCCGGAAGGACTGGGGTTTCTAGTCCCACAGGTGCTCCTTGTGGTCTTGGGCAAGCCACTTAACCCTCCATAGCCCATGTTCCCTGTAAAATAGTTATCTCCAAGTTATAATGCCCTGTTCAATGTAATTTCAGTTTGTTCAATGTAAACCGCACTGATGCAGAATAGCGCAGTATATAAGAGAATGTAAATAATAAATAAATAAAAATAAATCTTCTCTGAATGGAGATGTCAAAATGATGCTGGATTCTGCTTTGTCTCACTCTCTTAGTCAGCTGCTGATGACAACATCTGCTGGATTTAGGAGAAGGGAGGCAGGAATAGGCTGATTGCTTATCAAAATGTTTCATCATGAATAGTGAAGTAACTTGTGCTTCTACCTTCTCCTCCTCCAAAGGAGACTCCATTTTTGTTCCTTTCTAAGTGTAGTTTGCTGCTAAAAATGAATGGAATGAATGTGGATTTAGTTCAAACTGGTCCCTTAGTCATTTGGTTTATTTATAAGTAAATTAACTGAAAATTCCCTCATTTATTGTGGCTTACCATTTGTTCAAAATGAATGCACATCCTTACTTTCTTTCTTTCACAGACATACCTTTATAAAGTCTTGTTCTTTTGCTTTACCTCTAGTTATTTGTCTTCCACTTGAGCTTTTGCCATCAGGATTTCTTTCCTTGTCTGTTTCAGCTTTACCAGATATTATTCTTCCCAGCTGTTACCACAGAGCACCCTGCCCTAATATGGCATAAAATAGCACTGGCACACTTACTTCCATCTATGGTGCCAGTAACTGCACTCATGCTAATGGCATGACTTGCAGGCAGCACAGCCACGCTAACTAGAAGGCACTCATCTCACCCACTCTCCACCCCTAACCCACCTACTTGCAACCTCAATGCACCATGGACAGTTAGCTAAAATGGCCCCATGCTAACTGTTAATGCAAATCCCAGTGCCAGAACCCACACTAATAGCTAATGCCCTTTGGTAAAAAAACCTCTTTAGTTTAGTTTGCTATTTTTCCACGTATTTATTTAAAACATTTTTAAACTGCTTATCAATACTAAGCAGTATTTTAAGAAACATGCATAATTAAACATTTGTAAACATTACAAAATACAATAACAAATAAAATCAAAAAATCAAAAACTCTAAATTCATTGACCAAAGGCCTTTCTAAAAATAACATTCTTTAAATTTCTTAATGTCATATAATCTCATTCATTATGCCCCCATAATCTGGAACAAATTCCCAATTGAGTTAAGAGAAACTACCGACCTTTATTCCTTCCACAAAAAAATTAAAAACTGTCTGTTTAGGAAACATTTTGATTCCCTCACATCCCCCCAGCAATGTCCAATCTCAGACTATACCATAACCCCCCACTCCTACCCAACATATACACTACTATTGCTCCTCTCCCAATTCACAGTCCAGTCTGGCCCTTATTATCTAATTAGATATTGTAATATAGTTATGGCAATTATGTTCTGTACATAGTAAAAATTAACTGTTATTATCTGTACACAGTTATTCTGTTGCATGTAACTGATTCTGTTCTATGTAAACCGCCTTTGATCTATTTGGAAAAAGCGGTGTAAAAATATGAAATAAATAAATAAGGTTCCTGACAGTTTATTCCAGATCTTTAGTTCTGTTACCAAAAACATACTTACACAGATGACATAATATTCACAGATTAGTAAGTTATATATAAGGAACTCTACTCAGCCTACCAGTGTCTCCTTAAGATATTCATGCATTATTCAGCATTTATTTTTTGTTAAATCCAGGCTTTGAACTATGTGTGGGTGCTCTCCTCTTTGACTGTTATATCAAATCCTGCTGTTCAGATGAGTGCTCACCTGAACATTAGAGATGTTTTCTCCATGCAAAAGCAGCATAAGGACTAAGGGGCCCTTTTCCTAAAGGTGTGCACTTATAGTGTGAGGATATCCAAGTTTAGATGGGGCATGGAGGAGGCATAGCCAGAGCATTCCCATGAATCTGAAGATGTGGCCAGGATGCTCCCAGAATACTGGATATATCTGCCTAATCACAGGAATGCCATGGATGACTGACATCACATCTAATATAAGATGTACTCCAGGCATGAAAAGCATCTGAACATTTCTTGTTGAAACTGGAAAACAGCCAAAGAGTGTAGAGAAGAAAGCACTCCATCATCTTCAGTACTCAGCACAATGTCAACAGCAGCAGTGGGAACTGAACCCTGTCTGCGCTGTTCCTAACCCACTATTCTATTAGGCTATACTAAATGTCCAGGATCTGAAATTTGGTTCTGGGGATGTCTATGTAGACACCCCATGTAGACATCTGTATCAGACACGTCCATGTTTGTGAAATCATGTCTGCACCTGGATGTGCCTGCTTTGTTTTTCAGCCATTAGATGTTGTGGAAGAATTTAAAGAAATATCGATACACCAGGAAGATGTATTACAACTATTTGATAAACTGAAGAGTAGCAAATCACCCAGACCAGATGGTATACATCCAAGGGTGTTAAAAGAACTGAAATATGAGATTGCAGACCTACTATTAGTAATCTGTGAACTATCATTAAAATCATCAATAATACCTGGAGATGGGAGGATGGCCAATGTAATGCCAATTTTTAAAAAGGGTTCCAGGGGTGATCCAGGAAACTACACACCACTAAGCCTGACGACGGTAATGGGAAAAATGGTGGAAACCATCATAAAGAACAAAATTACTAAATATGTAGATAGTCATGGATTAAAGAGAGGCTCTTCAACCTTGAAAAGAGACAGCTGAGGGGAGATATGATAAAGGTCTATAAATTAACAAATTGAGTGGAACGGGTAAACGTAGATCGATTGTTTACACCATCAAAATATAGAAAGACTTTGGACATACAATGAAGCTACAGGGTAACCTATTTAAGAATAATAAGAGAAAATATTTTATTACTCAACATGTAATCAAACTTTGGAATTTGCTACCGGAGGATGTAGTAAATGCTGTTAGTGTAGCCAGGTTTAAAAAAGGTTTGGACAAGTTCCTGGAGGAAAGGTCCATAAACCATTATTAAAATGGACCCAGAATGTCCACTGCTTGACTCAACACAAGCATTGTGGAACCTGTGTCTTTTGGGGAAACCTCTAAGTATTTGTGACCTAGATTAGCCATTGTTGGAAACAGGATACTGGACTTGATGGACCTTGGTTTGACCCAGAATGGCCTATCTTATGTTCTTATGTTCATTGTCACTAAGATGTCCTGGATTGCACCTGTGCAACTCCTCTAAAATTCCCCTCTATGTGTTTTAGGGGGCAGTAGGTTACAGGAACATGTGTTAGCATTCATCGGTGCCCATTACCACATACTAACATGCATGTTAACCAGTTAGCAACATTTAGTAACAGGGCCCCTAAGTCTAGTGTTGCTCCTTCCCTCTTTGATTCTATCACCATTTGCTTGAACTCACCATCTGCAGGAGAGATCATCAGATCTATATCTGGTAGGTTAAAATCTTTCATCCATCTACAATACTTCTTCCTTCATTCTCACCTTTATCAACACATATGAAATAGATATCATAGTAATGCATCCTGAATGAATCAACTGTCCATTTCAATCTCCCTAAAATAAAATATTGTTTCTGAATCTATATTTTGCATAGAACTGAAGAACTAATGATAAATCATTATCTATGAATATATAATTTATTAACCTGTGAATATTATGTCATTTGAGTATGTATTTTTATTTATTTTTTATATTTTTGTTTTAGCTCACCTGGAGCAGGTGATCAGTTAGGTACGGAATAAATCTAAGAAATAAAAGTTGTAGTAACAAAACTGCTTCACTTTAAAATAAAGGGTGACAAACAGCACTCTAAGGTCTGTTATTCTTCTTAAAACAAGAGGAGGATCTTGATGTTGCTTCCAAGGGGCAAACTATTTATTTAGATGGGAAACAGAGAAAAACCAAGTGATGTTCCATAAACATAAATGGCTGCTTGAATAAAATATATTTTTCTTTTTATGAATGTCTATATGTAATTTGCTACAACAATGTTTTACTATATCATTCAATCTAATAGGCAGTCTATAGACCTAAAATGGCTAGGGCTGTGTATTTCTTAGCCCACATTCAGTTCATTTGGGGGCCTTAAAAGTTTCGGTGCACATACTGTAAAAGTAATTGATTGCACATTAACTTTCAAATTCATGTAAATGTAATTGATTTGCATGGGTGGAAGTGTCATATGATAAATGATGTTATTAAAATGAAAGAGGAAAGTAAATCAAAAACACTCAAACGTTTTCTTTTAAAAATGCCCCCAAGTTAAATAACAATAAAGCTGAGGGATTTCAAATGGATTTCTTCAAGAAAATGGGTATTTACCCAGGAAAAGAAAACTTTGAAGATAAACCATCTCTCCCTTATGTGAGGAAAAGTACTAGCATTGAACATTCAGGCACAGAAGATTTAATTCATGGCGAGCCCGCTTCGAAGGAATAATCTCCATTTTCTAAATTTTCCTCAGTCCCCTCTGCTGGCACCTCTGGACCTGGTTCGTAAGTACTTTGTGGATGTTTTGAAAATGCCTTCTGAGGCTGTACGACGTGAACGTCCTATCATTAGGACTCCGTGTCTTGCTATTTCTTCCTCTGCTGCAGTTATTACATCTGGCTTAGAAGATCTGGTCGAGTCAATGAGTTTGGATCTCACTAGCTTCCTTGAAAATTCCCTTAAAGTGGTGACTAGCAGGTCTACCTTGTTGGTGAGCTTTTCTTTTCAGTCAGATTGAAACTCAGTCCTGAGTCTTTATTTCAAAAATATGTCTGTTCAATTCATGGGCTCAGGAATTTCTGTCTTTCCTGATTTATCCTGAGAGAGCCAAAAGCGGCAGAGGGATTTTCTAGCTTATCACCAGAGGGTCAATGCTTTGGGTGCCACTTATTCGTTGAAATATCCATGTAAATATATTATATATGAGGCTAAATAATTTCTATTCTTTGAGCCTAAGCAACTGAATGAGTTTTTGTTAGTAAGAGAGAATGTGCTGGAGAATTGAGTGTCCCATACCGGCTGCTAAGAAATATTAACAGTGCACTTGGGAGCTGATGCAGAAAACTAGTGCAGTCTTCATGTGCAGATCATGCAACTTTTAGGCACAATTACCATCACAGCCATATGCAGAAAAGAGATGGACTCATGTGTAAACTGCAAAGAAAAAGCTAGCGTCCACATAATGCCAAAAGTATTTAAATTATAGGGTATGTTTACTAAAACCCCGGTAAAGTGCGGGCCGTGGTAGAGTGCGGGTGCCATATAAGGAGTGGGCGGTTCGTCCTGAAAAAGAAAAGCCGGAATTTAAATATTCGCTACGGTGCGCGGCACTCTTGTACGCCCCGCACCTTAGCACATCAGATGGCTGCGCGGGAGGCATATGTGGTACGCTGATGGGCAAGTATAAGAGCAGAGCCACAGCACAATGGTTAAGACACTGACCAACAGTGCAGGGATCAGGGGTTAGATCCCCACAGAGCCCATTAAAGATGGCTGGCTGAGGCGTTAATTTAGGAGGCATTGAAATAATGGGTGGTATAAGGCAGCACACTAATGTTTGTGGACCCATATTAATAATGGGTGGCATAAGGCAGCACGCTAATGTTTTTGGGGGCAATTTAATATTGTGAGGCATATGGCGGCTCGCTGATGTGCAAGCATAGGAACTGAAACACAGCCCAATGGTTAAGTCACTGCTTAATGGTGCAGGGATCAGGGATTCAATCCCCCACAGTGCCCAATGAAGATGGCTGGCTGAGGCATCAATTTATGAGGCACAGAAATACTGGGCGTCATAAGGCGGCACACAAATATTTTTGGCGGCATATTAATACTGGGCGGCATGCGGCGGCGCGCTGATGTTTATGGAGGCATTATAATACTAGGCGGTATAAGTGGCGCGCTGATGTGCAGGGAAAAAAAGCAGAGCCACAGCCCAATGGTTAAGACACTGCCCAATAGTGCAAGGATCACAGGTTCAATCCCCTGCTGGGCCCAATGAACAAGGCTGGCTGAGGCATAGAATATTAAGGGGATGATTGCTTTAGGAGGCATTTTATTCATATTTTAATTATCACTACTAGCAAACGCACTCCCAAAGCGTGTTAACATAAGGTGCCTTATAAGGAACATTTTAAAGTGCACTGTCAGCCAAGGCACCCTAGAATGTTGCTTATAGGGCGCTTTAGAGGGTGCCATATGAGGTACCGCAAGGTCAGTGTACTGGTTATTATGGCAGCACTGTGCAGTTTAAGGAATGAAATGCATAAGTAGGTGCGCTGACAGGCAAGGAGGAGCAGCAGTGGAGCACAATGGTTGAGGCACTGACTGCTGATACAGGGGTCATGAGTTTGCTCCCCAGTGTGCCTGATACGTAAGGCTGGCTGTGGCATCAGCTTTGCATTGTACATATTTTGGCCTGCAGCACTTTAATTTTATGTTATTAATTGCTGCCAGCAAACACGCCCTCACGTGCCGTAATTGAAGGTGCCGTGTAAGGCACCCTATAAGGCACACCATAGGGCACATTAGAAATCGCACTGTCCACCACAGCACCCTGAAATGTCCCCTATAGGGCAACCTATAGGTTGCGTCACAGGATATTGTATAGTGCACCTTATGTGGACGGAAACCATAAGGTGCCCTATAGGGCGCCCTATAAAGCACCCTCAGAGGCACCTTATGGGTACAGTACGCTGAGGGTGTTTTTGCTGTCATCAAAATATGTACATTAAAAAAGATGTGTTGGACATCCCTATTAAATAACCTCACTGTGGGTTTGAACCCATGATCTCAGGCTTTAGAGGCAGTGAAGTAACCATTGGACTACAGCTCCTAGCAAGCCCCTGGCTGCCTGTAGAGAGCATGCATGTCACCACACAGACAGTCTGCTGTGGTCACCAGGATAGAGTTAGCCCACCCATACCCATGATGCACTGCACATGCAAATCAGCTGTCCACAGATTAACACAAGATGGGCAATGCACCCCCACAGCACCTTGGCCCGTTAGAGGGAAGTGACCATGTGCACCCCACAGCACCTCGGCCTGGTAGGGGGTACTGACCGTGTGTTGTTCTGGCACAGAGTAACTACACACCGTCACAGTGTGCGGGTACTGTGCTCACCCTGAGGGTGCAATGAGGCACCCAGGACCAGGTACACAACACCTTCCATGGCTGAAAGAGGCCATGCTAGAGGTCTAAAGCAGTGTTAATGTGTGAGATAGGTAGTTCCTGCACTGAACACCTTGGATATCTCCTTCTGACTCAGTCAGGTGTAGCCCCCATGGACCCCCAGGTGGGCCATGTACCACCACCACCACCCCCTCCTCCAGGGCCAAGGGCAGCAAAGAGGGCCCCCCGTCAATAGGTGGCAGTAGAGGGGTCCATCAACCCCAGGCCTGCTGAGAGGCAGGCAATCAATGCAGCGCTATACACATCCATAACACATCCATAACACAATAGCAGACAGATATTAGGCCTAGATATGGTGAGCTGCACCCCACCACTATCTGATATTCTCCTGCAGCAAGTCATCAGCTGCTGCACCCTGCAAGCTGTTCCATCACAACACATACCAGCTGCAAACAGTGTACTAGTTAGTCCACAGTGCATGTTCCCAGTAGAGATGCATGCACCCAGAACTGGGATGTCAGCTTACAAAGCAAGCAGATAAATCAGTGACTGGGCCCCAAAAGAAAACCCATATCTATCACATGAGAGAACTACTATATAGCACTATGGGGGTGCCTAGCCATGCTGTGGTCACTGCACAGTCAGGGTGAGAGTGATCTCTCAGCAGGACATACTGAGGTCACCCTGTCTGTGTAGGTGGTGGCCAGGCACTAAAATGTCCCAGTCAGTGCCCTATGCCCTGTGCAGATGCACCCTGGCCAGGCCACCCTGTCTGGTCTATACCCATGGTACCTTGCTCCTCATTATGCACATTGGCAGCCCAATACTGGCAACATTGCTGGCAGTGTGGGCTGTGGAAGGTGTTTGCAGCCACCACACACTGGTTAGGCAGACAGCCACCCCCACACCTATGCCAGCATTGTGCTACTATAGAGGGGTCCAGCAGCCATACCCACCACACCAGTCCTGAGCACAGTACAGGCATGGATATGGTACGCAATACTGTTGGGGGTCACTCCCCAGGGCGGTAAACACTGTCAGAGACCAGACCTTCAGTGCACAACGCAGACATCACAATGATTGTTATGGTGGAGATCAATGAGCAAAATGTGCTTAACGTAGGAATTGATATCTGCCAGTTATCATGGGCAACGTTTGATAGCTGTGTACCATATACCCAGGTGTAGGGTGGCAGTGCTAAGGTATGCAACTGCTAGTATTGGGAGATACAGGCAGGGCCCAATGTCCTGCCTCTCCATGAGGCATTGGCCAATGGGGCCTGTGGGGGTGTGTCTGGGTGTGTCTGGCCCTGTTGGCTGCTGCTTTACGGCAGAGTGTCCCAACTCCAGTCCTGGTGTTCGAACCACTGTTCGGGTTTTCATGCTGTCCCTCATAGATATGCATGAACTACATCAGCATACCATGGGGGTGGTGCATAGATATGCAGCACAGGCATCTTTATTAGAGGCAGCATGGATCCTGAATAGTGTGGGGGCCCTCCAGGACTGCATTTGGGAGACTCTGCTCTAGGTAATGCAGCTGTTTATGGTGTCTGTGTTTGGTGTGGTAAAATTATCGGCATATGAACCATGCGTATGTTCTCAGCAATAAAGGTTTGTCCGTACTATCACGGTTTAGTTGTAGGAAAAAATATGTGGACTGTATTGGCAGTAGCCCCAGCTGGGCTTTGAACCTGTGATCCTCTGTTTCTGCACACACTGTCTGTGGGCACTGCACCACCGTGTTGCCACAGATGTGCTGTGCTTCCTGGGGAGTCCATGACTGTACATCTGACAGAGCCTGTCTGTTGCGGTGGACGGTGCCAGCCTGCACAAGCCTAGGCCACTGTCTGCTGTGGTTTGCAGCCACTGCCCCCTCCACCACCTGTACCCTTCCGCCAACATGCAGACATGTCCCTATCTGGCAAAAAGCATATGACCTGATTGAGTTGTGGCACTCCAGGACTGAATTTGGGGGACTCGGCTGTTGGTAATGCCCATTGTTATGGTTTGTGTGCGGTGTAGGGTAAAATATAGGTGTTGGAACAATGCTTATGTTCTCTGCCATACAGGAGTGTCTCTACTATCACTGTTTAGTGGTGGGTAAAAATATGGGGACTGGGTTGGCTTGAGCCCCAGCTGGGATTTGAACCTGTGACTCTCTGGTCCTACAGGCACTGGCTGTGTCTGCTGCACCACACTGGGGCCACAGAGATAGTGCAGTCTCTGGTGATAGGGAACCTGGCCACACGAGTCAGACACCCTGCTCTGCACAATTTTACTGTGGGCTCGTTTACCTTGTCTGGGGACAGGGGTGCAATTAAACCTCATAACTGACCTCCAAAAAAGGGGAAAAAACCAAAACCAAGCTGGGCAACAGTGATATTAATGGGCAACATGAGAAACACTCCCAGGAAAGCTCCATTAATATGCAGTGCTTTTTGAACGGGTCTACAGAGCGTAGACCCTTCCAAAAATCATTTCTTTTTTCTGGAGCTTTCCTGGGAGTGTTTTTTATGGTTGCCCATTAATATCACTGTTGCCCAGCTGGGGTGTAATTTATTTGGAATTTTTTGTGGTCATTTTAAATTTATATTTGCTGTTTTGTTCTGTGCACAAGAATCACACTGCTCACGTTTTGCAGGTTTCCCAGGTTTTGCTGTACATTGCTGACGGAAATGGTTTCTCTTCCCTTTAAATCGGCTCTAACGCGAGGGTTTCACTCGCCGTATTTTTAATGCCGACATTCAGCCCCGCTCCTGGGCGGGGAGCCTATCCCCTCCCACTCTCCACCCATTGACCCCATCCCCCCGCCCCTCGGGAGCCTTCCTCCGCCCTCCGTAAGCTTTTCCTCGCCTCTATCGCACATGAGCGCCCCGCACACGTGCGGCGGCCCGTTAATGTAACGCGCATGCGTGCGGGGTGCTTAAGAGCACTTATGTGCATCATTTTAGCACGCTCAAGTGCGCCCCGCACAAGTGTGCAGTTTAGTAAACATACCCCATAGGCAAATGAGCTGCACATATTAAAATGGCATGGTAATATTGTCTGAATCTGATGCAGAGGAACCCATCGATGATTTTGTAATCAGTCTTAGTGCTAATATCTCTATGTCTGATCTTGAGGTGGATTAAAAATCTAACACATGTCCCCGACAGTATTTGATGGCATCGGAGGCTTTCCAGATGATCCAGGCATTGGGGAAAGCCCCTAATGCCATCAAAATACTGTTGAGGGGCCGGTGTCCCCATCAGAATTCAAATCCCTGTTGGCCCAGCGGCCCTGATCCCCCCAACCGCCTACCCAAAAATAACCCAGGTGGACCAGCAGTCCCAAACCCCCCACCCCTTCCAGTACCTTTACAAATGAGCAGGAGTGCGGCCAACGTGCTTCCACTCCTGCACCGCCATCTTGAAAAAATGGTGGCGCCTGGCCCCGTGCCATGCACCAGGTGAAGTCAGACTGCTATATAAGGCATTTTCTACCTGATCCAGGCATCGGGGAAAGCTCCCATTGCCATCAAAATACATTCGGGCGCATGTTTATATTAGCCACACTGTACCCGTTTCTCTGGGAGAGCATGCTGAACTTGCACCGATTTCTGTGCACATGTATTTGGTATGCCCTCCCAGTTTAACACTGCCATTTGCACCACAGTTTAACGTGTGGCTAATCTGCATGCCGGCACTGAAGTTGCGTGCTGTCGGTGTGCTGCAAAGAGGCTTACAGAGTTGATAGCGCATGACTTCAGAGCCAGCTTTTTGCATCGGCCAGTTATTAATGTAATTGTTTCCTTTGTTTGTTTGTTTGTTTTTCTTTTCTTTCCTTGAATTGGTTATTGTGGACTAGACTTAAGATTTTTTTTCTATTATTTTTGCTAAGTATTGAATTTATTTTCTGATGGATTATTTTTTTGTATGTTTTTTTCTTGGAAAGTCTATACATTTTTTTAAAGTACTAGCACTGGGGAGTGGGGTCAGTGCTAGGATTGAAAGATTTCAACCAAGTACAGCCTGTACTTCCCAGGGGGGAGCTTGTAACTGCAGACTCTGTGGTTACTTTACTATATATATAGTCCCTGCTCGTGAAGGGTTTTTCAAAATGATACACCACAATTGTGAATTGTAGCCAATGATCTACCCCCCCCCCTCCAAATTTAATCAAGGAGCATGAGTGAAAGCAGCATATCAAGATGAAAAGATAAAAAGACATCACACATTTATGAACTATCCATAAAAAGTGAATGGCATGTATCTTTTTATACCTCGCCAGTGTTTTTAGCAATTTGTAACTGAATTGTTCTTATCTAGCTCAGGCTAGCTCAGAAATAAATGTATAAAAAGAAGAAAGAAACCTGCCAACACAAGTTTGGCAAAAAATAAAAAAAATCAAGTTTGCAACATGCATGGAGACAGCTTTGTTGTTTTCTGCATCCTCTCCTATTTAGTGCAGTGCAGCTGCCAGGTTTGGAGATTGCCTTAGATCAATAGTGCTCTAAGTGATTCAAGGCTTGAAAGGATGTGTTTTCAAGCTTGGATTTTCATGATCCCTGATGGCAGAGACATAATTGCTTCAATATGTAAGGAGTGGGAGGGCCATTACTGAAAATATAATAATCTCATGCATAAAGTGAACTTTGCTGCCTTTTTTCATAAAGACAGTGTAAATAATAAAATAATAATAATAATAAAACTGGTGTCTCCTTTAGGACCATGTCTAACTCTGCCCCATCCCTTGAAGAAACAGTCTAATTGTTCTTACTCTTTAATTCTTTTACTTGGGTGGTAAAATATAAACCTTAGAGAGTGAAATTCTCAAACACGTGAAACTCGTGCCAGCTATCAAATGCTGTGGTTAGTTCTTACTTGCTGCTCTGGTGGCACTCGGAGTTTCCACGTGAAACATTTTAGAATAGAAGATTAAGGGCCAGCACAGGATATTACGTTAGGTCTGTTAATAATTGATTAGTCATTTTGAATGGATTTTACCATCTTATTAAAACTTTTCCCAATAATTACATCTCCTCATATCTTTGTGTATGTGTTATGTGTAAGTGCTAAAGATTCAATATGATTTTCTAGCTTTTTGGCTGGGAACTATTTTCCACCCATCTGGGATAGCAGTGAATGTGCTCCAATGTGTCTGCATGGGTTTCCATACGTTTCTACTTGGCTATAGAGTCTAGAGAGGAAGGCAGACAAGAATGTCTTTAAAACAGTACTTTGTGTTTTTATCTTCCCCAGACGTAGCTTGCACCCATGTGCTTTCATGGATTTTTTAGTTGAAAAAAATAAAAAAAAGGAAAACCAGCAAGCTCCTTGCATTCACCATAGTACAATTGATTCAAAGCTGAAAGGGTTACTCAAGTCAAGTGAAAAGCCATTTAGCTCTTGGAAAAGGCTGGCTTCAAACTCAGATGCACAAGAAGTACTTTGCAGGTACAGTGCTATATTTGGTCACAAAGCAGCTTTTCTAAATTTGGATTCCTGCAGGCTGTGCACAACAGCATTCAGTGTTCTAATGGAGCTGATCAAGAAATACCTATGGATTTTCATATCTCATGTGTTGCTTATTGATGATGAGCCCTGAGACATAAAATCAATATATATCTATATTCTATCTCATTCCCTTCCATCAGCGTGTTAACAGTAATAGCAAGGAAAGGCGGCAGTAATAAAAGAAATCATTGCTCTGGCTACATTTCTTAGGAGGTGATTGCTTAAAAACTCTGGGATCATTTTTCAAAGGAAGTTAAACATTTGTTGGGGGAAAGGAAACATATAACATCTCTATTCATGTATTTTCAGCCACTTTGGAGGGTACTTTTAAAAGGAAGTGCCTACTTAAAACATGAAAGTAAGTATCCTACTTTTCTTTCTTTCTTTCTTTATTGAAAAACATTTCTATCCCGCCATATGTTAAAATGCATCCAAGGTGGCATACAATATATAGAAGCTCCGAAGACCCTAATAGGGAAAACACTGATAGTCCAGTCTCCCCTTTCCCATCCTGCTGCCTGGTTGCCTCAACCTAACCCTGCCTCTTTACCATACCCTGACTGGGGAAACAAAAAGGTTTTCACAGCTCTCCTAAATACCAAAAGATTTTGTTCCTGCCTCAAGCAGACCAGAAGCTTATTCCACCACAAAGGAGCCATCACCGAGAAACACCTCTCCCTCCATTTCTCCAAACATACCTGATGAAGGCCCGGGACCACTAAGCACTGATCCTGACTTAACCGCAACTCCTGACCATGACAACACATCTGTTAGATATCCAGGCCCCTAACCTCTCAATGCCTTAAATGTCACAAGGAGGAGCTTAAACACACTTCGTTGCTTAACAGGGAACCAGTGTAGCTGGACCAACACATCAGCTACCGACTCTTTTCGACTGCGCTCTAAAACCACTCTCGCCGCCACATTCTGAACAACCTGCAGCTTCTGCAGCTCATACTTTGGTAATCAATATACAATAGATTACAATAATCCAGTACTGACATTACCAAAACCTAAATCAACAGGTGCATCACCCCCTCATCCAAGAATGGACGCAACTGTTGTACTAGATGCAACTTACTGTATGCCACTCATACCATATTCTCCTGAGAATGGAGATCCAAACCTACATTCATCAACACCCCCCATGTTTCCTATTTCCTGTTTTCATTCCAAATTTTCATCAGTAAACCTAGCCAGTCATCAGTGATATTCAACCACTGGCCAGATAGCTAAAACACCTAAAGTTAGGACAGTCTTTCTTTAGTGTTGAATATACAGATTAATTTCAATGTCATGGCTGATACTGAAAAGCTAAGTGACCGCCACTACTGAAAATTACCCCCTAGTCATAAGACTAAAAAAACACTGCTAACTTTACGACAGACTACCGAACTTGTGTGGCAGATATGGGCATAATTTGCAACATTTTCAGTGAGAAGGCATGTATATGCTTTCTCTTTGAAAATTATCCCACTAAACATACACACACACATGCACACCTTCCATTTTTTATGCACAAATTTCAGGTTTATTTTATGTCTGTATGCATATAAATATTAACCAGTTCCTATACTCACCTGGAACACCTTGGTGAAACTTATGAAGGCAACTGTATGTGCATATGTTTATGAGCATATATGCTGGACAATTTTACAAAAGGTTATTTCTGCATGTAAAGCACTAATTTTTCCAGAAATACATTTTCAAATTACCTCCTGAGCATCATTTCTTTCTCTAGATTATGTAATTGGGAGGTTATTTCAGAACTCAAATAAGGGATTTGTATGTGTAGCGGGGACGTTTATGTGCTGAAAACGTTCCCAACCGTATTCTGAAACAATTGGCAGATGAAATTTAATGTGGACAAGTGCAAAGTTATGCACCTAGGAAAGAACAGCCCAAAGTACAGTTACACAATGCAAGGTTCCACATTATGAACCACCACCCAGTGTGCAGTGGTGGCCAAGAAAGCAAATAGAATGCTACAGCAGGATAGCAAATAGAATGCTAAAGAAAGGAATGGAGAATAAAACCAAGGAATTATAATGCCTCTGTATTGTTCCATGGTGCAACCACACCTTGAATATTGTATGCAATTCTGGTTGTCATATCTTAAAAAGGATATAGCAGAATTAGAAAAGGTAAGAGAAGAACCACCAAAATGGTAAAGGGGATGGAAGGATACCCCTATGAGGAAAGGCTTAAAAAGTTAGGGCTCTCAAATTGGAAAAGAGACAGCTGAAGGGAGATATGATAGAGGTCTATAAATTAATGAATGGAGTAGAATGGGTAAACCTAGATCAGTTGTTTATGCCATAAAAAGTAGAAAGACTAGGGTACATGCAATTAAGCTACAACATAACCCATTTAAGAAAGTGTGAAGTTTCTACAAAAGGTGAAAAAGCAAATACAGCCAAAATGGATGACTGAAGAAACTCTGAAAATGGCTCAGAAAAGCAGAGAAGCTAAAGCCAGAGGAGAAAGAGAGGCAATCACAGAACTCAACAGAAATTTCCAATGTTCAGCAAGACAAGACAAGAAGTACTACAATGATGCATGCAAGGGAATAGAAGCAGAAACTATTAGAGGAATAACAAGATTGGCTTTCTTAAAGCTACAAGAGTTAAAGAAAAATTTCCGTCTTGACTTGGAATGTTTCAAGATGCTCAAGAATCTATGTTGAATGATGCTGAGAAGATCAAGAAAAGGTGGAAAAAATATACAGACTTTTTATATGATAACGATCAAGTGGACCAACAGCTGTTTCAACCTATACCTATGCATAGAACTACTACGCATAGAACTACTATGAGTGAGTACCATTATGTAAATTACTAGAAATGTAATTAGTTTTCCCCAGTTTACCTCCATGTTAAACCCCTGTTATATGCAAATGAAGGTCATATTCAAATGACCAAGTGTTTTATTGTTTCAATGTGAACCGCACTGATAACAAAGAGCGCGGTATATAAGAAATGTTAAATAAATAAATAAATAATAAATAAATACCTTATGATCCGGAACCATTGGTGATGAAAGAAGAAGTCAAAGCAGCATTGAAAGCTTTATCAAAGAACAAAGCATAAGCCATTGATGGCATTCCCATAGAAGTATTACAGCAATTTGATGAAGCTGTTAGCGTACTTACAAGGCGCTGCCAGGAAATTTGGAAGACAACATCATGGCCAACTGACTGGATAAGATCTGTGTTTATACCAATACTAAAGAAAAGAGATCCAACTGACTATAGAAATTATCACACAGTCACTTTGATCCAACATGACAGCAAGAGTCTACTGAAAATTATTCAACAGAGACTACAACCATACCTGGAACGAGAACTACCCGAAGTGCAAGCAGGGTTCAGGAAATGAGAGACATCATTGCAGATGTGAGATGGATCATTGAAAAGACTAAAGAATACCAAAAGGATATCTATTTGTGCTTTATTGACTACAACAAGGCTTTTGACTGTGTAAACCATGAGAAACTCTGGGCCACATTAAGAAGCATGGGTATACCAGAACACCTGATCGTTCTCTTGCACAACCTTTACATTGATCAAGAAGCAACAGTTTGAACGGAACAAGGAGAAACAGAATGGTCTAAAATCGGCAAAGATGTATGACAAGGCTGCATACATTCCCCCTACCTGTTTAATTTATATGCAGAACAAATAATCAGAGAACAAGGATTGTATGAAGACAACAGAGGTGTGAAGATTGATGGTAGACTCATCAACAACCTTCACTGTGCTGATGATACCACATTACTGGCTGAAAGTGAAGATGATCTGAAACATTTGCTTCTCAAGAACAAGGAACATAGTCTTAACATGGGCCTGTACCTTAATATAAAGAAGACAAAGATCATGACATCTAGCAAAATCAATAAGTTCATCGTTGATGGAGAAGACATTGAAATAGTGGACAACTTTAACCTACTTGGATCAACTATTAATAAAGACGCAACAAACAGTCAAGAAATCTGATGACGTATTGCTCTTGGCAGAATGGCTATGAAGGACCTAGACAAGATTCTCAAGAGCAGAGATGTCTCTCTCCATACAAAAATTTGACTTGTTCAAGCCATAGCATTTTTAATAATGTCATTTGGATGTGAAAGTTGGACAGTGAAAAGGATAGAAAGAAAACTGTTGCCTTTGAATTATGGTGCTGGCAATGAATACTGTGTATACTATGGAATGCCCAAAGAACAAACTAGTTAGTATTAGTGTAGATCAAACCTAAGCTTTCTTTAGAAGCTCAGATGACAAGACTTTGACTTTCATACTTTGGACACATCATGCAAAGAGAAAGATCATTAGACAAAGACATCATGCTTGGCAAGGTAGAAGGTCAAAGCAAAAGAGGAAGGCCAGCAATGAGGTGGATTGATACAATGACAGCAGCTACGGGTGCCAGTCTGTCACCTATGAGCCACTTGACTGAAGACCAAATAAAATTTAGGACAACTATCCAGACTTGATGGCAGTTAACAACAACAACAACAAGACAGAATATTTTTTCATTCAACGCTTAATCAAACTCTCGAATTCATTACCGGAGGATGTAGTAAAAGCTGTTAGTGTACCTGGGTTTAAAAAAGAGGAAAGGTCCATAAACCATTATTAAAGAGGACCCAGAAAGTCCACTGCTTGCCTCGGAACAAGCATTGTGGGACCTGTGTGCCTTTTGGGAACCTGCCAGGTATTTGTGACCTGGATTGGCCACTGTTGGAAACAGGATACTGGGCTTGATGGACCTTAGACTTACCCAGTATGGCATTTATGTTCTTATTTTCTTATGCTGTCATGCACATCCATGGCACTAGCACGGAGATCTCAGAATGAGACCAGAAGGGGCGGAACAGGGGCATGGTCAGCAATGGAGACGTGCATAGCATATTCCAGAAAGGCCTGTGTACGTTCTGTGATATTCCTGTGGATGTTCCCATTATTTCTGCTGAAATGTGGAATAAGGCCAGGACTTAGAAAATATTCTGCTGTGCTCTTCAATTCATCCCATATTGAAGAATGGTTGCGACAAGTATGTGCTGAACTGGTGTGCTGCATTCTGGAAAAACACAAGATGCAGTTATTAAGAACAGAAGGCAGAGGAGAGGGAATGTTGTAAAGAAACCTTAATAAACACCCTTACAGAAATATTAAGAAGAGCAGTGGAGGTACATTACAATATGTGTGTCCAGGCCCCTGTGTGCCTGATCAGAATCGGGATGCACAGAGGTAGACCCGATTTCAATCTTCTGGGGGCTAGGCATGCCCCAAAGGATCAGAATCAGGTCTAGGGTCTATATGTGCAGGCCAGGACCCAATTCTGATCGGCCTGCATGTACAGAGCCATGCATGTTTAACTCAATCAGGCTCCTGAATGGAGCTGCAGTGCCATGGCATCCTGTTGCCATGGCACTGCGGCTCTATTCAGGAGCTGCAATCCCCGGCTGCCGACCACTCTTTCCTTTCTCCACAGCACAATCCCTAATCAGGCTTCCATGGCCAGGGTTAACCTGCATGGAACCCCCTTTACCCCCTCACCTTACTTGCGCTACCAGGGCCTGCAGTCCCCCGATGTCCAGGGGACTTATTCCACCTCCAAAGTGGAATAAGTCCTTCATCCAGTCTGTCGACCCAAGACATACAGAGCCGACTTCAGAATCGGCCCTGTATGTCCGGAGTTGTGGACCACCCACTGCCCAACCTAACACCGCCTTCACAATGGCCTTTCCCAACCCTGTCTAATCCTCCCCGCATAAACTCCTTCTTCATACAGGAAGGCTTTTGACAGGGCTGTCAAGGGGATGAATAATGAAGATGGACATCCTGTTGGGACATCCATAGGGCCCGATTCTGATCCCGACGTACATCTCCTTTGTTTGTCCGGGCTGACCCAGACGTACAGAGGAGATTGCGATTCTGATCCCAGGAGGCACGTCTAGCCCCGCAGGATCAGAATCGCGAACAGGCATGTACGTGCAGGCCAAGACTGCAATTCAGTCCCAGCCTGCAAGTACAGCCACAGCCCGGCTAACTCAGCAAGGGCTTTTGAATGGAGTCGTGGTGCCATGGCATCCTGCTGCCATGTCACTGCGGCTCCATTTAAAAGCTGCGATGTCGGACATCCGCTAAAAGGTTAATTCCCCACAGCCCGACCCCTGATTCGGCATCCTAAGACCAGTATCGGGCTGCAGGGAATTAACTCTGTCATCCCCCCCCCAGCCCCTTACGCGCCCCAGGCCGCTTAAAAAACATGACCAGGGGAGTTATTCCACCTCGGAGGTGAAATAATTTTCCCGGTCATTTTGCCAGCCCTGGACGTACAGGGCTGACATTAGAATTGGCCCTGTATGTCCAGGGGTGGCTGGCAACCACCTACTGCCCGCCCACTCTCTGCCCCCGGGCCGCCTCATCCCTGCCCCTGACTAACTTCCCCACACAACCAGCCGGGGAGTTAGTCGGGGGCTGCCACCGCTATTTGTATCTCAGAATAACCCCCATAGTGTTTATTCTGGCTATGCTGAATTGTGCTGTTTCTGCTAAAATAGCTAATCCTGGGGACTCTAATTAATCCTGTATTCTGAACACAGGGACTATTGATGTACAAATAGTATGTGAGTGAGTCTGGAAACAAATATGCTGGAATGAGAAAGGGAGATCTTATGTTTAGTCCAGGGACATCATGCCAGTATGGTATAGCAGCCGTTATAGGTTCAGTTTAGCAGAATGATGTGTTTTGTGACTGCGATTTAGAGTGTGTGGTTTGGGGGTAGCATGGGCGGATCTGGTGTGCTGCTCTGCAATTCAGGGAGGCCATAAATAGCTGCTCGGTACCTGGACCATATGGATGTCTGCAGTGTCACCAGGTGCCAGTGTGATAAGGCAGCCATACATCAGCTCTGCCAAGCACTGAGAGACATGACTGATGTTGTGTCAGCATCCCCCAGATTGTGTCATGAGGCCTACATCCTTCCCCAGTCCAGGATCTACGCAAGCTGCGAGAGTGGTGATATATCTGGAGGCTGGCCAACTGGGTATGATGGCATAGGGATCCCTCCTCTCATGCTCACACAACCCTGACCAGGGGAGCAGTGCCACAAAGCAGACTGTGAGAAGGCAGACAGGGCTGCCCCACAGATAGCGGATATATGCAGACTGACATATGCCATGATGGGACAGGTGTAGCTGCTGTGAGAAATGCCAGTACCCAGATAGGTGGGAATCAGATGCCATAGCCAGAAGGCCCTACTGCAACTGCTACTACTGATCATTTGTATAGCGCTACAAGGAGTATGCAGCGCTGCACAGAAACACATAAAAGATGGTCCCTGCTCAGCAGAGCTTACAATCTAGTCAAAACAAGGAATACAGCAGCAAGGGCAGGATACATCTAGGGGGAATGGTAAGAAAACACAAGGGAGATTAGGTGGATCAGATCCCAAAGTGGCAACAAAGAGGTGAGCGTTCAGCCTGGATGTGAGAAGGGCCAGAGAAGAAGCTTGACGTACAGATTCAGGCATAGGGAGCAGCAAAGTGAAAGGGTCGAAGTCTGGTGGCGGCAGTGGAAAAGAAGGGCACAGATAGAAGGGATCTGCCAGAAGAGTTCCAGAGGAGGGGTGTAGGGAGTGATAAGAGAGGAAAGGTGGTGCGGAGCAGCAGAATGAGTGCACTTATAGGTCATCGGCATGAAAAGGACATACATTTGTTGCTCAGCAATATTATGCATCCTTTGGGGAACTGCAATGCTAGTTTTGGGTTTTGTGCACTTGTTAAGGGTCCATCCTTAGCAGTTTAAAGCGTATTTGTAGAGATGACCAAGGTAGGAATCACTGGGGCCATTTTATAATGCCAAGTACCATTTGCTGCAAGGTATGTCCTGACATACTTGTTCCTATTTACATTCTCTTATACCATATTGGGATTCACTGGGATTACCTAGCACTTTTCAGGGCCTGAGGAGGTCTAGTATATGGTCTAGGTTGCAGAAGCAGTCATTTCTCATAGGTATTTATGTCTAGTGTGCATCTCCTTACTTAGGAAATGCATGTTTTTACCAAGGAGGTGTGGCATCTGCAGGTATATCGTGGAGACATGCAGTATCCGAAACACGCAACTTTTCGGAATACGGTGGACACGGGGACGTCCAAAACATTTACCCGTATCCCATAATATTGATGGGAAATGTGTTTCTCAATAATATCACATCGCCTGTGCCTACACCCATGCATGGGCCGCACACCGGATATGTGCATGGGCCAGCTGAATAGCACTTTGCCCGTGCCACGCCAGACACGTCTACCTCCCCGATTCCAGACCTGCATACACGTCTGCAGAATTAGGTTTAAACAGGACCCGTTTTCAATTTAGCAGGCCAGATGTGCATGTTATGGAATCTGCCTCCATGGCTACACTGTACTATAGGAGTGCTATACTGTAGCACTCCTATGGGAGTGCTACAGTATAGGTAGTGAAATACTTAAATATACAAAAGAAGACTGAGACCTGAGGTGATCATATTGGATGATCTTAAAGATATGAAAAGTCTACGGCAAAAGACAGAAGAATGCTTGGGTGCATAGGAAGAGGAATGACAAGCAGGAAAAAGGAGGTCACAGTGTCTCTGTATAAGTATCTAGTGAGTTCTCATTTGGAGTACTGTGTACAATTTGAAGAGCACACCTTGAAAAGGATATAACAGGACAGAGTCAACCCAGAAAGCTATTACTAAAACGATCAATGGCCTTTGTCAGAAGGCAAATGGGGATAAAGATCTCAATATGTATACTATGAAGGAAAGGCAAGAGAAGGGTGATATGATAAAGACATTTAAATACTTCTGTGGCATAAATGTACAGGAGAATTGAAAGGAAGATTTGGAATGAGGTGCCATAGATGAAGGTTAAAGGGGATAGACTCAGGAATAATCTGAGGAAAGAATTCTTTATGAGAGGGTGGTGGATGCATTGAACAGCCTCCTAGTGGAGGTGGTGGAGATAAGGACTGTATTGGAAATTAGGAAAACATTGAACAAGTACAGAGGGAGAGAAAGGGCTTGTAAAACGTAACTGTTCTTATGGATGGGCAAACTGAATAGGCTGTAAGGTCTTTTGTTTGCCATTTGTTTCTGTTTTTCTATTTTACAAAAATGGCAAAAAAACCTGTAAGGAAATGTTATCCAATATCTATGAAATGCATGTAGGCATGAGGAAAAGAAGTATTCAGGGATTCAGAGCAATGGTTTGGACTTCAATAGTTGTGGGAAAATTTTCTGCTGCTAATTCTAAATCATGACAGGATACGAAGACAGGGGAAGGGTAGCAGGACAGGAAAAAGAAATGTGAAAGCATATTAAAAATCAGTTGTTGGATATCATGTTCACCTTTTTTAAGTTGAGTTGGCTGAACAGTCCTCTCTATAGGCTCTAAGGGGAGAGAAGGACCTAACTTAGCAGCTCGGAAGAGGATTAATGTAGTGGTTAAAGCAGCTGTCTATGAACCAAAGAAGTGAACATTGAAATTTCACCAATACTCCTTGTGGCTTTGAGCAAGCCATTTAACCCTCCATGATCTCAGGTGCAAACCTAAACTGTAAGCCCTGTGGGGACAGGAAAATGCTTCCTTTACCTGAATGTAATTTACCTTGAACTTCTACTGGAAAGGTATGAGCTAGCCATTTTGGGGAGACAAATCGGCTTTTACTGTATATAAGGCACATAACTAAAAACAATTCATTCTAGTTTCTTCTGGAAATATCAATCCCAATCTTGCCCCCCCCCCCGAGAGACATTTAAGCCACACCCTCTGCAGGGGCGGCCCAAGGGGGTGCGGGGTCATGTGCAGAGACTTGGTGCGGGGCCCCATTTGCATAAGTGACCTCATTTGCATAAATATTTGCATAATGTTACCATACACTAACTTTTAGTAAACATGCCTCTTAATGAGTGTATGGATAAAGAAAGACTAAAAGATTTCTACATTACTATAATCCAGTGCCAACCGCCAGACACATTAGGAACTACTACAAACACTGCCCATTTAGAACCCATAGCAAACCCGCCATATCCTAACAGCACAACCAGGACTCACAAAGCGCCATACCCTAACTATCAAAAGGAAACGCTGCAAATATTAAACCAATACATTTCAGAGAACAACAATACATGACCTACTGGGGAAAGAGAACAAGTGGCAATGTCAAATAGGAATTACATAAACAGAATACCTCAGCTCAGTTACACATGAACAGAACATAGACCATCACCAAACAAGGAATCACAATTTAGAAACAGGACGACAATAATTAAACTGGGAATCCCAAAAGCCAAACTTGGAATGTACAACACTGTAGAAATAAAACTATACATTAATTTGCTCTTGTACTAAACAAAGTGCAGACGTTAATGATGCACATTTACCAGAGCTGACATATTCCAATTAATAAATTCAAAATAAAGAGATATTTTTCTACCTTTTGTGCATTTTTTTTCAGCTGCAATTGCTCCAGCCACTTTCTTCTGGCTTCTTTGTGTCTTCTGCTAACTCTCCATCGTCTGCTGTCCATTTGTCCTTTCTTCTGTCTTCTAGTTTTTTTCCATACTCTCCCTACATCTGCTTTAACATACTACTCTTTCTCCTTTTGCTCTTTCCTCATTCCTATTTCATCCATTCAAATTTTACCCCTCCATCCTCAATCCCCACTTACTCTCCCAATATCCAGCCAATTGTAGATTTGTCTTCCCTCCCACACAAAATATTTTTTCCTTCTCCATTTCCCTCTCCCAGCTCCATCCCATTCTAATCCTCCCCCAACATCAGCTCCATTCTAGTTCCAGCCCCACCCAGCATCCGCTCCCTTCTAGTCCCCGCATCAGCCCATTTCCAGTCCTAGCCACCCATAAGCCCATTTCCAATCCTACCCTAGCCCCACCATCAGCCCATTTCCAGGCCTAGCTCCCCCATCCATTTCCAGTCCTATCCGAGTCCCTCCATCAGCTCATTTCCAATCCCATCCCCCCATCAGCCCATTTCTAGTCCTTTCCTAGCCCCACCATCAGCCCATGTCAAATCCTAGCTCCCCTCCACTCAGCCCATTTCCAATCCAAGCCCCCCCATGAGCCTACTTCCAGTTCTAGCCCCTCCATGAGTCCATTTCAATCCAAGCCCCCACCACAGCCCATTTCCAATCTTAGCACCCCCCAACAGCCCATTTGCAGTCCTATTCTAGCCCCTCCATCAGCCCATTTCCTGTCCTAGCCCCCCCACTCAGCCCATTTCCAGTCCTAGCTCCCTCCCCTCACAGCCCATTTCCATTTTAAGCCCCCCTCCCCATCAGCTATTTGCAGTTCAAGCCCCCGTTCTACTCAGCCCATTTCCATTCCAAGCCCCCGTCCTCATCAGCTATTTGCAGTTCAAGCCCTCCTTCCACTCAGCCCATTTCCAGTCCTAGCTACCCTCCGCAAGCCCATTTCCAGTCTTAGCCCCCCCACAACCCATTACTAGTCCGAACCCCCATCAGCCCATTTCCAGTCCTAACCCCCCCCATAGCCCATTACTAGTCCTAACCCCCCATCAGCCCATTTCCAGTCTTAGCCTCCCCATAGCCCATTATGTCCTAACCTCCCCATCACCCATTTCCAGTCCTAGCCCCCCCATCAGCCCATTTCCAGTCTTAGCCCCCTCCATAGCCCATTACCAGTCCTAACCCCCCATCAGCCCATTTCCAGTCTTAGCCCCCCCAATAGCCCATTACCAGTCCTAACCTCCCATCACCCCATTTCCAGTCCTAGCCCCCCCAGTGCCCATTACTAGTCCTAACCCCCCATCAGCCCACTTCCAGTCTTAACCCCCCATAGCCCATTACTAGTCCTAACCCCCCCATCCGCCCCCTTCCAGCATTTGCCCCCCCCCATAGCCCATTACCAGTCCTAACCCCCTCCCCCCATCATCCCAAGTAGATTAAAAAGAAAAACGTCTGCTGCTGCCGCTTCTGCCATGGCAACGGCAGAATCAAGCGTTCCGCTGCTGGGAAAAGCCTCCCTGCAGCATCAGCTAGCTCCAGAGTCCCAAAGCGCGGGCTTCTTTCAGAGCCGCGAAGAGAGAGCTTCTCTGACCTCTCACGGCTCTGTTAAGCCCGCCGAGGGTGATGGGAAATCCCATCAGCCCCGGCAGGATTAACAGAGCCGTGAGAAAGGGAAACTCTTGCGGCTCTGAAAGCCCGCGCTTTGGGACTCCGGAGCTAGCTGATGCTGCAGGGAGGCTTTTCCGGGCAGAGGGGAGGGGGGCCCCGCGACGGAATGCTTGATTCTGCCGCTGTCACGGCAGAAGCAGCAGCAGCAGCCGGGTTTTTTTTTTATCTACTTGGGATGATGGAGAATGTTTTTTGCGCGGGGCCCCCTGAAACGCGGGGCTCTGTGCAAAAAACATTCTTGCTCAATGGATGGGCCGGCCCTGACCCTCTGCACCCTCTCCAATCTTATGCAAATCCCTTTCCTTCTTTCTTCCTCTCTCCCTTTCTTGTGTGCCCTGTGGAATGTCCACTCTGCCCCCAACAAACTTAGCTTCATTCATGACCTCTTTGCTTCTAATGCTCTATATCTGCTTGCTCTAATGGAGACTTGGGGCCCAATTTTTGAAGGCATTTACACGGTTAATAGCCCATGTTAACCATGTGAATGCCTTAATCGGGGATTTTCAAAGGCACCTACACAACTAGTGCCTTTGAAAATCCCTTATTATGTCCCCTATGCACCCTGATGCTATCCAGTTAGCATGGGGGCATGTTGGGAGCATTCCAGGGTGGAGCAGAGGCAGGAAATGGCGCTAACCAGGTGGCAGCAATTTTGGATTCTGCCCAGTTGGCGCTCTGAGTCTTAAAGATAGGCGAGGAAAACCCTTGCCTATCGTTAAGGAGCCAAGGCTAACTGGGCAGCATACAAAATCACTGCTGCCCGGTTAGGCTCAGCAGCTTTCTGGTTGTGCGGCAAACCCCTTATTTTCACTTCCATTGCCATAGAAGTGAAAATCTGGGGTTCAGGGGTCGGCGGGCAGGGCTACGCGGCTACGGTGCTTAGCCCTGCCCAATGCAATATTGGGCCCCTGGTTTCTTGCTGATGACTCTGCTTTAGTTGTTGCTTTCTCATATGGAAACCACTTTTTCTTCTATATACCTTGCCCAGTCTGCTATGGCGGTGGTGGTGGGCTGCTATCCTGCAGGAAAAAAAAATGCAATGTGCAATCATTATAGATAGAAATTCCATGTGTGATGGAGAGGAGCATACTGGTGGGGTTATACTATAATCCTCTTGGTCAGGATGAAGAGACAGACAGTGAAATGATAACAGAAATTAGGAAACACAAATTTGGTAACACAATAATAATGTGAAATTCCAATTTCCTCAGTGTTAATTTGGTAAATATATCATCGGGATATGACAGAGAAGTAAAGTTTCTGGATATCATAAATGACTGCTTCATGGAGCAGTTAGTCGGGGATCTGACCAGAGAGGAAAGCTTTTTAGATCTAGTCCTGGTGTGCATGACATGGTGCAAGAAAATAATGGTGCTGGAGCTATTCGGCATTAATGACCACAATGTGGTCAAATTTGTCATCAGTGGAATGGAAAGCAGATCCTAATGAAGAAAACAGAGATGAATGCAGGAATTGGTAAATTAGATGTAAAAGAGGAATAAGGCAGATCAAAGTAACTTTGAAAAGATGCTTGCTCCAGAGGCAAGAACAAATACTAAAAACATTTTCAAGCGGGGGGGCGGAGCCTGATGTCCAGCGGGTTAGACGCTTTGCGCTGAAGCTCCCGAGGGGCCTACTCAGAATCCTGACTTAATACCTACATTAACTTAATATTTTGCTCCGAACTTACCGGGGTGCCTCGGGGGGGATGGCGGCCCATAAACCAGCGCGCTTAGACTTCGGATCTCCCTCTTCTTCACACGGAAAACGCTCCAAGACAGAGCTGCCTTCCCCACAAAAGATGGTGCCATTTCGGGATAACCCCGAAATGCAACAGGAGATTTTGGAGGAAATACGTGGTGTGAAGGAACTGGTGCAGTCCAACGGAGAAGCGCTCCGAGCCATGCGAGAAGATTTTGGTGTGCTTCAGGATCGACTTGAAGGTCTTTCATTACGGCAGGACAATATGGCGGGGGTCCTCGACTCGCACGTGGTGCGTTTGGTGAAACTGGATGAGGCTGAGCGTCAGATACAGAATCTACAAAAAGAGTTAGAGGATAGCAATAATCGAGCCCGTCGCAACAATGTAAGGCTCATTGGTGTACCGGAGGGCGCGGAAGCAGGAGATATGAGAGAATTCCTGGTCAAAACTCTTCCCTCCTTGCTGAAGATTACTTTTCACAGAGATCTGGAAATTGACCGAGCACATCGTGTTCCTACCAGCATGGCGCTCAATCGGACGACCCCCCGGCCCATCATTTTTCGTCTACTGAGATATCAGCAAGTTGAGCAAATTCTAAATGCTGCCCGGGCGAATCGTCATTTGGAGTTTGAAAATCATAAAGTCTCCTTCTTCCCTGACTTGGCTAAGCCCACAGTTGACCGTCGGAAGAGACTCCTTGCTTTTCGACCTAGACTTCAACAGTTACAGGCTCGCTTCGGCATCTTATATCCAGCGAAGCTCAGAGTGACTCTCCATAACCAAACTCGTACCTTCGAAGATCCTGATCTGCTAGCAACATTTCTAGCTTCCAAAGAAGCAGACCAGATGCGCTAATCCAACAGCTTGGATGGAATCCGCTGGAACTGTCCGCCATTTTGAATGGCCCGATGCGGTGATCGCTGCCTGAAACGGAGACTGCCTGGACTTTTCTTTCTTTTTATGTATACCTTATTGGTCTCCTTTCTTTCCACGATGAGCTCCTTGGTTAGTTTCGGAGCCCGTATAGCTCTGTAGAATTTATGTTTCAATTCAGGCCTTCTCTGGGGTTTCTCCCCGCAGACATCAGGCCGCCAGTAATTTCTGGGGTTTTGCTTCTTCTCTAAGGCACTTCGGTGCTTATTTTGTTATATGGGGCGCTTCATGGTTTTCCTTAGTTTAATTCCTATCATGTTGTTTCTGCAGTCATTTACAGGTACTATGAGCGACATTGTGTAACTCTGTGCGCTATTATGTTTCTTTCTCAGATTGTTTAACTATTTTGCATGGCTTTATGTAAGTTATCATTACTGACTGTAAAAGGCATCAATAGTCCATTCCAAAGAAGGACAATCCTTAGCTCTCTTAATCATGATTATTCTGAGTTAGTGTTTCTTCAGGAGGCCCATTTACTGGGCATAGCTATTTCCTATCTCCTTCATTACGAAATACTGGAAATTGGCTCCCATCTGAGCCTCAATGATTGGTGGAATCATGTCCATTTTTACTGTAATTATGAGCAACTACCTTGTATGTCAATCTCTTCCACTCAAGCCCTTCACTACTTGTTTAAAAGGAAGGTGTTCCATGATTATGTTCTAACTGCTAAATGCTCTCATTTGACTGTTTAATTTTGTATACATTTCTGCCACAGGATCAGCCTGTATCATCAATACCATTTCTGCTTGTTTGCTGTACAATAACTGTTGTGTGTAAGCGCTTATGTGATGACTCTTATTAGCTTAGAGAAGAAGCATAGGGGTGGGGGGTAATTGGGGTTGTTTTCCTTATTGTACGTGTGTATTTGTATCTTTTGGTGTGTTGTTACTTTTGTTTGTTGTAAAATGAAAATAAACGTTTAAAAAAAAAAAAAAAAAACAACATTTTCAAGCACATCCAAAGCAAGGAGTCCATGTGGTAATTGGATGGACCCTTGGACGACCAAGGAGTTAATGGAGTGCTCAGGTTAAGCTGCAAAATAAGGGTGAAAGCCTTTTGGAAGCTTGACTCCTAGCAGTAGTACTGCAAAACTACTGCTAGGGTTAACTGGGGCTATTTTGAAGCCGGTGAATGGTGGCGCAGGAATGTTTGAAGATCAATCCGGACTTAACCCCTTCCTGGTTTTCCTCTAACTTCCTTCACGTGAACCCTTCTAAATCCCATGCCATCTGGTTTACGTTTGGAGATCCTTCCCCCACTTGTGCCCCCTCCTTCTCTTCACAGCCTATTCCTCTTGTCTCTTCTCTTCGTTACCTGGGTGTTACTCTTGATTCCTCTCTTTCCTTTAAGGACCATATCTCTTCTCTTGTTCAGCGCTCTTTTTTCTCCCTCAGGCAACTTCGTGCGGTTCGCCCTTTCCTCTCCCCTCCTGCCCTGGCCACTCTTCTTTGTTCTCTCGTGATGTCTCGTCTCGACTATTGTAATGTCTCCCTTGCTGGTCTGCCCCTTTCCCAACTGTCTCGTCTTCAACGTGTCCAGAACTCTGCTATTCGTCTTCTAGCTCATGCCTCTCGTTTTGATCATGTTACCCCACTTCTTCTTCATCACCATTGGCTGCCTATCTCCTTTCGTATCCAGTATAAAATTCTTATTCTTACTCACAAGGCTGTTCGCACTGGCTCCCCCTCCTATCTTGCTGATCTGATTTACTTTCGCCCTCCCCACCGTTTGCTCCGTGCTATTCACACGAATCGTCTGTTTCTTCCGTACCCCTCTCAGGCCCATCGTGTATCCACCCGTTCTTCTTCTGCTTTCTATTTCCTAGCCCCAAGCCTTTGGAACTCCCTCTCCCCCCCCTCCCCCCCGCTTCGTGCGGAAGAGTCATACCAATCCTTCAAATCTCAACTCAAGACCCACCTCTTCAGACTAGCGTTTGACCTTCCAACCATGGTTTCTCCCTCCCCCTCCGCTACTCCCTCTCCCCCTGTCTTATGATGTTGTAACCTTTTAATGTTGTACTGTAGTTATTGTTCTTTCAATGTCTCTCTTTTCTTCTCTGTCCTATCAATTTTATGGCGTTCTTTTCTGTTTCATGCAGCCTGTTTTTAATTTGTTTTAAACTTTTTTATTGTAAACCGCTCAGGTGCCTCTGGTGTTGGGCGGTATATCAAATTTTAAAATAAACATAAACATAAACATAGATACCTCTAGTCCCCTCATTCATTACATTTAACCATTTATTCAAAGTAACCATGAATCCTTATAAAGGATTTCACTCCTCTCTTATCTTGTAGTTTCTTAAACTACTTTGCATACAAGCATAGCGCAAACAAAATATCCGAGCTGAAGAAGGAAAAAGAAAGTTAACAAAAATAACAAGTGTACAACACTGGATGATTTGATACAAACTTCAGTTTGTTGGCATTCAATGCTATCTTCCCCAACACATATCTATTTCTCACATCACTGACTCTCTTGGTACAACAGTCGGGTCTTTTGACATATTACTATGCCGATGACATTAATCTTTTCTTCCGCACCCAGTTCCCTCTTGCCGGACCTCACTCCTTTGAACACCTGTCTGGATCAGATCTCCTCCTGGCTTTCATCTAATTATCTGCATCTCAACCCCACAAAATCTGCTGCCATTTGGTTTACCCTCGGCGCCTCCCCATCCCTCACTGACCCCCACTTTCTCTGGCACAGCCATTCCTCTGACTTCAACTCTTCGGTATTTGGGTGTCACTCTTGATTCCTCCCTCTCCTTCCATCAACATATCTCCTCTGTTGTGCATCACTCTTTTCTTATGCTGCACCAGTTGAGAGCAGTGTGTTCTATTCTCCCACCTTCTTCCCTTGTTATCCTCACGGTGTCCCTCCTTCTGTCCAGACTTGACTACTGTAATTCTGTCCTGGCGGGTCTTCCTCATTATCAGATCCATCGGTTACAGTTATTGCAAAACGCAGCCTCCCGGCTTATCGCTCATGCCTCCTGCACTGATCACGTCTCTCCCCTCCTAATTGACCTTCACTGGTTCCCCCTCCAATACCGTTTTCAGTATAAGATCCTTATCACTGTGCACCAGGCACTGCATACTGGCACTCCACGATATCTGGCTGATTTATTACACATGCACACCCCTCCCCGTGCGCTCTGTTCCATGCACAACAACCGTCTGTCTCTCCCCTCCCCGGCTCATACGCACCTAGAACTTACACACCACTCCACATTTTTCTTCCTTGGTCCAGCTTTTTGGAATTCCCTACCATCCACCCTCCATACTGAACAGTCCTTCCTTCGATTTAAGGTGATGCTGAAGACCCATTTCTTCGGCATCACCTTCAATCTTCTCCCTGCCTCGGTTTCACATAACATGTCCCTTCCTCCTGCTTTCATTGCATATGCTATGCTCTCTATCTATCCTGGGTGCCCTGTCCTCTTCTCTGTCCTATCAAGACTTTGGCGTTCTTTTCTCTCTTTAGTGCAGCCATTATTTGTGCTACTGTACTGTACACCGCCCTGATGCCTGGCCTGGGCAGTTAATCAAGTTTGGAAATAAAGATAAAGACAGAGAATTTAACAAATCCAAGAGTAGTTTTCATGAATAGCCATTTATTAAATCTTATTGAAACTCTTAATGCTTGATTGTTAGTCTCACTTCATATCTTTCTTTGTAAAATGCTTATGAATTGTGATGCCTCGATCCCAGAGCAGTCATCCTAGATGTGCTGACTTTCCATGAACATATTATTAAGAAATGTTAATCAATACATCAAGCAACCTTATAATGATAATAACAGAATATGAAAACTTCCTTCTATAGTGTGGGAGATGAATTTAAATCTATGCGTATTAAATTAAACTGTGACTACGGATTGCATCTCTCTGTACAAGTCAAAATTCTCAACTTTCAAGAAATTACTTGTGGAGAACAATATAAAAATGATTTGTTAACATGTCCACAGTGAAAGCTGGGAAGAAATTTATTTATAATTAATTTTCTTGTATTTGAATCTAAACAAATGAAAGGGACAGTGTAAGAAAAGAACATGTAAGCATGTTCTAATATCTCCTTTAATATCACATAGCAGATATTTGGTTTATATGAGGTTTCTGAGCTCAGGGGATTTGGAAATATCTCAAGCTTCAAATCAATTGACAATTTATTTTAGCTCAGTTTTATTAACATTTTCATATACTTCCACAAACACTAAAATTAGACAGAGGCATTACAACTCTATCAATACCAATATTACTAACAAATATTCCTAATGTTATTTCTTCCTGGGAAGACTAGTTAAAAAAGTTCAGATACAATTATTTCCCATAAAGAACACTGGGGCATGCTTACTACAGTGTTACGGGTAGTAGGGGACTAATGAGCATATGGAGGGGATGGTGAGGCCATGGTAAAGTCAGGAGTATGGCCTCAGTAGAGCAGCAATGCCACACTAGGCATGTTAGTAGCGACCACGTGTCTGCGGTGCATGTGTGCTGTGAAGAAACTCACTACATTCACCCCGCACTTATGTGCTAACACCAAAGCGACCCCCACTAGACAGGTGTATGCCACAAAGGCCATAGCACACTGCAGGGTGGAGGGTTGAGAGCAACCTGCAGATGCCTGCAGGGCGAGAGAGGACACAGCAGGACAGCTATAATGTGCCATGGAAGCAGAGGGGCCTGAAAGAAGATAGGCTGTTCTTAGCACCCGAGGGAATAGCTGTACTACAAGGATGTACTAATGCAAACAGGGCCTGTGCCATACAAAGGCAGAGAGTTGAGCAAGAACAATGTAATAAGCATATGCAGCCCACCACATCCCAACAGAGAGAACAGACAACAATACATGGCCCTCAGTCTCACCAACAGAACATAGTACAAATAGTCAGTGAAAGACAGAGAAGGCTGACCTAGGGAATATGTGCACCCAGCTGCACAGCTTAGAGATATGGGCCAAAGTACAAGCGGGTGGGGCATGTAAATCAGGGAAGTAAATACATACATTGGCATTATGCTGTGGCCATTTCTGTGGGTATTAGGACACAAATGTTGCATCCGCATGAGCCAGGGGCCCTGTATGAATGTTGGCAGGGTGGCAGCAGGGCCTGGCATGGGAGCCTGGTATATGAACTCCTCTCATCCTGAGTCACCCAGGGTTCTTTCTTCTGGTGTAGAGGAAGGATGGCAGCATTCTTTGCTTCACTTTGTCACTCCCACATGTGGGTAAGGGGGGGAGAAGGGGGGGGGGAGTACAATGGTCCAACATGGGGCCCCACAGCTATGGAGTTTGGGTCAGGCCTATAAAATGCACAGGTCAAGAAGTAGCTACCCTGCTCTGTGTGAACGCAACTGAAAAGGGGCTGGAGGCTATTCATAGAAGCTAGCCATACTCCAAACAGTATGAAAGATCCAGGAACATACCACAGTATACCCCACCCACCAATTAGGGTACCTACAATCAGTCCCCAGCTAAAGCACACCTGCATTTAGAAGTCTGAAAGCCACTAAGAAACACTCCATTCTCTCAGTATTATCTCTCCTTCATTGGCTGATATATAGAAACATGATGACAGAAAAAGACCACTAACTATACTGAGCCATTGGGTCAAAAACATGCCCTCCTATGGTCAAGGTGAGGGCCATGTGTTGGCAAAAACAGCCCATAGCATCAGCATGGCCCTCCCAGCTGCACATATGCACCAATACATGAACTCCCATGCAGGAGAGGTAGTGGTTTGACAGCACAATGAAGTGCCAGTCCTACCATTTGCCAGAATTTTCAACACCTCATTTGCATGCCCCACCCCAACTGTGTTCAGCCATCTCCATTCCTGACTATGTGGCCCAGCTGAGATTATTTCACTGAGTATAAACCCTATCTTCCAGTTCCTCACCCATTTGTGGCTATTCTGACTTGCCCCCCTCCCCTCCAGCTACAACAATGGCCATATGGAGGGGGTGGGCATGAGGAAATGTAGCCCCATTGGTTACTGCTGCTACTGTAGCTGGTGTTGCAAGGCCACACCGTATGCTATCAGTTTGCCACTCAGTCATCTGCACTACTGCAGATCATAGCATGTAGTCTGGATCCATAGGTGTAGGACTGCTTTTGTTGTATGTGCATCAGTGCAGGGCTATTGGGCCCCCTAGGGAAGATTTCAGCCATATGTCCCCTGCTGAGATCAGCACTATCCAAAATATCACCCCCCCACTCCAGTGAAACAAATTCAATAAATAATAAACCAGAATCACTTAAAATATCAACTCTCTACTCAATAATTAGAATTACAAAACGTTTTGTCGGAGCTATGCCGTAGGAGGGGCCAGAGGGAGCCAGCCCCCCTCCAGACTGCTAGCTTCTTTTATTTTATTTAAATCAATAGTTCCTCTACCATAACACTTATCTCAAAACTTTCGTTGAACTTCCCAGTAGTCGTCGCTCTTTCAAAAGGACACCAGCACGACGTGCACGTTTCGGGTAGATATACCCTGTTTCAAGTGCTTCCAAACTACCAAATCATAGGCAACGAAGAACAATATAGACCGCCGTCAACGCGGCTAAGGTTATGCTGAATTGTCGGGCCGTTAAAACCGGAAGCAAAAATATACAAGGAACTAACCAATCAGAGGCGGGTAAAACCCCACTGACAGGGGAATCCCTGTCCTGATTGGATATGGAGAAACATTGTCATATGACGCTCAACCATTCAATCTCTTGATTCAGTCCATGCGGTGTAACCGAGTTCAGTTTAAATATCCATCGTTGTTCTAATGTTTGCAACCTTACTATACGGTCACCACCATGGGGATCCGCAGGGACATGATCTATAACTGACCACTGTAAGGCTTCGAATGCATGCACTATAGCAGCTCTTCCACCATGATCCTGTAGAAGTGACTACTTGGACAGAATACTTTGTATTATGTCCCTTGTCTTGTATGTATATCCGTGCCCATTCTCCCTGCAGCTTCATGTATGTGCTGCTGGATCTGTCAGTGTCTGTGGCTGTCAGGATCTGTGGTATGTTCCCTTAGTGGCTGCCATCCTAGGTACTGCCTAGTTGGGTATTGGCATATGTGGGGGTTAGTCCAGGGCCTTGTTCGGTATAGGGTTTGCACCTGTATTGTGTGCTTGGACCATGCTAGCATAGTGGATTCAGCTAGCACTGAGGGAGTGGCTGTTGGTATCTGTGCCCGTGCTAGCAACGTTGTTCCTGGTCTGAGGTGCCATTAGCATGGCCATGCCAGCTGCATGTGGTTATTCCATTCACTCTCTGCCTCATCTCCTCTGTAAGTCCGCCTGTTGGCATGATAGTCCAGTAGCATAGTACTGTTAGTGCAATGGCTCTTTTACTGTATGCTCCTGGGTCAATTTTAGTGGACAATGAAAAGTGCCGTGCGCAGTACCACCGGATACCCCCTTAAAAAAAAGTCCTGATTCCTCGTCTTTTCAAAATCCAAGTTCAAGGCAAGTTACATTAAGGTATACATGTTATTTCCCTGACCAAGTGGATTTGCAATCTAAATTATACCTGAGGTAATGGGGAGTTATCTGACTTTCCCAAGGTCACTAGAAGAAGCAGGATTTCAATCCTGGCTTCCAGCTAACCACTAAATTACTTCTCTGCACACTGCATATATGCATGTACCTAGTAGGCTTTTATATTCATCTCTGAATCTGAACTGTATGGTCTTATGCAGAATGCTCAGCCTTGTACTACCTAGCAATCAATTGCATGTCTTCTCTGCTCTACAAAGACATTGTCTTTGCAAGTGTGACCTTGTTTTTTCAGTTAAGACATGAACAAAGAAGAGTGAGTCAATAAAGAAGACAACAAGGCACTTACATTATTCATTGAAATCAATATTTCTCCCTTGAAATACTTTAATTCAGTTTCCATCTGAGCAAGAAATGTTATTTTTCTTGGATTTAGAGACTGGTTCCCCAAGCTTTTTTTGCTACACAGAAAGAATAGGAAGAAATCTTAGCAAACCAGGCCCTTAATTGTGCAGTTTTCTAGAATAAATCATATTGTACACATAAACATGACACATTTGCTCTACAGTATTCCGAAGTGAAAGCATTATTATCCTTTTTGTAATGGCAACACCGGCCCAATCAGGAGTAGCTGAAGGGAGCAGGAAGGTGAGCCCCTCCACCCTACACACCGCCGGATCCAATCAGGCCAGAGCAGGACATTTAAACCACAAGGCACACTCAGGCGCCGATCGGGAGCAGCTGAAGGGAGCAGATAGGTGAGCCCATCCTCGCTCCTCACCGCCGGATCCAATCAGGCCAGAGCAGGACATTGAAACCACAAGGTGTGCTCAGGCACTGGGCACCTTCACATCGGCCCGATCAGGAGCAACTGAAGGGAGCGGGAAGGTGAGCCACCGGATCCAATCAGGCCAGAGCAGGACATTTAAACTGCAAGACGTGCTAAGGTGTGCCCATGTCTGTGGGCGGTGGCCCTTAGGCATGGGCCACATCCACCTACAACAGCAAATCAAAACCTAACAGCAACCATGACCTATGCACAGAAGAACTAACCATACAGCTCTGAGTGTCCACATCGCCTCAGTCTGCCCAACCGGGATGAGACAATAACTACAAACAGATAACAGATGAAGCAGGCCCATAGATTGCAGCAATCAATAGCAACGGCTCCCAATAAGCTCAAACCATCGGAAACTCCTATTTCACCACCCAAACTAACTAAATTGGACTCCTTGGACTCCTTTTCACCCAGACCTCCCTGAAACCAGCCTCTGATGACTCCAGCAGCAACAGAAACAGAGAGAGAGGAGATAGGTTTCCCCCCTCTGTCACCACAACCCTCTGCAGAAACTTTAAAAACCACTTTGAGGACTGGATACACCCATGCCTGGGGACCATGCCAAGGAGCCTCACTGGTGAGACCCAGAGGCAAAGACTAAAAAGAGAGATCTAACCTGAACCGCCCAACCTAAGCAAGATGCGGAACATGTACCTTACTCTTTATACCCTGCTAACATTCCTCCTCATAGCCACAGCCCACTCCCCCCTTATACACTATACACCCCTCCTTCTGACATATGGAGGCCAATTCCAAGATGAGCGACCCTGGGCTGTCCAGATGTCCAAACATCCGGATGGCCCAGGAATGCACCCGATTCTGCTCCCACGGGGGCTAGGCATCCCCACAGGAGCAGAATCACATCATAAGGCCAAGACACCCAGGATGTGCCCCGATCCAGGAACCCTGGATGTCCCGGTACTTAGCCGGCTTGTACAGCCTGGCTCCTGCATGAAGCGGCAGTGGCATGGCATCCTGTTGCCATGCCACTGCAGCTCCAAGCAGGAGCCACGATCGCCAGCTGAACCCTGAAATCTCCTTTCCCTGCAGCCTAACCCCCAATCGGGTCTTCCATGGCCAGGGGTCGGGCAGCAGGGATCCCCCTACACCCCCTCACCTTCCTTTGGTGCCCTGGCTCCTGCATTCGCAGACGTCCAGGGGGACTTATTCCACCTTCCGCTAATCGAGGATTGGAATGACCTCCATAGTCTCTACAATTACCAACTAAGAGACACACAGCACCATTATACAAGGCAATAATATCCCCATCACGTCAAACACATCCACATCCACATCACCAACACCTACACCACACCCACACAAAAATACAAAACCCTTGCAGACACACTCAAATGCGCACTCATAAATACATGGTCCATAAGAAACAAAATCCTCATCATCAGGAATCTACTCACCAGCAAACATCTTGACATACCAAGCATAATTGAAACATGGATCACAGACAGAGACACGGACAATGTATTCTTGAACCACCTCATTCAAAATGGATACACCCTCTTTCACTGCCCATGGTCACAACAAGGAGTTGAGGGAGTAATGATCATAGCCAAGTCACATCTTCACTTCTAATACTTCTCAACAGTAAGCTCAGATGAAATGGACACCCTCACAATAACAAATAAACAATTAACCATCCTTCTTACATACAGAACACCAAACTCCTCCAACACCTACCTATTCAACCTCCTAGGAAAAATGCTCTCAAACACCAAATCATACAAAGACCTCATCATTCTAGGAGGCTTCAACCTCCCTGCAAGCCCTTCAAAAAATGCCACCACATTCATGGAAGCTATGTCAGCTATGGATTTCAAACAGAATATACAAATACCCAGGTATGAAAAAGGCAACACGCTAGACCTAATCTTTGTCAACAACCACACAACTTATACAGGCTCCCCACACTCAATACAGACACAACCAGTACCCTGGTCTGATCACAAACTAATCAGATTCTTCATACCCACCGAAAATACAATCACAAACAGTGCCCACCAACAACTAACAAAACATTTCAAACAATTCAACAAGGACAGCTTCCTCAAAGACATTCTCCCACAACTGGAAATCCTCTCAAATGAAACCACCAAACTCGTTGACAGCTGGAATGAAATTATCAAAAAAACAGCATCCACAACATCCTCCCCCCCCCCTTAATACCAAGAAACAACCCAAGACCCCCTAGTACACTTCTGCCCTCCGCAAACTCAAAACCCAACTTCAAAAAACTGAATGAAGATGGCGCAAAACAATAAACCATGAAGACAAAAACAACTATTTAAAAGTCCTAAGCAACTATTATGAAGAAAGACTAAAAGGGTTAGGGCTCTTTAACCTGGAAAAGAGACGGCTGAGGGGAGATATGATAGAAGTCTATAAATTAATGAATGGAGTGGAAAGGGTAAACGTAGATCGATTGTTTACATTATCAGAATATAGAAAGACTAGGGGACATGCAATGAAGCTACAGGGTAAACTATTTAAGACTAATAAAAGAAAATATTTTTTCACTCAACATGTAATCAAACTCTGGAATTTGTTACCGGAGGATGTAGTAAAGGCTGTTAGTGTAGCTGGGTTTAAAAAAGGTTTGGACAAGTTCCTGGAGGAAAGGTCCATAAACTATTATTAAGAAGGGACCCAGGATATCAATGCTTGACCCAGTACAAGCATTGCGGAACCTGTGTCTTTTGGGTAAACTGCTAGGTACTGTCGTGTCCTCCCACCCTGGCCGGTGGCTGATGAGCAAGAGGGCTCGCCTTAATTGCCCTTCTGAATACTGTCCCCAATATGGCTGCCAGCATGGACTGCTGGGATATGTAGTTTCAGCTATTCTTTTGAGCAAGCAGTGTGACCACACGGTTTGTTTGGCAAAAACAGAGAAATTTATTTTTCAGGGTTTCCCCCTCGCATCAAATTCGTTGCACTAAACACAGGTAAGGATAATTTCTCCCAAAGGCAAAGGATAAATAAACTCCCAACAGGCTTAACTCAAACAGACAGGAATTTCTTCTTCACAGTGTCAACTCTTAGCTTCCTTCTGGTAACTACCTTCTAAAGCTAAGGCTGTTGACCATATCAAAGTAACTTAAACTTTCAACAAGTTTCTTTTCTTTCACAGCTTCCTTAGAAAAGAGGTTATAACTGTTTTTAAATTTCAGCAAGTTTCTTTTCCTTTACAGCGTATAGAAACAAGCCACAATTGCTCTCAAACTTCTAGCAAGTTTCTTTCCCTTCTCAGTTCATAGAAACTAGCTTATAATTGCCTAAGACAAACCCTTCCTTCACATGGGCTTGAGCTTAGCACATGTTCAGTTCGTTTGCCTTGCAATAAGAACATTGCATTTCTTCAGTATCACTTTCACATGGGCTTTCACACAATTCTATTTCCATTTCATGAGTAGACTCACTAGAGCTATCTTCCTGTGGACGGGTATCATACGATTTATGATTTACACCCCGTAGCTGCTCATCCAGCTTTAGGAGCAAGTGTTCTCTCTGCTCTGTAGCAACAGACTTTAAAGACGGAGTTTCTCTCTCCCTTATCAGCCTTTCAATATCTCTCACTGCTGAGTCATGGCAGTCACTGGCACACTTCTTATTTCTGTCGGAAGCTTGCTTTACAGCCCTCTGGCTAACACAGCGTTTGGCACTTTTTCTTAGCTCTCTAACCACTTCTTCAGAAAGAGCTTTGCTAGGAACTTTAGGCAACTTATTCTCTCTACCTCCAGGGCTCAACTGGCTCCCCGAGCTGTTTCCCCACCTGGGAATTGACTCCTCCAGCTTCCTTTCTCTGAAGTACCTTGAGACACTTTTCTGCCTTGATTCCAGGGCTCTCTGCTGCTCAGCTCCCAGCTGTTTCAGACTCTCTTGCTGCGTGCTTTCCTGCAAGTTCTGCCGTGTCTGCTGCTGCCTGCTTTGCTTCTCGCCTTCCTCTTCTCCCTCTTTCTCAAACACTGAAGCAGTTTTAAACTGGTGCTTCTCAGGCACCACGCCTTTCTCCCTGCACACATGAGAGCTGTTAGGGCTCAACCTAGCTCTAACTTCATTAAGTGGGCGGGGCTTAGTACTAGCTGTAGTCTGCCTCGGAGGCTTGTGGTTACTATGGGAACTCTGTTGATCTCTGCTTTTAAAGGCACAGGTCTTACTTTCTTCCCATTCCATCCCTTCTATACAGCTCTCCTTACCACACATTCCCCCCCTTAAGATATTACGGGCTGGGGTGATATCCTCATCACAGCACGTAATTCTAGCTGCAGCATCATTATCTTTCTCTCCTTCGTGCTTCCCATAGGTACAGATAGCGAGCTGGGATAGTGCTACCCTTTCATGCCAGGGCCTTAGCAGATTGACATGATAAACCTGCCTGCGGCCTTTTCTATTCTGCAGTAAATAGGTTACGGGCCTACCTGTTCAACTATATGGAATGGACCTTTCCACTGACTCTTGAATTTCGGGACCGCCCCTGCTACCATAACAATTACTTTTTCGCCAATAGCAAGCTGGCGAGGCTTGGTATTACGATCATAATAGGTCTTTTGTTTATGTTGGCTCGCTTTTAAATTATCTTCTGCTATCCAGGAGGTTCGTGTCAGACGACCCCTCAAATCTCTGAGAAACTGGGGAACTTCTACTTCCTCTATCCCTGGTTCTACCCACTGTTCTCTAAGGATATCCAAGATACCCCTCGGAGTTCGACCGTACATTAATTCGTATGGGGAAGTGCCTAGGGACGCTTGTTTCCTTTCCCTACATGCGTATAAGGTGAAGGGAAGCATCGTGTCCCACTCCGTCATCTTCCCTTCCAATCCCCATCTCAACATATTCTTTAGTCCATTCTACTAACCCATTTGTTTGCGGGTGATACGCTGCCATCTTTATATGCCTGATCCCGAAGGCATCCCAGACCTGGGCTAAGTAATGCGACATAAAATTACTGCCGCGGTCCATCAAGACTTCCCTCGGGAACCGACTTCACAAAACAATTTTATCAATTCTGCCGCCACTGTGCGGGCAGAAATACTACGAAGGGGCACCGCCCAGGGGAATCTCGTAGCATGGTCTACCATAACCAATATGTATTGAAACCCCCGCGGTGTCTTAATCATGGGGCCCACTATATCAACCGCTATCCTATGTATGGGTACCGAGATCACCGGTACCAGGATCATTGGCACTTCAGTTGGCCTAACGGATGTGACTCTCTGACATGCGGGGCAGGCCTCACAAAACCTAGTGGTCTCTTTGTATACTCCTGGCCAGTAGAATCGCGCCAAGATCTGATCCACTGTTCCTTGGATGCCCTTGTGCGCTCCTATAGGGTGGTCATGGGCAAGTCTAAGCACTAAGTTTTTAAAGGTGGTAGGCACCACCAACTGCTTGCGTATGTCTCCCGTAGCGGGATCTGGGCTCTCCCTATACAAAACTCCTTGGTCTAGCAGAAATTTGGGTAACGTATCCCTCCCTTCTTGGGCATGTTTAAAAGCCTGGCAGAGAGCGGGGTCAGCCTGCTGCTCTTTCGCGAAGGAAGGAAATTTGTCCATTAATTCCTCTGGGACTCAGGGTAACTCCATCCCAGCCCTGACGTTAGCTCTACTCCGGGAGCGAGCCTGCCGTTCCTGACGCTTTTCACTTTTTGCCTTTCTTGCCTTAGCCACTGGGGCAGTAACTATGTCCTCATGAGAAGGAAGGTTCTCCAACTCCCCCGCTGTAAATTTTTCTTCACCCTCTAGGGCCTTGGATTGGGTCCTCGTGGAAACCATTCCTTCTTTTGCCCGTAAACCCTGTTGCACACCTCTCTGGAACTGGGGCCAGTCTCTCCCCAACACTACTTCTTGGGGTAGACGGGGCACCACGGCCACTGGGATCCCTTTCTCTATGCCTAGTCCTTTTACGAGGACACGATAAATGGGATACGTGGACGCTGTCCCATGCACACACCTAATTCTCACTGTGCCTTTGGGTGAACGGGGTGTTTCCTTACCTTGGGCACTTATCTTCCGCCAAAGGTTTTTGGACAACATGGACTGGTCAGAGCCTGAGTCTAACAAAGCCTTTGCTGGTACACCTTGCACTGTGACTGCTAGCAGAAAACCCTCTCTAGCTTTTCCCGGGTCATCGATTACACAGGTACACTAAAAAAAAATTTTTTTAAACTGCCTCTAATGTTTCGATTGATTTTTATGTTTTTTGGTGCGCTGAATCCAAATCTGGTAACCAATTTGCTCCATCACGTACAGATTTTTTGCTACATTGGGTTAGCAGTTTGAGGTGAACGTTTCAGATTGAGTGCGATCGAGATAAAAGTTTCTTGGATGAATTCTTTATACTAATTGTTTAGTAGTTATTCAAATAAGAATAAAGAAAATTGTAACAAGGCAGCACATAAGAATAGAGTAATGTCAACAAAACACACTGTGATGGTAGCAAAATTGTCTGCACTTAAAACAGCCACATACATGTGCACAAACATTGAGCATATAAGAGCGAGGTTAGACACAAAGCAAAGCAAAGAAATGTGCAAAAAGTGTTGTACAGGTATGTATGTAAGAAAACGCAAACCGCACCATTGCAATACATGAAGACAAACACCCGATGGTGTGAAAATAAAATTCTAATAAATGAGATCCGACACTGTGGTAATAACTAGCAAATTTTTATTTCAAAGTTTAGTAAAAACACGATATTTGTCAACACAGTTTAGATTTTAAAGTCATTCTTGGGTCAATCAATCTCCTGGTGGGCCCATTTCTTCTTCCCCCGAATGCTTCTCTTGGTGCGCTGCTTGGCGTATTTTTCATCTGGGGTTTCCCGCAGCAGCAACCAGCAGAAATCAGCTATCATAGTGGTGTTCCATCTTCCTTGGTACCTTCTCTCTGCGTCTTTGATGTCCTGGTGAAACCTTTCACCTTGTTCTTCACTGTACGCCCCCAAGTTTTCGGGAAAGTAGTTCACATGGGAGTGCAAGAAATGGACTTTCAGGCTCATGTTACAGCTTTGTTCTTTGAAGGCATTGAGCATCCTGGCAACAATATCCTTATAGTTCTCATCCCGCCTGTTCCCCAAGAATTTGAGAACAACATCCTTGAAGGAATCCCAGGCTTCTTTTTCCTTCTCAGACATCGTTTCAGCGAATGCTCCATCTGAAATGAGTTTCCTTATATCGGGGCCAACAAACACTCCTTCCTTTAGCTTTGCTTCAGAAAGTCGGGGGAACTTTGAGCAAAGGTACCGAAAGCACTCACCATCTTTTGGAAGGGACTTGATGAATTGCTTAATGAGACCCAACTTAATGTGGAGAGGTGGTAATAGAATTTTATCACGAGGTACCAAGCTCTCATGAAGAACATTTTTCTCACCGGGTCTCAAATACTCCCGAATTGGCCAGTCTTTTTTCCCCCAGTGTAGGTCGCGGGCCCGGCTATCCCACAAGCAAAGGAAGCAGGGATATTTGGTGAAACCGGATTGCTGCCCTAATAGCATGGATAGAATTTTAAAGTCTCCACAAATCATCCACTTATGCTCATCATAACGAATCTTCTGAAGAATCAGGGCCAAATTCTCGTATTTTTCTTGGAGAATAACAGAGTGAGCAATAGGAACTGAAGCGAATGTGTTGCCATTATGAAGAAGAACACCTTTTATGCTGTCTTTTGACAAATCAATGAACAGCCGCCATTCAGCAGGATCATACTTGAGTTTAAACTTTTCCATCACTCCGTATATATCGTTGCAAAATACCAAATCTTCCTCTTTGCTGAAATACTTCAAAAATTGTGTCTCGCGGTTGCGGTACCAATAAAAAGTTGTTCCTGGTGACAATAGATTTTTCTGTTTAAGCCGAGAACCTAGCAGTTGGGCAGCATCTTTTGGGAGTCCTAAATCCCGGACTAAATCATTCAATTCAGCTTGAGAAAAAAGTTCAGGTTTCGGATCTGGTTCAGTTTCAAACTCGGAAGTACTGGACTCATCGGGAAAAGCCATCTGATGAGTCTCATCATGATCAGAACCGTCCACACAAATATGATCCAAAGATTTTGGTGGTTCAGGCACAGGTACTTCGTTGCTATGAGGCATAGGCCTAATTGCTGAGGGAAGGTTGGGGTAACTTATTACGTTCTTATTTTTTAAGTTGTATCCCTTCACAATGCAAGAGCAAAAATAGCAGTCACTGCTGTGGTCTCTTTGTTCATGCCACATCATAGGTATTCCGAAACGAAATGCTTGTTTTTTACCTTTCATCCATAAGCGTAGATCTTCCTCACATGTCTTGCACACTTTGTGAGGAGCCCACGGGTTGTCTTGATCGCCTAACTTCAAACCGAAATAGGTGAAATATACTTTTTTAATAAATGCAGAAATGTTCCTCTGCCGCTTTTTCACAGTATATTCCCCACAAATAAAACAAAAACTGTCCGGAGAGTTGATGCAACCTCTGGCTCTGTGAGCCATCACAAATACACAGCACTGCAAACTACAACTGTAGTGAACCACTTCGGAATAAAGCTGGATTACGACTGAGCAAACAAAAGGTAATAATGAACTTGCAAGAAACTGAAATTTTACAGGAACGTTCATGTCGCAACCACCGTGTTTGAGCGAGCGAACGAGGCGAGGCGAACAGGAAAGAACATGCGCCAGCGCGAGTACTGGATTTAGCCCCCGCCTCCCAATTGTCCTGTTAATGTATAAAATGACTACAAAACACTCTAAAATATCATGAGGGAGTGTTTCTAGTTAGTTAACCATTACAACCTCTATTTTGGGCCAAGAAAATAAACTGCAGTCGGCTAAAAAGAAATTATGTGAACATTCCTTATATGGGTAAGAAATCTAATTTTGCGGGGGGCGGAGCCTGGAGAGGAGAGGAATGGACGCATAGAGCGTGTGCTCCGGAGGGAGTCGGCCTTAATCCTGTGTCTGCGCCAGCATAGTTGTTCCAAACTCCTCCAAACGTAGCGGAGAGCGAGCGGAGATGGCGAACTCCAAGCCTGTCCACTTGGACTTTGTGTCCGGACCTGGTGCGGGGAACAAACGATCGAAGACGGAGCCACCCTCGCCGCATAAAATGGCGGCTGGGCGCGAGCACCCGGAAGCGCTGCAGGAGCTATTGCAGGAGATCTGTGCGGTGAAAGACATCGTGACCGCTAATAGTGCCTCGCTCCAAAGTGTGCAGGACGATATCGTGCAGCTAAAGGAGCAGTTCGGGAACCTATTGGGTCGACAAGACCAATTGGAAAGAAGGTTGGTGGTGCAGGAGGAGCGGCTGAAAGTCACGGAAAAGCACTCCCAGCAAATTGATCAGTTGCAGAAAGAGTTGGAAGATATCAACAATAGGGCGAGGAGAAATAATGTGCGTGTGGTGGGAGTCCCTGAGGGGGCAGAAGGGAAGGACATGTTCGCCTTCATACATAAGCTAATGGCCTCTACGCTGAGCCTTTCCTTTGATGTGCCGTTTGAGATCGAGAGGGCACATCGAGTCCCCACACAGGCCCTGCTCAACAACAAAAGGCCGCGGCCCATTATTTTTAAGGCTCTGAGGCACCAACACGCGGTGAAGATTTTTGAAGCAGCGCGGGCTCGTTTCCCTGTGGAATTTGAGGTCCATAAGCTGATGTTTTTCCCTGACTTTGCCAAGAATACCGTCGATAAGCGGAAGCATTTTTTGGAATTGAGACCATGACTGCAACGTCTGCAGGCGCGTTTCGGCTTGCTCCAACCCGCGAGGATGAGGGTCACCTTGCACAACGTCACTAAAACTTTTGACGACCCGAACACTTTGGGCTTGTTCATTGAAGGGAAAGAAGCAGAGCTGATGAACAGTTGAATCTTCACCATGGACCTTGCTCCTATGCTGGCTATGTGGCTGCTGCTGAGTGTCTAAAGAGGCGGCTCAGCGGCTTGTTTGACAGGGGCCAAATCCCCTGTGTGTGTGCAATGTTGGTAGATTGTGGGACGATTCGGGAGTGGTGGCCCGCCTGGCGCAGATATTCTATGTATTTACTGTAATTGTTTATTTCTTCTGTTGTGTCCCATCCCCTCTAGTCTGGGTTTACCCATTAAGGATGTTTGTCTCCTCCCCCCCGTGGGTTTCATGGGTGCTGTCAATTATGGTAATGTTAAGGGTGCTAAGTCACTTTGTGTACGGAACCATAGAAATAATAATGATGATTAAGCTCTGCAGGGCAGGATGCACGCTGGAGTTGGGAGTCATGCTGCCAGTGGGGCGAGAGGCCGTTAAAGGAATGTCAGTATGTTTCTATTAATGATGGTTACATGGCCTCTTTGAGAATTCACTCCTTAAATGTAAAAGGGGTAAATGGTCCCATTAAGAGAAAGAAAATTATTTTATATGCCAAGCAAATAAACTGTGACATTTTGTTTCTGCAAGAGACACATTTGAATGAAAAGGAGTCCCTGAAGCTGAGTATCAGTCCCTTTACGCCGTTAGCGTTCTCACCAGCGAAGGGTAAACATAATGGGGTGGCCATCCTAGCCCGGAAATCTCTCAATTTGCTGGTGAGCCATTCTCAGACAGATGAAGAGGGTAGATGGGTCAAGGTCTGTGTGGGGCTGGGGGCAATGGTCCTGGTCCTCATCAATGTGTATGCCCCTAACGGGGACTGCCCAGGGTTTTTTCAGTGTTTAGCTGACTTGGTATGCGCTGCTTCTTCTACATCAATGGTCCTAGGGGCGATTTCAATTTAGCCCTGGATATGCTGGTGGACCGGAAGCCTCCCAAAACTCATGGGGGGAGCAGGGCCCGGGGTATTCTCCATTCAATGATGCTGGAGTCTGGGATGGTAGACGCGTGGAGATTGCTGCACCCAGATGTGCAGGAGTTCACTTTTTACTCATTTCCTCATAAGTCCTGTGGCACTGCAGACCAGCTGCAGGCAGAAGGAAAAGTTTTAAACACAGAAAAAAGAGGTAAAGACCAGCTGCAGCATCATGAGGAGCCACATAGAGGGAGCCAGAGAGACCTCTGGAGGTCTGAAGAACCACGCCCTAGAGCCAATGAGGTAATTCCAGCCAACACCCAATGCAGAAAGGGAAGAACTCCTCTTAAATGCTCAGATGACTGGAGGAAGTCAGAGAGGCAAGGAGAGTGGCAAAAAGACTCGGATTCAGACTCCGGTTGGAGAGAAAGAGAGAGACACGGAGAGTGGCAAAGAGACCGATACAGAGAAGGAGCTTGGCGAGAAAGAGAAAGACAAGGAGATTGGCAGACAGCTCCAGATGGGCAAGGAGACTGTCAAGGAGTCTTGCAGGAAGTTCCAGTTCCAGATTTTTACAGATATCTGGAGGATCCAGGGAGAGGAGTCCTGACCAAGGGATCCGGCCTAGCAGACCCAGCCAAGCCAGGTACAGAAACCTACTTTAAATATTGCAAAAGAGGAAAAGATATACTTTCCAGGAGGGAAAGGTTTTATAAAGAAGCTAACCCTGAAAGAAGGTGGACTATAGCAGAGAGTCCCAGGCCTAACTTTAAAAGGAGCCACCAACTGTTAGAAGGAGCAACAGTGAATGGCAGTGAAAGGGGTGAAAGAAGAATTGAGAAGGGTCACTTCCAAAGCCGTGGGAGAAAGGAACCAGGGCACCAGTATACCCTGACTCCAGCAGAAGGCAGAACTAGGAACCAGAGGCCTACCTGGGCACCTGAGAATCCAAGACCCAGCAGGCCCAAGCCTCAGCCTTCACCTCCCGGAGACCGCCTTAGAAGAAAAGGTAAATGCCAATTTTATAATGATGATTTTATGAATGCTGTGACAGAGAAGGAGTCAGGCACTAGAGCCTACTGTCCTTCCAGAGGCCTTCATGAAACAAAGTACAGACCTGCAGTTAACAGGAAGCCTATTAGAGAAGGAACTGCATGCAGGAGAGACTGTCCTCAGTATAAAAATATACAAAGCCAGAACTTACCTTGTAACGCTGACTATTGGCGCATCATCCAAGCACTAGGCAGAAAGCCTGAAGGAGAGCCTCCAAACATTCTGGACTGTGAGCCCATGCAGGTCGAATACCAGGAGGACCCCTTAGACATTCCCATGGATGTTAATTATTGCCTATCAGAAAGGATTGAGCCCTAGCAGAGGCATAGCTGTGGTTTGGGGATAATTGGATGCTGTATTTCATTTACCTGTGCTGTGAAGTTAACAGTGTTTTCAGTACGTATTTTCCTTTAACCTGAAGCAAGGATATTTCTTTTCATGTATTCTGGGCTAAAGAACCTGTTTGCAAAGAGGGAAATAAAAGCCTTACAATTTCCCTATACTCGGACTGTAAATTCGTGGGAGTGTTAGTTATACAGAAGGCTACCAGGCCTGTAGAAGCCTGGGCCCTGCAAGAGAACCAACCTCCTCCACAAACAAACTTTTCTCCTTCCTGTCCACGCCCTTCTGTCGTGCCACACCATCACCACTAGGGGGGCAGTGTGACAGTCCCTGTCTCGAATTGATTATTTTTTGATCTCCCGATCTCTCACCCCTCACTTAGTTGATGCAGCTATTCATAGCTCGAATGTCTCGGACCATGCCGCTGTGTCTCTTGTCCTGGAGGATGTTAGGCCGGTGGCGGGTTCGGGAAGATGGGGGTTTGACAGGACTTGGTTAACAGATGTTGAATTCCAGCTGCAACTGAAATCGGCCATAAAGGATTACTTTGAGCTTAATCCCCCTCAACTGTCCTGCGGTTGGGCAAGATGGGAAGGCTTCAAGGCCTCTATGCGGGCTGTCATCACTAGCTTCAGTATTGGACAGGCAAAATTAAATAAGCAACGACTGGAAGCGCTAGATATGCAAATTAAGGCAGGGGAACGGATCTTGTCTAGGAGAACGGATCCTTGTGTTTTGCTTCGTCTTCAGCGCCTACGTTTTCGGTATAATCAAATTCTCACTTCGGAGGCGGTCAAACATATCCGCTTGCAGGAGGGTATGTATTACTGGGAAGGGGATAAGGCAGGTAAGCTCTTAGCCAACCGGTTGAAAGCCCGGAAAGAAATGGGGAGAGTTGCTGCCCTTCGGGATGATCGACGAGATGTATTAGAGGTTAAGGACCCGGCAATCCTGGAACTTTTCCGAGTTTTCTATGAACGTTTATATTCCTCAGAAACGGCTTGTTCTTCCGAGGCCTTCCAACAGCTCCTGTATAAGGTCCAGAGGCCTGAGCTGAGTCCAGATTTGGTGGCCGTGCTTGACCTTCTCATCTCTGTGAAGGAACTTGACAAAGCGGTTGCTTCCCTAGGCGTAGGCAAGGCGGCGGGCCCAGATGGTCTGCCGGCTGAGTTCTATATTTATTTTATTTATTTATTTAACTGCATTTATATCCCGCTTTTCACCGGGTCAAAGCGGTGTAACATGTAACATAGGGAGGGGTAATTTCTTTTAGGGTGGGGCCATCGCCAGGGTCAACAATTAATGATTATGGGTGAACATAGACATGTTTTACTTCTGCTGAAATCTACGTGTGGGGTCATGGTGGTGTTTCTGTTGAGAGATGTTCCCGGAATAGGATTGTCTTTAGCTGTTTCTTAAATGATGTGATGTCGTTGTTGTTCTTGATGTGGTTCGGTAGAGAGTTCCAGAGGGATGGAGCATAGAGTTCAAATGCTCTGTTGCAGGTCCGTTGTGTAGATTTGGTTCTTTTGTGGGGGACAACGATAGAGTTATTGGAGGAATGTCTGGTTGATCTGTTGTGGGATGGTCGAGGCAGTAAGGAGTGTAGTGAGGTGTTCCGTGCTTGGTGGATAGTTTTGTGGATGAGTAGGATGGCTTTGTACTTGATTCTTGCCTGCAGTGGCAGGAGGTGAAGGTCTCTTAGGATTGGGGTGATGTGCTCCCGTTTTTTTGCATTTTGAATAATCCTTGCTGTGGTGTTTAAAGCAGTACGGAGGGAGTTGGTGTGCGAGGCAGGAAGTCCATGGTAGATTATGTTGCAGAAATCCAGATGGGGGAGTGTCACAGCTTGCATCACTGTCCTAAAGTCGTGAGGTTCTAGGAGGGGCCGGAGTCGTTGGATAGTTTTAGCTTTGTGGAATATCATCCCGGCGGTTTTGTTGATTTGTTGTTTGAGGGTGAGAGCTTGATCAATGATGACGCCTAGATATCTTATTTGAGGCTGGACTTGTATTTGTGTGGTTCCCATGTTGAGGTGGGTGGGTGGTTTGAAGTCAGGTTCTTTTGTTACTATTAGGGCTTCGGTTTTCTTTATGTTGATGGATAGATTGTTCTCCTGTAGCCAGTTGGCCACGTCATTGAAACAGGCTGATAGCTGTTCGTTTTTTGGGTTGGTGGTTGTAATTGGTGCATAGAGCATTATGTCGTCCGCGTAGATGTGGAAGTTGATGTTGTGGGTGCGTATGACTGAGCATAGTGGACGTAGGTATATGTTAAACAACATGGCTGATAGGGTGGATCCTTGGGGTACTCCTTGAAGTTGTTTGTAGGGGGGCGAGGTTGTGGATAGGGTGCGGATCTGTTGCTGTCTGTTAGTTAGGTAGGATCTGAACCATTGGAGTACAGTGTCCTTAATTCCGATTGATTGTAGTCTGTGTATGAGGGTTTCGTGTGAGATTGTGTCGAAGGCTGCTGATATGTCTAGGAAGATCAGGATGTACCCTGATTTTTTCTCTTGTGTTCCGATGATGAGTGTGTTCATTAGGATGGTCATGAGGGTCTCAACTCCATGTAGTGGTCGGAAGCCGTGTTGCTGTGGGTCAAGTATGTCGTTGGTGTCTAGATGATCTTGAAGCTGGTGTTGGACTATTTTTTCTATTATCTTGGTGGCGAGGGGGAGGCTTGCCACTGGTCTGTAGGAGGTGGGGTCTTTGGGGTCCAGGTTGTTCTTCTTTATGGTTGGTCGGATGATTGATGTTTTGAGGGCTTCTGGCATGTATCCTTGTTTAAAGGATTCATTTACGATGTGAGTTAGTGGGGTACTTAGGTCTTCCTTGGTTTTCTTTATCCATTCGGTAGGGCAGGGGTCCAGTGGGGAAGTGGTGGTGTTCAGACAGGAGATGGTGGCGGATATTTCTTCCTTTGATGTGTCATTGAATGTAGTCCAGTTGGCGTTTATGATTCCTGGGTGTGTTCTTGTGGTTGTAGCGCAGTGGTAAGGTTGTTGAGGTTGCTGAAATTGTTTGTATTGTCGGGCCAGGAGATCCGAGGGGATATCTGGGGGTTGATCGGAAGTGGTTGGTATCTTTGTCAGTTTCTTGGCGATTTGGAAGAGTTCTCGGGGTTTGTTTGCAGCAGACGTGATGATTTTGGTGTGGTAGTTTTTCTTTGCATTGTCGGTTTCAGTGTGGTAGGCAGCAAGTTCATATAGGTATTGCTTCTTGTTTTTGTCTGTTTTGTTTTTTCTCCATTTTCTTTCTGTTCTTCTAAGATTTGTTTTCAGTTTCCGGAGGTCCGTGGTGAACCAGCGGGCCTTTGAGGAGATGGGCTTGTTGCTGGTCTTGTTTACAGTTGCTCTGGATGCTATAAAGTATTCCTCCATGAGCTAGGCCCTTTTATGCTGCAATATTACCAAGCCCTCTCGGAGGAGTGTCCTCAGATCGGCTCCTTTGCATCAGCGAATATTGTGGTTATAGAGAAACCTGGGAGGGACCCGCTGGAAGTAGGGAATTACCGCCCCATCTCATTGTTAAATGCGGATTACAAGATATATGCCACCATTCTAGCGAATCGTTTGTCTTCTGTGATCCCGCTGCTGATACACCCGGACCAGTGTGGTTTTATTGGGGGCCGCTCGACTGCGGATAATGCTAGGCTCTTGTGCCATGTATTGGTCGTGGCCGAGTCCCTAGATGAACCCGGGGTAGGCTTATCTCTTGACGCCGAGAAGGCCTTCGACCGCCTGGAATGGTCATTCCTGTTTCATACCCTCCGGTGGTTTGGGATAGGAGAAGGATTTATTGATCTCCTGAGAGTGATGTATGCTAACCCCACTGCCCGAATATGTGTTAACAGTACCTGTTCTCAGGAATTTCACTTAGGCAGAGGAACGCGGCAGGGATGCCCTCTTTCACCTATGTTGTTCAATTTGGCCTTGGAGCCTTTAACCCTTTTAATACGGCAGAATACGCTGATTCAGGGCGTCAGGGTTTATGACACTATGATAAAATTGTCGGCCTATGCTGATGACTTGTTGCTTTTTACTCATCCGGACTCGGTCCCACACATCCTCACTCAGATTGGGGAATATGCAGCTCTATCAGGATATAAGATTAATTGGTCAAAGTCTGTCGCCTTTCCTTTAAATTATCGGGTATTCAAATCCCTTATGGCCCAACACCCGTTTGTCTGGGAACCCGGGATGGTCAAATATCTAGGGGTTCTCTATTGTTTTCCCTTAGAGGAAACGGTTCGTCTGAATGCAGACAAGATAGTGGCCATGGCGAAGATCTTGACCACCAAGTGGTCTCCCTTGTCTCTGTCGTGGTGGGGTCACTTGGAGACTATCAAAATGTCTATCACTCCTAAAATCAATTACATTCTGGAAATGTTGCCGATACTATTTTCTAATCAGGTGTACAAGCAGATTGAAAGAATACTCGTGGGCTTTCTGTGGAATGGCAAACCCCCGCGTATTGCGCTCTCCAAGCTTAAGGGAACCAAGGAGGAGGGGGGAGTGAACTTTCCTGATTTTAAGCGCTACCACTGTGCCTTTCTGATCAAACAAGGGGGTCGGTGGATGGAGGATGTGTCTGACTTCAGTCCTGTTTGGCTGGCCCTGGAGAGGAGTATTGTGTCTCCGTTTCCATTGCCGTTGGCGACTGGTATGCTCTTTCCTCCGGCCCACCGGGGGTCTTTGCTTATAGTTGCTGTCCAAAGAGCTTTCCAGGAGGTGTTATCCCAGGGAACAATGGCGGGAAGATTTTCTCTCGCCCTCCCGATTTGGTATAATCCCCTCTTTAAGATCCAAGCTAAGTCCTTCGCATGGATGCAGTGGTACAGCAGAGGCATATGGACGCTGGGGCAGTTAGTCAGCAATGGTGAATGGAAGGCCTTTGGTGATTTGCAGCGGGAATTCAATATCCCAGGAGTATTAGTTTTTCAATGGCTGCAGCTGAAACATTGTATAGGGAAAGCTATGGGAGTGGTAAGGCTTTCCAGTGAAACTGGGAGCATATTGACCCAAATTACCCAAGCGTGGGCGGGCCGGGGTATAGCTTCATCGTTATATAAATTGTTTGGACAACAACTCTCCTCGTGTGTACAGAGAACGCAAGAGAGATGGGAGAGCGAATCTAGCGTTGTCCCGCCAGCACAGAATTGGAGGGCTTTCTGGGCCAAGCAAACGCGCATATCCAAGTCAGCCTCAGTTACACAGACCCTGGTTTTTTTTGCCCATAGAGCTTTCATCACGCCAGAGAAGGTTAATAAATGGGACAATACAGCCAGCAGCAACTACTGGCTCTGTAAGGTTGAAGTGGGGACCTTTCGGCATACTGTGTTGGAATGCACCCATCTTCTTACCTACTGGTCACAGGTTTGGGATCGTATTCAAGAAATCTTAGGTTTTCGGGCCCCTCTTTCCTGGGAGATTTTGGTCTTCCGCTCTGTCTCTGGGGTCCCCTTGCGGGGACGGCATGACTCCTTTCTTCTAGATTTTCTCTTGGGGATTGCCATTTTTTGCCACTTGCGCAATTGGAAAGTACTGTCTGATCTCCAGTGGCAGGTTTGGTGGAACTGTGTATGTCTGTATAGTAAATATGAAATGATGCCACGTAAAGGTATACAACATCTAGCCAGAGACGGGAGAAAATGGCAACCCCTATTACACTTTTGTAACGCAGCTCGATGCTCTAGTGCAGATTTGCTTTCCTGAGCCCTGCGGAAGGTTCACATTACATGGTTCTTTGTCTAATATTAATGCCCTGGTATGTGTCAGGTTGGGGGTAGGGGGAGGTGTAGCCCATGGAGTTGGATGTGGGGGGGAAGGGTGGAGGTGGTATCAGGGAGGGATGTATGGGGTTGATTGTTGTTTGTGTTTGTTTTTTGGTTTTGTGTGAAAATTTAAATAAACTTCAAAAAAAAAAAAAAAAAATCTAATTTTGCAAGAAAACGTGACGTGATGGAACATTTTGGCTATTTTTCCTGAATTCAGCACCCCAAAATCTATAGGAATCAGTTGCAAAACTGGAGGCAGTTTTTTGGTAGTGTACCTGTGTTATCAGTCCTGTCCTCATCTTACATTCACGCTTTAAGTGATCCTCACTTCTGCATTTGAAACATGTTCTTTTTACATATTTCCTCCTATCAATAGGTACACAGACATCTTTAACAACATTATTTGGCTTCCCTTCCCTTTCTGATACAGCATATGGGACTTTTACAGAAGCAAAACCCTTCTCTTGAGCGACTGCGTCCGCTTCAAGAAACCGCTCAGCGAGCACAATAGCCTCCTGAGTGCTTCTGCAACCCTGCAATATCAGGAAGGTACGAATCCTTTCTGGTATAGCTGCCAAGAATTGTTCAAGTATGATGTTATCCAGTATCGTTTCTAAGGTTTTACCTTCTGGTTCCAACCACTTGGTAACCAGACTCTTTAGTCGATGGCACAACGCTCACCTGAACCCAGTCTGGCATTTCGCAATAGACGGTGATACACCGAGGGTGTTAAACCTAATCTATCTTTTATGGCTCTCTTTACTTCGTCGTAGTTATTGGCAAAAGCCGAGGGTACAGCTTGGTAGGCGGCTAAAGCCTCACCGGTAAGTGATAATGCCAACTGGTCTTTTGGCCAATTAGCTACCTGAGCTACACGCTCAAACGCTTCCAAGAAGTCATCAATATTGTCATTATCTGTTAACTGTCCAAACCTTAATGTCTCTTTGGACCATGGTCCAAAAGCACTGGCTAGACCCAGACCTGCTAAACCTGTAGTAGGAGGGATGGGCTCTGATGTCTTCTTCAACTCCTTCATCCAAGCCTCCATCAACTCTATCAATGGCTTTTGCTGTGCCTCTAGTCTGGCGGCTGCTCGCTCTTGGATCTCCAATGACAGGTCTTTCTGCCGCTCAAACTGAGAAGCGATCCAAGTGAGGACCTCCTTCACTTCCACTGTCATCATGCTCTCTGCAATGACAAAAGAGAAAAACAGACCACCCAAGTGCGGTACAAAACACGGTGCAGTACTCTTTGTCAATGGCTTCAGCACCGCCCCTCCCAGTACCAGTATCCTAACTAACCCCAGTTAGATACTCATTACCTGGTACTGGTGGTGCTTCTCGCTTATCTCAATGTAGGGTCTCCGCGGAACCACCAACTCTCTGTCTCAGTCGCACTCAACCTTCAACCGAAGTCTTCCGGCAGACTTGATTAATGCACTGTTGCGGTCTTAATCCTTGCGCATGCGTGCTTAGCGCAGAATCCGTAGCAACTACGCCACTCTGTCGTGTCCTCCCACCCTGGCCTGTGGCCGATGAGCAAGAGGGCTCACCTTAATTGCCCTTCTGAATACTGTCCCCAATATGGCTGCCAGCATGGACTGCTGGGATATGTAGTTTCAGCTATTCTTTTGAGCAAGCAGTGTGACCACACGGTTTGTTTGGCAAAAACAGAGAAATTTATTTTTCAGGGTTTCCCCCTCGCATCAAATTCGTTGCACTAAACACAGGTAAGGATAATTTCTCCCAAAGGCAAAGGATAAATAAACTCCCAACAGGCTTAACTCAAACAGACAGGAATTTCTTCTTCACAGTGTCAACTCTTAGCTTCCTTCTGGTAACTACCTTCTAAAGCTAAGGCTGTTGACCATATCAAAGTAACTTAAACTTTCAACAAGTTTCTTCCACAGCTTCCTTAGAAAAGAGGTTATAACTGTTTTTAAACTTCAGCAAGTTTCTTTTCCTTTACAGCGTATAGAAACAAGCCACAATTGCTCTCAAACTTCTAGCAAGTTTCTTTCCCTTCTCAGTTCATAGAAACTAGCTTATAATTGCCTAAGACAAACCCTTCCTTCACATGGGCTTGAGCTTAGCACATGTTCAGTTCGTTTGCCTTGCAATAAGAACATTGCATTTCTTCAGTATCACTTTCACATGGGCTTTCACACAATTCTATTTCCATTTCATGAGTAGACTCACTAGAGCTATCTTCCTGTGGACGGGTATCATAAGATTTATGATTTACACCCTGTAGCAGCTCATCCAGCTTTAGCAGCAAGTGTTCTCTCTGCTGTGGTCTCACTTTCTTCCCATTCCATCCCTTCTATACAGCTCTCCTTACCACAGTATGTATGACCTAGATTGGCCACTGTTGGAAACAGGATACTGGGCTTGATGGACCTTGGTCTGACCCAGTATGGCATATCTTATGTTCTTATGTTCTAACTACCGTGCTACAACAGATAATACCAAACGTTAATAACACAAAAAAACTTATCAACAATTCAATCAATTATCCAAGAGAACTCTTCAACATTATCAAACAGCTGACCAAGACTCTTATCACCACTAATGAGGCCCCTCCCTTACCTACCAACAGCTAGCAACTCACTACAAAGAATTCCACCCTCAAACAAACCCAATCCTCATCCCCCCCATCCCCAAAATCATCATCCTCTATCCATGGTCATCTTTCAACACCTTCAGCAAAGAAAACATCAAATCTATCATATCATCTCTCAATTTGACAACCTCCCCACTTGATCCCTGCCCAGTTGCCTGGATCAAAGCAACTGCTGTAAAATGGAACTTAGCACCATACTTACCAGAATAACACAATCATAAGAACATAAGAACATAAGACATGCCATACTGGGTCAGACCGAGGTCCATCAAGCCCAGTATCCTGTTTCCAACAGTGGCCAATCTAGGTCATACGTACCTAGCAACATCCCCAAAAGACACAGGTTCCATAATGCTTGTACTGGGTCAAGCATTGATATCCTGGGTCCCTTTTTAATAGTGGTTTATGGACCTTTCCTCCAGGAACTTGTCCAAACCTTTTTTAAACCCAGCTATACTAACAGCCCTTACTACATCCTCCGGTAACAGATTCCAGAGTTTGATTACACGTTGAGTGAAAAAATATTTTCTCTTATTTGTCTTAAATAGTTTACCCTGTAGCTTCATTACATGTCCCCTAGTCTTTCTATATTCTGATAGCGTAAACAATTGATCCACGTTTATCCGTTCCACTCCATTCATTAATTTATAGACCTCTATCATATCTCCCCTCAGCCGTCTCTTTTCCAGGTTAAAGAGCCCTAACCTTTTTAGCCTCTCTTCATAGGAGTAGCCTTCCCTACAACATGGCCACATGCCACATCCCTTTAAACTCTCATCAATATGCCCCGCCCTGAAGAAACCTAACCTTGATCCATCAGATCCAACATCCTACAGACCTATTGCCAATTTCCCTTTCATCACAAAGATCATTGAAAAGGTAGTTCAACAACAACTTCAAGATCACATCCATAGGAACAACCTCCTTGACCTCCAACAACATGGATTTCGCCCCATGCAAAGAGTCAATAGTCTCCCTAATCAACACCCTAATAAAAGGCATACAAAACACCACTCAAGATTTCCTATTGATCTTCCTTGATATCTTGACTACTTTTGATACCGTCAACTACTGCATCCTCCTTCAACGCTTTCAATCCACTGGTATCTAAGGAACAGTTCTCCAGTGGTTCAACACATACCTAATGAACAGACAACAACAGATAAAGATCGGAACAAACACCTCCACCCCCTACTAGCAAACACAAGGGGTACCCAAGACTCCACCCTCTCTGTCCTCCTCTTCAACATCTACCTTCAACCTCTGTGCTCAATCATCAAAGCCCACAGCCTCAACTTTCATATCTATGCTAATGATAACATGCTATATGGTCCATTAAAGATGAAACAACCCTCCTATACCGACCACCAAAATTGCTTCTCCGATATCTCCAAATGGCTGGCCGATAATAACCTCACAATAAACTACAAGAAAACTGAAGCACTATGCATAACAAAGGACAACTCATTTTCTCCTCCAACCACCCTAATACTCAGCAACACTCAAATGCAAGTTCTACCAGAAGCAAAATACCTTGGCATCATCCTTGACCAACACCTCATCTTTAAACAACAAATAAACAAGACTGCCAAAGAGGTTTACTTCAAAGAAAAAACCTTACAATGCCTCTGACTGCTCCTCGATCCTCCCGACTTTTGATCAACACTCCAAGCAATAATTCTCCCCCACCTTGACTACTGCAACTCCATCTATCAAGGTCTTACACAACCACTCTACTTCCACTATCCACAACTCTACATACAACAGCACGTATTCTCCAAGGAGCATCGAAATATAACCAAAATCACACCCATCCTCAAAGAACTCCCCTGTCTCCCAGTAACAAGCAGGATAAACTACAAGACCATCTTCCTAACTCACAAAATTATCTACTCACACTCCACCACACACCTTCACACCCTTCTACACACCTAACAACCAGACAGATCCAGACGAACATCCACACAGGAAACACTCACCATCCCCACGAAAAAAAACAACAACAAATATAACCAACAAGCTTGCAAATGAGCCTTCCAACTATATGCTCCCTCCTTTTGGAACACCTTGCCTGCCACAATAAGAAATACCTCTGATATCCTTACTTTCAGGAAACAACTAAAACCTCACCTTTTTTCAGTATACTTCGGTCCTACAACATACCACCCCCCCCCCCCCTCCACTGCTCATCACTGAAAATAGCTCAAGCAAAACATAATACTGAGGATTATTCAGCCATTTGTATATAGTTTAAATGTGTTTACTGTATATAGTTAATAGGTTTTATGTTCTATGGAAACCAAATGATGTTTTACTGTTCCATTTAAACTGCTTTGACCAGGCGAAAAGCGGTATATACACTAATAAATAAATAATGACTAGGGGTGTTTAAATCAGCAGCATTTTACTTTAGGTGGTTGCAGATTTCATTTAATTTCCGTTTTTGAAAATAATTTTGCATTATCATTCATTATTAGCACATATAATAACATATGATAAAATGAAATAAAACAAAATGAGCATCAAAATAATTTCATTGTCATTCTTTTACCAATTCATTTTTAAATGAAACAAAACAAAACAAGCCTATTTCATGGCAATTTCCATTTCATTTTGAAATAAATACACATCTTTAAGTAAACCTGAGCAGCTAAACTACAGAATCAGTTCAGCTTCAGTGTTTCATTTTTTAGCTTCTGTTTTATCTGAAGAGAGATTTAAGAGATTGTCCTAATGTTTCAAGGCACGGGAAATTCAAGGGGATACTATGGTAAGACATACCTAGCAAATAGAATGCTAGGAATCATAAGGAAAGGAATGGAGAATAAAACCGAGGATATTATAATGCTTCTCTATTGCTCCATGCTGCAACCATATCTTGAATATTGTATGCAATTCTGGTCTCCGTATCTTAAAATGATGTAGCAGAATTAGAAAAGGTACAGAGGTGAGCCACCAAAATGGTAAAGGGGATGGAAGAATACCCTTATGAGGAAAGGCTCAAAAGGTTAGAGCTTTTCAACTTGGAAAAAAATGGCTGAGAGGAGATATGATAGAGGTGTATATAATAATAGCATAGAACAGGTAAGCGTATATCATAAGAACATAAGAAATGTCTTACTGGATCAGACCGAGGTCCATCAAGCCCAGTATCCTGTTTCCAGCAGTGGCCAATCCAGGTCACAAGTACCTGGCAGTTTCCCAAAGAAGCACACAGATTCCACAATGCTTTTCCTGGGGCAAGCAGTGGATTTCCCAGGTCCTCTTTAATGGTTTATGGACCTTTCCTCCAGGAACTTGTCCAAACCTTTTTTAAACAAAGCTACACTAACAGCTTTTACTACATCCTCCAGTAATGAATTCCAGAGCTTGAACTATGTCTGCAGAAACAGTTCTTTCTTGCATACAAGGCATTTGTTAAATATGTGAGAAAGCATAGAAAATGTCACAGCATCACCCATGTGACACCTCCTTTGCCAAATTGGCACCATCAACCTAGTACCCTGTCATCATAGGGCACCCTGCTGTTGCTGCTAATGGAGCATTACTATCACTTTTTTGGGACCCCCAGTGTGTGCATCACATTGCATACATCTAAAGAGACTCTCTCACATCTAAAGTACCCCTTTCCATGAGGTTTTACTTGGTGCTAGGGTTTCCAGCATTGAGGACTCTAATGTGTGATTGTGCAAGCCGGCAGTAATGGAGCATACTCAGCCAACACCACTCTCCGCCCCATTAACGCCCACTCTCCACCTCCTTTTCCCTTAATGCTGCGGGCACCTCTATAATGCAGTATCAACGGCCCTTTCTGCAGCATTAAGGGTGCAATAACAGGCATTAATGGCACACTTGCTCACTTAACGCTGTTTAGTGAATATACCCCATAGATCGATATGGACATCCCTATGTAAATTTGGTCCTTTGTAAAATAGCCATTTACATGAGAATGTGATTTACACATGTACAAGTGGTTTTATTTATGCATCGTTTCTAACATAATCCCCTTTATCAGCAATGTTAAAATTCCAAAAATGAGAACACAAAGGACTTTCCTTAAAAATCCATATGAGGCTTCCATATCATCTTATATATATATACACACTATTTGCTCCATTAATAAATCTAATCATCAATATTGGAAATGCTCAGATGAAGACCAGCTCTCAAACTAGCGACCCCAAACCTTAGTATGCAAAACTTGCAGCTTGAACCAATAGAGCAACTCAATCTGTCATGGTTTAAAACTGCTTCACTTATATCTTCACTATTTTTTAAGTAAGCGTTAAGAACCCCCATCTGGAGGAAGTGATGTCACGGTGGTAGATGGATGGTAGATGAGAGAGCTCAGTTGGAGACCTATTTATATTACAAAATGTAGCTCTGTTCAGCTACCCCAGTAGTGCTGTGGTAACATAAGAACATAAGATATGCCATACTGGGTTAGACCAAGGTCCATCAAGCCCAGTATTCTGTTTCCAACAGTGGCCAATCTAGGTCATATGTACCTAGCAGTTTCCCCAAGGGACACAGGTTCCACAATGCTTGTATTGGTTCAAGCATTGATATCATGGGTCCCTTCTTAATAATGGTTTATGGACCTTTCCTCCAGGAACTTGTCCAAACCTTTTTTAAACCCAGCTACACTAACAGCCTTTACTACATCCTCCGGTAACAAATTCCAGAGTTTGATTACACGTTGAGTGAAAAAATATTTTCTTTTATTAGTCTTAAATAGTTTACCCTGTAGCTTCATTGCATGTCCCCTAGTCTTTCTATATTCTGATAAGGTAAACAATCGATGTACATTTACCCGTTCCACTCCGTTCATTAATTTATAGACTTCTATCATATCTCCCCTCAGCCGTCTCTTTTCCAGGTTAAAGAGCCCTAACCTTTTAATCCTTTCTTCATAGGAGTATCCTTCCATCCCCTTTACCATTTTGGTGGCTCTTCTCTGAACCTTTTCTAAAATCGCTATATCCTTTTTAAGATACGGCGACCAGAATTGCACACGATATTCAAGGTGCGGTCTCACCATGGAACGATACAGAGGCATTATAATATAATTTGTTTTATTTTCCATTCCTTTCCTTATGATACCTAGCATTCTATTTGCTCTCTTGGCCACCGCTGCACACTGGGCCGAGGGTTTTAACATGGTATCCACAATGACGCCTAAATCGTTTTCCTGGGTGGTGGTTCCTATTGTGGAACCTTGCATCGTGTAACCATAGTTTGGGTTGTTCTTCCCTAGGTGCATAATCTTGCACTTGTCCACATTAAATTTCATCTGCCATTTTGATGCCCAGTTGGTGTTGGAATGATAGGGATGCCCATCCGCAAAAAGGATTTTAAGTTGCCATATGTTCATCAGAAGCATAGTTCAGAAGGAATAACCAGCATTATGGTGGCAGACAGCTCTGAGGAATCAGAGCACAAGTTAGAGGCAGATTCCTGCAGAAAGAAGGAAAGCACTATGCACTAGTGGGTTTTGGAATTAAAAGCTGAACTGAAAGCTAAAATAGTGTAACTGAAAACAGAACTTAAAGAGGCTATAGATGCATATGGGGGAGATTGGTTCTCATTTAGAGGAGGTTGAGAGCCACGTGGAACAGCATTCCGAGGACATTATGGTGGTGAGCTCAGACTGGGATCTAGTAACAAAGAAACAAGAAAGCTTTGAGGAAAAACTGAGGACTTAGAAAACTGATCCCATCATAACAATCTGCAAATGTGGAGGATCGCAGAAGGTAAGAACTTTAAAGAGCTGTATGGCAGTGACTGACAGGTTATTTAAGAATATGTTGGGCTTGTATGATGGTAAAACAGAAGGGCAGGTTTTGCACATTGAATGTGTGCATCAGAGTCTTGGTGCATAGAGAGAGGCAAATCCCCAAGATACCAGTGTACCTTCAGTCTTGTATATTCAGGGGAAAAAAATTAAATATGATGTGCTGGAGAAGTCAAATGCAATGGGAGAATTATAAGGTAGAGGCTTATGGTGATCTTTCCATGTAACTCTGTAACACCAGCACACTCTGAAGGAGGTCACTGCTTTTCTGCAGAAGGAAGGGATTAGATAGAAATGATTATTTCCCTTTGAACTTTTATTTATGTTGAAGGGTGTCTCGAAAAGGACTAAGATGGTGGGAGAAGCTTGGCAAGTTTTAAAGGACCTGGAGTATCATCATCTTCCCAGTGTGCAGAAGGGCCTGAAGGAATGACAGAACTGCACCGACAGCAAGTATTAGCTGAAGGGAAATGGCATTAGAGACTCTCCAAGGCTGCTGCCATAGCTATGGACAGTAGGCCTAGTGCCCCAAGCACACAGACAAGAAGGTATCAACTGACCAGTCCAGAATACAGAGGGCTGACAAGGAATGCGCCCAAATGCCTGCACAGCTCAAGCATAGGGGCTAAGTACAAGAGGGCAGGGCATGCAAATCAGCAAATCAAACACATACATAGAGTTTGTGCTGTGTCCCTGAGAGATAGGGTGCAATTGTGGCATCTGAAGATGTAAGGGGCCTTCTATGGGATCAGCAAGATGTCCACAGTGTCCACATTGGAGCGGGGATATGAACCCCCTTAACCTGAGATGCCAAGGGTGCCTGTTTACTGAGGTTGCAGAGAGCACAGTATGAGGATTTTTGTGTTGGAGGGATGGGCTTCATCTCTCATTCTCCCCTCTGGTCATGGCTTGGATAGCCCCATAGTGTGTTCTCCCATGTTGGAGGAAGAAAGGTACCAGAGCAAGGGGATCTGGGCACCAAGCAGAATCTGCACATATGCCCAAGGCAGCCTGCAGACGGGAGCCATAGCTTCAGGCACAAACCTCCCCAGCCCCACCCTGTCATCTGTTTTTTACGGTATGGGGGGCCATAGCCATCCACCCCAGAGGGCCCCACGCACCCGTCTATCAGGAGGGACTCTGGGAGAACACCACATGGTGGTGATGAGTCTCAAACAGCCCCTAGGTTCTGCAATATTACCAATTAGAACATAGGCTAATACAGTGTGGTATAATATTGCAATACATTATATCTATTGAAGGTAATATCAGTTGAAATGTAGCCATTGTATTATCTATATACTTATTTAATTCATACACCTTACCAAAACTATTTATGTACTTATCCACACATAGTAAACTTATGAGCTGTATGCACATACTGGCATTTAATTGCTACCCACTTGTTCCTTCTTAGATACAATGTTTGATCATGTCTCAGTGAAATGAACAGTTTAGGATGCATGGGGGAAAGATAGGCCATTTCCTTTGTAACCATTGTCCAACATTGCATTTAACCTCCCACTGCATTTTTGCAGTTGACAGTTCTCAGGTGGTGTTCTTTCTTAGCTCCATTATGGAATCCAGCTTTTAGCTTTATAGCACTCAAGGGAGCATTTAGCCGTCATGGAGGAGTGCTCCACATAATGCATTTTGCAGATTTGTTATACAGAAAATATAAAACATTAACAGTTTTAGCGTGTATATGCATCTTTCAGTTTGGTTCATTCAGATTTGCTCAACTGAACTTTTTAAGATATATTATGCATGCCTTCTGTCCATAGATATAATAGATATGAAATCAAGAAAGTGAGAAAGATCTATCTATATACTGAATAGAAAGAACCATGCAAAGAACTAATGATCATCTTCTCGATACAGATCGACTAACCGTATCCAGTAATGTTATTTTGCATGCACTGGAACATCTTCCTGTCTTCCCTGTGTCCTCATTTAAGAACATTTGTATTACATACATATCCGCTCCAGAACAACTGTAACATGCTAAGGGGCATGTTCAGTTAAAAGGCACATTTTAAGTAGTAGATGGCGATCAGAATTGAGATGTCAAGTCAGAGATATACACACTTTTGGCAGTACTGTAGAAAAGGCTCTGCCAAGCATGGGACTTTTTCTAAAATAGGTATAGGGATGTGCTGGAGTGCACATGTATTTTCCAACAGGTAGAGCTGGAGGAGCTATTTTACAAATCCATTCATGGGCAAAATTAAGGGACCTTTTGACAACTCAAATGTGTAAATTATTTTTGTAAGTTGGTATTTTGCAAATCTGTACATTTAAATGCTGCGAATTAACGACAGAGACTGCTGTCTTTCATTTGTTTCAGTTTGGAGGGAGGAATTAAACAACGGAGGATTAAGAAAGTTAGCTTCGTTAATCCCATCTGTAAAGGGCTAGCCGAAACAAGCACTTTTTTAAAAACCTATACATACCGGGGAGCAACGGTAAATCCTGATGTGGACAGTTTTGGTCAAACATGTGCATTCCGTTTGAAGAGGCTGATTTTATAAGGAGCCATGTAAAAAACGTACACCATTTACATACTTGAGTGGCCTATTTTCAAGGACTTATGTGCGTGAACGGGCACTTAAGCATACGCTTTAGGCGCCGCTATTCTGTAAGCGTGCATGTAAGTCTGATCATGCTTACTTTCAGTGTGGGCATGCACAGGGTTGGAACTTGGGTGGATATAGGCATTTTTTGAAAAATCAAGGCACGGGCATTTTTTGCCTGCCATGGAGCAGGTGTAACTGCCGCAACAAGTTTGATGTTTGCCAGATCGGATGTTAATCTGTTTTATACAACTGCAGAATTGCTGCATGTAGTGTGCCAGAGCTTAAAGTCTACATTCTAAGAGTGGCTTCTTTCTGACTTCTGCAACTTGGAATATTATTACCGTGAAAAGCACTCAGTGTTTGTATACATTGTGGCCCCTGAGGAAGGCGTGGAATCGCCAAAACATAGCCGTGTAGGGTCTGATTTTTTAATGTCATAACTGCTTTTCAATAAAAGAAGTTATTTCATTGCCTGTTCTGTGGTCCTATTTAATAAAGTACATGCATACTCTTGTTAGTGTAGTGTATAAAATAGGCCTCAAATAAACATGTGGCAATGCATGTTAATTCTATGGGACCTTATAAAATTACCCTCTACATGGGGAATATACATGTACATATTTGACCCACCAAGGCCATAGTCAGGCTATGCTGAGGTCATAGCCCTAACGAGCCCCCTTTCAATTTCTACATGTAAGCTAGACACTATACATTTTTAAAGAAGACACTATGACTTATGTGTCTTCTTTAAAAATCTAGATGCGGGCAATAACATCAGCCTTAGAGCTGATGTAGGTGTTAGCATCTAGATTTAACAGGTGTTTTCAGACACTCATACCCCTATTTTATAAAGAAAAACAAGCATCTGCTCTTCTTTATGAAACAGGCTTAAGATAGGTGCATTCTGGGTGCCTAAAACTAGGGGGTATGTTTACTAAAGGGCGTTAAGGGAGCAGACATTGCAAAGTGTTAATGGCAGCGATAAGGGGTTTTCTGTATGAAAAAGGCTCTGGGCGGGTAGGAGGTGTTCTGGCGGTAAGGCGTAATGGGCCACTTAACAAGCACTAACAGGATATTGGGCATTAAGGTGTCAAGTGTGCATCTTAACACCTGAAAATGGTTGTTATTTTATTGCTGAATATGGAAGCCCCAGCAAAAGCCATTGTATAGTTGATGAATGGGAGGAAAGGTGGAAGCTGAAGGGCCTGGCAGATCTGTGGGCATCCGACATACCAGCCAGTAAGTATGACAAACAAGTGGGAGGCAGCTATACCTATCTGTACCTATGCACGGGGGGGGGGGGGGGGGGGTGACCTAGTAAAATGCCATACTGTCAGTGTGTGGCATAGGATGGGGAAGATGTGTCTCCCAGTAGAGTCAGAAGTGGCACGATGTGTGCTTTGAAAAGAGGACGGATCAGGAGTGGCGACATGAAGATCAGGCACAGCAGAGGCATGAGTGAAGCGCACAAATGTGGCAAAGAGTATCTGTGTAGGCCATGGTGTAGCAGCTTGCACGAGAAGACGTGACTGTACATAGGCACCAGAGGCTGATGGATGGGCTGAGGGACGGATGGCGGCAGAGGAGAGTGTGGCGCAGGCTGGCAGCACGGATGTACCGGAGATGCTATCCCTGATGCATTTGTACTGTGTGGGAAAAACGTGTGTCAGCCATGTGTAAGGTCTGATTCCAGACATGTGGATCTCACACCTGTTCCAGCCACCCAACCACCATACAACAACCCAGACAAAAGTGCATACAATAACTGGACAGGAGTCGGTCAAATTGGGCAAAAGGGGCACTTACGGACATGATATGATACCTGCATATGGCTATCTGAGAGGTAGGATGTATCTGCATGTAATGCAGAGATGTGATGGTTCCAAAGCTATGAAGTCACAGTCATAATGTCATACCTGACTCATGTTACACAAGTACATTACAGCTCTATGCATTTAACTGCCTGTTAGTATACCGCTGCATCAGTGGAATCATGTTGGGTTACATTATACCGAAAAAGTGATAATGTCTGATGAAAAACAGGGACTGTAAGAACCTGCGGTCAGCTAAGGTAATGGAGGGTTAGGTGCACTGTTCCCTCTAAGCTGTGCGCGTGTGTGTGCGCACACACCTCACCGAGCGAGCACACATACTTTACAACAGAGCGCACAAAAATTATGGCTCTGATTCTAATAGAAAACAACACAGACGTCTTAAAATTTAAAAGTTATGATTGTAATTACTAGAAATTTCCCGCTTCATTTAGTAATTGTCTATTTTCATTTAATTTGATTAAAATCAATGTGGTGTACATACTGTATTCTGACATACAGTCAAATTTTAAAGTATATAACTCCGAGTGTTGTTATGTGGCGCACAAAAATTTAACCTTCCTTCAAAAGCTGCACACAGCTGATATTTTATGCGCACACAGCCTACAGAAAATTAGAGGGAACATTGGTTAGGTGACCTGTCCAAGGTCACAAGGAGATGTGGGCAATCAACGAAGGTTGTGGCATACATAAAACATCACAGTAAAATATTCCAAATTGTTACAAAAGGAGTGCTAGGGCCTCATACCCTTATAACCTCAAATCGTCATACTGTGCAAAAGTGGGGATGGTTGGAATTCCTGCTTGCCACTTTGGTCTCCATATCAACCCAAGCATTGTTCACATGTGCTCACTGTGCAGGCGCTTCTAGTACACTCTGACATTCTCACCCATTGTTAACTCCCGCTCATTGTGCCAGTGCTATCAGCCTGCCTTTCCATTCAGCTGTGGAAAGTGAAGCCTGTCTGTGTGGCTGATGGGTGTCTGTACTCTTGCTGGCTGATTCATTGGGGTTTGCACATGAAATTTTACCCATAGGGACATGCACTACATGATCTACATGCAGGTCTTGGACCTGTGACTCTCCATTCATACACACACTGGCTTTGTGTGTTGAACTACAGTGCTACAGTGTGGATACTGCTGTCCCTGAGGCTGACATGTTTCCCATCAGACAGACCTTGGCACATGTTGCGATGCACATAGCACACAGGACCAGGACATGGCTTTTGTCTGCTGCAGGCGGATGCCGCTTTACCCACTGCCAACACCCCACACCATGCTGACATGCCAGTATACTGTCAGTGGAGGTGGCGCACAGACCTGGCCTGTCCAACCTACGGGTTTAGTGGGTGCCCATGGCACCAGGTCTGGATGGAGAGGCAGAGGCACACATGGATGGCCACTCTGCCCCCCACCATCTGCTGCTGCCAGGACCCATCCCCGCTTGCCACCCATATGTCTCGGGGGAGGAGGACAGTCACAGCTGTGGTGTTTCCCTGGGCAGCTGCATTTTGCAGCTACTTGTAGAACTGCAGCTACTGGCACTACTGGCCACTTCCTCCGGAGTCAGCTTCAGCTGCAGGGGTGATGGACTAGCCGGAGTCTCTGACTAGGGTGACAGGAACCCTTGGACTGCCCGATGTAGTGCATCACTTTTCCACAGCAGCAGCATGTCTGTGTGCCACCACTGTCGATGTGGGATCAAGATGGACATCAAAGATGTGCCACCTGGGCAACTACCTGGTCTTTCTTGTGCACCAGCAACCCCCACAGCATGACTGAAGTGCCACCTTCTTTGTCCCATTTGCACCACCAACATGGTGCCCTTTCATACTTGGGCACTATGCTGTTACTGCTACTGGAAAACCTAAACCCGCAAACCCAAAACACACATATCCAACTTAACTAAGTCCAAAACATAAGGAATGTGTAACCCTATCTAAACTGTTACTGCTACTGGAGCACTGCTATCACTACTTGGGCTCCCCTCTCTGTGAATCACATTGCAGACATTGAAATATGCTCTCTCCCCTCAAAATATATCCTTTCTGCAAGGTTTTACTTGCTATTATGGTTCCCAGCATTAAAGGGCTTTAACATGCGATTGCACAACAGCCATTAAGGGAACACCCACTGTCAACACCCACTCTCTGCCCCATTAACGCCCACTCTCTGCCCCATTAACATCCACTCATTGCTTACTGTTCCCTTAATGCTGCAGGAGCCTTAACACTCAAATGCAGCTTTTTTACATTGTTAATGGCACAAGGCTGCCAATAATAGACATTAACGGCACAATTGCTCCCTTACTGCTCTTTAGTAAACATACTCCTTGGTGTAAGGTTATAAAATTGCCTTCCATGTGTAAGTGCCATCCATCCATATTTGTACATTGCAACATAGTTAAATTTTTTATTGTTTTTAGTTTGCTTTTGTTGTGTTAAAATGGAGTTTGAATACACCATACAAAAATATTTATTCTGCAAAACACTATGTTCATACTTTAACCAGCTGTTTAAATTCTGCTGTATTTATGATAATCAAATCTTTATTGTACTCATTTTGTCCATATGCTATGGGGGTCATTCAGTACAGAGAATAGCGGGGATGGACATTTGGATTGGAAGTCTATCCCTGCTATTCGCTCCCCTGCCAGTCCTGGCTAATGCCTCCTTGTATGAACAGGGGCCTGACTGAGGTAGCTGGGGATCTGCTGGGCATGCAGGCCAACCACAATCAGGGCCCAGCCTGCACATTTGGGCCATAGACCCGATTTTGATCTCATAGGCATGTCTAGCCCCCACGGGATCAGAATCGGGACTACCTTTGGGCATCCCACTTCTGGTCGGCCACACAAGGAGCTGGATGGCCAGGCTAGAATGTGCCTCCACACATTTAATATGCATTGGAGTGGTTGGCAGGCAAGTGAGAATCATAACAACAGTTAAATAACAAATTGTTTTTAGTTGCACAATTCCAACTATGTGACAGATTTTGTTTTGTCACCCCTGGGGCTTTATAGGTACCAAATGCACTGGCTTCCTCTTGCCATGGATAAGGTATGTTCTTCATTTGCTGGACCTCTTTTGAAAATTGAAAACTGACTAAAGATTAGAATTACTGTCACCTGTATGGATGGAATTATATATATATATATATATATATATATATATATATATATATATATATATATATATATATATATATATATATATATATATATATATATATATATATGAAATAAACTTACATTTGTGACCAGTGGCTGAGTGGATCCTTCTGGCAGTTGCAATAATAATTTTGTGGCCACCACTGCTCTGGAGAATCCTGGGGCCATTTACTAATAAAAGAAACTAAAGGTGTGATTGGGACCACTCCATGACAATGGATAGTTGTGTCATGGGAGAGAAGAGAGAGGCTGAAAATCAATTTGAAAAACAAGTGAAGAGGCATGTTGGAGCTGTGAAGGTCTTGCCGGAAGGGGGACAGTCAATGGAGCTTGAGCAGCTTGTCGAGGCCACAGGAAACAAAAAGCTGTATCACAAAAATTAGTAAATCATTCTTAATAGAGAAATTCACAACTTTGTTTTGGAACTTTGAAAAAGAGAATTTCAATTATAATGAAGAATTTGCTTCCTATTAGTGAATAAAAAAATATATTGATGTTCAATTGGATACATGTGCTTGTAGGTACTGGGGCTCCTTTGGAGAAATATGCTATCAGAAAAATTATGTCTTCCTCTGTATTCTTAAAAGGGCCAAAAGAGATGGTGTGGCTATTGATAGTGTGCTGAGTGACAAAAATGAGGTGTTTGTGTGATAGAGTGTGTTGAAAATTAATGTGCAGTCTGGAGGGGAGGTTAGGTTGAAGGTGGAAGAGCGTAATAGATGGTCTTCTAAGGCAATAGTTAGTATAAAACCTTTAGTGGCATATTAGAAACGTAAATACTTTGAACTAGATGAATGCACAGTAGTTTGCTACTTACAAAACATAGCCACATAGAAACTTCATCTACTTGGTGTACTTGACACGAGCACCTCTCTAATCATATGAAGGATGTTGGCCAATCACATGCTACTTTCATGGGCTTTGTCCAAGTTCCAGAAAGTTTAGTATGTAAAAATAAGTCAGTTGGGATATTGTTTTAAAGTGTATCAGCTGTTGGAGAAAGCCGTGTTGTACCCGATTCTGCAACCGGGGGAACTATATGTTCCTGCATTTACAGAATCAGGGCACTTGGATGACCTGGTGTGCACATCATTCTGAGCCGGGGGAAGTCTGAGTGCCTACCCGTCCCCATCGTTCAAGGCTCTGACTGGTGTGTCGGTGCTGTGGCATCCTGTTGGCATGGCACCGGCACATCCAGCCTGAGAGTTGAAATGCCGCCCGCATATACTGACATTTTCCCCCCCACCCGACTCTCTGTAGTTGTTGCCAGTGCCAGGATCGGGCTAGTGGAGGCTCTCCCACGGCAGCCCTGTTGTGTGCGGAGGGCCACATGCCCCAATCGCACAGGCGCCCGGCACTTTTTCCACCTCCGAGATGGAATAAGTCGGGCGTGCAACAGACAGCCATTAGATGTAGAGGGTCCTGTCCTGAATAGGCCCTGTACGTCTGGGTGCTTCAGCCCATCCCCGTTCTGTCCCCTCTCTTCCTCCATCCCCATCCAGAGCTCCCCACACAAACCCTCTGTATGTGCAGGAAGCAACTGGCACAGAATATGATCCCGGTGAATAACCGGGGATGCATATCCAACCCGGACTTACAACCCTGCTATTCGAGGGTCTAAATCTACCCCATAGTGTTTTCAAGTTATAAGTTGTAAGTGACATGAATTCAGTCAAAAGTAATGGCAGAATTCTTTGAAAGATAAAGAATTACCTCTGAGTCATTTTGAACAAATATTTTTGAAGTTAGTAATGTGATTCCAAGATTAACCTCTAGCGGTAGTACTCACAGACAACAGCTTGTGGTCAGAGCTTTGATTTTGTAGCAACAGGGCAGGAATGGAGGAGATCATTTCTAACCCATCGATTACATAGACTACCATCATGGAGATCCCAGCAAGTGCTGGTGGGGCATGGAGAGAGGGTTAGGGATTCTCTTGGGTGAATGTATGTGATTGGAGTTGGATGAGTGTTCCTTGGTGAAGGGTGTTCCTTTCGGGAGACTGGGTTTTCTTGGGCAGGGACAGTGCAATGCCATATCATTGAGGGGGCCCAAGTTCCACCCTGACTCTGCCTTAACTCCACCCCTAGTCCCTGCAGCCTTCCCCTCTTGTTCTGCCCACAGGGATCCGATCTCCCATGGGCAAAAGAGAAGAAGCTGCAAACCATATAAACCTGTCTGAACATCCATCTCACAATTTTTATAGATTAGCATAAAAGCAAAAATGAATTCTATCATGGGTCTCATTTAAGTCAAATTGTTTTTAGCCAAAAATTTTATTTGTAAATTCCCATATTTTAGTATTCAAACATATGTGGTTTTATAATACTAACAAATATCTTTGCAAAAATTGCCAAAGAAGCTTACTTGTATGGTCAAAGCATGTTGCTTTCCAGCTCTAGTTTGTTGTTCCAATGAACAGCAATCCCGAATAAAATATCAAAACAAGGATGAGTTAATTCTAAAGTCCACAGCAAAAACTTTCAGTACAGCTCAGAGAAAAGTGGTGTCATGGGGAAACATCATATCCAGTATGGCATACTGCCTTTTGGCCTCACGTCCACTTCTCGCATCTTCACAAAATATCTTGCGGTTGTCACAGCATTTTTATGCAAACTGGATGTGCAAGTGTTTCCCTAGTTGGACAACTGGCTGCTCAAGAGTGCCACACTTGAGGGAGTTTATGAATCCATATGCATCCCTATCTGGGTGCCCCATTTTTTCTGCACTGCCTTTAACCTCCCTTCCCCCTCTATCTCTAGCTGAGGTTTTTCTCCTGTTTCCTTCTTCCTCTTTGTTCTGTCCCTTTCTCACCTCCTTAGCACTTCTCCATTCCTCTGTCCTGTCATAATTATGGCATTCTTTTCCTTTTCTTGGTAGTATGCTTTCTGCTCCTTTGTAAACCGCTCTGATGTTTTTTTCAAAGGGCGGTATATCAAGAAACCGAATGAAGATAAAGATCAGTTAAGACTTTTTATCAAAAAGAGGCTTAACTGATGCACTAAAAGTTCCACCTGAGCTTGTGGATAAAAATAATAAAAAAAACCTCCAAATAACAAAATACAGAAACATAAAAAACAATGGCAGATCAAGACTGTATTGTCTATCCTGTTCACCCATCCATAGGAACCTTTAAGTTCTACAATCCCTTTGTCTCCCTCAGAGATCCTCTGTATTTGTCTCATGCTTTCTTGAGTACAAATACAGTTCTTATCTCTACCACCTCCGCTGGGAGGCTGTTCCATGCATCCACTACTCTTTCCATAAAGAAATAGTTCCTCAAATTACTCCTTACTCTGTCCCTTTTCACCTGCATTCCAAAACTTCCTTTCAACTGAAAGAGGGCCACCTCCTGTGTATCTATAGCAGGGAAGTATTTAAATGTCTCTATGATATCACTCTTCTCTCACCTTTCCTCCAAAGTATATATATTGAGTTTATCCCCAAATGCCTTATGATGAAGACCACTGACCATTTTAATAGCCACCCTCTGGATTGACTCCATCCTATTTATATCTTTTTCAAGGTGCAGTCTCCAGAATCGTGCAAAGTACTCCAATTGAGGTCTCACTAGTAACTTGTACAAAGACACTATTATCTCCTTTTTCCTGGTGGCTATTCCTCTACCTACACACCCAAGCTTGATCTGGCTTTTTCCATCGCCTTTCCTACCTGTTTTGCCACTTTAAGATCATCCAGGACTGGCTCTAGGCATGCTCTGGAGTGCACATAAAGTAGCCACACTCTCACAGAAGCCCTGCTCCCTCAGTACAGTAAACAATAAGGAACCAATGGAAGCTGGTTGAGGGAGGAGCTGGTGTGGAGGAGCAGGCTTTGGAGAGCCATGGAAACCAGCCGAGTGAAGACGTGAGAGAAGAAGAAAGGTGTTAACCAAGTCAAAGGCACAGGAACGATTGTGTGAAATAGCAAGTGATATGTTACCTCTATCCAAAAAGTGCCTAACCTCATTAAGAACTGAAAGAATGATGGTCTCAGTGCTGTGCCCAACCCGAAAACTCAATTGCCTAGTGTGCAAGTAATTCATCTTTTTGAGATTATCAGGCACCTTGTTGAATACTAATTTTTTCCAGATTTTGAAAGAAAGGGGAGGTTGGACACTGGACGGAAATAATTAGGGATGGAAGGATCAAGCTTTGGGTTCTTTAGAAGAGGTCGTACCAGGGCAGTTTTCCAACAGTGTGAGAAAATCCCAGAGGTCAGACTATTATTGAAGAGTGAGAGTACATGAAGGAGAAGGGCCAAGGTGGGCTCAGTAACCCAAGAGGACAGAATAGGGTTAGATAAGCAAGTAGTCTTAGATGAGGTGGAGGCCATCTTATCGAGAGAAGTCTGCGTGATGAGATTGAATTTTGACCAAGAGTGAGCCTGAGAACAGGAAGGGGAGGGGGAGATGCCTTCTTCCAAGAGAGTGAAAGAACCAGACTTGAGTAGTTGAAAGGGACCTACTGGTGAAAACGACTGTTGTAGCTGGGTGACTTTAGTCAGAAAAAAATTGGCAAGCTGCTGTGCAGTCGGTGAGATACTAGGAGAGATAGACAGGCTGTATAAGGGAAGATACCACTGAGAACAGTTTTTTTAGGATGATTTTCAGCATTAAAAATAAAATTTGTGAAATACTGACATTTAGCTGAAGTGATGGCAGATCTATACCAAGAAAGTTGGTGCTGAAAACTGGACAGTGCATGAGGAAGGATCCTGGAATCAGATTTGTTCCGCCCTCTGGAACTGGCATCGAAGGAGAGAAAGTCCAGAGTGATACCAAGGGCTGGGTTGACAACTGGTTGGATATTTTACCTAAGAAAGGGGAACAATCATATCCAATGCTGACCGGAGGGTAGTGTCCCAAGTAAGTGCTTGTATGTCTGCAGGTAAGGAATCAAAATCAGTTGGGAATAGGGAGTCTGAGGACAGAAAGAAGTGAAGTGTTGATTCTGAGATAAGACACCATAGTGGACGTGCTAAGGAGAGAAGGAACTGAGGATGGGAGTGTGCAAAATAGGTTGTAGGAGGCAAAATAGGACTGCAAAGTGATCAGACCAGGGTAAAGGCACAGAGGAGACAGTCACTTTTAGGGAGGATGAGACAGGAGTGAGCACAAGATCTAAAGTGTGCCCAGCCACATGAGTTGGGCACAGGATGTGTGGTTGGAGTGAAAGATCAGAGATAAGTGAAAGAAAATTGTTATCATGGGGCCTAGTAGGATTATCTATGTGAACATTGAAATTTTTCAAAATGAGGAGATCAGGAAATATAGTAGTAACCTCAGTTACAGTCAACAACAGGGACTCCCAAAGGACAGGCGGAAAGGACAGGGGGATGTATAGCAAAAGATAAGTGAGACCATAAGGGTGAAAGGTATGAACAAGCAAAGCCTCAGGGTAGATCAGCAGAGGGGAAGAGAATTCTGTGGCACTGAGAGCATCCTGATGTAGGACAGCGGCACCCCCACCAGAGCGGGAGGTGCGAGAGGTGGATAGCACATTAAAAGCTGGAGGGAGACAACAATAAAGGATGGTTTACGAAGGGGTACCCAAAAAAACAGGAATAACATTGCCGTGGGCGGAGTTTGTGTAGTACGCACTTCTGCCGCTAGGCATGTATAGTGCAACTCATTGTCAGTTCAGTGCCGCCTGTGTTGTCGACCTGGCTTGTTCTGTTCATCTGCAGTGATTGTTTTTGCTAGCGCTGTTTTGTTCTTGTTTCTTTTTTTATGATGACAAGTTTAAGTGAACAACGTGCAGCTGTGAAATTTTGTTTTCTACTCGGTAAAAATGCTGCTGAAACTGTTTTAATGTTGAAAACAGCTTATCAAGATGACGCTATGGGAAAAAAGTCAAGTGTACCAGTGGTTTGCTTGGTTTAAAAATGGCGACATGTCGATTGATGACAAACCTCGTTCTGGGCGTCCATCAACTGCCCGAATCGATGAAAATATTGAAAAAATTAGAGAGCTTGTGCTCACAGACCGTCGACAGACAATTGATCAACTGTCAGAGATTAGTGGGTTATCTTGGAGCTCAGTTCAGCGAATTTTAACGGATTTGGGAATGAAAAGGGTTGCTGCCAAGTTTGTTCCTCGGGTTCTGACCGACAATCAAAAGGAACATCGAGTTGAAACATGTCGTGTTTTGAAACAACAGCTTGAAACTGATCCAGATTTTCTGTCAAAGGTCATTACAGGTGATGAGTCATGGTGCTATGGTTACGACCCAGAAACAAAGCAACAGTCAAGCCAATGGAAGACGTCATCATCACCCCGTCCAAAAAAATGTCGTCAAGTCAAATCAAACATCAAAACAATGCTGATTTGCTTTTTTTATGCCAAGGGGGTAGTTCATTCAGAGTTTGTTCCCCCAGGTCAGACCGTCAATCAAACCTTTTATTTGGAAGTTTTAAGAAGATTGCGCAACAGTGTTCGTCAAAAAAGACCCGATTTGTGGCAGACAGGAGACTGGTTCTTCCACCACGACAACGCACCTGCGCACACAGCTATCTCTGTTAGACAGTTTTTGGCTAAAAATGGCATGGTTCCGCTGCCCCACGCACCTTACTCGCCTGACCTGGCTCCGTGCGACTTTTTCTTATTTCCACGCATGAAAAGGGGCATGAAAGGACACTGATTTGACAACATTGAAGAAGTCAAGAAAAAAAGGAGGGAGGAGCTGTCAGCCGTTTCTAAAGATGACTACAAAAAATGTTTCGAACAGTGGAAGCACCGGTGGGACAAATGTATCAGTTGTAATGGAGAGTATTTTGAAGGGGATAAGGTTGTTTTGTAAAGAATTTGAAATAAATAGCTTTTAAAAAATAATTCCTGTTTTTTTGGGGTACCCCCTCGTACTTGCTGTACCACACCCAGGTTTCTGTGAGAAACAAGAAGTTTGACGAGTGCTCTAACAGGAGATTGTTAACCAAGGCTGCTTTTTGCATGGATTGAACGGCAATCAAGAAGTGCACAGGAGAGAGGCAACGAAGAATGAGGAAGAGGGAAAGGTGCAACTAAGGGAATAGTTGAATTGCAAGGAATCAAAACCTGAGATCTCCAAAAGGAGAGGTTTCTGGGGGGAGCAGTAGGATGATTATCCTATATAAGCGGAATAGGAAATGCCATAGAAAAATTACAAAGAACAGTACCTTGAATAGAAGAGAGAAGCCACCGATAGGAGACAAGTCAAGGCCAAGCCGGGAGTAAACATCAGAAAAGTACTGTGTAATGGTACAGAGGCCGCCTAAAAGCGCTGGAACAGAGCGATTCAATCAATTGAGCAGGGATTTTGCAGGCAAGCACAGGGTATGCAATTATGGTTACAGCGGGTACAGTAAAATACACAGTAGGACAGTAGCATGCACGAGAAAGCTTCACTAGATCCCTCCTCATGTTATCCGCATTTTCCAGGGTGTCTGTCCTTTTGCAGATTTTGGTATCATCCACAAAGTGGCATACCTTTCCTGAAAGACCTTACAATATGTTATGAACAGCAGGACCAAAGACTGATCCCTGAGACACATCACTAGTAATATCCCTATCTTCAAAGTAAACTCTATTTACTGCATTGCAGTGAAAGGTAACAACATGCTGATAAACTATACCATAGGACATTCTAGGAGGCCTAAACCTGAGAACAAACTATGTGAAAAAAAAAAATCCCTGGAATAAGCACAGAACTAAAAAGTCCCTTAAAGAGAAGAAAATAGAATCCACTTTCAATTCCAAGTCATGCAAAGTCAGCAATTATTTTGTTCCCTCAGGTAAAAAAATCCTTCTCTTTGGTATTTGAAGAACCATTGTGGCTGGAAAGTAAAACCTGAAACTGATGGAAAAAGAGTTGAGTTTTAGCCACTTGGATAAAAAGACAGGCTTGCTGTAAAATACTTAAATGAAGGGATGCCGACTAAGCAGTCTCAGAATGTTAGAGTTTCTAAGATAGTAGCAAAAATTAAAATTGAACAAAAGAAAATATATTGTAGCACTCATCACCTGGATTGATGTGGTTTTAAATTGGGTAGAGTTACTGCGGGATTTCTGTTGACAGGAGGTTCAAGGCAAAATTTGTGTCCGTATACTAATTTTTAAATTATATATTCAATTGAATACATTTTTATCAATGTTTTGATGTTAATCAATATGATTTGTTATATTTGGTTATCTCTGCAAATTTGGTACTGTTTCCTTTATTTCTGTTTTGCATAACTTAGGGCAGGGAAAAAGCTTTCCTAAATGCATGCAAATTAGCTATGTGTGTAGTGGCTGAAAATCACCACTACCCAGAGAGATGCTGCCACTGACCACGAAAGTCAGATATTCAGTGGCAGTGGCTATCCAGATACTGCCGCTAAATATCTGGCTTTCCTTTACCCTCTGCAGCCAGCGTTTACAGAAATGTGACTACTGCATGCTCAGTATTGCCCTGAGGGTGATTAGGAAGGGAATCTAAACTAAACTCTTTCAACCATATTGATTTATTTTAATATGGTTGGAAATGGGCTGTTTTAAAGTTTATGTTGTAGCTATATAGGGGTCATTTTCAGCAGTGAATGGCTTAATTTACATGTTACTATAAGTGTGAAGACGCATTTTAGAAATGACGTCCAGGTGGAGTTTGGGACATTCATGTGAAAATGTGCCCAAAAAGGCCAGTCACGCCCAAATTCGAGCATGAGTTCAGAAACGTGGATGCACCCGATATGAATGTCTACATAGACAAACCCAGGGCAGTATTCCAGATAGGCGATGCATCTCCAATGGACATTCTGCAAGTGGAGGGAGAACTGGAACACAAGTGTCCCCAATTCCTGTTGAAGGATGTTGTGGATGTGGACAGTAATGTGAATACCAGAGAACTGTCTCCTCGACACCCTCTGAGGGCTATACCAGCAAAACAAGCATTTTTACAATGCTTTTTTGTGCCCTGGAGTATGTGAATGTGCTGCCAAACTAGTGCAGAGGCCCATGCTAATCTTTGGGGGCATGCGCTTCAGTCCCCCTGCTTATAACACAGTGCTAAAGTACAGCACTGAACTAGACTTTGCTACTTCTTGGTTAGCCTTTAATTAAGCCTCCCCTCCTCCACTTCTTACCAATCTTATTCTGTGCACCAAGGTGTTGGAACAGCCTTCCTCAAAACATCCGAGCAATACCAGACCTTTTGCAATTTCGAAAAGCTTTGAAACACTACCTCTTCCTCTTGTCTTATCCAGTAAACAATGCAGATATCTCAACCAACCCACAGACCTTCCAAACATACACATACAATACAGACACCCCATAGACCACCCATACACAAAACTGAAGCCAGGATGAGATCATGACTATGTTATAATTAATTAATTACCCTGTTATCCGAGTTGTATTTCCTGTTTTACTGTAAACACAAAGTACCGTTGAATTGTGTAACTCTTTGTTTATTGTGAACCGCGCTGATGCTGAATAGCGCGGTATATAAGAGACTATAAATAAATAAATAAATAAATAATGTTGGCTCCTTATTGTCTTTAGGCTTCAGATCAAGATCCTAGACCTAATTTACTGTGCCTACCACATTGACTTATAGCATTATCTTCCATACTGCTCATGCCAGATGTATACCCAATCTATGTTGTGTTTTGAAATTACACATTATATCACCTATACCTATTTAATGCCTCTATTCTAGAATATCAATTCAAAACGTCATCGGTAAAGATTGTCCCCTGCCACCAAATCAATATATAATTGTCGGGCTAAACATACTGGAACAGCGAGAGAAATAACTCCCTGCTCAAAGATATGTAACACCCATTTTTTAAAAATTTTTTTTGTATAAAGAAATTTGCTTGAAAAACTTATCTTACTCCTCGGCATTAAATAGACTGATCCATGAAAACCTAGCTTTTAAATCACACACTAAACCGAACACGACATGCATGTTTCGGGCCCCAAATGACCCTGTATCAAGTGTTCTGCCACTGTAACAAACATGGAAGTAGTAAATGCCGGGAATCCAACTGCCGGACCAAACGAATATTTATATGGCCATTTTGGACATCTATTGGCTGCAAAAGTGATATCAATCTGATCCAATCGGAAGCAACCCGAAAAAAGACAAACACCACTCGTGAACCACCGAATCATAACCAGGATAGGGCTAGTCTTTTAAAGGCTCGACTTCTAGCTCAGGGTTATCCGGTAAACATTACACTGGTCAACAAATTTTTACAAACGTCATGTTACTGAAATAAAAATAGTCATTTCTTATCAATTTTTATATGCTGAACACGAATATGACAGTGAAATTGCAAAGTTGTCTCTAGTTTTTTTGTAATCTACAAGAATTAATGTTTACATCACGAAATGCATGTCAATAGTAAATATAATAGGCCTTCGGTTAATACCTGTAAAAAAACAAGTCATAGTCTACTTAGATTTTTTTGCCTGGCTCTTGTACAGCTGTTCGGGAGCTTCTCTGGGGAGTGTCCAGCAGTAGTCAGCCAGCATTGTAGTGGACCATTTTCCCTGGTATCTTTGCTCCATTGTTGCGATATCCTGGTGAAAATGTTCACCCTGTTCATCACTAACCATACCACAGTTGTCAGGAAAGAAATCAAGATGGGAATCAAGGAAATGGATCTTTAGAGACATATTGCAGCCAAGTTTCTGATACTGCATCAGCATGTCTTTACTAGTTCCTTGTAGTTTTCTGCCCTAACATTCCCGAGAAGGTTTGTTACATAGAAAAAAAGAAACATGATGACAGAAAAAGACCATATGGCCTATCTAGTCTGTCCTTCCATATCAACAACTACAACAGTCCACTTTTTACCTTTAGAGATCATCTGTGTTGGTCCCATGCTTTTTTGAATTCAGTTACTGTCCTCATCTCTACCACCTCCACTGGGAGACTATTCCATGGATCCACTACTCTTTCCGTAAAGAAATATTTCCGCATATCACTCCTGAATCTATCTCCCTTCACCCTCATCCCATGTCCCCTCGTAGCAGAACTTGCTTTCAATTGAAAGAGGCTCTCTCCCTGAACATTTATGCCACGGAGGTATTTAAACATCTCAATCATATCACCTCTATCCCGCCTTTCCTCTAAGGTGTACATATTAAGATCCTTAAGTCTGTCCTCATATGCTTTATAATGAAGACCACTAATCATTTTAGTAGACACCCTCTGCACCGACTCCATCCTGTTCACATCCTTTTGAAGGTGCGGTCACCAGAATTGCACACTATACTCCAAATGAGGTCGCACCAAAGACCTATACAGAGGCATTATCACCTCCTTTTTTCTGCTAGCCATTCTTCTCCGTATGCACCCATGAATCCTTCTAACTTTTGCCGTCGCCTTTTCTACCTGTTTAGCTACTTTAAGATCATCAGACACAACCACGCCTAGGTCCCGCTCCTCTTTAGTGGACAAAAGTACTTCACCTCCTATACTTAATTGCTCCCTTGGATTGCTGCAGCCCAAATGCATGACCTTACATTTTTTAACATTAAATCCCAGCTGCCAAATTCTAGACCATTCTTCAAGCTTAGCTAGATCCCTCCTCATGTTATCTACACCTTCCTGGGTATCTACTCTATTGCAGATTTTGGTATCATCTGCAAAGAGGCAAACCTTACCCGACAGCCCTTCCGCTATATCACTAACAAAGATGTTAAAAAGAATCGGACCAAGGACAGATCCCTGAGGCACACCACTGGTAACATCCTTCTCCGCAGAGTGAGCTCCATTTACTTGTACTCTTTGTCGCCTCCCACCCAACCAATTTCTAACCCAAGCAGTAACTTTAGGGTCCATCCCTAGGGTGCTCAGTTTGTTTATAAGTCGCCTGTGAGGACCAGTGTCAAAGGCTTTACTGAAATCTAAATACACCACATCTAGAGCTCTCCCTCGGTCCAACTCCCTGGTCACCCAGTCAAAGAAATCAATCAGATTTGTCTGACAAGACCTGCCTCTGGTGAATCCATGCTGCCTCGGATCCTGTAATCTGCTGGACTCCAGAAACCTCACTATTTTCTCTTTCAGCAGCGTTTCCAATAATTTACTCACCACCGAAGTTAAACTAACCGGCCTGTAGTTTTCAACCACATCCTTACTTCCGCTTTTGTGTAAAGGCACCACATGAGCCTCTCTCCAGTCCTTTGGCACCACTCCCGACTCCAACGAGGCATTGAAAAGGTCAGTCAGTGGAGTTGCTAGAACGTCCCCAAGTTCCCTCAGTATTCTAGGGTGTATCCCATCCGGTCCCATCGCTTTGTCTACTTTAAGTTGAGCTAGTTTCTCATGAACACAGTCTTCTGAAAATTGTTCAAGATGTCCCTCGCTTCTGTTCTTGCTTGTGGGTGTTTTCTGAGGTCCTGCTCCTGGTTCTTCATCTGTGAACACAGATCAAAAATATTTGTTAAGCAATTCCGCTTTATCCTTATAGGCTTCTACATATTCCCCCCCTGCACCCTTGAGTCTGACAATACCACTTTTTCCTTTCCTCTTCTCACTAATATATCTGAAAAATGTCTTATCCCCCCATTTTATTGCATTGGCTATTTCCTCCTCCTTTTGAATCTTTGCCTTATTGACTACTTTGCTAGCTTCTCTAAGTTTTTCCAAATACAGATGCCTGTCTTCCTCTCTCTGTGATCTCTTGTATTTCATGAAGGCCTCCCTCTTTTTCTTCACTTTTTTAGCTACTTCCTTCGAAAACCATAGCGATCTCCTTTTCCTTTTGCCTTTATTTACCATTTTAACAAAAAGTTTGGTTGCCCTTAAAATATCCCCTTTCAGTTTTGCCAACTGTTTTTCTACATCCCCCAGCTGTTCCCATCCCACTAACGACTCCCTGAGGTATTGGCCCATCTTCGCAAAGTTAGTCTTCCTAAAGTCTAAGATCCTCACCTTGGAATGGATTCTAACAGCCCTAGTCCTAATACTGAACCACACCATTTGGTGATCACTGGATGCAAAATGATCTCCCACTACAACATCAGAAACACTTTCACCATTGGTAAGCACCAAGTCCAGTATGGCCCCTTCACGTGTGGGGTCTGTTACCAATTGCCTGAATAGTTCTCCCTGTAGAGAATCCAGGATCTCCTTATTTCTAGATGATACTGCAGCAGGAATGTGCCAATCAACATTTGGCATATTGAAATTTCCCATCAGTAGCACTTCCCCTTTCCTAGCAATGCTGCGTATGTCTTCAATTAACTCTCTGTCCACCTCTTCCTCTTGTGAGGGAGGTCTGTATATCACACCAATGCAAATAGATTTCTCTTTCCCTCTTTCTAGTTTAACCCACAATGCCTCCTCTCTCCCTTTTAAGCTCTGTAATTCCAAAGCTTTAATATTAGTTTTTACATATAGTGCCACTCCTCCTCCCCTTCTTCCTCCCCTGTCCTTTCTGAATAAAGTATAGCCAGGTATAGTTACATCCCAATCATGGTTTTCTGTGAACCATGTTTCTGTAACTGCCACTAAATCCAAGTCAGCCACTCCCACCAAAGCTTCAACATCAGGGATCTTATTTCCCATGCTACGGGCATTTATACACACTGCTTTCCATATGTTACCCCTGTTACCCATTTCCATAAAGGTATTTAATGTATCACCTACCTATGGAGCATATTTACTAAAGTGTGCTAATGGCATGGCTAGCATGTGATTGGTTGGTGGATTGGTCAGGTTCAGGGTGGAACATGGGTGTTGACAGTGCAATGTGGTTAGTGTGGGTGTCTTTGATGCATGCCAACCACAAATGTTGCCATTATCATAGGCACACTTGCTGCCACCTCAGTGGTGGCGATAAGTGCACCCGCATACTAGTTAGCATGGTCAGGAAGAAAGACACATATATTTCCTGAAGTTAGAGTTGGTCTTCATGCTAGTCATAGCCCAATCACCTGCTATCAGTGCGTTCTAGTAAACAGGCCCCACTGCCAATGCATTTACTGTGTGTTATGTTTCTTCCCTGTGCAATAACTGCTGGGCAGATGTTGGGATATTCCCAACAATTACCACATAGGATTCACTTCTACCATGTTTCAAAGGAACAGCTGTCGAGTAAAGTTTGCCTCTTTGCAGATGAAACCAAAATCTGCAATAGAGTAGACACCCAAGAAGGAATAGATAACATGAGGAGGGATCTAGCTAAGCTTGAAGAATGGTCTAGAATTTAGCAGCTGAGATTTAATGTTAAAAAATGCAGGGTCATACATTTGGGACTGCAAAAATCCAAAGGAGTGGTACAGTGTGTGTGTGTGTGGGGGGGGGGAGTACTTCTGTCCACAAAAGAAGAGTGGGGCCTGGGCATGATTGTGTCTTACAATCTTAAAGTAGCTAAACAGGTAGAAAAGGTGATGGCAAAAGCTAGAAGGATACTTGGGTGCATAGGGAGAGGAATGGCCAGCAGAAAAAGGAGGTGATAGTGCCTCTGTATAGATTTTTGAAACTAGGCGAAAAGCATTCCATGCTTGTTTCATATCACCCTGCAGCAAGTTGTTGAACCGGTCATCTTTGAAGAGCTCTCGAATCTGAGGACCCACAAAAACTCCCTGTTTAATCTTTGCTTCGTTGAGTCGAGGGAATTTTTCATGCAGGTATCAGAAAGCTGGCGAAGTGCGGTCCATGGCTTTCACAAAGTTTTTCATCAAACCTAGTTTGATGTGAAGGGGTGGTAGCAGAATTCTGTCAGCCTCAACCAGAGCTGGGTGCTGGATATTCTTCTCTCCAACTGTTACGTTTTGTCTGCGATTCCATTCCTTCCGCAAGTAGTGCCAATCCCTTGCTTGGCTATCCCACTCACATAAGAAACACATGTATTTTATATATCCCTGCTGCAGTCCCATTAAAAGGGCAACTACCTTCAAGTTACCACAGAGTTGCCAGCTGTACTTATTATAGTTAATGGGAGTCAGTAGATGCTTTAAGTTATCATATGTCTCTTTCATGTGGACGGCATGAGCTACTGGAATTGATGGAAGACCGTTTCCATTGTTCAAAAGCACAGCCTTCAGACTCAGTTTCAAAGAGTCTATAAATAGTCTCCAGTCTTGTGGGTCATGAGTGATTTTTAAGGCATTCATGAGGCTTTCAATATTGGAACAGAATACCAGATTACTTTCCTTTCCGACTGCGCATAGTACACTGCTGACGTCAGATGGCTTCAGCAGCCGTCTGGCAGTAGTATTGCATTGCATCAGAAAATGATGCAATCAACTCTGGATGATGTGTGCATGCTGGTATTATGCAATGTGATACAATATTACATAATTCAAGGCTTATTTGGGATGTTGTTGATGTCCTACTGGATAAATTTACACAGTGAAACGTCAAAAATGAACTACATGCAATATCTTCAACACGAGAGCCAATAAAAATTTTTTAATGTTATTTTCATGTTCAGCTCACCAAGATACTAAAGATTAGGGCCTTTTAAAGTCAGTAACGATTTCAATGTTGACCAGTGTTATCAGGAGAGCCTATATACGAGCCCGTTATTCCCATAGGGAGTGGCTATTAGGGAGTACTTTTAGGAGGTTGGAGGAATCATCAGAAGATTGCATCGAATTTTACCATTCAAGAGCCATACTTCCATGGTTACTCAATTGTTGAGACAGCATTGCCACATTTTACACCTACAACCCTGTTTTCGGAAACCTTTAACTCTGGCTTAGACATGAGGTACGAACTTACGTGACTGACTGGTCCATTCGACGTTTCCTTTGGATGATTCATTAAACCCCCTGCATCTCTGGGGCCATTGGGCTTGCAATCAGTGCAAATATTGCCAGAATACTTTGGAGGGAACATCATGGATTAATCCTTGTACTGGACAGAAGTACCACCTTTAGGGGTTCAGCACCTGTATGTCCAGTTATGTAGTTTATGTCCTCCAATGCCTGTGCCCTTTATTGTACATAGGACGCACCATCTGACCGGTGAAATTCTGGTTGGGAGAGCATGCCTCTCGTATATGTTCCTTGAACTTTACAGCACCGATTGTGGAACATTGTGTGGAGGTGGGACACACTTTTTGGGACCTACAATGGCATGTCATTGACAGTGTGCCTGCGGACCCCCAAGGAGGCAACCATCTGGCTTGCCTGCAATGGCTAGAACAAAAATGGATCTTTGACCTTCACACTGTGTCACCTCAGGGCATGAACTTAGAACTTGAATGGTGGAGCCTTTCATGAATAGACTACACTCATTCACTGCTTTTTCTGACTAGCATGAGGATCTGATGTTTATCTGGCACTTGGTAATATCCTGGTTATGATTTGGCGGTTCACGAGTGGTGTTCGTCTTTCTTCAGGCTGCTTTCGATTGGATCAGATTGACATCACTTTTGCAACCAATAGATGTCCGACATGGCCATATAAATATTCGTCTGGTCTGGCAGTTGGATTCCCGGCATTTACTACTTCCATGTTTGTTACAGTGGCAGAACACTTGATACAGGTTCCTTTAGGGCCTGAAACATGCATGTCATGTGTGGTTTAGTGTGCGGTTTAAAAGCCAGGTTTTCATGGATCAGTCTATTTAATGCCGAGGACTAAGATAAGTTTTTAAAGCAAGTTTTTTTATACAACATTTTTTTCAAAAAAATGGGTGTCACATACCTTTGAGCAGGGAGTTATTTCTCTCACTGTTCCAGTATGTTTAGTCCGACAATTATGTATTGATTTGGTGGCAGGGGACAATATTTACCGATGACTTTTGAATTGATGTCTGCTAGTGTCATCGGTTACATTGAGGTTTCTTTTCTATTCTATTCTAGAATAGGCTTTAAGTTCAAAGATGGCCTCAAGTAGCAACTCTTTTTTCAGGCCATCCACATCTATTGATGGGTGGGTCTTTTTCAGGTTTTGGCTGGGCATTTGCTATCTGTTGTTCTTTTTCCCCCCACCCTCTTGTTTTTCTTTTTCTTTACTCCTCAGTTGAATTATGGTGTTGGTGAAGAATATCAAAGAACAAATCAGTTGATACTAGAGGAGATAAAACCTAAGCCTTCTTTAGAAGCTCAGATGACAAGACTTTGACTTTGCTACTTTGGACACATCATGCGAAGACAGAGATCATTCGAGAAAGACATCATGCTTGCAAGTCAGCACAAGAGAGGAAGGCTAGCAATGTGATGGATGGATACAATAACAGCAGCAATGGGTGCCATTCTATCAACATTTTGCCACCTGACTGAAGACTGAGCACAGTTTAGGGCAACTATCCAGAGTCGGCACAAACTTGACAGCTCTCAACAACATTGCTCAGTATTTTTATAACTTTTGAAAGTGTATTAGAATACAGTAGGCTATTACCCTGACTGTTACTGTTCATCGCTATTCTGCTGTTTCTTTGACTTGTGACCCCCTTCCCTAACTTAGAGGTATGTTTACTAAAGGGTATTAAGGGAGCAAGTGTGCCATTAATGCCTGTTATCATACCCTTGTGCCTTAATGCAGAAATGACCTATAATGCTGTATTAATGAGTGTTAGAGGGTCCCACAGCATTAAGGGAAAAGTAAGTGGAGAGTGGGTATTAACGGTTTGGAGAGTGGGAGCTGACAGTGGGCACTACCTTAATGTCGGTTGTGCAATCGCACATTAGAGCCCTCAGCTCTGGGAAACTCTATCGCCAAGTAAAGCCTCACAGAAAGGGGCTATTTTGAGTGGAGAAGCCTATTCCAGTGTTTGCAATGTGATCCACAAACAAGGGAACCCAAGACAGTGATAGTAGTGCTCTATTAGCAGTAACAGCATAGTGGCCAAGTATGAAAGGGCACTATGTTGATGTTGCAAATGGGGAAAAGGAGGCACCATATGGGTGATGAAGTGGATGATTGCTGGTGCGCAAGGATGACTAGGCAGCTGCTCAGGGGGCACATCTGTGATTTCTGTCATGACCCCACAGTGACAGTGGCAGCACACAGATATGCTGCTGCTGTGGAAAAGGTGATGGACAACCTTGGAGTGGCCCAGGGTCCCTGGCACTCGAGGTAGTGACCCTGGCTGGCCCCCCACCTTCTATCACCTTTGGAGGAATAGGCTGGCAGCAGCAGTATCACTAAAGGGGGCTGCAAAAAGCAGTCACTCTCAAAATAACTCCCCCTCCCAAGATGGAATCGGTGTCAGTAGAGGAGGGGGAAGCAGTGGCAGTTGGGTGTGGGGGGGGGGCAGTGTGGCCAGGCAAGTGTGTCACTGCCACACCCATCCAGACCTGCCAGCCTAGGTGCCCATCTAACCCACATAGTGGATGGGCCAGCACTGCGTACCACTCCCATTGCCACCATACTGCCATATCAGAATGGTGTGGGGATGGTGATGGTGGGTGCAGTGACTCCCACCTGCAGCAGACAACAGGACTATTTCAGCCCTATGTGTCTGGTGCAACGCAACATTCACCAAAGTCTATCTGATGGTGAAGATTTCAGTGACAGGGACATCAGAGCACATGCTGATCCCTCCCCACTGAGGTCGGACATAGCAGGACATGTGCCCACAACCCCCTGTGGAGGGGGACAGGATTAGCAAGGTGTGCACAGCTGCATGGGTGCAGCATCAGGGAGGTCGTCTGCAGCACTGAATTGGTTTGTGTGCCACTATGGTAGGGACTGAAGGAGCAGCCATCAGGCTACCCACAATGACCATTGGCCCATGGTACCAGTCTAGTTAACCGTGTGGATCGCTTGGACCTTGGATCAGGATGCCCCCCACCCACTTATAGTGAGTGTATATGTGCATGTGGGGTGGGGGGGATGATGTTGCTGAAGGAATACTACACAAAAGGAAAACAGGGCATATAAGAGGCATAATACCCACCCAGAACCATCACCTGCCAGAGGATAACTCTACAACTGCTACTATACATCACTCATTGAATGCTACAAGGCATATGCAGTGCTGTACAAACACATAGGAAGACAGTCCCTGCCCAAAGAGCTGGCAACCAAGTGATGACAGACAGTACAATAAAAGAGAATTAAGGGTATAATAGGGAGGGGAGACACCAGGGAAACAAGAGAGAAGGATCCAGCTTTAAAGAGATATGCTGTCTGCAAGGATTTGAAGAGGGAGAGAGATGAGACAGAACGTATAGATAGAGGATAATTGTGCTAGGCATAAGGAGCAGCAAGGAATCAGAGTCTGGAGATTGCAGTAGATGAACAGGGCATAGAAAGGAGGTAGCTAAAGGAGGAGCAAAGTCCGCGTGAAGGGATGTAGGGAGAGAGGAGTGAGGAAAGGTAATGAGGGGTAGTAGAAGGGATGCATTGATAGGTTGGCACACATCACATGTGTGAGATGGATATGGAAATGGATGAGGAGCCAGTGAAGTGATATTAGGAGAAGGGTTATATAATTGTATCGGGGCTGTTGGAGGATCAGCCACACAGCAGAGTTCTGAAGAGATGGAAGGGGCGAGAGATGATTCTGAGGAAAATCAGCAAGAAGGAGGGTGCAGTGGCAAGATGGGAGGTAACAATTGAGAGGACACGAGTTCTTGTGTGTTTGGAGAGCACTGGGCTCTGTGTGATCCGGGACCCTCTTCAAATGGCAGGTCCCAGTCATCAGCAGCCATCTGAGGCACATGTGAATCCACAGTAGCCAGGTCAGGCTGCAGGATGTGAGGTTATGCCATGACTGCACCACAGGCACACACCAAGTATGGGGGACCATGGCCATTCTGCTAGGTCCACCATGGCATGTGATGTGTGTATGCCTGTCTCATGGGCTGCCCCTCTGAGTGGACATATCCCATGTATGAGATAGGAATGTCAGTTCCACCAGCAGCAGAGAAAGCTATTGCACCATATAGACCAGACAACACTTCCCCCTCCCACACCCGCCAAACACACCTTATCAGACAGATATGGCACAGGGCCAGCAGAGATCCCAGCAGACATAGGCAGACTCCTACTCATGCCCTCATTCACCCTGACAATGACCACATCTACACCAATGGATTACTGCAGCTGTAAGGCAGTTCTGTGGCTCAACATACAAGGCCAGTGTGTATGTGAGAGGAGAGTCACAGGTTCAATACCTGGGGGTGGGTCATGTGTCATGTGTCACATGTCTATGTGGGTACACTTTATCCTACATTGCAGGTACAGCACCAGCATGTACAACCCCCAACAAAATCATCCAGCAAGGAAACATCAGCCAGGCTCCACTACTCAAGCCTGGATGAAGGGGCAGGCTGAAAGCACTGGCAGACTGAGAGTGTGTTAACAATGGGTGAGCATTTCAGAGCACACTAATAGTGCCTGCACAATGAGCACACAATAACAGTGCTTGAGCAGATAAGGAGACTGGCAGACTTGTGTGTGTGTCTTCAGAGTATTGTGGCCTTCTGCAACGTGCTGTTCCCTGCATTAGTCTGGAAATGTGCATGATGAGGAGCAGAGATTTGTGTGTATGGCCTGAAACTGAGCAGTTAGCCCAAGATGTGTCTGTGTCACAGGTGGAGTCAATAGCTGAGACTTTATAGTGCCCATCTGCCACATACATGGCCTGGGTGCCCACAGCCTGTCATGCTGAGTGAGTGTTCTACCTTTACTGGGAGCCCAATTACTGAGCTGGGTGCCCATGCTATTTGTCCCACACCAGGATGTACATGGTTGCTTTGTGAAAATGCAGTGTGTGCTAATCAGCAGACTGGGCACAGTTGGCATGTGCCTGGCTGAGCAACCCTGTGGAGGGCATCAAATGCAGACTGACTGTGCTTTATGCAGTAGATTGGTAGTTCCAGATGATTAGGACAACAGAAGCTGGTCCTGGCAGCCCCATGCCAGCCTTGACAAACTCTACCTCCTTAGGCTTCCATGGAAACAGCGGCAGCAACCCTGAGCAATTCAAGAGATGTACTAGGAGAGTCCCTGACCAACAGGAAAAGGACCCAGAGCCCAAGAATGACAAGCAAGTCAATCATGCTGCAATTACACAGAAAATCAGGCAACTGGTACCCAAAACTGTAGACAATACCTAGCACACGCTGACACTGATTCTAGATCTACAGCAAGGCCAACAAAGTCCATCTCTGGCAATGCAAACTCTGGGGACCAAGTTCTGTGTGCCCCTCCTCACCTTCAGGGTGACTGCAGAAACCGGTCATTAGCACAGTTTGCAGTGTTATGTGCTTGTAGCACACACTGTCAGTGTGTATTACTGAGCTGATGTGATGGATCACCGCAATCTTTATTTGGTGATCAGCTGCATAATGCTGTTCCTTCTGTGCAGTGCATCATGGGTTATGGAGGGGCTAACCTATACTGGCACACACAGCAAACATTGCAGGCATAGTGGCAACTGTGATCACTGGGGAATAGCCTGCCTGTCATCTCTGATGGTGGGAAATGCGTGCATGTTTACCCGGGAGCATAGGATGGTCTGCTATGGACTGCATGGCTCATTACTGTGGTTTGCATTGATTGTATGTGCATGTGTATCTATCCTGCAGTGTGCAGCAGGTCATGCGGGACTGCATGCCATGCACATGTCCTACCTCTAGGGTATGTGGCACACTGTGATGCAGTGGACCCATGTGCGTGACTGTTCTTTGCTGTTGGGAGTATGCTGCAGGGATGGGCCTCTTGACCTCACTTGTGCCTTGACCTTTGCCCAAGGGAAGTAGCCTTCAGCAGTGTGTGTTGTAGTGCTGCTATAGTACCTGGGCATTATGTACTGCATGTGCATCAATGTAGCCAGCACCTAGGTGTGGTGTACCACTGTCTCAGCATGTGCCAGCCATGCTGTTTCATATCCCGGAGTCTACCCATTGCAAGCAGGGACCTACAGTCTCTTTGATTACAGACATTGCTATTGAGAGTCATGTGGAGGTATAGCCTAATGGTTAGAGCACTGTTGCTGTAAGCAAGGGAGCTGGGCTCAATTCCCACTTGTTCTCTGTGTACTACTCACTTCATTTTCATGCCTTGAACAGTCTGGGGTCTGCTGTGACTGGCTGACACGCATTCATATGCTTTGTTATGTGTTCAGCACAGAGTATGGGTCTGCAAACATGCAATTCACCATCATGCCCATTTGACAGCATGACCTTATTGGCAATGTTGTAGCCCATTGCAGAGGGTCAGACATGTGGACCCTACAGATATGTGACACACATGGAATATTGCATCCTAACTGTAATGGAACATCTCTGGCTCCATCACATATGTAAGGTGCATGCAGGCACATCCTCCTGCAGAGATCAGCACACATCCTTATTTGCTCCATGTGGCTGATATGAGCGAGAATTGTCCATTTCTTTCATGCACATGTGTCAGGATGGTTTTATGGTGGTTAGAAAGGCTGAGGCAGCTGTCCCACCCACGCAGATGGTATTTGAGGTGTCCCATGGCACAGTTACTATTTTTTCACACACACTCCAGGTGCATTTGTGCGGTCCTCTGAGTTTTTAATTATTTGTATATAGTCTTCTTTTTTTGCCTTTGACTAATATATATCACTTTGCCGTTCCATACAAAAAGTGGTTAATCAAATTAATAAACAACCAAGAAAAGGTGAAATGCAAAATGCCAAATTCCCACTTGTTTAAGGCATTTAATAAGCATTGATAGCATATTTATATGATACCTCAAAATAATATAAAAATTATTTTTAAAATATCTATTTTGAATGTTTTATAAAAGTCAGAATTTGACATTTTGCGTTTTACTAACTGTTAATGCCACTGAGTATCTTGAATAAGTGAATTAATATGGTTAGCAGGTCAGCTAACCCTGTTAATCCCTTTGAATATCAGGCCCAATGTTTTTCCTTCATATCAAATTTTTATGCAATTGAACAATAAAGAAAATGTGTCAATGTTAAGGATCATGCTCCCTCAGAACATTCTGTTTAGTTCAAAATTTATTGGACCTCAGCCATACCAGCAGCAAAATATGATTCCAAGGTGTGACCTCAAATGAATGTCTTGCAAAATAATCCAGTCAACACGATTGGTTTTGATTCCATTATGATTCATGCACCACATTTCTGACAAGACACAAAAAGGAGCATTTTACAATGGGATGTCCAAGTGCAATCTGGTATGACTAAGCCAGACTATCTGAAAAAAACGCAGGCACATGCAAGTTTGGGCATGATTTCAGATATGTGGACATGCTGGAAATGGACGTCTACAGAGACATTAACAGAGTTGTCTCCAGAATAGTATCTCAGATCATGGATGTTTAAGAGCATAATGGTTAAAGTAGTAGGGTGGTCAGGGTTCAACTCCCAGTGTGGGTCCCAGCGTGGGTCACTTAACTCTCCATCTTCTCTATACTCTGGATGTTTTAAGGCCAAAACAACCACTTTCCTGATGGCTACTTGTGCCTGCAGCAGGTATAAACGTGGATGTGCCTGCAAACATCCCTGTCATTCCTGAAATAGAATGGAGATGTGTAAGTCCATAGAACCTACTCGGACACACCTCCTCCATACCCTCTTGCCTACTTACACATCTCTGGTGCAGGGACATCTGTAAACATCATTTGTGGAATGACTGCAGAGACGTCTCTGTGATGTTAATGCCCTACATTATAACTAAGGAGTATGTTTGCTAAAGGGCGGTAAGGGAGGAAGCATGCCGTTAACACGTGTAATTGGTGCTAGTGAATGGTTAACACTGTGGAAGGTGTCGATAATGCTGGATAAACATGCAGAAAGGGGGCCCTCAGTGCTAAGGTGAAAGCAGGTGGAGAATGGGCATTAATGGGGCAGAGAGTGGGCGGGGATAGCGTGTGCTCTTTTACCACGGGGTAAGGTTACCGTGCATTAGGGATCCCAGAACTTGGAACCCTAACGTCATCTGAAAGCTCACAGAAAATGGTATTTCTGAGGTGAGAGAGCCTATTTTAATGTTTGCAATGTGCTCCACTCACCGGAGTTCCCAATTGTGTGATAGTAGTGCTCCATTGGCAGCAATAGCATGGTGCTCTATTAAGAAAGGGCACTATGTTGATGTTGACTAATTGGTAAAGGGGGTGTGATGTGAGTTATGCAGTTGGTCATGCTGGTCCACAAGGCAGACAAGGCCACTGCCTAGGGTGTATTTCTGTGATGTCTGGTATGACTCCAACGTGAAGTCAAAAAGACTGTTGCGCTACCCATACTACCACCACGTTGCTTGAGGGTGGGAACAGTGGTCGTAGTGCTGTTGTCTGCTGCAGACAAAAACCTGTCCCAGCCCTATGTGGCCAGTGCAATGCTGCAGTTGCCAGTGTCAATGGGATGGCAAGCATGTCAGCAGCAGGTACAGTGAAGCACATGGTGATCCCTCCCTACCAGGTCTAAGGCAGCAACATTCATGCCCATATCCCCCCGTGGAGAGACACAGGTGTGGCAAATTGTGCCTAGCTGCATGTATGCAACTTCAATGGGGCTGCCTGCAGCACTGAAGCAGCGGCTGTGCCATGATGTCAGGGAAGGAGGGAACAGCCAACATGCTGTCCACCATGATCATTGGACCATGGCACCAGTCTACTTTTCTGAGTAGATGTCAAATTTTTATGTAATTGAACAATTAAGAAAATGTGTCAATGTTAAGGATCATGCTCCCTCAGGATGCCCACAACTACATATATTAAGTGGATATATGCATGTGTGTGTGTGGGGGGGGGGGGGGATATGCCACTGAACAGAATTAGTATGCAATATGACAACAGCCCGTGACAAGTAAAATGCTCACCTTTCCCCCTCACCTGCCAAATGATGACCATAAACTGTGCCCTCTCCAGAACTAAATACCCACTCAGTAACAATCATCCAAGCCACATGTGAATCCAAATAAACTATGTTGGTCTGAAAGATATGAGATTATTTCATGACTGCCCCACAAGCACGCATTGACGGTGCCTGAGCGCTGCAGAGAGTGATAACAGAACTGCACACTGAGAAGGTGTTGACAATGGTGGAGCATCAAAGGAGGCTGAATGGGCAGGTAAGAATGTCAACCTGCACCACTTTTGAACAGTGGGATGTGTGTGTGTGTTTGTGTGTGTATGTGTATGTATGTGTGTCTCCTGAGTAGTGTGAGCCTCAGCAATGCACTGTGTATGCATGTGGTGCACAGGTGCTATGGCTGTGCATACAACATGCTGCAGGACTGCTATACAGCAACCCCACATACTGTGTGAGACACCATTGACATGTTGAAGACTAGTTTGCAGCAAGTAGTTGCAACCTGTGGCTGTGCTGCCGTAATGCATTCTCAGTTACACCATCAACAAGGCCCATCCCCTCAGCAGTGTCCTACACTTACCACCCAATATGGCACTTGTGCAGCTCCCAAATTATTTGTTGGCTTGACTGGAGTGAGAAGGGGGGAGGGGCACATGGGTGTGTGTTGCAATCCTCACCTCTGACTCAGCATTCAGGCACCAGGACACACCCATTTGCACAGGTGAGAGGCCAGATTAATGCCAACTGCCATAACATCTAAATCCATGTCTACAGTGTCAGCCCATCTGGCAGAGTTGCAGCCTATAGGGAACTAAGCTCAGGGGGAGGGCTGGCCTCTGTGAATGTCCAATCCATTCACTTAGTTGGTGACACTGGCAGGGATTTGCAATTTACCTGCATTAACGTTGTCTTTGTCCCATGCAGTATTTGCAGAGTGCAAGCGAGGGGACTCTTTGTTCCATGCAGGTATGCATACACAGGGAGCTACGTAACAGGCAAATTCACCAACAAGAAATACCACCTCAACAATATCTATTGATTACTGGCCAAAGCATCCAGCAGTTTATTACCTATTACCACAAATGAGAGTTCAAATGCACCTGTGTGCATGATCAGGACAGTGAGACACTGATCTCTGAATGGTTTGTGCACACTTCCAGCTGCTGAAATGTGACACAGGATATCATGTTGCTCTCTGTATCGCCTGCCACCATATGGGATGGCAGTGCCTAGAGGTGAATGTTGGGGTGGGGCTAGGGTGCGGGAAACTGTACCATACTGGCATTGCTGGCCAAAGTTATGTTCACATGGCCAGCCTGCATGTGTTATATCAGAGGACCTGCATGACAGCCTCACTAGCTTCCCATGGGCACTGAGTGTGACAGTCATAAGGATGTTGTTAGAGTACAAGGAGGCAGGGTAGGGTGGCGTATGTGTCACCAGCAAGTATTCCAAAATTCAACCCCATGTCCAACCTATCCTGATTTCACGTGCTCTTGGGGGGGGGGGGGGGCAATGCAATGTGTCTGTAGCTGTGGGAGAATGCATGTGCTGCACTGGCCAGATTTGGAACATCCATGGCTAGGGACATGACATTATATGCAAGTACAGGCATGGAACTAGGTACAATACTCACTGCAAAGAGCTGTGTAGGTGGACACCATATTCACGTATGTGACGGATAGCCCACTATAGGCCAGCATGCACTCTCAGCCTGTCCCTGGCCCATTTTCCAGAGTTCCTTGCATTGCATGAGCTGTCACCAAATCCAAGATAAAAGTGTACATAATGAGGAGCAGAGGATTCTAGGTATTCCCTAAAACAGAGCAGTTTGCACAGGATGTATATGTGTTGGAGGGTAGGTCGATGGCTAAGCCATCTTTGCATGGGTTTGCCATAGGCATGGTCTGGGTGCACACATCTGTTCATGCTGAGAGGTCACTCTCACTCTGACCGAGCTGTGAGCATGTCATGGCTATGTATCCACATAGTACTATATAGAGTCAAGCTGTAGAAATAAGTGGGCTGAGTCTTTCATGGCAGTCCAGTCCTTACACAGGCTGCTGGTTGTCCATACTGTTTGTACAAAACTGATGTGTTCATGGTAGCTATGTGGTCATGCAGCATGTGGTGACTAGAAGACAGCACAGATGGTATGTGAATGGCTGACCCAGACCAGTGTTGTCCAACATATGCAGACTGCTTGGGATGGACCTGGATGATTGGAATTCTCAGAGTATGGCTAACCACTGTTCTTGGGCTGTTGGTAACTATGTTCATGGCAGGCCCTTCTGTTGGGTATCAGCACCCTCTACATCCTGCTGAGACAACTCTTACAGAATTTGGGCTCCTTATCAACAGTTAGGGCAACCTTAGGTACTGATATGAGATATTATAGAAAAGTACCTGACCAACAGGAGCAGAAAACAAGGCACTGATAAAACAGGCCATTCCAGCATACTGCAATTACACAAAACACTAAGTGATTAGTATTGCACCCTGGTATTGATAGAGATCTGCTCCAGGACCCGGAAAATCTATTTATTGAAGGGCTTGCTCTGGGGACCAGGTGATATGTGCCCTCCCTTATAATCAGGGTGACTGCAGAAACAGATTATTTGCATATATAGCAACTGTCAAATGCCTGAAGCACAGATTGTCCCTGATGTGATGGATCGCTGCATTCTCCATATGGCCATCAGTTGCATACATATGCATTGATTGTGTAGTGCATCATGGGTAATGGAGTGGCTATGATGGTGGTAGATGTGTGCATGGCCCCACTGAGAAGGGCAGGATAGTCAGCGATGGACCGCAGGGTTATGAATGTGGTTTGCATGAGGTGTATGTGCAGGTGTACCTATCTTGCAGTGTACAGCAGGTGACAAGGGACTGCATGCCCTGCACATATGCTGCCTCAGTGGTTAGTGCCACACTGATTTGCAGTGGACCTCTGCATGTGACTGTTGTTTGGTATTGGAGGTACAGTGGGGGAAGGGCATCTTGACCTCAAATGTGGCTTCGCCTTTGGACACAGGATATATTCTGCATGTGTGTCTGTTATGCAATTAGTGTACTGAGTGTGCAGTGCAGTGCATATTGCTTGCGTGCCGCTATAGGTAGGCCCTAGGTGTGGTGTACCACTGTCTCAGACTGTACCAACCACGTTGTTGCATGCCCTAGGTTTTGCCCATTGCAGGCAAGGATCTGCAATCTCTTTGCTCCTAGAAAGTGCTATGGCAAACTGTGCAGATGTAGCCTAATGGTTAGAATGCCAACTTAGTAAGTAACAAGCCAGGGTTTGACTCCCACATGTCCTCATTGTGGCTGTGGAAACTCACTTCAGTATACTGCCAGTAACAGTCTGGGGTTTGCATTGACTTGAGGACACATTAATACACTTTTTTATATATTACAATAGCACATTGGGTCTGCAAACATGCACATTGCAAACATGCCCATCTGACAACATGACTTTATAGGCTCTACTGTAGTTCATTACAAAGAGTCTGACAGGTTCACCCTGCAGATGTATGACACATGAGTTGTATATGTTTGGAATGTTTCATCATAACTGTGACTGAACATCTTTGGCCCCATCACGTGTATGCAGTACATGCAGACACATCATACTCCTGGGGTCGCTACCTGCAGGGATCATCACACATCCCTACTTGCTCCATATGGCAATATGAGAGACACTTGTCCAGTTATTATATGCACATGTGTCAGGAGGACTGTATGGTGGTTAAAAAAGCTGACACAGCTGTCATACCCAAATAGCTGGTATTGCGACTTCCCCATGGCATAGCTACACCTTTTTCACATACACTACATCTACATTTGTGTGGTCATATCAAGTACATCGGGGCTGCATGCTAGACACCTTAATGTCCAATATCCTGTTAGCACCCAATAAATGGAGAGAAGAGCCCTTACTGCCAGGTCACCTACTGCCCGCCCAAGCCTTTACCGAACGGTGTCACACTTACTGCTGCCGTTTCCTCTTGTTAACCAGTGCGCCCTTAAAGCTCTTTAGTGAACATACCCCTAAGCCTTTTAAAATAACCTCTAAAACAAACATTTTGGAACTGGTACTCTGCAGGTAGAAATGCAATCAAAACAGCTTGGTCCAAATAACAGAGCAGTTTTCTGTGCCTGTTCATAGAAGAGGAGTTTAATAATTACTCTCTGGAAGAAGATAATCATTGATGATTGTCTCATAGTTGTACAAATTTTCTTCTCTGGGATTCCTCTTTCGTTCTCACTATGGAACTTCTCACTCATTAAATGTTTACATAGGAGATTGGATAAAATCATTTCATTGATTTCCACAGAGGCCTGCCATCTTCTTAAGATCTAGATGAAATGAAGCATTTTCTTAAGTAGATTAAAAAGCCATACAAAGAAGGTGAGGAGGATTATCTCAGAAACTGAGCATCACTAATAAATTATGCAGCACTTTAAACGTTGCAGCAAAGTGTGAGCAATTTTCTCAGTAGAATTAGGAGAGACTCCAATTATGTTTCAATTGCATAACAACTAAAGAGGTAAAAGGGCACCAGAAGCCAGTGTGCTTAAGTTTTGGATGTAGTGGGGATTGTTGTAAAATTATAGATAATCACATGCATGTAGAAGGGGATTGGGATAACTCCCAAGACAAGCAAATTCTTGTTGAAAAGAAGTGTGAAAAAGGCATTACTAAATTTGCAAAAATGGATAGACTTGCAGCAGCATTTTTAAATATTTACAATAGAAAATATGATAAAAGAATGTAAGCTATCCTCATGAAAACAGGATAGGAGGCAGAGAATTAAGAGATTTGTAAATGGTGCTTTCCATGGCATTTGCCCTTCAGAGGTGAACCTGGGGATTACCAAACAAGGAAGTTCTCTAACTTGGAAAATTCCCTGTCTAACAAGGGCATTTTGTATAATACCATGTCCATTAATGTATAGGCATCTCAGTATCTGTATATCTCTTTTTTTTATCAGATCAAATTGTGGTGAGTCCTTTGAGGCTCCAAAAGATGAATATGGCTAGATTTTTATCTATTGATAGTTATAAAGAAATTTATTTAAGAGCTGTGTGATGGGGTGGGGACAAAGGTAATTTTGGCACAGCTGCAAAAAAGAAATTTGTGGCACTCAGGAGGCATAGACCCCAGAAACTGCTTCAATAGGTTATTCGCCAGCACATTTATACCTTCATGTTCCCCTTCCAAAGCTCTCAACCCATTTTCTGTTAGAAAAAAAAATGTATTAGATATTTAAATATGCAGCAGCAAGTAAACTAAATAAAAGAAACTTTAGAGATAAATGTTCAAAATACTTTCACAACTGACTACACATGTATGAACAATGAAAGATAACATTAAAAAAGATCAAATTCAACACTGACTGAAAACAGCAGAGCAAGAGCTACAATATCTGTGAGCTGTCATAAGATTTATCCAGGAATTTACTAAATAATCTTTTACTTCAAACATTTGTTCCCACTGGCCAGCTAAATTTTAAGCAGACAATTCACTGTGTGGTTAAAATTTGACTAGTTGAGGAAGAGAGAAGCAGCCAAGCTGTGTTATATGAAAGAATGAAATGACTTTTCAAATATTTTAGATTTTGCGCTATTTTAGAGACTCCTGTGTTCTGGCCCATGACAGGAAGGCAAAAACACGTCCCAGGTGATATCTTTATCCTTGGTTGATGCTACCCATAAAAGAATTGAGGGCTGCAGTGAGGAGTTCAGCTGCAACATGTTGGGAAGATGAGGAAGAGCCATAGTATGTTATCTATAGGGGTAAGCCAGATTTCAAAATATCTGCCCCTCTGAGGTTTTTCAGAAGCTTCTCTGTTCTGGGCCCATGCCTGAAACATGGAAACTCTACTTCTTTGAGGGATAAGGCCTTTATACCAGGCTGATAATGCCCATAAAAGAACTGAGGACAATGCTAAACCAGCACTAGCACACTGCCTAAGGTGCATGCTAAAGGGTAGTGCCCCTTTGGTAGTCCATTAGGGGAATTAAGGGACAGATGCTTCTGAACTTTTTAAAGATTGATTTCAAGAGATCTTGTTTTGTTAGGATGGCATTTACATCCCATTTGATCACTTTTGCTGCAGATTTATTTGCCAAGATGGTAAAGCAGAAAGGACATATTAGGATACAACTCTCTGACTTCTCTCAGAGTGCATGCTTGGTAAAAACAAGGACTGGATTAGTTTTCAAACTCAGGTATGAGTGCTAAGGCATATGAATTTGTTGTAGGGCAAAGCAGTGATGTGGCCATTTTAAAGGAGAGGCATTTCTCATTTCAGAAGTGTGATCTTCTTCTAAACTGGGAGCTGATTCAGATAAGACTGGAACTTTTTAGAATGCAGGTGACCTATGGGTGAAGTTATCCCTTGAAAGAAGTATATCTAGTGAACAATATAATCGTATCTATTGTCACCAGTGGCCTACCCTGGGTCCTAGGGCACGCAGAGAGGGTCAGGCTGGTGAATATCCTGAGCCAGGAAGTGGGGGTAGTGCAGGCGTAGTAGTACACACCCTCTGGGTAATGAAGTCCCAAACACTCCCCAAGCAGAGGAATAGAAGTAACAGAAGTGGTAAGGTAAAAAATGAGGTTTTATTTCCCCGTCCCGGGGTTTGGTAAGCACAAAGAACTTAGGACAAAATAACCATGCGTCTGGTACAAAGAAAAGTAAATCAGGAACTGAAGAAAAATAACTCCCTTTTTCTTCCAGCTTTCACTATACAGTCCTTTATTTATTTATTTTATTACATTTGCTTATATACCGCACTATTCGGTATCAGCGCGGTTTACAATATAACAAAACAACCAATACAACATTCTGTTTGGTTTTACAAGGAACAGGAGTAACAACTTGGCAAACAGGGTTGAACTATATACAGAGATGATAAATACAACAACAGGGTTGAACTATATACATGAGATAATAAATTGCAACAACAGGGTTGAGGTGAATACATGAAATGATAATTACAAGAATATAAAAGAATCTTTAACACAGGAATCAATAAACGTTTCTTTTCAAAGGCAGCAATGGTCACTTTGCTTCTCAATGCTGTTCCTACAGCTTTATACATCCAACTCAGCCAAGTGATTCTACGTTATCTGCTATAGTCAGTATACAATCCATGGGCTCATCAATTATACATTCATCTATGGATTCAACTTGCATATCCTCCAGCCCTTCCCCCGCTGGATACATGGGAACACATTCACACAGGGATTTAAAACAATTCTCTTTACCTTTAAGAGAGTCCTGGAGAGCTTTACCATCCCAGAGAAAACTGGTATTCTTTGTTTTCTCCCTGTTCCTTTTACAGAAACCACTTTCTGGCTTTCTCCTGTAAAGTTTACTCGGCAGTGCTTCTTCAATATCAGCAGAGTCTAGAGATTTTTACCTTCCTCTCACCGGAGCTTCTGGGCACACCCAAACTGACTTTCTGCATGGCTTTTCTCTCCAGTTACCTTCAACACCAAGCTTTAACTGAGAGTAGCTTTCCTGTAGTTTTTGGGTTTGAGTTCTCTGTACCTTTTCAGCTGAAGCTTTTCCTGGTCGGTTCTCAGGGCTGCTTAAATCACTCTCAGCCTCTCTGCTATCAGTCCTTCTAACGGCTCTCCTTCCAGTTCCCGTTTCAGTTCCCCTTTCAGCTCTCCTTCCAGAACTGCTTCCAAGTCCCTTTCCAGACCTGCTTCCAACTCCTTTTCCAGACCTGCTTCCAACTCCTTTTCCAGATCTCTCACTGCTTTCTAATGAGTGCTTTTTATCAGCCTTAGGGCTTAGCTTCGTTCCTCCCCCACCCAGGTGAATCCTATTACACTCAGGGCACGGGGATTGTTTGCAACTTGGGCAGGGCTGCTGCACTCGTGGCTGGGTTTGTTTATATCTCCCCTGGCAACCTGTAGCCATGTGCTTTACTTGGCTGTCAGAATCTGACATACTTTCCTCAGTTTCCTCTGACTGCATGGCAAGGGATGGATCTTCCCCATTACACTATGCTTGTCTTATCTGAGCAGCTTATGGTGGGACATCAGAATAGGAGTGGTGAGAAGATTGTAAATATAGAAGGATATGATAAAATTGCAGATTATTCTAGTGGCTCAAGTAAAATAGGAAAGCTGCTAGCATATAATTGGGCTGCCAAGGTTAAACCAACTGATATGATGCTGGATATATTGCAGTATGTTAACTCTGAAATGGAAACATCTTTGCTCTGTAGCACTTATTGAGGGTAAGATCACACCTTTAAATGGATAAACAGGTCGGGACACTAGTGAGCCCTCTGGAAAATGGCTGTGCCCTAGACCTGCTCCGTGCCCAGTTTCTCTTGCTCAGGGTGAACTGGTATCTGATGAGCACTAACTAAGCTCTACCAAATGACCCGGGCCTGAAGAACTGCCATGACTGTCCAGCGCAGCTCCATTTCTACTCTCACCCTGAATAATTGCTGCACCACTTCTGTTTGCTATGGCTGCCACTATTCAGAGAGCCCTGGTAAGCATCCCGCTCTAGTTAGTCTGACCGCCACATGGATCGATCCCATCTGCTGAGTTGTCTCCCGGTACTCTCTGCTTACCCCAAAGACTCTACCAACCTGCTGGGCATGTGAAAAGTGATTATGTGCAGGCAGTGTGGCTGTCAGGCTTGCTCTGTTCCCTGGGAGTTTCAGGTTGACTGGGCTACTTATGAGATTTCCCACCAAGGGTATGTCAAAGCGGATTGTGAGCAATAGCTGCAGAGCTATCCCCTACTTCTGATCAGAGCTTCTGATTGGGGCTTGTGGTAAAGCCGAAGAACTCTCTGGATCAGTGGTTCTCAACCTTTTTTGTACCACGACCCCTTTTACCATTGGTCAACTTGTGATGACCCCCAATGATAAAATCAAATGTGCCTCTCTTCCTTTACCGTTAACGCATTGTCGCTGTAATCATTTGTTGAATTATTAATATATTTTAGGACTTTGCAATATGTTTTTATTTATGACATTTACTTATTTTTCTACCTTTTGTGGTTTGGGCATTTTATTTTTCAATTGAAATTGCTCCAGTCACTTTCTTCTGGTCTCTTCTGTCTTCTGCTAGTTCTCCATTGTCTGCTGTCCATTTGTCCTTTCTTCTCTCTTCTAGATTTTTTCCATTCTATCTTCTACATCTGCTTTAACATACTGATCTTTCCCCTTTTGCTCTTTCCCCAATTTCTTTTTTATTCATTTATCATCCACTCAAATTTCACCCTTCCATTCTCAATCCCCACTTACTCTGCCAATACCCAGCAATTTTTAGATTCTTCTTCCCTCCCACACAAAATATATTTTCCCCCTCCATCCTCATTCCCCCAGCCCCATCCCCTTCTAGTCCTCCCCCAAAATCAGCTCCCTTCTAGTTCCAGCCCCACTCAGCATCCGCTCCCTTCTAATTGCATTCACCCCACCCCCCGCATCAGCCCATTTCCAGTCCTAGCCCCCTCAATCAACTCATTTCCAGTCCTATTCCACCCCCCATCAGCCCATTTCCAGTCCAAGCTCCCCCCACCAGCTCATTTGCAATCCTAGGCCCCCCATTAGCCATTTCCAATACTTGCTCCCCATAAACCAATTCCAATCCTATTCCAGTGAGCTTATGGGGAGGCTTGGACTGGAAATTGGTCCGAGTGTGGAGGAGCTTCAGCCCATTTCCAGTCCAAGCTCCCCTACACTCAGTCCATTTCCAGTCCGAGCCCCCCCCCCCAACTCATTTCCAGTCCAAGCTGCCCCTATTAGCCATTTCTAAAAATAGCCCCCCCATCGGACATTTCCAATCCTATTCCAGAACTACCTCAGTGCATTTCCAATCCTACACCCCCAAAAGCCCATTTGCTGTCCTAGCCTCCCCCTCCTCATCAGCTCATTTTCACCCCCTCCCACTCAGTCCATTTCCATTCCTAGCTCCCTCTCAGCCCATTTCCAATCCTAGCCTCCCCCCCCATTCAGCCCATTTCCAATTATAGCCTCCCCATCCCAATTCCAATCCTAGCCTCCCCCCCTTCAGCCCATTTCCAATTATGGCCCCCCTAGCCCATTTCCAATCCTAGCCTCCCCCATTAAGCCCATTTCCAATTATAGCCCCCCAGCCCAATTACAATACTAGCCTCCCCCCCATTCAGTAGATTTCCTATTATAGCCCCCAGCCCAATTCCAATCCTAGCCTCCCCCCCATACAGCCCATTTCCAATTATAGCCCCCAGCCCATTTCCAATCCTAGCCTCCCCCCCCATTTAGCCCATTTTAAATTATAGCCCCCAACCCAATTCCAATCCTAGCCTCCCCCCATTCAGCCCATTTCCAATTATAGCCCCCCCAGCCCAATTCCAATTTTAGACCCCTCCACCGCCCATTTCAAGCCCAAGCCCTCCTCCCCTGCAGCAGGCTTTAGCAGCTCCCAGTAGGCTCAGTACAACTCGTTACAGCCGCCGAAGTGAAGAACTTTGTTCCCTTCACTTCGGCAGCTGTATTGTAATGAAGATCGCAGGCGCGCTGAGAGCCACCCCTGGCATACCTGCGATCTTCATTACAATACAGCTGCCAAAGTGAAGGGAACAATGCTCTTCACTTCGGCGGCTGTAACAAGCTGTGCTGAGCCTGCAGGGTGCCGTTAAAGAAGGTGACCCCTGGTAAATCCTGAGGTGACCCCCATGGGGGTCACAACCCACAGGTTGAGAACCACTGTACTGGAGGAAAGGAAGCCATAATGGAAATCATGCAGGACATTTTTGCCTTTTGTGTAGCTGGTACACCGTATCCAGTAAAATTGGAGAGAGCTCATGGGTCGGCTTTCAGCCGGGCAAGTTAGATGCAAGGCATTCATAAGGCAAAGAGAGAATTTGAGAAGAAGCTTGCTGTGGAAGCAAAAATGCATAATAAAAACTTCTTCAAGTACATTCTTAGCAAAAAACTGTGAGAGGGTAAAAGGGACACTAAGAGGGGACAATGCCTTAGTGGAAAGACTGAATGAATTCTTTGCTTCGATCTTTACTGAGGAAGATGTAGGGATGTTATCCATGACTGAAATGGTATTTAAAGGTGATGTGGCAGAAGAACTGAAGGAACTATCGATACAGCTGGAAGATGTATTACAACCATTTGATAAACTGAACAGCAGCACATCACTTGGACCAGATGGTATACATCTAAGGGTGTTGCAAGAACTGAAATATGAGATTGCAGACCTGCTATTAGTAATCTGTGAACTATCATTAAAATCATCTGTAATACCTGAAGATTGGAGGATGGTCAATGTAATGCCAATTTTTAAAAAGGGTTCCAGAGGTGATCCGGGAAACTAAGGACTGGTGAGCCTCATGTCAGTACCGGGAAAAATGGTGGAAACCATCATAAAGAACAAAATTACTGAACATGTAGATAGTCATGGCTTAATGGGAGACAGCCAACATGGCTTTAGTCAAGGATGGTCTTGTTTAACGAATCTGTTAAGTTTTTTTGAAGGTGTGAATAAACAGGCAGACAAAGGTGAGTCGGTTGATATAGTATATTTGGATTTTCAGAAAACCTTTGACAAAGTCCCTCATGAGACACTTTTGGCAAAATTAAAAAGTCATGGGATAGGAGGCAGTGTATTGTTGGGGATCAGGAACTGGTTAAAAGATAGAAAGGAGAGGGTAGGTCTAAATGGCCAATTTTCCCAATGGAGAAAAATGAATAGTGGAGTACCCCGGGATCTGTACTGGGTCTGCTGTTTTTTAACATATTCATAAATGACCTGGAAATGGGAATAATAAGTGAGGTTATGAAATTTGCAGATGACTCAAAATTATTTAAAATTGCTAAAACCCATGAGGATTATGAAAAATTACAAGAGGACTTTGATAGATTGGAAGCCTGGGCATCCAAATGACAGATGAATTTTAATGTGTACAAATGCAAAGTTATGCACGTAGGAAAGAACAACCCAAAATATGGTTGCACACTGCAAGGTTCCACATTAGGAACCACTACCCAGGAAAAAGATTTAGGCGTCATTGTGGCTAAGATATTGAAAACCTCCACCCAGTGTGCAGCGGCGGCCAAGAGAGTAAATAGAATGCTAGGTATCATAAGGAAAGGAATGGAGAATAAAACAAAGGATATTATGCCTCTATAACTGTGACCACATCTTGAATATTGTGTGCAATTCTGGTCACCGTATCTTAAAAAGGATATAGCGTTATTAGAAAAGGTACAGAGAACAGCCACCAAAATGCTAAAGGAGATGGAAGGATACCCTTATGAAGATAGGCTAAAAAGGTTAGGGCTCTTGGAAAAGAGACGGCTGAGGGGAGATATGATAGAGGTCTATAAATTAATGAATGGAGTGGAATGTTTATGCCATCAAAATATAGAAAGACTAGGGGACATGTAATGAAGCTACAGTGTAATCTTTTTAAGACTAATACGAGAAAATATTTTTTCATTCAACATGTAATCACACTCTGGAATTTATTACTGGAGGATGTAGTAAAAGCTGTCTGTGTAGCTGAGTTTATAAAAGAATTGGACAAGTTCCTGGAGGAAAGGTCCATAAACCATTATTAAAAGGGATATCACTGCGTGACCAATGCAAGCATTGTGGAACCTGTGTCTTTTGGAGAAACTGTTAGGTACTGTGGTGGCGAGACTGTAGTGGAGCCCAGGGAAATGGATAGAAAACAGACATTTACCCCTAAGCAGAAGAATAGTTCAGGGGGTTTTGACTTTGAAACTCCAGCCAAGGAAAAAAAACACACACATAGAGTTGCTGAGTGGAAGCCACACCCTAGCTCCAAGGCAATCAGGGTAGGTAATGGGGAACACCCGGGGCAGAGTTTGAAGCCATAGGGCAGTCCCAGTCATTTAAGCCTGAGGAAACAGGAAGAGAGGAAACAACTGGGGGACCTGGAAGAGAAGGAGCAACCGAGGAACCTGGGAGAGAGGAAGCAGCCGAGGAACCAGGGAGAGAAGGGACAACCGAGGAACCAGGAAGTAAAGGGAAAGGTTCTTGCAAGAAAACTGAGAGAGAGAGGTGTTCTAGAAACAGCCTCAGGAAAGGTTCTTGTTGCAGCCGGCACACAGGAAACTACAGCTCTGAAGGAAGCCCATGTTGTAGGAGCATTACAGCAGGCCCTGAAGACAGGGGAGTTTATCCTGAGGAAAGTGCTGTCTTTGAGCAGAGCACGGGCGTGGTCCTGCCAGAACCTGGGGGAAGAGTTTCACCTCGAGGAAGGTCTGTAAGGAGCTCTGTTACTAGAAGTAAGGTGAGCCCATTTGAAACCTTGCATAGTTTATTGAAGGATAAGAATCCCCTCAGCCCTTCCAGCATTCCTCAGCATAGAAAGAGGTCTCATTGGGAGAAGGTTTTAAAGTTATTAGAAGAAATAAAGCCTGAAATCCCACAAGCTGATTCCAGCCAGGTGCTAACTGACCCCAAGTATGAGAGCATGCAGGTAGATAACTATGATTCTGATAATAGTTCTGCCGACTCTCAAATGGACTGTTCTTTGTGTGTAAAGCAAAGGTGAAGAAGCTGTAAGGTTTAAAACTGAGAAAACCCAGAAGCTTTGTACTTGCCTGTTCTGCTAGAAATGTTTGGAATGAAATGCTAACATTTTAAAGCTGTATGAAAATAGATGAGCACAAGCCCTCAAAACCAGAAACTCAGGCTATGATCTACCTCATCTTAGTAACGTAGTATAGATTTCACTAAAGATTTTAAAGAAGGGAAAACAGGTCTCAGACTTTTGTTAATCACACTCCTGCAAACTGTGACAAGGGATGTGTGTTACATTTGCATTAACGACCCATTGTTTTCACTCCTATACATAGATTATGCCAGACAGTTAAACTTTTCAAATGAAAAAAATGTCTAAGGAAAAGTATTTGCTTATCATTTGTATTGCCTTTTCATTTGAAAAGTTTAACTGTCTGGCATAATCTACGTATAGGAGTGAAAACAATGGGTCGTTGATGCAAATGTAACACACAGAGTGTGATTAACAAAAGTCTGAGACCTGTTTTCCCTTCTTTAAAATCTTTAGTGAAATCTATACTACGTTACTAAGATGAGGTAGATCATAGCCTGAGTTTCTGGTTTTGAGGGCTTGTGCTCATCTATTTTCATACATGATAGTACCCTCTATGACATGACCGCATTTTGAGTGATTACACACAACATTTTAAAGCTGGCAGAGAATGTTCAGAACTGCTGATTTGAATGCTTAAGAAGTCATTACCTAAACGTATAAACAGCCAGAAGTAAAGTGGGTTGTGCTTTGCATAGTGCTCAGTTGGAAGAGCAGTTATTTGGGGCTGAACTGAGCAAGGAACCCTTAAGCTGTATTCTTGAACTCTGGAAAAAGATTTACTACTGGTATGATAAGCTGAGTGAAGCAGTTGCTACCGGTGTTACTGTGAAAGTTCCTTTTTCTTTATTTGGAGAAATATCCTACTTTTGTTGCTGTATGTTTGAAAGGACCAAAGAAGAAAATAATACATGTTTCCTGTATTTGCCTTCAACCCTCGGCTACTCAATTTTTTCACAACTACAATCCCCAGAAGCCCTTGGCTCTGGGAACCCATAATACCAAGGTACAATCGGAGGTACACCCACTGCCTATAGGCAACCGCCTAGCCAGCAGTGGGCGCGACAGTACTTATGATCTAGATTGGCCACTGTTGGAAACAGGATACTGGGCTTGATGGACCTTGGTCTGACCCAGTATGACATTTCTTATATTCTTGTGTTCGTAAATGCATGATCCTGCATTTTTTAAATGCATTTAAAGGCGATGCATCGGAAGAATTGAAAGAAATATTAATAAACCGGGAAGATCTATTTGATAAACTAAATAGTAGTAATTCACCTGGACTGGATGGTATACATCCGAGAGTGTTGAAGGAACTGAAATATGAGATTGCAGGCCGCTTTTGGACATACTGCCTCTTCCTGCCTCACTCGACAACTGTGGGGGTGCGGCCACCCATGTTTGCTGCTGCCCACACGTGCCTTTGCCCACCTATGCCAGCTAACCTAGGCAGTGGCCTTGCTCATCTTGTGAATGGTCCAACCCTGCCTATGTCTATCAGTCATTCTGAGTTTATTGTGGTTTACTGAGTCGAGGTGGCAGCTATGTCAAGAAATATGAAGATGAATCCTTGTCTGGTCTCTTCAATTCCTTTGAGAAGCGTATTTATTAATGAAGTAAGCAGAATTTCCATGCTATGATTTGGTCTAAATCCATGTTGTTGCATGTTGAGGGGGACAAAAGTGTTTACAAAGTCTTGTAGCTGGAGTTGTACCACTTTTTCAATTATTTTAGTTAAGAAGGGGGATGCTGGAAATTGGTCTGAATGAAGTTGGTGAATTATTATCAGCTGAAGTGTTTTTAAATATGGGTCTTTTAAGTTAGCAGGCATGTGACCTTGGGTCAGTGATAAGTTTAGAATTTTGAGAATTGTGGGAGCTAGTTCCTGACTGGTCATTTTTATCCATGAGGCAGGACTTGCGTTAAGAGGAGAGGTTGTAGTATTTAGCCTGGTAAGGATTTGTTGAAGAAGTTCTCCTGAGATTGGCTTGAATGAACTCCATAATTGAGAGTTTCTTGTGGTGTTTAGAGGAGGATGATTTATTGTTGTGGTATCACTATTCGGTGTGAATTTGTTCTGTAGAGAGGTGACAAAGTCATCTGGATGCAACACAGATTCTTTCTGCATTGGCAGGGCACGTGTGAGCAATCTGACTATTTCGAACAGCTCTATGGGGTAGTTCATTGATTTGAAGATGAGGTTTGTATAGTATTCCCTTTTGTGTTTATTGTATTCTTGTTTGGTAAAGTATTCCTGCTGATGTGGAGGGTTTCTTGTTCATCTCCATCGTTGTTCCACCTGCCTCAATTTGTGTTTAGCTTATTTTATTTCCTGAGAGTACCATAGAGCTTTATCTATTCGTGGAGATGTTTTCCACTGGGAGGGGGGGGGGGGGGCAAGTGCAAATGGTGCTATGGTGTTATTCCAGGTGTCTACGATTCTTTTGAGGTCAGTTGATGCTGGATCCCGTCGTGGTAAGAAATGGTCCAACAGGAATTGCTTGCTAAAATCTTTGAATCTGCAGTGATTCTGGAGATGTTTTTGTTTCTCACTGTTGTGGTGTTGAAGTGGTAACTTGAAGGTGATTATGTAGTGGTCTGACCAGGGGATGGGAGTTACTTGGTAAGGGATGTGAGAGGTAAGTGAGTGGAAAATAGGAGATCCAGTGTATTACCTCTTTTGAGTGTGGGAGTTGTCATGACTTGTGAGAGTTCCAAAGAGTCCAAGGTCTCAAGGAAAGAGGTAACATATTGTAGGTGCTGAGTTGAGATTGAGGTCACCAGCATTATGAAGGATTTATCTTCAGCTGAGTGAGAGCATGCCAGCTCTATTAATGAAAGAGGTCCTCCGTGTCTGAACTTGGAGATCTATATTTCAGACATATGGTCAATTGTTTATTTTCTATTACAAATATGTTAGTTGTATCAGTGGAGTTGGCTGTGATGAGGCTGAAGTTGAGGTGTTTACCTGAGAGGATGTAAATTCCACCGCCTCTTCTATTTTGTCTTGGGAAGTTGTGGAGGGCAAGCGCTGGGTTAATGAGTTTGTTTGTTAGGATATTATCAGTGTCAGTTAATGAGAATTCAGTAACAAACATAATATTGAGGTTGTGCTCCTTAATGTAATCAGATATGATGTGGATTGTGTTTGTAGAGAACGAGCATTTACTAGTCTACATTTGATGAACTGAGTGTGCTGCATTTGAGCATTTTGAGGCATTGTGTGTGTGATTAGATTTATAGTTATGAAACATTGCGGACTTCTATGAGCTTGTAAGTATGGAGAGTACTTAGTCAAAAGGTCTCTTTGGCTGTATATGATTGGGACCATGCCACATCGGATGTTTGATGGACTGGAGAACCTCATTAGTGTGAGTGAGAGCAACAAAATTGAACCAGTTACAATCCAGGTCATTTTCTTTTGTTCAAGTATAGGCTTGATTCTCTATGGCCCGCATTCCTAAACACGAATAGTGGGGTTGGACGTATGGCCCCCTAAGCTGATTCTGTCTCCTGCGCTCCTTGTACATACACAGCGGTTGTGTGGGGAGTGCTGGATGGGGGCGGGAGGGTGATGGATGGATGCAGAGAGGGAGCAGAGTGGGGACAGGCTGAGGCAACTGGACATACAGGGCCTATTCAAGTCACGGCCAGATACATTCCCCAGAGCATCTCTGGATGCCCGCCTTATTCCACCCCGAAGGTAGAATAAGTGTTGCGTGAGGGGATGATCAGGGCCTCCAGCCCCCCTTAGGCATTGAGCCACTGCAGAAGGTGTCTCGCTGCCCAATCCTGGCTGTGGTTGCACCCACTGAGGGTCAGGCAGCAGGGAAAGGGTCGTGTAGTGCGGTTGGGCACTTGGTTCCTCTGGCTGGATGTGCTGGTGCCATGGCGACAGGATGCCATTGCACCAGCACACCAGCCGGAATGTAGTAGGGCTGGCCGGACAAATCCCTGGACATCCCCCGCAGCAAAACAGAGAGCTCGCTGGGCCGTCTAAGTACCCTAATTCTGCAATTGCAGGAATGTATAGCTCCTGCAGTTGCAGAATCGGGTACAGATGTGCCCCTTCCATTTCCTGGAAGTCCGGATGGCCCAGATGTACCCCACACAGAATCGGCCTCCACATGCTTCTGATTTCAGAGGTGAGTAGCAAGTTACCAGTTGAGTATTACTATTGTGTTTGGGGTAAAATGTGCTGTAGTGTGGTGGAATGATTAATAGTTTACTTAGATTGAGGATATCTCTGAAAAGCGGGTTGAGAAGACTGTCAGCGTAGAGGCTTTCCTGTAAGGTTACTTAAGCATGATCTTGTATCTTAAAGGCTTGTATGCACAGAGCCTGATTCCATCCTCAACGTCCAGGCCCTCTGTTTACCCGGTTGAAACCGGACGCACAGAGGGAGTTACAATTCTGATCCCATAGAGCATGTCTAGCCCTGTGGGATCAGAATCACAAACAGGCCTGTACGTGCAGGCTTGTCTGACTAACTCAGTCAGGGATTTTCAATGGAGTCACAGTGCCCTGGCGTCCTGTTGCCATGGCACCTCAGCTCCATTGAAAAGCCGCAATCCTCTCCTGCCGGCTCCCAAAGTGCTTTCCCTGCAGCCAGACCTCCAATCTAGCCTCCCAGGGCCAGGGTTGGGCTGCGGGGAATGCTCTCTGTCTCCTGCCGCCCCTTCCCAGCCCCGGGCCTGCCATTCCTCCTGCATAGGGGAATTTATTCCACCTCAGAGATGGAATAAGTTCCCTGTCCAACCCATCGGCCCCAGAAGTACAGGGCTGACATTGGAATCGGCCCTGTACGTCCGGGGCCGACGACCGCCCACTGCCCACCCTAACACCGTCCCCGATCCTCCCCTTCCCTGCTCCATCTAACTTCCCTGTACAACGAGCGGGGAACTTAGATGGGGTCAGGAGGGAGGTTGAATAGCAGGGATGGAATAACCCCAACAGTGTGCAGACAATGTGGAGGGACTTATCTCCAACTTTGGTAAGATTTTATTCTGTCGAAGAGCTCCAGTAGGAGTGCTGGGTCCACACTGTGGTCCACACACAAGGGCCACACTAAAGGGCCCTTTGGTGTGGTCCTTAGGCACAAGCTTGCCAGGTGCAGGCACATCTGAGTCAGTGAGATTTAAATGCCCTGTAGCCATGGGTAAGTAAGATTGATTGGTGGGAGGAGCTTACCTCCATACAGTCTTGTGATGACTCTTGATTTCTTTCCCTGTTGGATTTGGTTACGCTGGAGCTGGATCCCGACGTGAAGATCCTTTCTCGGGACTGCTCTCTCTTGCCAGTGCAGGCATCATCTGCAAAGAGATGACAACTGACTTTAGTACTTGAAATAACCTCAGCCAGTGGCCTTAGATGCAGACTAAACAGAAGAGGCGACAAAATGGACCCTTGAGGAACTCCACATATCATACGATGTTCCAATGGCTATGATGACTTCCATTTTACTTAGGTTCACTGAAAAAGAATGAAATCAGCTCAAAACTGTAGCTCCTACTTCTGCTTCTTCCAACCATCTAAACAACACTACATAATCAACTATGTCAAAAGCCTCACTCCGATCTTGCAAAACTAATCTTGAATCTTTCCCCTTATCCTAACCTATCCATGTCTCATCTATCACTGCTGCTGAAACTGACTCAGTACTATGATGTTCTCTAAAACCAGACTTGCATAGCATCAATGAAGTTCCTCACGTTGGAAAACCCTTGCTGACTTTGGGTTCTCTATCCTTCCACTTTTATGTTCCTCCTTTCTAGTCTCTCTCTCTTATCCTTCCCATCTCTTCATAACTTTCTTTCCCTCCCTTCCCCCCACTTGCTAGTCTCTTCTGTAGGGTCAGCTTTTTTTTTCATACAATTTAAGTTTTTATTCAAGGTTTTGTTATATTATACAAAGCACAGAACTCCATAACATTCATACCACAAACCCAGCTTGCCACAGATTTGCCAACACTCCGGGGAGATCGCCGGAAACATCCGATGAAGCCTCTCTGGGGTATAATACCATCTCAAAAGCACTTTTTAACTGTTTTCCTGATGGCAATGGACAGTGGAGCCTGTCTAATCTGTTCCACTATCTGTTTCCAATCTTTTTGAGTGATCCCTCTGTCCAGATCACTCTCCCACTACCTCATATATGGGAGGTGGGAAAAACTTGTACCTCATAGAGCTTTATATAGGGCAGACACTAAGCCCCTTGAACCTGAGGTAATCAAGTGAAACAGCAGCAGCAGATTTTACAGTATGTCACTGGTCTGTGGCTGCAATGGTGTGCAAATGCTTCTGAGATCTTGCTGATGGAACACTTAACTTTTCCCTACCGTGCATGAACTGTTTGCTACAACACATTCCAAGACTAATTGTCCTCATTATACTTTAATCATAAATCTGCAATGCACTGTAATTTTCTTTGCAGCTGAATAAAGATACTATCCCTGAAACTCCTAGGGACCGTTTTAGTAAAGCTCGCTAAGTGGTTAATGTGCATTTTAATACACAATAACTGCCTGCAGTAGCTGTTACTATGCTGGGATGACAGCGACCAAATGCTAATTCCCATGGTAATGGCACATCATGCGATAGGGCGGGGAATAGGGAAGTATGGGCATGGAGAGGACATTACAGTTAGCACAGGGGCAATTGTCATGCACTGTCAAATGGGGCAATTAGCATGGCTGCATCTAATGAAATCTCTAAAGGCGCACCCACAGTAATTGTGCTGCGCAGTAGGGTTTGTGTCCACATGGTAACTACTGAGAACATGTTGTCTATGCCAAAGAGTTAGCATGGAGGATTTGCACTTACTGAGCATTAGTTTTAATGCTAAATTTTTATTTATTTATTTATTTATTTATTGATATAACAATTCTTTTATACTGCTTTATCTGAAAGTCAAAGCAGTGCACATAGAACTGAGGTTGACATACAAAAGTAACAACTCAACTTATTTGTATATGGAACGTAGATATGATATAATAAATAAATGTTCCCATTCTCGTGGTGGGTGTGTGGTTAGCTTTGTCTTATTTATTTATTTATTTACATTTCTTTTATACCATGCTATTCAACATCAGTGCGGTTTACATGGAACATAAAACATACACATTGCCTTACGGAACTGTGTTTACATTGAACAGGTACGAAAACTTGGAGAACTTGGAAAACTATTTACATCTAATCTTCATGGAAGTCGTATTTCGCTAGCCATATTCATTGGTGTCTTGTAGGGTCGGATTCGATTGTGTGGCCTAGTCTAGTCCGTGGATGGGGCTATTGTGTCGCCGTGCCATATTGAATGATCGGGATCAGTGCTTATATTGGGTTCTGAATGAACTTAGGGCCTGATATTGTGCAGTGTGGATTTTGGAAAGGCTATGCATATTGTTGGCCTCTAATCTGGATATTCAATGCCATAGAGACAGCATTCAATATCTGGTGATCGCCACAGACACAGGAAGCCGCCAAGGCTTACCGTGCAGCAGCAATATTGGATGCTGCCCAGTTAGCTCCTGCACGTTTAAAGATAAGCAAGGGTTTTCCTTGTCTATTTTTTAGGTGCAGGTCGCTAACTGGGCAGCATGCAATATCGCTGCTGCCCGGTTAGCAACAATCTCCACTTTTGCTCCACCCCGGAATGTCCCCAACACACTCCAATGCTAACTGGATAGCATCGAAGTACTTAGGGAACTTAGAAGGGGATATTCAATGGTGTTAACCATGTAAGTGTCATTGAATATCCCCATTTAAGGCATTTAAATGGTTTACTGGACTGTAAACCATGTAAATGCCTTTCGAAAATCGGGACCTTAGTGTATTTAATCTTACAATTATGAGAGCTGGTGTTACAGGAGCATGATTGAGTCATAATTATGTAGGACTCTTGCAAGTTTGTGTGAAGCGGGAGAGTGATTACCTACCTCTAAATGGTGGTTTTCACGTCATGTTAATCATCAGACCCAAAGTGTTCCAGGAAAAGATGTGTCTTAAGCAACCAAGGAAAGTCAAAGGGTAGACATATACCAAAATTATATAGAGGACCTAAGGAGAACATCAAAGGTGTCATATGAACTCCCGCCTAATATACAGTATCAAGAAGGTCTAACAAGGGGGGCGGAGCCAGCGCGAAACCGGCATGGCGGTGTAAGTCCTCTTCTCGTGGGCCTTGATGTTGAAATCCTGACTGCCACCCGTATATATTCCTACACTGTTGGTGGAATCGAGAGGCTTAAGCTGGAGGATGGCGGGGAGCAAGCAAACGAGATTAGAATTTGCCTCTACGTCTGCAGCGACGGGGTCCAAGCGATCGAAGTCAGATCCGCTGTTGCCGCAAAAATCTGGGCCTACGCATGGATCTATGGATGATTTGCATCAGCTTCTACAAGAGGTGCGGGCAATAAGAAACCATGTGGATTTAAATGGTGAGACGCTATCTGAGCTGCAAAGTGACATTAAAGATATGAGCGCGCAGATCCAATCTCTTTCCGTCAGAGTGGATAAGGTGGAAGCAACGGCGGCCGGGTATGAGGAACGCATTAAACATGTTACTTCTGTGACCCGTAAGATAGACTGGCTTGAGAGAACGGTGGAGGACATGGGCAATCGTGCCAGACGCAATAACATCCGCGTAGTTGGGCTGGCTGAAGGTGCAGAAGGAGATGATCCCATTCGCTTTATGGAGGACTTTCTGCCTAAAATATTTAAGATTACCTTTGCACGCCCCCTGGAAATCGAACGGGCGCATCGGATCCCGACTTTCCCGTCTGGCTCTAATTCTCAGGCTAAGCGTCCCCGCCCTTTCATTATGTGCCTTTTGAGGCACCAGCAAGCTGCGCAGATTCTTGCGGCGGCTAAATCTAACCAACCGCTCCAATATGAGGGGCATAAAATTGCCTTCTACCCGGATTTCTGCAAACGCACGGTGGAGAAGCGGCGGCAGTTTTTGGAGCTGCGTCTCAGGTTACGGCATCTGCAGGCAAGGTTCGGCCTGTTCAATCCTGCGAAATTTAAAGTGACTATGAACAATAGTACTAAATCCTTTGAGGACCCTGGAGCGCTGCGCCAATTTATTGAGGATCAAGAAGAGCTCCTTATGCAGCAAACCTGATCTGGCCTTCAGCTTGGGCCTCTGGACGGTGTTTGTGTAGCTGAAGTTTTGGTTTCCTATGATGTGTAAATGCATATCTGTGGGTTTCCTGATTTAATTGTTAGATTGGTGGGTGGCGGGTGAATGAATGGTTCTGTTTTTCTTAAGGGGCTGCCCTGTGCTGTAAGAGTGTTTCTGCTGTCTCACCCTTTTTTGGATTATGTTTTTCTTTTTGGGAGGGGTTATGGGCTCTCTAGGAATTTTCAGGTAGATGGGAATAGGGTTGTGCCCACCTCTAATAGCATGGCTGCGGATGCCTCACAGGCGGGATGGCCAATGGGTTGAGGTTTTTGTCTCTAAATGTGAAGGGCCTTAGGTCTCCTGTTAAACGTAAGAAAATCCTTGTCTACTGCAAGCGGCAGAACGCTGATGTCATCCTACTTCAGGAGACTCATCTCTCTGCACTCGAAGCGGGTAAATTGGGAGATAGGCACTTTAAGCTAGTGGGTTGTTCCCCTGCCATCCATAAGAAAAATGGGGTTATCACACTGATAAAGGCTGCCCTGGGATTTCAAGTTATCAATTCTTGCCATGATCAGGAGGGGAGATGGTCTAAATCTCTGGTGAGGGCAGGGGGAGGAGCTTCTATCTATTACCAATGTGTACGGGCCCAATATCGATGATCCTTCTTTTTTTCATACTTTAAATGGGGTCATTCTGGAGGATCAAGGTGTTCTGATAATCCTTGGTGGGGATTTTAATCTGGTGAGAGACCCATTGTTGGACAGGAGTCCTGGTAGGATAGAACGCCCTTCTCGAGCGAGTGTGGATCTTTCTGCGCTAGTGGAGTCTTGTGGTTTAGTAGATATTTGGCGATAATTCACCCCAAGGAAAAGGATTTTTCCTTTTTCTCCCCTGTGCATGGTTCTTTATCTCGTATAGATTTTTTTCTGCTTTCTAAGTCTTTGGTTTCCGGCTGTCGGGATGCGTCAATTTTAGGTAGGTCGGTTTCAGATCATGCCGCCATTATGTTAGATGTTGCTGTAGAAGATGTGCAGAGGCCTGGCCAGACTTGGTCCTTTAACCGTGCTTGGCTGGCGGATCCAGTGTTCCAAGAGGAGGTACGGATGGCTATCGCTTCCTATTTTGCTTCAAACAGATGGGGCGACACTGCCGGTTGGGCTTGGTGGGAGGCCTTTAAGGCCTCATTATGAGCTGTGATTACCAGTTTTAAAATTAAGGAGGCGAAACGGCGGAAGGCTTATTTGTCGACCCTAGACGCGCAAATTCGGGCAGGTGAAAGGTTATGGCTATTGCACCCTCGGCCGGAAGTTTTACTACGATTGCAAAGGCTGCGATTTCAATATAATGAAATCTTAAGCTCTGAGGTTGAGCAGATTATGCTAAAGCAGTCTGCTAGGTTTCATGTAGAGAAGAACAAAGCCGGTCGGCTGCTCGCGCATACTTTGCGTGGGAAGCAAACTGAGTCCAGAATAGCTTCCCTTTTGTCTAGCAGTTCTGAGTGTTTGACGAAAGATGAACAGATAACAGCAGAATTTACTAAATTCTACAGTTCGTTGTATGCCTCTGAGTCGAAGGCAGATCTCAAGGCTTTCACTATCTTTGTTGGGAATTTGGAAAGGCCTGTTTTGGAAGAGTATCAATCTCTCGACATGGGTAAACCTTTTTCGCATGACGAGCTTTCCTCGGCTATTAAGGGCATGTCTTCAGGGAAAGCGGCTGGGCCTGATGGCCTCCCAGCGGAATTTTATAAGGTCTTTGCTAAAGAGTTAGTTCTGTATTTGTTGTTATACTTTGCTGAGCTCGAAAAAGAGCTTAGTCAGACTGGCCGGTTCTCAGAAGCTACAATAGTAGTGCTGGAGAAGCCGGGTAGGGATCCCAGACATGTAGCAAATTATCGGCCTATTTCTCTCCTGAACGCCGACTATAAGATTTATGCGAGTATTCTTGCCCATCGACTAGCGGCGGTTATTGGCGATTTGGTTCATCCTGATCAGTGCGGGTTCATTCCTGGGAAGTCTACCGCGGATAATGCTCGACTACTGTGTAATCTGCTCGAGAAGGTATCGTCGGATCTTAACCCGTATGTTGCCCTTTCATTAGATGCGGAAAAGGCATTTGATAGATTAGAATGGCCATTTTTGTTTTTTATTTTGCATTGGTTCGGGCTTGGTGATGGGTTTATAAACAAGATCAGGGTTCTATATTCTCATCCGATCGCAAGTATTTGTGTCAATGGTGCTCTGTCGTCTCCTTTCTCTCTCCATCGAGGTACCAGGCAAGGGTGCCCCCTTTCCCCCTTGCTATTCAATTTAGCATTGGAGCCTTTGGCGATTGCTGTGCGGCAGCACTCTGGTCTTACAGGGGTTCAAATTGGCTCCTTACAAGTAAAGTTGTCCGCGTATGCTGACAATGTGCTTCTGTTCACGTAACCTTCCGAGGTTCCGACTATCCTGGCATTATTTGCCGAATACTCTAGTGTCTCTGGATACAAGATTAACTGGTCTAAATCGGTAGCCTTTCCCCTTAATTTTATGGCCACCTCTACGGAGATGGCTGCTTTTCCGTTTAAGTGGGAAGCGGGCAGCATTAAGTATCTCGGGGCGTGGTATAACGCCTCGATAGACATCATGATTCAGAAAAATCTCGACGAGCTCCTGACTTTGATTCAGCAGAAGACCCTTGCCTGGTCTCCTCTTCATCTTTCATGGTGGGGTCGACTAGAGGTCATTAAAATGTCTCTTACTCCAAAGATTAATTATGTCCTTAGTATGCTCCCTTTTCTCATCCCGTCGATATGGTATAAGAAGCTGGAAAATAAGTTACTTTTTTTTCTTTGGGCGGGTAAGCAGCCTCGTATTGCCATGAAAAAGCTGAAAGCAGTTAGAGATAATGGTGGAGTACATTTCCCAGACTTTGGTTGGTTCCATCAGGCCCTTCTGGTAAAGCAAGGTTCCTTGTGGCTAACACTGGATGTCCTGGATAGGAAACCTATTTGGCTCGAGGTGGAGTCTCGCTTAGCCGCTCCCTACCCTTTGTTGTATATGCTGGGCTCGTTACATCCCGATGGGTCTCTCGTGGGGCGGGTCATTAGATCAACCCAAAATGCTTTTTTAGCATTGGCACGGTTGGTGGCCAAGGACGATTCGCCTTCGGGACAGACCCCGCTTTGGTGGAATCCGCAGTTCCGGATACGCGGGCGGATGTTTGCTTGGAAGAAGTTACAGCTCAATCTACTAACCTTGAGTTCTATCTAGTATCCTAATGCATTCAACGGCCAGAGATCTCTAAATGCAACTGGGTCTCAGCTTGTATTAAGGCTTTTAATCAGCCAGACTTGCTGGATTGAACTAGCCTTTTTTCACATCAATGACCCTAATTTTCATTGCATAAAGATTGCTCTAACCATAATTTAATAAAATGATTTTATATAAATCTATGGGTACTTTTTTTTCTCTTTTATATAACCATTTTTTTACTTTTTTTGAAGATTTTTTTTCTTATTTCTCATAAATGTATTCCTACAAACTTTAAAACCTTCTTCCAAAATATATAAAATATAATTTTATCTCTCCGTGTATGATGGTAACTTCTCAGTTTCAACCACTACAATCACAGTCTCTGGAAACAATGTATAATGAAATGTCTGTCTTTAACTCTTTATAGCTTCTCAACTTATAACCAGAGAACTCCGTGCTTGTCTGTGCATAATTCTGTTAGTCCTCTGATGAAAAACCAAAGTTCTTATCTGCCATGATGTTCTCGATGTTCCCGATACTCCCGACGTGTATCCACAAAGCGCTTCCGCGTTTCACATTATGTTTCCTCAGGGGGGTCGTATATCGAATTACACCCGTTGAATGGCTGCCGAAGTCGAATCTATTAAGAGGGCATTCACTCTTCTCTTCCCTCCGTCACCTCTGCACGGAATTTATATGTTACCTCCAAATTTCTGGTAAGCTCTTCTAATGATCTACCGATGCTAAACCTTCTTGATGATGTCAGAGAGGCGCCGCACATGTGATTGTAGTGGTTGAAACTGAGAAGTTACCATCATACACGGAGAGAATTGAACTTAAAGAAATGTTTAGTTAATGTCAATCGAGTTAGATCAGCCAAAAAAGCTGTAGGTACGTTTTTTAGTCCGGTGCTCTAGCACACAAGGAATCACCTCCACTGCAGCAGTCTTAGGTATGTTGGTATATAAACCTGATAAATCAGCGATTACCAATAATATCTCAGAATCTAGGAGCATGAAATGTTGAAAAAGCTGAATAACGTGCATGGAATCTTTTAGATACGTTTGTTCCAAGGGCACAAAAGGTCTCAAAAGGTGATCTACAAAACACGACAATGGCTCAAATAGGGATCCTATCGATGGAATAATAGGACGCCCTGGAGGATGTTGTAAGTTCTTGTGTATTTTAGGTAATGTATATAGGAATGATGTCAATGGAAAAGGCATTCTCAGGAACTCCAGTTCTCAAGCAGAAATCCAACCCTGGGATAATGCATCAGAAATCACCCTGTCAACTTCTTCTTTATAAATAGGGGTTGTATCCTGCATAAGATGAACATAAAAGGAACTATCACCAAGTTGGCTAAAAATCTCAGCTTCACAATTGGTAGTGTCCATCACAACAATGGCACCACCCTTATCAGCAGGTTTGATAGTGATTGTCCTATTATGCTGCAATTGGCGCAAAGCTAAGTAAGCAGAAGCAGACATGTTATGATGATAGAAAATTGTTGACATCCGTTCTACCTCATGTATCATCAATTGTTGAAATACAAGTAGATTTGGGTCTGTTGGTCTTAGGGGAATCCAACAGAATGGTTTTCGGAGACCAGAGTCACAAAATTCTGTTACAGCTGTATCAGCAAAAAATAATTGCAAACATAACACCTGAAAAAAACAGGCAAGTGCAACTTGAACAGAAAACTTGTCAAAACGGGGAGATGGAACAAAGGAGAGGTCTCATTGTAATAAACATATTTGGTCCAAAACAGGATTGTGGAAGAAATGTTGATGACTGTGGATGTTGCTGCATCCAGTGTGGAGTCAGGGCAGAGTGGCAAAAGAATATAAAGTGCAAAATCCTAACAGGCTTTAGTAAAAGGTCTCCCTAGATACCCAAACATGTCTTTCTTGAGGACCTTCTTCAATTGACCTACCTTATGACTCTGTCTGATGATGATATCCAACTTCTTGGTTTCCAAATACTGTGCTATGTATTAGTTGATTTAACATATTGGTGCATTTTTCTATGTTATACAGTTCTATCTGCAGATTTGTTCAGATTTGAGAATAAATACCAATCTGGGGATATAACCCACTTATCAAGCAACCATTGTGCCAAATCACATGTGGTGTACACTTTGAGGGTTACTTCCACAAGGACTTGAGGCCCAATATTCAAAGCTATTTATCTGGTTAGCAAATACTGCTACCCAAATAAATGGTGCTGACCGATCCATCCATGGCCAGTGATGACCAAGCAGCAGCGATATTGTGCCGCTGCCCAGTTATCACAACATGGCAAAAATTAGGCTCTTTAAAGGCTGGCCTAGCTTTTGCTGTAGAAGCTAACTGGGCAGCGGATGAATATTGCCATTGCCTTGTTAGTTTCTTTGCAGTCCGTCTGACCTGGATATTCCATGCCGGTGGCCAAATATGGCTCTGGCACTGAATATCCTGATCTATAGTTCAGCAGCAGAGTTTATATTAAAAAATGATCTATTCTCTGCAATTAATTCTGCACTTTATTGCATAAATCATTGCCTCTAAAAATTTGAGTCCACTGACTTACTGTCTGGTTAAAATACTGTATCCGGGTGGCTTATTTGGATAGCAACTGAAAATCGTCACTGTTCAGATAATGGTGGTGATTAATTGGAGAGTGGCCACAGCCATAACTGGGCAATTTTGCTGAACAACTAGATTTTTTTTGACTGTGGCACCTGGTGTTTAAAAAAACACTGACTGTCACAGGATGAATGTTACCCCCTATTTATTTATTTAATTTATTTATTTATTTATTTTATTTTTAGTTTTTCTATACCGCACTATTCGGCATCAGCGCGGTTTACAATGAACAGGTTTGTACAATGTGGAACATTCAGACATTGAACTTACATATAACAGGGAATTCTAACTTGGATAACAGGTGAACTTTATACACTATGTACATAAAGAGTTTGCATTCTGTGAGATTAGGTCATCATGTTTTGTACCTTCTTAACATATAGAACCTTTTGGGAACATCTTTAAAAGAGTTTAGCCAGATAGCAGGACATGCTAACCAGCAAAACTGTGCCCCAAATATCCTCAAAGACCACAGAAAAGATGCCCAGTTAAAACGGGGGCAGACTGTGGGCAGAGTGTGGGCGGGCTTGGCCGCTATCTGATTGGTGATGCTATTCAGCCATTAACTAGATAAAGTTAGGATAGGTCAATGGCTGAATATTTGGTTTAATTAAAGCTGTGGCAGTCAGGTACTTTGAAAGCACTGACCACTTCCGCTGAGTATCGTCCCCTTTAATTTTGCATGAGAAATGCGATATTTCTGATGTGTGTATTCATACATATTTTATTCCCTTTATTAGCAATGGAGCAGGACCATACACGATTTGAGTTATTTAAATGACGGTCCATTTTCAGCTTCTTGTTCATCCATTGATTACTGCACATAGTATCACGTATTCTTATAAGCAAGCATTTCTTTAACTGTGTCAGTACAGTTATTATTTTGAAAGAAGTCATATGGTTATATCTCAGTTAAATAGGGTGGAGAGCTGAGTTGTCTGGATATCAAAATATGGACACAGGAGCTCTTTAAAAAAGGTGATTGTTTCTTTGCTTTTTTGTTTGGCTTCAAAGAAGTAACCTTTTTTTTCTGAGATTCACATAGACTCTTTGTTTACATTAGAGTCTGATTCATTAAAGTATGGTCAACCACACTAATATTACCATGGCCTACCATTTATTTTTATGGAATCAGACCCATTGAAAATAATTGGCCTGGTAACAATAAAGCAGTAGCTTTCAGTCATGGTACTGTGGATTGCCGCTCTTCAGTCAATCAGCCCCTTAATTAAGTGATGTAAATTATTAAGTATTCATTTCTGTTGGCCAATGAGAGGTAGGAAATGATTGTTAATGAGCTCATAATCAATTATAGTTATCCTTTTTAAAGGGGATTTCATAAAGGTTTTTCCATGCTCCAAGGCAGTTTTACATGTGGGAAAGCCTTTTTTCTAAACTTACTCCATGCTATATATGCATATAGCTATGGCCAGGCCACCCTGAGTGAGTCCAGTCTTGTTTGATCTCAGAAGTGAGCAGGGTTAGGCCTGTTCAGTACTTGGATGGGAGATCACCTTGGAATTCCAGGTGCTGTAGGCTTTCTTTATGAAAGAAAGGCCTGGCAATCTACTTCTAGTCACACTTTGCCAATAAAAAACAAGGGATAATCACAACTATCCACAGGCTACGGAGTTAGCATTGATTCGACAGCACAAAACAACCCTGACATACTGTACATGCTGTAATAAGACAGAGCATACTTTTGTGCACACAAAGGGGTCATTTTAGAAGTCCTATTCATCAGTTGGACATCTTAAAATGGGCACTTGGATGTGCGAATCATGAATACATCCCTGGAACCATTTTAGAAAGCTAGGTATATAGACGACCTCAGCATGAGAATGTTCATGTCACACTGGGGCATGGGGGGAGCACGTCAAGGCACATTCCCAATTTCAGAAATGATGAGCACATTTCAACCCACCAGCGGTAATGTCCATGTCTATCCCTGTGAAACCAAAGCAACAAGATGACCAGAACGGCAGTGGTTACAATTCTGCTTTTTTGAAACAAATTCCGGTGGGTTTTGGCAAATGCTTTCCTCAGTGGGTAAAATCCTCAAATGATAAAAATAAGAACAGCCCAGTATCCTGTTTCCAACAGTGGCCAATCTAGCTCATACATACTTAGCAGTTTCCCCAAAAGACACAGGTTCCACAATGCTTGTACTGGGTCAAGCATTGATATCCTGGGTCCCTTCTTAATAATGGTTTATGGACCTTTCCTCCAGGAACTTATCCAAACCTTTTTTAAACCCAGCTATACTAACAGCCTCCGGTAACAAATTCCAGAGTTTGATTATACGTTGAGTGAAAAAATATTTTCTTTTATTAGTCTTAGTTTACCCTGTAACTTCATTGCATGTCCCCTAGTCTTTCTATATTCTGATAATGTAAACAATCGATCTACATTTACCCGTTCCACTCCGTTCAAAAATTTATAGACTTCTATCATATCTCCCCTCATACACATAGGGGTCAATTCCAATTTGTGTTTAGTGGGGCTGAACATCTGGTTTGGACATCCAGCCCGCTAAACACCTAGGTGCCGATTCTGCCAACCGAGCTTCCCACACATACAGTCAAGATATGCAGGGGGGTTTGTTCCTGGGCAGGAGAGGGTGGGCCACAAGAGGGGTGAGGGTGACCTGGAGGTATGACCAATGCCCCAGACATACAGGGCTGATTCCAGTATTGGCCCTTTATGCCCAGATTTGGCACTCTAGATGGGGAACTTATTCCACCTCAGAAGTGGAATAAGTCTCCCCAGACAGCAGCAGACAATGGATGTGGAGGCAGAAACAGAGGTGAGCAGGGGCAATGGGTTCCCCACAGCCTGACCCTGGATCAATTTTCCCTGGCCATCAGGGAAATTGAATTTGCAGGGTCTGCTGGAGATCATGGCTCCTACATGGAGCTTTGGTGCCATGGCAATAGGATGCCATGGCACCGTGGCTCCATGCAGGAGCCTGGCTGGGCTAGCTGGGGAAGTGCCTGGATGTCTGGAGTGCCTGAATTGGGGCAGATCCTGGATGTCCAGGCCTTATACTGCGATTCTGCTCCCGCAGGACCGTCTAGTTCCAGCAGGAGCAGAATCTGGTGCATCTCTGGGCAGTCCAGATTTCTGGACGTCCGGACGACCCGGACGTGCACTTACAGACTTGGCCTCCACATTAATAAAATCATACAAAAGGAGCTATAATGAATACAATTATAAAAAAAAGAACCACAAAAGAGAATAAATAAGCGCAAAAGAATAATCATACAATGTGACTTGAGGAGTAAAAGAATAAAAAAGTAAGGCTAAAATTTAAAATGAATACAGTAAGAACAAAATGCATTAAAAAAATAATACATTACAAAGGACATTAAAAAGTTACTATTAATAAGCCCATATTGAAAATCTTTGAATTTGCTCTTTTTCCTTTCCATGTTTAATTAGGGATAGATTGTAAATTTTGGATCCTGTTTCCTTACTTTATTTTTTTTTAACTTAAATTGTTTATTAATTTTCATATTAAACAGTCCAATACAATATCAAAGGCAGAGAACAGTCCAAACAAATACATATGCAAACAGTACACTTCTGACCTTGTCCCCAAGCCCCAGACATAGGCATCAACTAACATCCTAGGCAATAAAACCCCCTCCATAAATCCCCCATCCCCCCACCCCCCGCCGCTAATACCTCAAGTCCTACCCTCCCCCCTAAGTGGAACCCCCAGAAGCCAAGTATGTTAGCAAGGGCTGCCACTGTTTATCAAACTTCTCTCCCTGATTTCTTCTTAACGCTGTCAAACGTTCCATGTGCAACACTCGACGCAATCGAGTATCCCAATGTGCCAAATCTAAGGGGCCACGCTTCTTCCACTTCCAAGCTATTTCGCAACGGGCCGCCACCAGACAGGTCCTCATTGGTTTACTCCATCGATTGGCGAGATTAGATGGCCACCTACCCAAAAGAAACAAAGAGGGACCCATCTCCAAAGCTACCCCAAAAATCCTCCCCATTCGATCTCTAATCTGCGTCCAATACAATTTCACCAATGGGCAATCCCACCACATATGTATATATGTACCACGGGCGCCACATCCCCTCCAGCAGAGATCAGAGGTCGCAGGGAACATCCGCTGAAAACGGACCAGAGTGTGATACCACCTCATCAGAATCTTATAAGCATTCTCCTGAATGGTGGTACACAGGGAGGACTTCGATGCAGTCATTATAATTGCTTTCCAGTCCTCATCATCCCACTGCTCTCCCAAGTCCTTTTCCCATTCTGTCATATATCTCAGCTTTCCCCCTCCCCGTCTAGCCGTGTGGAGGCTAGCATAGAGCAGCCGGATCAGTCCCCGGGATTAGTAATGACCGAGCCTTAAGGCCTCAATATCATTTGGCCCCTCATCCACCCTTCCCAGAAGCACCTTCTGGCGTAGATAATGGGATACCTGTAAATAGGCAAAAAAGTCCCGTGAACCCAGCTGGAACTCCCCTTTTAGCTGCTCAAACGACTTAAGGTCTCCCAACTCTGTCAATTGCACAAATGTCTCCAGACCCTTCTGTGCCCACCCTCGAAATATTCCCTCCCTCCCCGGGCCAAAGGCAGGAGTGGCAACGATTCCTTACTTTATTTTTGATGCTTGTTCAGGTGACTTTCCTCTTGATGTGGACTTAATTGTATTCCTACTTTATTTATATAAATAAAGATTATTGAAAACTTAAAAAAAAAAAATATATCAATCAGGTGAACCAAATTGGAGGAAGAGAGAGAGAAGGGATCAGGAGGAAACTGATCATATGATAGCCCTTGTAGACTAATAAGTGTGGTAAATAGACTTACTCGTAACAGCATTGGGATGGTCCTATGAACATAAAAGACCATAATTAAGGACACTATAATAATATCCAGTAGGGAACCCTGTTTTGTTTATAACAGAGCAAACTAATTTAGAAAAATTTAGAGCTCGATTTTCAGTTGGGTAGGGCTAAGTACTATAGCCCTGTAACCCTGCCCATTGACCCCTTACCCCGGATTTTCACTTCCGTGGCAATGGAAGTGAAAATTCAGGGCTCACTGCACAGCCAGAAAGCCTCCGAGCCTAACCGGGAAGCAGCAATTTTGGATGCTGTCCGGTTAGCCCTGGCGCCTTGAAGATAGGCAAGGGTTTTCCTCGCCTATCTTTAAGGCACAGAGCGCTAACCAGGCAGCATCCAAAATCGCTGCTACCAGTTAGCACCATTCCCCACCTCCGATCTGCTTTGGAATGCCTCCAACATGCCCTGATGCTAACCGGATAGCATTCGGGTGCGTAGGGGACTTAATCGGGGATTTTGAAAGACATTAGTCGTGTAGGTGCCTTTGAAAATCCCCGATTAAGGCATTTACATGGTTTTAACATGGGCTGTTAACCATGTAAATGCCTTAAAAAATCGGGCCCTTAGAGCTTAGATTCCACTGTCTAGTAAAGGGAGCCCCTTCCATGCAGGAGTGTGTATCCATAACTGCGTTTATTTTAAAATATGTGCAATATTTCCTTTACGTCATTTGCTTTCTGCTGAAATCTTATTGAGAAAGTATTTCAGAGAGGTTCTGGGAATAGCTTCGGCTGACTCCATTGCTCTCTCCAAGCTTTATTACCTAACTGGTAGGAGGCTGTCTGCGGGTCCTCTGGGGGGGTTTGATGAGGTCGAGAGCCAGGATTGCCTGGAGCTCACCAAATTCCTAGAGGATTCCCAAGATAATATTTCTTCTAGAGCTACCTTGGTGGTTTCTTTTGTCTCAGACCAGGATAGAATGCTTGTGTTTCGCAGTTACTTTAAGAATATGTCAGTTCTGTTTTATGGTGCTAAGATCCAAATGTTTCCAGATATTTGTAAAGCGACACAAACTAGGAGACAGGCCTTTTTTGGCTCTTAAACCTAGGGTGGTCGCTCTTTCCGCTACGTTTTTTCTTAGATACCCTTGTAAATGCTTAGTTTCATTTCAGGGTTCAAAGTTTGTTTTTCTTGATCCTTCTCAGCTTGAGGTATTTCTGTCTGACAAGGAACAACAGGGCAATAAGTAACTGGAGTTGGGTGGGTTAATTTAAGGCTGCCAGGTAACTTAGAGTTAGCTCTATTTGTTTTCTTATATTTTTTTCTTCTTTTTCAATATCTCCCCATATTGTGGGCTAAGATGATGTATTGCTCTTAGTTGCTTGCTTTGTTTAATATTTGCCTGTATGACACATCTAAAGTTTCTTTATGCTTGCTTTTGTAAGTTTGATGAAATTTCAATAAAAAAAAAATATGTGCAATAAAGACCCACACTACACATTAAAAAGGCACAGTGTGATTGCTCTCGATCAAATGATGCTGGGGCTTGATAAACAGGAGTAATATTTAATAAAAAATGGGGTATCTAGTCCCACAGGTGCTCCTTGTGGTCTTGGGCAAGCCACTTAACCCTCCATTGCCCATGTTCCCTGTAAGTATTAGCGTATGTGTCTCATATCCTCTCCTGTTAAATGTATCCCCCAATTATGTTGTGACCACTTTGATTGAAGGATAAGTGGTATACAAAACTGTCTAAATAAATAAATAAATAAAATGCCAAGTTCCTCAGACCTCACATATTCTCTTCAGTGCAAATGTGACACATGAGCAGCACATTATGTTATTGCTAAGTAAAATGAGATCATCCATCTTAAAAAGAAAAGAAGATCAAACTTGCCTTATCCTAACAGCGAACAACATATCTTCAAGCAGTGTAAATTTGAGAAGAGATGCTTCAAGTCAAGTTCTAATTTAAATACAAGAGTTTCGCGCATCTAAAAGGTCAAAGTGCATAAACTTGATGTCTAGTGTCAGCTTAAGGAGGAGCCAAGGACAATAATGCCTTAATTATGAACACTGAAAATACCCGAGGTAGAGATTGCTGATCCATCTTGTCTCTCCTTTACGACCACATTTTAAAACCGTAATCTCATACGGAGCAAGTGACACACACCAAATCAGTGAAAGGATACCTTTTGTAAACATATGAGCTGTGTATATATATCAGATACCAGACAAAGAGATTCCCTTTCTGTCTTGTTTCATTTTTAAGGCAACAGTATCAGAATGCAATCTTATATGCAACAAAAGGGTATGTTTACAAAGCAGCGGTAGCGACCTCCGTGCAATATCGGAACGACGGCCATATAGCATGGAGGCTGCAACAACTGCTTTGTAAACATACCCCAAAGTGTACACTTCAAACATTCTATAATCCTGGTGCCCAATGCATTACAAATAAAAAGAGATTATGTTTCCCAATTAAATAAATAATTAAGTAAATCAACCAAGGTTATGGGTTATTTAAATAAGTAAAAAGCCAAATGAGGGAAGCTCTGAGAAGGTGGAAAATGACCCATAAAAAAAACCATTAAAACAGGTATCCAACGCGGGATATAAAATTATTAATAATAAATTAAACAAAAATAAATATGCAAATATATATCCAAAGTTTATTACCTGGGAACTACATAAATACTAGAAGTAATAAAAAAGACTAAATAAATACTGTCTAAAACCAGCGAGTTGAACCAGGTTAAAAATAAAACTAAAAATAGGGATAAAAGTGACAAAAACGTAATTGCCATGAGTTACGCTAGATTGTCGGGACGAGCACAGTAAAAGTTGGTCAAAATTAAAAGAATGTACAAAATATCATTTAAACATGAAACCGATAAACTTCATAATAGTAAGGGCGCGGGTGGGTTCCTGGCGCCCGCCGGTAACCGGGTGTCCTGCCTGCCCGGATTAGAGAATCAATGGTTGAGGGGGGCGGGGGGGGGGAAGGGCGCGTGTACACCCAGGACTTGAGCGTGCTCCAAGAAGATGGATCCACATCTGAGCATGCGCGGGGAACCGGATGAGGCCAGCATGCATGTGCTCGGGGCTGCGCTTCTCCAAGCACATGTGAAGGTGGGCACGGTGAGCGCCCATCCGCCCACCCGCTTTGTAGTTAGGATTGTGGGAAGTCGAGGTGTTGCAGCTTGGGGGGGCGGGAGCCCGGAGGTTTCCGGGATCCGGAGCCTTAGGCCTTGGGGCGAGGGCGGGGTGCCCACAACCCAGAGAAACCCTGGCAGACTTGTGCTACTGAGACGGCAAAGTCAAAGAAGGGTAATAGCATTTTGGCCAGCAGCGTGACCACAGCCGGGGAGAAACGAGGTCACTTTGCTAATTGTATGGTTGGTGGTGGATCACTCTGCGGGGTTTGTTATTGTTGATTGTTCTTATTACTGGCAATGTTGATTATTATTAATAAAGCTGCGACCAGTTGCTTCCAAATTCAGTGTCTATGGCTTTTGTGGGTATACGGGGGGTGGGGTTACGGCCTTGGGGGGTGGCGGGCCGGCGTAATAACCTGTTTTGTGTATTGGGCCGGTGGGAGCATCGGGTCCGTCTTCCCGGTTAATACCTAAAGGTAAAATGAACAAGAAAAATAAAGTGAAAAACAAAAAAAAAAGGACTAAAAACAGAATTATAAAGGAAGTAAAAATGACAGAAAACTCAGTTGCCATGGGTTGCACTCAATATTGCCTGAAAAAAGGGAGAACATAAATAGGTATTGAGTTTATAATGACATTAAAAGACCATAAAATTAAGATGACTGATAAGAGACAAGTAAAAACCACTAAAAAGGGCTGTCTCAAAAATGATTGAATATTAAAACAATAAATCATCAAGGAAACAATAAAATATCTAAAAAAATAGTTAAAAATAAATAATAAATAATAACTTTAAAAGGGGGGAAGGGGAAGGGAGAAAGGGAGGGGGAGAGGGGGAGGGGAGAAGAGGGGAGGGGGAGGGGACTGCAGAAACAAGCAAGTAAGGGCAGCACAAATACATCTTCAAGGTTCAAACCATGGGGTGTGTTTTTAATTCAAAAATGTGCCTTTCTTTTAGCTGTAGAAACATGCCATCAATATCGCCCCCTCTCCAGTGGGGCTGCACCACTTTCAGAATCAAAAACTTGAGGTCCAAGAGTTTGTGATGTTTTTCTTCCCAATGGATGACCAGCGGTTTGTTGGTTATTTTTCTTCTAATACAGCTTTTATGTTCTATGACTATGATATGTGTCTTTACTGAATGCTTCATTTTACCAACGGAGAGTAATTGGCAGGGGCATATCATCAGGTAAATCATATGTTGTATTTCACAATTTGAGAAATTATTCAAACAATTATTTTTAGTGTTTATAGGATGGAGAAACCAGTCTTTTGTGTTTAAAGAGTTCTCACGTACAACACTTACCACAGCTGAAGTGTCCCTTTACCCTGCATATGGTCCTAGGTTTTGAGAGTGCTGTTGGGACCAAAATGTTTGCTCAGTTGTTGTTTGTCTAACAGGCAATTGTTAACTGGTGTGAATCCAGGGATGGTACCACAGAGAGGAGATGCCATTCTTGTCTTATGATCTTTGCAATATCCCTTGAAAAATTGGAGTTTGTAAGAGCACAGACCATTCTGTCTTGTACTGGATGACTGGAGCCATCTAAAAGAGTGGTTTGATTTGCACTCCTAGCTCTATGGTATGCTTTCCTGATACAGTCTTTTGGGTAGCTGCGTTGTTCAAATCGCTTGCTCATCTCTCCTGCATGAATCTCAAAATTGCATTCAGGTGCGCACAATCTGTGAACTCTTAAGAATTGGCTAGTAGGTAGATTGTATTTCAAAGACCTATTGTGGAAGCTATCAGAATTTAAGAGCATATTTTTGTCCATTGGGTTTAGGTAAAGATCCAATAGAAAGCTATGGGAATCTTTCTTTATTACTATATCCAGGTATGCAACTTTATTGTAGCTATAGTTGCTGTGGAACTAAAGATTTAAGTCGAGGGAGTTCCACCATTCAAAAACATTTTTTAATTCTGACTCTATGCCATCCCAGATCATAAAGATATCATCTATATATTGCTTCCACAATTTTACCATGGAATCAAAAAGGTGTCTGGTTAAGAACTTCTTTTCAAAGTTGGTCACATAGAGATTTATTAAATTGGCAGGTTTTTCCTCTTTTGCATCGGAATTTTTGAATATGGTTTTGACGTATGATTTTTACTAGCATTCTCAAGCCAGTTTATTTATTTTATTTTTTTGAAATCTTTTCTTTGGGGATGTTTCCGCCCCCTATTGGGTCAGTGCCTTTATTGGTATGGGGGGGTTATGCTTCAAACACACATTCCATTATCGTACAACAATTTTAACAATAGTCCCATTGCAGTTTTTTTAAGTAACCCATTTAACATACACAAGACTGCTGGTTGATGACCGGTGTCCTTTGCACATTAAGATTGATAATAAAATTCTTTTTGCACTAGCACATGAGCCAATATAGGTAGAGTTGCCAATTTTGTGATTGGTTAGTTAGGGTGCTACTTTCTTGCCTATCTTTAATGATCATAATTTTGATCCAACATGGCTATACACCACAGTCTGCTGACAGGGATCAAACATACAATTAAATCTAACTCTCTCCACAATGAACACCACTACTTCACCACTAGGCCCATATCCAACCGCATGGATTAAAACAACCAGGAAAGAGCTAAGCACACCACTGCTCAAAATAATAAACTCTTCTCTCACCCAAGGGCTGATGCTAACTAACCTAAAGACCTCCTCAGTCAGGCCCACTCTGAAGAACGCTGCAGCCGATCCTGCCCTACCATCATCTTACAGACCCATTTCTAGTATCCCTCTCTTAGTGAAAATAATAGAGAAAGCCATTCAGCTACATTTCAAGAATTTATGGAGTCAAATGCACCTCTTGATGACCAAAAACACAGGTTCTGACAACATTATGATACTGAAATGCTTCTGACTTCCCTCCTCGATACCTTGCTTAAAGGAATTGAAAGATCCAAACAGGCATTCATCTTTATTTTCATAGACATTACAGCGGCCTTTGACTCCATAAACCACAGAAGACTCTCTGCTTGCCTTGTAGAAATTGAAGTAAATGGGACACTCTTAAGATGGATCTACTCATTCTTATCCAACAGCACACAAGATGTTAAACTGCAAAACAAGACCTTAATACCATTTCAAGCACACCAAGGACTGCCTCATGGATCAGCTCTATCAGTCCTCTTATTTAACCTATACATCCAGCCCGTCTGCCATATCTTCCGGTAACACAGGATAATGTATCATATCTATGCAGAAGATATTGTGTTATGCACCTCATTTGCAACAAGGAATCCAGACTTCTCCACCATACTCTCATGTCTCAATGAAGTGATGCACTGGTTACACGAATACTCGCTTATGCTAAATTTGAACAAAACCAAAGCACTGATGGTTATCAGAGACCCCACCTATGTTCCACCAGAGAAACTCACATTCAGCAACTACGATATCCCCATCAAGCCTGACACTAGATAAGAAACCACATTTCCAAACACATATTAAGAAAGCAACTGCAGTAACATATCAAAGAATAAAGACTCTACACAACCTCTGCCCGTTATTGGACCACAATCTATTCCTCACTGTCTGCCAAGCAATCATCCCCCTATCCGGGATTACTGCAACTCCATACTCCAGGGACTACCAAAATGTACACTCCTTCCACTCCAAATAGCCCAAAACTCCGCAGCACACATTATATCATGGACACTTAGAAAAGAACATATCATCCCAGTATTAAAGAAGCTACATTGGCTGCTTATCCAAACACGAATACAATACAAATCAATCATGAACACCTTCAAGAGTTTGTACAACTTAACTGCTGGCTGCTTACGGTCCCTCATACACATGCCCCAGACAACAGACCAAGAAGGGACCAAACCATGAACCTCCTTAAAGTCCCCAAGCATAAAACATCCACCGCGCAGGAAACATGCAAATGCACCTTTTCCATGTACGTTCCTACCTTATGGAATACTCTTCTGAGTAAACTGAGAGCAACAATTGATCTGAGGGTCTTCAGAAAGAAGCTTAAAATGCACGTTTTCCAAAAATGGTACAGGACAAACTGTTACACGACAAACTGTTAACCTTTCCTCACAGCCAAACGGTACAGGACAAACGGTACAGCCAAATGGTACAGGACAAACTGTTAACCTTTCCTCACAGCCAAACAACCTAAATATGCTCAGGACTGGACCTTATGTCACTCAAACTGTAAATAGTTAACTGCCTGAGGATTAAACCTTTCCCCTGTTCCTGTTCCTAAGATAACAATATGATTCATTATTAGCATGTAATTATTGCTGTTATAACAATGCTCTATGTAACCTATGTTCAGTTGTGGTCAATGTAAACCACCTTGATACCACTGAAAGGCTATATATAAGAAATGCTAAATGAATATATAAATACATAAACAGGATTTTTCACAAGAATGACAATAAGATAAGAAGTGCTTTGATGCATTGATCACATTAATTCCAATTGTTAATGATGGTGTTTGATCTCTTTCACGCTGTCTTCTTATTTTAAACGTCAATGCCTTTCCAGTTATAACATAGCAATTCAGCATTTCATATATCATTTTCTATTTTGGATGTATAATAATACCACTTGAGTCTTGAAGGACTACCAAAAGGGACTGCAATAACTGGAAGTAGATCTACACTTGTTAAGTATAATTTTCTGGAATAAACTCTAAATATTGGGGTAAAAGATTTAAAAGACTTCCAGAAGTTGCTCAAAACCACTCTATTCATAGAACAATTCAACGAAGACCCACAATCACACTAACAACTCAACAAATAGACTCACACAAGCTATGCCACCTATACCTATCACTCCTTCCATGACAATTTATCAAGATGTTTTATAAGTTTAACTGATGTTACAAGATACTGTTTAAATTTGAAGTTATGAAGTTATTGTTTAAGTTATGTTATTACTGTTTAATTTATTGCAAATCGTTACTGTTTAATTTATTTTGCAAGTTCTATACAAAAGTTAAAAGTTAAGGTTTGTAAACCGCCTTGATTAAAAGAAAAGGTGGCATAGAAAAACTGTTAAATAAATTAAATAAATAAATAAAAAGGACTTCATGGGGTTAAAGCTGATAAATCTGTGTATTTTAGAATTCAGTGTTTTTGCTGAGTCAGTCAGGTCTTAGTACCAGCAGTGAGCTTTGTATTTAAGTCAAAGAAGAATATAACTTAGCAGAGAACATAAAATAAGAGTAAATAGACTTTGAAATAAATTTGTTTCTACAGAGTTTTTCATTTAAATCAAATCAGAATATATTTAACCTAGAAAGTGAAATAGAGTAAATAGTTACTGAAATAAATTTGTTTCTAGAGAGCTTTTTTACTTAAATCAAATCGAAATATAGCTTAGCATACAAGTAGAATAGTCTCTGAGTAGAAAGAAAAATAAACTTGTTTCTAGTGACCTTTACATAGAGCCCTTCCAATTAGGAGGCAAAGGACCTGTGAAGTTGCCTTAAATCAATGTTAAAGGCAAATGACAGATCAAAGGGGCAATTTAAAAGGCCCCTTCTATCAAACCAAGGATTTTGTGAATCACCCAGGAAATTGGTAAGACTTTATCTTAGAAGCACAGGACAGGGCACTGTGTTGCAGCCAACTTTTAATAAGTCTCCTTTCCCTCCCTCCCTCGGTCCCTGACTCCACCCACCCCTGGTATAATCACGGCTTTATAGGTGTGTAAACATCTTAAAGGGAAGGAAATGCCCATATTCACTCTTAGGTGCAACTGTTTATCCTCATCAAGCATACATTAAGGACCTGAGATTAATTAATCTTGAGGTGAACAAAAACCATTAAACATACTGGGAGTCATTCTGAGGCACAAATAGAGGAGATAGATGTCCTGTTGGGACGTCCAACCCCGCTATCTGTGCCTCTTCCCAGTCTTGTTTATCTTCCCTGTGTCTTGTATGGAGAAGGTAGATGGGGTGGGAGAGGGGCGGCGTTACGGCAGGCAGTGGGTGGTCATCGGCCCAAGATGAATAGGGCTGATTCTAATGTTGGCCCTGTACGTCTGAGGCTGGGGACTTGCACGGGGAACTTATTCCACCTCAGAGATGGAATGAGTTCCCAAGGCGCCGGGGGGGCGGTGGGCCCAGGGTGCAGAAGAGGCAGGGGGCCAAGGACATTCTCCGCAGCCTGACCCTGGCCTTAGGAGGCCAGATTGGGGGTCAGACTGTGGAAAATGCAGTTTCTTCTGTGGAGGCGGGGATCGTGGCTTTTCAATGGAGCCACGGTGCCATGGAAACTGGACGTCATGGCACTGTGGCTCCATTGAAGAGCCCTGACTGAGTTAGCCAGGAAAGGCCTGTTTGAACAGGCCAGATGGAATTGGGGTCCAGACCTGCACGTACAGGCCTGTTCGCGATTCTGATCCCACTGGGTTAGATGTGCCCCACAGGATCAGAATTGCGGTCCCTCTGTGCATCGGTTCCAGTCGGACGCACAGAGGGCCCGATGTACAGAACAGAATCGGGCCCATTAGGTACTGTATACTTTTATTAATATAAATATCCTCAGCAAACCTAAGTAAGTAAACAACTTAAATACCTAAACACAACTTTAAAACTAAGATGCAGACAGCAATCCAAGAGCGAGATGGGGGCTTTCCAGTGTTTTGCATTGAGTATCACATGTATGATTTTCTCCCAGTTGGTGAGGGGTCTTACATGTGCACTAGGTGCAAGGAGTTCTTTGCTCTCAGGGAATGAGTCCAATCTCTGGAGGCTAGAGTAGCAGACTTGGAGGACATAAGGAAGACATAAAGATAAATAGAGGAGACATAGAGATACATAGAGGAGACCTACAGGGATGTAGTACTCAAGTTCCACCTCCAGTCTGGCAGCATCCCTGTTGCCATGGAGGAGAGAGGTCACGTGACAGGAGATCACCACCCTGGTATGGCAGGAAGTGTTCCTGTAGCTAGGACCTGTCTTCCAGGTGATGTAAAACCATCTTGCATCGAGAAGGTTTCTCCCGGACCATGTGCCCACGAGGGAAGGGTTGAGACATCCGTTATAGTTGGTGATTTGATCATTAGGCATAGGATAACCGGGTGGCTGATGGATGTGAGGATCGCCTGGTAACATGCCTGCATGGTGCGAAGGTAGTGGACCTCATACGTCACTTAGACAAGGTCTTAAATAGTGCTGGGGAGGAGTCTGCCGTCTTGGTTCATGTTGGTACCAATGAAATAGGAAAGGGTGGTAGGGAGGTTATGGAGGCCAAATTTAGCTTTTAGGTAAGAAGGTGGAATCCAGAACTTCCAGGGTAGCATTCTCCAAAATGCTTCCTGTTCCACGTGCAGGACCCAAAAGGCAAGCAGAGCTCCGGAGTCTCAATGCGAGGATGAGATGATGATGCAATGAAGAGGGTTTGGGATTTTTTAGGAAATGGGCAACATTCTGGGGAAAGGAAGGGCTTTTCCGAAAGGATGGACTCCACCTTAACCAGGATGGAACTAGCCTGCTGGCATTAAACTTTAAAAGGGAGGTAGAGCAACTTTTAAACTAGATAATAGGGGAAAGTCAACAGCCACCCAAGAGCTCATAGTTTGGAACAATGTATCCTTGAAGGATACTAGCAAAAGACTGAAGTTAGGGCATATTGACAGAGAGGTTCCAATAAAGACAAAAGTAACTCAAATGCCCTTTGGTGCAGAGTAGACAGAGCTTAAAGATTCCAAATTACCCCTTCATACAGATAACCAGATTAATATGAATAAAATATAATCTCTAAAATGCTTGTATGCAAATGCTAGAAGTCTAAAAAATAAGATGGGATAGTTAGAATATATAGCACTAAATGAGAGCTTAGATATGATTGGTATCTCAGAGACATGGTGGAAGAAGGACAACTAGTGGGACACTGTGATATCTGGGTACAAACTATATCATAATGATACAGCAGATGAAATTGGTAGAGGGTTTGCACTCTATGTTAGAGAGTGTATTGAGTCACAAAGGATTAAAGTTTAGCAGGAAACAAAATACACTATAGAATCTCTATGGATTGAAATTCCATGTAAAAAGGGAAAGGTGAAAGAGATACCAGTGGGGGTGTACTATCAACCGCCTAGCTAGAATTAACAAATGGATGATGAAATGCTCAAAGAAATCATGGAAGCTAACAAAAGTTACAACATAGTAATAATAATAGGTGATTTCAATTACCCCGGTATTGACTGGGTCAGTGTCACGGCAGGACATGCTAGGGAGATAAAGTTTATAGATGAAATAAATGACTGCTTCTTGGAGCAGCTGGTTCATGGACCGACAAGAGGAGAAGCCATTTTGGATCTAGTCCTTAGTAGAACACAAGATCTCATGCAAGAGATAATGGTGTTGGGGCCACTTGGCATGATCACATTTGATTTAATAAATAGAGGAAGGATGGCAAGGAAATTCAAGTACTTCCTTTTAACTTTCAAAAGGGAGACTATGATAAAATGAGGAAAATAGTTAATAAAAAACTAAAAGGAGCAGTTGCAAAGGTTAACGATTTACATCAAGCATGGGTGTTGTTTAAAAATACAATCTTGGAAGCCCAGACCAGCTGTATTCCACGCTTTAAGAAAAGTGGAAGAAAGTCCAAAAACCTGCCAGCATGGTTTAACAGTGAGGTCAGAGAGACTATTGTTGCCAAAAAAGCAATTAAATTGAAAAAGGAGCCAAATGTCAAATCTGGAAACAATATAAGAACTGTCAGGTTAGATACAAGACATTGATAAGACAGGCAAAGAGAATTTAAGTTTGCTGTGGAAGTGAACGCGCATAATAACGACTTTTTTCAAGTACATTTGTAGCAAAAAACCTGCGAGAGTTGGACCATTAGTTGATAGAGGGGTAAAAGGGGTACTAAGAGGGGACAAGGCCATAGCACAGAGGCTAAACAAATGTTTTGCTTCTGTCTTTACTGAGGAAGATGTAGGGATGTTACCCATGGCTGAAATGGTATTTAAAGGTGATGCTGCAGAAGAATTGAAAGAAATATTGCTACACCGGGAAGAACTATTACAACTATTTGACAAACTGAAGAGTAGCAGTTCACCTGGAATGGATGGTATACATCCAAGGGTGTTGAAAGAACTGAAATATGAGATTGCAGACCTACTATTAGTAATCTGTGAACTATCATACCTGAGGATTGGAGGATGGCACATGTGGCGACAATTTTTAAAAAGAGTTCCAGGGGTGATCCGGGAAACTACAGACTGGTGAGCATGATGTCAGTACCAGGAAAAATGGTACAAACCATTATAAATAACAAAATTACTGAACGTGTAGATAGCCATGGCTTAATGGGAGACAGCCAACATGGCTTTAGCCAAGGAAGGTTTTGTCTTAGTAATCTGTTATGTTTTTTTGAATGTGTGAATAAACAGGTAGACAAAGGTGAGTCAGTTGATATAGTGTATTTGGATGTTCAGAAAGTCTTTGACAAGGTCCCTTATGAGAGACTCTTGATGAAATTAATAAGTCATGGGATAGGAGGCAGTATACTATTGTGGATCAGGAACTGGTTAAAAGATAGAAAGCAGAGGGTAGGGCTTAATGGCCCTGTGCTGCGTCCACTGCTTTTTAACATATTCATAAATGATCTGGAAATGGGAATAATGAGTGAGGTAATCAAATTTTCAGATGACACAAAATTATTCAAAGTTGTTAAAACCAAAGAAGTTTGTGAAAACTTGCAAGAGGACCTTGATAAAACTGGAAGACTGGATGTTCAAATGGCAGATGAAATTTAATGTGGATGAGTGCAAAGTTAAGCACCTAGGAAAGAACAACCCAAACTATAGGTACACGATGCAAGGTTCCATATTAGGAACCATTACCCAGGAAAAAGATTTAGGCATGGATAAAATGTTGGAACCCTCCACCCAGTGTGCAGCAGTAGCCAAGAAAGCAAATAGAATGCTAGGAATCATAAGCAAAGGAATGGAGAATAATGCCTCTGTATCATTCTATGGTGCGACTGAACCTTGAATATTGTGTCCAGTTCTGGTCACTATATCTTAAAAAGGATTTAGCATTATTAGAAAATATACAGAGAAGAGCCACCAAAATGGTAAAGGGATGGATGGATACCCTATGAGGAGAGGCTAAAAAGGTTAGGATTCTTCAACCTGGAAAAGAGATGACTGAGCGGAGATATCATAGAGGTCTATAAATTAATGAATGGAGAAGAATAGGTAAACGTAGATCAATTGTTTATGACATTAAAATATAGAAAGACTAGGGGACATGCAATGAAGCTATAGTGTAACCTATTTAAGACTAATAAGAGAAAATATTTTTTTCGCTCTACACGTAATCAAACTATGGAATTCATTACTGGATGATGTAGTAAAAGCTATTAGCGTAGCTGGGTTTAAAAAAGGTTTGGACAAGTTCCTAGAGGAAAGGTCCATAAAACATTATTAAAGGGGACCTGGCCTCCCTTGATTTCTTTCTCTGACCCTCGCTGTCTCTTTAATACCCTCAATTCTCTCCTCAAGGTCCTCCCACCACCGGTCCCACCCTCCATTCTGCCCAAACCCTAGCAGACTACTTCCACGACAAAATACACAAGATTACCCTCCAATTCTCCACCCCCTCAGCTACCTCCCCCCTCCCCAATTCTCCCCCATCCATAATTCCTCTGCCACCCTCTCCTCCTTCCCTCCGATCTCTGAAGAAGAAACCACACTCCTTCTTACATCCTCCAAACCCACCACCTGTTCAGCTGACCCTATCCCCACCCACCTCCTACACCCCATCTCCCCCACCATTGTCCCCCCCCATCACTCATATCCTCAACCTATCACTCTCCAATGCTACTGTCCCCGCTGACTTCAAGCATGCTGTTGTCACACACTTCACTGGCTCCCTGTCCAATTCTGCATCCTGTTCAAGCTTCTCCTACTGACCTGTAAATGCATTTACTCTATGGCCCCTCATTACCTCTCATCTCTTATCTCTCCCTACGTCCCCTCTCGGAACCTGCTCTTCGCTAACAAATTACTTCTATCTATGTTTAAAAAAGGTTTGGACAACTTCCTGGAAGAAAGGTCCATAAACCATTATCAAGAAAGGACCCAGGATATCAATGCTTGACCCAGTACAAGCATTGTGGAACCTGTGTCTTTTGGGGAAACTGCTAGGTGCGTATGACCTAGATTGGCCACTGTTGGAAACAGGATACTGGGCTTGATGGACCTTGGTCTGACCCAGTATGGCATATCTTATGTTCTTATGTTCACCCGCAACGCTAACTCCCAACTTCGCTCCTTTCTCCTTGCTACACCCTACACCTGGAAAAACCTACCTGTGTCTATACGCCAGGCACCCTCCCTGGCCCTCTTCAAATCCGTGTTGAAGACCCACCTCTTCACCATTGCTTTCAGATCCTGACTTCCATCCCCTTCTTATCTTAAACTCCGTCATTTCTCATGATCAATTGTATAGACCACACCGTGCCTTGCACTAAACTGACCAATGCTCTCTATTGTTCTGACTAGATTGTAAGCTCCGATGAGCATGACTCTGATGGGCAGGGACTGTCTCTGTATTTTGGCTGCCTCTTGTAGGTAGTTGTACAGTGCCGCATGCATGGCGCTATACAAGTGCTAAATAGTAGTAGTAGTAGTAGTAGTAGTGGTACGACCTGGGAAATCCACTGCTTGCCCCAATACAATCATTGTGTAACCTGTATCTTTTGGGGAAATTGCTAGGTACTTGTGACCTAGATTGGCCCCTATTGGAAACAGGATACTGGGCTTGATGGACCTTGGTCTCCATCCAGTATGGAATATCTTATGTTCTTATGATAAGACCTTTGGTATAACTTTGTAAGGCTTTGCGATAAGAAGTAGTTATTTTAAGGGTAGTAAATAAACTTGGCCTACCTTTACTATTTTTCTGCCCTTCTATGATCCTGCATCTGATCCTCACAGGTAGGATCATTCATAAATACTATGCATGTTTTTATATTTATATACACGGCATATTAGTCACATTACTTCTTTATGGGTTCTATGCTTTATATGTCCTTAGTATGTTTCCTATACATCTTTCTGTTTAAATGTTTGAACCCATTAACCAGGTAAGGCAGACGTGGCTCTCTCGTCCCTTAAAGCCAGACCTTCCACCCCCTCCCCCCTTGCCCTTCAAATAACGACCACAGGATCACTTATTGGCAAATTAACTGGTCGCAGCTTTATTAACCAATCACAACATAAAAATATAACCATAACTGTTTAACTTATGGTTCCGGCAGCGGGACAACCCCTCACCAGCCATGTGGGTAGCAAAGCGAGTTCCTTCCCGCCTCCGCCGAGAACCGTTCCCCGGCAATTCCATCCCCCTCTTACGGCTTCGCCATATTACTAGCAAAAGCCGAGGGCTTCTCCGGGTTGGGGGTACCCCACCCCCGCCCTGCATATTGCCATGCCTCCGGACCCCGGACACCTCTGGGATCCCGCCCCCCCCAGCTGCAACCCCCCGTCTTCCGAGCACCGAGCTGAACAAGGGCGGGAGGGTGGGTACGCCCGTCCTTCCCCTAGGCTCCGGAGGACTGGCGTCTGACCGTCCCCACTCCCTGATGCCCTCGCACGTCCTTTCTACCTCATTGGCTCCCGCGGCCAACAGCGCCCGCGGGAGCCAATGATTTTAAAAGAAAATAACCCCGCCAACTGGCACGTGCTCTCCCCCCGCCGCCGGGGACCCGTGCCACGCCGCCCCCCTGGTTACGTGCGGCCGGCGGGCACGTGGGCCCGTGGCCTTCGTTTAACCAGGTAAGGCGGACGTAGCTCTCTCATCCCTTAAAGCCAGACCTTCCACCCCTTCCCCCCTTGCCCTTCAAATAACCACCACAGGATCACTTATTGGCAAATTAACTGGTCGCAGCTTTATTAACCAATCACAACATAAAAATATAACCATAACTGTTTAACTTACGCTTCCGGCAGCGGGACAACCCCTCACCAGCCATGTGGGTAGCAAAGCGAGTTTCTTCCCGCCTCCGCCGAGAACCGTTCCCCGGCAATTCCATCCCCCTCTTCCGGCTTCGCCATATTACTAGCAAAAGCCGAGGGCTTCTCCGGGTCGGGAGTACCCCACCCCCGCCCTGCATATTGCCATGCCTCCGGACCCTGGACACCTCCGGGATCCCGCCACAGGCTCAGTGACACCTGTCCCTGAGGCCCCCCCCCCAATTAGCAAAGCTGCGACCAGTCACCTTGCCCGGCACCGCAAACTCCAAGGCCTCCTGCCAATCATTCAGGAGCAAATCTATCCCCACCGGGGATAGATGTACTCCATCCGGCCGATATAAGCCCGCACATTCCACCTCAGCCCAGGAATGCATAATCTGGCAGCCCCCGTTTTCGGATACCCAATGGCCAATTTGCCGGTTAACTTTAATCAAACCACGAGACCACTGCCGGTGGCCCCAGCAAGCAGGCCTGGGAATTAAATCGGACCATAGCAATACAACATCCTGGAACATTAACAACACTTCCCCCAAAATCCCGCTTAGCTGCTCTAATCAGCTGCTTTACTGTCCAAGTCCCCAAATCATTGCCACCGAGATGCAGCAACAAGAACTCCGGGGATCCTCTGACGCGCTGATGGTGCCGCAGCAAAGGCAAAAGCTGCAGCCATCGGAGGCCGCGCTCGCCCAGCCATGATAATGTCACTTCTTCAGCCTTCAGTCCAAGGTTTGCCCCAAGCGGCCGCAAGGCTGCCTGCTGCCCGGCCCAATACACAAAGGAATGGCCGATCATCCAGCAGGCATACGGCGTCCGACCCCCATCTAAAAGAAAAAACACAGTTATCACCAGAACAGCCCAGCACACCGACAGCCGGGATCACAAGCGCACATACCCCATAAATGCATTCGAACGCCATCGGCCGATCCGCTGAATCTCAGTCCCCGGCAAACCCACGACTGCCGCACTAGTAGCGGCCCCAATCCTGAAGGAATGCGGTGCAAAGTCACCAGACTCCAAGCCCACCTGTCACACTACCATCCGCAGCACCGCCGTGAACTGAAAACGCGTCAAGCACAGAGCATTCGCGTGCACAAAGAGCAGTTCACCCCACGGAGGACGTACCCGCAAGTAAGCCTCCATCGCCGCCACTGGACAAATAGGGGAAGCCGCGATCGGCCTCAAACAAACCCAGACACCCCGCCCCCTCTGATCGGTCTTGGACCTAGACAACCATATGCTCAGCTCCCCATGTGCCAGCCGCACATGTCGCAGTTGCAGAGCCGCACCCCCAGCTACCCCACTGGATGCCACCAATTCCCCCGACCTGAAAGCCCCAAAGAAGGCCACACAAAACACAGCCCGAAACAGCATGGTCTCGTATGCCGACTCCGCCACCGCCAGCAAAGCGGTGCACAGCCGCACCAACAGATCGGGGGTGATTGGGTGACGCTTGTCCACCTGGGAAGGGGTAGCTCACTCCCAGCCTAGCAAGAGCCGGCGAGAAAGGAACCCCCAACTGTGTACTTCCCACCCCACCGCCTTAGAGAAGAAGGCAAAACCGGCTAGGTGAGACCGCACAGTTGATTTAGCAACCCCCGCAGCCTTTTCCGCCACAATGTATAACCCAATGAGGTGGTCCGGTACCGGACCCTGCCGCCATCCGCGAGCTGTCAAGAAGTCCACCACGCTGTCACAGCCCTTGCAGTAAGAGCGCCAGGTCACCGGCGTCACGGAGCTCCGCAGCAAGCTCAGCATGCCTGGAGGCCAAGCCGCCATAAGTGCTCTGGGACCAGCCGTCCCATGGGGTCCGCCTCTGGAGCCAAGCGCCTAAACATGTCCCACTTGAAAAGAGAAAGAGCATCAGCGACCTGGTTAGCATAGCCTGGCACATGACGAGCCCTCACCACCACGTTCAACCGCAAACAGGCAAAGATAACCTCCCTCATTAAAGCCACCACTCGCGGGCAACGAGGAGCATATCGATTAATAACATTGACCACCGCTTCGTTGTCACACCACCACAACAGCTGACGATTACGAAGCCTGTCCGGCCAGAGCTCCAAGACAACCAAAATGGGGAACAGCTCCAGGAACGTTATACTGTCGGTCAAACCCGCCTCCCGCCAGGTCAACGGACACTATTCAGCGCACCATGCTCCTCCGAAATAGACACCGAGGCCGAAACCGCCCGCAGTATCCGTAAAACTCTGCAGATCGAACGAGGACACCTCCTTCTCGAGGAGGACCGTAACCCCATTAAAGTCCCTCAAGAACTGGTCCCAAACCACCAAATCCGCCCTCATGCTCCGGGAAACCCGGATGCGATGGTGCGGTCACCGCACTCCCGAGGTAGCCGCCGCCAACCATCGCAGGAACACCCGTCCCATAGGGATAACCCTACATGCAAAATTAAGGGAGCCTAACAGTGCCTGCATCTCCCACAGCGTCACTTTTGCTGACCCCAACAAATTCGCCACTAACACCCGCAATCTCGCTACCTTCTCAGGAGGCAGGCGCGCTACCATGTCCACCAAATCCAATTCCACTCCCAGAAAGGTGAGACGCGTGGATGGGCCTTCAGTCTTGCCCGCCGCCAGGGGGACCCCCCACTCCCCTGCCAGCCTCGCGAAGCCATCCAGCAGCTCCTGACAGAGCCCAGACTGCGCCGAACCGACGAAGAGAAAGTCGTCTAAATAGTGGACCACGTTCTGGGATCCGACGGACACCCCCAGAGCCCAGTGCATGAAAGAACTGAACATCTCGAAGTAGCAGCAAGAGACCGAGCAGCCCATCGGCATGCACTTGTCAAAATAATAGCGGCCCTCAAAAACAAAACCCAATAAATGAAAAGAATCAGGATGCACCGGCAACAGGCGAAAAGCGGATTCAATATCCACCTTCGCCAGCAAACACCGGTGCCCACATTCACGCACCAACCCACTGCCTCGTCAAACGACGCGTACCGCACCGCACACAATTCCCTCGGGATAAGATCGTTCACCGATGCTCCCTCTGGGAAAGATAAGTTGTGAATAAGCCGGAATTTCCCGGGTTCCTTCTTCGGGACGATGCCCAGAGGGGAAACCACGAAATTCCGGCACGGCCGGTGCACAAAAAGTCCAGCTATCCTCCCCAGGGCCAGCTCAGTGGCCAGCTTAACCCTAACCACCTGTGCCAAACGCCCCACCGATGGCGCGTTGCGTGCCCTCTCCGGGCCCCCCTCCCCGACCACCGGTATGGGGAACCCGTGCTGGAAACCCCCCTCCAACACGCGCCGAGCCCGAACCCTCCTGTACCGCTGCAACCACGGCCTCAGTGCTGCTAAACGAATCGGGGTAGGGGCCAATCCCATCCATTCCTCATTGCTTCGGGACGGGGGGGGCACTTTTTTGATGCAACGGAGCGCTAAGTGCCCCCCTCCACAGACTGAGCAACTGTGCCGGAACTTACAGTCCGGAAAGGGGCAAGAAGACTTGTTAAAGCGCCAACAGACGTCCCCTACCCCCCTGCTAACGCCTTTATGCGACCCGGAAGCCGGGCCGCTCCGAAAGGGCCGCCCTGCACTTGCCAACGCACCGGAGACCCCCTTTTGCCCCCCCGCACTAGCCCCCCCTTTTGCCACATCTGAGTCAACCAGAGACTAATGTCCTGGGTCCCCCATGACAACGCTCGATTCTCCTCCATCTTGTTCCGAAACTTCTCATCATAGTTGAGCCATGCCCAACCGTCTATATTTGGGTTCCATTTTGTTAGACAAATTGGTGTGATATATGCTTGATAAGCTAAAAGTACAGGGATTCTATAAGGGTGGCTGATTTAGTCGTTCTAATCAGAGGTCCCCAAATGCATAACCATTGATGCAGGGAGGGTGATTATAGATAGCTCATTTTGCCTTGCTTTTCCAGTCCTACAGGGTTGCATAGGGAATGATCCCTGGATAAAACATAAAACATAGAGACTATAACTTTGTTACCGCTTATTTCATTAATTGTTTTTCTGAAAGCCCCAGTTCTGAACTAGCATCTTCATATCGATCCTGGAGGATGCAATACAGTGTTTCAGTTGCAACCATTGATAGTGACATGTAGAGGGAAGACCAAATTCTGCTTGCAACCTATGAGACAGTTTCCATATGGAGCCCTCTAATAGCTGCCCTAGGGTCCAGAATCCGCAGGAGTACCATTTGTGCCAGGCAAAAGATCTTTTTTTAATTCCAAACAGTGGATTATACCACAAAGACATGGAAGAAGATGGAGGGGTCTCCCGAGTTAATAATGGGGCCAGTGTTTGAAAAGCATCTTGAGTAGCACTAATAAACTTATTCAGATTTGAGTGGTTGATGTGCTGCATACCCATCAGTAGCTGTAGCGGAAAAGGGGCAACCATTTTTTTCTTCTAGCAACAACCAGCTTGATTCCATTTAGAACCTTGTTTTAGCAAAAATGTTCTATGGTACCAACTAAAGTCTGGAAAATGGACTCTGTCACACATTTTATTCACCTTTATTTATTTATTTTATTTATTTATTTGTTACATTTTTCTATACTGCCTCTTCCAGAGATCAGGGGCGGTTTACAGATAACCAACACGTTACAGGTAACTGATAGGAAAACCTTTTACATAATTATTTTAACAGAAAACAGTATAAAACAGATGACTATATACAAGTTAAACTATATGCAAGAGTTATATGATCTTAGATGGGTAGGATTGGGCACTGAGTGTGATTTGTGTGCCTGGGTATAGTCATTCTGTGCATGGTTAGGTTATTTGTGAGGCTGAGTTAGTATTGTCATTAGGATTGTCCCTTCCATAGTGAGCAATAAGGAGATGGGTTTTAAGCTCTTTTCTAAATACCTGGAGGTCTTTGATTGAGTGGATTGCTAGTGGCAGTGAGTTCCAGAGACTAGGGGCAGCAAATGTGAAAGCTCTGGCACTTGTGGTCTGTGGGGGGATTACAAGAGAGTGGAGTGCATTTCCCTTATGCGATCTGTTAACTGGGGGGGGGGGGGGAAGGAGGGTGTGGAGGAGAGTCAAGAGACCTTTAGCTTCTTGGTGGCTATTCTAGGGGATTTTCCTCGCAATAGGAAGGTGACAAGCAGTTTTTCAATAGTCTTGTAGACGTTTACAGGGAAAGAGGAAGGAAGCATTTCCAGGATGTAATTGATTTTAGGAGTAAGGACCATTTGTATGGGTTCGAGTCTTCCCTGCCACAACAGATGGAATGGTGACCATTTTAAAGTGAAGGTATTAACCTTGTCTAAAATCTCTTTGGAATTGGTCTTTAAGGTATCTTCTAAGGAGGTAGTACAATAAACTCCTATTTTATTATGTGTCTTCTAAGTAAAAGAGTGAGAGGCTATCATTTCTTTATTGGTTAAAGAACTGAGTGGGAAAGCAACCAATTTGGACCAGTTAACCTTATATCCTGAGAGCTGAGAGTACTGTTCTATCAGGATCAAAGCCTGTGAGATGGAAGAAGGCTGTAGAAACAGCAAAAGATTGTCTGCATATACCAAACGTTTCACATGCACCTTTCCTATGACTATTCCTTGAACTTTCCGGGATTATCTTAGCAAAATGGCCAAGGGATCTAGGGCCAGGTTAAACAGAAGTGGGGAAAGGGGACAGCCCTGTCGGATGCCCCTGTTTAGTGAAAAGGTTTGTGAGTGTTTAGAGTTTGCTAAAATTTTAGCTGTTGGGTTTTGATATAGAACTATAATCATGTTAATGAATTTGTCACCAAAACCAAACCAGTGCAGTACCAAAAATAAAAATGTCCACTCTAGCCTGTCGAACACTTTCTCTGCATCAAGTGATAAACCCATGCAGGGAGTGTTAAGGCTATTCAACAGTTCTGACACGTGGCAGAGAATTCTGGCATTGTCTGTTGTAGATCTTCCTGCAATAAATCCACATCAGGGTGGATTAACTGGGGGACGACCTTTGCTAGCCTAGTTGCTAAGATGGTTGAATAAATTTTATAGTCTGCGTTTAACAGCGATATGGGTCGGTAGTTTCCAACTTTCTGTGGGTCTCTATTCTGTTTTTCCAAGACTGTTATGTTTGCATCTGTGAAGGATCCTGTGTGTACCGGGTGTTGCTGTACCATCTCAAAATACTGGAGTAGGCATGAGGATAAATCTTGATGGAATGTACCATAGAATTCTACTGGTAGTCCATCCGAACCTGTAGCTTTACTATCCAGTTCATCTTTGATTACATCAGGTACTAATGGTCACTCTACTAGGTGTTGTGTGAAATGTATAAAATCATCCTTTCTTGTACTTACTTCTGATGAGTAGAGCTGCGAGTAAAAAGATCTAAAGGCATCTGCTATGGCCTTATCGCCGTCTAATCGGTGCCCATGATCATCTATGATAGACACTATACTTGTTGCCATTGGTTTGGCTTTAAGCATCTTAGCAAGAAGTCGACTGCTTTGTTTTGTTCTACATAGTAACTTGATTGCTGATGCTATTCATTATTTATTTTTATTTATTTATTTAGCAGTATTTATATCCCGCTTTTCACCAGGTCAAAGCAAGTTTCTGCACTTAGTAAGGTGTTACAACTATATCGTAGGTGTAGGAGTCTTAGGGGTATGTTTACTAAACCGTCTTAACGTAGCAGCGCTGACGTTATCGCGTGATACGTAATGTTATCGTGTGATAATGTAACATTATTGTGCGATACCGTCATGTATCATGTGATAACGTTGGCAGCAACCTTAAGGCACACTAATGTTGTGAAAGCTGGGTCTGAAGGGTGGAGTAAGGCTCCCCAGAGAGCGGAGATATGGGTCAATGGGCGGAGAGTGGGCAGGGAGAGGCTCCATGCACACTAACTCCATGAAATGAAGGTCTGAAAATTTGCGCCAGTGAAAACCTTGCGCTAGAGGCACATTTGCAGGAGAGAGAAACCATTTCAGTCAGCAATGTATAGCAAAGTCAGGGAAACCCAGAAAAGTGATAGTAGTGATACATGTGCAGGAAGCAAAAAGGCAAATAAACATAGAAAATGACCAGAACCACATTTGAAAGCCCAATAACCAAGCTGCCCAATAGTGATATTAATGATAAACATAAAGCAACATAACTGACAAAGCGTAAAAAGGAAGATATCATGTTTGAAGAGCCTATGCTCTGTCCCCCTACAAAGTGAATGATCCCACATTGAAATAGCGGTGATCAGGATTTTTGTCATTTATATTGGGCAGGTTTGTTATGGCGTGCACATGTGCAGCAACAGCAGAGTGGGCACGTAGGAAAGGGCAACTGCACTGATGCTGTAAATGGGATACAGGGGGCTTCAGGCGGCACATGCTGTGGTCCAGCTGGGGCACAGTGCGGACTAGACAGATGCCTAGGTGGCACATAGGAATGTTGAAACTGTAAAGCAGCAAGACAGCAACTGACAAGGGTCCAACATGGGCACGAGTGTGTGTCCCACAGTGTCCCAGGGGATATTACCCAGTAGGTACCCCCAAGAGCACCTAACATTGGCAGGCGGTTCCAGGGGGAAAGCACGCATGTCCATGTAGGCACCCCTACCCGAGAACCCACACCATAGGCAGCTGCCTACCGGCACACTGGATGGCCCGGGACTGTGCACCACCAGCACCACCTGCATAAGGGCATGTCTGCATGGTGGCAGAGGGGTGCTGGTGGCGGAGGGGGCAGTGGCATCTCCCCACAGCAGACCACGGCCAAGCCCCGTTTAGGTGGGTGCCGTGCACTGCAACAGACAAGGTCTGTCTGATGAACAGTCATGGTATCCCCAGGGAATGATCTGCCCCTGTGGCAACAGTTTGGTGCAGTACACACAGCCAAGTGTGTTCAAGAGCAGAAGGTCACAAGTTCAAGTCCCAGCTGTGGCTTCTGCCAACCCTGTCCCCTTATTTTACCCAGTACTAAACTGTGGTAATAAAGACTGAACCTTTATTGTAGATAAAATAAACATGCCTGAAATGCCTATATTTTACAACTACAGAGCACAGACACCATAAACATGTTCAATCCCTAGAGCACAGTTTCCCAACTGCAGTCCTGGAGAGCCTAACACCATTCAGGTTTCATGCTGTCAATAATAAATATGCCTGTGCGGCATTGGTATGCGCTGCCCCCATTGTATGCAAATGTATCTCATGCATATTTATTAGGGACAGCATGAAAACCTGAACAGTGTTTGGCCCACCAGGACCGGAGTTGGGAAACTCAGCCCTAGAGCAGAGGCCAACAGGGGTACAAACACCCACATACACAAGCTCCACTATCCAACGCCTCATGGAAAGTCAGGCCCTGTGCGGAGCAGCATCTCCCAATACTGGCACCTGCATACCTTAGCAATGCCGTCCTAAACTGGGAACACGTTCCACATATATCAAAAGGTTGCTATGATTAATGTCAGATAACAAATCCTAAGTTAAACACGATTTGTTTATAGAGATTCATCATAGCAACCTTTCTGATATCTGTGGAGTGTGTTTCAGTTATTGATTCTGACAGTGTTTACCACCCCGGGGAGTGACCCCAACAGTTTTGCGTACCATAGCAATGCCTGCACTGTGCCCAGGACTGGGGTGGTGGCCAGGGCTGCCACAAACCTCTATATTTGCACAATGCTGGCATAGGTGTGGGGAGTGTGTGTATGTCTATCCAGTGTGTTGTGGCTGCCTACACCTTACTGAGCCCACACTGCTTGGACTGTTTCCAGTGTTAGCCTGCCAATGTGCATAATGAAGAGCAAGGTACTGTGGGTATAGCCCGGACAGGGTGGCCTGGGCAGGATGCATCTGCACAGGGTATAGGGCAATGGCTGGGACATTGTAGTGCCCAACCACCACCTGCACGGACAGGTGGCCATAGCATGTCATGCTGGGAGGTCACTCTCACCCTGACTGAGCAGTGACCATGGCATGGCTAGGTTCCCCCATAGTGCTATGCAGCATGTCTCTCAAGTGATATTTATGGGATCTTTTTTTCTGGGGCCCAATCCCATGTGTATGTATGCAGCTGAGCTTCTCCAGTATTCTACCTGTCTGCCATTGCTCTATGTGATGCGTACAGATCTGCATCGACTGCCCTGTAGGGTGCCTGTTCCCCAGCAGGACTGGGGTTGATGGTCCTCTCTACTGCCACCATTGCAGATATGTGAATCTGTTGGTGGGAAGTCCTTTTCCCCCCACCTCTGAGCAACAGAGAGCATGTTGGGTCCAAACACCCCCCTTCACCCATGGCACCCACACAGGATATGCACTATTCTGGTTGCATCATAGTCCACAAGGGCTAGACATGACTGGAAAATACAGATGGACACAGGTGTATCCTAGGTGTGTCTACAAGGACTACCTATCACACACTGACACTGATGAGGACCTACAGCATAGCCTATCTCAGCCAAGCCAGGTGCTGCGGACCTGGTGCTGGGTGCCCCACCTCACGCTCAGGGTGAGCACAGGACCCGCACAATGTCACGGTCTGTAGCTACTCTGTGCCAGTAACACACACAGTCAGTTCCTCCTACCAGGCCTAGGTGCTGTGGGGGTGCATACCCCATTATGTGATCAGCTGTAGACTGCTGATATGCATGCGCAGTGCATCATGGGTATGGGTGGGTTTACCCTATCCTGCTAACCACAGCAGACAGCTTGTGTGGTGACCTGCAGTCTTTCTGTAGCCAGCTAGCAGTGTGGTAGTAGCTATAGAGAAGTAGCCTACTGGTTATTTCAATAACTGTGGAGACAGAGGACATGGGTTTGATCCTGCAGTGGTATTTATTTATTTATTTATTTATTTATTTATTTATTTCAACTTCTTATATACCGCACTCTTCGACATCAGCGCGGTTTACAGATAACATGAAGAAACCAGAACAACAGGCTGTTTGGTATTACATATAACAGGCGTATCAACTTGGATAACATGGAGAACTATTTACATGGAGTATATAATCTATTAACTAGATAACATGCTCGAACTATTTACATAAAATTAGCAGGAATACTTGGAAAAAGGAGAGAGGTTGTGGATTTGTGGGTTGTATTAGGGTGGGGCTATTATGTTACGCTTCATGTGGGGTAGTATTTGATGAAAAGGTGCAGTTTAAGGGCCTTTCTGAACTGGGTTAGGTTGGTTATGGCGCGGAGATCAGGTGGGAGAGAATTCCAGCATTTTGGTGCGCTAAACATGAAAGCTCTGTTTGACATTGATAGGCTGCACGTTGTTATAGCCTTTGGGGTTGTTAGTGAGTTTAATGCTGCCTGTCTCCTATTTCTGTTTGATGGGACGGTTTAGATGAGTTTAGAAAGTGATGTGGACGATAAACCATTTATGGCCTTAAAAGTGAGAGTGAGGGTTTTGAATGTAAGTCTTCCGTGTATAGGGAGCCAATGGAGCTGTTTGAGGATAGGTGTGATGTGTTCATTTTTGGGCGCTCCTAGGAGAACCCTGGCAGCGGTGTTCATGGCAAGCTGTAAGGAGCTTACGGTGGATTGTGGGAGTCCTTGTAGAATGGAGTTGGCAAAGTCGAAATGCGGTAGTATCAGAGCTTGGTAGATGGTTCTGAAGTCTTCGTGGTCTAGTAGGGGACAAAATATCTCAGCTTCACCATCCATCCCCATCCTAGAACTGGAACAGCAGATACCTATTGTAGGACTACAGTTGCCAGAAGATGGAATGAATACAGTAGTGGGCATTACAGCCTGAGGAAGACAGTCATTCAGATCAAGTAGCAGGTGATTGCCGGTCATGGCTGAGCACTGTCCTCTCTTCTCGGCCCCATGCGGTGAGCTTTCTCACGACACCACGACACCCGATCATCCTGCAGGCCCAGAGCTGTAGGCAGCCAGTTCTCATAGAAGTCATATAGTTTGGCATCTGTGATTGTCTCCAGTAGCCCCACAACTTGGACATTATTGCGGTGAGTGCGGTTTTCCGGGTCTTCAATGTGTTCAAGCAGTTGTTGATTGCTTGCCATGAATTGTGTGACCTGGGACTTTAAGTGCTCCACGGATGTTTCCTGAGTGGCCACTCACTGCTCAACTTCTGTCAGATTGCTGAGTTGCATCTTGAATTGCTCTTTAATGCCATCCACAATGGAATGTTGCCAGTAGTCATACCTTTACCATAATCTTATACTGTTGCCAGTAGTCATACCTTTACCTTAATTTTATACTGTTGCCAGTAGCCATACCTTTACCATAATCTTATACTGTTGCCAGTAGTCATACCTTTACCATAATCTGGTACTGTCATTTTTACTGTACTGTAACACTGTATTGAACCACTTATACTGTAACATAGCCTTTACTAATTATACTGTAACTTGTAAATTGCCTCCCAAGAATCTGAGACTCCCATACACATCCCATACCAAGAAACTAAAATGTCTCTCCACCTCATCACCTTCCTCAGCTTTTACCTTCTCACAGACTGGCTAGGGACCTCCCTTGCCTACTCTCCCTCCACCAATCATATACCAATCCTCAAGAACCGGGGAAAACAATGGTCAGGCAACCCTTATCATCATCCAGATAAGGAAGCTCGTATACGACACTCCCACCTCATCCACATAGCAATACATCAAACCAGCAACCCTAAGCAACACAAATCCCAACTCCCACAAAGCTTAAAATGTGCCCTCATAAATGCACGCTCAATTCGAAAAAAATGGCCTGTAATCCTAGACATAATTACCCTTCACAATCTTGATGCACTCATGATCACCGAAACCTGGTTATCCAAAGAGGACAATGTCCTCATCAACCAACTCATTCCACCTAACTTCTCTATACACACAACCCATAGAGAAAACAAGAAGGGAGGAGGAGCCCTGATACTCACCAAGTCTGAACTCCTTTTCAACATGACCAGCTCTCATAGCACAAGCAACCTAGATATAATCACCATAGTAAACAAACAATGCTCCATCAACCTAGTCTACAGAGCCCCCTCAAGCTCACCGGATGAACTTCCCACCATATTGGACCTGGCTGCCAATACCAGCAACCCCACCACTCCCAACTGGATAATGGGAGACCTCAATCTCTCATCATTACAGCAAAACCAGTCATCTTCACTCCTCAACGCCATTGAAGATCTTGGATATCAACAGCTCATCACTGAGCCCACTCATACTAAAGGAAACATTCTTGATATGGTCTTCGCTCCCCAATCTATTTCCGAACAGAACTACAACATTGTAAAATCGATCACCAATGTACCATGGTCAGACCATAAGCTTATAAACCTACAAATTCCTCTGAGCAACAATCATCTTCTCAACAACAGAAAACCGGACAACACATCTAGAACAACAAGAGGCTTCCGACCTTTCAATAGGGAACTCATACTGTCAAGCACCCAACCACTCCTAAACAACACAGTACTCAACCTTGATGAGTCTGTCACCGCCTGGTACAACAACCTCAACACCATTGCTCAACTACCACACAAAAAGAACACATCATCAAGAAAAAGAACCCCTGCTCCATGGTTTTCCCCCGATTTACAGTCCTCCCTTTCCCACCTACGAAGACTCGAAAAATGCTGGCGCCGCTCACTTTCCATCGATGATCACGCAGCCTACAATCAACACCTTGCATCTCACCGCGAAGCAATTACAACCATAAGGAAGCAATACCACACTGATATGCTCAAAAGATCCCTGAACAAACCGCGCGACCTCTTCAACCTGGTCAAATCACTATCAAAGGAACCATCCTCAGAACAAAAAGAAGATATCCACCCACAGGAATTTGCTGATTACCTGCAATCAAAACTTCTACAAACAGATGAGCTCTCCAAAACCACTATACACAAAACGACCTGTATAACACCCCTATCTGCACTCACCACACCCTCTGCTAAACACATTGAAGACACAATCGCCTCACTCAATACCACGACTGCACAAACCGACCCATGCCCAGCCTTTTGGATAAAGGATCTCCGAAGTTCATTCAGCCCTTTCATTGCAAGAATCATTAACCTCTCCTTTACATCTGGCTCCTTCCCATCTGCCTTAAAGCTCACATCCATTAGACCTCTACTAAAAAACGCAAAACTTGACCCTAAACGGCCCGATTCCTACAGGCCAATAGCCAGCATCCCCCTTCTAGCAAAGATCTTTGAGAAAGTAGCACAAAGGCAAATCCAAGACCATATAGATTCCGCAGCCCCCCTGGACCATTCTCAACACGGCTTCAGAGAATTCCATGGTGTTGAGACACTGCTTACTACTCTATTCAACGACGTTCTCACCACCATAGACAACCTACAGCAAGGCATTGTACTAATCTTCTTGGATATAGCAGCAGCATTCGATTCAGTAAACCATGAGATTCTCCTCGGTCGACTGGAAGAAAAAGGCATCTGCAACTCAGCACTCGAATGGTGCAAATCATACCTCGACACCAGAATGCAATATGTAAAATCCGCAACAGGAGAATCCAAACTCTTCCATCAAAAACAAGGCGTTCCGCAAGGGTCCTCTCTCTCTTCCCTCATGTTCAACATCTATATGCAGCCGATCTGCAATATCATCAGTTCCTTCAATGTGAAATGCATGGTATATGCAGATGATATCCTTCTCTACATGCCATTTTCCACAAAGCAAATGGATTTATTGCCTATAACGAATTGCTTCAATGCAGTCTCTGAATGGCTCCTGTCACAGAACCTCCGCATTCAGCACAAAAAAACTGAGGTTCTCTTTATCTCCAGAGACCCCAACTTCACCCCACCATCACATATAAACATCAAGGGAGCCGAACTATACACCAAGGAAGCAATAAAATACCTCGGAGTAACACTTGACCATCGGCTCAACATGATACCACACATAAATAATATCGTAAAAGCGGTGTACTTCAAGATACGCACACTCAAGCACCTACGTTCCCTACTTGACCCAGAGGACTTCAGAACCATTTATCAAGCATTAATATTACCACATTTTGACTTCGCCAACTCAATTCTTCAAGGACTCCCACAATCCACCCTGGGTCCATTACAGCTCGCCATGAATACTGCTGCAAGGATTCTTCAAGGAGCTTCCAAGAGTGAACATATCACACCTATCCTCAAACAGCTCCATTGGCTCCCCATACACGGAAGGCTGATGTTCAAAACCCTGATTCTTACATTCAAGGCCATTAAGGGTATATCTTCCAACTCACTTTCTGAGCTCATCCAATTTGTACCACCAAACAGAATTAGAAGACAGGCAGCACTAAACTCCTTAGCATTACCAAAAGCCATAATAATATGCAATCTATCAACAGCGAACAGAGCTTTCTTGTTTTGCGCACCAAAATGCTGGAACTCCCTCCCCTCTGACATCCGTACCATAACCGACTTAGCCCAGTTCAGAAAGGCCCTTAAATTCATCCTATTCACCAAATACTACCCCATATGAAGTTAACATAATAGTCCCACCACATATCCAACAACTTTTTCTTTCTTTCTTTCTTTTCATTCTCGCCCCCAACACCCTTGCTAAGTCATGTACATAGTTCGAGTATGTTATCTAGTTAACAGATTGCATATTCCATGTAAATAGTTCTCCCATGTTGCTCCAAGTTGATACTCCTGTTATATGTAATACCGAACAGCCTGCTGTTCTGTTTTGTTTATGTTCTCTGTGAACCGCGCTGATCTCAAAGAGTGCGGTATATAAGAAATTAAAATAAATAAATAAATAAATAGGTGTCTAAGCGTGCGTATTTTGAAGTACACAGATTTTATGATATTGTTTATGTGTGATTTCATATCGAGCCTATGGTCTAGTGTGACTCCGAGGTATTTTATTGTTTCCTTGGTGCCTAGGTCAGCTCCCTTGACACTTATGTGTGGTGGTGGAGTGAAGTTGGGGTCTCTTGTGATAAAGAGAACCTCAGTTTTCTTATGCTGAATGCGGAGGTTCTGTGACAGGAGCCATTGTGAGACTGCGTCGAAGCAGTTTGTTATAGGCAATAAATCCATTTGCATTGTGGAAAATGGCATGTAGAGTAGGATATCGTCAGCGTATATCATACATTTCACATTGAAAGACCTGATGATATCGCAGATAGGCTGCATATAGATGTTGAACATGAGGGATGAAAGTGAGGACCCTTGCGGAACGCCTTGTCTTTGATGGAAGAGTTTTGATTCTCCTGTTGCAGACTTAACGTATTGCATTCTGGTATTGAGGTATGATTTACACCATTCAAGTGCTGAGTTGCATATGCCTTTTTCTTTCAGTCGACTGAGGAGGATTTCGTGATTTACCGAGTCAAACGCTGCTGCTATATCCAAGAAGATTAGCACAACGCCTTGTCGGATGTTGTCTATGGTATTGAGAACATCATTGAAGAGCGTGGTAAGCAGTGTCTCAACGCCATGGAATTCTCTGAAGCCGTGTTGAGAATGGTCTAGAGGGGCTGCGGAGTCAATGTGGTCTTGGATTTGGCGCTGTGTCTCTTTCTCAAAGATCTTTGCTAAGAGGGGGATACTGGCTATAGGCCTGTAGGAGTCTGGCCATTTTGGGTCTAGTTTAGCGTTTTTTAGAAGTGGCCTGATGGATGTGAGCTTTAATGCAGATGGGAAGGAGCCAGTAGTGAAGGAGAGGTTTATGATTCTTGCAATGAAAGGGCTAAATGCACACCGAAGATCCTTTATCCAAAAGGCTGGGCAGGGATAGGTCTGCGCGGTGGTCGTTTTGAGTGAGGTGATTGTGTCTTCTATGTGTTTAGAAGAAGGCGTGGTAAGTGCGGATAGGGATGTTGGGCAAGTTGTTTCTTGTATATTGTTTTTTGAGAGTTCATCTGTCTGTAGGAGTTTTGATTGCAAGTAATCAGCGAATTCTTGCGGGTGGATATCATTATTTTGTTCAGAGGATGGTTCCTTTGATAGTGACTTAACCAGGTTGAAAAGGTCACGAGGTTTGTTCAAGATCTCTTGAGCATATCTGAGTGGTATTGCTTCTTTCTGGTTGTGATTGCCTCGCGGTGAGTTGAGAGGTGGAGAATGTAGGCTTCGTGGTCATCGATAGCTAGTGAGCGGCACCAGCATTTTTCGAGCCTTCGTAGGTGCGTAAGAGAGGACCGTAGCTCGGAGGAAAACCATGGAGCAGAGGTTCTTTTCCCTGATATGGACTTTTTGTGTGGTAGTTGAGCAACAGCGTTGAGGCTGTTGTTCCAGGCAGCGATTGACTCGTCAAGGTTGAGAGTTGTGTTGTTGAGGACTGGTTGGGTACTTGATAGAATAAGTTCTCTGTTGAAAGGTCGAAATCCCCGTGTTACTCTAGATGGATTGGCGAGTTTACTGGTGTTCAGACTTTGATTGTTGTTCAGGGGAATTTGTAGGTTTATAAGTTTATGGTCAGACCATGGGACCTCGGTGATTGATTTTACAATGTTGCTGTTTTGCTCAGAGACATGGTGGGGGCGAATACCATGTCAAGAATGTTTCCTTTGGTATGAGTAGGCTCAGTGATTATTTGTTTGTAACCAAGATTTTCAATGACGTTGAGGAGTGAAAAGGAGTGGTTTTGTTGTAGTGATGGGAGGTTCAGGTCTCCCATTATCCAGTTGGGAGTGTTGGGGTTGCAGGTATTGGCGGCCAGATCCAATATGGAGGGCAGGTCGTCTGGGGAGCTCGAGGGGGCTCTGTAGACCAGGTTCATGGAGCATTGTTTATTGGCTATGGTGATTATGTCCAGATTGTTAGTGCTATAGGAGTTAGTCATGTTGAAGAGGAGTTCAGACTTGGTGAGAATGAGTGCTCCTCCTCCCTTCTTGTTTCTCTGTGGGTTGTGTGTATAGTGAAGTTTGGTGGAATGAGTTGGTTAATAAGGACATTGTCCTCTTTAGATAACCAAGTTTCGGTGATCATGAGAGCATCAAGATCATGAAGGGTAACTATATCTAAGATTACAGGCCATTTTATATAAGGTACCCTATAATCTAAAAAGGCTGTCTGAGGCATTTTCTTTTAATTTAAATCAGTGCTGCCAGCAGAAACACCCTCACAGTGCTGTAGCCTAAGGTGCCTCATAGGTGCCCTATAGAGCACCCTGTAAGGTGCCCTATAGGGCACATTATAGGGTGCCTTGGCAGACAGGGCACTTTATAATGTGACCTATGGGGTGCCTTATAGGGTACCTTATGAGGCACCTTTGGTTACAGCACTGTGAGGATGTTTTTGCTGGCAGCACTGATTCAAATTAAAAGAAAATGCCTCAGACAGCCTTTTTAGATTACACCACTACAGGATCAAACCAATGACCTCTGCCTCCACAGTCATTGCAGTAACCAGTGGGCTACATTGTTATAGTTTCTACCACTGCGCTGGCATGTACTTAGGGTTAACATGCGTTAACGTGCCACGGCGCCCACTATCGCGCGATACATATTCTTGCTACCTTAGGACTGGATCGCCCACTCCTTATATGGCATTCTTCACATTATCGCTGCAACTAGCGACGGTAACATTAGGACGGTTTAGTAAACATATCCCTTAGTAGGATGTTTGGGTCTGTTCCGCATTGAAAGAATCTTTCTCCTGCACAAATTTGTTCCTCTAACGCTTTTTGTTCAGTCTGTTGTTGATGTTTTATATAAATAGAGTGGCTGCTGATTCTTGCCCTAATGGAGGCTTTAAAGGCTTCCCACCATGCCCAATCAGAGGTCTCGGTAAGGGAATTTATTTCAAATCAATTTTTAATAGCCTCATGAACCTTTTCCTGGAATAAGTTGTCTTTTAGTAGGGATCAATTAAAGGACCATGACACATTTTCAAATCCGACCACTTTAAGGACATGTTTAAATTAAACTGCGACATGATTGGATATATGGGTACTGTGAATTTCAGATGGCAGGGTATTGTTAACCATTGCTTTTGATATAAGAAAAAATCAATATGGGTGTGGGATTTGTGGGTCAATGAAAAAAAGGTGAATTCCCTTTCTGTAGGACGTAAAAGCCCCCAGATGTCTATCAGTCCGAAGGATTGCATTAAAATGGCAACCACGCTAGATGCTTTAGTGGGTCTATGCTGACACTGGGATTGTCTATCTAAAAGAGGATCTAGTCTCAGATTGAAATCACCTCCCAATATTATATCGTGGGAAGGATTTTCTGCCAATTCATTTGGCCACTTCTTGGAAAAAAGTTGGTACATCTGTATTCGGGGCATAGAAGTTTATTAATGATAGGTGTGTTCTGTCTAATTGAAAATTAACCTTGGCCCATCTTCCTTCTGTGTCCGTCCTGATATGCTCAATAATGGGGTGTAGAGATTTACGGATAAGAATGACTACCTCTTTTTTTTTTTACATGCCGGGGAATGCGCTGCCACCATGAATCTGCCCAGGCCCAACTTCACTGTTTCTACTGTAGACAAGAATGTTTCTTGTAGGTATATCATGTCTGCTTTTGCCTTTTGACAAGAAGTTAAAGTTTTATTTATTTTGATAGGGTTTATAATGACATTCAAAGATAGGAAAGTGTTAGTCCCCATGATGTATAATTGTGTATTTTGAGCGGGGATGGTGGATCTGCCTTTGCTCATTTTGCACCCGAATTTGCTCCCGGGGAAAATTCCAGACAAACTGGCTTACTGTTTGCCATGTTATTTGCGTCCTTCGCCTTTTTACAGCTCAGGTTTTGTGATGGGAGAGAGTGAAAACGTGTGGTTCATGTCTGGGTCTGTGGGAGCTAGGGTTCTATACGGCCATCTTGTCCGATATCTGGCTCTGCCTCCTACTTAATTATTTATTTAATTGGGAATCATAAAGAGGCACGTTCTGATTCTCGCACGTCTGGCCTCATTGATTGTGCAAAAACTGAATGTGTGGGAAATGGACCCTATTCTGCCACCACGGGGACCAGACATACCCGCAACAGCAGAATAAGACACTTGGACATTTGGACACTCCCTGTATGCCAATGTGATTGGCATATGAGGAGCTGCCCATCCAAATGCCAGAACGCCACTGCTGGTGTGAGTGAGCAGTGGCATCCTGGCTCCATGGCAATGAGCCATCCACAGGACAGCTCAGAATGCCATTGCAGACAACTGCCCATGCAGCCCTCTGTGTGGCTGTCACCAGCGGCTGCTGTGTCCTGCAGTGGGGCTCCAGGGGTACAGGATGTCCATCTGTGTGTGCTGTGGGGATGTACACTGCTCGACATAGGTGCACCTATGACTTATTTCACTCTCAGAAATAAACCAGGCGTGCAGGTGAGAGTCGCGGGACGTACAAGGGCCTGTTCTGAATAGGCCCTGTATGTTCTGGCAGCTAGCCACACCCCTGCTCTGCTCTTGCTCTGCCCCATCACCACACACTCCTGCCCACATCCAGTGCTCCCCGCAGAAACCCTCTCTACATGTGCAGAGTGAAGGAGGGCTGAATTGCCTTCTGAGGCCAAACACGGGTTGGACGTCCAACCCGGACACCCAACCCTACTATTTGTGGTTGGGAATGACGACCAATCTGTTTTTATATAAGATCATGTTTTAAAGTAATTAGACTCTCTGTGTCTGTTATTTGTAATGCACTGGGCACCAGGATCATAGAATGTTTGAAGTGTCCACTTAGTTGCATATAAGCATTCTGATACCGTTGCCTTAAAAGTGAAACAAGAAAAAGTGGGAACCTCCGTGTCTGGTATCTGATATATACACAGCTCATATGTTTACAAAATATATCCTTTCACTGAAATGGTGTGTGTCACTTGCTCTGCATGAGACTGTGGTTTTCAAATATGGCTGTAAAGGAGAGACAAGATGGATCAGCAATCTCCAGATTAGGTATCTTCTGTGTCCATAATTATGACATTTATTGTCCTAGGCTTTCTTTATTCGTCTGATGTTCACAATTAGCTCCTCTTTAAGCCAACACTAGTCATCAAGTTCATGCATTTTGACCTTTTAGAGGTGCAAAACTCTTGTATTTAAATTAGGACGTGACTTGAAGCAGCTCTTTTCAAATTTACGCTGCTTGAAGATACGCTGGCTGCGGTTGGGATAAAGCAAGTTTTGATATTCTTTGCTTTTAAGATGGATGATCTCATTTTACTTAGCGATAGCATAATGTGCTCCTCATGTGTCACTTTTGCACCGAAAAGAATATATGAAGTCTTAGGAGCTCATCATCTTCGTATTTGATTAAATATTACTCCTTCTGATTACCAAGCACCAGCATAATTTGATCAAGAGCAATCACATCGTGTCTTTATAATGTGTAGTGTGGGTCTTTATTGCATATATTTCGTGGTGTTATATAACAATATACAGTTTTAAAATACACTCAGAGGCACATTCCATACTGTGCGTCCCGGCCTCTGTGCATCGGGAAAGAACCGGACGCACAGGAGTAGAAGTGATTCTAATCCTGTGGGGCACATCTAGCTCCGCGGGATTAGAATCACGTTTAGGCCTGCACATGCAGGCCAGGACCCAATTCCCATCAGCCTGCACATACAAGCCCCTGCCTGGCTAGCTCAGTCAGGCTCCTGCCATGGCACCATGGCTCCATTCAGGAGCTGTGATCCCCGGCTGCCGACCATTTTTGCCTTTCCCTGCAGCCTGACCCCCGATTTGGCCTCCCATGGCCAGGGTCAGGCTGTGGGGAATCTCCTGCATCCTCTCACCATTTTGATCCCAGCCGGGCCTCCCATCCTTCGAAGTCTAGGGGGACTTATTCCATTCCGGGGTGGAATAAGTCCCCCATCTAGTCTGCCGGCCCTGAAAATACAAGGCCAATTTCATAATCGGCCCTATACGTCCAGGGCCGCAGACCACTCACTGACCACCCTAACTCCACCTACCTATCACCCCTTCCTGCCTCCTTCTAAGCCTTCCTGTACAAACTCCTTGTTCATATGGAGAGGCTTAGTCGAAGACGGCAAGGGGGATGAATAGCAGGGACAGAATAGACCCCCCAGTTATGGACACACAATCCTGTATGGAATGGCTCTCTTTACCAATTTAGACTAGACAGTAGAATCTAAGCTCTAAATTATTCTAAATTAGGTTGCTCTATTATAAACAAAACAGGGTTCCCTACCGGTTTTTATTATAGCGTCCCTAATTATGGGTTTTTATGTTCATAGGACCATCCCAATGGTACAAACTCTCTAGTGAGTAAGAGTAAGTCTTTTTACATTTGTTAGTCTACAAAGGCTATCATATGATCATTTTCCTCCTCATCCCTTTTCTCTCTCTTCCCCCATTTTGGTTTACATGATTAATACGGTTTCATTAATAGTAACTTTTTTATGTCCTTTTTAATGTATTATATTTTTAATGTATTTTTTTCTTATTGTATTCATTTAAAATTTTAGCTTTACTGTTTTATTCTTTTACTCCCTAAGTCACATTATATGATTATTCTTTTACATGTATTTATTTTCTTTTTATGGTGCCTATTTTCATTATTGCACCCATTATGTGCTCCTTTTGCATGATTTTATTAATTGCGTGCATATTTTTATCTTGTGAGGCTTTTATCCCCTGAGAAAGATGTTTTCTGAAACATGTTGGGGTTTGTTTCAATAAGCAGTATTGTAACCACTACCGTTCTAGTCACCTCGCTTCTTTGATTTCACTGTTGCTACTGCGAATGTGCGTGCTCTCGTTTGGATTGTACCATGTCTATTCCTTCTCCAGGAACAACACAGCAAAGAAAGAAGTCTGGAGAGTGATAACAGAAGGATCAACTGAATTATTCTACCCAACACTGCCATGTTTTGGTGCACACGTGTCTGTATTAGGGGTTATAAAAAACTTCTCATGTCAAAACATGCTTTGTGCTTTTTGTGGGGCTATCTCTTATCTTGTTGCTTCTTATTTCTCCAAAGCATGAAGAACAGGCATCAGAAAAGCTCTCATTCTGACACCAAAAAGACCCAGAAGGTGTAGTGAAGAAGGTGCTCTGATATCCCTTATTTATTATGATGATCATAAAGAAAAGGGAAATGAGGGCACTTGTTTTCTGGTCAGCTCATCATTGCATGTCTCTGCTTGCTGCATGGGATTGACGTCACCATGATAAATTTTGTTGCAGGGACATCTATGTAGCTGTGGTCACTGCTATCCATTTTGGGCACATGCAAGATTCTGAAATTGGGCTGAAACTTGCATGCGGCCAGTCTTTTTTCATACATTATGACCTGGACGTCCCAGATTGCACACATGTAGGCATTCCTGGGGGCATAGTTTGGTCAGAGCAGGGAAAGAGTTGCAATGACCCATTATTTCATATAATACATCAGTATAAATATAGAGTACATGCATATATTTACACCTGTACATATATATACTATCTTATGCACACTGCAAAGGTTGGTTCTGGGAGTCTTATTAATAAAAGTCCATAGGTGCATCTATTGTCATTATAAAATAGGCTCTAAATAGGCACCTTCTTGAGCTTTTGATATAGGTTTCCTGTTATAAAATTGTTTCTGTGCTCAGCTGTTTCTTTAAATGCCAGCTACAGCATTTTAATCTATGACATATATTCAGCACTGCGGACTGCAACTAGCTCTACCGATAGCAGTGATAGCCTTCATTTAGTTGTGTTTTAAAACCCGTTTTGGACCAGCGTATGTTTTACATACATAAGGTTTCCATACTTACTACTCAACTGTCTACTAATTAATGGTTATAAATTCAATGGAACTATGTTTAGCTATTATAGTTATGTCAAAAAGCATTATATACAGATTTTTTTTATCTGGGATCTAGTTAGTTTAATAGGCATTTGAATTTTGCTGATTTTGATGGTACTGGCGGCTCAACATAAAAAGATCACAAAAAATAATAAGTAGCTTATAATGCTGTAATAGCTACTATTTTGCAAATAAAAGTATTTTATTTAGTAAGCTGGCTCTGGCCTGAAGCAGCTCTCCCGCTGGGGACGAGTAGGCTGGAGCCAGTTTGAACCGGCCTTTCAGCGCCTCCCTCCACCTAGTCGGGGCACTCAGCAGCCTACAAATTACGAGCGACATCAGGCGCATCACCTCCATCTCCGGCCTGAAGCAGCTCTCCCACCAGGGACGAGCAGGCAGGAGCCAGCTTGAACCAGCCTTGCAGCGCCTCCCTCCGCCCAATCAGGGCACTCATCAGCCTACAAATTCCGAGCACCATTGGGCGCATTACCTCCGTCTCCGGCCTGAAGCAGCTCTCCCGCCGGGGACGAACAGGCCGGAGCCAGTTTGAACCGGCCTTGCAGCACCTCCCTCCACCCAATCGGGGCATTCAGCAGCCTACAAATTATGAGCGCCATCAGGCGCATCGCCTCCATCTCCGGCCTGAAGAAGCTCTCCCGCCGGGGACGAGCAGGCCGGAGCCAGCTTGAACCGGCCTTGCAGCGCCTCCCTCTGCCCAATCGGGGCACTCAGCAGCCTACAAATTATGAGCGCCATCGGGCGCGCCCGCGCCTGTTGGGCCCGCGCCTGAGGGCCTTGCCAGAGGGCCTTTTAGCATGGCCCTTAGGTGGGGTCCTGTGTGGAAGTCACCCCCAACCCCGGAGAATCGCAGTCCACGGTAAGAAACAGCCAAGCAACCTGAGGACGATCTGCAGAACCATGGAACCAAGCAGCAGTATTGAACGCTGAGCTCTCCACAAAATGTATGTAAGACTGCACGAAACTGCACATGCTAATTACTGGACATACTTGTAAGAACTAAAATACTCAGGTAACCATTCCCCACAATAGGTTTGTTTCTAACAAATCTATTGTTGTTTCTAATGGATCCTGATGTGTAGCTAGCTACTCTTAGTCAAGTAGCCATTGTATTCCTAAAAAGTACATTGTTGCACAAGTTAGACACCATCGTTAAGCTGACCAGATCACTAGAAAGTACCCTAGTCATTTAAAATTCACACTAAAGGTACCCAAGGTCAGTTGCATAGCCATCATTGAAGTGCAAACATCTACTGCCGCACAAGCTAGCCTCATTGAAGTGCAAAGTATCTATTGTTTTACAAGCCAGTCTCATCAAAGTGCAAAGTATCTATTGTTGTATAAGCCAGCCTCATTGAAGTGCAAAGTATCTATTGTTGTACAAGCTAGCCTCAATGAAGTGCAAAGTATCTATTGTTGTACAAGCTAACCTCATTGAAGTGCAAAGTATCTATTGTTGTACAAGCTAGCCTCAATGAAGTGCAAAGTATCTATTGCTGTACAAGCTAACCTCATTGAAGTGCAAAGTATCTACTGTTGTACAAGCTAGCCTCATTGAAGTTCAAAGTATCTATCTATTGTTGCGCAAGATAGCCAGTATTGTTAGCCCAGCTATCTCCCATACAAGCAATTACTGCTGCCCCAATATTGTCAACCTAGCTATCTCATATACCAGCGCCCAGTGGCGCCCTACAATTCAACATGGCCATATCCATCCTAACCCTAACCATTTTGTACCTTCTTAGCAACACACTCATTGGTCCCCTCACTTCGGCCTCCAACCACAACCCCATTCCAACCCTTCAAGGCCGAGGAAAAAGATATCAAGGCAGCACACACTATAAGTCATCAGAATTACATCAAGCCTCACACCCACACTTAATCTACATACCAATCCAACACTCCACAAAACCCAAAGTGGCACAGCCCCAAAGCCAGCGAAACCTAAAATGTGCCCTCATAAATGCACATTCAGTCCACAGGAAATGGCCAGCCATCACCAACTTATAACCCATCTTGAACTAGACATCCTACTGGTCACTGAATCATGGCTTGCCGACTCAGACTCAGTCCTTATTAACCAACTCATCCCCCCCCCAACTTTTCAAGCCACACTTGCCACAGACCTAACCGCAGAGGAGATGGCATTCTCATCTTATTAAAAGCAGAGCTCCAATATCAACTGATCAACTCCAGCAGCACAACACACCTCGATACACTTACCATACCCAACAGCCACAGCACCATCAACCTAATCTACAGATCACCATCCTCCTCCCCTGACGACCTTGCAACCAAATTGACCTTGCCTGTAACCCCAAGAACACCCACAGGCCAAACTGGATACTTGGAGACTTTAACCTCCCAGCTCTCCAGGATTCCTATTCTAAGGCCTTCCTTGAAGCACTCAATGATCTGGGCTATGAGCAGATAGTTGAAACATCCACCCACAGGAAAGGAAATATACTAGATTTCGTATTCATCCCACGACCTGACATAAGCCCGAACCACAACTTTGAACTAGTTATCACCCCAGTCCCATGGTCCAACCACAACCTAATCAAATTCCAGATACCCATGCATCAAGTCAGCAACCTGCCTAGGAAAGCAGCTGAAAGCTCATCCCACACCCATGAGACGATTCAGACCTTTCGACAAAGAGGCGATCCTCAAAGAAGTCCTTCCAAACCTCAAGCTAGATTCTCCTGACCTGGAAGAATTGATGGCCACTTGGAATAACAGCCTGAACTCTGCTGCATGCCTACCTACCTCAATCAAGACCTCAGACAAAACACCAAGAGATAGGAAACCGGCACAATGGTACTCTGTAGAGCTACGGTCCTCACTACTTCTCCTTAGGAAACTAGAAAGAAAATGGCGGCGATCCCAGTCCCCAACCGACCAGGCAGCCTACTCCGCCACCTGAACACACACCGCGACTCTATATCAGTGAAAATGAAAGAATACCACTCCGAACTCCTACACCGCTCGCTAAACAAACCTCACGACCTCTTCAACCTAGTGAAGTCCATGATGAAAGAACCTTCGCCCACACAGAGTACAATACTGCACCCGCAGGAATACGCAGAGCCAAAGCCAGCAATATCAGCATAGCCACGAAACCCACCCCTGGACACAACCCATACCAACAACTATCGTTCAACTTGCTTACAACACCATCAGCCAGAGGCATCGAGGACTGATGTAACTATCAACGCCCCCACAGCTCCAAACGACCCCTGCCCAGCACATTGGATAAGATCCCTGCGCAAAGAACTCAGTCCAGCCCTATCTAGGATCATGGAGCAGTCCTTCTCCACAGGAACATTCCCAGCATGCCTCAAACAGATGTCGATCGTGCCCCTTCTGAAGAACAACAAGCTGAAACCCCAGAAGGCTGAATCCTATCGACCAATCTCAAGCATCCCGCTTCTAGCCAAGATCATTGAGAAGGTAGTTCAATGGCAAATTCAAGAACACATCGACTCCACGGCCCATCTTGATCCATGCCAACATGGTTTCAGGGAAGCACATGGCATCGAAATGCTCCTTTGGAAAAACTGCTTTATTGGAGATGGTCCCTACGCGTTTCGGCTTGCGCCTTCTTCGGGGGACATACAGCTACCATAGGGTTAAACAAATAATGTTAAAACAATAAAACAATAAATATACAACATTAAAAACTGAAAAATAAAATGACATATAAATGATGACAACAGCATATAAAGATAATAAATTAAACACATATGTATAAACAATGATATATGTATGGATTAAAAAGACAAACCAGAGGACAACTTTTTAACGCATATTGAACTTTACAAGTTTTTTCGCAAACTTAAAATAATAGACTAATTTGCTAAAAATCCTGCCCCTTCTTTAGATTCCTCAATTGTCAAAAAACCATCTACCTGGGTTCCTCCTTCCCCTCCTGACCCTATGATTACGGCATATGAAAACATGGTCCTCACTAGGGTTAATGCATTGTACAAAATTAAACAAAAAAAATTGTATCATAATCTTTCAGTTCCCTTGAAGACAGCATTAAGAGGTCTTCAAACTAATCAGTCCATAATAATCAAGCCTGCGGACAAAGGTGGTGCCATTGTAGTTCAGGACAGGGACGCATACATCACAGAAGTTAAACGCCAATTGGATGATACCTCATTTTACCAAAAAATTTTCGACAATCCCACAACAACATTACAACAAAAAATAGATAATTTGTTATATATCGGTAGAGAAGCTGGCTATTTAACACCTAAGGAAATATCTTTTCTCACTGTCACTCATCCCATCATACCCACAATATACATGCTTCCAAAAATTCATAAATCCATACATAATCCGCCTGGTCGACCAATTGTCTCAGCCAATGGTTCATTACTCGAACCTCTTTCAAAGTTCTTAGATTTGTTTTTACGTCCATTTGTACCCCTTGTTCCCTCGTATGTCAAAGATTCCACTCACATTATCAATATTTTGAAAGATTTTAAAGGATATCACAATGATCTCATTCTACTAACATTAGACATTAACTCCCTATACACAAACATCCCACAAGAAGAAGCTTTGGAAGTAATAGCAAATACACTGATTCAAAGACCAAAACCAGTGCGGGTTCCCACCTTCTTTCTTACACAGTTGGCATCTCTTGTCATGTCAGAGAATTTCTTCATTTTTAAAGGTCTCTTTTACAAGCAGGTGAAAGGAGTAGCCATGGGTTCGCCCATGGCTCCTGATGTAGCCAATCTGTACGTCTCTGAGTTTGAGAATAAGTTTCTATCATTCCATCCATACAAGAAACATATCCTCCTCTGGAAACGTTACATCGACGATGTACTCGTTATCTGGGACGGCCCCGAAGAGACTCTGCATTCTTTTCATGTTTGGCTCAATACTTTAGATGTACATTTGCAATTTGAGGGTACTTACAGTTTGGATTCCATACCATACCTTGACATCATGATCAAGAAGTCTGACAAAGGTTTCATAACTGACCTATACAGAAAACCTACTGATCGGAACACCTTTCTCACCTATGACAGTTGTCATAATACTTCCTTCAAGCAGAATTTACCAGTCAGCCAGTTTCTTAGAATTAAACGTCTATGCACCAATGACATTGATTTCGAAAAACATTCCACCAATTTATACCAGCGTTTTGAACAGCGAGGTTATCCTAATAAATGCATTCAAGCCGCATATCAGAGAGCATCTGGCACGGATCGGTCTACACTATTACAGAATATAGTACGTCCAAAGCTTGATAGAATCACTTGTCCTCTTACCTTTTCATCACATTCCAAATCCATCACGCACATACTGAAACAAGAATGGGGTCTGATTACCTCCTTACCAGCTTTCCAGTCTAAACAACTTATGGTATCATATAAGCGTGCTCCTAATCTTAGTCATTTTCTTGTTCCCTCTGCCCTTACGATCCCTAGAACTACCCCTACAGTCAGAGGACATTTCAGTTGTGGAAACTGCTCTGTCTGCCTTCATGTCATTACAGCTAAAAATAGTTTCACACATAACTCCTCAGGTCATAAAATTATCATCGATCATTATTCCAATTGTAAGACCACTAATGTGATTTACTTAATTTTATGCCCCTGTGATATGATCTATATAGGGAAAACCAAGCGCCAGATTAGAACACGGATCATAGAGCACAGAAGCAATATACAAAGACAGCTTACTGACAAACCATTGGTCTCACATTGGGTAGAGAAGGGACACATGGTTAGTGATCTTAAGTTTTTGGTTATTAAAACAGCTATTCCACACTGGCGTGGTGGTGACATTAATCACGCTTTACTCAAGTTGGAACAACGATTTATTTATGATTTCAACAGTTTGTATCCATTTGGACTCAATCAAGAACGTGATCTTTCAATTTTTTTGCAATAATCATCAAAACATTTCCAAAATACTCTTCATAATAACCATTATTCACAATTATCCGTTCCTAGGACATTCGCATGCCTTTTCTCTTATGTTCATTTCATTAGGCCATTACTTTACTATCTTTTGTCTTTAACATCATTACAAATATCATTACAATTCCTTTTCACACATTCTGATTTGTCTCATGAAATACTTCATCTTACACAATATCGCTATATTTTCTCTGCAGAGGGCTCAAGTCTAAACATTGATTTATAAACATCTTTTCAATCAATTATTTTGATATCATTCTAGCCTTCTTAGTTTATTTGCTATCATATGATGTTACCTTTAAAAAGTCACGGTTTTAAATTGACAACACCCACCTCCCCTCCTCCCTTTCTAATGTTTTTCTGTTTCTATCTAAATGCATATAATATAATATTCACATATACGATACCACTTGTCCCCTGCGGTAGACTTTACATGATTCTACAAATTCACTCAACACATTTTATTAGAAAACACATAATTATATGTGTTTTAGTTGTAGTTTTTTAAAATCCTTTTAACTCCGCCCAATTTGTGACGTCCTTCCCAAAAAGAGCGCGAAAATTGGCGTTTATAAAATGCCTGACACTCGCCGATCCTCTCCCAATGCTCTAGTGTGCCCACACGGAACGGCATGCTGTGTGAATTCGGATTTATACATCATTTATGTTTTATTTGCCAGTACAATTAGTAAGTATGCTCTTATATTCATACATCTATTTCCAGGAAGGCCCTTTGTTTTCTTTTAGAACACATAGATCACTATTAGTTCACCACGTTTTCTTCAAAAAGGACACGCAAATTTGTTTTTTTAAAAAATGTCTGTTACTTGGCTTTCATCTTCCAACATTTCAGCATGCGCACAAGTAAAGCATGCTGTGTTTATTTGTTTGTACATCATTCTGGTTTTATTCAACAGCACAATCAGTCAGTACGGTTTTATGTTTACACATTGACCCTCGTAATTGGTTTTCAAAAACATTGACTTATAAACATCTTTTCAATCAATCACTTTGATATCATTCCAGCCTTCTTAGTTTATTTGCATATTATATGATGTCACCTTTAAAAAGTCACGTTTTTAAATTTACAACACCTTTTCCCCCCCTTCCCCCCCCCCTCCATTCTAATGTTTTTTATGTTTTTAATGTTTCCATGCATATAATATAATATTTATAATACCACTTGTCCCCTGCGGTAGACTTCACATGATTCTACAAATTCACTCAACACATTTCATTAGAAAACATATAACTATATGTTTTTTTAAAAATCCTTTTTCAACTCCGCCCATTTTGTGACGTCCTTCCTAAAAAGAGCGCGAAAATTGGCGTCTATAAAATGCCTGACACTCGCCGTTCCTCTCCCAATGCTCTAGTGTGCCCATATGGAACGTCATGCCGTGTGAATTCAGATTTATACATCATTAATTTTTATTTGCCAGTACAATCAGTAAGTATGCTCTTACATTTATACATCTATCTCCAGGAAGGCTCATTGTTTTCTTTTAGAACACTAGACTGCTTTTTGTTCACCACGTCTTCTTCAAAAAGGGCGCGCAAATTTATTTATTTTTTATATACAAAAAATGTCTGTTACTTGGCTTTTCTTTTCCAACATTTCAGTATGCGCACAAGGAAAAGCATGTTGTGTTTATTCGTTTTGCACATCATTTTGGTTTTATTCAACAGCACAATCAGCCAGCACGGCTCATGTTTACACATTGACCCTCGTCATTGGTTTTCACCGTTTTCCAGAGAACATGTGATACGCTTTTGCACGTTCTATTCTATTGCCTCTATCCAACACAATGTATGTCGTCCATGTGATACTATAGATTTACAATTTATCTAATTCGCTGTTTTTAACTGAATTTTATTAGCACGTCCTACATGTATCATACTTGCAATCCCATAACCTTTACTTTTTGATTTTTTACCCTTCACGCTCATATATGCATTAACACCTTTAAGTTCTCTTTCTTCATCGGTTATTATTAAGTTTTAATGACTGCACACCAGCTCCTCATTATAATAAGCTCTATGTAACTTTTATAGTCCAATTAATATATGGATGTTCTGCTTATAGGTTAATACTTAATTTTTAATTCATTAATTAATTCTTTAATTAATTTTTTAATTTTGAATTTTGATTTTTCAATTGCTTGATTATTTGGGCATCTATTTGGTCCTGTACATTCATATTACCATAATTTATCTCCATGGGTTCAACTCTATTTTTATTCTTTTATCATTCATTATCTATTTATTATTTATTCTTATTTATTATACTATTTTTTATAATGGTGTTTGCATTTTAACCAATTGTTTGTTCCCATATGCAATTATATTGTTCTCTTCTCTCATAGCTATTTATATAGTGCCACGTCCTAATTGTCTCTCAGAGACCAGTTCATCAGATACGGCGCTATCAACATATAGTGTTTTTACCCAATTGTCTTTATGAGACATTCCATCTTATACAATATTGGTATGTTATCATCTTACTTTTTTCATCAATTTATTATTTCACTTTTTATATAATTTATTTATTTATTTTAACATTTTTACATTATCTCTTATTTATTTGTATAGGATCATTTTTACTTGTTTAATCAATTTGGAACCAATTTGCTCATTATTAATTAATATTTTATTTTAATTGCTTGTCTCGGCCCTTGTTTTGCCATTTCTTCTTAATGGTAATCTCAATCTTAATATTTTTCTATGCTTTTATAGATTTATTGTCCTCTGGTTTGTCTTTTTAATCCATACATATATCATTGTTTATACATATGTGTTTAATTTATTATCTTTATATGCTGTTGTCATCATTTATATGTCATTTTATTTTTCAGTTTTTAATGTTGTATATTTATTGTTTTATTGTTTTAACATTATTTGTTTAACCCTATGGTAGCTGTATGTCCCCCGAAGAAGGCGCAAGCCGAAACGCGTAGGGACCATCTCCAATAAAGCAGTTTTTCCAAACCTGCTCTCCTCTCTTGCTCCGTTGTTTCCCTGTGTTCCTGCAAGAGTTACGCTCCTCTCTTGTTCCTGTATCCTGTGGAGCCATGTTCTCTCCGTGGCAAGGAGTCCTAAGTTATAAAGAAGAGGACCTTAAGGGATTACTCTCTGAGGACCCCTTCTGCACAGAAGAAGAGTCGGTCCCTAATTTGGAAGATGAATGGAGAGAACTGGTTTGGTTGACCCAAAAGTATGTAAGAGAAGAACTACATGCAGCTTCCTTACTCGAGTACTGCAGAAGAAAGACTATTCCCAGAGGTCTTAGGGTGCAGAAGGCACCCGGAATGTTTAAAGACGATAATGTTTTTATGTCTAACTGGATAAAGATTTTAAACAAATGTTCGTTGGATTTAATGATCCTTTTAATTAATACTTCTAAACGTAGGGCCGAGACACTTAAACCGCAAATAGACTCCAAGTTTGAAAATCTCAAGAAAAAAGATCCACAGTTCGATTTAGAGAAAAGCAAGTTTGATAAAAATAATCTTGAATACAGACAATCCATTAAAGAAGCCAAAATTAACAAACTCAAAAGAGATGATGATGATTACAAGCAGAACACACCGTCTATTATTGGACCTATAATAAATCAGACCATAAAGATAGGAAGAGCAGTACGTCCTTCAGGAGACCATATAGGCAGCCTAGACCATATCACACCTCTAGATCACCCCACAATTACCCTAAGACCAATATTAAGAATAAATTTCCAAATAGACGCAGGTCCCCCTCAGTAACTCCAGATAAAGAAAGGAGTAATAAAAGATCACGTCATCATTCAAATGACAATATAGATGCATCAGCTCCCCTTTTTCCCACACAACCACGGTCCCCGGTTTCCCACCCCTCCAAATCTTATCATAAGCGGGATTTTCAAATGGACTCGCTTTGGGCCAAAGGAAGAAGAGATGCTTTTCCAAGGTCGCCACGTCTACCACGAGACAGACATCAACAATCAAGGCAGTTCTCACCGCAGGAAAGAAGACACAGTCAGGGTATGATGTCAAAAAGGAACCTAGATTGGGATCTTTAAATTCAGTTATTAATCTATCCTCACACCCATTAACAGAATCTGAACTTCAGGTCCTTAACAAGGGCCTATCTTTCGTCCCCACCAAACGTCATGACAACTTTTTAACGCATATTGAACTTTACAAGTTTTTTCGCAAACTTAAAATAATAGACTATTTTGCTAAAAATCCTGCCCCTTCTTTAGATTCCTCAATTGTCAAAAAACCATCTACCTGGGTTCCTCCTTCCCCTCCTGACCCTATGATTACGGCATATGAAAACATGGTCCTCACTAGGGTTAATGCATTGTACAAAATTAAACAAAAAAATTGTATCATAATCTTTCAGTTCCCTTGAAGACAGCATTAAGAGGTCTTCAAACTAATCAGTCCATAATAATCAAGCCTGCGGACAAAGGTGGTGCCATTGTAGTTCAGGACAGGGACGCATACATCACAGAAGTTAAACGCCAATTGGATGATACCTCATTTTACCAAAAAATTTTCGACAATCCCACAACAACATTACAACAAAAAATAGATAATTTGTTATATATCGGTAGAGAAGCTGGCTATTTAACACCTAAGGAAATATCTTTTCTCACTGTCACTCATCCCATCATACCCACAATATACATGCTTCCAAAAATTCATAAATCCATACATAATCCGCCTGGTCGACCAATTGTCTCAGCCAATGGTTCATTACTCGAACCTCTTTCAAAGTTCTTAGATTTGTTTTTACGTCCATTTGTACCCCTTGTTCCCTCGTATGTCAAAGATTCCACTCACATTATCAATATTTTGAAAGATTTTAAAGGATATCACAATGATCTCATTCTACTAACATTAGACATTAACTCCCTATACACAAACATCCCACAAGAAGAAGCTTTGGAAGTAATAGCAAATACACTGATTCAAAGACCAAAACCAGTGCGGGTTCCCACCTTCTTTCTTACACAGTTGGCATCTCTTGTCATGTCAGAGAATTTCTTCATTTTTAAAGGTCTCTTTTACAAGCAGGTGAAAGGAGTAGCCATGGGTTCGCCCATGGCTCCTGATGTAGCCAATCTGTACGTCTCTGAGTTTGAGAATAAGTTTCTATCATTCCATCCATACAAGAAACATATCCTCCTCTGGAAACGTTACATCGACGATGTACTCGTTATCTGGGACGGCCCCGAAGAGACTCTGCATTCTTTTCATGTTTGGCTCAATACTTTAGATGTACATTTGCAATTTGAGGGTACTTACAGTTTGGATTCCATACCATACCTTGACATCATGATCAAGAAGTCTGACAAAGGTTTCATAACTGACCTATACAGAAAACCTACTGATCGGAACACCTTTCTCACCTATGACAGTTGTCATAATACTTCCTTCAAGCAGAATTTACCAGTCAGCCAGTTTCTTAGAATTAAACGTCTATGCACCAATGACATTGATTTCGAAAAACATTCCACCAATTTATACCAGCGTTTTGAACAGCGAGGTTATCCTAATAAATGCATTCAAGCCGCATATCAGAGAGCATCTGGCACGGATCGGTCTACACTATTACAGAATATAGTACGTCCAAAGCTTGATAGAATCACTTGTCCTCTTACCTTTTCATCACATTCCAAATCCATCACGCACATACTGAAACAAGAATGGGGTCTGATTACCTCCTTACCAGCTTTCCAGTCTAAACAACTTATGGTATCATATAAGCGTGCTCCTAATCTTAGTCATTTTCTTGTTCCCTCTGCCCTTACGATCCCTAGAACTACCCCTACAGTCAGAGGACATTTCAGTTGTGGAAACTGCTCTGTCTGCCTTCATGTCATTACAGCTAAAAATAGTTTCACACATAACTCCTCAGGTCATAAATTATCATCGATCATTATTCCAATTGTAAGACCACTAATGTGATTTACTTAATTTTATGCCCCTGTGATATGATCTATATAGGGAAAACCAAGCGCCAGATTAGAACACGGATCATAGAGCACAGAAGCAATATACAAAGACAGCTTACTGACAAACCATTGGTCTCACATTGGGTAGAGAAGGGACACATGGTTAGTGATCTTAAGTTTTTGGTTATTAAAACAGCTATTCCACACTGGCGTGGTGGTGACATTAATCACGCTTTACTCAAGTTGGAACAACGATTTATTTATGATTTCAACAGTTTGTATCCATTTGGACTCAATCAAGAACGTGATCTTTCAATTTTTTTGCAATAATCATCAAAACATTTCCAAAATACTCTTCATAATAACCATTATTCACAATTATCCGTTCCTAGGACATTCGCATGCCTTTTCTCTTATGTTCATTTCATTAGGCCATTACTTTACTATCTTTTGTCTTTAACATCATTACAAATATCATTACAATTCCTTTTCACACATTCTGATTTGTCTCATGAAATACTTCATCTTACACAATATCGCTATATTTTCTCTGCAGAGGGCTCAAGTCTAAACATTGATTTATAAACATCTTTTCAATCAATTATTTTGATATCATTCTAGCCTTCTTAGTTTATTTGCTATCATATGATGTTACCTTTAAAAAGTCACGGTTTTAAATTGACAACACCCACCTCCCCTCCTCCCTTTCTAATGTTTTTCTGTTTCTATCTAAATGCATATAATATAATATTCACATATACGATACCACTTGTCCCCTGCGGTAGACTTTACATGATTCTACAAATTCACTCAACACATTTTATTAGAAAACACATAATTATATGTGTTTTAGTTGTAGTTTTTTAAAATCCTTTTAACTCCGCCCAATTTGTGACGTCCTTCCCAAAAAGAGCGCGAAAATTGGCGTTTATAAAATGCCTGACACTCGCCGATCCTCTCCCAATGCTCTAGTGTGCCCACACGGAACGGCATGCTGTGTGAATTCGGATTTATACATCATTTATGTTTTATTTGCCAGTACAATTAGTAAGTATGCTCTTATATTCATACATCTATTTCCAGGAAGGCCCTTTGTTTTCTTTTAGAACACATAGATCACTATTAGTTCACCACGTTTTCTTCAAAAAGGACACGCAAATTTGTTTTTTTAAAAAATGTCTGTTACTTGGCTTTCATCTTCCAACATTTCAGCATGCGCACAAGTAAAGCATGCTGTGTTTATTTGTTTGTACATCATTCTGGTTTTATTCAACAGCACAATCAGTCAGTACGGTTTTATGTTTACACATTGACCCTCGTAATTGGTTTTCAAAAACATTGACTTATAAACATCTTTTCAATCAATCACTTTGATATCATTCCAGCCTTCTTAGTTTATTTGCATATTATATGATGTCACCTTTAAAAAGTCACGTTTTTAAATTTACAACACCTTTTCCCCCCCCTCCCCCCCCCCCCCTCCATTCTAATGTTTTTTATGTTTTTAATGTTTCCATGCATATAATATAATATTTATAATACCACTTGTCCCCTGCGGTAGACTTCACATGATTCTACAAATTCACTCAACACATTTCATTAGAAAACATATAACTATATGTTTTTTTAAAAATCCTTTTTCAACTCCGCCCATTTTGTGACGTCCTTCCTAAAAAGAGCGCGAAAATTGGCGTCTATAAAATGCCTGACACTCGCCGTTCCTCTCCCAATGCTCTAGTGTGCCCATATGGAACGTCATGCCGTGTGAATTCAGATTTATACATCATTTAATTTTTATTTGCCAGTACAATCAGTAAGTATGCTCTTACATTTATACATCTATCTCCAGGAAGGCTCATTGTTTTCTTTTAGAACACTAGACTGCTTTTTGTTCACCACGTCTTCTTCAAAAAGGGCGCGCAAATTTATTTTTTATATACAAAAAATGTCTGTTACTTGGCTTTTCTTTTCCAACATTTCAGTATGCGCACAAGGAAAAGCATGTTGTGTTTATTCGTTTTGCACATCATTTTGGTTTTATTCAACAGCACAATCAGCCAGCACGGCTCATGTTTACACATTGACCCTCGTCATTGGTTTTCACCGTTTTCCAGAGAACATGTGATACGCTTTTGCACGTTCTATTCTATTGCCTCTATCCAACACAATGTATGTCGTCCATGTGATACTATAGATTTACAATTTATCTAATTCGCTGTTTTTAACTGAATTTTATTAGCACGTCCTACATGTATCATACTTGCAATCCCATAACCTTTACTTTTTGATTTTTTACCCTTCACGCTCATATATGCATTAACACCTTTAAGTTCTCTTTCTTCATCGGTTATTATTAAGTTTTAATGACTGCACACCAGCTCCTCATTATAATAAGCTCTATGTAACTTTTATAGTCCAATTAATATATGGATGTTCTGCTTATAGGTTAATACTTAATTTTTAATTCATTAATTAATTCTTTAATTAATTTTTTAATTTTGAATTTTGATTTTTCAATTGCTTGATTATTTGGGCATCTATTTGGTCCTGTACATTCATATTACCATAATTTATCTCCATGGGTTCAACTCTATTTTTATTCTTTTATCATTCATTATCTATTTATTATTTATTCTTATTTATTATACTATTTTTTATAATGGTGTTTGCATTTTAACCAATTGTTTGTTCCCATATGCAATTATATTGTTCTCTTCTCTCATAGCTATTTATATAGTGCCACGTCCTAATTGTCTCTCAGAGACCAGTTCATCAGATACGGCGCTATCAACATATAGTGTTTTTACCCAATTGTCTTTATGAGACATTCCATCTTATACAATATTGGTATGTTATCATCTTACTTTTTCATCAATTTATTATTTCACTTTTTATATAATTTATTTATTTATTTTAACATTTTTACATTATCTCTTATTTATTTGTATAGGATCATTTTTACTTGTTTAATCAATTTGGAACCAATTTGCTCATTATTAATTAATATTTTATTTTAATTGCTTGTCTCGGCCCTTGTTTTGCCATTTCTTCTTAATGGTAATCTCAATCTTAATATTTTTCTATGCTTTTATAGATTTATTGTCCTCTGGTTTGTCTTTTTAATCCATACATATATCATTGTTTATACATATGTGTTTAATTTATTATCTTTATATGCTGTTGTCATCATTTATATGTCATTTTATTTTTCAGTTTTTAATGTTGTATATTTATTGTTTTATTGTTTTAACATTATTTGTTTAACCCTATGGTAGCTGTATGTCCCCCGAAGAAGGCGCAAGCCGAAACGCGTAGGGACCATCTCCAATAAAGCAGTTTTTCCAAACCTGCTCTCCTCTCTTGCTCCGTTGTTTCCCTGTGTTCCTGCAAGAGTTACGCTCCTCTCTTGTTCCTCCATCGAAATGCTCCTTGCCACACTTTTTAACACATTAATCACAGGGATTAACAACAACAGACAAGGATATGCCCTGATCTTCCTAGACATCTCCGCAGCTTTCAACTCAGTCAACCACGAGCAGCTCCTAATACGTCTCCAGGAAAAGGGAATCCAGGGTTCAGCCTGGAGTTGGTGCAAGTCGTACCTATCAGATAGATGGCAGCAGGTACGGACAGGTTCTGCGACCTCCGAGCCTTTTCAACAAAACATGGAGTCCCCCAAGGCTCCTTGCTATCTGCCCTACTATTCAATATATACATGCAGCCCATATGTGCAATCATCTGCTCCTTCAACATATCCTGCCTGATTTATGCAGATGATGTACTACTCTTCACGCCATTCGCCATTGATCAACCAGACTTCTCTTCACTAGTAAAATGCTTTGACCCCATCACAGACTGGCATCACTCACAGAACCTCAAGATAAATTTCAGCAAGACAGAAGTGCTGTTCATCACGAGAAATCAAACCTTCTCCCTACCAGCAACACTGAAGACAAGAGATGCTGAGCTCCCGAGGCGTCCCACCATCCGCTACCTAGGTGTCACGCTGGACCAGCACCTCGACATGAAAGCACACATAGGCAACACTGTAAAAAAGGTCTACCATAAGATGAGGACAATTCGACACCTCCGACCCTTTGCTGCAACCAGAAGACTTCCGAACAGTTTTCCAGGCACTAGTAACCCCCCACTTTGACTACGCCAATATAATCCTTCATGGACTCCCCAAGAACACACTTAACCCACTACAGCTAGCAATGAATGCTGCTGCCCGATTCCTACACGGGGCTTCTCAAAGGGAGCACATCACTCCAATACTAAAGGATCTGCACTGGTTACCAATTTACTGCCGGATCATATACAAACTTTCAAGGCCATTAACAAAAGAATTTACTGCCGGATCATATACAAACTTTCAAGGCCATTAACAAAAGAACTGCCAGCTCCTTGGCAAATCTTATCCACACCATACCCGCATCTAGAACAAGAAGGTCCTTCGCCACCAACACTCTAGTAACCCCCAGTGAAATAACAAAATGCACTAATGCTACAAAAAACAGAGCGTTCAGGCTCTACGCACCTACCTGCTGGAACGAACTCCCAGTGACCATCCGCACGATCACTGACCTTGCCCAATTTAGAAAGGCACTAAAGCACCACCTTTTTCTCTTACACTATGCCCAGGCCAACAATACATCCTCACCCGGCCTCACCCCTATGTCCCAACCATAAAGAACAGTCAACCCAATAAATAATTCACATCCTTGTATATATCCCTCAGGACAAGCCATGTCGATATAGCCGCATAGCGACCCCCTCCCATTGTATATAGTCTGTATATAGCCTGTATATGTTTTCCCCTGTTATCAATCCAAGTTGTACTACCTGTTCATTGTAAGTGCAAGGTAGGCTCTTCCTACTCTGCACAAAATGTTATCTGTAAACCACACTGATTTTTTAGAAAATAGGTTTAGATAACTCTAAGTTACTTAGGGGTATGTTTACTAAACCGTCTTAATGTTACTGGCGCTAGTTGCAGCGATAATGTGAAGAATGCCATATAAGGAGTGGGCATTCCAGCAGCAAGATAGCAAGAATCTGTATCGCGAGATAGTGGGCGCCGTGGCACATTAACATGTGTTCATGCCAGCGCAATGGTAGAAGCAATAAAGATGTAGCCCACTGGTTACTGCAATGAATGTGGAGGCAGAGATCATGGGTTCAATCCTGCAGTAGTGTTATGTAAGAAGGCTGTCTGAGGCATTTCATTTTAATTTAAATCAGTGCTGTCTGAGGCATTTCCTTTTTTAATTTAAATCAATGCTGCCAGCAAAAACACCCTCATAGTGCCATAACCTAAGGTGCCACATAAGTCGCCCTATAAGGCACTCCAAAGGGCACATTATAAAGTGCCCTGTCCGCCAAGGCACCTTATAATGTGCCCTATAGGGTGCTTTATAGGGTGCCTTATGAGGCACCTTAGGCTACGGCACTGTGAGGGTGTTTTTGCTTGCAGCAATGATTTAAATTAAAAGGAAATGCCTCAGACAGCTGTATTAAGCAACACTGCTGTGGGATCAAACGCATGACCTCTGCCTCTGTATTCATTGAAGCAACCAGTGGATTACATCTCTATAACAGCTAACCCATTGCTGGCTGGATACAGAAAGACTGCAGGTCACCACACAAACTGTCTGCTGTGGTTACCAGGATAGGGTAAACCCAACCGTACCCATGATGCAATGCATATGCAGATCAGCAGCCTACATCTAATCACAAGATGGGGTATGCGCCTCTATAGCATCCCGGCCTGGTAAGGGGAACTGACCGTGTGTGTTACTGGCACAGAGTAGCTACAGACTGTGGCATTGTGCGGTTCCTGTGCTCACCCTAAGGGCGAAGTGGGGCACCCAGCACCAGGTCCGCAGCACCTGGCTTGGCTGAGGTAGGCTGTGCTGCAGGTCCCTATCAGTGCTAGTCTGTGGTGGGTAGTCTCTGCAGATACAACTAGGATATACCTGTGTCCACTGTTCCCTCTAAGCTGTGCGCGTGTGCGCGCGCACACACCTCGCCGAGCGAGCGCACATACTTTACAAGAGAGCGCACAAAAATTACGGCTCTTATTCTGATAGAAAACAACACAGACGTCTTAAAATTTAAAAGTTATGATTGTAATTACTAGAAATTTCCCGCTTCATTTAGTAATCGTCTATTTTCATTTAATTTGATTAAAATCAATGTGGTATACATACTGTATTCAGACATGTAGTCAAATTTTAAAGTATATAACTCCGAGCGTCGTTATGTGGCGCACAAAAATTTAACCTTCCTTCAAAAGCTGCACACAGCTGATATTTTATGCGCACGCAGCCTACAGAAAATTAGAGGGAACATTGCCTGTGTCCATCTGTATTTCCCAGTCATGTCTAGCCCTTGTGGACTATGATGCACCCAGAATAGCGCATACCGGTGTGGTTGCTATGGTCACATGTTATAAGAGAAGGGTGGTGTTTGGACCCCAAAGTGGATTATGAAGCACCACCCAACCCACCCTTTGTGGGTCAGAGTGGGGGACAGGAACCCCCACCAACAGATCCACATTCTACACCTCTGCAATGGTGGCAGTAGAGGGGACCATCAACCCCAGTCCTGCTGGGGAATGGGCATCCTACAGGGCAGTCAATGCAGATCTGTACACATCACATAAGGCAGTAGACCTGGAAAAGCTCAGCTGCCCCCCACCCCTATCTGACATTCACTAGCAGAGGGGCACAGTCAGTCTCCACCCACTGCACCCTGCAAGGTGTTCCAGCCATACACATGCTAACTGCAGACAGTCTGTTAGCTAGTACATGTTTCTGGAGGAACTGTTTGTACCCAAAAATGGGATATGAGCACACACAACAAGCAGGTACGTCAGTGATTGGGCAAAAGAAAAGGGAATGCATAGATATCACTTGAGAGAAATACTGCATAGCACTATGGGGGAACCTAGCCATGCCATGGTCACTGCACAGTCAGGGTGAGAGTGGCCACCCTGTCTGTGCAGGTGGTGGTCAGGCACTACAATGTCCCAGCTATTGCCCTGTGCAGATGCATCCTGCCCAGGCCGCCCTGTCTGGGATATACCCACAGTACCTTACTCCTCATTATGCACATTGGCAGGCTAACACTGGAAACAGTGCAAGCATTGGGGGCTCAGTAAGGTGTAGGCAGCCACAAAACACTGGATAGACATACACACACTCCCACACCAATTTCAGCATTGTGCAAATATAGAGGTGGTTGGCAGCCCTGGCCACCACACCAGTCCTGGGCACAGTGCAGGCATTGCTATGGTACTCAATACTGTTAGGGTCACTCTGGTAAACACTGTCAGAAAGAAGAACTGAAACACACTCCACAGATATCAGAAAGGTTGCTATGATGAATCTCTATGAACAAATCGTGCTTAACTTAGGATTTGTTATCTGACATTAATCGTAGCAACCTTCTGATGTATGTGGAACGTGTTTCCAAGTTTAAGACGGCATTGCTAAGGTATGCAGGTGCTAGTATTGGTAGATGCTGCTCCGCGCAGGGCCCAACAGCCTGACTCTTCATGAGCCGTTGGATAGTGGAGCCTGTTCGTATGGGTGTTTGTGCCCCTGTTGGCCGCTGTTCTAGAGCAGAGGTTCCCAACTCTGGTCCTGGTGGGCCAAACACAGTTCAGGTTTTCATGCTGTCCCTAATGAATATGCATGGATACATTTGCACACAATGGGGGCGGTGCATACAACTGCTTCACAGGCATATTTATTAGGGACAGCATGAAACCTGAATGGTGTTTGGCCCTCCAGGACTGTATTTGGGAAACTCTGCTCTAGGGACTGCACATGTCTATGGTGTATGTAGGGTAAAATATAGGCGTTTATGGCGTGTTTATTTTATCTGCAATAAAGGTTCCTTCTTTATTACCATGGTTTAGTACTGGGTAAAATATGGGGACATGGTCTGCATGAGCCACAGCTGGGACTTGAACCTGTGATCTTCTGCCCCTGAACATACTGGCTGTGAGTACTGCACCAAACTGTTGCCACAGAGGCAGGTCATTCCCTGGGGATACCATGACTGTTTGTCAGACAGACTTTGTCTGTTGCAGTGCACTGCACCCACCTAAACAGGGCTTGGCCTTGGTCTGCTGTGGGCAGATGCCACTGCCCCCTCCATCACCAGCACCCCTCCGCCACCATGCTGACATGCCCCATGTGCCGGTGGTGCTGGTGGTGCACAGTCCCAGGCCATCCAGTGTGCTGGTAGGTGGCTGCCTATGGTGCATGATATGGGGTAGAGGTGCCTGCCTAGACATCCACGCTTCCCCCCGGCACTGCCTGCCAATGTTATGTGCCCTTTGGGGTACTTGCTGGGTACTGTCCCCGGGACACTGTGGGACACACACTCGTGGACATGTTTGCCCTTGGACAGTTGCTGTCTTGCTGGTTTTCCGCTTCTATATTCCTATGTGCCAGGTAGGCATCTGCCTAGTCCACACTGTGCCCTAGCTGGCCCACTGCATGTGACACATGCAGCCCTCTGTACCCCATTTACAACATCACCATAGTGCCCTTTCCCATGTGCCCATTCTGCTGTTGCTGCACATGTGAAAGCCACAAAAGCAAGGTACCCCATACACACCACAGAAAACCCTCATCAGCACTATTTCTATGTTGGGACATTCACTTTGTATGGGGACTGAGAATTGACCCTTCCAAAGGTGAGCTCATTCTTTTTATGCTTTATAGGTTGTGTTCATTACCATTTGTCATTATTTGTTTGTATTGGCCAGCTCGGTGTTTTGGATTTCACTTTTGGTTCTGGTCATTATATCTGGGTTTTGCCTTTTTGGTTGCTGCACATGTATCACTACTATCACTTTTATGGGTTTCCCTGCCTTTGCTGTACACTGATGACTGAAATGGCTTTTCTGTCCTGTAAATGTGCCTCTAGCGTGAGGTTTTCACTGGCGCTAATTTTCAGACCTTCATTTCACGGTGTTAGTGTGCCTGAAGCCTCTCTCCCCTCCACTCTCCGCCCATTGAACCCTTATCTCTGCCCCTGGGGAGCCGTACTCTGCCCTCTCGGAAGCCTTACTCCACCCTCTGCGCACCTTAACACCACTGGACACATTATCGCGTGATACGTGATGTTCTTGCACAGTAATGTGCCATTATCACGCGATAACGTCACGTATCGCGCAATAATGTCACAGCTGTGCCGTTAGCGCCGTTTAGTAAACATACCCCTTAGTGTCAGAGTTATTGGTGCGTATATCGGCCTTGTATGTTTTTCATAGCTGGGCTAATATATTGTCAAAACTAATTGCTGTCAAGCATTCTGTTCTAGGTGTTTCAATGGTACAATATCGATGCACTGCATCAGAAGTATTTTCACGTGTATCATATTCTGCCATCAGAATGGACTGTTGACAAAATATATTATATCATAATAAAGTGTTTTAAATGAAAACTGCAGTTTCAATAGTATCATACAGCATGTTTATGTCAATGAATATTGGAATTGAATACTATCTTTTCTGAAGACGGACAATAAACTATATTGGACCAGTGTATGAAAAACATACACTGTGTGAAACTTCTATTTTCTGCAAAGTTTTAATATGTTTTATTATTGCCGGTATTTCATAGTTGTTTGAGTGTAACAAATCTAATAAATCATCCAGAACAGAGAAAGAATATGCGAGCTGTCCAAAACAGGTTAGGACAGCCTTTGAGGCCTAAGTTAACCCACATAGCAATTTGTCCAACAGATGAGTATCACCGACTATCCATAGAGTTATGTGCAATGCTTATGCTCTACCCTCACTCTGCCTAGCATTATCCAGATAGTGCCAAGGCATCTGTGAGACATTTAAGTGGCACTGTTTGAGTAATGCCACTGAAAATTCATGAAACAAAAATCACATACCTGGTGTGTGATTTTTGTTTTGTTTTATATACCCGTTTAAAAACATTCAGACTATAGTTTGTTGTTCATAACTGAAAATTCATGGGCAGAGCACTTATCCAGACAGCAGCTGTCACTGGCGCTGTACCTAGCCCTGTGCAAGCAATGCAGCTGCACAGAGTGCAAAGAAATAGCAGTGCATTTGGGACTGCTGGCCTCAGCTCCCCCCCCATGCTGCCTGCCCTCCTGCTGCTGCTTTTTATGTTTGGGTCAGAGGAGGGTGGGACCAGACCTGTATGCAAGACAGAGTTGGAAAGACCTGCATTTTTTTAAATTAGATGTCTGCTCCGCTGCTGCCACCATTGCCACCAAGGAACCACGAAAGGTGGTGGCGGGGGAAGGGCACGCAGCGCAAGGAGCCAGCTGGACATGGAGGTGCGGGGTAAGGCAAGATGCTGGGTATGGGGCAAATGGCAAACTTGTGATGGGAGGGAGGAGGGGCGCGCCAGATGGGCAAGTCGCATAGGGCACATTGATGGCTTCGTACAGCCCTGGATGTCACTATCCAGATACATGTGTTTCAATATTGACCTGTACTCTATGGGGTATGTTTACTAAAACCCCGCTAATGTGCGGGCCACGCTAGTGTGCGGGTGCCATATAAGGAGTGGGCGTTTCTTCCTGAAAAAGAAAAAACGTGATTTAAATATGCGCTAAGGTGCGCCCCACACATTAGCGCATGAGAAAGCTGCGCGGGAGGCATAAGTTGCGCGCTGATGTGCAAACAGAAGAATAGAGCCACAGCACAATGGTTAAGACACTGACCAAGAGTGCAGGGAATAGGCGTTCAATCCCCCACAGTGCCCAATGAAGATGGCTGGCTGAGGCATTACTTTAGGAGCCAGTTTAATATTGGGCGGCATAAGGCTGCACGCTGATGGGCATAACGTGGCATGCTATTGCTTTAGGAGGCATTTTAATATTGGGAGGCATGAGGCGGCGTGCTGATGTGCAAGCACAGAAACAGAACCACAGCACAATGGTTAAGACACTGGCCAATGGTGCAGCGATCAGGGGTTCAATCCCCCACAGTGCCCAGTGAACAAGGCTGGTTGAGGTATTACATATTATGGGGAAGATTGGTTTAGGAGGCATTTTATTTTTATTTTAAATATCACTACTAGCAAACGCACTCTCAAAGCATGTTAACATAAGGCGCCCCATAAGGCACATTTTAAAGTGCACTGTCCGCCAAGGCACCCTAGAATGTTGCTTATAGGGCGCTTTATAGGGTGCCGTATGAGGTACTGCAAGGTCAGAGTACTGTTTTTGATGGCAGCACTGTGCAGTGTAAGGAATAAAAAGCATAAGTAGGTGTGCTGACATTCAAGGAGGAGCAGCAGTGGAGCACAATGGTTAAGGCACTGACTGCTGATACAGGGGTCATGAGTTTGCTCCCCATGGTGCCTAATGCGTAAGGCTGGCTGAGGCATCAGCTTTGCAATGTACATTTTGTGTCCTGCAGCACTTTATTTTTATTTTATTAATTGCTGCCAGCGAATACGCCCTCACGCGCCGTAATTGAAAATGCCATATAAGGCACCCTATAAGGCACTCCATAGGGCACATTATAAAGTGCACTGTCCGCCACGGCACCCTAAAATGTTCCCTACAGGGCACCCTATATGTTGCGTCACAGGATAATGTATAGTGCACCTTATATGGACGGGAACCATAAGGTGCCCTATAGGGCGCCCTATAAAGCGCCCTCAGAGGCACCTTCTGGATACAGTACGCTGAGGGTGTTTTTGCTGGCAGCAAAAATGTACATTAAAAATAGATAATGCTTTGGCCAGCCCTATCAAAGAACCCCACTGTGGGTTTGAACCCATGACTTCTGGCTTCATAGGCAGTGAAGAAACCATTGGGCTACAGCTCTATAGTTGCTAGCAAGCCCCTGGCTGGCTGCAGAGAGCCTGCACGTCACCACACAGTCTGCTGTGGTCACCAGGATAGGGTTAGCCCACCCGTACCCATGATGCACTGCACATGCAAATCAGCTGTCCACAGATAAACACAAGATGGGGTATGCACCCCCACAGCACCTTGGCCTGGTAGGGGGAAGTGACCATGTGCACCCCCACAGCACCTCGGCCTTGTAGGGGGTACAGACCGTGTGTTTTACTGGCACAGAGTAGCTAAACACCGTCATATTGTGCGGGTACTGTGCTCAACCTGAGGCTGCGGTGAGGCGCCCAGCACCAGGTCCACAGCACCTTCCATAGCTGAAAGAGGCCATGATGCAGGTACAGAGCAGTGTTATTGTGTGAGATAGATAGTTTCTGCAGAAACACCTTGGATATATCTGTCTGTCTCAGTCAGGTGTTGCCCCCATGGAACCCTAGGAGGATTACCACCCTTCTCCAGGGCTGAGGGTGGCAAACAGGGCCTCCCATCAACAGAACCACATTCTACCTCCCTGCAATGGTGGCAGTAGAGGGGACCATCAACCCCAGTCCTGCTGGGGAAAAGACACCCTTCAGGGTAGTCAATGCAGCTCTGTACATAACCATAACACAATAGCAGACAGACATTAGGCCTGTATATGTTAAGCTGCACTCTACCACTATCTGATATTCTCCTGCAGCAAGCCTTCAGCAGCTGCACCCTGCAAGGCACTCCATCAAGACACATACCAGCTGCAAACAGTCTGCTAGTTAGTCCATAGTGCATGCTCCTGGTGGAAATGCATGCATCCAGAACTGGAATGGCAGCACACACAAGCAGATAAGTCAGTGACTGGGCCCCAAAAGGAAACCCATAAATATTACATGCAAGAAATACTACATAGCACTATGGGGGTGCCTAGCCATGCTGTCGTCACTGCACAGTCAGGGTGAGAGTGATCTCCCAGCAGGACATACTGAGGTCACCCTGTCTGTGTAGGTGGTGGCCGGGCACTAAAATGTCCCAGTCAGTGCCCTATGCTCTGTGCAGATGCACTCTGGCCAGGCCACCCTGTCCGGGCTATACCCATGGTACCTTGCTCCTCATTATGCACATTGGCAGGCCAATACTGGCAACAGTGCTGGCAGTGTGGGCTGTGGAAGGTGTTTGCAGCCACCACACACTGTATAGACCAGGGGTGGGCAAACCTGGTCCTGGAGGGCCGCAGATCAGTCAGGTTTTCGGGATATCTCTAATAAATATGCATGAGATATATATGCATTAGAGATATCCTGCCAACCTGACTGGTTTGTGGCCCTCCAGGGCTGGATCTGGAGACCCCTGCCTTACACCTCTGTCATTTAAGATTGTGAGTGGACAAGGTGCAGATGTCCAAGACATCAAAAAGGTTAGATAGAATTTGTCACAGTCCTCCTCACTTCTCACCACCACCAAAAAATTGTCTATTATACAACGTTTTGGTGGTGGTGAGAATCGAGGAGGAATGTGACACATTCTATATACCCTTTCGATGTCTAGGACATCTGTACCTTGCCCACTCACGATCTTAAATGACAGAGGTGTAAGGCAGGGGTCTCCAAATCCAGCCCTGGAGGGCCACAAACCAGTCAGGTTGGCAGGATATCTCTAATGCATATATATCTCATGCATGTTCATTAGGGATATCCCGAAAACCTGACTGGTCTGCGGCCCTCCAGGACCAGAGGTGCCCACCCCTAGTATAGACAGACACACACTCCGACACCTATGCCAGCATTGTGCTACTATAGAGGAGTTCAGCAGCCATGCCCACCACACCAGTCCTGGGCACAGTACAGGCATGGATATGGTACACAGTACTGTTGGGGGTCACTCCCCAGGGTGGAAAATACTGTCAGAGACCAGACCTGAACCACACACCGCAGACATCAGAATGATTGTTATGATGGAGCTCAATCAGCAAACTGTGCTTAACGTAGGAAATTCTATCTGCCAGTACTCATAGCAAACGTTTGAGAGCTGTGTACCGTATACCTAGGTGTAGGGTTGCATTGCTAAGGTATACAAGTGCTAGTATTGGGAGATGCACGCAGGGCCCAATGTCCTGCCTCTCCAGGAGGCATTGGCCAATGGGGCCTGTGAGTGTGGGTGTGGGTGTGTCTGCCCCTGTTGGCTACTGCTTTACGGCAGAGGTTCCCAACTCCAGTCCTGGTGTACCTAACACTGTTCGGGTTTTCATGCTGTCCCTCATGAATATGCATGAGCTACATCTGCATACCATGGGGGTGGTGCATAGATATGCAGCACAGGCATCTTTATTAGAGGGAGCATGGAACCTGAATGGTGTGTGGCCCTCTAGGACTGCATTTGGGAGACTCTGCTCTAGGTAATGCGCCTGTTTATGGTGTCTGTGCTCGGTGGGGTAAAATATAGGCGTATTAACCATGCGTATGTTCTCAGCAATAAAGGTTTGTCCTTACTATCACGGTTTAGTTGTGGGAAAACTATGTGGACTGGATTGGCAGTAGCCCCAGCTAGGCTTTGAACCTGTGACCTTTTGTTCTTGCACACACTGTCTGTGTGCACTGTACCACCGTGTTGCCACAGATAAGCTGCATTCCCTGGGGAGTCCATGACTGTACATCCGACAGATCCTGTCTGTTGCCGTGGACGGTGCCAGCCTGCACAGGGCTAGGCCACTGTCTGCTGTGGCTCGCAGCCACTGCCCCCTCCACCACCTGTACCCTTCCACCAACATGCTGACATGTCCTTATCTTGGAAACAACATATGACCTGATTGAGTTGTGGCACTCCAGGACTGCATTTGGGGGACTCGGCTGTAGGTAATGCCCATTGTTATGGTGTGTATGCAGTGTAGGGTAAAATATAGGTGTTTGAACCATGCTTATGTTCTCTGCAATAAAGGAGTGTCTTTACTATCTCTGTTTAGTGGTGGGTAAAATATGGGGACTGGGTTGGCAGGTGTCCCAGGTAGGATTTGAACCTGCGATCCTCTGGTCCTACAGGCACTGGCTGTGTCTGCTGCACCACACTGTGACCACAGTGACAGTGCAGTCCCTGGAGACAGGAAACCTGGCCGAACGGGTCAGAAACCCTGCTCTGCACAATTTTACTGTGGGCTCATTCGCCTTGTATGGAGATAAAAGGGCAAATAAACCTCAAAAATGACCTCGAAAAAAGGGGCAAAAACATAACCAAGCTGAGCAACAGTGATATCAATGGGCAACATTAAAAAACACTCCCAGGAAAGCTCCAAAAAAAGAAATGATTTTTGGAAGGGTCTACGGAGCATAGACCCTTCCAAAAATCATTTCTTTTTTTTGGAGCTTTCCAGAGAGTGTTTTTTATTGTTGCCCATTGATATCACTGTTGCCCAGCTGGATTATAATTTTTTAGAATTTAGTTGGGGTCATTTTTAATTTTTATTTGCTATTTTGTTCTGTGCACATGTATCACACTGCTCACGTTTTGTAGGTTTCCCCGGTTTTGCTGTACATTGCTGACGGAAATGGTTTCTCTTCTCTTTAAATCGGCTCTAACGCGAGGTTTTCACTCGCGGTATTTTTTAGCTTGATTTTCAGCCCCGCTCCTGTGCAGGGAGCCTCTCCCCTCCCACTCTCCACCCACTGACCCCGTCCCTCCGCCCCTTGGGAGCCTTCCTCCGCCCTCGGAATGCCTTTCCACGCCTCTATCGCACTTCAGCGCGCCGCGCATTGTGCGGGCCCGTTAGTGCAGCGCGCACGTGTGCGGGGCACAAAAATACACTATTAGCGTGCGCTAAGGTACCTTAGCGCACGCTCAAGTGCGCCCCGCACAATTGCGCGGTTTAGTAAACATACCCCTATGTTTAAAATGAGACCATATGTTTTCTTCATGGGAAATAAGCAGATGTGTAGGAATAAATATTCAGTGGTTTGGTGAATGCATGTAATTATATAGATAATTTATGTGTATCATTATGAGTATCTTGAAGCAAGCTATATATTTAAGTCTGAAAGCTAACAATTCTGGCATAGTTTTATGTAGTCAACCTATTTCTATAAGACTGTCCCTGCTATTGCTGTGTTCAGATTTGAACACATAAGTTATATGGAGAGTGACTCACTTCACCTCCAGACTTCCCCTAATTCTACTCTTCTTTAAACAGATTTTGGCTATATAAGGCCACAGTGTATCCATTTTCCCTGCCTTCATTTTTTCCATAAAGCCCATAAGTAGCCAATATTAGCTGCTGGTTGCCTAAATTCTTCTGAATACTAAGTAAAAATTAAAGCAGATTTTTTTTTCTTCATAAGGAACTATTGAAAACGTAATTGCTTCTGTAGAATGTTAGTACATGTAGCGTTTCTCCTTATCAATAGCTAGACAAAGCTGTTTAGGGGGTTATTTTAGAAGCCAGGTAAGTGCCCTATCTGTGAATTTTCAATGGCACTATCTGAACAGTGCCGTTTATCTCCCCCCTCCCCCCCCCAACTTCACAGCTGGTAGTCAGTGTTGATCTAGGCATCAGGAGGTCCCACTGAACCCTATGGCATTCTCACCCCTTTCTCCCCTACCCACACACAGCAGCAGTGGTGCATGGCTGTACTCCTGAAGTTTACAGCCCCTCCCATGCCATATAACCTCCCACTCTGACTGATCCCAAGAGAAACACCCCTTCAATCCCTTTAGCTGCGACCAAAACCTCCATCCCCCAGAAATCCCCAGTGTAGGATGGGCAGGATGGGAAAGCACACTTCCTGTTCACCACCACCTCACCGCAGCCCAAAAACTGTCCTCCAAAATGCTAGCTCTACCCACTCACTTCCTTTTGAATTGCTCCTCCCCCACTTACTGTCCCAATGTCACATTACCTCTCTATCCCCTTCCCCTGCCTGTCCAGTCTCCCAGTATCAGATCCAGCTTGATCTGCCTCATCTTCACTCCTCCCCCCTAATACTCAGTGGGGCTTGGCCATGTTATGGTGCCCCCCTCCTCTTAACTTGGGAGGGGGCTCTACTTATTGAGGTTTTTGTACACATATGTTATAAAATAAGCACAGACATCGCAATTCTTCTCCCCTTCTGCCCAAATTACATCCACAGGACCACCTATACATGTTGCATCTATAAGAATACATGTGGGCCAATATTCATAAACATTTGTCCGGATAGTAGCATGTGGGGGGTCTATCTGCTGATTTTCAGTGACACTATAAGGCTAGTGTTGTAGTAATGTAAACCATTATTAATGTCTCCAGCATTATCATTACAGTGCTGGGGCAGTAAATGGGCATTTCTGGAATTTATCCAGACTGCAGCATAAAGGCTGTTCTAAAGTTATCTGGATATTTATATGGAGGGTGGATTGAATATCATCACTGTCCAGATAACTCCTGCACTGACCACATTATACATATATTCAGCACTGGCCACGATCCATATAGCAACACTGAATATACTACACATTCTATTTAAATGACATGAGCATTTTACTTGCTGATTTGCTCTTATCCCAGTTATTGGAAAACACAGACTTCAACAGATAACACTAAGCAAGATGGCTTGTACTGTAAGTTCTGTCTGCAAGGACCTGTATCTATAATTAGTAAGGCTGCTCTTCAAGGTGGGTTTTTCTCTCAGTCTGTAGAAACACGTATCCTTTTTCTGTTTGCTAGGATAAGAATGACGTTTATCTGATATTGTGTATTTTGCTTAGTCTTATTTTATTTTGAAATAAACATCGCTTATGATAACAGATTTCCTATTCCAATCAAGTAATATAGGTCAGAAGCCAGCTGTATGTCCTGATTTTTTTCTTTCAAATTAGTATTTTTTTCCACTTTCGCTAGCCACCTGGATTACCAATTCAGCAAAGTCACCTAATTAGGAAACAATGATGCATGGGCACCCAGTCAATGTCAGCTTAATGATGGAAACTGGGGAAGAAGACAAGGGAACCAGTCTTGCAACACTGAAAATATATTGCCTGGATTAGATTTTGTGTTGTGGGTATTCTCTCCACTGAACAACAAACTATGAAAAGCTGGTCTATAAACTTAAACATTTTAATAGTATCTAATGCCAAATGCCTAAAGATTCTTGACTTACAAAGCCGTATAAGCAAGATAAAAATGGACACCATGGTTTTAGATTAAAATATGGAACAGAATTCATAAAATGCAGTCATCATGTCATCTTAATTAATTATATTGACTTCACTTTATTATTGATGGTGCAGAATGTTTTACACTAGAACAACCTTTGGGCATCCACTAAATGTAGTTCAAATTCAGAGCAATAGTAAAAAGGAGAAAGTTTATTACAACAGAAGCAAAAAGAAAAAATTAAGTGCTCTTTTTATTTTTATACAAATGCTTCATTTTCAGCATTTTACTGCATTGAACTATAAAAGGGAAAAACATACAGCTCAAGCCCACATCAAAAGGGACAAATGATAAGCAATGAAAATCATAAACAAAAGTTAATAATTCCATCAAAAAGCAATAAACAATAGAGATCTCCTATTATACTATTTTATAACCCACATATACTAAGCCAGTATAAAAGGAAAAAACAGAAGGTATTTAAACTTTCTTCTCCAGAATAATGGTCTCTAGTTGAACAGGATAAAAAAACACATATCGATTCCCTTGAAAAACTATTAAACACTTACAGGGATAGTTAAGGAAAAAAGTAGCGCCTAGGGCCAAAACTTGGGGTTTTAAATCTAGAATAGCCTTTCTCTGCTTTTGAGCAGTCCTGGAAACATCAGGGAAAACCTGAATAGGTTACCCATAAAACTTGTCATTCTTCTTGCGAAAATACGAGTGTAATATAAGATTCTTGTTCAATTCTGACAAAAAAGTAACAATAAGGAGTATGTTTACTAAACCTTCTTAACGTGCGCGCTGTGCAATTATCGCGCGCTAAGGTACCTTAGCTCACGATAATGGCGCTTTACAGGGGCACAAAGGTGCCTTAGTGCGCGCTAACGTGCACAGTGGTGCAAACAAGCGCTGAAGGCGGGGAAAGGCTCCCGGAGGGCGGAGGAAGGCTCCCCAGGGGCGGAGAGAAGGGGTCAATGGGTGGAGAGTGGGAGGGGAGAGGCTCCCCGCACACTAACGATGTGAAATCCGAGGCCAAAACTAACGCCAGTGAAAACCTCGCGTTAAAGCTGATTTAAAGGGAAAAAAAAACATTTCTGTCAGCAATGTACATCAAAACCAGGGAAACCTATAAAAAAGTGATAAGTGTGATACATGTGCACGGAACAAAAGTACAAATAAACAGTGAAAAGGACCCCAACAAAATATACAAAAAACATAACCAAGCTGGGCAATAGTGATAGTAATGGGAAACATCAAAAAACACTCCCAAGAAAGATCCAAAAAAAAGATATGAATTTTGGAAGGGTCTACGCTCCGTCCCCATACAAGGTGAATGATCCCACAGTGAAATAGCACTGATCAGGGTTTCCCTCTCCATTGGACAGGTTTCCTATGGCATGCACATGTTCCACAACAGCAGGGCAGGCATGTCGGAATGGGCAACTATACAGATGCTGGGAAAGGGGATACAGAGGGCTGCAGGCGGTACATGCTGTGGTACAGCTGGGCACAGTGTGGACTAGGCAGATGCCTAGATGGCACTTAGGAATGCTGAAACTGTACAGCAGCCAGACAGCAACTGATGAGGGCCCAACATGGGCACGAGAGTGTTTATCACAGTGTCACAGTGTCACAGGGGATAGTACCCAGCAGGTACCTCCAGGGGCACAGAACATTGGCAGGCGGTGTTGAGGGGAAGCGTGGACGTCTATGCAGGCACCCCTACCCCAGAACACGCACCATAGGCAGCTGCCTACCTGCACACTGGATGGCCTGAGACTGCACACCACCAGCACCACCAGCAGAAGGGCATGTCAGCATGGTGGCAGAGGGGTACTGGTGGTGGAGGGGGGCAGTGGCAACTGCCCAGAGCAGACCATGGCCTAGCTCTGTGTAGGTGAGTACCATGCACTGCAACAGACAGGCCCTGCCGGACAAACAGTCATGGTATCACCAGGGAATGCAGTGTCTCTGTGGCAACATGGTGGTGCAGTGCACACAACCAGTGTGTTTGGAGGCAGAAGATCACAGGTTAAAGTCCCAGCTGTGGTTCCTGCTAACCCAGTCCCCATATTTTACCCACTACTAAAATGTGCTAATACAGACAGAACCTTTATTGCAGATGACGTAAACATGCCCAAAACACCTACATTTTACCCTACAGAGAACAGACACCATAAACAGGCTCATTACCTAGAGCAGAGTCTCCCAAATGCAGTCCTGGAGAGCCAAGCACCATTCAGGTTCCATGCTGCCTCTAATAAAGATGTCTGTGCTGCATTTCTATGCGCCGCCCCCATGGTATACAGATGTATCTCATGCATATTCATGAGGGACAGCATGAAAACCCAAACAGTGTTTGGCACACCAGGACTGGAGTTGGGAACCTCTGCTGTAAAGCAGCAGCCAACAGGGGCAGGCACACCCGCACCCACAGGCTCCATTAGCCAATGCCTCCTGGAGAGGTAGGACATTGGGCCCTGCGTGCATCTCCCAATACTAGCACTTGCATACCTAAGCAATGCAACCCTAAACCTGGGAATACGGTACACAGCTATCAAAAGGTTGCTATGATTACTGACAGATAGCAATTCCTAAGTTAAGCACAATTTGCTGATTGAGATGCATCATGGCAACCTTTCTGATGTCTGTGGAGTGTGTTTCAGGTCTTGTTTCTGACAGTGTTTACCACCCTGGGGAGTGACCCCAACAGTATTGCATACCATATCCATGCCTGCACTGTGCCCAGGACTGGTGTGGTGGCCAGGGCTGCCAAACACCTCTATAGTAGCACAATGCTGGCATAGGTGTGGGAGTGTGTGTCTGTCTATCCAGTGTGTGGTGGCTGAAAACACACTCCACAGCCCACACTGCCAGCACTATTGCCAGTATTGTGCATAATGAGGAGCAAGATACCATGGGTATAGCCCGGACAGGTTGGCCTGGCCAGGATGCATCTGTACAGGGCATAGGGCAATGGCTGGGACATTGTAGTGCCCGGCCACCACCTGCACAGACAGGGTGGCCACAGCATGTCCTGCTGGGAGATCACTCTCAACCTGAGTGACAGTGACCACGGCATGGCTAGGTTCCCCCATAGGGCGGCATAGTGTTTCTCTCATATTTATGGGTTCCCTTTTGGGGTCCAGTCACTGACCTATCTGCTTGGTGTGTATGCTGACATCCCAGTTCTTGGTGCACGCATCTCCACCAGGAACGTGAACTATGGACTAGCTAGCAGACTGTCTGCAGCTGATATGTGTCTTGGTGGAACAACGTGCAGCGGCTGAAGGCTTGCTGCAGGAGAATATCAGATAGTGGTGGGGTGCAGCTGAGCATTTCCAGGCCTAATGTCTGTCTGCTATTGCTTTATGGATGTGTACAGAGCTGCATTGACTGCCCTGTAGGATGTCTGTTTCCCAGCAGGACTGGGGTTGATGGTCCTCTCTACTGCCACCATTGCAGGGAGGTAGAATGTGGATCTGTTGGTGGGAGACCCTGTTTTCCCACCCTCAGCCCAGAGAGTGGGGTGGTGGTACATAATTCTCCTATGGGTCCATAAGGACTAAACCTGACTGAGAAATACAGATGGATCCAAGGTGTGTCTGCAGAAACTACCTATCTCACACACTGGACCTGCAGCATGGCCTATTTCTGCTGTGGACCTGGTGCTGGGCGCCCCACCTCACCCTCAGGGTGAGTACAGTACCCGTACAATGTGTCGGTGTGTAGCTACTCTGCCAGAAACACACATGGTCAGTTCCCCCTACCAGGCCGAGGTGCTGTGGGGGTGCATACCCCATCTTGTGATCATCTGTAGACTGCTGATTTGCATGTGCAGTGCATCATGGGTATGGGTGGGTTAACCCTATTCTGGTGACCACAGCAGACTGTGTGGTGATGTGCAGTCCTTCTGCAGCCAGCCAGGGGTTTGTTAGGAGCTGTAGCCCACTGGTTACTTCACTCCCTGTGGAGTCAGGGGTCAGGGGTTCAAACCCACAGTGGGGTTATTTGATAGGGCTATCCAAAGCATTGTCTTTTTTTACTGTACATTAGTGCTGCCAGCATAAACACCCTCAGAGTACTGTAACCATAAGTTGCCTCAGAAGGCGCCCTATAAGGCGCCCTATAAAGCGCCTTCTGAGGCACCTTATGGTTACAGTCCGTATAAGGTGCCTTATAAGGTGTCCTATGGTGCACCTTATAGGGTGCCCTATAGGGGACATTATAGGGTGCCGTGGCGGACAGTGCACTTTATAATGTGCCCTATGGAGTGCCTTATAGGGTGCCTTATGCGGCACCTTAGGTTACGGCACGTGAGGGTGTGTTTGCTGGTAGAAATAATTAAAATACAAATAAAATGCCTCAGGAAACAATACTTACATTTCAAAGCTGATGCTTCAGCCAGCCTTATGCATTAGGCACACTGGGGGATTGAACTCATGACCCCTGTATCATCAATCAGTGTATTAACCATTGTGCTACACTTCTGTTTCTATGTGTAGATGTCTGTGCGTCTACTTAAGATTACTGCGCGGTAACGCGTTTAGCGGCACTTCACCCAATAATGTGCGCAGCAGCGTGCATTATCACGCGCTAATCCCATTTTGCTACTTTAGACTGAAACGCCCACTCCTTATATGGCATCCTGCACACTACCGCCGCGCTCACGTTAAGAAGGTTTAGTAAACATACCCCTAAGAGTTGCATGGGAAGGTATATCAATTACAGATGATTCTAAAAAAGCAGAGACATTCAAACTCTTAACTGGTGACTATTGCTCAAAGTCATCACCTACTTGTCCCTCAGATTTTGCCCCTCTCGGCACATTATATATATATATATATAAATATATATATATATATATATATATATATATATATATATATATATATATATATATATATATATTACCTTGATATTATCCACATCAGAGAGAAGCAAAACCTCCTTAAGAAATTTTTGAAAGAAAAGAGTGGGAGAAAGATAGTGGGGTATTTTTACTAAACTGCGCTAATGTCATTCGCGTTAGGTTCCGCAGTAAAGGTGCAGATGGCCATATAAAGGCGTGGGCGGGGCAAGCCGTCAGGTAACGCGCCTTATAAGGCACGTTATAAGGTGTGTTACAAGGCACGTTATAAGGCACGTTACAAGGCACCTTTATTAGGCACAGTACAAGGCACCTTATTAGGCACAGTACAAGGCACGTTATAAGGCACCTTATTAGGCATGTTACAAGGCACTGTTATTAGGCACAGTATAAGGCAAGTTATAAGGCACATTACAAGGCACGATATAAGGCACGTTATAAGGCACCTTATTAGGCACAGTACAAGGCACGTGCCTTAAGGACTGGAACAGGGGACTGTTACTTCTAGAGAAAGATCTGCAATTGTGAGTACGTCTGGGAGTTTTCTGCAGGGAATTCTTTCTATTAAAGCTATTTAATCTGTGAACCCACTATTTTTTGTTAAATCAGTCAGGGCCTAGTAGCAGCAGTTTAAGTTTAAATTTAAAACACAGAAGAGAACTTTCTGGTCACATTTCATACCCAGCAGAGAGCTTGTAGTTTTAATTTAATAGTCACTCAGGGCCTAGTATCAGCAAAGTACTTTTAGTTTAAATATTAAAACACAGAAGAGAGCTTTCTGGTTAAATCTGGAACCCAGCAGAGAGCTGTAGTTTAAATTTAATAGTCACTCAGGGCCTAGCATCAGCAAAGTACTTTTAGTTTAAATTTAAAACACAGAAGAGAGATTTCTGGTTAAATTCAGAACCCAGCAGAGAGCTTGTAGTTTAAATTTCATAATAAGTTAGAGCCTAGCAGCAGCAAAGAGCTATAATTTAAATCAAATAAGAATATAGCTTACCTCAGCAGCACAGGATAGGGTACTGTGTAGCAGCCCACTTTTAATAGGTGCTATTTCCCTCCCTCCCTCCACACACCCATCCACTCCTGGGATAATCGTAGTTTTATAGGTACTTACTCATCTTAAAAGACAGGAGGTACTCTCAGGTGAAGCTCGTTATCCAAATCAGTCATACACTAAGGACCTGAGATTAATTAAGCTTCAGGTGAACAAGGTATATTAAACGTATTAGGTACAGTTTTATTGGTATAAATATCCATAGGAACCCTTAGTAAGTAAAGAACTTAAAGATCTAAACAAAAACTTAAAACTAAGATGCAGACAGCAGTCTAGCAGCGAGATGGGGTTTTCCAGTCTTTTGCATTGAGTGTCACATGTATGATTTTCTCCCAGTTGGTGAGAGGTCTTACATGTGCACTAGGTGCAAGAAGCTCTTTGCTCTCAGGGAACGAGTCCATTCTCTAGAGGCTAGAGTAGCAGACTTGGAAAACATAAGAAAGACAGAGAGGTACATAGACAAGACCTACAGGGATATAGTTCTGAAGTCCCACCTCCAGTCTGGCAGCATCCCTTTTGCCATGGAGGAGAGAGGTCACGTGACAGGAGAGCATCACCCTGGTGTGGCAGGAAGTGATCCTGTAACTAGGACCCGTCCTCCAGGTGATGTAAAACCCTCTCGTACCGAGGAAGTTTCTCCAGGGCCATGTGCCCATTAGGGAAGGGTTAGGACAGCCGTTATAGTTGGTGATTCGATCATTAGGCATGTAGATAGCTGGGTGGCTGGTGGACGTGAGGATCGCCTGGTAACATGCCTGCCTGGTGCGAAGGTAGCCGACCTCACGCGCCACCTTGATAAGGTCTTAGATAGTGCTGGGGAGGAGTCTGCTGTCTTGGTACATGTCGGTACTAATGACATAGGAAAATGTGGTAGGGAGGTTCTGGAGGCTAAATTTAGGCTTTTAGGTAGGAAGTTGAAATCCAGAACTTCCAGGGTAATGTTCTCTGAAATGCTTCCCGTTCCACGTGCAGGACCCAAAAGGCAGGCAGAGCTCCGGAGTCTCAATGCGTGGATGAGACAATAGTGCAGAGATGAGGGGTTTGGATTTGTTAGGAACTGGGGTACATTCTGGGGAAAGGAAGGGCTCTTCCGAAGGGATGGGCTTCACCTTAACCGGGATGGAACCAGGCTGCTGGCATTAACCATTAAAAAGGAGATAGAGCAGCTTTTAAACTAGATAATAGGGGAAAGCCGACAGTCGCCCAAGAGCGGATGGTTTGGAAGAATGTATCCTTGAAGGATACTACCAAAAGCAGAGAAGTTCCAAAAAAGAGTAAAGTAGCCCAAATGCCCTCGAGTATGGAGCAGACAGAGCTTAAAGATCCCAAATTACCCATGTCTACCAATAGCCAAATTAATATGAATAAAATACAGTCTCTAAAATGCTTGTATGCAAATGCTAGAAGTCTAAAAAATAAGATGGGAGAGTTAGAATATATAGCACTAAATGTGAGGTTAGATATGATTGGAATATCAGAGACATGGTGGAAGGAGGACAAACAGTGGGATACTGTGATACCTGCGTACAAACTATATCGTAATGATAGAGCTGATCAAATTGGTGGAGGGGTTGTGCTCTATGTTAGAGGGGGCATTGAGTCAGAAAGGATTAAAGTTTTGCAGGAAACAAAATTTGATGCAGAATCTCTATGGATTGAAATTCCATGTAAAAAGGGGAAGGCGATGGCAGTGGGGGTGTACTATTGACCGCCTGGCCAGAATGAACAAATGGATGATGAAATACTCAAAGAAATCAAGGAAGCTAATAAAAGTTACAGCTCGGTAATAATAATGGGTGATTTCAATTACCCCGGTATCGACTGGGTCAGTGTCACGGCAGGACATGCTAGGGAGATAAAGTTCCTAGATGACATAAATGACTGCTTTTTGGAGCAGCTGGTTCATGAACCGACCAGAGGGGAAGCCATACTAGGCCTAGTCCTTAGTGGAACACCAGATCTAGTGCAAGAGATAAGGGTGTTGGGGCCATTGGGCAACAGTGATCATAGCATGATTGCCTTTGATTTAATTAGTGGAGGAGGGATAGTAAGGAAATCCACAGTACTACCTTTTAACTTTCGAAAGGGAGACTATGATAAAATGAGGAAAATAGTTAAGAAAAAACTAAAAGGAACAGTTGCAAAGGTTAAAGACTTACATCAAGCTTGGGTGTTGTAGAAAAATACTATCTTGGATGCCCAGACCAGCTGTATTCCACGCTTTAAGAAAAGTGGAAGGAAGTCCAAAAAACTGCCAGCATGGTTTAAAGGTGAGGTCAGAGAGGCTGTTGTTGCCAAAAAAAGCCTCTTTCAGGAAATGGAAAAAAGAGCCAAACGACGAAACCTGGAAAAAGCACAAGCACTGGCAGGTCAAATGCAAGGCACTGATAAAGAAGGCAAAGGGAGAATTTGAGAAGAAGCTTGCTGCGGAAGCAAAAATGCGAAATAAAGATTTTTTCAAGTACATTCGTAGCAAAAAACCTGTGAGAGAGTCGGTTGGACCATTAGATGATAGAGGAGTTAAAGGGACACTAAGAGGCAACAAGGCGATAGCGGAGAGACTGAATGAATTCTTTGCTTCTGTATTTACTGAGGAAGATGTAGGGATGTGACCCATGACTGAAGTGGTATTTAAAGGTGCGGAAGAATTGAAGGAAATATCGATACATCGGGAAGATGTCTTACAACTATTAGATAAACTGAAGAGTAGCAAATTACCTGGGCCGGATGGTATACATCCAAGGGTGTTGAAAGAACTGAAATATGAGATTGCAGACCTGCTATTGGTAATCTGTAAACTATCATTAAAATCATCTCTAATACCTGAAGATTGGAGGATCGCCAATGTAACACCAATTTTTAAAAAGGGTTCCAGGGGTGATCCGGGAAACTACAGACTGGTGAGCCTCACGTCGGTACCGTGAAAAATGGTAGAAACCATCATAAAGAATAAAATTACTCAGCATGTAGATAGTCATGGCCTAATGGGAGACAGCCAACATGGCTTTAGACAAGGAAGATCTTGTCTTACTAATCTGTTATCTTTTTTTGAAAGTGTGAATAAACAGGTGGACACAGGTGAGTCGGTTGATATAGTGCATCTGGACTTTCAGAAAGCCTTTGACAAGGTCCCTCATCAGAGACCTTTGGTAAAACTAAAGAGTCATGGGATAGGAGGCAGTGTACTACTGTGGATCAAGAACTGGTTAAAAGATAGAAAGCAGAGGGTTGGGCTAAATGGCCAATTTTCCCAATGGAGAAAGGTGAATAGTGGTGTACCCCAGGGATCTGTGCTGGGTCCGCTGCTTTTTGACATATTCATAAATGACCTGGAAAGTGGAATAACGAGTGAGGTTATCAAATTTGCAGATGACACAAAACTATTTAAAGTTGTTAAAACCCAAGAGGATTGTGGAAAATTGCAAGAGGATCTTGATAAATTGGAAGACTGGGCATCCAAATGGCAGATGAAATTTAATGTGGACAAGTGCAAAGTTATGCACCTAGGGAAGAACAACCCAAACTATGGTTACACAATGCAAGGTTCCACATTAGGAACCCCCACCCAGGAAAAAGATTTAGGCGTCATTGTGGATAACATGTTAAAACCCTCGGTCCAGTGTGCAGCGGCGGTCAAGAGAGCAAATGGAATGCTAGGTATCATAAGGAAAGGAATGGAAAATAAAACAAAAGATATTATAATGCCACTATACCGTTCCATGGTGAGACCGCACTTTGAATATTGTGTGCAATTCTGGTCGCCGTATCTTAAAAAGGATATAGCGTTATTAGAAAAGGTTCAGCTAAGAGTCACCAAAATGGTAAAGGGGATGGCCCCATGATCCAAAGCCTCCTGGAAAGGCAGGACTTCGGGCTCTGCGTGCATCTCCCAATACGAGCACCTACATACCTTAGTAATGCCACCCTAAACCTGGGAATATGGTACACAGCTATCAAAAGGTTGCTATGATTACTGGCAGATAGCAATTCCTAGGTTAAGTAAAATCTCTGAGTGAGCCGCATCATAACAACCTCTCTGATGTCTCTGGAGTGTGCTACAGGTCCTGTGTCTGACAGTGTTTACCAACCTAGGGAGTGACACCAACAGTATTGCGTACCATAGCCATGCCTGCACTGTGCCCAGGACTGGTGTGTTGGCCAGGGCTGCCCAACACCTCTATAGCTGCTCAATGCTGGTATAGGTGTGGGGAGTGTGTGTCAGTCTATCAAGTGTGTGGTGGCTGCCAACACCCTCCACAGCCCTCAGTGCTAGCACTTTTGCCAGTATTGGCCTGCCAATATTCATAATGAGGAGCAAGGTACTGTGGGAATAGCCTGGATAGGGTGGCCTGACCTGGCTGCATCTGCACAAGGCATAGGGCAATGGCTCGGACATTGTAATACCCGGCCACCACCTGCACGGACAGGGTGGCCATAGCATGTCCTGCTGGGAGGTCACTCCCACCCTGACTGAGCAGTGACCATTGCATGGCTAGGTTCCCCCATAGTGCTATATCACATTTCTCTCATATGATATCTATGGGTTTCCTTTTGGGGCCCAATCACTGACTCATCTGCTTGGTGTGTATGCTGACATCCCTGTTCAGGGTGCCTGCTTCTCCTCCAGGACCATGCACAATTTATTTATTTTTATTTATTTAGTATACATTTGTATACCGCTACTTCCAGCGATCAGCAGCGGTTTTGATTACAGATTGGAAATTGTCAAATCATGACAGGAAATTTTTGAGGTATAAACACATTGATTAGACAGGAAAGCACAGCACACAGAGAACTATTTTACAGGGAACATGGGCTATGGAGGGTTAAGTGGCTTGCCCAAGACCACAAGGAGCACCTGTGGGACTAGAAACCCCAGTCCTTCCGGCCCAAGGTTGCTGTCCTCTAGTGGGATTTGAACCTCTGACCTTCTGGCCCGAAGTACCTTGCCCCAACCACTAGGCCACTCCTCCACAATGGACTAGCTGGCGGACAGTCTGCAGCTAGTATGCTTCTTGTTGGAACACCGTGCAGTGGCTGGAGGCGTGCTGCTGGATAATGTCAGATAATGTTGGGGGGCAGTTGTGTATTTCCAGGCCTGCCATTGCATTATGGATGTGTAGCGCTCTGTCTGTTCCCCAGCAGGACTGGGGATGATGGTCCCCTCTTCTGCTACCATTGCAGGGAGGTAGACAGTGGATCTAATGATGGGTGCTCCTGTTCTGCACACTGAGCCCCAGAGAGTGGGTTGTGTGGTGGTACATAATCTGACTATGGGTCCATAATCCCATCTCCCCTCCCCCTCCAGTAGGTAAACATGTCACCAACACCGGATATGCACTATTCTGGGTGCATCATCGCCCATAGGGACTAGACATGACCGAGACTTACAGCAGGACACCGATGTATCCTAAGTGTCTAACGGAACTACCTACAACACACTGATGGGGACCTGCAGCATAGCGTATTTCAGCCATGAAAGGTGCTGTGGACCTGGTGCTGGGCGCCCCACCTCAACCTCAGGGTGGGCACAGTACCCGCACAATGTGACTGCCTGTGGCTACTCAGTGGCAGCGCCACACACGGTCTGTTCCCCCTACCATGCCGAGGCAATGCGGGGCTGCACATGGTCAGGACTCCCAACAGTCCCAGATGATGGGGGGGGGGGGCACACCTCAACATATGACCATATGTACACAGCTGATTTGCATGTGCAGTGCATCATGGGTGTGACTGCTCCACTCCAACCCTGTGAACCACTGCAGATGGACTGTGTGGTGAACTGACATCCCTCTGTAGCCAGCCAGGCATGTATAAGGATCTACAGAGATGTAGTCCACTGGCAAATGCACTGACTGTGGAGCCAGAGTTTATGGGTTTGAACCCACTGTGGTAATACATGGCAGGGCTGCCAGGTGCATTTCCATCTGGAGCAGTGGTGTCTGTAACCCAATAATACCAGAGGTAAAGTACAAAATCCAAGCCTATGTTTGCTTTCAAAAACCCAGAGAGGAACGAGGCCAAAGGTGAATGAGCACGCTTGAACAGGATACAATTCATGCTATACATCTCCAAACAGTCAAATACACACAAGCTCTCCATTGGTCCCAATGCCACCTCTACATTTTGCCAATCAGGGACTCTCTCTATGTGCCTTTGTCTCCACACACCCTCCTCAATTCATCTAAACAAAAGGGACATTAGAAATGTGAGATACATCTCCACATCAAGGACATTTATAGCCAAAGGAATGTGAATGTATCCTAACGTGAGATGTGTGAAGCAGAAGGTGTTATAAAACACGATGCAGACTCTGCAATATGTAGCGGCAGGACTCAAAAGTGGGGGATATAAAATCAAGCTCCTGCTCACAGGCTCAGATAAGCCATAGGCCATCACAATTATAGATGGTAGCATTAACGTGAGATGCAATACACCCTCAAGGGTCTGTAATCCAAAGTGCCCACGCACGGACCAACGCACGGAACAACGCACGTAACAACGCACGTATCCACACACGTAGTTATGCCCCTCCGCACGTACATATGCAGGCTGTTACGCCCTCATCAACGCACGTAGCTACGCCCTCACTAATGCACGTAGCTATGCCCTCACCAACGCACGTGGCTATGCAGCTGAGATACATTCTGAGCAGATGGCAGCCATGTCGAGGAAGCCTGCCTTCACGCAGAGAGACCTGTATATGCTCACAGAGCTGTTCTGCCTCCGCCAGCAGTGCCTATTTCCTGGCTCATCCAGGAGGCAGAACCTAGCAAGGGTCAGGAGGGCCTGGGAGCGCCTCACAAACAGATATAACAGGAGCTCTGATTACCCACGTGAAGTAAGTGCTTGGGGTCAGGCACCCCAACAGAGGATGTGGGGAAGAACACCCTGTAATCAAAGCACCAATAAGATATGCACTGCCAGGGAATGTCAGGTGTTGTTGCGTCCAGCTGGTAGTTAAGTCTTACACTCACCCAATATCAGAACCCCCCAGCCCACAGGGGGAAGCTGCAACCATGGCAGAGGTGCACTAAAGACCATATTGGTATGGTATGGGGCGCTGTTGCAGCCTCAGTGATGTGCCCTATCCACACGAAACCACAGGCCCACCACTAAGGCCAAGAGACACACAGGGGTCTGTCACATGCCCCTGTCAGCTATCACAAGGCCCGAAGACATCCCAGAATGCTGCAGGCCCCTAAAGAGGGGTCCATCCCCCGTCCTTGCGCAATGGATGTTGGCCCTGTATGTGATTACTTGAGACAAACCATAGCCCCAGGATGCTGCAGGCCCCAAAGGAGGGGTCCAACCCCCATCTTTATCTTTATCTTTATCTTTATTTGCCAAATTTGATATACCGCCTTTAATAAAATATAAGGCGGTTTACAATACAAATAATTGTGGCTGCGGGAAAAAGAAACAGTGAAAGAGAACGCCATTAACTAAGCAAAAGGGATAGAAAGAAATAATAGGATAGCAAAAGTAGGCTGTAAAAAACAGCATAGTAGACGAGACGGGACGAACCAAACAAGGACAGACAATGGACAGACCATCAATGACAACAATAAGGGAGGGGACAGGAGCAAACGACCAAGACAGGATAAAGGGTGTGGTAGGCGGGTCATACAACAAAGAAACAACCATATAGGGAAAACAAACAAGGTGAGGGAACTGATTCGAAGGGCTCAAGGGATGCCAGGTGGACACAGAATGTAATAGCTCCTAGGCAGACTGTGTACATAGAAGTATGTTGGACTGAGAGGAAGAGAAGGAAGGGGCGGGAAGATCAAAAGCTTGAGCGAAAAGATAAGTTTTCAGCATAGCCTTGAATTTGGGGAAGGAAAGTTCAGTGCGGATAATGTGTGGGAGGGAGTTCCATATGGCAGGACTGGCAAAGAAAAAGGCAGCGTGACGGGTGGATTCAAGGTGGGCCTGAGTTGGGGAAGGGAGAAAAAGGCGATTATTGTGAATAGATCGTAACAATCGAGGGGTGGGTTGAAAAAAAATAAGGTCAGCTAAGTACTGAGGAGTGTTAGTGTAGAGGACTTTATGAGTAATAATAAGAAACTTGTAGACATAACGTGTTTTAATAGGAAACCAATGGAGGGAGAGCAAGCAGGGGGTGACACGATCCCGGGGGGAAGAAAAGGTAAGCAAGCGAGCGGCCGTGTTTTGAATCAACTGTAATCTGTGAAGCTGGTAGAGGGGAACACCAGCAAGAAGGGAATTGCAGTAATCGAGACGACTAAGCACCAGGGAGACTACCAGTGTAGTGAGAGAGGGAAGTGGCAGAAGAGAGAGCAGACAGCCCGGATTTTGCGGAGCTGGAAGAGGGAGCTACGTACCACCCCCGAAATGTGTTGGTGAAAGGATAGGGACGAATCTAAAGTTACTCCGAGGTAACGGAGGGTGGGTGCTAACGGAATGGGTGAATTTGACATCAAGGGTGATAGAATGGGAGAGGGGACACCGAAAGTGAACCATATGGCTGAAGACTTAGTTAGATTGACAATGAGAAAGTTATCAGAAAACCACTGGGCAATAGAGGTTAGACAGCTATTCAAAGGGGAGAGATCAGGCGCAGAGGAAGAGGTGTGATGGACCAGGAGTATGTCATCAGCAAAGAAATACGTGGATAAACCGGTCTGCTGTATAAGTAGTGCAAGTGGTGCAAGAAAGACATTGAAGAGAAGTGGAGCTAAGATAGACCCCTGTGGGACGCCACAGCAGAGGGAAAAGGGAGTAGAAGAGGAAGAGCCAGAGCGCACAGTAAAAGAACGAGAAGAGAGAAAAGAGTGGAACCATCAAAAAACTGTACCCTGAATCCCAAGATCGGACAAACGTGAAAGCAGGGTGCGATGATCAATGACGTCGAATGCAGCGGTGAGGTCCAAGGAGACGGCAATTGAGATGTTTCCTCTCTCATAAGACCGATGCAACTCGTTAAGGAGTGCCAGGAGGATTGTTTCGGTGCTATGACCGGCTCTGAAGCCGGACTGGCGGGGGTGCAAGGAAATAGTGGAATTTAAGTGTGACGTGAGTTGGTGAAAAACAAATTTCTCGAGAATTTTGGACAAAAAAGGCAAATTTGATACCGGACGCCAATTAGAAGGAATGGCAGGGTCGAGAGTTTTCTTCTTAAGCAGGGGGCGGACCAATGCATGCTTCCATGCAGAGGGGAAAATTCCAGACGAGAGGCTAGTGTTCATAATACAAAGAACAAAGGGAAGGAGAGTGAGAGAAGACTCCAGGATCCATCCCGGTGCTATGGATTCAGGCCCTGTTTGTAATTACCAGGCTCAACTATAGCCCCAGGACGCTGAAGGCCCCAAATGAGGGGTCCTTCCCATGTCCTGGTGCTATGGTAGCTGGCCCTGTTTGGGAGTACAAGAAACAAACCATAGCCCCAGGATGCTGAAGGCCCCAAATGAGGAGTCCATCCCCCGTCCTGGCGCTATGGATTCAGGCCCTGTTTGTGATTACATGAGACAAACCATAGCCCCAGGATGCTGCAGGCCCCAAAGGAGGAGTCCATCCCCCGTCCTGGCGCTATGGATTCAGGCCCTGTTTGTAATTACCAGGCTCAACTATAGCCCCAGGACGCTGAAGGCCCCAAATGAGGGGTCCTTCCCATGTCCTGGTGCTATGGATTCAGGCCCTGTTTGTAATTACCAGGCTCAACTATAGCCCCAGGATGCTGAAGGCCCCAAATGAGGGGTCCTTCTAATGTCCTGGTGCTATGGATTCAGGCCCTGTTTGTAATTACCAGGCTCAACTATAGCACCAGGATGCTGAAGGCCCCAAATGAGGGGTCCTTCCCATGTCCTGGTGCTATGGATTCAGGCCCTGTTTGTAATTACCAGGCTCAACTATAGGCCCAGGATGCTGAAGGCCCCAAATGAGGGGTCCTTCCCATGTCCTGGCGCTATGGATTATGGCCCTGTTTGTAATTACCAGGCTCAACTATAGCCCCAGGACGCTGAAGGCCCCAAATGAGTGGTCCTTCCCATGTCCTGGTGCTATGGTAGCTGGCCCTGTTTGTGAGTACAAGAAACAAACCATAGCCCCAGGATGCTGAAGGCCCCAAATGAGGAGTCCATCCCCCGTCCTGGCGCTATGGATTCAGGCCCTGTTTGTGATTACATGAGACAAACCATAGCCACAGGATGCTGAAGGCCCCAAATGAGGAGTCCATACCCCGTCCTGGCGCTATGGGTGCAGGCCCTGTTTGTGATTACATGAGACAAACCATAACCCCAGGATGCTGCAGGCCCCAAAGGACGGGTCCATCCCCCATCCTGGCGCTATGGGGAATGCCCCTGTTTGTGATCACAAGGGCAAACTATATCCCCAGGATGCAGCAGGCCTCACCTCAGAGCCCTACTCCCCATCCTGGTGCTATGGGGAATGCCCCTTTTATGTGATCACAAGGGCAAACTATATCCCCAGGATGCAGCAGGCCTCACCTCAGAGCCCTACTCCCCATCCTGGTGCTATGGGGAATGCCCCTTTTATGTGATCACAAGGGCAAACTATATCCCCAGGATGCAGCAGGCCTCACCTCAGAGTCCTACCCCCCATCCTGGTGCTATGGGGAATGCCCCTTTTATGTGATCACAAGGGCAAACTATATCCCTAGGATGCAGCAGGCCTCACCTCAGAGCCCTACTCCCCATCCTAGTGCTATGGGGAATGCCCCTTTTATGTGATCACAAGGGCAAACTATATCCCCAGGATGCAGCAGGCCTCACCTCAGAGCCCTACTCCCCATCCTAGTGCTATGGGGAATGACCCTGTTTGTGATCACAAGGGTAAACTATATCCCCAGGATGCAGCAGGCCTCACCTCAGAGTCCTACCCCCCATCCTGGTGCTATGGGGAATGCCCCTGTTTGTGATCACAAGGGCAAACTATATCCCCAGGATGCAGCAGGTCTCACCTCAGAGCCCTACCCCCCATCCTGGTGCTTTGGGGAATGCCCCTTTTATGTGATCACAAGGGCAAACTATATTGCACACTGAGGTAAATATGTGTTGCGGCAGAGGCCCCTAAAGGGTGTCTCTCCGCTAATGTCAATATGTGTTGTCACTCAAATAGGTCGAGGATCTCCGTAAGAAGGCAGGGAGCTACGGGCACGATACCCCCGCTTTGTAGCAAGGGTACAGAGGGAGCGGATGGCACAACGAAACGGTGAGTGATGTGACATGGCCCTGTGGGGCAATGGCTGTCAGAACCACAGGATGCATGTGACTGCCATGGCTGATGTGAGACCATGGAGATGACACGTGTTTCCCCTCCCACAGTGGATGCATGTGTTGCCATTGAGCCTGTGGGGCCAGATGATGCAGCGGGGCCGGAGGAGGTGCATGGCGACAGTGGCCAGGAGGTGGAGGATGCCCCAGTGCCCATGGAGGCAGACAACGGTGGGGCACAAGATGCCGAGGATGTTACAGCCGACACCGAGTGGGAGGAGGGGGATGGGGGGGAGGAGGGAGAGGTGGTTGGGGTGGTTGGAGCGGGGGAGGAGATGGGGGAGGGGGAGGCGGCTGAGGTTGCGGGAGGGCAGCGGGTGGAGTGGCCGGTGCAGGTGGAGGGGGAGGGGAGGGGAGGGGCCCTGTGGTGGGGGGCCAGGGGCAGGAGGGGGAAGAGTTGGGTGGGCCAGAGCTGGAGGGGGATGGGGCGGGGGAGGGTATGGGTTTGGCGGCTGTGGCATGTGTCCATTGGCATGGGCTGCCACAGGGCTACAGGGGCGCCAGCCATCTGCTCCATGGTGCTGGCGATGCGTCCCCCCTGGACGTTTGCCTGCCACACATAGCCGCTGACAGGCGCACCGTGCATGCAGCCACACAGACACGGGGATATCTGTGTCTGTGCGACTGCATGTGCGGCTGCGCATGGCTGCGGCTGTGCGTGTGCAGGCACACGCCCAGAGGCAGCACGCACTCATCATGGGGCAGATCCTGGTGACCCTGACCATGGTGGCTGACTGGCTGCGCATGCTGGAGGAGAGTGTAGCCGGTGGCACGCCTGGCCAGCCACCATGTGATGGGGGTCCCCGGGGTGTGTAGCGTGCGGATGCGCATGGCACACCCGCCCTGTGACAGCCCATGCCATGGCCTGCCACACTCACCAGGGACAGTAGGCGTTGCAGACAAAAATGTCGGCATGAGTAGTTGTCAAGTGGCAAATGTAAATAAAGTTTAACAGTGGTTCCAGATAACTATGGTGGCCAGATGTCCCTCATTGCTATGTGTCAGTGTTGTGTGATTGACACATGTGGGCACCCACATGCGTGTCTGTGTGAGATAGAACGGGAGGATGCAGGGTACTGTACCCATGTCAGGGTTGGGGCGATATTAGGGGCATCACATGGGGCAGTGCCACACATGGCCAAACCCACACACGTTAAACAGTGGGTAGGGGTCAGCTGTGGTGGACCATGCAAGGCTATGTGCAGCAGTGGCGATGGGCACAGACCAGGGTGGACGCTGGCATGGACACAGCAAGGGGGCTAATGGACACAGAGCCGGCCAGTGCACAGGGCTAGGGGTGGACCGAGTGGCCATGTCTGCAGGGGGACAGGGGATGGGGTTTTTATTTGGCCTAGTGTTTGTTTATTTCATTTGTTTGGAAGTGTTTATTTTTGAGGCTTAGGGGGTCCCTTAGCATTAAGGGGGACTGTTGTCAATCCTCTTTATATAAGAAATAAGAATAAACATAAAACAGGACAGCAGTTTTGTCAGTGATCCCTGATACCACATGGTCATTCCCTCCCAATCATGTCTTTGAGGGGCATCTCGTAAGGGCCAGGATATTATGCAAATTGCCAGCTTTTAGGTTCAAGGGAAGAGCCTAACCTGTAGTTGGCAGGTGGGAAAGCCTAGACGTGTGTTCTCATGTATTCTATAGTGAGGGTTGCCCAAAAATCACAGGGACAGGCTTAGGAAACCTTAGGATATATAACAGAATAGACTGGCAGTTAGACTGTCAACCAAGACGTGCCTGTGCTACGGTCTATGGCCATCAGAGGGCAGCTTGTATACTCAGTAGTGCCTTTCTATGACTGTGGGTATGCAGCCATTATTGCAAAGCTATGGTAGCAGTTCGGGTAGGTTTAGCTGCTGTGCTTTGATTTCGTTGGAGTTGGCAGAAACCTGGATTTGTGCAGTCCTATCCTTTTCAAATAAAAGACAGAATACCAAAGAAAAAAGGGCATAACCATCCCATTCCTGTATGAGTGCCTTCATCAGCTCATTATTGTTCCCAGGCCCCCATCAGGCCATATATAGTCATTTTCTGTAACCACCTTCGGCCCATGCCATATCCTAGCTCCCCTCCACACAGCAACATACCAGTCCAGCCCCCCCCCCCCCATGAGCCCATGGACCGTTCCAGCCCCTCCATGGGTCCACTGTATTCCAAACCCCACCACAACACATTTCCAATCAAAGCTCCCCCAAACTGCCCAATTCCAGTCCTAACCCCATCAGCCTATTTCCGGTCAGCCCCCCAATAGCCCATTGCCAGCCCTACCCCCCCCCCCCATCAGGCCACAGCCCATTACCAGTCCGACCCACCCCCCATCACCCACAGCCCACCTCATGTTGTGCCCTAGCCCCCTCTATAGCCCATTACCAGTCCTAACCAACCCACCTTGGCTCACGGGGAACGTATAAGGAAAACAGATGCCGGCTGCAGCTGTTGGGTAGTGTGTGCCTGCGGGTGTGCGCGCAACAGCAGGTGGGGCATCCCATGCTGACCACAGCAGGGTCGTTGGGTACGCCGGCTGGCTGAATAATTTTCACGGGGCTGGCCCCTGGTGTGGACACGGGTGGGCTGTGCATAATATGGCCCCCCACAAGCAACACAGGACACATGACATCAGCTACAGCCACTTGTGTGGCATTTTATTTCCCCCTCCCCCTGCCCCTGCCACGCCTTGGCAGCCTCTCCCACCCTGTGTTGATGGTGGTGCGCCTGCCGCCGCCACTAATGCTGCTGCCGCTGGTGGTGGTGGTGGTGGTGGCGGCGGCGGTGGTGGCATCGGCCCTGTGTGTGCCGCAATAAGCTCCAGGCTGGCAGCCATGCGTTGGGCAGATGCAGCCAGGTCCTGCACCCCCACCAGGACCCCTGACATTGTCCGCTGCAGGTGCCGTTGCGCACGGTGTTGGCAGCGCTGTTCCCTCACCCCCACTCGCAGAAAATGCCGTATACCTGTGGGGACAGCAGGTAGTGCATTGTAAGACAGGGAAACATCCACCACCTGTACAGAGGCATTGCCACCCAAACACAGTTTGACACTCACCCTCTGCATCCTTCTGTGCCGCTGCTGAGTGCACCTGCATCTGCAGGATCACCTCCGACACAGCGGACAGCGTCTCCTGCCTGGGCCGCTGCTCAGTTTCAGCAGCCACTTCCCCTGTGGCTGCATTGGTGGGTGGTGCACCGTCAACTGCAGGCTGTGTGGCTTGCCTGCTGTCATCATCCTGGGGTGGGGATGGACCACCTGCTCCCACCTGGCCCACCTCAGGCACAGGGTCCATGAGGGTGCACGGCCCTGGCTCATTGTCCCCTGGCGCCTCCTCTGGTGCGTCAATGGAGCAAATGTCACCTGTAGGCTACAATGTTACATAGGTAAAATGAGGCATGACTGCCTGTCTATACCCGTCCAACTCCCCTAAGGGCACATGTGTGTGGGTGAGCCGCATGGGTCCGGGCTGGGGCCCCTTCCTCCCCCCACGTTCCTCTTTATCCATGCCGGTGGGCCCTGTGCCCTGCAAGTGCCACTGTCCCCTCCCCCCTTGCATGCTGCCACACACCCCATACAGCCCCATCACCGCCTTCAGCCCTGCAACCACAGACCATGTTTGCCACAGGTGCATTGTGCTGTCCCGTTGGCCATGTTACTACCCGTGTGGCCCTGCTGCCTTCGCCAACCCTGCACCGTATCCCCTGCAACACATTGGCAGCCTCTGCTGGTACTGTGGGCCTGTCCTCCTTGCCACCGCACCCATCCACTGTGCTGTGCAGCCCCAGCCCACCAAGGACACGTCCCCCCCATGGGTCATGGGCCAGAAGCTGCCCGTATGCCTGTGCCACCCCCTGGTTCCCAAACAACCACGTCATGCCACCCTCACCCCGCCCCACCCTTGGTCCACCCCTACACATGTGCGTTTGCTGTCTCACACTGGTGCAGCTCACTCTCACACTTACCGGCACTTGGGTGCACTGTGTCCAATGCAGGGGGCAGGCCATGAATGTACATAGGCCCCAGTCGGTCAGCCAGGCACTGCTCCAGATGACTTAGGTTGGCTACCTGTGCTGGGCCCCCTCCAGTGCCCTGTGCCCCTCGCCTCTCCCTGGCGAGCTCATTACGGATGTTTCTCTTAATATCACAGTATCTTTTACGTAGACTCTCTATGTCACGATGTAGGCCCTCAACAGTTGTCACCCCTGCCTGCACCTCTGCCCATGCCCTGGCGCATGTGGCAATAGTTGTTGTCGAGCTGAGGCATCCAAAAAGTAGCTCGTAATGTTCTAAGCGGCTTGCCAGGAGGAGATCATTCTCCTCCTGGCTGAACCGCACTGCCCTCTTACGGACCTCCTCTGGCAGTGTGGGCCTGCGCCACCTTTGCCCCTGTGTGCCAGTGGCCTGCTCACGTGGGTGCTGCTGTTACCCAGATGGGCCTGGCCTCTGCTCATCTTCATCTGGGTTTGGCAGGGGGGTTTGCGCCAGTCCAGCATGTTCACGTCCCTGGTTGGTGGACTCCATACCGGATGTGTGCTGAGGTGAGTGCCATTTTGTGCTCACAATATATATATATAGGTATATTTTGGGTGTGGCTCTACGCGCGTTGCGTACACGCCCAGCGCCGCGCGTTCCCCCTGTGCACGCATGGATGTGCTGTGGTTATGTACCCTACGTGCCTTACTGTGCATGGATTGCAGCGTTGCAGTATTCCTCTGAATCAGCCCTGTGTGTACACACTACACGCGCCCTCCTCCTACAATCCACTTTTCTGCTGGTAAGTGAATCAAATGTTCTATGAGATAGTATTTGTATAATCTTTCTCTGTGCGCTACCATGCACGCTGGGTGATGGTTAAATTTCCGTGACGCACATTACATGTGACGTGCGTTGCATGTATGCGCGTGCGAACGCGTTTAGCGTCCCTGTACCATCTTGGCATTTTCCATATTTGGAAAGGGGTATACTTCACAGTAGCTTTACACCCTGCTGCATCACAGGGACACACGTCAATGGCTTTTGTCGGATGCAATGCGGGGAACGCGCGCTCCTGCACGCGCTAAGTGGATGCGTACAGGGTGTTGGCTGTGATGGATATTCCTGGCTGGCCAGGTGTGTATCGTTATCATGATTTCTGTGTCCGCCCCGCACCCTATTTCCCAACCACCTGTCCTCCATCCTGTGTCTATCATGGCTCAGACTGTGAATGCAGGTGGTGCAGTATTTGCATTGCTGGAGCTAGCTGGGCTGCGCTTTCCGGAAGAGGGAGATGATGTTCCTGGGGCTGCGGCACTGGGCATGGGTGCTATCCCACTGCAACTCAGGCCTGCAGCTGTGGGGGGTCCACAGGCGGGTGTGGGGGAACAACGGCGCTGTAGGTGTGCTGAGGCACGGCCCCACCTGCAACGCCTCTACAGGCCCAGGGCCATGCTCCAGGACATCAGGGAGGACCAGGTAATCTCCCTCTACCGGCTGGACACAGGGGCTATTAGGGAGCTCTATGAGGATCTATGACCTGACCTCGAGCCCCTGACTGCCCGGTCACATGCTATACCGGGATTGTCCAAGCTCCTGGCTGCCCTACATTTCTTTGCCTCTGGCTGTTTCCAATCCTCAGTGGCCGCAGTGGGTGGGATGAGTAGGCCAACATTCTCTCGCTGCCTCCACCAAGTACTGCGGGCCATGGTCAGCCGGGTTGGGAATTACATTGCCATTCCCAACAGTAGGCAACATTGGGTGGTTCCTGGGACAGGCATTCCAGCAGATTGCAGGGATACCACACGTGATGGGAGCAATAGATTGCACACATGTTGCCCTGGTCCCACCCCGCGACAGGGAGGTTGTGTACCGCAACCGCAAACACTTCCATTCCCTGAATGTGCAGGTGGTTTGTGATGCAAGTATGCGGATTCTGAATGTGGTTCCACGGTTCCCAGGGTCAGCCCATGACTCCTATATCCTGCAGAACTCGGCACTGTTCAGCCAGTTTGAGGCCGGACAATATGAGAACTATGTCCTGCTGGGTAGGTATTCCCCATATCTTACGTGCGCCTACCGTATATGATTTGCGGGGGCACCATTGTCACCTGTGTCCTCTGCATGCCTGACATTGTGGTGTTGTTTCCTGGTGCAGCCTATTCTGGGCCTGACACTACATCACACCCTGTCACCTAGAATGTGGTCACATACCTCTGTGCACTACCACACATCTCTCTGCCTACCATGTGTGTGTTTTCTTGCTCATCTGGGTGTCCCCGCACACATGTAGTGTGGGCTGTACCCTGCCTCTGCTGTTCACTTAACAAGCTCCCGTGTACAGGGGCAGTCTGGACACGCATGGTGTGTCCCCTCCATGGATGTGGCTCCTGCACCTTGCCTAGGCCATAATGCATGGGCAGTTGTACATATGTCTGCCTGTGGGGTGTGTCCCTTTCCCACCCCATGTGCCACAGGTTTGTGCATGTGCCATCCAGGGGGGGGAAGGGGGAGGATTGGGGGCACAGAACCATACACATGGTGTACAGTGTATATGGGTCCTCCTCATTCACCATGTAGGGGGTGACACGTGTCTTGAGCTGTGGGCGAACCTGCTATCACACATGTATGCTGCATGACTGTTCACTTTGGCCTGTCTGCACTACCACTCCCACCTGGCCCCCCCAGGGATGTGTTCTGTTGACCTATGCCCTGTGTGCAATGTATCATGACGGTCCCCAACTTGCACAACTGCGCATCTCTGCCCCTCCAAGTATGCTCTTGGACTCCCAGCATCAGACTCTGGTGCACTACCATCGTGTGCAATGCTGTGACGTCAGATGCATGTGTCCATGCTTCTCTGCTGTCCAGTTGGGCATTGCTACATCAATGATTCCATAGGTTCATCATCTCACGTGTGACGTTATGCTATCTCTGTTTGCAGGTGATGCAGGATATGGGTGTTGTGCCTGGCTGCTGACCCCTGTGCGTCTCCCTCGGCCAGGTGCAGAGATGCGGTACAATGAGGCCCATGCCTCCAGCCGCTCAGTCATTGAGCGCACCTTTGGCGTTCTCAAGAGTCGCTTCAGTTGTCTGGATAGGACCGGCGGTGCCTTACAGTACGGACCCCTGACTGTGGCAAAGATCATTCTGGCCTGTTGCATCCTCCACAACATTGCTCTCAGGCACAATGTCCCAGTCGATATTAATGAGAATCTCGGGGAGGATCCTGTGTGCCCTCCTGCACATGGCCATGGTGACACATGTGAGGGGATGGCGGCCAGGCAACATCTGATCGAGGAACTCTTCTCCTGTAAGTTCTGCATGTGGGGGGATGTGATTATGGGTCGCCATGTGTGAGATGGTATGTGTGTTTCACAGCACTGTACTGACATATCTCTATTTGTCTCTTGTGTTTCGGCTCACCAGGATTGGCTGCTGTGTTCCTGCCTCCCAGGGATGGGCTGCCGATACTTCCCATTGCTGTGGTTCATGTGAGGAGTGTGTGTATGTCACAGCGGCATTAAGATGGCTGGGTTGGGTGGACATACAGCTAGGTGTGCTGTGGTGGCAGCATCACTTGACACATATGTGTTTCCCTCTCCACCATTCCTCTGGTATTGCACATGTCTTTGGCCTCACACTCCATCTGCAATATGCTCCGTTTGACACACATGTGACCATTGCCTGTGCACATCTAGGGGCTCTACATACTTTGCCTGTGCACATGTTACCAGGCTGAGTGTATCCCTGGACACAGGCAATTGCAATGCTTAGGTACACGTAGAGACCTCACTGCCATTGCTGCATTATACAGCCTAGGTGCACCCAGGTCTCCACCTGTCCCTGATTATCTGCAGTCCAGCCAACTATAGCTTGCAGCATGCTTACCTTTTCTCACGGTGTGTGTCTCTGTGTCTTTGGGACGTGTGTGTCTTCCCACCTGTCAGGCGATGTTCATCCATCTCTCTATGCCCTTCTGTTTCTGCCCTTCTGTACATTGTGTGCATGTGTCTTATTATCTTCCCTGACATGTCCCATGTTTGTTGGCAGGACACTTCAAATAACCAGTATGTTTCCCCGCAACACAGCGTTCCTAGGCCATGCTCCACTGACAGCTGATCATGAGGTCGTGGTGATGGATGCAGTTCATCGACGTCGGCAGCCTCTCCTGGGGCCCCTTGTGCCCTTGCCTGACTCTGGCTTTCCCCAGCAGTCCAATGCTGTACCTTTCAGGTAAGCTTCACCTTCCCTCCGCTGGGTCATAGGCCACATACTGATGCTGCATTTGGCCTGTTCGTTGCAACGTGCATTTCTGTGGTATCTCGGTGCACCACCACTGCTGGACATGCTTTAGACCTCTGGGATGCCTGTGTGCCATGGGCATTCACATGACCATGTTGGTATTGTGTCATGGTCTGCAGGGCCAGCTCCTACTGTGGTCCATGTGCACTATGCTCTCGGTTATGATCATGTCATGTTGTGGTGTTTCAGCATTCCTGATGCACATATTCTGCTGTAAGCGTGTCGTTTCTGACCTGATGGTGGGTGTGCACCTCCCTTACCTTCTTTCTACCCCTTTTCACACAGGACACAGCCCACAGACATGGCACATCTACCACACTTCCTCTGGAGCCCCGTCTTTCATATTTGTTTGGACGCAGCACCTGTGTGAAATTGTCCATGCCTGTTGTTGCCACTGTTAGATGGACCTCTGCATCTTGGACACAGCCTTTTTTGGTCCTTCTTGTTGGCCTGCTTTGTTGACTGTCACTCGCATACCTGACACACCGTCACTGACATGACATGACATGACATGCTCTGTGCCAGTGAGAAACACGGTCAGTTCCCTCTACCAGGCTGAGGTGATGTGTGGGTGTATACCCCATATTGTGTTCATCTATGGACTGCAGATCTGCATGTGCAGTGCACTGTGGGAATGCGTGGGTTGACCCAGATCCTGGACACCACAGCAGACAGTTTGTGTGGTGACCTGACATCCTTCATCTTCCAGTCAGTGATTTGTTGGAGCTGGGGGAACAGGCATCTGGCTAGTCTGTCTCCATGTATTCATCGTAGTTTGGGTGTTTCTTTGGATTTTGACAGTAGCTCTCCGTATTTGACAAGGTCAGTGATGTTATTGAGTGTGTTGTTTTTGGTAATGGTTTAGAGCTTGGTCTTGATCGTGTTTGCCATATGCCCTTGTTTGCTGAGACCTTGGTTTGTTTGCTTGGCAGGCATTTCTGGTTTGTACTTAGCTAACCTGTTGTTGCTCTGGTGTGGGAGCTTTGACCATCTGTCATTTATACTCCATAGGTTGCCCACATCATTATTAGGACATTGTTGGTCACACTGGCAATATTGCCCACATATTACTTCACTGCCTGTGTGGCCAGATGTTATGGGTTGGAACCCACAGTGGGGTTACTTGGTGGGGCTGTGTGAGGCATATTCTTTTTGTTATTTGCAGTGGTGCTGCCAGCTACCTCACCTTCACAGTGCTGTCTCCTTACGGTACCTCATCAGGCACCCTTTCACGTGCCATGTGCAGCACCCTTTGATGCGCCCTGTGGGGTGGCCCATGGGGGCATTCTAGGGTGCCTTGGTGGGCAATGCACCTTATGATGTGCCCTCTGGGGTACATTATTGGGTGCCTTCTGCGTCACCTTAAGTTACGGCCCCGTGAGGGTGTGTTTTCTGGCAGCATTACTTATGGTTAACATAATAAATGCTTCTCTCAGCACTGCTAGAAGGTACACAGTGCTGTCTCTGTCAGCTTTACTCATTCGACCCACAGGGGTATTGAACTCACGACCACTTCGACATTGGTTGGTGTATTAACCATTGTGCTGTAGCTCTGGATGCCTTGCTAGACACCTTTTCATGCACTGTATGGGACACCCTGTTGGATTACTGTCTGTAGGTGCTCTGTGCCAGTGGGACACACGGTCAGTTCCCTCAACCAGGATGAGGTGCTCTAGGGGTGCATACCCCATCTTGTGTTCATCTCTGGACTGCTGATCTGCATGTGCAGTGCACCATGGGTATGAATGGGTTGACCCTGATCCTGGCCACCACAGCCGACAGTTTGTGTGGTGACCTGACAACCTTCATCTGCCAGCCAGGGATTGGTTCATAGCACTAGCAATGTGGGCCACCGGTTAATTCACTGCCTGTGGGGCCAGGGGTCATGGGTTTGATCCCTCAGTGGGGATATTTGTTAGCGCTGTCTGTGTCATTTTGTTTTTTTACGTTCAATTGGTGTTGCCAGCATGAGACCCTCATAGTGCTGTCTCCTTACAGTGCCTCATCAGGCGCCCTATACAGTGCCCGCTGCAGGACCCTGTACTGCGCCCTGTGGGGTGACCCATAGGAAACATTCTAGGGTGCCTTGGCGGACAGTGCACTTTATAGTGTGCCCTCTGGGGTGCCTTATAGGGTGCCTTCTGCAGCACCTTCGGTTGCGGACCTGTGAGGGTATGTTTGCTGGCAGCACTAATTAATCTTAACAGAGATACTGCTTCATATAGCACTGATTTTGAGTAAAAGGTGATGTCTCTGCGAGCTTTACTCATTTAGCTCAAGGGGGGATTAAACTCACTTCTCTTGCACTATTTGTTAGTGTATTGGCCAATGTGCTACAGTTCTGGATGCCTATATAGTACATAATAAGTTGCCTAATATGGTGTCCTATGGGGGACATTATAGGGTGCCTTGGCACTTTCTAATGTGCCCTATGGAGTGCCTTCTAGGGTGCCTTATGTGGCACCTTAGGTTACACACCGTGAGGGTGTGTTTGCTGGCAGCACTATTAACGTACTACTAAACTTCCTCACAGCCCAATACTTAACCCTTTTCAGGCCAAGCCCATAACTTTCTGGATCCTAACATCTGCCTAAATATTTCTATCACATGGTATATAATACATGACTATGGCAGGGGGTACGTCACTATTGGAACATATTGAATAAGACGGTTACAATTTTCCTGCCATATGCAAACATAAACCCGGCTGCAGAATGTGGATTAAAATATTATAGTAGGCTTTCAAAGGGTTACACATGATGCCTCAGCCAGCCTTTGTCATTAGGCACACAGGGGAATCGAACCCATGACCCTTGCACCATTTGTCTGTGTAGCAACCATTGAGCTACAGCTCTGTTTCTGTATCTGGGTGTCTGCGCGCCTTCTTATGCTTAACGCGCAGTAACGCGCCCTGTAACAATCGTTGCTGCGCGGTACCTTACAACGCGCCCACGTCCTTTTTTGGCTTTCCTTCCACTAACGCGGCTCCTTACGCGAATCACACTAACGCAGTTTAGTAAACATACCCCATAGATTCCATGATGCTTGTCCTAAGGTAAGCAGTGGATTTCCCAGGTCCTTTTTAATAATGGTTTATGGACCTTTCCTCCAGGAACTTATCCAAACCTTTTCTAAACCCAGCTATTACTCTGATAAATGAATTCCAGAGTGTGATTATGCATTGGGTAAAAAAAATACTTTCTCTTATTAGTCTTAACTGTAGCTTCATTGCATGTCCCCTAGTATTTCTACTTTTTGATGGTGTAAACAACCGATCTATGTTTACCCGTTCATCTCCATTCATTAATTTATAGACCTCTATCATATTCCCCCTCAGCCATTTCTTTTCCAGGTTGAAGAGCCCCCAACCTTTTAAGCCTCTCCTCATAGGGGTATCCTTCCATTTTTGTTGCTTTTCTCTGTACTTTTTCTAATTCTGCTATATCCTTTTTAAGATATGTTGACCAAAATTGCACAAAATATTCAAGGTGCATTCGTACCATGAAATGTTACAGAGGCATTATAATCTTCTTCGCTTTATTTTCCATTCCTTTCCTTAGGATTCCTAGCATTCTATTTGCTTTCCTGTCTGCCGCTGCACACTGGGTGGAGGTTTTCAATGTATTATCCATGATGTCTCCTAAATCTTTTTCCTGGGTGGTGGTTTCTAAGGTGGCACCTTGCATCATGTAACCATAGTTTGGGTTGTTCTTTTCTAGGTGCATAACTTTGCACTTGTCCTCATTAAATTTCACCTGTCATTTGAACATCCAGTCTTCCAATTTATCAAGGTCCTCTTGCAATTTTTCACAGTCCTCTTGGGTTTTAAGAACTTTGAATAATTTTTGTCATCTGCAAATTTGACTACCTCACTTGTTATTCCCATTTCCAGGTCATTAATGAATATGTTAAAAAGCAGTGGAACCAGCACAGATCCCTGGGGTACTCCTCTATTCACCTTTCTCCACTGGGAAAATTGGCCATTTAGTCCTATCCTCTGCTTTCTATTTTTTAATCAGTTCCTGACCCACAATAGTACACTGCCTCCTATCCCATGACTTTTTAACTTCTCCATGAGGGATCTTGTCAAAGGATTTCTGAAAACACCAGGGAAAGAAGAAGAAGAACAACCCTCCGCAAAAATCACAGGAGTCACCAAACAGCACAGGGAGGAAACGGCCACACCTCTTAAAAACAAAGAAACCTTTAATTTTGTAAAACCTTCAAAGATATAGACCTGACTTTGCCAAGTTTTGGCTGTCAGCAATATCGATTAAGATTCAATTGCATATATACTCCAATGGCAGTCAGGACATTGTAACAAAAACCAGTAGCTGAAAGCTCAATAAGCGCTTCTCAGGTATGCCTTTGGGTCTATACCTTTGAAGGTTTTACAAAATTAAAGGTTTCTTTGTTTTTAAGAGGTGTGGCCGTGTCCTCCCTGCGCTGATCTGGTGACTTCAAAGGCTTTCTGAAAATCCAGATAAACTATGGGCCCAATTCTGGGACGCCGATTGCGAGCTGCATGTCCCAGCAGGACGTGTAGCACCGCAAGCCATTCAGGCCCAATTCCCCTTCTGGCTCTCCCCATACGTCCTGATGCTCAGAATGGGGAGAGCCGGCGGGCCAAGCTGGCAGGATGTACAGTGCTGATTCAGGTCACAGCCCTGTATGCCCTGCTGGGCCCATGGGGACACGCCTCTTATTCCATCTCAAAGGTGGAATAAACAATTAAAACAAGGTGATCTGGCCCGTGGAGCCCCCCTGGGGCCAGAGCCAAGTGCACGGGGTCCCCGCCACCCGATCTAGACCATGGCATTCCAACCTTGGGTCATGCACTGGGGAAAAGGGGGGTTGGAGCCGTGACAGTTAGGGGCGCCTGTGGGGAGGATGTGCCCGCAGCTGGCAGGGGCATGCAGGCAGTCCGTGGGCCCGATTCTGGTCACCATGTTTTGTTACCCCTGTCCAGAATCGAGTCCAAATGGGCCCGTCTTGCTTGGGGCCATCTGGATGGCCAGATGTGCTCCTATAAGATTCAGGCTCACCAACTGGTTCACCTTTGTCTAGATATTTTTCACACCTTCAAAAAAATATAACAGATTAGTGATACAAGACCTTCTTTGGCTAAAACCATGTTGGCATTCTCCCATTAAACCATGACTATCTACATGTTCAGTAATTTTGTTCTTTATAATGGTTTCTACCATTTTCTCTGGTACTGATGTCAGGCTTATCGTCCTGTTGTTTCCCGGATCACCCCTGGAACCCCTTTTAAAAATTGGCATTATATTAGCTATTCGCCAATCTTCAGGTACTACAGATGATTTTAATGATAGTTCACAGATTACTAATAGTAGGTCTGTAATCTCATATTTCAGTTCTTTCAACACCCTCGGGTGTATACCATCCGGTCCAGGTAATTTGCTACTGTTTAGTTTATCAAATAATTGTAATATATCTTCCCAGTTTATCGATATTTCTTTCAGTTGTTCTGATGCATCACCCTTAAATACCATTTCAGTCATGGGTAACTTCCCTACATCTTCTTCAGTAAAGGCCAAAGCAAAGAATTCATACAGGATAAAGGACAACCAGAGAGTGTTGTTAAGTTTAAAAAAGATTTAGAGAAATTCCCATAGAAAAAAATCTTTCTACAGTTAAGGTATACAGAGAAACAACTACTGCTTATATCTGGAGATAATTAGAAACATAGAAACATGACGACAGAAAAAGACCACATGGACTGTGTAGTCTGTCCTTCCATATCAACAACTGCAACAGTCCCCTTTTTTCCTTTAGATATCCTCTGTGTTTGTACCATGCTTCTTTGAATTCAGATACTGTCCTCATCTCTAACACCTCCACAGGGAGACTATTCCACGGATCTACCACTCTTTTCATAAAGAAATATTTCTGCATATCACTCTTGAATCTATCCCCTTTCACCCTCATCCCATGTCCCCTTGTAGCAGAGCCTGCTTTCAATTGAAAGAGGCTCTCCTCCTGTGCATTTATGCCACAGAGGTATTTAAAAGTCTCAATCATATCACCTCTATTCCGCCTTTCCTCTAAGGTGTACATATTAAGATCCTTAAGTCTGTCCTCATATGCTTTATAATGCAGACCACTAACCATTTTAGTAGCCACGCTCTGTACTGACTCCATCCTGTTTATATCCTTTTGAAGGTGCGGTCTCTAGAATTGCACACAATACTCCAAATGAGGTCGCACCAAAGACTTATACAGAGGCACTATCACCTCCTTTCTTCTGCTGGCCATTCCTCTCTCTATGCACCCAAGCATCCTTCTAGCTTTTGCTGTCACCTTTTCTACCTGTTTAGCTACTTTAACATCATCAGACACAATCATGCCAAGGTCTCGCTCTTCTTTAGTGGACAAAAGTACTTCACGCCCTATACTATATTGCTCCTTTCGATTGCTGCAGCACAAAAGCATGACCTCGCATGGAACTAGCTATTTTTAGGATCTGAAATCACAAAAAAAAGAGGCACACCCCACAAGAAACAAAACAAAAAACAGGAGCAGAGGAAATAAAATAGATAAAAAAACAACAGATTTTATTATACCCTAAAAGATGAATTTTGTGAGGGGTGAAGACTTTTGGTAATAGATTATTTTTTGGTAGTTCCTCCTGTAAGGACATCCTCAGCTCCCCCCCCCCCCCCTTTTCATCTGCCTCTGAACTTGAATGTCCTGCATTGATTCTCCTGAGGTTTCTTCTTGTTCATTAGTTGCCTGTCTTAAGTGCAATCCAAAAAATCCTTGTCTGCTGATGGTGTGGGAGTTGTAGCTGAAACATACCAGGAGATAGAAAGATCATCTGAATTGCTTCAGATTGTCTTTCTGCTTCTACCCTTTTCTGTATTTTCAAATGATTCAGCTCTCAAGACAGGTCTTGTAATATCCATGTCGGTATCTTAATTGTATTTGTTGACATATGTGTCTCTGAATTTTATTCTTGTAAAAGAATCATGTCTGTCGTATCTTTCAAATCTGTTGTATCCCCTTTTCCAAGACCACTGATAAATATTTCCTCTTTTGTAGTTCTCCCTGTCTCACCAATATTTTTGTAGCTTAACCCTATTGATTTCCTTACAGGATTTGTCAAGCCTTTTATTGCATTCTTCTATTAAGTTGTCAAAATTCCTTACACTGTGTTCTTTTAGATCTTTCAACATTCCATCTGTCTTTAGTTTCAGTTTTTCTGCCGTCTTCTTTGAAGTATCTATTGGAAGTATCATAAATTCCAGAAAACATTTATTGAGAATCATATTCCACTAATCTAAAAAAATTATCATCTTTAAGAAACATTTTAGGAGCTGTGATGGAGTATACAGGAAGTTACCCGTCCCTCTCGAAAGGGATTGTCAGCAGTCCACCTTAAAAGACTCTAAGGGGTATGTTTACTAAACTGCGGTAAACGTGAATAACGCGCGTTGTACGACGTTAACAATCGTTAGCGCGCTATAGCGCATTAACGATCGTAAACGCGCTATAGCGCACGCTATCACGTGCTAACGAGCGTAATGCTCCGCGGCGCGGTAAAACACCACAGAAGATGGAGAGAGGGCGGAGAGAAGGGGTCAATGGGCGGAGAGTGGGCGGGGAGAGGCTAACGCGCTGATTTTCAGAGCTGAATTCCAACGCGAATGAAAACCTACCGGTAAAAGCACTTTAAAGGGGAGAGAAACTAATTACGTGTCAGCAATGTACAGCCTAGGCAGGGAAACAAAAAAAAAGGTGATAAGTGTGATACATGTGCACAGAACAAAAGGGCACAGAAACACCAAAAATGACCCCAACAAACTGGAAAACAACAACAACCAAGCTGGCCAATAGTGGTAGCAATGAGAAACATCAACCCCCCCCCCCCCCTGGAGTAAGCTCCATAGAACAGATGTAATTCGTGGAAGGGTCCATACTCCGTCCCCATACAAGGTGCATGGGCCCACAGTGAAATAGCGCTGCTCAGGGATTTCCCCACCATCGGACAGGGTTCCTATGGCATGCACATGTCCCGCAACATCAGGGCGGGCATGTCGGAACGGGCAACCGGGCAGATGCTGGAAAAGGGGATACAGAGGGCTGCAGGCGGCACATGCAGTGGCGCAGCTGGGCCACAGTGGGGACTAGGGTGATGCTCAGTTGGCCCATAGGAATGCGTAAAAAGTAGAGCCAGGCAGCAACTGATGAGGGCCCAACATGGGCACGAGTGTGTTTCCCAAAGAGTCACAGGGGAGAGTACCCAACAGCAACCCCTAAGGGCACGGAACACTGGCAGGCGGGGCTGTGGGGGGTGTGGACGTCTATGCAGGCACCCCTACCCCAGAACATGCACCATAGGCAGCCGCCTACCTGCACACTGGATGGCCTGAGACCGCGCACCACCAGCTCCACCAGCAGAAGGGCATGTCAGCATGGTGGCTGAGGGATACTGGTGGTAGAGGGGGCAGTGGCAGCTGCCCGGAGCAGACCGTGGCCTAGCCCTGTGTAGGTGGGTGCCATGCACTGCAACAGACAGGCCCTGTCTGACCAACAGTCATGATATCACCAGGGAATGCACCATCTCTGTGAGAACATGGTGGTGCAGTGCACAGAATCAGTGTATTCAGAAGCAGAAGGTCACAGGTTCAAGTCCCAGCTGTGGTTTCTGCCAACCCAGTCCTTATATTTTACCCACTACTATAACGTGCTAATACAGGCAGAACCGTTCCTGCAGATGACATAAACATGCCCAAAACACCAACATTTTACCCTACAGAGCACAGACACCATAAACATGCACATTACCTAGAGCAGAGCCTCCCAAATGCAGTCCTGGAGGGCCAAACACCATTCCAGTTCCATGCTGCCTCTGATAAAGATGCCTGTGCTGCATTTCTATGCGCTACCCCCATGGTATGCAGATGTATCTCATGCATATACATGAGGGACAGCATGAAAACCCGAACAGTGTTTGGCACCGCAGGACTGGAGATGGGAACCTCTGCCGTAAAGCAGCAGTCAACAGGGGCAGACACACCCGTACCCACAGGCCCCATTATCCACAGCCTTCTGGAGAGGGAGGACTGTGGGCTATTCGTGCATCTCCCAATAATAGCACTTGCATACCTTAGTAATGCCACCCTAAACCGGGGAATATGGTACACATCTATCAAAAGGTTTCTAGGATTACTGGCAGATAGCAATTCCTAGGTTAGGTACAAGTGTCTGAGTGAGCTGCATCATAGCAACCTTTCTGATGTATGTGGAGTGTGCTACAGGTCATGTGTCTGACAGTGTTTACCAACCTGGGGAGTGACTCCTACAGTATTGCGTACCATAGCCATGCCTGCACTGTGCTCAGGACTTGTGTGGTGGCCTGGGCTGCCCAAAACCTCTATAGTTGCACAATGCTGGCATAGGTGTGGGGAGTGTGTGTCTGTCTATCCAGTGTGTGGTGGCTTCCAACACCCTCCACAGCGCACACTGCTAGCACTGTTCCCAGTATTGGCCTGCCAATGTGCATAATGAGGAGCAAGGTACTGTGGGAATAGCCTGGATAGGGTGGCCTGGCCTGGCCGCATCTGTGCTGGGCATAGGGCAATGGCTGGACATTGTAGTGCCCGGTACCACCTGCACAGACAGAGTGGCCACAGCATGTCCTGCTGGGAGGTCACTCTCGCCCTGACTGAGTAGTGACCACGGCATGGCTAGGTTCCCCCATAGTGCTATATAGCATTTCGCTCATGTAATATATATGGGTTTCATTTTGGGGCCCAATCACTGACTTATCTGCTTGGTGTGTATGCTGACATGTTCTGGGTACATGCATCTTCTCCAGGACCATGCACTATGGACTAGCTGGCAGACTGTCTGCAGCTAGTATGTGTCTTGCTGGAACACCTTGCAGGGTGCAGCGGCTGGAGGCCTGCTGCTGGGGAATGTCAGATAATGGTGGGGGGCAGCTGAGCATATCCCGGACTGCCGTCTGTCCGCTATTGCGTTATGGATGTGTACCGTTCTGTCTGTTCCCCAGCAGGACTGCTGTTGCTGGTCCCCTCTACCGCTGCCATTGTAGGGGGGTAGACTGGGGATCTATTGGTGGGTGACCATGTTTCTCACCCTAAGCCCCAGAGGGTGGGTTGTGTGGTGGTAGATGATCTGCCCATGGGTCCATACACCCCCCCCCTTCACCTACAGCCGGTAACCTTGGCACCAACACAGGATATGCACTATTCTAAGTGCATCATCGCCCATAAGGACAAGACATGACCGAGACATACAGCAGGGCACAGATGTATCCTAGGTGTGTCTAACGGAGGTACCTATCACACACTGATGGGGACCAGCAGCATGGTATATCTCAGCCATGAAAGGTGCTGTGGACCTGGTGCTGGGGGCCCCACCTCAACCTCAGGGTGGGTACTGTACCCGCATAATGTGTGTGTCTGTGGCTACTCTGTGGCAGTGCCACACACGGTCTGTCCCCCCTACAGGGCCGAGGTGCTGTAGGGGTGCATACCCGCTCTTGTGCCCATCTCTCGACTGCTGATTTGCATGTGCAGTGCATCATGGGTATGGGTGGGTTAACCCTATCCTAGTAACCACAGCAGAATGTGGGTGTGGTGCCGTGCAGTCCTCCTGTACCCAACCAGTTGTTTGTTAGCAGCTCTAGCCCACTGGTTACTACACTGCCTGTGGAGCCAGAGGTCATGGGTCCTAAACCCACAGTGGGGTTCATCAATAGAGTTGTCTTAGGCATTATCTGTTTTTATTGTATATTAGTTCTGCCAGCAGGACCACCCTCAGGGTACTGTCCCCTTAGGGTGGCTCATAAGGCGCCCTATAGGGCGCCTTATTCGGCGCCCTATAAAGCGCCTTATAAGGTGCCTTATATGGTGTCCAATAGGGGACATTATAGGGTGCCTTGGCAGACAGCGCACTTTATAATGTGCCCTATGGAGTGCCCTCTAGGGTGCTTTATGTGGCACCTTAGGTTACGCCACTGTGAGGGTGTGTTTGCTGGCAGCACTATTCAGGCACAGGTAACCTTCCTCACAGCCCACTACTTAACCCTTTCCAGGCCAAGCCCAGTACTTTCGGGATCCAAACCTCTGCCTATATATTCCTATCAAATGGTATAGCATACATGACCATGCCAGAGGGAACGTCACTATTGGAACATATTGGATACGACGGGTACAATTTTCCTGACATGTGCAAACATTAACCCAGCTGCAGAATGTGGATAAAATATTATGGTAGGCCTTCAAAGGGTTGCACGTGATGCCTCAGCCAGCTTTTTTCATTAGGCACACAGGGGAATCGAACCCATGACCCTTGTACTATCAGTCTGTGTAGTAACCATTGTGCTACAACTCTGTTTCTGCATTTGGGTGTCTGCGCGCTGTCTTAAGCTTGCGCGCAGTAGCGCGCGCGCTGTAGCGATCGTTGCTGCATGGCGCACAATACTGCGTGCAACTGCGCATTATCGGTTACGATGTACCGCCCATGTCCTTTTTTGGCTTTCCTTCCACTAATGCGGCTCCTAACGCGAATTGCACTAACACAGTTTAGTAAACATACCCCTAAAACTCAGAATTCAGGGCTGGGAGGGTGTGACTCAGACACAGGGATTAAGAAGCCAGCTGTGTGCACAAGGGAGAGGAGAGGCCCATGGAGAGAGAAAGCTCCTTCCTAGCAGGACTGGGAGAGGAGTCCAGCTTTGAGATAGGAAATGGGAACCATGCTCACAAACACTGAAGCCCAAGTCACTGCCTGGACTTAGGGCTGAACTGAATTCTGTCTTTATTTTGTGGGTCGGAGGAAGGGCACTGAGAACCAGCCTGTGAAGACAATAGGTTAGGGAATGATGGCTGTGTAGCTGAAGGGCAATAAAAGTAGTTTTGTATGGAGCTGAACTGTTATTTTCCTGCTATTTTAAAAGCCCCCTTGCCACCACATGCCATGCTATACCATCCTCTAACCACGTAACAGAGGGAAAATCCATGTACCTCCAGGACTGTGCGTCTCTACAGCAGGGCAGGAATTTTTTTTTTATTATTATATGGGCTAAGAGGTTTAGCCTTGCCCTAGTTAGGGAGCTTGAAGACTGTGCTGGAATGCTGCAGTCTTAAATAAGCTGCAGAAGAGTGACTGTGGTTGGTTTGCAAGAGATAGTGACAAGACAGAATGGAGTGGCTCCTCCAGGTTCTGGCGGAAGGGCAGCGGCAATTTCAACATGCCCTGCTGGATGGGCAGGAACAACAGCAGCGGCAGCAGGTACAGACTCCTATTCAGGCCCTACAGAGACCGCCACTCCATCTTCCAGCACAAGTGCTACTTAAAATGATGGCTGAAGATGAACCTGATCACTTTCATCCCCAACCGTTTCATCTTAAACAACCAACCTCCTCCAATCACCACATTCACAGTCTCCTGATCAAACCAGTCATCTTCCATCATTTCCAGGACCAGGCCTCTCTTCATAGGACACAACTACAACCCAACACCAGAAGATTCAAGCACCTAGACAAAGAAGAGTTCCTAAACATAAAATACCTTCACCTTGATTAAGACTCCGAAGACCTAGACATCCTGGTTGAGAATTGGAACCATACAATAACCAGTGCAACAACAGCACCTTGAGCTAGAAAAATCACTGGGAAGCATCATTCTGCACCCTGGTAGACTGCAGAGATGAGGAACACCAAAACCAAACTCCGTCAACTCAAAAGGAAATGGCGGCACTCCCAGGATCTCAACTGATCGCAGCAACTATATGACTAAACTCCAAGAGTACCAGCACATGGTTAACAGTGCCAGAAAGGAATATCACTCTAACATAATTCGCACTTCCCTAAACCGTCCTAGGGAGTTGTTTGTCACAGTTAAATCACTGTTAAGGAACCCTGCTCAGAGCACAAGGACTGACAACTTAGCCCCACAAATTCTTGCTAACCACTTCCAATCGCAGATGAACATAAAGAATAACACCTCGATCCCAACTCTTAACCATAACCCATCTACCCTCACCCGGTACACCTTCCAACATGTTTCCCAGCAACAATTAGAAACTATTCTCTCAACCCTGAACACCACCACCTCCCCCATAGATCCATGTTCAGTAAGCTGGATCAAAATGGCTCGATCTGATCTGACACCCACAATACTTAGGATAATTCAACTCTCTCTAACTCAAGGCTATATATCCGCAAGCCTCAAACATGCATCCATACAATTAATACTCAAGGACAACAAGTTAGACCCAGACATCCCAAACTCCTACCATCCAATCTTAACTATAATGCTCTTACCCCTAATCTACAGCCTTTGTAGGCTACCCTTACCCCTATTAACCCCCTCCATTCTAGTCACACCATATATTAACCAAGCATACCCATTGTAAATATGTTGCATCCATATTAACTCTTGTTCACACATGCTCTCTTTATTTCTGATGTTTTCTCTGTATTCTATGTATTAAACATTGTATGCATTATTGATTATAGACTGCTTTGATGCACTGAAAGGTAGTATATAAAAGCAGTTAAATAAATTAACTTTGAGTGAACTGCCTGCATGGCCAGGTGGCCAGAGGCAATATGGACTACAGTCAAACCTCGGTTTTCATGATTAATCCGTTCAAAAAAGTCTGACTAAAACCGAAACGGACTAAAACCGAAGCAAGATTTCCCATAAGAAATAATGTAAATTCAATTAATCCGTTCCAGACACCCAAAAATATTGACAAAAAATACATTTTATAGAGAATAACTATCTTTTTACATACAGAAAACAATGAGAAATACATATAAATGACTAATGAAATGGATAAATGAGCATGTAACATCACTTTTACCTTTATTGAAGACTTTTGTTGGCATATGGGACGCACTCCAGCCAGCTCCAGCTGCTCTCCCCTCTGGGGATCGAGCAATCACCACCAGCAGCGGAGGTGGGAACAGCCATCTTGGCCGTCTGCACAATCGGGGCTCCAGCCTGCCTTTTAACTTAGCAGCCATCACACCCAGTTACCAAGCTCACAGTGTCAGGAGAGGTAGTGCCAATGTCAGCAAAAGTAAGGGCACCAGAAAGAGGACAGTGCCCGAAGTCACACCAGCCTGTAGGGCAGCCACTCCTACACAGTGTCGGGAGAGGTGGAGAGGCAGTGTCAGCCAAGCAGCAGGCAGTTGAGAAACAGTGGGACAGAGAGTCTTAGGCTGCCTCCGGCCCCCCTAAGGTAGTAGCCTGACACAGGTGAGAGTCAGAGAACAGCGTGGGGCTGTGCCAGCAGGAGCCTGCAGCTGCAGACTGCAAGGTTTCAAGGAGAGGCCGCGTGTGCAGGCCTGCAGGACACCCAGAATCCAATCGGGAGGGCAGGGGCCCCGGCGGGAGACTGGGCCGCCAAGGAGAAGCAGATTCGGTCACCAGCTCCTGTCCCGGTTCAAGGGATGTGCAGGGGAAGAGGCAGCAGGCAGACGTACCCCTCTCAGGATAGATCGTATTGGTGAGGGATGGTGACAAGCGCCGGCGGCTGCCACGTGGATGTCGCTTGGTCCCGATAAATCTCCCCTTCAGTTCTGCAGCGCGACAGCCAAGTTCCAGACGTTTGTAATAGGTTCCTCCTCCCGTTTATCAGACCGCTGCTCAGACCGCAGGCAATAGTGAGGGCTCAGCCCGCAGGCCCCGCAGGAGCCTATCAGGCAGCTTTCTTCTGTGCCGGATACCGCGGCTGGCAGCAGCGTCAATCGGGGGAGAGTCCGGGGCAGGAAGCAGTTTCGGGCAGGCCACGCTGGAGCGTTGAACTCCTCGGCTCCCCAGAGGTCCCGCAGAATCGCTGGCTCAAGCTCCGTGGGAGATCGCTGGCTCACGCTAATCCATGGCAGGTACGGGGGGGGGGGTAAAATGCTGTAGTTAGCGTATAAATGCATCCCACTTCTGGCCACAAGATGGTGCTCCATTTTCAACTGTACGAAAACCGAGACAACGTACGAAAACCGAAACAAAATCTTGATGAAAAAAGTCAACGAAAACCGAATCGTACGAAAACCAGGGCATACGAAAACCGAGGTTTGACTGTACTTATTTGGGGAACCTGCTAATAAGTAGCAGTCAGGCTGCATTCCAGGATGGCATCCTGGATGAACGAGCTACATATGCAGCTGTCAAGGCCTCTGTACTGGAATGAGCTGGCTGTACACCAGAAGCCTACCACCAGTGATTCAAAAGGGGGGACTCCAGATAGCATTGAAGTGGCTACAACTGGAGGGAAGAACCTGACCAGAGATAGCCAAGATTATGCTATTGGAGCAATTTTTAGCAGGCTTGATCACCCTGATGAAAAGGTGGATACAGAAGCACCCCAAGCCTACACTGGAGAGTGCCCTGGAAATAGCAGAAGGGTATCATGAAACACTGCCGGTGACTGGAGTGAACAGTGAGAAGGGGAAGAAATCACCCACTAGCCCAAGAGGGCGGAAGGGGAAGCTGGAGCAAATGATGGCTCCTATGTTCTGAACCCTGAAATCACTCCTAGGTGAGGGCATGGGCCCAGCCACAACCCTTTCACCTGTTTTAGGTGTGGACCCTGGAGACACTTGCCCAGGGATGTTCCCTGGGTACAGAAGAACCAATGGATATCAGCCTAACTACCCCTCACACCTGCTGTTTTCAAAAAAAACCTTTACAAGCCTCTTTTTTGTCCCAGCAATGACTTATGGGCATGTTTACTAAACGTTAATGTGCATTAAGTGCCACTCCACTCATAGAAATTAATGGGTGCTGTTTTACTTAGCGCAAGTTAACATTTGTGAATGCCTCTAAATGCCATTTGATGTACAATGAGGTTAAAGAAAGGCTACCATATTTCTACATTACTATCCTCTAATGCCAACTGCCAAATGCATTAGGAAGTACTAAAAGCCCTGCTCATTTAGATATCATAGCAAACCTGTGATATCATAACAGCACTACCAGGACTCACAAAGCACCAAACCCTACTTATCAAAAGGTTGTACTGCAAAAATTAAACCAATACATCTCCTACTAGGAAAAGAGAATAAGTGGGACTGCTACATAATAACTACACAAACAGAATACTGCAGCTCGATCACAAATGCAAAACATTTATTTATTTATTTAATTTATTTAGCTGCATTTATATTCCGCTTTTCACCGGGTCAAAGCGGTGGAACATTGAACGAAAGGGGGGGGGCAATAATCAATTGTAGGGGTCTGGGCTGTCACCAGGCGGCCAACATTAATGATTTTAGCAAGTGTTTGGGACGTAGACATAGACATAAACATTTGAGCTACAGTCTCATTTGTGGTGGTTTGTTTCAGGTCCGAGGAATTCCTGGAATAGTGTGGTTTTTAGTTGTTTCCTGAAGGATAGGGGGGTCTTTGTTGTTTCTGATGTGGTTCGGTAGAGAGTTCCAGATGGATGGTGCATATAGTTCAAAGGCTCTGTTGCAGGTTCGTTGGTTGCATTTCGTCCTCTTATGGGGGATGGTGAGGGAGGTGTTGGTGGTTTGTCTGGTTTTTTTGTTGTGGGTTGGTCGGGCTAGTAGTGTGCGGATCTGGGACGTTTGAGTTTGGTAGAGAGCTTTTTGGGTGAGGAGGGCGGATTTGTACTTGACTCATGCTTCTAGAGGGAGTATATGTAGCTCTCTCAGTATTGGGGTGATGTGGTCTTGTCTTTTTGCAGTCTGGATAATTCTTGCTGTGGTGTTTAAGGCAGTCCGGAGTGGGTTTGTATGGGTGGCCGGGAGTCCATGGTAGATTATATTGCAGTAGTCCAGGTGGGGGAGTGTCATGGCTTGCATCACTGTTCTGAAGTCTTGTGGGACATAGGCAGACTATCACCAAATACAGAACAAGGGATCACAATTTAGAAATATGAAGACAATAATTAAACTGGGAACCCCAAAAGCCAAACCTGGAATGTACAATAACACCAGAGAAATAAAACTATAAATTACATTTTCTCTTGTACTGAACAAAACACAAAGACATCAGCAATGCACATTTCCCAGAGCTGACAAATTCCAGTTAATAAGCTCATAATAAAATAGGTTTTTTCTACCTTTGGGAATTTTATTTTTCAGTGGCAATTGCCCCAGTTACTTTCTTCTGCTGACTTTGTGTCCCACTTCTCCCAGCATCAGCTACTTTGAACTTTCAGCCCCTCCCACCATCAGCTTCCTTCTATTCCCAGCTCTTCGCAGCATCAGCTCCCTTCCAAACCCTCCTAGCTTTGTCTCCCTTCTAGTTCCAGCACCTCCTAGCATAAGCTCCCTTCCAATCCCAGAACCTCCCAGCATGAGCTCCAATTCTAGTCTCAGCCTCTCCCATCATCAACTCTTTTCCAGTCCATGTCCCTCCCATGACCTTCGACCCAGACCTAGCTTTCTGACACTAGGTAGCAAATTTCACTCCAAATATCTTGGTAGTCCTCTGACTTCAATGATTTCTTTAATAAGTTACAGACCTCCAGTTCTTGAGTCAGCAAAACAGCCCCACAACATTATGGAATCTCCACCATATTTAACTGTAGGAAGGGTGGTTTTTTCCTTATAAGCTTCACCTGTAAGGGTATTACTGGTCTGCATTGCCAAAGAGTTCAAGTTTGGGTTCATCCATCCACAGAACATTTTTCCAGAATGATTGTGGTTTCTCAAGGTGGATTTGGGCAAAGTTCAGGCGTGCCTATTTATGTCTGACTTGAGCAGAGAGATCTTTCTTGATCTTCGCCCCTAAAGTTCTTCTTTGTTTAGTGTGTGGCATATGGTGCAGGTTGAAACCACCACTGCAGATTGTTCCATGTCAGCCTTAAGCTCTTTGTATGTGTTTTTCCAACAGTTTGCATTAATCTTTGAAGACTTCTTGGATTAATTTCCTCTTCCCATCATGTCTTGGGAGGTTCTTGACAAGTCTTCACCATTGTGAAAATAGAACAAGGAGTGAATATGGCCATTTTAAACATTACAGTCATCATTCATTGGTTGATTCAAGTCATGTGAGTACTGACAATTGATCACACACACATCTAATTTTACTGCAATGTGAATGTGGTTCTCGTGTTCAAACTGATTTGAATTGTTTATAGGAGTGCCAATAATCATGTCCTAATTCTTAAACCCAAACAGTGCTCCTCTGAAAAAGCAAAGGTGGCCGTATTAGATGGTAAATCAGAATACTCAGTGGCCATGTTGAATTGGGTACATAAATTTACTATCCTAATTCTTAAACCCAAACAGTGCTCCCCATACTATACTACATTCCCCTATAAGGGTAACACTAATTATCTATTTATAATTTTTTGTTGGAAAACACACCATAAAGGAACAATTTCTGATTTCTTCTCGTGATGTGTAATTCCTTTTTATTCTTTAAAAAGGGGGATTAGCCTTTAATTAATACCAAGGAACCCCATCTCCTTAGTATCATCCAACCGGTATTGAGAACCCACAAAAGTCAATGATTAAATAAATCAGAGGAACTACTTAGCTGTTGATGAACAATCTTCATAATGAGCAGGATATCCAATATTCTCCCCGTATTGCTTCAGGGATCCCAAGTTGGGTTTAAAACAGCTAGTCCCCCTCAAGACCAATGGAAAAGCAACAGCCCCGCGAACAATCACGGATATGTAGTAACCCAACGTTGCATTTCAAGCCTTCAGACCCTCTTGGTTCTTTCTCAGACTCTGCTGCTTCTAATCCATTCTGGATCTCCTTGATCTTTTAAGATGATCTCCTCCTCACATGACCGGTTGTAGGCCAATGAGACTAACAAATATGGCGTAAACCCCTGTCAGGGAGGTCACAAAATACTCCACCAATCCTAAGAGGAATTAAGGCCCACAGGAATTATTGAATCCAATGTAAAAATCCAAAACTGTTCCCGGGAACGTAGAAGCAAATCTCGATCTCCCCCCCGATAAGACTCCGGGACATGATCCACTATTCTCCATCGAAGATCAGAAAAATGATGATTATATTCTTGACAATTGGCTACCATCGGGGCCGACTCCACTCCTGTGCTTATACGAGAGCGATGTTCTAATAATCGTCGTTTCATCTTCGAGAGGTTTTCCCCACATACACTTTCAAACAAGGGCAGATCATTATATACACAACAAATGAAGATTGGCAGGTGGTAGAAAATCTACTATAAAAGTGTTGATGTAGCAAATGGTGTTCCCATTCAATACCCTCCAAAGTCTGATCACAGAAATCACAATTTTCACAACGAAAATGACCCTTATTTGTTATTTCCACAGGTGGATCACCATGTTGAACTACCCAATCTCCTATATTCCGACCCCGTTGAAAAGCTATTCGTAATGGTCTGTTGAAACAGGCATGTAAAGATAACACCGACCAATGTGATCGAATAATTTTCAATACTTCTGCCGATTGTGGCATGTAGGGAAGTACTCCTACATATGGGGACCCCGAATCCAAAACTGTGATCTCATCAGTTGTCTTCCACCATTCGGCGTAATTAAAACGTGCTCGCCGGTATGCATGATGTATCATAGACCTTGGATAACCACATTCTAATAAATGAAGTTTTAAATTTGCCGCTTGTAATTTTTACTCTGTCAATGTAGAACAAATTCTTCTTAACCGAAGAAACTGACCTATTGGTAGCCCCCTCCGAAGAGGACCAGGATGGTAACTCCTATAATGCAATAATGTATTCCTCTGAATATTCTTCCGATGTAAAGTTGAACAAATCCTTGACTGATCCTTGTATAAATGCTAATCAAAAAAGTCAATATGATCTAAATGAAACTGAGGCATAAATTTTAAATCTGCCGATAAAGTATTTATCCAGACTAGAAATTCTTGAAGTTTAAGTTCAGAATCCGTCCAAAAGAAAAAGATGTCATCTAGGAATCTCACCCATAACCACTCCGAGGGATATATGAATTTTGACTCAAATTCTGCCATATAGAAGGTGGCAAGAGATGGGGCAACAGTGGCCCCCATTGCTATGCCATAAACTTGATGGTAAAAATTTCCCCTAAAATAAAAGAAGTTTCTTGTTAATACTAATCGCAAAAGTTGAAGTATAAACTTCTTCGGAATCCTAGGGGGCAATATTAATGGCACATTACTCGCCATCTTCAACGCAGCTTCTTGGTTAATATTAGTGTAGAGGGCTTGCACATCTATCGTCACTAAAAACCAGTGTGTCATGTCTTCAGCTTGTTGTACGAATGACAAGAAATGAAAAGAATCTTTTATAAAAGAGGGTATAGTCGGCAATAAAGGGCAGAAAAATATATCACAAAATTGGGACAAAGGTTCTAAAATGGATCCCCGACATGAAACAATTGGACGTCCCTGTGGATTCTCCAAATTCTTGTGAATTTTCGGCACCCTATATAAAGTAGGAAGCAATGGATGCTGTTTATTCAAAAATGAAAATTCCTTCTCAGTAATCCATTGTCGCTGTCGTGCCCAAGTAATACATGTGACTATCTCCCCCTTAATTTCCGCTGTGGGATCACAATTTCATTTCTTGTAATATTTCACATCTGAAAGGTGAGTGTTCACCAGATTTTCATAATGGCCCTGATCTTGAAGTACTATGGCCGCTCCTTTGTCTGCCCGATGTATTATTATATCACTATGGGCTCTCAACGATTTTAATGCCCGATATTGTTCATTGGTTATATTGGAAAAAGTAGAGGGGACCCCCGACGAACCCCATACTTCCAATGCTTTCACATCTCTTAAAACCAGCTTCTGAAAAGTCTCAATAGTGGGATCCAAAAACCCATGAGGCATCCATTTAGAGGGGTTTTTTATTACTGAACTATCAATATTTATGGCAGGACGTTGACAAAAAAATTGGGAATCATACAATTTCCTAAAAACCAGAAATAACGCCACTTTCATCCGAAAGGGATCATACGAAGAAGAAGGAACAAAAGATAAACCCAATTGTAATGTTCGTAACTGTTCACAAGTAAGCTCAATATTAGACAGATTTATTACTGATGTTTCATCTGTGACTTGGTGGTGGGTCCCCTCTGACACCCCTCGTTGTAATATGGCCGGTAAGACTGAGGGCAGCCCCTGGGAAAAGACCGCTGTGTTGATCCTCCCCTTGATATATCTTGATTTATAACATTCTCCGTTGAATCTGAGCTATCTTCTGTAGATTCCTCAAATGACACTTGGCGTCTATACGGTTTACTTGAACGCTGATTCTGACGCCACGTATAGACCTGATCTTTTTCGTAATCCCCAGAATCATGTTTAAACTTAGAAACTTTTACTTGTTTTACTGATTCTTTGAACTGCTGTAATTGAGCTTCCAACTCTTTCCAATCAGTCTGAAATTTCTCCTGTGGACCTAGTTCAACCAGATGAGCCCGTAGATCTTTCAATTGATCTCTCACTATTAGTTCCTCAGCTATAAGACGTTCCACTAATAAAGCAATCAAGTCCAGGCCACATTTGTTTAAAATGCTATTCCAAGTAGAATGAAACTTTTTATCGTCCTGAAACATATGTGGAGGATTCAATACCCGCAATCCGCGAGGAATCATTCACTGTTTTAAATATTGGGCCATGGTTGCCGCATGCAACTGTATGTGAATCTGTTTCCTATGGAGATTTTTAAAATCTACCCAGGAAGAAGACGGGCTAGACTCTTTGTGCTCTTCAACCAATTCAAACAACAAAGGTTGTTGTATTAATTGATTAATTTTTTCCTCTGAAAAAGCAAAGGTGGCCGTATTAGATGGTAAATCAGAATACTCAGTGGCCATGTTGAATTGGGTACATAAATTTACTATCCTAATCCTTAAACCCAAACAGTGCTCCCCACACTATACTACATTCCCCTATAAAGGTAACACTAATTATCTATTTATAATTTTTTGTTGGAAAACACACCATAAGATGATCTCCTCCTCACATGACCGGTTGTAGGCCAATGAGACTAACAAATATGGCATAAACCCCTGTCAGGGAGGTCACAAAATACTCCACCAATCCTGAGAGGAATTAAGGCCCGCAGGAATTATTGAATCCAAAGTAAAAATCCAAAACTGTTCCCGGGAACGTAGAAGCAAATCTCGTTTCCCCCCCCCCCCCCCGATAAGACTCCGGGACATGATCCACTATTCTCCATCGAAGATCAGAAAAATGATGATTATATTCTTGACAATGGGCTACCATCGGGGCTGGCTCCAGTCCTGTGGTTATACGAGAGCGATGTTCTAATAATCGTCGTTTCATCTTCTGAGAAGTTTTCCACACATACACTTTCAAACAAGGGCAGATCATTATATACACAACAAACGAAGATTGGCAGGTGGTAGAAAATCGACTATAAAAGTGTTGATGTAACAAAGGGTGTTCCCATTCAATACCCTCCAAAGTCTGATCACAGAAATCACAATTTTCACAACGAAAATGACCCTTATTTGTTATTTTCACAGGTGGATCACCATGTTGAACTACCCAATCTCCTATTTTCCGACCCTGTTGAAAAGCTATTTGTAATGGCCTGTTGAAACAGGCATGTAAAGATAACACCGACCAATGTGATCAAATAATTTTCAATACTTCTGCCGATTGTGGCATGTAGGGAAGTACTCCTACATATGGGGACCCCGAATCCAAAACTGTGATCTCATCAGTTGTCTTCCACCATTCGGCATAATTAAAATGTGCTCGCCGATATGCACGATGTATCACAGACCTTGGATAACCACGTTCTAATAAACAAAGTTTTAAATTTGCCACTTGTAATTTATAATCTGTCAATGTAGAACAAATTTTTCTTAACCGAAGGAACTGACCTATTGGTAGCCCCCTCTGAAGAGGACCAGTATGGTAACTCCTATAATGTATTCCTCTGAATACTCTTCTGATGTAAAGCTGAACAAATCCTTGACTGATCCTTGTATAAATGCAAATCCAAAAAGTCAATATGATCTAAATGAAACTGAGGCGTAAAATTTAAATCTGCCGATAAAGTATTTATCCAAACTAGAAATTCTTAAAGTTTAAGTTCAGCATCCATCCAAAAGAAAAAGACGTCATCTAAGAATCTCACCCATATTCGGACATATTGAAACCACTCAGAGGGATATATGAATTTTGACTCAAATTCTGCCGTATAGAAGGTGGCAATAGATGGGGCAACAGTGGCCCCCATTGCTATGCCATAAACGTGATGGTAAAAATTTCCCCTAAAATAAAAGAAGTTTCTTGTTAATACTAATTGCAAAAGCTGAAGTATAAACTTCTTCGGAATCCTAGGGGGCAATATTAATGGCACACTACTCGCCATCTTCAACGCAGCTTCCTGGTTAATATTAGTGTAGAGCAAATCATGTCCTGGCAATGTCCCGGTTTTTATACTATTTCCTTTTTTAATTGGTCTTGTTTTATTTGATTCTTTTATGGTCAAATATGTGTGCACATTAAGGCCAAAGCCATTTCACTAGCCACTTTTTTTAGGAGATATTTAACATTAAGGGGTTGAACTGCAAGGGTTCCGATAATGTTGACCAGAACTGTAGCAATTTAGAAAAGGAACACAGAACAGCCACAATGATAAAGGGATGGAATGACTCTCCTATTAGGAAAGTTTAAAGAGGCTAGGGCTGACTGGAGATATGATATCAATCTATAACATCCTTGGAGAGAAATGGTAAATGCAAATCAATTCTTTACTTTCTGAAAATACAAAGACTAGGAAAAATGCCATGAAGCTACAAAGTAGTATATTTAAAACAAATATGAGAAAATATTTTTTTTTTCATTCAACATCATATCACCATTATATGAAGTGCCCTCAAATGTTAACATTTGTCAGATGGCTAGTGAATACTAACCCTGAACAGACTATGGAGCAATTTGAATCACTCCATGAGTTGACTCCAGGAAGAAATTCTGGACATCTCTGGTATAATTCCACATTGCGTCACAGGAAGAGGAAGCTCAGGCCATGGAAAAACAATGACATAAGAACAGATCTGACACCTCATTTGCAAGCTCAGACAGGCAAGGTATAAATTCACAATAGCCAGGGCTGGCTTAAGAGGTCAGCCAGAGAGGCATTGGCTCAGGGTGCACCAGCACAGGGGTGCAGGAAGCCTGCCTTACTAGCTCACTTCCAGCCTGTCCCCTGCCCCCTGCGGCTATATTAATATTTAACACAGCCAAAGAAGCATTTGCTTTTGCTTCCATGACTGTGCTCTACTCAAGCCGCTGGCACTGCAGCATTTTTATCATGCAAAAAAGCATAATAAAAATATAATAGCGCTAGTGGCTTGAGTATAGCACAGCCATGCAAAAGCACATGTTCCCCTTGGCTGTGTTGCTGGGAGAAGAGAAGGGGTGACTTTGACCGGAAATCAACTGATACCAGGACTATGGGGGCTGGCTAGGATTGGAAATGGGCTCATACTGGGGCTGGGGGGATGGGACTGGTTATGGATGGATACCAGAAATGGGCCGATAAAGGGGCTGGGGACTGAGACTGGAAATGGGCTGAAACTGGAAGGGGACTGGCAGTGGGAAAATGGGACTGGAAGGGAGCTAATTCTAGGGCTGGGGTCCTATGACTGAAAGAGGCTGATGCCAGCAAATGCTAGGGTTTGGATGGGAAAAAGAAGGAAATACTGGGAGAGTGAGAAGGGAGAGGACAGATATTGTGAGGAGTGGGGAAGAAGCAAAATCATAACTAGAGGAAGTCTGAGATGGAAACGTATCAGAACACATGCCAGTGCAAGGAGGGGAAATATAAGGTTAATGAATATTGGAGAAGGAAGTTGATGGGTGGATGCTGGAGAAGGGGAGTAAAAGGCACGATGGCAGATACTAGGGTCATGGGATGTGGGAAAGCAAGGACTCTAACAGGTGAAGACTCTAAAAGTGGGTGAGAAAACAGAAAAAAAGATTCTTAGGGGGTCATTCTGACCCGTGTTTATTGGGTCTGGACATCCGATCTGGACATCCAGACCCGATAAACATTCGAATGTATAGCCGACTTGTACAGGGAGCTCTGTTTGTGGGTTGGAGGGGGTGGGCCAGGGAGGAGCGATTCTGAGGTTGGCCCTGTATGTTCAGGGTCGGTTAGGAAGATGGGGGACTTATTCTACTTTGGTGGTAGAATAAGTCCCCCTAGATGTCAAGGGACAGCAGAACCAGGCCACAGACAAGTGGTGAGAGGGTGCAGAGTGTTCCTTGCAGCCAGACCCTGGCCATGAAAGGCCAGATCGTGGGTCAGACTGTGGGACGCCATGGCATTGCAGCTCCATTCAGCAGCCTGGCTGAACTAGCTGGAAATGTGGCTGGGCATGCATCCGATCAGAATTGGGGCCCGGCCTGCACATCCAGGCTGGTAGACCAGATTCTGGTCCTGCGGGCACGTCTAGCCTCCATGGGATGAGAATCGTGTGCTACAGCTGCACGCCATGATTCTGCCCAGCCATACAGGGGCAGTATGTGCAAAATGGAACTGGCCTCTTAAGCTGGGTATTGGCAGTGTATGTGGGGAATTGGGGCTTGGGTGAGATTGTAAGTAGGGACTTGGAGTTGCTTGGAAGGAAATTGGGGAATATGATATTGGCCTGAGATAAGAGGGTAGTGGGGACAAGGTGATTGGATGAGGGGTATGGGAGGGCTGTGAGACTTTCAGCAATATGGGGAGGGGAGAAGGTTTGAAGACCTGAATGGTTTGGGGTTGGGGGGGGGGGGAGTTGAAAAGGACAGAGTACTATGGAGTGGATGAGAAAGACAGGTCTGTGCTGGGCCCACTGCTTTTCAACATATTTATAAATGACTTGGAAATGAGAATAACGAGTAAGTTGATCAAATTTGCAGATGACACAAAATTATTCAAAGTTGTTAAAACACAAGAGGATTGTGAAAAATTGCCAGAGGACCTTGATAAATTGGAAGACTGGACGTTCAAATGACAGATGAAATTTAATGTGGACAAGTGCAAATTTATGTACCTTGAAAAGAACAACCCAAACTATGGTTACACGATGCAAGGTTCCACATTAGGAACCATCACCCAGGAAAAAGATTTAGGCGTCATCGTGGATCAAGGGCGACTCAAGGCAGTCTGCTGCCTGAGGCGAAGAATGAGATGGCGCCCCCCCCCCCCACCACCTTAGAGGGGGCAGGGCTTTTTCAGAAATCCAGTCAGAGACTGAACCACACCAAAAAGCTGATTAGATTATATGGAGGAAATGCAAGATGTTTGCACACAGGGCCATATCGAGCTGCAATCGTGCCCTCTGCAACTTGCAGCTCGGATGCACACCCCCCTCTCCCCCCATACCTCTGTCAAGCGCTACCTGCTCTTTCCCCGCTGCTGCCACCCTCTGTTTTTTTCACGGCGGCGCCAGCAGCAGAGAAAGAGCAGGCAGCGCTGGACGGAGGTATAGGGAGGAGGGGGGGGGGCATGCACCCGATCTGAAAGACGCCAGCACTCTAAACAGATCTGTCCCTCCCTGCTCTGACATTGTGTCAGAGAAGGGAGGGACCAGACCTACTTAAAGTGCTGCGAAAAGGCTTGGGGCACATTTTAACTGCCTGCTATTGTCATTCCAGCATTGGCAGGGGCAACAGTAGAGAGCCGAAATGCGCCCCCCCAAACCTTTGCGCCCTATGCGGCTGCACTGCTTGCACAGGGCTAGGTATGGTCCTGTTTGCACACCAAGGAACTAAAAGACAGCAAGAATCAATAGCACAGTTTATAAAAATAAATTATAACCCATTTTTATTTTGTTATAAACTGCGTTATGGTTCTCGCTTTTTCTTTTTCAACATATATTTTGCATCCACAGTAGGTGCAGAGCAGAACCAGGACATTCACTCTCAGAACTCAATATTTTAAAAAAAAATCTGATTCTGATCATCTCACTAACAACAACAACCACTATTCTCCAGTACCAGGCATATTGTGAACTAATAAAAAACCCTACAACAAAGAGCAAACCTACCATACCATACCATATCAGCACAAACTTCCAAAACTCACATAAGAAGCCTATCCAAAAAAAGTGTTCCTGTAAATACTACAGTGGGCCCTGGAACATCCATACACCTATTTGAAAAGCTGAACAAGTCAAATTACTACAGTATAGTATAGATCTTTACATACAAACTCCATGTTAACAGAACACCTGACCTCAGTCACATACGCACAACATCGACCCCCACCAAGTACAGAATAAGTAACCACAATCTAAAGTAAACATAAAAATATGTAGACAAAATTTAAACTGAAACCCCAAGAAGACAGAGTCCACATGCAGTGCAACATCAGATAAATAAGAGATGCAGTTCCCCAATACTGTGTAAAATATAAAAATAGCACAAAGTCCAATCACCAAAATTAAATAAAATTATTTTTCTACCTTTGTTGTCTGACCATTTTATTCTCTGATCATGCTGGTCCCAATCTGAGGCTTCTGCTTTCCTGTCTTCTCTTAGCTCTCTTTCTGTGATCTATGGTCCATGGTCCATCTGCCATTTCTTATCTCTTTTGTTTTCTTCACTTCCTCCCATTAGCCCATTTCCAGTAACCCTCCCCAGTATCAGTCCCCTTTCCAGTCCTCCCCTCCCAGTACCTTCCAATGTCAACCACCTTGCATTCCCATGACTGCCACTGGTGTCCATTGCCTTCCAGTTTCCCTCCTTTCCTACTGTCCAGCCCCTTCTAGTCCAAATACCATCCCAGGTATCAGCTCATATCCACTCTCTGCCACCCCCCAGTCAGCTCCCTTCCAGTTGCCCTACCCTCTGTCCATCTCCCTTCCAGTGCCATTCGCATGTCAGCTCCCTTCCAGCCTCCTCCCTATTACCCAGCCACCTACCACTCCCATACCCAAGTGTCAGCTCCCTTCCAGTCCCCCTTTGGTACATTCCAGGTGTCAGCTCCTTTCCAGCCCCGTCCTTCCCTTCCTGCCCCATCCTTCCCCTGGCAGACTCTCTCAGTATCTGCTCCATTACAGTCCTATTCTACCATCCCCCTGCATCAGCCCATTTGTAGCCCTAGCCCCTATTTTCTTCCAGGGCCAGCAGCACTCTCCTCCCCTCTCCTATTAACCAATTTCCTGTCCTAGCCCATTTCTAGTCCTATTCCCTTTATCAGCCCACCCCAGTCCTAGCCCCCCAATCAGCCCATTACCAGTCGTAACCCTCCAATAAGTCAATTTTCAGTCCTAGCACCCCAATCACCCCATTTCCTTTCCTAATCTCTCCCACAGCCCATTACCAGTCCTAACCCTCTCCCATCAGCCCATTTCAAGTTCTAAACCCCCATCAGTCCCCTTCCAGTCCTAGCCCTCCCCCGATATCCCATTACCAGTCCTAGCCCCCTCTGATCAGCCCATTTCCAGCCCTAAGCCCCCATCAGCCCATTTCCATTTCTAACCCCTCCCCGATATCCCATTACCAGTCCTAGCCCCCTCCTGATCAGTCCATTTCCAGTTCTAAACCCCCATCAGTCGATTTCCAGTCCTAACCCTCCATCAGCCCATTTCCAGTTCTAACCCCCTCATAGCCCATTACCAGTCCTAGCCCCCTCTCCTGTTCAGCCAATTTCCAGTACTAACCCCCATCAGCCCATTTCTAGTTCTAATCCCCCCCATGGCCCATTACCAGTCCTAAACTCCCTTTAGCCCATTTCCAGTTCTAACCCCCCATAGCCCATTACCAGTCCTTGCCCCCCTACTGATCAGCCCATTTCCAGTACTACCCCCCATCATCCCATTTCCAGTTATAAACCCCCCAATCAGCCCAGTTCCTGTTCTACCCCCCCCCCCATCAGCCCAGTTCCAGTTCCAGTCCTAGCCCCCTCCCCCTGCAACCCAGGGAAACTGAAAAAATAATAAACCTCCGGTGTAAGAAGCAACTGCCGCTGCCGCTCCAGCGGCAGCAGAGGCAGAATGAGGAGCCCACGGCCACCCCCCCCCCCCCCCCGGAAAGCCTGCTGTTTTCCCCTCTTCACCGGCTCCACTTTGCAGAGCCACGGCGAACGGACAGTGTTTCCCTTTCGCACAGCTCTGTTAAAGCTGAGCCCACGGTGCTGATGGGAAATTTCCTGTTTCCCATCAGCACCGCGAGCTCAGCTTTAACAGAGCCGTGTGGTAGAGGGAAACACTGTCCCTTCGCCGCTGCTCTGCAAAGTAGAGCCAGCGAAGAAGGGAAACCAGCAGGCTCTCCGGAGGCAGGGGGGGCAGGTGGCCCCGGGGCTCCTCATTCTGCCACCACCACTGCCACCACTGGAGCAGCAGTGGCAGCTGATTCTTACGCTGTTGTTTATTTATTTATTTTTATTTTGAAGGCCGAGTGAGGCGGTCTTTTTGGGGGAAATTTTGCCGCCCCCAAAAAGTTGCCAACTGAGGCCACCGCCTCACTTGGCCTCATTATAGAGCACCCCTGTCGTGGATGACATATCAAAACCCTCTGACCAGTGTGCAGCAGTGGCCAGGAAAGCAAATAGAATGTTAGGAATCATAAGTAAAGGAATGAAGAATTACACCAAGGAAATTATAATGCCTCTGTATCATTCCATGGTGCAAGGGCACCATGAATATTGTGTGTAATTTTGGCTACCATATCTTAAAAAGGATATAGCAGAATTAGAAAAGCTAGAGAAGAGCCACAAAAATGGTAAAGGGGATGGGAGAATACACATATGAGGAGAGGCTTTAAAGGTTAGGGCTCTTCATCTTGAAAAAGAGATGGCTGGGGGGGGGGGGGATATGATAGAGGTCTATAAATTGATGAATACAGTGGACTGGATAAATGTAGGATTGGTTGTTTACTCCATCAAAAAAGTAGAAAGACTAAGGACATGCAATGAATCTACAATGTAACCCATTTAAGACTAAGGGGTATGTTTACTAAACCGGGCTAACGGTTAACCCGGGCTATCTGCAACTAGGTCCCATTGAATAATATGGGACCTAGTGGCAGATAGCCTGGGTTAACCATTAGCCCGGTTTAGTAAACATACCCCTAAGAGAAAATATGTGTTCACTTAGCACTTAATCAAACTCTGGAATTTGTTTCCGGCGGATGTAGTAAACACTGTTAATGTAGCTGGGTTTATAAAAGGTTTGGACAATTTCCTGGAGGAAAGGTCCATAAACCATTATTAAAGAGGATCTGGCATTGTGGAACCCGTGTACCTTTTTGGAAATCTAACAGGTACTTGTTACCTGGATTGGCCACTGTTGGAAACTGGATACTGAGTTTGATGGACCTTGGTTTGACCCAGTATAGTATTACTTATGTTCTTAATGGAGAAGTTAAAGGGGAAATGGAAGCCTGGATGGAGGTGAGACATAAGAAAGAGCCTGCAGGTGGAGAGAGGTTGAGTGCTAGGGAATGAGCTAGGATTGATTAATGGATGAGAGGCAGAAGATGGTAGATGAAGCTCTGGAGGGGATGAGTAGAGAGGTAGGAAATGGTGGACTAGAAAGTGAATGAAAAACAGGGGGATAGGATGCTGGCGAAGAAATAAGAGAGATGTGGAATTGAAGGGCTAAAATGGAAAGCTGGTAAGTAGTTTAACAATGAAAAGAGGGAGACTGGGGGGGGCGGAGCCTGATGTCCAGCGGGTAGGACGCTTTGCGTTGAAGCTCCCGAGAGGCCTACTCAGAATCCTGACTTAATACCTATATAAATTTACTATTTTGCTCCGAGCTGACCGGGGCACCTCGGGGGGGATGGCGGCCCACAAACCAGCGCGCTTGGACTTCGGGTCTCCTTCTTCTTCTCACGGAAAACGCTCCAAAACGGAGGTATCCTCCCCGCAGAAGATGGTTCCATTTCGTGAAAACCCCGCAATGCACCTGGAGATTTTGGAGGAAATACGCGGCGTGAAGGAATTGGTGCAGTCTAATGGAGAAGCGCTTCGAGCCATGCGAGAAGACTTTGGAGTGCTCCAAGACCGACTTGAAGGTCTTTCATTACGGCAGGACAATATGGCGGGGGTCCTCGACTCGCACGAGGTGCGCTTGGGCAAACTGGACGAGGCTGAGCGCCAGATACAGAATCTTCAAAAGGAATTGGAAGATAGCAATAATCGCGCCCGTCGCAACAATGTGAGGCTCCTTGGAATGCCGGAGGGAGTGGAAGCAGGAGATATAAGAGAATTCTTGCTCAAAACTCTTCCCTCCTTGCTGAAGATTACTTTTCACAGAGAACTGGGAATCGATCGAGCACACCGTGTTCCTGCCCGCATGGCGCTCAACCGCACGACCCCCCGGCCTATTATCTTTAGCTTGCTACGATATCAACAAGTGGAACAAATTATACATGCTGCTCGAGCGAATCATCATTTGGAATATGAAGGTCGTAAGGTCTCCTTCTTTCCGGATTTGGCAAAGCCTACCGTTGACCGTCGGAAGAAACTCCTTGCTCTTCGCCCTCGACTTCAACAGCTACAGGCTCGCTTTGGCCTGTTGTATCCAGCGAAACTCCGAGTGACTCTCCATAACCAGACCAGGACGTTCGAGGATCCTGATCTATTATCAACATTTTTGGACTCCAAAGAAGCAGAACAGATGCGCTAATCCCAAATCTTGGACTCTTATCTGCCGGCTCTGTCCGCCATTTTGAAGGGCCCGATGCGGCGATCATAGCCCAGCACAGAAATAGCCTGGACTTTCTTTCTTTCTCTGTATGACTTATGTCTTTGGTCTCCTATCCCTTCATGAGGTGCCTCGGTCGGATTCGGAGCACGCACAGTCCTACAGGTTATATGTTTTTTCAATTTCGGCCTTCTCTGGGGTTTCTCCCCGCAGACACATGGTCGCCAGTAATTTTGGGGTTTTGCTTCTCCTCTACCGTACTGCGGTTATCTTTGTTAATGTGGGGCGCTTCATTGTATTATATTAGCTTATTTTCCTATGTCATGTGTACAGCCAGATACAGTTAGTTTGAGGGACACAGTAAAACTATGTGTGCTATCATGCTTAGAATTTTAACTTTTCTGAATGGCCTCATGTAAAATCTTATTATTCATTGTACAAGGCATTGCTGGTCCACTCCGCAGAAAGAAAATCCTTAGCTATCTTAGACACGAGCACGTTGATTAGGTGTTTCTTTCGAAAACGCACTACACTCTGCTGAAACACTGAAACTCAATGCTAGGCCTCACATGGTAGCTGCCTACTCTCCCACCGTTTCCAAATGATACGGGATAGTCATTCTGGTCAAGAAGTTTTTGCACGCTACTGTACCTGATATTAGCGCTGACATGGAGGGTAGATGGGCCCGTGTACACCTTGAGGTTGGAGATAGTGAATTCACGTGTATTTGCACTATGTTCCCGAATGTGGACAACCCTGCTCACTAAGCAAGTTTTGCTCAGTTGGCCTCGGCCTCCGCTAATGCTCCATTAATACTTGGTGGCGATTTTATTCAAGTGCTCCCTCAATCTTTTCTTCTCAAACAAGGTGCTTGTTGGTTGGAAGCTCCTGTACCGAGCAGACCTGTGTGGCTAGATATAGTAGCGGGCCTTTGCTCACCGATTCCTTTTACCTTACTCCCTGGTATGACTCTCCCATTAGACTCCCACTATCCACCAATGTTTTTCGACACTTTAGGTGCCTTTAATATTCCTATGCAACCTTTTGACTCCCGACTCTGGTCAGTGTAACTTTAGCATTGCATTCGGAGCACTAGAGTATTCCCGCCATCGGCACTCTTTGCATAAGGTTGATTGGAAACTTCCGATCTCTCGGTAGTTTACCGGGTGTAGCATCCAATTTTACTAAACCTTATGTAATGCTCTTACTAGAGATACCTCTATAGCGCAGAAAGTATGGGAGAGAGAATTGCATGTGACTTTCACCTCGGAGCAATGGAGCCTTATCTGGAGCAGAGGGACACGGGTTTCTGACCCGCCTCACTCACTCAGACCCTCTTCTTTCTAGCCCACCGGTGTTTTTACATTCCTCACAGTTTAGACATATGGAACACTACTCAGGGTAATGGTTGCTGGACATGTCCTGTGGCCATTGGTTTATTACTTCATTTCATGTTATGCATGAATATCCCGCACTACAGTATCACTGGAGTCGGGTCTGGGGTCGTATTTAGTCTATATTGCATTCTCAGGAGTCCCTTTCTCGGAGGGTAGTGGGACTTCGCCCAGTTGCGGGGATCCCCTCTCTCCCAAGAAATGGCTTATCTCCTTTTGAACTATATGCTTGGCATTGCTGTTTCCCTCATTGAGTAATACTGGGAAATTAGTTCCCATCTGAGCCTCACTGAATGGTGGAATCATGCCTGTCTCTACAGTAAATATGAACAAATACCTCGTCTGTGTGCTTCCTCCGTTCAGACTCCTTCTTATTGGTCTTAATGGAAGATGTTCAATGAATATGTACATTTTGCTAAATGCTCTCATCTGACTGTCTAACTTTGTATCTATCTCTGTCTCATGATCATGCTGTATTGTGGATATTTTTTGATTGTTTGATGTATAATCACTGTTAACGGGAAGCGCTCACATGCTGATACAAACGGGTAGAGAAGAAGCACCGGGGTGGGGGGTAATGGGTTTACTTTTCCTTATTGTATACTTGTTTTGTATCTTTTGGTGTGTTGTTCCTTTGTTTGTTGTAAAATGAAAATAAAAGTTTCAAAAAAAAAGAAAAGAGGGAGACTGAAAATTGAAGGAGGGAGAAAGAGGAATGGAATGAACTATATTTAGGTAAAAGACAAATGAGAGAAATAGAGAAAAATAGATGACAGAAGGATTAATGTCATAGAGAGATGTAGGGAAGGAAAGGACAAAGACATGGAGTGTGAAGAAACAGAAAATGGAAAGAGGATCCTGGAAAAGGACATAGAAGAAAATCGACAAGACAAAGTGGTAGAGAGACTGGGACCAACCCAACTGGAAAAATAAAATGATTAGATAACAAAGGTACCACAGTGTCAATTTTTAGAGAACAAAATAAGTCATCTTCGAAAATGTTCACTTCTTACAGGAGGAAGTACATTTCTGTTTCTTTTTCCTCAGTGTTTCACATCTCAGTGTCTGTTTTGGTGATTTTTGCATTTCAATTTTTGTCCATATTTGTTTCAAATTTTAGAGTTTCTTATTTTTTACTAGGTGATGGTCTGTGTTCTCCATGTGCAGCCAAAATAAGGGTTTCTGTTAACATGTATGCTCTCTCTAGGAATCTGAAGCAGTTCAGCTTGTTCTCTTTTTCCAACTGTAGGTTACTGGCAGGGCCGGCCCAAGGGTTTCTGCCACCCCAGGCAGAAGCCCTGGCCATGCTGCCCTCCTCCCCCCCCCCCCCCCCCGCTGAGCCATGCTGGGTCACCCCTCTCCCCCAAAGCCACACTGCACTATTGCTCCTGTGCAGTGCCCCTGCTGCTGTCAATTTTGGCAGTGGGGTTGGGGAGGGGGGACTCGGCTCAGTGCGGTGGCAGCATTTGCCCACAAAGGCCATATGCTTCGGCACACATGGCCTGCTGCTTTTGACTTCCCTCCGGCACAACATCCTGTCGGAGAGGGGGGGCAGAATTGGCAAACAGTGTATGCCAAAGCACATATGGTCTGCTGTGGGTGATATGCTACCCACAGAATTCTGCCACCCTAGGCTGCCACTTAGCCTGCCTAATGGACAGGCTGTCCCTGGTTACTAGTGTTCTAGAATATTTGCAGTGTTGATTTTCCATAGGTAGGGTTGGTGCAAGTTGAGTTCTTGATGCTAGTTTTGAATGTCTATTTGCAAGGTTTTGTCTTATGCTGCACAATGACTAGCAGTGGAGGGAGTTAGTGGTATTGTAACTGATGTGAGACTAGAATTTGAATAGAATTTTTTATATGTTGCATTGTTTTATTGAAACACCCTACTTCAGCTCTACATCCATTGTTAGGAGAGTTGAGTCTGTGACTGTTCCATATGAATGAATAATTATGCCGTCATAGAACAGAGTGGAGAGGTAGCCTAGTGGATATAGCAGTACTCTGTTGATTAAGAGATATGGATTTGATTTTAACTGGTGGTAGTTGTGGTCTTGCACAAGTTACTTTATCCTTCATTGCCTTAGAAAAAAGGCTAACCAACCGTTACCCAGTCATACCTGCCCAAGAAAACCCAGGTGTTGCTGGGTTGCCAGGAGAACGCTTTGCATCAGAATGGTGTTTTTTAAACAACTAGATCTTTGCTGGCAAATACATAGCTGAACTATGTATTTTCAAGAAATATACAGGTAATATTGGGCTGTTTCCGTTGAAAGAATGGTCAGATATCATCTGTATGCTTGAGCATGTTAGAGGAGGAACAAAGCTAGACCAGAAAAGTACTGGCAATATTCAGCCATCATTCAAGTAAGTTACATATTTAGTTTAGGTCTGTGGAATGTCAGGCCTAGCCTAAGCAGATAAAGCATAGTTACTCACCTGTAACAGGTGATCTCCGGGAACAGCAGGAATTTAGTCCTCACATAACGGAGCCTGCGCGGGAACGCTCCCCAGCGTCCAATTAGAACGCTTTTGGGAGCATCCCACAGCGCCTGCATGCTGCCTTCCCGCCTTTCCCAACTGCCTCTCTCCAGTTAAGTTTTAGAACTGAGACAAAGAGAGAGAGTGAGGGCAAGGAAAAGAGAGACAGAGAGATACAACTCCTAGGGGAGATGGGTGGGTTGTGAGGACTAAATTCCTGCTGTTCCCGGAGATCATCTGTTAAAGGTAAGTAACTATGCTATCTCCAGGAACAAGCAGGAATGTAGTCATCACATATGGGGACTCCCTAGCTTTAGGTGCCAGGGAGAGACCCCAGAAGTTGTGTGTCCCTGAAAAGGGCTCCACTTCCCCCCATGGATCTCTGACATCCTACTAGGGATGGTGGGTAGGAGTTGATTAGGTATGGAACATGTGTTTGAAAACAGCCTGACCAAACAACCTGACCAAACAGCCTGACCAAACAACCTGTGATTAATTAGTTTCAGGTACACAGGGTGTATTAGGGGTATTAGATACACTTTTATTAGTATAAGCATCTACACCAATCCTTATTATATACCGCTTTAAAAGACCTAAACACAAGCTTTAAACTAAGATGCAGTCAGAGGTCCAGCAACGAGATGGGGGTTCTCCAGTCTTTTGCATCGAGTGTCACATGTATGATTATCTCCCAGTTGGTGAGAGGTCCTACATATGCACTAAGTGCAGGGAGCTCTTTGCTCTCAGGGAACGAGTCCGTTCTCTAGAGGCTAGAGTAGCAGACCTGGAAGACATAAGAAAGACAGAGAAGTACATGGACGAGACCTACAGGGATATAGTCCTGAAGTCCCACCTCCAGTCTGGCAGCATCCCTGTTGCCATGGAGGAGAGAGGTCACGTGACAGGAGAGCATCACCCTGGTGTGGCAGGAAGTGATCCTGTAACTAGGACCTGTCCTCCAGGTGATGTAAAACCCTCTCGCACCGAGGACGTTTCTCCAGGGCCATGTCCCCATGAGGGGAGGGTCAGGACAGCTGTTATAGTTGGTGATTCAATCATTAGGAATGTAGATAGCTGGGTGGCTGGTGGACGTGAGGATCGCCTGGTAACATGCCTGCCTGGTGCGAAGGTAGCAGATCTCACGCACCGCCTAGATAGGATCATAGATAGTGCTGGGGGGGAGTCTGCTGTCTTGGTACATGTTGGTACCAATGACATAGGAAAATGTGGTAGGGAAGTTCTGGAGGCTAAATTTAAGCTTTTAGGTAGGAAGTTGAAATCCAGAACTTCCAGGATAGCGTTCTCCGAAATGCTTCCTGTTCCACGTGCAGGACCCAAAAGACAGGCAGAGCTCCGGAGTCTCAATGCGTGGATGAGACAATGGTGCAAGGATGAGGGTTTTGGATTTGTTAGGAACTGGGGAACATTCTGGGGAAAGGGGGGGCTCTTCCGAAGGGATGGGCTTCACCTTAATCAGGATGGGACCAGACTGCTGGCATTAACCTTTAAAAAAGAGATAGAGAAGCTTTTAAACTAGAAAATAGGGGAAAGCCGACAGTCACCCAGGAGCGCACGGTTCGGACAAAGGTATCCTTGAAGGATACTACCAAAAGCAGTGAGGTTCCAAAAGGGAGTATAGTAGCCCAAATGCCCTTGAGTAAGGAGCAGACAGAGCATAAAGATTCCCAATTACCCATGCCTACCAATAGCCAGATTAATATTAATAAAATGCAGTCTCTAAAATGCTTGTATGCCAATGCTAGAAGTCTAAACAATAAGATGGGAGAATTAGAATATATAGCATTAAATGAGAGGTTAGATATGATTGCACTCTCAGAGACATGGTGGAAGGAGGATAACCAGTGGGACACTGTGATACCTGGATACAAACTATATCGTAATGATAGAGCTGAACAAATTGGTGGAGGGGTTGCGCTCTATGTTAGAGAGGGCATTGAGTCAGAAAGGATTAAAGTTTTGCAGGGAACAAAATATGCTGTAGAATCTCTATGGATTGAAATTCCATTTATGAAGGGGAAGGTGATGGCAGTGGGAGTATACTATCGACCACCTGGCCAGAATGAACAAATGGATGATGAAATGCTCAAAGAAATCAAGGAAGCTAACAAAAGCCACAACAGAGTAGTAATAATGGGTGATTTCAATTACCCCGGTATCGACTGGGACAGTGTCACAGCAGGACAAGCTAAAGAGATAAAGTTTCTAGATGAAATAAATGACTGCTTCTTGGAGCAGCTGGTTCATGAACCGACCAGAGGGGAAGCCATACTGGACCTAGTCCTTAGTGGAACGCCAGATCTGGTGCAAGAAATAAGGGTGTTGGGACCACTTGGCAATAGTGATCATAGTATGATCATGTTTGATTTAATCAGTGGAGGACAGATAGTAAAGGAATCCACAGTACTACCTTTTAACTTTCAAAAGGGTGACTATGATAGAATGAGGAATATAGTTCGGAAAAAACTAAAAGGAGCGGTTCCAAAGGTTAAAGACTTACAGCAAGCTTGGGTGTTATTTAAAAATACTATCCTCGAAGCCCAGACCAGCTGTATTCCACGCATTAAGAAAAGTGGAAGAAAGTCCAAAAAAACTGCCAGCATGGTTTAAAGGTGAGGTCAGAGAGGCTGTTGCTGCCAAAAGAGCAACCTTCAGAAAATGGAAAAAAGAGCCAAATGATGAAAACTGGAAACAGCACAAGCACTGGCAAGTTAAATGCAAAGCATTGATAAGGCAGGCAAAGCGGGAATTTGAGAAGAAACTTGCTACGGAAGCAAAAACACGAAATAAAGACTTTTTCAAGTACATTCGTAGCAAAAGGCCTGTGAGAGAGTCAATTGGACCATTAGATGATAGAGGGGTAAAAGGGGCAGTAAGAGGAGACAAGGCTATAGCAGAGAGACTGAATGAATTCTTTGCTTCGGTCTTTACTGAGGAAGATGTAGGGGTGTTACCCAAGACTGAAGTGGTATTTAAAGGTGATACTGCAGAGGAATTGAGAGAAATATCGCTACACCGGGAAGATATATTACAACTATTTGATAAACTGAATAGTAGCAAATCACCTGGACCGGATGGTATACATCCCAGAGTGTTGAAAGAACTGAAATATGAGATTGCAGACCTGTTATTGGTAATCTGTGAACTTTCATTAAAATCATCTGTAATACCTGAAGATTGGAGGGTCGCCAACGTAACACCAATTTTTAAAAAGGGTTCCAGGGGTGACCCGGGAAATTACAGACCGGTGAGCCTGACGTCAGTACCAGGGAAAATGGTAGAAGCCATCATAAAGAACAAAATTACACAGCATGTAGATAGTCATGGCCTAATGGGAGACAGCCAACATGGCTTTAGACAAGGCAGATCTTGTCTTACTAATCTGATCTGTTTTTTTGAAGGTGTGCATAAACAGGTAGACAAAGGTGAGTCGGTTGATATAGTGTATCTGGACTTTCAGAAAGCTTTTGACAAGGTCCCCCATCAGAGACTTTTGGCGAAGCTAAAAAGTCATGGGATAGGAGGCAGTGTACTATTGTGGATCGGGAACTGGTTAAAAGATAGAAAGCAGAGGGTAGGGCTAAATGGCCAATATTCCCAATGGAAAAAGGTGAATAGTGGAGTACCCCAGGGATCTGTACTGGGTCCGCTACTTTTTGACATATTCATAAATGACCTGGAAAAGGGAATAACTAGTGAGGTAATCAAATTTGCAGATGACACAAAACTGTTTAAAGTTGTTAAAACCCAAGAGGATTGTGGAAAACTGCAGGAGGATCTGGATAAATTGGAAGACTGGGCATCCAAATGGCAGATGAAATTTAATGTGGACAAGTGCAAAGTTATGCACCTAGGAAAGAACAACCCACACTATAGTTACAAGATGCAAGGCTCCACATTAGAAACCACCACCCAGGAAAAAGATTTAGGAGTCATCGTGGATAACATGTTAAAACCCTCCGCCCAGTGTGCAGCGGCGGCCAAGAAAGCAAATAGAATGCTAGGTATCCTAAGGAAAGGGATGGAGAATAAAACAAAGGATATTATAATGCCTCTGTATCGCTCCATGGTACGACCGCACCTTGAATATTGTGTGCAATTCTGGTCACCGTATCTTAAAAAGGACATAGAGTTATTAGAAAAAGTACAGAGAAGAGCCACCAAATTGGTGAAGGGGATGGAAGGCTACTCCTATGAAGAGAGGCTAAAAAGGTTAGGGCTCTTTAACCTAGAAAAGAGGCGGCTGAGGGGAGATATGATAGAGGTGTATAAATTAATGAATGGAGTGGAACGGATAAACGTGGATAAATTGTTTACGCTATCAGAATATAGAAGGACTAGGGGGCATGTAATGAAGCTACAGGGTAAACTATTTAAGACAAATAGGAGAAAATATTTCTTCTCTCAACGTGTAATCAAACTCTGGAATCTGTTACCGGAGGATGTAGTAAGGGCTGTTAGTATAGCTGGGTTTAAAAAAGGTTTGGACAAGTTCCTGGAGGAAAGGTCCATAAACCACTATTAAAAAGGGACCCAGGATATCAATGCTTGGCCTAGTACAAGCACTGCAGAACCTGTGTCTTTTGGGGAAACTGCTAGGTACGTATGACCTAGATTGGCCACTGTTGGAAACAGGATACTGGGCTTGATGGACCTCGGTCTGACCCAGTATGGCATTTCTTATGTTCTTATGTTCTTATGTTCTTAAACAAGGCATCCCGGCGGGAGTCCTTGTCCAAGCAGTAATGGGCTGTGAAGGTATGAACTGAGGCTCAAGTGGCTGCTCGACAGATGTCATCAATAGACACAGAGTTCAGATGAGCCATTGAGGCTGCCATGGCTCTCACATTGTGAGCTGTGACATGGCCCTCCAGAGAAAGGTTCTTACTGTGATAGGCGAAAGAAATACATTGAGCAATCCAGTTAGACAGTGTTCTCTTGGAGACTGGAAGTCCCAAATGAGAAGGATCAAAAGCAACAAAGAGTTGAGAGGACTTTCTATGTTGCTGTGTCCTTTGTAAGTAAAAAGCTAGAGCTCTTTTACAGTCCAAGGTATGAAGATTCCTCTCTGCATTTGATGCATGAGGTCCTGGAAAAAATACAGGTAGGTAGACCTCTTGGTTGAGATGAAAAGGCGAGACCACCTTAGGCATAAAGTGTGGATGAGTCCTAAGGACTACCTTGTCATGATGGAACCTTGTATAAGGTGGATTAGCTGCTAGTGCTTGCAATTCACTAATGCGGCGTGCTGATGTGTTTGCAATGAGAAAGATAACCTTCCAAGAAAGGAATTTCAAGGAGGTGGTAGCTAAGGGTTTGAAAGGTGGCTTCATGAGCTGCCCAAGAACCAGGTTCATGTCCCATGCCACCGGAGGTGGTCTAATGGGAGGCTTAGTTAGAAGGAGGCCTCTCATGAATCTTGCTATAAGAGGATGAGAGGAAATAGGTTGTCCATTTAGAGGTTTAAGAGAAGCTGCAATAGCACTCAAATGGACTCTTACTGAATTTGTCTTAAGGCCTGCATTAGACAAATGGAGGAGATACTCCAGTAAGGATTCCAGAGGTATAGCAAGGGGGTTGATACCCTTTTCTGAACACCAAATAGTAAACCTTTTCCACTTGAAAGCGTAAGAACGTCTAGTGGAAGGTTTTCTGGAAGCATAAAGAACATCTTTCACTTGCTGAGAAAGATGAAGATCTTGGAGATCTAGGCCTTCAGCAACCAAGCCCTGAGATGCAGGGACTGCGGATTGGGATGCCATAACATCCCGTTCTCCTGAGATAGGAGATCTGGAGCAGACCCTAACTCCAGGGAGGGAGCTTGAGAGAGATGTAGAAGCAGAGGGTACCACACTTGTCGTGGCCAATGTGGTGCTATGAGGATCATGTGGCCTCTGTCTCTCTGAAGCTTGAAGAGGGTTTTGGGAATTAGGGGAATGGGTGGAAAGGCATACAGGAAGTCTTGACCCCAGTAAAGGAGGAAAGCATCCTTGGCCTGAGCTCCCTGAGCTAGAATTCTGGAACAGAACCGGGGAAGTTTGGCATTCCACGGACTTGCAAAGAGGTCTATGTCCGGGGTTCCCCAAAGTTGAAATATCCTGGTCACCTGGTCTGCATGCAGAGACCACTCGTGTGGAAGGAGAACTCGACTGAGTCTGTCCGCCCAAGAGTTTTGAATGCCTGGAAGATATACTGCCAGCAGATGAATCTGAAGCTCTCTGGCGAGGGCCCATAGTCACAAAGCTTCGTTGCACAGCGACAGAGAGCCCGTTCCCCCCTGCTTGTTCACATAGAACATGGCTACCTGATTGTCAGTGTGAATGAGGACTGTCTTGTAGTTGAGCAGGGAGTGGAACACTCGCGGAGCCAGGAATATTGCTCTGAGTTCCAAGAGATTGATATGTAGACAATTCTCTTGTGGAGACCAGGTGTCCTGGGTGGAGAAGTCTTGCAGATGAGCTCCCCAACCCTTTGGAGGAGCATCTGTTGTGAGAGTTGCTTGGGGTAAGGGTTGTTGGAAGGGGCACCCCAGCAACAGATTTTGAGTGGACCTCCACCACTGGAGGGACAAAATGAGGCAACTTGTGTTTGCTAATTTGTCTGACAGGCACCCTGATGCCTGGGTCCATTGGGTGGATAAAGTCCACTGAGCTGCCCTCATGTGGAGGCGAGCATATGGAACCACATGCACGGTGGATGCCATGTGGCCCAGCTATTGCAACATTTCTTGAGCAGTTAGAAGAGGATTTAGCACTGCTTGAGAAGCTAATTGCACTAAGCAAAGGCAACGGGCCTGGGGGAGATAGGCCCTTGTTCTTGTGGTATCCAGAAGAGCTCCTATGAACTCTAAAGATTGAGTGGGAGCCAGACTGGATTTTGGGATGTTTATTACCAGCCCTAAATACTGGAGAATACGCATTGTGCAGGATAGAGAAGTCTTGGCCTCTGACTGTGTTGGAGCTCGAATGAGCCAGTCGTCCAAGTAAGGGAAGACAAATATTCCCAGAGTACGGAGAAATGCTGCTACCACAGCCATGCATTTCATGAATACCCTTGGAGCAGAGGCCAGATCAAAAGGAAGCACCCTATATTGGTAGTGCTTTCCTTGAAAAAGGAACCGAAGGAACTTTCTGTGGGTTGGATGGATGAGTACATGGGTGTACGCATCCTTGAGATCTAGAGAACAAAGCCAATCCTGACTCTGAAGGTATGGAAGCAGAGCACCGAGAGAAATCATCTTGAATTTCTCCTTGACAAGGAAATTGTTCAATTCTCTGAGATCTAATATAGGTCTGTATCCCCCTGTTTTCTTTGGGATAAGAAAATAAGGGGAATAGAACCCTGTGCCCTGTTGATGAAGAGGCACTTCTTCTATCGCCCCTTGGGCAAGAAGAATGGCAACCTCCTGACCTAAAAGGTTGATGAGAGGTGTCGGAGAATTGAACTGCTTCACTATTGTGTGAGGAGGCATGCTTGGAAAATTAAGTTTGTACCCCTCCTTTATGATTGAGAGTGTCCAAAGCTCTGCTGTTATTTGCCCCCATCTGGGGGCAAAATGACATAACCTTCCTGGAATGGTGGACGGTTCTGGTCCTTCCAGAACCAGAAAGGCTAAGTTCTCTAGCTGAAAGTCAAAGGCCCTGAGGAGGCTGAGGCTGCTGAGCCGGTGGAGGCCTAGCAGCCTTTGCTTTCTTCTGTTTGGGTGGTTGCTGACATTTGGTTGAAAACTGACCTGCAGAAGATGCCTGCTGAGTATAAGCAGGATAAAATTTTTTCTTTTTAGAAAAAGGTGTTTTCTTGAACAACTTCTTTCTAACAGGATCAGCAGTGGACTTGGATAGTCTATCCAAGGTGGAATTTTCAGCATCCATTTCATTGGCTTTTTCCTGCCAATCATTCCCAAACAGGTTCTCAACAGTACAAGGGATATTTCCAAATTTATCTTGTACCCAGAGCTCTAAATCAGATGCCTGGAGCCAAGCAATTCTACGTGCACCTATGGCAATAGCCGAGGTTCTGCTTTGTTGGGGAAAATAAGTATCTATCCATATATGTATAAGCATATCTATTTGAAATCACTGTATAAGCCTTGTATACAGAGAGCTCAATTTCTTGCTGCGTAGCTGGATCTCAAGGGAAATAGGATAGTTAGAAAAATACCTAGTTGGAAAGGAATGTGTTGTTCTCTATAAACCTGAGGATGAGACTGGTACCTTTTGGTACGGTTTTTGATAGACAGTGCTAGGCTTGGCACTAGACTGTTGGGTGAATTTATGACGTATTCATATGTTTGTAACTCTATAAAAGTAAGACTGCATTGTTATTATTTGGAATAAACAGGCACACTTTCCCACTTTGTGTTTGGTGTGTTTTATTCCCCTGGAGTCCAGCCAACTGAAGCAGAATACTGCAGATGAGGGTTGGAGGCTTCACGGGCCTGGAGTGACCCACAAGGGACTGTCAATCAGGTCCCCTTTCATGCTTATACACTCAAAGCAGTCAAAGGCTGCACGGTGTCAGACGGCTGCCTAGGGTGAGAACTTACACAATCTTGACGATGCATATATTCATATGATTCTTGCAAGGTATTGTGGGTATTGTAGTTCATTCACTCCCAAACACAGCTGATGACAATAATTTGAGTTGTGAAACCAAGTGGTAAGATCAATAAAATACTTCTTTTATTGATGGGGTTTAATTCACCCAGCACATGTATGCTTGATAGCACTATAAATGAGGTTACTTGCTTGCAGTGTTTAAAATGGATAACAAAAAGTCACAAAGTAAACCAGAAAACACCTTCAGCTTGTCAGGCAATTAGCTAATGTTTTCTTAGCAAATAATTACCAAATACAAAGGCACAAAGTATAGAATAAACTTTGCTGGTTAGGTTAACTTCTGCTTATTTTCCACGCCGATCTCAGCAGTGATTCTCCCTTGCTCACACACACAATCAGGTGCAGCCCTAATTACTATCAATGGACCAGCTGAAAGCCTTTAGCTGGCTGGCTGCTACTGTGTGAGCCCAAATCCTGCTTTAAGAGCTGTTTGCAGTGGAAATAAAGAACAAAGTTAGGTTTCTTTGTGATGGCTGATGTGTTTGCTCAGAGAAAACTAGCAATAGCATTTAGATAGAGAACAGTCCATATAAATAGTTTCATTTGCTGTATCTCCCTCTTCATCAATCAGCATATGGTCACTATCATACATTGGCACAGACGAGTCTTTCATTAAGGCACTATCATGAGAATGCTTATTCCCTGGCTGCCATTCTCTGTTATAGATAGGGTCTGGTCAGTGTTCATACCTGAGCCTCTCCTGCTATCATTATTCCTCTCTGTATAGCCTGGCCAATATGTAACCCAATTCTGATGTCCAGCCTTCCAATCTTGATCCCTGGACACTGGATCTTCTCTCACATACCTTCTGGCCTTGGTCTGAAAGTCCCTTCCACATGCAGTCTTCTCTCTTCCAGGTAGCCACTGGTGATTCCTATCTCTGCCACTCCATTCCTCTGGCTGAATCCAGTCCAATGGACTCTGCTGGCTTTTGGAATACCTCCCAGTATGAGTACTGCCTTGGAATCTCCCAGACCTTCCAATGGCCTTTCTTCTCTTCCTTCCAGAGAGTTTCCTTCTCTCTCTATCTGCTTGGCTTTTGCTGAAGCTGTTCTTCAAACTCTCCTTGAAGCTGGGCTGGAGCTTGTAGTAACTGTTATCTGAAGAATAAGCTCTATTCTTATCCTGTTCTAATGTGTGCTGCTCCCTAACACAGCGCAGCTGTCTTGAATCAGGCCCTGCCCTTTGAGATGAGTGCTTAGGGATTACCTCATAGCTCTCTTGATTGCACACACATTCTCTCACTTCAGCCTCTCTCATGGCTGCTGGAAACCTGGTGCATTCTGGGACTGGTAGTCTTTTATGTGAAAACTCTGTTTTCTTGCTTCTACCAGAACTGACAGGTTGCTTGTTCAGAGTCACATCATCTTTTCTATAGCTCCTACCTGAGCTATGATAAGCTTCCTTATCACATACCCCCCTGCTTAAGTTATTATGGACTGGTTTTACTGGTGAAACTGCTTCTCTACAGTCCGTAATACCTAAGAGAGTGTCATCTTCTTGAATCTCACTTACTTCCTGACTGGGTTCAAGGTCATTATTTACAGGCCTCTCCCTCCAAGACTTAAGTACATTAATATGGTAGGTCTGCCTACGCCCTCTGGCATTTTCTACCATATAAGACACTGGGCTTACTTGTTTAACAACCTCCCATGGCCCTTTCCACTGTACCTCAAATTTTGGAGCAGTTCCTGCTACTTGAACCAAAACCTTTTCACCAATGCTTAATTGGCGGCTTTTGGCCTTTCTATCATACCACCCTTTCTGGCGAACTTGACTGTCCTGCAGGTTCCTCTCAGCAACCTGCGACGTCCTTTTCAAACGTGCTCTCAAGTCACGTAGAAACAGTGGCACCTCCTGACTTCCTGGTTCAGGATCAATCCATTGTTCCCTCAAAATATTCAACAAACCCCGGGGAGCCCTACCATACATCAACTCATACGGAGTTACACCTAGGGACACTTGAATTCTTTCCCTGCAGGCATATAAGGCAAAGGGTAATAACATATCCCATTCTTTTACCTCTCCTGCTAACCCCCTTCTCAACATTTGTTTGAGAGTTTGGTTGAATCTCTCCACCAAACCATTTGATTGTGGATGGTAGGCTGAGGTTTTCACGTGACGAATGCCAAAGGCATCCCAGACCTGGGCCAAATATTTGGATACAAAATTGGACCCTCGGTCAGTCAACACCTCTCTTGGGAATCCCACTTCACAAAACAATTTTACTAGCTCTAAAGCTATTGTTTTTGCAGAAACATTCCTCAATGGTATGGCCCAGGGAAACCTTGTTGCCTGATCTACCATAACTAGGATGTATTGGAAACCTCGGGGCGTTTTAACTAATGGGCCTACACAGGGCCGGATTTACCTTGAGTGAGGCCCTATGCCAACAAAAATTGTGGGCCCCCAGCAGGGGCGGCCCAAGGGGGGGGGGCCTCATTTGCATAAGGGGCCTCATTTGCATAAATATTTGCATAATGTTACCATATACTAACTTTTAGTAAAACGTGCCTCTTAATGAGTGTATGGATAAAGAAAGACTAAAAGATTTCTACATTACTATAATCCAGTGCCAACTGCCAGACACATTAGGAACTACTACAAACACTGCCCATTTAGAACCCATAGCAAACCCGCCGTATCCTAACAGCACTACCAGGACTCACAAAGCACCATACTCTACCAATCAAAAGGCAACACTGCAAATATTAAACCAATACATTTCAGAGAACAACAATACATGACCTACTGGGGAAAGAGAACAAGTGGCAATGTCAAATAGGAATTATATAAACAGAACACCTCAGCTCAGTTACACATGCAGAACATAGACCATCACCAAACAAGTAATCACATTTTAGAAACAGGAAGACAATAATTAAACTGGGAATCCCAAAAGCCAAACTTGGAATGTACAACACTGTAGAAATAAAACTATACATTAATTTGCTCTTGTACTAAACAAAGCGCAGACGTTAATGATGCACATTTACCAGAGCTGACATATTCCAATTAATAAATTCAAAATAAAGAGATATTTTTCTACCTTTTGTGCATTTTTTTCAGCTGCAATTGCTCCAGCCACTTTCTTCTGGTTTCTTCATGTCTTCTGCTAACTCTCCATCGTCTGCTGTCCATTTGTCCTTTCTTCTCTCTTCTAGTTTTTTTCCATTCTCTCTCTACATCTGCTTTAACATACTAATCTTTCTCCTTTTGCTCTTTCCTCATTCCTATTTCATCCAGTCAAATTTTACCCCTCCATCCTCAATCCCCACTTACTCTCCCAATACCCGGCCAATTGTAGATTTTTTTATCCCTCCCACACAAAATATTTTTCCCTTCTCCATTTTACTCTTCCAGCCCCATCCCATTCTAATCCTCCCCCAACATCAGCTCCCTTCTAGTTCCAGCCTCACCCAGCATCCATTCCCTTCTAGTCCCTGCATCAGCCCATTTCCAGTCCTAGCCACCCATCAGCCCATTTCCAGTCCTAGCAACCCCCCAACCCAATACCAGTCCTAACCCCCCATCACCCCATTTTCAGTTTAAGCCCCCCCTATAACCCATTACCAGTCCTAACCCCCCATCAGCCCACTTCCAGTCCTAACCCCATCAACCCATTTCCAGTCAGCCCCCCATAGCCCATTGCCAGTCCTAACCCCCCCCCATCAGCCCATCAGCCCACAGCCCATTACCAGTCCTAACCCCATCAGCCCACCTCCAGTCTTAACCCCCCCCAGCCCATTTCCAGTCCTAACCCCCCCCCCATAGCCCATTACCAGACAGCCCCCATCAGCCCACAGCCCATTACCAGTCTTAACCCCCCCCCAAAGCCCATTACCAGTTCTAAACCCCCCCAACAGCCCATTATCAGTCCTAACCCCATCAGCCCACCTCCAGTCTTAACCCCCCAGCCCATTTCCAGTCCTAGCCCCCCCATAGCCCATTACCAGACAGCCCCCATCAGCCCACAGCCCATTACCAGTCTAAACCCCAAAAACCCATTACCAGTTCTAAACCCCCCCCCCCAACAGCCCATTACCAGTCCTAACCCCATCAGCCCACCTCCAGTCTTAACCCCCCCCCAGCCCATTTCCAGTCCTAGCCCCCCCCCCATAGCCCATTACCAGACAGCCCCCATCAGCCCACAGCCCATTACCATTCTAAACCCCCCCCAACAGCCCATTACCAGTCCTAACCCTATCAGCCCACCTCCAGTCTTAACCCCCCCCAGCCCATTTCCAGTCCTAGCCCCCCCCATAGCCCATTACCAGACAGCCCCCATCAGCCCACCCATTACCAGTCTTAACCCCCCCAAAGCCCATTACCAGTTCTAACCCCCCCCCAACAGCCCACAGCCCATTACCAGTCCTCCTCATCAGCCCACCTCCAGCCTTAATCCCCCCAACCCATTTCCAGTACCAGTCCCAGCCCATTTCCAGTCCCAGTCCCACCCATTTCCAGCCCCAGTCCCAGCCCCCCCCAATTACCAGTCCTACCCCCTCCCCCTCCCCCCCCCCTCCCCCCCCCTCCCTAAAGTAAAATTTATTTAAAAAAAAAAAAACCTGCTGGCTGCCGCCGCGGGGCCCCGCTCGGCTGCCGCGGGAGCCTGGCCGGACGCGCGGGGGCCCGCTGGTGAAGCTCGGTCCCGCCCGCCGTGCCTCCGGGTCTCCCTCCGTGCAGGAGGTTAGCGAGGCGACGGCAGCCTGTCTCCTTCGCGTCTCTGTTAAGCCCGCAGGGGCTGATGGGAAATTTCCCATCAGCCCTGCGGGCTTAACAGAGACGGGAAGGCAGAAGGAGACAGTCTGCCTTCGCGTCTCTAACAGCCTGCACGGAGGGAGACACGGAGGCAGGGAGGGACCGAGCTTACAGAGGGGGCCCCCGCGGGTCAGTCCATGCTGCCGCGGCAGCAGAGGGGGCCCCGCGGCGGCAGCCAGCAGGTTTTTTTTAATTTTATTAAAAAAAAAAGCCTAACTACTTCAATTTTTGTGGGCCCTTTGCAGCTGTGGGCCCTACGCCATGGCGTACATGGCGTATAGCTAAATCCGGCCCTGGGCCTACAATATCCATGGCAATGCGACCAATTGGGTCTGTGATGATTGGCATGGGGATCAATGGCACCACCGGTGGGTGTGCCGCTGTAACTCGCTGACACGCTGGACATGCAGCACAAAACTGGGCAGTTTCTTTGAAGATACCTGGCCAGTAAAAACGCACAAGTATTTGATCCAGCGTTCCTTGCATACCTTTATGACCTCCCACTGGATGATCATGTGCTAGTCTAAGTACTAGCCCTTTGAAAGTTGTGGGTACCACCAATTGTTTACGTATGGCACCATTTCTGGGGTCCTGACTCTCTCTATATAATATGTCATTATCTAGTCTGAATCTGGGCAATTCCTCCCTGACCTCCTGAGCATACTTAAAAGCTCGGGTGAGAGCTTGATCAGCTCGCTGCTCTTGTGGAAAGTTAGGAAACTTTGCCACCAACTCAGCTGGCACCCAGGGTAAACTTTGACCAGCTAACATCTCAGCCCTACCCTGTGCTCTGCAAAGTCTCTCACGCCTCTTTTGTGCTTTCAACTTTCTTACTTTACCAGATGATGGGGTTATTAAATCATCATGAGAGGGTAAATCTCCTAATAACTCTGCCTGCTCCCCCTCCTCCTTCTGCTGGCTCTCTAACTTAGCCTGCGAGCGGGTGGATACAAGGCCCCTCTTATTACCCATAGTTTGGCCTTCTGGAAGCTTAACCATCTTTTTAGCTAGGGACTGAGGACTTCCAAAGAAAGGCCCGGGAGCTATTTTCATTATTAAACCTTCTCCCTCCTTCTTTCCTAGCCCTTTCACTAGTTCCTGCTTAAATCTTGGCCAGTCCTTTCCTAGAACCAAATCAAAGGGTAGCCTAGGCACCACTGCTAATAGGACTTCCTCTTGTTCCCCCAGGCACTTAACCTTAAACCTATAGGTGGGATATGATGTTGCAGCACCATGAATGCATCTGATGTGAACTTGGCTTTCAGGGGTTCTAGGCACAAATCTTTCTTGGGCCTCTATCCTCTTCCAAAGCCTTTTTGACATCATACTCTGGTCTGCCCCAGAGTCCAATAATGCATTTGTGGTAATTCCTTGCACATCAACCATCAAAAGAAATCCTTCCTTGGGCTGTTTTAAATCCAGACCCATTAAACTAGTGTGTGTCTGGCATCTCTTCTCTAAGTGTCCCACTTTTCCACACTTGAAACATTTCTTTCTATTCCACTGTGTCATCTGGTTTGATACAGTACATTCATTTTCAGAAACATTCTTAATTATTCCTTTTTCTGATACAGCACATCTAGCCTCAGCATCCATCTTTAGAGGGCCACCGATTCTATGGCAAGCCTGCGTGGCTTCCAAGAATCTCTCGGCTAGCATGGTTGCCTCTCCAAGATTTTGGCAATTTTGCTGTATAAGAAAAACATTCAAATCTTTAGGTACCCCAAGCATAAATTGTTCCAGCATTATAACATCTAATAACATTTCTACTGTCTTTTGCTCAGGCTCCAACCATTTTACAGCTAAACTTCTGATTCTCTGACTCAGAGCCCTGGGTGTCTCACCCACTTTCAATGTAACAGCTCTAAACATTCGCCTATACTCTGAAATAGACAACCCTAGGCGATCTCTAATAGCTGCCTTTACATCCTTATAAATCAAAGCCTGGGCTGCTGGCATTTCTCTGTAAGCTGCTAGTGCCTCACCAGTTAATGAGGCTGCCAGCCTTACTGCCCACTGGGTCTCTGGCCATGCTAAAGCCTGTGCCACTCTTTCAAAAGACTCTAGAAAATCATCAACATTATCTTCTGGAGTTAATTTCCCAAAATTAAATGCCCCAATCCCTTGATTGAGTCCCACATTGTTCACATGTGGTGTACCAGTACTAACTGCTGGTCTTGCATCTGTTCCACTTTGGCTCTGCAGCTGAACTAGAGCTTGCACCAGATCAAGCACTGGTTTCTGCTGTTCCATTAAGGCCTTCATAGCAGTGTCCTGGGCCTGCTGTGCTAGCTCCTGCTGCTTGCAAAATTGGGCTGCCATCCACTGAGCCATCTCCCTCGGATCCATCTTGACCCCTGCAAAAAAAGAGAAAAAAAAAAAAAAAACAAAGAGCAGCACCTTCCAACCAGGTGTGGTTTTTTTTTTTTTTCAACTTTTTTTTTTTTTTTCCAATTACCCCCTGTGCTTACACACATCCACCACTAGACATGCCGAGGTACATATTACCTTGTCTCAGTGATGAATCCAGCTTTTCACAGGGTCTTTTCATCTGGGACAGCTTCCTGGACCAACCACTTTTCTTCCAAAGTGCAGATGAGGGAAAGAAATCTTCTTACAGCTTTAAACTTGACTTTTATTTGTAATCCACAACAAGTAAATCCTCTTGGTGCAAGAGCAATCCGAAAAACTACGCCATTTGTCAGACGGCTGCCTAGGGTGAGAACTTACACAATCTTGACGATGCATATATTCATATGATTCTTGCAAGGTATTGTGGGTATTGTAGTTCATTCACTCCCAAACACAGCTGATGACAATAATTTGAGTTGTGAAACCAAGTGGTAAGATCAATAAAATACTTCTTTTATTGATGGGGTTTAATTCACCCAGCACATGTATGCTTGATAGCACTATAAATGAGGTTACTTGCTTGCAGTGTTTAAAATGGATAACAAAAAGTCACAAAGTAAACCAGAAAACAACCTTCAGCTTGTCAGGCAATTAGCTAATGTTTTCTTAGCAAATAATTACCAAATACAAAGGCACAAAGTAAAGAATAAACTTTGCTGGTTAGGTTAACTTCTGCTTATTTTCCACGCCGATCTCAGCAGTGATTCTCCCTTGCTCACACACACAATCAGGTGCAGCCCTAATTACTATCAAGGGACCAGCTGAAAGCCTTTAGCTGGCTGGCTGCTACTGTGTGAGCCCAAATCCTGCTTTAAGAGCTGTTTGCAGTGGAAATAAAGAACAAAGTTAGGTTTCTTTGTGATGGCTGATGTGTTTGCTCAGAGAAAACTAGCAATAGCATTTAGATAGAGAACAGTCCATATAAATAGTTTCATTTGCTGTATCTCCCTCTTCATCAATCAGCATATGGTCACTATCATACATTGGCACAGACGAGTCTTTCATTAAGGCACTATCATGAGAATGCTTATTCCCTGGCTGCCATTCTCTGTTATAGATAGGGTCTGGATCAGTGTTCATACCTGAGCCTCTCCTGCTATCATTATTCCTCTCTGTATAGCCTGGCCAATATGTAACCCAATTCTGATGTCCAGCCTTCCAATCTTGATCCCTGGACACTGGATCTTCTCTCACATACCTTCTGGCCTTGGTCTGAAAGTCCCTTCCACATGCAGTCTTCTCTCTTCCAGGTAGCCACTGGTGATTCCTATCTCTGCCACTCCATTCCTCTGGCTGAATCCAGTCCAATGGACTCTGCTGGCTTTTGGAATACCTCCCAGTATGAGTACTGCCTTGGAATCTCCCAGACCTTCCAATGGCCTTTCTTCTCTTCCTTCCAGAGAGTTTCCTTCTCTCTCTATCTGCTTGGCTTTTGCTGAAGCTGTTCTTCAAACTCTCCTTGAAGCTGGGCTGGAGCTTGTAGTAACTGTTATCTGAAGAATAAGCTCTATTCTTATCCTGTTCTAATGTGTGCTGCTCCCTAACACAGCGCAGCTGTCTTGAATCAGGCCCTGCCCTTTGAGATGAGTGCTTAGGGATTACCTCATAGCTCTCTTGATTGCACACACATTCTCTCACTTCAGCCTCTCTCATGGCTGCTGGAAACCTGGTGCATTCTGGGACTGGTAGTCTTTTATGTGAAAACTCTGTTTTCTTGCTTCTACCAGAACTGACAGGTTGCTTGTTCAGAGTCACATCATCTTTTCTATAGCTCCTACCTGAGCTATGATAAGCTTCCTTATCACAACGGTTGGAGAATTTAGAGACATCTTGGGCATGTTTGACACAAGTGAGAAAGTCCTGTCTTTTCTCCTCAGAAATGAAAGGACTTAAAGTGACCTCCTTTAGGAACATTCCCATGTAGAGACTATAGGAACTGATTCTTGCAGCAAGCATGGAAGCTTGAAAGACTCTACGTCCAAAAGCATCCAGGGTTCTGCATTCATGTCCTGGAGGATTAGAGGCATGTCTTTTTGCACTTCTCATCCTTCTCATAGCTGACTCCACCACAATAGAGTGGTGAGGAAGCTGAGTTTTATGGAACCCAGGACAAGGAGGGACACGATACATAGTATTTAACCTACGAGAATGAGGAGAGGTGGTAAGAGGTGTTTCCCACATTCTCAACATGAGATCATATAGAATCTCATGAATGTGTAAGGTAGCTGCCTCCTTAGGAGTTTTGGGATATTGTAAAATTTCCAACTCCTTGGCCCTTGGCTCTGTTTCAGGGGCCACAGTGATGGACAGGCCCCGAGCCACCTCCCTGATAAAGTCTTGGAAAGACATGTCCTCTGGAGGAGACATCCTGCATTTAGGGGAGGAGGACTCCTCTGGAAGAAGTATCTCTGCATCGACAGAACTTTCAGAATCCTCAGATTCTTCTGAGGACTCGAAGTATCGTCTGTCCGGATGCTCCTGCAGAGCCCGATACCCGTACCGACCAAGGTCAGTACCGGGAATAACCGGTATCGGAGAATCGGTACCGGAGGGCATTGTAGGACAGAGTACCGGCATAGCAGACACCGATGGCGATGTCGATGCTATCGGTACCGGTGCCAATACCGATACCGACGACAGTGCTAGTGCCGGTACCGGCGGAGTTGTCTGTCGCAGTACCAAGGGCGTCGATGCCGCAAGGAAAGCCGCCAGACTGCGTTCCATGCTCAGAATTCTCTGGTCCATGGACGCCACCAATGCCTGGAAGTCGGTACCGGTGGAAGCCACCGGTACCCCAGAGCATAGCACTAGGAGATCTGTCAAGGCCAAGCCATCTAGAACATCCTGGAACCCCGATAATGCTTTGGAAGCTGAAGCCTCCCGCCGGGGTAATTTTGCCAGTGCAGAATCCTCGAGGGCAACGCCAGAGGCATCTCGATGCTTAGAAGGAGATCTACCCTTCGAGGACCGGCTGGATTTATGTTTAGTTACCTGAGATCTATGGGAGGAAGAAGAAGCCCTGGAAGACGTCGATGCCACCGAAGCTGCATCAGAGGGAAACAGGGTACTGAGCTTGGCAGCTCGGTTCTGCTGACCTCTTTTAGACATCATGGCACAGGACACACAATCCGTGATGGAGTGGTCAGGACCTAAACATTTTAAACACCATTCATGGGTGTCGGTGACGGAAATGGTACCGTCACACTTGGTGCACCTTTTAAAACCTGAGGCAGGTTTTTCCATGTTGAGGAAGTTTTTGGGCCTTAAGCCCAAAAAGGCGGGTGCACCTGAAGAAAATAGAAAAAGAAATATATATATATATATATATATATATATATATTTTTTTTAGAAATAGGAAAAGAAAGGCCGGCGGTATCGGTAGAGCGTCGAAGAAGGCAGACGCAACCACAAAAAGAAATAAAGAAATTCTTCTGCAGAGACAGGAACATGATCTGCTGGCTCCGCGGAAAAAGAAGAACTGGAGAGAGACAATTGGGAAAGGCGGTAAGACAGCACGCAGGCACTGTGGGATGCTCCCAAAAGCGTTCTAATTGGACGCTGGGGAGCGTTCCCGTGCAGGCTCCGTCGGTACCGACGATACCCATATGTGATGACTACATTCCTATATGTGATGACTACATTCCTGCTTGTTCCTGGAGATTACAATGACCATGCCATCATGCTGTGTCTTTATGGATAGTGACACAGAATAAACAGATTAAGTTAAATGGGAGGGTGGCATTTAACAAGTCAGTGGGCTGAAAATGTACCCCTGTTTGCACAGTTTGCACTGCAAGTTTGGACCTGGGGGGGGGGGCGCAAAAACAAAATTTGGCTCCGGGTACTACAACCCCTTGAGCCTGCCCTGACAATAGCAGCAGTGTTCCACATCAATTATTTAAAATGGTATCAATCTTAACCACTTGGATTGCTCCTAGACTTCCCCAAGATTTTACTCCAGATCAATATACTCAATTCCTAATTAACAAAGTCCAGAATCATGTCTATACTTCAGACTGCTCAGGGCAGTTCTGCCTCTGCTACATAGCAGAAGTTATCCTCATTGAGTCTTATAGCATCATGAAGGGCCAGCCCTAGACATATTCGGGCATGTTGCCCACACATCGCCCCACTCCATTACCCGTGACGTACCATGCCTGCAGACTGAAAAAAAATCTGCTGCCATTGTATCTGCTCAGCCACAGCAGCAGCGACGATAATGTTATTAGCACGGTGTGGGGCCTCCTGAGAAACATGCATGCCTCCAAGGTCCTGCTGTTCATGACCCCTCTGATGCAAGAGGCCCCACATCGTATTAATAAGAGTGTCACCACTGCTATGGCTGAGCATATGCAGCAGCGGCAGAATTTTTTCAGTATACAGGCATGGTGCGGGGTTTCTAATGGAGGTGGGCCATGTGTAGACAACATACCCGAACATGTCTAGGGCTGGCCTTGCCAAGGAAATGCGGCAGCGGTGTTCATCACTGGTTGAGGGGGGAAAGAGACAACTACTGGACACAGGGGAGGAGAAAATATAGAAAAGAAAGGGAGATGTTGCACAAGGAGGGAGGACATAAGGAGATGGAGAAGACATGCTGGATATGGTGGAGGTGGGAATTGGAAGGTTGAGATGAATGCTGGACATGGGGAGGTGTCATAGACAGAGGGAAAGGATATGCTAAACACAGGATATATGGGAATAGGGATGTGGAGGGAAACTGCTGGACATGAGGAGAGCTGAGAAAGAGGGAAGATACTGGGCATAGGGGGCATAAAAAGATGGTGGAGAGATGCTGGGCCCAGGGGAGGATCACAGAGCTACAGAGGGGAGCAACTGGACAGGACATACGGAGATGGAGTGGAGATGCTGGACATGAGAGAAACTAGGGAGAAAGGCAGGAATGCTGGACATGAGGAGAAAGGGAGAGAAGAGAGACACTGGATACAGAAGGGGGAATATGAAATGAAAGAGGTGTGGAAGCTAGGTGTGGCAAATATTGGATGAGAAGATGGACTGTGAGGACAGAGGGAGGGGAGAGATGTAGGCAAAGCAGGGAAGAGAGAATGTGGAATTAAGAAGCTGCGGAAAGAGAGTGGGGAGTAGGGGAGTTGTAGTTGAGGCTGAAAAGTAATAGATTGAGGACAAGATAGTAAGAAAAAGGTGAGATTAAAAAATATATAGAAGAAAGCTGAAAAGAGAACATGTCAGAGATGGATGTAGAGGAGAGAAATAACAGATGGACTTAAGACTGTGGAAAGAGTTAACAAAAGATGCCAAAAATCAGAAACTAGTGACTAGAACCAACATGATTAAAAAATTGTAATAGCCAGAAAACATAGGAAAAAATATTTAAATTTACTGTTTAGAATATGCCAGTTTTTGTAATTTACATGTTCTTTCTTTACATGCATCTTTCTATTTCTCTGGTGTGGCTTCTTAGGCTCATAGTTTAATTTTGTCAATATATTTCTATTTTTCGTTTGTAGTCACTTATTCTGTACTTGATGAGAGTCTATTTATGGTCAAAGTGTGTAACCGAGGCCTGGTGTTCTGTTAGCATGGAGTTTCTGTGTAGGGCTCTGACTTGTTCAGTTTTCACAGTAGATATTTGGATGTTCTAGGTTCCACTGTAATATCTATGGTGCTGCTCCTTGTGTAAATTTTGGAAGTTAGTACTCTTATGGAATGGTAGATTTGCTCTATTGATCCTGTACTATGGCTTTTGTGGAGTCAACTGTAGGGTGTTGATTGGGGAGTAGTGGAATATGAATTGTTTTCAAGATTTGCAATTTTGTGCTCTTAATCCTGCCAGTTTGAAATTTTAAAATATTTTGTCACTTCAGATTCATGGAAATTTTTAGGGAGCATCTTAGTTTAATTTTCTTTAGTAGCCTGATAGCGTCACTGCTGCTGATTTCTGGGCTTGTCCAGCTCTACCACAGTCTAATCCAGCCTGGGCACCATGATCTTGAATTCATGGCTATAAGGATTCATTTTCTGATTCTATATCTTGCCTCCTCTTCAATAAACTGGTCATAGCACTGTACAAATAAATATGGCATGCAGATATTTATAATCATTTGCTTTTTGTGTGTGAAAGTGGTTTTAAGTTAATTTTGTTTCATGATTTTTATTATGTTTATTTTATTGTAACATCTGTTTTAATAAATTGTGGACGTATGTTTGGAAACTACCTATGATTTTAGATGAGTGGCATATAAATTTTTAAATAAATAAAAATAATTCAATTTATGCAAATAAGCTCCAATGATATGTAAATATTTATGCAAATGAGACCCCACAATGAATCTCTGCACATGGCCGCACATCACCCTCGGGCCACCCCTGACATCATGCTCTTCCACATCCATCCTTTGGAACCATTTTAGCTCCTTTACACCCCTATTCAGGCTGGGCCTGGAAAGACTCTTTACCTCAGAGGTTTCCAACTCCAGTCCTAGAGGGCCAAACACCATTCAGGTTTTCAGGCTGTCCCTAACGAATAAGCATGAGATACATTTGAATACAATGGGGGCAGTGCATGCAAATGCATCTCATGCATATTTATTAGGTACAGCCTGAAAACCTGAATGGTGTTTGGCCCTCCAGGACTGGAGTTGGGAACCTCTTCTTTACCTTAATGCATTCTAGTGCTGTTACCACATCTGCAATCTCATTTTCTCTCTGGAAGAAATTATTGCTGTTCTCCTTAGAGGAATTCCAAAATATTATCAGGGTGAGTCTTGCAGAGGATATTATACCAGACATCTAGAAGGAAGTGATTGTATGCCTACTGTTAAAGAGACAAGAATTATATCCTGGACACATCTAAGAAAACTGGAAAAACAGTGGCGTCGATCACGCTCCACAGATGACCAAACAGCTTACAAATTACATCTATCTACTCACAGAGAGTCAGTCACGGCTAAAATGAAGCAATTCCATACTGACACACTCAAAAGATCACTAAATAAACCACGTGATCTTTTCAATTTAGTCAAGACCTTATCAAAGGAACCATCGTCAGAACAACCCGAAGGGATACACCCACAAGATTTCGCTGACTATCTACAATCTAAGCTGTTACAAACAGACAATATCGCAACAATTACTGCTCAAGACACCACTTGCCTATGGAACCTATCTATGTTTTCCACGCCATCTAAGAAATATGTTGAGGACACCATCGCTGCCCTCAATACCACTACGGCACAAACCGACCACTGCCCCACCTATTGGATAAAGGAGCTACGCAGTGATTTCAGCCCTTTAATCACAAGAATGATGAACCTATCTTTTACAACTGGATCCTTCCCAACAGCGCTCAAGCAAACATCCATTAGACCCTTCCTGAAAAACCCCAAGCTCGACCCACAAAAGGTTGAATCTTATAGACCCATAGCTAGTATACCCCTCCTAGCTAAAATAATTGAGAAGGAAGCACAAAGACAAATACAAAATCACATTGATACCGCCTCCCCTCTAGACCACTGCCAGCATGGCTTCAGGGAGTCCCACGGTGTGGAAACCCTCCTTACCACCCTCTTCAACAACATTATCACAGGTATTGACAACATCCACCAAGGCTTTGTTCTGATCTTCTTAGACATTGCTGCAGCTTTTGACTCAGTACATCACAATCTTCTATTAGGGCGACTAAAAGAAAAGGGCATCAACGACATTGCTCTCGACTGGTGCAGGTCATACCTAGATGAGAGATGGCAGCATGTAATGTCAGGAGCAGCAGCATCTTCACCTTTCCATCAGAGGCAGGGTGTTCCAATAGGGTCTTCCTTATCATCACTCATGTTCAACATATACATACAACCCATCTGCAGTATCATCAGGTCCTTCAAGGTCGACTGTTTGATATACGCAGATGACATCCTTCTCTACATGCCTTTCTCCACAGTTCATATGGACCTTTCCCCGCTGACCAAATGTTTTGATGCAGTGTCTGAATGCCTTCAGTCTCAAAACCTCCGTATTCAACACAAGAAAACTGAGGTGCTCTTCATCACAAGAGACCCTAATTTCACTCCCCCACCCCAAATAAAGGTGAAAGAAGCCGAACTCCAAACAAAATCCTCAATCCGATACCTTGGGGTTACCTTGGACCAACGTCTGGATATGAAGTTACATATAACCAACATAGTTAGAGCGATATACTTCAAGATCCGGACCCTCCGACACCTTCGCTCCTTACTTGATCCAGACGACTTCCGGACTATATACCAAGCATTAATCTTACCGCACTTCGATTATGCTAATGCCATTCTTCAAGGCCTCCCACAGTCTACCTTAAACCCTTTACAACTTGCCATGAACACCGCTGCCAGAGTCCTCTATGGAGCATCAAGGAGAGACCACGTAACACCTATTCTAAAGCAGCTCCACTGGCTCCATATACATGGAAGACTGTTGTTCAAGACCTTATTACTCACTTTCAAGGCCATCAAAGGTATCACTTCCTCCTCATTAATAAACCTCATTCAGATCGTTCCACCTAACAGATCTAGAAGAACTACATCTACAAATGCTCTAGTAATCCCCAAGGCAGCAACAAAATGCACACTAGCGACATCTAACAGGGCTTTCAGCTTCTTTGCCCCAAAATGCTGGAACACCTTGCCACCGGAGATTCGTGCTGTCTCCGATCTAACTCTATTCAGAAAAGCACTCAAATCCCACCTATTCCCCCACTACTTCCAGGTCAGCCAGACACCGACCTAACCGGCCCTCCTCCAATCCAACCACCTGTACTACAAGACCCTATTCACACCCAGAGCATAAAGCATACTGTATATATGTAAATAGTTCAGTTAATTAATTCCCTATGTTATCCAAGTTGTCTTACCTGTTCTATGTAAAACCAAACAATATTTTGTTCTGGTCTGTTGTTATAATGTAAACCGCGCTGATGCTAAATAGTGCGGTATATAAGAGCTTGTAATAAATAAATAATAAAATAAATACTTAGTAATGACAGACCGGTCTCTGCGCCATAGGTTTTCAACCCAGTCCTCGGGGAACCCTAGGCCAGTCAGGTTTTCAGGATCCCCACAAGGAATATGCATAAGATAGATTTGCACACAATGAAGGCAGAACATGCAAATCTATCTCATGCATATTCATTCTGGGAATCCTGAAAACCTGACTGGCCTAGGGTTCCCCGAGGACTGGGTTGAAAACCCATGCTCTAATCTCTCTTTTTAAGCTGTACTAACTGAAAAAGTAGTTTCAGCAACAGACAGCATCTCTTAATGTTACTATCTATATCCAAGATCACTGGGACTTAGGAAGGGACAAACAGTAGCAAAATAAAAAGATATTTTTTTTATGCCTGGTCCCAGTGGCCTAATGGATAAGGTACTGGCCTTCTAAGCCTGGGATTGTGGGTTGTAGATGGGCTCTAAAAATGAGTTCAGGGTAATTTTTATCTTATGTTCTTATAAACTCTGGAATTTGTTACTGGAGGATGTAGTAAAAGCTATTAGTGTAGCTGGGTTTAAAAAAGGTTTGGACAAGTTCCTGGAGGAAAGGTCCATAAACCTTTATTAAAAGGGACCCAGGATATCACTGCTTGACCAAATACAAGCATTGTGGAACCTGTGTCTTTTGGGGAAACTGCTAGGTACTTATGACCTAGATTGGCCACTGTTGGAAACAGGATACTGGGCTTGATGGACCTTGGTCTGGCCCAGTATGGCATATCTTATGTTCTTAGCATGGAATATGCCTTATTAGCTATCTTGAACAAAGTTTATGCCTATTGGGAAATAAGATAAGAAGTTTTATTTATTCAACTAGATCTAAGCTCAGCATTTAGTATTGCTGACCATAGTTTGCTCTAAAGTCAGTTGGCAGAAGTGGAAGTTTCTGATAATATCTTAAATTGATTCACTCATACCTTGACTCTGGGAGTTTCCGTGTTATCATTGACAACACATTATCAAGTTTACCCGTTGAATTGAGGGGTCCCACAATAGTCAATTTTAGCTCCTATTTTGTTCAATATCTTTCTCATACCCTAGCAATACTAGTCAGAGCCTGGGTTTCAGTCCATACCTATTTGCTGACAATATCCAGATTTTAATAGCACATGAGTCCTGGGACTCCTGTTTCTAGAACTCCTGCAATAACTCTCTGTCCCAGGTTACCTCATTGATTAAAACACATCATTTGGCGTTGAGTCCTTCAAAATCAGAAGCCCTTTGGCTCAGCAGAAGGAAATGCAGTTCCCTCTTTTGCCCAACCATGGATGGTACAGAAATCCTGCTAAGGGAATCCATTTGATCTCTGGGTGTCATATTAGGCAGTACACTCTCATTTTCCGCTCAGGTTTGTAAGATGGTGAGCTGCTCCATTTTTTTCTCCTAGGAAGATCCAACCTCTGTGTTCTTCTCTTGACCTTTCCTCTTTGAACATAGTCCTTCATGCATTAGTTTTAAATAGACTGGATTACTGCAACTCCATTCTGGCTGGCATTCCTCTGTATAACATGAAGAGATTACAGCCGATAATAATATGCTGGCTGCTTGATCATATAGTTCCTCTTCTCATAAATGGCTTCCATTATCAACAGGATTACATTTAAGATTCTAATTCTTGCACATAGAGCATTTTATACAGGTGTCCATTTCTATCTGCATAGCTTTGTCTAAATTATACTATAAGAGCCTCTCAACAGAATTATCTGGTTATTCATCCCTCCCCCTTCCCATTCACAAATCCATTTTATAGCATTTAGCTTTCTGGCCCCATGTTGTCCACTGATAAGAGTTGTAAACCACACTGCTGTTTTGCTTGGGCAAAGATGATATATCAAATTACCATAAATAAATAGTCAAGCTTAGAACTCATTCCCAGAGGATGTAATAAAAACAGCATAGCTGGGTTTACAAAATTTTTAGACAGGTTCCTGGAGAAAAAGTCCATAAACCATTACCACTGAGTTGAGGTAAGCCACAGCTTATACTGGATGTAAGCACCATGGAATCTTGCTACCTTTTGTGATCCTGCCAAGTACTTGTGATCTGAATTGACCACTTTTGGAAACATGATGCTGGGCTTGATGGACTATTTTTATGTTCTTATGTAACACATCAGATAGAGCAATAGCAACAACAACCATAACAACTGTAACTAATGCACCTTAGTAGACCAATATGTAGAAAAACAATGTAGCTGGCACTGCTGAAATGATTACCTTAAATTCTTATTCAGAAGACAACTTTTGGACAAAAGGATGCCAAATTGAAAGAAAAAGCCTGTATTTTCTCTATAGGGACCAAATTAACTTACCATAACATATCAGATCTCCAACTTTACCAGTCCGATCTAAAAATGAGAGCCCCGCCGATGATTTCCATCTGTTGGCAGTGACCAAACGCACAACCAATAAAAACTGGAGAATACGTTTATCTGAAGAACCCCCCCCCCCCCCCACACACACACTCATTGCATTTGTCAAACAGGCCCAGCAGATACAATCTCAAAACTCTAGCAGTAGCAATACACATAGTAGCCTGAATTTGCTTAGACTCGAAACTTTGTATAATGTCACACCCCCACCACATATGGAAGAAAGAACCCAACTCTCCATAGTCACACCAGCATTGACACATGCAGACCGTCCTCAAGTTACTTAACTGCGTTGATGTAACATACATTGTACAAAATACTTTATACTAAGGTTACCTGATGTTCCCTATTTTTGGAGATTATCCTTGATTTTAGAACTGTGTCCCTGATTCCCAGTTGTTCATCAGTCTCCTAGCCCTGATTTCAGCAATGAGGACTGAAGAGGAAGAAAAAAAAAGAATTTTTAATTTAGTGATTTGCATGTGTCAACTTTTACTATAGTACTGCTCCTTACCATTTATATAGCGCTACAAGGTGTGTGCAGCGCTGTAGAGACACATGTAAGAGACAGTGCTTGCTCATCAGAGCTTACAGTCTAGTCAAGACAGACAACACAACAAGTGGGGACTAGGATATATCTAGGGGAATGGTAAGGAAACACTTAGGAGGTGAACAGGAGACTAGAGGGATCAGGATCCAAAGGCAGTCTCAAAGAAGTGAGTTTTTAGCATTTTGGAATTTATATCCGTTATCATTATAATTTGCACCAGGGAAATGCATCACTGTTTCTATTTCTCTGTCGCTTTGTCTGCTTGGAAGTGATATTGTGGCTGTTATAGGATAGATGGGGGGGGGGGGTCAGTATGATAACTCCTCTTCCCTCCATGCTTTATTGCTCAATCCTTGTAATAAGGTGTCCCATCCTCCCTCTCCCCCCCCCCCCCATCCTCCCCACAGACACTTCGGATAAGTGTCCCAGATTTGCTTGCAAATAATCTGGTAATCTTACTTTATACTGTTTTTGCCTACAGTTAGTGGAGTGGAGGAGTAGCCTAGTGGTTAGAACACTGGCTTGGTAACCAAGCAACCTGGGTTCAATTCCCATTAGCACTCCTTGTGGCCTTGGGCAAGTCACTTAACCCTCCACTGCCTCAGAAAAAAGGCCTGGCAATCTACTTCCGGTGACACTGCCAAGAAAACCCAGGAGCTTCTGGGTCACCAGGAGTCAGGACTGACTCAAAGGCACACACTGCTGCTTTTAGTGGCAAATGAACATTTATACACATACCAGCACATAGCCCATCATTCCTCTTCTGCAACAGGGGCAAATATAGCGATACTGGAAGGAAGATTCTGCAGATATTCCACAGAAAGTACTCTATAAAGCTTATATAATAAGAATTTAAAACTTACCCCCCCCCCCCCCCCTTTTGTAAAGACAAAGCTCCAGCAATTGTGTCCCTTTCCTAAGATTAGAGTAGTTAACCTGGTCTAAGACAAAATGCCTGAGTTGAAAGTACTGTAATAAACACCTTCACCTGTGGCCAACCTGGCCAATGAGACTCAGAGAGGAATATTGTGAAGCCGTATAAGAGCTCTTTATTATTTGTTCCTGCAGCAACGGGTGCCCAAGTAGAGACACACCCCTTTAACATATCTCTGTTACATTTATACTGTTGTCAAATCTACAAGCCCCTACCCCCAGTATCTTATTGGCTAACTAATACAGTGTTATTGACCTATCTATTATGCTCAGGCAACACACGTGGGTTTCTGCTTATGCAGTTTACCTTGTTTTTCTGGCATCTTTATCCCCTTTATGGTAGTACATACTGATATCAGTCCTTATCTTTCTTTTGCATGTACAGGTGGTCAATGATTTATTTATGTTTTTGCTTGCTTCATAAGACCTTTGCATTGCAAAAGGTCAACAGAGCCAGGATCTCTCTTTTATTTAACATAGCATCATTATATAACTAAGACTAGCCCTGACCTCTGCAAAACTAGTTTTTCTGTCTTGCATACATTTCATGCTGAAGACTCTTGTCTCTTACAATATGGCAACTAAAAGAAGCAGCTTTCTTATAAATAGACATACTTTAAATATATTTTATATGGGGTCAATTCCCTTACTTCTTTTAATAATTTTTGGCTCTCATGATCCACACGGTATGCCTTCTGGCTTTGGGTTTCTGTTCCTTCTGTCAGTCCTTATCATCACGGACCACAAAGATAAGGAGGGGGGGAGTTATGTGCTTAGCAAAGCTTAGGAGCCACTATCTCTAGGTGTAGAACAAGGGAGTGAGATAAAAATCTACATACCAGACAGCTTTTGCAAAACACTTCTAGAAGCCTCTATACTTATGTTTGCTTAATTTCCTGATCATTCTGTAAAAATAACACTTTATATTCCTCCATCACCTTTGTATAGATACTTTTGTAAAAGCAACAATTCAAACCTTTCTGTCAGTACTGATAAAAGCAGGGCCATTTTAATCACTTAAAGGGCCCTGGGCAAACTTGTGTGGATGGGTTCCTTTTATTTTTTCTCTACTGGACACCACCCTCCATTTCCTGCTTGACAACCACTTCCCCAGCCCCTGCTAATCTGATGCTGTCAGCCTACTGCTGCAGTTGACCTCCTCCTGACCCTGTGAAGGCTGATGTAGGCATCCCTCTACCTCTTAATGACCCATGCAGGCTGATGCACATGTGCAGTTGGTATCTTCTTTCTTCTGACCTATGCAAGCTGATGCAGGTGTGCACAAGGTGTTTTCTTCCTTATGGTCTGTGTAGGTATTAAAATCTTTGTGTTATGGACAGGACTGATGTATGGAGACCAGGAACCCTAGATGAGCCTTAAGCTTTGTATCCCTCCAATTAACTTCTAGGCTCATGCCCCCTCCTCTCCAGATTTTGATAATTAACAAAATCATCATGTTCCCCACCACCAATGCTCCCAGCACAATCCTGTATAAATATGCAATTTGACATCATGAGATCAATATTCAAAAGACCTTAAATGGTCAGTAGTGGTGTGCCAAAAACAAAACCCACCAAAGTAATCATCAATCTATCCCACAACCCCGTATCCTGGCATACACAGTATATGACCAAATTCTGGCTGTATAAATTGCAATATGGCCAAAATTCTGGCCATAAAATGAGCAGCAGCATTTTATTCTGATTGAAGGTATTCAGCCACTGAACGGCTTAATTTATCCATGTATGCTAGAATATTCAGCCACCTCTTTTACGTTCATTGGGTAGTTGAACACCCATGCCCATTCTTTTAAATGTTAAACCCTGTACAGATCTATGACACACATATATTTCAGAAATCACATGACAGTGTCTGATAAATGTCTTATCTCTCATTTTTCAGTATAAATTGCAAAGAAATAAATTCAGTACACAAATTTATAAATGAAAAGAAATCTATACTGCATTGATGAAAAGGAATCTCTGAAATGCCTGGCTGGCCTGAACTAGGATGTTTGCATTTACTCACCATAGAAAGCAGCCCTTTGCTTCTTCTACAGTCCCTCCCCTCTCAGGCCCCTAGGAGGGGAATCAGGGGAGTGAGGCTAGAGTGAGCAGAGCATAGGTCAGATCAAAGAAGGCCTAATCTGCTCCCTAATCTAGCCCCCTTCCCTCCTCTTTCCCCTCCACCCTTGTGTACAGAGTTTTGTTCCATCACAGGGTATCTGATAATGACTATACTATAGTACTGCAGTTACTAAGGTGAAGACAGAATTCAATTTTTTTTTAATCTCAAACAGCAGAGAACACAGCACATCAAAGAAGAGCTAGATTGCTCTCTAACTCAGCCCCCTTCCCTCTTATTACTCTTCAACCCATCCCTGTGTGAAGGGTTTTGTTTTCCTTTACAACCTATCTGATAATGAAGGTAGCATGTGTCACCATCAATTCGATTTTTTTCTCTGTTGACTTAAGAATCAGACACTGGCCAGTAGATTTATCAGAATAGAGTACTGTGAGCTCATTCAACGGGCCCTCTGTCATGCTGGGCCCAGGACAGCTGCCCCTTTTGCCCACTGGTAAAAGTGGAGCTGCGTAAAAGGCAGCCTTCCTCTCCAACTCTATTTCTAGCTGTTGTAACCACAGCATAATCCATCCAGTCATGCCTGAAATTTCAATACTCCACAAGCTTAAGCACTTTCCTTACTTCTTTAAATCTGCCATCGAGAGTGAAAGAAAGTCAGCAGTTTTATTCAATGGGGAAATCAATCCTTGAAGCTTCATTTTCTTCCTCACTTTCTTCTAGACTTTAAGTAAGGACGGCAAGAATATGTGAGCATGAAGACTCACAAGACTGAGACCTTAAGGAGGGGTCAAGACATCAGAGATTGCAAACACTGAAAAGGGAGAAATAAAGTTGCTATCCATCCTTACCCAATATATGGATAATTTAAACATTGCAGCTATCATTTAAAAACACACTGACCAGGCTGTCTGAATATTGATCCGTAAATCAATAAGTCATGGGGGATATTTTAGAAGCCTAATTCTCATTATAAATGTGACTGCAGTGCCAGAAAAAAATGTGGAAGCCATGGCTATGTTTAAAACATGATTTTAGAAAGGCTGCAAGATACATGTTTTTGCACTGGCCACATTGATTTCTGAATGTCTCCGCCAGGGGCGTAACCGGGGCATTGCTGTGTGCGGCCTGGAAGGTGCATGTCTATGATATCTTTCACTTAGGACGAGATATGCAGGGTGGATTTTTTAAATGTGATCATCTATGCCTGCTATAAATCATGAATGTGGTGATGGTGACTGGAGGAGCTTAGCCTGTGAGTTTCTGGCTTCACATCAGCTGTGTCCACGTGCATGATTGGTAAGCTACCATGTGACCCTCTACTTTACATCCTGCACCCTTCTTGGATCTATCCTCATTGGATTCCTATACTCATACTGCCTCCCTCTTCTGTGCCAGTCCAACAACCCCCTAACATATTCCTTGGATCTTAGAGCATCATTCTTCCTTCTCCAGGACCAAGCAGGAAGTCAGTCCTCACTTATGGGTGACGTCGGCGCCGACGGAGCCCTCGCGGAGCAATTTTCCCCAGCTTTCAAAGAAAGCCTTTGGGAATTGCAGCGCGCATGCGCGGTAGTCTTCCCGCCCGAAGGTGCCATCTTAGCCAGTCTTCTTTTTTCCGCGGAGCCCTACAGACGTCCCCGTCTTGTCCCCGCGAAAAAGTTGATTTTCCTCTGTATTTATCCTTTTTTCTTTCGGTTCGACGCCGGTCGTTTTCCCGCCCGGACTCGCGACGCCGGTCTCGAGTCCTCTAACGGTTTTTCGGTTTTTCTGACTTAGTCAGCTTTCGTTTTCGTTTTTCCCTGGCAGCCCGGTCCTTTGACCTCGCAGGGGCCCTTTTTCCCCCGATGGCTGCCAGTGGCTTTAAGCGGTGTGGTCGGTGTGACCGAAATATGTCACTCACCGACTCACACGACCTTTGCCTCCGCTGCCTGGGCCCAGATCACGAGGAACTGAGCTGTGGGCCCTGCAGCAAACTGTCCTCGAAGGCGTTGAGAAGTCGGCGGCATCAGCGCGAAAGAATCTTCGCTGACCCCAGCCGTACCCGGACCTCGTCGGAGGCCTCACTGTCGAAAGGCTCCAGTTCGGACCGTCGACGGAGCTCCTCCGACCGGGGTTCTCCCTCCGGGGACCATCGACGGAAGGAAAAACCCGCGAGGGCGGCGTCGGTGGACGCTCCTGGCTCCGCGAGGGCCAGGTCGCATAGCCCCGACAGCCGCCCCGGGTCCTTGGAGAAGGAACACCTCCCGAAGCGACCTCGCCTGGAGTCGGAGATGCCTGCCCGGGTAAGTCCTGTTGTCCTTCTGGACTCGCCTCCGCGTCAGCCGACGTCGGGCCCGACGCCGTCGGGGCCCGAGTCGGGGGCTGCTGGGTCGCCTGAGCTCGGACTCAGGTTGACGGCCTTGGAGAGCAGATTGTCTGCCTTCATGGACCAGCAGCGGGCACTGCTCGCTGGCTTCGCTGGCGTCGCTGCCCCGACCGCCGGGACGTCGACGTCCAAGTCGACCCCGGAGACCGAGCCGATCCTCGAGTCGATGAGAACTCGAGTCGATCCTCGGTCGAGGTCGCCCTCGGCCTCCCGTTCGGGACCGAGGTCGCCGACGCCGACTCCCTCGGCGTCGGGGCGGCTGGCGCCGCACCCTGCCCGAGCCGACCCCACCGAGTCCTCGTCGGAGTCGGTCTGGGAGTCTGAGGAGGAAGAGTCACCTGATTCTTTCCGGACTCGGTGTGTCCCATCGGACTCTCCGGAGTCCGAGCCTCGGAAGCAGTCCCCCCCGGAGGATGCCCGGTTCTCGGACTTCGTTAGGGATATGGCCAAGGCTTTGGCCTTCCCTGCGGACCCCGAGGAGGAGCCTCGAGCCGAAGAGCTCGACGCCCTCCAGTATGACTCTCCCGCGAGGGAGCACTTTACTGTGCCGGTTCCTCCTATGCTGGAACGACTACTCTTCCGCATGTGGGAGAGTCCGGCCTCCTCGCCGGTCCTGAGCAAGCGGGTCGATTCTATCTATCGAGTCCGCAAGAGCCCTGGCTTTCAAAAGGCGCAGTTGCCACACCATTCCATGGTAGTGGAATCGGCCATGCATCGTCTTAAGAGCCAGAAGATGCACTCCTCGGTGCCTCCTGGAAGGGAGGCCCGTAACCTGGATGGCCTTGGCAAAAAGTGCTTCCAGGGCTCTATGCTCGCCTGTCGTGTCCAGACTTACCAGCTCTACATGGGCATGTATCTCAGGGATCTGGCTAAAGAGCTAGCCGGCTTCTCCGCTGGTTTGTCCGAGGAACCCTTGCGGAGGTTCCTAGCCTTGTCCACAGGTATTCGGGAATGCTCAAAGTTCATGTCCCGAGCAGCCTATGATGGCTTTGAAGCCTCGGCTCGAGTAGCCGCAGCCGGCATCGGTGCCCGCCGACAGGCTTGGCTTCAGTCGTCCGACCTTGAGCCCTGGGTACAGGACAAGTTGGTCGATGTCCCCTGCCGAGGCGAAAACCTCTTTGGCAAGCCCATGGCGGAAAAGGCTGCACAAATTGAGACTGAGACTCTCACCAGGACCAGGCTTTCTAGGAAGACCTCCGCCCCTTCCCAGAAAAAGAAGGGCTCGGGAAAAAAGACCTTTTACCCGAGGAAGGCGGCTGCCTACAAACAATACCCCCATTATCAGGCCCCTGCAGCTCCCCAACAGGGCCAGCAGGCCAAGGGACGGGGTAACGGGTCCCGTAGGCAGCAAGCCCCCAAGCCTGCGCCACCAGCCCCTGCTCAGCAGGGTGGGGGTTTTTGACTCGCTCAGCATAGCCTCTCCCCCCCCGCTGGTTCCCCCCAGCACCGGAGGCCGGCTGGTTCACTTCGCCGACAGGTGGTCCAGCATCACCGCAGATGCCTGGGTGCTTCAGGTCGTGCGAGAGGGCTACCTTCTCCACTTCCATCAGGTCCCTCCCTCCTATTTTCCGGGAGAGCCTCCGCGCCCCCCTCTGCACAGGGAGTTGCTCCTTCAGGAGTTAGCAGGTCTTCTGCAGGATCAGGCGGTGGAACCGGTGCCACACCACCTGAGAGGTCAGGGCTTCTATTCAAGGTATTTTCTGATACCAAAGAGAACAGGAGGCCTCCGACCCATCCTGGACTTGCGCAACCTCAACAAGTTCCTTGTGCGGGAGAAGTTCAAAATGCTTACCCTTGGAATCCTTCTGCCCTACCTCCAGCAGGGAGATTGGCTATGCTCCTTGGATCTAAAGGATGCTTACACGCACATCCTCATCCACCCAAGCCACCGCCAATACTTAAGGTTTGTGGTGGCAGGAAATCATTACCAGTACAGAGTACTGCCCTTCGGCCTGTCCTCCGCACCGCGAGTCTTCACAAAATGTCTCGCGGTCGTGGCGGCCCATCTCCGGCTTCACGGCCTCTATGTTTTTCCGTACCTCGACGACTGGCTCATCAGAGCAGCGTCCGCTCAGGAAGTCACCACCGCCACGTGCCGCACGGTGACTCTGCTGCAGCACTTGGGCTTTGTCATCAACTTCGCAAAGTCCACTTTGCTCCCCTCACAGGATCTCGAGTTCATCGGCGCAAGGCTGCACACCCCTCAGGCGCGAGCGTACCTACCGCTCGACAGGGCTCAGCGGCTCATGGACCTAGCCGACCGCTTTCGCAGCCAGCCCCTGGTCTCCGCCAGGCGCTTCCTGAGACTGCTCGGCCATATGGCTTCCACCGTCCATGTGACCCCCAATGCCCGCCTGAATATGCGGCCTGCTCAGTGGTGTCTCCGCCAGCAGTGGCGACAGGCCACGGGCGGCCTAGCAGACCTGGTGCGCGTCTCCGAGCCGCTGGTCTCGTCTATCCGGTGGTGGCTCCGGCAGCCGAACCTGGTATTGGGAATGCCTTTCCAGTCACCTCAGCCGACCCGGGTGCTGACCACCGATGCATCCCTCCTGGGCTGGGGAGCCCATTGCCAAGAGGCACGTACTCAGGGCCTCTGGACCACGTGGGAGTCTGCTCAGCAGATCAACTTCCTGGAGCTCAGGGCGATCCGCCTAGCTCTCAAGGCCTTCTCCCACCTGACCTCCCAACAGTCCGTCCTTGTCCAGACGGACAATCAAGTTGCCATGTTCTACGTGAACAAGCAGGGGGGCACGGGCTCCTTCCTCCTCTGCCGGGAGGCACAGAAGCTCTGCTCTTGGGCCGTCAGTCACGGCATTCTCCTCAAGGCAGTTTATCTCCCGGGCCAAGAAAATTGCCTGGCGGACAAACTCAGCAGGGTCCTCCAGCCGCACGAGTGGCGTCTGGACCCCTTGATCGTTCAGAAGCTCTTCCTCAGGTGGGGCCTCCCCACAGTGGATCTCTTTGCCAGTCCTCACAACCGGCAGCTTCCTCGCTTCTGCTCTCGTCAGCCTCACCCCCTTCGGGTTGCGGCGGACGCCTTTCTGATCTCATGGTCGGGGAGCCTTCTGTACGCTTTCCCTCCCATCCCGTTAGTCTCTCGGACTCTTTTCAAGGTTCTCCGAGACAAAGCCTTCATGATCCTGGTGGCCCCTCGCTGGCCCAGGCAGCCGTGGTTTCCGCTCCTGCTGCAACTGGCGGTGGAGGATCCCTTCCCTCTGGGGGTACAACCGGATCTCCTCACTCAGGATCAGGGGTCCCTACTGCACCCCAACCTCAGGTCTCTCAACCTCATGGCCTGGCTGCTGAGAGGGTAGTCCTTGCTCCTCTTCTCTTGCCGGCGGAGGTGGAGGAGGTCGTCTTGGCTTCGCGACGGCCTTCTACCCGCAAATGCTACGCCCTTAAATGGCGTCGCTTTGCAATCTGGTGTTCCCAACAGTCTCAGGATCCCTTCTCCTGCCCGGTGTCGGTGATCTTACAGTACTTGCTACACCTCTCTAATCTGGGACTTAAGTCCAACTCCGTCAAAGTTCACCTCAGTGCTCTTTCAGCACATCATGTGCCGGTGGACGGCAGGCCTCTCTCCAACGACCCTCTCGTAGCGAGGTTTCTCCGAGGTCTCCTTCTACTTAAACCACCTCTGCGCCCGCCAGCACCTGACTGGGACCTGAATGTGGTTTTACAGCGGATCACCTGTCCGCCTTTTGAACCTATGGCTACCTGTTCCCTCCGTTTTCTGTCTTGGAAAACGCTGTTCTTGATAGCCCTCACTTCCGCTAGGCGCGTGAGTGAATTGCAGGCCCTCGTGTCTGATCCCCCCTACACTCGGTTCTACAAGAATAGGGTAGTCCTACGGACTCACCCTAAGTTTCTGCCTAAAGTGGTCTCCCCTTTTCACATGAATCAGGAGGTGGTACTTCCAACCTTCTTTCCCAGACCACACTCCAGCCGAGCTGAGACGGTCCTCCATACCCTGGACTGTAGAAGGGCATTGAACTTCTACCTTGACCGTACGCGGGAGCACCGTAAAGCTGCTCAGCTTTTTGTGTCTTTTGACCCCAATAAATTGGGGCTCCCGGTCTCCAAGCGTACTCTGTCCATCTGGGTTGCGGACTGTATCTCTTGGGCTTATGGGGCAGCCGGACTCTCCTTAGAAAGTCGAGTCACGGCTCATGGTGTTCGGGCAAAGGCCACGTCAGTGGCTTACCTCCGCTCTGTTCCGCTGGCAGACATCTGCCGGGCCGCTACTTGGTCTTCGAGCCAGACTTTTGCGGTCCATTACTGTCTCGAGAGGGAGTCCCGTAGGGACAGTGCTTTCGGACAGGCAGTCCTCCGTAATCTCTTTGAGGTCTGAGCAACTCCTACCCTCCATCCCGGATGTGGGCTACCGGTGGGTGATAATTCAGCGAAGATTCTTTCCTTCTGTGCTGCTGAGCTAGAGGGAGCTCATTTTTGTGCTTAGGGTCTCCGGTAGCCTTGAGCTTGGGAGTCCCATAAGTGAGGACTGACTTCCTGCTTGGTCCTGGAGAAAGCGTAGTTACTCACCTGTAACAGGTGTTCTCCAGGAGCAGCAGGAATCAGTCCTCACTACCCTCCCTCCTCCCCTTGGAGTTGCAATCGTCTGCTTATGTTCTTTTTGCAAATTTTTATGCTGTCTTTTTTAGCTATGTCATCTGACTGGCTAAGATGGCACCTTCGGGCGGGAAGACTACCGCGCATGCGCGCTGCAATTCCCAAAGGCTTTCTTTGAAAGCTGGGGAAAATTGCTCCGCGAGGGCTCCGTCGGCGCCGACGTCACCCATAAGTGAGGACTGATTCCTGCTGCTCCTGGAGAACACCTGTTACAGGTGAGTAACTACGCTTTCTGCCCAGTCCCCTGCTGCCTGCCTGTGTATATCTCACTGTTCTGTCTCTGGGTCATCCCCTGCTGCTTATGTGTGTGTGCCCCACAATTATCTGCAGCATCTGTGTCTCTGTGTGGTTCCATGCTGCCTCTGTGTGTCTGGGAGGGGGGGTGGGGCAGATGCATGTGCAGTGGGATTTAGTGGTGGGAGTCCTTGGGAGCTAGTGTTAGAGGAGGGAGCCATGGATCAGATGAAGATATTGGTTGCACTAGCCCTGCTGCATGAGGCCCACAGGGGACACAGGAGAGCCAAAAGGAGGCACTCATATCAGTGTCTACAGACCCAGGACCAAATTCCTGGACTTCATGGATGAGTAGTGCTTTCCCAGGTTCCACTTTGATAAGTCAGTCATCCACCATCTCTGCTAGGAGTTAGAGCTACTCCTCCTCTCCACCACACAGAAGGGCCAGCTTCACATTGGTACATTGGTGCTATGATTCATTCATTGCACACTTATTGTTTATTCTAACAAAATTGTTACCGCCCCACTCTTAACCTATAGAGGTATAATAATTTCTATTGTGAATGGCAACCAGATCTCAGACTGTACAAGAGCGGGATGTCAAGTTTAGGATAAAATCCTGAACTCTTGCTCTCAGATTGCATCAACGATCCGTTACGTTGCCTTATGTTACTGTTCTTATTGATTCATTCGCTGAGTGTTATCTTCTTTAAATAAAGCAAATGTACTGACGCTGTTTAGCCCAAACCAGATTTCATATATAGCCACTATTAATACACTTTTAAAATAGCGGCACCAGAGTACTTATCTGGTTTGGTCAGCTTCCCCCAATGCCAACCAATGCGCCGTGCGTTTCACTTGAATGTTTTATCAAGGGGTCATGTCCGTACTCAGCTTTCACACCAATCTAAAAATATAGAACAGATATACTGATGAAACTACCTCCTGCATACTATCCATTTCTCATAAATTGGTATTTCATACGTGAATCCTGTTGCTCAACTTAGTTCACTCACTGTTAATTCAACCGTGGCTGTCGTCTTTCATATGATATCCTTCACAGTTTGCTACTGAGACGCCGCGCATGCTCCCTGTGTGGCTGAGTTCTTTTATACACCGGCGTCAGTGATAATGATTCCCAGGTTGAACTTACTAGTCAATCAGACTTAAAAGGGTAGCTTTAATAAGGAAAATATAAATGAGAGAATCCCAGGGTATACCCAGGACTAATACATTGCATTTATGGCCGTTTCTAGTGTTTACTGGTGCGATCCCATTGATGGTTCACTCTTATTATTCATAAACAGGCTTTCCAATCAATTTGGAGATTCAACCCTAAAGGTTTTACAGATTGTAGGGTGAAAATCCATTTCTGTTCTTTGTAAAGTAGCAGTTGTTCTCGGGATTTTCTCCCACTACCCTTCATAACTTGCTCAATGCAGAAACATTTCAACTCTTCAAAAGAATGCCGGAGGTCAAGACAATGAGCCACAATTGGCGCTTCCAAACGTTTGCATTTCAGTCTACTACGATGTTCACGGATCCGCACCTGAAACGAACGTGTAGTTTGTCCTACATAAATCGGATCACACGGACATCGGATACAATAAACCACGTATGTTGAAGTGCAAGACGTTCTCTCAATTTTTGAGGTTCAGAAGAAATTGTTCTGACGTTAAAGATTTCAAGAGACAATCAGTTCGATTGAAATTTTGATTCCAAGAACGAGGGTATCCCTTAAGGATTATAGAACAAGCATACAAGAGAGCACTGTGTAATAATAGGGAATCTTTATTGACTTCAACCCCCCGATAGATTGAGGATGAAGAGAAGATCAATTTGATCACCAGTCATTCACCCTATAGTGTTCAGATACAACGCATTATCCGGAAATATGAGAATGTACTTCACAGCACGAAGGGTCTTGAAAATAAAAACATGCGATGTGTATGGACTAGACAGAAAAACCTGAAAGAGTTTCTGAGCCCAGCTGTATTGAAACCAATGGATCCTATAGAGGGAATACAAGGAATAGGCCATTATAAATGTGGAGAGTGTAATATTTGTTCAGTTACAGAAGAATGCACTCATTTTGAATATCGAGATCGAAAATATGCTTTGCGCTGCAAGACGTCTTGCACTTCAACATACGTGGTTTATTGTATCCGATGTCCGTGTAATCTAGTGGTTTTTGGTGTGTTTCTTGTAGTAAAATAAAATGATGTTAAATAGGGATGTTTGTAGTGGTTTTAGGTGTGTTTCTTGTAGTAAAATAAAATGATGTTAAATAGGGATGTTTGTGTTTGTTTGTCTTTTTAGATTCCCCTGAGGCAGCGGGTTGGTCCCGCGAAACGTTTGAGGGCTCTTCTGTGGTAACGTCGGGGAAGGTGGCTGGCATCTGTTTCATTCCCATGCTCCTTTTTTCAAAGCTAAGTGTTTGCTATTTTTCCATTCAAATGTAGGGTGTGGGCATTGCTAGCTGCTATTTACCGGGTCACTGATGTTAATGGGCTTTCTGTTGGTGTATGTGGCACAGATTGATTTCTGGCCGCGCTTTCACCGTATGCCCGTGTTTGCTGAGACCCTGGTGTAAATTTTGTTCTTCAAACATCAAGTACATGTTTATGAGAAGCACATATGGTTTTGATTGAGTGAGTTTTTCTTTTTCATATTAATATCCACTCTAAGAAGGTGACCAAGTGTGTTTGGGCTGCAATCATTGAAATGACATTTGTCCATCTTGAGGTTTCTGGTGCCTTGACCAATCTGCAGGTGAGCTCCTGTATAACCCTGCAGGGGTAGAACATGGCCTGCTGCATGCTCCATAATCTGGCAGTGAGGCAATGACAATCTCTCCATGAACAACAGGATGCAGCAGACTCAGACCATGATGCAGTTGATGAAGGGTTAAGTCAGGAGGAGATAGGCTAAACATACCATCTAGTTGTTTCAGCCAGAGACAACCTCATACATGGGCACTTCCTGTGAAGATCAGGGTTTATTTGGTAACATGTTACATATGCTACTGTAGTTCCAATTCTCCACCATTTCCCGCCAACACCACCACTCCCTTCCCTCAGCATCAGCCCTGTGAACCCTCCCAAACACCATCTCTCTAAACCTAGCATGAGCCCTGTGAACCCTTCTCCCAACACTCTAGTGATTGCACAACAGCCACCCCAAGCACCCAACACCCTGGCCAGCAGCCAATAGGCAGTCCCTGCCCTCCCTTACCCCCTGCAACTGCCCCTATCAACCCCCCCCCCCCAAAGAAGCTTAGAAGAACACAGAGCATACTTTTCCCCCTGTCCCAACTTCCTGACCCTGGCTATGTTGGCATGTAGGGATGCTGGATGATGTCTCACTAGATTCAGAGGAGCTGCTGGAGACAACATCCAGCACAGCTGAACACAGGAAGGCCTTGTAGAAGGGAGGAATAGATCTTAATATGTTGGAAGATGGGAGGCAGTGGCTAGGCATCTGTTTATGCTAATCTGCCAGAGCTGGAGGTAGTGGTGGTGGTGCGTGGTGGAGGCACTCTCTTCCTTTGAGCCTGTGTAAATGGAGGCACAAATGGCACTGTGTTGGTGTCCAGAGGTGAATAGGAGTCCATGGTCTGTGAGTGAATATATTTCTGCAGGCTTCTCTTCAGATGCATGATGGAATCATTGAGGGTCTCTGTTGTTTGCAGTTGTCTCTCCTGGAATTGGATATGGTGAGTGACTGTCTCTGCAGCTCTGTCTTCTCAGTGTGCTGTATCTGATGTTAAACATTGTGCTACGAGACATTAGGCAGAGCACACAATTTGTTGAACCTGATAGCTACTGCTAACAATCTCCTGCCTCTCATCTGCCTCTGTATCCTCCCCATATGGTAGAGCATTATCAGAGGGAGAGGGAGGTGGATGTTGCATATCCACCCCCTCAATGGCATCGTCCTCCTCTTCCTCCACATTAGCAATGGTAGTGTGGACATTCTCGGTGCCTGATGTTTCTGTACTCTAGGTTCCTGATCCTCCACCTCGGCTTCTCTGCCACCATCATCTTAAGTGGTAATGGGCTCTGGTGTGAAGCCCTCTCCAGGAGGCTGACTGCTGGGGTCTACACTGCTGCCTTCCAGTGTGTATTATGGCTCTCCATGTCCTGTAAGTAGGACATGAAATGTGATCATTAACCATGTTGCAGCTGTCTGCCCATCTCATGTCATTTTATTGGTGCACGCCCCTTCCAAACATATACGAGCGGTTGCTATTTATATTTCTGGTCTTAGCAACAGTAAGTGTTGCCAGGCGCCATCCAATGGTTCCATTGGAACACTGACATTGTTGAACATAACCTTATTCATAACATTTTATCATTTGAGTGCAATTTGTTGTTTACAGTAACTTGAAAAATTCATCTCGGGCGAAACATGGAATTAACTCGTGGACATTTTCGTGCGATTATTTTTCATAACTTTTGACGTGGATTATCAAGACAAGAGTGCATTGATGAACTTAATTTTTTATATGGTGATAAAGCACCATCCTACAGCACTGTAAAAAACTGGTATAACGAATTCAATCGTGGCCGACGTTCGCTCCAGGACGAATTCCGTCAGGGTCGTCCAAAATCGGTTGCTATGCCAAAAAATATTGATGCTGTGTGTGAACTGATAAAGCAAGATCGTCATGTGACATACCGTGAGATTGAGGCATCTTTGGGCATTAGTATGACAAGCATCAATAAGATATTGCATGATCATTTGTCCGTAAAAAAGATTTGTTCGTGTTGGATCCAGCATAATCTGACAAACGCTCAAAAGAAGGCTTGTGTCGATTGGTGCAAGGAAATGTTGAAAAAATATGTTCAAGGTGCATCAAAGACTGTGTATAACATCTACACAAGTGACGAATCATGGATCTATGCATATGAGCCCGAAACAAAACAGCAAACGACTGTATGGGTCTTCCAAGATGAGCCAAATCCAACAAAAGTTGTTCGCGGAAGAAGCACATTGAAGCAAATGGTTGCCTGTTTCTTCGGCATTACCGGTCACGTGGAGACAGTGCCATTAGAGCAACATAGGACGGTCAATTCTGAATGGTACACGACCATTTGTTTACCAGAAGTCTTCGGAAAAAGTCGAAGAAGAGGCGAATAATTCTTCATCATGACAATGCGAGCTCTCACACATCGGCTCAAACAAAGGAATTTTTGACCAGCCAAAACATCGAATTGAGGGTCATCCACCGTACAGCCCTGATTTGGCACCCAATGACTTCTTTTTATTCCCGCACATCAAAAACAAATTACGTGGTCAACGATTTTCAACACCCGAAGATGCGGTTGATGCATTCAAAACGCATGTTTTGGAGTTACCTCAATCGGAGTGGAAAAAGTGCTTCAAAAATTGGTTCAAACGCATGCAAAAGTGTATTGATCTTCATGGAGAATATTTTGAAAAACAATAAAACCAATTTTGATCATAAATATTTGTTTTTTCATTATTAGGCCAGAAATATAAATAGCAACCCTCGTATACCTTCTGATGCAGTATTCCACAGTGTGTGACACTGGATGGCACTCTGAGAAGTGCCCATGACCCCATCATAATCAAGCCAAGGTGAGCTGTAGCATAGAAAGGAGAGGGCCATGACAATGGACAGAAGCAACATGGATAGGATCTAAATGCTGTGCTATCCAATATGACACATTCTTCATGTCCATAGCAATCTACATGTTCAACAGTGTATATTGGGAGTGGATCTTGCAAGGGTGCAGGGTCTGGAGGTATCATCTTCACATATCCCATCATCACATACACAGCAAGGCACACAAGCCATAAGTGCTCAAATGTGTGTGCTGGCCCAAACACAAAGAAGAGGTTTGCAACTTGTTCAGAGACCTGCAAATGGTGAAACATCAGTTGGACAAGAGGCTGGTCCATGCTAGTGGACATGAGCCAAATAGGTAAGACTGAGGTAGATTCTGCTCACACACCTCCATAGCAGAAGGACCTGGAGGTGGCCTAAAGGGCTCTCAGAGGCTGCGTGCAGATGCTCTGATGCATCTTCAGTGATAGTAGGGTACTTTGAGGAGAGGTGCTTCACCTCTTGTGGGAAGCTGTGTGGGTCACTGCCTCTAGCCCCAAGTCTCCTTGCATAGAAATATAACCTCTACCTTTAGCATACATGGTCAAGGGCTTGAATCGCAGAAAAGCTAATTTGTCAAATTGCATGAAGAAAAAATAAAGCTCTCTACTAGTAAGTTTTTTTGAAAGGGAGAAGTAGCCTAATGGTTAGAACAGTGGTCTAAAAAACAAGGATGTCCACTGTGGCTCTTTGTGCCCTTGTACAAGTCATTTAATCCTCCATTGTCTCAGGTGTGAACTTAAGATTGTAAACTCTCTGGAGACAGGAAAATATGTACCATACTTAAATGTAACTCACCTTGAACTCTGAGAAAGGCATGAGCTAAATGCAGTTCCCCTCCCTTCCCTTTACTCTGCATTCACAGAGTGGACTGGAGGTGAGGATACCAGAGAGCAGGATGCCAGTGAAGAAATCCATCCTTAGGTAGTGGGGACAAACAAACTCCATGCCTATCAGACACCTATGAGCATAAGATATGCCATACTGAATCAGAGCAAAGGTTCATCAAGCCCAGTAGCTTGTTTAAAACAGTAGCCAATCCAGGTCACAAGTAGCAGGACCGTACATAGGCCAGTGTGAGCAGTGCAGCCACACAGAATGCAAAAAAATAAGAGTGCATTAGAAAATGGACCGGAAATTAAAGAAACCCCCCACCAGAAGTAAAGCCTTTTGCAGAAGATCTCACCTGAGTTACACCATATGGGAACGGGAGTGCTGCGCTGAGCTGCTGCATGATATCTGTGTTATTGCTATGAATGTTATTTTGCAAGCCACTTAGATTTTGATGAGTGACATAGAAATGCTTTTAGATCATGTGACAGCATTCAGAGAGTGAGGATGCTCCTTTGCTCGCTCCGGGGCTGCCTCTTTGAATCAGGCTGTTTTCGGCATTTTTCTTCCATCTTCAAAGATTAGACTTGAGGTGGTAGATAGCCTTTGCCTGCAGCAGAGATCTGGGTGACACAGAGTTGCTGCAAGATGTGTGTGGCACAGAAGAAAGAGCATAAGAAGACTGGGAAGGAGGGCAAGATAGCAGCCGCTTCCTCGGCCTCAGCATCACTAGGACCGGAAAGTGTGGATTCTTCTCCAGAAGAGCTGGTACGAAAGGTTGTCAAATGCTCGACCCTAAGTTCAACCAAGTATTAAAGAAACTGGAATATATGGGGGATGTGATAATGGAGATCAGACACAGCGTTGAGGAGATAGAGTAGCTGGTTTCCGCGCTGGAAGACTCTGACTGCAGACGAGAGCCAGAATTTATCACTCAGTGGGAACAACTGGAGACTTTACAGTCTAAACTGGATGATCTTGAAAATCGTTCCTGTAGGAATAACTTGCACCTCATGGGTGTCCCGTAAACATGGACAGACCACTCACTTCTCTCCTTAACTGAGACTTGGTTACCTAAAGAACTTGGACTGGAGGCGTTGGTGGGACATATTCAAGTAGAATACACACACAGGATTTGGCCTAGAACAGAGGGCTGCCAGAGGCTGCGTGTTGTAATTGCATGCATTTTGCATTTTCAGCATAAACTGCAAGTGTTCCAAGCTTTCTGGAAAAAGGGAGAGCTCCACCTAGATAACCAAGGAGTTTGCGCCTGTGTCTGCTGAACCTTTCCGCCGTAAGATCTGCTTTACGCTGGTTTATCTGGCTGTGTTGCAGGTGAACCATGATGGCACAGCACACTACTTTAAACAAGTGAGCATGGCCCGTAAGTGCTTGTCTCTGTTGGGCACTGCACTGAGAACCACTGATACCTGATCAGTGTGTGGGTTCAGCAAGTTGGAGAATCATGTGGACAGTGTTTCTTGACTGGATAACCTCCGGCCCTTAGTTGGTTGTTCATCTGTTTCTCTTCTTCCTTGTTTCATCACAGAAGTTCTAGACTGCGTCACCACCATTACACTATTGCCAGATTGTGGTGTAGTGAAAGATCTGTGTTCACTGGCCTACTGTAGCTGCCTGGACTATTGTCTCTCTGTGTATAAGGGGACTGAGGCAACTCCATTGCATCGAAGACGTGACTGGCCTCCAGGTTATGAGGCATGGGATATATTGGGGTTTGTTTTGTGTGACTGGGTTTATTAATGTCACTACTGCTTGGTGGGTGTTGTGTGTTTGTTTCTGAGGGTGTGTGTGGATGTAGACTATGTGATTGGGGATCACGGGAAAGGAGATGTGCTATGTTTGGGTACAGGTATGGAAATGGATTAATGTGGGGGGGGGAGAAGGGACGGTGGGGCGGGGGGTGTTCCTCGCGGCAGGTCAAAGATGAAGACTAAGGGGATGTTTTGAGTATTCTTAGGTCTTCGGGTGGCCTTTATTTCAAAGGTGGACCCTGGGGGTTGAGGCTGGGCGGCACCTGGGTAGATTGAAGAGTACTATTGTTAGTTTTATCTTTTGGGGGGAGAGAGGTGCCACGTAATCTCTGCTTAATTTCTTGGAATGTGGATAGAATGAACTCTCCCATAAAACACATTAAGATTCTTCAAGCATTGAAATGGAAGGGAGCACAATTAGCTCTACTTCAAGAAACACATCTCAGTGCCCTTGAGCACTCTAAGTTCCAGAGAGACTGGGTTTCTACTATCTATGGTGCTTCCTCAGGCACCAGAGTGGCAAATCTGGTGAGGCGGGGAGTCCGCTTGAGGTGACTGACTGGGAGGTGGACCTGAATGGGAGATTTGTGTTTCTCTGGATCAAACTCTTATCATGAAGAATTTCTAATTGGAAACATTTGCGCGCCTAACGACTATGATCATGCCCTTTTCAAGGGATTGCTTCAGAGAGTTACTACACACTAAGCAGCACCAAATCATCCTTGCAGGTGATTTCAATTACCCCAATGATCCAGAGCAGAGATGTTCTGGGCTACTCAGAGAAAGGGTTGGCCCACTAAGGGGATTGGCTATTTGTGTCGGATGGGAGGTCTGATTGATGTGTGGTTTGCCCACCATCCAAGGAGTCGGGATTACACACATTTATCTCGGGCCCATGGGACCTGGTCCCATTTGGATTATGTGCTGATTTCCTCAGGCAGGTTTGGGAGAGTTTTGGGCTCTGAATTGAGCCTATTGTCATATCCGATCATGGGATGGTGTGGATGGACTGGGAGCGAAGGGGCAAAGTGCAGAAGAGCTGGACTTTTCTGCCATTCCTCTGGGAAGATGTGGAGTTCCGTGGATATTTACGGCAGCAATGGGTGATTATGTCTACTTCAATGCCATGCATAAAGAAACCATGCCATGCATAAGAAACCCCTATGCTTTGAGAGGGGACATCGTAGCTTTTGTCAGAAACATGTGGATCAAAGCATTTTGCATTTAGAGAAAACTTTGCAGGCTCAGAAGTGGGCTATAGTGAGGCGTCCGGGCAAGGATACACAGCAGGCATACCTTTCTACCCAAGTGACCCTGAACTCATTACACCAACAACGTGCATTTTTTACTATTCTGTTCTACAAACACCATCTGTATCGGTATGGTAACAGCTCAGGGAACTTGTTGTCTAGGGTGGTTTGGGACTGGGCGGGGGATCTAGGTTTGTTTCAGTCATTTAAAACAAGGTGGGAGATCTGCGTAATGAACTGCATCAAACTGCGGAAGTCTTTCAGCAGTGCTATCAAACTTTGTATACGATGGAACAGGGGGATTTAGAGTGTGGCCCCAGTTTCTTAGAAAAGTTCAGCTCCCTTCTTTGACGGTCGAGGAAAATAAGGTCTTGAATGGGCAGATTACTTGAAGGGAAGTGCAACAAATTATTAAAGAGGGGGCAGTACATAAGACACCGGGGCTGGATGGATATGGCACAGAATTCTATAAAATCCTGAGTCTGCAGCTGACCCTGGCCTGACGGAAATGTATGCTAATGTATTAGATGAGGGAATTCTTCCATGGGATATGCAGAGTGTGGTTATAACTATCATACTCAAGCCAGGTAAGGACCCTTTAGACCCAGCCTCTTATAGACCCATCTCGCTGCTTAATTATGATATCCTGGTGGCTGTCCTTACTAGTCGTTTGAAGAACATCCTGCTGTGACTTGTGGGCCTCCACCAGGTGGGCTTTGTACAAGGCAGTGGTGCATACTTGAATATTAGCAAATTGATACTAGGGATGGAATATTGTATGCGTCATCATCTTCCTCTGCTTCTGGAAATTTTTGACGTCAAAAAGGCGTTTGACTGAGTCTCATGGCCCTACTTATTTGAAGCTTTGCGACATTTTGGTTTCTTGTGTGCTTTTCTCCGTTGGGTTCAGGTGTTATACCAGGATCCAATGGTGGCCATCTCAGTGGGGGAGGGGGGGTAATTCTCTCTGCTCCATTTATGTTGGGATGGGGCACTCGTTATGGGTGTCCCTTCTCCCCGTTATTGTTCATTCTCTCCCTGGAACCTTTGCTTTTGTCTTTGCTGGTCATGGAGTGCAAACATGGTCTTTGCTTGGGGAAGGAGGAAATTAAACTCAGTGTCTTTGCTGACAATATGCTGCTTTGTCTACAAGACCTGGCTACTTCCTTGCCTGCGGCCCTATGGTTCATCGAGCAATTTAGTAGCTTCTCAGGGCTAAAAATTAACTGGAGTAAATCTGTAGCACTGGATGTGAGGAGGAGAGTTCAGCGGGTTTGGCAGGACACCTTTCCACTGGTTTGGGCGGACTCTCAGATTTGATACTTGGGTGTGCAGATGCCTGCATTAAGCCTCTCCTTGCGCTTACGGTGGACCATTTATGCAAGTGGGGAGATCTGCCTATTTCTTTGAAGGGCAGGGTGGCCTTTTTAAAATTATGGAGATGCAATGATGGCTTTATATGCTGCAGCATCTCCCATTGTTGGTCTCGCGGTGGGAGTGGGCACAGTTGGATTCCAAATGTAGCAAGTATTTTTATGGAATTGGTGGCATCTGCATCTGGATTCCTCTTAAGCCCCTAATGAGGCATGTGGAGGAGGGGGCCTAGGTCTGTCTTGTTTATGGACTTACAAATTGACCTGTATGATGAGTCAGTTGCTGGATGTTGTTAACGGTATGATGTTATGTGCACCTATCTCTCTTCTGGATTGGTTGATCACACCATACCATAGGATTTATCTGCTGCATGCAGAGGCCCACCGTTTTCCATCGGGGTGGACCCAATCTGGCTACTTGAGGACCCTTAGGGGGGGCATGGAAGACACAGTGCAAGAGGTGTGGTTGAAATTAATAAAATAATGGCTCGATGTTCAACAGTGGCAGATAACACTGTTACAGCTGCTAGTCATCCCTGCTGTAGATTAAACCTGGATATTCAATGCCAGATCATATCTGGCCACCGACATTGAGTATGCAAGTTGGCCGGATTGCATTTTTGCAATCCAGTAAGTGGCGATATTCAGCTGCTGGCCAGATTGCTAAAGCACCGAAAGTTAGGACAGCCATTCAGCTGTCCTAGCAACAGCCAGTTAGGGTTAACTTGGCAAGTTAACTGGTAGTGTCACCCGCGCTCCGCCCCTGGAATTCCCCAATGCAAGCCAACCAGAGTCGGGGTGCTTAGAGGTTATACCTGGGGATATTTAGCAGCAGTTGCCATGTTAGTGCCACTAAATATCCCAATGAGCGGCATTCAGGGGATTTGCAGATCTGCAAACTTCCTAAACATCTTTGAATATGGCCCCAAATAAATATTGCAGTTTGTTACAATATTTATAGCTTTGAATCAATAAGAATATATATAAATTAATAAAAAATTTTAACCTCAATTCATTGCTTGTAAAACGAAAAATAAAGATAATAATATTTATAATTATATGATTAATTTTTAGGGAGAGCCTCTTAAGAATAGATATAAAAATCATATTAAAATTGCCTCTATAAAGTTTGCCTCCAATTATATCATTAAAAGCCACTATTCTAAAAAATAAAAATGGCAAATATAATTGTATATTCCTCTTTTATTTTCATCTCAACTGTCATCACAAATTGTATATTAAAATTCAGTATTACCAAGGCTAGTGTGGTGTCACGCCCCCTTTCTCTCTGTATAGGCGGTTGCCTGGAGGAGGGGGAAACGTGACGGATTATCCTTGTAAGTGCTGATGTTTGGGGTTTCCATGTAGTTGTGGGCCAAACGAAGACAGCCAAGGTTTTAAAGTGGTAACAAAAACTTTATTGTTGCACAGGAATTTGTTATCTACCATCCCCTAACCAGAAACAAAAAGTAGATACTTTCTTATGCCAAATAAAGTCCAGAATGTGACAAAGTCCAACCTGATCCTTCTCAGGGTTTGTCAGTTTATATACAAGGTTAATCCAAACTTCTCTTCAGTTCTGAACAGCTTTCGTTGCAGCTAATCATTTGCATAGCATTCACAATTCCCAGCTGCTTAATGATGTTGAGTTTCACTCAAGCAGAACGCTGCTTCTCTCCGTGCAAACTCAATAGCATGAAATAACTTCTCAGCACTTATCACAAGCATTAATATAAATGGCTTCACTCATGACAACAGAAAGCACAGTCTGCTTCCATCTCAGAATAGCTGCTATCTGATATAGTTGATCCCAACTGCATTGATTCAACTTCAGAGTCAGATATATTCTGATTCACATCAGGGTACTGCAGATCAACAGGTTTCCATTGTTCCAATTGGTGTCTAAGCTGTTTCCACTTATAATTCCTTTCCCTTCGTGGTATCTGAGAGCAACTAGAATCACCAGCCTCCTTTAAGACAGTGTTAAGGGAATCCAACTAGCTTAACCTTCTTCTAGTGTGTCTGGCTTTTACAGGTTGGTAAACAGGCAAGTCTCTGTCTTTGTATTGCTTCACTATCTCTGGCTCAGCAGGGTCTAGCTCTAGCTTTCGTCTCCGTAGCATATAATCAGCTGATGGGTTAAGAACAGCTGGGCTACTCTCAGAGCTTCTGCTAGTAGCAGGCTGCCTGCACTTGGAACGTTTATGCAGCTTATCATACAGAACTTTACTCTTGCTCAATCTCCCACCTTTATTCACAGCTTCTAGGGAAGACTCTAGGGAAGAACTGCTTTCTCTTCTGGGTAAGGGTTCCAGCCTCTCCCCACGAGAATGAAAGTAGCTTCTAACCTGCTTCTCCTTGCTGTCTGGTTCGTGGTGACCTCTCTCCCTCAGAGGAAGCTTTCTCAACTGCTTTCCCAGAGACCTCCGTGTCTCTAAGCAGTCTGGCTGGCAACTCTCCAAGCACCGTGTGCTATCCTGGCAGTGGTTGCTCCTTCCTTTGCTTCTCTCTGAATCCAGGTCAGAGCCACATCCTGACTCTCCCACACGAACACTTCCTGTTCTCTCAGGAACTCCTCCTGCTCTCCTTCTCCTTCCACTTCCACTACTTCCCCTACCACTCCTTCCACTACTCCTACCTCCACTAACTCTCTCTGTTACTTCCTGGTTAAGAGCATGGGGCTGCCCTATCCGGTTTGACTCCGCTCCCTTGCCTCTTACGTCAGCTCCCCGGGTTGTCATGGAGCTGGGGTGTGGCTCTCTCACTGCCTTTCTGTGCAGAGAGCTTCTCTGGGCTTGTGCTTTAACTCCTTCCCTGACTGCATTATTGTGTGCATTTGAGGAAAGCTGTTGTTTTAAACCCCTTTTTCTGCTGTTTAAGCCCTCTGCATCATCACAGTGGTTAAGCAATTTTTGATTTGTAGAAGTTAGCTACAACGATAACAATGACCTTGCCAGCCAGTCAGCTTTGGAATTAACTTAAAATCAATCAGAAGATCAAAGTATATCATAATTGTTTTTCAAAAGTAAATCCAAGTTTATAGCCATAGATATAGTTTTTCAAAAATCACTTTAATAAGGCAACATTCAACCGCATAACATAATTAAAACTGACCAAGCAACTTTTTGAAGCTTTCAGCCCAGTGGGCACCTTAGTACTGCAGTGGATAACATCAGCTAGAGCCAAACAGAGGTTTGCTTTCATGATTCATAATATATACAGTTTTGAGTTTCTATGTCCCAAACATGGGGATTAAAGCTACTTTATTATAAACAACATCCAGACCTTTAGGCATTCTATTAAAAAATGATCAAACAAACATTATAGATCTCCATCCCGACCAATATTCCAACCTTACAGTATACAAATAAAACAGAACCAAAATCTTTCACTTCATAATACATTCAATATAATAAATGCTGCTGTACATAAATTCAACAAAATCCACAACTTACTTTTAGTGGATGACATCAGGGGTGCATTCAAATTTTAAATCACGGCATTGCAATGTTCCTGCATAGAACTGAAAGTAAAATGCTGTCACCCCAGCACCATATTTAAAAAGGAGATTCTGCCAAAAGATTTGGACAGACATTTGTCATGGTAGCTGAAACACCATGTACCAAAGAACTACAGGGATCTTTTACTAAAAGGCGCTAGCTGTCAGCATGTGTTCTGGCATATGCTGAAGGCATGCTGAGACACACAGATGGATTGCCATACTAACTGTTCCAAGGCGCGTTAGGGAAGCAAGTGGGCATGTGAGTGGGCAGGGAGAGTGTCTTGCAGTCAGCACAACCATGCTAACTGCAAGGTGGCCAATTAGCGTGGGTGCAATATATGGAGGTAAGTGCACCCGCACTAATGTGGCATGCGTTAGGGCATCGTGCTGCATGTTAACTGATGGAAACATGCTTTTCATACCACCAACAGCTAACTCAATGGTATTGCACTTAAAGCACCCTGGTTTTGCATGCTATAGAGGTAATTTTGGAAGCTCTATTCATGGTTTGGATGTCTGAAAATGGGTATAGAGACGTCGAAAGCCATTTTAGAAACTGGGTCTGTGGACATCCAAGTCTAAACATGGGCATGGTGGAGGCTTGGCTAGTGTGTTCCCAGGAACCCGGATGTCCTTTTCAATATATATATGCAGCCCATCTGCTCACTCATCCGTTCCTTCAACATCACCTGCCTGGTATATGCCGACGATGTGCTGCTCTTCACGCCGTTCTCCATCAAACAACCAGATTTCTTAGCACTAACGAATTGCTTTGATGCTGTCACTGACTGGCTCCACACACAGAACCTCAGAATCAACTTCAACAAAACGGACATTCTATTCATTACCAGGAATCAAGCCTTCACCCCTCCTGCATCAATAAAAGTGAGAGACGCCAAGCTCACAAGCAAGAACACTATCTGCTATCTGGGTATCACCCTGGATCAACAGCTCAACATGAAAGCGCACATAAATAACACCATCAAGGCAATCTATCATAAGATATGAACAGTTCGCCATCTACGACCCCTGTTGGAGCCAGACGACTTTCGGACAGTTTTTCAAGCTCTGGCAACTCCCCACTTCGACTACGCCAACTCGATTCTACACGGACTTCCGAAGAACACACTGAACCCACTGCAGCTGGCAATGAACGCCGCCCCCGCATCCTTCACGGAGCCTCTAGAAGGGACCACATAACCACAATCTTGAAACATCTCCATTGGCTACCGATCCACTGCAGGCTCACATTCAAAATACTATTGCTGACCTTCAAAGCCATCAACAAATGTTCCTCTACCTCCCTCATAGATCTTGTCCTCCCCACTCCCCCAAACAGATCCAGAAGGACATTTTCTGCCAACATGCTCATAATCCCCAATGCAATAACAAAATGCTCTCAGGCAATGAAGAACAGAGCCATCGGGTTCTAAGCACCAACATGCTGGAATGCCCTTCCAACCACCATCCGAGCCATCACTGACCTTGCCCAATTTAGGAAGGCACTGAAGCACCACCTTTTTCTCTCACACTACTCCCACACCAGTGACACACCACAACCAAGTATAACCCCACCCACTACGACAACACCTCCAGCACATGTTGACACAACCACACCCCCTAATCCAACCGCCCAACCGGTAAACAGTGATCTAATGTAATTGGTTCCAGAGCATGACTTGTCGCCACAGCATATCCGTGACAACCTGTAAATAGTGATCTACCTTGTAAATAGTCTCCAGAGCAGGACTTGATCCGTGACACTTGCTCAACTTGTATATAGTTACCCCCAAATTTGTATATAGTTACCCCCAAGTTGAAATCCAAGTTGCCATACCTGTTCTATGTAAGTACAAGTAGGCTTGTTCTGCTTGCTGTACCAGCTATTGTTACCTGTAAACCGCACTGGTTCTAAAGAGCATGGTATAGAAAAGAGTTTAAATAAATAAATAAATAAATAAAATAAAATGTCTCCACCCAGGGCCAGTGTTAGACATGCAGGGGCCCAGGCAGAAACTGGTGTGGGGACCCCAAAGTTTGCCTACAGAATATGTGTTGTTCAACTTGAGGCAGACTTGGGGGGGGGGGGCACCTGTGGCATGGGGTCAAGAGCAATTGCTCTACTTGCCACCCCTAATGCCTGCCCTGTCCCCACCTGATGTCAGAAATGTCCTGGATGTTATCTGAATTTTGACCTGCTCCAGGCACTTATTTTTGCTGTAAAAGAGAGGGTTTAGAGAAGAAAGCACACCATCATCTCCAGTTTTCAGCACAATTTCAATGACAGAGGCAGTGAGATTTGAACCCTCATAACCAATCTCCTAGGATAACTCTCCACCTCATCCAACCATCCCCTTTAGGGCCTGTATCATAAACTCAGCTATGATGCAATCCCCTTTTGTATATAATGTATAAAGTTCACCTGTTATCCATGTTTAAATTCCCCTTTTGTATATTATGTATAAAGTTCACCTGTTATCCATGTTTAAATTCCCTGTTTTATGTAAGTTCAATGTATGACTGTTCCACATTGTACAAACTTGTTCCTTGTAAACCGCGCTGATGCCGAATAGCGCGGAATAGAAAAACGTTAAATAAATAGATAAAATAAATAAATAAATAAAATAACCCTGCCTTTAGCCCACTACTCCAACCACTAGGCTATACCTAGGCATCCAAGGTCTAGCACACTATTCTGGGGATGTCTATGTAGATGCGCCCACAGATGTCCACATCGGGCACGACCACATTTGTGAAATCATGTCTGCATCTGGACGTGCCTGCTTGTCTTTCAGACATTCTGGCTTAGACGTCCCAGATTGCACTCTTCTAAAATTCCCCTCTATTGATGCGTTTGGTGCAAATCACAATGCACTTTAGTAAAAGGGCCCCTATGATGACTTATTATGAGGCTGCCCATATAAAGTCAATATGAATAGCAACTTTGTTTGTTTGTTCATTATTTCTCTTTAAGTATTTAAAGGTCTGAATCATATCTCCCCTATCCCTCCTCTCCTCCAAAGTGTACATACTTGAAGACCTAAATATTCAAAATTGCTTCACCAGATCGCTGTTCAAATATAGCTGCTACAAAAATAAGCACACAGGGGCCAAAAATACAAACAAAGGCCTACACAAGTGGATAAACACACAGAGGTCAATTCTATCCTGGCCGTCAATTCTATCCTGGCCGTTCTATCCTGGCAGTCCTGGCCCCTGTACGGATGATCAGAATCTAGACGCACAGTGGTCGCACCCAATTCTGATCCCGTGGGAGCTAAATGTGCCCTGCAGGATCAGAATCGGGTCTACTGGCTTGGACGTGCAGGCTGTGGCCTGATTCTGATCAGCTGCGCTTCCAGCAGATCCCCAGCTATCTCAGCCAGGCTCCTGAATAGAGCTGCAGTGCCATAGTGTCTTGTCACCATGGCATCGTGGCACCATTCAGGAGCCGCGATCCCCAGCCACCAAATAAAAGGCTCTTTCCCCATAGCCCAAGCCCTGATCTGGCCTCCCATGGTCAGGGTCGGACTGCTGGGCTCCACCTACACCCCCTTACCTCTTCGAGTTTGCCAGGCTCCGCAGTCCACCTTATGGGTGGAATAAGTTCCCCACTACCCTGCTGACTCTGTATGTCCAGGATTGCGTTTCTGCCGACCACCCGCCCTCACACCTCCCATGGCCCTCCCCCTCCTGCCCCTGAACAGAGTTCCCTGCACAACTCAGCAATTCATGTGGGGAGCTCTTCTGCCACAAGCATGGTCCAGACATTTAGCAGGTCTGGATGTCTGTATCGGATGTCCAGACTCGCTAAACGCAGATCTGAATGACCCCCACAGCAAACAAAACTAAATCCTGGAAGAAAAGACCTCAGGGTTATATTCACCAATGCAATGGTGCCAGATAGTTTAAGAACACAATTCACTCCACAATGGCCATTGCTGGATCAACGGAGTGAATGATAAGAACATAAGAACATAAGATATGCCATACTGGGTCAGACCAAGGTCCATCAAGCCCAGTATTCTGTTTCCAACAGTGGCCAATCTAGGTCATACGTACCTAGCAGTTTCCCCAAGGGACACAGGTTCCACAATGCTTGTATTGGTTCAAGCATTGATATCCTGGGTCCCTTCTTAATAATGTTTTATGGACCTTTCCTCCAGGAACTTGTCCAAACCTTTTTTAAACCCAGCTACACTAACAGCTTTTACTACATCCTCCGGTAACAAATTCCAGAGTTTGATTACACGTTGAGTGAAAAAATATTTTCTTTTATTAGTCTTAAATAGTTTACCCTGTAGCTTCATTGCATGTCCCCTAGTCTTTCTATATTCTGATAACGTAAACAATCAATCAACGTTTACCCGTTCCACTCCGTTCATTAATTTATAGACTTCTATCATATCTCCGCTCAGCCGTCTCATTTCCAGGTTAAAGAGCCCCAACCTTTTTAGCCTTTCTTCATAGGAGTATCCTTCCATCCCCTTTACCATTTTGGTGGCTCTTCTCTGAACCTTTTCTAAAATCGCTATATCCTTTTTAAGATACGGCGACCAGAATTGCACACAATATTCAAGGTGCGGTCTCACCATGGAACGATATAGAGGCATTATAATATCTTTTGTTTTATTTTCCATTCCTTTCCTTATCATACCTAGCATTCTATTTGCTCTCTTGGCCGCTGCTGCACACTGGGCCGAGGGTTTTAACATGGTATCCACAATGACGCCTAAATCTTTTTCCTGGGTGGTGGTTCCTAATGTGGAACCTTGCATCGTGTAACCATAGTTTGGGTTGTTCTTCCCTAGGTGCATAACCTTGCACTTGTCCACATTAAATTTCATCTGCCATTTTGATGCCTAGTCTTCCAATTTATCAAGATCCTCTTGCAATTTTCCACAATCCTCTTGGGTTTTAACAACTTTAAATAGTTTTGTGTCATCTGCAAATTTGATAACCTCACTCGTTATTCCACTTTCCAGGTCATTTATGAATATGTCAAAAAGCAGCGGACCCAGCACAGATCCCTGGGGTACACCACTATTCACCTTTCTCCATTGGGAAAATTGGCCATTTAGCCCTACCCTCTGCTTTCTATCTTTTAACCAGTTCCTGATCCACAATAGTACACTGCCTCCTATCCCATGACTCTTTAGTTTTGCCAAAAGTCTCTGATGAGGGACCTTGTCAAAGGCTTTCTGAAAGTCCAGATACACAATATCAACCGACTCACCTTTGTCCACCTGATTATTCACTCCTTCAAAAAAACATAACAGATAAGTAAGACAAGATCTTCCTTGTCTAAAGCCATGTTGGCTGTCTCCCATAAGGTCATGACTATCTACATGCTGAGTAATTTTATTCTTTATGATGGTTTCTACCATTTTTCCCGGTACTGATGTCAGGCTCACCGGTCTGTAGTTTCCCGGATCACCCCTGGAACCCTTTTTAAAAATTGGTGTTACATTGGCGATCCTCCAATCTTCAGGTATTAGAGATGATTTTAATGATAGTTCACAGATTACTAATAGCAGGTCTGCAATCTTGTATTTCAGTTCTTTCAACACCCTTGGATGTATACCATCCGGCCCAGGTGATTTGCTACTGTTCAGTTTATCTAATAGTTGTAATACATCTTCCCGATGTATCGATATTTCCTTCAATTCTTCCGCACCTTTAAATACCACTTCAGTCATGGGTAACATCCCTACATCTTCCTCAGTAAAGATACACCCTTTGACATCATAGATCATAATAAACCTCTAGTAGTAATAGTCTGGATACAACAGTGGTCTGAATGCACATGCTTAAACAAGAGACTTCAAAACCATTCCAAACACGGCTATTGTATCCCCATAGCAAAATCATACTTAGCTTCAACAGGAAACACCAACTGGTCCAACTCCAGCACCGGATGTTTCATCAAGGCTGCTTCAGGGAGCTAAACCATATGCATCAAACTGCTTCGGGGAATCAAAATCAAAGGTGTCTGAACTCAAATTCCCACACATCAGCTGAATGCCAGCCCCACTGAGTACTACATCCACATGTTAGTCTGTTGTTCTTATGCAGTATCACTATCTGGTTTCTACTGTGCTTTCCTAGCATGCAAGGCTCATGCACATCCTGTCATCATGGCAATGCCCTGCTAGGTCAGTGATCCTTCATTGGCTGTTGTACTCCCTCAGGATCCATGTACTTGTGTGCCCAGGGTGGGTGGGGGCAGTGTACCTGCAGCCCTCACAATATCTGGTACCTGTGTATTGCGGGGAGGGGGGACCAGTACTTGGCATGCTTATTGGTTCATTCTACTGACTGCTATCACCTTCCTGTATACAGTTGTGCTATACACTTGTGTCTCAGTGCTGAAAACAGCATCTACACACTATTCCTGTTTTCTTCCTTCTCAAGCCATCACTGTCTGTCACTTATAGGTACACTGACCTGGCTAGGTACCCTGCACTTACCTCTCTTATCTCATTCTACATCCTTCCTCGGGAACTCTGCTCCTCTGGCAGATCCCTTTTATCTTTGCCTTTCTCAGCCACTGCCAACTCCATAAGAACATAAGATATGCCATACTGGGTCAGACCAAGGTCCATCAAGTTCAGTATCCTGTTTCCAACAGTGGCCAATCTAGGTCATACGTACCTAGCAATTCCCCAAAAGACATAGCTTCCACAATGCTTGTACTAAGTCAAGCACTGATATCCTGGGTGGCTTCTTAATAATGGTTTATGGACCTTTCCTCCAGGAACTTGTCCAAACCTTTTTTAAACCCAGCTACACTAACAGCCTTTACTACATCCTCCGGTAACAAATTCCAGCGTTTGATTACACATTGAGTGAAAAATTATTTTCTTTTATTAGTCTTAAATAGTTTACCCTGCAGCTTCATTGCATGTCCCCTAGTCTTTCTATATTCTGATAACATAAACAATCGATCTACATTTACCCGTTCCACTCCGTTCATTAATTTATAGACTTCTATCATATCTCACCTCAGCCGTCTCTTTTCCAGGTTAAAGAGCCCTAACCTTTTTAGCCTTTCTTCATAGGAGTATCCTTCCATCGCCTTTACTATTTTGGTGGCTCTTCTCTGAACCTTTTCTAATAATACTATATCCTTTTTAAGATATGGCGACCAGAATTACACACAATATTCAAGGTGTGTTCTCAACATGGAACGATATAGAGGCATTATAATATTTTTTGTTTTATTTTCCATTCCTTTCCTTATGATACCTAACATTCTATTTGCTCTCTTGGCCGCCGCTGCACACTAGGCCGATGGTTTTAACATGTTCTACACAATGACGCCTAAATCTTTTTCCTGGGAGGTGGTTCCTAATGTTGAACCTTGCATCGTGTAACCATAGTTTGGGTTGTTCTTCCCTAGGTGCATAACTTTGCACTTGTCCATATTAAATTTCATCTGCCATTTTGATGCCCAGTCTTCCAACTTATTAAGATCCTCTTGCAATTTTCCACAATCCTCTTGGGTTTTAACAACTTTAACTAGTTTTGTGTCATCTGAAAATTTGATAACCTCACTCGTTATTCCCCTTTCCAGGACATTTATGAATATGTCAAAAAGCAGCGGACCCAGCACAGATCCCTGGGGTACACCACTATTCACCTTTCTCCATTGGAAAAATTGGCCATTTAGCCCTACCCTCTGCTTTCTATCTTTTAATCAGTTCCTGATCCACAATAGTACACTGCCTCCTATACCATGACTCTTTAGTTTTGCCAAAAGTCTCTGATGAGGGACCTTGTCAAAGGCTTTCTGAAAGTCCAGATACACTATATCAACTGACTCACCTTTGTCCACCTGTTTATTCACACCTTCAAATAAACATAACAAATTAGTAAGACACAATCTTCCTTGTCTAAAGCCATGTTGGCTGTCTCCCATTAGGCCATGACTATCTACACGCTGAGCAATTTTGTTCTTTATGATGGTTTCTACCATTTTTCCCGGTACTGACGTCAGGCTCACCAGTCTGTAGTTTCCCGGATCACCCCTGGAACCCTTTTTAAAAATTGGTGTTACATTGGTGATCCTCCAATCTTCAGGTATTACAGATGATTTTAATGAAAATTCACAGATTACTAATAGCAGGTCTGCAATCTCATATTTCAGTTCTTTCAACACCCTTGGATGTATACCATCCGGCCCAGGTGATTTGTTACTCTTCAGTTTATCGAATAGTATTAATACATTTTCCTTATGTATCGATATTTCCTTCAATTCTTCCGCACCTTTAAATACCACTTCAGTCATGGGTAACATCCCTACATATTCCTCAGTAAAGTCCGAAGCAAAGAATTAATTTAGCCTCTCTGCTATCACCTTGTCACCTCTTAGTGCCCCTTTAACCCCTCTATCATCTAATGGACCGACTCTCTCACAGGCGTTTTGCTATGAATGTACTTGAAAAAGTCTTTATTTCGCGTTTTTGCTTGAGCAGCAAGTTTCTTCTCAAATTCTCCCTTTGCCTGCCTTATCAATGCCTTGCATTTGACTTGCCAATGCTTGTGCTGTTTCCAGGTTTCGTCGTTTGGCCCTTTTTTCCATTTCCTGAAAGATGCTTTTTTGGCAACAACAGCCTCTCTGACCTCACCCTTAAACCATGCTGGCAGTTTTTTGGACTTCCTTCCACTTTTCTTAAAGCGTGGAATATAGCTGGTCTGGGCTTCCAAGATAGTATTTTTCAACAACACCCAAGCTTGATGTAAGTCTTTAACCTTTGCAACTGTTCCTTTTAGTTTTTTCTTAACTATTTTCCTCATTTTATCATAGTCTCCCTTTCAAAAGTTAAAAGGTAGTACTGTGGATTTCCTTACTATCCCTCCTCCACTAATTAAATCAAACGCGATTATGCTATGATCACTATTGCCAAGTGATAGTTAATAGTTAGTCACGTTAATAGTTAGTCACCACTGTGCCATTGGTAGTATCCAAAGCACTGCTGTAAGTAATGTTCCTTTGCAAACCAACCGCTTTACTGTTGTCAGTAGCCAGTATCTATACTGTTATCAGTAGCCAGTCTCCATACTGTTGTCAGTAGCCAGTAATATTCCATTATCAGCAACATTCCATTGCAAATAAGCCACTATACTGTTGTCAGTAGCCAGTAATATCCCATGCAAATCAAACTCTATACTGTTGTCAGTAGCCTTATTAACTCCAGTCACCATCGTAGTGCTAGCAATAACCTACTATTGTCAGCAATCTACTTTACTGTTGTCAGTAGTCTCACCAGTTCCAGTCAGCAAGTTATTGTACTAGTTAGCTAACTTTAACCATTGCCTGCGATCATAGTGTCTGCTGTCACACAGTATACCACACTAAATACCAAGAGTTTGGTCAATAACTTCCTGTTAGCCTAACCAGATTGACCCACTCCCATTCACATAGTGCTCTGACAAGATGGGTTCCCTCATTACCACCATAATAGGATGCTATTTCGTCCTTTTAGGCTGGTTCTCCAACTCTCTAGCCTCAACCACAGCATCCAACCAGATTCCAATATTACTGAGCCATGGGAGAAGGTGGTCTAGTGCTTCCCATAACAACATAACTTGGGACTCCCGCTCACACCACCCCCATCTGTTACACATTGCTCTTCAACACAATATGAAACCGAAACAAATTCAAAACTCCTACCCTCATAACCTAAAATGTGCCCTCATCAATGCCCGTTCTATCCGGAAGAAGTGGCCAGCCGTCACTGACCTAATTGCCAGCCACGGCCTTGATATACTCATGGTTACGGAGACGTGGTTATCTGCTGAAGACAACGTAATACTCAATCAGCTCCTCCCTCAGAATTTCACCATACATTCAAGTCATAGGCAAGAAAAAAGAGGAGGTGGCGTGCTCATCCTCACCAGGACAGACCTCCATTTTCGAACAGTGCACACCACCAATACAAACTACCTTGAGACCGTCACCATCTCCAACAAACGCTGCATAATCAACCTGCTTTACAGAGCACCTTCAGCTTCCCCAGATGATCTCGCAGCTATCATCGATTTGGCATCCAACACTCATAACCCAGGCCTCCCAAATTGGATCCTAGGCGACTTCAACCTGCCTACATTGCAAGATCATCAAGCAACAGCCTTCTTGGATGCCCTGGAAAATCTTGGTTTCAAGCAACTAGTTAATGATTCTACTCATATTAAGGGAAATATCTTGGACCTTGTATTCGCCCCACAAACCTCTCTTAACCCAGCCCATGATCCCATAACCTCCATAACTTCTGTTCCTTGGTCAGATCACAAACTGATCATCATTCAGATTCCCTTTTACAAAGCCTACACAAAAACCAACAAAATCCAAAGCAACACCGCAAAACCACCCTCTCGATCTTTCAAGCCTTACAACAGAGATCTTATCCTTGCTGAAACGCAGCAACTCATCTCTGAATCCACCCAGAACCTTGACAACCTAATTTCTCAATGGAACAACTGCCTCAGCTCAATTGCCCTACGTACAACATCCAACAGGCCTCCAGGTAAAAGAGTAAGTGCCCCATGGTACTCAGCTGAGCTTAAAGCATCACTTAACTACTTACGGAAACTGGAGAAACGCTGGCGCCGATCTCACTCTTTAAATGACCTGTCAGCATACAACGGTCATCTGGCTGCACACCGCAACGCAATCACTAACACAATGAAGCAGTACTACTCTGACACCTTAATGAGATCACTTAATAAACCACATGACCTCTTCGACCTAGTCAAGACTTTATCCAAGGAACCATCCTCTGGACCTCCATTTGAGCTACACCCACAAGATTTTGCAACCTATTTACAATCCAAGATATGTCAGACCAACAAAACCTCTACTATAGCCTCTACCACAGAGCAAAATTGCCAAACAACCCTAACCATGTTTTCTACCCCCTCCAAGAGAGGAATTGAAGACACTATTGCAGCCCTTAACACCAGTACTGCTCAGACTGATCCATGCCCAGCCTTCTGGATCAAGGAGCTTCGCAGTCACTTCAGCTCAGTACTGGCCAAAATAACGAATCTCTCCTTCTCAACTGGCTCCTTCCCTTCATCCCTTAAACACACCTCTATCAGACCTCTGTTAAAAAACTGCAAGCTTGACCCCCAACAGGTGGAATCCTACAGACCCATATCTAGTATTCCACTACTCGCGAAGATCATTGAAAAGGAGGCCCAAAAGCAACTGCAGGATCACATTGACTCCGCTGCACCATTAGACCCCTGCCAACATGGTTTTAGGGAATTCCATGGAGTGGAAACCCTCCTTACCACCCTCTTCTGCAAAATAATCACTGGCATTGACGACATCCGTCAAGGATTTGCACTCATCTTTCTGGACATCGCTGCAGCTTTCGACTCAGTAAATCATGAGCTTCTACTAGGACATCTGATTGACAAAGGCATTAATGGAAAAGCGCTTGAATGGTGCAGATCCTACCTGGCCGAAAGATGGCAGCATGTCCGTTCTGGAGGGATAAAGTCTGAACCTTTCCACCAAAGCCAAGGAGTACCTCAAGGATCCTCCCTTTCTGCGCTCCTTTTCAATATTTACATGCAGCCAATTTGTAATATCATTCGGTCTTTCAATGTTGACTGCATGTTATATGCAGACGATGTCCTGCTCTACATTCCCTTCTCTACCGAGCATCTCGACCTCTCCCCACTGACGAGTTGCTTCAACGCAATATCTGACTGGCTCCTGTCTCAAAATCTCAGAATACAACATAAGAAAACTGAAGTACTCTTCATAACAAGGAATCCCAGTTTTACCCCCCCAAAATATCTTAAAGTAAAAGAAGCGGAGTTGCAATCTAAATCCTCAATTCGATATTTGGGAGTCACACTAGATCAACGCCTAGACATGAAAGCCCACATAGGAAACATAGTCAGATCGGTTTACTACAAGATACGCTCACTTAGACACCTACGTTCCATGCTTGATCCAACTGATTTCCGGACAATCTTCCAGGCATTGGTTATACCACATTTCGACTATGCCAACGTCATATTACAAGGTCTTCCCCAATCTACATTAAACCCACTTCAGCTAGCCATGAACGCGGCAGCAAGAGTCATCCATGGAGCCTCCAGGTACGACCACATTACGCCCCTGCTGATACAGTTGCATTGGCTTCCTATTCAAGCTAGAATAGTCTTCAAGACCTTGATAATTACTTTTAAAGCTGTCAATAATCTCACATCGGCATCCTTATCCTCGCTTATCCATAGCACATCTCCAAATAGAGCAAGGAGATCCATGGCTATAAACTCCCTCAACATCCCGAGGGAACTTACTACTTGCACTAAATCGACAGCCAACAGAGAATTCAGTCTCAGTGCCCCAATATGCTGGAATGCACTACCCCCTGATATCCGGGCTATTAAGAGCCTGACACAGTTTAGGAAAGCCCTCAAAGGCCACCTTTTCAACAAATACCTTATAGAACCCAATGGCGTCACCTAGAGCCCAATAACACCCACTGATACCAGCCCCAGATAAATCTAGGGTATATCAACAACTCACCAAGTGTGATATTCATTCCTATAGTGGCTGGTTTCCCTATGTATCTTCTGTGTATATGATCCCATGTAGTATGTTTTGTAGATAGTTACCCCGGTTATCCAAGTTATTTATACCCTGTTACCTGTAAACTCATACGTGTTAAATGTACTGAGCATTTTGTTCCATGTGAACCGCGCTGATGCTGAATAGTGCGGTATATAAGAGTCTGTAAATAAATAAATAAATAAACACCTTTATCTCTTGCACTAGATCTGGTGTTTCACTAAGGACTAGGTCTAATATGTCTTCCCCTCTGGTCGGTTCATGAACCAGCTGCTCCAAGAAGCAGTCATTTATTTCATCTAGGAACTTTATCTCCCTAGCATGTCCTGACGTGACACTGATCCAGTCGATACCGGGGTATTTGAAATCACCCATTATTAGTACTGCACTGTAACTTTTGTTAGCTTCCTTGATTTCTTTGAGCATTTCATCATCCATTTGTTCATTCTGGCCAGGTGGTCGATAGTACACCCCCACTGCCATTGCCTTCCCCTTTTTACATGGAATTTCAATCCGTAGAGATTCTACAGCAAATTTTGTTTCTTGCAAAACTTTAATCCTCCAGATTTGATCCTCCAGATTTCATTCATTCCATTTTGCTGCTCCATATGCCTGGAACAAACTACCAGCGTCAGTGAGTCGGGCTCCTTTTCTAGCCCTGTTCAAATCCCGGCTAAAACCCATCTCTTTGAGGTTGCTTTTGGATCCTCAATGCTCCTCACTTTCTTGTCCACTACTTATGTGTACGTATCTTACCATACTCTAGTCCCCATTTTTGCTATGTTTTTTTATCTTGATTAGACTGTAAACTCTGATGAACAGGGACTGTGTCTTACATCTATATGTACAGCGCTGTGTATGCCTTGTAGCACTATACAAATGATTATTATTAGTAGTAACACGTCCTCCCTCTCACCATGTGACCCATCCTTTGGGTCCCTGATCCTTGCTTCTATCTCTCCCACTGCCACTCCATATGTTTATGGATACTATATCCTGGTGGACAAATGTTGGGCCCTGTCTACAACATATGGTAACAACAATGCAGGGCTCAGCTGTATGCCACCATGATGGCCTATGCCCTGACTGCTGTGGCAGCACAGCTGGTGCCCCAGTGTGGCAATCTATATCATGGATGTATTGCCTGGTCTTACACATCACAGAGGGAGATCTGGGGTCACATTTCCATATGTCACATCTATGCCACATACTTATTTATTTAACAATTTTTCTATACCATTTTTCTTATATTCAAAGTGATTTACATTTACCAATAAACAAGGAGCTTTACATAGAACAAGTTTATCGAACTTGGATGAAATAAGGGCATAGTCTACAAAGAGGTATGGATGAGTTCATATTTTATTGTAATGAGTATGTTCCACCTGATTTTTCAGTCTCTGGTCCATAGAATTCCAAAAATAGGTGAGTTTTTAATATTTTTGGAAGTCCCATAAATCATTGATTGTTCTTATGTTTTCTGGGAGTGTGTTCCAGAGTGATGGTACAAATATTGAGAAGGCTCTGCTGCAAGTTGTTTATTTTGCTTATTTTGTCATTTGTCATGACTTACCTTGCTGCTACTGTAGCTCCAGTTAGAGTTGCTGAAGCAATGGGGGCTGGGTCCTTTGCATGGCCCCGAGCTTCACCTTCAAGAATTCCATGTCTTGGAGGATATAGAAGCGGCTTTTGGGTTGATTATCCTGTTCATATGTAAACACAAAGTACTATTGGAAATGTGTATGTTCACTGTTTATTGTAAACCGCGCTGATGCTGAATAGCGCGGTATAGAAGAGACTTTAAATAAATAAATAAATAAATAATGGTAGCATAATACTTAGCCATAAACTGTGCAGTTCTTACTCTGCCACCTACCTGACTCTCTCACTCTGTTGTCTTTGGATTACACTGGCACAGAGAGATCTAAGATGATGCTGGCTTAGCGGCCCCGGCTGGACGCATTTCTCTTTCCTCCTCTTGCCCAGGTTATAGGGAAGTGCAAGGTGAAGGGGAAGGCTGGACGCCAGGGCAGCTCCCAGTCTCAGCCGCTTAGGTAGATGATGTTGGAAGACTTTCACATCCTTGTGGGACCTTCAGAGTTTACCTCTTTGAATCAGCCCATGGCATCGCCAGTGAGCAGCAGTGATGGGGCTTCTTTCAGCCTGATTGCCTGCATTCCATCACCTAGACCTGGAAGAAGTTGGCCGCAGGGAGAACAGGGGGCCCCCACGCCGATGCAAATGGACGGGCCATCTTCACTGAAGGTTCACCAGCGAAGTTTCCTCCTTCTTGGAAGAAGGAGCGGCTCCTGATGTGAGGGCTGTGCAGCGGACCATGAGTGAAATCACATGGGGAGGGGGAGATACAACTCTGGGACTTTTTCAACTTCGGAATCAGGTGGGAGCAGTGACTATGGAGTCTCTCTTGGAGGCCATACAGAGTCTTAGCTCTTTTCTTCAAGTATTTTCTTCATGTTTTGTGAGGGATTTGACCATTGTGTCTCAGTGTGTGGTTGAGCAATCACAAGCACTGGGTAATCTGGTTAATAGGTATGAGGAGCTGGAGCCAAAGATTAAAGAACTTCAAACTTTGGGAGAATCTTTGGTGAAGGATAGGAACTTAACACACTGGAGAGTGGAATATCCGGATAATCAAGTCCGAAGAAATAATCTCCACTTTTTGATCTTACCAAGGTCCGCCTTAGTGACTCCAGTGGATAAGGTCAAAAAATATTTGACTGAAGCATTGGGGATGGCAAGTGAGTTGCTTCTATCCCTGGTGAGCGCCCAGTTTCTCTTTGTGGGAGGGGGTCTTCAATCTAGGGGTGGAGAGAGCTCTGAGACCTTTCTTGAGTCATCCCTGTAAGTTGTTACTCAGAGAACTACACTTATTGCCACTTTTGCGCTTGAGTTTAACCGTAACTCTGTATTACATTTGTATTTCCGTAATATTGATAAGCTGTTCTTTGGTTCAAAAATACACATATTTCCTGATTTGTCTAGATTCACGCAGAAGAGGTGACAGGAATTCCTGATGCTGTGACTGAGGGTTTTGTCCCTTGGTTTTACTTATGCTTTGAGATTTACTTGTATTTGTTTTATTTGTGAGGGCAAAACATTTGTGTTTTATGAACCAAGTCATCTTAATGATTTTCTGGTGGCAAGAGAGGGTGCTAAGGGGTAGCTGGTATCTCAGTGGCACACTGTGATTTGTTGGATGTGGGGTTTGGAGGGAGCTGTAGACCTGTTATTTGATATGAACTATTTCCTAATTTTCTTGTCTTGGATCTAATTTCCTCATTTTGTGGTCTTAAGAAGTATATTGATAATGAATGTTTTGATGCTTTTGGTCAGTTTATTTCTTAATTTCATCACTTGATTGTATTTTTTGAGTGAATTATATAAAATTGATAAATATAAAATTAAAAAAAAAAAAAAGAATACACTGGCACTGGTCACATCTTCCACCCCTCCATTCTAACATTCTTGTTCCCAGCACAACCCATGTACATTGCTGATGGCTGTCATCTGTGTTTATGCACTATCTAGCCACAGTGTGGCTGCTTTACTTCTGTTGTGTTTCTGGGGTTGGGGCTTTGCATGGTCTCATGCATGCCTGTAAATGTGATCTTGCCTCTCTGTGGCCTTGGACCATGGCATTTGCAGACATGCCCACATACTATCAGCCATATATCCTAGTGCACAACAAATGTGTCAGCCATATCCTGCCAGTCTCATGTCTCATGTTTCCTTGCCACTGCTCTGGTTCTGTGTGTGTGCTTACTCTCCCTGGCAGATTCCAATCGTGCTTCTGGTTGTCTGTGTGTCTGCAGCTACATTGATCTTTTTTTATTGCTATGACTGGTGCTGCTTTTTCAGGCCCCTCAGAGGGTGTCACCCATGGGGACCAATCTATCTTGGCTACCTTTTTACACAGCCCTGGCTACCTTACTTTCCTGCCTGCACACTACTTGTCTTCCAGCAGCTACACATCTCCATGTGTCTTTGGATGACTCACCTGGCTAAAGCCACATGAATCCTCTCCCAGACCCTTCATGCTGCAGCATGGGATGGCCTGTGCCATTGCGGGTGGTATGCTTTGTGCATAGAGCATAGTTATGTGCAGATGTTCCACACATGGAGGGGCGCATGGCATGCACATGCTTCCATATGGGTCCCATGTGCACGTGCACATTGTCCTATGGCATATGTATCTGTATTTTATGTCTCACTTGAACATCTCTGTGGCAACTGATCTCTATGGGTTCTGCACATGCATGGTGCTTCATTTTACATCACATGCACATGTAAACACTATAGCCAGTAATATGTGAATATATGGAGATGGCTAAGTGCTAATTTTAGAAAATCTGTGCATGGGCATAGTGCCTTTCCTGAAATCATCATTTTATTCCACATATTTTGATTTGCATGTCCCCACCACCTTCTGGGTGGCCTTTCTAAAATGTGCCTTCACATGTTGAAAATTAGGGCTGCTAAATAGCAATTTAATAGGGAAAGTGGAAAAAGTGGAGTTATTATGATTCCCAAACCTAATGAGTCTGGGCCTTTCAGTAATTTATCAGCCCCCTTTGCCAACCAGTCTTTCTTACTGAGAGCATAATGGAACAATTTCTGATTGCTGTGTTTTATTTCATGAAGTCTTTGCAGTACGGGATTTTATTCTTCATATAGAATAGAGTGGCATATCAGCTGCAGAGATTTGCCACTTTTATAAATTGCTAGCTTTCACTGCACGGTGTAGAAATTACTCATGGCTTTCTAGGTAGCCCATTTCCTCTATGAGAGTGGACAATTTTCCAGCAGAATATTATGTCCTTGGAAATGGCTTAATTGTTGTTCTCTCAATCTACAAAACACACTTGTGTAAATAATGAACACAGCATTTAATTAACAGTACAGTATACATACCAGTTAAGGACAGAACTTTGGAAGTAAAATATAGACATGGGTGTATATAGTCAGGGCCGGATTTACGTATACGCCATGTACGCCATGGCGTAGGGCCCACAGCCGGCAGGGGCCCACAAAAAAAGAACCAGTTTTTTTTTTTAAACTCAATTAAAAAAAAAAACCTGGTGGCTGCCGCCGCGGGGCCCCCTCTGCTGCCGGGGGGGCCCCGTCTACACGCTGGAGGGGTGGGGTCGGGTCGGGTCGGGTCTCTCTCCCTCCCTCCCTCGCTGCAGGCTGCGAGAGACGCGAAGATAGAGCGTCTCCTCGCGTCTGTGTTAAGCTCTCCCTTCGCGTCTCTCGCAGCCTGCAGCCTGCAGCGAGGGAGGGAGAGAGACCCGACCCGACCGGACCGGACCGGACCCGACCAGCTTGTAGACGGGGCCCCCGCGGCAGCAGAGGGGGCCCCGCGGCGACAGCCACCAGGTTTTTTTTTTAAATTAAATTTTACTTTAGGCCGGGGGGGGGGGGTAGGACTGGTAATGGGCTATGGGGGGGGGGTAGGACTGGTAAGGGGCTATGGGGGGGTAGGACTGGTAATGGGCTATGGGGGGGGGTAGGACTGGTAAGGGGCGATTGGGGGGGGTGGGGCTGGAAATGGACTGGGGGGGGGTAGGGCTGGTAATGGGCTATTGGGGGGCTGGGGCTGGGCTGGGCTGGGCTGGGCTGGGGGGGGTTAAGGCTAGAGGTGGGCTGATGGGGTTAGGACTGGTAATGGACTGTGGGCTGTTGGGGGGGCTTAGAACTGGCAATGGGCTTTGGGGGGGGTTAAGACTGGTAATGGGCTGTGGGCTGATGGGGGCTGACTGGTAATGGGCTATGGGGGGGGCTAGGACTGGAAATGGGCTGGGGGGTTAAGACTGGAGGTGGGCTGATGGGGTTAGGACTGGTAATGGGCTGTTGGGGGGGGTTAGAACTGGTAATGGGCTTTGGGGGGGTTAAGACTGGTAATGGACTGTGGGCTGATGGGGGTTGTCTGGTAATGGGCTATGGGGGGCTAGGACTGGAAATGGGCTGGGGGGTTAAAACTGGAGGTGGTATGATGGGGTTAGGACTGGTAATGGGCTGTGGGCTGATGGGGGGGGGTAGGACTGGCAATGGGCTATGGGGGGCTGACTGGAAATGGGTTGATGGGGTTAGGACTGGAAGTGGGCTGATGGGGGGTTAGGACTGGTAATGGGTTATAGGGGGGGCTTAAACTGACAATGGGGTGATGGGGGGTTAAGGACTGAAAATGGGGTGATGGGGGGTTAAGGACTGTAAGTGGGGTGATGGGGGGGCTAGGACTGGTATTGGGTTGGGGGGTTGCTAGGACTGGAAATGGGCTGATGGATGGCTAGGACTGGAAATGGGCTGATGCAGGGACTAGAAGGGAATGGATGCTGGGTGAGGCTGGAACTAGAAGGGAGCTGATGTTGGGGGAGGATTAGAATGGGATGGGGCTGGAAGAGTAAAATGGAGAAGGGAAAAATATTTTGTGTGGGAGGGATAAAAAATCTACAATTGGCCGGGTATTGGGAGAGTAAGTGGGGATTGAGGATGGAGGGGTAAAATTTGAGTGGATGAAATAGGAATGAGGAAAGAGCAAAAGGAGAAAGATTAGTATGTTAAAGCAGATGTAGAGAGAGAATGGAAAAAAATCTAGAAGAGAGAAGAAAGGACAAATGGACAGCAGACGATGGAGAGTTAGCAGAAGACACGAAGAACGAAGAAACCAGAAGAAAGTGGCTGGAGCAATTGCAGCTGAAAAAATGCACAAAAGGTAGAAAAATATCTCTTTATTTTGAATTTATTAATTGGAATATGTCAGCTCTGGTAAATGTGCATCATTAACATCTGTGCTTTGTTTAGTACAAGAGCAAATTAATGTATAGTTTTATTTCTACAGTGTTGTACATTCCAAGTTTGGCTTTTGGGATTCCCAGTTTAATTATTGTCTTCCTATTTCTAAATTGTGATTACTTGTTTGGTGATGGTCTATGTTCTGCATGTGTAAACTGAGCTGAGGTGTTCTGTTTATATAATTCCTATTTGACATTGCCACTTGTTCTCTTTCCCCAGTAGGTCATGTATTGTTGTTCTCTGAAATGTATTGGTTTAATATTTGCAGTGTTGCCTTTTGATTGGTAGAGTATGGTGCTTTGTGAGTCCTGGTAGTGCTGTTAGGATACGGCGGGTTTACTATGGGCAGTGTTTGTAGTAGTTCCTAATGTGTCTGGCAGTTGGCACTGGATTATAGTAATGTAGAAATCTTTTAGTCTTTCTTTATCCATACACTCATTAAGAGGCACGTTTACTAAAAGTTAGTATATGGTAACATTATGCAAATATTTATGCAAATGAGGCCCCTTATGCAAATGAGGTCCGCACCCCCCTTGGGCTGCCCCTGCTGGGGGCCCACAATTTTTGTTGGCGTAGGGCCTCACTCAAGGTAAATCCGGCCCTGTATATAGTCTATTGAGAACTACATAACACTTAGGTGTATGTTTACTAAGGTGTGTTAGCTTTTCACATGGTGATAACTCAGGTAAAGTGTGCCATGGTGGCAGGATTGGCCCAAGAGTTTCTGCTGCCCCAGACAGAAGACCCAGCCGTGCCACCCCTGCATGCAGAGCCATGCTGCACTCCCTCACTACTGAGCTGTGCCACCTCCCTCACCGCCATTGATTCCGGGTGGGCGGCTCAGTTTAGTGGCAGATCATGTGTGCTGAAGCACATGGCTTACTGCGGGCTGCTGCCGCCGAGCTGAGTCAACCCCACTGCCAGAATCAACGGCAGTGGGGGGCAGTGGCATGGCTCAGCATGGGAGGGGCAGCAGGCCATGGTCTGCCACCAGCACCATGCCACCCACAGAGCTCTGCCTCCCTAGGTGGCTGCCTAGCCTGCCTAGTGGACGGGCCGGCCCTTCACAATAGCAGCTAACGCGGGCCAAATGCAGACATCACAGTGATTTTCTGCTATGTCTGCATTTCATGTGGTAGCTGCAGGTTTGGCGGAGAGTTGATGGGATTAAGGTGAAGAGTGGGCATGCCAATAACGTGTGATTATTGTGGATATCAACATCATGCGGTAGTCACCAAACTTGCAGACATCTGCTGTGCTGCCCAACCATGATCTCTGCAGTTTCACCATGGTATTTGCTGGGGAAATGCTGTGCATGCCCCCCAACAGATACCGTGGGGCTTTTGCAGCTAACATGGTACTGTCTGCCCCAACACCCAGCGTTAGTTGCAATAGCTGATCGTGCTTTAGTAGACATACCCCTTAATGTATGACTTTTCAAGACTGGCACATTATGTAAATTTCACAAGGGAAAAAATAATTGACCATTTCTATGACAATTGAAAATCAAGCTGGCCCAGAGAAAGGTAATGCCGTATTTTGAATGTTGATGTGAAAGGGGATCATGAGGGAAATTCCCACCTAAGACATGGCTCTTAATCCTGCAGAAAGAAACAATCTGTAGCAGCAAAACATATACTGGCATTAAGACAAAGATCTGGAAGCTTTTAACAGTAGAATATCATGAGAAAATGTGTCTAACATGTGACCACTAACTTCTTTTTCTTTTCTCAGAATGCTACTATATTGTACTGTGATTTTCGAAATAGAATCTGTTTTAACAAACCCCATTCTACAATATTTTTAACATGGTTCTTGTAATTGATTCCTTAGCATTATGCCAATTGGGACAGAGCTTTGTATTTAACCTAGGATTATCCTGGAGTTGCATAAAGAAAACCATGAATGTTAATAGAGGGTAAATTGGATGAAATAAGATACAGTAGCTACTGCTACCAGGGGCGGCCCAAGGGGGGGTGCGGGGCCATATGTGGAGATTAATTGTGGGGCCTTATTTGCATAGGGAACCTCATTTGCATAAATATTTGCGTAATGTTAACATGCATTTTTAGTAAACATGCTTCTTAATGAGTGTCTGGATAAAGAAAGACTAACAGATTTCTATGTTACTATATTCCAGTGCTAACCCCCAGGCCCATGAGGAAGTACTGTAAACACTGACCATATAGAACTCATAGCAAATCCACCATATCATAACAGCTTTGCCAAGACTCACAAAGCACCAAACCCTACCTATCAAAAGGCAACACTGCAAATATTAAACCAATACATCTCAGAGAATACCAATGAATCTCTTACTGGGGAACGAGAGCAAGCGACACGGCCACATAGAAACTACATGAACAGAATACCTCAGCTTGGTTAAAATGCAGAACTTAGACCGTCACCAAAGAACAAGGGATCACAATTTAGAAATAGGAAGGCAATAATTAAACTTGGAACCCCACAAGCCAAACTTGGGATGTACAATAACACTGGAGAAATAAAACTATAAATTAATTTCCTCTTGTACTAAACAAAACACAAAAGATGTTAATGATGCACATTTCCCAGAGCTGATATATTCCAGTTAATAAATTCAAAATAAAAAAGTATTTTTCTACCTTTTTTTGCTTGTGCATTTTCTTTTTTATTTGTAATTGCTCCAGTCACTTTCTTCTGATTTCTTTGTGTCTTCTGCGAGCTATCCATTTGTCCTTTCTTCTCTTTTAGATTTTTCCAAATTTTTTCTCTATATCTGCTTTAACATACTGATCTTTCCCATTTTGCTCTTTCCTTATTCCTTTATCATCCACTCAAATTTCACCCTTCCATTCTCAATCTCCACTTACTCTTCCAATACCCGGCCCATCGTAGACTTTTCTTCCCTCCAACACAAAATATATTTTCCCCTTTCCATTCTCATTCCCAATCCCTTTCTAGTCCTCCCCCAAAATCAGCTCCCTTATAGTTCTAGACCCACCCAGCATCTGCCCCCTTCTAGTCCCAGTCTTCCAAGCTTCCACATCAGCCCATTTCCAGTCCTAGCCCCCCATATGCTGTTTTCCAGTTCCATTCCAGCCCCTCATCAGCCCATTTCCACTCCAAGCTTCCCCATTAGCCCATTTCCAGCCCTATTCCAACTCTCATCAGCCTACTTCCAGTCCTATTCCAGCCCCCATCAGCCCATTTCCAGTCCTATTCCAGCCCATCACCCATTGCAGTCCACGTTCCCCCATCAGCCCATTTCTAGTCCTATTCCTGCTCCTCATCAGCCCATTTCCAGTCCTAGCCCCCCATAGGCTCTTTTCCAGTTCCATTCCAGTCCCCCATCAGCCCATTTCCACTCCAAGTTTCCCCATCAGCTAATTTCCAATCCTAGCCCCCTCGTCAGCCCACTTTGTCCTATTCCAGCCCCCATCAGCCCATTTCCAGTTCTAATCCAGCTCTTCGTCAACCCATTTCCAGTCCAAGTTTCCCTCCCACCATTTATTTTATTTATTTATTTATTTGCATTTCTTATATACCGCACTATTTGCGATCAGCGCGGTTTACATAAAACAAACAGTATCCGACAATAAACAAAAGTCAGGTCATTACATTGAACAGGAACAAGTAACTTGGAAAACAGGGTAAACTATATAAATATGTGATGCATTGAGTAGGGTAAACTATATACATGTACAAATGAAATTATTAGGTATTGATCATACTTGGGGGCGCCCTAATAATGGTGGCTGGGGTTCAGGGGAGTCAGTGAGGTATTTGATAAAGAGAAAGTGTTTCAAGGCCTTCCTGAACTGGCTCAAGTTGGGGATTGCTCTGATGTATGGTGGTAGGGAGTTCCAGAAACTTGAGGCGCATAGTCTGAAGGCTCTACTTGATGTTGCTTTGGAGCATTTTGTCGTGTCTCTCGGTATCACTAGCATGTTGGCTACTGAGGATTTCCTTAGCCTGTTGGGTGTGGGTGGTTGGATGATGTCACATAGTGAAGAGGAGGAGAGCCCCTTGGTGGCCTTGAATGTCATCACTAAGGTCTTGAAACTGATCCTGGCTTGAATGGGGAGCCAGTGAAGCTGCTTCAGGAGGGGTGTGATATGCTCTCTTCTCGGAGCTCCGAAGAGAATCCGCGCAGCACTATTCATGGCAAGTTGTAGGGGGTTTAAGGTGGCCTGAGGGAGTCCTTGTAAGATGGCATTTGAGTAATCAAAATGAGGAACAATGAGGGCTTGATAGATGGTGCGGAAGTCGCTTGGTTCGAGTAATGGGCGTAAGTGTCTGAGGGATCTGATCTTGAAGTAGATCACTCTGACGGTGTTGGCTATGTGTTGCTTCATGTTGAGGTTCTGGTCCAGTGTGACTCCGAGATAACGTATAGCTGATTTTACTTGCAACTCGGCGTTGTTCACTTTCAAGTAGCTGGGTGGTGTGAACTCTGGATTTCTAGAGATGAACAGGACCTCTGTTTTCTTGTGTTGGATGCGCAAATTTTGAGATAGGAGCCATTCGGATATTGTGTTGAAGCACTTAGTCAGAGGGGTAAGGTCTGGGCAGTCCAGGGATATCGGCAGGTACAGTAGGACATCATCGGCGTATATCATGCAACTCACATTGAATGATCTAATGATGTTACAGATGGGTTGGATATAGATGATATGATATAGACCAGCGATGGCGAACCTATGGCACGCGTGCCAGCTGTGGCACGCGAAGGCCTTGCAGCTGGCACGCGGGAAGGTCCGCAACCAAGATATGCGGCATTAAAAAAAAAACAAAAAAAAACAAACCTGCCGCTGCCGGGGCCGGGGCCGCCGCGGCAGAATCGAGTGTGCCGCGGGGCCCCCCCGCCAGCAGAGCCTGCCCTCCGTCCCCGGTATCACTTCTCTCAGCTGCCTCCAGTCACACGCGCCGGCTTTCAGAGCGCGAGGGGAGTTTCTCCCTCGCTGCTCTGTTAAGCCCGCGGGGGCTGATGGAAGTTCCCATCAGCCCCCGCGGGCTTAACAGAGCAGCGAGGGAGAAACTCTTCCCTCGCGCTCTGAAAGCCGGCGCGTGTGACTGGAGGCAGCTGAGAGAGGTGATACCGGGGACGGAGGGCAGGCTCTGCTGGCGGGGGGGCCCCGCGGCACACTCGATTCTGCCGCAGCGGCCCCGGCCCCGGCAGCGACAGCCTTCTTTGTAAAAAAAATTTCGCTGGGGGGGGGGTTAGGAGTGGTAATGGCGGGGGGGGGGGGTGAGGACTGGTGATGGGCTGGGGGGGGTTAGTAGTGGTAATGGCGGTGGGCTGTTGTGGGGTTAGGAGTGGTCATGGGCTGGGGGGGGGCTAGGACAGGAAATGGGCTGATGGGGGGGTTAGGAGTGGTGATGGGCTGGGGGGGTTAAGAGTGGTAATGGGCTGGGGGGGTTAGGAGTGGTAATGGCTGTGGGCTGTTGGGGGGTTAGGACTGGTGATGGGCTGGGTGGGTAAAGAGTGGTAATGGGCTGGGTGGGTTAAGAGTGGTAATGGGCGGGGGGGGTTAGGAGTGGTAATGGCTGTGGGCTGTTGGGGGGTTAGGACTGGTACTGGGCTATGGGGGGCTAGGACAGGAAATGGGCTGATGGAGGGGTTCGGAGTGGTGATGGGCTGGGGGGGTTAGGAGTGGTGGTGGGCTGGGGGGGGTTAGGAGTGGTAATGGCTGGGGGGGGGTAGGACTGGTGATGTGCTGGGGGGGTTAGGAGTGGTAATGGCTGTGGGCTGTTGGGGGGTTAGGACTGGTGATGGGCTGGGGGGGCTAGGACAGGAAATGGGCTGATGGGGGGTTAGGAGTGGTGATGGGCTGGGGGGGTTAGGAGTGGTGATGGGCTGGGGGGGTTAGGAGTGGTAATGGCTGTGGGCTGTTGGGGGGTTAGGACTGGTGATGGGCTGGGGGGGTTAGGAGTGGTAATGGCTGTGGGCTGTTGGGGCTAGGACTGGTACTGGGCTATGGGGGGCTAGGACAGGAAATGGGCTGATGGGGGGGTTAGGAGTGGTGATGGGCTGGGGGAGGTTAGGAGTGGTGATGGGCTATGGGGGGGCTATGGGCTATGGGGGAGCTAAGTCTATATGGGCTGATGGGATTAGGACTGGAAGTGGGTTGATGGGGGCTTAGGACTGGTACTGGGCTATGGGGGGCTAGGACAGGAAATGGGCTGATGGGGAGGGGTTAGGACTTGAGGTGGGCTGTTGGGTGGGGTTAGGACTGGTAATGGGCTATGGGGGGCTAGGACAGGAAATGGGCTGATGGGGAGGGGTTAGGACTTGAGGTGGGCTGTTGGGTGGGGTTAGGACTGGAAATGGGCTGATGGGGGTTAACACTGGAGGTGGTCTGATGGGGTTAGGACTGGTAATGGGCTATGGGGGGGTTTAGGACTGATAATGGGCTATGGGGGGGCTGGGACAAAAAATGGGCTGATGGGGAGAGGTTAGGACTTGAGGTGGGCTGATGGGGTTAGGACTGGTAATGGGCTGTGGGCTGATGGGGGGGGGTTAGGACTGGCAATGGGCTATGGGGGGGTTAAGACTGGTAATGGGCTGTTGGCTGATGGGGGATGTCTGGTAATGGGCTATGGGGGGTTAGGACTGATAATGGACTATGGGGGGGGCTAGGACAGGAAATGGGCTGATGGGGAGGGGTTAGGACTTGAGGTGGGCTGATGGGGTTAGGACTGGTAATGGACTGTGGGCTGATGGGGGGGTTAGGACTGGCAATGGGCTATGGGGGGCTGACTGACTGGAAGTGGGCTGATGGGGGTTAGGACTGGTAATGGGTTATAGGGGGGGCTTAAACTGAAAATGGGGTGATGGGGGGTTAGGACTGGAAGTGGGTTGATGAGGGGGGGCTAGGACTGGTATTGGGTTGGGGGGTTGCTAGGACTGGAAATGGGTTGGGGGGCTGCTAGGACTGGAAATGGGCTGATGCAGGGACTAGAAGGGAATGGATGCTGGGTGAGGCTGGAACTAGAAGGGAGCTGGTGTTGGGGGAGGATTAGAATGGGATGGGGCTGGGAGAGTAAAATGGAGAGGGGAAAAATATTTTGTGTGGGAGGGATAAAAAATCTACAATTGGCCGGGTTTTGGGAGAATAAGTGGGGATTGAGGATGGAGGGGTAAATTTTGAGTAGATGAAATAGGAATGAGGAAAGAGCAAAAGGAGAAAGATTAGTATGTTAAAGCAGATGTAGAGAGAGAATGGAAAAAAAAAAACAAGACAGAAGAAAGGACAAATGGACAGCAGATGGAGAGTTAGCAGAAGACACGAAGAAAACCGAAGAAAGTGGCTGGAACAATTGCAACTGAAAAAAAATGCACAAAAGGTAGAAAAATATCTCTTTATTTTGAATTTATTAACTGGAATATGTCAGCTCTGGGAAATGTGCATCATTAATTTTTGCGCTTTGTTTAGTACAAGAGGAAATTAATTTATAGTTTTATTTCTACAGTGTTGTTGTATATTCCAAGTTTGGCTTTTGGGGTTCCCAGTTTAATTATTGTCTTCCTGTTTCTAAATTGTGATTCCTTGTTTGGTGATGGTCTGTTCTGCATGTGTAACTGAGCTGAGGTATTCTGTTTATATAATTCCTATTTGACATTGCCACTTGTTCTTTCCCCAGTAGGTCATGTATTGTTGTTCTCTGAAATGTATTGGTTTAATATTTGCAGTGTTGCCTTTTGATAGTTAGGGTATGGTGCTTTGTGAGTCCTGGTAGTGCTGTTAGGATACGGCGGGTTTGCTATGGGTTCTAAATGGGCAGCGTTTGTAGTAGTTCCTAATGTGCCTGGCGGTTGGTACTGGATTATAGTAATGTAGAAACCTTTTAGTCTTTCTTTATCCATATACTCATTAAGAGGCATGTTTACTAAAAGTTAGTGTATGGTAACATTATGCAAATATTTATGCAAATGAGGCACCTTATGCAAATGAGGCTTTAATTGACGTGCTGGCACTTTGAGGAAATTCTTTGGTTTTGTGCGGCAGTTTGGGCACTCGGGCTCAAAAAGGTTAGCCATCACTGATATAGACCATCACAGCCCATTTCATCCGTTCCCCCCATCATCATAGCCCATTTGAAGTCCTATCCCCCCCCCAACATCACAGCCCATTTGCAGTCTGTTCCCCTCTATCACAGCCCAATTGTAGTCCCCCCCCCACATCACAGCCCATTTCCAGTCTGTTCCCTCCATCACAGCCCGTTTCCCCCACCATCGCAGCCCATTTCCAGTCTGTTCCCCCCCACCATCACAGCCCACTTGCAGTCCCCCCATCACAGCCCAATTGCAGTCTGTTTCCCCCATTACAGCCCATTTCCAGTGTTTCCCCCCCCCCATCACAGCCCATCCAGTCCTAGCCGCCCGCCTGCGCCGTCTAAGGGGCTGCAGAGGGAGCCAGGGAAGCCCGTGCAAGGCCACAGCTCCCTCTGCACAGCCCACTAGCGTGGAGCCTTTACCTTCATGCTGGCGGCTGTTTCAATGAAGCTGCGAATGCCAGCAAAGGTTAAAGGCAATGCCCATCTCTATGGACAATGCTAACTGGTGCGAGTGTGGGTTACTCCTTTCCCAGCACTATATACCACTTACCCCTTCGGGACGCCGGCTGCCTCGGCCGGGGAAACACCTTACCTTCTCTGTGTGGAATTCCAGGGGAACAAACACACACACACTTGCATGTAAGTAGTATGTAAGTTTATTGCAAAGAGTAGAGGGGCTTTCCATCTTTTATACATGAGCAAAAACATATACATATGTCATCAACTCATCCCCTGAGGCCCACCACAGCTTATCAGTAACTCCACAGATGTTAAAAAACAGTCCAAGACGTGATTAATGTGGAAAAACAGACCTCAATTTTATTTTATTGACCTATTACCAACCCAACACAGGCCGTGTTTCGTTACCCTTCGTCAGGGGTTGATCAGTGAATATTCAACATGGAGGTATTTATTGCTGTATTGTATGTGCTCTTTGTCACATCCATTTTTTACTAGTTTTTAATCATTTATTATATATGTTTATGTGATATAGTTAATCGATCATTGATTTGATTTTAATTATTTATTTATTGTTATTTATGTATTATACATTTTTACCCTTCTCATTTATTACATATTTTAGGTATTTGTGTTATTTCTAAGACATATTTATGCATGATTTCATTTATAATATGTTTTAGTCATCTGTTCTTATCATGTTTTTATCATTTTAATTATGTATTTTATAATATGTGTTTGTGTTTCTATGTTTTTAGTACCTTTGCCTGATCAACCCCTGACGAAGGGTAACGAAACACGACCTGTGTCGGGTTGGTAATAGGTCAATAAAATAAAATTGAGGTCTGTTTTTCCACATTAATCATGTCTTGGACTGTGTTTTGTGATCTCCGTGATTATTTGCCTTATCTGTGGTGTAACTCCACAGATGTTAGTCATTTCCTTACAGAACAATCAACTTGTCTTAACACAGCACATTCCTTTCCGTATATGTATATGTACAGGATTCCCATTTTCCCTGCGGACCTCCTAGTCCTCCCGTACACACACTCTAAGAGGCTTGTTTACAAAGCCGCGGTAGCGGTTCGCGATCATTATCGGAGCCGCGGCCCCATTGATGTCAATGGGGCCGCGGCTCCGATAATGATCGCGAATCGCTACCGCGGCTTTTTAAACAAGCCCCTAAGTCTTACCCCTATCAATCCCCCCTTTGGGCCTGCATAGGCCCACTATAAAAGCAGCCAGACAGCCTTTCAGAAGACAGATACGTAGGGACTATTAACTGGAGGTCGGTGGTGGTATGCTCAGGTACATCTGTCATCGTGGAAACTGGCGTGTAGGAATATATAAAAGTGGTGGAGCTCTGCAGGGCCTTCCCACAACAACCAAGGATGAGAATATACAACAAAAAAGAACAAGGATTATAAACCCACTCAATAGGGCAATAATCAGCCCTTTGAGGCCACCCCCCAATCCGCCAAACCATTTTACAACATCACCCCATATGTTACCAAAATCAATACCACCCTTAAAATCGGCCATATTCAAATCGGATAAGGTCTTAATCTTCTTCATGGCATCTAGGGCAAAAATAGTGTGATTTGCTATGACCGTACAACAATTAGTTTCATTTGAAAAGATAGCAGCCCCGCCTTCAGCTGCTAGTAAGAGATCTAAAGCTCTACGATTTTGTAAAGTCATTTGAGTGTTCTGTTCCAGGGATTCTGCAAGCTTAGAAATGGATTCTGTTACTGACCTCATTTGTATATGTAACAAGCATTGTAATCTTCTAATTGCCATACCGAGTTCAGCAGTGATAGCGGGGGTCTGAAAAATGGGGATCCAGGAACTATAGCTAAGAGCATCCAAGCGAACCTTTGTCAAAGGATAAGTAGTATTAATATACTGGTATGAAGTTTGAATAGCCTTATCTTCAGGATTATCTGGTGCCCAGGGATTTACATTCCTTTTCTTTCTTTTACCATGGGTTGCATTCAAAGGTATTAACGCCGAATAAGGAGTTATTTTAACCAATGCACAAGGAAGTACAGGGAGATTAACCTTCTGATGTAATACTTCTCCGCACAACCAATAATGAGCGGCCACAGCCTCTAAGGAAGTATCACCAGTCCATCTCTCTCGCAGGTGATGACCCGGATACAAATTGGTATTATTTGCAGATATGGTAGAGTCCATAGGCATATAACAAGATATGTATGGGGAACGACCACTAGCTACCCCAACCATGACCGTACCATTGGCATACATGGGTCCCACCTGGAAACATTTCTCCCAATGATCAGCATTAACAACAATTGTACTGGTAGAAATATTTTGCCACTGGCGGCTAAAATCACTATGGGTATGATTCAACCATAGCCCTAGGAGGGTGCTGTTGTCCCCATACCACGGGGGCAATGTAGGATTAGCGCGCATGTGCCATGAAACATTCTGCATGTTATAAGACATATTACACTTAGCGGAGAAAGAAACATAAGCATTAGAGATTAAACAATAAATATAAGTTTGGGTCTCTGAAGTAAAAACATGGATTGGTTCATTAGAAGCATTCTGAGAGCTCCAAGTTTGATTACATTGTATAGGTTCATAATAATTGGGAGAAATTCATTCATTACACCAGCAGGGAACCAACCCCACTACTTCTGATAAGGGCACAGGCATGGCTACCACCGGTGCATATCCCACTCCCTTGGGTAGTGGGGTACATATAATACAGTCGGTCAAATTCATCAGACCGGCAATATCCAAGACAGAGAATTTCCACAAATTCGGAGAGAGGAGTTCTCGCTTAGTCCGGCGAGAACGAACGAGAGATACCTGAATCCAACTTGCATTGTTCTCTGTCTTATGTGCCTGCGCCAAAGGTCCTTCATGGGTGAAATAATAGATAGTCAGCACAATGACAACCGAGATCAATAACAAGCAGACCAGGGCCGACCAGGCAGTCCTCATGGCATAGCCAAGTCAAGCATCTTCAAGGGTCCCTCCGGTGCACTCTTGTTGCGTGATGCGTGTACCCAGGTCGGATGCTTATCAGTTAGTACAGCTGTGCGAGTAACGGCAATAATCTCCTCCGGATCTCCAAAAGGCGGGTCCCACTGGCCCTTCTTATGAAACAGCTTTACCAGCACATGGTCTTCAGGGTGGAACAGGTGCGTCGGTTCTGTAGAAGGAAAAGGGAACACATTATACACTTATTCAGACAACGTGCACAAATATTTAGCTAGCTGTGTAGCATATTCTTCCTGTGCCATCAATAAGTCATCCTCCATTATCACCATTCTCTCGGGCTATTTCCAAGGTAACGGGAAGGGTCGTCCCATCAGAATTTCGAAAGGAGAGAATCCAGATGCCCCTGGGGTCAGCCTAATCTCTGCCAATACAGCCGGTAAATACACTGGCCACCTTCCTGGGGTGTGTTGCGTAGCCTTTTTAAATTTTTCTTTAATTGTTCGATTTATTCATTCTACTATCCCTGACGACTGTGGTTGATATGGGACCTGAAATTTCCAATTAATGGCAAACATCTGAGTAATCTGTTGTAACACCTTAGAGGTGAACGCTGGTCCCTGATCAGAATCTATAGAAAGGGGACACCCAAAGCGAGGGATAACTTCCTTACAGAGAATTTTAGCTACGGTTCTAGAATCTTCCTTAGTCGTGGGAAAAGCCTCTGGCCACCTTGAAAACCTATCTACAATGACCAACAAATACTTATAGCCCCCTATCGATTGTGGCATACATGTGAAATCTACTTGCAGGGCCTGGAACGGGCCTTGGGGTGGGGGTAAATGTTGCAATTGTCCTATTGCTTTTCCCTTCTGAATATTATTCCTAGCACATACTAAGCATTGACTCAATTGTGATTCTACTAAATGAGGCAAATCTCTGCAAACAAATATTTCCTGTAACTCTTTAAGAACAGTCTTCCTGTTTTTATGCCCTACCCCATGTATTTGACCAATTAAGAGAGGGGCTGCCGCTTTCGGTAGCCCTCTTCGCCCCCCCCCCCTTTTTCCTGCCAAATCTGTGATGAATTTAAACTCATATTATGTTGCTCCCAATACATAATATCCTCAGGATCTGCAGCAGCCTGCAAGTGGTGCAGGGGAAAAGAATGCTCAAGAGGGGAAATATAATATTCAGATAATAAAGGATCAGAAACTGTCGGCGTGCTCTGAGAGATATTATTACTACGGAAAAGTTCAATTTGGGCTTGTGCACACTGTTTGGCTGCAAGATCAGCTAAAGCATTGCCTTGAGAGGCAATAGAAGCATCATATCTGTGGGTGGCACATTTAATAACGGCGACTTCTTTGGGTTTACATGAGGCGGCCAGCAGTTCATTAACCAATTGTGCATGAGAAATTGGTTTACCGTCTGCCGTTTCCCAACCCTTATGCCCCCATAAGAGACCAAAATCATGCACCACCCCAAAGGCATACCTGGAATCTGTATAAATGTTAACACGTTTATCAGGAAATAATTCACAGGCTCTACCAATTCTGCAGCTTGTGCAGAGCCATGAGGTAGTAATTGGGCTTCATGCAAAATATTTGGGAGTTCTACAATGGCATAAGAAGCAATGTAGGTGTTGTCTGCGGGACGGACACAGCTCCCATCCACAAATATGTGTGGAGCATCCGGGAGTGGGGAGGAGGACAAGTCGGGACGTACTGACGTCTCAAAGTTGATCAACTTTAAGCAATCATGTTCTTCTTGGAGCAATTCGGAATCTGGGCGCATTAAGGCCTGCAAGGCCAGCATCGGGGTAAAGGCAGCGGATTGCTGCTTGACCGACAACCCTTCAGTAGTTGTTAAAATTACCTCATACCCACTAAGGCGCTGAGCTGTCATGTGTTACGTAGTGAGGTTCTTTAACACATTCAAAACAGAGTGGGTAAAAAACAGAATAGTCTCATGGGACAGGGTAATCGGGATAGTCATCTGTACGGCAACAGCCGATGCCGCCAGGGCTTGCAAACATGCAGGCAGGCATACCCTGTACCTGGAGGGGCAATGTTTTTGATAAATATGCGACTGGATGCATTCCCCCCCCCCCCCCCATGGTCTTGAGCCAAAATAGCTGCCATAGATCCTCCCTCTTCCCGTACATATAGATAAAACATTTTCCCATAGTCGGGTAGTTCAAGTGTAGGAGCCGAGATAAGTAGTCTTTTTAAAGTAGCAAATGCAGGAAGCATTTCTTTTGTCCATTCAATAGGTGCAGAGCCAGGTAACTGCAAGGTAGCCCTTCACAATATGGAATCCTAATAAGCACAGTCTGGGATCCAAGCGCGACAGAAGGATACTAATCCGAGGAAAGCCAGCATTTGTGTCACTGTTGTTGGAGGAGATAATTTTATAATTGCCTGTACTCGGGTGGGAGAGAGCGCCCGGTTTCCAGGGGACAGCATGAACCCCAAGTAGGTAACACGCTCGCAGCACCACTGGAGCTTTTTTAGAGAAGCCTTATGTCCATGCGAGGCTAAATGGCAGAGCAAGGATACAGAGTCGTTTTCACATTCTGTGATTGTTTTCGAACATAACAACAAATCGTCCATATACCGGAGAAGGGTGGAGGAACAAGGCGGATGCCACATTTCAATTGATGCCTTAAGAACAAGAGAATACGCCACCGGGGAATCAATGTATCCCTGCGGCAGGCGAGTCCTGATATATTGTTTGTCTGCATGTGTGAAAGCCATAAGAGGCTGCATGATGGGGTCCAGGGGTACACTAAAAAAGGCGTTAGCTAAATCAATAACCGTGAAGCATTTAGCTTCCGTAGGGATAAGCTCGTTGTCCCGCTGGCACCGGCAATATCGGGCATCACCGGTGCCAGCGGGACAACGAGCTGATTTACAGCCCGTAAATCCTGGGTAAAACGGAACCCATCCTCCTTAGGGACGGGATTCACGGGAGTATTATAAGGAGAAACAGTAGGAACTACAATACCTGCTGCGACAAAATCCTGGATCATGGACAGCAAGGCAATTTCCTTAGGGCCAGACAAAGGGTACTGTTGGATACAAACGACAGCTTGCGGATCCTTCAAACATGCCACATACGGCATACAGGGGACCAATCCGGCATCAGTGGAGGAGGTGGCCCAGAGTTTAGGAGGAACTGTAGACAACCCATGCGACTCCTTAGAAATCATATTCAATAAAAATGGAGAATGCAGGGCAAAGGAGCCATCTGAACTACTAATAGTTACTGCTTCTAGGCAACACAACAGGTCCCGCCCCAAGAGACTCACTGGACAGGAGGGAATAAATGAATGTGTAAACAGACCAGTATTATTATCAAGTGCGGAGACAGACAACGGGGGTATAATCCACATGGGGGTAGAGGTTCCATTTATCCCAACTGAGGCATGACCTGGTGTTAAGGGTTCCCTACAAACAGATGCATGCAACGTAGAGCAAGTTGCTCCCGTATTGATTACAAAGGAGACTTGCTGGCCATTAATGCACAACGTACAACAAGGGGGCTCCTTCCATCCACCTGTTAACTGAACCCAGACAGGAACCGTTGCCTCAGGGCAGCCCTAATGGACATTGCGGGTGCTGTTGCCATGTAATAGGGATAACAGTGGTTGCGGGGCTACCCGGGGGGGGGGGGGGGGTGTGCTGATGGTGTCACGGGGGGGCAGAGCCCATCCCCCTTTCCTCCTTGAGTTGGCATAGAGGCGCTGTCTGCCGCATAAGGGCCTCTCATTTTTCCAATGTCCTTGTTGCTTACAATGAAAACAAATCTGATTCCTAGATATTCCCTGCCCTGCTCCCCTTCCATCACCTCGTCCACCTTGAAACCGGCCCCGCTCTCCCCTCCACCCCTGAGATTGCGACCACCAAGGCCCCAGGGGTTGATATCCCCCAGGGTAGGATTTCTGGCAACCAATATCCTGCTGCCAAGCATGAGAAATTTTATCTTTCTTAACATCTATATCTGCAAAGCATCCCGCCGCTTCCTTCATTAATATTACCTTCTCCAATTCTGCCGGAGTCATGCTAAATCAAGCATCTATCATTCTCTTACATGCTACAGTCACTTCGGGGCGCATAGCCACAAACAGCATCTGAATATACATCAAAGCTATCAAGCCTTCCTGTGATAAACCTGCCTCCTCCTTCCAACACTTATGAAACCTTCGCACAAACTGTGAAACTCCTTCCCCTGGTTCCTGCATGCATGCAATAAACGCAGCAAGATTCTGTTTTGCCCCAAATTAATGCTCAAACTCTCCTAACACTTCATCCCACATCTTTTTTATCACCACGGGATATCGGAGGGGGTAATTAGAATCATCCGGCATCTCATAAGGGTTTGCCAGTGACTTAACTTTAGAAAAATCAAATGGGATTTCTTCATCATACCCCAGGACACCCTCAATAATGAGGCGGTAGTCCTGCGCTGTACACTGCAACCCGCAAGTCATACGTTGCAAGTGGTGCACAGTGGCAGCTGGCGTTTTCATGGGGTTTGGGGCATGCTGTAAAATAGAAGAAAGGATGGTGGTAACCAGGGGCTTAACAACAAGCTGGTTACCAATAGTTAAAAAAGGGTACTGGGTGTATATATGGCCCTTAGAGGTAGGGTCCCCTGTCACTCTATCACTGTTAAGAATCTTATAAAAGGGGTTATGAGGGCTAGGCCTTTCCCTATGAGCTCTAGCCCTACTCTGATCCTGATGCACCTCCCAATCTTCCGTTGTCGGCATCGGAAGGGGGGAATTAGGGGGGGTAATGAGGGACTCTGGCGGGATGGAAGGGGAAGCCTCAGACCCTCCAGCCCTTGCTGGCGCCCCCAGACCTCCGGCAGAGGCCTCCTGGGATATTTGACACACTTTGACATTCCCCCTGGGTGCGTCCTGATCAGTAGGGATGGGCCCTGATCTCGGGTGAAAAGGTAGGGCAGCGGGCAGCGGCAGAGGCGAACCGGCAGGCTCCTCCACCTTGCCATGCATAGCCTCATAAGTAGTACATATCTGATTAAACATTTTATCTATTGTTAATTCCCGGTGGGTGGAGGCACGCCCCGCCATTACAACCGGGGGGTGCACGGTAGAAGCAGCTGCCACCAGAACAATGTCCTCTAGTGAGTCAGAGTCTCTGGCTGGCTTTACAACGGTGGCTGATCCAACAAGGGAGGGGTAAATGGGTTGATATGGCAGGGGGGCCGTGGGCACCCAGGAGGAGGAAACCTGGGGTGGGGGCGGCTTCGCCGGCTTCAGAGGCAGTTCCCGGGGTGAGTTAAGCACCGGTAGCTGCTGACCATTATAATAAGGGGCCAGTTGTATCCATACTGTACCACATTCCTTCATATAAGATTTTGGTCATTTCGGGTCTCTGGAATAAAAGAGAAAAGCTTTCTTATCCCCCAGACACAATCCCCGAATCATATCTAAATGCCAGGCAGAGAAACTACCCTCCCTGGGAAAAGGATTTGAGCTACGTAATCCTTCTGTCCACCCCACCATATTATCCACCCAGGGATTAGTATAATAGCCCCCTGCCACTCTGTCTACGTATTCCTTTGGCATCTCCCCATCGACCGGGGCTGTGCCGGGAGGGACCGGGGTACAGGGAGAATAGGATGCCTTCTTAGCAGCCGTTTTAAACCTTATCACAACATTTGGCTGCACAGGCACTCCCGCGGATTCTGGGGCAGTCCCCTTACCTTGGGACCTCCCCATCCTCTAATTAATATCCAACAGTCGCACGCTTGGCCACTTGCTTTCTGCCAACAACTGTCACAAGCGCTATCGCTTCAGGCTGGGGCAGGGGCGTCTTGCCAAGCTCACACAATCACACAAGCTACAGAGAAGGAAAAGTGTATTACCACAGACCCAGCAGGACGTTCCTGTTATGCATTGTACTACCAAAGCACATTCCCGAGACGAGCTACCAAAGCTGCTTCAATTGAAGAAGTCGGGAAATCCCACTGCAACGGGGAAATCCCACTTCTAACACCAAATTGCGAGTGTGGGTTACTCCTTTCCCAGCACTATATACCACTTACCCCTTCGGGACACCAGCTGCCTTGGCCGGGGAACCACCTTACCTTCTCTGTCTGGAATTCCAGGGGAACAAACACACACACACTCGCATATAAGTAGTATGTTGTTTATTGCAAAGAGTAGAGGGGCTTTCCATCTTTTATACATGAGCAAAAACATATACATACGTCATCAATTCATCCCCTGAAGCCCACCACAGCTTATCAGTAACTCAACAGATGTTAGTCATTTCCTTACAGAACAATCAACTTGTCTTAACACAGCACATTCCTTTCCATATATGTATATGTACAGGATTCCCATTTTCCCCTGTGGCCTCCTAGTCCTCCCGTACACACACTCTAAGTCTTACCCCTATCAACTGGGTTTTTGGGTTTGTGAAATCTATTGACCCTGCTGTAGACAATTGCTCCAAAGCTTTTTCATTTGCTGGGTTCTTCTGCATAACTATGACAAAAAATTGGCAGTGGCAGAATTTGGATAGCAGCTGCTGATGAATATCCTGATGTTGTGGTCACTGGCAGTAGTCTATGCTCTTTTGAATATCAGCCCAAGCGAGTTTAGGAGCCCTTTTACTAAAGTGTGCTAAGTAGGAAATCTGGCTGTTGATTGGACTGCTCTGATCTGATTGGTGGTTCCGAACATGTGATAGTTTCTGTCTTTGGCTATAAACCTCTATTGAGGTGGTTTGCTGTATGGAAGTTGGCTCTTTTGCAGTGGATCTTATAGAGTTGCTTTTGTTCCCCTGATGCAGATAAGTTAAGTTTGTCCTTATCAAAACATGATGTTGTGTCGGGAATTGTTTTACTAAGAAATTGTTATGTTATGCTATGTAAATGTAAGTTTTCATTACACTACATATGCTGGGTTTGGGCATGGATTTATGATTAACACCAAGCATTCTAGTATTGGCCTTTGAGTCTAGCATACTGGAGGGTCCAGTTGGACCTTATTAAGCTCTATATTTGTTTCAGGTCCATTCCTTTTCCATTTGAGGAACGTAGAAATTTTTGTTGTTTGGCATGCTTCAAAAAACAATACCCAAAGTTCATTGTAACCACAGCCGCAGACCTTGGGAGATGCAGCAGCAGTGGCAGTAGTAAGAGAGGAAAGGAAGACAAGAGATGCTGGACATGGGGGGACTTAGGGAGAGAGAGGGGAGATTCTGGACAAGGAGGGCATAGGGAGATGGAGAAAGATGCTGGAAATGGGGGGAGGGGAGTAATATGGAGATGGAAGGCAGATGCTGGGAACATAGAGGGTAGTTTTATTACTGGACACCTAGGTTTTGGTACCCAGAATGTGTCTATCTTAAGGCTACATTATAAAGAAAATGAGGCCCCTGCATTTCTCTATAAAATGAGGGCATGTTTGAAAATGCATCTTAAGTTATACCAGCCCTAAGGCTGCGGTAAATGCCCACACCTATATTTTTAAAGCAAGCTCATAAGATAAAATATTTTATAACTCGTGCATGTAGATTTGTGCTCCATCTTTCTGCATGCCCATAATGAATGCATCCTCCATTGACCTGACATGCATTCTTACAAAATAGCAACCAGCTAAAATACATATGCAGGTCATTGAAAATACATGATTTACAAGTATTGATGGTGCATAACTTTGCATGTTTCCTTATAATTTAACCTCCAGAATGGACATAGAGAGACATAGAGATATAGATGGGACATAGGGAAAGGGAAACAAGTGCTGAACATGGGACATGTATGGGCAGATGGAGAGGATGCTGGACACAGGGGAGGAAGGGAGAGAGAGAGAGGGGCTGATGCTGCACACATGGAAGATATGGAAACAGGGAATAAGGAGAGAGAGAGAGAGAGAGGAGATGCTGGACATAGTAGGGCAGGGAGAGGCATAGATGAGTGATGCTGGACATAGGGTGAATAGGGAGAGAGAGCAAGAGAGGAAAGAGTTGCTGGACATTGGCGGGATAGGGAGAGAGAGAGAGAGGGGGGAGGGGAAGAGATGCTAGACCTGGGGTGTGGGGACAGGGAGAGAGGAGGAGAATATTAAGCATGGGGGGATAATTGGGTGAGAAAAAGGGTGGGGAACACTGGATAGAGGAGTAAGAGAGGGGAAAGACACTGGATAGGGGAAATATTCTGGACATGGGTAAAGAGCAAAAGGAGAATTAGTTAAAGACTGGGGAATAAGAGGTTGGGAAAGGACAAAAGGGATGCCTGGGATAGCTGTGTTAATGGCTGAAAACTGGTAAGAAGGTGCAGTCAGTGGCATTCACAGCCCACTCGGCACCCCCACACCCCCGACAGACACAAAGAGGCATCACAGCACACTTACCTTTAAGCTGGCTTGCCAAAGGGCCTCGCTCTCCATAGTTGGCCGCTCTTATCTCCGGGCTGAAGTCTCATGGAGACTTAATGGTAAGTTTGCCATGATTCCAACGTAGGCCTGCCGGGGGTGCATCCCCACCTGGCTGGCACCCTGATGGGCTACACCCTCCACACCACCCTTAGTATACCACTAGGTGCAGTAAATAGAGGGAGATTGAGGACTGGATGGTAAGAAGGAAGAGTGAAATCTGAGTAAAATAAAAGGAAGACAGTGAAAAGGAAAAGATCAGGAACTGAAGAAACCAGGAAGGGCGAGAATTTGCAGATATCCTGGTAAAAGCGAGGTAAGGTCATCGGGCTGCATGGTGGCATAATGAAGGAGCTCCGCCGCCAAGCCTGCATCAACGAGGTGAAATCCCCAAAAAATGGAAGATAAGTGCGGCAAAATGAAAGGGCAGTAGTGAACAAGCCATCAGGAAAAGATCAAGAGGCAGCGAGAGCCGTCGCGTCTGTGAGTACTGCGGGCTGCAACTAAAGCAGTGCAGTCGCATAGGGGAGCATGTGGCAGACTGCAGCGGCGGCCTGGGCACTGCGGCATTAGCGATCCCGGCAGGACTGCCGGCAAAAGAAAGTGGCACCAGAGAGAGGAGTTGTCAGCAAGGAGGCAGATCGAGTGAGCTGGAGGAGAAAACGGTGCAGCTAGACGGAAGCCGACACTAAAGGCAAGATATGCAGAGGGAGCATAGCTCTTAAAGAAACATCACACCACCCAATAAAAATTACAAATATACAAAATAAACCCAGGCTAAAGTGCTTAAAAGGCAAAAAACTGACCAATCTATTGAAAAAATACAAAGGGAGAATAGTGTATCTGCAGATTGTATAGCAGGAAAACCGGCAGGGAGAAGCAGGCGGCAGATCCGGGAGACCGAAGATTCCAGAAGGCCTGGGGGTGATATCAGAGGCACAGAGGGGTAAGATGGATAAATCCAAAGGAGGGGCCTCAGCAAAGAAAAAGCTGGTGGAATTCAGATCCTCCTTTGTACCCTCGAGAGGAGGGAAGGAAGGGGGGAAGGAAGGCAAAGGGGTGATGGTGCACGAGGCTGAGTCCGCAGAGGAGATGGAGGGTTTCTGGTGTCCGGGAGTGGCTGACATTATCAAGATGTGGCTGAATGAACTGAAAGAAGAATTTAAAGTGGAAATCAGCCGTGTTACAAATAAACTAAAAAAGACATTGCAATCTTTAAGAAAGGATATAGTGGACCTAGGATCCTGGGTAGAAGAAACAGAAAACCAGCTGGAACAACAAGGGGATGCAGTGGTAGAGCTTCAAAAAGATTGGGAAGAGTTAAAGCAAGCCCATGAGGAATTAAAAGAGAAGACGGAGGATCTGGAAGATCGATCCAGGAGAAGTAATATAAGAATGAGAGGTGTGCCAGAGGATCCCAAATGCAAAAACTGCGAAGAAGTTATTACAAAAGTGTTTGGAGCATTGTTACAAGCGGTGACCCTCGGAGAAAGTGGGGAAGGCAAATTTCTGCAAATTGAGAGAGCGCATAGGGGGCTGGGGCCAATAAGGGATAATCGACCAAGGGACATTGTGGTGTGCCTGAGATCCTTTATAATCAAAACCTTTTGAAAGCGACACGGAAACTGGGACATTTTCAGTGGGAAGGTCATGTGGTGGAATTGTTTCAGGATCTTTCTCTAGGCACACTGCAGCATCGGAGAGAGATGAAGGAAGTGATGGCTTATTTGAGGAGGGAGGAGGTGCGATACAAATGGCTGTACCCTTTTGGCTATTGATTACAGCAAACGGTAAATCGAGGAGGGTGAAGAACTGAGAGGAAGCTTGGGAGGTGCTTGGAGACTTGGGACTACCTAATCTTCCAGGGGGCAAGGAGAGCCCAGTAAAAACAAAGAACATCATGACATCCGAGACCAGGGCAGCCAGTTTGAGATGGCACAGAGCAACAACCAATGGTCGGAGAATAGTGAGACTGACCAAAGGTAACCAAGGAGCAACAGCGGTGGCAAAGGACATTGGCTGCGGAGAAGGACCCCGGAACACTAGGCACAAGAGGACTCATTATATGAACTGTATTGTAAGACATAGATAAGAGCTGTTGTGGGAAGTGCAAAGAAGGAGGGTGGGGGGAGTAGGAAGAGAGGGAGGAGGAGGAGGGAGATCGGGAAGAAGGGAGGGGAGGGGGAGAAGGGATCTGGTCATAATATTGGAGTGTAAATACAGTGAACATAACTATTGGTGAGGTACGCTGGGGGTGGGGAGGTGGGAGGTATAGGTTAAGGGGGAGGTCAAGACAGGACAGAGCAGAGGGTCAAGGAAGGGGATAAGAAACTAACTGGGGAGAGGAGAACACGGGAGGGGTGGGATGGGACATTGGGAGTGGGGATAGAGAACGAGAGAGGGGAGAGGGGACTTGATAGTAGGCAAGGGCAGGCTGAGGTCTGATAGATAGTCACTTTTTATGGAAGTCGAGTCTCCATGGCGAGAATGGGGGATGGGGAAGGGAGATAGATGGGGAGGGTGGAGGGGGTAGTAGGGTGGCGAGGGGGAAGGGAGGTAAGGTGGGGGGACAGGAGGTGAAGGGGAAGGAGAGGGGGAGGAAGAGATTAAGATAGGGGAGGAATCTAATTTCAAAGGTGAGTTGAAAATAGTAACATTGAATGTAAAAGGGCTTAACTCGCCATTAAAATGGCAGAAAATATATAAAGAAATAACACGCCAAAAGGCGTCAATAGGGCTCATACAGGAAACACACTTAACACAGGCAACAGAACATCTGGTTAAAATTAAGGGGTATGGGGTGTGTGTCCATGCATCAAACACAGTAGAAAAAAAGAAAGGAGGAGTTGCAATCTTAATCGATTCAAAATTAAAGATCGAGTTACAGAAAGTAATTAGGGATAAAGAGAGGAGATACTGTATATATTAATGCATTTGAAGATAGCGAATGAGTGGTATTGTATAATGAATGTCTACGTGCCTACAGGGGTGCAAAGAGAATTTTGGGTGAGGCTCCATGAAGAGCAGGGGAAATTAGGAGAGGGTAAACTCATATGTGGGGTCGGGGATTTTAACTTAACATGGAATCCTGCTAGCGATGTTATAGCAAACGCTGTGAAAAGCTCTTATTCAATCACTCACCCACAGAAGGAAAACTCACAGACAGGCTGGAATGAAAACAGGAACTTTTAATGTGCGCACAGGGCCAGATAGAGAAACCAGCAATCTCCACAAAAATCTGAGCCCCGAGGGACGTCCTACAATGCCTTATATACAGTACAATTTTAAACTCATTCTACAATCCCATTTGTCTCAGATATTTCCTGTCCACCAATCAGCAGCCCCTGGGGAAGGTACCTGGGTGACCTGTCCAAACCGGTGTGCTCTGGGCTGCTGATTTCTGGGCAAGGGGATATTGTGCTCAAACCTGGAGTGGGGGAAGGGTGCCTGCTGAAATCTTTATGTCTCCTCTTAGCAAGCTGATCACTTATGTAAGGGTACTGTGCTCAGACCTGGAGTGGGGGAAGGGTTACCCACAGCTAAACCTTATGGCTGCCTCACTCCCCCCTTTTTAAGTGAGACCTCAACCGCTAGGGGCGGTAGAGGGCAGTATTACTGGAGGTAAGCCGCAGAGGGGTGTATTGGGTCAGGGCCATGACAGTGGTAACCGCCTTGCGTTCTACCATGGTATCAAGGGTGGTGGTAATGAAGCGGTAAAGAATGGGGATACAACATGGCAGAATGGCACATAGCAGTAAAAATAAAATGAACCCCTACCACTGGGATTTTTAGTCCCCCTAGCCAACTGAACCACTTCATAAACCACCCAGGACCCATGGACGGGTCAGTAATATGATTAACTAGATCACTTAGGTCTTGGATAGAGTATTCAATGGAAACACTTGCATCAGTGAGTTTAAAACAACACATACCCTATACCCTCTATAGCAACTCCTGCACAAAGGTTTTTGTTCCATGTGCAAAAGTTGCTGTTCTGACTGTAAAAGGTTGCAGGGCCTGCAGAGGCCTCTTTCCTTTGGAACAAAGGAGGGCCGTGTGCAAAAAGTCTGCAGAGGCCTCTTTCCTTTGGGGCAAAGGCTCTTTCCCTGGGATCCACCCTTATCAGCATATTAATGGCTTTTATTCTTGCTAGTGTTGAGTCATTCTGGCTGTACCCTGCCATTCCCTTTGCTTCATTAATCACTGGCACTGTAGTCTTCAGGGCATATGAGTACTTTGTATCACCAGCTTTGTTTGGCCTGTTTAACTTGTCCAGGCTTGCCCAGCTTGCTCAGGCCTGTTCAATCTGTTCAGGCCTGGGCTGTCTTTTCTTAGCTGGGTCCATTTTCTGTGCACTTCTGCTCAGAGTATGGTTCCCCCTGGCTTTACTCTTGTTGTGCTGGGCTCTGGGTACTCATTTTCTTAGCCCACATGCTTTTTTCCATGCCATCATAATGTATTACAGCCTCAGGCAAGGATGCAGCCATACTAGACATACCTATCAGCCAATTTCCCTTCATTCCCAATTTTTCTTTTTCTTTTCTTGTGAATGGGGCAAAGGTAATCCCACTAAGGGCAATGGACAAGCAACCATTTGAGACAGATAGGGGTCATCAGAAAAGCAGCTTCTGGTACTGTTCCCTAGAGACAACATACATTGTAACATCATTTTCTTGAAGCTGGTCAATAATATTGAAAACACATAACATGAAAGTATGTCAAAAGCAGCAGTGCTTAATAATGTGATAAAGAAAGCTCTGAGAATAGTACAGCAAAAACTTGAGCTGGTGTGGGTATTGCAGTTGCTGAAGCCGAAATGGCTTGTAGATTTCAGTTACTTTCTAAGAAAACAATATTAAAAGGATAACAATACAATCATTCACAGAAGCCCCAAAACCCCCCAGTCAGTCCAATAGTCCTTTTTCCTGCCTCTCAGCAGTTCCCCAGGACCTCGCAGTGTGCTCCACCCCTCTCTGAAGTTTAAGTTCTGTTTCTCTCAAAATTTGAACCTCCCATTCTCATAGGCAGACATCCCGGCCCTTTTTCAATGTGACACCCCGATCCAGATAGGGACTCCTTCACACATTTTAGCGGTGGGTAGTTCTGAGTTCTTGGGATGGTCTGTTCCATCTGGACTCTGGCCAATTTTCTCTGCTGGACTCTCTGGATTGCAATTGGTGACATGGCTCCAGGCCTTATTCAGAAAAGCAGCACCAATATTGAATGAAAAAGAACTAAATATGCTGGATTAGATTTCACAATGATACAAACTTAATTTCATCCATATTTACTTAAGATCATAACTATCTCATATGGTATCAACTATGTCTCTCAGTTTGATAAACTCTTTGTCTCTCTGTCTCTTTACCACTGGAGATTCCTTTGCAGGTAAGAACTATTCCATTTCTCACAGTGCTATAATATACTGTACTCCTGAAGCTGAAAACCCTCAAAACAAGGTACACTTTTTCTCTGGACACCAATGCGTCTATGATGTTACTGTTCTGTTCATCATTTGTCAGCACAGTGCTTAACAAGGCAAAGTAATTACCTTGAATCCTACAGTTCAAAACAAGCATGAAACTGATACTTTTCCATAAAAAGGTTGGTGGATACCTGGAATGCAATATCATTGTACTATCAGAAAAATGAATACAGTTGATCAAGGCAGTTTAATATACCAAGCAGGAAAGAATGCAATCATCAAAACAGCATTTACTGTCTGCAGCAGCTAATTTTCACACTTCAGCTTTGCCCTACAGATATTGCTAACAGTAATTTGACAGTCCTTCTTCAGCCTTTGTTTGCTTCCAGCCTTACACAATCAAGATGCTGGTCAGACATTTGAGGATGCTCAAAGGAGGCACCCCCCATGGTTCCAGAAGCTTACAACTCTACAATCAAAATTGATGACAAGAGGATTGTTTGGAGACTAGGTGTGGCTAGGTGAATTGGGGTCTTTGTTTGCTAGGAGAAAGACTCCTAGGTGATTTTTTTTCTTTTGTCCTCTCTAATGGGCCTCCATTTATCTGCTAGAAGAAGGAACTCCTCCCAGTATCTTTCTATAGCTATGCAAACTATCTCAGCAATTTTCAACCACCCCTTACTCACTGCTGAGAGGTGTGATCAAAAACCTGGCTCCCTGACTATTGACTATGCATGAAACATAGCAATGAAACTGGATATGCTTTAAATAAAGCAGTTGTCTTCCTTCACTCTCTAATGGGCCTCCATTCATCTGCTAGAAGAAGGAACTCCTCCCAGTATCTTTCTATAGCTATGCAAACTATCTCAGCAGTTTCAACCACCCCTTGCTCACTGCTGAGAGGTGTGATCAAAAACCTGGCTCCCTGACTATTGACTATGCATGAAACATAGCAATGAAACTGGATATGCATTAAATAAAGCAATTGTCTTCCTTCACTGCTACACCAGTACAACAGTCTACATACTGTTCCCTTTTATTTACAGGGAACAGTCCCTTTTCTGCAATCAGTAGACCTGGTGTTTTTCACTGTTTGGGGACACAGGGGCGATTTGTTAATAACTTCACCTTTTACTGATAGAGTATCAAAATCAATCCTGAAATATAAAGACCTAATGTCTGGACAAAAACTTTCTTTCCCTAATGTCACAACTAAACACAGAGACACTCTAACAAACACAGAGACACTTTAACAGTTTCTACATAACAGCACATTAACTATATGGGACAGCCATGAATCTATATAGGGAAACTGGTCCGGATGCTCCTTCACTACAATTTAGCCTCCGGACCCCATGCTCTAATCACAATTTACAAATCACAATTTACAGTGTAAATCTTCTAATCTCAATTCAAGGAATGCAATGTTCAGTATAAATTTTCTAATCTCACTTCTGGGAATACAATATACAATATAATCCAGGTAACAGGCAGAGTTTGGTTGCACAAAATACACAGGACCACAAAGGGAAAAAGAAAGAGGGAAAACAGAAAACAGAGACGTCTCAGCAGCGAATACGTTACAAATACACATTACACATTACACACACTAGCATAGGATTTAACTTTTACCATGAGGATAATAGTAATGAGAAATATAGCTAGCTATTTTCTAATGTCCACTAGAAGGAGCTCCAGGATCACTAGCACAAAAGAAACCCCCAACACTATAGGAGCACATGGCAACACAAAAGAAACCCCCAGCAACACAAAAAGAAGCCCCCAACACTATAGGAACACATGGGGCAAAGGCTCTAAATAAATCGCCCCGATCATCGCAGAATTGCAATCAGCGCAATTATTCTTGAAAGGCACACTTAAGGGGGTTAAGTACTAATATTTTGGCAATTTTTAAAATAGCTTTGGCACCGCTGCACTTTAAATGCCTTTAAGGGGCCCGAGGTGGCAAAGTTAAATATATACTGCAGTTATTTACTAGTACTCGCAAGCGCCTACCCTCCCCCCCCCCCCCCCATTCCTAGCAGATTTACCAGATACCAGATACAGACAGGACGAGCAATGATTTCAGGGCCACTAGGACCCCTATTCGGACTGCTCGTTGCGGGTGATCATGCCGCTACAGGTTTACAGAATTACCAGGATTTCCAGATACAGAGTACAGAACTGGCCAAAACAGTAAGGTAGCAGTACTCACCAGAACTCTGATCAGACAGAGAGTTTGGATGCCAGTCTATCCAGCCGGTTTTCAATCGGGCGGTCAGCCACAGGGACCGACTGACCAGACAAATCAAGGTGTCCTTCCGGAGCACAAAGTGGCCCGGGGTGCCAAGGACCGTTAATCACCTGGAGGGGCCGGTCCCTGACTGGTGGAGGCCTGATCCTGCAAAAAGCAGTAGTCTTCCCACCGTGGGTGTGATGAGAGAGGCTTTTTAAATTTAATTTAAAAGGGTCCCACCTGGGGTGCCAAAATGTTATAGCAAACGCTGTGAAAAGCTCTTATTCAATCACTCACCCACAGAAGGAAAACTCACAGACAGGCTGGAATGCAAACAGGAACTTTTAATGTGCGCACAGGCCCAGATAGTGAAACCAGCAATCTCCACAAAAATCTGAGCCCCGAGGGACGTCCTACAATGCCTTATACACAATACAATTTTAAACTCATTCTACAAATCCCATTTGTCTCAGATATTTCCTGTCCACCAATCAGCAGCCCCTGGGGAAGGTACCTGGGTGACCTGTCCAAACCGGTGTGCTCTGGTCTGCTGATTTCTGGGCAAGGGGATATTGTGCTCAAACCTGGAGTGGGGGAAGGGTGCCTGCTGAAATCTTTATGTCTCCTCTTAGCAAACTGATCACTTATGTAAGGGTATTGTGCTCAGACCTGGAGTGGGGGAAGGGTTACCCACAGCTAAACCTTATGGCTGCCTCAGCGATGCTACGGGGAAAAGAGAGGGGAAAAGAGTGGATAGGAGTAAGTATCGCCATTTTGTAACACAGCATTGCTTGATATATGCATGGAGATTTCAAAATCCTCGGAAAAGACAATTCTCTTACTTCTCCCCAGTACATGGTTCATATTACAGAATAGACACCATTTGGGTAACTAAGGAGCCGGTGGGTAGGATTAAAGGGGCAGAGATGGATCCTATAACGTGGTCTGACCACGCCTCAGTGCAAGTCCAGATCTCAATAGAGGGGGAGGAGAGAGGTATCCAATTCTGAAGGCTGAACAAATCTCTATTAGAGGAAGATAGGGTCAGAGAAGAGATAGAGAGGGAAACAAGGGAATACTATAGAAGGAACGATAATGGCAAGGTGGCATGCGGAGGAGTTTGGGATGGCTACAAGGCAGTAGTGCGGGGAATTTTAATTAAATGGGGGGCACGTAAAAAGAAGGAGAGGGAGAGACAAGATAGGGAACTGAGAGAAAGATTAATGAAACTAGACAAATTAGATGCGCAAGATAGAAGGGGAGCATATAGAGGACAAGTGTTGGCCATAAGAGCTCAGATAAATGAAATGCAGGCTGAAACTATAAGGTATCATATGCAGCTATTGAGACAATAATTTTTTGAGGGGGGAAATAAAGCTGGGAGACATATGGCACAGAGATTGAAACAATGGAAATTAAGATCAAAAATATTGAAAGTTAGAGATTCAGGAGGGAAATTAGTTCACAAAGATGGAGACATCAGGGAGGCCTTTAAAAGCTTCTATCAGTCTCTGTATGAAGAAAGAGCTCCTCCAGAGTTGGAGAGGACAAAGAGCTATCTAGACTCCATAAAGATTCTGAAACAGGAAGAGAAGGAACAAAAAGAGTTAAGAAGGCAAGGACCCACAAGAGTGCTCATCGTATAGGCCAATCTCATTGCTAAATTTAGATGCTAAGTTGTTGGCTAAAATATTGGCTACGCGTTTAAATAGGGTAATAGGGAAATTGATAAATCAAGATCAAGCGGGAGTCATCCCAAGTAGGCAGGTAGCAGATAATATCCGCAAGATACTAAACATTATTTGGTCAACTGAACAAAGTAAAGAGGAGGCGCTGCTGATATCTCTGGATGCCGAAAAGGCTTTTTACCAGGTGGCTTGGCCTTTTCTTTTTCAAGTAATGGAAAGAATGGGGTTGGGAGAAGAGTTCTTGGGATGGGTACGAGCACTTTATCGCAACCTGAAAGCCTGTGTTTGGGTGAATGGAGCCTATTCTGCCTTCTTTGAGCAGGGGAGAGGGACAAGACAAGGGTGTCCTCTATCACCTCTCTTATTTGCGCTTTCAGTGGAGCCGTTTGTGGAGAGGATGCAAGAATGGGAGGATCTGAACGGCATAGGAGTAGGTAAGACAGAATATAGAATATCATTATTTGCGGATGATATTATAGTGAGTGTGACTAGACTGGGGTTTTCCATACCAATATTAATGTGGGAATTAGAAGTGTAACCCCCATAAGGGGTTAAGATTTTTTTTACCTGAGAGGCAGGCAGCAGCGTCTAGCCGTGATCTTTTCCGACGCGGGGAGGGGCTGAAATAGGGCAGAGAGGCAGCCATAGTTGAAGAGGACGTTGGGCCGTGCATGTGGAGGAGTGAATGGAGTGGAGGAGTGGCCTAGTGGTTGGGGCAAGGTACTTCAGGCCAGAAGGTCAGGGGTTCAAATCCCACTAGAGGACAGCAACCTTGGGCCAGAAGGACTGGGGTTTCTAGTCCCACAGGTGCTCCTTGTGGTCTTGGGCAAGCCATTTAACCCTCCATAGCCCATGTTCCCTATAAAATAGTTATCTCCAAGTTATAATGCCCTGTTCAATGTAAACCGCACTGATGCAGAATAGCACGGTATATAAGAGAGTGTAAATAAAAATAAATGTGCACATCACCACATCCACATGCATGTTTGTGGTAGGCCCAGAGTGAAGCTGGGGGCCTCAAGTTAGCTGCTGCTCAGGTAGAGTTCCAGGTGAGTTGGAGGTAGGTGCCTCAGATTTGATTTAGGCACCCAACGGGATTTAGGGGTCCTAGAGACTCGGGAAAAGGGTTGTCTTTCAGTAAAGGGACCATGGGGAATCCAATTCCAGGGTCAGAATTTGGAAAATTTTAATATTTTATGGCTCAATTTTACAGGGTTGGTAGTAGAAGGGGTTTAATCGATTGGAAAATTATAGATTTGGACTCATATAAAATCGGGGGTCCTAAGTAAAAAATTAAAAGCAAGTTTGGTATGAAAAGTTTACTTTATTTTTTTAGTTATAGCCTATTTTGTGTAATGGGGGAGTATGGTGGTTCCGATACTCCGATTTTAATTTGGATTGTGTGAGGTGAAAGCTGAGATTCCAATTTAATTTTAGAAAATGAAACAGCCTCCGATTTAGATGAAGCAGATTAGGACAGACCGGGCTCCGAATTCACTTTAGGTCTCCAGGAGCCTATGGTCAGTATACAAATAGGAGACCAATTTATGGACTTTATGGTTGATACTGGAGCAGAACATTCTGTAGTAGATAAACAAATAGCTCCTTTTTCTACAAGAGCAGTCACCATTGTGGGAGCGACTGGTGCTAAAGCCACAAAACCTTTTCTTCAAAACCGCATATGTAATTTAGGAGGACAGCAAATAACGCACCAATTCCTTTATATGCCTGAGTGCCCAGTGCCATTACTGGGACGAGATATGCTAGCCAAGCTGCAAGCCCAAATATCCTTTACTGAGAAAGGAGAGATGCAAATGACAGTAAATTCCCAGTCAAAACCTGCTGGCCTAATGGTGCTTACTGTTCCTCGAGAAGAAGAATGGAGATATTATAGTACTGAGCCAAGTACTGAGCCAATCATTGATACCTATTTTGAACCTACTCTGAAAAGCATTGATGCCCCTCCTGGAGTATGGGCAGAGGGCAATCCACCAGGCCTGGCCAAACACATAGCTCCAATAATTGTAAATCTCAAGCCTAGTGCACAGCCAGTACATGTCAAGCAATACCCACTTCCAAGAGCAGCAATTGAAGGCATCCATCGCCACTTGTTAAGGCTACTGGAGTATGGCTTACTCAAAGTTTGTCAGTCACCATGGAACACACCTCTCCTGCCAGTACAGAAGCCTGGGACAGGTGATTACCGCCCAGTGCAAGATCTAAGGAGAGTGAATGAAGCAGTTGAGACCATACATCCAGTTGTGCCAAATCCTTACACACTCCTAGGATTGATTCCTGCTGAAGCCACCCACTTTACTGTTTTGGACTTGAAAGATGCGTTCTTTTGCATAAGATTAGCCCCAATTAGCCAATTGCTGTTTGCCTTTGAATGGCAGGACCCTGTCTCGGGGAGGCGGGGCCAACTCACGTGGACACGATTACCTCAAGGATTCAAGAACTCACCTACCATTTTCAGTGCTGCACTAAACCAAGATCTTTCAAGCTATACAGTGGCTCCTGAAAGAAGAGTACTCCTCCAATATGTAGATGACCTACTGGTAGCCGCCACATCTGAAAGTGAATGTATACAAGCCACTACTGACCTCTTGCAACTATTGGATGAAGCTGGTTACAAAGTTTCAAGAGCAAAAGCACAGCTATGCCAGAAAGAAGTAAAATACTTGGGCTTTCGTCTAACCAAAGGAAGCCGACAATTGGGACGCGAGAGAAAAGAAGCCGTGTGCAGTATCCCAACCCCAACTACCAGGAAGCAAGTCAGAGCCTTTCTGGGAGCAGCAGGATACTGCCGGATATGGATACCTAACTTTGCTCAGATTGCTAAACCACTATATGAAGCCACCAAGGGAGAAGAAAAGTCACCACTAGAATGGGGACTTGAGCAAGACACAGCTTTCAAGACCCTGAAGGAAGAATTGATGTCGTCACCAGCACTCGGGTTGCCAGATGTCCACAAGCCTTTCCATCTATTCATGCACGAGATGCACGGAAATGCTCTAGGCATGTTGACTCAGAAATTGGGACATTGGGAACGACCCGTAGCGTACCTATCAAAACAATTGGACACCATGGCCAAAGGATGGCCGCCATGTTTGAGAGCTGTTGCAGCTACAGCACTATTAGTGAGTGAAGCAGACAAACTCACCTTAGGACAGAATCTACGCGTCACAGTACCACATGCGGTACTTGCCCTTATGGAACAGAAAGCAAATCATTGGCTCACCAATTCTCGGATGCTGAAATACCAAAGCATGCTATGTGAAAATCCACAAATACAACTGGAAGTGAGCCATGCCTTGAACCCAGCTACCCTGATACCAATCAGCGAAGACCCCCCAGAGCATGACTGTATAGAAGTCATGGATACTGTATTTTCAAGTCGACCTGATTTAACTGATGTGCCCTTAGAGAATCCTGACCAGACCTATTTTGTGGATGGAAGTAGTCTCATTAGCAATGGACGACGTTGTGCCGGGTATGAAGTAGTCACCCGGGAGAAAGTCACTGAATCATCAGCTCTTGCATCAGGCACGTCAGCCCAGAAAGCAGAATTGATAGCACTTACCAGAGCACTAGTATTGGGTGCAGGACTTCTGCTGAACGTATACACTGACTCAAAATATGCCTTCACCACTTTGCATGCACATGGAGCTCTCTACAAAGAACGAGGGCTCATCACCTCAGGAGGCAAATCAATTAAATATGGCCCAGAAATATTGATGTTACTAGATGCAGTATGGGCCCCGACACGTGTAGCTGTCATACACTGTCGAGGACACCAAGCGGGAAAAGGAGAAGTTGCCCAAGGAAACAGATTTGCCGATGCTTCAGCATGCAAAGCAGCCATGACAGGCCAAATTTCATCACAAGCCATGCCAAAACAAGCAGCATTGTTTCCAGTACCCCTTAATTTATGGACGCCACGATATACCACCAAAGAATTGGATTACTACTGTAATAAAGAAGAGGGGAGTACTGAAAGATGGATGGATTGAGCTGCCACCACCCGAGGGCAGTCAACCCCCAGGACGAATAGTGATCCCTGAATCATTGGGACCAGCCTTTGTCAAGGCCTTTCATCAAGCCACACATTATGGGAAGAGTGCTATGGAGAAAGCACTTAAACCACATTTTTGTATCGCTCTATTGGGAGCCCTGTCAGCCTCAGTAGCCCGCCAGTGTCTAATTTGTGCCAAGAATAATGCCAAACAGGGTCCCACTCCTCCACCACGAATTCAGTCAGGAGGTGTAACCCCCATGCACCACCTGCAAGTAGACTTTACTGAAATGCCAAAAGCCAAAGGATACCGTTACATGTTAGTATTAGTCTGTACCTTCTCTGGGTGGGTGGAAGCCTTCCCCACCAGGACTGAAAAAGCCCGAGAAGTCACTAAAGTTTTGTTAAGAGAAATTATCCCCAGATTTGGAATTCCAGCAGTAATAGGGTCAGACAATGGGCCCTCCTTTGTATCTCAAATTACCCAGCAGTTAGCAAATGCCCTACAGATACAATGGAAGTTACACACTGCATACAGACCCCAAAGTTCAGGGAAAGTTGAGCGGATGAATAGAACTTTGAAGTCTCAGATGTCCAAGCTATGTCAGGAGACCCACCTAAAGTGGCCTCAGGTTCTCCCAATAGCATTACTTAGAATACGCTCAGCTCCTGTGAAATCATCAGGATTTTCCCCTTTTGAAGTTGTGTATGGCAAACCCCCACCAATAGTGCAGGGTGTTAAAGGTAGTTTACCACAGATTGGTTCAGAAATAACCAGATAAGAACTTCTAGCTCTTAGTTCTGTTCTGCAGACTCTCCACTCGTGGATACAGGACCAGTTGCCTATCAACTTGACGGAACCACTGCATCCCTACAAGCCTGGTACCTCGGTGTGGATCAAAGATTGGAAGAAGACACCGTTGGAACCTCATTGGAAGGGACCATACACCGTCATCCTGTCTACCCCAACTGCAGTAAAGGTAGCAGAAATCGATTCCTGGATTCACCACAGCAGAGTCAAGCCAGCAGCAGTTCCAGATCAGGACCAGTGGACAGCAGAGCCACATCCTGACGTCCCTTTGCGTCTTACCCTATGGAGGCAGCCAGCAGCCTAGAACTCATCGGGGACACTCATGAACTAAAGTGACCTACAGCAGCCAAGTCTTTCGAAGAGGATTGCTGTTTCTAACATAGCAAAGACATTTGTTTTCTTCATCGACTAACTGTGCCTTCATAAACTTTCGTCAGGCCAACTACACTTGGTAAGTTGGCATCACAGCGAGACCTTTGAGGATCTTCAATCAACATTGACACCCGTTGAATTGCTTTATTAGCAAACGGGTCAGCATTGCGCCAGAAGAAGAAGATGTCGTGGTCAAGATTTTCCAGCGGAGATCCAGAAGAACTACAATCAACATGCATCTTTGTTTCTATCTTGCTTTGGCTGCTTGCCTGGGGAACTTTGAACTTGCTTATGCTTTACCCCCATGTACTGCCTGCATTACTACTACTCGGACTGGAATGAAAGTAACTCAGACTTTGCTTTATCATTCTTACTATACCTGCACTGGTACAGTAAGTCGGTGTATTTATAACACCACTGAACTGAATGTTTGTACTAAGGGTAATACTAAAGTTTGTTTTAACCCACATCAGAACCCATCTTATTATACCCTAGAAATAAGATGGAATGATGCAGATGGAGCTTTACTTAATGCTACACCCCCACTTACTGATCCTACACAGCATGCTATTTTGTATTTTGATGCTTGTGATGCCATTAATAGAGATAGTCGTTCTAAATGTGCCAATTGGGAGAAAGCTTATGCCAATGATGATAAGTATATGTGTCCTGAAGGAACCACAGGATGGGGGGCCTGCACAGGTAAACGAGTTTTAGCAAACGTATATAGTACAGCACCAGTTCAAGACTATTATCTTTATCTTTATCTTTATCTTTATTTGGGCACTTGATAAACCGCCCAGGCCAAAGCATCAGGGCGGTGTACAATAACAAAACGACAGCTACTGGAAAAAAAAGAGAGAAAGGAATGCCAAAAACAATAGGACAGAGAGGGACAGCAAGACAGATAGAAGACAGAGGAGCCCTGTGGAGAGACAGACAGGAGGGGAAAGGGAGAGGGAGGAGCAACATGTGGGGATCAAGGGGGATGGGGGGTACGACTAGAGGATGAGGCACCATCAGCAAGGGGAGGAAGATCAAAGGCCTGACAGAAGAGATGTGTCTTTAGGAGGGCTTTGAAACGGGTATAGGACAGTTCGGTGCGAAGTGGGAGAGGAAGAGAGTTCCAGAGAGCGGGACTTAGGAAAAAGAAGGCGGAATGACGGGTGGACTATTATTGCCCGAAGTGGGAATGCGTGTTCTATGCCACATGGAAAACTGGTATGATAGAAAATACCAGGGACAATCGAATGGCTGCCTTAACCAAGCCATATGTGAAGAATTCTAAAAATTGTAAGAAAGGTGCTTGCAATCCACTAGAGTTGTTCATAGCATGGAAACAAGGGTATAAATTTGGATTACGCATTGCAGGTTCTGGATCAGATCCAGGGACCATTGTATATATTAGACTGAATACCCAAGCCCATCGATCATCAAAGTACCATATACATAACACTTTCTATGAAACCATGCATATAAACAAGTTTGATATCCCTCACCCTTCTCAGAATTTGTTCTTAGAGTTGGCTGGAGCTGTGGTCTCCAGTCTCCATATTTCAGATTGTTATTTTTGTGGTGGAACCAAAATGGGTGATCAGTGGCCTTGGGAGGCCCAGGAACTGAATTACTCAGTAATCTACAATCAGACAGAGCTACACAAGACTACCAGTGAATGGGTATTAGCACACCCAATAGTTGGACGTCTGTGTTACGCTCGAACTGGACCCCAATTTATCTCGAAGGTAGGACAGCTTGTCTGTCTTAGCCAGAAGTTTTATAATGACACCACCAAACAAACATCCTGGTGGTCAGGAATTAATGAATCTGAACCCACCAATCCCTTAGCCAGATTTCCGGAACTTGCCCCTTTATGGACTGACCTCAACCAACATCATGTCTGGCAGGCCCCACCTGGCCTATATTGGATTTGCGGAACCCGAGCATATGCTCAACTCCCTATCCACTGGGGAGGGGCATGTGTCTTAGGAACTATCTGACCCTCTTTCTTTCTATTGCCCACAGAACATGGAGAACAACTAGGCTACCCAGTCTATTCAAAGAGGCAGAAGAGAGCAGCTTTACAGATAGGCAAGTGGGAGAAATGGGATGGTGAGGATTGGCCACCAGAACGAATCATTGCCTATTATGGACCTGCCACTTAGGAGCAAGATGGCATGTGGGGATATCGTACCCCAATTTATATGTTGAATAGGATTATACGCTTGCAAGCAGTAGTTGAACTCATCACTAATGAAACTAGCCAAGCACTCACACTTCTAGCTAGACAAGGCACACAAATGCGCACAGCAATATATCAAAATCGCTTGGCACTAGATTACCTATTAGCTGCTGAAGGAGGAGTCTGTGGTAAGCTGAATCTCACAAATTGTTGTTTGAAGATAGATGATAAGGGTCAGGTTGTTGAAGAAATTGCTGAACACATGCGGAAGCAAACTTATGTGCCAGTACAGACCTAGCATAGTCTCAAGATACCCAATTGGTTTGCATCTATCTTTTCTGGATTAGGAGGATTCACTACTTTTGCTATGATAATGCTAATTTTTGTAGCCTTGTTCTTCATGTTACCATGTATAATCCCATGTTGTATGCATTCTATTAACAGTGTTATTGAGAATACAGTGGAGCGGAAAAACGCAACTAAGATTTTAGCCTTATGGCACCCTAATCCTGCTACATATGGTCGAAACCCGACCCCAGTGTAATTGAGTGATTTAACTCTCACACCTTATTAATAATAGGGTGAGATTAATCAAAGGGGGGAATGTGGTAGGCGAAGGCCTATGATCCATGGTTCTGAAATGAGCAGAGGCCTAAGCAGCTTGACCTGTAAATGAAGCTTGTGGAGAGGCCCAAAGGAATTACACATTCCCCTGAATGCTGCTACCATAGAATTGAAACTTAACTGAGCACCATTAAGTATAGCTAAGCAGAATCGAAACTTAGAGAATATAGAGAAAAACAAGTTTAATTGGTATTGATAAGAGAGTGAAGCTTCTATGGAATTAATTAACACTGCTGAAAGAAAAGTTACAGTGCCCTGCTTTCCCACATGTTCTAGTTAGCTAAGTGACCTTGGAGGAGGAAAGTATCAAAGTTGGAAGAACTGACCATTGTAATTGGGACTGTAAGGGGGGTAAGCAGGTGCTGAGCCCAGTCAAAGGCCTTCATTGGATGACTACGTAACGGTACCGGGACCAATAGATGAGGTGAAAGGGGTTACCGGGACCAATGAGAAGTTTGCCTATACCTAGAATGGACAAGAAAAGTATAAAAGTTGTTGTTTTACTAACAGCCATTGCTCAGCCATTATGAATTTGATTCTGCTTGAGACTTGTGCACAAATAAATGATTTGGACCTTCTGAACAGACTCCTGGTATTATTGGTTTGTCTGCGCTCTGCTGCTACAAGAAATTTATTGGGTAATGTTAAATTGATGAAATGTCATAGCGGAGAGCTGTTTAGGGTTAAAAACTTGTGAAAACAGTGTTTAATAGTCGGTGATTAATAAGAAAGGGATAATTTTTTTTGGAGTATATACTATTTTTCCTGTTTAAATATGATATAGAATTTTGATACCATTATTTCTAATGGGAGTTTTGAAAGGTAAAATGGAGATTTTAGCTGCAAAATAGAATTCATGGCAACTGATGTTGTTGGAGTGCTGGTGCAAGCATGCTTTTCATTGGCTGGAGGACCCTGGATGACGTCATTTGAGGCAGCGTTGCCTTGGTTGCGGCTGGGAGAGAGTAAAAAAAGAGAGAGAGCTGTTTGAAACCGTGGGCAAGTGTGTATTAAAAGGAGCTCCTGGGTGAGTCTAGCGACTGAGTGACCTGTGTGAATATGATTTTTGTAATAGAGCGGAACTTTGCTTTTGTATGGTGGCAGAGTTTCTGAAAGGGGATGCAGAGATTTGGAAGACTGAGAATCACACCTTTACTTATAAAAAGCCTTGTATATTATTATATACTGTATAATTGACTCAGGTGAACATATCTTATAGTGATGCAAGTAATAGGGCTCACTACAAAAAGGTATGTTGGTTTAAATGCTCTAAAGGTGACAAGAGTAATGAAATGAGCTGAATAGACATTTTAATGAGAACAGGTGTAATATAACCTGTACCAGAAACTGTTGTTTAGGGAATAAACCCATAATGTATGTGTAACAGCTCTACAGAGATTACATAAGTTACTACAGTTTCAGTGCACAAGCTATGTTGAAAGATGGAATGAATTTAAATGTTGTGGAATGGACACGTAGTACTGTAGCTCTGAGTTCAAGTCTGAGTAAATAAGGTGCAAGGATGGTTGTATGAAAGTAGGGGGTTCATTAAGCTCTTCAGTATAGGGACCTAAGTTGAGACAGGTGACCTTAGCTATGGACTTTGCTTAATTTTATTTCATTAGTTAGGGAACTTAAAAAAGTTTTAGGGATAAGAATAAATTAGGTTGTTATATACCTACATTAGGGAAAAGTTAGGGTTTTGCTTCCCTTTATTTTGATTAAGTTAGGGAGCCAGGTACTCCGGATTCCGAGGATACAGAGGTGCGGTGGTTCCTGCGCGAAACCTGGGCCCCTACACTTCAACCTCGCGGTTATCTGGACAAAGAGTCAGCTTCACATCTTACCTGAACGTCTGAATAAAGTTAAGTGAAGTACTTAACATAAGCTTTGTTGTTTAAAACAAGGAAAAGGAGAGCAAAAGAAAGAGAGTGAACAATTCTTACCTGTTACGGATATAATACGTTTTCACCCTAAAGAAAAATAAATCTACAAAAAGCATCAGAACTTACGAGTTAACAATCGAAGTTAACAGAGACTTACACTTTATATGCTGCATTAGCCAGAAGAGATACTTATCTGGTTAGAATAGTTAGGGTGTCCTTCATTAGAGTTGTAACGTGTTGTGGTTGATCTTCTGTAAAAGAAAATATTGTTGTTTTTTTTTAAATAATTTATACTTACCAGTTGGTGCAATAAAAGATGAAATGTATGCTGGGTTATTCTTTCATGTCCTCCTGAGAAACTGGAAAGATTATTTCAGCTAGAAATACAAGAAAGTGTCAGAACTTGCGTAAAATAAATATCAAGACACTTTGCAATAATTTATTGGTAAACTTCATACATACCATCTAAGTTTACTTATTATATATACTTTCCCAGTTCCTTTTTGAAGGAACTGGTGTGTACTGTACCTTTCCAATTCGTAAATCTGGTGATAATGCCTTCCCTTACGGCCACTGACTACACAATTTTAGTAAGGAAGCTACATCAGGGCGTGTAACACTGGTTTGCAAATAGGGGTGGGTTACAGAAGAATATGGAAGGATGTCGGGATTCACAATAAACTGGACAAAATCGGAAATATTGAATTTGTCATTACCCAAGGAAGCGCAGGAAAAATTACAAATAAAATACCCATTTAAGTGGGCCAAGGGGGCTATCCAGTATCTAGGGATACAAATAAGTAATAGTTTGGAAACATTATATAATCTAAACTATCTAAAGCTATTTGGGCAAGTTGAAAGCTTGCTGAGGGGGTGGGGCAGGGATACCTATCCTGGCTTGGCCGCATTGCAGTTATAAAGATGATGCTCTTGCCTCGCTTTTTGTTCTTGTTTCAAACACTGCAGATATTGGTACCACAGAGAAAGTTAAAGCAATTGCAAAGAACCGTCAATAGATATATATGGCAAAATAGGAGCCCCAGGGTAGCTATGTCAATTTTGCAGAGAGCTAAGAGAGAAGGAGGGCTAGGGGTGCCCAACTTTCGAAATTACTATGTGGCAGCACAGCTGAAAACACTATGAATGGCAAAGAGAAAAACAGAAACACTGGGTCCAAATGGAAAACTATTCATTCAGAGGAGTGGGATTGGAAAGGATGGCGTGGAGGAGGAGTAGAGCACCTGAACATAACCCCATAAATCCCTTTAGTCTACATATTTTGAATGTTTGGAAACACAATAGGAAAGTATTAATACAAGACAAAGGATATACACAGGAGATGACAATAGAAGCATGCTTTGAGAGGGGACAGGGGCCAGGAGTGAGTACATTGCGAAGGTGGGGAGAGCTGGGACTTACACATATTTCCCAGATCGTGGTTAAAGAGGGTGTCAGAGATTTTGAGGGTATTAAGGATTTATACGGGTTATCAAGTAACGACTATTATAGCTATATCCAAGTGAGTCACTTTGTGAGACAGAAAAAGTATGGAAGGATCTATGAAACCATAGGGGGTTGTTTGAGACCCTATGCTCAGGACAATTAGGTCAAAAAGGAGCATTGGCTAAGATTTATAAAGGGTTAATGGAGGGAGGAGAAGGCAAACTAGAGTTTATGAAGAAATGGGAGGCAGATTTAGGAGCGCAATAGAATGAAGAGGTGTGGGATAAGGTAATACAGACAGTGGCAGGCATATCTATAGCCACTCAAATAAAAGAAAATGCTTATAAAGTGCTATATTGGTGGTATTAGACACAGACATGTAAAAAAAGAGTGGGAAGGGTACAATCTGATCAATGCTGGAGGGATTGCCAAGAGCGAGGTGATACGGTATGTTGCACATGTGGTGGAAGTGTGGCAGATTCAGGCATACTGGGATAAGGTATTAGAGATAATTTATGAAATGGCAGGACACAGATTACAAAGAAAGTCAGAGGTATGCTTATTGCATCAACTGGAGGAGGATATCTCGGAGAGGGAAAGGGGGGTATTGCACCATTGTATAGTGGAAGCAAGAAGCGAGATAGCAAAATATTGGACAGGGTCGGGGAAACCTCAAAGTGAAGGTTTCATCAGAAGAATGGTGGACCTGTGTTTGATGCATAGACTGACGAGGCTGAGACATGGGAAAGGGGAGAAGAGCATGGGACATTGGAAGAGAGTATGAAAATGGTTGGAAACTTGGAAAGGTGGAGAGACAGGGAGGAGGGAGTAAAGGAGGGCACATCACAAAGACTACTACTAGCATAAAGCACTGATTACAAGCTAATTGTTGAAAATTGTGTATATTTGTGATGTATAAGAGAGAGACATGGGGAGGACATAGAAGCATGTATAAACGAAGGGGAAAATTGAGACGGGAGGGGAGGGAGGGGGTTGGGGGGAAGGCAGAAGCTTAGGTAATACTGACTGTTGTAATAGCTAGTAGGGGATAAAAGAAAGTTTGAATGTACGAATGTTGTGGAAAATGTATAATGTTGAGTTCAGAAGCTGTTTGTACTATCTATTGAAGCACTCAATAAAAAGTTAAATAGAAAATAAAAAAAGCGAGGTAAGAGAAAAAGAGAAACCAGAGGCTGCAATCAACAAGGTTGGAGAATAAAATGGCCATACAAAAAAGGTAGAAAATAGAATTTTACTTTCATTTTAGTTCCTGGAATATGTCAAACGTTGGAATTTCAATGTTCTTTCTTTATATTTTGCACAGTGCAGGGGCATCTGCATCTTCTTCTATCTCTCTGGTGTTCTGCATACAGAGTCTGGCTTCTTAGGGGTTTGGTTTAATTTTTGTCTACATATTTCTTTATTTAGTTTGTGGTCACTTATTGTGTACTTGGTCAGGGTCCATCTGTGTTTTGCATGTTTGACCAAGGCCAGGTATTCTGTTAGCATAGGTATATGAGTGTTCTAGGACCCGCTGCAGTCTTTATGGTGCAGCTTTTTTCTGTGAGTTTTGGAAGTTAATGCAGCCTGAGTTGTTTCTGTAGGGTTTTGTATTACTTCAGAATATGCCCAGAACTGATGAGGCTTTATATTGCTCTTACTGAAATGACACCAGAATCAGAAATTATTTTTTTTGTTCAGTTCTAAGGGAAAATATTCTAGTTCTGCTCTGCACATTACTCAGAGAGGGATTTCTTTGGATGCAGAATATATACTCAAAAAGAAAATAAAACTGGTGTTATGTACTGCGATGTTCATTGTTTTTTTTTTTTTTTAATATCTTTATTTATTGCTTAATACAACCAAAACATACAAAACACAACCAAAATACAAAATTCACAATCTCAATATCCCCCCACCCCCACCACACAGGTAGAAAACAATACCCCCTCAAACTTAAACCTAAATCAGACCCCTTAGAAAAAACTCCTCCCCTCCAACCCCTCCCTCCCCCCACCCCCCTCCCCCCCAGGGCTTGCTAGCAATCCCAATCATAAAGCCACGGTACAGGCATGTGAGTCTAACACCCACGATATACAAGCAGGATATACAGACAGGGCACGGGTCAGAACAAAGCCAAGCATTACCCAGCTCAGTAGGCTGCACGGGTTCCCGCGCGCTCCAGAAAGTCTCGCAGAGCTGCCCATCGCGATGTGGTAACCAACATCCGAGGGGCCCCTTTACGAGGCAGTTGCTCATATTTGCTATATAAGCAAACATGATTCCACCATGAGACCCAATTTACATCAGCCATATGTTTCCAATTAATTACAATCAAATATAAAGCAATACCTAACATAAAATCTAACAGAAAAAAGCATTCTTTACGCAATGTCGGGATTCTGGCGAGAGAGCGGAAACAGATGATCCTCCATGATAGAGGAGCGCTAAAATTCAAGACCATCTGCGCTCGCTGCCATACTTTTAACCAGAAGGCCTGTAGACAAGAGCATTCATAGACAATGTGAACAAGCGTTCCTATTTCCCCATGACAGGACCAGCAACAATTTCCATCTCCCTTACTCCACCCACTAATCCTAACAGGGGTATAGTAAGCACGATGGGCAAAGAAAAACAATACATTTGTTATAGCAGCTGATTTGGAGACTCGTGTCTGTTGAGACCAAAATCTTCGCCAACTTTGTGGCGAAAGGGAAAACCCAGCATCAAGCTCCCAACCCTGCTGCATTCCTCGGACCTGCGAATGTTTCTGCTGACTTAATAAGTCATAGTAGTATGAAGCCACCCCCTTCCCACTCATGTCATCTTGTACCCGAAGGATCGTATCAATTATTCCCACTCCATCCCGCTGGCCAGCAATCCTAGTCCCAGTCTTGCTTACACAGTGCTTAAGTTGCAGCCACTGAAAGTACAACGAGCCCTGAAGACCAAACTCCACTCGCAATCTCTCAAACGACTTCCAGGCTCCCTGCGCCAACAGCTGCCCCAAAACCCAAACTCCTCTGGAGTACCAGTTACGCCAGGCAAACGTTTTGTTCTGAATTTTAAATAAAGGATTGTGCCACAAGGGGAGAAGGTCGTAAGACTCTTCGCCCTCCAACCCAAGGGCCCCGCCCAACGCTCGAAAAGTCCACTGAGTGTCCACTACCATTCGAGGGCATTGCGTCCCCTCGGGAAACAACATACCAGGAAGATATTTAAGGGGAAACGGCGCTGCAAGAGTCTCCTCAACTTCTAACCAAACCGGCCGCTGACCAGATCTGTCCCACACCCAACGAGAACCCTGTTTTAACAAAAAAGCCTTGTGATACAGGCGGAAGTCAGGGAATTTCACCTCACCCAGTTCCTTGTTGCCCTTGAGTTTCTGGAGAGCAATTCTGGGGGTTTTATTCCGCCACAGAAACTGCGTCAGCAGCCTCTCAATCTGCTGATACACACAGTCCGGTAGGTAACACGGCAGCATTTCCAGAACATAATTAACTTTGGGAACAATAGACATTTTTATCGTTTCCATTCTACCCCACCAGGACAAATTTAAAGGGGACCATTGAGTGACCAATGCCCGCACTTTATCTACCAGAGTACTGGCGTTGTATGTCACCGTTTCCTCTAACGGATAACAATAACACACTCCCAAGTATTTAACCATTTTCCCCTCCCAAAGGAAAGGGAACTGATTCATGTCTTCCTTATGGACATATGAATTTAACGGGAAGGCTACCGACTTTGTCCAATTGATCTTATAACCGGAGAGTCCAGAATATCCTTCAATTTGAGTAAGAATATGCGGCACTGATGCCGGATCCGTGAATAATAGAAGATCATCGGCATAAGCCGATAATTTAATTTCTCGAGCCCCTAGCTGAATCCCTACGATTTTCGATGACTGTCTGAGACACAGAACTAAGGGCTCAAGGGCCAGATTAAAAAGTAGCGGGGATAAAGGGCAGCCTTGTCGGGTGCCCCTTTCTAAACAGATATCCCGAGACTGAGTAGCGTTCACACACACATTTGCCACTGGATGAGTATATAGGACTTTGAGCAAAGCAAGAAAACCATCCCCTATGCCGAACCATCGAAGAGCTGCAAAAAGGAAAGGCCATTCTAGGCGATCAAAAGCTTTTTCTGCATCCAAAGACAGTCCCACAGAGGGGCGCCCGCTATTCTCTGCACCGGCCAAAATGTGACACAGTAATCTCGCATTATCAGCCACGAAACGCCCGGCCACAAAGCCGCATTGGTCTGGATGGATTAGCTGGGGCAATACATTATTTAATCTCTGAGCTAGGACAGTTGCAAGTATCTTGTAGTCTATATTTAAGAGGGATATAGGACGATAATTCCCCACTAATTGCGGGTCGCGTCCAGGCTTTTCCAAAACTATCACATTAGCCCGCGCAAAAGCGCCCACCGCCGAGGGCCCCTCCCCCAGTCGCAGGAAATATTGCTGCAAATAAGGAACCAGGTCCTTATCAAAGACCTTAAAAAACTCAGCTGGAAGCCCATCTGGGCCCGCCGCCTTCCCAGAGGCTAGCGATCGGATGGCCTGCTGAATCTCCTCCTGAGAAATGGGGCCTTCTAGCCTGCTAGAGGTATCCACGTCCAAAATAGGCCGCTGCAGCTCCTGCACAAACCTATCAAAGCCCTCTTGTGAAAAGTTAGTTTCAGACGAATATAACTGAGTATAAAACACTCTGAAAAGTTCTGCTATGTCTTCATCTGAAGTGACAAATTGATCTCGCACTGGGCATCTGAGCGCCGCCACTCGAGCAGCCTCCCTACGCGCCTTAAGGGAACTAGCCAGCAATCTCCCAGCCCTATTGCTCTCCCAATAATAGGCACCATTCTGTGCCTTTAAATTTCGCATAACTTCCCCAGACAAAAGCTCATTGTACTGATACCTCAAACGCTGCAAACGCAAGAGCACACAAGGGTCAGCCCTTGCCGCCAGGACCCGTTCCCCGGCTCTAATTTGCGTCTCCAAAGCTCTACGCTGCTCCCTCGCAGACCGCGCTTGCGCTATACCAAAACTTGTAATGGTGGCTCTGATAGAGGCCTTAAAACCTTCCCACCACGCCCCTGCCGTGGTGTCCTGCGGTAAATTAAACTGAAAGTATTCGGTAATCGCCTTCCGGATTTGAACGCAGAACTCCTCATTGGTCACTAAAGATCTATCAAAGGACCATCTAGGGGAATTAGCGACATTTTGATCAGCCTCTAACAAAAGAGAGATCGCAGCGTGATCTGAAATATGCACCGCATGTATGTCCGTGTCTACTATACAGGGCATTAATTTCTTTGAGACAAGGAAAAAATCGATTCGAGACAGGGACTGGTGCGGTGGAGAGAAAAAGGTAAAGTTCGCCTCCCTGGGATGTTGCAAACGCCATACATCAACCAGACCCCTGTCTCGGATCAGAGAGGTAAGTATTGTAAAAGCCCGCGAGGCCTTAGAGGTCCTAGGCGGTTTTCGATCAGTCAAAGGGTCAAGGGCTTGATTGAAATCCCCTTCAACAAGCAAATGATCATCCTGAACCAAATGTACTTCCTTGGCCAAAAAATTGAAGAACTCGGGGCCGTCTCCATTAGGGGCATAAACACTCATAACCGTCAGATCTAAAAGGCCCAGTTTAAGACGCGCCTTCACCCATCTTCCCTCAGTGTCTGAACAAGTCTGCAAGACTAGGGGAGCAAGAGCACTCCGTACTAGGATCGCTACCCCATTACGTTTGTACACTGCAGCTGAGAACGCCACTACCGTATAGGGCCTGATGCTGAGTTTTTTAGACTCATTCCTGTTCAAGTGGGTCTCCTGGAGAAGTAATATATCAGCCGTGACATGCTTACTATACGCGATTATTTTCTTTCTCTTGATGGGGCTGTTGATGCCCTTGACATTTAGTGAAAGAATCTTTAAAGGAGCCATTCTACACTTTACAGCTAAAGCCTCTGTCTGCCCACAAACACCCCTCTAGTAGGCCCCCACCCCCCCCACTTAGCAGACCATCCCATAACAGCCCAGTCACACATAAAACCATGGCCCATTGTTGTCAGTCCCCGTGTCCCCACACCCCAAAAAAAGGACCCATGCCTCCCAAAGTTACATTCCATGCAAGCAAGCCCCGGAGATATCCCCAATACTGAAAAACTACTCGGTGAGCCCAGAGTGAGCCAAACGGCTCCAGCAGGCGAGGAAATCACGTCTCAGCGCAGCTGAATGTTATGCATCACCAGTATCACTTTGTGAAAAATTGACCACTCCGTCCCCCCCACTCTACCACCAGCCAGACATCCATTCATTCATATCCACAACCATACCAGGGCTCCCCCACATTCAACGTATAACAGGTTAACATTTAATATATAGAACAGCATCTTCGAATGACTCCAATGCCCCAGTAGGCGTGAGATACCTTCTCTCCACCTTACCACGAGCTAATACAACGAGCTGATATCCCCCGGCCACCTGGTCGGACTATCAGAGAAAAAGAAAAAGGAAATAGTCTCTATCTCATCACCACAGCTTCTTGTTCTTCCAAGTAGTGATGTAAGACTTCAGGCTCCTCAAAGGTTCTGGTCTGATTATGGAGTGTCACACGCATCCTGGCCGGATATAGCAATCCAAATCTAGCCTGTAAGCCCTGTAACCGGGGTTGCAGTGCTAGAAACCTTTTACGTCTGTCCACTGTACTCTTTGCGTAGTCGGGGAAAAAGAACAGTCAATGTCTCTCAAACTCCACTGGAGAGCAGGATCTAGCCGCATTCATTATTTCCATCACCTGTTGATATCGCAGGGCCCTCAAAATGATCGGCCTAGGTTTCTTGCTGTTAGGCTGAACCGCTGCCGGCACTCTATGGGCCCTGTCGATCTCAAAGGGCAGATCAAAGGAAAGTTTCAGTACCGCCGGTATCATTTTTTGCAGAAATAGAACCATGTTCTTCCCTTCCGCTCCCTCCGGCACTCCCACAATCCTTATGTTGTTTCTTCGGGCCCGGTTGTTGCCATCCTCAAGCTCCCTCTGTAGGGAGCGAATTTGCTTCGCTTGTTTGTCCACCATACGGAGTCGCTCTTCATGCGCCGCTACGGTGTGTTCCACCTTCTCCTGACGCACTGACAGGCTTTCAAGCGAGCATCTCACCTCCCCAATTTCCGCGCGCATCAGCGCTAGGGATTCCCCGTTGGCCTGCATTATCTCTTTCATTCCTCGCAGCTCCGTTAAAATCTCCTGCAAGGCCTCCGGCTGCGGGCACTCCCGGGCGGCCGCCATCTTGTGCGGGGAAGGAGGCTCCGTTTTTGTCCGCTTCGCGCTGTTGCCTTGCGTCCCAGCAAAGTCCAACTTCACCGGTTTGGGGCCAGACATCTCTCCGGACGCGCCCCGCAATAAATGTAGGTGAAAAATATATATCAGCCTGCTCAGTTCAGGATTCTAGGTCTCGCCGTACTGGAGCTTCGGCCTTAGCCGTCCGTCTCGCTCAACATCAGGCTCCGCCTCCTGCGATGTTCATTGTTTATCATTTATCGTTTCTTGATATACCGCACCTTCAAAGCAGCATGGTGGTGTACAATCCAAAAAAGCGTAGAGCAGAAATCAGAAAGGAAAAAGAATGCCATGATAAGACAGGAATGCAATATATCCACATGAGTAGTAGAGAAGAAAAGAGAGTAGGGGGAGGGACTAGGAGGCAGGTTAAGGAAGGTCAAAAGCAGTACAGAGCAGGTGCGTCTTGAGCTTGGTTTTGAACTGATGGTAGGAGGGTTCATGACGGAGGTCAGCAGGTAAGGAATTCAATAGAAAGTACAGAGCTTCTTCTCACATTTTCTTTTTGTTCCTTGGTGAGCAAGCACCTTGTATCTCCTTTATTTAATGCGAAAATATATTTGCATTTAATACTGTGCCAGGCCAGTGTGCAGTGTCAGGAGTTGGTATGTTTTATATTAGATTCCCAAGCTGCATAATCAAACTGCTACAATGCTTGCTGCATATAAACAGCAGTGCAAACTTCTTGTTGTTTTTTAAATAAAATAACCGTGGAATATGCTGCTTTCTTTTTTCTTGGAGCAACCATCTGTCCGGTGTTTTGAGCGAGGAGACCACCTGTTCCCTGACAAGAGCTATGAGAAAGCCCCTCCGTTTTGGATGCTTGGGGGGGGGGGGGGAGGCACCAGCTCACTTCTTGCCTCAGGCAGCAGATTGCCTTGAGCTGCCCCTGGTAGAGAGATGTTGCCTCTGTGGAGGAGTTTGCTTGCCTCTTATCACCACAGAAAGAACATGTTTATATTTATGTTTATGTTTATTGGTCCTTGATTTACCGCTCTTCGCAAAAAAACCCAGCAGAACGATGTACAAACATTAAAATAATATAAAAGAAAAATTAAGGGTGAAAAGAATGCCAGTTAAAAACAGGAAAGAAGTTAAAACAAACAATCATGCTTTAGAAGAAAGATGAGAAGGAGAGAGGAGGGCAGGAAAGGAAGAGATCAGATGTGCTCAGGAAGGAAGGTTCTGTAGCCAGGGTTCCACCAGAGGGACTTCCTGTCTAAAATGATGAATGCAGCTTAGAAGTTCTGTTATTCTGGTTATCAATTTTCTTACAGTTTTTCCAATAGATATTAAAGTGCAAGAGTAAAGAGTGATATAAATCACCTGAATGTATCATTAAATCTACCACTGCAGCTGAGAACTAGATAGCAGTCAATGTAACACCAATTTATGAAAAGAATGCCATAGTTTTAAAGGAACTGCAGGGGTAATCCGGAAAACTACAAACTGGGGAGCTGGTGCCAGGCAAAATAGTAGAAGCTGTTCTGATTTATGGAGGGAGAGATTAATGGCGCAGAGCAAAGATGGATTTAGCAAAGGGAAGTCTTTTTGGACCAATCTGTTAGATTTCTTTGAAGGGGTTAATAGAAATTTGGACTAGGATGTCTGTGGATATAGTGTATTTGGGCTTTCATAAATACTTTGACAAAGTCCCTCCCTTATCAGAAAATTAGTAAGCCATGGGATAGGAGGCAATGTACTATTATACATCAATAACTGACTAAAAGGAAAGAGAGGTCATATGTCTCTAAGAGTAAAGATAATTAGTGGAGTACCCCAAGATTCTCTACTGGGTCTAGTGTTTTTAACTTATTTTTCAATGATCTAGAAAAAGGAGCAGCAAGCAATCAGATTTGCTCATGACACAAAATTATTCAAAGATGTTAAATCTTGAGCTGATTGAAAGAGTTGCAGGAGGAGCTGGCAATACTGGGGCACTAATCATTTAAGTGGAAGATGTATTTAAGCAGTTAACACATGTTTGAGCGCGCATCAACAACGCAAATGTGTGGTAATGGCTACCATTCACTAAAAAAGCTAGTAAGTGCTAAAGTAGTGCTTTGTGTTTAGCATGTGAAGCGGGCATGGAATGGGTGGGAAGTAGACAGAGATGGGGCTTTTGCAGTTGACACACAATATGTAAGCGCTAACTTTGAAAACTGCAAGCAGAACTGAAAACAGTTTTCTATACCACCTTATCCTTCAATCAAAGTGGTTTACATTATGTAATCAATACAGACAGGTACTGGATACATTCTCTTGAACCCAAAGGGCTCACGATCTATGTGTACCTGAGGAAAGTTGCCCAAGAAGGCTTTAGTAATCCTGTTGTAACATAGTAACATAGTACATGACAGCAGATAAAGACCAGCATTGTCCATCTAGTCTGCTTAGCAAGCTGGCAACAATAGGTGCACCCACTGCTCCATGCAGGTCACCCCTCCCCATGCCTTTGTTTAGAGGTATACCAATAGCTCTGTGCATGTCACCCCTATTTGTTGAGATGTAAGAGATAGTTAAGTTTATTTTGATTGTATCCTGTTGCTATAAAGAGATCCACTGTGTCTGTCCCATGCCATTTTGAATTCTGTCACTGTATTTGCCCCCACCACTTTCATCGGGAGGGCATTCCAAGCATCCACCACCCTTTCAGAAAAGAAGTATTTCTTGACATTCCTTTCAGTTTACCCTCTTGCAGCTTCATGTTATGCCATCTAGTTTTACAGCTTCCCTGTCTTTGAAAAACGTTTGTTCATTAATATCCTTTAAGTATTTAAAAGTCTGAACTTGTACAGTGGCATTAGTACTTCCTCCTTTCTGCTGGTAATTCCTCTCTGCATGCAACCCAGCATCCTTCTGGCTTTTGCCACCGCCTTGTCACACTTTTTTGCCACCTTGAGATTCTCAGAAACAATCACTTCAAGGTCCTCTTGATCCATGCACACCAACCTCTCACCCTCTATCACATACAATTCCCTTGGATTTCTGCATCCCAAGTGCATGACACTGCACTTCTTCACATTAAATCTTAACTGCCAAGCATTAGATCATTCTTCCAGCTTTTTTAGATCTTTCCTCATGTTATCCACTCCCTCAAAGGAGTCCACTCTATTGCAAATTTTTGTGTCATCTGCAAAAGACACAGCATTCTATTCAGTTATTTAGCAATATCACTCACAAATACAGTGAACAGTACCAGTACGAAGACCGATCCGTGGCGCACACCACTAATCACCTTCCTTTCATCTGAGTGAGTTCTGTTTAACATCACCTTTTATTATCTGTCAGTCAACCAATTTCTGATACAGGTCACCACATTGGGACCCATCCCCAGACTCTTCAGTTTATTGATAAGCCTCCTATGAGGAACAGTATCAAAGGTTTTGCTGAAATCTTGGTAGATCACATCCATCGCATGCCCTTGATCTAGTTCTCTGGTCACTCGTCATAGGCGATGGCAGTGGGGGTGTACTATCGACCACCTGGCCAGAATGAACAAATGCATGATGAAATGCTCAAAGAAATCAGGGAATCTAACAAAAGTTACAGCACAGTAATAATAATGGGTGATTTAAATTGCCCCGGTATTGACTGGGTCAGTGTCACGGCAGGACATGCTAGAGAGATAAAGTTTCTTGATGAAATAATTGACTACTTCTTAGAGCTGCTGGTTCTTGAATTGACCAGAGGGGAAGCCATTTTGGTCCTAGTCCTTTAGTGGAACACCAGATCTGGTGCAAGAGATAAAGGTGTTGGGGCCACTTGGCAATAGTGATCATAGTATGATCACATTTGATTTAATTAGTGAAGGAGGGATGGTAGGGAAATCCACAGTACTACCTTTTAACTTTCAAAAGGGAGACTATGATAAAATAAGGAAAATAGTTAAGAAAAATCTAAAGGAGCAGTTTCAAAGGTTAAAGACTTACATCAAGCTTGGGTGATTTTTAAAAAATACTATCTTAGAAGCCCAGACCAGCTGTATTCCATGCATTAAGAAAAGTGGAAGGAAGTAAAAAAAACCTGCCAGCGTGGTTTAAAGGGGAGGCCAGAGAGACTGTTGCCAAAAAAGCATCTTTCAGGAAATGGAAAAAAGAGCCAAATGACGAAAACTGGCAACAACACAAGCACTGGCAAGTTAGATTCAAGGCATTGATAAGGCAGGCAAAGAGAGAATTTGAGAAGAAACTTGCTGTGGAAGCAAAACTGTGTAATAAAGATTTTTCAAGTACATTCATAGAAAACAACCTGTGAAAAAGTCAGTTGTACCACTAAATGACAGAGGGGTAAAAGGGGCACTAAGAGGGGACAAGGCCATAGAAGAGAGAATGAATGAATTCTTTGCTTTGGTCTTTAATGAAGAAGATGTAAAGATGTTACCCATGACTGAAGTGGTATTTTAAGGTGATACTGTAGAAGAATTGAAAGAAATATCAATACACTGGGAAGATGTGATACAACTGTTTGATAAACTGAAGAGTAGCAAATCACCTGGACTGGATGATATATATCCAAGGGTGTTCAAAGAACTGAAATATGAGATTTCAGATCTGTTATTAGTAATCTGTGAACTATCATTAAAATCATCTGTAATACCTGAAGATTGGAGGATGGCCAATGTAACACCAGTTTTCAAAAAGGGTTCCAGGGGTGATCCAGGAAACTACAGACTGGTGAGCCTGACATCAGTACCAGAAAACATGGTAGAAACTATCATAAAGAACAAAATTACTGAACATGTAGATAGTCATGGCTTAATGGGAGACAGCCAACATGGCTTTAGACAAGGAAGATATTGTCTACCTGTTTTTTTGAAACTGTGAATAAACAGGTAGACAAAGGTGAGTCGGTATCTGGATTTTCAGAAAGCCTTTGACAAGGTCCCTCATCAGAGACTTTTGGCAAAACTAAAAAGTCATGGGATAGGAGGCAGCATACTATTGTGGATCAGGAACTGGTTAAAAGATAGAAAGCAGAGGGTAGGGCTAAATGGCCAATTTTCCCAATGGAGAAAGGTGAATAGTGGAGTACCCCAGGGATCTGTGCTGGGTCCGCTGCTTTTTAACATATTCATAAATGACCTGGAAATGGGAGTAACGAGTGAGGTTATCAAATTTGCAGATGACACAAAACTATTTAAAGTTGTTAAAACCGATGTGGTTTGTGGAAAATTGCAAGAAGATCTTGATAAATTGGAAGACTGGGCATCCAAATAGCAGATGAAATTTAATGTGGACAAGTGCAAAATTATGCACATAGGAAAGAACAACCCAAACTATGGTTATACGATGCAAGGTTCCATATTAGGAACCACCACCCAGGAAAAAGATTTAGGCATCATCATGGATAACATGATAAAACCCTCCGCCCAGTGTGCAGCGGCAGCCAAGAGAGCAAATAGAATGCTAGGTATCATAAGGAAAAGAATGGAAAATAAAACAAACAATATTATAATGCATCTGTATCGTTCCATGGTGTGACCACACCTTGAATATTGTGTGCAATTCTGGTCGCCGTATCTTAAAAAAGATATAGCATTATTAGAAAACCTACAGAGAAGAATCAATAAAATGGTAAAGGGGATGGAAGGATACCCATTTGAAGAGAGGCTAAAAAGGTTAGGGCTCTTCAACCTGGAAAAGAGATGGCTGAGGGGAGATATGATAGAGGTATATAAATTAATGAATGGAGTGGAATGGGTAAACATAGATCGATTGTTTACATCATCAGAATATATAAAGACTAGGGGATATGCAATGAAGCTACTGGATAACCTATTTAAGACTAATAAGAGAAAATATTTTTTCACTCAACGTGTAATCAAACTCTGGAATTTGTTACCAGCGGATGTACTAAAAGCTGTTAATGTAGCTGGGTTTAAAAAAGATTTGGTCAAGTTCCAGGAGGAAAGGTTCATAAACCATTATTAAAAGGGACCTGGGATATCACTGCTTGACCCAATACAAGCATTGTGAAACCTGTGTCTTTTGGGGAAACTGCTAGCTATTTATGACCAATTGGCCTCTGTTGGAAACAGGATGCTGGGCTGGATGGATCATGGTCTGACCCAGTATGGCATATCTTATATTCTTAGATTTGTTTGGCATGATCATCTTTTGGTAAATCCATGTTGCCTCGGATCATGCAACCTACTGGTTTCAAGAAAATCCATTGTTCTCTCTTTCAGGAGCACTTCCTGACGTCGGGCCGGTGCGTTTGAAAGACGTAAGGTCTTTCAAGAGTGTATTGTTGTAAGGCAAGTGTAAGGGCAACAATAATATTAATCTGGGGCAAGTTGGTTAGTCAAGGGTTTAAAGCCTAAGGGACTAGTCTTTAGGAATTTGCTATAAAAAAAAAGAAGAAAGGGGCTAGGTAAGAGTTTTTGGTGATCATTATAAAAAAAAAAAAAAAAACAGAGAGGGGCGAGTAAGCATACAAATAAAGGCACTAACTAATAAAGCCCTATTCATTGAACAGACTGATGCCACCTCGCAGAGGAAGGCAAAGTAGACGGGGAGGGCCTGGCAGGGTGAGTAGGGCAGGAAGACAGGGAGTAGCGCTTCCCAGGCCAGATTTGGGCAGACAGATGGAAGAAAATGTGGGGGATGGGAATATGGCTTAGGAGAGCGCTGGAATTTTGAGGGGACAGCGGGGCCATCGTGCTGTCCGTGGAGCTAGTCCAAGTCCTCAGCGGCAGGGGAGAGGGCGCCGGGGCTTTTTAGCAAGGAAAAAAGGGGAGGCGGGTAGAGGTAGGGCGCCTGGGCCCCGAAGAGGTGAGTTGGGGTCTCACCTGAGTGTTAGGGGGTCTATGGGCCAGTTGAGTGGGAGTGTGGGATTACCTGAAGGTGACTCTGGCAGGAATGGAGAAGAGCAAGTGGTTAGCAGCGGCGAGGCCTCGCATGACATTCCTAGGGGAGGGGGAAGTGGACGAAGCCAGTGGGGGATGCGGCATCTGCGGTATGGACAGGACATGACAGGGGATACAATCTCCCCTATGGTCTGGTCGGAGGTGCAAGGTGGTTTTACGCCAGTAAGGGGACCAGCAGCATGGGAGCATTGGCTTGGGAGGGGCAGGGTCCGTCCAGAGCAGAGTGGCTGGGGGCCTGGCAACCTTCCTGGGCTCCGGCTGTTCCTCCCCCTGTTTTTTTATTTTCTGTCTCCACAGGGTCCAGTAATGAATCAGCAGAGTACTGGACTCAGAGTGAGAGGTTCGGGAGTGGCTGAGATGTCGGATGTAAGAGCAGCAGCGGGGCAGGGTTTGGTGCGACAGGCGGACATCATGGGTCAGGACACATTGTCTCAGCACAGCCAGGAGGTACATCAGGAGGAAAAGGGGACAGCGGTGGCGTCGGCATCAGATGCAATCGCGACAGGTGAGTGGTAGACTGGACAGGGAGCGGCATCACGGGGCAGTTCCTCGCAGGAAGGAAAAGGGCGTAAATCGCGCAAAAAAAGGAGGCATTCCTGTAGGCGTTGTCATAGCTCGGAGTCCTCCTCCTCCTCCTCATCGATCTCCTCGTCATCGTCTGCAGGAGCTGAGGGTGAGGGACACGTGTCAGGCGGGGGTGCGAGGGCGGAGACTGGGTCAGGGGTAGGTGTTCAGAACTTGGTGTCTTTTTTGGAATTATGGGAGGGTGTTCCCAAAACGTTACATAGTAACATAGTAAATGACAGCAGATAAAGGAGTGGAGGAGTGGCCTAGTGGTTGGGGCAAGGTACTTCAGGCTGGAAGGTTGGGGGTTCAAATCCCACTAGAGGACAGCAACCTTGGGCCAGAAGGACTGGGGTTTCTAGTCCCACAGGTGCTCCTTGTGGTCTTGGGCAAGCCACTTAACCCTCCATAGCCCTTGTTCCCTGTAAAATAGTTATCTCCAAGTTATAATGCCCTGTTCAATGTAATCTCAGTTTGTTCAATGTAAACCACACTGATGCAGAATAGCACAGTATATAAGAGAATATAAATAAATAAAGACCAGTATGGTCCATCTAGTCTGCCCAGCAATATGACAGGAGTAGGCACACCCCTTCCCATGTCTTTTAGGGAGTAGGTGCACCCCTACCCATTTCTTTGCTTAGTGGTGCACCCACCAGGAGCATGTGCACCCCTCCCCATGTCTTCACCCCTCCCCATATCTTTGTTTCTTTGTTTGTTTAGGGGTGAACACACCGCTTCTCCCCCCATCGCTCCATGTAGGACACCTCTATTTGTTGAGAAATTAGATGGTTCATTTTATTTTGATTTAATCTTGTTGCTGTAAAGTGATCCACAGTGTCTGTCCCAGGCTACTTTGAATTCCATCACTGTGTTTGTCCCCACCACCTCCATCGGGAGGGCATTCCAAGCATCCACCACCCTTTCAGTAAAAAAGTATTTCCTGACAATGCCTTTCAATTTACCACCTTGCAGCTTCATGTTATGCCCTCTAGTTTTACAGCTTCCCTGTCTCTGGAAAAGGTTTGTTTGTTCATTATTTCTCTTTAAGTATTTAAAGGTCTGAATCATATCTCCCCTATCCCTCCTCTCCTCCAAAGTGTACATATTTAGGTCTTCAAGTCTCTCCTCATAAGGATTCTGACGCAGGCTTCAAATCATTTTGGTCGCCTTCCTCTGAACAGCATCCATTCTTTTTACATCCTTTGCAAGATACGGTCGCCAAAACTGAACACAGTATTCCAAGTGAGGCCTCATCAGAGACATACAGGGGTACTAGTACCCCCTTCCTTTCTGCTGGTAATTCCTCTTTGAACGCAGTCCAACATCCTCCTGGCTTTTGCCACCACCTTGTTGCACTGTTTTGCCACCTTGAGATTTACAGAAATAACCACATCGAGGTCTTTCTTCTGCTCCGTGCACACCAACCTCTCACCCCCTATCGTGTACATTTCCCTTGGATTTCTGCTACCCAAGTGCATGACACTGCACTTCTTTGCATTAAATCTTAATTGCCAAGCATCAGACCATTCCTCCAGCTTTTGCAGATCCCTCCTCATGTTAAGCACTCCCTCGGGGTTTCCACTCTGTTGCAAATTTTCGTGTCAACTGCAAAAAGACAGACTTTTCCATTCAGTCCTTCAGCAATATCACTCACAAATACATTGAATAGTGCCAGGCCTAGAACCAAACCCTGAGGCACCCCGCTAATCACCTTCCTTTCATCCGAGTGAGCTCCATTTATCATCACCTTCTGTTGTCTGTCAGTCAACCAATTTCTGATCCAGTTTACCGCCTTGGGACCCATTCCCAAACTACTGAGTTTATTGATAAGCCTCCTATGAGGGACAGTATCAAAGGCTTTGCTGAAATCCAGGTAGATGACATCCATCGCGTGTCCTTGATCCAGTTCTCTGGTTACCCAGTCAAAGAACTCAATGAGATTTGTCTGGCAAGATCGTTCCTTAGTAAAACCATGTTGCCTTGGATCCTGTAACCCGCTGGTTTTGAGAACGTTCACTATTCGCTCTTTCAGGAGCGTCTCCCTTATTTTTCCGCCACCGAGGTAAGGCTCACGGGCCTGTAGTTTGACACTTCTTCCCTGTCATCACTTTTGTGTAGAGGTACGATGTCAACCATTCTCCAGTCCTGAGGTAAGATTAGGAAGCGGAGATATATAGGTATATTCCGCCTACTTGACGGCAGGAAGCGCTCGGGTGAGAGTAAGAAAAAGAAGAAAGAAGATGAGAAGGCGGGCCGAATCAAGAGAGTTTCCCGTAACGTAGTAAATTGGATGCGGGCATTCCTGCGATTAGCCAGTGTGTGGGGTCATCACTATCCACAGCTTTATGGGATGCTCTTAGCCTACGCGGATTTCATTTTGGAAGCATCACAGATGCATGAGGGATGGGCGTGGCTGAATTATGATGAGAAGTTTAGGGACAAAATGGAGGAGAACAAGTTATTGTCCTGGGGCACGCAGGATATTAATCTTTGGCTGACGCAAATGTCGGTTAGGCCGGTTTTAGGTGGGGAAGGGGGAAGAGGAGGAATGGTGGCCAATGCGTGTGCTGGCCGTTCCTTTCGTGCAGGGGGGGCAGTCCTACAGCAGAAAGGGGGGGGGCAAGTGGATGTCACCTGTGCCGGTGGCTGGATCCCGTAGGTTTCCAGGGTCCAGAGCCTTTGGTTATACTTGGGACAGGGGTGGGGTGCCCCCGACCCGGACAACCCCCTTGCCGACTTTTGTTAATTACATGGCAAAGTCGGGGAAAGGGGGATAAGAAGCTTGCCGTTGGCAGGACTTCGGCAGTAGCGGAGGCAAGGTCACTTTGCTAATTGTATGGCTGGTGAGGTATTGCTCTGCTGTTTGGGATTGTTAAAGGTTTATAATTACAATGTATGGTTAAAGTTGTTAAAAATTTAATAAAGCTGCGACCAGTTAGTTTTCCAAGAGCAGTTTGTGTGCGAGTATTTTGTGGAATGGTTTTGGTGGGGGTGGGGGGTGGGAGGGGGGTTTGGTGATGGAAGGGGCCGGGAGCGCCGGGTCCGCGCTGACTCGGTTAATACAAGAATGCGGGCAGGGTCCCTGCGGACGACAGTAACCGGGTGCGCTGCCCGGTGCGGGGACCCTGCTTGCGGCCACGAGCATGGGCGGTAAGGAAGGGGGGGAGCAGCAAAGGGGAATAGTTTGAATTCATTGGCTCCCCGCGGATGCGAACACGGGAGAGCCAATGAGAGGAGGGGAGAGATGGGATGTGGCCGGTGGGGTCTGGCTGGGGTCACTTGCCTGGGCAGGAGTGTCGGCAGAGGACTGCGGCGGCCTTCTTCCCACCTACCCACCCTGTATGTTGGCTTGGGAGAAAAGAATAGGGGTGTTGCAGCTTGGGGGAGGCGGAATCCCGGAGGTTTCCGGGGTCCAGAGCCTTTGGTTATACTTGGGGCGGGGTTGGGGTGCCCCCGACTCGGACAATCCCCTGGCTGACTTTTGCTAATTACATGGCGAAGTCGGGGAAAGGGGGATAGTGTGTGTATGTGTGTATGTGTGAGCTAAGGGGATCATTCCGAAAACATCTAATCCGGATGTATATCCCCGCTAAATGCCTGGGTGCCGATTCCAGAAAAGGAGCTCCCTGCATATACTGCAGCGATGTGCGGGGAGCTCTGGACGGGGGTGGGAGGGAGTGAGCCAGAGAAGGAGCGAGGGTGGGGAGTAGGCAGGACCCTGATTCCAGATATACAGGGCCAATTCTGGTGTTGGCCCTGTACATCCGGGATTGGCGATCTAGATGGGGGACTTATTCCATCTCGTAAGTGGAATAAGTCGTCCCCCCCCACGACTTCAGTAACCAGACTGTCTGGGACACGGGACGCAGGTGAGCAGGCCAGTGGGTTCCCTGCAGCCTGATCCCAGCCTCGGAAGGCCCGATCAGAGGTTGGGCGGTGGGGAACAGGACATCTGTTGCGGTGTGGGTTATCGGGGTTCCTGCATGGATCCAGGATGTCCAGGATCCAGAACGTCCAGAGGGCTGGAATCAGAGCACGTTCTGATCATCCAGGTCAGTTGCACCCGATTCTGATCCTGCGGGGATGTATAGAGGCCCATTTCAATTGGGGCATGTCCTGCCCGTCTGGATGTCCAGAATCTAGACGGGCCGAACTTGCACCTGATTCTGATCCTGCGGGGATGCCCTCACAGGAACAGAATCGGGTGTAACTGGCCTGGATAAGCAGGCCATTCCGATCTCCTGGATGTCCGGCCTCCTCCCCACACAAGACAGCCGGGGCTTCTGCATAGAGCCAGATGCCATGGTATCCCATCACCATGGCACCGGGACACCATGCTGGAGCCCTCATCACCCTTCAGCTCAGCAATGTGCCGTTTCTACACAGCCTGACCCCCAATTGGGCCTGCCAAGGCTAAGATCAGGCTGTGGGGACCCCCATGGATTGGCTCACCTTGTTGGGCTGACTTCCAGCTCATCCTTCTGACTGAGGGTAACCTATTCCATCTTGTTGGTGGAAGAAGTTTCCCATTCACCTCCATAGCCCCAGACGTACAGGCCCTTCAACGGAACAGGCCCTGTATGTCCGAGATAGGTGTCACACCTATGGCCCGCCTGCCCCCTCCTGCCTTCACTCAGCTCCCTGCTCATTTCGGAAGTACATGTGGGGATTTTTGGGCTCGGAATAGCAGTTAGGGGAATTGCAGGGGCTGGACATCCATGTTGGACATCCAGCCCCCGCTATTCATGATCGGAATCACTCCCATAGCCCCCGCAGTATCAGAATTGGGTGAAGATCAGGCCCATCCAGATTTTGGATGTCTGGATGGACCGGATGTGCCCCGATTGAAATTGGCCTCCACGTGTCTGAGAGGCTGTGTGTGTGTGTATGTGTGTGCACACACACATGAGAGCCGAGTGTCTTGGAGCAGCATATCTGTACAGATGTGAAGAATAAGTGATCAAGGACAGCGTGTGTATGTCTGATGCTGAAGAAAGCTAGTGGGCTTTGAGGTTCACTCCCCAGAGGTTTGCCCTGAGCCATATCTATCACCAGTTCTGGCAGATGTAGATTATATTCCAATCACTAAATAGAAATTAGAATTCTTTTTTCTGTCTTGTTTTCTGGCTATTTTATTTTTCTAATTGTGTGGCTCTGGTTTCTGCTTTCCTCTGTTTTCTCCTCCTCTCTTCAAAGCTACAGATTGATGTAGGTGTTGACATGATCTCTTCTTTTCCATTTTCTTTCTTCTCCTTTTACTATTTAGTTGTCAGTCTTCTGCTGTTTATTGCATTTACCCACAGCTTTCCATCACTTTCCCTCATCCAGCCCTCTCGTTCTCATATCTCTCTCCTTTCCAAGCCTCTAATTGCCCAGTCTTTCACTACCCCCCTTTCTCCTCCACCTGTGTCCAGCATCTTTGCTTTCTCCTCTCTCACCTTCCCCATCCAGGTCTGTCCTATATTTATTTCATGTTTAGTAACTCCTTTCTGCCTCCCTAGTCCCCCTCCCCCCAACACATGTTCAGTATCTCTTCTGTCTCCCTAGGTCCCCATCACTTCCAGCATCTCCTCTGTTTCCCTAGCCCTCCCTCATGTCTCACTTCCTCCTTCCCATGCCCAATATCTCTTATGTCTGTCTCCTTAGCCCACCCTTAATTTTCAGACTCACCAGTCATTGCACCCTCCATGTCCAACATCTCTTCTCTCTCGCCTCCTCAAAAAACCCTCAATATCAAGCATCTCCTGTCTCCTCCTTTCCATGTCCAGCATTTCCACTGTTCCCATAGTTTCCCCCCATGACTGTTATCTCATCTGTTTCCCTAGTTGCCTTCCTGTCTATCTCCCTCCCTCCCCAGTCCAGCATATCCTCTGTCTCCCTTGTATCCCCTTTTCCATGTCCAACATATCTTCTGTATCCTTGCCCTGCGCCACCCTCAGGTCAGGCATCTTCCTACCATACAACCTGTTCTTTCCCACATCATGTCAAGTGTCCTCCTTTTTTCCCCTTCTCTGGTGGTCTAGCATCCAACCTTCCTTCCCCCTCCTCGCTGATCCAACATCTTCCCCCATTTGGTCTCCCCACCACCTGTCAGCCAATACCTGCAGGTCTTCTTAGCCCCCTCTTCCCTGTTTGCCTCCCAGCTGGAACTGTAGTCACTTCCCAAACATATAGAACTATCTTTCCACATCTCACAGCTCTCAGATCATGAATCTTTTCAAATCTTTTGCTATTTTCAGTCTCATGACAGCAACATGGAGGTTTGGGCACTTTATGAGTCACACTCAGAGCTACAGGAAGAGAACAGCACCAACTCTGCTGCTTGCCTTGGGCTTTCCGTCCCGATTTTTCAGGAGACATAGCTACACTTGCTCCTCATACTACTGCATGGAACTAGTTGGCTGTTTACACCACAACACTCACATGAGCCAATTCCTTATGAATTTTGCACAGAGAAAAAATAAAAATCTACATCTAGGAAGGGGCAGGCCCAGATTTAGGCAGAGGCAACCGCCTACAATGCCAAAACAATCAGGCCAAAGAAGAGCTTTCTTCTGCTTGCCTTAGAGCAGCGGTTCCCAAACTGTGGATCGCAATTGCACGTTGTACTCTGGGGAGGGGTGATTGCCCTTTTAGGTGTTCAAGCATAGCAGACACAGTCAAAAGTAAGACCATCACTCTCAATTGGAAAGGCCCCATGACTGTGCTCTTTGATTGCTGCCAGCAGTGGGGACGAGGGCTGGAGTTGGAGCAAAATGGCTGCCCTTCGAGAATGATCATTTTACTTTTGTGCTGCCTCTGCTCTGCCTGAACTCCTGATAGGGTTTCTGCCCCTCCCCGTACACCCATCAATATCATCACAGACAATATTTATTATAACACCAATACTAGCCCTAACACTAGCTATAACAATATGATCCCCTATACTAATACCCTCGCCAATCCTAGACATAAATTTAGGACTATTATTTATCCTCTCCCTATCAAGCCTGGCAGTATATTCTATTCTAGGCTCAGGATGAGCCTCAAACTCAAAATACGTCCTAATTGGCGCCCTACGCGCCGTGGCACAAACAATTTCCTATGAAGTTACTCTAGGACTAATCCTACTTTCTACAATCCTACTTTCAGGCAGCTTTACCCTTTACAACTACTTGTATGCCCAAGAAGCAATTTGACTTCTGCTACCAACCTGACCAATAGCTGCAATATGATTCATCTCAACACTAGCAGAAACAAACCGAGCCCCATTTGACCTAACAGAGGGAGAATCAGAACTCGTATCAGGCTTTAACGTAGAATATGCAGACGGCCCATTTGCACTATTTTTTTTAGCTGAATACTCAAATATCCTAATAATAAACACCCTATCAACAATCATCTTCTTTCCCCCATTCAAAACTTTATTAACCCAGAAACAACCACAACAAACCTAATAATAAAAGCAACATTATTGTCAATAATATTCCTATGGGACCGCGCATCATACCCATGATTTGGATACGACCAACTAATGCATCTAGTATAAAAAAACTTCCTACCCCTAGTACTCTCCACCACACTACTGGAGTGGAGGAGTGGCCTAGTGGTTGGGGCAAGGTACTTCAGGCTGGAAGGTTGGGGGTTCAAATCCCACTAGAGGACAGCAACCTTGGGCCAGAAGGACTGGGGTTTCTAGTCCCACAGGTGCTCCTTGTGGTCTTGGGCAAGCCACTTAACCCTCCATAGCCCATGTTCCCTGTAAAATAGTTCTCTGTGTTCTGTGCTTTCCTGTCTAATCAATGTGTTTATACCTCAAAAATTTCCTGTCATGATTTGACAATTTCCAATCTGTAATCAAACTGCTGCTGATTGCTGGAAGTAGATGTATACTAAAAAATAAATAAATATATATCTCCATACCAATTTCTCTCTCAGGATTCCCCCCACAATTGTAGGCTATGTGCCTGAAAAATAAGGGTCACTTTGATAGAGTGAACAATAGGGGTTTAAACCCCCTCATATCCTTAGAAAAATAGGACTCAAACCTATACATAAGAGATCAAAACTCCTTGTGCTCCCAATACATCACCTTCTAGTAAGGTCAGCTAAAAATGCTTTCGGGCCCATACCCCAAAAATGATAGTTAAAACCCATCCCTCACTAATAAACACATATGCCCTGTCAATTACACTGTCTAGCCTTGCCACAGGAACAATTGTCCTATCAAGCTCCCACTGACTATTGGTGTGAATCGGATTAGAAATCAACACCCTAGCAATTATCCCTCTTATAAACCAACAACTCCACCCACGATCAACAGAAGCCACAATAAAATACTTCCTCACCCAAGCAGTCACCTCAGCACTTATTCTATTTTCAACAACAACAAATGCATGACTAACAGGTCAACGAGAAATAAAAGAACTATTACCCATACAAGCAAATATAGTCACAATCACCCTGGCAATAAAACTCGGATTAGCCCCAATACACTTCTGACTACCAGAAGTCCTACAAGGAATTAACCTAACCACAGGACTTATTTTATCAACATGACAAAAAATCGCCCCAATAACAATAATTTACATAACCTACAATACACTAAACTCATCTCTATTAACATCCATAGCAATCATGTCCACAATTATCGGCGGATGAGGTGGCCTAAACCAAATGCAACTCCGAAAAATTATAGCCTACTCATCAATCGCCCACCTTGGATGAATAATGGGTGCAGCAACAATATGCCCGAACCTAATACTATTAAACGTCACAATCTATCTGGTCATAACATCATCAATATTCTTAAAAATAAAATACCTAAAAACAACATCAATCAGCTTAATATCTGTATCGTGATCTAATGCACCAACAATAGCAGCCATCTCATCACTAACACTACTGTCCTTAGGCGGATTACCACCAACCTCAGGATTCATACCAAAATGATTAATTCTCCAAGAACTGACCAAACAACATACAATAATCACAGCAACAATCTTGGCCATATAATCACTGCTCAGCCTATTTTTTTACTTAACGACTAACCTATACAATAACCCTAACAAGCTCCCCAAATACATCAAATGCTACTACCTGACGACATAAGTCAAACCAAATATCAACGCCCTACTCTCTCATAACCATTATAGCAATTTTACTCATACCAATTACACCAAACCTACTCCCGCAATAGAAACTTAGGATACACAGACCAAGGACCTTGAAAGCCCAAAGTAGGAGTTTAACCTTTAGTCTCTCTCCCCGAAAGAAGAGCTTTCTTCTGCTTGCCTTAGAGCAGCGGTTCCCAAACTGTGGATCGCAATTGCACGTTGTACTCTGGGGAGGGGTGATTGCCCTATTAGGTGTTCAAGCAGAGCAGACACAGTCAAAAGTAAGACCATCACTCTCAACTGGAAAGGCCCCATGACTGTGCTCTTTGATTGCTGCCAGCAGTGGGGACGAGGGCTGGAGTTGGAGCAAAATGGCTGCCCTTCGATAATGATAATTTTACTTTTGTGCTGCCTCTGCTCTGCCCGAACGCCTGATAGGGTAACTGCCCCTCCCCCAAGCACAACATGCGATCATGACCCCAAATAAAGATTTTGCGATCCCATATGCGGTCATGATCCACAGTTTGGGAACTGCTGCTGTAATATAAAAGAGCTTGAACAGGAAGGTGTATATAAATGTCTAGGAGTAGAGGAGTTGGAAACAATCCAGCATGAACTATTGAGAGAAAGCATCAGTAAAGAATATTACAGAAGTTTAAATTGATTATCAAAAAGTGCTTTAGCATCAGGTCAGGTTTTAAGGATATCCCTCATGAATACACATAAGACTGATTTCCACAAAGTGGAGGTAGCATGTATGCAGATCTAGTAAATGCATATTCATTAGGACTGCACTTGTGCACCCCTGCTATACAGTTACACGTTGTGTATGACTGCAGAGCAGCAAGAAATGGAACAGGAGGGATAAGCATTCATTACCACACCATGAAAAATTAATTGTGCACAAAGTTTATCTATTTAATGTCTTTTCTATGCTGCATTATAAACCTATGAATTAGCATGTACAAAGTAGATTTGCATGGGTTAAAAACATTGAACACAATGTGTAAAGTGAATTATGCAAAGGTGCAAAGGAAGAAAAAGCTAAGGGAGTCATTTTAGAAGCCCTATTTGTGCTTTGGATGTCCAAACACAAGCTTAGAGATGTGTCCAGAGGCATTCTAGAAGCCGGCTCGTGAAGGGGGGCATCGAGGAGTCATTCCTGCCTGATTTCAGAAACGTCATCCACATCCAGCATCTAATGTTTGATCTTCTCCAGGCACTTGAAATGTGTTTATTTTAGCTGAAAAGCATCTGGAGTTTAAAGAGAAGAAAGTACTCCATCATCCCCAGTACTCAGCACAACATCACGGATAGCAGCAGTGGGACTTGCACAATGGCTGCGCCATGTCTAGCTTACTACTCTAACCATTAGACTATCTCAGATATCCAAGTTCTGGGTTATGCTTCTGGGGATGTCTATGTGTGTGCCTTAGTCTTGATACTTTTTGAAAGATAAACGGCCAATTCACATTTGTACATTCCATTCTGCTTTTATTTTGTAGATATTAGAAGACCCCTGATCTCTTTAGCCTTTCCTCATAGGGGCATCACCCCCTTTGACATTTTGGTTACCCTTTGCTGTACCTTTTCTAATTCTGCTATATTTTTTTAGATGTGATGAGCAGAATTGCATACAATACTCAAGATGTGATGGCACCATGGAGTAATACAGAATCATTATGATATTCTCTTTGTATTCACTATTCCTTTCCTTATAATTCCTAGTATTCTATTTACTTTCATAGCTGCCGCTGCACACTGAGCACAGGGTTTCAATCTTTTATCTGCGATGAAACCTAGCTTCTTTTCCTGGGTGTAACTTCAGATATGGAACCTTACATCATGTAATTTGTTTTGCTCTTTCCTATGTACATCACATTGCACTTGTCCACATTAAGGGCTATGTTTACTAAATCGCGTTAGTGCAGTTCGCGGTAGGAGCCGCGGTAGTGAAAGAAACCCCAAATAAGGACATGGGCGGTACATCGTTACCACTACCGCGCGTTAGCAAAATTAACGAGCGTTACCGGGCGCCGTGCCACGTTACTGCGCGTTAATCATAAGAAGACGTACAGACACAAAGCACTGAAACAGAGCTGTAGCACAATGGTTACGGTACTGACTGCTGTTACAGGCAGCATGGGTTCGAGCCCCCAGTGTGCCTAACACAGAAGGCTGTCTCAGGCATCACCCTGTACATTACAGAAGAAAAGAGGAGGCATGCTTTTCGTTACGCTGAGTATTGGTGTCAGAAAAACACCCTCGGAATGTGCCTAGCCACGTACGTTGGTACGCGCGTACATTCGTGCGTGGGTACGTGCTTGTTTACGTGCGTGGGTACGTGTGTTTTTTACCAGTGTGGGCATCTTATATTACAGACTTTGTAGGGTGTCCTGCACCTATGCATTATGCTAACAGATGTACGTGTGATGGCCTATGGTTTATCAGAGCCTGTGAGCAGGTGCTGGTGTTTCACAGGGTTGGATTGGGCCAGTCACACCCATGATGCACTGCACATGCAAAGCAGCTGTCCACAGATACACACCATGGGGAATGCACCCCCACAGCACCTCGGCCTGGTAGGGGGTACCGACTGTGTGTTGTACTGGCACAGAGCAGCTACACACCGTCACATTGTGCGGGTACTGTGCTCACCCTGAGGGTGCAGTGAGGCGCCCAGCACTAGGTCCACAGCACCGGCCATGGCGCAGGTCCAAAGCAGTGTTACTGTGTGAGATAGGTAGTTTCTGCAGGAACACCTTGGACATCTCTGTCTGTTTCAGTCAGGTACAGCCCCCATGCACCACCACCACACCCCTCCCCCAGGGCTGAGGGAGGCAAACAGGGTCTCCTATCAAAAGATCCACAGTCTACCGTGCTGCAACGGTGGCAGTAGAGAGGAACATGAACCCTAGTCCTGCTGGGGAACAGACACCCCACAGGGCAGTCAATGCAGCTCTGTACACAGCCATAACACAATAGCAGACAGACATTAGGCCTGGATATGGTATGCTGCACCCCACCACTATCTGATATTCCCCTGGTGCAAGCCATTCCATCACAACACCTACCAGCTGCAAACAGTCTGCTAGTGCCCAGTGGAGATGCCTGCACCCAGAACTGGGATGTCAGCATACACAGCAAGCAGATACATCAGTGACTGGGCCCCAGAAGGAAACCCATATGTATCACATGAGAGAAATACTAGATAGCACTATGGGAGTGCCTAGCCATGCTGTGGTCACTGCACAGTCAGGGTGAGAGTGATCTCTCTGCAGGATATACTGAGGTCACCCTGTCTGTGTAGTTGGTGGCCGGGCACTACAATGTGCCTGTCACTGCCCTATGCCCTGTGCAGATGCACCCTGGCCAGGCCACCCTGTCCGGCCTATACCCATGGTACCTTGCTCCTCATTATGCACATTGGCAGCCCAATACTGGCAACAGTGCTGGCAGTGTGGGCTGTTGAAGGTGTTTGCAGCCACCACACACTGGATAGACAGACAGCCACCCCCACACCTATGCCAGCATTGTGCTACTATAGAGGTGGTCAGCAGCCATACCCACCACACCAGTCCTGGGCATAGTACAGGCATGGATATGGTACACAAGACTGTTGGGGGGTCACTCCCCAGGGTGGTGAACACTGTCAGAGACCAGACCTGCAGCACACACCGCAGACATCAGAATGATTGTTATGGTGGAGCTCAATGAGCAAAATGTGCTTAACGTAGGAATTGATATCTGCCAGTTATCAGAGGAAACGTTTGATAGCTGTGTACCATATACCCAGGTGTAGGGTGGCATTGCTAAGGTATGCAACTGCTAGTATTGGGAGATACAGGCAGGGCCCAATGTCTTGCCTCTCCAGCTGGCATTGGCCAATGGGGCCTGTGGGTGGGTGTGTGGCCCTGTTGGCTGCTGCTTTACGGCAGAGTTCCCCAACTCCAGTCCTGGTGTTCCACACACTGTTCGGGTTTTCATGCTGTCTCTCATAAATATGCATGAGCTACATCTGCATACCATGGGGGTGGTGCATAGCTATGCAGCACAGGCATCTTTATTAGAGGCAGCATGACACCGGAATGTTGTGGGCAATGTTCCCTCTAATTTTCTGTAGGCTGTGTGCGCATAAAATATCAGCTGTGTGCAGCTTTTGAAGGAAGGTTAAATTTTTGTGCGCCACATAATGACACTCGGAGTTATATACTTTAAAATTTGACTACACGTCAGAATACAGTATGTACACCACATTGATTTTAATCAAATTAAATGAAAACAGACGATTACTAAATGAAGTGGGAAATGTCTAGTAATTACAATCATAACTTTTAAATTTTAAGACATCTGTGTTTTCTATCAGAATCAGAGCTGTAATTTTTGTGCGCTCTGTTGTAAAGTATGTGCGCTCTCTCGGCGAGGTGTGTGCGCGCGCACATGCGCACAGCTTAGAGGGAACAGTGGTTGTGGGGCCCTCCAGGACTGCATTTGCGGGACTCTGCTATAGGTAATGTGCCTGTTTCTGGTGTCTGTGTTTGGTGTGGTAAAATATAGGCCATGCGTATGTTCTCTGCATTACAGGAGTGTCTTTACTATCACTGTTTAGTGGTGGGTAAAACTATGGGGACTGGGTTGGCAGGAGCCCCAACTGGGATTTGAACCTGTGACCCTCTGGTCTTACAGGCACTGGCTGTGTCTGTTGCACCACACTGTGGCCACAGAGATAGTGCAGTCCCTGGAGTTAGTTAAACCGGCCTGACGAGTCAGAAACCCTGCTCTGCAACAGGTTTACTGTGGCCTCATTTACCTTCTATGCAGACAAAGGTGCACATAAACCGCAGAAATGACCTCACAAAAGGGGCACACACCCATAACCAAGCTGGGCAACAATGATATCATTGGGAAACATTACACCACACCCAGGACAGCTCCTTTACAATGTAATGCTCTTTGAAAGGGTCTGCGGAGCGTAGACCCTTCCACACATCATTTCCTTTTATTTTGGTGCTTTCCAGGGAGTGTTGTTCCTTGTTGCCCATTGCTATCACTGTTGCCCAGCTGAATTCTGCTTTTTAAAATGTTTCTTGTGGTCATTTTTAAAGTTTTATGTGATATTTTGTTCTGTGCACATGTATCACACTGCTCACGTTTTGTGGGTTTCCCCGGTTTTCTGTACATTGCTGACGTAAATGGTTTCTCTTCCCTTTAATGCCTTTAACGACAGGTTTTCATTTGCGTTGGAAGTGAGCTCTGACACTCCGCGCGTTAGTATGAGGGGAGCCTCTCTCCGCCCACTCTCCGCCCATTGACCCCTTCTCTCCGCCCACTCTCCACCTTCTGCGCTGTTTTAACGCGCCGCGGAGCTTTACGATCGTTAACTACGGTTATTGCGCGTAGTATGACGTTAACGGTCGTTAGCGCGTCGGTACGCGCGTTATACGGCACTTACGGTCGTTAACGTCATACTACGCGCGTTATTCACGTTTAGTAAACATAGCCCTAAATTTCATCTGCCATTTCAATGCCCAATCTCCAGTTTCTCAAGAACATTTTGCAATTTGTTGCAACACTGTTGTGATTTAACATCTAGAATAATTGTGTGTCATCTGCAAATTTGTTCCCATTTCCAGATCATTTATAAATATGTTAAAAATCAGTGGGCTATACCTTTCTCCATTAAGAAAATTGACCATTTAGCCCTACTCTCTATTTTCCATCTGTTAACTAGTTCCTAATCCACAATGGTACATTGCTCCTAATGACTTTATAATTTCCTTGAGTCTCTTATGAAGGATTTTGTCAAATTATTTTTGAAACTCTAGATACATTATATCAACCAGTTTTCCTTTATCTACATGGCTATTCACGCCTTCAAAAAATATAGCAGATTGGTAAGGGAAGACTTCCCTTGGCTAAATCCATGTTGGCTTTGTCCTACAAAACCGTGGCTATCTATGTTTTCATTAAAGTTGTTTTTTATAATAATTTTAACCATTCTGCTCATCACTGATATCAGGTTTCTCAGATCGCCCTTTTTTAAAAATTGACCACGTTGCAATCTTCAGGTGTCATAGATGATTTTAATGATATTTTATAAATGACTAATAGTAGGTCTGCAATATCATTTTTCTCTTCTTTCAGCATCATAGGATATATACCATCCAGTCCAGGTAATTTGCCACTCTTAAATTTATCAGATTATCCAATTATTATTTTCCAGATTCATTAAGATTTCTTTGAATTACTTTGAATCATCAACTTTCAGTATCTTTTGTGGCATGGTTATCTCCCTTATATCTTCTTCAGTAAATTCAGAAGCAAAAAATTAATTTAGAAGTATATTTACTAAACACTGCATGGGGCTTATCGCTACCTGCAGAGGATATATATATATCTTCCTCCTTGCAGTTAGTACAGGCAAGCTGCATAGTACATAGAGACCAGGCTGTGGGTGCAATTAACACCACCACCCATTGAGGTGGCATTAAATGCACCCATGCTAATACTTGTGCTAGTTGTGACAAACTGGGAGCACCCACAATCTGCCCCACCCTGCCCAGTCCCCACTTCAATGCATGCTACAAGGGTAGCATGGGGTTTATAGCGTAGGTCTCTTGCTATGTTTTAGCATGGTGCCAAAATGGTATGCTAACTCCACACTACCCTGATAGAATGTTTTAGTAAACATGCCCCCTAGTCTCTCCACTATGCCTTATCCACCATTAATACCCCTTTGACCTCTCTATGATCTAATGATCGAACTGACTCCCTCATATACTTTTTGTTTTGAATGCACCTGAGAAAGTTTTTGTTATACGTTTTTGTTTCCATGGCAAGTTTCTTTTCAAATTCTCTTATTGCCTGCCTTATCAATGCTTTGCCTTTAACTTCACAGGATTTAAGTTGTTCCCATTTTTTTCATTAATATCCTTTTTCCATTTTCCGAAAGATGTTTTTTTTGGCTACAAAAGCCTCTCTCACCTCACCTTTTAATCATGCCAGCAGTTATTTGACTTTCCTTCCACCTTTTTTAAAGCATGACTACATCTGGTCTGCACTTCCAAGATGGTGTTTTTAATCTATGCACAAAATGAACAAGGTGGATCATAAATCATAGCAAATGTTTTAAGTATGTGAGATGTATCATCTTCTAATGAACATATAATCAAATATTCAGAAAACTGAACATCTTTTGCTCAGGATTTAATCATTTACCTCATATCAAGAGCCAGTGAATAAACATCTTCATCAGGTGCACCTACTCTTGCCACCTTGCTGGGCAGACTAGATGGACCATACTGGTCTTTATCTGCCATCATATACGATGTTACTATGACTAGAAACTTTTGTGATAACTGTGAATGAACATCTTTTGCTCCATCACATATACACAGTACATGCAGGCACATCACATTCCTGGGAAAGCCATCTGCACAGATCATCACACATCCTTACTTGCTCCATATGGCCAATATGAGAGACACATCAGTTCAGAGACATGAATGGACACCAGGTGTGTAGCATCATGTGAGTGTCCTTGTTCCACCAGACAGTATGAGTGTAGACCTTATCTATCCAAGAGCACTTTGCATTTTCAGGCAGCTTCTGCAGATGTGTGGCTGTTCTGTCCTTGGATCATAGCCTACTTACTTGTCCAGTTGTTATATGCATATGTGTCAGGAATATTGTATGGTGGTTAGAGCAGCTGAGACATTTGTGACACCCAAATAGATGGTATTAGACCTTCCATGTGGCACAGCAACTATTTTTCACACACACTACAATTGAGGTTAGCTGCATTTGTGAGGTCATATCAGGTACATTGGGGCCATACAGCACTCTCATCTACCCCTATCTGTCTTTCTATCCATCCATCACCATATAGCCATCAAGGTCACTCATGTATTCTCCTGCCAGCTGCTACACCATTGTCCACATGGTAAACTTTTACTCATTAGGACGCATCACTCATACCTCTCCTATGGCTGATGTGCATGTCACCACTCCTGCCAGTCATTCTTGACACATGATGGCTATGCACACTCGCACACTTCTACCCAATCCTGTGCCACCCATTGACATCACAACAGGCTACATGAGCACCCCTCACTGATACAGTCAAACTGCCTCCCACATTATCTTCACACTCACTGTCTAACACATGAGGGACATATGGATGTGATATATCCACCAGCTATTACCTTAGCTCCCATCCAGCAGCTCAAATGTGACTAAGGCTCCATTATCCTGTGTTAAGGCAACTGGCTTTATTGCTGTTAAGGTGCATGCTTTGCACACTTAATGCCATATGTCTTGTTACCACCCAATAACTAGCTGCTAGTACCCTGTGATGAAGCAGACGCCAGTAAACCCATGGAGGTAGAAGAAAACACTGATCTCTTTAAAGGAAATGATATACATAAAGTGCAGTTAGTGAGAAGTGCAGCTAGAGGGAGCATGCACGGAGATTCAGAAGGTAGGCTGACACGCCCAGGTTGGGATGATGCAAGAACTAATTCAAAGCATAATCAGATACACCTGGTCAGAGGGACAGAATCCTTACCTAAGAAACAGCTTTATAAGCAAAGCATAGACAAGCCAGAGAGGAGAGGAGCGGCACGAGCCGCAGCAGCTGCTGATAGAGAAGAAAGAGAAAGGAGACGGCTCCAAAGAGAGGAGAAAAGGCAGTTGAACTTGCAGCCCTTACAGAAAAGGAACACGTTCCAGGAGAGCCAGTTTCAGGCTGGGAAGCTCCAGAAGGAAGTCTTCACGAAGGACAGAAGGAGAACCGGGAGAGTGCCTGGTAGGGAGAATACCAGAGACGAAAACCCAAGAGTTCAGAGGTACCTTCATGCTTCTTCCCCTGTATGTGAGCCACAAGGAGTTCAGAGGTGGGTGAACAAGACTCAGCCCAGGAGTCTAAGAGACACAGATCTGAACCAGGAACTGAGGCCGGGTCACAGAAAGGCCTGGAAGCCAGGGAGCCGTAGGGGCAGCCAAAGCAGCTGGAGGAAGGTTTGGGAACCTATAGAAAGAGTGCTTACCAAAAGTCCTGTTGCATATTTGCCAGACCGGGTACAGTCAGGCTGGAGAGCCTTAGGAAGAAGTTCTGAAGTAAAACCAGGAATATATGGGGAAAGCTCAGGGGCCACAGATATCTCAGCAGAACAAGAGGCTATGCAGATAGACCCTGATGAACCTGACCCTTTGCTAACTGAATGCCCTATGGACTGCACGTTTTGTTGTACTGGTAGTTTAGAATCCTTGAGAGAAATATAGCATGCAGGATATACTTTTGAAACAGTTTTGTTTGACAAGCTGAAAGAAGAAGCATTGCTTTTGTTTATATAACCTGTTTTGTTTGAACCCTGCATAACTAACAAAGACTGTGAAGCATATCCAAGTTTTGACCTATGTAAATACCTTATGTGAAAATCCTGAACAAGGTGGAAATCTTGTTGTCTTCATTTGAACCTTTTGTGCATTAAGGAAATAAAACCCTATACTTTACCATTCACATGGCTTACACAACTATTCATTATGAAGAAAGGAACTACTAGTACCAGAATACTTCTGGGCTAACAAAAGTTTCTACCTTCAATACAACAATAATGTCCACCCTGATCTTTAAGCACGTGGCTAAAGGGATGGGGTTATGACAACACTTAATGCCGGAATGCCTACTCACTGTCCCAGCCTTTAACGTACATTGGGGCCCTTAACCTAAGGAGCAGGGGACATATTTGTCCCATAAGTTTTAAAACTCATAAAACATGCAATTTTTATTTAAAATCCATTTTAATTTCTGTTCACATCAAGATAACATCTTATTCTGTCAAATGATTCTGTTTAATGACCAATTCATGTAACATTTATTTTCTATAAAGCGCTTCATAATTTACCAATATGGAAATAGGAATTTGTGTTCTTTTGGTGTTCCATAGAAAATGATGTAAGAAGTCGGATGTTATGTGAACTTTCATATTTAATTACACACATATCTTTGATAAAATTGAATAGTTTTCTTTAGAGAAATTGCTATTTTTATCAATTTTAGTGAGTTTTATTGCTCTGGGACACATTTGTCCTTGTGGTCTATAACTGAAAAAATACAGTACTACTTTTGTCGCATGCTAACAGTTAGTTATCATTCGTCAATTCGTAGAAAACCATACTTTGAAAAAAGATGCATGAGCGTTTGTTTAGAATATGTGAAGCAGATATACAACTCTTGTTTGCTGAGAGCAGCGATTCTGATGATGATGATTTGCTTCTTGATGGCGAAGATCAAAATTTCTTGCTTGAAGATGTCGACAATGTTGACGAGGAAGTGGTCATAGAATATCCTGATTCTTTGACAATTGAATCTACTAATCCTAGTGGTAGTACAAATCTAGACAGTGGAGCTTCAACATTCATATCTGTGACATTCTACGGTAAATCTAAATGTAAATGTACCATCAAGACTCCATCTCCATCAGTAGTCTCCTGAGCAAAAGAACAGTCAATGCAGGTGCAGCTAACTACATCAAATTCTAGAAATAATTCACACAAACGAAAAAAGACAAATGATGCCAATCATCCTGATGATATTCAAAAACAAGCAACACAATCAATGGATGAACATAAGAACATAAGAACATAAGATATGCCATACTGGGTCAGACCAAGGTCCATCAAGCCCAGTATTCTGTTTCCAACAGTGGCCAATCTAGGTCATATGTACCTAGCAGTTTCCCCAAGAGACACAAGTTCCACAATGCTTGTACTGGGTCAAGCATTGATATCTTCGGTCACTTCTTAATAATGGTTTATGGACCTTTCCTCCAGGAACTTGTCCAAACCTTTTTTAAACCCAGCTACACTAACAGCCTTTACTACATCCTCCGGTAACAAATTCCAGAGTTTGATTACACGTTGAGTGAAAAAATATTTTCTTTTATTAGTCTTAAATAGTTTACCCTGTAGCTTCATTGCATGTCCCCTAGTCTTTCTATATTCTGATAACGTAAACAATCAATCTACGTTTACCCGTTCCACTCCGTTCATTAATTTATAGACTTCTATCATATCTCCCCTCAGCCGTCTCTTTTCCAGGTTAAAGAGCCCTAACCTTTTTAGCCTTTCCTCATAGGAGTATCCTTCCATCCCCTTTAACCATTTTGGTGGCTCTTCTCTGAACCTTTTCTAAAATCGCTATATCCTTTTTAAGATACGGCGACCAGAATTGCACACAATATTCAAGGTGCGGTCTCACCATGGAACAATATAGAGGCATTATAATATCTTTTGTTTTATTTTCCATTCCTTTCCTTATCATACGTAGCATTCTATTTGCTCTCTTGGCTGCCGCTGCACACTGGGCCGAGGGTTTTAACATGGTATCCACAATGACGCCTAAATCTTTTTCCTGGGTGGTGGTTCCTAATGTGGAACCTTGCATCGTGTAACCATAGTTTGGGTTGTTCTTCCCTAGGTGCATAACCTTGCACTTGTCCACATTAAATTTATCTGCCATTTTGATGCCCAGTCTTCCAATTTAACAAGATCCTCTTGCAATTTTTCACAATCCTCTTGGGTTTTAACAACTTTAAATAGTTTTGTGTCATCTGCAAATTTGATAACCTCACTCGTTATTCCACTTTCCAGGTCATTTATGAATATGTCAAAAAGCAGCGGACCCAGCACAGATCCCTGGGGTACACCACTATTCACCTTTCTCCATTGGGAAAATTGGGGATGAAGACTTGCCCCCAATGACTAAATCACGAGCAAGTGGCAGGTCAGTGCAAACTACAGTACACTTCAAAATGGGAAGGAAGCCGGTGAAAGACAACTCCGAGACAATTGACTACGATTATGGAAAAGCAAATCTGAAGTTTGATGATTCTGAAGACATTAGTGCAGTTTCTGTTTTTGAACAAGTGTCTGATTTCAACTCCTTAGTCTCACTAATCGCAGAACAGAGTGAACTATATATGAAGCAAAGAGGCATTCCATTTCTCACTGATGCAGATGAGCTCCGAGCCTTCCTTGGGATGTGTCTGGTCATGGGTTACCATGTTCTGCCCACAATTAGAGATTATTGGTCTACTCAACCAGATCTGCAGGTTCCATTCATTGTGATTTTTCAAGGTTCGCCCATTGATCAACCACTTCAATCGATGCTTCCAGGCAGCTAGAAATGCAAGCAAGCAGCAGTCAATTGATGAGCACATGATAAAATTCAAAGGTCAAAACATCATGAAGCAGTACATAAGGAATAAGCCTGTGAAGTGGGGCTTTAAACTGTGGTGCAGATGTGATGCGATCTCAGGCTATCTTTACCAGTTTGACCTGTATACTGGACGAAAAATGGAGACAGAGTATGGGCTTGGGGAGGGGGTGGTCATAATGCTGTCAAAAGCACTCGAACAGCTATGTTGCCAAGTTTTATTGACAATTTCTTCAACTCACCAATGTTGCAATTTCAGATGCTACAAAAGAAGATTTACCTGTGTGGCACAGTTCGTGTAGACCGGAAGCACATGCCAAAGAACTTGAAATCAGATAAGGAAATAAAACGTGGTGACATGGATTATATGACAGCAAATGGTGTTACTTGTGTGAAATGGTTGGACAACAGGTCAGTGATTCTATTATCAAATTTCCTACCATGTTCAAAGGATGATGTCACGTATGTGCTAAGAAGGCAAGCAGGATCTGCAGATAAGCTGCGTGTTTCATGTCCTTCCATTGTTACAACTTACAACAAATACATGGGTGGTGTGGACCTCATAGACTAAAAAAAGGTTTCGTACGAAACTGACCGAAAGTAAAAAATTAAGCATTACTTGAAAATCTTCTTTGATCTTCTTGATATTGCTGTCAACAATAGTCATTGCATTTATGTTCAACTGCAACAAGAGAGGGACCCTGATTATAAGGCAATAACACCACTGGAATATCGTCAGATGAAAGCAAGGGGTCTTATTGGACGGTACTCCAACCATCAAAGAAATGCACCATCAGCACCAGTTAGAGGTTCATGGTGTGTTCTTCCAGCACCAAAACCATAACATTCCCTGACAAGAAGTGATTGACGCAGACGATCTGCTCAGTGTGCCAAATATGGAGTTGAAAATCGCACAGGCAGCTTCTGTGACACATGTAGCATTCACTTGTGCTACACTAAGGGGTATGTTTACTAAAACCCCGGTAAAGTGCGTGCCGCGGTAGTGTGTGTGTGCCATATAAGGAGTGGGCGTTCCGTCCTGAAAAAGAAAATCCGGAATTTACATATGCGCTAAGGTGCACGGCGCCCATGTGCGCCCCGCACCTTAGCGCATGAGATAGCTGCGTGGGAGGCATGATTTCAGATTTCAGACTCCCAGTGTAAATAAGATGTAGATATAACCTGCCTGATAATAGGTACCAGTGTAAATACAATGTAGATAGTTACCCCAGTTACTTCCAAGTTGATATCCCTGTTTTATTGTAAATACAATTCAGAGTACCTGTGTTATATAGTTGATATTAAATGTAAACCGCACTGATCTAAAATAGCGCGGTATAGAAGAACTGTTAAGTAAGTAAGTAAGTAAGTAAGTAAGTAAGTAAGTAAGTAAGTAAGTAAGTAAGTAAGTAAGTAAGTAAGTAAGTAAGTAAGTAAGTAAGTAAGTAAGTAAGTAAGTAAGTAAGTAAGTAAGTAAGTAAGTGGCGTGCTGAAGTGCATGAAAAAGAGCAGAGCCACAGCAGAATGGTTAAGACACTGACCAAAAGTGTAGGGATCAGGGGCTCAATCCCCCACAGTGCCCAATGAAGACAGCTGGCTGAGGCATTAATTTATGAGGCACAGAAATACTGGGCATCATAAGGCGGCACGCTAATGCTTTTCACGGCATATTAATACTGGGCGGCATAAGGCGGCGCACTAATGTTTATGGAGGCATTATAATACTGGGCAGTATAAGTGGCGCGCTGATGTGCAGGAAGAACAGCAGAGCCATAGCACAATGGTTAAGGCAATTACCAATGATGCAGAGATCAGGGATTCAATCCCCCACAGTGCCCAATGAAGACACCTGCCAGAGGCATTATTTTAGGAGGCATTTAAATGATGGGCGGTATAAGGCGGCGCGCTGATGGCCATAAGGCGGTGCGCTAATGTTTTAGGAGGCTTTTTAATACTGGGCGGCATAAGGCGGCACGCTGATGAGCAATCACAGGAAAAGAGCCACAGCACAATGGTTAAGACACTGACCAATGATGCAGGGATCAGGGGTTTCAATTCCCCAGGGTGCCCAATGAACAAGGCTGGCTGAGGCAGAACATATTAAGGGAAAGATTGCTTTAGGAAGCATTTTATGCATATTTTAATTATCACTACTAGCAAACGCACTCCCAAAGCGTGTTAACATAAGGTGCCCTATAAGGCACATTTTAAAGTGCACTGTCAGCCAAGGCACCCTAGAATGTTGCTTATAGGGTGCTTTAGAGGGTGCCGTATGAGGTACCGCAAGGTCAGTGTACTGTTTTTTATGGCAGCACTGTGCAGTTTAAGGAATGAAAAGCATAAGTAGGTGCGCTGACAGGCAAGGAGGAGCAGCAGTGGAGCACAATGGTTAAGGCACTGACTGCTGATACAGGGGTCATGAGTTTGCTCCCCAGTGTGCCTAATATGTAAGGCTGGCTGTGGCATCAGCTTTACATTGTACATATTTTGTCCTGCAGCACTTTAATTTTATGTTATTAATTGCTGCCAGCAAACACGCCCTCACATGCCGTAATGGAAGGTGCCGTATAAGGCACCCTATAAGGCACTCCATAGGGCACATTAGAAATTGCACTGTCTGCCACAGCACCCTAATATGTCCCCTATAGGGCACCCTATAGGTTGCGTCACAGGATATTGTATAGTGCATCTTATATGGACGGGAACCATAAGGTGCCCTATAGGGCGCCCTATAAAGCACCCTCAGAGGCACCTTATGGGTACAGTATGCTGAGGGTGTTTTTGCTGGCATCAAAATATGTACATTAAAAAAAATGCGTTGGACAACCCTATCAAAAAACCCCACTGTGGGTTTGAACCCATGACCTCTGGCTTTAGAAGCAGTGAAGTAACCTTTGGGCTACAGCTCTATAGCAGCTAGCAGGCCCCTGGCTTGCTACAGAGAGCCTGCACGTCACCACACAGACAGTCTGCTGTGGTCACCAGGATAGGGCTAGCCCACCCATACCCATGATGCACTGCACATGCAAATCAGCTGTCCACAGATTAACACAAGATGGGCAATGCACCCCCACAGCACCTCGGCCCGGTAGAGGGAAGTGACCATGTGCACCCACACACCACCTCGGCCTGGTAGGGGGTACTGACCATGTGTTTTACTGGCACAGAGTAGCTACACACCGTCACATTGTGCGGGTACTGTGCTCACCCTGAGGGTGCAATGAGGCGCCCAGGACCAAGTCCACAACACCTTCCATGGCTGAAAAAGGCCATGCCAGAGGTCCAAAGCAGTGTTAATGTGTGAGATAGGTAGTTCCTGCACAAACACCTTGGATATATCTTTCTGACTCAGTCAGGTGTAGCCCCCATGGACTCCCAGGTGGGCCATGCACCACCACCACCACACCCCCCCCCCCCCGGCCAAGGGTGGCAAACAGGGTCTCCCATCAATAGATCCACATTCTACCTCCCTGCAAAGGTGGCAGTAGAGGGGTCCATCAACCCCAGTCCTGTTGAGGAGCAGATACCCCACAGGGCCATCAATGCAGCTCTATACACATCCATAACACAATAGCAGACAGATATTAGGCCTGGATATGGTGAGCTGCACCCCACCACCATCTGATATTCTCCTGCAGCAAATCATCAGCCACTGCACCCTGCAAACTGCTCCATCACAACACATACCAGCTGCAGTGTGCTAGCTAGTCCACAGTGCATGTTCCCAGTGGAGAAGCATGCACAACAAGCAGATAAATCAGTGACTGGGCCCCAAAAGGAAACCCATATCTATCAAATGAGAGAAATGCTATATAGCACTATGGGGGTGCCTAGCCATGCTGTGGTCACTGCACAGTCAGGGTGAGAGTGATCTCTCAGCAGGACATACTGAGGTCACCCTGTCTGTGTAGGTGGTGGCCGGGCACTAAAATGTCCCATTTGCCCTGTGTAGATGCACCCTGGCCAGGCCACCCTGTCCGGCCTATACCCATGGTACCTTGCTCCTCATTATGCACATTGACAGCCCAATACTGGCAACATTGCTGGCAGTGTGGGCTGTGGAAGGTCTTTGCAGCCACCACACACTGGATAGGCAGACAGCCACCCCCACACCTATGCCAGCATTGTGCTACTATAGAGGAGTCCAGCAGCCATACCCACCACACCAGTCCTGGGCACAGTACAGGCATGGATATGGTACGCACTACTGTTGGGGGTCACTCCCCAGGGTGGTAAACACTGTCAGAGACCAGACCTGCAGCGCACACCGCAGACATCACAATGATTGTTATGGTGGAGATCAATGAGCAAAATGTGCTTAACGTAGGAATTGATATCTGCCAATTATCATGGGAAACATTTGATAGCTGTGTACCATATACCCAGGTGTAGGGTGGCAGTGCTAAGGTATGCAACTGCTAGTATTGGGAGATACAGGCAGGGCCCAATGTCCTGCCTCTCCAGGAGGCATTGGCCAATGGGGCCTGTGGGGGTGTGTGGGGGTATGTCTGGCCCTGTTGGCTGCTGCTTTACGGCAGAGTGTCCCAACTCCAGTCCTGGTGTTCCAACCACTGTTCGGGTTTTCATGCTGTCCCTCATAGATATGCATGAGCTACATCAGCATACCATGGGGGTGGTGCATAGATATGCAGAACAGGCATCTTTATTAGAGGCAGCATGGATCCTGAATGGTGTGGGGCCCTCCAGGACTGCATTTGGGAGACTCTTCTCTAGGTAATGCGGCTGTTTATGGTATCTGTGTTTGGTGTGGTAAAATATAGGTGTATGAACCATGCGTATGTTCTCAGCAATAAAGGTTTGTCCGTACTATCACGGTTTAGTTGTAGGAAAAATATGTGGACTGGATTGGTAGTAGCTCCAGCTGGGCTTTGAACCTGTGACCTTCTGTTTCTGCACACATTGTTTGTGTGCACTGCACCACTGTGTTGCCACAGATGTGCTGTGTTCCCTGGGGAGTCTATGACTGTACATCCGACAGAGCCTGTCTTGCGGTGGACGGTGCCAGCCTGCACAGGCCTAGGCCACTGTCTGCTGTGGTTTGCAGCCACTGCCCCCTCCACTACCTGTACCCTTCTGCCAACATGCATACATGTTCCTATCTGGGAAAAAGCATATGACCTGATTGAGTTGTAGCACTCCAGGACTGACTTTGGGGGACTCAGCTGTAGGTAATGCCCATTGTTATGGTTTGTGTGCGGTGCAGGGTAAAATATAGGTGTTGGAACCATGCTTATGTTCTCTGCAATAAAGGAGTGTCTGTACTATCACTGTTTAGTGGTGGGTAAAACTATGGGGATTGGGTTGGCAGGAGCCCCAGCTGGGATTTGAACCTCTGACCCTCTGGTCCTACAGGCACTGGTTGTGTCCGCTGCACCACACTGTGGCCACAGAAATGCTGCAGTCTCTGGAGATAGGAAACCTGGCCGCACAAGTCAGACACCCTGCTCTGCACAATTTTACTGTGGGCTCGTTTACCTTGTATGGGGACAAAGGTGCGAATAAACCTCACAAATGCCCTCCAAAAAAGGGGAAGAAATCCAAAACCAAGCTGCGGAACAGTGATATCAATGGGCAACCTGGAAAACACTCCCAGGAAAGCTCCACTAAAATGCAGTGCTTTTGAATGAGTCTATGGAGCGTAGACCCTTCCAAAAATAATTTCTTTTTTTTGGAGCTTTCCTGGGAGTGTTTTTTATGGTTTCCCATTAATATCACTGTTGCCCAGCTGGATTATAATTTATTTGGAATTTGTTGTGGTCATTTGCAATTTATATTTGCTATTTTGTTCTGTGCACATGTATCACACTGCTCACATTTTGCATGTTTCCCCGGTTTTGCTGTACATTGCTGACGTAAATGGTTTCTCTTCCCTTTAAATCGGCTCTAACGCGAGGTTTTCATTCGCGGTATTTTTTTGCCGAAATTCAGCCACGCTCCTGTGTGGGGAGCCTCTCCCCTCCCACCCTCCACCCATTGACCCCATCCCTCCGCCCCTCGGGGGCCTTCCTCCGCCCTCCGTACGCCTTTCCCCGCCTCTATCGCACATCAGCGCCCCGCACACGTGCGCGGGCCTGTTAATGTGACGCGCACGCATACGGGGCACTTAAGAGCACTTAAGTGCATCATTAGCATACGCTACTGTGTGCCACGCACGTGGGCGCGGTTTAGTAAACATACCCCTAAGACACATAACTGCTTTGCTGATTATCATAGCCTGAACTGTTTGTCAGACAATTAGGCTTTTGCTTACTATTTACTATATTAAAGTCTAATTGCCTATTTTCAAATATAATAAATCTTTTTTATTTCATGCTGATGCTCACTCTAAGACAGAAGCTTGATATACTAAGGTTTTGCATGTTTAACGTTTTTGCGCTTGTATTTTCTAAATAAATTTTGCTCAAGTTGCTCAATGAACAGAAATATATGAAAAATTGCATGATTACCCTTAATTAAAAACAAATATAAACATGAATTTTTAATATAACTGAGATGTTATGTGTAAATTAACACACGGGACAAATATGTCCCATTATTCTCTTGACGACCATAGAGACAAATATGTCCCTTTTTAAAGTGCCACCCCCACAGTGTCACATGTTTGAAATTTTTGTATTTGTTGTTCAAAAGTATTGTTGAATCTAACATGTCACTTTCATACATCTCAAATCAAAAGCGGACCACCAAAAACCAGGTCTACACGCGGGTGTAGTAATGTGCAAACACAGTTTATTACAAGACCCAACTAAATAGTTTCGGCCTGAGGCCTTCTTCAGGGGTCTAAAATAAAATAAAACATACATATTAAATTATACATTCATAAAAATATTCATAAAAGGTATGTACAAAACATAAGAACTTTTTAATAATCGAAAAGGATATACACATACATGGAATTAAAACAGAAACAAAAACAAAAAATGAAAACAAAAGGTTTCCATTTAAAATTACCAACAGTGGATGAAAAGACAAAATGAAATAAAAATGAATGTGAATGAACACACATCATAAAAGGAATACATTACTGCAAGCAGAAGACTCAACTTGCAAAGAGGCAAGAAGCTCTCCTCAATCTGTATGAGTTGGAAAAGAGCATGAAATTTTAAAAATAACAGAAATTGTCTTTATTAAATTCATAAACACAACATAATAAGGCGAAAAACCATGGAAACTGAAGAGCTAAAAAATGACTCATTCATAACAAGACATCTAAAAACTGTAGCCATATTGGCATACAATAATTAAAACTAAACAGATTACAAATTAAAAACATAAACAATTAAAAATGCATGGGTGAAATGGCAAATCACATTTGACAACAGGGAATTTTGAACAACCCAAAAAATACATGCTATAATGAGGAACAGTCAAAAAAACATTGATAAGAGACAACCTAACTGCATCTGAAGCACATGTATGACAGACTGCAAAAAAACAACCGCTGAAGGGAACAGGGCCCTGTAAGGATTTTCAAAACCTTAGACAAGGCAGTCCCCTTCCTCCTCTGAGGAATGGTATAACAGACAGGAAATCTCTTAGCCTTTATAGAATCAACAGAAGGTTTTAAGCTGCATACCTTATCCTTTTGGACTGCACACTTAGCAGGCTTTACTGCTGATGGTACACATTCCATGCACTCTTCGGGGGAAGGGCTTCTGCTGCCAACATGGCTGACCAACTCCCCTGGATAAGCTTCTCTTCTAGAAGTGTTCCTTCTCTGTCCCTTACAGGGCCCTGGGTTAGCTTCCACACCCCTGGCTGGCCATGCCCTTCTCCAAGAGGATCTCTCTGAAGCTCCCTTAACTCCCCGGGTACCTGTTTCACGCAGTTCTCCAGAGCCTTTGGAACCGCCAACCTTCCTGGGACGTTCTGAGCTGTTCCACCCTGCACTGGAATCAGAACTGGGACTCCTCGTCACACACTTCCTTCCACAGTTCTCAGACCTCTCTCTGAGACCCTGCTCCTTTCTTCTGCTATTCTCTCCTCCAGCTCTGTGTCTGTTTTGGCACTTCCTATCTTCGTGCCTCTCCTTCCTTCTGCTCCTTTCACCTCTCAGTCTGCCTCTGAGTCTGCTCTCCTCACTCACTGGCAGTTTATATGAGAGTTTGCCCTTCTGGCTTCCTGACCCCACCCCTTGCTCTCCCTGTGAGCAGGGCTGATAACCATGGAGCTTGGGTGTGTCTCCTTGCTACCTGCCTTCTGTGGAGAGTTTTTTTCTCTTTCAGCAGTTTTAACCCTTAAACCTCTGGTTCCTGCTTTACTGTCTGAGGAAATTGCTTGTTTTTTCTCTCTTTCTCTATGCTCCCCAGTGGCTGCGCCATCACAATACACAGATGGAAGAACTTGAAAGTTATAAATAAATAGAATTGGCCGTAAAGTTAGCATCTAAAAAGTGCACTCACGCAAACAACATTGGTTGAAAAGGGAAGCAATAAAAAAGCAATGATAAAAACAAAAACCATATAAACCACCATGAATTGTGATGAGGACCTGATGAGGAAATAAATACAGTGAATGTGTCAATACAAATCATACATAAGGATATTAAAAAGGAACCAATGAAACGACTAGAGCATATCGCCGCAAGCAGCCGAGCCGAACATAAACTGACCATCAGAGTGAAAATATGGTATAAAAGAAGCAACTATGACACACACTAGCACAAAAAGCAAACTTTAGATCGCTATGATTATGATGCAGAAAAACATCGTGGTGTGTAATTAACTTAAACCAAATCTCAAAATAAAAATAAGGCAACTCGAAACAAGAAGACTCGCTACATTACCAGCGTCGTTGCTATGCGCGGGAAACCGCCGCGCAGAAGCAGATAAGGTATTTAAATAGTTCCAAAACGAGACTACTATTTCTCAACGAGAAATCATTGCACAGGTGAAAGGTGGAGCTGTTTTAGATAAGTACTCAGCCCTGACACAGATGACTTTACTTTTTGAGTGTGCATGCTACTTATATTAGACTGGACATATAAGGAAACATGCAATCTAAACATTCTATTTAACCATCACAAACTAAGGGGCATGTTTACTAAAACCCCGGTAAAGTGCAGGCCCTGGTAGTGTGCGGGTGCCATATAAGGAGTGGGCGTTCTGTCCTGAAGAAGAAAAGCCGTGATTGACATATGCGCTAAGGTGCGCGGCGCCCTTGTGCGCCCCGCCCTTGTGCGCCCCGCACCTTAGCGCATCGAATAGCTGCGCGGGAGGCATATGTGGCACGCTGATGTGCAAACAGAAGAGCAAAGCCACAGCACAATGGTTAAGGCAGTTACCAATGGAGCAGGGGTTCGATCCCCCACAGTGCTCAATGACACTGGCTGAGGTGTCAATTTATGAGGCAGAGAAATACTGGGCGGCATAAAGTGGCGCGCTGATGTTTTTGGCGGCATTCTAATACTGTGAGGTATAAGTGTCGCGCTGATGTGCAAACAAAAGAGCAGAGCCACAGCACAATGGTTAAGGCAGTTACCAATGGTACAGAGATCAGTGGTTCAATCCCCCACTGTGCTCAATGACACTGGCTGAGGTGATATTTTAGGAGGCATACAAATAATGGGCAGCATAAGGCGGCACGCAGATGGGCATTAGGCAGTGCGCTATTGATTTAGGAGGCTGTTCTATTATTGAGAGGCATAAGGCAGGGCACAGATGTACAAGCACAGGATCAGAGCCACAGCACAATGGTTAAGACACTGAGCAATAATGCAGGGATCAGGGATTCAACCCCCCACAGTGCCCAATGAACAAGGCTGGCTGAGGCATATTGCATATTATGGGGAAGAGTGCTTTAGGGGGCATGTTATTTTTAGTTTAATTATCATTACTAGCAAACGCACCCTCAAAGCGTGTTAACATAAGGCGCCCTATAAGGCAAATTTTAAAGTGTATTGTCCGCCAAGGCACCCTAGAATGTTGCTTATAGGGTGCTTTAGAGGGTGCCGTATGAGGTACCGCAAGGTCAGAGTACTGTTTTTGATGGCAGCACTGCAGTTTAAGGAATGAAAAGCATACGTAGGTGCGCTGTTAGGCAAGGAGGAGCAGCAGTGGAGCACAATGGTTAAGGCACTGACTGCTGATGCAGGGGTCATGAGTTTGCTCCCCAGGGTGCCTACTACGTAAGGCTGGCTGTGGCATCAGCTTTGCAATGTACATATTTTTTCCTGCAGCACTTTATTTTTATTTTATTAATTGCTGTCAGCAAACACGCCCTCACGTGCCGTTAGTGAAGGTGCCATATAAGGCACCCTATAAGGCACTCCATAGGGCACATTATAAAGTGCACTGTCCGCCACGGCACCCTAAAATGTCCCCTATAGGGCACCCTATACGTTGCGTCACAGGATAATGTATAGTGCACCGTATATGGATGGGAACCATAAGGTGCCCTATAGGGCGCCCTATAAAGCACCCTCAGAGGCACCTTATGGGTACAGTATGCTGAGGGTGTTTTTGCCGGCATCAAAATATGTACATTACAAAAACATAATGCACTAGAGAACCCTATCAAATAACCCCACTGTGGGGTTGAACCCATGACCTCTGGCTCCACAGGCAGTGAAGCAACCATTGAGCCACAGCCCTATAGCTGCTAACAATCCCCTGGCTGGCTGAAGAGAGCCTGCACGTCACCACACAGACCGTCTGCTGTGGTCATCAGGACAGGGTTAGCCCACCCATACCCATGATGCACTGCACATGCAAATCAGCTGTCCACAGATAAACACAAGATGGGCAATGCACCCTCACAGCACCTCGGCCTGGTAGGGGGAAGTGACCATGTGCACCCCCACAGCACCTCGGCCTGGTAGGGGGTACTGACCGTGTGTTTTACTGGCACAGAGTAGCTACACACCGTCACATTGTGCGGGTACTGTGCTCACCCTGAGGGTGCAATGAGGCGCCCAAGATCAGGTCCACAACACCTTCCATGCCTGAAAGAGGCCATGCTGGAGGTCCAAAGCAGTGTTAGCATGTGAGATAGGTAGCTTCATGCACAAACACCTTGGATATATCTGTCTGTTTCAGTCAGGTGTAGCCCCCATGGACCATGCACCCCCCCCCACCAGGGCCAAGGGTGGCAAACAGGGCCTCCCAACAATAGGTCCACATTCTAACTCCCTGCAAAGGTGGCAGTAGAAAGAACCATCAACCCCAGTCCTGCTGAGGAACACACCCCCCACAGGGCACTCAATGCAGCTCTATACACATCCATAACACAGTAGCAGACAGACATTAGACCAGGTTATGGTAAGCTGCACCCCACCACTTGTTACTCTCCTGCAGCAAGCCATCAGCCACTCCAGCAAGACACATACTAGCTACAAACAGTCTGCTGATTAGTCCATAGTGCATGTTCCCAGTGGAGATGCATGCACAGCAAGCAGATATATCAGTGACTGGACCCCAAAAGAAAACCCATATCTATCACACAAGAGAAATACTACATAGCACTATGGGGGTGCCTAGCCATGCTGTGGTCACTGCACAGTCATGGTGAGAGTGATCTCTCAGCAGGACATACTGAGGTCACCCTGTCTGTGTAGGTGGTGGCCGGGCACTACAATGTCCCAGTCAGTGCCCTATGCCCTGTGCAGATGCACCCTGGCCAGGCCAGCCTGTCCGGCCTATACCCATGGTACCTTGCTCCTCATTATGCACATTGGTAGCCCAATACTGGCAACATTGCTGGCAGTGTGGGCTGTGGAAGGTGTTTGCAGCCACCACACACTGGATAGACAGACGGCCACCCCCACACCTATGCCAGCATTGTGCTACTATAGAGGAGGTCAGCAGACATAACCACCACACCAGTCCTGGGCACAGTACAGGCATGGATATGGTACTCAATACTGTTGGGGGTCACCCCCCAGGGTGGTAGACACTGTCAGGGACCTGACCTGCAGCACACACTGCAAACATCAGAATGAATGTTATGGTGGAGCTCAATGACCAAAATGTGCTTAACGTAGGAATTGATATATGCCAGTTATCATAGGAAGCGTTTGATAGCTGTGTACCGTATACCCAGGTGTAGGGCGGCATTGCTAAGGTTTGCAACTACTAGTATTGGGAGATACAGGCAGGGCCCAATGTCCTGCCTCTCCAGGAGGCATTGGCCAATGCGGCCTGTGGAGGGAGGGGGGGGGGGTGTCTGGCCCTGTTGGCTGCTGCTTTACGGCAGGGTTTCCCGACTCCAGTCCTGGTGTTTCAAACACTGTTCGGGTTTTTATGCTGTCCCTCATAAATATGCATGAGCTACATCTGCATACCATGGGGGTGGTGCATAGATATGCAGCACAGGCATCATTATTAGAGGCAGCATGGGACCTGAATGGTGTGGGGCCCTCCAGGACTGCATTTGGGAGACTCTGCTCTAGGTAATGCGCCTGTTTATGGTGTCTGTGATTGGTGTGGTAAAATATAGGCGTATTAACAATGCATATGTTCTCAGCTATACAGTTTTGTCCTTACTATCACGGTTTAGTTGTGGGAAAAATAAGTGGACAGGTTTGGTAGTAGCCCCAGCTGGGCTTTGAACCTGTGCCCTTCTGTTCTTGCACACACTGTTTGTGTGCACTGCACCACTGCGTTGCCACAGATGTGCTGTATTCCCTGGGGAGGCCATGACTGTACATGTGACAGAGCCTGTCTGTTGCGGTGGACCGTGCCAGCCTGCACAGGCCTAGGCCACTGTGTGCTGTGGCTTGCAGCCACTGGCCCCTCTGCCACCTGTACCCTTCCGCCAACATGCTGACATGTTCTTATCTTGGAAAAAGCATGTGACCGGATTGAGTTGTGGCACTCCAGGATTGAATTTGGGGGAATTGGCTGTAGGTAATGGCCATTGGTATGGTTTGTGTGCAGTGTAGGGTAAAATATGGGTGTTTGCACCATGCTTATGTGCTCTGCAATACAGGGGTGTCCTGACTATCACTGTTTCGTGGTGGGTAAAACTATGGGGACTGGGTTGTTATGAGCCCTAGCTGGGATTTGAACCTGTGACCCTCTGGTTCTACAGGCACTGGCTGTGTCTGATACACCACACTGTGGCCACAGAGACAGTGCAGTCCCTGGAGATAGTTAACCTGACCGAACGGCTCCGAAAACCTCTGCACAATTTTACTGTGGACTCATTCACCTTGTATGGTGACAAAAGGGCAAATAAACCTCAGAAATGACCTCGAAAAAAGGGGAAAACAAACATAACCAAGCTGGGCACCAGTAATATCAATGGGCAACATTAAAACACTCCCAGGTAAGCTCCAAAAAAAGAAATGATTTTTGGAAGGGTCTACGCTCCGTAGACCCTTCCATAAATCATTCCTTTTTTTTTTGGAGCTTTCCTGGGAGTGTTTTTTATTGTTGGCCATTGATATCAATGTTGCCCAGCTGGATTATAATTTTTAAAGATTTTGTTGTGGTCATTTCCATTGTTTATTTGACATTTTGTTCTGTGCACATGTATCACACTGCTCACTTCTTTTAGGTTTCCCCGGTTTTGCTGTACATTGCTGACGGAAATGGTTTCTCTTCCCTTTAAATGCAGTCTACCGCGAGTGTTTCACTCGCGGTAGTTTTTACTTGTAAATTCGGCCCCGCTCCTGTGCGGGGAGCCTCTCCCCTCCCAATTTCCACCCATTGACCCCGTCTCTCCGCCCCTCGGGGGCCTTCCTCCGCCCTCCTTTCGCCTTTCCCCGCCTCTATCGCACAGTACCGCACCGCACACGTGCGCGTGTTCGTCGCACGTGTGCGGGGCCCATTAGTGTGACGCGCACTCATGCGGGGCACTTAAGAGCACTTAAGTGCATCATTTTCGCACGCTCAAGTGCGCCCCGCACAAGTGCGCAGTTTAGTAAACATACCCCTAAGTCTCCTTTTTAAATATAGTACGGGGGGGTGGGGGGAGGGGAAGGGGGGAGGGGGGAGGGGAGGGGGAAGGGAAGGGAGGAAAGGGGGGAGGGGGGAATGGAGGGGGAGGGAAGGAGGGGGGAGGGGGAGGGGGAAAGGAGGGGAGAGGAAGGGGAAGGGAAGGGGAGGGGGAGGAAGGAGGAGGAGGAAGGGGGAGGAGAGAGGGGAAGAAAGGGAGGGGGGAAGGAGGAAGGTAGGGAAGGATGAGCAGGGAGGGATGAGCCAAGGCTTAGGGTTAAACAGTAGACATGACAGTGCAAATGAAATTATTTGAACTACTTTTAACCGCCAAAGCTGTAAACCACAGCTATATAGCTTAATATAAATATATAATGTATAATACTAACAGCAATATGGTACAAAAAACTTTGTAAGACCTACTGATGCAATTGTACTACATCAAGACTAGAGAGACGATAATAAAAAGATGATAATAAATAATCATAATAATAAAGTTAAAGAAATGACTTTCTTTAGATCACAGAAAGTGATGGTATTCAATGTCTTTGTTTAAACCTTGCGGGACAACTGTATCAAATGAAAAAATATAATGCTGTTCCTCTTGAGTTAACCGATGGTCTCGATCTCCACCTCGCGGAGGTTTATTGATTTGTTTGACAATAAAAAACTTGAGGTCATCTAAAGTGTGTTGAAAGGTAGACCAATGCTCAACTAAGGGAGCTGTGAGGATATTTCTTCTAATACAACTTTTGTGTTCCTGGATACGTATCTTAACTGGTCGTACAGTCTTACCGACATAAAGAAGAGGACAGGGGCAAATAATGACATACACTACATGTGTAGAGTTACAGTCAGTTCTAGTCTGCAACTTATATTGTAAGTGAGTAGCAGGATGTGAAAAAACAGAAAGTACAATAGCATGCTTACACACAGAGCAGCCATTGCATCTGAAATGTCCTTTATCTTTAACCGCAGAGTTAAGACAGGGGGGCATGTAAGAGGAAACTAATTTGTCAGCCAAATTACTTCCTCTATTGTGAGCAATAATAAGGTGTTGTTTGGAGAAGCAAGGACTAGTTTGGAGGATATGCCAGTGAGCTCTAAGAATTTTCTGTATCTTCCATGCAAGGTGTGAAAACTTTAAAACACACACCAACTTGTCATCTGAAGATCTATCTTTGGGTAAAAATAATTCCTGTCTATTGGAGGAACAGGCACGATGGAAACCTTTAGTAATACACTCCAAGGGATAGCCTCTGGCTTTGAAACGTGCTGCCATATCAGTAGATTTGCTAACAAAGTCATCATAATCCATACATAATCTACGGAGACGTAAAAACTGTGAGACAGGTAAATTCTTTTTAATATGGCTATTATGAAAACTATCAAACCACAAAAGTTTATTTTTATCAGTAGGCTTGCGGAAAATAGTAGTTTTAAACCCAGAGGTGGATTTCTTAATGAGAAGGTCCAAAAAGGGTAAGTCCGTGGTACTGGATTGCATTTTAAATTTAAGATTAGTATCAAGAGTGTTAAGCCAATCATAAAACTCAAGAAGCTGACCATGAGTACCTTGCCATAATATTAGAATATCGTCAATATATCTCTTCCAAGATAAAATCAAGGGAGAAAAAGGACAATCGACAAGGTGAGTAGCCTCAAATTCGGCCACATATAAGATAGCTATATCCAGTGCCATGGATGCACCCATGGCTGTGCCTTTTATCTGTTGATAGAAGGTGCCGTTAAAAAGAAAATAATTGTGTGTTAGAGCAATCTGAGCCAACTTAATAAGAAAATGGGTAGGAGTGCGGACAGGTAAAGGGCGTGAATCCAAATATTTAGTGAGAACCAATAAAGCCTCTTTCTGTGGTATATTTGTATACAATGACTCAATATCCAACGTCACGAGAGTGATGGAAGAGATGTCGATGTCAAAAGTATCTAAAAAAGAAATCACATCAGCGGCATCTCTAACATAGGAGGCAATACGGGGAATGAAGGGGCGTAAAAAAACATCAATAAATTTTGAAAGAGGTTCCAAAACAGAACCTATACCAGAAACAATAGGACGCCCCTGGGGGAGCAGTGAGAGACTTGTGAATTTTGGGAATTGTGTATATTATCGAAATAACTGGGTGCTTAACCACTAGAAAAGCATGCTCTCGTGATGTAAGGAAACCAGCCTGTAAACCATATAGTAAGAGGGAATCAATTTCTAATTTGAGAGAGGATGTAGGATCACAGGGCAAAACTTGATAAAAATCCCTATCATCAAGTTGGTTAGACAGTTCTTCAATATAATACATATGGTCTAAAATCACGATACCACCCCCCCCCCCCCTTGTCAGCTGGCTTTATAATAATGTCTGATCGGTTGTTCAAATTAGATATAGCAGCTCGTTCTTGACGTGTGAGATTGGAATATCTTCATACAGGTTTCTTTTCCATGTGTTGTATATCCCTTAAAACACATTTCATAAAAGTGTGAATAAGAGGATCAACCGGGCCAGGAGGATACCAACGGGATTTGGCACGCCCCACGGAGAGGTCTGATGAAGAACAAGGTTTTTCAGAAAAAAAAAATTTAATTTGTAATTTACGAGAAAATTTATGGAGGTCTACACGAGTCTGAAATGCGTCATAACGTGTTGTAGGAACAAAGGACAACCCCTACAGTTTTTAGATGTCTTGCTATGAATGAGTCATTTTTTAGCTCCTCAGTTTACATGGTTTTTCCCTTATTATGTTGTGTTTATTAATTTAATAGGGACAATTTCTGTTATTTTTAAAATTTCATGCTCTTTCCCAACTCATACAGATTGAGGAGAGCTTCTTGCCTCTTTGCAAGTTGTTGCTTCTGCTTGCAGTAATGTATTCCTTTTATGATGTGTGTTCATTCACATTCATTTTTATTTCATTTTGTATTTTCATCCACTGTTGGTAATTTTAAATGGAAACCTTTTGTTTTCATTTTTTGTTTTTGTTTCTGTTTTAATTTCATGTATGTGTATATCCTTTTCGATTATTAAAAAGTTCTTATGTTTTGTACATACCTTTTATGAATATTTTTATGAATGTATAATTTAATATGTATGTTTTATTTTATTTTAGACCCCTGAAGAAGGCCTCAGGCCAAAACTATTTAGTTGGGTCTTGTAATAAACTGTGTTTGCACATTACTACACCCGTGTGTAGGCCTGGTTTTTGGTGGTCCGCTTTTGATTTGCCCTGTCCTTGCGAATACCTTCTTCTCCTGTGGTTTTTGACTTTCATACATCTCATCAATCTAGAAACCTTGCTGTCTTCAAAGGGTTAATGATGCTGTTTTGCACTCACAAATGATGCGCCCTTAACAGTCCTTAGTAAACATACCCCTTAACCTTTGCAAATGTTCTTTTAGTTCTTTCTTTCTAATCATTTTCTGTATTTTATCAAAGTTTCTCTTTTTGAAAACTCTGTACTAGTTCTGTAGATTTCCTTGTTGTCCTCCCATCACTTATAAAATCAAAGACAATATAGGTGAGATATCCATGCCAAAAACTATATTTTAAGGTGATGAATTGGAGGAATTGAAAAAAATCTCAATAAATCTGAAAGATGTAATAGTGTGTTTTAACCAATTAAAGAGTAGCAAATCACCTGGACTGGATGGTATATATCCCAGCGTTAAGAAAGAACTAAAAAATGAAATTGCAGATCTACTATTATTAATTGGTAAACTATCATTAAAATCACCAATAGTACCTAAAGATGGGAGGATGGCCAACATAAAGCAATTTTTAAAAAGGGTTCCCATGGAGATCCAGTTGAGATAGCATATCTGGATTTTTAGAAAGCTTTTGACAGAATCACTAATGGAGACACTTGAAAAAATTAAAAACTCATGGGACAGGAAGCAGTGAACTATTAGGGACTGAGAGCTAGTAAAAAGTTAGGGCCCGATTTTTGAAGGCATTTACATAGGTAACTGCCCTAGTTTTATTTATTTATTTATTTATTTTTTATTTAACATCTTTTATATACCGCGCTCTTTGTTATCAGTGCGGTTTACAGTTAACGATTGTTGCTCAATTCAGTCGAAACTGTCTTGTGCTTACATTGTAACAGGATATTTAACTTGGAGTAAATACAGGGTAAACTATTTACATATTAACAAAGAACATGGGATTCAATCATTGGTCTATATATAAACTTCAATTGGTATTGTCGCGCATACTAATGGATAGTTCTGCTATTGCTTCAGACCTAATTTGTTTATGTAGTGCATGGAGCCGCTTGTGAGGGTTGGGGGGTGTTGAACGGGGATGGGGTGGTTAGTTGTGAGAAGTGTAGGAGGAAGAGGTGGTGCTTGATTGCTTTCCGGAATTGAGTGAGGTCTCTGATTGATCTTATTTCAGGTGGGAGGTTATTCCAGCACTTTGGGGCGTAGAAGGCGAAAGCTCTTTTCCTGGTTGTTTGGGTGCACTTTATGGATTCCTTGGGGATGATCAGCGTATTGTCTGCTACTGTCCTCCTTGCTCTGTAGTTACCCATGTAAATACCATATCCGGGATTTCCAAAGGGCATCTGCAGGTGTAGTGCTCTTTGGAAATCCTGGATAAGTCCCTAATGTACCCAGATGCTATACGGTTAGCACTGGGGTGTTTTAGGGTGTTCCAGGGCGGAACCAGGGGCGGAGGAAAGGGCTAACCAAGTAGCACCGATTTTCAATGCTACCCGCTTAGCTCTCTGTGCCTTAAAGATAGGCGAGGTTTTTCCTTGCCTATCTTTCAAGCGCAGGGGCTAAGCGGGTAGCATCGAAAATCAGTGCTACTCAGCTAGTTCCTGTGGTTTCCGGGCTGTGCGATGAGACCCAGATTTTCAATGCCGGGGCGGCATATGATCCCGGCATTGAAAATATGGGTTAGATGGAAGGGGGGCGGGCTATGCACCGGCACAGCACATAGCACCGCCCAGCTGAAAATTGGGCCCATAGAAAATACAGAAAAAGACTAGTCTATTTTCTTGATGGAAAAAAAGTAAATGTCGAGTAACCCAGAGATTTGTACTGGGTCCACTGCATTTTAACATGTATATAAATGATCTGAAAAAGGGAACAACTACTGAGGTGATAAAATTTCCAGATGATGCACATTTATTCAAAATTGTTAATTCACACAAAAAAATTTTGAACAATTGTAAAAAGGCTTTCAGAAACTGGGAAACTGGGAATCTAAATGGCAGATGAAATTTAATGTGCCCAAGTGTAAAGTTATGCACTTGGGGGTTTATTCTGCCACGTGAATAGCAGAGATGGATGCCCCCTTGCTGTCCCCAACGAAAGCATCCCTGTATGAACAACGAGTTTGTACAGGAAGGCTTAGATGGGGTGGGAGGGGGCTTCAAGAAGGCGGGATGAGGTCGGGAAGTGGGCAGTCCATGGCATCGGACGTACATGGCCGAATCTGAAGTCAGTCCTGTACGTCCAGAGCCGGCAGACTGGACGGGGAACTTATTTCACCTCAGAGGTGGAATAAGTCCCCCTGGATGTCGGGGGATGGCAGGCCCGGGTGGGGGAAGTGGGGCAAGGAGGTGCAGTGGTTCCCTGCAGCCAACCCTGGCCATGATCGGGGGCCAGATCGGGGGTCGGGCTGCGGAGAAAGGAACAAGTGGCCAGAAGCCAGGGATCGCAGCTCCTGAATGGACCTGCAGTGCAATGGCAACATGACACCAATGCACTGTGGCTCCGTTCAGGAGCATGACTAAGTTAGTCATGTAGGGGCCTGTATGTGCAGGCTGATCTGAATCAGATGCCAGCCTGCATGTACAGGTCCAGACCCTATCCAATCACACAGAGCACGTCTAGCCCCTGCACCATCAGAATTGGGTCTGCCTCTGTGTGTTCTGCTTCCGATCCGGCGCACAGGGGCCTGGGCGGCCAACTTGGAATGTGCCTCCATGAGAAAAACCATCCAAACTATAGCTACATGATGTAAGGTTGCACATTAGTAGTCACCACTCAGGAAAGAGATCTAGACATCATTGTGGATAATACATCAGTGTGCTGTGGCAGCCAGGAAAGCTAATAGAATGCTAGGAATCATAAGGAAAGTAATAGAAAATAAAACCAAGGATATTATAATGTCTCTGTATCACTCAATGGTGCTACTGCCCCTTGGGTACTGTGTTCAATTCTGGTTGGCACATAAAAAAAAAAGATATAGCAGAATTAGAAAAGGTACAGAGAAGGACAATCAAACGAGGAAAGGTTTAAAAGGTTAGAGCTTTGCTCAGCTTGGAGAAGAGACAACTGAGAGAAGATATGATAGAGATCTATACACTAATGAGTGGGGTGGAATGAGTAAATGTGAACTGGTTGTCTACTTCTTCAAAAAGTACAGACTAGGGAGCATGCAATGAAACTACTAAGTAGTGTATTTAAGACTATTTGGAGAAAATACTTTTTCATGACTCCTGGTGATCCAGCAGCTCCAGAATTTTCTTAGTAGTTTGACCAGAAGTAGATTGCTAGGACTTTCTTCTGAAGGAATGGAGGGTCAAGTGACTTGCTCAAGGTCATATGGAATATCAGTGGGAAATGAATGCTAGTCTCTTGGCTACCAAGCCAGTGTTCTAACCACCAGACTACTCCTCTACTTTACTGCACCATTAAGTTCTGGAATTTGTTGCTAGAGGGTGTAGCAAAATCTGTTAATTTTAAAAAGGTTAGGAAAGGTTCCTGGAGGAAATTTCCAATAATCATTATTAGACTGGGGGAATTCCATTGATTACTCCTTGAATTGACTCCTTGAACTCCTTGAACTGACTTTTCTAGACTGCACAGTTTCTAAAGCCTGCAAGACGCTAAGTTACAGCTTATATTTTCTTTTTGCTTTATGCTAATATAGCTTTTAACTGTTATACCTTACTTTGGGAATATTCTGACTGTGCAGCCCTAAAGCCTGCAAAAACTATAATTTTCTTTCTTATTTCTGCTGGTTTCTAGATTCCTATATAGAGTTTAACTGTCTGTTTTGGGGAACTTGCTAATATAAAGTTTAACTGTGGTTATACATTAAACTTGGGGATAATCTGACTGACTGACTGCTTTTCTGGGTAGCCTTGGAACAGATATCTGTGGATGCCCCCAGTTCAGGAACAGCCTTCTGACCAGAGACACTTAGGTTCCCGCCCACCCTACCCCTCACCCCCCCGCCCCCCCCCCCCAGGGGCTGCATTGCCTATATAGTAGTCTCATACATTGCCATCTATCCTTTTAAGTTGGGTTAAGGCCCACATCTTCCTCTTCCTTTCTTCTTCTTTTTCCTCTTCTCCTTCTAGCACTGCTTATTCAGCATGTCCTGTATTCAGTGCAATAACTGCAGTACATTCATTCCAAGATGAATCATTCGGAAACTAAGAGCTTGTCCTCTGTGCCTCAGGTCAGCTGCCATGCATAAAGAACTGACTCTACTAAGGGAAGACCTAGCTGTCATGCATGAAGAGGTGACCCTACTGAGGGAGGAACTGGCTGCAATGAAGCACACCTCTTCTAGGATATAAACTGAATAATGTCCACCACCACTTCCACAAAAAAATCAAACACCCAAGGGACAAGTGGATCACAGTGGGTTCTGGTAGATTGCGACCTGTAACACACAGACATCCTATGCATCAAAAGATATCCCTGCATAATGCCTTCTCTGCCTTGGCCATTGAGGACAAGGAACTGAGGGAGGAACTGGCTGCAATGAAGCATACCTCTTATAGGATACAAACTGAACAAAGTCCACCACTGCTCCCACAAAGAATCAAACACCCCAGGAACAAATGGATCACAGTGGGTTCTGGTAGATTGCGACCTGTGACACAAAGGCATCGTATGCATCAGGCGATATCCCTGCATAATGCCTTCTCTGCCTTGGCGAATGAGGATGCCCAATCCAAAGAAACTGCAGGGCCCTTAAATGAGACAGACGATGCCCAATCTCCTGCTAAAGGACCAAATATGAAGAAAACCTCACTAAACAGCAAGCTACTACTACTTGGTGATTCCATCATCAGTGGCACCAACTTGGGAACACAGTTCAAAGGAGAGAAGATAGTCAGGTGCCTCCCAGGCTCTTCAGCCAGCAGGAATACAAACCACGTTGTTGAAGTACTTAGAGCAGAAAGTGAACACTCCAAAATTGATGTTGTTATCCTCTTGGGCACAAATGACCTGGCTAGAAACAGTGCCTCTACAGTCCAAAAGAACTTCCAATCTTTGGGAGAGAAGCTCAAGCCCATTGTTAACACTGTTGCATTCTCAGAGGTTCTACCTGTTCTTGGTAAGGGGGCAAAAAGGCTGCATCACATTAACAGCTTTAATACATGGCTCCAGACCTGGTGCAAACAAGGATTCAGATTTATTGGCGAATGGGGTAACAGATGGAACAACAAATGACTATACTGTGCTGATGGACTACATCTCTCTATTGCAGGGAAAAAAATCCTAAGTGAAATTTTTAAGTAATATGTGGATATGCATTTAAACTAGAAAAAGGGATGTATGTGGAAGGTCAAACTCTGGATGTCACCCCCTGCAAAAGCAGATTAAAATCAGAAACAGCCACACTTTTAAACCACACATCAAAAACAAGTGGGAAAATGTAGGCAGATAAAAATCGATGCAAAATACACACAAGCCAGTTAAATGCTGGAAAGCAATGAGCACAAATGCTCGAAGCTTAGCCAACAAAGTTCTGAACCTGGAAGCTCTAATGGTGGAAATGGATTTGGACATTGTGGCCATTACAGAAACATGGCTTAATGAATCGCATGATTGGGATATAGCCATAGCTGGCTATAATCTATTCAGAAGAGACAGAGAAAATGGAAGAAGAGGAGGCGTAGCCTTGTATGTCAAAAGTAATATTAAAGCTACTGAAATGCAGAGGGCATGGGGAAAAGAAGAAGCGCTCTGGATTGTGTTGGAAAGAGGAGATGGCATTGTCATCCATACTGCTGTAGTCTACAGACCTCCGACACAAATTGAAAAGATAGATAACGAACTGATTATAGATATTGCCAAGATAGCCACAAAGGGGGATTTGATATTATTGGGTGACTTTAATTTACCGGATGTGGATTGGATTACTCCTTTTGCAAATCTGGAAAGAAGCAAAAAAATTGTGGATGCTCTCCAAGATGCGTTACTAAGACAAATGGTGATGGAACCAACCAGGGAAAGCTCAACACTGGATTTAGTGCTCACCAACGGTGATAGCATGTTGAATGTCTGCATGAATGCTCCTGTGAGCAGCAGCGATAATCACACGGTGTGGTATGCGATTGGTACAGGCCAATCATAGCAAACTCAAAGTCCTATACTTCAAAAACACCGACTTCAATAAAATGGCAGAGAACCTAAAGGAGGAGCTGAAAGGGTGGAAGGAGATAAGGGAAGTGGAATTGCAATGGGCTAAACTAAAGGTGGCAATAAAAGGGGCAACAGATAAATATGTAAGAAAAGTAAAAAAAACAAGAGGAGAAGAAAACCTGTTTGGTTTTCCAAAGAAGTGGCTGCTTAAATTAAGGCAAAAAACACAGCTTTCTCAAAATCCAAAAGCTCACAAACAGAGGAACACAGAAATGAATACAGGATCAAACTCAAAGAGACAAAAACAGAAATAAGGATAGCAAAATCAAAGGCAGAGGAAAAGATGGCTAAAGATGTGAAGTGTGGCGACAAAACTTTCTTCAGGTATATTTGGGAAAGGAAGAAGATCAGAGGTGGAATTGCAGGACTCAGAAGTGCTGCGAATGGACTCGTGGAAAGTGACATTGAAAAAGCGAAATTGCTAAATGAATACTTCTGCTCTGTTTTTACTAAAGAAAGTCCTGGAGAAGGACCTCCTGTGACTCCCAAATATAAAAATGGGAATGAAGTAGATACCTCACCATTCACAGAAGATGAAGTGTTAGAACAATTTGCAAAACTGAAAGTGGACAAGGCCATGGGACCGGATGGGATACATCCCAGGATACTGAAAGAGCTCAGAGAGGTTCTTGCAGGGCCGTTAAAGGACATTTTCAACAGATCCTTGGAAACAGGAGAGGATCCTCAGGACTGGAGAATGGCTAATATTGTACCTCTACACAAAAGTGGTGACAGGGAAGAAGTGTCAAACTACAGGCCTGTGAGCCTTACCTCGGTGGCGGGAAAAGTAATGGAGGCGCTCCTGAAAGAGCGAATAGTGAACTTTCTCAAAACCAACAGGATGCAAGACCCGAGGCAACATGGTTTTACCTAATGATGATCCTGCCAAACAAATCTGATTGAGTTCTTCGACTGGGTGACCAAGAAACTGGATCAGGGGCATGCGATGGATGTCATCTACCTGGATTTCAGCAAAGCCTTTAATACTGTTCTTCATAGGAGGCTTATCAATAAACTCAGTAGCTTGGGGACGGATCTCAAGATGGTAAATTGGATCAGAAATTGGTTGACTGACAGACGACAGAAGGTGATGGTAAATGGAGCTCACTCAGATGAAGGGAAGGTGATTAGCGGGGTGCCCCAGGGATCGGTCCTGGGCCCGGCACTGTTCAATGTATTTGTGAGCGATATTGCTGAAGGACTGAATGGAAAAGTCTGTCTTTTTGCAGATGACACAAAAATTTGCAACAGAGTGGACTCCCCCGAGGGAGTGGTTAACATGAGGAAAGATCTACAAAAGCTGGAAGAATGGTCTAATGCAGGGGTCTCAAACTCAAATTGCTTTGAGGGCCAAATGAGGACTTGTAAAGTAACCCGGGGGCCGCATAAGACGCGGGGCCTAATTTGCATAATGGGCCTCATTTGCATAAATATTTGCATAATGTTACCATACACTAACTTTTAGTAAACATGCCTCTTTAATGAGTATGGATAAAGAAAGACTAAAAGATTTAGAAACAAGAAGACAATAATTAAACTGGGAACCCCAAAAGCCAAACTTGGAATGTACAACAACACTGTAGAAATAAAACTATAAATTAATTTCCTCTTGTACTAAACAAAGCGCAAACATTAATGATGCACATTTCCCAGAGCTGACATATTCCAGTTAATAAATTCAAAATAAAGAGATATTTTTCTACCTTTTGTGCATTTTTTTCAGTTGCAATTGTTCCAGCCACTTTCTTCTGGTTTCTTCATGTCTTCTGCTAACTCTCCATCGTCTGCTGTCCATTTGCCCTTTCTTCTCTCCTAGTTTTTTTTCCATTCTCTCTCTACATCTGCTTTAACATACTAATCTTTCTCCTTTTTCTCTTTCCTCATTCCTATTTCATCCACTCAAATTTTACCCCTCCATCCTCAATCCCCACTTACTCTCCCAATACCTGGCCAATTGTAGATTTGTCTTCTCTCCCAGACAAAATATTTTTCCCCTCTCCATTTCACTTTCCCAGCTCCATCCCATTCTAATCCTCCCCCAACATCAGCTCCCTTCTAGTTCCAGCCCCACCCAGCATCCGCTCCCTTCTAGTCCCCCCATTAGTCCATTTCCAGTCCTATCCTAGCCTCACCATCAGCCCATTTCCAATCCTAGCCCCCCATCAGCCCATTTCCAATCCTAGCTCCCTCCCCTCACAGCCCATTTCCATTCCAAGCCCCCCTCCCCATCAGCCATTTGCAGTTCAAGCCCCCTTCCACTCAGCCCATTTCCAGTCCTAGACCCCCATAGCCCAGGACCAGTCCTGGCCTCCCCATTGCGCACTTCCAGTTTACCCCCATCACCCCATTTTCAGTCTTACCCCCCCCATAGCCCATTACCAGTCATAACCCCCCTGCCAATAGCCCACTTCCAGCACTAACCCCCTTTACCCCATTTCAGTCAGCCCTTCCATATCTCATTACCAGTCCTAACTCCCACCATCAGCCCACCTCCAGTCCTTCCTAACCCCCACCTGCCCATTTCCAGTCCTAGCCCCCACCATAGCCCATTACCAGTCATAACCCCCCTGCCAATAGCCCATCTGCAGTCATAACCCCCCCCTGCCAATAGCCCATCTCCAGTCATAACCCCCCCTGCCAATAGCCCATCTCCAGTCATACCCCCCCTGCCAATAGCCCATTTCCAGTCATAACCCCCCCCCCCTGCCAATAGCCCATCTCCAGTCATAACCCCCCCCTGCCAATAGCCCATTTCCAGTCCTACACCCCCCCTGCCAATAGCCCATTTCCAGTCCTACACCCCCCCCCCTGCCAATAGCCCATTTCCAGTCCTACACCCCCCCCCAATAGCCCATTTCCAGTCCTACACCCCCCCGCTGCCAATAGCCCATTTCCAGTCCTACACCCCCCCCCCCCCCCCCGGTAAATTAAAAAAAAACCTGGCTTCTGCTGCTCAAGCAGCAAAATCAGCTGTCCTGCGGCCCCTTCCCCTGTGCCCGGAGATCCAAGTCTGCTCTATCAGCGGCGTGCTTTTCAAGCTGCGAGGAGAGTATTCCCCTCTCGCGCGGCTTGAAACCGCGCGAGAGGGGAATACTCTCTTCGCGGCTTGAAAAGCACGCCGCTGATAGAGCAGACTCGGATCTCCGGGCACAGGGGAAGGGGCCGCAGGACAGCTGATTTTGCTGCTTGAGCAGCAGAAGCCAGGTTTTTTTAAAATTTGACAATTGATTCTGCCGCTGCCACGGCGGCAACGGCAGAAGCCAGGGTTTTGGGGGTTTTTTGTTTTCCTCCGTCGCGGGCCGCACAAAGTTGTGCGGCCCGCGGGCCGCGTGTTTGAGACCCCTGGTCTAATGTTTGGCAATTAAGATTTAATGCAAAGAAGTGCAGAGTCATGCACTTGGGTAGCAGAAATCTAAGGGAAATGTACGCGATAGGGGGCGAGAGGTTGGTGTGCACGGATCAGGAGAAAGACCTTGATTTGATTATTTCTGAAGATCTCAAGGTGGCAAAACAGTGCAACAGGGCAGTGGCAAAAACCAGGAGGATGTTCGGCTGCATACAAAGAGGGATTACCAGCAGAAAGGAAGAGGTACTTATGCCACTGTACAAGTCACTGGTGAGGCTTCACTTGGAATACCATGTTCAGTTTTGGAGACCATATCATGCAAAGGATGTAAAAAGACTGGAAACTGTTCAGAGGAAGGCGACCAAAATGATTTGGAGCCTGTGTCAGAAGCCTTATGAGAAGAGACTTGAAGACCTAAACATGTACACTTTGGAGGAGAGGAGGGACAGGGAAGATATGATTCAGACCTTTAAATACTTAAAGGGAAATAATGAACAATCAAACCTCTTCCAAAGATGGGGAAGCTGTAAAACTAGAGGGCATAATAGGAAGCTGCAAGGTGGTAAATTGAAAGGCAATGTCAGGAAATACTTTATCACTGAAAGGGTGGTGGATGCTTGGAATGCCCTCCCGATGGAAGTGGTGGGGGCAAACACGGTGACGGAATTCAAAATGGCTTGGGACAGACACAGTGGATCCCTTTACAGCAACAGGATAAAAGCAAAATAAACAGTACCATCTAAATTCTCAACAAATAGGAGTGTCCTACATGGAGTGGTGGATTCACCCCTAAACAAAGACATGGGGAGAGGTGGCCTGCACGGAGCGGCAGGTGCAACTACTCTTGCCATAATACTGGGCAGACTAGATGGACCATACTGGTCTTTATCTGCCGTCATTTACTATGTTACTATGAGTAAACAGCATGGAATCTATTTTTTTGGAATCCTGCCAGGTACTTGTGACCTAGGTTGGCCATTGTTGGAATAAGGGACTGGGCTTGATTGTCTGACCTAGTACAGAAAATCATATGCCCCTGTCTGGGAACATCGATGCATTCACAGACCACCAAATGTTCATGGACACCTTCTTAAAAGGGCTGGCAGCTTCCCAAAATGTCCCCTCCATCAAACGTCCCCTCATATGACTCCCCTCAGATCCAGAATGAAGACATTCCACCTCTCAAAAGAAAACTTGAGAATCATCCCCCTACAGATGAAGTTCTCCCCACTCCTGAAGACCTCTTAGCCCCCTCCCCTGGCCCTACCTAAAGCATTCCCTGATGGTCTAGAATTAGTGAGTAGGAGTGATCCACAGTTACTCCTGTCACTTCCAGTACTGGGTTTGAAATGCTACCAGTCAGCCACTAGGAGTCAAATTGCCATACAAGAAGGGTGGGTGAAATGACTGTGTTTTTTTTTTGGGGGGGGGGGGGGTATTCACTCTAGAAGTGGGAGGAGTCATCTGAGAGGTGTTCTGACAGAAGGATGTACTAAGGTTTGTGAAGTTGCAGTCCCTTTAAAATGGTTCCCTGGGAGAATCATTTACCGCAGAATTCACTAATCTGCATACTGAGTTACTGCAAGTTAGTGACTCCTAGAATAAATTAAGTTTTGGTAAAATGTGAACTTTTACCACATCTTAATTAGTACACCTCTAAATTAGTAGCAAAACACCTTTTGAACGGGTTGCTAAAATAGAATTTGACTTAATAAAAGAGCTATTTCTTTCATATGGCATTGTGCTGATGGAACATGTCTATTTTAAATCAAGTACTTGCTGATATGTTTTACCCTTTTGGTTGCAAATGCAGCACGATCTTTAAAACAGTAGTAGAGATTTTGCTATAACAAGGATTTGTGCTTCCATAGACTTATAAATACTTTAAAATAAACATGTATAGCCTTGTCCTTTGTGTATTTTATTTTTACATAACGTTGTGTATACAAATGAATAAATGCATTTTATTAATGACAGCCCGCCATAAATTTCTGAAATGAGTGGATGGCTTTATCACAAACGGAGCCATGGATCAGCACTTCTGAACATTTGTAAACAAGACAAGGCTATGGCAATTTCATTTCTAAGGTCCTTGACTCTTGGATGAGGTTGAGAAATTATCTTGACAAAGCTGCAAAATTCTGTTACCTCATGCTGCTGTACTGATATTTCTTTGTTATTTCCTGGTTGCTTTTTTTCCTAACCAGTATTTTGGTATTTTGATAAGCACAAGAAAGACATTTTGGTTCAGTTTTGGTTTGTTTAGATGGGAATTTTAGAAGAGCTGTCCAAGTGCAATCTGGGATCTCTAAGCCAGAATATCTGAAAAAAAAAGCAGGCACATCCAGGTGCAGACATGATTTCACAAACTTAGATATGCCTGATATGGATGACTGCAGAATGCTGGAGTATGTTTTAAGAGCTGGATATTTCTTGTAGCGCTATACAAATGTTTAGTGATAGTAATAGTAGCTGGGTTTCAAAAAAAGATTTGGACAAGTTCATGGAGGAAAATTCCACAAACCAATAGAAGTTGAAAAGTGCTCTCTAGCAGTTTGGTACAATGGAATGTTGCCCTCATTTCCACAATCACTTTCTCAGGTAGAGTAATGATTTTATGATACCCCTATTTGTCAGTCCAAGTAGGTGTAAAACATTTTATTTACTTGTGTGGTTTTCTATACCGCCTTCTCCGTAAATTAAAGTGGTTTACATTGAACAGGAACAATATACATACTGTATAACACTATGTGCAAGAATAACACATGTTGCCAAATCTATGTACCAGCTTTTCTACCTGGTATTTTTGTTCTGGAGCTAGTTTCTCCTATTTTATCTGATCCTCCTATATTACATTCCTGAATATTATAACAGAGTGGAGGAGTAGCCTAATGGTTCGAAACTCTTGATGAGGTTGGAAGCAACATTCATAGCTTATCTTGGGGCTGAAATTGTCTTTGTCTCGCTCCTTTATTGCATTGTTTTTTTAATGCTTCTGAGTCTTCTCTAAATTTTGTTGGGCCATTCTCCTTAGCCTTTCCCTTAACATATTCCACTCTGAATAAGCTTATCAGACCTCTCATCAGAGCTGTTTGCCATATATGAGTTCAAATGGGGAGAACCCTAAGGAGGTTTGTGGTACTTCCTTGGCTGCAAACAATACACAAGAGATTAGAGTATTCCAGTCATTTATATGATCTGCCATGCATTGTTTATTATTCTGATCAGAGTCTGGTTGAACCATTCCACCAGATCATCTGTCTCTGGGTGATAAGCAGCACTTTACAGATGTCTAATTCCAAATAACTGCTACACCTTGTGTAAAAGATTTGCCATAAAATTAATCACCCAATTGGTCAGAATCCCTCTGAGAAACCCCTCCTGACAACATAGGGTGAGTAGCTCTCAGACAATTACTAGGGCAAAGATCGATCACAGAGGTACCACCTAGGAAACCCTGACTAGGACGTATTGATACCTGGCAAGACCTTGTTCTAACAGCCCCACCATCAGGGGTATTTTAGAAGCCCTATTTGTGCTTTGGATATCTGAAAATGGGCATATACTGTAGATGTCCAAAGCACAGAAACATCCCAAGAGCCATTTCAGAAGCTAGGTCTGTGGACATCTCCAGTGCAAAGACATGCAGGTCGTAATGGGGTACAGTATAGGTGTGACCAAGGCATTCCCAAGAACATGGATTTCCTCACCTGATTTCAGAAACATCCTGGATGTCCCAAGCTGTGTCAAAGATTATACCTGCTCCAGGCATAAATAGGCATCTGCAAAGTGCTCATTTTGTAGGACACTGTCTCCTATCCCATGATTTTTTAATTTCACCAAGAGTCTCTAATAAGGGACCTTATCAAAGGCTTTCTGAAAATCCAGATATACTACTTTGATCCACCCACCTTTGTCTACCTATTTATTTACACGTTCAAAAAAATATTAGTAAGATAAGACCTTTCCTGGCTAAAGCCATGTTGGCTGTCTCCCATTAAACTATGACTATCTACATGTTCAGATTTTTTGTTTCTTAATAATAGTTTCTACCACTTTTCCCAATACTGACATCATGCTCACCAGTCTGTAGTTTCCCGGATCATCCCCGGAACCCTTTTGAAAAATTGGCGTTACATTGGCCATCCTCCAGTCTTCAGGTTTTACTGATGACATTAATGATAGTTCACAGATGAGTAATAGTAGGTCTGCAATCTCATATTTCAGTTCTTTCATCACCCTTGGATGTTTACCATCCGGACCAGGTGATTTGATACTCTTCAGTTTATTAAATAGTTGTAATACATCTTCCTGGTTTAGCAATATTTCTTTCAATTCTTCTGCTGCATCAGCTTTAAATACTATTACAGGCATGGGTAACTTTCCTACATCTTCTTCAATAAAGACTGAAGCAAAGAATTCATTCAGTCTCTCCACTATGGCCTTGTCCCCTTTTAGTGCCCCTTTTACCCCTCTATCATTCAATGGTCCAACTGACTCTCATATGTTTTTTTGCTAAGAATGTACTTGTAAAAGTTTTTATTATGCATTTTTGCTTCCACAGTAAGCTTTTTTTCTAATTCTCTCTTTGTCTGCCTTATCTATGCCTTGCATCTAACTTGCCGTAGAAGGCACCTTTTCACAAGCTAAGTGTTTTGTTTATATTTTGAAAGAAAAAGTCAAGATGCCAAGTCTGCATACATTGTTAAGTAATTATTTTGATCTGTGAGTGGTAATTTTGATATAAGTGACTTAAGCTACAGTATAGTGCTATGTTTGTTACTTTTCCCACTTTAGTGTTATGATGTCTATAGGGAGAAATGATGACATAATACCAATGGTTTGGCTCATACTAAGAGCCAGTAATTCCACCTGTTGAGCTCAGATAACGCTTTTAATAATGGGTAAGCCATAAATCGAATTGGAATACAGGGGGCTCTCATGATTGAGGCCAGTTTTGAGGATTCATAATTGATAATTAACTAGATGTACACTGCATCACTGACTTGTAATGTACACTAGGACATGGACTCTCTTTCCTTTGCCCTTAGCTAAGGCAAAATACATAGGCACTTTTGTATTCAATAAGTAATACAAGAATTTTCAAAGAAAAAGTAACCATGTACGAGGTATTTACTCCTTGAAATGTTTCTGAACCTAGGCAGCTTACTTAAAATTGCCCCCTATTTATATGTTAATCAAAATAGACATATTATTTCCTTGGAAACTCATGGTCTTCAGAACATCAATCATTCCTCATTATGTAATCTGTTGCTGAGGGCTGCTGTTATTTGTAATGCTTCCTTGCTAACATAAATATTTATTTTATTGTGGATCAGGCCACATCTAAAAGATGGAATTTCATCATGTTTAGCTGGATAATAAGTGTTCTGGATGTGAATACTTTTCTGGTGTTGGAAGCAGAGTGGCGGCACAGTATGCTTTAATCTTCAATAAGGGGAGCTTGAATTTAACAGTAAAACTTCATTGCATGAGAAAGTTACTTAATGTGTATGTAGTGCATGTCAGTGCCATTTATAAGCAGTAATCTCCCTACTGAATATTATCCTCAGACTATACAGTATGGGAGTGGTGAGTAATGAATACTTTTGATCATTGCAAATAAGGATATATGTTTATTGCAAACAATAAATCTTGTAAACAATGTTTTCAAACTCGGTATGTCTCTTTTAAAAGGTCTAGGACAGTGGTTCTTAACCTTTTTTAACTTAGGACATACCAGATGGACAATGTTTGCACATGTGACACATTATGTGGCGATATGATTGAGATGTTTAAATACCTCCGTGGCATAAAGTTTCAGGGGGAGAGCCTCTTTCAATTGAAAGCAAGTTCTGCTACGAGGGGACATGGGATGAGGGTGATGGGGGATAGATTCAGGAGTGATATGCGGAAATATTTCTTTATGGAAAGAGTGGTGGATCCTTGGAATAATCTCCCAGTGGAGGTGGTAGAGATGAGGACAGTAACTGAATTCAAAAAAGCATGGGACAAACACAGAGGTTCTCTAAAGGAAAAAAGGGGACTGTTGTAGTTGTTGATATGGAAGGACAGACTAGATAGGCCATGTGTTCTTTTTCTGCCGTCATATTTCTATGCTTCTATGTTTCTATTACACACATCGACCCTCCCAGACCTTTGGTCTAACACAACATAACAGCTCTTATGAGTTAAACATAAACATACTCTGCTTCCACAAAAAAATCTACTTATGTTTCTCACAATATTTTGACAACAGCAACATGAATCTATCCACTACTAGGAACATTGTGAAAGACTACAAAACCTGAAAAAAAAATCAATGCTTAATACATATGTAGCAAACCTGGCATACCATAGTACCAGTGATTCCTATGATTCAAAGAGCAGAGAAACCTATCTAGGAGTAGGCAGTACTACAAATATTGCATTGGACCCTAGTACCTTAATAGATCTAACTACTGGTAAAACAGAACAAGTGGGACTACTACAGACTTTAACATAGGCACTCTCACTTGCCATCCATTTGCCACTTCAACTCATACACCCACCTAACACTGGAATAACACTCCTACTATTGGAGAGGTGCTTGGCAAAATAATGGCCGCAGCTTTAATTAAACATCAAACTGTTCAACAAAAACATTACAGGATCATGGCAATTGGCATCAACCAATTTACCCACAGGGTTGGGATAGATGATGCCGTCCTAGCCCCCTTTTTCACTATTTCTGTACTCCTGCCTTGCTGACCCCCCCCCCCACTCCCCCAGCCTGCAGTAACACCAGACTGAGGCATTATTCTACCCATCTGAGACTCCATGTCACTGGGACCCAACATGGTGGTGACCCCCATACTAATGGAACCCCCCAATGCTCCCATCCCTGTCCCCCTCCCTGCCCTTTCGAGGGGTTGGGGGAATGAGGAATTACTCTGGGTGGGAAGGTCAGCCACCTCTAACGTCTGCCCCAACAAGCTGTGACAAGAAACCCCCCCCATCCCCCCAACCCCTTGAGTAGGCACTCCCATACCAGCCCCCCCACGGAGGGCCGAGTGGGAGACTGCACCAACCAGTCCGCTCTACTGCCACTGCCTGGCGTACCAAACACCTCACTGGTGAGTCTGTGCTCCATGCCTGCTGTGGATCCTCCTCCAATTTTCTTGGCTGCTCGCTCCCCTTACCCTCCCCCCTTCCCAGCAAATGGATGACTGGTCAGCTCAGCCACATTATCTGCCCCGCTCTCCATTCACCCGGCGGATGGGGGCACTAACATAGGCATTCACACTCGCCATCCATTTGCCACTTTAACTCATACACCCATCTAACACTGGAATAACATTCCTACTATTGGAGAGGTGCTTGGCAAAATAATGGCCGCAGCTTTCATTAAATATTCAGCTGTTCAACAAATAACATCACAGCATCACAGCAATTGGCATCAATCAATTTACCCATAGGGTTGGGTTAGACGGTGCCATCCTATTCCCCCTTCTCGCTATTTCTATACTCCTGCCCCCCCTGACACCCCCCCTCTCCCAGCCTGCAGTGACGCCAGAGTGAGGCATTATTCTACCCATGTGAAACTCTATGTCACTGGGACCCAACATGGCAGTGACGCCCATGCTAAAGGAAGCACCCAATTCTCCCATCCCTGTCCCCTTCCCCACTCTTTCAAGGGGTCAGTGGAGTGAGGAATTACCCCAGGTGGGAAGGTTGGCCACTTCTAACTTCTGCCAAAGGCAGGGACTGCACTTTGCATGTTTCTGCCTCCCCCACCAATGCTGCAGCCTGAAATGCCTTGCTGCATCCCTCCAACACATCCTGAATTGAACTAAGAAAAATATCTGAGGCTCCTGCCCAATTGGGGCAGTGGGAGCAATGAAAAAACACTTTAAAAGCAGCGCCCCACAGGCAACCCGCCGCTGCAGCCTCCACCACCCACCCGCCGGCCATCAAAGCTCCCTCGATAGGGGTAGAGCGCCTAAGCGGGAAATCCTCCCGCTTAGAGGCTCCTGCCCAATCGGGGCAGTGGGAGCAACGAAAAAAGACTTTAAAAGCAGTGCCCCAGCTGGGCTCGTCCACCCCTGCCGGGCCCACACCTGAGGGCCTCGCCAGAGGGCCCTTTGGTGTGGCCCTTAGGCGCGGCCACAGAAGCAGCCACAAATGCAACCACAACCAACAAAACCTACGGATTTAAGCAACAGCAGCCATCATCCACCAGCTCACACAGCCAGGCTCAAGCAACTACACAAGAGAAACCATCACCAACACTGAAACCTCCACCCACCCGAGACAGCGAGAAAAAGGAAAAGGAGCACACAACGCTCTAAGGAAGCCAACGCAGAAACCCAACCCAGCCCCAGGACACACAGGTACACCTATAAACCATGCTACCCTTCCTAGCCCCAATCTACCTCCTAGCACCATTCCTGACCCTTTATCTCCCCATTACCAACACGCTTCCCAAATACCCCATACCAAGCATCACAACCATCCAAACCACAAACACCAACAAACTCCCCTCTACATGGAGCAACACCCACACACCACCCACACCAATCCACACCCCCAATCCCCCAAACAACAACCCTCTCTTCATCACACTAATAAATGCTCGTTCAGTCAGAAACAAACACCACATGCTCCAAGACCTGATCACAACCAAAAAGATTGACATCCTATGCATAACCGAAACATGGCTAAAAGACACTGACACTGTGCTCATGAACCAACTAACACCAAATGGATACAGTCTTCATCACTGCTCTCGAGCCCACACCAGAGGAGGAGGAGTAGCCATCATTGCGAAAGCCAACCTCCACCTCAGAAAACATGCCTCAGAAACAACCAATGAAGCAGACATACTCACTCTCACCAACAAGCACCTCTCCATATGCCTAATCTACTGAGCGCCCACCCCAAGCACCCACCTATCAGGCAAATTACAACACATATCAGAGTGTGCCATCTCCACAAAAGAGCAAATAATCCTCGGAGACTTCAACCTCCCAACACTCCAAGACAAATATGCCGAAGCCTTCATCAATGCCATGGAAGCAATGAACTTGACCCAGATCATACACAAACCAACACACAAAAAAGGGAACACCCTTGTCCTCATATTCCTGAACTCCCAAAATGCCACCTCATACAAAAACCCAGAGAACACATGTGTACCATGGTCAGACCACTATCTTATCAAAATCTCCCACATCTACCAGCACAAAAGCGTCAAAGAAAACAAACAACATACAAGAATGTTTAAACCATTCATCAAAGAGGATTTCCTGGCGCAAATACTACCTAAACTCCAAACAAGCTCCACCAATATCAATGACCTAATCCACAACTGGAATACTATGATCTCCTCTGCATCCTATGCAACAGCAAAATGCACCAAAACCAGACATACCTCAACAAAAGCCCGATGATTCATCCCCAACCTACGGAGACTAAAGACCCGACTCAGAAGAGCAGAGAGAAAATGGAGAAAGACCAAAAAAGAGGATGATAGAGTAAAATACATGAGTGAATTAGACGCTTACCACACAGAAACCAATAAAGAAAAAAGGATCTACCACTCGAAGATCATAAACACTTCAATAAACAAACCACATGAGCTCTTCGAGATTGTCAAGAAGCTAACAAAAGCACCCAACCACTCCAACCAGCTACCAAACATCCCGCCAGAACTTTTAGCACGCCAATACAAGCAGCTTCAACAACCACAAAATCCACAACTGACTGCAGAGACAACAACTCACCCTACTTCCATTGATACAGACTGGAGCACATTCGAAAAAATCACCAAAGAAAAAATAGAATCCACCATCTCCTGCCTAAACGCTACCACCTCTCCACTAGATCCCTGCCATGCAGAATGGATAAAGAAATCAAAGGAGGGCATAAGCACACCCCTAACCCACCTTTTAATGAATCCCTCAGCAAGGACACATGCCAGACGTCCTCAAAACCTCCATCGTCCTCCCAACTCTAAAAAAAAACACAACTTGAACCCCCTTGACCCAGCCTCCTTCAGGCCTATAGCAAGTCTTCCATTCACCACCAAAATCATTGAGAAGATAGTTCAACCACAACTTCAAGACCACCTGGATACTGACAACATACTAGACCCACAACAACATGGTTTCCATCCATTCCACGAAGTTGAGACCCTTATGACTTCACTAATGAACACCCTCATCAAGGGGACACAGACCAAGCACTCTGGATATGCTATGATCTTCCTGGACATATCCACAGCCTTTGATACCATCTCCCACAACATCCTCCTACACAGGCTCCAAGAAATTGGCATCAAAAACATGGTACTTCAGTGGTTCCACTCCTACCTGACCAATAGACAACAACTGATCCGCACAAGCATAGCAACCTCCCCCCCCCCCCTTTCAGCAACACCAAGGAGTACCCCCAAGGATCCACACTATCCACCATGCTCTTCAACATCTACCTGCAACCACTCTGCCCGATCATACGTGCTCATAACATCAACTACCACATCTATGCAGATGACATAATGCTCTATGGACCAATCACAACCACCAACCCAACAAACAATCACCTATCAGACTGCTTTGTGGAAGTCTCCAGCTGGCTACAAAGGAACAACCTATCTATCAACATAAAAAAAACAAAAGCCCTCATAGTAACCAAGGACCCAAACTTCACACCACCACCACACCTCAACTTAGGAACCACACATATACAAATACAACCACACATAAAATACTTAGGAATCATCATAGACCAAGCGCTCACACTCAAGCAATAGATCAAAAAGACTACTAGAATAATATTCCACAAGGCAAAAACAATACAACACCTCAGGCCTCTCATTGATCCACAGGACTTCAGGACAGTCATGCAAGCTATGACGCTCCCCCACCTAGACTACTGCAATATAATCTATCATGGACTACCCGCCACCCACACCAACCCACTACGAACTGCCTTAAATACCACAGCAGGAATTATCCAGAAAGCAAAAAAACAAGACCACATAACCCCAGTCCCTCTCGAAGCAAGAATCAAATACAAATCAGCCCTACTTATCCACAAAGCCCTCTATCAAACACAGACTTCCCAGCTCCGCACTCTACTGCCCCAACCCACCCACAACAGAACAACCAGACAAACCACCAGCAACACCCTCACCATCCCCCACGAATGAACCAAATACAATCAATGGACCTGCAACAGGGCCTTCAAACTATACATACCATCCCTCTGGAACTCCCTAACAAGTCAAATCAGAAACAAAAGGGATGCTTCAACATTCAGAAAACAACTAAAACCCATCCTATTCCAGGACTACCTCGGACCAGAAACAAACATCCATCAATGACTACCCCTCCAGATCCCCTAACATACCCACAGATCTACCTACTAAGAGACTGATGTCCATTATTTAAGTCCTTCATGTCTGTCCAGATCATTAATGTTGGCCTCCCCGGCGACAGCCCCTCCACCCTAGTATTGATTACTGTCCCCCCCCCCTTTTTTTGATGTTGGTCCGCTTTGACCCGGTGAAAAGTGGGATATAAATACAGTTAAATAAAATAAATAAATAAATAAGATATCCAACAAATGAACTCTGTCTGGGTGAAACAGCCCCGCGCCATCAACGGTAATGAGGTCATGAGCCATCACAAGCCCTTGCAAGTGGTGGAAAAACCTAGAGAACTCCACATTCATCCATCTCCACAGCCATTCCATTGCTTGCGGTTGGGTGGCATCGTGCCATACTCACCGCAGAATGATCTGCAACCAGATGATGGTTGCTATCGGGAAGTAGCAACAAATCAAGAAAAAATCTCTCTTCATCTGTTAGATAAGGTCAACACCTTTTACAGCACACAGGTCATTCCCCCCAAATGAACCACAATACAATTGGGCTGATTATATTCATAATTATAATTATACTACCAAGCCTCTAGCAGCACAGGTAGCAACTGTGGCCAACGCATCCCAGGGAGTCCCATCCACTGCAGCATCACTCTGGATCCTGCTAGACACAAATTCAGATCCCACTTGGAATCTGCCACTCTCTTCTGGGCCCAGAACACAAAGGAATGTCCACACATCCACACCAGGTACTCCTGCTGCTGCCAACCTGGGAACAAAACTGAAAGTATAGTAAGTGGATCCAGAGGTGGAAGATTCAGTTACCGCACATATCTCTTGTATATGCGTTTGATTTCCAATGACCCAAGCATTGAATCACCACGGCTGTGATGCCCCATGCCACCGCAAACATCACTACCCCAATACGTAATGAATGTGTACCATACTCATGTAGTGGGAAGCCCGCCACAGTGAGACCCTGCTTCAGGATCATAGCAAACTGGAACCGGGTCAGCAGATCCTCCCACTCATGGCACAGACAAAAGAGGGCCCCCCAGGCCGCACCTCCCAGAATAACTGAGCACAATGACCTGGGTAGGTGACCAAGCCTGGAAGGTCCAGACCAGCTATATTCCACGCTTTAAGAAAAGTGGAAGGAAGTCCAAAAAACTGCCAGCATGGTTTAAAGGTGAGGTCAGAGAGGCTGTTGTTGCCAAAAAAGCATCTTTCAGGAAATGGAAAAAAGAGCCAAACGATGAAACCTGGAAACAGCACAAGCACTGGCAAGTCAAATGCAAGGCATTGATAAGGCAGGCAAAGGGAGAATTTGAGAAGAAGCTGGCTGTGGAAGCAAAAACGCGAAATAAAGACTTTTTCTAGTACATTCGTAGCAAAAAACCTGTGAGAGAGTCAGTTGGTCCATTAGATGACAGAGGGGGTAAACGGGCACTAAGAGGCAACAAGGAGATATGGAGAGACTGAATGAATAATTTGCTTCGGTCTTTACTGAGGAAGATGTAGAGCTGTTACCCATGACTGAAGTGGTATTTAAAGGTGCGGAAGAATTGAAGGAAATATCGATACATCGGGAAGATGTATTACAACTATTAGATAAATTGAAGAGTAGCAAATCACCTGGGCCAGATGGTATACATCCAAAGGTGTTGAAAGAACTGAAATATGAGATTGCAGACCTGCTATTAGTAATCTGTGAATTTTCATTAAAATAATCTGTAATACCTAAAGATTGGAGGATCGCCAATGTAACGCCAATTTTTAAAAAGGATTCCAGGGGTGATCATGGAAACTACAGACCGGTGAGCCTGACGTCAGTACCGGGAAAAATGGTAGAAACCATTATAAAGAATAAAATTATTCAGCATGTAGATAGTCATGGCCTAATGGGAGACAGCCAACATGGCTTTAGACAAGGAAGATCTTGTCTTACTAATCTGTTGTGTTTTTTTGAAGGTGTGAATAGACAGGTGGACAAAGGTGAGTCAGTTGATATAGTGTATGTGGACTTTCAGAAAGTCTTTGACGAGGTCCCTCATCAGAGACTTTTGGCAAAACTAAAGAGTCATGGGATAGGAGGCGGTGCACTATTATGGATCAGGAACTGGTTAAAAGATAGAAAGCAGAGGGTAGGGCTAAATGGCCAATTTTCCCAATTGAGAAAGGTGAATAGTGATGTACCCCAGGGATCTGTGCTGGATTTGCTGCTTTTTGACATATTCATAAATGACCTGGGAAGGGGAATAACGAGTGAGGTTATCAAATTTGCAGATGACACAAAACTATTTAAAGTTGTTAAAACCCAAGAGGATTGTGGAAAATTGAAAGAGGATCCTGATAAATTGGATGACTGGGCATCAAAATGGCAGATGAAATTTAATGTGGACAAGTGCAAAGTTATGCACCTAGGGAAGAACAACCCAAACTATGGTTACACGATGCAAGGTTCCACATTAGGAACCACCACCCAGGAAAAAAATTTAGGCGTCATTGTGGATAACATGTTAAAACCCTCAGCCCAGTGTGCAGCGGCGGCCAAGAGAGCAAATAGAATGCTAGGTATCATAAGGAAAGGAATGGAAAATAAAACAAAATATATTATAATGCCTCTATATCGTTCCATGGTGAGACCGCACCTTGAATATTGTGTGCAATTCTGGTCGCCGTATCTTAAAAAGGATATAGCGTTATTAGAAAAGGTTCAGAGAAGAGCCACCAAAATGGTAAAGGGGATGGAAGGATACTCCTTTGAAGAAAGGCTAAAAAGGTTAGGGCTCTTTAACCTGGAAAAGAGACGGCTAAGGGGAGATATGATAGAAGTCTATAAATTAATGAATGGAGTGGAATGGTAAACGTAGATCGATTGTTTACATTATCAGAATATAGAAAGACTAGGGGACATGCAATGAAGCTACAGGGTAAACTATTTAAGACTAATAAAAGAAAATATTTTTTCACTCAACGTGTAATCAAACTCTGGAATTTGTTACCGGAGGAAGTAGTAAAGGCTGTTAGTGTAGCTGGGTTTAAAAAAGGTGTGGACAAGTTCCTGGAGGAAAGGTCCATAAACCATTATTAAGAAGGGACCCAGGATATCATTGCTTGACCCAGTACAAGCATTGTGGAACCTGTGTCTTTTGGGGAAACTGCTAGGTACGTATGACCTAGATTGGCCACTGTTGGAAACAGGATACTGGGCCTGATGGACCTTGGTCTGACCCAGTATGGCATATCTTATGTTCTTATGTTCTTATGTCCCTCAACCAAACTCACACTCCTCGTCCCTGCTGATCCATCTTACTGCACTGAATACGCAGCTCCAACTCATGCGGCCAGAGCACAACATCGTCAGCTCGAAGTCCCTGCATACCCACGAATATTTGGAATCAGCCACTAATTCCCCCACTCAAAGTGCCATATGGAAAGCCAAGGTAAAAGTCACACTGAACAACCACACTTCAAAGGGAGACGCACACACCCAAGGCAAGACTGTAAGAAGGGCCAGCAATATCTTATGGTGAATGAGCTGCCGTGGCAGCCTCAGCATCCTGGCAGCCCGTGCTCTTTCGAAGTCTTTTAATAACTTCCGGACCAGAAAAGACACCATAGGGTCCGGAAACCCCTGCACCTTGGACACAAAAGCCACACTCGCAAACGCCACTGATGCAGCAGGCGGCAACAGGCCACACTCTAGAGCCCATTTCAGAAAACACAAGATGTCCACCTTAGTAAACCTCCCACCTTCCGGGTGCCCCAGGTGCACAAAACATCTCCAGCCCACTGTATACACCTTCAAGGGGTTCTCTGCCAAAACCGCCTTCAACAATCTTCCAAGTGATGAGGAAGGACAACCCAGCAGCCCTTCGGTATCCTGGTAGGGGCAACATCCGTGGCAGGTGCCAAAGCACGGAACTGGGCCCACTGCAAACAAGATAAAGTACCTGCAATTGAGTTATCCACACCCGGCACATGCTGCGCCCACAACCCCACATTAAGCTGTAAGCCTCAGCAACACCTACTGATGAAGCAAACCCACTACCAAAGGGAGAACTGACAGACTGCCTATTAATCTCCATCACCACTGCCATATTGTCTGAACGGAAGAGCACTGCCTTATTATGCAGGCGCTCGCCCCACAGCAGGAAAGCCACCCAAATCGGGAATAATTCCAAAAAGGTAATGTTCTTGCACCAACCCCTCTCCTTTCACACCATAGGCAAAGCTTCCATGCACCAGGCCCCTCCAAAGTATATTCCGAACCTAACCCCCCGGCAGCGTCCGTATATAACTCAAGATCATGATTGGACACCAACGGACTGGGCCATACTTGCGCCCCATTGAAATCCTGAAAAAACTCCCACCACATACCCAGGTCAGCCCTCACTCTGCTAGATAAATAAACAAAATGGTGCTTCTTCCACACCCCTCTAGTTAGGAACGCCAGCCGCCGCGTGAATACCCTTCCCATAGGAATCACTCAGCACGCGAAATTGAAATGTCTCAACAGCCCCTGCATCTGCCCCAATGTCAATTTGGGGTGGCCCAGCACTTGCTGTATCAAACTTGACAGCTTGGCGACATTCCCTGCAGGCAGATGCGATTCCATATGAACCAAATCAAACTTGATGCCCAAAAATACAAGAGAGGTAGTGGGACCCTCTGTTTTTCCTTCCACCAAGGGCATTCCCAAGCTTTGCACTAACTGCTGGAATACCGCTAGCAAGCGGCCACTCTCTGGGGACCCCGCCAGAGCCACCATAAGGAAATCATCCAGATAGTGGACCATGGCATCCGACCATGCCTCCCTTTGGAATGCCCAATGCAGGAAGGAACAAAAGGCTTCAAAATAAGCACATGCCACCGACCACCCCATAGGCATACACTTATTCCCATAATAGCTCCCCTTACCCACCCCCCCAGAAATGAAAACCCAATAAATAGAAAGAGCTGGGATGAATAGGGAGCAAGTGAAATGCTGACTCCACATCCGCCTTGGCCATCAATGTCCCTTGCCCGACACTCCGCAGAAGGCATACAGCAGAGTCAAATGACGCATACTGCATTGAACACAATTCCGGGTCAATGAAAGCATTCACACCCCTTCCCACTGGATAGGACAAGTTGTGAATGAGCCTATACTTGCCCGGCTCCTTATTCGGCACCACACCCAATGGGGACACAATCAGAATGGGAATCGGTGGATACGCAAAGGGGCCCGTGATCCTGTCCCGTTCTAGTTCCTTGAGCAGCTTAGAGGCGACAATGCCCTATAGCTGATTCACTGAAGGGGCATTTCAGGCCTGGTAAACCAAAGGCAGTCCTGAAAATGGTATTAGAAACCCCTCCAGGAAACCCTCAAGCAATAGCCTGGCAGCTGCCGAATCCAGGTAACCCCGCAGCTAGTACTCCAAGAACTCAACTTAATAGGTGATGGCGCCTTGGCCAGGAACCATTGCTGAAGGCCCACTGATGGACCTGGGCTGTCCCCCTCTAACTGGGCCCCTCCTCGGATGAAACATCGGAAGGCCGGGTGTCTGCCCCCACACATCAAGCATCTGTGCTTGAAACGACATCCCGGGCGATCACAACGTCCTGTATTAAATTGAAAACAGGCACTGTTCACCCTGGAGCTTTGAAACCCACCTGAAGGTGGAAAAAGGCCCCCCCAGCTCCTCCTCCCCCCCATCTCTCCCTCCCCCTGGCCCCTCATCTCTCCCCCAAGCCTACCCACAACCAGACCCCAGGGACCAACCTCCTAGGGAAAAGCCTCCAGATAGCCCAGGAATACTTCCCCCACTCAGTCTTGCAAAAGGAGACCGGCACGGCGTCATCTCAGCCAACCAAATATCCACATCCCTATACCCCAGGGCTTCCGACTTGTCCTTGGCCAAGCGTTTCTGAAATTGAACATAAGAACATAAGATATGCCATAATGGGTCAGACCAAGGTCCATCAAGCCCAGTATCCTGTTTCCAACAGTGGCCAATCTAGGTCACACGTACCTAGCAGTTTCCCCAAAAGACACAGGTTCAACAATGCTTGTACTGGGTCAAGCATTGATATCCTGGGTCCCTTCTTAATAATGGTTTATGGACCTTTCCTCCAGGAACTTGTCCAAACCTTTTTTAAACCCAGCTACACTAATAGCCTTTTCTACATCCTCCAGTAACAAATTCCAGAGTTTGATTACACATTGAGTGAAAAAATATTTTCTTTTATAAGTTATAATTGCTCATCGTAGTTGAGCCAAGGCCAACCCCCTTAAGTCCGATGAGTCTGCAAGATCACATCCAAATAATGCAAAAGGCCAGGGTAAAGGGCCCGTTTAGCCCCACCCAAAATAGCGGAAAACACATGGAACGCCAACAGCCAGTTACTTATAGTCTTTGCAACCCGAGACCACCCTTTCTTAACCCTCCTCCTTAGCCCCATCCTCTTTCTTCTTATCTCTGATGTCCTGATCGTGGCCCAACAATGAAAAGATATCCATATATCGCCCCCGGAAAAAGTTTGCCTGAAGACCAACTATAATCAAATAAAGAACAAAGTAGAAACAGAATTATGAAGACAAAAGTTGAACTGGGAACCACAAGAACAGTGAAGAAATAGGGCCTCTCAGGAGGCAGAGGTCGATGGAGAGTTAATTGAAGACATACCTAGCATTGCTAGGAAAGGGGAAGTGCTACTGATAGGGGATTTCAGTATACCAGATGTTGATTGGCACATTCCTGCTGCAATTTCATCTAGAAGTAAGGAGATCCTGGATTCTCTACAGGGAGAACTATTCAAGCAACTGGTAACAGAATTCACACATGAAGGACCATACTGGACTTGGTGCTTACCAATGGTGAAAGTGTTTCTGATGTTATAGTGGGAGATCATTTTGCATCCGGTGATCACCAGATGGTGTGGTTCAGTATTAGGACTAAGACTGTTAAAATCAATTCAAAAGTGAGGGTCTTAGGCTTTAGGAAAACTAACTTTGCCAAGATGAGCCAATACCTCAGGGAGTCGTTAGATGGATGGGAACAGCTGGGGGATGTAGAAAAACAGTGGGCAAAACCAAAAGGGGACATTTTAAGGGCAACCAACCTTTTTGTTAAAATAGTAAATAAAGGTAAAAGGAAAAGGAGACCACTATGGTTTTCAAAAGAAGTAGCTGAAAAAGTGAAAAAAAAGAGGGAGGCCTTCATGAAATACAAGAGAACACAGAGAGAGGAAGACAAGCATCTATATTTGGAAAAACGTAGAGAAGCTAGTAAAGTAGTCAGGAAAGCAAAGATTCAAAAAGTGGAGGAAATAGCCAATGCAGTAAAATGGGGGTTAAGACATTTTTCAGAGGAAGGGCAAAAGTATTGTCAGACTCAAGGGTAAAGGGGAAGAATATGTAGAAGCTGATGAGGATAAAGCGGAATTGCTTAACAAATATTTCTGTTCTGTGCTTACTTATGAAGAACCAGGTGCAGGACCTCAGAAAATACCCACAAACAGGAACAGAAGCGAGGGGCATCTTGAAGAATTTTCAGAAGACTGTTTGTGAGAAACTTGCTAAACTTAAATTAGGCAAAGCGATGGGACCAGTTGGGATACATTTTAGAATACTGATGGAACTTGAGGATGTTCTAGCAGTTCCACTGACTGACCTTTTCAATGCATCGTTGGAGTCCAGGAGTTGTGCCAAAGGACTGGAGAGAGGCACATGTGGTGCCTTTACACAAAAGCGGAAGTAAGGATGTGGTTGAAAACTACAGGCTGGTTAGTTTAACTTCGGTGTTGAGTAAATTATTGGAAGCACTGCTGAAAGAGAAAATACTGAGGTTTCTGGAGTCCAGCAGATTACAGGATCCGAGGCAGCATGGATTCACCAGAGGCAGGTCTTGTCAGACAATTCTGATTGATTTCTTTGACTGGGTCACCAGGTAGTTGGACCAAGGAAAAGTCCTAGATGTGGTGTATTTAGATTTCAGTAAAGCCTTTGACACCGTTCCACACAGGTGACTTATAAACAAACTGAGCACCCTAGGAATGGACCCTAAAGTTACTGCTTGGGTTAGAAATTGGTTGAGTGGGAGGCAACAAAGGATACGGGTAAATGGTGTTCACTCTGAGGAGAAGGAGGTTACCAGTGGTGTGCCCCAGGGATTTGTCCTTGGTCCGATTCTTTTTAACATCTTTGTTAGTGATATAGTGGAAGGGCTGTCAGGTAAGATTAGCCTTTTTGCGGATGAACCAAAATCTTTAATAGAATAGACACCCAGAAAGGTGTAGATAACATGAGGAGGGATCTAACTAAGCTTGAAGAATGGTCTAGAATTTGGCAGCTGAGATTTAATGTTAAAAAATGTAAGGTCATGCATTTGGGCTGCAGCAATCCAAGGGAGCAATATAGTATAGGGGGTAAAGTACTTTTGTCCACTAAAGAAGAGCAGGACCTAGCCGTGATTGTGTCTAATGACCTTGAAGTAGCTAAACAGGTAGAAAAGCATGAAGCATGCTTGGGTGCATAGGGAGAGAAATGGCCAGCAGAAAAAAAGGAGGTGATAGTGCCTGTATGTAAGTCTTTGGTACGACCTCATTTTGAGTATTGTGTGCAATTCTGGAGACTGCACCTTCAAAAGAATATAAACAGGCTGGAGTCGGTACAGAGGGTGGCTATGGTTAGTGGTCTTCATTATAATGCATATGAGGACAGACTTAAGGATCTTAATATGTACACCTTAGAGGAAAGGCAGGATAGAGGTGATATGATTGAGAAGTTTAAATACCTCCATGGCATAAATGCACAGAGGGAGAGCCTCTTTTGATTGAAAGCAAGTTCTGCTATGAGAGGACATGGGATGAGGGTGAAAGTGGATAGATTCAGGAGTCATATGCAGAAATATTTCTTTACGGAAAGAGTGGTGGATCCGTGGAATAGTCTCCCAGTGGAGGTGGTAGAGATGAGAACAGTATCTGAATTCAAAGAAGCATAGGACAAACACAGAGGATCTCTAAAGGAAAAAAGGTGACTGTTGTAGTGATTGATATGGAAGGACAGACTAGATAGGTCATGTGGTCTTTTTCTGTCGTCATGTTTCTATGTTTCTTAAATGCATTTCCTTTTGTACCGAATAGAATACAAAGACATCTTCAATCCACATTTGACAAAGCAAGCATATTCCAATTAATAAATTCAAAGTAAAATACTGTTTTTCTACCTTGGTCTTCTGGGCATTTTATTTTTCCCATCATATTCGCCCTGATTTCATTATTTTGCTTTATACTGCTTTCTGCCAACTCTCTTTCCAGTGCATGCTATCCATTTTTTGTTTCTTCTCTGTTCCTCCTGTCTTTTTCCATTCCCTCCTTACATCTGTCTTTGCTATATTGATCTTTCCCTTTTAGCTCTTGCCTCCCTTTCTTTTCTGCCTCTTAGTCCACTCAAAGTTTCTTTCTCAACCACCAGTTCTCAGTCTCCTTCCTACTTTTCACCTTTCCATCCTATGTTCTCACTTCCTGCCCAGCCTATCTCACCTGCTCAGTCATTTCCCTATTTCATTCTTTCCCTGGCTTCTTAGTCCCCTCTGTCTTTCACCAACTCCTCATTATCACATGTCTACCCTCTATACTCATTATCCTCCTCTCTACTCTCCTTGACAACCCTGCATAGTCTCACTCTCTCATGGCTCCCCCAAACCTAGCATCTCTTTCTCTCTTACCCCTTCACCAAAAGTGCAGCATCTTCCATCTTCCTGGGTGTACTGGAAGTGAAATTATCATAATCCTTCCAGCTTCCTCATTCCTGTGACATACCCCTCAGGGCCTTGTGACGCACCAGCGTATCGTGACATATCAGTTGAGAACCGCTGGTCTAGAGAATACATCACTCTGAATCTATATATTAACAGGGAACACACTCTTTTTGTGTGAACACCAATTCATGGCAATTCCTATTGCCCCCATTGGACATCCAAATACTTGGCATGTCTTTGTTGTCACATGGTCTAAAACAGGGGTTCTGAACCCAGTCCTTGGGACATACCTAGCCAGTCAGATTTTCAGGATGTATATTCATGAGAGAAATGTGCTTGCATTGCCTCCATGGTATTTAAATCTCTCTCATGCATATTAATTGTGGTTATCCTAAAACCCTGACTGGCTAGGTCTGTCCTGAGGACTGGATTGAGAACCGCTGGTCTCTAAAATAGTAACATCAGAATCAATTTTGAATAGTCTTACCTGGTAATTTCTAAAGTTAGCCAGCTAAATCTCTGACTTAGAAGATTTCCCTCCTGCTGACCAGCTCGATTTGCCCAAACAAATGCACAGGACATAACAATTTAACTAGTCAGAAGCTTTGGAGGATGGCTTGACAAAATGATAGCAGATTAGAACACATCAGTTTAGTCTGCTATCTTCATTCATGCAATGCCTTAGTCAATGTTGGCTATCCCGTCACTTGTCTGCAACAAGCAGTCCTCTGTGCTCAACCCATCCTAAACCAAACAAATGAATAGGCAGTTCAAGTCCTGCTTTCCTTTTTTCCATTACAAAAACTGAAGCCTTTTTTCCAAGATAATAAATTCTCATATATTTTGAGCCGGATGCAAGGGCGTTTCATATAGACACAGAATAGAAAAAAAATGTTGTACAAGAAAATGTATTAAACTGTGACTTTTTTTGCAGACAGGCGAAAAACCCAAAATGTTGGCAGGTCATTTTGCATATTTTGACTTGTCTGCAAAAAAAATCAGTTTAATAGATTTTCCTGTAAAACATTTTTCCATTCTATGTTTATGGGAAAAACCCTTGAATCAGGCCCAAGTTATTTATATTGTATAGCAAGAAAAGAAACTCCAGGGTCTAAGGGTGGCATGAAGGCTGTAACCTATAGGGCAAAACAGAAAACAAGGGTGGGTAGAACTATATTTCCCTATATTCCTAGGCTGAAGGAGGGTTCCCAGAGGGATTTATGAGTAGCAGTTCTGAAAAAAAGGGTGGGATACAGTTATAAAGATAGAGTTAGTAAAGGAACAGTTAGAAATGAAGATGGATGGATGGAAAACTGCCAGAAGCGGAGATTTCAAGCTGTGAATTCATGGAAGTGAAAATGCATGAGGTAACCGTCCCTTCTTTGCCACTGTCATCTCTAGACTTAGTTTGTTCCACCTTTCTGCACCGAATGCCTGAAACAGACTACCTGAGTCAGCTCCGTCTCTAATCCTGTGCAAATCCAGGTTAAAAAACACCTCTTTGAGGCTGCATTTACATCCTGACTCCTTATTCTCCTATTTACCACTAATGTGTGCTATAACCAATTCCCCTTTAGTTCTACCCTAGTCCCCTATTTGTTACATTTTTCTATCTTGCATAGATTTTGAGCTCTGTCGAGCAGGAACTGCCTCTTACATGTATGAGTGTGTATGCTTTGTAGCCCGATACAAACAGGACCGGTGCTAGCATTAGGTGAGCTAGGTGGTTGCCTAGAGCACTGGCCCTCCAGGGCGCCCATTGCCTCAGCTCTTGCCATCTCCAGGTCCGACAGTCACGGCAATAGCAGCAAACAGCCCTGTGGCCCTTGCCTTCAAGCTTTGGTGCTGTAGGGCTGTTTGCTTCCACCCCTCTCTGCCCCTCGATGCTGACTTCCTGTTTGCAAAGGGAGTTAGCATCAGAGAGCGGCGGAAGCAAACAGCCTCATGGTCCTGAAGCTTGAGGGTAAGTGCTATGGGGATTTTTGCAGCTATTACCACTGCTATTGATCCTGGAGAGGTCTGACAGCGGCAGCAATGGGTGCTTCAGTAGGTGAGGAGAGGCATGCCACGGGGCGGGGGGGCACAAGGGATGATGTTTGCCTAGTGCACGTTATTTCCTTGCGCCAACCCTCTATACAAATAAGTAGTAGTAGTAAAGCTATAATCCGGATATTCAGTGGCCATATCCAGACAGTGACTGCTGCTGAATATCCAGGTACAGAAGACAACACTATCATTTATTTGATGTGCAACTAATCCGCACAGCACTTAGGACAGCTTTTTTGCTGTCGTAGGTTGTGCAGATAGTTATCCAGATAGCGGCAGTAAAAATCACTGCTATCCAGATCAATGCATCGGTCTGCCCCTAGACTGCCACGGCACTATCCAGATAGTGTTGAGGCAGTCAGAGATAAATATTCAGTAGTACAATATAGATAATGTCGGTGAATATTAGGTTCAGTGGGACTTATCTGGTTAGCAGGTCCTGTAAATCCAGATAAGCACTTCTGAATATCAGTCCCATTAGTTCTAACATCGACTGACTGCTGAATAAGAGTTTAGCTGAAACCTAGACACAGAGATAAGCAGGTAAGAGACACTTCAGCCATAGAATATAAATATTGGGTCTTTTGGGACTGGTTGACGGATCAATTAAGAATAAATAAAACTCCTGAAAAGTAAAGGAATTTCTGGTGCACTTTAATGCCAAAAAGCCAGTGGAATATGCATATTGAAAGGATCCGGTTTTGTCCAGGGCAATGTACTTCTTCCAGCCTATGTGGATGGATTGTAGCAGAAGATTTGATTGATGCTATCAAAGGAGGTGACCAGACATCATCATTACTACTGTAAATGTCATTACTAAAAGCTAAAGACTGTCTTATGTTGCAGGAACTTATGGAATACAGGCTATTAATCACACAGAAAAGGAAGAGCTGAAAGAAATCAAAGGAACATTGGTCTGTAGAGCTAACTCAGCTGGGGAAAGCTTAATCAGTGTTTGGAATTTCAATAGAGTGCCTGCATGGCAGAGATCACCACCCACTTATACAGAATGAACTGTGTTTTAAATGACTATCTATCACCTTGGTTAGAGCAACAGCCTACAATCCAGGAGATCTGGGTTCAATTTCCGTCTCCAGGGCTGCGTTACGGTTTCTCTTTTGCACAAGCTGCTACTTCGACTCCCCTCCAACACAGACTTTCAGAAAAGAGCAGTAAAGAAGTAGCTTTGTGCTCTTGCTGCTGTAGAATGGGTCATCCCGAGGGGCCTCCCAGTACTGAAATATGGTCTGCAAGGTTGCTGCATCTAGGGACCACTCATGATGATGAAGAACACTGCTGAGCTTATTGGCTCTATGGTTCTGGACTCTAGGAATATAGACAGCTTGTTTTTGGATGTGCTTACCTATGACAAAGTCTCAAACCTTTGCTGCTTCTCAACAGAGCCTTGTTTGTTGATATAAAACATAGCCACTTGTTTGTCTCCTTGAATTAAAATTGAAAATCCCTGGAGTCGATGAAGGAAGATATCAAGAGCTAATAAATTGTTTGGAGTTCCACATAAATGATGTGGAAAAGTTTCTTGGACTTTAAACATGTTCCCTGTGTGTGGGGAGTGTTCGTATGAGCTCCCCATCCTATATTTTATGCATCTGTGATTAGGACAAGTTGACGTTCCATTGGAGCAAAGGGAATGCCTTTTGAGAGATTGGTCTAGGATGTCACCACTCCAGCATAGTTTGAACTTGAATTGAAGGATAATTGATGGTCCAAAGAGGTTTGATTCATTGGTTCAACTGGTACACCTAAAAGTTGAAAGTACACACATATCACTTGTATGCATATATGCATATATACCTGTGCATTAACATGTGTACAATGAATCTGAGCACTTTGGAAAGTTCTAGAATATGCAACATGCAAGCACAAAAAGCAAACTGGTGAAATCAACACAAAAATGCCAGAAAATAGAAACACAACAAAAAAGAATATAAAGTTTAAAAGTAGCAGGAACCAAATGTTTTTTGGATATTCCCACTCCTATAGTAGGGGGAAAGGTTTTATTATTCCAAAGCAAATTATTACATCATCTCAGGTTTGCCTGTACAATTCTTGTACTCATGAATGAAGGCTGTTAGCATCCACCTCTGCTAGCCCTTTTTGTTACCACATGATTACCTCAAATTAAACAATGACACAAACTCTGTGCATACTTTTTCTCTCAACTTCCTTGTTCTCTTTGATAACTTCAACAAAAACAATCTGTTGACACACTGGATCTGCTGATTTTAACAGCTTTTTATCCTGTAACACGCTCCCTGTTTCTAAGGACGTGCTTAATTGTCATGGCTATATTTCAGGTCATCATATTAGTATTCCCTCAGTAAGTACTGACTATGCTTTTAACTAGTCTTATCTATGACACAGCATGTCGTGCCTTGCGGTTGTTTAATTCACTCTTACAAAATTGGAAAATTTTACAGGTTAACAGTGCACTGTGAAGCTAATAGACCTTTTCAGAACAATTATAAAATTAATCATATGCTTTCAAATTACAGTAGCTACACTGTTAACAGTGCTTTTGAGAGGTGTACCCTAGATGCAAATGAGATGGAACAAGAATCCTTGACCTTTAAGTATGCCATTAAACAGGAAAACTCTGCAAACAGCATAGAACTAAAATAGTCATAGTTAGCTATGGAGCTGCCTGTTGCCTGTCTGCTTTTTTCATGCCAAACATTAGCCCTTTCTCTATTTGCCACAACTGCCTAGTTTGCTTGTTTTTTTAGCTTTCTTTTTCTCTCTCTTCCCAATATTTAATTTAATCATTTTGTCTTCTGCTTTCTAATTTCCTTATAATTTTGGCATTGCAGCTTTGTCTCAGATTGGCCTTTTTTGTCTCATCCTTTGCCTACTCTCTCTTCTTTTTTTGGAACTTTCAACATTTTTGTATTCACTCTGTTGTCACCAGGAAAGGCGTTATATGGAAATAACTAAACTGAACTAAATTTGAGTCCCTGACTAGCCAGAAATTATGCATTGGATTTGAAAAGGGAAAAAGTTATCAAACATAGAAACATTGAGCTGCTGTCTCCATAACTTAAATGCATAAGTTCAACAATGGGTTTCAACTTTATAGGGACAATTTTATATAGGGGTTCCTAAGTTAATAGGGAAGGAAAGTGTCTATTTTTAGACTCTTTTATAAAGACACATACAGGAGGTGCCTATGGGCCGTATTTACTAATATGCACTAACCGTTGTTGTTGGGTCTGCCACATGCTAAGTGCACCACGCTAATGGTTAGTAAGGGGCCCCGTGCTAACAATCTTGTGCTAATTAGTGAATACATGATTGGGCAGGTTAGGGGTGGAACGTGGGTGTTAACAGTGCATCATAGTTAGAGTGGGAATTTTGGGGGCACACCAACCATGCCTGTTGCTGGTTGCATGGGCACATTTAGTGCTACCTCAGTGGGTGGCATTTAGTGCATCCATGTTAACAGCAACAGGCATTGCTGTCTAATTTTGAGCATCAAATGTGCACTACTGGTGCATTCTTTGGTAAACATGCCCTATACAGTATGTCTTTATAAACTACTAGCATAACTCCTGCATAAATCATGCTTAGAATGAAGACATGGACATTATATACACTTGAGAGTGGGCATAAATGTTACTATTTACACATTTATTTTGAAAAGAGATTCTAACACTGCCCATGGTCCACCGGAAACTCCTTCCTTAACCATACCTACTCTACAAGGACATGCCAGCTCGTACTTTCAGGCATAACCTAATTTTATAAATGGCCTTTTATGAGAGTAAGGGGGTCATTCCAGAACATGAATAAGGGGTTTGTATGTGCAGTGGGGACGTTTATGTGCCGAAAACATTCCAGACCATATTCTGGAACACTGCTGACATGCACATCCACGGCGCTAGCACAGAGATCTCAGAATGTGGGTGGGAGAGGGTGAAATTGGGGCATGGTCAGCCACGGAAACATAGAAAGTGTATCCAGGAAAGGCTCATGTACGTATTAAGAGTTTCCTGGAAATGTCCACGTTATTCTTGCTAAAACGTGTTATAAGGCTAGGACAGAAAATATTCTGCTGTGCTCTGCATTTCATCCCATATAGAAGAATGGTTGTAACAAGTATGTTTTGAACTGGTGTGACTGCAGTCTGGGAAAATATAAGATAGAATCTTAAGGTACAGGGAGCAGAGGTGAAGGAATGTTGTAAGCTAAAGAAACATTTATAAACACCTTTATGTGCTGTTTGTGCTAAAGGAGCCAGTCTATGGGACCCTAACAATTCTCATGTTCAGAAAAATGGGACTGCTGATACAGGGATAGCATGGGTGTGAACAGGGAAAGGATTCCTTTTTGGGCGAGAAACGGAAATCATATTTATAGTTCTGGTACTCCATGCGATCATGTTATGTTATAGCTGTAATGTTTAGGTTCAAGGCATCTCTTTGGCATAATCATGTTTTTGTGGCAAAGTGAGAGAGAGAGAGAGAGTGTGTGTGTGTGTGTGTGTGGTTTGAGGGATGCACGAGGGGGATCTGCTGTGCTCATCGGCATTTCAGGGGGGACATGAAAGCGTTGCCATTACCTGCATCATATGGATGACCGCAGCATCACCAGGTGCCAGTGTGATTGGGCAGAGAAACTCAGAGAGGGTTCACTATAGCTACATGTCAAAATATATCCCCATCAATAATAAGGGACCCTCAGAATAAGGGCATTCAACAGTGCAAACAGCACCAATGCTTGCCCGTAATGCACATTCTGTGAGACCAATGGTGTTGTTGTTAAGCATGTATTAGTGCTGTTTGCACTGCTGAATGCCCTTATTCTGAGGGCTATGTTTTGACATTTAGCCATACAGAACCTATGCTGATTCCTTCTGGATTATTTTACATAGGTACTCTAATTAGATAAGATATTGTTTGCAGTGTGATAGTGCAGCCATATATCCGCTGTGCCTGGCATTGGGAGACACGACTGATGTAGTGCCGACATTCCCCTAGATTGTCCCATGCGTCCTATATCCCTACACAGGCCAGGATCAATGAGAGCTGCAAGAGTGGTGATATATATGAAGTCTGGCTACTTGGTGTGATGGCACAGAGATCTCCCCTCCCATGCCCACACAGTCCTGACCAGGGGAGCTGTGCCACAAAGCTGGCTGTGGGAAGGCAGACAGGGTTGTCCCACAGATAGCGGATGTATATAGACTGACATATGCCACAATGGCACAGGTGTAGCTGCTGTGAGAAATGCCAGTACGCAGATAGGTGGCCTCAGATGCCATAGCCAGAAGGCCCTACTACAAGTACTACTGCTCATTTGTATAGTACTGCAAGGCTTATGCAGTGCTGCACAGACATACGATGAACCCTGCTCAGCAAAACTTGCAATCTAGTCATGGCAGGCAACACAGCAGATGTGAGCAGGATTCATCCAGGGGTAATGGTCAGGAAACACAAGGGAGCTTAGATGGATCTGATCCAACAGTGGCACTGTTGAGGTGCACGCTCAGCCTGGATTCGAGGGGCCAGGGACGAAGCCTGATGTACAGACTCAGGTAGTTTGTTCCAGGCATATGGAGCAGCAAGGTGTAGGGAGCAATGTCTGGATTTGGCAGTAGAAGGGAAGGGCAGGTGAAGCTCGTTACCCAAATCAATCATACACTAACGAGCTGAGATTAGTTAAGCTTCAGGTGAACAAGGTATATTACACGTATTAGGTACAGTTTTATTAGTATAAATATCCATAGCAAACCTTAGTAAGTAAAGAACTTAGATCTAAACACAAACTTAAAACTGAGATGCAGACAGCAGTCCAGCAGCGGGATGGGGGCTTTCCAGTCTTTTGCATTGAGTGTCACATGGCGAGAGGTCTTACGTGTGCACTAGGTACAAGGAGCTCTTTGCTCTCAGGGAACGAGTCCGTTCTCTAGAGGCTAAAGTAGCAGACTTGGAAAGCATAAGACAGACAGAGAGGTACATAGACGAGACCTACAGGGATATAGTCCTGAAGTCCCACCTCCAGTCTGGCAGCATCCCTGTTGCCATGGAGGAGAGAGGTCACGTGACAGGAGAGCATCACCCTGGTGTGGCAGGAAGTGATCCTGTAAATAGGACCTGTCCTCCAGGTGATGTAAAACCCTCTCACACCGAGAAAGTTTCTCCAGGGCCATGTGCCCATGAGGGAAGGGTTAGGACAGCTGTTATAGTTGGTGATTCGATCATTAGGCATGTAGATAGCTGGGTGGCTGGTGGACGTGAGGATCGCCTGGTAACATGCCTGCCTGGTGCGAAGGTAGCGGACCTCACGCGCCACCTAGATAAGGTCTTAGATAGTGATGGGGAGGAGTCTGCTGTCTTGGTACATGTCGGTACCAACGACATAGGAAAATGTGGTAGGGAGGTTCTGGAGGCTAAATTTAGGCTTTTAGGTAGGAAGTTGAAATCCAGAACTTCCAGGGTAGCGTTCTCCGAAATGCTTCCTGTTCCACGCGCAGGACCCAAAAGGCAGGCAGAGCTCTGGAGTCTCAATGCGTGGATGAGACAGTGGTGCAGAGATGAGTGTTTTGGATTTGTTAGGAACTGGGGAACATTCTGGGGAAAGGAGGGGCTCTTCCTAAGGGATGGGCTTCACCTTAACCGGGATGGAACCAGGCTGCTGGCATTAACCTTTAAAAAGGAGATGTTGTTGCTGTTGTTAAGTGCCGTCGAGTCAGAGTCGACTCATGGCGACCCTCTGGATAGCTATCCTAAATTGTGTTCGGTCTTCAGTCAGGTGGCTCATTGTTGACAGACTGGTACCCGTAGCTGCTGTTATTGTATCGATCCATCTCATTGCTGGCCTTCCTCTTTTGTGTTGACCTTCTATCTTGCCAAGCATAATGTCTTTCTCTAATGATCTCTCTTCGCATGATGTGTCCAAAGTATGAAAGTCGAAGTCTTGTCATCTGAGCTTCTAAAGAAAGCTTAGGTTTGATCTCCTCTAGTACCGACTGGTTTGTTCTTCGGGCAGTCCATGGTATACACAGTATTCGCCGCCAGCACCATAATTCAAAGGCATCAATTTTCTTCCTGTCTATCTTTTTCACTGTCCAGCTTTCACATCCAGATGATGTTATTGAAAATACCATGGCTTGAACAAGTCGAATCTTTGTATGGAGAGAGACATCTCTGCTCTTGAGAATCTTATCTAGGTCTTTCATAGCCATTCTGCCAACAGCAATGCGTCGTCTGATTTCTTGACTGCTTGTTGCTTCTTTATTGATAGTTGATCCAAGTAGGTTAAACGTTCACAATTTCAATTTCTTCTCCTTCAACGATGAACCTGTTGATTATGCCAGTTGTCATGATCTTTGTCTTCTTTACATTAAGGTGCAGGCCCATTTTGAGACTATGTTCTTTGATTGTGAGAAGCAAATGTTTCAGATCATCTTCACTTTCAGCCAGTAATGTGGTATCATCAGCATAGCGAAGGTTGTTGATGAGTCTTCCACCAATCTTCACACCTCTGTTGTTTTCATACAATCCTGCTTCTCTGATGATTTGTTCTGCATATAAATTAAACAGGTAGGGGGAACGTATGCAGCCTTGTCTTACACCTTTGCTTATTTTAAACCATTCTGTTTCTCCTTGTTCCGTTCGAACTGTTGCTTCTTGATCAATGTACAGATTGCGCAAGAGAACGATCAGGTGTTCTGGTATACCCATGCTTCTTAATGTGGCCCAGAGTTTCTCATGGTTTACACAGTCAAAAGCCTTGCTATAGTCGATAAAGCACAAATAGATATCCTTTTGGTATTCTTTAGTCTTTTCAAGGATCCATCTCACATCCGCAATGATGTCTCTCGTTCCTCGCCCTTTCCTGAACCCTGCTTGCACTTCAGGTAGTTCTTGTTCAATGCTGCTTCAACTTCTTCTTTCATCACCAATGGTTCCCGATCATAAGGTACAGGTTGAAACGGCTGTTGGTCCACTTGATCTTTATCATATAAAAACTCTGTATATTCCTTCCACCTTTTCTTGATCTTCTCAGCATCATTCAACATAGAACCTTGAGCATCTTGTAACATTCCAATTCGAGGCTGGAACTTTTTCTTTAACTCTCGTAGCTTTAGGAAAGCCGATCTTGTTCTTCCTCTAATAGTTTCTACTTCTATTTCCTTGTAAGTGTCATTGTAGTACTTTTCCTTGTCCTGTCTTGCTGCACGTTGGAAATCTCTGTTGAGTTCTGCGATTGTCTTTCTTTCTCCTCTGGCTTTAGCTTCTCTGCGTTTCTGGGCAATTTTCAGAGTTTCTTCCGTAATTCATTTTGGCCGTTTTTGCTTTTTCACCTTTTGTAGAAACTTCTCGCTTTCTTCCAACACAACCTTCTTGATGTCATTCCATAACTCTTCCGGAGCTCTGTCATTTGTATCTAAAGCAGCAAATCGATTTTGCAGGCAGTCTTTAAATTCCAGTGGTATATTCTCAAGGTCATATTTTGCTGCATTTATGAGTGGTTTGCTCTTTTTCAACTTTAGCTTGAGTTTGCATACTAGTAGTTGATGATCTGTACCACAGTCATCTCCAGGTTTTGTCTTTGTTGATGTTACAGAGCTTTTCCATCATTGACTTCCACATATGTAGTCAATTTGATTTTTATATAATCCATTCGGTGAAGTCCATGTGTACAGTCGCCGCTTGTGTTGCTGGATGAAGGTGTTTGAGATGAATAGATCATTGGTCTTGCAGAATTCTATCAATCTTTCTCCAGCTTCATTTCTGTTGCCAAGTCCATATTTTCCAACTACTTTGCCTTCTTCTTTGTTGCCAACTTTTGCATTCCAGTCACCCATGACTATCAGGATATCCTGTTTGCATGTTCTGTCAATTTCAGCTTGTACTTGTTCATAGAACTCTTCAATTTCATTCTCTTCTGCAGCTGTTGTTGGGGCATATATTTGAATTATAGTTGTGTTGATAGGCAATCCTCATAGACGAATAGAGATTAAGCGTTCGCTGACTGTATTGTATTTCATTACAGTTCTTGAAAGTTTCTTCTTTATTATAAATGCAACACCATTTCTTCTTTGTCTTTCATTTCCAGCATAGTAGACCATGTGATCATCTGATGCAAAGTGCCCCATGCCAGTCCATTTCAGTTCACTGACACCCAACAGATCAAGTTGTACACATTCCATTTCATTCTTGACCACCTCCAACATCCCTTGGTTCATGCTTCGTACGTTCCATGTTCCAATGTGTAAGACATCTTTACAGCTTCTGACTCTCATTTCATGCGCAGCTACATCAGCAGTCAGACTTCCCGAGGGCTTTGATCCAACCACATCATAAATGCTGGCTTTACTCTGAAAAGTCTTCAGCTCTTCCCCAGTAGCTAGTTGAGTGCCTTCTGACCTGGGGGTCTCATCGTCCAGCACCATAGCACAATTTGTTTTGTTGTAACTATCCATTGGGTTTTCAAAAAGGAGATAGAGCAGCTTTTAAACTAGATATTAGGGGAAAGCCGACAGTCGCCCAAGAGCGGATGGTTCGGAAGAATGTATCTTTGAAGGATACTACCAAAAGCAGAGAGGTTCCACAAAAGAGTAAAGTAGCCCAAATGCCCTCAAGTATGGAGCAGACAGAGCTTAAAGATCCCAAATTACCCATGTCTTACAATAGCCAAATTAATATGAATAAAATACATTCTCTAAAATGCTTGTATGCAAATGCTAGAAGTCTAAAAAATAAGATGGTAGAGTTAGAATATATAGCACTAAATGAAAGGTTAGATATGATTGAAATATCAGAGACATGGTGGAAGGAGGACAACCAGTGGGACACTGTGATACCTGGGTACAAACTATATCGTAATGATAGAGCTGATCAAATTGGTGGAGGGGTTGCTCTCTATGTTAGAGAGGGCATTGAGTCAGAAAGGATTAAAGTTTTGCAGGAAACAAAATCTGTTGTAGAATCTATATGGATTGAAATTCCATGTAAAAGGAGGAAGGCGATGGCAGTGGGGGTGTACTATCGACCGCCTGGCCAGAATGACCAAATGGATGATGAAATGTTCAAAGAAATCAAGGAAGCTAACAAAGGTTACAGCGCAGTAATAATAATGGGTGATTTCAACTGCCCCGGTATCGACTGGGTCAGAGTCACGTCAGGACATGCTAGGGAGATAAAGTTCCTAGATGAAATAAATGACTGCTTCTTGAAGCAGCTGGTTCATGAACTGACCAGAGGGGAAGCCATATTATACCTAGTCCTTAGTGGAACACCAGATCTAGTGCAAGAGATAAGGTTGTTGGGGCCACTTGGCAATAGTGATCATAGCATGATTGCCTTTGATTTAATTAGTGGAGGAGGGATAGTAAGGAAATCCACAGTACTACCTTTTAACTTTTGAAATGGAGACTATGATAAAATGAGGAAAACAGTTAAGAAAAAACTAAAAGGAGCTGTTGCAAAGGTTAAAGACGTACATCAGGCTTGGCTGTTGTTGAAAAATACTATCTTGGAACCCCAGACCAGCTGTATTCCACACTTTAAGAAAAGTGGAAGGAAGTCCAAAAAACTGCCAGTATGGTTTAAAGGTGAGGTCAGAGAGGCTGTTGTTGCCAAAAAAGCATCTTTCAGTAAATGGAAAAAAGAGCCAAACGACGAAACCTGGAAACAGCACAAGCACTGGCAAGTCAAATGCAAGGCATTGATAAGGCAGGCAAAGGGCAAATTTGAGAAGAAGCTAGCTGCAGAAGCAAAAACGCGAAGTAAAGACCTTTTCAAGTACATTTGTAGCAAAAAACCTGTGAGAGAGTCAGTTGGTCCATTAGATGATAAAGGGGTTAAAGGAGCACTAAGAGGCGACAAGGCGATAGCGGAGAGACTGAATGAATTCTTTGCTTCGGTCTTTACTGAGGAAGATGTAGGGATGTTACCCATGACTGAAGTGGTATTTAAAGGTGCAGAAGAATTGAAGGAAATATCAATACATCGGGAAGATGTATTACAACTATTAGATAAACTGAAGAGTAGCAAATCACCTGGGCCAGATGGTATACATCCAAGGGTGTTGAAAGAACTGAAATATGAGATTGAAGACCTGCTATTAGTAATCTGTGAACTATCATTAAAATCATCTCTAATACCTGAAGATTGGAGGATCGCCAATGTAACACCAATTTTTAAAAAGGGTTCCAGGGGTGATCCGGGAAACTACAGACCGGTGAGCCTGATGTCGGTACTGGGAAAAATGGTAGAAACCATCATAAAGAATAAAATTACTCAGCATGTAGATAGTCATGACCTAATGGGAGACAGCCAACATGGCTTTAGACAAGGAAGATCTTGTCTTACTAATCTGTTATGTTTTTTTGAAGGAGTGAATAATCAGGTGGACAAAAGTGAGTCGGTTGATATTGTGTATCTGGACTTTCAGAAAGCCTTTGACAAGGTCCCTCATGAGACACTTTTGGCAAAACTAAAGAGTTATGAGATAGGAGGCAGTGTACTATTATGGATCAGGAACTGGTTAAAAGATAGAAAGCAGAGGGTAGGGCTAAATGGCCAATTTTCCCAATGGAGAAAGGTGAATAGTGGTGTACCCCAGGGATCTGTGCTGGGTCCGCTGCTTTTTGACATATTCATAAATGACCTGGAAAGTGGAATAACGAGTGAGGTTATCAAATTTGCAGATAACACAAAACTATTTAAAGTTGTTAAAACCCAAGAGGATTGTGGAAAATTGCAAGAGGATCTTGATAAATTGGAAGACTGGGCATCAAAATGGCAGATGAAATTTAATGTGGACAAGTGCAAGGTTATGCACCTAGGGAAGAACAACTCAAACTATGGTTACACGATGCAATGTTCCACATTAGGAACTACCACCCAGGAAAAAGATCTAGGCGTCATTGTGGATACAATGTTAAAACCCTCGGCCCAGTGTGCAGCGGCAGCCAAGAGAGCAAATAGAATGCTAGGTATGATAAGGAAAGGAATGGAAAATAAAACAAAAGATACTATAATGCCTCTATATCGTTCCATGGTGAGACCGCACCTTGAATATTGTGTGCAATTCTGGTTGCCGTATCTTAAAAAGGATATAGCGATTTTAGAAAAGGTTCAGAGAAAAGCCACCAAATGGTAAAGGGGATGGAAGGATACTCCTATGAAGAAAGGCTAAAAAGGTTAGGGCTCTTTAACCTGGAAAAGAGACGGCTGAGGGGAGATATGATAGAAGTCTATAAATTAATGAACGGAGTGGAACGGGTAAACGTAGATCGATTGTTTACCTTATCAGAATATAGAAAGACTAGGGGACATGCAATGAAGCTACAGGGTAAACTATTTAAGACTAATAAAAGAAAATATTTTTTCACTCAACCTGTAATCAAACTCTGAAATTTGTTACCGGAGGATGTAGTAAAGGCTGTTAGTGTAGCTGGGTTTAAAAAAGGTTTGGACAAGTTCCTGGAGGAAAGGTCCATAAACCATTATTAAGAAGGGACCCAGGATATCAATGCTTGAACCAATACAAGCATTGTGGAACCTGTGTCCCTTGGGGAAAATGCTAGGTACATATGACCTAGATTGGCCACTGTTGGAAACAGAATACTGAGCTTGATGGACCTTGGTCTGACCCAGTATGGCATATCTTATGTTCTTATGTTCTTATGTTCACAGATAGAAGCAATCTGTCAGAAGAGCAGTGTTCATGGGGAGGGGTGTAGGGAGAGATAAGAGGGGAATGGCAGGTCCATAAACCATTATTAAAAGGGACCCGGGATATCATTGCTTGACCCAATACAAGCATTGAGGAACCTGTGTCTTTTGGGGAAACTGCTAGGTACGTATGACCTAGATTGGCCACTGTTGAAAACAGGATACTGGGCTTGATGGACTTGGTCTGACCCAGTATGCCATATCTTATGTTCTTATGGCAGTGCGGAGCAGAATGTGTGCACTTATAGGCCAGAGGCACAAAAAGGGCATACATTTGTTGCTCAGCAATATTATGCAGCCTTTGGGGACCTGCAAGGTCATTTTGGGTCTTGTGGACTTGATGAGGGTCCATCCTTAGCAGCTTAAATTGTGTTTGTAGAGTTGACCAGGGCGGGAATCACTGTGGCCAGTTACTAATGCCACATACCATTTGATGCAAGGTAGGTCCTGGCATATATGTTCATAGTTACATTCTTTTATATCATATTGGGGTGCACTGGGCTTACCTAGCACTTTTCAGGGCATGAGGGGGACTGGTATATGGTCTAAGTTGCAGCAGCTGTCATTTCTTATTGGTGTTCATGTCTAGTGTGCACCAGAACACTACTGTCTGTGATGGGCACGTTAGGAGATGTACATTTTTCCCAAGGTAGTCCAAACAGAGCAGACACACTTGCACAATCAGACAAAAAAGCCACAAATAGCGAGGTGTAAATAAATGATCACAGGTGTTTTTATTGAAGAAACCCCTATGCTTTTCAGCAACATCTTCCTCGGGAGGTGTAAGCCTCAAAATAAGGAACAAGCAAAAAACAACTAGGAGCATATACAACATAAAATAACACAGTGAACATCATATGGTGAATAATAAATAAATAAATAAATATATAAAAAGATAAACTAAAGCAAAATAAAAAGTCATAGAAACGTAAGGCTGGCCATAAATAAAGAAACACAAATAAGGCAGTGAAAAAGAAGATAATATGGAAATTCAGTCATTTATTGAGAAAAGTGATTATGAATGGCTATGTAAAGCAACGAAGAGGCGAGGAGGCAAAAAGTGATTCCAAAAGACCAAAATAGTTAATGGGAATTACTTGTTGTTGTTGTTAAGTGACGTCGAGTCATGATGTTATTGAAAATACCATGGCTTGAACAAGTCGAATCTTTGTATGGAGAGAGACATCTCTGCTCTTGAGAATCTTATCTAGGTCTTTCATAGCCATTCTGCCAAGAGCAATGCGTCGTTTGATTTCTTGACTGCTTGTTGCTTCTTTATTGATAGTTGATCCAAGTAGGTTAAAGTTGTTCACAATTTCAATTTCTTCTCCTTCAATGATGAACCTGTTGATTATGCCAGTTGTCATGATCTTTGTCTTTACATTAAGGTGCAGGCCCATTTTGAGACTATGTTCTTTGATTGTGAGAAGCAAATGTTTCAGATCATCTTCACTTTCAGCCAGTAATGTAGTATCATCAGCATAGCGAAGATTGTTGATGAGTCTTCCACCAATTACTTATTGTATTCATATTCTCTACACACAGTGTGTTTGTATCTGTGAAAAATAACAAAGTCAAAGGGGGTTGTTTACTAAACCACGCTAAAGGAGCAAGTGTGCCGTTAGCGTGCGTTAATGCCACTTTAGCGCATGTTAACGGGATCAACAGCATAAAGCGCCCTATGGGCGGAGAGTAGGGATGAATGGGGAGAGAGTGGGCAGGAACAAGGCACTGCTCCCTTAACGACGGCACCTTAACATCAGGAACCTTACTGCATATTGTGGTGAGGAGGAGGCAGCCCAGCATGAAAATAAAGGAGAAAGAAGAACTTTTTCTTCTGCTCGGGGGATGGGTTCACTAGAACACATACATCACAGCAGAATCCCTGAGAGAAGCCAAGAGGGTAGTGCTAGGCTTAAGCCACTCCCAGACCTCATGACAACCTCAGGCAAGAGTAGGAGGTACAAGTGGGTGGAGTCAGGAAGGGAGTTGCCCTGCTCAGCGTTTAAGTTTGAAAGAACAAACAAAGTGAGCAGAAGGGCCAGAGAGGCAAGGAACTCCAGAAGGGCCTGGGAAGGCAGAAAGGCCAGGAACTCCAGAAAGGCCAGGAACTCCAGAAAGGCCAGGAACTGCAGAGATGCAGGAGAAAGCAAACACAGCAGAACCAGCAACCATGAAAGAAACAGATACAAAGTGAGTAGCAGCAGAGACAAGAGCAGCCAGCACTGCAGCCCAGGAAGCTACAGGGAAGGTTCCAGGCAAAGGACCAAACAGACTGGCTACAGGGAGAAAGAGAAAAGGTTGGCTTTAAGGAAGCTAAGGCAAGAGTGCTTAGACTCACCGGAGGAAGGGTCTATCTGCAGGCAGCAGAAGCCCCAGGAAGGGAAGTGGAGAGCTTACCCTGAGTCACTGTCTAGCTCAGAGACAGAGGGAGCGCCAAGCCGGAGAAGCCTCAGCAAGGAAGGTGCTGCAGCCAGACTCCAAGGTAGGAGAGATAAAGCCATAAAGCCTAAACCCTGTGATACTTGCTCTGATTCAGAAGAGAAGTTAAAGCCTAGGAAAACCCGGAATAGGAGTAAGGGTTTTGCCAGGGACACTGAACAGGAAGAACCCAGTGAAATCCTACCAAAAGGTGAAAGGGTCATTCAGTGGCATAGGCTATTTAATATGCTAAAGAATATTAAGGATAAACTGCCAGAACGCTTACAAGCATTGCCAAGTTACAGCTCAATTGAAAGCATGGAAGTAGCAGGCCAAGAAAGTGACCTAACTTCAGTTTGTTCTGAGATGGACTGTAATGTGTGCCTGAAGGCTGAGTAATGGAAGCCTGAGAAAGGAAAGAAATGAAGCTTGTGTAAATATCTTTATTGCAACACTGGTTACAAGTGTTACCTTAAGAGGAGAAGAATAATCCTGTATTTTGCTTTGACCTGAATGTGTACATTTGCTTTGAAGATTTTGTCAACCATTTTTGACACAGATGCTAATAAAATTCCTGTGTGCTTTAAAACAACCACTCGGTTCATAGTCTCCTTGGCACAACTACAATCCTTGGGAAAGAGGAATTGAGATGGCTTCCCGTCCCTACTAGGCAACCGCCTGGTAGGGGCGCGACCGCCACAATATCAAACCTGTTGGTAAGGGTGCATTTTGTGGAGAGAGCCTATTTAAACATCTGCAATGTGCTGCACAGATGGATGAGCCCAAGAAAGTGATAGTAGTGCTCCATTAGCAGCAACAGCATAGTGCCCAAATATGATAGGTCACTATGTTGATTGTGCAAATGGGGCAAAGGAGGGTGCATGTGGACCCTCCCCAGGAACGATTGTGGACCAGTAATTGGTTAAATGATACAAAGCAAAGAGTAGGGCTAAATGTTTGGACCCTCCCCAGGAACCTGTCCAAACATTTAGCCCTACTCGTTGCTTTGTATCATTTAACCAATTCCTGGTCCACAATAGTACACTGCCTCCTATCCATGACTTTAATTTTGCCAAGAATCACTCATGAGGGACCTTGTTGAAGGCTTTCAGAAAATCCAGATACCCTATATCAACTGGCTCATCTTTACCTAGCTTTTTATTGACGCCTTCAAAAAATATAACAGATTAGTAAGGCAAGACCTTCCTTTGCTAAATACATGTTGACTTTTTCCCATTAAACCATGACTATCTACATGTTCAGTAATTTTATTCTTTATAATGATTTCCATTTTGCCCAGTACTGACAGGCTTATCGGTCTGTAGTGTCCCGGATCACCCCTGGAACCCTTTTTAAAAACTGGTGTTACAATGGCCATTCTCCAATCTTCAGGTACCCCTTTGTCATTTAATGGTTAAAATCTCACAGTTTTTTGCTACGAATGTACTTGAGAATGTTTTTTTGTGCGTTTTTGCTTTCCCAGAAATCTTCTTTATTTTTTTTTTCAAATTCCTTCTTTGCTTGGCTTATCAATGCCTTGCATCTAGGTTGCCAGTGCTTATGATGTTTCCCATTTTCGTCATCTGGCTCCTTTTTTCCATGTCCTGAAAGATGCTTTTTTTGGCTACAACAGACTCTAACCTCACCTTCAAACCATGCTAGCTGTTTTCTGGACTTCCACCTTTCTTAAAGTAGTGCTGGATGAAAGTTTGTCTTGAGTCAATCAGCATCTTTTTTTTTTTTTTTTTTTTATAGATTTTTACATAAGCACACAAGAAAAGCAACACACCATCTTGGAAGAAAATGAGAGTGTTACATAGGAGCATAAATTTAAGCAAAACACAGTCAAAAAGAAATAATCCTATAACCCCATACAGGCCAACACATGCAAGAGGGGGAGGAGGGAAAAGGAAAAGACCAAAACAAGAAGAAATGGTCTACTAAACTTAAGAAATCATATTATGAAGAACACAAGTGGCCGTGAGGTACGCCAGACTACTGCATTAAGCAGAGAACAACTATTCTGGAGCATCATCAGCAGAAATCCTAGCATTGATAAAAGTAGCTAAATCAGAAGGATTAGTAAAAAAATAACAAATGGATTTATATATAACTAGGCATCTACAAGGATATAGCAGGAAAAAGGAGCCTCCAATTTGCAACACTCCAACTTTCAGTAACAAAAACTGTTTATGACGCTTCTGAGTCTCCCGAGTAAGATCAGGAAACATAGAGATAGATAAACCCAAAAAGGACTCTGAACGCTTCTTAAAAAACATTTTGAGAAGCCAGTCCTTATCAGTAATTAAAGCACATTGAACAATAAAAGTAGCTGATACACAACCCCTGCCTCCGGTATCATCCAAAAGATTGGAAACATTCAGAACATCAAAATCAATATTGGATACATCAGGAGGAACCACAGAATCTTTTTTCCCACGAGGGAGATAATAAACCTTATTCACTGGTGGAAACAAATCATCCGGGACCTTGAGAATTTCATGAAGATATTTTTTAAACACTGTTACCCCCTGGGATTGTGGAAAATTCAGGACCCGCAAATTAGCGGCTCTAGCGTCATTTTCCAGAATTTCTAACTTGTAACGGAGAATCCCATTGTCCTTAAACAATGATGAAGACTGATCAGAAAGAAAGTTCAACTGGGTTCCATGATCAGCTCCTGAGGATACCAAAGAGTCACAAGTGGATATAACTGTCTCGATCTTACCAACATTCTCCTGAATGCGTGAAGCGTTATCACGGATACTTGAGGCAAAGGCTGCAGATTGAGATTGAACTACTCCTGATAATGTAGCAATAGCATCCCAAATGGACTCAAGAGTGAAGGTCGTGGGCCTAGAAGGAAAGAAGGCTGGAACAGGCAGCACTGGCGAAGCAAGCTGAGGGCTCTGTTCCCCCAACGATGGTGACTCCAGATGTTCCGCCGGAAGAAGTACGTCCACCACCTCCCTGCATTCCGCAGGGGTCTGCAAAGCCTCACCGTTGCTCAGCTTCCCTTGAGTGGCACACTCATCCCCCACCTTGGGAGGTATAGGCGTCGCAGCAGCAAAAGTAGGGCCAGCAGTAGCAGGACGTGCCGGCGAGGTGACCTCTTCACCACGCGCTGCCAAGCCGGCACAAACCTCCGCTCTCTGGTCCGGGGTCAATGTAAGAAAATGGTCCATCGGACCGGTGGATGGTTGTTGGGGCTTTGAGGGAAGAGCCCTCAACTTCCCTTTTCTTTTCGGCATCCGTTCAAGCGAGTCTCTCAACGGCCATCTTGAGAAGACTCCTCCCCCCAGCATCATTTTGACTTTTGGTGCTAGTAAGGCAGGAGAATCAATTTCACTTCTATCGACAGTTTGAACAAATATGTTTTTAAACATTTATGAAAGGCAAGTAAGTTATGTTCCTGACATTTCACTATTCAAATAGAATTTCATAACCATGGACCCCTAACTGAGAGAACTTTAGATGGTGTACTGAACTTTTGAACTTCCTTCAAAGAGGGGACACAAAGTAATTCTTGCTGACTGGCATGTAAAGACCACATGAGTTCATATTGTTTCATGTGTGAGAACATTATCTGACGGTAATCACAGGGCTTTAAAGACTAGACACAAGCATTTGAACAGAGAGCTGAAATTCACAGGTAGCCAGAGCAAATCTGTCAACATCAAGGCGCTATAATCATATTTCTTCAGGCCAAAAATATGTCTGGCAGCATTCTGTGCTCATTGCAGTGAATTAATCACCTATGCAGGTAAACCTAAATACATTATTTTGTAGTTGTTGAAATAAGACAAGACTAATATTTGGTCTCCCTTGCTTGGTTTGTGACTTGTCATGCTGAGAGCTATGCCATCAGTAGCTTAACTTACTGGCAGGGTCTCAGATGGGGGTGCCAGGATAAGTCAAATCACCTATCTGGCAGCAGCAGTATGGAGGAATGTTGGCAGAAGAGGATCACATTTCTGTGATAATGGCAAAAACACTGGCATTACCTGCATGAAAAAAGGCCTGGCAATCTACTTCTATATCTTGCCATGAAAATCCAATGGATAATCACAACAAAACAAGCCACAATACAGTGCTGATAGATGAGCTCCTCAGGTTGGAAGGCATTCATCATACTACTGGGGAAGTGTTGAAGATGCTTCAGAGTATAGCCAGCATTTATGATATGGTTGGAACAAAGTCCTTAGAACATCTTGACTGCTGATGTAGTTGCGCATGAAATGAGAGTCAGAAACTGCAAAGATGCCTTACATATTGGTAAGTGGACTATATAAAGCATGAATCAAGGGAAACTGGAGGTGGGCAAAAAAGAAATAGAACATGTACAACTCGAACTGTTGGGTGGCAGCAAACTGAAAAGGACTGGCATCTTGACTCTAATGATTACATGGTATACCATGCCAGAAATGAAAGACAAATAAGAATAAGGAAAAAACTTGCAAGAATTACAATACAAGACAAAGCAATCAGTGAATGCTTAATTTCTATTCAACTACAAGAAATGTCAATCAACACAATTATTATTCAGGTTATGCATCAACAACAGATGCAGGATAGAATGAAGTTGATCAGTTCTATGAATAACTACAAGCTGAAATTGACAGAACATGCAAACAATATATACTGATAGTAATGGGCAACTGAAACACAAGTTGGGAACAAAGAAGAATGCAAAGTAGTTAGAAAATATGGGCTTTGTAATAGAATTCTGCAAGATCAACAATCCCTCCATCAAACCAAGGGATGTGTGAATCACCCAGGAAATTGTTAAGAGATTACCTTAGAAGCACAAGCATAAATAAGTCATCCAGAGCTCTATGATTCTCAGTCTTGAAGGACTATCAAATGGGACTACTACAGCTGGAAAGAAATCTGCACTTATAAGTATTTCTTTACTTTTGGGAAATTCTCTAAATCTTGGGGGAAAAATAATTCTTTGGGTTAAAGCTGATACACTGGATTCTAATACACCAATTTATTTGCTAACTCACTCATGGCTCAGTAGCCCCAGAAAACATTTAACTTAAATTTAAGCTTCAGTAAGTAGCCCTAGAGAGTTTTTAATTTAAATAAACTTAGAGTATAGTTTAGCATAGAAGGAAGAATAGGGTAAATATTCATTGAGTAGTAAGAAAGAAATTGTTTCTACAGACCTTTACAAAGAGTCCTTCCAGATATGGGGCAAAAGACCTGTGAAACTGTTTTAGATAGGTATTAAGTGACAGGACAAAGGGGCAAATTGAAAGGCTTCCTTCCATCAAACTAAGGGCTGTGTGAATCACCCAGGAAATTAAGAGATTACCTTAGAGGCACAGGTCAGGGCACTGTGTAGTCAGCCAGCTTTTACTAGGTTTTTTTTTTCCCTCCTGCCCACCTCAGGCATAATCTTAGCTTTATAGATTCTTAGAACTTTTAAAGGGGAAGAGGTGGTCAAATTTACTTCAGTTTCAACTGGTTATCCTCACCAGGAATAGATTGATTAATCTTGAGGTGAACTAAGGTATATGTTTATTAAACGGCGGTAAAAGAACAGTCTTTTCTGTATGGTAATGGCAGCAATAAGGGGTTACCATGTGCTAAGTGTGCTGGGCATGTTAGAGGCGTTCTGGCGTTAACGGGTGCTAGTGGACACTTAGCAGATGGTAACAGGACATGCTGTGTAAAGGTGTCTTGCATGCACCCTAATGCAGGAAAGCTTCTAAAATGTTCAAAGGGGGACAGGGAAGCCACTGGAGAAGGTGTGGATGCAAGCACAACGTAGCTGATGGAGTTGATTCACCAGATGCCTGGCAAAATGTAAGTATGTGTGATGAGCATGTTTGACCATACAGCAGGCCTGTTCTGTTGACCAAGTGAGATAGGCGGCTGCCTAGTGATGCTGGCAATGGGTGTTGGCAGTGTCATGGGTGGGTGGGTGGGTGGTTGTGGCAGCAGGGTCAGCAGAGGTGATACAGCAGCGGGGGGCGCTGTGACAGAAATGCAGTCCTAGATGCTCCTGAAAGCATACCGTGCTGTAAGTTATATTATAGTGTCTGTGAGGTGTGGACATGTATCCAGATGTACTGTCAGTGTGTGGCATGCCATAAACCAGGACAGTGTCTGGGTGGAGGCAGCATGTTCCTGATGTGGGCAGCAAAGGGAGGATTGTCTATGAGTGCTCATGTGGAGCAAATGACCCCTGATGGCCATGGTAGGGCAGCTTACTGCCAGTAAGCTGCCCCACCATGAATCTCCCTGATGGTCAGATGGTAGGTGCAGGGCTGTGCCATGGATCTTCCAAGCAGAAAGTTTGTAATTTGTGTAGTGAGTGGATGTATGAGATCATACAGGCCAAAAACATTTGGTGCGTGTGAACCAAAAGTAGCAGTGCCATGGAGTACATGAAACAGCATTTGTGCGGGTGGGACTGATGCCTCAGCCTGTGCAACTGCAAGACAATACACCTGACAGAGTGCCACGATAGAAAGGGACAAGTTGAACCCATTTGCCCCATGTGGGGCAAGTAATGATGGCAGAACAGTTCAGGGGATGGCTATGCAATGAGTGTTAGGTGCCTGAATGTACGAGATATATCCTCTTTACGTAAAGCTGGGAGGTTACAATGATGGCAAAACAGAAACATATCCATACTAGTTGACCCAGAAATCTGCTGCATATAAATCACTGACCCACTGCAATGTGCCATGGTAGAGCCACTAAAGCCATGCTCACAGATGTCCACGATGGGGAGTGCTATGTTGGGCTACCCAATATGTTGCCATAATGCATAGCAATGTAGAAGAATGATTGTCTGCAGGTCACAGAAGAGCCAGAACTATGAGAGGTGGGCAAGTGCACCCAGGCGCAAAATAAACTAGTGGGAATCAAACCCTAGACCTTTGACTATGAAGACATTGCATCAACCAGTAGACTACACCTCTACATAATGCTACACAGCCTGCAGATCTCTGATCAAACTGTTTGTTGTCTATGTCCTCCACTACTCATGAGGCACTGCACACGCAAAACAGCTGTCTGCTGCCGAAAAATTAATGGAGAAGGCACTGATCCAGCATATCAGCTCACAAAGATGCACTGGCTGCGTGTGCTACATGCACATAAAAACAGCAAGACATTCTGCAGAGTGGTTTCAGCTGTCACCCTGAGGGTGAGGATGGATGCCCAGCACTTGGTCCACTGAACCTGCACTGTTAGAGATGGTTTCTGCTGCCAGTCCACATCACTACTAGTGTGCTGTGCTTTTTCTCCTTAGTTTCCTGCATGCTATAGGCTATGGTGGCAGCAACAGCTTGGCCCTGTATTCTGCCTATGTTGGACATCACCTTTTGTTAACACTGTAGGCTAGTGGATAGTGTTAATACACTGCTGTTATGGACAACCACTGCAGTGGGGGGTGAATAGGCTGGTGTGGGGATATGGCTATTGTCCTGCCAGGACCCCAGTGAGTAGATAAGAAGCCACTGCTGCCCTGACTATTGAGGACTAACAGTTAACTATAGCATGGGAGCCTGCCCCTCACTGGGCTGTGTCAGCCAAGCCCAAACCAACTACAGTAGGTTTGCTGGTCAGCATGCCTGGCATGTGCATAGTGCAACCATGAGCACACTGCCTTAAGATACTCAGCACTGACAACCAGCCATTTACTCAGTGATTAGCATTTCCAGAAAGAGAATGCATCCACATCACTAGAACCAAGCATCATAAAAGAATTATGTGGATACATAGCCTGTTGTCGGGTGCCCCCAGTGGCCAGTGGCTGTAAAGGCACGCTGCGCATTTATATTATTTTTAAGGAGCAATGGCTTTTTAAGGCCCAGTGCAGTTTGGTCCTTGGAGTTTTAGCACCTTGTAAGAACAGATTATACAAGCCAAGAGTGAAGGGTAATAAGGCTTTTATTTCCCCTTTACCGCAAGGGTTCACTAAGACATAAGAATATGAAGATAGTCCTTCTTTATAAAGGGTTCCACCAAAATAAGCAGACAAACAATTGTTATAAACTTCACAATTGATTGCAGGGTTTAACTGAGGATTCCTTTATTCCAAAATAAAGTTGAACAAATAGGCAAACAAACTGTTATGAACTTCACAACTGATTGCAGGAATTCTTTTATATTTACAGTTCTACTATGGACTCACAGCTAGTAGCAACACAAAAGCTACAATCCATAGATTCCTCTTGAGGGATGGGAATAGTATTCTCAAACTCTATTTCCATGGACTCTGCGTCACTGGCTTCTCCCTCTGAATAAGAGCTTTCCCTTGTGGCTACAATTTTACAGGGTCTGTCTCTGTTTCTTTGCCTCCAGTAAGACTGTCCTGTTAAGCTCTTAGGTATTGTTTTGAAAAGCTCTGCTTTGTTCCCTCTTCTCATATACTGAGCGTCTGCTTTATCAGAGCTTCTAGGAGCAAGGCTTTCTTTTAAAAGTAAAGAGCCACCATACCTTGGCTTCCTGCAGCTGCTACACCTGGAGCTTTCTCTCTCACGTACTTCTCTCTGGAGACAGGTTACCTTGTGCAGTGCTTTTCCTTCCTGAAGCCCAGGAAAACCTGGTGAGGATTCCCAACTTCTGTGCTTCTGTGTAAAGGTAGCTTTGTTATAGGAACCTCTCCTTCTGGTACCTTGTAATCCTGATCCAGGGTACTCTGGTGAATGTAGGTTTCTCTCAAAGCATGGCTCCTTGGCTTTCTGTGCTCCTCTTTCAGCTGTTATTATTCTTGTTGAGCTGCTTGATCCAGCTACATTACTTGGGCTGGGAGTGTCACTCCTTCCAGCCAAACTGCTTCTCCTGGCAGCCTCTCTCTGGACTCCATCTCTCTGTGGTCTGCCCCTCTGGACTCTATCCATCTGGATTCTGTCCCTCTGGGCTTGCTCCGTGTGGACTCTGTCTTTCTCCACACTCCTCCTTCCTTCTGGCTGAACTGCTGCCGGCTGAGTTCCCTCCGAATGGATTCCTCCTCCACACCTTGCACCCCCCCTGGCTGTCTTTCCTTTATAAAGGCATTTTACTTTTGAAACTCCCGGGCTTGCCTTCAGGTGCAGCTGGTTAACACTCATACAATCAGTGGCTGGGCACGTTGACTCAGCCTCTGTAGGATTACTCTTGCCCCCTCTAGCTGTGCTGCGAGGTAATTGCATCTTCTGCATATCCACAGCTCTATGAAAAACAGGGTTTTTCTCTAAACCTGCACCTTCCGTGGCTCCAGCCTCATGACACATCCCCCGTCTTAAAATATTACGGGCTGAGTTTTCATCTTTACTACAGCACGTAATCCTTGACATTGCATCTTGTGACGCTGTAGCAGTGCTAGAAGCCATAGAAACAGATAGTGACCCGGTGGAAGGTCCGGGTACTGCAGCTAAAGGCAAGATTTTTCCTTCTCAGCACAAGATGCACATGGCTAATCAGCTAACACAGCTCACCTCGGGGGAGGGGAGAAGCAGAGTTGCTGATTGGGCACGCCCTAGCAGGAGGCGGGTTCCCCAGAGCAGAAGCAGCTTGTTAAACAGGAAGAAGGAAGAACAGGAGAAAGAATGAGAAAGGGAACGAGAAACCGAGGAGGTGGAAGAAAATACAGGAAACAGAAGAAGCAGATGTGTGCTTTAGAGACGGAGTAGCCTTGGATGCCAGAGCCTTTGACTTTGAAGGAGAAACGCTCCCCAGCTGCAATTCCAGGAGAACGCTTGTAAAGCCAAGAAGCAGGTACCAGGGAGACTCAGTGCATAGAAGAACCTTCTGGGAGCAAGAGAAGGGCGAGGCACTGAGAGACCCCAGGGGTAAAGCCTATGCTTTTGGAACAGAGAGCTGACCCGTGGAAAGAATGGCAGACTGCTAAAGAACATTCAGGCATTCCTCAACATAAGGTACAGGGTATCTTTAATTCTGATAACAGCTTTTATGAGAAGCCAGACTGTGTGAATGCTTATTTTAAAACCCAGGGCAAACCCAGGTTTTATGAGGGCAGTTGGCTGCAACCAGAAGCTCATTCAGATAAACCCTGCTTTCCTCCTCAAACTGCTGACAGAATTAGCAAGCAAGCTAGCTACAAGGACGTAGCAGATATATTTGCTAGAGATATATGCCAGAAGGCTTTAGGAGGTCATAAGTTTGAATTGCTGTCTAAAAATCCTTTATCTGCAAATGAACTGACTTACCCAGCACTTGCTGACAGAGACAAGTGGGGGAGGGGTAACTCCAGTGCAGTGAATGAGCATAGTAAGAGAGACGGCATTGTTTGCTTACCTGAAGAGAAACCCACAAGCTATCACTCACCCAGGAAGGAGTTAATTCCCCGCCTAGCCCATATAGCAAGCAGGCTGAAGAACTCCTGAAAAAGTTTAGAGATTTCTTAGAGAAACGAACTGTTCCTGGACAGAAAGTAATTGAATCAGTACAGAGCCCAGAAGCACTAGTGCCATTGGTTTATCCCTTACCAATGGTGGATTTGAATCAGCCAATGGACTGCTCAACATGTCTCATAGACAAAGAATAGTCAAGCAAAGCTTGTGTGGTCATTCGTTATAATATGCTGAAATGCATGCTGTTTAAGTTCCTTACCCGAAGAGCTTATGAGGAGATAAAGAATAAGCTGAAGCATAACTTAGTTACAGTGCATGAACTTTACTATTTGCTCTTTGTTTAAGTGATTTCAAGTAAAGCTCACATGACAGGAATGTGAACTCCTGTGTTAAAGGACAGTTTTGAACACAGTGTTGGAAAAAGCCTGTTTTCCTTTTGTTCTTGTTTTGGCTGTAAAATATATTCCTTTACGCCTGTTCCATTCCACCACGGAGCGGGAGAAATAAATCCTTATAAAAAAAATATTCTTTATACCTGCCTTGTCATTCGACCTTCACAACTACAACTTAACCTCAAGGCACACCCCTTCCCAAACCCTCAAGGTTAGGGAGCGGGAGCTGGCTATAATCTGCGTTATAATGCAGCTTTCCTGCTCTGTGTTCTACTTTATATTCGTATGGCTGCAATGCCATGTACTTGGATCCTTTTCTAACTGACGTAAACAAGGCCAATCTTTTGTGCCAATGTCGAAGGACATTTATGTGGTATACCTGTTCATGTCCCTTTGTATCTTGTATTAAGTACAAGGCAGGACCAAGTGGTTTGACTACCGTATATGGTCCCCTCCATTGGGCTTCAAATTTCGGGGTAGGCCCGGATACCAAAACTACTACCTTCTCACCAGCGGTTAGTTGTCTGGGCTTGGTACCTCGGTCATAATACCTTTTCTGCTTCTGCTGACTATCCTTCAGCTTCTCTTCAGCAAGACGAGAGGTCCGCCTTAGGCGGCTTCTTACATTTTCCAAAAACTGCGGTATTCCCAATTTGTTTTCTACTGGAAGGGGTGTCAGTGCATCCTTGAACTCCCCCAACATGTTGGACAATTGCTGCCCCTGTACTGTAGAGAGTTCATCGCTGACGCGTGGCTCAGGATTGGTTTTGCAGTCGGACAAAAGTGGGCTCAGATCTTCATCTGGTTGCTCTCCCGCTACTGGTACAAAACTTTTCATCTCACTTTGACCGGTGGAGCCAAACCCTACGATCCCTCGGCTCGTGGGGGTTACCATAGCCACTTCCTCCAGGATCGGGAAACCAACCTGCTCGCATATTAGCTGGGTGATGCGATCCCCTGTTTTCACCTCAAAATCTTCGTCCTCAAAATTAAATAGCAGGACCTTTATGACGCCTCTGTAGTCTGGATCCACCACTCCAGCGCCTACATCAATAAAATGCTTGGAGGCCAAGCCCGAGCTGGGCACAATCCTACCATAGCATCCTGGTGGCAGCTCCAGTTGAATACCGGTGTTAATTAAGGCTCTGCCGCGTCTAGGAACAATTTGACTTTCTGCGCTATACAAGTCATACCCAGCGGCCTGGGCCGATGCTTGACAGGTACTTTGAGCTTGCCTGGAGGTCTTACAAAATTTGAAGGCAATCTTCTTTACAGGCTCCTCCTGTACTTTGAGTTTGGGTCCTTTAGCTTTCCCCAAGAGGGGACTAGGAACTACCTTTCCCTTAGAGGGAGTGCCTATGGACATAAAAGCTTCTCGGGGTGTTAAGCCTTCTTCTAAGCCTCTTTTAAACTGGGGCCAGTCTCTGCCCAAGACTAACTCCTGAGGTAACCTGGGTACTACAGCAACCAACATTTTCCTCATTATTCCCAAACCTCTCACAATCAGGTTATATACAGGGTAAAATGTGGCAGCACCATGAACACATTTTATCTTCACTTTGCCCTCTGGTTGATCTGGTGCGGATTCAGCTCGCTCTTTGATCACAGACCATAGCTTGTGAGAAATCATAGTCTGATCCACGCCAGAGTCAAGAAGAGCTTTGGCAGCAACCCCCTGTACAGTCATGTCCAACACAAACCCTTCACATAGTGTTTTTTCTGTTCTCTCCTATGAGAGCAGTACGTGCTTGGCACTCACTCCTTATGTGACCCGTTTTCCCACAGGTAAAACATCTTTTATCGTGACTCCTTAATACAGCATTAACATTTTTCACATCACGAATTTTACATTGTGAGAGACTCCCTGATGACTGCTTGAATGCACCCACTGCCGTTTTTGAAACTTCCTCAGTTTGTTGGGTGGCCAATTCCGCCTCCAAATATCTCTCTGTCAAGATAATGGCTTCTGCGGTGGTGCGACAGTTCTGCAGGATAAGGAAGCTCTGCACATTGTTGGGTACTGCAGACATGAATTGCTCTAGGACTATCACATCCATTAATGTCTCAACCGTTTTCTCATCAGGCCTTAGCCACTTTGCGGCTAAGCTTCTCAGCCTGTGTCCCAATGCTTTTGGTGTCTCACCTCTTTTAAGGTGTGCGGCCCGCAGCATGTGATTATACATGAGGGGAGTCAGACCCAAGCGATCCCTGATGGCCTTCGCTACCTCGGTATAATCATTTGCTGACAAAGTGGGCATGGCTCTATAGGCCGACAGCGCCTCCCCTGTGAGAGAAGCTGCCAATCTAATAGCCCACTGTTCTTTCGGCCAGCCTACCGAACCTGCTATCCTTTTGAAGGAGTCCAGGAAGTCATCGATGTCATCTGTAACTGTTAACTTCCCTAAGATTAAAGAATCATAGGACCATTGTCCTACCGGACAGTTGCCCAGTCCAGAACTCTGTCCCAGACGACTGGAGGCTGCTTCCTGCACCTTTTGTTAATGGGCTGCCCAAGCCTCCATCATCTGCAAGATGGGTTTTTGTTGCTCTTGCAGAGCCAAGATTGCTTGCTGCTGTGTTTGACAAGCCAGTTCCCTTTGCTTGTCAAACTGCATAGCCATCCATGCAAACATCTCTTTCTGCTCCATATTGATGAGATTTCCTAGGGAAACACAGAAAAAAAACCCCAAGTGTGGTCTGATAACACAATCAGCCCCCATTTTCCTTTTTTTTTTCCACAAATTTCAAACCGGCATCCAAAACAGGTCTGCCCCTCTACCTTTTACCTGGTAGAAGTGTTGAGTCCAGCTTTCAGAAAAAGTATGCTGCTCCTTTATGGCGTAGCACTAAGCGACTGCTGCCAGCAACACCACGGCCTTCCTCTCCGGATTTCTTTCTTCCGGTCCGGGTTTTCCTCTTCCAAACCGGGCTTTTCCTCTTCCAGTCCGGGTTTTCCCCAGCTTAGTACTGGTGGTTTCTTCTTTTCCTGTACGTCTTAGGGCGGTATCCTTATCCGAACAACTACGCCATTATGTTGTCAGTTGCCCCCAGTGGCCAGTGGCTGTAAAGGCACGCTGCGCATTTATATTATTTTTAAGGAGCAATGGCTCTTTAAGGCCCAGTGCAGTTTGGTCCTTGGAGTTTTAGCTCCTTGAAAGAACAGATTATACAAGTCAAGAGTGAAGGGTAATAAGGCTTTTATTTCCCCTTTACCGCAAGGGTTCACTAAGACATAAGAATATGAAGATAGTCCTTCTTTATAAAGGGTTCCACCAAAATAAGCAAACAATTGTTAGAAACTTCACAATTGATTGCAGGGTTTAACTGAGGATTCCTTTACTCCAAAATAAAGTTGAACAAACAGGCAAACAAACTGTTATGAACTTCACAACTGATTGCAGGAATTCTTTTATATTTACAGTTCTACTATGGACTCACAGCTAGTAGCAACACAAAAGCTACAATCCATAGATTCCTCTTGAGGGATGGGAATAGTATTCTCAAACTCTATTTCCATGGACTCTGCGTCACTGGCTTCTCCCTCTGAATAAAAGCTTTCCCTTGTGGCTACAATTTTACAGGGTATGTCTCTGTTTCTTTGCCTCCAGTAAGACTGTCCTGTTAAGCTCTTAGGTATTGTTTTGAAAAGCTCTGCTTTGTTCCCTCTTCTCATATACCGAGTGTCTTTCTTTATCAGAGCTTCTAGGAGCAAGGCTTTCTTTTAAAAGTAAAGAGCCACCATACCTTGGCTTCCTGCAGCTGCTACACCTGGAGCTTTCTCTCTCACGTACTTCTCTCTGGAGACAGGTTTCCTTGTGCAGTGCTTTGCCTTCCTGAAGCCCAGGAAAACCTGGTGAGGATTCCCAACCCCTGTGCTTCTGTGTAAAGGTAGCTTTGTTATAGGAACCTCTCCTTCTGGTACCTTGTAATCCTGATCCAGGGTACTCTGGTGAATGTAGGTTTCTCTCAAAGCATGGCTCCATGGCTTTCTGTGCTCCTCTTTCAGCTGTTATTATTCTTGTTGAGCTGCTTGATCCAGCTACATTACTTGGGCTGGGAGTGTCACTCCTTCCAGCCAAACTGCTTCTCTTGGCAGCCTCTCTCTGGACTCCGTCTCTCTGTGCTCTGCCCCTCTGGACTCTATCTGTCTGGATTCTGTCCCTCTGGGCTTGCTCCGTGTGGACTCTGTCTTTCTCCACACTCCTCCTTCCTTCTGGCTGAACTGCTGCCGGCTGAGTTCCCTCCGAATGGATTCCTCCTCCACACCTTGCACTCCCCCTGGCTGTCTTTCCTTTATAAAGGCATTTTACCTTTGAAACTCCCGGGCTTGCCTTCAGGTGCAGCTGGTTAACACTCATACAATCAGTGGCTGGGCACGTTGACTCAGCCTCTGTAGGATTACTCTTGCCCCCTCTAGCTGTGCTACGAGGTAATTGCATCTTCTGCGTATCCACAGCTCTATGAAAAACAGGGGTTTTCTCTAAACCTGCAACTTCTGTGACTCCAGCCTCATGACAAGCCATGCCATGGTCACTTTTGGTCATAGTGAGAGTGCCATCTCAGCATAGCATACAGTGGCCACCCAGGCAATGCACATGGCAGACGTGCACAATGGCATCTCAGCCAGCGACTCTACCATTATGGCAGACACATCCAGGCCAATCTGCACTGTTTCACCCACAATCCTCTCCCACAATCCTCTGCTTCATCTTATTCACATTTTCCAAACAGGCCGGAAAAAACTCAGACAATGTGAGCCAAAATGCAGTGCAGAAAGCCAAGGACAAAGGGGAGCCATACACACACACATACACTCTCATTGGTGTACTGAGCAAAAATGGAGATGGTTGGCATTCCTGCTTGAAACTCCTGTCTCAATGTCAGCTCAAGAATTGATAATGTGTGCTCTATTTGCACGTGCTATATCACCGTGTGCTATTAGTCTCCAACTAGCTGTGGATAGTGGAGCCTGTCAATGCCGCTGGTGGGTGTTTCTACCCTTGCTGACCATCTACTTGAGGATTGCACATAGTGGAGCTGTACTTACATTATCAACTAAACTTTGTCCACTGGAATATGCAAAACAGAAACCCAAACCTGTGACCCTCTGCACATATACACAACAATTGTGTCTCCTGCACCACAGTGCTGTCTTATGGGGATAACAACTCCTGTTGCTGACATGCTTCTCTTCAGCTGACCTTTGGCACATGCTGCAATGCACATGGTGCACATGACCAGGACAAGGTGTCTGTCTGCTGAAAGCTGGTGCCACTTCCCACGCCACCACCAACACCCCACTGTGCACCGCCTGCCACTGATACATCTTGGGAGGAGGATGGCAGCCACTGCTGTAGTATTTCCCCAGGCACCTGCATCTTCCAGCTACCTGGAGGGCTACAGCATCTGGCACTATCAGTCTCTTCCCCCATAGCTGGATTCTGTGACAGCGGGGGGAGGGGGCAGCCTAGATCTCTGTCTGGGTTGCCAGGACCCTTGGACCACCTATGTGGCACATTGCCTTTCCGCAACAGTAGCAGGACTGTGTGCTGCCACGGTCACTGTGGTATCATGACAAATATCACAGATGGTTCTGCAGATGGCAGAATACCCCTTTGTGGAGAGGCTAAAAAGGTTGGGGCTCATCAATCTGGGGAAGAGACGGCTGAGGGGAGATATGATAGAGGTCTATAGATTATTGACTGGAGTGGAACAGGTAAACATAGGTCAGTTTCTTATGCCATCAGACTGTGGACAGACTAGAGGACCTGTAATGTGGCTACAGTGTAACCCATTTGGGTCTTCTAGCTGAAAATAGTTTTTCAGTCAATGACTAATCAAACCCTGCAATCCATTACCGGAGGATGTGGTAAATGCTGTCAGTGTAACTGTGTTTAAAAAGGTTTGGCCGGGTTCTTGGGTAATGGTCCATAAACCATTGCTAAGCAGGATCTGAGCTTGCATTGCTTGCCCCATTACAGTTATTGAGGATCCTGTGTGTCTTTTGGGGAAACTGCTAGGTAGTTGTGACCTAGATTGTGCACTGTTGGACACAGGATACTGGGCATGGTGTACCTTGGTCCAACACAGTTTGGCATATTTTGTAGTCTTATGTTCCTATGTGCCATATAGGCATCTGCCTGTTCCCCCCAGTGCACCAGCAGCCCCCACTGCATGACCCATGTGCCACCTCCTTTTTCCCCATTTGCACCATCAACATAGTGCCCTTTCATACTTGGGGACTATGCTATTGCTGCTAATGGAGCACTACTATCACTTCTTGGGCTCCCCTCTCTGTATATCACATTGCAGACATAAAATAGACTCTCTCTCCTCAAAAAACACACTTTCCGCCAGGGTTCCTGCAGTTAAGGTGCCTGCATTAATGGAGAAAGCCTTGTTCCTGCCCATTCCCCATCCATTGACCCCCACTCTTCACCCCATGCATGCCTTCTCTCCACCCACTGGCACTGTATGCTGCTGGTACCGTTAGCACCAGCTAAAGTGCCTTTTTGCATGTGCTAAGTGTGCACAAGCACATTTAGCATCCGCTAACAGCACACTTGATCCTTTACCACCGTTTAGTAAACATACATCTGTATGTTTACTAAAGCGTGGTAATGTGACCGTCGTTAAGTGCCTCGGTAATGTTACGGATGCTCATATAAAGGGGGGGCGGTGCATCATTAAGGCAAGCCTGGTCCAGTAATGCATGTTACAAGGTACCCTGGTTATTTAACGTGCAGTATAGGGTGCCCTGGACTTACCGCATGTTAACGTCACAGCTGACGGGAAGCAGCAGCGCATCCAAAGGGGTTGCAATCAAAAGCGTGAAGACAGTAGAAGAAGCGCTGAGGGATGTACAGACATGGTGCCACATGAGAAACGGAGCCATAGGTGTAAGGCCGTAGACCACAGGCAGCTGATATCACAGTCTGTAATGGGGATTTGAGCCACAGATAAACACATGCACACACACCATGAAATGGTGTGCAGTGAAAACAGCATGCAGAAGAGTAAACAAATTAAACGGAAAGGGCATCAGGGGTCGGTCTGAAGGGCCAGCTGTGTGGATGGTGTGTGTACAAAGGCAAAATGGGCAAGAGATCCAAAAAGGAGTATAAGGGAATTGAACCGGTACACTGAAGAGCTCAAACACAGTTCCCCGACACCAATACCAAACCACTGAGCCAACTACTCACCCAGACAGCCCAAAGAAAGGGACCATATGTAACAGCTAGTATGTAATGGATAGGCTGCATGGAGGGGACACTGCAGTATACATTAAAGAGAAGGAAGGGTGTGTGGAGAAGTGATGAAGCTGGAGCTATCATATGGTAAGGTTAGCAGAACACAAGAAAAGAAAGGAAAATGAACTTGTGTGAATCAAACCCACAACCTATGTTGGCTCCACGCACGTATGCAACCACTATCCCAAACAATCACAACAAGCACAATGCAAATATGTTCCATCAAGTGGCCATCGTGTCTGCTATATTATGAAGCATTATTGCGGCGTATGTGTGTTGCCTCCTACGCGCGTTGCGAAGTATACGCATATGCACATGTCTGTAAGCCACAATGCGTGTTGCAGAGCCGCTGATGCGCAGCGTGTACAATAACGATCGTGACGTTGCAGATGTTCTTACGTGCCTTACGAGATATGTTTAGGTGTCTTAGGTTATGTTGGCAGGTTATGGCGCGTAACAACGCACGTCCCAAACACACATCACACACGTTACTGTGAGTGCTGCGCGTCTGCAGCACTGCAACGCGCGTAGCACCACAGTACTGCACACACTACAGCAGACAGGATGAGGCACCTTACTACCTGTCCATTGCCCTTCCTCTGTGCTCGCTTCAGTTTTAGGGTTATAGCAGTTGTACCTTCCATCTCATGCCTGTGAACCTGAGGGATCTTACAGTACTAGGGTTAGCTTAGACCTAAAGTGCCTTAGGTTGTGGATGTCATACCAGATCTGGACCCCTTGCTAGACCACTGGCAGACCAACAGTAGTACTAGGAGCCTCCACAGCCCCCAACTCTGGTCTGACATTCACCAGCAGCAGGCACAGTCAGACTGTACCTGCTGCACCCCCACCAGGTGTTCTGGCCATACACAAACTAACTGCAGACAGTTTTCTAGCCAGTCTATATTGCATGTTCACAGTGGAACTATGCACACCCCAACCTGGTTTGTACAGCACAGACACCAGAAGGTGCCCAACAGCTTGGCCCTCCAGAAAAAGGAACACATGCATATCACCTGAGACAAGCACTATGTAGCACTATGTGGGAACATAGCCATGCCATGGTCACTGTTCGGTCAGTGTGAGAGTGTTCTAACAGCAAGATGTGCTGTGGCCACCTTGTCCATGCAGGTGGTGGTTAGGCACTACAATGTCCCAGCCATTGCCCTACCAACACTGCAGTCGCATCCTGCCTGGTCCACCCTCTCTTGGCCATACCCACAATACCTTGCTCCTCAGTATGCAGATTTGCAGGCTGGCTCTGGCAACAGTGTATGTTTTGTGGGCCCAGTGCAGAGTAGGACGCCACACCACAATGGATGGACATGCACTCACCCACTCCTATTGCGGCATTGTACAAAGATAGGGGTGGTTGGCAAACCTGACTGCCACACTGGTCCCAATCACAGTGCAGGCATTGCTAAGGGGTGTACGAGCTAGTTATGGGCTCTGCTGATAACTGCTGCTGAAAGCCGGTGCAAACGGCCTGACTCTTCATGGAGCTGTGGATAGTGGGGCCTGTGTGTGTGTGTGTTTGTACTCCTGTTGGACGAAGCTTTAAGGATTGCACATGTTGATGTTGTATCTGCAATGAAGGGTAAAATGTAGGGACATGCATTGCAAGATCCACAGCTGGGACATGAACCTGTGACCCTTTGCTCCAGGAGGCACTGGCTATGTGTACTGCACCACACTGTTACCACAGAGGCAGTGCGTTCCCTGGGGCTACATTTGCTCTGTCTTAGACAGACCTTGTTTCTTGCACTGCACACGGCACACTGGGGCAGGTCATGACTTTGGTCTGCTGCAGGCAGGTGTCACCGCCGCCGGCACCCCCCACCCTGCCATGCTGACATGCCCATATACTGTCGGTGCTGGTTGTGTGCAGTCCCAGGTCATCCACTGTGCAGGTAGGCGGGTGCCTAGGTTCAAGGTCTGGGGTGCGGTGGCATACAGGAACATCCACACATCCCCCCATCACTGCCTGCCACTGTTCTGTCACTTCCACATGGGGGTGAGATGGCTGTGGGGTGTGCGGTGTGTGATCTGGCAGCAATTGGCTAGGGTGGAGCTGGTTGATTTATTGTGTTCTGCCGGCAGACTGTGGTCAGGCTGGGGCATGCAATGCAGGTCCGATGTCTCCATTATGGACTACTGGATCTTTACATATTTCACACAATGTGTGGTAATACCCTGTACTGCCTTACCAGGGGCTGTGACAATGAGTGTTCATTTTACTGGGTTTACAGACAGTTTGGGACTTATCCTGGGGAAGGTCCCTGGACTCTTGTTAGTGTGGTCCCCAGATGTGCACTGCTTGCCCCATTATGGACATTGTGGTTTCTGTGTGATGTTTGGGGTACCTGCTGTGTACGTGTCCCCTGGATGGGACACTGTGGTACACAGCGAACTGGGCATATTGACCTTGCTCAGACACTGTCATGCTGATTTCTGGTTTCTGTGTTCCTATGTGCCACCTGGACGACAGCCTAGTCCACCCTGTGCCCCAGTTGCCACCACTGCATGTGCCGCCTGCAGCCTCCTGTGTCCCATTTGCACCATCTCCATAATGGCCTTTCATACTTGGGCACTCTGCTGTTCCTGCAAATGGAGCACTACTATCACTTTTTCCTTGGGCTCCCTGCCTGTGCTGTACATTGCTGACACTTAAATGATTTCTCTCTCCTGCAAATGTGCATCTACCGGCAGGTTTTCACTCGCAGTAATGTTCGACCCTTCATTTCCCTGCATTAGTGTAGCAGGAGCCTCTCCCCGCCCACTCCCTGCCCATTGACCCCTTCTCTCCGCCCTCTCTCCATCCTATGCAGGAGTTACCGCGGCCGGAGACGTTACCGTGCGTTGTTACTTAACACGCGTTAACATAGTCGCTGCTACATTACTGCGCTTTAGTAAACATACCTCTAAGTCTCTTAAACTTATTAGGTACAGTTCTGTTAGTACAAGTGTCCCTAGCAAGGAAGTAGATAACGTAAATAGCTAAACAAAACTTTAAAACTAAGATGCAGACAGCAGTCCAGCAGTGAGTGGGGGTCTATCCAGTATTTTTATATTGAGTGTCAAATGTATGATTTTTTTCCCAGCTGGTGAGGGATCTTACACGTGCACTAGGTGAAAGGAGCTCTTTGCCCTCAGGGAATGAGTCTGATCTCTGGAGGCTAGAGTAGCAGACTTGGAGGACATAAGGAAGACAGAGATGTACATAGACAAGACCTACAGGGACATAGTACTTAAGTCCCACCTCCAGTCTGGCAACCTCTCTGTTTCCATGGAAAAGAGAGATCACATGAAAGGAGAGCATCTCTTGGTGTGACAGGAAGTGATCCTGTAGTTAGGACCTGTCCTCCAGGTGATGTAAAACCCTCTAGCACTGAAGATGTTTCTCCAGGGCCATGTGCCCATGAGGGAAGGGTTAGAACAGCCATTATAGTTGGTGATTTGATCATTAGGCATGTACATAGCTGGATGGCTGGTGGATGTGAGGATCACCTGGTAATATGCCTGCAAGGTGCGATGGTAGCGGACCTCATACTCCACCTAAACAAGGTTTTAGATAGACAGTGCTGGGGAGGTCTGCTATCTTGGTACATGTTGGTACCAATGACGTAGGAAAATATGGGAGAGTGTTTTTGGAAGTCAAATGTAGGCTTTTAGGTAGGATGTTACCTTCACAATTGTACCCATTCTTCTGAGTGCTCCTGGCTCAAATCCTGCTCTTCTGTAACTTCCTACATTTTAAATTAATGTTTTCCACTTACTAGTCTGCACTTGCTCTAGCAAAACAAAATTATTTTATTCAACTGACCTCTGGCCTAGCTTCTAACCCTGATTGCCTCTTTTCTACTCTTAATTCCCTTCTTAATTCACTTCCTCCTCCTATCTCTGCTTCTCTCTTCACCCAAGCCTTGGCTGACTTTTTCCGCAATAAAATTCTTAAGATCACTCTTCAATTCCCCACCAATCCTTCTTAATCCCCTATTCCTTCTCCCCATTATCAACTTTTTCCCTCCTCTTCCCCTACTTTCTCTTTTTTCCTATAATCTCTAAAGAAGAAACTTCATTACTCTTTTCTTCTTCTAAACTCACCACTTGTTCTTCTGATCCTATTTCCACCCACCTCTATTACTCTATCTCTTCCTCCATTATCCCTTTCATCACTTATATTCTTAACTTGTCCCTCTCCTCTGCAACTTTCCCTACAGCATTCAAGCATGCTGTCATCACTCTGCTCCCTAAGAAACCTTCTCTTGACCCTACCACTCCTTCTATTATCCAATTTCCCTTCTCTCTTTCCTTTCTAAACTTTTTGAATGTGCTGTTCTCCACCACTGCTTTGATTTTCTCTCTTCTCTTGCTCTTCTTGATCTCTTCCAGTCTGGTTTTTGGTCTCTGAAACAGCTCTGGTCAAAGTCTCCAGTGATTTATTCTTGGCTAAGTCCAAAGGCCTTTACTCTGTTCTTATCCTTCTTGATCTCTCTGCTGCTTTTGACACTGTCAATCATTCTCTCCTCCTTGACACATTATCGTTTCTTGGTTTCGGAGACTCTGTGTTGTCTTGGTTTTCTTCCTATCTTTCCAATCATTCCTTTAGTGTTTGTTCTGGTGGCTCTACCTCTACCTCTATCCCTTTTTCAGTTTCTTGGCCCTCTCCTTTTCTCTCTCTCTAAACTCACTCTCTTGGTACCTTCATCTCTTCCCATGGTTTCAGTACCATTTTTATGCTGATGACACTATCTCTCTCTTCTCCAGACATGTCTCCTATACTTCAAACTCGCATCTCTGCTTGCTTATCTGACATTGCTGCCTGGATGTCTAACCGCCGCTTGAAATTAAATATGGCTAAAACTGAATTTCTCATCTTTTCCCCTAAACCCCTCCTCCTTCCTACTTTCTCCTTTCTCTATTTCTGTTTATTTTTGTACAACACTGTGTATGCTTAGTAACACTTTATAAGTGTTTAAGTATTAATGTTGTTAAGTGCCGTCAAGTCGGAGTCGATTCATGGCGACCCTCTGGATAGCTATCCTAAATTGTGTTCGGTCTTCAGTCAGGCAACTCATTATAATAATAATCTTGAAATCCAGAACTTCCAGGGTAGCATTCTCTGAAATGCTTATCACTCCATGCACAGGACCCAAAAGGGAGGCAGAGCAACAGAGTCTCAATGAGATGATGGTGCAAGGAAGATGGATGGCACAAGGAAGAGGGATTTGTTAGGAACTGGGCAACATTCTGGAGCAAGGAGGGGCTTTTCCAAAGGATGGGCTTCACCATAACTGGGATGGAACCTGGCTGCTGGCATTAATGTTTAAAAAGGAGAGAGCAGGTTCAAACTAGATAATAGCGGAAAACCAACAATTGCCCAAGAGTACATCATTTGGAAGGCTGGGTATCCTGATAGAGAAGTTCCAAAAAAGGGAAGTTAGGGCATCCCAACAGAGAGATTCCAATAAAGATAAAAGTAACCCAGATGCCCTTAAGTACAGAGTTTGAAGATTCCAAATTACCCGTATAAACTGATAACCAGATTAATATGAAAAATATGCAACCTCTAAAATGCCTGTATGCAAATGCTAGAAGTCTAAAAAATAAGATGAGAAAGCTAGAATATATAGCACTAAATGAAAATATAATTATGATTGACATCTCAGAGACCTGGTGGAAGGAGTACAATCAATGGGACACTGTGATACCTGGGTACAAATTATATCACAATGATAGGATAGATCAAATTGGTGGAGGGGTTGTGCTCTATGTTAGAGAGGACATTGAGTCACACAGGATTAAAGTTTTGCAGGAAACAATCTCTATGGATTGAAATCCCATGTAAAAACGGGAAGGTGATAGTTGTGGGGGTGTACTACCGATTGCATGAATGATGAAATGCTTAGAGAAATCAGGGAAGCTAACAAAAGTTACAATACAGTAATAATAGGTGATTTCAATTATCCCAGTATTGACTGGGTCAATGTTAATACAGGACATGCTAGGGAGATAGGGGTTTTAGAATGACTGCTTCTTGCAGCAGCTGGTTCATGAACGAACAAGATGGGAAGCTATTCTGGACCTAGTCCTTATGGAACACAGGATCTGGTGCAAGAGATAAGGGTTTTGGGGCCACTTGGCAATAGTGATCATAGCATGATCGCATTTGAATTAATAAATGGAAGGACAGCAAGGAAATCCACAGCACTATTTTTTAACTTTCAAAAGGGAGACTATGATACAATGAGGAAAATAGTTAAGCAAAAACTAAGAGGAGCAGCTGCAAATGTTTACATCAAGCATTGGCGTTGTTTAAAAAAACTATCTTGGAAGCCTAGACCAAATGTATAGGTGTGGTCCAACACTATTGGCACCCTTGCAGTTCAACCTCTTAATGCTCAATATCTCCTACGGAAAAGTGGCCCGAGGAATAGCTTTGGACTACATATGCACACATATTTCACACATTAAAGAATCAAATAAAACAAGATCAATTAAAAAAGAAATAGTATAGAAACAGGGACATTGCCAGGACTTGATTATTACAAAGCTGCCAAAGAAAATCCCCCAAGAGCCAGAGAACACTGCCAGCCCCTAATCAATAATAGAACAAAAAGAACAGGTTCTACAAAATAGGAAACCTCCAATAACAAGATTTTTTGTCGGACCAAATGCCCCCAGGCAAGAACATCACAACTGGAAAACATAGTCCTTTTAATCAAGTGCAGTATAACATTAAAAACTGTGATGCAAAATCTTAAAGCAAGAAGTACTTAGCTGAATCCCCAAGTCAGCACAGCAACAGCACAAATCCAGTGGCAAAACAACACAGTCCTGCGTTTTGGGTCATCACATTTCAAGCCCCTGCTTCAGGTTTCACCATTCCACCGTCAATCTCAAACTGCGCATCAGGGGATCTCCAAAACAGAGGTTTTAAAACCGGCATCTGATTCCATCAAAACCACATGTTAACTGCCTAGCCAACCAGTAATTGAGAGCAACCAACATGCAAACACCACCCAGTTGGCCAGAAAAATATAGAGCAAAGTCAGAAAAGACTATGCCAATCAATTTCCAAGTTCAAGCCCTTAGGTGTAACAGTATCCAATCGGAAAATCCACTGTTGTTCAACCATTAGTAAACGATCTCCACCAAAATTAAAGGGGGAATCCAATCAATAACCCGCCAAGTAAACTGATCAAATGAATGAGCTTGTTGCAAAGCATGAGAGACAATTGGTGCAGAGAGTGTCTTTGTACGAATGCGGGAAGCATGTTTTGCTAATCACTTCTTAAATGGGCGAGATGTGCAACCCACATATTTTAAACCACAAGGGCACACCAAATAATACACTACAAAGGCAGTCTCACATGTAGTGGAATAATAAGATCACCATACAGGTTTTGTAACAGGATCTTCCCATGTGTCCCCCGTCACAGAACCAGAGCAATAAAGACAGTGGCCACAAGAAAAATGGCCATCACACTCCACAGATCTCTGGATAGTTACATAGAAACATAGAAACATGATGACAGAAAAAGACCACATGGCCTATCTAGTCTGTCCTTCCATATCAACAACTAAAACAGTCCACTTTTTACCTTTAGAGATCCTCTGTGTTGGTCCCATGCTTTTTTGAATTCAGTTACTGTCCTCATCTCTACCACCTCCACTGGGAGACTATTCCATGGATCCACTACTCTTTCCGTAAAGAAATATTTCCGCATATCACTCCTGAATCTATCTCCCTTCACCCTCATCCCATGTCCCCTCGTAGCAGAACTTGCTTTGAATTGAAAGAGGCTCTCTCCCTGAACATTTATGCCAATGAGGTATTTAAACATCTCAATCATATCACCTCTACCCCGCCTTTCCTCTAAGGTGTACATATTAAGATCCTTAAGTCTGTCCTCATATGCTTTATAATGAAGCCCACTAATCATTTTAGTAGCCACCCTCTGCACCGACTCCATCCTGTTCACATCTTTTTGAAGATGCGGTCTCCAGAATTGCACACTATACTCCAAATGAGATCGCACCAAAGACTTATAGAGAGGCATTATCACCTCCTTTTTTCTGCTAGCCATTCCTCTCCGTATGCACCCAAGCATCCTTCTAGCATTTGCCGTCACCTTTTCTACCTGTTTAGCTACTTTAAGATCATCAGACACAACCACGCCTAGGTCCCACTCTTCTTTAGTGGACAAAAGTACTTCACCTCCTGTATTGCTCCCTTGGATTGCTGCAGCCCAAATGCATGACCTTACATTTTTTAACATTAAATCCCAGCTGCCAAATTCTAGACCATTCTTCAAGCTTAGCTAGATCCCTCCTCATGTTATCTACACCTTCCTGGGTGTCTACTCTATTGCAGATTTTGGTATCATCTGCAAAGAGGCAAACCTTACCCGACAGCCCTTCCGCTATATCACTAACAAAGATGTTAAAAAGAATCGGACCAAGGACAGATCCCTGGGGCACACCACTGGTAACATCCTTCTCCTCAGAGTGAGCTCCATTTACTTGTACTCTTTGTCGCCTCCCACCCAACCAATTTCTAACCCAAGCAGTAACTTTAGGGTCCATCCCTAGGGTGCTCAGTTTGTTAATAAGTCGCCTGTGAGGAACAGTGTCAAAGGCTTTACTGAAATCTAAATACACCACATCTAGAGCTCTCCCTCGGTCCAACTCCCTGGTTACCCAGTCAAAGAAAGCAATCAAATTTGTCTGACAAGATCTGCTTCTGGTGATTGCACCAACTTATCCCGCAAATTTTTGCCACAAGTCAAAGCCAAACACAGTGGCTTTCGGAAACAATCATGTACTTGCAAAATGTCCCAATATTTACGTAGAATTTGTTGTAATGCTCCAGTTCTACTTGTAAAGGGTAAAACACCTACAATCTTATCCTCAGATGTTTGTGTTGAGGGGTGTGTAAGCAACCATTCTCTATGGTTACATACTGCTCTTTTATACGCCCTGCTCACTATAGATCGTGGATAGCTGCGTGCATCTAATCGGTGACTTAATTCCATTGCATGATGTTTAAACTCTTCCGTAGAGGAACAAATCATTCGAAGTCTAAGGAATTGACCAAAAGTAAGACCCAGTTTTAATGAAGATGGATGAAAACTATTAAACTGCAGCAACGTGTTACGTTGCACCCATTTACGGTATAAGGATGTAGACACCCCCTCATCTGAAAGGGAAATGAGAACATCCAAAAATTCTATTGAGTGGGAATCATACTTCAAAGTGAACTTGATATTACTATCCACTCTATTCAATGATTCCACAAAAGAACACAGTTGAGAGGCACTCCCTAACCAAATCAAGAAGATATCATCCAAGAACCTCTACCACCTTAGAAAAAAGGCTTGAAGTGTAAACATGGCGTTGTTCAAAATCAGCCATGAATAATGTAGCGACAGAAGGGGCCACAGTGACCCCCATGGCAATCCCAAAAACGTGTAAATAGAAAGCATTATTATATGAAAAATAATTCCTTTCCAACATCAGATGTAATAATGATAGAACAAAAGTTTGAGGGATCCATACTGGTAGCTGCAAAGAAAGTCCTGGAATCACTCCCAATGCTTCAGTCTGAGAAATATTAGAATACAAAGCCACAACATCCAAAGTTGCCAAGAGAACAGATGTACTTGGAAAAATCAGAAATTGCAAAGTAGACAAAAAATGAGAAGTATCTCTAACGAAAGAGGGCACTGAACTTGCCAAGGGCTGCAAAAACAAATCACAAAATTTTGACAAGGGCTCAAGCACCGAGCCACAGCATGATATTATAGGACGGCCCAGCGGATGGGACAACGATTTGTGAATTTTAGAAATGGTATAAAACAAAGGAATCTGAGGATTATCTTGAATTAAAAACCAAACCTCTTTTTTAGTAAGCCATCCAGAATCAAAAGCCTGTTGGCACATCACTGTAATTTCGACTACAAGGGAGGGTGTAGGATCCTCACTCAATAATTTATAATAGTGAGAATCAGAGAGCTGGCTCATAAACTTCAAATTATACTCATGAGATTGTAAAACCACAGATCCACCCTTATCTGCTGTCCATATAACCAAATCCACATCTGACGTCAATTGAGCCAATGCTGTTTTATGTGCAGAAGACATATTATAAATTACTCTATGCAGTATCTGCTCCAGTTTATCCAAGTCCATCAATACCAGTCTTTGGAAAGTAACCAAAGCTGGATCCACTGGACCCAGGGGTAACCATGTAGAGGGTCTAGCCACCAATGAGGTATCCTCAATGCTCAAGTTTGAAGTGAAGAACAGCCGAACTCGAAGTTTATGAAAAAACGTTTGCAACGTCAACCGCATAGCAAAAGGCTCATATGTTACTGTGGGCACAAATGATAAACCCATAGAAAGCAGTTGATACTGATCAACGGTCAAGGATATACTGGTGAGATTGAAGATTACCGTTTTGAACGTTGCCTGGTTGTAGGACCCCTCCACTGGCCTTGATGGTACCGGAGTCGGGTCAAACCCCGATACCGGCCCTCGTGACAATCCCGTGAAAGCTGAAGATCCTTAAAGGAATTCTCCCCAGATCCAAATGCTGACTCACCTCCCTGAGGTTGAAACAATTTCGGATATGAATGAACTCTATCCTTTTGTTGTGGACCCTCATCAGAGTCCCCCGAAGAAGCTGCAGTATCCTCAAAGGTAACCTGCTTTGGAGCTGACGAATCATTTTTAGTCATCCAAGAGTAAACCTGATCCGTCTGATAATCAGCCTGATCACGGTGAAATTTCTTAATCTTATAATTGCACAAATTGTCCCGAAATGATGACATTTTAGTGTCCAAATCAGCCAATGAAGACTGCAACTTATCGGAAGTTATAGTTGATTTATATTTCTCATTTAATTCCAATAAGTGGGCAGAAATAACTTCCTCCTCAGTAGTGGTACGTTCCACCAATAATGTCATGAGATCAAAAGCACATTTATTCAATATTACATTCCACTTCACTAGAAAATTCGGTTCTTCAGAAAATAACTTAGGAGGTTTTCTCTCACTTGGTTTGCAGCTTGTCGTGCTGTGAGGGCTTGCATGCATCAGTGATGCTGAGAGCTAAACTATCGTTAGTTTAACTACTGGCAGGGTCTCCCAAGATGGACAGGTCTCAGCTGAGGTGCCAGACCAAGACAAACCACCCATCTGGGCAGCAGCAGAATGGGACAGTGTTGACGGCGGAGGATCACATTTTTGTGACAACGGCAACAACACCAAACTTAAACTGCGTGGAAGAAAGGCCCAGCAATCTACTTCTGTATCTTGCCATGAAAACCCAATGGATAGTTACAACAAAACAAATTGTGCTATGGTGCTGGAAGATGAGACCCCCAGGTCGGAAGGCACTCAACTAGCTACTGGGGAAGAGCTGAAGACTTTTCAGAGTAAAGCCAGCATTTATGATGTGGTTGGATCAAAGCCCTCGGGAAGTCTGACTGCTGATGTAGCTGCGCATGAAATGAGAGTCAGAAGCTGTAAAGATGTCTTACACATTGGAACATGGAACGTACGAAGCATGAACCAAGGGAAGTTGGAGGTGGTCAAAAATGAAATGGAAGGTGTAGAACTTGATCTGTTGGGTGTCAGCGAACTGAAATGGACTGGCATGGGGCACTTTGCATCAGATGATCACATGGTCTACTATGCTGGAAATGAAAGACAAAGAAGAAATGGTGTTGCATTTATAATAAAGAATAAACTTGCAAGAACTGTAATGAAATACAATGCAGTCAGCAAACGCTTAATCTCTATTCGTCTACGAGGATTGCCTATCAACACAACTATAATTCAAGTATATGCCCCAACAACAGCTGCAGAAGAGAATGAAATTGAAGAGTTCTATGAACAAGTACAAGCTGAAATTGACAGAACATGCAAACAGGATATCCTGATAGTTATGGGTGACTGGAATGCAAAAGTTGGCAACAAAGAAGAAGGCAAAGTATTTGGAAAATATGGACTTGGCAACAGAAATGAAGCTGGAGAAAGACTGATAGAATTCTGCAAGACCAATGATCTATTCATCTCAAACACCATCTTCCAGCAACACAAGCGGCAACTCTACACATGGACTTCATCGAATGGATTATATAAAAATCAAATTGACTACATATGTGGAAGTCAACGATGGAAAAGCTCTGTAACATCAACAAAGACAAAACCTGGAGATGACTGTGGTAAAGATCATCAACTACTAGTATGCAAACTCAAGCTAAAGTTGAAAAAGAGCAAACCACTCATGAATGCAGCAAAATATGACCTTGAGAATATACCACTGGAACTTAAAGACTGCCTGCAAAATCGATTTGCTGCTTTAGATACAAATGACAGAGTTTCGGAAGAGTTATGGAATGACATCAAGAAGGTTGTGTTGGAAGAAAGCGAGAAGTCTCTACAAAAGGTGAAAAAGCAAAAACGGCCAAAATGGATGACGGAAGAAACTCTGAAAATTGCCCAGAAATGCAGAGAAGCTAAAGCCAGAGGAGAAAGAAAGACATTCACAGAACTCAACAGAGATTTCCAACGTGCAGCAAGACAGGACAAGGAAAAGTACTACAATGACACTTGCAAGGAAATAGAAGCAGAAACTATTAGAGGAAGAACAAGATCGGCTTTCATAAAGCTACGAGAGTTAAAGAAAAAGTTCCAGCCTTGAATTGGAATGTTACAAGATGCTCAAGGTTCTATGTTGAATGATGCTGAGAAGATCAAGAAAAGGTGGAAGGAATATACAGAGTTTTATATGATAAAGATCAAGTGGACCAACAGCCGTTTCAACCTGTACCTTATGATCGGGAACCATTGGTGATGAAAGAAGAAGTTGAAGCAGCATTGAAAGCCTTATCAAAGAACAAAGCACCAGGCATTGATAGCATTCCCATAGAAGTATTGCAGCAATCTGATGCAACTGTTACCGTACTCACAAGGCTCTGCCAAGAAATATGGAAGACAATATCATGGCCAACTGACTGGAAAAGATCTCTGTTTATACCAATACTAAAGAAAGGTGATCCAACTGACTGTGAAAATTATCGCACAATCGCTCTGATCCCACATGCCAGCAAGATTCTACTGAAGATTATTCAAAAGAGACTACAACCATACCTGGAACAAGAACTACCTGAAGTGCAAGCAGGGTTCAGGAAAGGGCGAGGAACGAGAGACATCATTGCAGATGTGAGATAGATCCTTGAAAAGACTAAAGAATACCAAAAGGATATCTATTTGTGCTTTATCGACTATAGCAAGGCTTTTGACTGTGTAAACCATGAGAAACTCTGGGCCACATTAAGAAGCATGGGTATACCAGAACACCTGATCGTTCTCTTGCGCAATCTGTACATTTATCAAGAAGCAACAGTTCAAACGGAACAAGGAGAAACAGAATGGTTTAAAATAAGCAAAGGTGTAAGACAAGGCTGCATACTTTCCCCCTACCTGTTTAATTTATATGCAGAACAAATCATCAGAGAAGCAGGATTGTATGAAGACAACAGAGGTGTGAAGATTGGTAGAAGACTCATCAACAACCTTCGCTATGCTGATGATACTACATTAGTGGCTGAAAGTGAAGATGATCTGAAACATTTGCTTCTCACAATCAAAGAACATAGTCTCAAAATGGGCCTGCACCTTAATGTAAAGAAGACAAAGATCATGACAACTGGCATAATCAACAGGTTCATCGTTGAAGGAGAAGAAATTGAAATTGTGAACAACTTTAACCTACTTGGATCAACTATCAATAAAGAAGCAACAAGCAGTCAAGAAATAAGACGACGCATTGCTCTTGGCAAAATGGCTATGAAAGACCTAGATAAGATTCTCAAGAGCAGAGATGTCTCTCTCCATACAAAGATTTGACTTGTTCAAGCCATGGTATTTTCAATAACATCATATGGATGTGAAAGCTGGACAGTGAAAAAGATAGACAGGAAGAAAATTGATGCCTTTGAATTATGGTGCTGGCGGCGAATACTGTGTATACCATGGACTGCCTGAAGAACAAACCAGTCGGTACTAGAGGAGATCAAACCTAAGCTTTCTTTAGAAGCTCAGATGACAAGATTTCGACTTTCATACTTTGGATACATCATGCGAAGAGAGAGATCATTAGTGAAAAACATTATGCTTGGCAAGATAGAAGGTCAACGCAAAAGAGGAAGGCCAGCAATGAGATGGATCGATACAATAACAGCAGCTACAGGTACCAGTCTGTCAACAATGAGCCACCTGACTGAAGACCGAACACAATTTAGGATAGCTATCCAGAGGGTCGCCATGAGTCGACTCCGACTCGATGGCACTTAACAACAACAAAGCCCTGAGGACTTGTCCGTGTCCGAAGATACTGGGTAAGATATGTCCCATGTAGTTGGGCATGAACATAACGTTGGTGCGTCTTCAATAAGTCCTCAAAAATATCTTCACCCATAGTCAAGACATTGTCATCCTGAAATAAGGTTGCATGTTCAATGATCTGATTCCATTGCTCATCAGAGTAGGCAAAGGTTTCTAAGGCAGAGCCCACCATGATTATTGGCACCCTTATAAACAAAATCAGTTTGAACAGAAAAACCTAATTCCCATTGCAGTAAAATTAGATGCACCTGTGATCAATTGTCAGTACTCACTTGACTTGAATCAACCAATGAATGATGGCTCCAGTGTTTAAAATGGCCACATTTACTCCCTGTTCCATTTTCACAATGGTGAAGAGAAGAGAGCTGCCTAAAACCATCAGAAAAACACTATCACCAAATATCAAACTTCAAAAGGGTACAAGGCCACCTCCAAAAACATTTGGATTCCTGTGTCTACAATTCACAGTGTTATTACGAAGTTTTCTGCTCATGAAAATGTCAAGAACCTCCCAGAATGTTATGGGAAGAGGAAAATTAATCCAAGAAGTCTTCAAAGTTTAGTGTTAACTGTTGGAAAAACACCATGTACAACATCCAAAGAGCTTAAAGCTGTCCTGGAGCAATCTGCAGTGGTGGTTTCAACTCACACCTTACACCACAAACTAAACAAAGATGGACTTCATGGGCAAAGGGCAAGGAGGACCCTACTGCTCAAAGACAGACATAAAAAGGCACATCTGATCATGTCTAAATATACTGTCAGAGATGATTTCCAAGTCTAATCCAGATCACGTTTGATCATCACTGACTGGACAACATGACCTAAATTGGGCATGATAAATGTCTCTGGTAGAGGGCATAAGAAGCAAGGAGATACCCCTCCTGCAGCGACAGAAAGAACAAAAGGATCAGGACACAAAAGTTCACCGTGGAGGCACAATTTATTTCAAAAGAGGTGTATTCCAACAGAGAGGTAAGCCCAACATGTGTTTCAGTCGGGGACCTAAAATCATACATATGTTAGTCATGAAACTTAAATAAAAACAAAATTAAATAACCAAATTAATAAACAAGCAACATATCTATCATACTAAAAAATAATAAAAGTTTAGATTAACATATATATATGTTGTGTCTGATGATCTTAAAGTAGCTAAACAGGTAGAAAAGGTGACGGCAAAAGCTAGAAGGATGCTTGGGTGCATACGGAGAGGAATGGCTAGCAGAAAAAAGGAGGTGATAATGCCTCTCTATAAGTCTTTGGTGCGACCTCATTTGGAGTATAGTGTGCAATTCTGGAGACCGCACCTTCAAAAGGATGTGAACAGCATGGAGTCAGTGCAGAGGGTGGCTACTAAAATGATTAGTGGGCATCATTATAAAGCATATGAGGACAGACTTAAGGATCTTAATATGTACACCTTAGAGGAAAGGAGGGATAGAGGTGATATGATTGAGATGTTTAAATACCTCCATGGCATAAATGTTCAGGGAGAGAGCCTCTTTCAATTGAAAGCAAGTTCTGCTATGAGGGGACATGGGATGAGGGTGAAGGCAGGGCTGGCCCGTCCATTGAGCAAGAATGTTTTTTGCACAGGGCACCGCGTTTCAGGGGGTACCGCGCAAAAAACATTCTTCATCATCCCAAGTTTTAAAAAAAAAAACAGCTGCTTCTGCCGCGGCAGCATCAAGAGTGCCGCCGCAGGGCCCCCCCTGCCCGGCAGAGCCTCCCTGCATCGTAGGCTAGCGTTGAATCCCCGACTGCGGGCTTCTTTCAGAGCCGCGAGAGTTTCCTTTCTCGCGGCTCTGTTAATCCCGCCGGGGATTTCCCATCAGCCCCGGCGGGATTAACAGAGCCACGAGAAAGGAAACTCTCGCGGCTCTGAAAGAAGCCCGCGTTCGGGGATTCAACGCTAGGCTACGATGCAGGGAGGCTCTGCCGGGCAGGGGGGGCCCCGCGGCGGCACTCTTGATGCTGCCGCGGCAGAAGCAGCTGTTTTTTTTTATTTTTTAATTTGGGATGATAGGGGGAAGGGGGTTTAGGACTGGTAATGGGTTATGGGGGGGCTAAGACTGGAAATGGGCTGATGGGGTTAGGACTGGTAATTGGCTATGGGGGGGCTAAGACTGGAAATGGGCTGATGGGGAGGTTTAGGACTGGTAATGGGTTATGGGGGGGGCTAAGACTGGAAGTGGGCTGATGGGGGAGGGTTAGGACTAGTAATGGGCCATGGGGGGGGGGGGGTGCTAAGACTGGAAGTGGGCTGTTGGGGAGTTTTAGGACTGGTAATGGGTTATGGGGGGGGGCTAAGACTGGAAATGGGCTGATGGGGTTAGGACTGGTGATGGGCTATGGGAGGGGTTAGGACTGGTAATGGGCTGATGGGGGATTAGGACTGGTAATGGGCTATGGGGGGCTAAGACTGGAAATAGGCTGATGGGGGGCTAGGACTGGAAATAGGGTGATGGGGGGTTAGGACATAATGGGCTGATGGGGAGGTTTAGGACTGGTCATGGGTTATGGGGGGGCTAAGACTGGAAGTGGGCTGATGGGGGAGGGTTAGGCCTGGTAATGGGCTATGGGGGGATGCTAAGACTGGAAGTGGGCTGATGGGGAGGTTTAGGACTGGTAATGGGTTATGGGGGAGCTAAGACTGGAAATGAGCTGATGGGGGTTAGGACTGGTAATGGGCTATGGGAGGGGTTAGGACTGGTAATGGGCTGATGGGGATTAGGACTGGTAATGGGCTATGGGGGGCTAAGACTGGAAATAGGCTGATGGGGGGGCTAGGCCTGGAAATAGGGTGATGGGGGGTTAGGACGTAATGGGCTGATGGGGGGTTAGGACTAGTAATGGGCTATGGGGGGCTAGGACTGGAAATGGGCTGATGGGGGGTTAGGACTGGTAATGGGCTGGGGGGGCTAAGACTGTTAATGGGCTGGGGGGGTTGCTAGGACTGGAAATGGGCTGAGTGGAAGGAGGGCTTGAACTGCAAATAGCTGATGGGGACGGGGGCTTTGAATGGAAGTGGGTTGTGAGGGGGAGGGAGCTAGGACTGGAAATGGGTGAGTGGGGGGGGCTAGGACAGGAAATGGGCTGATGGAGGGGCTAGAATAGTACTGGAAATTGGCTGTTGGGGGGGTGCTAAGATTGGAAATGGGCTGTGGTGGGGGTTTGGATTGAAATGGACTCATGAAGGGGCTAGAACTGGAAGTAGGCTCATGGGGGGCTTGGATTGGAAATGGGCTAAGTGGAGGGGAGCTAGGATTTGACATGGGCTGATGGGCTCATGGGGGGCTGGGATTGGAAATGAGCTGATGGAGGGACTCGGATGGGACTGGAAATAGATGGGGGAGCTAGGACTGGAAATAGGCTAATGGTGGGTCTAGGATAGGACTGGAAATGGGCTTACGGGGGCTAGGACTGGAAATGGGCTCATGCGGGGACTAGAAGGGAGCGGATGCTGGGTGGGACTGGAACTAGAATGGAGCTGATGTTGGGGGAGGATTAGAATGGGATGGAGCTGGGAGAGGGAAATGGAGAGGGAAAAAATATTTTGTGTGGGAGGGAAGACAAATCTACAATTGGCCGGATATTGGGAGAGTAAGTGGGGATTGAGAATGGAGGGGTAAAATTTGAGTAGATGAAATAGGAATGAGGAAAGAGCAAAAGGAGAAAGATTAGTATGTTAAAGCAGATGTAGAGAAAGAATGGAAAAAAACTAGAAGAGAGAAGAAAAGACAAATTGACAGCAGACGATGGAGAGTTAGCAGAAGACACAAAGAAACCAGAAGAAAGTGACTGGAGCAATTGCAGCTAAAAAAAAATGCACAAAAGGTAGAAAAATATCTCTTTATTTTGAATTTATTAATTGGAATATGTCAGCTCTGGGAAATGTGCATCATTAACGTCTGCGCTTTGTTTAGTACAAGAGCAAATTAATGTATAGTTTTATTTCTACAGTGTTGTACATTCCAAGTTTGGCTTTTGGGATTCCCAGTTTAATTATTGTCTTCCTGTTTCTAAATTGTGATTCCTTGTTTGGTGATGGTCTATGTTCTGCATGTGTAACTGAGCTGAGGTATTCTGTTTATGTAATTCCTATTTGACATTGCCACTTGTTCTCTTTCCCCAGTAGGTCATGTATTGTTGTTCTCTGAAATGTATTGGTTTAATATTTGCAGTGTTTCCTCACGGGCATGTTCACAGGTAGATATACAACCATGCAGCAGTGGATGGTGGACAGGCCACCCACCGGGTGCCCTGGGCACATGTGCATGGTGGGAAGGTGCAGCACCATTGGTGTAACACAACACCTGCCCCCTGCCACCCACAGGGGGCTTGGGGAGGATATTTGGTGGTACCCCCGAGGCCAAGACTGACCCCCAATGCGGATATACACACGGACACAGTGTTTCAAAGTAACAATTTTATTTTTAATGGTTATACATATCCCCATATCCCTCCCACGGGCAGACATCCGAGGGGGCTCATTGAGATGAGCTATGTGGGATCAGGTGCGACTCCGTCAGCCACTCCATGGCCCATGTGAGGGCCTGGAGGTCAACCCTGTTCACACGTAGGTGATCTGCAATGAGCCAAAATGATCCTGCCTCAGCTACCTGCACTGTTGCCCCCTGCACCCTCCCATCCCCTCCCCCACCCCCTCCAACCCTCCGTCCCCATCCTCCACCCCTCCATCCTCCCATCCCCTCCCTCCATCCTCTCTCTCCCCCTTCACCCAATCCCTCCTCCCAGCCCCCATCCCCTCCCCTCATGCTCCCCCCTCCTCTACCCACTAGGTGTCCCTGGATGGCGTGGTCCTCAGTTCCCCCTCCTCTAGGGATGATGACTCTTTCTCCTCATCCTGTTCCTCAGGGCCACCCACCCAGGGGTACCCTGCCATAGCACTGTCCAGCCCCTCCCCTTCAGGGAAGTGGGGGACCTCCATGAGGTATAGGATGAACATCTCATCCCTACTCTCCACTGAGGGGGAGGTGCTATATAGTACTATGGGGCTAGGGATAGTTATGTGGGCTACTGTGGTGGTGGTGGTGGTTGGGCCCCTGCTTGCAGCTGGTGCTGGCTGCTGCTGCTGCTCCTCCTCCTCCACCTCCTCTTCCTCCTCCTCCTCTGGGGGACCAGCTGTTATCTGCTGTTGGGCATCTACACTACATCATGAGTACTGGTGGGGGCTACCCTATGCCAGCACACACAGGAGATGTTCTAGGCAGTGACCCGCAGTCTCTTTGTATCCAGCCATTGCTGTGTTTTGAGATATGGAGGTGTAGCCTACTGGTTAGTGAAATGTCTCTCCATAAGCAGGGAACAGGGGTTTAATTCTCACTTGTTCTTTTTTTTATGACTGTGCTACTCAGATCATTTCCATGCCTGTAACTGCACATCAGGTAAACAGTGGATATGGAAGGAGAAAAGAGCCTCAGAATCCAAGGAGGTAGGGCCAGTGGTAAAAGTTAACAGCAAACCAGTCCCAATCCTCCTCACATCAATGGATCTGACATACTCCTACCAATCACCTGTTCAATATGACTCCATTTTATTGGAACAGTGATTCCATATCAACACTGTCGGTAGTAGCTGTCCCCTGAAAACTCTCAGAGCATATTGCATATGAGAATAACCAAATAAAGGTATTCCCAGGCCACTGCCGTCTACAGGCTCCTAGTCACTGCTGATACTCCTGCTGCTGGAGTATCAACGGCAGTATTTTCAGCAGCAAGGATCTTCAGTGGTGATTGGGGGCCTGTAGAGGGCAGTGGCTTGGGAAGGTAGGTGTTCCTTTTTTTTTTGTTTGCTCACATGTATTACTCTCTGAGGGTTTGCAGGGGGCAGGTACTACTGATACTGTTGATGTGGAATCACTACTTTAAAAAACTGAAATTATATCAAACAGACAATTGATAGGTGTATTGTAGAGCCATTGATTTGAGGAGGATTGGGCCTGGTTTGTTGTTAACCTTTACTGTAGCAGTTGATAAGCATGCAATAAATAAAACCAGGAGTCAGTTCAAAGATCCAAGCCAATTTATTGTGCACATGGCTCAGTTAGTCAAAGCTTTAAAGGGACTGAGCAAAGTTTTTACAGAGACATACTCATTTATACCTCTTTTTCAGTTTGATACATGAGAACTTTCTATTGGTTCCAGCTTGATACATGCAAACTTCCTATTGGTTCCAACGCCCCCTGCACCTGTCCAATCAGAGATCCCTCCTGGGCAGGGCCGGATTTACCTTGAGTGAGGCCCTATGCCAACAAAAATTGTGGGCCCCCAGCAGGGGCGGCCCAAGGGGGGTGTGGGCCTCATTTGCATAAGGGGCCTCATTTGCATAAATATTTGCATAATGTTACCATATACTAACTTTTAGTAAACGTGCCTCTTAATGAGTGTATGGATAAAGAAAGACTAAAAGATTTCTACATTACTATAATCCAGTGCCAACTGCCAGACACATTAGGAACTACTACAAACACTGCCCATTTAGAACCCATAGCAAACCCGCCGTATCCTAACAGCACTACCAGGACTCACAAAGCACCATACTCTACCAATCAAAAGGCAACACTGCAAATATTAAACCAATACATTTCAGAGAACAACAATACATGACCTACTGGGGAAAGAGAACAAGTGGCAATGTCAAATAGGAATTATATAAACAGAACACCTCAGCTCAGTTACACATGCAGAACATAGACCATCACCAAACAAGTAATCACATTTTAGAAACAGGAAGACAATAATTAAACTGGGAATCCCAAAAGCCAAACTTGGAATGTACAACACTGTAGAAATAAAACTATACATTAATTTGCTCTTGTACTAAACAAAGCGCAGACGTTAATGATGCACATTTCCCAGAGCTGACATATTCCAATTAATAAATTCAAAATAAAGAGATATTTTCTACCTTTTGTGCATTTTTTTCAGCTGCAATTGCTCCAGCCACTTTCTTCTGGTTTCTTCATGTCTTCTGCTAACTCTCCATCGTCTGCTGTCCATTTGTCCTTTCTTCTCTCTTCTAGTTTTTTTCCATTCTCTCTCTACATCTGCTTTAACATACTAATCTTTCTCCTTTTGCTCTTTCCTCATTCCTATTTCATCCACTCAAATTTTACCCCTCCATCCTCAATCCCCACTTACTCTCCCAATACCCGGCCAATTGTAGATTTTTTTATCCCTCCCACACAAAATATTTTTCCCTTCTCCATTTTACTCTTCCAGCCCCATCCCATTCTAATCCTCCCCCAACATCAGCTCCCTTCTAGTTCCAGCCTCACCCAGCATCCATTCCCTTCTAGTCCCTGCATCAGCCCATTTCCAGTCCTAGCCACCCATCAGCCCATTTCCAGTCCTAGCAACCCCCCAACCCAATACCAGTCCTAACCCCCCATCACCCCATTTTCAGTTTAAGCCCCCGCTATAACCCATTACCAGTCCTAACCCCCCATCAGCCCACTTCCAGTCCTAACCCCATCAACCCATTTCCAGTCAGCCCCCATAGCCCATTGCCAGTCCTAACCCCCCCATCAGCCCACAGCCCATTACCAGTCCTAACCGCATCAGCCCACCTCCAGTCTTAAACCCCCCAGCCCATTTCCAGTCCTAACCCCCCCCCTTAGCCCATTTCCTGACAGACCCATTCAGCCCTCAGCCCATTACCTTTCTTAACCCCCCCCAAAGCCCATTACCAGTTCTAAACCCCCCCAACAGCCCATTATCAGTCCTAACCCCATCAGCCCACCTCCAGTCTTAACCCCCCAGCCCATTTCCAGTCCTAGCCCCCCCATAGCCCATTACCAGACAGCCCCCATCAGCCCACAGTCCATTACCAGTCTAAACCCCCCAAAACCCATTACCAGTTCTAAACCCCCCCCCCAACAGCCCATTACCAGTCCTAACCCCATCAGCCCACCTCCGGTCCTAACCCCATCAGCCCTTTTCCAGTCCTAGCCCCCCCCATAGCCCATTACCAGACAGCCCCCATCAGCCCACAGCCCATTACCAGTCTTAACCCCCCCAAAGCCCATTACCAGTTCTAACCCCCCCCCAACAGCCCACAGCCCATTACCAGTCCTAACCTCATCAGCCCACCTCCAGCCTTAATCCCCCCAACCCATTTCCAGTCCCAGTCCCAGCCCATTTCCAGTCCCAGTCCCAACCCATTTCCAGCCCCAGTCCCAGCCCCCCCAATTACCAGTCCTACCCCCTCCCCCTCCCCCGGCCTAAAGTAAACTTTAATTTAAAAAAAAAACCTGCTGGCTGCCGCCGCGGGGCCCCCTCTGCTGCCGCGGCAGCATGGACTGATCCGCGGGGGCCCCCTCTGTAAGCTCGGTCCCTCCCTCCGTGCCTCCGTGTCTCCCTCCGTGCAGGCTGTGAGAGACGCGAAGGCAGACTGTCTCCTTCGCGTCTCTGTTAAGCCCGCAGGGGCTGATGGGAAATTTCCCATCAGCCCCTGCGGGCTTAACAGAGACGGGAAGGCAGAAGGAGACAGTCTGCCTTCGCGTCTCTAACAGCCTGCACGGAGGGAGACACGGAGGCACGGAGGGAGGGACCGAGCTTACAGAGGGGGCCCCCGCGGGTCAGTCCATGCTGCCGCGGCAGCAGAGGGGGCCCCGCGGCGGCAGCCAGCAGGTTTTTTTTAATTTTATTTAAAAAAAAAAGCCTAACTAGTTCAATTTTTGTGGGCCCTTTGCAGCTGTGGGCCCTACGCTATGGCGTACATGGCGTATAGCTAAATCCGGCCCTGCTCCTGGGCCTAGCACCCAGCTCCCTCCCTTAGGACTGTCCTAACAATGGTTCAGTTTCTAGGTTTGATACTTCTCTACTGCAAGGTCGTCTCTAGCTCCAGGAATGCATGTATTGATGTAGCAGCAGAGCGCAGACAACCCAATAATACCAGGAGTCAGTTCAGAAGGTCCAAATCATTTATTTGTGCACAAGTCTCAAGCAGAATCAAATTCAAAATGGCTGAGCAATGGTTTCTAGCAAAACAACAACTTGTATAGCTTTCTTTCCCATTCTAGACATAGGCAAACTTTCCATTGGTCCCGGTAACCCTTCTTACACCTTCTATTGGTTCCGGTACCATTACGTAGCTATCCAATTAGAACCTTTGACTGGGCTCAGCACCTGCTTTCCCCCCTTCAGTCCCAATTACAATGGTCAGTTCACCAACTTCGATACTTTTCTCCTCCAAGGTCACTTTCCAGCTGGAATATGTGGGAAAGCAGGGCACTGTAACCTTTCTCTCAACAGAGTTAATTAATTCCATAGAAGCTGCACACATCTTATCAGTGTTAATTAAAATGGTTTACTGTTTTCTCTGAGTTTCGTTTCTGCTCAGCTATGTTCATTTAAGCTTAGTTAAGTTTCAATTCTATGGAGGCAATATTGGGGGGGCTGGGGGGGTTCACTCCTCAGGGCCTAACCACAGGCCTCATTTACAGGTCAAGCTGCTTAGGCCTGCCTGCCTTTATTCAGCGTGGATCATAGGCCTTTGCCTACCACATTCCCCCCTTTGATTAATCTCACCCGAATGCTAATAAGGTGTGAGATGTAAATCACTTACCTACACAGGAGTAGGGTTTTTACCAATGGTTCTGGGGGTAGGGTGCCATAAAGCTAAAATATTAGTAGCAGTTTTCCGTTCTACAGTATTTTCAATCACACTATTAATAGACCGCATACAACAAGGGATTATACATATTAATAATAGAAACAAACCTACAACCACTAGGATTATCATAAAGAAAGTGGTAAGTCCCCCCTATCCAGAGAAGATCGATTCAAACCAGTTAGGTATTCTAAGACCTTGCCAGGTTTGTACTGGCACATAAGCTTGTTTTCGCATATTTTCAGCAATATCTTCAACTACTTGACCTTTATCATCGATTTTCAAACAACAATTGGTTAAATTCAATTTCCCACATACCCCTCCTTCAGCTGCTAGTAAATAATCTAGTGCCAGGCGATTCTGATATATTGCAGTGCGCATCTGCGTGCTTTGTCTAGCTAAAAGTGTGAGTGCTTGACTAGTCTCATTAGTGATTAGTTCAACTACTGCTTGTAAACATATAATATGATTTATCATATACACTGGGGTCCGGTACCCCCAAGTGCCATCTTCCTCCCAAGTGGCAGGTCCATAATAGGCAATAATCCTCTCAGGTGGCCAATCTTCCCCATCCCACTTCTGCCACTTGCCTATCTGGAGAGCTGCTCTTTTCTGTCTCTTAGTGTATACTGGGTATCCTAATTGCTCTCCGTGTTCTGTGGGTAACAAAAAGAAAGAAGGTCGAATGGTTCCTAAGACACATGCTCCTCCCCAGTGAAGAGGAAGTCGGGCATATGCTCGGGTTCCACAGATCCAATACAAGCCAGGTGGGGCTTGCCAAGCATGGGGTTGGGCGAGATTCGTCCATAGATCAGCAAGTTCAGGGAATTTTGCTAATGGATTGGTGGGTTCAGATTCATTAACTCCTGACCACCAAGACGTCTGCTTCGTGGTGTCATTATAGAACGTTTGGCTGAGACAGACCAGCTGTCCCACCTGCAAGGTGAACTGGGGTCCAGTTCGAGCATAACACAGACGTCTAACTATTGAATGTGCTAAGACCCATTCACTAGTGGTCTTATGTAGTTCAGTGTGATTATAAGTCATTGAGTAATTTGATTCTTGGGCTTCCCAGGGCCATTGGTCACCCATCTTAGCTCCACCACAAAAATAGCAATCTGAAATATGTAGACTGGAGACCACTGCTCCTGCTAACTCTAGGAACAAATTCTGGGAAGGGTGAGGGATATCAAACTTATTTACATGCATAGTCTCATAGAAAATGTTATGTATATGGTATCGTGATGAGCGATGGGCTTGGGTATTCAATCTTATATATACAATGGTTCCTGGATCTGATCCAGAACCTGCAATATGTAGACCAAACTTATACCCTTGTTTCCACGCACTAGGATTAACTATGAGCAATTGTAATGGATTACATGCACCTTTCTTACAATGCTTTTCTATATCCTTCACATATGGCTTGGTTAAGGCAGCCATTCGATTGTCTCTGGTATTCTCTACCATACCCGTTTTCCATGTGGCATAGAAAACACATTCCCACTTCGGGCAATAATAGTCTGCAATGGGGGCTGTACTATATTCATTGGCTAGAGCTCGTTTACCTGTACATTCTCCCCATCCAGTCGTTCCTTCTGGACACATATACTTATCATTAAGAGCATAGGTTCTCTCCCAATTGGCACATTTGGAACGACTATCTCTATTAATAGCATCACAAGCATCAAAATATAACACAGCATACTTCGTAGGGTCGGTGAGTGGGGAGGTAGCATTAAGTAAAGCGCCACCTGCATCATTCCATCGTATTTCTAAAGTATAATAAGATGGGTTCTGATGCGGATTGTAGCAAACTTTAGTATTTCCATTAGTACAAACATTTAGTTCAGTGGTGTTATAAATACACCGGCTTACCGTACCAGTACAGGTATAGTAAGAATGGTAAAGCAAAGTCTGAGTTACTTTCATTCCAGTCCGAGTGGAAGTAATGCAGACAGTACATGGGGGTAAAGCAAGAGCAAGTTCAAAACTCCCCATGCAGGCAACCAGAACCAAATAGAAACAAGGATGCATGTTGATTGTAGTCCTTCTGGGTCTCCGCTGGAAAATCTTGACCACGACGTCTTCTTCTTCTTGGCACGATGCTGACCCGTTTGCTAATAAAGCAATTCAACGGGTGTTGATGTTGATTGAAGATCCTCAAATGTCCTGCTGCGGTGCCAGCTTATCAATTACAGCTGGTCTGACGAAAGTCTATGGAAGCACAGTTATTCAATGAAGAAAACAAATGTTTTTGCTGTATTAGAAACAGCAATCCTCTTCGAAAGACTTGGCTGCTGTAGGACACTGCAACTCATGGGTGTCCTCAAAAGGTTCTAGGTTGCTGGCTGCCTCCGTAGGGTGAGACGCAAAGGGACATCAGGATGCGGCTCTGCTGTCCACTGGTCCTGATCTGGAACTGCTGCTGGCTTGACTCTGCTGTGGTGGATCCAGGAATCGATTTCTGCTACCTTTACTGCAGTCGGGGTAGACAGGATGACGGTATAAGGCCCCTTCCAATGCGGTTCCAACGGTGTTTTCTTCCAATCTTTGACCCACACCGAGAGGTACCAGGCTTGTAGGGGTGCAATGGTTCCGTCAGATTGATGAGCAACTGGTCCTGTATCCACGTATGGAGAGTCTGCAGAACAGAACTAAGAGCTAGAAGTTCTTGTCTGGTGATTTCTGAACCTATCTGTGACAAACTACCTTTCACACCCTGGACTATTGGTGGAGGTTTGCCATACATAACTTCAAAAGGGGAAAATCCTGATGATTTTACAGGGGCTGAGCGTATTCTAAGTAAGGCTATGGGGAGAACCTGGGGCCACTTCAGGTGGGTCTCCTGACATAGCTTGTATATCTGGGATTTCAAAGTTCGATTCATTCGCTCAACTTTCCCTGAACTCTGAGGTCTATATGCTGTGTGTAACTTCCATTGTATCTGCAAAGCACTTGCTAACTGTTGGGTAATCTGAGATACAAATGAGGGCCCATTGTCCGACCCTATTACTGCTGGAATTCCAAATCTGGGGATAATTTCTCTCAGCAACACTTTAGTAACTTCTCGGGCTTTCTCAGTTCTGGTGGGAAAGGCCTCTACCCACCCAGAGAAGGTACACACTAATACTAACATATAGCTGTATCCGCCAGACTTTGGCATTTCGGTAAAGTCTATCTGCAGGTGGTGCATGGGAGTAACACCTCCTGACTGAACTCGGGGTGGTGGCGTGGGACCCTGCTTGGCATTATTCTTGGCACAAATTAGACATTGGCAAGCCACTGAAGCTGACAGGGCTCCCAATGAAGTAATACAAAAATGTGGTCTAAGTGCTTTTTCCATAGCACTCTTCCCATAGTGCGTAGCTTGGTGAAAGGCTTTGACAAAGGCTGGTCCCAAGAGTTCAGGAATCACTATGCGTCCTGGAGGTTGACTGCCCTCTGATGGTGGCAGTTCAATCCATCCATCTTTCAGTACTCCTTCTTCTTCATTACAGTAGTAATCCAATTCGTTGGTGGTATATCGTGGTGTCCATAGATTAAGAGGTACTGGAAACAATGCTGCTTGTATTGGTGTGGCCTGTGGTGAAATTTGGCCTGTCATGGCTGCTTTTCGTGCTGAAGCATCAGCGAATCTGTTTCCTTGGGCCACTTCTCCTTTTCCTGCTTGGTGTCCTCTACAATGTATGACGGCCACCCGTGTAGGGGCCCATACTGCATCTAATAACATCAATATTTCTGGGCCATATTTGACTGATTTGCCTCCTGACGTAATGAGCCCTCGTTCTTTGTAGAGAGCCCCATGTGCATGCAAAGTGGTGAAGGCATATTTCGAGTCGGTGTCTACGTTCAACAAAAGTTTCGCACCCAATACTAGGGCTCTGGTGAGTGCTATCATTTCTGCTTTCTGTGCTGATGTGCCCGATGCAAGGGCTGATGATTCAATGACTTCATCCCGGGTGACTACTGCATACCCGGCACAGCGTCATCCATCGATGATGAGGCAGCTTTCATCCACAAAATAAGTCTGATCAGGATTCTCCAGGGGCACATCTGTCAGATCAGGTCGACTTGAGAATACAGTATCCAGGACCTCTATACAGTCATGCTCTGGAGGGTCTTCGCTAATTGGTATCAGTGTAGCTGGGTTCAAGGCATGGCTCACTTCCAATTGTATTTGTGGATTTTCACATAACATGCTTTGGTATTTCAGCATTCGAGAATTGGTGAGCCAATGATTTGCTTTCTGCTCCATCAGGGCAAGTACCGCATGTGGTACGGTAACACGTAGATTCTGTCCTAAGGTGAGTTTGTCTGCTTCACTCACTAGTAATGCTGTGGCTGCGACTGCTCTTAAACATGGTGGCCATCCTTTGGCCACAGTATCCAATTGTTTCGATAGGTATGCTACGGGTCTCTCCCAATGTCCCAATTTCTGAGTCAACATGCCTAAGGCATTTCCTTGCATCTCATGCACGAATAGATGGAATGGCTTGTGGACATCTGGCAACCCGAGTGCTGGTGACGACATCAATTCTTCTTTCAGGGTTTTGTTCAGGTCCCCACTCGAGTGGCGACTTTTATTCTCCCTTGGTGGCTTCATATAGTGGTTTGGCAATCTGAGCAAAGTTGGGTATCCATATCCGGCAGTATCCTGCTGCTCCCAGAAAGGCTCTGACTTGCTTTCTGGTAGTTGGGGTTGGGATACTGCACATGGCTTCTTTTCTCTCGCGTCCCAACTGTCGGCTTCCTTTGGTTAGATGGAAACCCAAGTATTTTACTTCTTTTTGGCATAGCTGTGCCTTTGCTCTGGAGACTTTATATCCAGCTTCATCCAATATATGTTTGCTTTTGTTCATAATGTTCCTTGTACATAGTTGCAATGTTGCATAATGTTCCATGTATTTGTTCACCAATGTTCTATGTAAACCGCCACTGATCTTGGGAAGGGGCGGTATATAAAAGTTTTCAAATAAATAAAATAAACAAATAAATAATAGTTGCAAAAGGTCAGTAGTGGCTTGTATACATTCACTTTCCGATGTAGCAGCTACCAGTAGGTCATCTACATATTGGAGGAGTACTCTTTTCCCAGGGGCCACTGGGTAGCTTGAAAGATCTTGGTTTAGTGCAGCACTGAAAATGGTGGGCGAATTCTTGAATCCTTGAGGTAATCGTGTCCAAGTAAGTTGGCCCCGTCTCCCGGAGACAGGGTCCTGCCATTCAAAGGCAAACAGCAGTTGGCTAATTGGGGCTAATCTTATGCAGAAAAATGCATCTTTCAAATCCAAAACAGTAAAATGAGTAGCTTCAGCAGGAATCAATCCTAAGAGTGTGTAAGGGTTCGGCACAACTGGATGTATGGTCTCAACTGCTTCATTCACTCTCCTTAAATCTTGTACTGGGCGGTAGTCACCTGTCCCAGGCTTCTTCACTGGCAGGAGAGGAGTGTTCCATGGCGACTGACAAACTTTGAGTAGGCCATACTCCAGCAGCCTTAGCAAGTGGCGATGAATGCCTTCAATTGCTGCTCTTGGAAGTGGATATTGCTTGACATGTACTGGTTGTGCACTAGGCTTGAGGTTCACAATTATTGGAGCTATATGTTTGGCCAGGCCTGGTGGATTGCCCTCTGCCCATACTCCAGGAGGGGCATCAATGCTTTTCAGAGTAGGTTCAAAATAGGTATCAACGATTGGCTCAGTACTTGGCTTGGTACTATAATATCTCCACTCCTCTTCTCGTGGAACAGTAAGCAACATCAGTCCAGCAGGTTTTGACTGTCATCTGCATCTCTCCTTTCTCAGTAAAGGATATTTGGGCCTTCAGTTTGGCTAGCATATCTCGTCCCAGTAATGGCACTGGGCACTCGGGCATGTAAAGGAATTGGTGCGTTATTTGCTGTCCTCCTAGATTACATATACGATTTTGGAGAAAAGACTTTGTGGCTTTAGCACCAGTCGCTCCTACGATGGTGACTGCTCTTGTAGAAAGAGGGGCTATTTGTTTATCTACTACAGAATGTTCTGCTCCAGTATCAACCATAAAGTCCATGAATTGGTCTCCTATTTGTATACTGACCATAGGCTCCTGGAGACCTAAAGCGAATTCGGAGCCCGGTCTGTCCTAATCTGCTTCATCCAGATCATAGGCTGTGGCGGCTGCCACTCCCTGGATGGCCTCCGTGCGTTCGCGTTGATACTGTTCTCGATTGGTTCCTCTGCGATTTTGGGGCCGGCCTCTCTCTCTTTCCCTCCAAGGGGCGTGTTCCCCTTCATCCTGAGAGGCTTCTTCGAGTCGCGGGCATGCACTTCTCCAATGTCCTTCCTCCCTGCAATAAGCGCATTGGTTTGCGCCTAATGGGGGCCGGTCATCTCCTCGGCCCCGCCCTCTTCCTCTGCTCCTTCGACTAGGGACATCTCCCCTTTTCTGTTCCACTATGGCCGCAGCCAAAAAATCCGCTTTCTTCTTCATCCTTCGATCACTTTCTCTCTGTCTTTCATTATCACGATTCACATACACTTTATGAGCGACTTCTAGTAACTGTGTTGCATTCATGCCCGCAAACCCTTCTAATTTCTGTAGCTTACGTCTAATATCTGGTTGTGACTGGTTTACAAAAGCAGAATTCACCATGCATAAGCTTCCTGGTGCATCTGGGTCGTAGGGAGTGTACATTCTGTATGCTTCAGTCAATCTTTCATAAAATACTGCAGGGCTCTCATCTATGCCCTGCTTAACTTCGGTTACTTTAGAGAGATTCATGGCTTTCTGACCCCCCCTTCTCAGACCTTGCATGAGGCCTTGGCGAAACCGGGATAGGGCTCTGGACCCCATCTCAGTATTTGGATCCCATTTGGGGTCTTCGTTAGGAAATTCTTTCTGAGCTGCCTCGCGATTGTCTATTCCTGCTTCCTCCCTCTCTACCAGGGGATTGTCTGCCAGCCAGTCAATAGCTGCTCGCTTGATTCGTGTCCACTCCTCAGTAGTAAATAAAGTAGACAGGAGCTGACGGCAATCTGCCCAAGTGGGTTGGTGAGTTTCCATAATTGTATGCATTAATTCTGTTAATTCTTGGGGCTTATTGGTGTAAGATGCATAGTGCACTTTCCAATTTAACAAATCAGCAGTGGAGAAAGGCACATATACTAGACTCAGGGGTCCCGCGACTATTTGGTCATTTTCATCTCGCACGGGTAGTCCCGGGACTTGCCGTAATGGCATCATTTTCTTAACAGAGGTTTTCTGTAGCCTTACAGAAACTTTCTTAGCAATGGGTTTCTTGTGCACAATACGTTTGGCTTGGGCGCTTCACTCGCTACAGGCGAGCTTACACTAGCTACTGATACTGTGCTATCTGTGTCACCCTGAGAGGACTCTTCCTCTTCTTCTTCTTCTTCTGACTCAGCCTGTTCTTGATCCTCAAGTGTGCCTGAATCATCATCAAGAGGGGGGATCATCTACTTGCTCTTCCGGGCGTGGTTCTGGAGTTGGGTCTCGCTGTCGCTGCGGAACTACCGCAGGACGCGGGGGTACATTTACTGGGTGCTGAGCTTGGGGCTGTCTAGTTACAACTCCCGGGGACTCAGGATCTACCAGAATAGTTTTCTGACTAGATTTCTCTGCTGTCCCTGCCTTCGGGGTCTGATCTGTCAATGCTAACAATATTCTGCACTGCTCTTCATAGCAATGCTTTGCCCAGGGGGCGGATTCTTACAAATACTTAACCAAGAGTCTATATAAGGGTACTGATCAGGGTGCGCTAGTCGCACCTTCTGATGAACTGATCGAATAATTCCTAGGCTAAATGTGCCATCTCGCGGCCACAGGGGGTCTATGATGGGCCACTCCCTAGTACACAAAAGCTGCAATCATGAGGCAGTCATTTTCACTCCATAATCTCCTGAATATCCTTTATTAAAATACTTGATCATACATTCTAACGGAGTGTGCCTAGTAGACCCCGCCCCTCCCATATCGATGTGTGCGCGCAACGACAAACAGAAGGGAAAAGGAGGGTGGATCGTGGGTAAGGGGTCCTCATGGCCCTAGAAACATTTAGGGGAAACAAATAACAAGACAAGACGACGGTTGCTTCCTCCTTTTTACGATCTGGACGCGGTCGCCCGGCCAGAAAATGCGTTACTCAGGAGTCCGCCTTCGCTTGTTCCGTGCTGCCAGACCTCTCATTCACACTTCATTCACACAATCATGCTAGCAATGTATCCCAAAAACAGCCCAATCCTGTCTCTGCTGACTAGACTATATCAAATTCCAAAATCTAAATCAAAAAGACGATGGTTTCGCCCTGCACATACTCATGCAGGGTTAATCGGACCGTCTTGAGAGTTAATCAGGCTCTCTTACCAATATCAAATTCCAAAGTTTCAAAGTTCAAACAACAGTTCTGCTCTGACTCAGCTGTCTAGTCAAATCAAAACTATACTCACCGGATCCGGTTCCCGCTCCCAAGCAAGTGCATGAGTTGGACCTCGGACTCCCCCCACGGGTTCGAGGTGTTGGCTCCAACCGGGTCCGGCACCCGCCGAGGCCTGGCCCAACTCCCTCCGATACAACTGGACCGGTGGCACCTGGGAGCCGAGCCCACGTCGGGAGGGCACGATCCCGGCAGGACCAAACCTGTAGAGGCGGAAAGTCGTGGTATATTGCCCTGTATACCCTCTATTACCACACTTTCCCGGCCAACGCACCAAGAATATGTAGCAGCAGAGCGCAGACAACCCAATAATACCAGGAGTTAGTTCAGAAGGTCCAAATCATTTATTTGTGCACAAGTCTCAAGCAGAATCAAATTCAAAATGGCTGAGCAATGGTTTCTAGCAAAACAACAACTTTTATAGCTTTCTTTCCCATTCTAGATATAGGCAAACTTTCCATTGGTCCCGGTAACCCTTCTTACACCTTCTATTGGTTCCGGTACCATTACATAGCTATCCAATTAGAACCTTTGACTGGGCTCAGCACCTGCTTTCCCCCCCTTCAGTCCCAATTACAATGGTCAGTTCACCAACTTCGATACTTTTCTCCTCCAAGGTCACTTTCCAGCTGGAATATGTGGGAAAGCAGGGCACTGTAACCTTTCTCTCAACAGAGTTAATTAATTCCATAGAAGCTGCACACATCTTATCAGTGTTAATTAAAATGGTTTACTGTTTTCTCTGAGTTTCGTTTCTGCTCAGCTATGTTCATTTAAGCTTAGTTAAGTTTCAATTCTATGGAGGCAATATTGGGGGGGGGGGGGGTTCACTCCTCAGGGCCTAACCACAGGCCTCATTTACAGGTCAAGCTGCTTAGGCCTGCCTGCCTTTATTCAGCGTGGATCATAGGCCTTTGCCTACCACATTGAAACATTTCTTTCTTTTGCACACAAGAGAATAATGAAAGACTTATGAATTCATGTAAAATTTCTTATTAAGCAGTTTAAAACAATTTTCTCATTTTTCACAGATTTTTCGTTCTTTTCTAGCTATAATGGGGGTTGGGATCCAGGCCTAACTTACAGGCCTTTCATATTTGCAGACTATTCTAGGCCATAACCTGCCACATTACCATAGCCCCTACCTCCTTGGATTCTGAGGGTCTTTTCTCTTTCCATATCCACTGTTTACCTGATGCGATGTGTGACAAATGGTAGAGTGATAAACCTTGCACTATTCGTATGATTTACATTCTAGAGGTGACCTTTTAGGGCTTGTGCATGCTGTGCTGCACAGTGTCATGGGATGGGGTGGTGTCATCTGCAGGACTGTTTCTTTGTGGTCACAGTGGTGGCTGCATGGGGCAGTTTCCCACTGGAGGTAGTGCTGTTGTGGACAACATGGGGCATGGGGCGGGCACAGGGTTCTGTCAAGGGAGTGATGTGTTGGTTGGTAGTGGGGAGGTGGCATAGGTCAGCCATGTGTTGTGTGCAGATTAAACCATACCCCCGATGAAGTGGAGTTCCTGCGAAACGGATCTTTGTAGGGTGAAGGTAGAGTGATATGCCCTCAGGAGAGGCCTTCCAGGTTGATACATCATTTGGAGACACCCCGTAGCTCTGGATTTTGATCTTCATCTTGAAATCTAAGTATAAAGGGGCGGGCTGGATTGTTGCTGAAAGTGTGTGTCTGGCTGAGTTCTACTGTATTTTGTTTCAGATGACGGTGAATGCTCGCTCTGCAGCATAGCGCCTATGCAGTTTATTTGATTTTACTGCTGCAGATTATGTGTATCTGAGGCTGTGTATTAATATTTTTAAGTGAAGTTGGGATTTGTGACTTTTCAGAGTTTCAATATTTTGTAATGTAATAAATAGGATTTAATGAAAGTGATTTAAGGAAAAGGAGGGGTTTTTAAGATCTAAGATGATGTGATAGGGCGCATCCCCTTCAGGCAAATCTTCTTCTTGATGCATAAAGGGAGAAATAGCTTTACTGAAGTCTTTTCTCTTCTGCTTGGAAACTTTGTGAAGGGACAGGTGTTGGAATCTCTTGAGGGTTTTGTACTATGCTAATGAGTTTAAATGTCTGTTTTTTTTTATTACAGAAGTTATTTTTGTTTGGGTAGTTGTCTTTACCAGCACCATGTCTCTATATTTGGGCCATGTTGCTGCACTGTTACACAGAGTAGGTTTTTTTCACTGTGTTCAGGTTTCCTTTCCATATGTGCTTTCCCTTTTATCCATTCTGCATTTTTTCCACCCTGCTTTCTTCTTGTCCTTTGTGTTTCTGTTTGCCTGTTTCCTGTGTGGGCCCTGTTTTGTGTGCTTACTGTCATTAGGTTGTATGGTGGGTCCAGCTTAGCCCCTGCTCCTTTTGCCCTTTCACTTTGCAGCTACTTACTGACTCTTTGCACTGGTTTTGTCCTAACACATGCATTTCCCTTGCCTCCTCCATTTCCTGCTTTGCCCTACTTACTGCACCAGGGTGGTCTGAATCCTTTCCCAGCCCCTGCGTGCTGCAGCTAGGGCTGGCCTTTGTTGGCCTGTGGGGAGCAGGGCTGCCTCATTTTCAATGACCATCCTGCAGAGCAGGCGGGTCTCTGCCTCTGAAACTTTTACGTGCCTGGTGGCCATTTTCCAAGGGTCCGGCGACAGCGGTGGGGGACGATGATGACTTACTGTATCCTGTTTCCTGTTGCACGTGGACAATTGTGCACATGGGCACATTATCGGAACTACACGCCCACATCTTGTCACGGGTTACACTTGTGACTTACACGCAAACGTGGGTTACATGTGTTACTTGTACGTAAATGGAGCACCACTCTTCGTGATTTGCACGTTTAGGAGCTAGACGTACAACTCTGTATTCTGTCGCACGGCTGCACGTTTAACCTCGCAAGCAGGGAATCGCGTCTACATTTCAGACATACACATTTTGGACATATACAGCCGCCCTGCACGTCTTTCTCAGAATAGGGCCCATAGTGAATAAATCATTAATTAGTAGTACCATTCCTGCTAGTCTCAAAGAAGCTTCACTTTTCCTTTGTTAAAACAATCAACATTGAAGACTAGTGATCCTTTTAATTATTGGCCAATCTCTTCGTTGCCTGTTTTAGCTAAGGTATTAACGAGAGTTGTTTTGAATCAATTACGGGATTTTGTGAGTAAACAAAATTTCTTGAGAACTTTTCAATTTGGTTTTTGGAAAATATCATGGACCAGAGATTTTGTTTTTGGCTAAAATGGATGATTTTTTTGCATGACTTTGACTAGGGGAAGTCTTTCTTTGTGGTATTACTAGATATCTTGGCGGCTTTTGATACTGCAGGCCACTCAATGTTACTAGCTAAATTGTCTGAGATTGGGATTGTGGGAGTAGTGTATGATTGGTTTAGATTATTTTTATGTAATCAAAGATGGCAGGTTTGGTCTGCTGGTAAATCATCTTCTTAGCAGTTGTTACAGTCTGGTGTCCTCAACGATCCTCACGGTCAGCTTTGTTATTCAATATTTATATCGCTTCTGCTAGTAAAGTATTTACTGGTTTGAATCTTGTCTTTTGGATTTATGCAGATAATATAAAAATTTTTATTCTGATTGTACTTTTCAGGTGATCCTTGATTTGGTGGACATGAACATAAAGATTATTAGAGCCTGGATGACACACAACAGGCTCTTATTTAATGTTGGTAAGACAGAGATATGATACTTGTCCTAAAATTCAGCTCCAGTGACCTTGGGACAGTTAAAAATTGATGATTGGATGAGTCCTATTTCTACTCAAGTGAGAGATTTAGGACTGTTTACTGATAGTCAGTTCTTTGGTACTCCATATTCAGAGATTATCTAAATTGAACGTTATTCATAGATTAAAATTGTTTTTGTCTGCTGAAAATTTTCACACGGTGGTACAAGCACTTGTCTTATCCTCTCTTGACTATTGTAATAGCTTATTCTTGGGTTTACCTGTATGGGTGATTAGTTTGTTAGTTAGTACAAAATGCAGCCGCATGTGTTATTGTTGGAGTAAGTTGCTCAGAACATATTATGCCGATATTGCAGAAATTACATTGGTTACCTGTTAAATGACATATTATTTATAAGATTTTGCTTATTGTCTTTAAACCTCTTAATCATGTTGAGCCTCAATATTTGTCTACAGTTGTGAGGGTTTATTGTCCCTGTGTGCATTGCGTTCTCAGGCCACTATGCAATGGGATGTACCTGCTTTTCGTGCGGTACATTTTTGTGAGTTAAGATGGAGAATGTTTTCTGTTGAAGCTCTTAGACTTTGGAGTTTGCTTCCTGTAGATATACAACTTTTAGCAGACATTGGCAGGTTTAAGAAGCAGCTTCAGCAGACAAATGCAGTTTCTAAAAATTCCTGACCAGAACATACTTAGGAAATGGCTTAAGATGTATCTCCTCACGTAGGCAGGTGCAGCTTTTAATAACTCCTGATTAGTATATACTTAGGTGGTAATTGTAACTATAATTATATTTATAATTATAATTAGCTCAGATGATTTTTATGCTTATAGTTTATTTTGTTTTGTGTGTTAATTTTATTTTATTTAATGTAGTGTGAATTATTGAGTCTTCTGTTTTATTATGTTTAATTATGTATGTTTTTATATTCCCCCTAGGTTGTTGTATAGAATAAAATTTTCAAAATAAATAAATAAATAACGTCCACAAAAGCAAAATGTATTAAGTTAAATTTTAAAAAAGTATGCGAAAGAATTCAAATTGTAAAATATGATAGCTGATTTATTAACAGTTTTTAAGTTATCAATCAATAAATAGTGAAAACTTTTTATTTCGAAACTGATATTAAGAAAGATAGCAAGTTTTTTTCTAAGCATAAAACATTCAATTTCAACAAAGCATTTTATCTTTTGTCTTTTTCCAGATCACTTTTGATTACTCCTCACATCAGATTAGACTATTGTAATGCTCTACTTATAGGACTCTGTTATTACAATATCAAATGCTTACAGCTAATTCAGAATGCCTATGTTAAATTGATATATCATGCAAAACAATCAGACTACCTAACTCCCCTTCTCATTGAACAGTACTTACTGCCTTTCCAGAGCAGGATTAAATTCAAAATTCTTAAGATTGCACAGTAAATTTTCTATACAGGCTGCCCTTATTCTCTTCCCTTTGCTCATACCTTGTTTACCAATTTTGAAAGAGTGCTGAGAGAGGAGCTGCTACCCCTGGAAGAATCTGCACTTGTATGCATTTACCGGCTGGAAAATTCCCAAAATCTTGGGATAAAGGGAATTTTTTGGGTTTAGTTGATAAAATCTATGTTTGCTTTTTGTGCTTTTTAAGTCAATTAGGGGTCTGTTTACTAAAAGGCCGGTGGTGTGCGGTCCGCGGTACCGAGCGGGTGCCGTATAAGGAGTGGGCGTTCCGTCGTGAAGAACAGAAGCTGTGATTGACAGATGCGCTAAGGTGCGCGGCGCCCGTGTGGTTAGTGCCCTGTGACATTACGGAGTTTGATCTGTGCACATGGTTCACACTGCTCACGGTTTTTGGGCTTCCACTATTGTGCTGCACATTGCTGACGGAAACGGTTTCTTTTCCCTGCACAGCACCTCTAACGCGAGTGTTTCACTGGCGTTATATTTCTTTGCAGATTCGGGCACGCTCCTGTGCGGCGAGTCTCTCCCCTCCCACATTCCGCCCACTGACCCCGTCTCTCCGCCCCTAGGGGGCCTTCCTCCGCCCTCATTTCGCCTTTGCACGCCTCTTTCGCACATTACCGCCCCGCAAATGTGCGCGTTGTCGGCGCACGCTTGCGGGACCCGTTAATGTGCCGCGCACTCGTACGGGGTGCTTAAGAGCACTTAAATACATCTTTTAGAGCGCTCATGTGCGCCCCGTACAAGTGCGCCGTTTAGTAAACAGACCCCTTAGGGTATAATGTAACAGGAAAGTTTCCATTAGTGTTTATTTCCTACCCCCCTCTTCCCAGCTACAGCTTACCCCAGGCAAAATCTTTGATTTATAGGCTCTTAAGCCAGTTGTGTAGGAAAGAGGGAATGTTTCACTTTCAGGTTTAACTGCTTAACTTCATTAGCAAGTTATTAGAATTTAGGAAAAGATTAATTCTAGGTCTTTGCAGTTCATCTTGAAGTGAACATTAAACAGTTCCTTAAACTTATTAGGTATATCGTGTTGGTTCAAGTATCCCTTCCCCTATCAACTAACGACTTTAAACAGTTAAACAAATCATTACAGCTAAGATGCAGATGGCAAGCCACCAGTGAGATGGGTGCTATCCAGTCTTTTGCAATGAGTGTATATGTACCTGGGTACAAACTATATCACAATGATAGGGCAAATCAAATTAGTGGAGAGGTTGTGTTATATGTTAAAGAGGGCATTGAGTCAAACAGGATAAAAGTTTTGCAGGAAAGAAAATGCATTGTAGAATCTCTATGGATAGAAATTCCATGTAAAAACAGGGGAATGGAATGGTAGTGGGTTACTAACATTCACCTAGACAGAATATATAGGCATGATGAAATGCTTACAGAAATTAGAGATGCTAACAAAATTTACAGCATAGTTATACTCAGCGATTTCAATTAACCTAGTATCAACTGGATCCATGGCACATCAGGAAAAGCTAGGAAGATAAAGTTTCTATATAAAATAAATGACTGCTTCATGGAGGGAGCAGCTGGTTTAGGAATCAACATGTGGGGAAGCTATTTTAGACCTAGTCCTTAATGAAACACAGGACCTTGTTCAAAAGGTAATGGTGTTGGGACCACTTGACAATAGTGATCACCTCAGAAAACATGCCTCAGAAACAACCAATGAAGCGGACATACTCACCCTCACCAACAAGCACCTCTCCATATGCTTAATCTACCGAGCGCCCACCCCAAGCACGACCTATCAGGCATATTACAACACATATCAGAAAGCGCCATCTCCACAAAAGAACAACTAATCCTCGGAGACTTCAACCACCCATCACTCCAAGACAAATATGCCGAAGCCTTCATCAATGCTATGAAAGCAATGAACTTGACACAGATCATACACAAACCAACACACGAAAAAGGGAACACACTTGACCTCATATTCCTGAATTTCCAAAACACCACCTCACACAAAAACCCAGAGATCACGTGTACCATGGTCAGACCACTATCTCATCAACCTCTCCCATGTCTACCAGCACACCAGCATCAAAGAGAACAAACAACATACAAGAAGATTTAAACCATTCATCAAAGAGGATTTCCTGGCGCAAATACTACCTAAACTCCAAACAAGCTCCACCAATATCGATGACCTAATCTACAACTGGAATACTACAATCTCCTCTGCATATTGTGCAGCGGCAAACAGCACCAAAACCAGACCTGCCTCAACAAGATCCCAATGGTTCACCCCCAACCTATGGAGACTAAAGACCCAACTGAAAAGAGCGGAGAGAAAATGGAGAAAGACCAAAAAATAGGACGATAAAGCTAAATACATGAGTGAACTAGACGCTTACCACACAGAAACAGATAAAGCAAAAAGGACCTACCACTCAAAGATCATAAACACCTCAATAAACAAACCAATGGAGAAAGACCAAAAAATAGGACGATAAAGCTAAATACATGAGTGAACTAGATGCTTACCACACAGAAACAGATAAAGCAAAAAGGACCTACCACTCGAAGATCATAAACACCTCAATAAACAAACCACATGAGCTCTTCGAGATTGTAAAGAAGCTAACAAAAGCACCCAACCACTCCAACCAGCTACCGAACATCCCACCAGAAATATTAGCATGCCAATACACACAACTTCAACAACTGAATGCAGAGACAACAACCCACCCTATTACCATAGACACAGACTGGAGCACATTCGAAACAGTCACCAAAGAAAAAATAGAATCCACCATCTCCTGCCTAAACACGACCACCTCTCCACTAGATCTCTGCCCTGCAGAATGGATAAAGAAATCCAAAGAGGACATAAGCACATCCCTAACCCACATTGTTAATGAATCCCTCAGGCAAGGACACATGCCAGACATCCTCAAAACCTCCATCATCCTCCCAACTCTAAAAAAACCCACATCTTGGACCCCCTTGACCCCGCCTCCTTCAGACCTATAGCAAGTCTTCCAAAATCATCGAGAAAATAGTTCAACAACAACTTCAAGACCACCTAGACACCAACAACATACTGGACCCACAACAACATGGGTTCCGTCCATTCCACGGAGTCGAGACCCTCATGACATCACTAATGAACACCCTCATCAAGGGCACACAGACCAAGCACTCTGGATATGCCATGATCTTCCTGGACATATCCGCAGCCTTTGAAACCATCTCCTACAACATCCTCCTACACAGACTCCAAGAAATTGGCATAAAAAACTTCGTACTTCAATGGTTCCACTCCTACCTGACCAATAGACAACAACTGATCCGCACAAGCATAGCAACCTCCCCTCCCTTTCAACAACACCAAGGAGTACCCCAAGGATCCACACTATCCACCATGCTCTTCAACATCTACCTGCAACCACTCTGCTCGATCATATGTGCTCATGACATCAACTACCACATCTATGCAAACGACATAATGCTCTATGGACCGATCACAACCACCAACCCAACAAACAGACTGCTTCGTGGAAGTCTCCAGCTGGCTACAAAGGAACAACCTATCCATCAACATAAAAAAACAGAAGCCCTCATAGTAACCAAGGACCCAAACTTCACACCACCACCACACCTCAATTTAGGAACCACACAAATACAAATTCAACCACACATAGAATACTTGGGAATCATCATAGACCAAGCACTCACTCTCAAGCAACAGATCAAAAAGACTACTGGAATTATATTCCAGAAAGCAAAAACAGTACAACACCTTCAGGCCTCTCATTGACCCACAGGACTTCAGAACAGTCATGCAAGCTGTGACGCTCCCCCACCTGGACTACTGCAATATAATCTATCACGGATTACCTGCCACCCACACCAACCCACTATGAACTGCCTTAAATACCACAGCAAGAATTATCAAGAAAGCAAAAAAAAACAAGATCACATCACCCCAGTCCTGAGAGAACTGCACATACTCCCTTTCGAAGCAAGAACCAAATACAAATCTGCCCGACTTATTCACAAAGCCCTCTATCAAACGCAGACCTCCCAGCTCCGCACTTTACTGCCCCAACCCACCCACAACAGAACCACCAGCAACACCCTCACCATCCCCCACGAACAAACTAAATACAATCAATGGACCTGCAAAAGAGCTTTTGAACTATACGCACCATCCCTCTGGAACTCCCTACCAAGTCAAATCAGAAACAACGGAGATCCTTCAACATTCAGGAAACAACTAAAAACCATCCTGTTCCAGGAATACCTTGGACCAGAAACAAACATCCATCACTGACTACCCCCCCAGACCTCTAACATACACACAGGACTACCTACTAAGAGATCTACATCCATTGTCTAAGTCCTTACTGTTTGTTCAGATCATTAATGATGGCCTCCATGGTGACAGCCCCTCCACCCTAAGAATTGTTTATTGCCCCCCCCCCTTTTGTTGCTGAACCACTTTGACCCGGTGAAAAGCAGGATATAAATACAGTTAAATAAATAAATAAATAAATAACATGAACAAATTTGATTTAAAACAATGGAGGGAGGACAGCAAGGAAATCCACTGCAGTAGCATTTAACTTTCAAAAAGGAGACTATGATAAAATGAGCAAAATAGTTAAGAAAAAACTAAAAGGAGCAATTGCAAAGGTTAAGAGTTTACAACAGGCCTGTGTGCTATTTAAAAATAGAGGGGTATGCTTACTAAAAGGTGGTAAGGGAGCAAGTGTGCCATTAATTGAAACCCAGTTGAAACCCAATTGAAACCCAGTTAAAACCCAAGTTTAAGTCCCCAGTTCATTGTAAATGCCTCTTTGGCACAATACTGTTGTATGTAAACCATGCTGATTTTTAAGAGTGTGGTATATAAGAACAATAAATAATAAAATTAATGTGTGTTAACGGCACACATGGTCTCTTAACGCTTCAAAAATGCCAAGTTTCCGAGCATAAAAGGCTCCTGCAGCATAAAGGGAACAAGAGGCAGAGAGTGGGTGTCAACAGGATGGATAGTGGGTGTTAACAACGAGTGTACCTTTAACGTTTGTTACACAAACTCCCCCTAGAATTCCTTAACACCTGTAACCTTACCGCCATGTGAAACGTCGCGGAAAGGGTGTTTGCTGACAGAGAGAGGCTATTTAAATGTTTGCAATGTGATGCACTGACAGGGGAACCCCAGCTAGTGATAGTAGTGCTCCATTAACAGCAACAGCATGGTGCCCATGTATGACAGGGCACTATGTTGATGGTGCAAATGGGGCACCAGAGGTTGCACATGGGTCATGTAATGAGGATTGCTGGTGCACAGGGTGGACCAGGCAACTGCCCAAGTGACACATAGAAACATAAGAACATAAGATATGCTATGCTGGGTCAGACCAAGGCCCATCAAGGCCAGTATCCTTTGTCCAACAGTGACCAATCTGGGTCATAGGTATCTAGCAGTTTCCTCAAAAGACACACAAGTTCCACAATGCTGTATTGGGGCAAGCAGTGCATTTCCTGGGTCACCTTGAATAATGGTTTATGGACCATTCCTCCAGGAACCTGTTCAAACTTTTTTTAATCCCAGCTACATGAACAGCTTTTGCAACATTCTCTGGTAATGAACTCTAAAGTTTGGTTAAGCGTTGCATGGGAAACTATTTTCCCTTATTAGTCTTACATGGGTTACACTGTAACCTCATTGCATGTCCCCTAGTCTTTCCACATTTGGATAGCATAAACAATCAATCTGTGTTTACTTGTTCCAATCCATTCATTAATTTATAGACCACTATCATATCTCCACTCAGTTGTCTCTTCTCCAGATTGATGAGCCCTTACGTTTTTAGCCTCACCTCATAGGGGTATCCTTCCATCCGCAGTACCATCTGTGATGTCCTTCATGATCCCAAAGTGGCAGTGGTGGCACACAGACAAGCTGCTGCTTCAGAAATGTGATGTGCCACATGGGGCAGTCCAGGGGACCTGGAACCTTAGGCAGAGATGTATTGGTGGCAGGTGCTGATGGAGATCCTGTAGAGGCAGATGGAAGGGGGGCTGCATGGATGTCCATGTGTGCCTCTGCCAAACCCCCATCTGGACTTGCACCCTAGGCATACGCCAAGCCCACTTGTTGGACAGGATGGGACTGGACACCAACACCACTAACCACATGCAGGCATGTCAGCATGGTGTGGGAATGTTGATGGCAAGGGCAGCGGCACCCACCTGCAGCAGACCAGAGCCATGTCCTGGCCCTGTGTGCCAAGTGCATTGCAACATGTGGCTAGGTCTGTCTGATGGGGAACATGTCAGCCACAGGGACTGTCATAGCTATACTGCAGCACTATGGCTCCACACACAGAGTTGGTATGCATATGACTGGAGGATTACAGGTTCAAGTCCCAGCTGTGGATGATGTATTGTATGTCCCTGTGGCTAAGCTTTAGCCTACAGTACCAGGTCAGCACCAGCATGTACAACCTCCAATGAATCTGCCAGCAAGGATACAAACACTCATCAGCCACACAGATAGGCTCCACTATCCACAGCTGGATGGAGAGGAAGCCTGCTAACACCTGCACACTGAGTGAGCTTTAATGTAATGGCATGCTGCTAGCACCTGCACACTGAGTGAGCTTTAATGTAATGGCATGCTGCTAGCACCTGCACACTGAGTGAGCTTTAATGTAATGGCATGCTGCTAGCACCTGCACAATGAGCACACATTAACAATGCTTGAGCTGATATGGAGACCAATGTGGCAGGCAGGAATTCCAACCATCCCCACTTTCACTAAGCATGGCTGTGTGAGTATGTATCTCCATTGTTCTGTGGCTTTCTGCACTTCATTCTACCTTGCATTGCCTAATCTGTTCCCAATGTTAGTCTGCAAATGTTCATGGTGAAGAACAGAGGATTGTGGGTATGGTCTGACACAGAGCAGACTGACCAGGATGTATCTACCTCGGTGGTAGGGTCAATGGCTGTGACTTTACAGTGCCTGTCTGCCATGTGCATGTCATGGGTGGCCACTGCATGTCATGCTGAGAGGACATTCATGGGACACTATGTATCCACATAGCTGTGGGTGCAATCTCTGTCTGGGGATCCCAATCACTGAGCCAAATGCTAGGAGTCCATATTATTAACCTCAAGTCAAGGTGCCCATGATTGCTCTGTACACATGCATTGTGTGATGACCAGTGACAGTTAGTATGTGCATAGCTGACACCATCCAGCTGTGGGCAGTAGGTGCAGTCTGGCAGAGCTTGCTGTGGTGGATTGCTAGTTCTAGATGGTTGGGACAGCAGTTGTTCCTGGCTTACTCACTGCAGTCATGGCAGGACAGTAGCTGCAGCCCCACACAAGCCTAGAGGCCTCCCTTGCATTTGATATCCATAACAACAGCTTTTTAACACTGGGCACTGACATGCACTGTTCTAGAAGGGTTCCTGTCTAACAGGAGCAGGATACAGGGCCCAGTTGTGACAAGCATCTACAGCACACTACAATTGTGCAGGAAAAAAGCTGACTAACATAACACACTGCAGCTATTACCTACCACACAGCCAGCAAAAAACATCTCCAGTAGTATAAGGTCTGGGGACCAGGTGCTGGCGACCATCCTCACCCTTAGGGTGACTGCTATAACTGCTCAGTAGCATGGTTTGTAGCTGTTCTGTGCATGTTGCACACACTGTCAGTGCGTCTTACTGAGCGGATGTGATGGATCAGTGTATTCTCCATTTGCTGATCAACTGCAGACTGCTGTTCTGCATGTGTAGTGCCTCATGGGTACTGGAGGGGCGAACCAGCACATACAGCAGGCAGTTTAGGTAGTGAGCTGCAGGCTCTTTGAATCCTGACTTTATTATGCAACAAGGTATGGAGGTGTAGTCTCCTGGTTAGTGCAATGCTTTCATATGCAGAGATCAGCGGTTTGATTCCCACTTGTTCATTTAGGGCCTGTGTGCTACTCAGGTTATTTCCCTGCCTATAACTGTCCTGGCTCTACTGTAATGAGCAGACGCAAATCCTTCCACTTTTTTATGCGTTCTGGCCACACTTTGGACCTCCTGAGAACATGACTTTATTGCATTTGATACGGCCCATTGCAGTAGGTCTGACATGTTCACCCTACAGCTAACAGGACCCCTTGCTTGGAGGTGTGGTATGATGGTCATGGCAATAGCTTGGGGACTAAAATACCATGGTTCAAGGCCCACTATCAATCCTTATGTGACACTTTGAAATGAGTTACTGTCATATTTTAAGTCTGCCACAACCTTCATGGACTGACAACACCTCCTTGTGACCTTGAGCAGGTCACTTAACCCCCCCCCCCCGCCCCAATGGCTCAGCTGACTGCAGGTCCGTACAGTCTCTGTTTATTATCAGACATTACCAATTGACGGTAAGATGTACCCCGACGTAACCGCACTGCTTCAGTGGTATACTAGCAGGCAGTTACATGTGTATAGCTGTACTCTACTTGGGAAACATTAGTCACATGTGACATGTCTGTTACTGTACGGTTTTGGCTCCCTTACATCTCTCAGTACATGTGGACACATCCTACTCTTCGGATATCCACCTGCAGGTCTCAGCTCATGCCCATATGTACGCCATTTGCCCGGTTGGGATGACACCTATGCAGTTGTTATCTGCCCATTTGTCTGAGGTGTTGTATGGTGGCTGTATGGCTTGAGTCCCACATGTCTGGTATCAGGCCTTCCAAGTGGCATAGGCACACATTTTCACACACAGTACAGATGCATTGGGGATGGCACCTATGGCACATTGATGGAGCCAGTCCATACCATCCTTCCTCAGCCTCCATCCGTCCTTCAGTCAATCCATCTACCTTTGTCAGCTGGGTGCAGTCCTGTCTTCTCATGCAGGCTGCTACACCACGGCCTATATGGGTACTCTTTTTCACATTTTAGCTCTTCACACACATCTCTCCTGTGCCTGATCTGCATGTCACCACTCCTACTCCTTCCTCCTGTCGATGCACACATCCTGCCACTTCTGACTCTGGTGGGGGACACGTGTTCCCCATCGTATGCCACATACTGCCATTGCACCATATTACATTGACACCCCCCTGTGCATCGGTACACCTGCTTCCTACATAGGATAATGTCTCTAACCCCAATTTTTCTAGTGTGGACATTTATGTGGCCGCTGCTGCAACCATCCAGTACAGGGACATTCATATTTCCAAAATCAGGCTGACACTTAAACGTCCCTAATGTTTTGTTTTGTTTTTAATGTTTAGCCCTGGACACCCCAGATTTCAGCAAGATGTCCCTTCTAAAATGCCACATCACGTGGTCAATTTTCTCAGTGGAGAAGAGTGAATAGTGGAGTAACTGAGGGATCTGTACTGAGCCCACTGGAAATGGTAAAAACAAGTGAGGCTATGAAATCTGCAGATAACAGAAAATTATTCAAAAGGAAATTGAAATAACAATATAAAATGCAAAAAGATTAAAATCATTATTTTCCTAGAATCTGATTGGCGAGTCAAGTACTGTATATCTCTGTTTAAAATCATTTGAATTCTCCTGTGTTCCTGTTCCTTTAGGGCCCAATTCCGCTGCACGAATAGCAGGGATGGATGTTCCAGCATGCATGTACATGCTTGTTCGTGATTCTGATTCCACGGGACTAGACGTGCCCCTCGGGATCAGAATCGCGATCCCCTTTGTATGTCCGGCTCAGCCTAGATGTACAAAGGGGATGGACGTGCAAGACTGAATGAGCCTGTTTGTTTACTGTTTACTCTGTGCCTCAACCAATACCACATTTCCCTCTACTGTGGATATCCTTTGTGCCCTCTTTTCTCTTCCATAGGCCTAGTCTGTCAGGTACTGTATCTTCATCCATCTTATACCCAATGAATAAAAACAAATCTCTACCTCTTCTCCTGGGCCCTTGTTATTCTTTGACTTACCTGTGCATACATTTACAGGTTACTTTTAGTGATCAGGAATAAATGTAAGAGAGCAGAGTGCATCAACAATGGCTAACGAAAGATAATGTGCTCCACCTTTCCTCCCTGTGCCAAAGGGCACTAATAGTCTGGCAGCACGTTACAGTGTTCACATGCCATACGTCAGTAATGTTTTGGTTTATGATGCAGCTTTTCCTTTTTCTTTTTTCTCTCCTGTCAAAAGGAGTCCCAATTAACATTTCTCAATGAGAATGTAATGTTTATAATGGTATGCTAAGTTCGTTGCTGATTCCTAATTTGGAAACAAAAAAAAATCAGCAGAGTCAGTTTTTGAAAGCTTCCGAAGTCCTTTATCAAACACTTTATCTCTGATGTTACTTTGTGCATTATTAATTTTTAATATGGGGCAGAGGTCAGGTTCTTTTCAATCTGCTAAAACCTCCCTAGTAAATCATGATTTGACTCCGTTTTGTTGCTGTCTGAAATGTTTTTAGATTGTCAACTGCTGGTGCAATGGAACACATTTCAGAAAGAACAGCTAAAACAGTAAAGAAGTAATTTACCAATCGTGTATATGCGTTAATGGTGTTAGTGTGCACTATCTGCCACAAGGCCCATTGGAATAAAACAAGCACTGAGGGAGATAGTGCATGCTAACACCATTAGTGCACACTAATCATTAGCAAGTAATCCCATAAATCTTTCATCTTCAAGCTCAGTTCTCCAGGGTCATTAACGAGTCAGCCCTATTAATGGTTAAAAAGTGTACATATATTAATAATTAATAATAAATAGACAGTAGATGCTTAATGTTTATACATCCATTGGTAAGTTCCACAGTTTTATTGACCTTGCTTCATGATATGTCTCCCTATCGGCAGCTGTATACATCTGTATACGATTTTATGTAATTATGCTTATTTATTATTATTTATTATTATATGTACACATTTTTTAACCATTAATAGGGCTGCTTTTAATTGTCTATTATTTAGTTTATATTACATTATGTTTTTATTATTATTATTTATTGTTTTATTATTTATTGTTATTATTGCCCATTTTTTATGATTATAGTTAATCCTTTTATGTTTTTATGTTGTAGTGGTCATAGTCCCCTGATGAAGGCCTCAGTGGCCGAAACATGTGTTGGGCTGACCAAGCAATAAAATTTTGTCCTCCAAGGGTTTCTTCTTTGCCTGCTTCTTCTGTGTGCTGTTTGACTGCAGGTGGGGTATTTTCTTTGTTTCTATGTGTTATGCTGGATGCACCAGCAATAAGTGCAATAGAGTCATTGATTTGCCAGTAGATTCTGAGAGGTTTTCTCCCACAATAACCGTTTCCTCTTTTGTGCATTTGGACATGATCAGATCCTGTTCAAGCCGTCCTCATGAATCTCAAAATGAGGGGCAAAGAAAGAGGAATATGAGATTAAAGGACACTATGAAGGTAATTCTATGAAGTCTTGCCTAGGTGACATGCAGCTTAATGCATGTCTATAGTGTCTATTTTATGAAGTCAAGTGCGTGCATATAATACTTAACTTATACGAGGTGTTATCAAAAAGTATAGACTTATCGTGTAGCTATATAACAATATGTCACACCATGATGCTATTAAGCATACAGTGAGCTAGATATGTGCTCTGCATGTATAGAGTTTAGCATGGCTGCAGCGCACCTGTACATTTTTTACTCACATGATATTTTGGCATCGTGTAAAAGCAGTTGTCAGATTTACGATGAGTGAAAAAACTGAACAGTGAATTTGCATTAAATTCTGCCAGAAACTTGGAAATTCATGCAAAGAGATTTATGACAAGTTACAGCAAAATGTATGATGAATACATGAGTTGTGCTTGAGTTTATGACTGGTACAAACATTTCCAAGAGGGTTGTCAAAGTGTTGACAGTGATGAATGTTCTGGAAGGCCATCCATGAGTAGGAATGAAGACAAAGTTGAAGCAGTGCCTGCCACAATATGCTCAAATCGTCGATTGACTATCAAGGAGCTTGCTGGGGACATGGACATCAGTTTCGGGTCAGTACAGTCTATTCTTACCGTCTGTTTGGGTTTTGAGACGTGTGTCTGCAAAATTCATGCTGAAACTCCTGCCCTCTAACTAAAAAAGAAGATCAACTGTCTGCAGACAGGGAGTTGAAGGAATGCATTGAAAATGACTCCGATTTCATCAAAAAGATTATTACTGTGATGAATCATAGGTTTATGGTTATGACCCAAAAATAAAGCTCAATCTTCACAATGGAAGACTCCAAACTTTCCCAGACCCAAAAAAGCCCGTCAGCTAAGAAGCAGTGCCAAGGTCATGCTTACAGTTTTCTTTGATTACCAGGGTATTGTTCATCATGAGTATGCTCCAAAGGGCCAAATCATCAATAGGCAGTACTTCATCCAAGTCTGACTCATTTTGAGAGATGCAGTTCATCTTAAGAGGCCAGAGTTGCACAGGAATGGTTGAATGGTTGCTTCATCATGATAACGCTCATGCATGACCACCTTGATTGTAGGAAAAGGCGGTATAGAAAGCCGTTTAAATAAATAAATAAATCACATCTTGTCCAGCAGTTCTTGTCCAAACATCAAATCGAGCAAGTCCATCAGCCTCCATACTCACCTGACCTCACACCATGTGACTTTTTCTTGTTTCCAAAACTGAAATTACCACTGAAAGGAAGGAGATTTGATGACTTGGAAATCATTAAGCAAAATCTGACACAGCATAATGAATGAGGCATTTCAAAATTGTTTCTAATAGTGGCAGGAACGCTGGAGAAAGTGTGTTTTATCGGAAAGGGGCTACTATGAAGGAAACTGAGTGCAATAACTGTCAGTGTTGTACTTCTTGTGTTATTGTACAAGTCTCAATACTTTTTAAGTACTTTGCAATACTCTTTAAGTGGTAGCATACACATGGCAAAACTAGGCGTGATCAGTTACAGCAGCCCTAGGTCTGGTGCAGATGCCTGCACCTAGATTTTTAAGGAATGCATGTAGATTTATATTCCATCCCTGTGCATGCCCGTACCAAAAGTATGCACCATCGGCCTAAAGCGCTTGCTTACAAAATAGCAACTGGCTAAGATACACGCATAAAGACTCATCCACGTTGATGATGCAAAACTTTACACAGCTCCTTATAAAATTAATTGCTATAAAACGATGATCACAAAGTTTATTTTTGCCATTATGCTCTCTCCATTTCTGCATTTCGAGGAGGTGCTCTTCTTAAGAATTTGTGTTTATGCCAGGGACAATTTTCAAAGCAACGGACCAACTTTATAACAGGTCACCCAAGCAGGGAAGCACATAGACACACAGGTTGTGCTTATTTAATATAAAATAAAACCCCTCCTTGGAAAACTGCCACACAAATCTGCACCTCTTTCAAGGCAGGAGTAACTCTGTGTGTACATACCAGTAAGAATCCGAGCATATGCGTGTGTATATACAGTGAATGAGTGCTTATCTCCTTTCAACTCCACTCATTCATCACTCAACCTCAGGAATGCTTACAGTACGTGTGCATTGCACAAAGGTAGGCACAGTGGCTGGAGTGGCTGCTGTATAAAGTTAAGCAGAAGCTCTGGCACTTAACTATACAGATATATTCAGCAGCACTATTCAATTACCTAGTGCCTCTGAACATATAAGTGGAGGTTGCTGTCAATGAGTATCCATTTAAATTAGGCCTGTTAATTGGCAGGTCAGAATTAAATGGGTAACGTATCTGTTCAGTGACTGAATATCACCACTAAACAAACAGTTTCCAGCATTGCCTCCACCCCTTCCCTAGTAAGACCCCTTTCTGTACAAATAACATCGGGTTGTTTAGTATGTTGGCTGGCATGGTATTATCTATGCAATTTCTAAAAAAAACTCCTAATAAGTGAGTTATAACTTTGCCACTTGTCGGCAAATGCAGAACTCACTCTGAAAATTAACCCCTATCTTTTCTCAGTTCTTTTATTTTGTTTATATACCTTTATTAGTTTCAAAAATACAATGAAAAATACAGAACTGGGAAAAAAAATATAATCTGTACTTGCTGTACAGTGTAGCACTCAGGCAAGTTAACAAATTGATCAACTAAGGCCATTTCTGTTTTACAATGAGCTACGACTTGTACCCTTCCAGCGATTACCATTTCTCATTTTTGAGTATGACATACTAAAGTCCACAATTTTCAAAACTAGCTTCAACCAGATGTTTCCAATGATTTACTATACCCTTTAAAGCCAGGGACAGAAGCATTGTTACCATGAATGACTTTACTAGGTTCAAATTGTTTTCAATTACATAGGCTTTCCATATCACATCCTTATAGATCAACTCTTCTCTAATCCCCACAGTCTTACAGATTCTGTCACAGACTTTCTGCCAATATGGCACTACAGCAGAACAGAAAAAAATCAAATGGGAAAAGTCCCTACATGAGACCTAACAAGGCTCTCGAAAGCTTAGCTTCTTTAATTGGAGTCCAAAAAGCTTTATCCAATATTATATCCATTTGCTTCCAATATTTTATCCATTGAAATTCATCTAAAGTGCTTTCCAAGTCCTTTTCCCACACCATCTCCATTTCCATAAATTGCCTACCAGCTCATTGATACAGAAATTTAAAGCACTTCGAGATTTCGTTCCTCAGGGAAGCAATGCTCTTTGCTACATCGGCTACAGTAAATGTCAATTTTCAGATCAATCCCCTAGGTCTACTTTACTTGAGCTGCTTTAACACAATGACATAAGTGTAGCCACTGAAAGTAAGAAGAAGGTGTCAACCCATACTCCCTCTGCAAGTCCTGAAAGGATTTAAATTTGCTTCCCACAAATAAATCACCCAAAACTCACATCCCTTTATCTTGTCGACCTTGTTAATTTGTAATTTTCCTTTGGATTTTTAATCTTCTGTTACACCATAGGGGACATTGTAAGGAGCCATGGGTTTTATCTAAACTCCCCTCTGGTTTCTAACATACTGAATGCTGCCGCAGTAGCCTGTAGCAAGAGCAGCACATTCATTAATTTTCAGTCCCCACATGAATTAATCAAGTTAATCTGATACACAAGTGCTCAAGTATCCACAGAGACACCAGCTACATCCTATAGGAACTTTGCCAGGCCTGCAGGCTCCTGAAAATGCCACATGGTGTTATTCCATGTTACGCTCATTAACAAAGGAATGTACAAGCTGTATTGTGCAGTTGTGATCACATTGCCAGGGATCTTTCTCTTATTTGCCATATCTTTATGTAAATCAGGAAATATCACGATAGTGGAGCCAGCATACTTTATTGGTGATGGCAGTGATTTCACCTGTTGGTAACACAAGCATTTGAGCACTACAGGGTGTGGGTATTTTGTGACTGTCTGCCTCTGGAGTGGGGTATGATGTGTCCACTCATTTTCAAAAGTCATTTTAAATTTGAGTTCCAATAAACTTGGCAACCATGATTCCAAAAAGGCCTCCATGTACCTTCTCGTAATCCAAGAATGCAGAAGTTATTTCAGTGGACCTGTTATTAAGATCTTCCAAGTCTCTAGTAAGCAAGAATTTGATATGCTCAGTGGCTGCTGCCACCTTATTCTCCATGGGGTCTTGGTAGCTAAAAACCCCATGCGCTCGTCCAATTAAGCAATCTCTACCTACACCTCACTCCAGGTGTCACAGCTTATCTTGAGCATTTCTTTCATTTCAAGGATTTCATGCTTCAAGGCCTGCATAGAGGTGTCTCCATCCTTGCCATCTGACATCTTTACTGGGGAGGGTGGATCGCATTTTCTCTGCTTTTTTTTTTTTTTTTTTTTTATTAGGTTTTTCAAATCAATACATGATCCAACAAGAATAAAGGTCAATCTAAGCAACAAAAACGAAAACATGGAAAACCATGCATAAAAGAAAAATTACAAGAAACAAACTAACGATAAAGTCCACATTAAGAGAGAGCAAGTCATATTACATAGGCAATGGAACATTATAAAGCAAACAAGACCCCGAGGGGCCACTAAAAGAAGGTGCATTTTATTTATCGGAGCTGTCTCCAGCAAATCCCTGTCTATCATGCAGAAATTTTTCCAGATGTGACACGTCAGTGAAACTGAAGATGTTACCAGCCATACCTATTACACATTTACATGGAAATCTTAGGAAAAAAGTTGCCCCCAGAGCAATAACTCGGGGCTTCAAAACTAAAAACTGTCGCCTGCGCAACTGGGTGGCTCGTGCCACATCTGGAAAAACTAGAACTGTTTGTCCACAAAATTTAGCATCTTTAACTTTGAAATAAGCCTTAAGAATAAGCTGTTTAAAAGACACGGTAGTAAAGGTGACTAAGAGAGTGGAACGCAAGGCAATCGTATCAGAAGAATCCTCTATGAATACGGTAAGATTAGCAATTGTGGGAATAAGCTCATCTATCCCCCCTTCAGCAGCGCTCTCCTTCCGGGACATAGAAGGCACATAGTAAATTTGAGAAATTCCTATTGGATCAGATACAGCCAATATTTCTTTAAAATATTTTTCCAAAAGAATAGTAGGAGAAAGCAATGGGGATTGGGGAAAATTCAAAAAACGTAAATTACATCGACGAATAGAGTTTTCCATAGCTTCCACCTTAGCATGAAGGGCAAGGGAATCCTTAATAGCGGAAACATTTACAGATTGCAAGGTAGGAATTTGGGACTCTAGTTTAGTAACGGCTGTATCTAAAACGGTCATCTTATTATCCAGTTGCTGCATAGCAATTGCAGCCTCCTGGGTAAAAGTTGCCAGGGAATTCAATTTAACAGATACCTTCTGATCAATAATTTTAACGGCCTTCAAAACATCCTTAAGGGTAACATCCGTCTCAAGAGATAGATCTGGTGTCTCCAATGAGGCAGTCTGATCTATTCCAGGGACTGGGATAGGTATTAAAGTAGGTGATCTAACTAAACCATAATCCTCAAAGGAAACCCGAGGGACTAGTGGAACTGCAGAGCCAGGACAGGGAGGCGGAGATCTCCCCCCGGGGCTTAATGAAGCTCCATCGGGAGAAGATTGCGCCAAAGGCAGAGGAACCACGTGTTTATCAAGGGGACCGACCGGTTTAACATTCCCGGAATCGGTCCCCTTAGATTTGGCATTAACCCTAGCCTTCCGTTTGCCCATGCTGAAAAGGACAAAACCACACAAAAAGAAAAAAAAACACATACAACCTACGGCACAGCAAGCATTCAAATGGGAAGGGAAATCCAACACACAGGCTCTATACCCCGGCTACCCGTAGGAAACGGCGTCTCAGTAGCGTCGAAGGGGCGTCTAAGGGGCTAAACAAGCCCCTTTAGACACGCCCCTTCAGACTAAGCCCCACAGTCGCGTTCCGCTGTCGCAGAGAAACAGGAAATAAATTAACCCACAGGACCTCCAGCGGCAGGCTGTCCCGGGCATGCCTGCCCGATTTCCTCGGCGTCGCTTCCCAGGCGGGACCACAGCTCCGTTGCAAGCCCGGAGCGGCTCAGCTCACCTCCACAACCTTTAAACTGCTCTCCGGCGAAGAGAAGAGGCACACAGTTTTTAAATCCCACAGGACCTCCAGCGGCAGGCTGTCCCGGGCGTGCCTGCCCGATTTCCTCGGCGTCGCTTCCCAGGCGGGACCACAGCTCCGTTGTAAGCCCGGAGCGGCTCAGCTCACCTCCACAACCTTTAAACTGCTCTCCCTTCTCTGCTTTTATCATATGATTTCCAGCTGCAGTGAAATCAATTTTTGTTGCCGTTGGAACCACTGTGTTTAAGGGTAGGGTACTTCCACGCGTGGGGAAAGAAAACAGAAATTAGACTGGTATTCTTCCATAAATAGAAGGGTCAGGAGCTGGTCTCTCACACATTTATCCCAAAGAGAGCTCTCTAGTGCCCCAACCCCTATTTTTTTCTAACTCGTACTGAACATAGATCTGTGTGTGCTTTGCCAGCAAAATTCTACTTTTACAAAATACAGGCACAAGTGACCACACTTTCATTTTGAAAATCAGTGTAAATATCACATCAGAATAAAATACATATGGATTTTGCATCGATGCAGATGGTACATTAAAAGTCACATTTTAGAAAAGATGTGGAGATAGGAATGTCAAGTTTGCAGTGTTTACAATGACAACAGTATTTTAGAAAGGACTCTGCTAAATGAAGAACCCTTTCTAAAATACCTACATGGACATTCAGGAGTGTACATGAATACGCGTCCGCCTAGAGTGGGGGGAGCCCTTTTACAAGTTGATATGTGGAGAAACGGGGCTACATACATGTGCTAACAGCCAGCTTTTTGTGACTTACACATGTATGTGAGTCATTTTGCAATGTAAATGCTGTCAGTTAATACTGATGTTGCTATCTTTTCCTAAGCTCAATATGGAGGGAGAAATAAACAATAGCGTATTATGGAAGATAATACCCATTGATGCCACCTGTATAGGGCTGGCTGAAATGAACACTTCTAAAACTTCTAAACATGCCAGGGAAGAGGTATAAATCTCAGTTTGTGTCAAACACATGCATTCCCCATATGAAATGGAGAATGCACATGTGGACTTTTGATCCACCTTGCCCTATTCATATCCCCAAAATGCCCCCATGTGATTTGCATGTAGTAAGGACATCCACGTGTCAATTCATCACTTTCTAAAATTGCCATTTACATGTGAATGCTATTTACATATATACATTTCAAATATGGCTTTTAAAATAAACTCCATAGCCCCTTAATATATACATGTTGTTTTATTTCAGTGCCTTCGAGTGAATGCTGACTCCTGGCAACCCAGCAACCCCTGGGTTTTCTTGGCAAGGTATCACCAGAAGTAGATTGTCAGGATTTTTTTCTGAGGCAATGGAGGGTAAAGTGACTTGCCCAAGGTCACAAGGCATGCCAGTGGAAACTGAACCCTGATCTCTTGGGCTACTCCTCCACATTATGCATGTTTATATTATAGCCATAATTGTGGTAGCATCATTGTGCCATCACAATATTGTGATATTTCAAACATATTCTATATATACACACATAAAACAGCTATTACTCATAATTTTCCATACACTCATAGATATGTTGTGTCTTATTAAATTGTTTGTTTTCTAAACCATGGCGCTCCACTGAATATTAGCAGAGAAAATATGAAAATTGTAGAGTCTATTTTAAATGGTGATATATATGTCTGTGGTAAAATGCTTATATATCCTCTAACTTTGCTTATATGTAGGATATAAAACAGATCTGCAGTGCTACGCAAATATTTATAGTACCAGCATACCAAGGGGTATGTTTAATAAACAGCGCTAATGTCGCAGCAGCGACATTATCGCATGATAAGTGATGTTATCGCGCGATAATAGCGCATTACCGTGCGAGAACATCACGTATCACGCGATAACGTCTCCATCGGTCTTAAGGCGCACAGAAGGTGGAGTAAGGCTCCACAGAGGGCGGACTAAGGCTCCCCAGGGGCGGAGATAAGGGGTCAATGGGCGGAGAGTGAGCGGGGAGAGGCTCCATGCACACTAATGCTGGGAAATGAAGGTCTGAAAATTAGCGCCAGTGAAAACCTCGCGCTAGAGGCACATTTGCAGGAGAGAGAAACCATTTCAGTCAGCAATGTACAGCAAAGCCAAGGAGACCAAGAAAAGTGATAGTAGTGATACATGTGCAACAGCAGCAGCATAGTGCCCAAAGGGCACGACGGTGAGGCTGCAAATGGGGTACAGGGGGCTGAAGGCAGGGCATGCAGTGGGGCAGCTGGGGCATAGGGTGGACTAGGCAGATGCCTAGGTGGCACATAGGAACTCAGAAACTGCAAATCAGCAAACCAGCAACTGACAAAAGTCAAACATGCCCACGGGTGTGTGTCCCACAGTGTCCCAGGGGACATCACCCAGCAGGTACCCCAAAGGGCAGTTAACAGTGACAGGCAGGGCCGGGGGGAAACACGGATGTCTATGTAGGCACCCCTACCCCAGATCCTACACCATAGGCAGCCACCTTCCGGCACACTGGATGGCCTGGGACTGCGCACCACCAGCACCACTGGCATAAGGGCATGTCAGCATGGTGGTGGAGGGGTGCTGGTGGTGGAGGGGGCAGTGGCATCTGCCCACAGCACACCAAGGCCAAGCCCTGTTCAGGTGGGTGGCGTGCAGTGCAACAGACAAGGGCTGTCTGATGAGCAGTAATGGTATCCCCAGGGAATGACCTGCCCCTGTGGCAATAGTTTGGTGCAGTACACGCAGCCAGTGTGTTCAGGGGCAAGAAGGTCACAGGTTCAAGTCCCAGCTGTGGCTCCTGCAGACCATGTCCCTGTGTTTTACCCTACAGAGCACATACACCATAAACATGTACACTCCCTAGAGCAGAGGTTCCCAACTGCAGTCCTGCAGGGCCAAACACTCCTCATGATCTCATGCTGTCCCTAATAAATATGCATGAGATGCATTGGTATGCAGTGCCCTTATTGTATGCAAATGTATCTCATGCATATTCATTAGGGACAGCCTGAAAACCTGAATCATGTTTGGCCCACCAGGACCGGATTTGGGAGCCTCTGCCCTAGAATATTGGCCAACAGGGGCACGAACACCCACTCCCACAGGCTCCACTTTCCAAAGCCTCATGGAAAGTCAGGCTGTTGGGCCCTGTGCAGAGCAGCAGCTACCAATACTAACACCTGCATACCTTAGCAATGCCTGCACTGTGCCCAGGACTGGTGTGGTGGCCATGGCTGCCAACCACCTCTATCTTTGCACAATGATGAAATAGGTGTGGGAGTGTGTGTATGTCTACCCAGTGATTTGTGGCTGCCTACACCTTACTGAGCCCCCAGTGCTTGCATTGTCTCCAGTGTTAGCCTGCCAATGTGCATAATGAGGAGCAAGGTATCGTGGGTATGGCCCAGACACAGAGGTCTGGGCAGGATGCATCTGCACAGGGCATAGGGCAATGGCTGGGACATTGTAGTGCCCAACCACCATCTGCACGGACAGGGTGGCCACAGCATGTCATGCTAGGAGGTTGCTCTCACCCTGACTGAGCAGTGACCATAGCATGGTTAGGTTCCCCCATAGTACTGTACAGTATTTGTCTCCCAAGTGATATCTATGAGTTCCCTTTTCTGGGGCTCAATCACTGACATGCTTGGTGTGTGTGCTCACATTCCATTTTTGGGTGCACACAGTTCCTCCAGGAACATGCACTATGTGCTAGCTAGCAGACTGTCTACAGTTAGCATGTGTATGGATGGAACATCTTGCAGGGTGCAGCGGGTGAAGACTGACTGTGCTTTCTGCTGGTGAATGTCAGATAGTGGTGGGGGCAGCTGGTCTTTTCCAGGCCTACTGCCTGTCTGTCAGTGCCCTATGTGATGCATACAGCTCTGCATTGACTGCGCTGTAGGATGCCTATTCCCCAGCAGGGCTGGGGTTGATGGTCCCCTCTACTTTCACCGTTGCAGAGATATAGAATGTGGATCTGTTGGTGGGAGATCCTGTCCCCCACCCTGACCCACATAGGGTGGCTTGGGTGTTGCTACATAATCTGCTCTTGGGTCCAAACACCACCCTTCTCTTGTAACATGTGACCATGGCATCCACACAGGATATGCACTATTCTGGGTGTGTCATAGTCCACAAGGGCTAGACGTGACTTGAGAATACAGATGGACACAGGTGCATCTGCAAGGACTACCTGTCACACACTGGCACTGATGGGGATCTGCAGCACACTATCGCGCAATACAGATTCTTGCAACCTTGCCGCCGGAACGCCCACTACCTTATATGGCATTCTTCACATTAACGCTGCAACTAGCGCCGGCAACATTAAGACGGTTTAGTAAACATACCCCCAAGAGTTGAGCAAATGACTTCAGATTTTAGACTATAACTGATAACCAGGGCCGGCCCCATCCATTGTGCGAGAATTTTGTTCGCACAGGGCCCTGCGCTTCAGAGGTCCCCGTGCTTCAGGGGGCCCTGCGCCAACAACATCCCGCATTGTTGGCAGGCAGGATGGCTTTAGAGGAAGCCGGAGAGGCCCCGACTCACCTCTATCAGGTGCCGAAGTGAAGTGTGTCTTTTTCCTTCACTTCGGCAGCTGTACTGAAGTTTAGAACGTTGCTGCGCTGAGCACCGGGAAACAGGAAGTCCCCTTTGACCTCAGCATGGCAGCATTCTAAACTTCAGTACAGCTGCTGAAGTGAAGGAAAAAGATGCACTTCACTTCAGCAGCTGCTAGAGGTGAGCCAGGGCCTCTCCGGCTCCCTCTAAAACATTTTAGATAGCTTTGGGGCTCTTCGGGAGGGGAGGGGGGCTTGGACTGGAAATGGGCTGGGGGGGGAGAGCTAGGACTGGAAATGGGCTGAGTGGGGGGGAGCTTGAACTGGAAATAGCTGATGGGGAGGGGTCTTGGACTGGAAATGAGCTGTGGGGGGGGGAGCTAGACCTGAAAATGGGCTGATGAAGGGGCTAAGATAGGACTGTACATGGGCTGTTGGGGGGGCTAGGATTGGAAATGGGCTGTTGGTGGGGGCTTGGATTGAAATGGATTTGTGGAGGAGCTAGGACTGTAAATAGGCTCATAGGGGGGCTTGGATTGGAAATGGGCTGAATGAGGGGAGCTAGGACTGGAAATGGGCTGATGGTGGGACTAGGAAAGGGCTGGAAATGGGCTGCTGGAGGGCTAGGATAGGACTAGAAATGGATGGGGGAGCTAGGACTGGAAATGGGCTGATGGAGGGGCTAGGATAAGACTGGAAATAGATGCGGGAGCTAGGACTGGAAATGGGCTGATGGTGGGACTAGGATAGGACTGGAAATGGGCTGATGGGCTAGGATTGGAAATGGGCTGAGTGGAAGGAGGGCTTGAACTGGAAATAGCTGATGGGGAGGGGGGATTGGACTGAAAATGGTCTGAGTGGGGGGGCTAGGTCTGGAAATGGGCTGATGCAGGGACTAGAAGGGAGTGGATGCTGGGTGGGGCTGAAACTAGAAGGGAGCTGATGTTGGGGGAGGACTAGAATGGGATGAGTCTGGGAGAGTAAAATGGAGAGGGGGAAAAATATTTTGTATGGGAAGGAAGAAAAATCTATGATTGGCCGGGTATTGGGAGAGTAAGTGGGGATTGAGGATGGAGGGGTAAAATTTGAGTGGATGAAAAAGGAATAAAGAAGGAGATGGAGGAAAGAGCAAAAGGAGAAAGATCAGTATGTCAAAGCAGATGTAGAGAGAGAATGGAAAAAGAAAACTAGAAGAAAGAAGAAAGGACAAATGGACAGCAGACAATGGAGAGATAGCAGAAGACAAGAATAAACCAGAAGAAAATGACTGGAGCAATTGCAACTGAAAAATAAAATGCACAAACAACAAAAGGTAGAAAAATACTTTTTTATTTTGAATTTATTAACTGGAACATGTCAGCTCTGGGAAATGTACATCTTTAATGTCTGCATTTTGTCTAGTACAAGTGGAAATTAATTTATAGTTTTATTTCTGCAGTGTTGTTGTACATTCCAAGTTTGGCTTTTGGGGTTCCCAGTTTAATTATTGTCTTCCTATTTCTAAATTGTGATCCCTTTTTCTTTATTTGGTGATGGTCTATGTTCTGCATGTGCAACCGAGCTGAGGTATTCTGTTCATGTAGTTTATATTTGACAGTGCCATTTGTTCTCTTTCCTCAGTAGGAGATGTATTGGTATTCTCTGAGATGTTTGGTGCTTTGTGAGTCCTGGTAGTGCTGTTATGATACGGCGGGTTTGCTATGGGTTCTAAATGGGCAGTGTTTTTAGTACTTCCTAATGTGCCTGACAGTTGGTACTGGAGTATAGTAATGTAGAAATCTGGTAGTCTTTTTCCACTCATTAAGAGGCATGTTTACTAAAAGTTAGTGCACGCTAATATTATGCAAATATTTATGCAAATGTGGTCATTTATGCAAATGAAGCCTCACACTGAGTCTCCCCACATGGCCCCGCACCCCCTTTGGGCCTCCCCTGCTGATAACCATTTGATAAATCACCCCTGATGCAAAAAAATAAAAAGAAGTGGAAACCCCCAACTCCCTCTTGTACTTCTTTACCTCTCTCTTACCTGCCTTGGATCTATCATTCTTATTTGTGTGCCTTTTCCATGCTGTTAGCTCCTCAGCTGCACAAATATATGTATTCTAATTCTCTCTTAGTTTTCAAGCTCTCAAATAAAGCTTATCTCCAGGAACAAGCAGGAATAAGTCCTCACATATGGGTACGTCGGTACCGACGGAGCCCGTGCGGGAAAGCTCCCCAGCTTCTTAGAATAGAAGCTTTTGGGACCTCCCACTGCACATGCGCACTGCCTTCCCGCCTTCCTGAACAGCTCTCCTCAGTTTCTCTTTTTCCGCGGAGCCAGCAGGTCGTGTTCCTGTCACCGCTGAAGAAATTGTTATTTTATTTGTTTCTTTAGACCGCGTACCTGCCTTCCCCATACCGATACCGGTATCGCCGGTCTTTTCTTTCTTTCTTTAAAAAATTATAATTCTTTTTTCTTATTTTTTAGCTTTTTGGTCACTTCAGAGAGGCCTCTCGGCCTACTCAATTTCTCCTCATGGAGAAGCCAGCCCCTGGATTTAAGAAGTGTACCAAATGTAATGCTGTTATTTCAGTCACAGACACCCATGACTGGTGTCTGAAATGTTTGGGGCCTGACCATTCCATACCGGACTGCCCATCTTGCTCCCACATGTCTAAACGTGGGCTGCAGAACCGGGCCAACAAATTCCATGTGCTGTTTGCTTCAGAGAACACAGCATCACAGTCATCCAGGTCTTCTTCTCCGGATGGATCTCAGGTAACCAAACCTTCTGTGGGCAAGTCCTCAAAGAGCAAATCTCCTTCAAAGCATCGAGAGGCTCTTAGCTTAGAACTTGAGGACCCTGCCCCAGCCAAACAACCCCGGCGGGAAGTCCAACTTCCAAAAACGCCAATTCAGGGGTCTCAGGTTGATATCGATGCTACGGCCTCGACAGATCACCTGTTAGCCTGCTCTGGGGTACCGGGTCACTCCGGTACCGACATCCAGGCAGCTATGGCGTCCATGGGCGATACTGTACAGTCCATGCAGCAGGCCGTCATGGCTTTCATTAAAGCTGCAACGCCATCGGTTCCGCTTTCAGCGGTTCCGGGCCCGATACCGGTATCGTCCGCCATGCCGGTATCGAGGCCGTCCACCTCTAAACGCAAGTCGGTACCGTATGGGCTTTCGCTCCATACCGGTTCCATACCCGATACGCCCGATATCGATACCGATCGGTACGCGTATCGTGCGTTAGAGGAAAGCACCGATTCCTCTGAGGATTTTCACTCCTCTGATGATTCTGCTGAGTTTTCACTCAACTTACCTGAGGAGCCCTCTTCTCCTAAAAGGAGAATGTCCCCTCCAGAGGATTTGTCCTTCCAGGACTTTGTTTTAGATATGGCTACAGCCCTTTCTATTACCACATCCTCTGAAAAGGAACCCAGATCCAAAAAACTGGATATTTTGGGATACTCAAAGGCCCCTAAGGAGGCAGTTACCCTGCCTATCCATGAAATCCTTCAAGAACAACTGATGGATTTCTGGGAAAATCCTTTGACTTTGTCTCCTTATTCCCGTAGGTTGGACACCATGTATAGGGTCCCTCCTTCTCCTGGTTTCCAAAAGACTCAATTGCCCCACCACTCTATTGTGGTGAAGTCTGCAATGAAGAAGATTAGGAGTACCAAAAGGCACTCTTCCACCCCTCCAGGACGGGAATGTAAGACTTTGGACTCTTTTGGTAGGAAAATTTTCCAGGCTAGTATGCTTATAGCCAGGATTAATTCCTACAGTCTCTATATGGGCATGTTCCTGGAGGAACTTGCCAAAAAGGTGCGGCATTTTGCCCCCTTTATCCCTGAGGATAAAAAGCAGGGATTCCTTTCCCTAGTGAAACAACTCTTAGAGGTTTCTAAGTTCTCTAATAGGGCAGCATATGATTCCTTTGAGGGAGCCAGTAGGGCTTCGGGCATTGCTATTGCAGCCCGACGTCTTGCTTGGCTCCAGGCCTCTGATCTGGAACCTTGGGTTCTAGATGGCTTACGGAATCTGCCCTGTACAGGTGAGAACTTATTTGGGGAAGAGTGGCAAATCAAAGCCACCCAGATGGATGCTGAAAATGCCACCTTGGAAAGACTTTCAAAGTCCACTTCAATTCCTACTAAGAAAAAGTCTTTTAAAAGGCCTTACTATAAGAAGGCCAGAGTTGCTTCAAATACTGGCCAGCAGTCTTCTCAACCTCGCTATACTGCTAAGCGTCAGCAATCCAAACAAGCACGAGCTAAGCCTGCAGCAGCTACTGTAGCTCAGCAGGCTCCAACCCCTCAGGGGTTTTGACTTGCTCCTAGGGAACTTGCCACTTCTGGTTCTAACACAACCAGAACCTCTCACCATACCCGGAAGGTTGGTTCACTTTGCTCCCAGATGGGAACAAATCACAACAGAACAATGGACCCTCTCTATCATTCGAGAGGGTTACAAACTTTATTTCTCCAGCCTTCCTCCCCATCATATGGTGAGACCATTCAATTCTCCCCCATCTCTCCTAACCCTGTTGGGTCAAGAGGTTTCCTCTCTTCTTGCCCAAGGGGCCATAGAAGAGGTTCCTCTTCCTCAACAAGGGTCCGGTTTCTACTCCCCTTATTTTCTCATTCCAAAGAAGACAGGGGGATTCAGACCAATCCTAGATCTGAGAGAATTGAACAAATTTCTCTTCAAGGAGAAATTCAAAATGCTGTCTCTCGGCATTCTCCTTCCTTACCTCCAGGGTCAGGACTGGCTTTGTTCTCTAGACCTACAGGATGCGTATACACATATACTCATCCATCCATCCCACAGAAAGTATCTTCGCTTTCTGTTTCAGGGAAAACATTTCCAATACAGAGTACTCCCCTTCGGTCTAGCCTCTGCTCCAAGAGTATTCACAAAATGCATGGCAGTCGTAGCCGCATTTCTAAGAGGCATGGGAATCTTTGTCTTCCCATATCTGGACGACTGGCTCATCCGAGCTCCAACTCAGTCACAGGCCCAGATTTCCCTGGACCACACAAGGAGCCTTTTGCAGTATCTGGGACTGGTAGTAAACCTTCCCAAGTCCCAACTCATCCCTACTCAATCTCTAGAATTCATAGGGGCCCAGTTGGACACCATCACTGCAAGGGCCTACCTTCCACATGTTCGAGGCCAGCGCCTCCTGAGTTTGGCCTCCCAAGCTCAGTCCAGCACTCACTTGACAGCCAGGGAAATGCTACGCCTACTGGGTCATATGGCCTCCACAGTGCATGTGGTGCCCTATGCTCGTCTTCATATGAGAGCAGCTCAATGGACCCTGGCCACTCAGTGGACTCAGGCGTCAGGAGCGCTCTCAGACCAAATACAAACCTCCGATCGTCTGTTTTGGTCCCTCCACTGGTGGACTTCCACCAAGAATCTGTTGTTGGGGGCTCCATTTCAACCATTGCTACCCCAAGCAACCCTCACAACAGATGCCTCCCAAACAGGGTGGGGAGCCCATCTGCAAACTCTCTCCACTCAGGGCACTTGGTCTCTACAGGAGACCACCCTTCATATCAATCTTCTGGAACTGCGAGCAATTTACCTTGCCCTCAAGGTCTTCCACTCCCTCCTAGCCAACCTCACTGTCCTAGTTCAGACGGACAATCAGGTGGCCATGTTTTACATAAACAAACAAGGAGGGACGGGCTCTCTGTCGCTTTGCAACGAAGCTCTAAGACTATGGGCCTTCGCCAGAGAGCATCAGATTCACCTGCTAGCAGTGTATCTCCCAGGAGTTCAAAACTCTCGGGCAGACAGGCTCAGTCGAGTTCTGCTGCCACACGAATGGTCCCTACATTTGGACCAAATAAACCGAATCTTTCAGGAATGGGGGACCCCGGACATAGACCTCTTTGCAAGTCCGTGGAATGCCAAACTTCCCCGGTTCTGTTCCAGAACTCCGTGTCAGGGAGCTCAGGCTACGGACGCCTTTCTCCTGAATTGGAATCAGGCATTCCTATATGCCTTTCCACCCATTCCTTTGATTCCCAAGACTCTGTTCAAACTCCAGAGGGATCATGGAACTATGATCCTCATAGCTCCACGCTGGCCACGCCAAGTGTGGTTCCCTCTACTTCTACAGCTCTCCCAGGGATCCTACTTGGATCTGGGAGCTGCGCCAGACCTCCTGTCTCAGGAGGAGGGGACTTTGTGGCACCCAAACCCCAAATCCCTTCACCTCAGTGCTTGGTTACTGAAGGCTTAAGCCTTCAAGACTTTCATCTTTCCCAACCAGTGAAAGATATCCTTTCTGCCTCTAGGAAACCCTCTACCAGGCGTTCCTATGCTTTCAAATGGAAACGTTTTTCCATTTGGTGTGCTCAGCAGGGTCTTGACCCTCTGGCACTTCCTTTGAATTCTCTTCTTGATTATCTCCTGCATCTATCCAATGCAGGCCTCAAGACGAATTCGGTAAGAGTCCATTTAAGTGCTATTGCAGCATCCTTGAAACATATAAATGGACAACCTATCTCCTCTCATCCTCTTGTTGCAAGATTCATGAGAGGCCTGACTCTCACTAAACCTCCCATCAGACCACCCCCGGTCGCATGGGATTTGAATCTAGTGCTCGGTCAACTTATGAAGCCACCTTTTGAGCCAATGTTTCCACCTCCTTGAAATTTCTTTCCTGGAAGGTCATCTTCCTCATTGCAGTCACTTCGGCTCGCCGCATCAGTGAGCTGCAGGCTTTAGTGGCTAATCCACCTTACACAAGATTTCATCATGATAAGGTGGTCCTTAGGACGAATCCCCACTTTATGCCTAAAGTGGTCTCGCCTTTTCATCTTAATCAAGAGGTATATCTACCTGTCTTTTTTCCAGCTCCTCATGCATCCAATGCAGAGAGGAACCTTCATACTCTGGATTGTAAAAGAGCTCTCGCTTTTTACCTTAATAGGACTCAGCCACATCGAAAGTCTTCTCAACTTTTTGTGGCCTTTGATCCTTCCCATTTGGGACTTCCAGTCTCCAAGCGTACACTTTCCAATTGGATTGCTCAGTGTATTTCTTTTGCTTACCAGAGCAGAAACATTTCTCTGGAAGGCCATGTCACTGCTCACAATGTGAGGGCCATGGCAACTTCTATGGCTCATCTGCACTCTGTTTCCATAGATCAGATCTGTCGAGCCGCTACCTGGGCCTCGGTTCATACCTTCACAGCCCATTACTGTTTGGACAAGGACTCCCGCCGGGATGCCTTGTTTGGCCAGGCTGTCCTCAAGCACCTGTTCCATTCCTAAACAACTCCTGCCCACCTTCCCAGAATGGATGCCTGAGATCCATACGAAGATGGCGAACCTTTACAGGGGATCCCATGCATCTAAGCTAGGGAGTCCCCATATGTGAGGACTTATTCCTGCTTGTTCCTGGAGATAGCACAGTTACTTACCTGTAACAGGTGATCTCTGGGAACAGCAGGAATTAGTCCTCACAACCCACCCACCTCCCCTAGGAGTTGTATCTTTTATCTATCTATCTTCCTGTCCTCTCTCTGTTGACTCAGCTATAAACTCGAAACTGAGGAGAGCTGTTCAGGAAGGCGGGAAGGCAGTGCGCATGTGCAGTGGGAGGTCCCAAAAGCTTCTATTCTAAGAAGCTGGGGAGCTTTCCCGCACGGGCTCCGTCGGTACCGACGTACCCATATGTGAGGACTAATTCCTGCTGTTCCCAGAGATCACCTGTTACAGGTAAGTAACTGTGCTTTATGTAGGGACCCCCTACTGCAGGGAGGTTTCTAGGGGCCTTTATAAATGAGTTGTTGTTTTTTTAATTTTAGGCAGGGACTAGTGATCCTCCAGAATGTAAGTTTGGAGTGTGGCTAACTGATGTTCTGCCTTATGTGATTCCCTTTGGACAAAAGATGTACTCCAATAACGTCACTCTACACCATGAGAAATAAAAGAAACTTCTCTTTAATGCTAAGCTAATGGGGGTCAGTCTTCTTATGCTGTATATCCAGCAAAGAACTTGTCATTAAATAAACACATAAGGTAGGTATTTAGTTTCTCAAAGATTGCTTTCTTCCTTCCTCTCATATGATAGGCAGATCTTCTCTCACACTATTCACTTGCTTACAGGCTGGTTCCCAAGGATCCTTTCTCCTGTAGTAGCAGGCATATATTCTGGGATGTATCCACCTCCAGCTCTCTTACTTATATAGTGGGTGCCTTCTGTGTCTCTTTCCTCCCCTCCTGGTTCTTTCATTTGCCTCCAGACTGAGGTTCATGTGGAGACTCCACTAGTACAAGATAGTTAGCAGTTTGGGCTGGCTTGGTAGAAATGAACCCCTTAGGATAGCAGCCTTCCCACTCTACCTGCAATGAAGCTTCACAAGATGTGTAAGTTAGTGCCTGATCATAGAACAGCTTCCAAGGTGAGATCCTATAGCACACCAGCTCCATCTTAAGGAATGGGAGGGTCTTTCTTCCTTGAATCTATAACCTAGATGATGTTGACAGGATGCTTGCTAAGGGTATCTGAAATGAAGCTTTCCCTCCAACAGCAGTAGCTTTTATAGCCCCCAAAAAGGATGCCAGACTGAGGTTCATGTGGAGACTCCACTAGTACAAGATAGTTAGCAGTTTACATAGAAACATAGAAACATAGAAATATGATGACAGAAAAAGACCACATGGCCTATCTAGTCTGTCCTTTCATAACAACTACAACAGTCCCCTTTTTACCTTTAGAGATCCTCTGTGTTTGTCCCATGCTTTTTTGAATTCAGTTACTGTCCTCATTGAAAGATACTCTGCACCCCCCCCCCCTCACCTAATAACAGATAGGGCTCTTGGGTCACAGAAATCCACATACAAGGTAAGGAGAAGGTTAATTGATCTTCATCTTAGATAATACACAAACTGTAAATAATAAACAACACACTTGTATTATAAACACAGGACCAAAGCGCTTTGGGAGAGCAAGCTAGGCGTTTGCCTATGTTTACTCTGAAATCAAAGCTTTAGGCCTCTTTATTTATAGGTAAAGATTCCATTACACTGCATAATTTCACTTTATTATTCTACGTCTCACATCAAGTATATTCATAATATACATATTTTATTCTACGTCTAGTGTTACGTATATTCATAATATACTTTTCTATAAGCATGCACGTCATAGACCATCCTAAAAAGACATACATATATTCTCAGGCATGACTATGTAGGCCTTAATTCTAATTAATTCTAACACTGACAGTCTGATATCTCTGACCAGAGACAGCGAGACTGTGAAGCTAGGTAAACAACTTGCCTTTTACTTATCTTTCTAATAACATAGGCTAATGTTTATGCTATCTGGAACCTTTTACCCAATTTCTTCTACAGAGTATTTCAAAGATGATATTAAATAAGGAACTACAAATGATATTTAACTCTTTCTTAGGAATTATAGCAATATAATGTTATTCACAGGGCCTGACTGTATCCAACCTGGTACAATCAAGCTTTCTTTCACTCATCTCTACCACCTCCACTGGGAGACTATTCCACGGATCCACTACTCTTTCCGTAAAGAAATATTTCCGCATATCACTCCTGAATCTATCTCCCTTCACCCTCATCCCATGTCCCCTCATAGCAGAACTTGCTTTCAATTGAAAGAGGCTCTCTCCCTGAACATTTATGCCACAGAGGTATTTAAACATCTCAATCATATCACCTCTATCCTGCCTTTCCTCTAAGGTGTACATATTAAGATCCTTCAGTCTGTCCTCATATGCTTTATAATGAAGACCACTAATCATTTTAGTAGCCACCCTCTGCACCGACTCCATCCTGTTCACATCCTTTTGAAGGTGCGGTCTCCAGAATTGCACACTATACTCCAAATAAGGTCGCACCAAAGACTTATACAGAGGCATTATCACCTCCTTTTTTCTGCTAGCCATTCCTCTCCCTAAGCACCCAAGCATCATTCTAGCTTTTGCCGTCGCCTTTTCTACCTGTTTAGCTACTTTAAGATCATCAGACACAACCACGCCTAGGTCCCGCTCTTCTTTAGTGGACAAAAGTACTTCACCCCTATACTATATTGCTCCCTTGGATTGCTGCAGCCCAAATGCATGACCATACATTTTTTAACATTAAATCCCAGCTGCCAAATTCTAGACCATTCTTCAAGCTTAGCTAGATCCCTCCTCATGTTATCTACCCCTTCCTGGGTGTCTACTCTATTGCATATTTTGGTATCATCCGCAGAGAGGCAAACCTTACCTGAAAGCCCTTCCGCTATATCACTAACAAAGATGTTAAAAAGAATCGGGCCAAGGACAGATCCCTGGGGCGCACCACTGATAACATCCTTCTCCTCAGAGTGAGCTCCATTTACTTGTACTCTTTGCCGCCTCCCACCCAACCAATTTCTAACCCAAGCAGTAACTTTAGGGTCCATCCCTTAGGGTGCTCAGTTTGTTTATAAGTCGCCTGTGAGGAACAGTGTCAAAGGCTTTACTGAAATCTAAATACACCACATCTAGGGCTCTCCCTCGGTCCAACTCCCTGGTCACCCAGTCAAAGAAATCAATCAGATTTGTCTGACAAGACCTGCCTCTGGTGAATCCATGCTGCCTCGGATCCTGTAATCCGCTGGACTCCAGAAACCTCACTGTTTTCTCTTTCAGCAGCGTTTCCAATAATTTACTCACCACCGAAGTTAAACTAACCGGCATGTAGTTTTCAACCATATCCTTACTTCCGCTTTTGTGTAAAGGCACCACATGAGCCTCTCTCCAGTCCTTTGGCACCACTCCTGACTCCAACGAGGCATTAAAAAGGTCAGACAGTGGAGCTGCTAGAACGTCCCCAAGTTCCCTCAGTATTCTCGGGTGTATCCCATCTGGTCCCATCGCTTTGTCTACTTTAAGTTGAGATAGTTTCTCACGAACACAGTCTTTTGAAAATTGTTCAAGATGTCCTTTGCTTCTGTTCCTATTTGTGTGTGTTTTATGAGGTCCTGCTCCTGGTTCTTCATCTGTGAACACAGAACAAAAATATTTGTTAAGCAATTCCGCTTTATCCTTAGCAGCTTCTACATATTCCTCCCCTGCACCCTTGAGTCTGACAATACCACTCTTGCCCTTCCTCTTCTCACTAATATATCTGAAAAATGTCTTATCCCCCCATTTTATTGCATTGGCTATTTCCTCCTCCTTTTGAATCTTTGCCTTCTTGACTACTTTGCTAGCTTCTCTAAGTTTTTCCAAATACAGATGCCTGTCTTCCTCTCTCTGTGATCTCTTGTATTTCATGAAGGCCTCCTTCTTTTTCTTCACTTTTTCAGCTACTTCTTTCGAAAACCATAACGTTCTCCTTTTCCTTTTACCTTTATTTACCATTTTAACAAAAAGGTTGGTTGCCCTTAAAATATCCCCTTTCAGTTTTTCCCACTGTTTTTCTACATCCCTCAGCTGTTCCCATGCAACTAATGACTCCCTGAGGTATTGGCCCATCTTCGCAAAGTTAGTCTTCCTAAAGTCTAAGATCCTCGCCTTTGAATGAATTCTAACAGCCCTAGTCCTAATACTGAACCACACCATCTGGTGATCACTGGATGCAAAATGATCTCCCACTACAACATCAGAAACACTTTCACCATTGGTAAGCACCAAGTCCAGTATGGCCCCTTCACGTGTGGGGTCTGTTACCAATTGCCTGAATAGTTCTCCCTATAGAGAATTCAGGATCTCCTTACTTCTAGATGATACTGCAGCAGGAATGTGCCAATCAACATCTGGCATATTGAAATCTCCTATCAGTAGCACTTCCCCTTTCCTAGCAATGCTGCACATGTCTTCAATTAACTCTCTGTCCACCTCTTCCTCTTGTGAGGGAGGTCTGTATATCACACCAATGTAAATAGATTTCTCTTTCCCTCTTTCTAGTTTAACCCACAATGCCTCCCCTCTCCCTTTTAAGCTCTGTAATTCCAAAGCTTTAATAGTAGTTTTTACATATAGTGCCACTCCTCCTCCCCTACTTCCTACCCTGTCCTTTCTGAATAAAGTATAGCCAGGTATAGTTACATCCCAATCATGGTTTTCTGTGAACCATGTTTCTGTAACTGCCACTAAATCCAAGTCAGCCACTCCCACCAAAGCTTCAACATCAGGGATCTTATTTCCCATGCTACGGGCATTTATACACACTGCTTTCCATATGTTACCCCTGTTACCCATTTCCATAAAGTTATTTAGTGTATCACCTACCTGGGGGCTTTCACTTACCTGGGGGCTTTCTTCACCCATCCCCAATGAATCTAGTTTAAAGCCCTCTTCAGTAGATTAGCCAGTCTACTACTGAAGACGTGTTGACCTTTCTTGGACAGATGGATGCCATCTGTGCTCTGCAACTCTTGGAACAGCATCCCATGGTCTAGGAAACCAAAATGCTCTCAATGACACCATCCACGCAGCCATGCATTCATCTCCAGGATGTGAGCCTCTCTGCCTTGGGCTGGCTTGGTAGAAATGAACCCCTTAGGATAGCAGCCTTCTCACTCTACCTGCAGTGAAGCTTCACAAGATGTGTAAGTTAGTGCCTGATCATAGAACAGCTTCCAAGGTGAGATCCTATAGCACACCAGCTCCATCTTAAGGAATGGGAGGGTCTTTCTTCCTTGAATCTATGACCTAGATGATGTTGATAGTGTGCTTGCTAAGGGTATCTGAAATGAAGCTTTCCCTCCAACAGCAGTAGCTTTTATAGCCCCCAAAAAGGATGCCTCTCAGTCCATCCTGTTGGTTGGGCTCCCTCAGTGCTCTCATGAAAAATGACCAATACATAGGTGTATGCTGCATCTAGGGCAACTCAATCCCTGCATTCTCCAGCACAGACTAACTGGATGGAAAGGTATAAAGTACTGTGAAGGAAGGTCACAGGACAATCGTCAAGACTGTGGAATGCTCTCTTTTCTTCATTCAGCATGGAAGTTGATATAAAGGTTTCTAAACAAGCATTTGGAGTGGAGGAGTAGCCTAAAGGTTAGAGAAGGGGTGGCCCTCTGGTCCTAGTGCACCATGATCCAGCCTGGTTTTCAGGATATTCCTAATGAATATTCATGAGATATATCTGCATATAATGGGAGGCAGTGGGTGCAAATATACCTCATGAATATTCATTGGGGACATCCTGAAACCCAGGCTGGATCATGGTGAACTAGGACCGGAGTTGGCCACTCCCAGGTTAGAGCAACAGCCACCTACCTAAGAGATCAGGGTTTGATTCCCACTAGAACTACTTGAACAAGTCACTTTGCTCTCCAATGCCTTGGAAGAAAAGGCCTGGCAATCTACTTCTGATCATATCTTTCCAAGAAAACCCAGAAGTAATTGACTGGACCCAAGCTGAACCGGATAACCTTGATTGGAAAACAAGAAAATTGATGACAATTCACCATGCACTGCATTCTAAGAGTGACGTTGATAGATTATTTAGAAGATAAGAAACATGGTAGAAGCCTTTTTCAAATTAAGCAAACTGTTTAGGAAGAAAAATGTGGTCTAAATGATTGTTACAAAAAGTAAAGAAGCACTGCTTGCGGAAATTTGCAAAGAGAAGTTCCTTAAAAACTCTAAAACACAAAGAATATAAGAGAGAAATCATTCAGAATAGATTAGATACTTGGAAGGAGAAGACACTGCATGGTCAATATATTAGAAATATTGAAGGAAAGGTGAATGAGACTCTAATGTGGGAATGGTTAACATCTAGAGCACTGGAAAAAGCAACAGAAATCTTGATAATGGGAACTCATGAAAAGACATTACAAACTAATGCCATCCAATCTTAAATTCAACATATTTTGGATGACGATCAATGCCAATTGTATAAATCCAAGGATGAAACTCTGGATCATTAGTAGCTGTCGCAAAACTGCACAGACTTACTACAAACAAAAGCACAATAGATTGTCAAAGTTCATTCATAGCTGGTTATAATTTATTTAGAAGAAAGAGAAGGCAGAAAAGGAGGAGGAGGAGCCCTAGATGCCAAAAGCAATATTAAAGCCACTGAAATGCAGGGGACATGGGGGAAAGAAGAAGCATTGTGGATTGTGTTAGTGCCATCTCCTCTTTCTATCATCCATGCTGCTGAAGTCTACAGGCCTTCAATTCAAACTGAGGAAATGGACAGAGACTTGATCATTCATATCGCAAAGGTAGGTATGATGAGAGAAGTAATCATATTGCATGACTAGTCTACCCGATGTGAATTTGAGTATTCCTTCTGCAAATCTGGAAAGAAGTAAAAATAATGTGGATGCTTTCCAGGAAGCACTGCCCAGAAAACTAGTAATGGAACCAACCAGGGAAAGTATGATGCTGGATTTAGTACTCACCAATGGAGACAGCGTGTTGAATGTCCAGGTGAGTGCCCATTCGAGCAGCAGTGATCATCACACAGTGTGGTTTGAGGTAAAAGCCAAGGCAGAGGTAATCACAGCAAACTCAAAGTCCTAGACTTCAAAAAATCATCAGTAAAATAGGAAAGTACCTGAAGGAAAGACTGGCAGGGTGGGAGGAGATAAGGGAAGTGGATTTGCAGTGGGCTAAACTAAGAGGGGCATTGGATAAGGACCATGTATGACTGACAAATACACAAATGGGAATGGAGTAGATACCATACCATTCACAGAAGATGATGTCTTTGAACTGCTTGCAAAACTGATAGTGGACAAAGCCATGGGACCTGATGGGATACATCCCAGGATACTGAAAGAGCTCAGAGACGTTCTGGAAGGGCCTTTGAAGAATGTTTTTAATAAATCCATGGAGACAGGAGAGGTTCCACAGGACTGGAGAAGGGCTGATGTGGTACCTCTTCACAAAAGTGGTAATAGGGAAGAGGTGACAAAGTATAGGCTGGTAAGCCTTACCTCCTGTGGTGGGAAAAAGTAATGGAGGCACGCTTGAAAGAAAGAATAGTGTATTTTCTGGAAACCAATGGATGGCATGATCTGAGGCAACATGGTTTTACCAGGGGAAGATAATGCCAAACAAATTTGATTGATTGGGTGGCCAGAGAACTAGATCAAGGGCATGCGATCAATGTGATATACCTAGATTTCAGCAAAGCCTTTGATATTGTTCCTCATAGGAAGTTTATCAATAAACTGAGAAACCTGGGGATAGGTCCCAAGGTGGTGAACTGTATCAAAAATTGGCTGACTGACAGACCACAGAAGGTGGTGGTAAATAGAACTCAATCAGAAGAAAGTAAGATGCATAGTGGCATGCCTCAGGGATCTGTCCTGGGACCGATAATGTTCAGTGTATTTGAGTGATATTGTGAAAGGACTGAATAGAAAAGTCTGCCTTTTTGCAGATGACATGAAAATTTGCAACAGAGTGGACACTTCTGAGGGAGTGGACAGCATGAGGAAAGATCTAAAAATACTGGAAGAATGGTCTAATGCTTGGCAGCTAAATTTTAATGTGAAGAAATTTAGGAATTGTATATGATAGGGAGAGAGAGAGAGGTTGGTGTGCACAGACAGGAGAGGGACCTTGGAGTGCTAGTGTCTGAGGATCTCAAGGTGGCGAAACAATGCGACAAGGCGGTAACCAAAGTCAGAAGGATACTGGGCTGCATAGCAAGGACTAACCAGCAGAAAGGAGGAGATATCAATGTCCCTGTGCAAGTCGTTTGTGAGGTTTCTCTTGGAGTATTGTGTTCAGTTTTGAAGACCATGGGGCTTGTTTACAAAGCCGCGGTAGCGGTTCGCGGTCGTTATCGGAGCCGCAGCTCCATTGAAATCAATGGGGTCGCGGCTCCGATAATGATCGCGAACTGCTACCGCAGCTTTGTAAACAAGTCCCCATGTCTCCCAAGTAATATAAAAAGATGAAATGATTCAGAGGAAGGCAACCAAAATGATTTGGAGCCTGTGCCAGAAGATGTATGAGAAGAGACTTGAAGACCTAAATATGTATACCCTAGAGGAGAGGAGGGACAGGAAGATATGATGCAGTCTTTTAAATACTTAAAGGGTATCAATGAACAAAGAAACCTTTTTCAAAAAAGGAGAAGCTATAAAACTAAAGGGCATACAATGAAGCTACAAGGAGGTAAACTCAAAAGCAGTATCAGGAAATACTTTTTCACTGAAAGGGTGGTGGATGCTTGGAATTCCTTCCTGATGGAGCTGGTGGGAATTCAACATGGTATAGATCCCCTTATAGCAAGAGGATGAAATCAAAGCAAACACACATATCTTTTATACTTCAATAAATAGGGAGGGATGACCTGCACAGAGCAGCAGGTACAATCCTAAATACAGGCAGAGAGGGCAGTGACCTGCATGGAGCTGCAGTTACAACCACTCTAGCCACCTTTGTGGGCCGACTAAATAGACCATACTGGTCTTTATCTGCCATCATATACTATGTAATCAAGACAGACCACACAACAACTGGGAACTAGAGTGAATCAAGGGGGATGGCAAGATGCAGATAGATGATAAGCAGGAGAATAAGGAAATCAGGATCCAAACAAAGCCTCAAAAAGATGAGTTTTAGCCTGGATTTGAACAGGGCCAGAAAGAGATGTCAGCATACTAATTCAGGTACTTTGTTCCATACATATGGAGCAACAAGGTGGACTAAATGAAGTCTGGAGTTGGCAATAACTGAGAAGGACACAGATACAGTAGAAGTGATCTGCCAGAGGAGCGGAGTTTCTGGGGGGAGGGGGATTTAAGGAATGATAAGAGAGGAAAGATAGGATAAGGAGCTGCAGAATGAATACACTTATAAGTCAGTAGGAGAAGTTTAAACTGAATGAGGATACAGGGCAGATTGGATGAACCATATTGGTCTTTATCTACCATTATCCACTATGTTACTATGCTACAATTGTCTACTAGTGCACCATGCAGACTGCTGTTGTGCAGAGCTCCATCCATGCCTTTAGTATAGGAGGTACAGGCTTTGGTTATGAGAGAAGTTTTTTAAAGTTATTCTCAAACAGCAAGTTTACTGTCATCTTGAAATCACATTAAGCAAAAAAAAGTACAGTTCAGAAATTAGAGTCTTGAACAATAGCATGGATTTGACCAGAACTCCAAATTTACCAAATCCATGTTTGTTTCATCACTGTAAAAAGCTTTTGTTTCTAATCAGGATTGATGCAGAGGGTTTTGGGTGGCTGTCCTAGATAGAACTTTATCCTTATGCCCCTCCTTCCCAAAATTTTGATAAATAAACTCTCCAATCGTGGTCACTCGGAAACCATCCTTCCCATAACAATTCTGTAAGAATATATTAATTTATTTTATTTATTTAACCATATTTTTATACTGCCTTATCCTTCAATCAAGGCAGTTTACATCATGACTTACAACTTAAACTGGGTACAATGAACTATAAAGAGGGGGGTTAACATGCAGGGTAGTTAACAAGATAGACCCTATTTACAGTTGGCTTGACTTGCAGTTCAAGCAGATTATTTACAGTTTGTACAGTTATCCTAAAGTGGTGTCAATGATCTGTTGGGTTTGGGGCGGGGCTAACCATTGTATTTGCTAGGCTATGTGACATTTCTGTAGTGCTCTATGAACAGGAGGGTCTTAAGTTTCTTCCTGAAGTCTTTGATGTTGCAAGAGGCTCACAGCCCATCAGGGAGAGTATTCCATAGGCTAAATGCTGCTAGAGAGAACATTCCTCTGGAGGTGGACTGTTTGTTTTTTTGGTAATCCATGGGTATGGTAAGCATATGTTTGTTGTTTCATCTGGGGCGTGTGCTTAGGTCTCTTATGATCAGGTCCTGTAGGATGTCTGATAAGGAGTGGTGCAGGATTTTGAAAATGTTAATATTGCTTTGAACTTGGCATGGGTGTGTATTGGAAGCCAGTGTAGTTGACAGAGTATAGGTGTGATATGGTCTGTTTTTGCTGTTCCAGTGATGAGGTTAGCTGCCATGTTCTGCACTAGCTGTAGAGGATGTGTGGTTTGCTTTGGGAGACCCTGGTAGAGCGCATTGCCATAGTCCAGTATCGAGGTGATGATAGCCTGGCACACTGTATGGAAATGGTCCTGGTTTAATAGTGTTTTTATTCTACTAATGAGTTTTAGTCTGTGGTATGCCTCACAACAGTTTTGTTTTATGTGTGACTGGAGGTTGAGGTTTTTGTCCAGGGTAACTCCTAAATATCGAAGTTCGCTCTTTACAGTTATTGTCTTGTTTAGTAGGTGGATTTCTTGAGGAGGATTGAAGGCAGTGTTTCTGGTGATGTAGAGTGCTTCAGTTTTACCATAGTTCAGTGTCAGGTTGTTGTTAATGAGCCAGGTAGTCATGTCTTCCATGCATTGGGTTATGGTTGTTAGGTCTGGTGCATCTATGTCAATCGGGATGTATACCATGAGATTGTCAGCATATATGTGATATAGTATGTTATGTTTCTTGATGCTGCTGCAGATAGGGTGTATGTATATGATGCTGCAGATAGGGTGTATGTATAGGTTGAAGAGAATTGAGAAGAGTGCAGAACCTTATGGAATGCCTTGTGGAACTGCAAACAGCATTGATTTGCTTGCTCTGCATTTGACTTGCTGTAGTCTGTTGCTTAGGTAGGATGCAAACCATTTTAGTGTGTTACAGATGATAATATCCTGGAGACGATTCAGTAAAATATTGTGTGACATAGTATCAAAGGCTGATGAGTTCTCCATAAATATGAGGAGGAAGCCTGTCTTGATGTTGTCTATCCCCATTATGATGTTATCGAAGAGTGAGGTTAGTAGAGTTTCAACGTTAAGGCATGGTTTGAACCCATGTTGGTGTGGGTCTAGTAGTGCATTATGGTCTATATTGTCCTGCAGCTGTCTTTTTCTGGACTTTTATATGATTTTTGCAAGAAATGGTAGGCTGGAGATCGGGCGATATGCTGTTGGATTATTTTTGTCAAGTGACGTGCTCTTTAATATCGGCCGTATGGATGCCTGTTTGAGGGATGATGGCATATATCCTTGTTGGAAGGATGTCTTTACTATATGGTGTATAAATTGAATGAGCTGCTCCTTGGGTGATTTTATCCAATGTACCAGACATGGGTCAGCTGGTGAGGTGGTAGTGTTAAGTGCTTACTATCTGCTCTATTTGTTGAATAGTTGGTCTGGAGAAATCCCCCTCAAGTTTGAGTGGAGGTTGGATTTACCATGTTGTTGGTAGATGCCATCAGTCTGTTCCTATTGAATTTAGTGTGCTTGTCGATTATGTATTTTGCCATGTCTTGGGGGTGCACTTCTGGGATATTCTGTTGAATTGTGTCTCTGGTGAGTGTTGGCACAATGCAGAATAGTTCCCTGGGTTTATTTGCTGATCTCATGATGATATTGGTGTGATATTATTGCTTGCAGATGCTGATCAGGTTGTTGTAGTCCCACTGTTTGGTCCTATAATGGCTTAATATGTGTGAGCCTTTATTTTGTCTCCATTTCCTTTTGAGTTTCCTTAGGTCTCATTTTGCTTTCCTGATTTCATTGGAGTACCATGCTGCGGTGGGTCTCTTGTGTGAATTTGTGTGTTTCCTGTTAGGAGTTGATGCTATCGTGCAGATGGTGTGATTCCAATTCTCTATGGTATTGCCCAGATTGGTTATGTCATAGTGAAGATTTAGGATTACATCTTTCAGGAATGCTTCCTGGTTGTTGTTGTTGTTAAGTGCCGTCGAGTCGGAGTCGACTCATGGCGACCCTCTGGATAGCTATCCTAAATTGTGTTCGGTCTTCAGTCAGGCGGCTCATTGATGCAGACTGGTACCCATAGCTGCTGTTATTGTAGCGATCCATCTCATTGCTGGCCTTCCTCTTTTGCGTTGACCTTCTATCTTGCCAAGCATGATGTCTTTCTCTAATGATCTCTCTCTTCGCATGATGTGTCCGAAGTATGAAAGTCGAAGTCTTGTCATCTGAGCTTCTAAAGAAAGCTTAGGTTTGATCTCCTCTAGTACCGACTGGTTTGTTCTTCGGGCAGTCCATGGTATACACAGTATTCGCCGCCAGCACCATAATTCAAAGGCATCAATTTTCTTCCTGTCTGTCTTTTTCACTGTCCAGCTTTCACATCCATATGATGTTATTGAAAATACCATGGCTTGAACAAGTCGAATCTTTGTATGGAGAGACACATCTCTTCTCTTGAGAATCTTATCTAGGTCTTTCATAGCCATTCTGCCAAGAGCAATGCGTCGTCTGATTTCTTGACTGCTTGTTGCTTCTTTATTGATAGTTGATCCAAGTAGGTTAAAGTTGTTCACAATTTCAATTTCTTCTCCTTCAACGATGAACCTGTTGATTATGCCAGTTGTCATGATCTTTGTCTTCTTTACATTAAGGTGCAGGCCCATTTTGAGACTATGTTCTTTGATTGTGAGAAGCAAATGTTTCAGATCATCTTCACTTTCAGCCAGTAATGTGGTATCATCAGCATAGCGAAGGTTGTTGATGAGTCTTCCACCAATCTTCACACCTCTGTTGTCTTCATACAGTCCTGCTTCTCTGATGATTTGTTCTGCATATAAATTAAACAGGTAGGGGGAAAGTATGCAGCCTTGTCTTACACCTTTGCTTATTTTAAACCATTCTGTTTCTCCTTGTTCCGTTCGAACTGTTGCTTCTTGATCAATGTACAGATTACGCAAGAGAACGATCAGGTGTTCTGGTATACCCATGCTTCTTAATGTGGCCCAGAGTTTCTCATGGTTTACACAGTCAAAAGCCTTGCTATAGTCGATAAAGCACAAATAGATATCCTTTTGGTATTCTTTAGTCTTTTCAAGGATCCATCTCACATCCGCAATGATGTCTCTCGTTCCTCGCCCTTTCCTGAACCCTGCTTGCACTTCAGGTAGTTCTTGTTCTAGGTATGGCTGTAGTCTCTTTTGAATAATCTTCAGTAGAATCTTGCTGGCATGTGGGATCAGAGCGATTGTGCGATAATTTCCACAGTCAGTTGGATCACCTTTCTTTAGTATTGGTATAAACACAGATCTTTTCCAGTCAGTTGGCCATGATGTTGTCTTCCATATTTCTTGGCAGAGCCTTGTAAGTACGGTAACAGCTGCATCAGATTGCTGCAATACTTCTATGGGAATGCTATCAATGCCTGGTGCTTTGTTCTTTGATAAGGCTTTCAATGCTGCTTCAACTTCTTCTTTCATCACCAATGGTTCCTGATCATAAGGTATAGGTTGAAACGGCTGTTGGTCCACTTGATCTTTATCATATAAAAGCTCTGTATATTCCTTCCACCTTTTCTTGATCTTCTCAGCATCATTCAACATAGAACCTTGAGCATCTTGTAACATTCCAATTCGAGGCTGGAACTTTTTCTTTAACTCTCGCAGCTTTAGGAAAGCCGATCTTGTTCTTCCTCTAATAGTTTCTGCTTCTATTTCCTTGCAAGTGTCATTGTAGTACTTTTCCTTGTCCTGTCTTGCTGCACGTTGGAAATCTCTGTTGAGTTCTGCGATTGTCTTTCTTTCTCCTCTGGCTTTAGCTTCTCTGCGTTTCTGGGCAATTTTCAGAGTTTCTTCCGTCATCCATTTTGGCCGTTTTTGCTTTTTAACCTTTTGTAGAGACTTCTCGCTTTCTTCCAGCACAACCTTCTTGATGTCATTCCATAACTCTTCCGGAGCTCTGTCATTTGTATCTAAAGCAGCAAATCGATTTTGCAGGCAGTCTTTAAATTCCAGTGGTATATTCTCAAGGTCATATTTTGGTGCATTCATGAGTGGTTTGCTCTTTTTCAACTTTAGCTTGAGTTTGCATACTAGTAGTTGATGATCTGTACCACAGTCAGCTCCAGGTTTTGTCTTTGTTGATGTTACAGAGCTTTTCCATCGTTGACTTCCACAGATGTAGTCAATTTGATTTTTATACAATCCATTGGGTGAAGTCCATGTGTACAGTCGTCGCTTGTGTTGCTGGAAGAAGGTGTTTGAGATGAATAGATCATTGGTCTTGCAGAATTCTATCAATCTTTCACCAGCTTCATTTCTGTTGCCAAGTCCATATTTTCCAACTACTTTGCCTTCTTCTTTGTTGCCAACTTTTGCGTTCCAGTCACCCATGACTATCAGGATATCCTGTTTGCATGTTCTGTCAATTTCAGCTTGTACTTGTTCATAGAACTCTTCAATTTCATTCTCTTCTGCAGCTGTTGTTGGGGCATATACTTGAATTATAGTTGTGTTGATAGGCAATCCTCGTAGACGAATAGAGATTAAGCGTTCGCTGACTGCATTGTATTTCATTACAGTTCTTGCAAGTTTCTTCTTTATTATAAATGCGACACCATTTCTTCTTTGTCTTTCATTTCCAGCATAGTAGACCATGTGATCATCTGATGCAAAGTGCCAGATGCCAGTCCATTTCAGTTCGCTGACACCCAACAGATCAAGTTGTACACGTTCCATTTCATTCTTGACCACCTCCAACTTCCCTTGGTTCATGCTTCGTACGTTCCATGTTCCAATGTGTAAGACATCTTTACAGCTTCTGACTCTCATTTCATGCGCAGCTACATCAGCAGTCAGACTTCCCGAGGGCTTTGATCCAACCACATCATAAATGCTGGCTTTACTCTGAAAAGTCTTCAGCTCTTCCCCAGTAGCTAGTTGAGTGCCTTCCGACCTGGGAGTCTCATCTTCCAGCACCATAGCACAATTTGTTTTGTTGTAACTATCCATTGGGTTTTCATGGCAAGATACAGAAGTAGATTGCCGGGCCTTCCTTCCGCGCAGTTTAAGTTTGGTGTTGTTGCCGTTGTCACAGAAATGTGATCCTCCGCCGTCAACACTATCCCATTCTGCTGCTGCCCAGATGGGTGGTTTGTCTTCGTCTGGCACCTGGTTAAAGGCCTTGAATCTTCTTTCATTAGGAATCTCTTCTTGATGGCTAACAAGATTGTTGATTCGAAGTGTGAATGTTATTAAACAGTGATCCGATGATGGTGTTGATGTAATTGATGGGGGGTGATGTGTTTGTGTTCTTGTAGTGATTTGGGGATGAATATGAGGTATGGGGTTGTTCCTACTATGTGTATGGGAACCTTGCCTACTTGGTTATATTGGAGGGATTCCATCACTTTGAGGAATGCTTTGGATTCCTTGTTGTGTGTTTCACTGAGGTTAAAGTCTCCTAGGACAATGAGTGGTTTATGTGTTATGTCATGCTTGTAGATTATCTCAAGAATTCTGGATAGCTCCTCAGACCTGGCAATTCAGGGGGACTTGACAATTCGGGGATCTGTATACAAGGCATATGTTTATATATTTATTTGATATGGTGACTATGCTAGACTTGTCTGTGCTGCTTGATAAGATGGTCTTAAATTTGTATTGGCTTCTAGCTAATATTAGCACTCCTCCCCCCCTCCTGCATGCTCTGGGTTAGTTGAAGGCAGAGTATGTGTGTGGAGTGATTTGGTTAAGTATGATCTGGTCAGTATCAGTGAGCCATGTTTCTGTCATGCACAGAATATCTGTCTGTTGGGTCTGCAGGTAGTCGATGATGGTGTTAGCCTTATTTCTGACAGACCTTGCATTAATGAGCGTACAGGTGATGGTGGTGTCAAGGACGGGATTGGAGTGTGTGGCTTGCTGAGTGTGTGGTGGCTTTATTTGGATTAAACAGTGTGTTTTGCGTGATGTATATTTGTTTTGTTGATGCAATGGGGTGATGTATTGGATGTGTGGGAGGTGTGAGTGTATAGGTATGTGTGTCCTGATGAATAGAGTCCTTGCTTGATGCATCAGAACTTGTAATAGAAAGAGGAATTTAACCAGAGTAGTGCTGTGGAGTTGAATGTTGGGCAGGGAGGTGTGAGGTCCTTGCACAGGGTAACTTTAATCTCCTGGTGTATATGCTCACCTTTGGGATACCAGGTAACAGATGGCAGGGTAGGTCTCAAGTATCTTGCTAATGGTCCCAGGTTGTGGCTTTTTGTGGTAGTCTGCTGTTGCTTGAGGTGAACTGCGGTTGGTCTGATGTATGGGGTGTGGTGGTCCCCTGCTCGGTCCCCGCCTAAGGGCCATGCCCAAGGGCCCTCTGGCGAGGGTGCACCCTTAGTGTGGGATGTTTTAAATGTGTCTTCTTCGGCCCGATTGGCCTCTGCGTGGGAGTGGGGAGGAGCGTACTCAACCCATCTCAACGCCGATGCCGATCGGGGGCTTTTGTGGCTGGACATCATACTTTTAGATATTAAACTTTCTTGTGTGTGTGTGTGTGTGTGTGTGTGTGTGTGTGTGTGTGTGTGTGTGTGTGCCTGCTCTCCATGCAGGTAATGTGCTGATGGGTCATTCAATGTGTTTAGCTGTCAGGAGCTATTGATTTGCTGTGATTGCTGCTGCTCATTGCTGCCCCTCAGAGGCTGCTGGTCTAGATGACTGCCTAGTCTTGCCTAATGGTTGCATCAGCACTGTTTCTAATTATATGTGAAGTGGTACCTGAAGCTACATATACATACTCTCATATCAACATGGTTTTGTATGGAGAGAGTTAGGACTGGCTGTTGTTGCTTGTATAAGCTGTGACTTGGCATTTCGGCAATGTGAAAATGCAACATGTGATAGTTCCTGGCAATGGCATAGAAGAACTGATGACGATACTGACCGAGGCATTGTATTGTCACTGTGTTAATTGTATTTTTTTTTATTTTTATTGTCGTGAACAGAAATGGAAAGAGAAATTTCAACTCACTTAGACTTGTACATTCCTTCATTATGGTATTATAGTATCAACAGTAAACAGAGTATTGCACATCTATTTTAGGGGTGACAGCATTCCAGTATTGAATATTTTACTATGGAAAAGATAGGGAGTGAAGGGAAAGGTTACTACAAGCCATGAACATAACTATGCCTAGCATTTAGGAGTCTATCTACTAGCTTAGGTAAACAGTGGTAGATAGAGTTATTACATTTATTTATTTATTTATGTATTTTTCCTTTTTTGATATACTTCTCTTTGGCAAACAACCATCAGAGTGGTTTACATAACCCAATTACAAGTATGAACAGTACAATAACCCAAGACACAATTCATATATCAGAAGGCAAAGGCAAAAGGGAGGGAAATTACAGAAATGCAGAAAAGAGTGGCCCCTATGATGGTGAGTTTTCAACAGTACTTTGGTCAGACCACAAGGCCATCTTCTTCCACATTCCACAACCATCGACTGATCTTGGGCCTCCCTCAAATCATACTCTGACTCCCCCTTGCCATTTTCGACCATTCATCACAGAAGAATTCCTAGCGGCAACTCTGCACAAGGTCAAAACTGACACCTCTGACTTATTTGAATTAACACACACTTGGAACTACTACCATCTGAAAATAAAACCACTAAACGAAACAATGCTCCAATTGGGTACATTGCTGAATTAAAGGAATCCCTGCGACAACTCAGGAAGAACGTAAATGGCGAAACTCTAAGCTCCAAATTGGCAAGATCATTTATATAAAGACCTTACAAGAGCATCATAACGCAATTAATTTGAGGAGAACACCATACCAACCTCCTTATGTGCTCTATCAATAGACCCCGTGAGCTTTTCAGCATCACCCAGTCACTAATCAAAGACAATACAAGGCAATACACTGAAAGTACACCACTCCCACAGGTCTTCGCTAACTACGAGTACTTTAAGAGCAAAGCCAATATGGCTAATCCTTACAATACTTCTGCTATTCCACCAGTTGCCCCTCCTGCAGCAGCCATTCATCTATACACCGATAGCATATTACCCTTATCCAGTACCCTCGTGCCTACTAACAATGGTATCAACAAACAGACAACTGTGACTTCTGCTATACAAAACACCATTCCTGCACGAAGAGCTTTTTCAACAGAACAAATAGAATGCATAATAAAAGGTCTTAACACTATGACCTCTCCAACAGACCTATGCCCATCTTTTTGGATCAAATCAGCATGCTCTAAGCTAAGCGCATATATCCACCACCTTATAAAGATCTCCTTCTCCAAGGGGCTATTTACAGCCCCTCTAAAAACTGCATCCATCAGACCCCTACTCAAGAACCCTAAACTTGATCCAACAGGCATAAAATCCTACAGACCTATTTTGAGCCTTCCCTTCCTGGCCAAGGTAACGGGGGAGATTGTACAGCAACAAATTCAGGATCACATCGATGCCCATTATTCACTTGATGACAACCAACACGGATTTCACCTACAGCATAGTGTAGAGACACTGCTTGTCACACTAATGAACAATCTAATCTTAGGCATGAGAAGATCCAAACAAAGATTTATTCTAACCTTTCTTGACATTGCGTCCGCCTTTGACACTGTGTCCCACAATATCCTCCTAACCCGGCTGCAGCTGATTGGCATTCAGAACCTAGCATTAGACTGGTGCAGATCTTACCTCTCAGACCGACAACAAATGGTACGCATAGTTATGCAAACATCATCCAGTTATGTACAAATGCAAGGAGTCCCACAAGGCTCCTCATTATCAGTCCTGCTGTTTAATATTTAAATTCAGCCTATTTGCTCCATAATTAAATCATTTGACATTCTCTACCACATTTATGCTGACAATGTGCTGCTTTAAACTCCCTTCTCTACAGTCAACCCGAGCTACTCTAAAATCATTGACTGCTTCAATGCAGTATCCAACTGGCTGATTCCACATAACTTAAAAGTAAACTGCAAGAAATCCAAGGCTCTCTTCATCACTAAGGAACCTTCATTCATACCTCCTCCCACCTTACCAGTGAGGGATCCTGAGATAAGCACCAAGCAAGAAGTACGCTACTTGGGAATCACCCGGCCTAGACCAATGTTTGACAATGGAGCCACATATAAACAATACCTAAAATTTAAGACCTTTCACCAACTCCATCCCATGCTTGAAGCTGTTGACTTCTGGACAATTTTCCAAGCATTGATTACCCCACATTTTGACTTTGCAAACATCTATGGTATTCCAAATTATGCAATTCACCCCCTTCAAATGGCGATGAATACGTCAGCATGAACCCTCGTTGAAGCCTCAAGATACGAACATGTCACCCCGAGCCAGAAACAGCTCCATTGGCTCCCCGTTGTTGTTCTTCTCAAGTATAAGGCTCTCATCATAACTTTCAAAATTCTACACATCCTCTCAGCAAATATCCTTAATGAGACTACAATGGACAGTTGACAACAGATTAAGAAGATCTATCATGTCAAACACTCTTTAAGTCCCTTCTACAGTAAGAAAGAGTTCCCAATTTGTTAATGGGCAAGCATTCAAATTATATGCACCAACTCTTTCCCCCCCCCCAATCCCCCAATCCGTGCCATCTCTGATCTATCAGAAAACGTCTAAAGACACATCTGTTTCAACTATACTACGAACAGGTAACTTAAATTACTGCATGCTATCTAACCCCTTCAGCCAAACCCTCAAACCTTCTATGATGTTCATTTATATTATTATATAATTACATTGTATATAGTTTCTCTGTTATGGCCCAAGTTATTTATTTATTTAATTTATTTATTGTAAATTTTTATACCGCTTTTTTCCGGTGCATCAAAAGCGGTTTACATTGAACAAGTTGAATATTACAGTACAGGTAGATATTCAATTGCATAGAACAGGTTTTTTTTTTTTTTTTTTTACTATGTACAATTATACCTACCTAAGTTATATGTGGTTACTCTGTTAACCTCCATTCTATTTTGTATTCCCCTAAACATGTTATTTTATTTATTTATTTATTTACATTCTCTTATATACCGCACTATTCGGCATCAGCGCGGTTTACATGGAACAAAATGCTCAGTACAATAACATGTATGAGTTTACAGATAACAGGGAACAAGAAACTTGGATAACAGGGGTAACTATTTACAAAACTTACTACATGTAAAAATCTTACTACATGTAAAAATCAAAAGATTCATAGATTCATATCTATGTTCTATTTTAATTCTGATTGTGATTGTTCTTAAGATTGTTCTATGTAAGTTACTATGTTATCTAATTTGTTCTATGTAAGTTCTGTTTCTGTTCCCTGTAAACCACACCGAATGTGAAATAGCATGGTATATAAAACCAATAAAATAAATGAATAAATAACCAGGAATTCAAAAAGAAAATGTCTCTTATGCAAAGCATTTACAAAGGTCTCTTTGCCATGAGATATGAAAATGATGAACTGATACAGTTTACCAAAGACATAAAGGAAACACAGATTTCACTAATGGTGCAAAGAACTCAAGCGATACAGACTACAAACCCCCTTTCAGCTGTTCGCGAACAGTTAGAAGCACTTAAGAGTGAAAGATTAACAACTCTGTTCCTGGCTAGCAGTTATCATTGCCTCTTTAGCACCTTCTGCATATGACACACCCTGCAAAACATGCAAGCAATTTATTGAGAAACAAAGAAACACAGAGATGTGTACAGATGGGCTCCAAAATGGGTAGACTCTAGGGGAATCAGGAAGCCTTGGTCAAGTAAAGTTAGGTTAGCTGAAAACTGGTGCTGGCATTTTGTGTCCTGGAGAAAGTGTGAATTACCACAAAATGCAGACAGTGATGGCATTGCAATTGCCACATTAAATATTAGTATGGCCATGAAAATGCTGTAATGCTTGCCAGCTTTGGTTTTCCATAGTAACTGGCCCAATGTGAAAAGACCTTAAGCCAGAGACCATGCCGAAGATGAGGCGTGATCTCCAAGTGGCACGCTCTGCCTGTACAAGGTTTACCACTGCTGCCGCTCTGCTTGGTCTGGTAATTATACTGCTGGCCTGCTGTACACTCCATAACATTGAAAAACTGTGTCCCTTCCTTTGTACACACATTGCTAAGACACTTATCCACTCTTGGTCACCTCCCTTCTAGACTACTGCAACTTTCTTCTTGTTGGTCTCCCTCTGAATCATCTCTCTCCCCTTTAATCTGTTCAAAACTCAGCTGCACGTCTAATCTTCTGCCATCCTCGTTATGCTCATAGAACTCCTCTCCTCAACTTGCTTCAATGGCTATATTCGTTTCTGTAGCCAGTTCAAACTTCTCCTACTAACCTATAAGTGTATTCATTCTGCTGTTTCTCACAACCTTTCCTCTCCCTACATTCCTCCTCAGGAACTCCTCTCTTCTGGCAGATCCCTTCTATCTGTGCCCTTCTCTTCTACTGCCAACTCCAGACTTCGATCCTTTCACCTTGCTGCTGCTTATACCTGGAACAAACTACCTGAGTATGTGCACCAGGTTTTAAATGGCCCTTTTCAAATCGAGGCTGAAAACGCCTCTTTGAGTCTGTTTTTGGATCCTGATTCGCTTAGTCTCCTATGTGTTTCCTTACCATTCCCCTAGATGTATCCTTGTCCTCAGCTATTGTGTTGTCTGTCTTGATTAGACTGTAAGCTCTGATGAACAGGGACCGTCTTTTACATGTGTCTGTACAGCACTGTGTACACCTTGTAGTGCTATAAAAATGATCAGTAGCACTAGTACTACATCTAACATTGTAAAGACTGGGAGAGAGCATTTGAGGCTCTGGAAGCCATTTATTACCACTTCTTTGAGGTCTGTTTCCCACCTTTATAAATTGAATATTTTTTCATTTAAGCAATTACGGAATGTATGCATTTCTCAATAATATGTTAATTCTTGAAGTTTTCTGTGGGTCATAGTAACATAAATATTCTGCATGGGTCTGAGTTTTCTGGCTCAGGTTTGTTGTCTGGCTTGTCGAGGTCTAGGGAGGTGTGGATTCTCAGAATCCACTTCTCAGAGGCAGTGACTGTAGCAAATTGATACACAGAGGCAGGTGTTTCTAGAATGAAAGATATTTTATCTAAGAAGTAAGCTTCCTACAAATATACAATACTTGGTAGAATAAAGTGCTTTTTTTGAGGGGATAAATAGTGGCACAGACTACTGGAACTTTTTTCATTGCCTCATGTATTAATGAAAGAGCCCTGCATATCAGAACTGACACCTTTTTGGCTAGGAAAAAATGCACTGGTAGACTCTATTATGCTGGAGCTAGTACAGAAAGCATGGCTTAGAAGAGGGATGGATGCGCATGTAGATACAGTTGTGGTCAACATTATTGGCACCCTTGTTCAATATCTCCTAGAAAAAAGGTAGCCAGTGAAATGGCTTTGGACAATACAGGGTGGCCCGAAAAAAGTGAAAACATCTTGTAGCATATAAGTTATTTAAAAATTCAAAAAGACAGATGTATACGATTGACAAATTAAAAAAAAAAGATGGCAACCGGAAATTGTCAAAATAAAGACGTTATACAGCTAAAAAAGGTAAATAAGTAAACTATTTAAGCTTTTAATTTATGAGATGTTCTCACTTTTTTTGGGCCACCCTGTATATGCACATATATTTAACACATTTTTTTTAGTGCTGTCTGCTAGTGATCCAGCTGCCTCTGGGTTTTCTTGGCAATGAATTACTGGAAGTAGATTAAGTAGATTGCCAGGCCTTTTCTTCTGAGGCAAAGGAGGGTAAAGTGACTTGCCCAAGGTCACAAGGAATGTCAGTGGAAATGAAACTCTTGATCTTCTGGGTAATATGTAGTTGCTCTAACTACTGGGTTACTCCTTCACTCCTATTTGACATAGTAAACTGCGATTGACACACAAAAGAATCAAATAAAACAAGACCAATTAAACAAGGAAATTGTATAAAAACTGAGACATTGCCAGGATATGATTATTTAAATTCGCTATAACATCATTCTATCTATCCTTAACAATTGGAGATAATTTCTATCTAGCGTCAGTAAGGGAGAAAAAGGAACTTAGCACCCATGAGCTCAATGTCCCAGCTCAAAGAAATTTGACCATGGACTAATACAAGAAATCTTCAAAGGTTAGTGCGATGGATAGGTAGAATGATGTAATTGCGAATTTAGATATTATAAGCGTCATTCTGGTGGAATGGACTAAGAAATAAAAGACGTGATTATTGGTATCCTTTAAACACTTCAAATCAGTTTGAACAGAAGAACCACATTCCCATTGCAGTAAAATTAGACACACCTGTGATCAATTGTCAGTACTCACATGACTTGAATCAACCAATGAACAATGGCTCTAATGTCTAAAATGGCCACACTCACTCCCTCTTCCATTTTCACAATGCTGAAGAGAAGAGAACTGCCTGAGACTATCAGAAAAACCATTATCACCAAGCATCAAACTTCAAATGGGTACAAGGCCATCTCCAAAGACCTTGAGATTCCTGTGTCTAAAGTTTGCAATGTTATTAGGAAATTTTCTGCTCATGGAACTGTCAAGAACCTTCCAGGACATGATGGGAAGAGGAAAATTAATACAAGAAATCTTTGAAGGTTAGTGCAATGGAAAAACACCACATACAACATCCAAAGATCTTAAGGCTGACCTGGAGCAATCTGGAGTGGTGGTTTCAACCTGCACCATATGCAGCACACTAAACAAAGAAGGACTTCATGACCGAAGGCAAAGAGGACCCCACTGTTCAAAGACAGACATAAAAAGGCAGGCCTGATCTTTGCCCAAACCCACCTTGAGAAACCACAATTCTTCTGGGAAAATATTTTGTGGACAGATGAATCCAAACTTGAGCTCTTTGGCAATGCAGATCAGTGATACATTTACTGGAGAAGACATGAAGCTTATAAGGAAAAGAACATCCTTCCTAAAGTTAAATTTGGTGGAGGTTCCATAATGTTGTAGGGCTGGTTTGATGCCTCAGGAACTGCAGGCCTGGAATGTATTAAAGGAATCATGAAGTCAGAGGACTACCGAGGTATTTTGGAGTGAAATGTGCTACCTAGTGTCAGAAAACTAGGTCTGAGTCAAAGTCATGTGTCCCCCAGCAGGAAAATGACCCAAATCATACAATCAAAAATAAAACAAATGGTTAAAAAGGAAAAAAATAGACTGTTTTAAAATGGCCAGCAAAGAGTCCTAATCTCAATCCAATTGAGAATCTTTGGAAAGAGCTGAAATCTGCCATTGGTAAAAGGAATCCTGGAAACATTCATGAGCTGGAACAAGCTCATGAATTATGGTCCTGTAACTTGATCCCACTCCCCCACACACCCCAACAAATGTAAACCAGTGTATATAGTTATTCATAGAAATCAGTTTATATAACTACGTTTTCTGTACATAGTTAATATACTGTATATTCACTCCGTGTTTTATTGTAGCTTTCAGTTGATTGTAAACCACTTTGACCCAGTGAAAAGCAGTATAAAAGTGCAGCTAAATAAATACATGTAAATAAATAAGAAAGGAAGTAAGTCACAGTTGAAGAGTAGGAGAAACTATCACCAGACAAAGGTGCAAACCTTATTGATGCCTACAAGAAACATTTGGAGGCTGTTGTCATTTCCAAGGGTTGTGCAACCAAATATTAGTGAAGGGTGTCATTAATCCTGTCGAGGTCTTATTTTGTTTTTTTCTCAGAAATTATTATGTCTAAGTTGCACAGACATCTTTTTTTAACATACTATTAATTGGAAATATTCCAGCTGTATGTCATAATATTTTATTTTATTTCTCAAGATATTGTACACAACAGATCTAAAAAGCAAGAATGTCAGTAATGTTGACCACAACTCTATATGACTGATAGAAGGTATCTATGCAGCTGCGTCCCTTCATCTGTCTGTGAACTTGTTTCAAGAGAGGATGGGTTAAGTAAAACCTAAGATTATAAAAGCAGGGAGCTAGTATAGTTCAATGTAACCGTTATAAATGCTTTAAGTGGACATTACCTTATTTTTGGTCAATTTTGTCTTCTGTACTAACAGGTTTTAACATGTGCTGTTTCCAGAGCCAGCACAGGCCTCAAAGTGTCTGGTTAAGGCATTAGTCAAGCCCAGGTGGTCACCTGGGACAACTACTTCTGAGGGGCTCCATCTCATCCCTTGCCTCAGGCAGCATATTGTCTTGAGTCATCTCTGGCATAGCTCATCCACTAGAAACCCTGTAAATGTTATCAAATTGCTGTACCAGAAAAACATTGGGATCATGACCCAAACAGAACTGCAGGAAGTGAAGAATCTATAATCATCTTCCCATTCCAACCAATAAAAGCGAGTTGCAAGAAAACTGGCCAAAATAGTGAAAGAGAAAAATGCAAGAACAACATTACTAATACGAATGCTCATGCCAAGTGACTATCCTGTAGAACATATGGGGAAACTGAAGATCCTCAAGTATCAAGCAATGCAAGCAAAGGCCAAGAAAATGTGACAGAAAGACACAAATATAATCCCAATTGTACTGGGAACCACTGTTCTTACTAAAAAGCATTTCCAATTACATGTTGATATGTTGCTCGTATACATTTCATCCTATGAACTCCAGATGGAGGCTGTAAATCTGAGAGACTGAGATCATACCCATCATATCCTGTGAGGTTCATGGTATATGCAAAACAAACCCATTTAGGATAACTGACCCTGAAAGAAGGGAAGCGCACTCAGAGAGATCCATATCGGGTAATTTATCTGTCAGCTCTTAAAGATCTATTCTGCAGTGACAGATTCATTTGCAAAAAAAATCAGCATCTCTTCCAAAGTTCATGAAAGAAGGTAATTCCTTACTGTGGCACATAGATATACAGTACATTCATTCATCACTGATAATGCCAAATCCATATTCATAGGCCCAGTCCAAAGAAAGCATGGCATTGTGTAATCCTTAAGGGAGCCTTTAAATTCCTTTTCTAAACCACCATGGGGGTTATAGAAAAACCTCTCAAGATGTTCTGTCAAATGATTTTACTCTTTATTTCAGTAAACAAAATAAATTAAATTTCACTTTCTAAGGAATACGTTTCAAGTTTAATGTAGATTATAACAAAATACATACATCTAACAAAGTTCATTTTAGTTTATTGTCCTTTGCTTATAACCTTCAATGACAATTACAAATATTTTATAGCAAATTAGCAACATAAAATCATAGTTGGAAAAGGAGGGTGGGGATGCAGCAGGCACTGACTGCTCTTCAGAGCTCTCAACCAGATGAACTGTAGGCCTGCCTAAGTCTTGAGTTGCTCTTTGAATTTTGAGAGAGAATCTTAATCTTTCTGGTATGGGGGCAAAGAGTTCCATGAGTCCGGGACTTGGTAAAAGGTCTCAAGGTGTCTGGTTAAGAGAGGACTGCAGAGTAAGTTACTATTTTGGGAACAAAGGATATAAGAAGGCATGTAGGGCAACAGAAATTTTGAAAGCTCTTCTACTTCCTAGGGGCAATTTCTGTAAATGGGTTAGATTTTCACATTCCATGACAGTAATGAACATCACTCCCAAGTATAAGCAGTATGATCTCGGTCTCTCAAATTTACAGCTAACGCTTGGCATGGTACTTGCATCTTGCCAAAGAGAGCCTCCTTTAGGAGCTCGTAATATGTAGAGCTTTATGAGCAAATATCGATATCTTGAATCTGATTCTATATGGTATAGGAAATCAATGTTCGGCATACAGAAATGGCAACACATAATCTGAACAGCAGCATTATAAAGAAGTTTAACTGCAATATTCTGGATTATTGGGAGTCTTTTTATGGCAAAAATCCTAAGTCCCTTTATAATGAAAATTTGAGCAATCTAGCTGGGTAGAGCTGATACATGAATCAGAGCCTGGAGGTCGCTTGGGTATAGAAGGTGTTTGATGGCATATAAATTCCATAGCACAAGAAGCCTATTAATATAACAGCCAAGTATTTCAAAAAGAAGAGGATAAAGAAATTGAATGCCCTAATAGAGTGAGTGCTAAGGTTGACTGGAGAACTTACTGGTATAGATCAGGGATTAAATATTAAAATTCAATCTATGTAAAATAGTTAATATTTTCTCTGTAAAATAGTTATTATGTTTTCAAAAATGTTCTATGTAATTGATGTTTACCATGTTCTCTGTAAACCGCCCCTGATCTCTGGAAGGGGCGGTATAGAAAAGCGCACAAATAAATAAATATAATTCTGATAGTGGGTATCGGTATCTGGATTTTGAATGGTGCTAAATATCTTGATAGAGCAGCAAGTGCCACTGGTGATATTCAGACTGCTATCTGGATTGAAATCTGGATAAATTTAGGATAGTGTGATGGGGGTCTATATAATGTTACCTGTCCCTCTCCAAAGGGAGCATCAACAATCCCCTTTAAGTGAGTCTGCAACCCAGAGCTCAGGGCTGGGAGGACATGGCTCACAGGGAGAGGTTTAAAAACCTAGCAGTCTACAGGAGGAAGAGTGGGGTCAGAAGTCCTTCCAAGGCAAGTCACGCAAAAGAGTTCTGAGATGGGCTGGAGGAAGGGCCAGGAGAACCAGTGTGTGGAGGTTTAACAAACTGGGAGAGAAGTTGATCTTGTTTTCCCTGTTCTGGGTTTTGCTTTGTGAAGGTTTAACAAGCTGGGACAGAATAAAAACTGCTTTTGTTTTCCCTGAACTGCTGTCTGGCCTGTGTTTTAAAGAAAACTCCTTCCCACCTCATTGCACACTACCACAGATAAATTTGCTGAATATTGCTGCTTTCTGGATAATTTATGGATCCATCTGCATTCTGCTCACATACCATCCTGCAACTATCTGGATGGTGCAAGGTTAGTTTAGCTTGATAGTACATGGTTGTGTGGATGGTGTCATCAAGAGCATTTTGTTTCCTGGACCATGAGATGATGTTCCAAGGGCTGCAGAGCAGAGATGGCATCCATCTGTCCTAGAAGGGTCAGCATGTCTTCAGTAGTAGACTAGCTAACCTATTTAAGAGGGCTTTAAACTAGATTAATTGGGGATGGGTGAAAAAAGTCCCCAGGTAAGTGAAAGCACTTAGATAAGTGAAACATTAAATAACTTTATAGAAATAGGTAAAAGGGGCAGCATCTGGAAAGTAGTGTCTATAAATGCCCATAGCATGGGAAATAAGATCCCAGATGTTGAAGCTTTAATGGGAGAGGCTGACATGTTTCATGAACATCATATAACAATATATACTCCTGGGAGCCAAAAATCAATCAATAAGGCTGGTGGTTTTTGCAGCGAGCAGAGCACTGCTATTTTCCCTGTTCTTTCTTGTCCTGATGTGCAACATCTGGATGAGCTCTCTGAAGAAGCCGGTTGGCGAAACACCTGGTGTTGGGGCTCCGGTGTCGCTGTCATGAAAGTTGCAGTCTCTCTTTTTTGTTATTTTTAATAGTTTATTTATGAGTTTTACACTACATAACAGGAAAAAACATACAGAATAGTATCATCAAACTATCCATACATACGAAATCAAGTCCACATCAAGAAGGAATTTCCTAATATAAAGGCAACATCTCTGCAAGTTACAATAGAATATACCCCTTTAACTAAATCAATAAGACATTAAAGATAATGCAGTCTCTTTGAAGTTGCATGGAAGTTTCTTTGAGGTTTTTTGAAGTGCTTCCTACTGCATTTGGCTGCCTTTCCTTACTGCCTTTAAGCTAAGTTTCTTCAGTCATTATTTTTGATGCTGGCTGACGTTGTCTTCCTAATTTAGCTACATTGACTTACTAGTATACCAACAGTTTTTGGGGTTTCATTTGAGCTTTTTGAGTTGGGTTTTGCCTCTGTACCCCAGTAATGAGGGTTTTTTTTTTTTTGACTGCTGATCTCATTTAGAGCTTTGTCGATTATTAGGCATTGATGAGTGTGCCATTCGACTTGCTCATCCTCTCTGCTCTAGTTGGTTGGAGGATTGGCTGAGGTTGTTTTTCCTCTATTACAGCTGGTATTGCTTCTAACTCTCCTGTTTGAGATTAATGTTGATATAGTGCAGTATCCAAGAATTATTTTTCATTGTTTCTTTGTAATTTTTGTTTTTGTATCTTTACTTTTCTCTTGTGATTTTTGTTGGGGGTTTTTGTTCTTTTCTTTTATGGTTCACGAACAACCATGACTGGGCTATAACTATACCAGGCTATACGTTATTTAGAAAGGACAGGGTAGGAAGAAGGGGAGGAGGAGTGGCACTATAAGTAAAAAATAATATTAAAGCTATGGAAATACATGGCTTAAAAGGGAGTGAGGAGGCAATGTGGGTTAAATTAGAAAGAGGGACAGAGAAATCCATTTGCATTGGCATGATATACAGACCTCGTCACAGGGAGAAGACATGGACGGAGAATAGAAGACATACACAGCATTGCCAGGAAAGGGGAACTGCTACTGACAGGAGATTTCAATATGCCAGATATTGATTGGTGCATCCCTGCTGTGGTGTCATCTAGAAATGAGGAGATCCTGGAGTCTTTACAGGAAGAAGTATTCAGGCAACCGGTAACAGAACATACTGGATTTGGTGCTTATCAATGGGGAAAGTGTTTCTCATGTTATAGTGGGAGATCATCTCGCATCCAGTGATCACCAGATGGTGTGGTTCAGTATTAGGATGAGGGCTGCTAAAATCCATTCAAAAGTGAGGGTCTTAGACTTTATGAAAACTAACTTTGCCAAGATGGACCAATACCTCTAGGAGTCATTAGCGGGATGGGAACAGCTGGAAAATGTAGAAAAACAGTGGGCAAAACTGAAAGGGGATATTTTAAGGGCAACCAGCCTTTTAGTTAGAATGGTATATAAAAGCAAAAAAAGGCTGCTATGGTTCTCAAAAGAGGTAGCTGAAAAGAGATCAGAGAGAGGAAGACATGCACCTATATTTGGAAAAACTTAGAGAAGCTAGGAAAGTAGTCAGGAAAGCAAAGGTATCAAAAGAAGAAGAAATAGCCAATCCAATAAAATGGGGGGGGGGGGAGGGGGAGATGACATTTTTCAGATATATTAGTGAGAGGAGGAAGGGGAAAAGTGGTATTGTCAGATTCAAGGGTGAAGGGGAGGAATATGTAGAAACTGATGGGGATAAAGTGGAATTGTTAATGTTCTGTGTTCACAGATGAAGGGCTGGGAGCAGGACCTCAGACAACACCCACAAACAGAAACAAAAGTGAGGGGCTTCTCAAACAATTTTCAGAGGACTGTGTTCATGAGGAACTAGCTAAACTAAAAGTGGACAAAGCGATGAGACCAGATGGGATACATCCAAAAATAGTGAAAGAACTTGGGGACATTCTTGCAGCTCCACTGACTGACCTTTTCAATGCCTCATTGGAGTCAGGAGTGGTATCAGAGGACTGTTGAGAGGCACATGTAGAAGGTGTAGATAACATGAGGAGGAATCTAGCTAAGCTTGAAAAATGGTCTAAAATTTGGCAGCTGATATCTAATGCTAAAAAATGTAGGGTCATGTATTTGGGCTGCAACAATCCAAGGGAGCAGTACAGTATAGGGGGTGACATACTTCTGTCCATGAAAGATGAATGGGAACTAGGCATGATTGTGTCTGATGATCTCAAAGTAGCTAAACAGGTAGAAAAGGCGATGGCGAAAGCTAGAAGGATGCTTGGGTGCATAGGTAGAGGAATGGCCAGCAGAAGAAAGGAGGTGATAGTGCCTCTGTATAAGTCTTTGGTACACACTCATTTGGATTATTGTGTACAATTTTGGAGACCACACCTTCAAAAGGATATAAACAAGTTGGAATCGGTGCAGAGGGTGGCTACTATAATGGTTAATAGTCTGTTTATGTTTATGTTTATTTAGAATTTGATATACCGCTCAGGCCAGAGGCATTAGAGCGGTTTACAATACTATATCATTCAAGGAAATAGGAAAAGAATGCCATTTGTATGATAGGACAGAGTAGAGGACAGAGACAGTCAAACAGATAATAGGAGGAGAAGAACATGAAACAGCACATTACTACAAGCTATAGGCAGGACACCCCAATCCATACCATCAGTGTAACCTTCGGCAACAGACGCCACGGACCAACGCCTAAGGGCCACGCCAAAGGGCCCTCTGGCCAGGCCCTCAGGCGCGGGCCCGCAAGGCGCGGGCGTGCCCCAGCAATGGCGTTTTTTAAGCTGTTCCATATGGCTGCTGATTGGCGGGCAATGCGGAGGAAGGGGGAGCTCCAGCTCTCACCCCCGATAAGATCGCTGCTCTCCTCATCCCTGCAACAGCGTTTTTTAAGCCGTTCCATATGGCTGCTGATTGGCGGTCAATAGGGAGGAAGGGGGAGCATATAAGGACAGCCTTAAGGACTTTAATATGTATACTTTAGAAGAAACTTAAGGACAGAGGTAATATGATTTGAGATGTTTAAATACCTCTGTTGCATAAATGCACAGGGGGAGAGCCTCTTTCAATTGAAGACAAGCTATGCTACAAGGGGACATAGGATAAGGGTAAAAGGGGATAGACTCAGGAGTAATATGTGGAAATATTTCTTTACAGAAAGAGTGGTAGGTACATGTAATAGTCTCCCAGTGGAAGTGGTAGAGATGAGTACAGTATGTTATTTTAGAAAAGCATGGGACAAACACAGAGGCTCTTTAAAAGAAAAAAGGGGACTCTTGTAGTGGGTGATATGGAAGGGCAGACTAGATAGGTCACATTGGGGTATGTTTACTAAATCGTCTTAATGTGCGCCCGGTGATAGTGTGCAGGATGCCATAAAAGGAGTGGGCGTTTCAGTCTTAAAGTAGCAAAACGGGATTATCGCGCGATAACGCGTGCTGCTGCGCACATTAACGGGTGACGCGCCGCTAAGCGCATTAACGCGCGATAATCTTAAGTAGGCGTGCAGACATACAAACATAGAAGCAGAGGTGTAGCACAATGGTTAATACACTGACTGTTAATGCAGGGGTCATGAGTTCAATCCCCCAGTGTGCCTAATGCATAAGGTTGGCTGAGGTATCACCCATCATGTTTAAGTAATGATTTTTGAGGCATTTTACTTTTATTTTAATTAGTACTGCCAGCAAACACACACTCACGGTGGCGTAACCTAAGGTGCCACATAAGGCACCCCATAACGCACTCCATAGGGCACATTATAAAGTGCACTGTCTGCCAAGGCACCCTATAATGTCCCCTATAGGACACCTTATAAGGCGCTTGATAGGGCCCCTATAAGGTGCCTTATGAGGCACCTTAAGGTTACAGTACTCTGAGGGTGTTTTTGCTGGCAGCACTAATGTACATTAAAAATAGACAATGCCTCAGACAGCCCTATCAAATAACCCCACCATGGGTTTGAACCCATGACCTCTGGCTTCAACACACAGTGAAGTAACCAGTGGGCTACAGCTGCTAACAAACCACTGACTGGCTGAAGAAGGACTGCACGTCCCCACACAAACTGTCTGATGTGGTGACCAGGATAGGGCTAACCCACCTGTACCCATGATGCACTGCACATGCAAAGCAGCAGTCGACAGATGGGCACAAGATGGGGTATGCACCCCCACAGCACCTCGGCCTGGTAGGGGTAACTGACCATGTGTGGTACTGGCACAGAGTAGCCACAGACCGTCACAGTGTGCGGGTACTGTGCTCACCCTGAGGGTGAGGTGGGGCGCCCATCACCAGGTCCACAGCACCTTTCATGGCTGAAATATACCATGCTGCAGGTCCCCATCAGTGCTACTGTGTGTGATAGGTAGGTCCAGCAGACACACCTAGAATACATCTGTGTCCTTCTGTATTTCTCAGTCATGTCTAGCCCTTATGGGCTATGCTGCACCCAGAATAGTGCATATCCTGTGTTGGTGCCATGGTTACGTGAAGAAAGGAGGGGGGGGGGGTGTTTGGACCCATAGGTGGATTATGTATTACCATACAACCCACACTCTGGGGCTCAGGGTGGGAATCAGGATCACCCACCAATAGATCCACATTCTACCTCCCTGCAATGGTAGAAGTAGATGGGACCATCAACCCCAGTCCTGCTGGGGAACAGACACCCTACAGGGCAGGCAATGCAGAGCTGTACACATGCATAAAGCAATAGCAGACAGACAAGCTGGAAATGCTCAGCTTACCCCCACCACTATCTGACATTCTCCAGCAGCAAGCCTCCAGCCGCTGCACCCTGCAAGGCGTTCCAGCAAGACACATACTAGTTGCAGACAGTCTGCTAGTTAGCCCACAGTCCTGGAGGAAATGTGTGTTCCCAGAACTAGGATATCAGCATACACACCAAACAAATAAGTCAGTGATTGGGCCCCAAAAGGGACCCATAAATATCACATGATAGAAATACTATATAGCACTATGGGGGAACCTAGCCATGCCATGGTCACTGCTCAGTCAGGGTGAGAGTGACCTCCCAGCAGGACATGCTGTGGCTATGCTGTCTGTGCAGGTGGTGGCTGGGCACTGCAATGTCCGAGCCATTGCCCTATGCCCTGTGCAGATGCAGCCAGGCCAGGCCACCCTATCCAGGCTATTCCCACAGTACCTTGCTCCTCATTATGCACATTGGCAGGTCAATACTGGCGGTAACAACTGACGTAGTGGTCTTTTTTTGCTGGAGGAGTATACCATTAAAACTGAAAAAGCCTCCACATTGCAACTTGAAAGCTTGAATTGTAACTAAATAGTGACGTGCAAATATCTAAACATAATTATACACTCTTCAAAATCAGTATTTACTGTTTAAGATGTACTTTCTAATAATCAAAGGTCTCAGCTCTAGTAGGAAGCCAATAGACGTCTTTGAGTAAGAGTGGATTTTCTGGGTTTGAGTGCTTCATGAAGTTCCCCTGACGAAACCTGTACAAGGGTGAAACGCACGAAGTGGCGCGTCTGTCAGCGTCGGGACAATGCAAGCCCAATTCTCCTGAAAGTTAAGCACTTTAATAATTAACAATTTTTGAACAATTTTTGATTTACACTCTTCCGAAACAAGGTCGTTTGTTGTGAATAAGGATATAAGTCCACTAGACGATTAGTTAAGTCTATTGGCTTCCTACTAGAGCTGAGACCTTTGATTATTAGAAAGTACATCTTAAACAGTAAATACTGATTTTGAAGAGTGTATAATTATGCTTAGATATTTGCACGTCACTATTTAGTTACAATTCAAGCTTTCAAGTTGCAATGTGGAGGTTTTTTCAGTTTTAAAGGTCAATACTGGCAACAGTGCTAGCAGAGTGGGCTGTGGAGGGTGTTGGCAGCCACCACACACTGGATAGACAGACACACACTCCACACACCTATGCCAGCATTGTGCAACTATAGAGGTGTTTGGCAGCCCTGACCACCACACCAGTCCTGGGCACAGTGCAGGCATGGCTATGGAACGCAATACTGTTGGGGTCACTCTGTCAGACACCAGACCTGAGGCACACTCCACAGACATCAGAAATGTTGCTATGATGCAGCTCAATCAGCCTATTGTGCTTAACGTAGGAATTGCTATCTGCCAGTTATCATAGCAACCTTTTGATAGCTGTGTACAGTTTTCCCATGTTTAGGGTGGCATTGCTAAGGTATGCAAGTGCTAATATGGGGAGATGCATGCAGAGCCCAACATCCTGCCTCTCCAGGAGGCTTGGGATAATGGAGCCTGTGGGTGCAGGTGTGTCTGCCCCTGTTGGCCGCTGCTCTAGGGCAGAGGTTCCCAACTCCAGTCCTGGAGGGCCAAACACTGTTCGGGTTTTCATGCTGTCTCTAATGAATATGCATGAGATACATCTGCATACCATGGGGGCGGTGCATAGAAATGCAGCACAGCCACATTTATTAGAGGCAGCATGGAACCTGAATGGTGTTTGGCCCTCCAGGACTGCATTTGGGAGACTCTGCTTTAGGTAATGTGCATGTTTATGGTATCTGTACTCTGTAGGGTAAAATATAGGTGTTTTGGGCATGTCTACGTCATCTGCACTAAAGGTTCTGTCTGTATTAGCACGTTTAGTAGTGGGTAAAATATGGGGGGAGGGTTGACAGGAACCACAGCTGGGACTTGAACCTGTGACTTTCTGCTCCTGAACACATTGGCTGTGTGCACTGCACCACTGTGTTGCCACAGAGCCAGTGCATTCCCTGGGGATACCATGACTGTTTGTCAGACAGGGTCCGTCTGTTGCAGTGCATGGCACCCACCTGCACAGGGCTAGGCCACGGTCTGCTCTGGGCAGCTGCCACTGCCCCCTCCACCACCAGTACCCCTCTGCCACCCTGCTGACATGCCCTTCTGCTGGTGGTGCTGGTGGAGCGCAGTCTCAGGCCATCCAGTGTGCGGGTAGGCGGCTGCCTATGGTGCGGGTTCTGGGGTAGAGGTGCCTGCATAGATGTCCATGCTTCCCCCAGCACCGCCTGCCAATGTTCTGTGCCCTTGGGGGTACCTGCTGGGTACTATCCCCTGTGACACTGTGGGAAGCACACTCATGCCCATGCTGGGCCCTCATCAGTTGCTGTCTGGCTGATCTACTGTTTCAGCATTCCTATGGGCCACCTATGCATCACCCTAGTCTGCACTGTGGCCCAGCTGCAGTACAGCATGTGGCGTCTGCAGCCCTCTGTGTCCCCTTTCCCAGCATCTGTCCAGTTGCCCATTCCGATATGCCCGCCCTGCTGTTGTGGAACATGTGCACACCATAGGAAACCTGTCCAGTGGAGAGGGAAACCCTGATCAGCGCAATTTCACTGTGGGATCATTCACCTTGTATGGGGACAGAGCGTAGACGCTTCCAAATTCATATTTTTTTTTTGGAGCTTTCTTGGGAGTGTTTTTTGATGTTTCCCATTAATATCACTATTGCCCAGCTTGGTTATGTTTCTTTTATATTTTGTTGGGGTCATTTTCAATGTTTATTTGCACTTTTGTCCCGTGCACATGTATCACACTTATCACTTTTTTGTAGGTTTCCCTGTTTTTGCTGTACATTGCTGACAGAAATGGTTTCTCTTCCCTTTAAATCAGCTCTAACGCCAGGGTTTCACTGGCGTTAGTTTTCAGCCTCTCATTTCACAGTGTGCAGAGAGCCTCTCCCCTCCCACTCTCCACCCATTGACCCCTTCTCTCTACCCCTGGGGAGCCTTCCTCCGCCTTCCGGGAGCCTTTCCCCGCCTTCAGCGCTCGTTTGTGCCGCTGCGCGCGTTATTGCGTGATAAGGTACCTGTGCGCCTGATAAAGCGCCATTATCTCTCGATAAGGTACCTTATCGCATGATAATGTCACAGAGCGCACATTAAGACGGTTTAGTAAACATACCCCATTGTCTTTTTCTACCGTCATGCTTCTATGTGTAACATGAATGGTCTTTATTAGTATGAACAGAACATCAATGGGTTATGGCTTGTGCTTGATGAGGTGCCTGAGTTTACTGTCTCCTGCTTAATTATTTTCCCTGTTCAATACTTTGCATGAAGCTTTGGTTCCCCCCTCTCTTATGGTGTGCTAAGACCACTCTGACTACAGTACTAACAAAACATTTTAAATACAACAAAGGAAATCATAGAAGAATCCAACGTTTTATCACTTTTAATTCTCCCACAGAAAGATTAAATGAGAAATACAATGATATATTTGCATATCATCATGAACTAAATCTTATTTTGCCAATTCAGGACTTTATTCTTATTCCAGTCTGCTATTCTTTGCTTCTCTAGTCATAATATGCAACATTTCAAATAACCCAGTGACAATTTGAATACAAATTTAATTTAAAATAAAAAAGAAGAAACAACATTAAACTGGTAGTTTGTCACAGACTCTAGGTAAATCTGAAAGGCAAAGTTGCCTTTAGCATAGACCTTTTGGAATTACAAATTAACAAAAACAATAAAACAGATAAGACACAATAAATGTGCTCTGGCGATGAGAGAAAGTGAGAAATATCAATGAATATGAAGAATTAATGCCATAAAGCACATATTACCGCAAGTAAGATAAAGGAAAAGGGCATTAATCATTATCCAACCACAAAACTTACAAAAAAGCATGAGCAGCTCTCAAATACACCCAAGAACAGATGAAAAAATGCAAAGATCCAACAGATAGCTCGATTTCCAAAAAGGATGCTACCATGTTAGTGCATGCTATTTTCCCATATTGTCCAGGTTACCCAAGGATTTATAATGGCATGCCTAGATTTCTGTAATGTTGTCTGGTTGGATTTTCCTGAGACGTTGCTCTCTTGAATAAGTTGTACAGAATACAGTGGCTAGTATAATTTTAAGAAGCTTGGTTTCTGATATAGCCACTCCTTATCTGATCAAACTATATTGGCTGACAATAGCTGCCAGAACTGAATTTAAGGGGTCAGTTTTCAAAAGCCCTTATCTGGATTATCACCTCAACCCTATCTGATTAATGCAGGGTCAGTCCGTGGGCGGAACGAGGGCAGTGTGACCACTATGTGCATAAGTGTATCACTTATCCAGATAGTAGCAATTTGTAACAGGGCGCGGGCAGGGTCCCGGCACCCGCCCGTAACCGGGTGCACGGCGCGGCGCGGGACCCTGCTCGTGCAGGAAGAAGATGGCGGCGCGCGTCAGCATTAGCACGCTGTGTGCATCTTTCAAAATGATTGGCTCTGCTCGAGGCGTAACAAGTGGAGCCAATCAGGGCAGAAGGGAGGCATGTGCTCCGGAGCTCATGGCGTGCCCAGAGCACATGCGATCGGGCGCCCAACTGGCAGGCAGCATCGGCGGCATCGGGTGTCTGGCGGCAAGGTCTTGGGGCAGTGTGGAAGACGCTCGGAGAGCCTGGTCGGGCTGTGGAGTTGACGGTGCTCGGCAGTGATTTTTGCAGGCGAGTAGGTGGTGCGGTGCATATTAAAAAAAAAAAAAAAAAAAAAAGGACAAAGGGGGGGGGGGGGGGTAAAAGGATCGCCGGTTGGGGCTGATCATTTAAAAAAAAACAACAAACAAACAAAAAACAGAAAAAGGAAGGAAGTCAAAAAGGGGTTTCTCCCAACTGTTGGCTGCAAAGTTTCTTTTTCTGGGAAGGGCTGCGGGGCTCTCAGGGATGGGAGCTAAGAGATTTGTGGGGGGTCGGTGGACTGGGAGGGTGGCTTCAGTGGGGAGGGCTGGAGCACAACGGGAGAGGGGGGCTGACAGAGGGGGGAGATCGAGGCAGCGGGGTAGGGGGTCAGGGTGAGCTGCAGGAGCTGCTCGGAGCACGTCAGGTTCTGCTATAGCTCCTGAGGTTGGGAGGGGGTCTAACGAGGGCGCTCAACTCGGCCCCGGGGGGCACGGACTTCGGGGCGCATGGGAGGGCCTGTAGAGATGTCTCCTGAGCCTGCTACTGGGGGGTTGAGGCTATGGAATGATGATGCTGCTAGCATCTCTGGGGACCTCGGGGAGGGGGTGGGGGATTAGGTGCCTGTGGTCTTTGGGATTGGAGCAGCCTAATGGCCGATGCTTTGCGTGGTGGGAGCAGTGGCAGGGTTTCCCATCGTGGGTATACGCTGTCGCCGGGTGATTTGGGTCCTCATGGGCAGCAAACCAATTGGGATAGTTGGATGGCCAGGGGGCAGGGTTCATCGGGGACGGATTGGGTGGGGGCTTGGCAGCCGTCATGGTCTTCGGTTTTCTCCCCGCTGTGTCCCCCCTTTCTATCTCCACAGGTACCATTTCTTGCTTCACCGAGAGGTGTGCCACCTGCGGCGGATTCAGCGCAAGTGCGGAGTATGGAGTCCGGAAGCGGTGTGACAGGAGCGGCGACGAGTGTGGTTGAGCGGGCGCAGGAAGCACGTGTGCAGCAGCGGGCAGAGGACCCTCGTGACAGGCTGCCAGTGGTTTCCGATGGAGCAGCTGTTGGAAGCGTGGCGGGTGAGTCACCATGGCGGGTGGTAGGTGTGAGTGGGGGGTTGGGTCATGAGTAGAACGATCTGGGAAGGCGCGTAAGAAGAGGAAGCATGCCTGTCGGCGGCGGCATAGCTCTGACTCTTCGTCTTCTTTGTCGTCGGATGGTTCTGATTCTGATTCGGACGAGGCGCGTAGGAGGGCAGCGTTGGGGGACGGGGGGCTTCTGGGTGGATGGGGGTAGGTTCGGCTTCTTTAGCGGCCGTGGCCGAATTATGGGAAGGCGTCCCAAAAAGGTTGCGACGAAAGATCGTAAAGCGGAAGTATATTGACATTTTTCGTTTGCTCGAAGGTCGGAAGCGCTCTGGGGATAGCAAAAAGAAACGGAAGGAAGATGAGAAGGCTGGACAGGTTCATTCAGTATCGTGCAACGCAGTTAATTGGGTCCAGTCGTTCTTGAGACTAGCAAGTGTTTGGGGTCATCATTTTCCCGAGCAGTATGGCAGTTTGCTGTCGTATGCTGACTCTATTCTAGGAGCGTCACAAGCGCACGAAGGATGGTCGTGGCTTAATTATGACGAAAAATTTTGAGATAAAATGGAAGAAAATAAGCTCTTAACCTGGGGGACACAAGACATTAATCTGTGGTTGACACAGATGTCGGTCAAGGCTGAGTCGGGGGGGCAGCTGGCATTAAGATGGGGCAAGGGGTTTCGGGTGGGGCGAGTCGTTCCTTTCCTGGAGTGCCCCCCGCGGGGCAGATGAAGTCGGCCCCCGGAGCTGGGGCTGACTTGTATTGGAGGTATAATAGGGCCACTTGTCCCTTTCCAGACTGTAAGTTCCGGCACGCATGCTCGGTCTGCGGGGGTCCCCATTCCGCGGCAAAATGCGTTAAAAAAGGGGCCGTGCCTCCTTCAGTTCCGGGAGCCAAGTGAGGGTGCTCTTAAAGAATTAGCCCCCTCCCCAATTCGGGTACAGGTGCTTTGTAGCTGGCTTCTCCTGTATCCGAAGAAGAAAGATAGTTTAACGTTGCAATTAGGATTTAAGTTTGGTTTTGTTATTCCACTTCGAGGCGAGGTGGTTGCCGGAGCGGTTAGGAATTCTCCGAGTATTCGGCGCTGGGTAGCGTGTGAGAGGTTGGCTGCTGAATTGCACTTGGGGAGAATAGCGGGGCCATTCAGCAACCCGCCATTTTCGAATTTCGATATTTCCCCTTTAGGTATTATCCCCAAGAAGGAGCTGGGTAAATTTAGACTGATCCACAATTTGTCTTCACCGTCCGGGACTTCCGTTAATGATTCTATCCCGCGTGAGTTCTGTACGGTCCGGTATGCCTCTTTTGATAAGGCGGTTGAGTTGGTATCAAAAGCCGGTTGTGGGGCGCTGATGGCGAAGGTTGATATAGAATCGGCATTTCGCTTGTTGCCGGTCCATCCGTCAGCATTTCGGTTGCTGGGTTTCCAGTTTGAGGGTGCCTTTTACTATGACAGGTGTCTGCCAATGGGTTGCGCGATATCTTGCGCCTACTTTGAGATGTTTAGTAGCTTCCTACATTGGATGGTGGTGCAGAGAGTGGGTGACTCGGAGGTTGTGCACTATCTAGATGATTTCCTCTTCGTCGGTGGGGCTGAGTCGGAGAACTGTAGAAACCTGTTGGAGGGTTTTGTTGGGGTGGCAGGGGAGTTGGGGGTTCCACTGGCTGAGGGTAAGACGGTGGGCCCGACCACGCAGCTTACTTTTCTAGGTGTCGAATTGGATTCGCTGAACATGGTGGCGAGGTTGCCGCAAGAAAAGGTGGTGAAGCTCAGGGTCTTAGTGGCCAATGTCTTGGCCTCGCCAAAAGTGACATTAAAAGAGCTGCAGGCACTGTTAGGGTCCCTTCATTTTGCCTGTAAGGTCATTCCTATGGGACGGGTGTTCAGTAGGCGCTTGGCGGCAGTGACGTCCGGAGTGAAAAAGCCGCATCATCGCATTCGTGTGTCTCAGGTTATGCTTGATGATCTGCGGGTCTGGGATGCCTTCGCGAGGCGGAGATCACCAGTAGCGATTTACAGCTGTACACTGACGCCGCAGGGGGAGTTGGTTTGGGAATCTATTTTGCCGGGGCTTGGTGTGCTGACAGGTGGCCGCAGGCGTGGGCTGATGAAGGATTGCTGAGTAATATTGCTTTCTTGGAGCTCTTTCCGATACTGGTTGTGTTAGAGTTGTGGCTGGACAAGCTGGTTAACCGCAGGGTTCTGTGGTGGTGCGATAACGAGGCGGTGGTCAATGTCGTCAATCGTTATTCGCCTCGCTGTAGTCATGTGGCTTCGCTTATGAGACGGGTGGTATTAGCCTGTATGCGTCTGAATATTGATTTGAAAGCGCGGCATATTCCAGGGCAGGTTAATGAAATTGCTGATGCTCTTTCCCGTTTACAGATGGAGCGTTTTCGGAAGTTGGCGCCGGAGGCGGACGAGGTGGGGCATGGGGTCCCCTGGAGCTTGTGGAGCTTTGGCCTGCAGCGATGAGGCACCTCTTGAAGAGCTCAGTGGCTGCTAACACCTGTGAAGTTTATCAGCGGGGTTGTGCGCGAGTGCAGAATTTTTTGCGTGAGATGGGCTGGCAGGGTGGGGGAGTGCCTGACATGGGGCTCGGGCAGTACGTAGTGTGGGCAAAGGAGCATGGGGTCACACGGTCGGCGGTGCAGAGTCATCTGGCGGGGTTTGGATTCTTCGCCAGGGCGGTTGGGTGGGAATACGGAGGCAGAGGCTTACTAGCTCGGCGGTTACTCCAAGGTTGGGAGCGGTCTCAGCCGGCTCCGCGGGATCGCTGAAGGCTGATAACGCACGAGTTACTGGAGAGGGTGTGCCGGGAGTTGGTGCGGGTGGCGAGGGCACCCTACGAATATGTGCTCTTCCGGGTGGTGTTCTGTTTGGCCTTTTTCGGGGCCTTCAGGGTCAGTGAGTTGGCGGCGGCTTCGAGAAGAGTGGATAGTGGGAATAGCTTGCGTCGGCGGCATGTATGGATGGATAATGGGTGAATGCGGGTTTTGTTAGCAAAGTCCAAAACGGACCAGAAGGGTAAAGGGTTATGGGTGGTCCTTAGGGCGACGGGCAGGCTTACATGCCCTGTCTCCGCCATGCGAGAGTACTTGGCCATTCGCCCGGAGTGCGTAAGTGGTTTGTTTGTGCACGGGGACGCCGCCCCGCTTACGCGTTTTCAAGTCACAGCAGTCTTGCGCTTGGTTTTGCAGCGGATTGGGGAAGACCCTCGTCTTTTTTCGTCGCACTCTTTTCGGATCGGGGCAGCGACCAGTGCGGCGTCAGCGGGCTTGTCGGGAGAGCGGATACAGAGCATTGGCAGGTGGCTCTCAAAGGCGTTTCAGGGCTATGTGCGTTTATGAATAGTCAGCTGGGGGGGGGGCCGGGGGTTGCTAATGCTGTTCTTTTCTGTTTCAGATGGGGGTAGGAGTGTGCGGGGCTGTTGGATGTTGGGGCACTCCTTCGTCTATTGGGCTGGCCAGCGGGCAGCGCAGCGACCTTGTGGAGTGAACTTGAGTTTGGATCCTGCGGTGGTGGCAGTGTCATGGCTGGGCGAGAGGGGACTGCGGTGGACGCAGCTGCTGCCTTTGCTTCGTCATCATGAGCGCATCAGAGGCCAGCCGGCAATTTTGTTGGTGCACTTGGGGGGTGATGATATGGCAGCTTGGTCTTGTAAGCAGCTGATCAGGGCCGCCAAGAAGGACTTTGCTGTATTATTTCGTATGTTTGTGGGTGTGTTGTTAATATGGTCGGACATCATCCCGAGGCCAGCGTGCTGGGGTCAGCGGCGCTGGTCTTGTGGTCTGACCAAGATTAATAGGCAGATTGGGAGATGGGTTTGCGAACAAGGTGGGTTGCAGGTTCAGCACCCCTGGGTGGAGGTGGCCTGCTCTGGATTGTACAGGGACGACAGGGTGCACTTATCTCCAGTGGAAATGGATTTGCTCCTGAATGATTGGCAGGAGGCGCTGGAGAAGGTTGTGCGAGAGAGGCCACACTGGTCGCAGCTTGGGGCTATGGGGGGGGCAGCACAGGTAGATGTCTCCTGTGCCGGTGGCAGGATCCCGGAGGTCCGGGGTCCGGAGCCTTAGGCGACTTGGGGAGGGGGCAGGGTGCCCTCGACCCGGACAACCCCTGGAAGACTTTTGCTAGTAACATGGCAAAGTCGGATAGGGGTGGCAGAACTTGGCCGTTGGTGGGGACCACGGCTGGAGCAGAGGCGTGGCCGCTTTGCTAGTTGTATGGCTGGCGGTGTATCAATCCGCGGGGGTTGGTTGGATCAGTATCTCTGTTTAATGTTAATGAGTTGTTTGAAATAAAGCTGTGACCAGTTGTCACCAAGAATTGCTGTCTGTGGTTATTTGAAGCTAAAGGGGGGTGAGGGGGGTAGAATAAAGGTGGAGGTAAGGAGAGAGGGGGCGCCGGGTCCGGCTACCCAGTTATCAGCCACTAGCCAAATAAGTGATCTGGATAGCCTGTGCCACTGAAAACACTTGCCTAAATTTCTACCCAAATAACTTATCTAAATAGTGACTGCAAATCACTATTGTCCAACTAAGTGCTGTGATAATCCAGACAGTGTGGCTGCACAGTCTGTATATTCAGTGGCAGCCACTAGCTGGATGTTGATGTTGACTGTCTGATGAATTTTTAAATGCCATGACTCACCACTGCAGCATTTAAATATCCAACCTTTTGAAAATTGACCTCTAAATTGTTATATATCATTTTTAAAATTATAACTAGACTGGCCTCAGACTATTTGGTCCAAATAGAACATTGGGTCCTTAATATACCTTTACATAATTCTGCCTCTTATGATGAAAAGCCTAGAGATCTCTGAATATAAATTGTTGAGGACCCTTTGGGTAGTACTCATAGGTACTGGATTGTCCTCTCTATTCAAATTTGTGTGGATGGATCATGTCTGTAGTCTTGTAAGTATTGAAGGCTTGGTTACTTACAAAGTGTTTTATCCTTGATTAGGTGGAAGATTAACTGCAGGTTTTGGATGGGTAGGTTTACACATGGGATGGGTTACATTTTCTCGTCATATTCAAAATTGGCTCGTCATATTCAAAATTGTTTATAGTTGTTTGTAAGAAATGGAGTTTTAATATTTAAGGGGCATGTTTATGAAATTGCACTAGCCAGTAATGGGAGGTTTTGCATGCAGTTGGTGTGCAGTTGGGCAACATGACAGCAAGGAGCGCATGTGGCCAAGGCCACCATGTTAAATTCCTGCGTTAACACAGCAACACATGGGTAGGCGGGACCAAGACAGAGACTGGATGAAGTGAGGTAGATTCAGGGTGCATGGCTGTGGTGGGCATGATAGTCAATGCTAGCTACATAACCATGCTGCTAGCATGGCCAAGCTAATGCCAGCCTCTGATCAGGAGCTAGCTGCACTCGCGATGCTCCCATGCGTCAGCTGCATGGTTCAGACACATGGTTCATACACGAGTGTTAAGAAATATAAAGGGCAGGAGTAGTGCTAGCACACTGAAACAATAGGCGCATATCAAAGCCATTAATTTGGGGGTGTTCCATGGTACATCTTACATGGTTGTGAGACACACTGGCCTGAAACCTCATCGCCAGGGCCTTCAGGTCTGTGATCATCCTGCTTGGATAGTGGGCAAGCATCCATGGATACAGCAATAGCTGTCCTAATGGACTGCTGTTCACATCTGCATATGCATTAGATAGGTTTCAGAAGGCTGCAGGTGTTGTGTGCTACAGAGGTGTCAGGAGACACGGCCTGTGCTCTGTGCTGCAGTCAGTACTGGCCTCTGAAGCAGATTTGGAGTCAGAAGACTACAGTGGAGGGGGAGGAATGCAAATTACATGATGCACTTCATAACTAGATGACAGTGTGGCAGCACAGCAGCTAAATGATGCATGGCCCCTGTGGGTAGGGGTACATGTGGGAGTGAATACATGCACCTACATGAGAACAAAAGAAATGCCGTACTGGGTCAGACCAAAGTCCATCAAGCCCAGTATCCTGTTTCCAACTGTGGCCAGTTCAGGTCACAAGTACCTGGCAGGTTCTCAAAGAGGCACACAGGTTCCACAATGCTTGTTCCAGGGCAAGCAGTGTATTTCCTGGGTCCTCTTTTTTTTTTTTTTTAAAGCTTTATTTTCATTTTCCAAAACAAAACAGACATAACAAATGTCACACAATGCTATCTACTAAGTAAAACAAGCTACCTCTAACACAACAATACAGAAATACAAAAATACAAAAAAACCCTGAGACCCTCCTCCCCCCACCCTCCCCAACCCTCCCCTCCAGGGTTTAAGATGCACGATCAGTGAAGTCAAAATCATAACGGATCTCGAGCTTAGTTATCTACTCAGCTTAGCAGCCTCAATGTAGTCATTTAATAATTGCCATTTAAAAGACTGATTCCCCGGTAGCCTTTTAGTTTTACCAGAATGCTGCTCAAACTGACTATACAAGCAGACGCGGTTCCACCACTCGCGCTCAGTTACAAGGGCAGTGGACTTCCAATGACTGATAATTAAACATATTGCAATACCCATCATAAAATCTAAGAGAAAGGCACCTTCCTTAGGCAAAGAAGGTATACCCGCTGTGGACCGCAAACCTATTATCCGCCAAGAAAGGGGCTCTCTGAATTTCAGAATGAATTGTACTTGCTTCCAAACTGAAGTCCAGTAAGTCCGGACCCCCAGGCATTCGTATACTATATGTTTCAAGGTGCCAGTCTCCACATTACAGGTCCAGCAGAGAGGGTTGAGAGTATTGTCCCACCGGGCTAGTTTGATCGGTGTGTAAAAACATTGATGAGCGAAATAAAACAGAGTCTGAGTAAGGGAGGCGGATCTAGAAACCATTACTTGCTTGCACCAGAAGTTTCTCCACTGGATATCAGATAGTCTCTTCCCCGTCTCCCTTTCCCATCTCTGCCGTATCGGCTGCATCAAAAGCGATGAGGATTGGGTTAATCTCCTATAAATCTGTGAGACAATACCCGGCGCTTGTGTTATGTCGCGAAGAAGTTCAGTTGCCCCTTGAGTGGATAAGCCCTGTTTAGGATCTATTCCCGCCCCTACTAAACAATGTCGAAGCTGGTACCATTGAAAGAGACAAGTAAGCGGGAGGCCAAATTCATGCTGAAGCATCTCAAAACTCTTCCATCTATTGGCAGTCTGTAATTGACTCACTCGCCATATCCCGCGTGTATACCATGTTTTCCAAGCGAAGGACTTCTTCTGGATTCTAAATAAAGGATTATTCCAAATGGGGAGGTGAGCTCGAAAACTACAATCAGATCCGCCGACCTTGATAAAAAACTGAAAGGCCTTAAGTGTATCAACAATGACTATAGGGTGCGATGAGGCACTTGAGAACTGCATCCCTGGAGCACACTCTAATGGAATTGGTGCCAATAGCCGCTCTTCCAAGGTTACCCATACTGGTCTACCAGCAATTGGGGTCTCTAGCCATCTAGAGCCTTGTTTGAGGAGGAAGGCATGATGATAAGATTGAAAGTTAGGGAAATTCACTCCACCCTGTTCTCGACTAAGCCTCAACTTCTCTTTGGAGATCCTCGGTGTACTATTTTTCCAAAGGAATTGAAGAAGCAGCCGCTCGAGCTGCTGATAGACGCGAATCGGGAGAATACTAGGAAGCATCTCCAAAATGTAATTGACCTTGGGAGTTATCATCATTTTTACAGTTTCCAGTCGACCCCACCACGAAAGCATTAAAGGGGACCACTTGGTAGTCAGCTCCCGGGCTAAGCTCAAGATCTCTTCAGCAGTCCGTCTAACCGATTCCTCAAAGGGGTAACAGTAATGGGCCCCTAAATATTTTACGGCGCCGGACTCCCACACAAAAGGGTACTGGCTAAGATTGTCCTTATGTACCCATTTATTCATAGGAAACACCACAGACTTTGACCAATTAATTTTGTAGCCTGAGTATCTCGAATAGTTCTCTATTTGCTCTAATATCCGAGGAATCGAGTCAGGGGAGGTGAAAAGAAGGAGATCATCGGCATACGCCGAAAGTTTAATTTCCTGTCCCCCTATTGATGCTCCATGTATATCGGGACTTTGCCATATGAGAAGAACTAAGAGCTCCATCGCTAGATTGAAGAGCATGGGAGATAGCGGGCAGCCTTGACGGGTGCCCCGTCGCAAAGTAAAAGGGGCAGAAGTCACTCCATTAACACAGACATGTGCGGTGGGGAGAGTGTACAAAACTTCCAGAGCCCTTATATAAGTTGACCCAAAACCAAACCATCTTAGTATTGCAAAAAGAAAAGGCCACTCTAGACGATCAAAGGCCTTTTCGGCATCTAAGGAGAGACCAACTAAAGGCTTATCCATCGCGTCTGCTCCCATCAAAATATGACATAGCGTACGCGCGTTATCGGCGGTCGAGCGCCCCGCCGTAAAGCCACATTGGTCAGGGTGGATCAAAATCGGTATAATTCCCGAGAGCCGGGTTGACAAGGCAGTGGCATAGATCTTATAATCAGCGTTGAGTAATGAGATGGGACGATAATTGGTAACTACCTGAGGATCCCTACCAGGCTTCTCAAACACGACTAGATTAGCTGCTGCAAAAGCACCCGTTGACTGCTCTTCCAAGGATAACATCTTGAAATACTGCTCTAAATGAGGAGTAAGGGTTTTAGCAAAGGTTTTAAAGAATTCGACTGGTAGCCCATCCGGTCCAGCGGCCTTATCCGCTGACATGGAAGCTATTGCTCTACCAATTTCTTCCCCAGTTAAAGGGGCGTCTAATTCCTCCCGCTGCTCGTCCGAGAGAACGGGCCGATGAGTGTTGACTACTAGTTGCTCAAAGCCCTCCTGTGAAAATTCCCGTTCAGAGCTATATAATTTAGTATAATAATCTCTGAAGGCCTCGGCAATCTCAGCATCTTTAACAATCAGGCCGGTGTCCCCCAATCTCTGTAGGGCACTGACCCGTTTGGCCTCTCGCTTACCTTTTAGCGCCGTTGCTAGCATCCTGCTTGCTTTATTGCCTTCCCGGTAATAGTTCCCATATTGCCTCCTTACACTCTGGGAGGCCTCAGAGGCAGCAAGAGCGTTATACTGAAATCGCAGGCGCTGAAGCCTCACCAGAATGCAAGGGTCGGTCCTTCTCGTCAGGACCCGCTCTCCCGCCTTGATCTGCTGCTCAAGGTCGTGCAAGTGTTTCTTCTTTTGCCTTCTCGACCTTATACTAAAACTAGTGATGGCCGCCCTAATTGTGGCCTTAAAGCCCTCCCACCAAGCCCACCCGGAAGTGGCCTGTGGAGAGTTAAACTGAAAGTATTCAGAGATGGCAATAGCCATCTCTATACGAAATTCAGGGACATCTAAAAGAGACCTATCAAACGCCCAATCGGCAGACTGACTATGGCTGGAGTCAGCTTCGAGGACCACTGAAATAGGGGCATGATCTGAGATATGGATTGAGTGAAGACTAGCAGGCCCCATGTTGGGAACCAGGGCCTTGGAGACCAGAAAAAAATCAATGCGGGACTGTGATGCATGTGGCGCTGAAAAAAAGGTGAATTCGAGCTCTTGTGGATGTTGCAGGCGCCAGATGTCTACTAGGGCTAATTCCTGGATCAGAGAGGCTAAAAAGAGCTGTCCCTTCGAGCGCTTAAGCGAGCGGGGCGGCTGGCGATCGATTAATGGGTCTAGTGTTTGGTTAAAATCCCCCCCAATAATGAGTGACTTTCCACTATCCCCATATAGCTCTTTCGCAATCTCAGCATAGAACGCCAAATTATCAGTTGTAGGAGCATATAAACACATAAGGACCATTTCAAGCCCCCCCATCTTTACCCGGACCTTGGTCCAGCGCCCCTCTGTATCAGATCGGCGGCTGATTACTGTGATTTTAAGAGATTTTCTAACGAGAATGGCTACCCCATTGTGCTTCCTCACTGCCGGGGAATACGCTATTACCTCATATGGCCGCAGACCCAGTTTCAAAGACTCCTTCAAATTTAAATGTGTCTCTTGTAACAGCAATATGTCAGCCCCTTCGCGACGTGCGTAGTCTAAGATTTTCCTTCTCTTAATCGGGCTGTTGACTCCTTGCACATTAAAAGAGACTATTTTACAAGGAGCCATTGAAAATGGTAACAGAATTGCCACCTATAGGCCATAACAGAATACATATTGTTACCTGAAGTATAATACTGTTACTTTGTGGAAGAGCTATGCACCTCTTCAGTAAGTAAAAACCCTTAAGATTTCATGCCAAGCTACCCAATTGAGAAATTAACAGAAACCCTGGAGGAGAGGCGATCCCCCTAAAAGTTACCGGTGAGCACAGGCCGGCAGGGCTGGTCCGGGAGACCCAATAGACAGGAGGGCCCCTGCCGCCAGCGATGCTAGCTACAAATACATGCATGCTACGTGGTACAAAATTAAACCCATCTCCCACCCCTAAGAACTAGCTTTCACATCCCTTATATAAAGATACAAGGACTCCCCAGAGAAAAGCAAAATTCCCCCGTTAAGCACAGAATGTCAATCTGGGGTCTCTGACGCAGTTACAATTCACTGCGCAGGAGGTTAAACCGGGCTATTCATGCCCTACTGTTCACCGCATCTGGGCTGCTTCCATTTCTTCCAAATATTGTAGAAACGCGTCCGGATCTTCGAAAGTGCGAGTTTGATTATGAAGGGTGACACGCATTCTGGCAGGGTAAAGAAGACCGAAACGTGCTTGGAGTTGCAGCAACCGAGGTCTATATTCCAGGAATCTTTTACGCCGGTTAACTGTAGGTTTAGCCAAGTCCGGGAAAAATGAGATCTTGTGCCCCTCAAATTCTATCGGGGCGCGTATGCGCGCCAATTCCAGAATCTGCGCCGCTTGCTGGTAGCGCAGTGTGCGAAAAATAATAGGTCTCGGCCTGGAGTTTTGCGGCATAGTATGAGAAGGGACGCGGTGGGCGCGATCTATTTCGAAATCCTTATCAAAAGTGCAGTGCAGAAGCTCAGGTATCACCTTACCCAGGAAGACTCTCATATCTTTCCCTTCCGAGCCCTCGGGCATTCCTACCATTCGCACATTATTACGGCGAGCCCGGTTATTGCTGTCTTCTACCTCCCTTTGTAAAGCTTTCAGCTGCTTTTCAAGCTTGGTGGTTTTCTCCAATCGGGCCTCGTGGGCAGACAGGATTGCCTCCGTTTTATCTTGCCTCATCGAGAGGCTTTCAAGCTTGGTATGTAGCCCGGCGATCTCATCATGTACAGAGCTCAACGCCGCACCGTTAGCTTTAACTAGCTCCTTGACTCCTCGAATTTCTGTAAGTAGTTCCAGTTGAACATCAGGCCCCTCTCGTGTGGCCGCCATTTTTTGTGGGGAGATGGGCTCCGGTTTAGATCGTTTAGCATTACTGCTTGACGCGCTGGCAAAATCTAAATGTTGCGGTTTGGGGCCCGCCATCAGGAAGGTGCCTTAATTGCGTTCAGGAGACTTTGGGATTTTTACAGGGCACTTTTATCCGGATTTGTGCACGGTCTCCTCGGAGCCACCACACTAAGTGTCTGCTCTGCTCGGCATCAGGCTCCGCCCCCCCTGGGTCCTCTTTAATAATGGTTTATGAACCTTTCCTCCAGGAACAGATATAAATCGTTGAAGGGTCTATAATCCGTCCCCATACAAGGTGAATGAGCCCACAGTGAAATAGCGCTGCTCAGGGTTTTCCCCACCATCGGACAGGGTTCCTGTGGCGTGCACATGTCCCGCAACATCAGGGCGGGCATGACGGAACAGCAACTGGACAGATGCCGGAGAAGGGGATACAGAGGGCCACAGGCGGCACATGCTGTGGTGCAGCTGGGCCACAGTGCGGACTAGGGCGATGCCTAGATGGCCCATACGAATGCTGAAGCAGCAGAGCAGCCAGACAGCAACTGCTGAAGGCCCAACATGGGCACGACTGTGTTTCCCACAGTGCCACAGGGGATAGTACCCAGCAGCTACCACCAAGGGCACGGAACATTGGCAGGCGGTGCTGGGGGGAAGCGTGGACACCTATGCAGGCACCCCTACCCTAGAACCCGCACTATAGGCAGCCGCCTACCTGCACACTGCATGGCCTGAGACTGCGCACCACCAGCACCACCAGCAGAAGGGCATGTCAGCATGGTGGCTGAGGGATACTGGTGGTGGAGGGGGCAGTGGCAGCTGCCCAGAGCATACCGTGGCCTAGCCCTGTGTAGGTGGGTGCCGTGTACTGCAACAGACGGGTCCTGTCTGACGAACAGTCATGGTATCACCAAGGAATGCACTGACTCTGTGGCAGCAAGGTGGTGCAGTGCACAAAACCAGTGTATTCAGAAGCAGAGGGTCACAGGTTCAAGTCCCAGCTGTGGTTCCCACCAAACCAGTCCCCATATTTTACCCACTACTACAACATGCTAATACAGACAGCACCTTTATTGCAGATGACGTAAACATGCCCAAGACACCTACATTTTACCCTATAGAGCACAGACACCATAAACATGCACATTACCTAGAGCAGGGCCTGCCAAATGCAGTCCTGGAGGGCCAAACACCATTCCGGTTCCATGCTGCCTCTGATAAAGATGCCTGTGCTGCATTTCTATGTGCCACCCCCATAATATGCAGATGTATCTCATGCATATTCATGAGGGACAGCATGAAAACCCGAACAGTGTTTTGCACCGCAGGACTGGAGTTGGGAACCTCTGCCGTAAAGCAGCAGCCAACAGGGGCAGACACACCCGCACCCACAGGCCCCATTATCCAAAGCCTCCTGGGGAGGCAGGACTTTGGGCTCTGCGTGCATCTCCCAATACTAGCGTTTGCATACCTTAGTAATGCCACCCTAAACCTGGGAATATGGTACACATCTATCAAAAGGTTGCTATGAGTACTGGCAGATAGCAATTCCTAGGTTAAGTACACTTTTCTGAGTGAGCTGCATCATAGCAATCTTTCTGATGTCTGTGGAGTGTGCTACAGGTCTTGTGTCTGACAGTGTTTACCAACCTGGGGAGTGACTCCTACAGTATTGCGTACCATAGTCATGCCTGCACTGTGCCCAGGACTTGTGTGGTGGCCAGGGCTGCCCAACACCTCTATAGTTGCACAATGCTGGCATAGGTGTGGGGAGTGTGTGTCTGTCTATCCAGTGTGTGGTGGCTGCCAACACCCTCCACAGCCCACACTGCTAGCACTGTTGCCAGTATTGGCCTGCCAATGTGCATAATGAGGAGCAAGGCACCGTGGGAATAGCCTGGATAGGGTGGCCTGGCCTGTACGCATCTGCACACGGCATAGGGCAATGGCTCGGACATTGTAGTGCCTGGCCACTACCTGCACAGACAGGGTGGCCATAGCATGTCCTGCTGGGAGGTCACTCTCACCCTGACTGAGCAGTGACCATGGCATGGCTAGGTTCCCCCATAGTGCCCTGTAGTATTTCTCTCATGTGATATTTATGGGTTTCTTTTTGGGGCCCAATCACTGATTTATCTGCTTGGTGTGTATGCTGACATTTCTGTTCTGGGTCCATGCATCTCCTCCAGGGCCATGCACTATGGACTAGCTGGTGGACTGTCTGCAGCTAGTATGTGTCTTGCTGGAACACCTTGCAGGGTGCAGCGGCTGGAGGCTTGTTGCTGGAGAATGTCAGATAATGGTGGGGGGCAGCTGAGCATTTCCAGGCCTGCCGTCTGTCTGCTATTGCTTTATGAATGTGTACAGTTCTGTCTGTTCTCCAGCAGGACTGGGGTTGCTGGTCCTCTCTACTGCTGCCATTGCAGGGAGGTAGACTGTGTATCTATTGGTGGGTGATCCATACACCCCCTCCCCTTCACCTACAGCAGGTAATGATGGCACCAACACAGGATATGCACTATTCTGGGTGCAGCATCGCCCATAGGAACGAGACATGACCGAGACATACAGCAGGACACAGATGTCTCCTAGGTGTGTCTAACTGAACTACCTATCACACACTGATGGGGACCTGCAGCATGGCGTATTTCAGCCATGAAAGGTGCTGTGGACCTGGTGCTGGGTGCCCCATCTCAATCTCAGGGTGGGCACTGTACCCACACAATGTGACTGTCTGTGGCTACTCTGTGGCAGTGCCACACACGGTCTGTTCTCCCTATGAGGCTGAGGTGCTGTGGGGGTGCATACCCGATCTTGTGCCCATCTCTTGACTGCTGATTTGCATGTGCAGTGCATCATGGGTACGGGTGGGTTACCCCTATCCTGGTAACCACAGCAGACAGTTTGTGTGGTGACGTGCAGTCCTGCAGCCAGCCAGGGCTTTGTTCACATCCTTATAAGGTGTCCTATAGGGGACATTATAGGGTGCCTTGGTGGACAGTACACTTTATAATGTGCCCTATGGAGTGCGTTATGCGGCACCTTAGGTTATGCCACCGTGAGGATGTGTTTGCTGGCAGCACTAATTAAAATACACGTCACATTCCTCAACAATTGCTACTTAAATGTGAAGGGTGCTGCCTCAGCCAGCCTTATACATTAGGCCCACTGGGGAATAAAACCCATGACCCCTGTACCATCAGTCAGTGTTGTAACCATTGTGCTACAGCTCTGTTACTGTGCTTGTATGCCTGCGCGCCTTCTTAAGATTAACACGCGGTAACGTGCCCTGTAGCGCTCGTTCATTTATGGCGCCTTGTAACGCGCGTTCTCGGCGCGTTCTCGGAAACGATGTACCGCCCATGTCCTTATTTGGGGTTTCTGTCTCTAACGCTGCTCCTAACGCTAATTGCACTAACACAGTTTAGTAAACATGCCCCTTTGTCAAGAGTCTCTCATGAGGTACCTTGTCAAAGACTTTCTGAAAATCCAGATACACTATATTTACCGGCTCAGCTTTATCTACCTGTTTATTCACACCTTCAAAAAAATATAACAGATTAGTAAAAGAAGACTTTCCTTGGCTAAATACATATTGGCTTTCTCCCATTAAACAATGGTTATCTACATGTTCTGTAATTTTATTCTTTATAATGGTTTCTACCATGTTGTCCAGTTCTAAACTCAGGCTCACCTTTCTGTAGTTTCCCAGATCACTCCTGGAACCCTTTTTAAAAATTGAAGTTTCATTGGTCACTCTCCAGTCCTCAGGTACTACAGATGATTTTAATGATAGTTCACAGATTACTAATAGTAGGTCTGCAATCTCATATTTCAGTTCTTTCAACACCCTTGGATATATACCATCTGGTCCAGGTAATTTGCTACTCTTCAGTTTATCAAACAGTTGTAATGCATCCTCCGTGTTTATCAATATTTCTTTCAATTCTTCTGTTATATCACTTTTATATACCTTTTCAGGCATGGGTAATTTCCCTACATCTTCTTCAGTAAAGATTGAAGCAAGGAATCCATTCAGCCACTCTACTATGGCTTTGTCCTCCCTTTGAGCCCCTTTTACTCCTCTATTATCCTATGGTCCAACTGACTCTCTCACAGGTTTTTTGCTACAAATGCACTTTTTTTATTATGCATTTTTTCTTCCACAGCAACCTTCTTTTCATATTCTCTTTGCCTGCCTTATCAATGCTTTGCATCTAATTTGCCAGTGCTTATGTTGTTTCTGGTGTTCATCTTTAGGCTCCTTTTTCCATTTCTTAAAAGATGCTTTTTTGGCAACAACAGCCTCTGACCTCACCTTTAAGCCATGCTGGCAGTTTTTTAACCTTCCTTCCACTTTTCTTAAAGTGTGGAATACATCTGATCTGGCCTTTCAAAATAGTACTTTTAAACAACGCCCATGCTTGATGTAAATCTTTATCCTTTGCAGCTGCCATGTGGGTCATACTGGACCTCCAGTGTTGGAGTTTTCTGATCAGTGTCCCCTGTCTGGTCCCCTTGTAGGGGGATAGCATTCAGCCTTGTAAACCTTTGCCAATTTTACACTTTTCTGATTCTCTTATTTTCCATTTGAACTGTTGCTTCATGATCAATGTAAAGGCTGTGCATGAGAACTACCAGGCCATTCCTAGAGGGTCTCCATTGCAAGCAAGGTTCAAAGAGAAAGGGAAGATCTTTGAAGTCACTCCATCCTCAGATATCTTAGTGAGAGGAGGAAGTGCAAAAGCGGTATTGTCAGACACAAGGGTAAAAGGGAAGAATATGTAGAAGCTGATGAGGATAAAGCAGAATTGTATAAAAAATATTTTTGTTCTGTGTTCTCAGATGAAAGGGCCAGGAGCAGGACCTCAGAAAATACCCACAATTAGGAACAGAAGTGAAAGGGATCTTGAACAATTTTCAGAAGACTGTGCTCATGAGAAACTAGCTAATCTAAAAGACAAAGTGATGGTGCCAGATGGAATATATCCAAGAGTACTGAAAGAACTTGGGTAAGTTCTAGAGGCTCCACTGTCTGACCTTTTCAATGCTTCTTTAGAGTCAGGAGAGATCCCAGAGGACTACAGAAATATGCATGTGGCCCCTTTTCACATAAATGGAAGCAAGGATAAGGTTGGGAACTACAAGCCAGTTAGTCTGACCTCTGTGGTGAATAAAATAATGGAAATGCTGCTAAAACAGAGGATAGTGAAGTTTCTGGAGTCCAATGGATTACAGGATCCAAGGCAGAATGGTTTTACTAAAGGTAGATCTTGTAAGACAAATTTAATTGATTTCTTTGACCAGGTGACCAGAGAGTTGGACCAAGGGAGAGCCCTAGATGTGGTGTAGTTAGATTCCAATAAAACATTTGACATTGTTCCACAAAGGCAAACTATAAATAAAGTGAGCACTCTAGGGATGAACCCTAAAGTGACTGGGTTAAAAATTGGTTAAGTGGGAGGTGACAAAGTGTACAGGTAAATAGACCTCACTCTGAAGAGAAGGATGTTACTAGTGGTGTGTCTCAGTGATCTGTCCTTGGTCCAATTCGTTGTTACATGTTTTTTAGTGATTTTGTAGAAGGGATGTTGGGAGGGCTTGCCTCTTTGCAGATGATTGTTATTTGTATTATCTAATTTATTTCATATTTTGTCTTGACTAGATTGTGAGCTCTAACGGGCAGGGACTGTCTCTTTTTATGTTTGTATAGTGCTTCATATGTTGCAGCGCTTTATAAATGCTTAGTAATAATAATAATAACAATGATACCAAAATCTGCAATAGTCACCCAGGAAGGAGTAGCTAACACGATGAGAGATCTAGCTAAGCTTGAAGAATGATCAAGAATTTGGCAGCTGAAATTTAATGCTAAAAAATGCAGGGTCATTCATTTGGGCTGCAAAAATCCAAGGGAGCAGTACAGTATGGGGGGGGGGGGGGGGTTAATTACTTCTGTCCACGAAAGAAGAGCTGGACCTGGGTATGATTGTTTCTGATGATCTGAAAATGGCTAAAGAGGTAGAAAAGGTGACGGCAAAACCCAGAAAGATGTTGGGGTGCAAATATCCTTAAAAAGGATAGAAACAGGATGGAATTGGTGCTGAGGATGGCTACCAAAATGGTCAGTAGTCTTTGTCATAAGGCATATAAGGACAGACTTACAGATCTTAATATGTATATTTTGGAGAAAAGATGGGAGAGGGAAGATATTATAGATACTTTTAAATACTTCCGTGGCATAAATGCACAGGAGGAGAGCCTCTTTCATTTGAAAGAAAGCACTGCAATGAGAGGACATAGGATGAAGGTGAAAGGGAATAGGCTCAGGAGTAATATGAGGAAATATTTCTTTACAGAAAGAGTAGTAGATGCATGGAATAGTCTCCCAGTGGAGGTAGTAGAAAGAAGGACCGTATCTTAATTCAAGATAGCATGGGAACCAACACAAAAGATCTCTAAAAGACAAAAAAGGACAGTAGTAGTTGGTATGGAAGTGCAGACTGGATAGGCTGTATGGTCTTTTACTGCTGTCATTTTTCTGTCTTTTATGTTTCTATATGCTCATTCTTCTCAGTGTGGCAAAGAGTCTTTCATGATTTATATAATCCAAGGCCATGTAGATATCCTTTTGGTACTCTTTTGTCTTTTTGAAGAATCAATCTCCCATCTGTAATGTTGCTTCTTATCCCTCATCCTTTTCTGAATCCTGCTTGCACTTTGGAAAGTTCTCGTTCCAGGTATGGTTGTAGTCTCCACTAATTGATCTTGAATAGAATCTTGCTGATGTTTGGGATTATACAAATCGTGCAATAATTTCCACAGTCAGTCAGATCACTTTTCTTCAATATTGGTATGAACACAGATCTTTTCCAGTTGTTCGACTATGATGTCATCTTCTAATTTCCTGGCAAAGCCTTTTAAGTATTGTGACAGCTGTATCTGATTGCTGTAATACTTCAGTGGGAATGCAATAAATGTCTGGTGCTTTGTTCTTTGATAATACTTTCAATGCTGTTTCAACTTCTTCTTTCATCACTAACGGTTCCTGATAGTAAGGTACAAGTTAAAATGGCTGTCGATTTGCTTGATCTTTGTGGTATAATGACTTGGTATATTCTTTCCATCTTTTCTTTATTTTCTTAGCATCATTCAACATGGACCCTTGAGCGCCTTCTAGCATTACAATTTGATGCTGGAATTTTCTATTTAGCTCTCATAGCAAAGGTTGACCCAACCACCAGGCAAACTAGGTGGTCGCCTAGTGCATACACGTCTAGGGGCTGAGAAAGAGAAGGGCATTTGAAACAACAATAAATTCTGAGAGGTAGGGGAAGGCATAAGGCTTAAGGTTTGCCTAGGGTGCCAACACCTTGAACCAGTTCTGGAGCTGGCATTGTTCATAGCTTTAGGAAAGCCAATCTTATTCTTCCTCAAATAATTGCCTGGGAGGAGGAGTAGCCTAGTGGTTAGAGCAACAGCCTAGCACCCACTGGCACTCCTTGTGACCTTGGGCAAATCATTTTACCCTCCATTGCCTCTGAAGAAAATGCCTGATAATCTACTTCCAGTCATACCTTGCCAAGAAAACCCAGGAGCTGCTGTGTCATCAGGATTCAGCATTGATTTGATGGCACTTTAAAAACAAATGCCTAGTGGTTGGGCCGGACCTGAAATGGAATGTGCCTTATAATGAAGTCTTGGTAGTTTTCTACAAAAATCTCTACTTTGGAAGCTTTATGCCTTTATTTTTTTTTTGTAAAATGTACTTTCAGAGACATTCTGGGATCCATCAGCAACCAATGTGAATTTCTTTTGAAATAAAAGTTAGCAAACAAATGACCCCATAAGGTGAAACATTTTTATTAGTCCAATTTAACACATTTCTTGGTTAGCCTTTGGGAGCTCTGAAACCAAAATAACCTTTTTTCTTGATGATTGTTTCATAGTTTGATTTGTATTGCTTGACTTTGGCCTCAAAGTAACACCATATAATCTTTAGTTGACTGTGAAGAGATAGAACTGGACAAAGTTGCCCACTATAATTTATCTGAATATTCAACCTGATTTTTTTTAACGTGGTCAAACTCAGTGCCAATTGCTAGCAGCCCAACTGCCTCTGGGTTAGCTTGGCAATATATCACATGAAGTAGATTGCCAGGCTTTTTCTTCCTAGGGAGAGTAAAGTGGCTTACCTAAGGTTATGAGGCGTACCAGTGAGAACTGAGCCCTTGATTGTTGGGGTACTAGGCAGTTGCTTTAACCATTAGGCCACTCCTCCAGTCTATGTTAGGTGGCTTAGGATAGGGCTAATTATTCAGCGTAAAGTTCACCTGACAAAGTTGTTTGGGCATCTTTAGCCCTGCTTTAGGGAAAAAACAGAGATAAACCCTTTCAGTACTGACTCCTATTTCCAAAAAATAATGGACAGTTTTATTATGACATTGGTAACTGGATGGCAAAATTGAATATCATTAGAATAAAAGATATGATAGGTCTCATGTAATTCTAAATCTAAATATGGAAGCAGTTGTTACAAGAAATCTGAGTAGTGTCTGCCTTAGAGATCTGCCACTGGCTACATTAGAAGGAATTCTATCCTGAGGTTTAAAATAAAACATGTGTTTTTCTGGGGAGCTGGAAACACTCTTTACTTTAGATCATAACCAAGGATATGCATTTGTTCTGATGCTCTTCCAGGCCATGAAATCTGAAAGCAAGTTTCATGCTTGGCTCCAGAGAGGAAGCACGTTTCACTTTCAATGGAAGAAGGCAGGTCTTCTAGGATAGCACATTGAAAGTAAGTGTGGATTTCTTGGTATCTTTGACTTCTGCTCCAAACAGTTTGCTTTTCTTGCAGTCGATGAGGCATCAGACAGGCAGAAAAATGGAAGGAACTTGCATCCCAGCCCTCAGTGTGAGCTTAGCACTCTATGCAAGGCATTATAGTATGAATTGGTGATGTTTTTCTTATTCTAGCACACACAAATATACATAGTTGTACTTGGGGATGGTAATTTCCAAAGCCATACACATGGGTAAAAATACATATGCCAAGTGATTTTTCTAAACTGACACCTAGTTAACCCACGTTTTCATGTGTATACTTTAAGACTATTTTATAAAGTCAAGTACGCACATATTTGACTTATAACATAGAGAGTAAGGGGTATGTTTACTAAAGAGCATTAAGGGTGCACCAGTTAGTAAGCATTAATGTCAGTGTAAGGGTGTTATTATGTGGTAAAGGCCGGGGCAGGGAGTAGGCTTTCCGGCAGTAAGGGTGCTTGGCTCCACTTATCGGGTGCTAACAGGACACTGGGCATTAAGGTGTGGAGCATGCACCTTAATGCCCGAAAATGGCACTCAACTTAACGCAGGATAAGGGAGCCCTTCTGAAAGTTACATTTCCTTCCTTCCATCACATAAAATGCAAGGGCTGATGGACATTTGGCGGCTGGGATATAATGCTAAAAAATGTAGGGTCATGCATTTGGGCTGCAAAAATCCAAGAGAACGGTACAATACAGGGGGCAAAGTACTTCTGTCCATGAAAGAAGAGCAGGACCTGGGAGTGATTGTTTCTGATGGTGTTAAAGTGGAAAAGGTGACAGCAAAAGCCAGAAGGAAACTTGGCTGCATAGGGAGAGGGATGGCCAGCAGAAAAAAAGGAGGTGATAGTGCCTCTGTTAGGTCTCTGGTGTGACCTCATTTGGAGTATTGTGTGCAATTCTGGAGACTGCACCTTCAAAAGGATATAAACAGGATGGAGTCGGTGCAGAAGTTGGCTACTAATATGGTTTATTATAAAGCATGTGAGGACAGACTTAAAGATCGTAATATGTAAACATTAAAGGCAGGCTAGAGGAGATATAATGGAGATGTTTCAATACCTCCGTAGCATAAATGCATGAAAGCCTCTTTCCACCCATTCATTACCCAGACTCCCTCCTTCCCTTATGTGTGGAGGTGGTCTTGGGAGATACAGAATCTGATGGATCCACATGGTTAAGATTTATATCTGAATCATCAGATAATCAAAATGTACTGGCCTAAGAGAGCACTGAAGACATTATTCTTAGCCTGCCAGTTGGTGAGAAAGTGATCTTTTCAGTGTCAAGGCCAAGAGAACTGCACAGGTAGAGGGTACAAGAGAGAGAGGTAAGGATACCACATGTCTTTCATTGTCTCCAGCTATGGGTTCTGCAACAGCACTATCAACATCAGCCCCCTCCCCCGCAAGTAAGTACAGAGGAAGTCTCAAAAAACTTCATTCATGTTAAAGCATTTTCATGGAATGCAAAATGCAGTTACTGTAGGAAGCACATTAGTAAAGGGAAGCTGATGTTTCAGAAGCTGCATCATTTGGAAACTCAACACTAAATGAAAGGTTAGATATGATTGTCAACTCAGAGACCTGGTGGAAGGAAGACAACCATGGGGACACTGTGATAACTGGGTACAAACTATATCACAATGATAGGCTGGATGAAATTGGTGGAGGGCTTGTGCTCTATGTTAGAGAGGGCATTGAGTCACATAGGATTAAAGTTTTGCATGAAACAAAATACACTGTAGGATCTCTATGGATAGAAATCCCATGTAAAAAGGAAAGGTGATGTCACTGGGTGTTTTCTCATAGAGTTTAAGAACAATCAATCTTTGGGCCAATCAGAAAACAAGAATGGAGATCATCAGAAATACAAGACACAATTAAGAGCAGACTGGCTAGAGCCTGCTTCCTAGCAGACATAATAGTTTGTTTTGGAAGATGACGGCCTTTTAACCGAAAGGCCACCTATTGGAGGCTATAATAGCTATTAAAAAATGTAGAAAAAAAATAAGCAAATGCATTTTTTTTCATTTGCCTGGAAACCTCCAGTAATCTTTTAGGGTTTTGTTTTGTTTTTTAAGTTTGCACAGCAGCCGCAGTCACAGCCATCTTTTAATTAACAAAAATGCCCTGAAATGAAAATTTATAAAAACTAAAGAAAACAAAACAAAAATTTGTAAAACCAAAATGAAACACCCCTATAATATAGAGACCTGTACTATAGGTGAAAAAGCTAATTTGTGATCGCCAACATCTGTAAGATGGAACATTCACAATTGGAGAACAGCTGATGAAAATTGTGTCTTCTCGAGATTAACCTCTTTGACTCTTTTGTGCACACCCAAGTAGACTAACGAGGCACCCATAATTCTATTTCTAGGACTAAATCTATTTTGGTTGAATCAATTGATTGTGAAATCTGGTGATATGTATAAATTGAGGGACAATTCATAGGGGTATGTTTACTAAAACCCCGGTAGAGTGCGGGCCGCGGTAGAGTGCGGATGCCATATAAGGAGTGGGCGTTCCGTCCTGAAAAAGAAAAGCCGGAATTTAAATATGCGCTAAGGTGCGCGGCGCCCTTGTGCGCCCCACACCTTAGCGCATCAGATGGCTGCGTGGGAGGCATATGTGGTACGCTGATGGGCAAGCAGAAGAGCAGAGCCACAGCACAATGGTTAAGGCACCTACCAATGGTACAGGGATCAGGGGCTCAATCCCCACAGAGCCCAATAAAGACAGCTGGCTGAGACATATCAATAATGGGCAGCACACTGATGTTTTTGGTGGCATATTAATACTGGGCGTCATAAGGCGGCACGCTGATGTTTTTGGCGGCATATTAATACTGGGCGTCATAAGGCGGCGCGCTGATGTTTTTGGCGGCATATTAATACTGTGCGTCATAAGGCGGCACGCTGATGTTTTTGGCGGCATATTAATACTGGCGGCATAAGGCGGCGGGCTGTTGTGCAATCACAGAAACAGAACCACAGCACAATGGTTAAGACACTGACCAATGGTGCAGGGATCAGGGGTTCAATCCCCCAAAGTGCCCAATGAACAAGGTTGGCTGAGGCATAACATATTATGGGGAAGATTGCTTTAGGAGGCATTTTAGTTATATTTTAATTACCACTACTAGCAAACGCACTCCCAAAGCGTGTTAACATCAGGTGCCCTATAAGGCACATTTTAAAGTGCATTGTCAGCCAAGGCACCGTAGAATGTTGCTTATAGGGTGCTTTAGAGGGTGCCGTATGAGGTACCACAAGGTCAGTGTACTGTTTTTTATGGCAGCACTGTGCAGTTTAAGGAATGAAAAGCATATGTAGGTGCGCTGACAAGCAAGGAGGAGCAGAAGTGGAGCACAATGGTTAAGGCACTGACTGCTGATACAGGAGTCATGAGTTTGCTCCCCAGTGTGCCTAATATGTAAGGCTGGCTGTGGCATCAGCTTTGCATTGTACATATTTTGACCTGCAGCACTTTATATTTATGTTATTAATTGCTGCCAGCAAATACGGCCTCACGTGCCGTAATTGAAGGTGCCGTATAAGGCACCCTGTAAGGCACTCCATAGGGCACATTAGAAATTGCACTGTCCGCCACAGCACCCTAAAATGTCCCCTATAGGGCACCCTATAGGTTGTGTCACAGGAGAATGTATAGTGCACCTTATATGGACGGGCACCATAAGGTGCCCTATAGGGCGCCCTATAAAGCACCCTCAGAGGCACCTTATGGGTACAGTACGCTGAGGGTGTTTTTGCTGGCAACAAAATATGTACATTAAAAAAAGATAATGCATTGGACAACCCTATCAAATAACCCCACTGTGGGTTTGAACCCATGACCTCTGGCTTCAGAGGCAGTGCAGTGACCATTGGGCTACAGCTCCTAGAAAGCCCCTGGCTGGCTGCAGGGAGCATGCACGTCACCACACAGACAGTCTGCTGTGGTCAGCAGGATAGGGTTAGCCTACCCATACCCATGATGCACTGCACAAGCAAATCAGCTGTCCACAGATTAACACAAGATGGGCAATGCACCCCCACAGCACCTCGGCCCGGTAGAGGGAAGTGACCATGTGCACCCACACACAACCTCGGCCTGGTAGGGGGTACTGACCGTGTGTTTTACTGGCACAGAGTAGCTACACACCGTCACATTGTGCGGGTACTGTGCTCACCCTGAGGGTGCAATGAGGCACCCAGGACCAGGTCCACAACACCTTCCATGGCTGAAAGAGGCCATGCCGGAGGTCCAAAGCAGTGTTAATGTGTGAGATTGGTAGGTTCTGCACAACACACCTTGGATATCTCTGTCTGCCTCAGTCAGGTGTAGCCCCCATGGACCCCCAGGTGGGCCATCCACCACCACCACCCTCCCCCCTGGGCCAAGGGGGGCAAACAGGGCCCCCCCCCCCCATCAATTGATCCATATTCTACCTCCCTGCAAAGGTGGCAGTAGAGGGGACCATCAACCTGGGTCCTGCTGAGGAACAGACACCCCACAGGGCAGTCAATGCAGCTCTACACACATCCATACCACTAATAGCAGACAGACATTAGGCCTGGATATGGTGAGCTGCACCCCAACACTGTCTGATATTCTCCTGCAGCAAGTCATCAGCCACTGCACCCCACAAGCTGCTCCATCAAGACACATACCAGCTGCAAACAGTGTGCTAGTTAGTCCACAGTGCATGTTCCCAATGGAGATGTGTGCACCTACAACTGGGATGTCAGCATACACAGCAAGCAGTTACATCAGTGACTGGGCCCCAAAAGGAAACCCATATCTATCACATGAGAGAAATACTATATAGCACTATGGGGGTGCCTAGCCATGCTGTGATCACTGCACTGTCAGGGTGAGAGTGATCTCTCAGCAGGACATACTGAGGTCACCCTGTCTGTGTAGGTGGTGGCCGGGCACTAATATGTCCCAGTCAGTGCCCTATGCCCTGTGTAGATGCACCCTGGCCAGGCCACCCTGTCCGGCCTATACCCATGGTACCTTGCTCCTCATTATGCACATTGGCAGCCCAATACTGGCAACATTGCTGGCAGTGTGGGCTGTGGAAGGTGTTTGCAGCCACCACACACTGGATAGGCAGACAGCCACCCCCACACCTATGCCAGCATTGTGCTATTATAGAGGAGTCCAGCAGCCATACCCACCACACCAGTCCTGGGCACAGTACAGGCATGGATATGGTACGCACTACTGTTGGGGGTCACTCCCCAGGGTGGTAAACACTGTCAGAGACCAGACCTGCAGCGCACACCGCAGACATCACAATGATTGTTATGGTGGAGATCAATGAGCAACATGTGCTTAACGTAGGAATTGATATCTGCCAGTTATAATGGGCAACGTTTGATAGCTGTGTACCATATACCCAGGTGTAGGGTGGCAGTGCTAAGGTATGCAACTGCTAGTATTGGGGGATACAGGCAGGGCCCAATGTCCTGCCTCTCTAGGAGGCATTGGCCAATGGGGCCTGGGGGGGGGGGGGGTTGTGTCTGGCCCTGTTGGCTGCTGCTTTACGGCAGAGTGTCCCAACTCTAGTCCTGGTGTTCCAACCACTGTTCGGGTTTTCATGCTGTCCCTCAGAAATATGCATGAGCTACATTAGCATACCATGGGGGTGGTGCATAGATATGCAGCACATGCATCTTTAGCAGAGGCAGCATGGATCTTGAATGGTGTGGGGCCCTCCAGGACTGCATTTGGGAGACTCTGCTCTGGGTAATGCGGCTATTTATGGTGTCTGTGTTTGGTGTGGTAAAATATAGGTGTGTGAACCATGCGTATGTTCTCAGCAATAAAGGTTTCTCCTTACTATCACGTTTTAGTTGTAGGAAAAATATGTGGACTGGATTGGCAGTAGCCCCAGCTGGGCTTTGAACCTGTGACCTTCTGTTCCTGCCACAGATATGCTGTGTTCCCTGGGGAGTCCATGACTGTACATCCGACAGAGCCTGTCTGTTACGGTGGACGGTGCCAGCCTGCACAGGCCTAGGCCACTGTCTGCTGTGGTTTGCAGCCACTGCCCCCTCCACCACCTGTACCCTTCCGCCAACATGCAGACATGTCCCTATCTGGAAAAAAAATATGACCTGATTGAGTTGTGGTACTCCAGGACTGAATTTGGGGGACTCAGCTGTCGGTAATGCCCATTGTTATGGTTTGTGTGCGGTGTAGGGTAAAATATAGGTGTTGGAACCATGCTTATGTTCTCTGCCATACAGGGGTGTCTGTACTATCACTGTTTAGTGGTGGGTAAAACTATGGGGACTGGGTTGGCAGGAGCCCCAGCTGGGGTTTTAACCTGTGACCCTCTGGTCCTACAGGCACTGGCTGTGTCTGCTGCACCACACTGTGACCACAGAGACATTGCAGTCTCTGGAGATAGGAAACCTGGCTGCACGAGTCAAACACCCTGCTCTGCACAATTTTACTGCGGGCTCGTTTACCTTGTATGGGGACAGGGGTGCAATTAAACCTCAAAAATGACCTGCACAAAAAGGGGAAAAAACCAAAACCAAGCTGGGCAACAGTGATATCAATGGGCAACATGAAAAACACTCCCAGGAAAGCTCCATTAAAATGCAGTGATTTTTGAACGAGTCTACGGAGCGTAGACCCTTCCAAAAATCATTTCTTTTTTTGGAGCTTTCCTGGGAGTGTTTTTTATGGTTTCCCATTAATATCATTGTTGCCCAGCTGGATTATAATTTATTTGAAATTTGTTGTGGTCATTTTCAAGTTTTATTTGCTGTTTTGTTCTTTGCACATGTATCACACTGCTCACGTTTTTCAGGTTTCCCCGGTTTTGCTGTACATTGCTGACGGAAATGGTTTCTCTTCCCTTTAAATCGGCACTAACGCGAGGGTTTCACTGGCGGTATTTTTAATGCCGAATTCAGCCCCGCTCCTGTGCGGGGAGCCTATCCCCTCCCACTCTCCACCCATTGACCCCGTCCCCCCGCCCCTCGGGAGCCTTCCTCCGCCCTCCGTAAGCGTTTCCCCGCCTCTATCGCACATCAGCGCCCCGCACACGTGCGCCGGCCTGTTAATGTGACGCGCACGCGTGCATGGCGCTTAAGAGCACTTAAGTGCATCATTAGCGTCCGCTTTTGTGTGCCGCGCACATGTGCGCGGTTTAGTAAACATACCCCATAGTCTTGCTTATTTAAGTTTACCAAATATAAAATGTTTTATTATGTTTTTCCTCAACTGATTTCTCCTGTAAGATTTTCCCAATACTGGACTATGGGGTATGTTTACTAAACTGCGTTAGTGCAATTCGCGTTAGGAGCCGCGGTAGTGACAGAAACCCCAAATAAGGACATGGGCGATACATCGTCACCACTAACGCGCGTTACAAAAATTAATGAGCGTTACCGGGCGCCGTGGCGCGTTACTGCGCGTTAATCGTAAGAAGACGTACAGACACAAAGGACTGAAACAGAGCTGTAGCACAATGGTTACGGTACTGACTGCTGTTACAGGCAGCATGGGTTCGAGTCCCCAGTGTGCCTAACGCAGAAGGCTGTCCCAGGCATCACCCTGTACATTACAGAGGGAATGAGGAGGCATGTTTTTCTTTACGTTGAGTATTGGTGTCAGAAAAACACCCTCGGAGTGTGCCTAACCACGTACGTTGGTGCGTGCGAGGTTGCGTGCGTTGGTACGTGCCTAGCCCTGTGCGTAGCTGCGCACGTACAATCGTGCGTGGGTACGTGTGTTTTTACGTGCGTGGTGTGATACCGCAAGCCCTCTGATGCAAGAAAGGAAACTTTTAAATCTTGAAAAAAACAGGATTTGCCTGCAATTACGAGAAGGGACACATAGAGGGAGCAGGAGAACAAACCTGAAAGTGGAAGAACCACACCTCTATGGGCAGGACTCAGAAGCAGCTGCTCTGGATTTAAGTAGGAACAGAGCACTGCAAGAGAGAGAGCCAAGAGAGAGAGAGCCGAGAGAGCCAAGAGAGGCAAAGGTGCCAGGAAGGCAGTCAAGAGAGCCAGAAAGGCAACAGAGAAACCCCGAAGGGAAGAACCCAGAGGAGAAGCACAGGAGGAGGCAAGGAGCTTGGCAGAGACCTTCATGTGGAGAACAGGAGGCAGTGCCAAGGGAAGCTCCAGAGGCCAGACTCAGAGACCGAGGTGAGGTCACTGACAAACCCAGCAGAGCTAAAGGAAAGGAAGCTACTGGGAGAGCAGGCCTAGAGAAAGGCCATACACAACTTCAAGGGGCAGTATCACGGACTGCAGCCAAGGAAGGAAGTGCTTATCCCTCCGGTTGGAGAAGAAACCTTCAAGAGAAAAAAGGTACTTTTAAAAGCTTTTACAAAAGTAACTTGAAAGATAAAGGAAAAGTTCATAGCCTTGAGAGAAAGGATATACCTGGAGCACAAAACTCTCAGACTAGGCCTCAAGCCTTTTTCAAGAAGCCTAGAGAGGAACAAAGGGCTAGTTTTTATCTGGACAATAAGGACTGTTTTAAACCAGATATAACTGATAAGTTTTACAGGAAAAAGTTTAATGTTGCCAGAGAATGGAAGGAGCAAACTTTTAGTCCTGAAACGACAGCAAGCCCAGGGAGATATACTAGACCTAAAAGCCGACGCCCCAAACTCCCAAGCCAGCACTGGGATACAGTATGGCATGCTTTTAGGAAACCAGGTTTTAATGTCCAAGAGATCTCAGAGACCTCAGTTTCAGATCCCATAGACATGGAATGGCTGCCAGGGGAATCTGAGAGCACTGAAGATATAGAACCAATGGAATGTGACTTTTGCACAAGAAGATATCTTTGAGTAAAAGGCAAACAAATCTAAAGTGTGCAAACTGTACTGGAAAGTTTATGCTTTAAGTTGGTGAAGGAACCATGTTATTTTGAGTGTTTTGCTGACTCACGTTTTGATGCAACTGAATTTATGTTCTGTTACTCATTACCTCATATTTTGAATTTCTTCATGCGAAAAGGGGAAATAAAAGCCTTTTTGTACCCTACACTTGGCAAGAGTTACTTTTTAGGTTGTTGACCCTGAGGCTGACAATGTGACCTGCTATCCCATTGACCCTCACAACAGATCAACCCTGAACCTTTTAATTCTTATGCGCTCCCCAGCCCCTGTGGAACCACTACGCCGCCACTAGAGGGGGCTGCGGGGGACATAAGTGGCGCAGTTGGCAGGATCAACCAGGTACTCTTGAGTGTACAGAGCAACGTGGGCAACTACTCAAAAGAGAAATAGAAGCTCTTTTCTTTTTGTACCCTAAAAAAAAAAAAAAAAAAAACTGCAAGTAAAACCCGGACCGTCCTGTATTAAAAAACCGGATCGGAAGGGAAAATCAGGAGACCGGAGCAGTTGCTAGAAAGTGGACCGGAGTTAAAAACCAGGAGTGGAGTCCTAGGAATCCGGACCGGAGTGGAAAAAAGAAAAAAAAAAAAAAAAAAAAAAAGGAGGAAAATCCTAAAGGTGAAAGATCATCTGGCGAATCCAGGAGCGGTGGAGCAACCCCTGGACGACCGCACTACATTCCCCAAAGGCTGATGCAACACTAAAGCAAGGTAAGGCGTAGATAACCCTACCTAGTGTTGGACACCTGGGGAAGTTGAAAGAAAAAATATAGAGGGTCTGGAAAATATATTTTGTGAAGAGCCGCACTTGGGTTTTTTTTTCTTTCTGTTTTTTTAACAGGTACAATGGAGCCCAAGGAGCTGTGTGCCTGGATGGCACACCAATTCACCAAACAGGCTGAGCTGGCGCAACAGAGCCAGGAGCAGGCGCTAAAGGCGATGCAGGAGCAGCAGACGCCTGTCATAGAAACAATGAGCGCATGGCTGGCGCAACAGCGAGAGGAGCTGGCTCAAAGCAGGAAAGAAGGAACATCACTCGTCGGACGGGTAAACCCTGAACTTGGACATTGGTCTTGTTCGGACTTAATGATAGGGAAGCTCAGTCCAGGTGACGATATTGATGACTTTCTAGACACTTTCGCTAGGATTGCGAATTCGGCTAAGTGGCCTGAGGAGCAGTGGGCCATACGCCTAGCGGCATCACTTACAGGTGAAGCGCTGGCGGCCTACAGGTCCATGCCCCCAGAGCTCGCAAATTCATATCAGGATGTAGTAAACGCAATTAGAGATCGCATTGGTCTTACGCCAGTGGCGTACAATAAAATGTTCAGGGCTGCTATGCTTAAGGTAGATGAGACACCTAAGGCATTAGGCCACAGGTTGCGTAGTCTTGCTTACAAGTGGCTACAACCTGAAAGGAGAAGTATAAATACGCTCATGGATGCAATAATTTTAGAGCAGTATATGAATGCACTACCTAATAGGGTGCAGAACTTTCTGATGCTCCAAAATTGTAGCAATACCACTGAAGCTATTGTGCTTACTGAAAGATACTTAGAGGCTGAAAAGGTGACACAGCCTAGTGTAAGTCCACGAAGTGCCATGGGATTGGAGGCACAAGGGAAGGGAAGTCCCTCACGTCCTCCAGCTGGTAGGTGGCAGAGTTATAAACCCCTGGAGAAATTGAATACAAAAAATGTTTTGCATGTGGAAAAAAAGGACATGTACAGTATGAATGTCATGCGAGAACAGCCTTGGTAGGAGAGTCACCAAGAATAGTGCATGATGGGTTTCTTGTCAATGTAAAAATACATGGCATAAGTGTACGAGCATTGTTAGATTCTGGAGCCGACCAGACTATGCTTTCAAAAAGGTTATGGTCGACCATCCAGGATCATGGACTGTCGGTCCCAGAATCACCCGAGGGGTATGTCAAGATTAAGTGTGTACATGGAGCAGCTACCCGCTACCCCATTTATAAGTTGTGGATAAAGGGGATGGGTATTGTGAAAGAGATGCCAATGGCAGTGGTGCCAAGATTACCGCAGGATTTAGTCCTGGGCCGAGATTGGCCTCAATTTAGAAAAACTTTGAAGAAAGAATGTTTACCCCAAGATAAACCAGATTCCACTGGCAGGCCACCTGACCTTGTTAAAAGCCCTAGATACATCTCTGAACCCGGTCGCGCGGAAGTTCGCGCACCTCAGCTGAATAGTATAAAGAGGGAATCTAACGCTCTAGTCTCTACGAGAGCCCATTCTCAGGATAAGGAGAGGCCTTCTTGTTCAAGAGAGATGACCCGGGATGATCTACCTTCGCATGACGAACTGATAGGGGACCCAGCACGAAGGGGACGAAAGCCTAAAGCTATGCGAAGGAAGGAGAGGAGAAGCCGATCCCAGGGGAGAGCCGAATTGGAGGCAGGAAAAAGTATGCCGTGGATACCCGCAGACGTGGCAGAGAAATTTCCCTCCTTTAAAATGGAGCAGAGGGCGGACCCAGCTTTGGTCCGAGCAATCGAACAGGCTCAAGAAGACTGTGAGACCCACCCTCGATTTATAATGGATGAAGAACTCTTGTACAGAGAAAGTAGAAATCCACGGACGGGACTGATCCGTAAGCAACTGGTCGTCCCGAGCAAGTTTAAACTATCTGTCCTCCGACTAGCACATGACCATCCTACAGGAGGCCATAAAGGTCCACAAGGCACCCTGGACCAAATTTTAGAAAGATTTTATTGGCCAGGTGTTTTTTCGGGAGACCACCCGTTTTTGCGAATCTTGTGCCTCCTGCCAGAGGGTTACAACACACCGGCCAGTGGGAGTACCGCTAGTCCCGATGCCGGTAATAGCCGAGCCCATTAGAAGATTGGCCATGGACATCGTCGGACCCCTTACCAAGACCCCGCACGGTTTTCAATACATCCTAGTAATAATTGACCAGGCCACGCGATTCCCCTGGGCAGTGCCCCTACGGAATATCTCCGCTAGGACGATTGCAACGGAGTTGGTCAAACTGTTCTGCGAGGTTGGATTCCCGCAGGAAGTCCTAACGGACAGAGGAAGCAACTTTCTATCGAAATACCTCGCCCAGGTCTGGGAGGCATTCGGGATCCAACATGTAAAGACGGCGGCCTACCATCCCCAATGCAATGGATTGGTAGAGCGTCTTAATCAAAGTCTAAAGCAAATGCTGAGACGAGCTTTAGACGGAGAGATGAAGGAGTGGGACAGCATACTACCCTTCATACTATATGCTTGCCGCGAAAGGAAGCAAAGTTCATTGGGCACATCACCATACGAGCTCATGTATGGACGCTCACCTAGAGGCATATTGGACGTTTTGAAGGAGCAGTGGGTTGAACCCAAGGAAGACGAAATAAGCGTACCCCTGTTCTTACGGAATTTAAGGACACGCCTCAAACGAACTGCCCAATTTGCTACGGAAAGGCTTAAGGAAAGCCAACAGAAACAGAAGCACTACTATGATCGACGGACGAAGCCGAGACATTTAAAGGTTGGCGAGAAGGTAGTGGTTTTGGTTCCTGGGGCGACCCCAAAATTTGAGTATCAATGGAAGGGTCCCCATACCATAATACACCCAGTAGGCACCACCTCCTATGTGGTGAAAAACTCAAAAGGTAGAGAGCAGGTCTACCATGCTAATCTCCTACACCCTTGGAAGGAGCGAGACGCGCTTTGGACATATACTGAGCGCGGAGATCACCCCAACAAGAGGCCGGAAATCGGCAGACATGCCACCTATGGTTGCGAGCAGCCGAGAAGAGCGGGCCGCAAGTTATGGATTACGTGCTGCGGTGAAGAGCTTTCCCCAGCCCGTAATATTTTGAGAAGGGGGATATGTGATACCGCAAGCCCTCTGATGCAAGAAAGGAAACTTTTAAATCTTGAAAAAAAAAGGATTTGCCTGCAATTACGAGAAGGGACACATAGAGAGAGCAGGAGAACAAACCTGAAAGTGGAAGAACCACACCTCTATGGGCAGGACTCAGAAGCAGCTGCTCTGGATTTAAGTAGGAACAGAGCACTGCAAGAGAGAGAGCCAAGAGAGAGAGAGCCGAGAGAGCCAAGAGAGGCAAAGGTGCCAGGAAGGCAGTCAAGAGAGCCAGAAAGGCAACAGAGAAACCCCGAAGGGAAGAACCCAGAGGAGAAGCACAGGAGGAGGCAAGGAGCTTGGCAGAGACCTTCATGTGGAGAACAGGAGGCAGTGCCAAGGGAAGCTCCAGAGGCCAGACTCAGAGACCGAGGTGAGGTCACTGACAAACCCAGCAGAGCTAAAGGAAAGGAAGCTACTGGGAGAGCAGGCCTAGAGAAAGGCCATACACAACTTCAAGGGGCAGTATCACGGACTGCAGCCAAGGAAGGAAGTGCTTATCCCTCCGGTTGGAGAAGAAACCTTCAAGAGAAAAAAGGTACTTTTAAAAGCTTTTACAAAAGTAACTTGAAAGATAAAGGAAAAGTTCATAGCCTTGAGAGAAAGGATATACCTGGAGCACAAAACTCTCAGACTAGGCCTCAAGCCTTTTTCAAGAAGCCTAGAGAGGAACAAAGGGCTAGTTTTTATCTGGACAATAAGGACTGTTTTAAACCAGATATAACTGATAAGTTTTACAGGAAAAAGTTTAATGTTGCCAGAGAATGGAAGGAGCAAACTTTTAGTCCTGAAACGACAGCAAGCCCAGGGAGATATACTAGACCTAAAAGCCGACGCCCCAAACTCCCAAGCCAGCACTGGGATACAGTATGGCATGCTTTTAGGAAACCAGGTTTTAATGTCCAAGAGATCTCAGAGACCTCAGTTTCAGATCCCATAGACATGGAATGGCTGCCAGGGGAATCTGAGAGCACTGAAGATATAGAACCAATGGAATGTGACTTTTGCACAAGAAGATATCTTTGAGTAAAAGGCAAACAAATCTAAAGTGTGCAAACTGTACTGGAAAGTTTATGCTTTAAGTTGGTGAAGGAACCATGTTATTTTGAGTGTTTTGCTGACTCACGTTTTGATGCAACTGAATTTATGTTCTGTTACTCATTACCTCATATTTTGAATTTCTTCATGCGAAAAGGGGAAATAAAAGCCTTTTTGTACCCTACACTTGGCAAGAGTTACTTTTTAGGTTGTTGACCCTGAGGCTGACAATGTGACCTGCTATCCCATTGACCCTCACAACAGATCAACCCTGAACCTTTTAATTCTTATGCGCTCCCCAGCCCCTGTGGAACCACTACGCCGCCACTAGAGGGGGCTGCGGGGGACAGTGGGTACGTGTGTTTTTACCAGTGTGGGCATCTTATAGTACAGACTCTGTAGGGTGTCTTGCACCTATGCATTATGCTAACAGATGTACGTGTGATGGCCTATGGTTTATCAGAGCCTGTGAGCAGGTGCTGGAGTTTCACAGGGTTGGATTGTGCCAGTCACACCCATGATGCACTGCACATGCATATCAGCTGTCCACAGATACACACCATGGGGAATGCACCCCCATAGCACCTCGGCCTGGTAGGGGGAACTGATCATGTGCACCCACACAGCACCTCGGCCTGATAGGGGGTGCTGACCGTGTGTTGTACTGGCACAGAGTAGCTACACGCCGTCACATTGTGCGGGAACTGTGCTCACCCTGAGGGTGCAGTGAGGCGCCCAGCACTAGGTCCACAGCACCGGCCATGGCACAGGTCCAAAGCAGTGTTACCGTGTGAGATATGGTAGTTTCTGCAGGAACACCTTGGACATCTCTGTCTGTTTCAGTCAGGTGTAGCCCCCATTCACCACCCCCCCCTCCCCCAGGGCCGAGGGCGGCAAACAGGGTCTCCCATCAAAAGATCCACAGTCTATCTCCCTGCAAAGGTGGCAGTAGAGGGGAACATTAACCCTAGTCCTGCTGAGGAACAGACACCCCACAGGGCAGTCAATGCAGCTCTGTACACAGCCATAACACAATAGCAAACAGACATTAGTCCTGGATATGGTATGCTGTACCCCACCACTATCTGATATTCCCCTGGTGCAAGCCATCAGCCACTGCACCCTGCAAGCCACTCCATCACAACACCTACCAGCTGCAAACAGTCTGCTAGTGCCCAGTGGAGATGCCTGCACCCAGAACTAGGATGTCAGCATACACAGCAAGCAGATACATCAATGACTGGGCCCCAAAAGGAAACCCATATTTATCACATGAGAGAAATAGTAGATAGCACCATGGGAGTGCCTAGCCATGCTGTGGTCACTGCACAGTCAGGGTGAGAGTGATCTCTCAGCAGGATATACTGAGGTCACCCTGTCTGTGTAGGTGGTGGCCGGGCACTACAATGTTCCTGTCACTGCCCTATGCCCTGTGCAGATGCACCCTGGCCAGGCCACCCTGTCCAGCCTATACCCATGGTACCATGCTCCTCATTATGCACATTGGCAGCCCAATACTGGCAACATTGCTGGCAGTGTTGACTGTGGAAGGTGTTTGCAGCCACCACACACTGGATAGACAGACAGCCACCCCCACACCTATGCCAGCATTGTGCTACTATAGAGGTGGTCAGCAGCCATACCCACCACACCAGTCATGGGCATAGTACAGGCATGGATATGGTACACAAGGCTGTTGGGGGGTCACTCCCCAGGGTGGTGAACACTGTCAGAGACCAGACCTGCAGCACACACCGCAGACATCACAATGATTGTTATGGTGGAGCTCAATGAGCAAAATGTGCTTAACGTAGGAATTGATATCTGCCAGTTATCATAGGAAACGTTTGATAGCTCTGTACCATATACCCAGGTGTAGGGTGGCATTGCTAAGGTATGCAACTGCTAGTATTGGGAGATACAGGCAGGGCCCAATGTCTTGCCTCTCCAGGAGGCATTGGCCAATGGGGCCTGTGGATGGGTGTGTGGCCCTGTTGGCTGCTGCTTTACGGCAGAGTTCCCCAACTCCAGTCCTGGTGTTCCAAACACTGTTCGGGTTTTCATGCTGTCCCTCATAAATATGCATGAGCTACATCTGCATACCATGGGGGTGGTGCATAGCTATGCAGCACAGGCATATTTATTAGAGGCAGCATGAAGCCGGAATGGTGTGGGGCCCTCTAGGACTGCATTTGCGGGACTCTGCTTTAGGTAATGTGCCTGTTTCTGGTGTCTGTGTTTGGTGTGGTAAAATATAGGCCATGCGTATGTTCTCTGCAATAAAGGAGTGTCTTTACTATCACTGTTTAGTGGTGGGTAAAGCTATGGGGTTTGGGTTGGCAGGAGCCACAGCTTGGATTTGAACCTGTGACCCTCTGGTCTTACAGGCACTGGCTATGTCTGTTGCACCACACTGTGGCCACAGAGACAGTACAGTCCCTGGAGTTAGTTAAACCGGCCTGACGAGTCAGAAACCCTGCTCTTTCAACAGGTTTACTGTGGCCTCATTTACCTTGTATGCAGACAAAGGTGCACATAAACCTCAGAAAAGATCTCAAAAAAGGGGCACACACCCATAACCAAGCTGGGCAACAATGATATCATTGGGCAACATTACACAACACTCCCAGGACAGCTCCATTACAATGAAATGATCTTTGAAAGGGTCTGCAGAGCGTAGACCCTTCCACACATCATTTCTTTTTTATTTGGTGCTTTCCATGGAGTGTTGTTCCTTGTTGCCCATTGCTATCACTGTTGCCCAGCTGAATTATGCTTTTTAAAATGTTTCTTGTGGTCATTTTTAACGTTTTATGTGAAATTTTGTTCTGTGCACATGTATCACACTGCTCACGTTTTGTGGGTTTCCCCGGTTTTTCTGTACATTGCTGACGGAAATGGTTTCTCTTCCCTTTAAATGCCTTTAACGACAGGTTTTCATTCGCGTTGGAATTGAGCTCAGGAATTCAGTGCGTTAGTGTGAGGGGAGCCTCTCCCCGCCCACTCTCCACCCATTGACCCCTTCTCTCCGCCCACTCTCCACCTTCTGCGCTGTTTTAACGCGCCGCGGGACTTTACGATCGTTAACTATGCTTAACGCGCGTAGTATTACGTTAACGGTCGTTAGCGCGTCGGTACGCGCGTTATACGGCACTTACGGTCATTAACATCGTACAACGCGCGTTAGCCACGTTTATCGCACTTTAGTAAACATCCCCTTATAATTCCAAAAATGTTCATTTGAAGCTACTTGTGGATTTTACTCATTACTATTTCTCCTTTTCCTCCCAGACATTACAGGCATTACAGCAACTTTCCATTGACAGTGAGACACAGACCACAGTTCCATCAAGAACATAGAACAAATGCTCTTGTGAGTCCTTCAATGTGTGTCACTGCTGAATGATTGATAAGAAGTTATTTCAGAGACTTTGAAAGCTTTCTGTGTAGTATCCCCAGCTACTGCTAGCCTGAGGATCAAAAAATCTGGTATTCAGTCCCTGTTCTTTTGAAAAGAAATATGCTGAACCACACTGGAAATTTTTTTTTTTCCGTTTTAAAACCTCTTTATTAAGGTAAAAAAGAAGGTAATACAAGGCAATATAGAATATACAATACACATACAGGCATGTTTACTAAAGTCCGTTGCTGTGCGGGTCCCCGTTAGTGTGCTGGTGCCATATAAGGAGTGGGCGGGCCAGGCAGAAAAAGGAAAAAAACGGACCGTAGGTTTGTGAGTCGCGCTAATGTGCGGGTCCCACATTAGCGCGTGAGAAGGCTAAGTGGGGCGCTGCTGCACAACCAAACAACAAAGCCGTAGTACAATGGTGAAGACATTGACCTATGGTGCAGGGTCCAGGGGTTCAAACCCCCATTGCACCCAACAAAAAAGACCAGCTGAGGCATCAAATTTTATGGGCAAAAGTGGTGTAGGAGGCATATTGATTATGGGCGGCAGAAGGCGGCGCACCTATTTTTTTAAACGGCATGAGACGGCGCACTGTTTATTGTGGGCGGCAGAGGGCGGCGCGCTGTTAAGGTTGGGCGGCAGAGGGCGGCGCACTGATAAAATTGGTCAACAGAAGGCGGCGAGCCGGTGGGCAGAAGGCGGCGTGCTGATGTGTGAGGGGGCAGCCCAATAGTGGGAGGGATAAGTGGCGCGCTGATGTGCAAATAGCAGGAATGGAGCCATAGGACAATGGTTAAGACACTGACCACCCATGCAAGCATCATGGGTTCAATTCCCCCCAGTGCCCATTGAAGACAGCTGGCTGAGGCAGTATTTTAAGGGGCATGCCCATGTTGGGCGCTGTTAATGTTACGCGCCAGAAGGCGGCGCGCTGTTAATTGTAATTTTGTGCGTCACAAGACGGCGCGCCAATGGCTACAAGGCTGCGCGCTGCTGCTCAAACACAGGAACAGAGCCACAGCACAATGGTGAAGACACTGAGCAATGGTGCAGGGGCCATGTGTTCAATCCCTCACAAAGCCCCGAGAAAAAGGCTAGCTGAGGCAGTATGTTTTATGTTGGGGAGAGCTGTAGGAGGCTCTATAATTTTAGTTTTATGATAACTACTAGCAAACGCACTCTCACAGCATATTAATATAGGGCCGCCCATAAGGCACATGTTACAGTGCACCGTCTGCCAAGGCACCCTAGAATGTCCCCTATAGGGCAGCATGTATGTTGCGACACAGGATAATGTATGGTGCACCCTATATGGATGGCAACCATACAGTGCCCTATAGGGCGCCCCATAAAGCACCCTCAGAGGCACCTTATGGGTACAGTACACTGAGGGTGCTATTGCTGACATCAACATATGTACAGTAAACTAAAAATATATGCTTTGAACACCTGTCTCACAGAACCCCAATGTGGGTTTGAACCCATCACCTCTGGTTGCACAGGCAGTGACGTAACCATTGGGCTACAGCTCCATAGCTGTATGGAAGCCCCTGGCTGGCTGCAGATAGCCTGCACGTCATCTCACAGATAGTATGCCAGGGTAAACAGGATAGGGTTAGGCCACACGTACCCATGATGCACTGCACATGCAAATTAGCTGTCCACAGATGGACACAAGATGGGAAATGCACCCCCACAGCACCTCGGCCCTGTTGGGGGACGTTACCGGGTGCACCCACACAGCAACTCGGCCTGGTAGGGGGCACTGACCGGGTGTTTTACTGGCACAAAGTAGCTACACAACGTTACATCGTGCGGGTTCTGGCCTCACCCTGAGTGTACAATGAGGCGCCCAGGACCAGGTCTACAACACTTTCCATGGCTGATGGAGGCCAAGCGGGAGTTCCAAAGCAGTGTTAATGTGTAAGATAGCTAGTTTCTGCACAAACACCATGGATATCCCAGTCAGGCACAGCCGTAGCCCCCCCCCCCTACCCCCAGACAAACATGGTCCCCCATCAAGAGATCCACACTCTACCTCCCTGCAAAGGTGGCAGTAGAGGGCAACATCAACCCCAGTCCTGCTGAGGAACACCCACCCCCCCCCACAACACAATAACAGACAAACATATGACCAGGTATGGTAGATTGCACCCCACCACCAGGTATTCCCCTGCAGCAAACCACATACCATCTACAAACAGTCTGCTGGTTAGTCCATAGTGCATGTTCCCAGTGGAGACACATGCACACAGAACTGGGCTGCCAGCATACACAGCAAGCAGATAACTCAGTGACTGAGCCCCAAATAGATACCCATATGTATCACATGTGAGAAAGACTGTATAGCACTATGGGGGTGCCTAGCCATGCTGTGGTCACTGCACAGTCAGGGTGAGCGTGATCTCCCAGACAGACATGCTTTGGCCACCCTGTCTGTGTAGGTGGTGGCCGGACACTACAGTGTCCCTGCCAGTGCCCTATGCCCGGTGCAGATGCATCCTGCCCAGGCCACCCTGTCCTGGCTATACCCATGGTACCGTGCACCTCATTATGCACATTGGCAGTGTGGGCTGTGGAAGGGGCTTGCTGCCAACACCCACGGTATAGACAAACACACACTTCCACACCTATGCCATCATGGTGCTACTATTGAGAAGGTAATCAGCCTTGCCCACCAAGACCGCTCCTGAGCACGGCAAGGCATGGATATGGTAGGCAGTACAGCTGGAGGCCACTCCCCAGGGTGGTAAACAGCGTCAGAGGCCAGGCCTGGAGCACGCACCGCAAACACCTAACAGATTGTTCGGATGGGGTCAACTAGCAGTATGTGTGGAACTAGCAAACATCTCAGAGCTGTGTATCATATACCTCAGGTGTAGGGTGACATTGGTAGGACATGCAGGGTTCAATGGTTTGCCTCTCCAGGAGACATTGGTCAATGAGGCCTGTGGGTGTGGGTGTGTCTGCCCCTGATGGCTGCTGCTTTACGGCACAGATTCCCAACTCCAGTCCAGGTTTGCATCACACTGTTCTGGTTTTCCTGCTGTCCCTCATGGATATGCATGAGCTACATCTACATACCATGGGTGTGGTGCATAGATATACAGCACAGGCATTTGTATGAGTGCCATCATGGGACCTGACTGGTGTGTGCCCCACCAGGACTGCATTGTGTGATTCTGCTCTGGGTACTGGCCCTGTTCATGGTGTGTGTGCTCAGTGGGGTAAAGATAGACGTATTGCCATTGCATATGTCCTCCCCAGGAAAGGTGTGCCCTTACTATCACTGTTTAATTGGGGGAAAAAGATTAGCGGTTGCCCCAGTTGGGCTTTGAACCTGTGACCCTCTGCTCTTGTATATAGTGTCTGTGTGCACTGCACCACCGTGTATCCACAGATTGGGTGATTTCCCTGGAATGTCCATGACTGTGGATCCGGTAGGGCCTGTGTTGCAGTGGACTGTGCCAGCCTGCACATGACTGGGCCTCTGTCTTCTGTGGCTAGCAGCCACTGCCCCTGCAACACATGTCCTCGTCCGCCAACATGCTGGCATGAGCTTCTCTCAGAAAAAGCAGATGACCTGATTGCAATGTGGCAGTACGGGACTGCATTTGGGTGACTTGGCTGTAGGTAATGCCCATTGTTGTGGTGTGTGTGCGCGTTGTTGGGTAAAATATGGGTGCTCTCCCCATGCTTATGTTCCCTGCAATACAGGGGTGTCTGCGCTATCTGTGTTCAGTGGTGGGTAAAATATAGGGATTGGGCTGGCATGTACCCCAGCTGGGCTTTGAACCTCTGACCCTCTGGTTCTAGAGGTACTGACACTGTCCGCTGCACCACACTATGGCCCCAGAAACAGTGCAGCCCCTGGAGGTAGTAAGCTTAGCAGAATGGAGTCACAAACCCTGCTCTATGCAATTTTACTGTGGGCATATGCACCCTGTCTGGTGACAAACGTGCACATAAACCCCGGAAATGGCTAAGGGAAATGGGGGACAAGATATCACCGCGCTGGGCAACAGTGATATTAATGGGCAACCATACCAAACACTCCCAGGAAAGTTCCAAACAAAGGAAATGTTTTTTGGAAGAGACTCGGCTCCGTAAACCCTTCAAAGGTTCATTTCTTTTTTCTGGAGCTTTGCTGGGTGTGTTTTCTGTATTTGCCCATCACTATAACTGTTCCCCAGCTGAATTACTGTTTTTAATAGTTCTGTTGTGGTCATTTTCTATTTGTATTTGCACTTTTGTGCTGTGCACATGTATCACACTGCTCACGTTTTGCTGGTTTCCCCGGTTTTCCTGTACATTGCTGACGGAAATGGTTTCTCTTCCCTTTAAATGCTTTCTACCGCGAGTGTTTCACTCGCGGTAGTTTTTACATGCAAATTCGGGCCCGATACTGTGCGGGGAGCCTCTCCCCTCCCACTCTCCACCCATTGACCCCGTCCCTCCGCCCCTCCGGAGCCTTCCTCCGCCCTCCTTTCGCCGTTCCACGCCTCTATCGGAAATTTGCGGGCCGCACTTGTACGGGGCCCGTTAGTGAGCCGCGTACCTGTGCAGGGGTGACACGCACATGTGCGGGGCGTTTAAACGCGTTTCTGCACGTTTCAGTGCCGCGTTGCCGTGCGCTATTTTGCGGGGCGCTATTTTGCGGACTTTAGTAAACATGCCCCATAGTATTACACCAAACAATAACTCCCAGCCCACAATATGGAGTGTGAAAAATACATAAGGAAAAAGAAAAAAAAATCCCAGAATGGAGTGGAGAATAGATAGACTTCATTTAACTTAGTAAGAGCTCCCAAAGGTAAAAGAACTACAACTCATTTCAAAGCCGACCCCTTCAAAAAGGTCTCCAATTGTAAAGAATCAAAAAAAATGTAAGATTTACCTTGATAAACAACAACACATTTGCAGGGGTATTTTAACAGAAAAGTAGCTCCTAAAGCCAAAACACAAGGTCTGAGTGAAAGAAAAGCTTTACGTTTCACTTGTGTACTGCGACAAACATCAGGAAATATCTGAATCACCTGACCAAAATATTTTTCATGACGAAATTTAAAATAGGCACGCAAAACTGATTCTTTATCTTTCTCTAAGGAGAAAGTCACCAACAAAGTAGCACGAGTGGGAATTTCCTCAGTAGAGGTCTCCAAAAATTCAGATAAATCTAAACTTGGCACATTTAACTGATCTATTTCTCGATGAACACCACCACCAGACTCCGAATCCAAAACAGGAGGTTCTCTGACCCCGACAGGTAAATAATACAATTTAGATAAGATTATAGCTTCGGGATCAGATATTCTCAAATTTAACAGAATCTAAAAACAAATCTGTAAAACAAATTTTTCCTTTAACTAAGTTGTTTTGTCTTACATCATTGGAAGATTTTAGGCCAGATTTTAAGTAGGGCAGGTTATTGGATTAAATAATGGGGCATGTTTACTAAAGTGCTGCAAGTTGTGTGGGACAAATGCATGGCTAGCATACATTTTTACCAAGGCAGGGCCTAGCGGCCACGGTAGATATAGAGCACTAGGTATGTTCCGCCACATTACACATGTCACTTCTGCAGTAGTTGTGAATGCATGGCCTTTAGTACATGCACACAGTAAATGAGTTCACACATGTACCCTGCAATTGTAAGGTACAAATGCGTTATTAGGGTTGCAATAATCTACAGAAACACTGCAGAGAGCAATAAATGGGCTTTAACCTCACCTACAGGATAGTGATAACAGGTCAGTGCAGAATAGAGAGGTATCTGCAGTGTCCATCAAAGGTGCCTGTTCACCTAAGCTCCAAGGACTACAATACAAAGCATTTAATATGTATTCCCCCTCTCAGTTACTCCTCTTATGTGGCTTGGACAGTACCATAGCCATTGTGGAGTGTGTCCTCATGTGGTAGGACGAGGGGTACTAGAACCAGTGCGTCTGGACCATGCACAATCAGCACACATGCTTTGGTCAGTCTACCAGCCAGCACCTCTACCACATGGGGCCCAAATACACCCCATAGCCCAATATATAGGATATCCATCCCTGTGGTCTGATATCTACAGTGGGAGATATTAGGGTACCTATGCTATGTTCCACTTGGAAGGGCTCGGTGGGAATGGTGTAAGACAACCCCACACACTCCCATGGAGGCAGCCAAACCGAGGTTGAGCATCCCAACTGTCAAGGAAGCATAGGCCCACAGGATTTGGAAGCCCACATCAACTCCCCAGGTCCATGGAATGCCTCAATCCCAGGCATGGAGTTAGGGAGGGGGATACTGATCAGTGAGTTCCAACAAAGCAGGCCCATGTTCAGTACTAGAAGAATTAATTAGCTGCTCAGAGCCAGTAGGCATCAGCCACATCCTCCCATGGTCAGGGAGAGGGGCCAACTGCCCGCAGGATCATAGCAGCAGCATGGCCCTTCAGGTCTATGTATGCATTGTGTGGTAAGGAGAGCTGTTCAGGAGAGATGGAATGGGAAGAAAGTGAGCCCTGTACCTTTAAAACCAGAGATCAGCACAGTTCCCATAGTAACCACAAGCCTCCGAGGCAGACTACAGCCAGTACTAAGCACCGCCCACTTAATGACGTTAGAGCTAGGTTGAGCCCTAACGAGCCTCACATGTGTAGAGAGAAAGGCGTGGTGCCTAAGAAGCACCGGTTTAAAAGTGCTTCAGTGTATGAAGAAGCAGGTTCAGGTTCAGTGTCCGTGAAGGGTTCAGTTTCTGTGAAGGGTTCAGCTTCAAGTTCCGTGAAGGGTTCAGCTTCAGTTCCAGGTGGAGTTTCAGGAAGAAGCAGTGCAGATCCACGTGGTCCCTGTGAAGCTGGAGAATCAGGGCAGAAAGAGGAACAGAACCAGGAGGTGTCTGTGACTCAAAGCAGGCAGCAGCAGCCAAGGCAGAAACGTGTCTCCAGGTACCTCAGGGAAAGGAAACTGGAGGAGCCACTTTCCAGGTGGGGAAACAGCTCAGGGAAGCAGTTGAGCCCTGAAGGTGAGGAGAATGGCTTGTCTGTAATTCCTAACAAAGCTCTTGCTGAAGAAGTAGTCAGAGAGCTAAGGAAGAGTGCCAAACTCTGTGTTAGCCAGAACCCTGTGAAGCAAGCTGTAGGCAGTCATAAGAAGTATGCCAGTGACTGCCGTGACTCAGCAGTGAGAGATATTGCAAGATTGTTAAGGGAGAAAGAAACTCCATTTCAAAAGCCTGTTGCTGCAGAGCATAGAGAACACTTATTGCTAAAGTTGAATGAGCTACTGCAGGCTGAGAATTACAAGCCTCATGATATTCATTCCCAGGAAGACAGCGATAGTGAATCTGCTGAGGGAATGGAGGTAGATTTGTCTGTAAACCAGAGTGAAAGTGATATTGAGGAAATGCAATGTTCCTATTGCAAAACAAACAAGCTGAACATGTGCTGACTTTGTGCCATATGAAGGAGTGGTTTGTTATAAGCAATTAGGAGCTTGTTGCTGTGAGCTAAGGAGATGGAAGAAACTTGCCAGAAGTTTTAAAAGCAAATTGTAACCTGTTTCAATGTGCTAGGGAAGAAAGAAACTTGCTGGAGGTTTAAAACAGTTGTAACTTTGTTCCTATGAAGCTGTACAAGAATGAAAAGCTTATTGAAGGTTTAAGCCAATTGCTGATACGGGCAACAGCCTTAGCTTCAGAAGCTAATTACCCAGGAGAAGCTAAGCGTTGACGTTGTAAAGAAGAAAATTCCTGTATATTTGTGTTAAGCCTGTTCGGACTTTATTTCCTTTGCCTTTGGAGAATTATCCTAATTTATGTTGGTGCAATGAATTTTGATGCGGAGGGGAAACCCTGAAAAATAAATTTATCTGTTTTTGCCTAATGAACCGTCTGGTCACACTATTTTCTCAAAGATCTACATATCCCAGCAGCACCTGCTGGCAGCCATATTAGGCATAGTATTTAAAAGAGCAATCAAGGCGAGCCCTCCTGCTCTTAGGCCACCGCCCGGGCAGGAGGACGCGACAATTGCTACATACCCCAGTGCAGGGGAGGATAGGGGCTGGACGGCACCTTTTGATGCCACACCATCATGTTGCCAGTATGTAAAACACCTCATTTGCAAGCCCTAACTCTGGCCATGTGACCAGTACTGGCTGACGCATAGAGCACAGGCCCTATCTTCTGACACTAGCAAAGCACATAGCCCCAGCAGCTCTCTGACATCTATCCAGTGAATATGCCAACATGAATAGCAGTCAGGTAAAACAACTGTTGATGTTTCAGCTCCTGACCTAAAGGCCCTGGTTTTGTGGTTCTCAGGCTGTTGTGGTCCACTGCTATGACAGCTGAACCATGCAGCCCCTTCAAACAGGTGGCCTAGGCAGGTGCCTAAGTATTCCACTAACATTGCCTATTTCCCTTATTATTCCTTACGTGTTTGCTTCTGCCCTTCATATTTCCTAATGCTCACGTCCAAAACATGCATCCAGAATGCCCTGGCAAGGCAGGCACAGCTACTGCTTGGTCAGAGACAGGTAGTAGTTGTGCCCACGTTAGCAGCATCATTGTGCCGCTTGCAAGGGATTAGCATGGCTGCCCCAGCCACATGCCACATCACCATCCACTCTCCACCCATTCTCCACCTTAACCCTAAAATTACCTATTCACATGCTGCGGCTGCCCCAGCCACATGCCACATCACCATCCACTCTCCACCCATTCTCCACCTTAACCTCACCTATTCGCATGCTGCTCAAAGCGGCATTTTTAGCATGGTTGCTTTTTGGCCATGCGCTCCCGGCTAACGTGTGGTCAAAATGCACTTTATCCCTGCACTGAACACTGCGTTCCTGGCTACCGCACTTAGTAAACATGCTCCTAAGTGTTGATGTCAGTGCTTAACTTTATCCTTATGTTCAGTTTAAATAGTGGCACTAAATATACATACAGTATAAGTGCAGGAATTTGGTAGCAAAGGTTGATATTTACATGCAGAAGTTAGATCTGTTATTTTTGTAGCCTAAGTAGTGTATGTAAATTATATATCAAGAATTTCACAACTCTGAACATAACTTTGATCCTGGTCTCTGCCAAGCCTTCAAATCCTCCTCTTCAAATATTTATAACTTTTATGAATGTGGGAGCTGATTTGGTAAGTGTTTGTTTTTTCGTGAATTCTTCTCAATTTTAGCATGGTTTTTTTTCAGTTACTTTCATACATTCATTTTAATAAGAAATTTAGTGAGAAATACATTTGATATAATGTGCACTATCTGATGAATCAAGGTGCACTGTCAATTAGTGGGCATTAAATCAATTTAGTGCACGCTAATTTTTTTAAGACACACTAACAAACCAAATGAGCACTATTGGATACACACCCTTACTAATTTTATAATAGGGTTCCTAAAAAGATTGCAGCAAAAGCATCTTTTTTATGCCTCTTATAAAGGCACCAGACCAATATATTCAATTCCTGTACTCGAAGGACTAAAGCACTGTAAATGTGCACTTTCAACTTTATTTTGCTTTTGTTTCTGTGCTGGTCCTTTTGGGTTAGTTACATTTGTGCTACATGAATCAAGCATTCTAGAACTAATGTCATTCCTAATAATGAATATTTTGAATACTATGATCACTTGATATTACATCAAAATTATCACTGTATTTCTGAGCGATAGTCTTTAAAGAGAAAAAAGCTATTTTCCATTTTATATGTATATAGTTCAGCACACCATTTTTTTCTTTTGTTATCTGATCGAAAACAGTAAAATACCGTTAATAGAGAAATCTTGCATTTAGACAACATAACAATGAACAAAAGCTTTTTTCGTTTGTGCCTGCTAACTCCGTTATTTTCAGTAATGTATATCATGACATCTCTTTTCTATAATAAAGAGTGGAAAAAGATTAGGTTTGACATTTCAGAAGCTGTGTTAAAGTTCTACATTTATGGGCAAAACTCCATAACTGCAATATTGTAAGCACTTAGGGGTATGTTTACTAAACAGCAATAACGTTGCAGTGACACAGTTTGCGTGCGATACGTAACGTTATCGCGTGATACGTAATGTTAACGCATGATAAAGTAACATTATCGTGCGATAGTGTGAGATTTCGTGCGAAAATGTTGCCGGCGTTAAGGCACAGGTGGAGTAAGGCTCCCCAGAGGGCAGAGAGAAGGGGGTCAATGGGTGGAGAGTGGGCGGAGAGAGGCTCCATGCACACTAACGCTGTGAAATGCAGGTCTGAAAATTAACACCAATGGAAACCTTGTGTTAGAGGCACATTTGCAGGAGAAAGAAACCAGTTCCGTCAGCAATGTACAGCAAAGGCAAGGAGACCCAGAAAATTGATAGTAGTGATACATGTGCAGCAACAGCATAGTGCCCAAGTACGAAAGGGCACTACAGTGAGGCTGCAAATGGGGTACAAGGGGCTGTAGGCAGGACATGCCGTGGGGCAGCTAGGGCACAGGGTGGACCAGACAGATGCCTAGGTGGCACATAGGGGCAGTGACAGGGACTATGACGGAAGCGGGGATCACATTATTACTCAAGCTGGGGAAAGACCCTATGGTATGTGGGTCGTATTGGCCGATTTCCCTGTTGAACTTGGATGCTAAACTTTTAGCTAAAGTAATGGCCACTAGATTGCAAAGAGTAATGCCCAAACTGGTGAATGCGGATCAGACGGGGTTTGTGGCAGGGAGGCAGGGAGGGGATAATATAAGGCGATTCTGTAACGTAACCTGGGAAGTGCAGCGCACGGGGCAGAAGGCAGTGTTTATCTCGGTAGATGCCGAAAAAGCTTTTGATAGGGTGGAGTGGCCCTTCATGATACAGGTGCTAGAGAAGATGGGGCTAGGGGAGAATTTTGTGAATTGGGTCCAGGCTTTTTACAGGCGGCCCAAGGCCAGAGTTAGGGTAAATGGGAGCTATTCTGAGGTAATACAGCTTGAAAAGGGGACTAGGCAGGGGTGTCCACTCTCACCACTGTCATTTGCGTTGGTTATAGAGCCTTTGGCTGAAAGGGTGCGAAGGATGGGGGATGTTAAGGGGGTGCTCATGAATCATTGCAAATCTAAAATTGCTCTGTTTGCCGATGATGTTATTTTCACTATAAGGGAGCCATTGTTGCCACTGCCAGTGTTGATGAAGGAAATAGAGCACTATAGCGGGGTAGCAGGGTATAAAATTAATGGGAGTAAAATGGAGTTACTGGGGTTTAATCTGGGGGAGCGGTTGGAAATGAGCCTAAGAAGTGGGTTCCCGTTTAAATGGGTGAAGGGAACGTATAGATATTTTGGGATTCATATGGGGAAGGATTGGCAACAATTATGGAAGTGGAATTTTATTCCATTAATATAAGAAGTAAAAAAGGAAATGCATAAATGGAAGAGTTTATTTCTAACGTGGGTAGGGAGAATAGCAGTCATTAAGATGAATGTGCTGCCAAGATTTCTATTCTTATTTAGTTCAATTCCTTGTAAGATCCCCAGAGCGTATCTGAAGCAGATCCAGACATTGATCTTAGATTTTATATGGGCGGGAAGGAAGCCAAGGGTGTCGCTATATACTCTCTATAGACACCAAAGTGAAGGGGGAATGGGGGTTCCATGGATGGAAAAGTATTTCATGGAAGCGCAGTTGAGAGCACTGGCTAGCGGGAAGGGGGTGGGGGAAGTACCCTTTTGGGTGGCATTAGAACAGGAGGGCTCGCGGGGGGAGGATTTGAGAGCTTAGATTTGGAATCCGGGGCGAAAATGGGAGGGGGGAAAGATGGGAATCCTTTCAGGGACTTTACCCAGGGGATGCGGCTAGTGGTAAAGCGGCAAATGTTGAATGACAAACTGTATACGAAGGAAACTTTCATAAAGGGTATGACTGGGTTTGGACCAGGAAAGGAGGGGGGTAGATATAGGGGATGGTGGGACAAAGGAGTGCGGACATTGGGGCAATTAAGGGAGGTGGGGAATTGTACACATTTGAGGAGATGCAGGAGTTGTATGGGGTGGCAGGGAGAGACTACTATGCGTATGTGCGGTTGGTGTCCTATCTGAGGAGGGTGCAGGCGAGGGAGGATTTAAGGAAAGTGGATACTCAGTTTGAGCGGATGATGCGGCAGGGGGGTTCCTGGAAAGGGATGATAGCTAACCTATATGGGGAGTTGTGAGCGCAAGTAACAGAATGGCGTCAGGGGTGGAGTAAAGGGAAAAAGGCGTGGGAGTTACAGCTTGGGGGTGTGTGGGGGAAAGAGCGGTGGCATAACATTTATAGATGGACAAAGAGGTTGGCTCTGGGAACAAAGTATTTAGAAAATAGTTTAAAGGTGCGATATCAAATGTATTGGACACCATGGAAGATCAGGGCTTTTCAACCTCAGGAGAAGGGGGAATGTTGGAGGCGGTGTGGGAATAGGGGGGATCTGGAACATATTGTTTGGGGATGTCCAGAAGTGCAGAAGATGTGGAAAGCATGGGAGGGTAGAATACGTGAAATAGTGAAGGAAGAGATTGTTTTGACAGTGTCGATGATCCTATTAAATGAGATGTCGGAGGGGGAGGAGCGGAGTATTTCAATGATGGTGGGATATTGCATTGGAGCAGCAAGGGGCGAGATTATGGTGAAGTGGAAGTGTGTTGATGTGCCTAGGGTTCAAATGATTATGCTGAGATTGGAACATCTCTAGACTATGAGTGCGATAGCAGTGCACCAACATCATAAAATGAAAGCCTTTCAGGAAGTGTGAGGAGGTATGAGGAATGGAGGGAGGGGTGGGGAGGGGGGCAGGAGGGGACAGGAGGGAGGGGGGTGGGGTAAGATAAATGATTTAGCATTGAGGGGGGGAGTAGGGTTAACAAAGAGGGGAACAGTTATAAGTTCTGATATGGCTGTATAGGTGGAGTATTAAAGCAGTCTATCTGGTGGGGTTGCTGAGGTTCTGAATATAAGTTTGAACTAAATATGGAAAGGAGGAGGTTCATGAAGATAATGGCCGAAGGGGGGGAGGGTTTTGGAACAGAAAATGGAAAATTGAGGTTGCTACCTCGGCCTGGTCATAGAACTGGGCAGGAACTGTAGGGTAAAGGTAGGGATTTCTCGTATCTATTGAGTTGAATATAATGTTGAGTATTATGGTGTCTATTTTGTTATAGATTATGTTATAGGCAACCAGTGATTGCGCAATTTACTTGGTTGGGTTATAATTCAGCACTGAGGAGTTCAATTTCATTTGTTGACTGTAACCTAGAGAATTTGCATTGTTTTTGCTATGGATGTAAAAGTTTAATAAAAGTTGCAATTACAAAAAAAAAAAAAACTGGACATGCGGGAGATGAACCTGATTCTGCCGCTGCGGGGCTTGGACATACCCGCAATGGCAGAATTGGGGACTTGGACATCCAGGCACTCCCTGTATGTCACCAAGATTGGCGTTTGGGGAGCTGGGGTGTGGGAGCTGTGGTGTTTTGGTGCCATGGCAACGAGTTGTCTATCTGATGGCTCAGAATGCCATGGCCCATGTCCACCCCTGCAGACCATGATCCAGCCATCACCGGAGCCCCCCCATGGCCCTGATCATGGCTGCAGGGCACAGTATGGCCAGATGTCCATGTTGCAGGGGAGTGCGGCACACATTGTGGGGAACACCCGGGACTTATTCCACCTTCAAGGTGTAATAAATCGGGCATGCAGCTGTGTACTGGTAGACGTATAGGGCCCTGACCTGAATAGGCCCTGTACATCCAGGCACCTTGCCACTCCCCTATTCTGCCTCTGTTCCACTCCCTCCCTTCCCCCATCCCCATCTGGCACTCCCTGCACAAACGCTGTGTATGTGCAGGAGGCACTGGGACTGGAATCACGTTCTGGGTCTGAGCACGGGTTGAACCCTGGATGTCCAACCCCACTATTCAGATTACAGAATGCCAGACATATCCTTTAAGTGATCCTGTTAAATGAAGACCTAGTATATGGGGATGTGAATTTATTTTTCAATGAAAGCTAAAATACAATAAACACAGTCATTTTTAGTTTGTGTACTTTTAAATAGAATTATATTAGGACCACAATGAGCTGAGCCCTCATTTGTGCCGTTAGTTTTCAGCAACAACATGGTCTATGGGGTCAGAGACAACAGAACCACTTTGGAAGGGGGAGAATGAAGCAGTACGAGGTAATTTACCAATCATATTGAAACTTTGTGTCAAGCAACCAAAGAAGCCTCTCCCTGCCTCACCTCTCCCATATCCCATGGTTGATGATGTCAGGGGTTCAGCAGGAAACTGACAATCCAGCATCACTTTCTGATGTATATACAGAGAGAGAAGCTAGCAAAGAATTGATGGTCACAGAAAGTTATTTTTTTTATGCCAAATTTTTAAAAACTTTGAGAAATAGTCCAACAATTGAAATGGGCTCTTATTCACTCATTAGTCACCTCCCATCTAGACTATTGCAACCTCCTCCTTGCTGGTCTCCCTCCAAGTCATCTCTCTCCCCATTGATCTGTTTAGAACTCAGCTGCATGACTAATCTTCTGCCAACCCTACTTTATTCATATAACCCCTCTTCTCAAGTTTCTTCATTGGCTCCCCTTCCATTTCTATATCCAATTCAAACTTTTTCTGACCTACAAATGCATTCATTCTGCTGCTCCTCACTATCTTTCCTCTCTCCCTACACTCTTCCTCATGAACTCTGCTCTTCTACTGGCTTGCTTCTCTCATGCCCTTTTTTTCCACTGCCAACTCCAGATTTTGATCCTTTCACCTTGCTGCTCCTTATGCCTGGAACAAACTACCAGAGTCTGTTTGTCATGCTCCATCTCTGCCCATTTTCAAATCCATGCTAAAAGCTCACCTCTTTGAGGCTGCTTTTGGATCATGACCCATTGTTCTCCTTGGGTCTCCATACCTTTCCCTATTTGCACCCCTATTCTCACCTATTGTACTGTCTGTCTTATTTAAATTATAAGCTCTGACGAGCAGGGACCGTCTTTATTATGTATATGTACAATGCTGCATAAGCTTTGTAGTGCTGTATAAATGATTAATAGTAGTAGTAAGAATTGTAGTAGAAAGACAGAGAGCAAAAAAGGGAGAGAGAGAGAGGGAGAGAGAAAGAGAGAACGTTGTTTCTGTCCCAATTGCAGTGAAATGTGAGCCTTAAAAATCTCTTAGGCGGGCAGCACTGTTTCTGTGCCAGTGACAAAGAAAAGTAAGTATTAAAAATGCCTCAGGCTCTCTAACTTCAGAATCAGAGAGACAGCATACAAGTTAGCATACCGGTTCCGCTCCTCAAAAACTCTGCTCTTCTGGTAGATCCCTTTTATCTGTGCCCTTTTCTTCTGCTGACAGTTCCAGACTTTGATCTTTCCACCTTGCTGCCTCTTATGCCTGGAACAAACTACCCAAGTCAGTAGGTCAGGCTCCATCTCTGGCCCTGTTCAAATCCAGGCTAAAAAGTCACCTCCTTGAGACTGCTTTCAGTTCCTGATCCCCTCAGCCTCTTGTTCATTCCCTATGTGTTTCCTTACCATTCCCCTCAACATATCTTAGTCCCAATTGCGTTGCCTGTCTTGACTAGACTGTAAGCTCCGAGGAGCAAGGACTGTCTCTTACATGTGTCAGTACAGCGCTGCACAAGCTGTGTAGTGCTACCCAAATGATATGTAGTAGAAGTGGTAGTAGAAAGAAAAGGACGTCAAAGGGAGGGCAAACTGGAGAGACAGGCAGAGGCAGAGGTAGTTACTTGCTGATGCTAATATTTCTTATTATTTCTATAGTGCTGCCAAGCTGTACAGATGCATATTAGCACAGTCCCAGCTCCATGGAACGTAAAATGCAATCTGATCAAACCATAATGTTTGAAAGGGTTAGGTGTGAAAAAGGTAGTAGAAATAAAAGTAAGTTAACTTGAGTTTCCCAAGAGATCAAGAACTAGCAACGGTGCTCATGGAGAGAAATGGAAGATGGTCTCTAATAGGAGATTAGAGATTGTGCTCCACCAGCCAAGTTAAAGAGAGTAGGGCTGTTCATGCCAAAAGTTTTCAGTTCAATATATGTTTGGTTCAAAGCATATTCAGTTTGTCTTTGGATGCTGACTCAATTGCCACCTTCATTTCATTCATCCCCATTGAACTCTATAGAGCAAGCAATTTTATAACATCAGTGAAGCTGTCCATTTTCAATGAAACCTGCTTAAAACTTGCTGGCAGGCATCCATATCAGAAGGAACAGTACTACAAGCCATTAAAAGTGTTACAAAGACCCCCCATGGCACCAAAAGGAGGCAAAGAGCATTATTAACAGTGGCATGAAGAGTATAAGCCAGGGCAAACCTCAAGGTGCCGGAAAGGGAAAAAGTAGCATTAAAATTGGCAGAAACACACTAAGGTGCACTATGACACCAACATTGGCAGGAAGACTCCAAGGCATTGGAAGAGGAATAAATCAACAACAATATTGGCTGGATGACTCCAAGGTAGAATAAGAGGTTAAAGCTGCACTAATAGTGGCTCAAAGAACCAGGAATTCCATAAGAAAACCAACACGGGACCCAAATTTGCTTGAAGGTCCTAAAATGCTCAGACGGGCAGTACAGTACTAAAGTAGGTTGGAAAACTATAAAACACCAGAGGAGAGCCAATAAAGCTGCAAGATAGATTGGAAGAGCCTAGGTACCAGGAGTGAAGGGAGGTCAGCTGAGCTGTATGCCTTCAAATTACGGTCTTAGCACTGAAGACTTTTATCCCAGCATAGAAGTCTCTAACAAAGATCCCCCTGGGATTAAAGAACAATTCATGGACTTAAGATCCCGTGGGATTAGGACAGAAATCAGAGGGAGGGCCTTAAAGGTAGGGGAAGTGGATTGAAGTGGTGAAAGCGCTGGCTGAAAGAGCCCAGAACACCAGAAGCAGACCACCACAGCAGCAAGATAGGCTAAAAGGTCCTAAGATTCCTGAACAGGATCAATAAAACAGCAAGTTTGGCCAGAAGGCCCAAAATACCTAATAGGGATGTGCATTCATTTGAAATGAAATAGGAAATAACAAAATATTTAGTTTCAATCCGAAACATGGTACTGAAAAATCCAAAATTTTCACTCCTGTTTCATCACAGATCAGGCTTGCTTCACTAATCATGTTGAAAATTTTTGTCAACCAGCCAAGCGCATCATAGCCTCATTTCTCCAAATCCCACAACTGATGTTGTTAGCAGGAAACTAAAAACAGAAAGTACCACCACTTTCTGTTAATTTCTTTTCTGGATAGCTTATTATCTGCAGGCAAAGAGGGTTAAAGAAGAGGTTGTAGTAGCTGATAAGCATGCAATAAATAATACCCGGAGTCAGGCAAGGATTCAAGCCGGTTTAATGTGCACAGACTCAGATTGCTGTAGCATTCAAAATGGTCTGAGCACAGAGCTCAGAAAAATGACAGTTTATATACTTTTCTTCTCCAGTCTAATACAGGCAAAACTCCTCATTGGCCACAGTGGCCCACTTACTCTCATCCAATAGACATCTCTGACCGGGCCCAGGACTCGCTCCCCCTGCTTGGGTCTTACTAGCCACGGGTCAGCAATTAGACATAACACTAAACATAATACTTTTACTACAGTATATTTTGCTACTTCTGCAAGGTCAGTTAGCTTGCTAAGATAGTGGAAGGCATATCAGAAGCATTCTTAACAAAAGCAAAACAAAGCGAGGCCAAACAAAGCAAGGTTAAGACGTATCTTTAGCCTTGGCTCAAAACACTAAACAATCTTCATAATGCTAGACAAAACATTCTTACACTGTCCAGTTTCTCTGCTATATTTTCATCCTAATTACGAGGCCAGTGCACAATCAGCAAAGATACAGTGGCGCGGCATTCTACTGAAAGAGACATCTGACTTACCTAAACAATAAACAGTACCAAGGTTTAATTCTCTTATCTCCAGGAGAGCAGAACATGTTATCAAACCAGAATAGAACGGAATTTCTTTCTAACAGCTAACAGCATTCTGCAATTTTCCAAAATCAGCAATAACATTTTAAAGCAGGAAAAAGGGCTTCAGACCTAGCTCTGCTACATACTAGGCCATCGCCTATCACAAGGTGATAATTGAGAAATATCAGTTTTGAAAAGAAATAAAGCAAATAATATCACATTTAGGGGTTCAGGCACAGGTAGAGAAGGAGGGTGCATAATTCTCAAGTTTTGCACTGCATGGAAAGTGACTTTTTAGGATTTCTATTTCTTTTTTTGTTTGCACAGTTGTAATTTGTAATCAGATTATTCAGTATTTGATGAAAATCAATCTGTGTTCTGTATGTGTGACCAAGCTGCAGTATTCGATTAGTGTATGGGGATCAATAGCAATCTTCTTTGTTTTAGGGATGTGCAGTCATTTGAAATGACACATCATTTTAAAAAAAATGGAAGAAACCTCCCCCACCCCAAATTACATCACTTCCTATCTGTCATTAATAGTGTGCACTATTGTTCAGTTCTTTTGATGCAGAGTATATATTTACAGGGTATGTTGTATCCAAACAATATTTCAAATGTACAGATAGTGCTGTTCTTAATATTCTTATAGTGCCAGATATCCGAGTGCCTTCATTGAAATTTGCACAGGCAAGATAGAGTGGTGTAAGAGTAGAGTAGCCTAATGGTTAGATCACTGGCCTAATAACCAAACAGCCAGGGTTCAGTTGCTCTTGTGGCCTTGGGTGAGTCACTTAATTCTCCATTTGCCTCAGAAGAAAGACCTAGTAATCTACTGCCAGGAAAACCCAGGAGTTGCTGGGTCATCAGGAATCAGTATTGACTTGAAGGCACACATTACATACAGAGGTGTGCTTGGAAGTCATTTTTAATCTGGTTGGTGTTTTTAAAGCATATTTTCCTGATTGATATTAATTGATGATTTTCTTTTCTCCATAGGCAATAGAGAATGCTGTGTTTGTGGGGTTTTTTCCTTTATCACTAATACTGGTTTTTAGCATCAAACATTTATTGGTCAGTTTTTGAGGATATCCCATGTGAGCACAGTTTTTTCATTGTTTGTAATTCTATTAGAGTCATGACCCCAATGTTTCTATGGTGCCAAGATGTTAAGCTTACACAGTTGCTAGTGGATGAGCCATGCCACCTTTGACATACATAGAAATTAAAATACCTCCTCCATATTCACAGGCTAGAAGCTGACAAATATTGGAATCTGTTATAACTTGATGTGTTTTAGTTGACATGCCTGCCTCAGAGCAATATCAATCTTCTTTGTTAGATATGAGTGTAGAGTGGATTAGTTTAGGTATTCATATTATTTTAGCAACTCTAAACAACTAGACTCACTAATTACTGCAGAGAGCAGTCCAGCAGTGAGATGTGTGTTAACTATTCTTTTGCATTGAGTGCCACTTGTATGATTATCTCCCATTTGGTGAGAGGTCAAAAATGTGCACTTGGTGCAAAGAGCTCCTGGTTCTCAGAAAGCTAATCCAAACTCTGGTTAGAGTAGCAGACTTAGAGAAGCTGGGAAAGACAGTAAGGTATATAAAGGAGACCTACAGGGATACAATAGAAAAGCCCCACCTCCAATCTGGCAGCCTCTGTGCTGTCTTAAAGAAGAGAGGTCAAATGAAGAACAACATCATCTTGGTGGCACAGGAAATGTTTCTGTATTCAGGATCTGTCTTTCAGGGGATGCAATATACTTTCACTGTCCAGAAGCTTCTTCCCAGGAGGGAAGGATCAGCACAGCCATTTTAGTTGTTCATTCATTCATTAGACATGCCTGGTAAGAAGGTGTCAAACCTTGCGTGACACCTAGATAGCTTTCTAGATAGTGCTGGGGAGAAGCTGGTCGTCTTGTTACATGTAGGAATTAACACTGTGGTAGGCTATGGCCTATGACAGCCTGTAAATATGGAATGCCTGAAAGCTAGGCCTGGATCCCAACCCCCACCTTAGAATAGCAGTGCTGAGAAATACCAAAGTTTGTGAAAGTCTAAGAAAACTGTTTTAAACTACTTACAAGAAGTTTTTTATGAATTCATAAATCCCCTATTATTCTCTTGTTTTCTAATGATAGAAATGTTTCAATACATGCATTCCTGAAGCTAGGAACGACCTCGCTGTAGAATTGTATCAGTACCTAGAAACTGTGCCTTTGTTAGAACAGTCCTAGAAGGGGGAACAGAGAACTAGGCCCAGAGGGGGTCTCTGATTGGACAAATGCAAGGGGCATTGGGACCAATAGAAAATCTGTATGTATCAAACTGAAAAGAAAAGTATATAATGAATATGTTTCTGTAAAGCTTTGCTCAGTCCTTTTTGGAAGTTTCTCTGTCTGAGCCTTGTGCACAATAAATTGGCATGGACCCTGCAACTGACTCCTGGATTTATTCATTGCTTGCACTCTGCTGCTGCATATTCTTGGTGCGTTGGCCGGGAATGTGCGAGTAGTGGATGGCATTCAAGTGAGTATTCCACGTAATTTCGCCTCCAGGTTTGGCCCAGTTGGAACCGTGTCTGTCCAACCGCAGGGGAAACCTCAGGCGCCACCAGTCCTCTTGTATCGGGGAGGATTCCGCCTTGCCTCGGTGTACCACTGGGTCCAGCTGGCCAACACCTCCGAACCCGAGGGGAGTCCGGGATCCAACCCAAGTACTGGTTTGGTATTGGGAACCGGATCCAGTGAGTAGACATTTTCTTGTATGATAGTCATTGAGGCCTGGGGAAAGACTTGCATGAGTGCGCGAGACTAATTTGGTATAGACTAACTGGGGAAGTCTTGCATGAGTGCGAGAGACAAGAGAGCTTGATCACCTCTCATAAGGGCGGTCCTAGTATGCTCTGCATGAGTTCGCGGAGCGGAAGCCACTGACCCTTTGGTTGGGTTAGTCAGTAAGACCTTGGGCATTTGAGAAATAATTTCTTGTTGCTAAGCATGTTTGTCTGTGTGACTGAGAGGTCTTGAAATATAGACCAAGTGAGAGCGGACTCCTGAGTAGCACAGTTCCTGGCCGGGCGACCGCGCCCAGGTCGCGAAAAGGAGGAAGCGTTTGGTGTTTGTCCCCCCATTGTTCTGTGGGCTGTACGGACCCCTTACCTGCAGCCATCCTACCTATCCTTACTGTCTGTTGTCGTGTACATCACTACAATTATGGGAGGGGCGGAGTCCACGCAAACTCTGTTGAAATGTATGATCAAGAATTTCCGTAAGGGATTTTCCGGAGACTACGGAATAAAAATGTCTCCGACCCGATTATAAATGCTTTGTGAAAGGGAGTGGGCAGTGTTAGTCACTTCATGGCCCTGTGAGGGCACCTTTGATATTAGTGTAGTTTTCTGTGTTCATCGGAATGTACAAAAAATGTTCCCTGATCAGTTCCCCTACATAGATTCCTGGTTGAGTATTTGTGAAAGGCAGCCCTCTTGGATAAAGCGTTGCTATGAGGAACAATGTAGAATATTAGTGGCAACCACTAGGGGGACTCGTAAGTTTGAGGAAGGGAAGCTACCTGTGTATTCTGCCTCAGAGTCCCCAGAAATCTTGACCCGTTTACCCCAGTATCCATATAAGTTAGTTCCATCAGCCCCACCACCTGAAGCAGAAACTAATGAAGCGGCCCAGCAATTGCCGCCGCAGCGGCAATAGGAGCCCTCTTTCCCCATTGATAACCCCGAGTCTGTCCCGAGTATATCAAGAGGACCAGGGTCCTCCTATGATACTGAGAGCGGAGGCTCTTCTGCCAGTTCAGGGTCAGCCATTAAGGAAGCCTATACCCGGCAACCGTATGATTTAAGAAGTGTAACCCCGAAGAAGAAGAAAGAGGGACGCCTAATGCCATTGCGTTAAGTACCTGATTTACCTATCCTAAATGAACAGGGCTAGATGGCGCCAGGACCAACCAGTCTAATTTATGTACCTTTTTCCACCACTGATTTATTGAACTGGAAAACGCATTATGCATCCTATACTGAAAACCCCCACGAATTGACAGAGTTAATGTCTAGTATAATGTAAACCCATCAGCCTACCTGGTCTGATTGCCACCCAGCTCCTGTCCACTCTCTTTACTACTGAGGAGCGAGCGTGAATCACGCAAGCAGCTATTCGCTGGTCAGAAGAGAATCCAGTAGAAGGGGAGGATATGAATCCCCCACAAGCAGCCGCCGCAGCTTTCACAAATGAAGATCCTAGATGGGATCCGAATGATAAAGGGGGGGCGGTGGCCCTAACCCGATTTCGCCAGGCCATATTGCAGGGCCTGAAGAAGGGAGGCCAGAGGGCCATGAATATCGGGAAGGTATCAGAAGTTATCCAGGGACCGGATGAAAGCCCAGCGGCCTTTTATGAGCGGTTGTCCGAAGCCTATAGATTGTATACCCCATACGATCCAGCAGCCCAGGAGAATTTACGTATGGTAAATGCAGCCTTTGTCAGTCAGTCCCAGAGAGATATAAAACGAAAATTACAGAAATTGGATGGATTTGCGGGCACGAATACAGCACAGTTAATGGAAGTTGCTCAGAAAGTGTATTTGAATCGTGAAAATGAACGCAACAGAGAAAGTGAATGCAAAATGAAGAAGAAAGCAGATCTTCTTGCTGCCGCTTTAGTTGAACGATGTGAAGGAGGTTTTCCTAGCCGAAGGAGCAGAGGATGTAGAAGGGGCCGTGAGAATAATCGGACCCCGCTGGGTGCGAATCAGTGCGCCCATTGTAGAGAAGAAGGACATTGGAAAAATGAATGCCCGCATCTTGACTCCACCCCCCCGGAGGAGAGGAGGGAGTACTTGGAGAACAAGAGGACGATTTCAGAGTTGTGGAGGAATAAACCGAGCACAGTTCCAGCGAGAGAGAGAAGAAGCTATTGAGGGAGTGGCAGTCGCAACGGGCTATGACATGGATGAAGACTAGGCCAGACTGGGCTCCAAGTTTACCCTGGGTCCCCAGGAGCCTATGGTCAGTTTGAAAATAGGGGACCGATATATGGACTTTATGGTGGATACAAGAGCTGAACATTTGGTGGTGGTGAAGCCAGTGACCCCTCTGTCTTCCCAATCTGTCACCATTATTGGGGCCACTGGAGCTAGGGCCACCAAGCCTGCAGAACCGCATGTGTGAACTTGGGGGACAGAAAATAACGCACCAGTTCCTGTATATGCCTGAATTTTATTTATTTTATTTATTTAGACAGTTTTGTATACTGCCTTATCCTTCAATCAAAGCGGTCACAACACAATTGGGTGATACATTTAACACACGGGGATATGAGACACATACACTAATACTTACAGGGAACATGGGCAATGGAGGGTTAAGTGGCTTGCCCAAGACCACAAGAGCATCTGTGGGACTAGAAACCCCAGTCCTTCCGGCCCAAGGTTGCTGTCCTCTAGTGGGATTTGAACCCCCGACCTTCCGGCCTGAAGTACCTTGCCCCAACCACTAGGCTACTCCTCCCTCAATGCCCTATTTCACTCTTGGGCCGAGATATGCTTGCTAAGCTCCAGGCGCAAATATCCTTTGCTGAAGGAGGAGAAATGCAGATGACTGTGAATTCAAAACCCGCTGGACTGATGGTGCTGACTGTCCCCTGGGAAGAAGAATGGCGGCTCTACAGTGTAGCTCCAACCAAGCCAGCTAGTTCCTGTATACCCACCAACCTTTTAGCCCTGCCTAAAGTATGGGCAGAAGATAATCCACCTGGCCTAGCGAAGAACATAGCCCCTGTCGTAGTCACCCTCAAGTCAGGAGCGGAACCAGTGCATGTGAAGCAGTATCCTCTTCCTCGACTAGCTATTGAGGGTATCCACCTGCCACTTGATGAAACTGCTGAAGTATGGACTTCTCAAGGAGTGCCAGTCACCTTGGAACACCCCCCTTCTCCCAGTTAAGAAACCTGGGACAGGGGATTATCGCCCGGTACAAGATTTAAAGTGAGTAAATGATGCAGCTGAAACTATACACCCTGTGGTACCAAATCCTTATACTCTTTTGGGACTGATCCCCGCTGAGGCTACTCATTTCACTGTCCTGGACCTGAAAGATGCCTTCTTTTGCATACGCCTCACCCCCATCAGTCAACTTTTGTTTGCTTTTGAATGGCAAGACCCCACAACAGGAATGCGGGGTCAACTTACCTGGACTCGATTACCCCAAGGATTTAAGAACTCACCTACTCTCTTCAGTGCTGCTTTGAATCAAGATCTCTCAAGCTACTCTGTGAACCCAGGAAAAAGAGTTCTTCTCCAGTATGTGGATGACCTGCTCAAAGCCACAAATTCAGAAAGTGAATGTCTAGAAGCCACCAGTGATCTTTTGCACCTTCTAAATGAGGCTGGATACAAAGTCTCAAGAGCCAAGGCGCAACTATGTCAAACTGAAGTCAAATATCTAGGATTCCAGTTGTCCAGCGGAATTCGACACCTGGGACCAGAACGCAAAGAAGCTGTATGCAGTATTCCTATCCCAACCAGCAGGAGGCAAGTAAGAGCCTTCTTGGGGGCTGCAGGGTACTGGCGTATATGGATCCCCAATTTCGCCCTTTTGGCAAAACCATTGTATCAAGCTACCAAAGGAATGGAAAAGTTGCCTTTGGAATGGGGACCTGAACAGGATGCAGCATTTCGATCTTTAAAAGCCGCTTTGATGTCATCACCAGCTCTGGGTCTACCAGATGTACAGAAACCTTTCTGTCTCTATGTTCATGAGTCACAGGGAAATGCTCTAGAAGTACTGACTCAATCTCTTGGATCTTGGCAACTTCCAGTAGCCTATTTATCGAAACAGTTGGATGTAGTTGCAAAAGGCTGGCCCCCTTGTTTGAGAGCTGTTGCAGCCACAGCCCTCCTAGTGAGCGAAGCAGACAATCTCACTCTAGGACAAAATCTTCAAGTTACTGTACCACACTCTGTTCTGACCCTTATGGAACACAAAGGAAGTTTCTGGCTCACCAATTCACGGATGTTGAAGTATCAGAGTATGTTATGTGAGAATCCCCGGATACAATTGATGGTCAGCCAAGCTTTGAATCCTGCTACATTGTTCCCAGTTGGTCCTGGCCCCCCAGATCATGACTGTTTAGAAATTATGGATACCGTATTCTCAAGTCACCTGGATTTGACTGATATTCCTTTGGAGAACCCTGAACGAACTTTCTTTGTGGATGGAAGCAGTCTTGTCATTAATGGACATCGTTGTGCCAGGTATGCAGTGGTGACCCTTGATCTGGTAGTTGAGTCCTCAGCACTGGCCCCAGGAACCTCAGCACAGAAAGCTGAACTGATAGCTCTTACTAGAGCACTGACAATAGGAGAAGGACTCCGTCTAAATGTATACACAGATTCCAAGTATGCTTTCACAACTTTACACGCACATGGAGCCCTGTTTAAAGAGCGAGGGTTGATTACCTCAGGAGGGAAATCCATTAGGTATGGCCCCGAGATATTGATATTGTTAGATGCTGTGTGGGCCCCTAAGCAAGTTGCAGTCATGCATTGTCGAGGTCATCAGGCAGGAAAAGGAAAAGTTGCTCAAGGGAATAGGTTTACCGATGCCACTGCCCGAAAAGCAGCCACAACTGGACAAGTCTTGACCCAAGACACCTCAGTACAGGCAGCCTTATTCCCCGTGCCTCTTAGCTCATGGGCCCCCCGATACACCACAAGAGAGTTAGATTACTTCTGTGAGAAGGAGGGGGGTGTCCTAACAGAGAAAGGTTGGATAGTGCTGCCACCTCCAGAGGGTGGCTCACTTCCAGGTCCTACAGTGATTCCTGAAGCATTAGGACCAGCCTTCATTCATGCCTTTCACCAGGTCACACATTATGGGAAGACTGCCATGGAGAAAGCCCTCAGACCTTATTTCTGCATTTCACTATTAGGACCCCTGTCCGCCTTGGTGGCTCATCAATGTTTAACATGTGCTAAGAACAATGCCAAGCAAGGTCCTAATCCACCCCCGAGAGTTCAGTCAGTAGGAGTTACCCCTATGAGTAATGTCCAGCTGGATTTTGCTGAAATGCCACGAGCAAATGGATATCATTACCTGTTGGTTTTAGTTTGTACCTTTTCTGGGTGGGTAGAAGCTTTTCCCACCCAAACTGAGAAAGCCTGAGAAGTCACTAAAATTCTGCTCCATGAGATTATTCCCCGATTTGGAATACCATTAACTGTAGGATCAGATAATGGACCTTCATTTGTGTCTCAAGTAACCCAGCAGTTAGCCTGAGCTCTACAGATACAATAGAAATTACATACTGCCTATAGACCTCAGAATTCAGGAAAAGTAGAACGTATGAATAGAACCCTGAAATCTCAGTTGTCCAAACTTTGTCAAGAAGTCCACCTGAAATGGCCCCAGGTTCTCCCTATAGCTCTTCTCAGGATACGTTCTGCCCCAACCAAGTCTTTAGGAGTTTCCCCTTTTGAGATTCTGTGTGGGCGACCCCCGCCTATTGTACAAGGGATAAAGGGAGACATGAAACAAATTGGATCTGAAATTACTAGGCAAGAACTATTGGCTTTAAGTTCTGTTTTGCAGAATCTTCACACCTGGGTACAAGATCGATTGCCTATCAATTTTACGGAACCCCTGCATCCCTTCAAGCCTGGAGTGTCAATGTGGATCAAAGAGTGGAGAAAGACACTGTTGGCACCACATTGGAAGGGACCTTATGTTATCATCTTATCAACCCCAACTGCAGTTAAAGTCACAGAGCTTGAGCCCTGGATCCATCACAGTCGAGTGAAGCCAACAGCCGCTCCTGAACCTGGTCAGTGGACTTCAGTAAATGATCCCGAAGCTCCATTTCGGCTTACACTGCGGAGACAACCAGCGTTGTAAACCTGCGACCTAACTCCTGTCACACGGCGTGGGAATTGACAGTTCTACATACAGCGGGAACAAAGGAGAAGAGTAGGTATCCGCAGAAAACAGGGTGAGGCAATCCAGAAGCAGAACCTAAGGACCAGGCCTACACATAGATATCTTAATAAAGACAAAGTTTATTGAGGATCCTAAATAAACTTTGTCTGCATTAAGATATCTATGTGTAGGCCTGGTCCTTAGGTTCCGCCTCTGGTTTGCCTCACTACGTACAGCGGGAGCAAAAAAGAAGAAGAGACTCTACAAGTTCAACGTTCTCAATATTTCAGTTAATCTCTAAAGACTGAAGTTATGATGTTTTTCTGCTACCATTTTATGGGTGCGGTAGCCCTAGGATCCTTTGGAAAGACTCTTGCCCTACCCCCTTGTGCAACCTGTATATCTACCACCCGGACTGGACTAAAAGTCACTCAAACTCTACTTTATCATTCTTAATATACGAGTACTGGTATAGTTAGTCGATGTGTGTATAATGGCACAGAATTAACTATCTGTACAGAAGGAAAGCGCAAGACCTGTTTTAATCCTCATCAGAACCCTTCATATTATGTACTGGAGTTACGCTGGAATGATGGGGACGGGGTCCTCATAAATGCCACACATCAACTCTCCGATCCCACAAGACATGTTATCCTGAATTTTGAATCCTGTGATGTGATAAATAGGAATGTTTATCACAAGTGTGAATCTTGGGAACAAGCCTACTATTATGACGATAAATATATGTGCCCTGAAGGAGCATACGGATGGAGACAGTGTACAGGAAAGTATTCCCCAACCGTCTACAGCAAGTCATCTAAAGATGCCTACTTCTGCCCGAAGTGGGAATGTGTGTATTATGCTACTTGGTCTGGTGGGCCTACCGGACGAGATGGAGATAATCGCAAAGGCAGCTTAGAAAGATTATCATTACCTGAACCTCCGAAATGCAAGAAAGGTGCCTGTAATCCCCTACAGCTCCTCATACTTAACCCTAGCCAGTGGAAGCAAGGGTACCGATTTGGGTTACGTATTGCAGGAGGAGGCATAGATCCCGGAACCTTTATCCATATACGGCTCAATACTAAGACCCATGTATCCACACCTTATCGAATACATCACACCTTTTATGAGGCCATGAAGGTGGAATTTGCAATCCCTCACACCTCCCAAAACTTGTTTCTTGAACTAGCTGGAGCAGTAGCATCTAGTCTCCACATTTCTGACTGTTTCTTTTGTGGTGGAACTAAGATGGGAGACCAATGGCCATGGGAGGCGCAAGAAGTGAACTTTTCAATCCCTTATAACCAAACTGCTCTACATAACACTACCAGTGAGTGGGTATTGGCTCACCCCATTGTTGGTAACTTGTGTTTTGCTTGTACCGGACCACAGTTTATTATGCTAGTCGGACAGCTGGTCTGTCTCAATCAGAAGTTTTACAACAGTACCACTAGAAGGATGTCCTGGTGGTCGGGGGTAAACACTTCAGAACCCTCCAACCCTTTAGTCCTCTTTCCTACTCTTGCCAAGATCTGGACTAATCTGGCTTCTCATCATGACTGGCAAGCTCCACCTGGACTGTATTTATTTATTTATTTATTTAAAGGGTATTTCTATCCCTCCTTATCCTTCAATCAAGGCGGTGAGCACAGCAAACGATCATTCGAAGTGTTGTGTGTGTCAGTTGAGCATATGTACAGTGTGGGTGCGTGTGTGCGAGTGTGTTGATTAGAGTGGGCTATTTACAGTGTGCTCTATGTATTGGATTTGTGGAGCCTGAGTATATGCTAGACTCCCTCACCACTGGGGAGGGGCATGTGTATTGGGCACTATACGATCTTCTTTCTTTCTTCTACCCATTTCCCACGGAGAACAACTAGGTTTCCCTGTGTACAAGAGTCGACAGAAATGAGAGGCCTTGAAAATAGGCCAATGGGACAAATGGGATGATGACGAGTGGCCACCTGAGAGGATCATTTCGTACTATGGACCTGCCACTTGGACCTGTTGTTGAAATAATAACAAATGAAACTAGGAAAGCACTAACTCTTTTAGCTCAATAAAGCACACAAATGCGTACAGCTATTTATCAGAATCGCTTAGCTCTAGATTATTTGCTAGCAGCTGAAGGTGGAGTATGTGGAAAATTTAATTTGACTAAGTGTTGTTTGCAGATTGACAATAATGGACGAGTTGTTGAAGATATAGCTAGTCAAATGCGCAAACAGACATATGTGCCTGTCCATACCTGGCATGGTCTGAAGCTTGATGGATGGTTTGGTTCAACGTTTTCATGGCTAGGTGGCCTGAAAACCCTTGTGTTTATTGTGTTCTTTATGTTGGCTATATGCTTGTTACTCCCATGCCTACTACCCCTTTGCTTACGCATGATAACCTCAGTTATTGATAGCACTGTAGAATGGAAAGCAGCTACAAAAGTTTTAGCTATGTGGCAATATTACTCTATACCCCATAATGATGCTTTTACGCAAGTATAATGTGTGATTTAATTCTCACCCTTTCTCACTTGAGGGTGAGAATAATCAAAGGGGGGAATGTGGTAGGCTATGGCCTATGACAGCCTGTAAATATGAAAGGCCTGAAAGCTAGGCCTGGATCCCAACCCCCACCTTAGAATAGCAGTGCTGAGAAATAACAAAGTTTCTGAAAGTCTAAGAAAACTGTTTTAAACTGCTTACAAGAAGCTTTTTATGAATTCATAAATCCCCTATTATTCTCTTGTGTTCTAATGATAGAAATGTTTCAATACATGCATTCCTGAAGCTAGGAACGACCTCGCTGTAGAATTGTATCAATACCTAGAAACTGTGCCTTTGTTAGAACAGTCCTAGAAGGGGGAACAGAGAGCTAGGCCCAGAGGGGGTCTCTGATTAGACAAATGCAAGGGGCGTTGGGACCAATAGAAAATCTGTATGTATCAAACTGAAAAGTATATGGGGTTTTTTCTTTATTGTTTCTTTGATATTTCATCTGACTTTAGTGAAGGTATACTCCCTTGACGAGGTCTATTATTGTCCCAGCATATATGGTTATATTATATAGTGATGTTTTCCTTTAAATTGATATCGTTGTTGTTGTACAAGATGTTTCTTTATCTCAGTTTGGTTATTGTAATGACTGAAACTCAAATTAAAAAAACAAAACAAAACTGAAAAGTATGTAATGAATATGTTTCTGTAAAGCTTTGCTCAGTCCTTTTTGGAAGTTTCTCTGTCTGAGCCTTGTGCATAATAAATTGGCTTGGACCCTGCAACTGACTCCTGGATTTATTCATTGCTTGCACTCTGCTGCTACAACACCATAGGAAAGAAAAGTTTTAGAAGCCAAATGTATGCTTTTAATAGAAAGTTGAAATCTAGGACCTTCAAGGTAGCATTCTCAGGCATGCTTCCTCTTCCACATGCAGGACCCAAGAGGTAAGCCAAGCTCCAGGGGATCATTTGAGAAGCTCTGTTCATGAGTTGGATGTCTGAAAATGGGCACATAGATTTCCAAATCATGGAGACACCCATGGAGTCATTTTAAAAAGCTGGGTATACAGATGTACCCTGCACGAGAATGTCCAGGTAGTACGGGGACATGGTGGAAGTATGCCCTGGGTGGAGCAAGGGATTTGAACATCACAGTGCAATTTCAGAATATCACAAGCTTGCCAAACCACGGTCGTTGAGGCATCCATGGGGTTCTCTTGCCAGTCTCGGAGTCCCTCCTCACTCCGAGTATGATTTTGGACTCTTCCCTTTCTTTTAAACTACTCAAAACTGTCACTAAATCTTCTTAATATTTTCTTCATAGGATTTCCTTTGTTAAGCCTTATTTCTCTTTGCCTCAGCTTAATTGCTGTTCCTAGCACTAGTTATCTCAAGAACTAACTATTGTAATATGATCTATTGTGGTCTCCCTGCCTATGCGTTAAAATGACTCCATCTCATTCAGTCCTCAGTCATCAAACTCCTGTGCAATTTTTATCAGTCTGACCATGTCAATCCACTGGCTCCCCATCTCTGCAGATCTGAAATTTAATATCTTTATATTTACTTATCCTGCTTTCTACTAGGACTCCCCCCACCCCATATCTTTCCAACTTAATTAGGTCATATATACCCTCCCATGTGCTCCATTCTTTGCAAGCCCTTTTCTTTCTTTACAGCCACCATCTTGTCTTCATCTGGAATTTTTGTATCACTCCACTTTCACCTATCTTGGCCCTTTCTTTTGGAACATCCTGCCTTTATACCTTCACCAGGAGCTCTCTTATACCAGATTCAAAAAGGTCATTAAAACCTGGCTTTTTGAACTCAACGTTGCCTAGTCCCTTGCAGTGGATGGCTGAGCCCTCCTCTCCTCAGGCTCTCAGAACAGAGGGTTGAGCACTTTACTTGTAGTCCTTGCCCTCTCCTCCCTTACATTTATTTCTCCTTTCTTGTGGCAATTTTTTTTGTAAACTTTACTTCTTTTCCTACTCTTGTTTTCTGAACCGCTCTGCTGACCTTGCTTTAGCAAATGTTAGGAATAAAAATAAAATAAATTCTTTACTGAAGAAGATATAGAGGAGATACCCATGCTAGAAATTATATTTCAAGGTGATGAATTAGAGGAGTTGGAGCAATTCTAGATGAAATTGGAAGATGTACGAGGTAATTTGAGAAATTAGAGTCGCAAATGATCTGGACTGGATGGTATATTCTTGGAAATACAATTCACTTTGTGGGTTGTTGTTTTTTACCTTGCTCCTGCTTCTGTGGTTTTGATCTTTGTGAGTGTGAGTACTTCTTTGTATGGTGTTCTGGACCAGATAGTATATACCCCAGGATGGTGAAAGAACTAAAAAAAATGAAATTTCAGACCTACTATTAGTAATTTGTAAATCATTGATTTATTTATTTGACAAGATTTGATATACTGCCATTCAGGGTAACCCATCAATTTGGTTTACAACATCCAGTATATGATGGGGTCTATAGAGTGTTACCCATCCCACTCTAAAGGGAGTATCAACAGTCCCCTTTAAGACAGTCTGCAGACCAGAGTTCAGGCTGGGAGGACGTGGCTCATATCGAGAGGTTAAGAACCCAGCAGGCTGAAGAAGGGAGAAAGGCCTGTGGAGCCAGAAGTTCTTCCAAGGCAAGTCATGCAAAGGAGTTCTAAGGTAAGAACTTTAACTGGAGCTGGAAAAGGGCCAGGAGAGCCAGTTTGTGAAGGTTTATCAAGCTGGGAAATGAAGCTGATTTTGTTTTACCTGAACTACTGTCTGTTCAGGGTTTTGCTTTCTGGAGGTTTAACAAGCTGGGACAGAATAAAAACTGCTTTTGTTTTCACTGAACTACTTTCTGGCATCTGTTTTAAAGAAAACCCCTTCCCACTGCATGCCACACTATCACAAATGGTTGCAGCTTGGGGATTTCCTCTAACCACATGATTGGGGACAAATCCACATCCCTCCAGGACTGGGCCTCTACAGCATTTCATGGGTTTTTTTGATTGTTTGACTGGGCTAATAGGGCTAGCCTCACCCTAGTTAGGGAGCTTGAAGACGGTATAGTCAGTGCCACACAGACAGGCTTTGTTTTGGCCACTAGAAGCCGCTAAAAGTTTGTTGGAGCTGGAATACTGTAGGGTTAACTCAGCTGCAGAAAAGGAAGCTGTAGTGGTGCTGCAAGAGAACCGTGACAAGCCAGGATGAAGCAGCTCTTCCAGATTCTGGCAGAAGGTCAACGGCAATAGTATCATCATCAGCAGCAGCAACAGCAACAATGTCAGCAGCAGTTTCAACACGCCCTGCTGGAAGGGCAGCAGCAACAGCAGCAGTAGATACAGGATCTTATTCGAGCAGCGGGGGAGCTGCAGAAGAGTTCCCTAGCTCAGTTGAACCAGGCTCTGCAGAGTCCACAACTCCACTCTTCAGTGCAAATGTTTCTTAAAATGATAGCAGAAGATGAACCAGAGCAGTTTTTTTTTGTGAACTTTGAACAAACTGCTCATATGGCCAGGACTACCTATTTGGGGCTACCTATTTGGGAATCTGCTGACGGGCAGCAGTCAGGCTGCATTCCAAGATGTCGACCCAGATGGGCAAGGTACATATGCAGCTGTTGAGGCCGCTATACTGGACTGGGCTGGCTGTACCTCAAATGCCTACCACCAGTGATTCAGAAATTGGGGGGGGATGCAGATAAAAAAGAGTCTTCGGCAGTTCCTCTGTTGGTTGAAGGATCTTGCATGGAAGTGGCTGCAACCGGAGAGGAAAGACTGGGCCCGAGATAGCCAAGATTGTGCTATTGGAGCAGCTTTTGAAGGGCTTGACCACCCCGATGAAACAGTGGGTACATCAACACCCCAAGCTTACACTGGAGAGTGCACTGGAAATAACTGAGGGGTATTGTGAAGCCTAGCTGGTAACTAAAGCAGACAGCGAGAAGGGGAAGAAGTCACCCATCATGCCAGGAAGATGGAAAGAGAAGTCAGAATGGATGTTGGCTCCCATGTTCCAACCTCCAAAATTGCCTCCTAGGCAAAGGCATGGCCTCATCCATGACCCCTTCACCAGTTTTAGGTATGGAGCCTGGGGACACTTTGTTCGGGAATGTCCCCTTGGTAAGGAAGAGGCCATGGATATCAGTCTAACCACCCCTCACACTTGTGCTTTTGTGGACACTCCCCACCCCGGAGCACAGAACTTTGTGATTCCAATGGAGCTCAAAGGAACCCACCTCCAGGCCTTGATAGACTCCAGGAGTGTGAGGACCCTCATTAGCTGGGAAACCATAACCCAATTTCATATTGACTATGCAAAGATGATAACACTGGCCTATGTACATGGAAACCAGAGGCAGTATCCAACAGCACAGGTTTCACTTAAGTCTCCAACAGGGCAAGCCATGTTTGAGGTCGTGGTGCTGCACTGGTTCCCGTATCCAGTGGTGATCGGCCAAGATTACCCAAACTTTGGAGCAGTATAGGCCTGGTTGACAGTTCTCCTAAGTTGAACCAGGAAGATTTCCCAGAGATTTTCCCTCTGGAAGACTCAAATCTATATGTTAAGAATCCTAAGTCTGCTAAGTCCTGGAGTTGATGTTGTTGGGAAAAGCTACGCTACCAACAGAATCTGGGGGTGGCTATGGGGGAGGGATCTGGAGAGGGAGAGACTAGGGAAGAAACCCCTGTGGATAGCTCAGGGTTCAGAGGTAGTGGCGCAAATACAATTGTCCCTTTCCCAGAGAGGGGGCTGGGGGAAGACCCAGGGAGCTTCAGAGGGGCCCAGCAAGAGGATTATTCCCTTAAATGTTCCCAAGAGTGGGTTTTGGAGATGGATGGGGGTTCCAGTAGGTAACGGAGAGTCCTCTGCAAGAACCTTTCTCTATTTTGTGCTAAAGGAAGATTTATTATAGAGGTAGAACAACTGATAGTTTCCCAGCCCTATCATCAGCAGGAGTTATCGTTGGCACATAGCCATTTATTAGGGGAGCACCTGGAATTGGAGAAAACACTAAAATGTCTTTTGGCCCAATTTTTCTGGTCCGGCGTAAAACATCCCTCCATTGCCTCAGGTACAAAAACATAGATTGTGAGCCCTTCAGGGACAAGGGAACTATATATCATGCCTGAATGTACACCGCTTTGACCCATTGAAAAGTGGTATATAAGCATTGTTAAATAAATAAATAAATCCCATAGCATTGATGAGCAGGAAACTGCTTCCTCAGGAACAGCATTATGCGGTGAATGAGAAGGAAGTCCTGGCTGTCTAGTGGGTGCTTGAGATCTTTGAATACTACCTGCTTGGCCATTCATTTGTGCTGGTAATGGACCACCAACCCCTCAGGTGGCTGGCTCAACATAAGGAGTCCAACGGCCGTATTATGCAGTGGTTTTTGAGTCTCCAATCTTACCAGTTTTGGGTCTGCCATAGAGCTGGTCTGATTCAACTGAACGCGGACTTCCTTTACTGAGTGGGGGTCCCGGGTGAGGCAGGAGCTCAATGGGGCATGGCTGAGCTGAGGGGGAGGGTTGTGATAGGGTCTATAGAATGTTACCTGTTCCACTCAAAAGGGAGTATCAACAGTTCCCTTTAAGACAATCTGCAGACCAAAGTTCAGGGCTGGAAGGGTATGGCTCACATGGAGCGGTTAATACTAGAAGCCCCAAAGTGCGTCAATTGATGCAAATGCATCTTCGAAGTTGTATAGCAGTGCTACTGCTAGAACCATGTCAGTCATGTTCCATGACTTTGTTAGCAAGGTCAAGATGTTCAAATATGTGCATTGAAAATTAATGACAGATGCACCACCTAGCGGGAAAATGAATTTATACCTAGAAGTCCAAAAGTACATCAATTGACGCACTCAATTGTCTTGGATGCGTCAATTGACGTACTTTGGAGCTTCTAGGTATAAATTCATGTTCCCACTAGGTGGCGCATCTCAATTACTGTTTACAGTTTTACTCAGACATTACAAGCAATAAACACACAATGACGTCATGTAATGATGTCATATACTGCACGTATTTAACAAATAAGTAATTTCACATTAATTCACATCTGCATTTCATGCTAAATGCAGTCGTCATGATAATGCGTCAATTGACGCACTTTGGGGTTTCTAGGTAAAATTCCTTTTAGGGCTTCTGGTGTTAAGACCCCAGCAGGCTGCAGGAGGGAGAGAGGCCCTGGAGCCAGAAGTCCTTCCAAGCAAGCCATGCAAAGGAGTTCTGAGATAGGAACTTAAACTGGGACTGGAGGAATGGCTGGGAGAACCAACTTGTGGAGGTTTAGCAAGCTGGGACAGAAGTAAAGGAATGGAGGAATCATAAGGAAAGGAATGGAGAATAAAACAAAGGATATTATAATGCCTCTGTATCATTCCATGGTTCGACCGCACCTTGAATATTGCATGGAATTCTGGTTGCCGTATCTTAAAAAGGATATAGCTGAATTAGAAAAGGTACAGAGAAAAGCCACCAAAATGGTAAAGGGGATGGAAGGATACCCCTATGAGGAAGGGCTTAAAAGGTTAGAGCTCTTCAACCTGGAAAAGAGACGGATGAGGGGAGATAAGATAGATGTCTAAAAATTAATGAATGGAGTGGAACGGGTAGACATAGATCAATTGTTTACACCATCAAAAAGTAGAAAGACTAGGGGACATGCAATGAAGCTAGAGAGTAACTCATTTAAGGCTAATAAGAGAAAATATTTTTTTCACTCAACGCATAATCAAACTCTGGAATTTGTTACCGGACAATGTAATAAAAGCTGTTATTATAGCAGTGTTTAAAAACAGTTTGGACAAATTCCTGGAGGAAAGGTCCATAAACCATTATAAGAGGACCCGAGAAATCCACTGCTTGCCCCCGGACAAGCAATGTGGAACATGTGTGCCTTTTTGTGAACCTGTTAGGTACTTGTGACCTAGATTGGCCACAGTTGGAAACAGGATACTGGGCTTGATGGACCTTGGTCTGTCCCAATATGGCATTTCTTATGTTCTTATGTTCTTAAAATGACATGCAAGCCTTTTAAAATTACTTCCTTTAAGCATTTACCCAGGTAAAATTAAAGCTGAAAATTGCCCTACTTAGCTTTAGAACCTTGATCCTCTTAGTCTCCTTTGTGTTTCCTTACCATTCCCCTAGATATATCCTTGTCCAGAGCTGTTGTGTTGTCTGTCTTGTCTAGGCTGTAAGCTCTGATGAGCAGAGATCATCTTTTACATGTCTATATAGTGCTGCATATGCCTTGTAGCGCTATTCAAATGATCCGTAGTAGTAAAAGTACCCATGATGTGAAACAAGAGTAGTTTTACCCAGGCTGCAAATGGGTTGTGTCAGGGATAGTGGGAAGGCGGACAAAATGCAGGAATTTAATTTTTAAACCTTATATAATCAGAGTTCCCATCTGCTGCAAAGTAAGTGCAAAATTTGCAGTTACTAAAGAATTTATGGGGTCAGTCAATCCCATAATTTCCTAAAGAGACTCTGCAGGTTGTTTCCCTTTACAAATGTGCTTGTAGACCAACTGGTACCTAATTCCTTTAGGCCTAAAAGTTCTCTACTAGCACCAATCTAATAAACCATGAATTTCCGGATGGCAGGTTAATAGAATTTCCGTAAAGTGACATTTTTGAATTCTACAAAAATGTTTAATTTCTAAGGTCCAAAGCACCACCTTTTAACAGAAAGATACTTTTTTTCTCTCCTACAAATCCATTGTATATTAGTTTGTAAATGAAAAATCCCCAAAAATAGTATTGTAAAAATGGGCTTCTTTTGTCATTAAAATGAAATACAGCAGTTTGTAACTTTTATACGCTTTGCCAAGGACAAGATTATGGAATTATCGCGAACTCTGTTTCCATATGCATCTGACTTGCCGAATATTACATTTTGTGTCAGTAAAGTGTATGACCGTACACAGTACACAGAAGTAAATGTTGGCAAATCATCTGCGGTAAGCAGCTAATATTCAGGACATTAGTGGTCTTTCAGAAGAAGAATTTTACTTTAATTTACATCAAAGCCCTGCAAGTTGAAACTCTCTTCTGGAATTTCAAGTCTTTGCAAGCAGTTAGAATTTTCTGGTTTCTCTTTGGTAACAGTCTTTAAACTTCAGACGACCACCTTGACTGCTTTAAGCAAACTAAAATCTATTTTGAGATTTGGGTGGTAGTATAATATGATAACTTGGAATATATCAAAAGATCTTAAGAAATGGAGATTTTGCACTCACTTTTAATGGCACATATGGTTTACCAGCTCATATTTCACTCGACTGTATTTTTAATCATTGAACATAGAATATTCTGGCAGTTAAGAAGCATTCAGCCTGTCCATCCTCACTCCCCACTCTGTATTACTATTGCTTCTCCTGCCTTAAAGAACATTTGTGCTTGTCCTATGCCTTTGTGAACTCTGACACTCTTTACATCTTCACCAAGTCCACTGGGAGACAATTTCATGCATTCAATACCCTTCCTATGAAGACCTATTTTCTTATATTATTTATAAGCCTTCCCCCTTTCAATCTTGTCCCATGACTCCTAGAGTTTTTCTTTCCAGTGAAAGCGGATTACTAACCGGGTACGGCGTACACGCTGCCCTCCGCCCCTCCTACCACCCCCATTTTCCTTCCACCCAATACCTGTTAACAATCACATGACAACATTTTTGGATTTCAAACTGGTCGCAGCTTTAATAACCTTTTAACAAACCATCTAATACAAATACAAAACATCATAAATCTCCCCACCCCCCCCCCCCCGCCAAGCAGAGCGAGCCCTCACCCGCCACGTTAGGAGCAAGGTGACGCTGCTTCCGCTTCCCCCTCGGGCACAAGCCCAATTGCTTATCCACGCCCTCCCTCTTCCGGCTTCGCCATATCATTAGCAAAAACCTGAGGGATTAACCGGGTCGGGGGTACCCTACCCCCGCCCTCCTGCTTGCCTCCGGCTCTGGACCCCGGAAACCTCTGGGATCCCGCCAATCTCCACCCCCAAGCTGCAACAACCCATACCCCTGCCCCCACGTCCTTGTAAAGGGAGGGAGGGCGGGACGTCCATCGCCTCCAGCCCACCAACAGAAAGGCCGGAGCCGCGCCGAGTCCCCGCACCTCCCCCCCTCCGCGGCCCGCCGTCCTCGGCACCCATTGGCTCCCGCGCATTTGAAAACACCCCGCGGGAGCCAATGAGCTCGCCAGACGGTGCGGCCTCCCCTCGCTGTGCGCGCCGCCGGATCCCGCGGGCTACAGCAGCTTGCCACCCCCCCGGTTAGTGGCGGCCCCGGGGACGCGCCCCTGCGGCCTTCTAATAACCGGGTACGGCGTACACGCTGCCCTCCGCCCCTCCTACCACCCCCATTTTCCTTCCACCCAATACCTGTTAACAATCACATGACAACATTTTTGGATTTCAAACTGGTCGCAGCTTTAATAACCTTTTAACAAACCATCTAATACAAATACAAAACATCATAAATCTCCCCCCCCCCCCCGCCAAGCAGAGCGAGCCCTCACCCGCCACGTTAGGAGCAAGGTGACGCTGCTTCCGCTTCCCCCTCGGGCACAAGCCCAATTGCTTATCCACGCCCTCCCTCTTCCGGCTTCGCCATATCATTAGCAAAAACCTGAGGGATTAACTGGGTCGGGGGTACCCTACCCCCGCCCTCCTGCTTGCCTCCGGCTGCGGACCCCGGAAACCTCCGGGATCCCGCCACCGGCTCAGGTCAGCCACGACCGGAGCCGCCCCCCAAAGGTAAGCTGCGACCAGCCCGGGCCCTTAATCTAATATCTTCCAAGGCCTCCTGCCAATCATTGAGAAGTAAATCCAACCCTATTGGGGACAAGTGCACACCATCAGGCCGGTAAAGGCCCGAGCACCCCACTTCCACCCAAGGGTGTAGAATTTGACAGCCCCCTTGGTCCCCCACCCATTTGCCAATTTGACGGTTAATCTTCGCCACACCCCGGGACCACCGTCGCTGAGCCCAACAGGACGGCCTTGGAATGATATCAGACCACAACACTAGCACTCCCGGGAACATCCCGAACACCACCCCCAAGTCCTTTTTGACTGCCCGAATCAACTGTCGGCAAGTCCAGGAAACCAAATCGTTGCCACCCAAGTGTATCAGTAAAATGTCCGGTGCACATCGGGAACGCTGGTGATGCCGCAGCAAAGGCAAGAGCTGGAACCACCGAAGCCCGCGCTCGCCCAGCCATGAGACGGTTACTGCAAGCTCCGAAAGTCCCAAATGCAGCCCCATCGGCCGTGTCGCTGCTCGCCGACCAGCCCAGAACACAAAGGAGTGGCCAATCACCCAACAGCAACACGATCCCAGGCTTTGCCCTGCAAAGAAAGAATAACAAAGAAGTTAGTCATACCCCCCCCCAACCCTAAAGACGCACATAGCTATGGAACGCCCGCGATCGCCATCTCCCGATCCGTTGGATCTCCGGATCCAACAGGCCAGCAGCTGCCGCGCTGGTCGCCGCCCCAATCCGGAAGGAGTGTGGGGCAAACGCTGCGGGGTCCTCGCCTACGCGCCGTAATGCCAGACGCAACACCGCCGCAAACTGGAAACGGGTGAGAACCCGCGCATCCCGATGAATAAACAAGCTACCTCCGATGTCCGGACGCACCAGTAGGTACGCCTGCAATAACGCCACCGGACACGAAGGGGAGCCAGGCACCGCTGACAACTCTACCCATGCCCCCCGCCCCGCTTGATCCGTCTTAGAACGGGCAAGGCAGATACGAACCCCGCCCCCACGGAATTGCACCTGATGAAGCTGAAACTCCATCCCGGCGCAAGTCCTTCCCGATTCCGCCACCAACTCACCGACCCGAAAAGCTCCGAAAAATGCTACGGAAAAAACCGCGCGGAACAGCGCCCCTTCATAGTGGGAGGAAACCACATGAGGCAAAGCATCGCATAAACGCCGCAACACATCATGCGTGATAGGGCGCCGCCAATCCCCCAAAGCAGGGCAGGACCGCTCCCAACCACGCAGCAGCATACGCGTCAAAAATCCCCCACCCGCTGCCCCCCACCCGAGAGCGCGGGCAAAAAAGGAAAACCCCGCTAGATGCCGCCGCACGGTAGCACGCGACAAGCCCGCCGACTTGGACTCCAGCACATACTGACCCAACAGCTGATCAGAGGCCGGACCCTCTTGCCACCCATGAAGTACCAGAAAGGATACGACACAGCTGTAGCCGCGCTGATAAGCAACCCAGGTTGCCGGAGAGACTGACTGGCGAAGCAGCTCCATCAGGTCACTAGGCCAATGCGCCAGAGGTGCTCCAGGACTGATGCGCCCTCCTCGTCCGCCTCGGGCGCCAAGGCGCGAAACAGCTCCCACTTGAAACGGGAAAGAGCATCAGCAATGGTGTTATGACTACCCGGAATGTGCCGAGCCCTAATCACTAAATTCAACTGTAAACAGGCGAAAATAACCTGGCGCATCAAGTCAGCTACGGGCCTACATTTGGGGGAATAGCGATTGACCACGGACACTACGGCATCATTGTCGCACCACCACAGAATTCTCCGATTGCGAAGCCGGCTAGGCCATACTGACATGACCACGAGAATGGGGAACAACTCAAGAAAGGTAATGTTATCCGTAAGGCCACTATCTCTCCAGGACTGCGGCCACCCCGCCGCACACCAAGAGCCTCCAAAATAAATTCCAAGGCCCGCTCCCCCAGCCGCATCAGTAAACAATTGCAGATCAGCAGAAGTCACCTCCTGGTCCCGTAACACCGTGGTCCCATTGAGCGTACTTAAAAATGCGTCCCAAATCCTGAGATCTGCCCGGAGGCTATGAGACATTCTAATGCGGTGATGGGGCTTTTCCACACCCGTAGTGGCCCTAGCGAGCCGACGCAAGAAGACCCTCCCCATGGGAATAACCCTGCAAGCAAAGTTAAGCGAACCAACCAAGGACTGCATCTCACGCAATGTTAGCTTGCGGGAAACCAACGCGTTGGCCACCAACACACGCAGCTTGACAACTTTTTCCCTGGGCAAGCGGGCGACCCGCGCCACGGAGTCCAATTCCACGCCCAAAAAGGTAAGGATAGTCGCCGGGCCCTCCGTCTTACCAGACGCTAGGGGAACCCCCCAAAGCTGAGCTAGTTGAACAAAACCGTCCAACAACGCCTTACACTGTCCAGTAGCCGCCGGCCCGACAAACAAAAAATCATCCAGGTAATGAACGACCGCCCCACACCCCATCCAGTCGACAAACGCCCAATGCAAAAAGGAACTAAACTGTTCGAAATACGCACAGGAAACCGAACAGCCCATCGGCATGCATTTGTCAAAATAATATTTCCCTTCCCAGGAAAACCCCAGCAAAGGAAAGGACGACGGATGAACTGGCAATAACCGGAAGGCGGATTCAATATCCACTTTTGCCAACAAGCACCCAGACCCGCAGGCTCTCACCAGGTCGACTGCATCATCAAAAGATGCATAGCGTACCGCACACAAGTCCTTAGGAATGTGATCATTAACCGAGGAACCAATGGGAAAGGACAGATTATGAATCAAGCGATACTTACCCGGCTCCTTCTTTGGAATAATACCCAGTGGAGATAGCACAAGGTCAGCAAACGGCGGCTGGTCGAACGGACTCGCTACCCTACCCAGAAGAATCTCCGATGCCAACTTATCCCTGACGAAAGGCGCGAAACGCCGGACCGACGGTGAATTCCGAGCCCTGGCTACCCTCACATTGCCTACCACTGGTATAGGGAACCCCTCCCGAAAGCCATACTCTAAACTACGGCTTACGCGCCTCCGAGGATAGCGCCGAAGCCAAGGACCCAGAACAGTAATCTCAATCGGAGTGGGAGCCAGACTCACCAAGCTGCTACTATTGGGGAGGGAGGGGGGCGGCCCCTCCACCACTCTTTTTAACACATTTAAGTGCTGAGTGGCTTCCATTACAGAGGGTGCATGCGTGCCGGAATTTGCAGTCCGGAAAGGGGCAGGAAGACTTATTGAACCGCCAGCACAAGTCACCTGCACTCCCCCCCCCCTGGAGTCTCTGCAAAGCAGGGGGCACGCCGGATCGAAAGGGCCGATCCACCTTCGTAGCGCCCGACAGTCCACCGCGGCCTGCACTCCCCCCACTAGGTCTGATCGCCATCTGCGTCAGCCACAGATTAATGTCTTGCGTTCCCCAGGACAGCAGCTGATTCTCTTCCATCTTATCCCGGAACTTCTCATCATAGTTGAGCCAAGCCCAACCTTCGTGAGTCTGCGACGCCTCTAAGATGGAATCCGCATACGCCAGAAGCATCCCATACTGGTCCGGATGCGCATTACCCCACACACTAGCTAATCGCAGAAAGGCACGCGTCCAATTGACCACATTCCGCGCCACCCTCCGAACCCTGCCTGCCTTCTCGTCCTCCTTACGCTTCCTCCGACTATCCCCCGACCGTTTACGACCCTTAAGCAAACGGAATATATCCAAATAACGACGCTTAACAATTCTTCTCCGCAGATGCTTTGGCACGCCCTCCCATAACTCTGAGAAAGCCACCACGGAAGGAGACGCTCCCACTTGCACAGCCCTATCTGACTCCCCCTTGTCCCCGCGCCCTCGACCGCCACCGTCCGAAAGAGAACTGGATGAAAAATCCGAAGTTGATGACGAGGAGGATTCCGAACGTCGATGACGACGACACGAATGCCGCCCCCTCTTCCTCGACCGCTTCCGACCCTTTTCGACCGACGGAGCATCAATCCCCCTCGCCCGACAAGCGATGGGCGCTACCTCGACAACAACATCTGGCGTTGTGCCAGCATCCAACTCACCTGCAGCTGAGGCGACTGTCGCAGCAGGAACTCCGGACTCCCGTTGCGATGCATCCGCTGCAGCCGCTCCACCACCTGCCCCACCAGGCAAGGGACTACCGCCAGCAACCACCGGCCTGTCGTCTGCCTGTCCAGCAGCCATCATCCACGGGTGTCCCCCGTAGTGCCATCCAGCAGGTACCTGCGGAGAAAAGACAGAAAACGCCGAAGGAACACCCGGCAAAGCCCATGGTGGCTGCCACGCCCCTAGCCACTCTGCACTAGAAGAGCCTTGTCCCCCGCTCTGCCAATGCTCCCAAGCAGGCAGGGAAACCCCACCTGCACTGGCCGAGACACTCCCCAGCCTAGCTGGCCCACAAGAAGTATCACCTCCCTGCCGGTTGACCCCATCCCCCCCGGGAGCCCCACGGACTCCTGGCGCACCTCTCACTGCCCCCCTAGACCTACCTCGACCACCCCGCCCCCCCCGGGCAACCGGACCCACACCTTGCGCTTGCCGGTCGCGCCCCGTACCCGTTAAAGAGCCAGAGCCCCGCTGGGAAGCTCTGCTCCGGCTAGGAGCCCTGCCCCGGGCCTCCCGCCCCCGAGTAATTGAAGAAGGTGGCTCCTGTGGCTCCACACCCGACCCAGCCCCTCCTTTCCTTTTGCTCGCCCGCTGCCTCTCGGGCCTTGTAGCAGCTGTCCCACAGGCTCTAGGCTGACTCGGGGAAGCCTGGCCAGACCTCCTCCCAGGCTTGGGTCCCCCCTTCTTTCCTGTTGGCAACATGCCCAGCACTAGCAATAGGCAGCACTAGCAATAGGCAGCTAGGGGAACCGTCTGCACAGCTCCCTGCTTTCGTTCTGGTTTTTTTTTTTTTTTTTTTGTTAGCCCTGCACCCCGCAATCCACCAAACCCCTGTCCAAAACCGGACCACTTGCCTGGCAATTCCGGGCCTGTCACCTTAGCCCGGAGGAAAACCCACGGCCGGGAGAGGAACCGCCACCCGCACGCCGCCGCTCCGACCCGCCGCTGCCGCCGTGCCTCAGGTCCAGCACTCCAGGCACTAAGGATGGCTCCGGCCGCCGGCGCGAAGAAGAAAATCACGTCCGTCGCCTCCAGCCCACCAACAGAAAGGCCGGAGCCGCGCCGAGTCCCCGCACCTCCCCCCCTCCGCGGCCCGCCGTCCTCGGCACCCATTGGCTCCCGCGCATTTGAAAACACCCCGCGGGAGCCAATGAGCTCGCCAGACGGTGCGGCCTCCCCTCGCTGTGCGCGCCGCCGGATCCCGCGGGCTACAGCAGCTTGCCGCCCCCCCAGTTAGTGGCGGCCCCGGGGACGCGCCCCTGCGGCCTTCTAATTCCTGTGTGTTTTTTCCTTGGAGGTTTTGCCGAGGATAATTTTTAATTCCTTTTATAAAATTACGTCACACATAAGAGAATGAATGATGCAAGCCAGTGAATACTTGCACAATAGGCATGTTCAGGGAACAGTTTAGAACACAATAGCATAAAATACACTCTAAGGGAGTTATTATGTGCTATTTTTGCTGGCTCCTGCCCCTGACTAGCTTCCCCGCCGGTTGTGCAGGGAAGTTAGACGGGGGCAGAGTCTGGACGGGCAGGGCTGGCGAAACGTCCGGAGAAGTTATTCCACCTTCGAGGTGGAATAACTTCCCTGGATGTGATTTTTTGCACTGCCTGGGATATGGATGGGGCGGAGGGGTGGGGGGCAGGGTTTATTCCCCACAACCCAACCCTGGTCTTTGGAGGCCATATCGGGGGTCGGGATGCAGGGAATAAACCCCTTTTACAGGCAGCTGGCATTGCGGCTCTTCAATGGAGCTGCGGTGCCATGGTAACATGACGCCATGGTGCCGCGACTCCATTGAGGAGCCTTGACTGAGTTCAGAATCGCGATCCCCTCTGTGCATCCAGTTCATACCTGACGCACATTGGGGATCTACCTCTGGGACGGAATCGGGCCCTAATGGGTCAGACCAAAGATCTATCGAGCCCAGTATTCCAAGTCCAACAGTGGCCAATCAAGTACTTGTCAGATTCCCAAAAGGTAGACAGGTAGATAGGTAGGTACTTATCCTGGGGTAGCATTAGACTTCCCCAATCCACCTTAGTAATGAATTATAAAATTTTCCTTCAAGAACTTGTCCAAATCTCTCTTAAACCCAGCTACACTAATAGCTTTTCATACATTCTTCACAGCAAATTCCATAGTTTGATTATGCATAGAGTGAAAAAATAGTTTCTCCAATTGGTCTTAGATGTGCTACATTGTAGCCCTTTGTGTGTCCCCCTAACCTTTCTACTTTTTGAAGGAGTAAACAACTGACCAATGTTTACTCATTCCACTCTACTCATTATTTTATAGACCTCTATTATACAGTATCTCCCTCAGCTGTCTCTTTTCCAAGAACTCTGACCTTGTTGTTCTTCGTAGGTGTATCCTTCCATCTTCTTTATCATTTTGGTCATCCTTTTCTGCACTTTTTCCAATTCCACTACATCCTTTTGTAGATATGGTGACCAAAACTTGCATCGTGTAACTATAATTTGGGTTATTCTTCCCTAAGTGCATAACTGCTCCTGTCTACTTGGGTGGAGCATGAGTGGGATTGTGATCTATACATCTGTGCGTCAAGTATGCTCTTACATTTATTGCTGCTTGTGAGCAGGAATAATGTCTGCACCTTCAATCTAAGCAGAATTTCGTAGGGTCTGTCCTAATGTTTTATAAAGTTATATAAGTGCCTATGGGCCTGAATTTCAACTGGGCAGGCTGTGTGCCACTATGGTGCCACAGTGGCACATATGGCCACCATGGCACCATAGTGGCACATAGTCCTGCCCACTGACCCCTAAACTCAGATATTCAATGCCACAGCTATGGAATTGAATATCTGGGTTTGGCACCGAGTGGATTCACCCGCAGAGCATTACAGGTGATATTGGACCATACCCCGTTAATATCTGCAGCTAAAACTAGGCCAGCCAAAAGCTGGCCTAGTTTTAGGCACAAATCACTAACCGGGTATAGGTTCAATATCACCGCTGCCTGATTAGCAGCAGTCACTGCCTCTGCTCTGCCCTGGAATGCCCCCAACATGCCCCAATGCTAACTGGATAGCATCGAGGTGAGTAGGGACTTAAACAGGGGATATTCAATGGCACTAACTATGTATGTGTCATTGAATATCCCCATCTAAGGCATTTACATGGTTTACTAGGCTATAAACTGTGTAAATGCCCTTGGAATATCGGGTCCTATGTGTCTTAATAAAATGGACAAAAATAGGTATCTTCCTGCCCTCTTAATCTAGTTGCCCTGATATGAAATTACTCCTTTATTGTCTCTTTTATATCTCACATTTCCCTTTTTTCCTCAGTGATATGAATGATTAAGTCTATCTCCATACCCTGTATGATGCAGACCAATGACCATTTTGGCAGCTGCCTTTTGGACCAACTCTGTCCAGTTTATCTACTTTTGAAGGTATGATCTCCAGAAGTGTATACAGGATTCTAGATAAAGTCCCATGCATGGATATACAAGAGTAGCATTATCACCTATCTCCTCCTGCTGGTTATTCTTCTACCTATGCATCTCAGCTTCCTCCTGACTTTTGTTACTACATTATCTACTTGTTTGACCAAACTGAGATCATCTGTTATGAGAATCCTAGACCCTATTTTTGTACATATCAGAACTTCACCTGCTATATTGTACTGCTTCCTTGAGTTTGGCAACCCAAATGCATGATGTCGTATTTCTAATATTAAAGTTTAGGTGCTAAAATCATGAACCAATCTTCAAGCTTAGTTAAATGACGCCTGATGTTTTCTCCACCTTCCAGGATGTGTATGGAAGATCTTGGCATAATCTGCATTAAGATACCTTTCTCAATAGTCCATTTTTGTATCACTTATGATAATGTTAAATAAAACTTGACTAAGGACAGATTCTTTCAGCACACAACTGGTAACCACTCTTTCCCCAGAGTGATCTCCATTTACTACTAACTGCTATTTCCTCCCATTCAACCAATTTGTTACCCAGTCATTCACTTTGAAGTCAATACCTATGTTTATAGGTTGTCTAGACAGAACAGTATTGGAGACCATGCTGAAATCCAAATATACAACATTTAGGGGGTCATTTTAAAAGCCTTGGTCATGATTTGGACTTCTGAAAATATGTGTGTGATTGTCCAAACCACAGAGATGTCCTCGGAGCCATTTCACAAATGGCTTTTAAAGATATCTCCAATGCGGGAACGTCCAAGTAGGCAGGAGGCATAGTGCAAGCATGTCTGGGCAGTGCAATGGACATAGAAATCCCGCTCAATTTTAGAAACGCTAGGGACATCTGCGACCCAGTCCAAGTTCAGACCTGCTCCAGGCAAAAATAGGCATCGAGAAAATTCTTGTTTTGGCTGTAAAACATCCAGAGGGTGTAGAGAATATGGAGGGTTACTTGCCCAAGGAGCAGTGGTGGGATTTGAACCTGGCTTCCCTGCTCCTAGCCTACCACTCTAACCAATAGGCGTTTAGAAATCCCTAGTGTTCAGCATTTTTCTGGGGATGTCTATGGGTCACATCCACGTTTATGAACCTGTGCCTGAACGTTAATGTACCTGCCTTTTTTTTTTTAGACATTCCGGCTTGGACTTTCCAGATTGCACTTTGACATCATTTTTAAAATGTGCCTTCTAGCATGTCCCCCTGATTCAACTTTCTCATCATCCAGTGAAAGAATTTGACTGACAAGGCCAGTGTCTAGCAAAACCATGCTTTCAGATCCTGTAATTGGCGGGATTATAGAATCTTTACTATACACTGTTTAGCAGTGGATTCAATTAATTTATCCAGCAGCAAGATCAAACTAACTGAAGTTTAATTTCCAGCCTCATTCCTACTTCCCTTTTTGTGAAGTGACAGTATATGTTCATTTCAAATAATTTGGTTTTACTGTTAACTCCAGCGAAGCGTTGGAAATGCTTGATTAGGGCAGCCAGAGCTTCCTTGGGTTTCCATAATACCTTAGGATATATCTGCCAGGTCCTACTGCCTTCACTTTTAACTTTCCAAGACCGTCACAAATGATCATTCCAAGAAAGGTTTGAGGACTATTCCACTTCCATTCCTATTACAGCCAGCTCTTTAGAATATTTTAAAGCTTGTTATCTATCATTAGTATATAAAGTCCATCTTAAGCACTAAAAAAAATTTTTCTATCTTTATTTGCACATAGACAACTCATAATATTCATAATAACCATAAAATTGTCTTTGAAAAAGCTTCTTTCCTTCACACTTGTTAACCAATATGCATTTGAATTCCATATTTTTAATTCATTAAGAGGCATGTTTACGGAAATGAATTTTTGCAGCATATGTCAAACCCCAAAAGTTAGCCTGGGAGGTAAAGTACATGTGTGCTGTTGGGGATGCGCCCGACATGTTCTCCTGCAATTATCACAGGGAGATGCATTAAACTGCAAGCATACTTACTACAGCTGCACTTACTGCCACCTATTGAGGAAGCTGTAAGGATGTTTTAGAAAGGGTTTGAAGATACTCTTGTTCCCCGATGCAGTTTAAAACCCTTACTACTCGTATGTTGGGACAGAATATGTTTATCCCCCAATTGGAGCTTTGATATTAAAGAATTAATAGGGAAATTATATATTGCTAGTTGTGGATGAACTTATTTTATGTCATTGATTGTTTTTCATAACCTATTGTATTTGGCTCTTTATCAAACTCTGAGAATATAAGAACATAAGAAACTGCACCCAGGAAAATGATTTAGGTGTCATCGTGGATATTAAGTTGAAACCCTCTGCCCAGTGTGCAACAGTGACCAAGAAAGCAAATAGGATGCTAGGAATCATAAGCACAGGAATGGAGAATAAAACCAAGGATACTATAATGCCTCTGTATCGTTCCATGGTGCAACCACACCTTGAATATTGTGTGCAATTTTGGTCATCATATCTTAAAAATGAGATAGCGGAATTAGAAAAGAGGGAGAAAAATGGCAAAGGGAATGGAAGGATACCCTATGAGGAGAGGCTTAAAAGGTTAGGATTTTTCAACTTGAAAAAGAGACAGTTGAGGGGAGATATGATAGAGGTCTATAAATTAATGACTGGAATGGAACTGGTAAATGTAAATCGGTTATTTATGCCATCAAAAAGTAGAAAGACAAGAGGACACACAATTAAGCTACAACATAACCCATTGAAGACTAATAAGAGAAAAGCTTTTTTTGACTCAACGCGTAATCAAACTGTGGAATTCCTTACCGGAGAATGCAGTAAAAGCTGTTACTGTAGCTGGGTTTAAAAAAGGTTTGGACAAGTTCCTAGAGGAAAGGTCCATAAACCATTATTAAAGAGGACCTGGGAAAGCATTGTGTAACCTGTGTGCTGTTTCTGAAAGATGCTTTTTTTTTTTTGCTACAACAGCCTCTCTGACCTCATCTTTAAATCGTGCTGGCAGTTTTTTGGCCTTTTTTTCACTTTTCTTAAAGCATGGAATACATGTGATCTGGACTTCCAAGATAGTATTTTTAAACAACGCCCATGCTTGATGTAAAACTTTAACCACTGCAACTGCTCCTCTTCGTTTTTTCTTAACTATTTTCCTCATTTTATCATGGAGCTCGATTTTGGTAGGGGCATGTCTGGGCCATCCATTTGGACCCGATTCTGGACTGCAGAAATGTGGCAAGAATCAGGACCGAGGATGGCCCAGCAGGCGCCCTGACTCTCGTGGCTCCAGCCGCCCTTTTTCCCTCCACCCAACCCAAAGCTGGCCTGCTATGGCCTGGATTGGGTGGCAGGGACACCCCCACACCCGGCCCCGATCATGCCAAAAATGCTGCATATTTCACCTTTGAGGTGGAATAAGCAGCACATCCCCACGGACCTGGCAGCACATACAGGACCGTGAAATAAATTGGCCCTGTACATGCAGCTGGTCTGGCCCGCCCCTGCTCTTCCCCGATCCTGACCTCTCCTGCCCCCCACCAGCTCTCCCCATCCTGATGCACAGGATATACAGGGAGAGTTGGTGAGAGAATCGGGCCCCAATGGCTTGTGGGACTGCATGTTCTGCCAGGACATGCATCCCCACAACCCACATTTCAGAATGGGACCCAGAGTCTCCCTTTTGAAAGTTAAAAGTAATATTGTGGATTTCCTTGCCCTCCTACTTCCATTTATTAAATCAAATGTGATCATGCTGTCATCACTATTGCCAAGTGGCTCCAACACCCTTATCTCTTGCACCAGATCCTTTGTTCCACTAAGGCAGTGTTTCCCAAGCCATTCCGGTTTTCAGGGTATCTACAATGAATATGCATGAGATAGATCTGCATGCCCTGCTTCCATTATATCTCATACAAATTCATTGCAGATATCCTGAAAACCTGACTAGCCTGGAGGTATCTGAGGACTGGGTTGGGAACCACTGCACTAAGGACTAAGTCCAAAATAGCTTCCCCTCTTTTTTGGTTCATGAACCAGCTGCTCCAAGAAGCAGTCATTTATTTCATCTAGAAACATATTCTCCCTAGCATATCTTGCAGTTTAGTACTATATATTCTAGCTCTCCCATCTTATTTTTTATACTTCTAGCATTTGCATACAGGTATGTTAGAGGTTGTATTTTATTTATATTAATCTGGTTATCAATTGATAGGGGTAATTTGGAATCTTTCAGCTCTGTACTTAAGGGCATCTGGGTTAATGTTATCTTAATTGGAACCTTTCTGTTGGGATGACCTAACTTCCCTCTTTTGCTAGTATCCTTCAAGGATACTTCCTTCCAAACCATGTGCTCTTGTGCGACTGTCAGCTTTCCCCTATTATCTCGTTTAAAAGATGCTCTATCTCCTTTTTAAAGATTAATGCTAGCAGCCTGGTACCATCCCTTTGGAAAAGCCCCTTCTTTCCTCAGAATGTTTCCCAGTTCCTATTGAATCCAAAACCCTCTTCTTTGCACAATCGTCTCATCCACTCATTGAGACTCCGGAGCTCTGCCTGCCTTTTGGGTCCTGCACGTGGAATGGGAAACATTTTGGAGAATGCCACCCTGGAAGTTATGGATTTCAATTTCCTACCTAAAAGCTTAAATTTGGCATCCAGAACTTCCCTCCCATGCTTTCCTATGTTATTAGTACTAACTTTATCTTTATCTTTATTGTAGCGCTTGATATACCGCCCAAGCAAAGTGTAAGAGCGATGTACAATTAATAGGACTGCAGGTAAAGAAAGAAAGGAACGCCATTGTTTAGTCAGGAAAGCAACAGATGGAGAGATAGACAGAACATAAGAGGAAATATGCATCAGGCAACATGGAAGAGGGGGTGGGAGATCGACTAAGAGAAAAAAGCCCTAGGGGTCGGAGAGAGGGGGATCAAAGGCAAGGTGGAAGAGGTGGGTCGTGAGCATAGCCTTAAACTGGGGAAATGAGAGTTCAGTGCAGAGAGTATGTGGTAGGGAGTTCCAGAGTGTGAGGCCTAGAAAGAAGAAAGAAGAATAAAGAATGGCGGGTAAGTTTGAGACGGATCTGGGTAGAGTAGAGGAGAAAAAGACAATTCCCATGAGCAGACCGGAGGGGGCGGGGAGTGGACTGATGGCAAATAAGGTCTACTAGGTATTGGGGGGGTACTGGTGAGCAATACTTTGTGAGTGATGGTGAGTGGGGATGAAAGGGAGGGGGGGGGGCAATGGCCCCAGAAGACAGTTATGGTCGCCATGGCAGGAGTGGTGAGGAGGATCGAAGTCAAGAGTAGGAGCTGGCGAGAATGACTGAGGAAGATGGGATGAAGTGGCTGATGATCTGTAGAAAGTGGTGGTAGTGAGGTAGCGAATGTAGATGACAGATGGCAGTGTCTGCTGCCCTCGTCGCTGCCCCAAGGACTCCGCCAAACTTGCATCAAGACAGCAGACTCCTCCCTAGCACTATCTAAAACTTCATCTAAGTGGCTGTTTTTAGTTGTAAACCATTTTGAATAACCTTTTGTTGGTTAAAGAGATGGTCTATAAAAACGTTAAAATAAATTAATTTCATATGGCATGCTACAGTGTAACATTTATGATTCAGAATGCAGATTCTCAGAGATAAGCACCAAAGCATTGAGGAGATATGAAGGCACATTTTAAATAGTACATAGAGATCAGAAAGGAGACATCAAGGTCACGGCATAAACAATTCCAGCAGTTTTTTTAGAAAATGTCTGCTAAACTTGAAGCCTCTTCTATAATAGTGCAGGAAAGCATACACAATATTGTCATGAAAGGAGAAGTGCTACTGATAGGTAACATAGTAACATAGTAAGTGATGGAAGATAAAGACCAGTATGGTCCATCTAGTCTGCCCAGTAAGATGGCAAGAGAAGGTGCACCTGCCGCTCTGTGCAGATCACCCCTCCCCATGTCTTTGTTTAGGGGTGAACCCACCTCTCTGTGTAGGACACTCCTCCCCATGTCTTTGTTTAGGGGTGAACCCACCTCTCTGTGCAGGTCACCCCTCCCCATGTCTTTGTTTAGGGGTGAACCCACCTCTCTGTGTAGGACACTCCTGTTTGTTAAGAAATTAGATAGTTAAGTTTATTTTGATTTTATCCTGTTGCTGTAAAGGGATCCACTGTGACTGTCCCATGCCATTTTGAATTCTGTCACTTATTTGCCCCCACCACTTCCATCGAGAGGGCATTCCAAGCATCCACCAACCTTTCAATGAAAAGTATTTCCTGTCATTGCATTTCAATTTACCCCCTTGCAGCTTCTTGTTATAGTTTTACAGCTTCCCCATCTGAGGAAGAGGTTTGTTTGTTCATTATTTCTCTTTAAGTATTTAAAGGTCTGAATCATATCTCCCCTATCCCTTCTCTCCTCCAGAGTGTACATATTTAGGTCTTCAAGTCTCTTCTCATAAGGCTTCTGATGCAGGCTCTAAATAATTTTGGTCACCTTCCTCTGAACAGTTTCCATTCTTTTTACATCCTTTGCAAGATATGGTCTCCAAAACTGAACACAGTATTCCAAGTGAGGCCTCACCAGTGACTTGTACAGTGGCATTAATACCTGTTCCTTTCTGCTGGTAATTCCTCTTTGTATGAAACCCAACATCCTCCTGGCTTTTTGCCACTGCCTTGTCACACTGTTTTGCCACCTTGAGATCCTCAGAAGTAATCACACCAAGGTCCTTCTCCTGGTCCGTGCATACCAACCTCTTGCCCCCTATCGAGTACATTTCCCATGGATTTCTATATGCTGGATATTGATTGGAACATCCCTGCTGCGGTGTCAACTAGGAGTAAGGAGATCCTAGATTCTTTCCAGGGAGAATTATTCCAGCAACTGGTAACAGAACCAAAACGTGAAGGGGCTATACTGGATTTGGTGCTTACCAATATGGAAAGTGATTCTGATGTCATAGTGGGAGGCCATCTCACATCCAGTGATCACTAGATGGTGTGATTCATTATTAGGACTAGAGCTGATAAAATCCATTCAAAAATGAGAGTCTTAGACTTTAGGAAAAATAACTTTGCCAAGATGGGACAATATCTCAAGGAGTTGTTAGCAGGATGGGAACAGATGGGAGATGTAGAAAAGCAATGGGCAAAACTGAAAGGGGATATTTTAAGGGCAACAAACCTTTTGTTAGAAAAGTAAATAAATGTAAAAGTAAAAAGGAGGCCACTATGGTTATTAAAAGAAGTAGCTGAAAAGATGAGTAAAAATAGGATGGCCTTTATAAAAAATCATGAGATCACAGAGAGAGGAAGACAAACATTAACATTTAGAAAAACTTAGAGAAGCAAAGATAAAACGAGAAGAAGAAATAGCCAATGCAATAAAATGCTGGTGGGGAGGGTGGGGGAGGGTGGATAAGACATTTATCAGATATGTTAGTGAAAGGAGAAAGTGCAAAAGTGGTATTGTCAGACTTAAGAGTGAAAGGGAGAAATATGTAAAAGTTGATGAGGATAGAGCAGATCTGCTTAACAAATATTTCTGTTCTGTGTTCACAAGATGAAGGGCCAGGAGCAGGACCACAGAAAACACCTACAAATAGGAACGGAAGTAAAGAGGATCTTGAACAATTTTCTGAATACTGTGTTCATGACGAAGTAGCTAAACTAAAAGTAGACAAAGCGATGGGCCCAGATGACTACAAAAGGGGACTGCTCCTTCTGGGGAGAGATCTATATAGTAAAATAGTAAATGATGGCAGATAAAGACCAGTATGGTCCATCTAGTCTGCCCAGTAAGATGGCAAGTGTAGGTGTGCCTGCCGCTCTGTGCAGGCCACCCCTCCCTATGTCTTTGTTTAGGGGTGAACCCACCACTCCATGTAGGAAGTCCCTATTTGTTGAGAAGTTAGATGGTTCAGAAGTTAGATAGTTCAGTTTATTTTGTTTTTATCCTGTTGCTGTAAAGGGATCCTCTGTGTCTGTCCCATGCAGTTTTGAATTCCGTCACCATGTTTGCCCCACCACTTCCATAGGGAGGGCATTCCAAGCATCTACCACCCTTTCAGTGAAAAAATATTTCCCGACATTGCCTTTCAATTTACCCCCTTTCAGCTTCATGTTATGCCCTCTAGTTTTAAAGCTTCCTCGTCTTTGGAAGAGGTTTATTTGTTCATCATTTCTCTAACTATTTAAAGGTCAGAATCATATCTCCCCTGTCCCTCCTCTCCTCCATTTAGGTCTTCAAGTCTCTTCTCATAAGGCTTCTGATGCAGGCTCCAAATCATTTTGGTCGCTTTCCTCTGAACAGTTTCCAGTCTTTTTACATCCTTTGCAAGATACGGTCTCCAAAACTGAACACAGTATTCCAAGTGAGGCCTCACCAGTGACTTGGAGAGTGGCATAAGTACCTCTTCCTTTTTGCTGGTAATCCCTCTTTGTATGCAGCCCAACATCCTCCTGGCATTTTCCACCACCTTGTCACACTGTTTTGCCACCTTGAGATCATCAGAGATAATCACACCAAGGTCTTTCTCCTGAACTGTGCACACCAATCTCTCGCTCCCTATCGCGTACATTTCCCTTAGATTTCTGCTACCCAAGTGCATAACACTGCACTTCTTCACATTAAATTGTAATTGGCAAGTATTAGACCATTCTTCCAGTTTTTGTAGATCTTTCCTCATGTTAACCACTCCCTCGGGGGAGTCCACTCTGTTGCAAATTGTTGTGTCATCTACAAAAAGACAGACTTTTCCATTGAGTCCTTCAGTAATATCACTCACAAATACATTGAACAGTGCCAGGCCCAGGACCGATCCCTGGGGCACCCCACTAATCACCTTCCTTTCATCCAAGTGAGCTCCATGTACCATCACCTTCTGTCATCTGTCAGTCAACCAATTTCTAATCCAGTTTACCATCTTGGGACCCATCCCAAAGCTGCTGAGTTTATTGACAAGCCTCCTATGAGGAAAAGTATCAAAGGCTTTGCTGAAATACAGGTAGATGACATCCATCGCATGCCCCTGATCTAGTTCCTTGGTCACCCAGTCAAAGAATCAGATTTGTTTGGCAAGACCATCCTTCGGTAAAACCATGTTGCCTCGGATCTTGCAACCTGTTGGTTTTGAGAAAGTTCACTATTCGCTCTTTCAGGAGCGCCTCCATTACTTTTCTCACCACTGAGGTAAGGCTCACAGGCCTGTAGTTTGACACTTCTTCCCTGTCACCACTTTTGTGTAGAGGTACGACATCAGCCATTCTCCAGTCCTGAGGAACCTCTCCTGTTTCCAAGGACCTGTTGAAGACATCCTTTAACGTCCCTGCAAGAACCTCTCTGAGCTCTTTCAGTATCCTGGGATGTATCCCATCCGGTCCCATGGCTTTGTCCACTTTCAGTTTAGCAAGTTGTTCTAACACCTCATCTTCTGTGAATGGTGTGGTATCTACTTCCTTCCCATTTTTATATTTGGGAGTCACAGCTGGTCCTTCTCCAGGATTTTCTTTAGTAAAAACAGAGCAGAAGTATTTGTTTAGCAATTTCACTTTTTCAATGTCACTTTCCACGATTCCGTTCCCAGCACTTCTGAGTCCTGCAATTTCAACTCTGATCTACTCCCTTTCCCGAATAAAACTGAAGAAAGTTTTGTCGCCCCCTTAACATCTTTAGCCATCTTTTCCTTTGCCTTTGATTTTGCTATCCTTATTTCTATTTTTGACTCTTTGAGTTTGATCCTGTATTCATTTCTGTGTTCTTCTGTTTGCAAGCTATTCAATTTTGTGAAAGATATGGGTTTTGCCTTTATTTGAGCAGCCACTTCTTTGGAAAACCAAATAGGTTTCCTTCTCCTCTTGTTTTTATTTACTTTTCTTGCATATTTATCTGTTGCCCCTTTTATTGCCACCTTTAGTTTAGCCCATTGCAATTCCCCTTCCCTTATCTCCTTCCATCCTGTCAGCTCCTCCTTTAGGTACTCGGCCATTTTATTGAAGTCAGTGTCTTTGAAGTTTTGGACTTTGAGCTTGCTATGATTGGCCTGTACCATGGCTTTTATCTCAAACCACACCGTGTGATGATCACTTTTGATCACAGAGGCACTCACACAGACATTTGACATGCTTTCACCGTTGGTGAGCACTAAATCCAGCATTGAGCTTTCCCTGGTTGGTTCCATCACCATTTGTCTAAGTAATGCATCTTGGAGAGCATCCACAATTTCTTTTCTTCTTTCCAGATGTGCAGAAGGAGTAATCCAATCCACATCAGGTAGATTAAAGTCACCCAATAATATTGATTCCCCCTTTGTGGCTATCTTGGCAATATCTATGATCAATTAGTTATCTATCTCTTAAATTTGAGTCGGAGGTCTGTAGACTACACCAGTATGGATGACAGTGCTATCTCCTCTTTCCAATGCAATCCAGAGCACTTCTTCTTTTCCCCATGCCCCCTGCATTTCAGTAGCTTTAATATTGCTTTTGATATACAAGGCTACTCCTCCTCCTTTTCCATTTTCTCTGTCTCTTCTGAATAGATTATAGTCAGCTATGGCTATATCCCAATCATGTGATTCATTGAACCATGTTTCTTTAATGGCCACAATGTCCAAGTCCATTTCCACCATTAGGACTTCCAGGTCTGGAACTTTTTTGGCTAAGCTTCGAGCATTTGTGCTCATTTCTTTCCAGCATTTACCTGGCTTGTGTGTATTTTGCATTGATTTTGCTATGCCTACATCTTCCCACCTGTTTTTGATGTGTGGTTTAAAAGTGTGGCTGTTTCTGATGTTATTCTGCTTTTGCAGGGGGGTGGTGTCCAGAGCTTGACCTTCCACATCCGTCACCCCCTTTTTCTAGTTTAAATGCATATCCACATACTGCCTAAATTTTTCACTTAGGATTCTTTTCCCTGCAACAGAGAGATGTAGTCCATCAGCACAGTATAGTCTCTTGTTGGTCCATCTGTTTCCCCATTTGGCAATAAATCTGAATCCTTCTTGTTTGCACCAGGTCTGGAGCCATCTATTAAAGCTGTTAATGCGATGCAGCCTTTTTGCCCCCTTACCAAGAGCAGGTAAAACTTCTGAGAATGCAACAGTGTTAACAATGGGCTTGAGTTTCTCTCCCAGAGATTGGAAGTCCAATTAAAAAGGAGGAGGAATAGCCTTGTATATCAAAAGCAATATTAAAGTCCTTTTGGATTGTAGAGGCACTGTTTCTAGCCAGGTCATTTGTGCCCAAGTGCATAACAACATCAAGTTTGGAGTGTTCACTTTCTGCGCTAAGTACTTCAACAACTTGGTTTGTATTCCTGCTGGCTGAAGAACCTGGTAGGCACATGTCTATCTTCTCTCCTTTGAACTGTGTTCCCAAGTTGATGTCTCTGATGATGGAATCTCCAAGTAGTAGTAGTTTTCTGTTTGGTGATGTTTTCTTCATATTTGGTGCTTTAGCAGGAGATTGTGCATTGTCTGACTCATTTAAGGGCCCTTCAGTTTCTTTGGATTGGGCATCCTCATTAGCCAAGGCAGAAAAAGCATTATGCAGGGATATCTCTTGATGTATAGGATGTCTCTGCATTACAGGTTGCAATCTACCAGAACCCACTGTCATCCATTTGTTCCTGGGGTGTTTTGATTCTTTGTGGGAGCAGTGGTGGACTTTGTTCAGTTTGTATCCTAGAAGAGGTGTGCTTCATTGCAGCCAGTTCCTCCCTCAGTAGTGTCACTTCTTTATGCATGGCAGCTGACTTGAGGCACATAGGACAAGCTCCTAGGCTCCAAATGATTCATCTTGGAATGAAAGTACCGCAGTTATTGCACTGAATACACAACATGTTGATTAAGCAGTCCCAAAAGGAGAAGAGGAAGAAGAAGAAGAAGAAATGATGAAGAAGAAAATATGAAGAAGATGTGGGCTTTAACCCAAGTTAAGAAGGATAGATGGCACGTATGGAACCACTATATAGGTAATGTAGTCCCTGGGATAGGTGGGGTGAGGGGCAGGGCTGGCGGGAACCTAAGTGTCTCTGGCCAGTAAGCTATTCCTGAACCGTGAACACACACAGATATCTGATTTAAGTCTATATAAGGATAGCAGACTGTCTGAATGTCCCCAACCTTAATGTATAACCACAGTTAAAAGCTATATTAGCAATATCCCCAAAAATCAACAGTTAGATTTTATATTTTTAGCTAGAAGCCAGCAGAGATAAGATAGAAAGGTTTGCACTTAGCTTTGCGGATGCTTCTCAGCTAATGTAAGTATTTACTTCTAGGAAATTTTCAAAATCTTGGGGGAAAAAGAATTCTTTAGATTAAAGCTGATTAATCTGTGAACCCAGTGTATTTGTTAAATCAGTCAGGGCCTAGTAGCAGCAAAGAGTTTTCAGTTTAAATTTAAAACACAGTAGAGAGCTTTTAGGTTAAATTTAGAATCCAGCAGAGAGCTTCCAGTTTAAATTTAATTCTCAGTCAGGGCCTAGTAACAGCAAGGCACTTCCAGTTTAAATTTAAAACACAGAAGAGAGCTTTCTGGTTAAATTTAGAACCCAAGACTCCCTCTATCCAAGCAAGGGCTGTGGGACTCCCCCAGGAGATTGGTCACAGTTTACCTTAGAAGCACAGAACAGGGTACTGTGTAGCAGCCAGATTTTAATAAGTCTTCTTTCCCTCCATCCCTCCCTGACACCCACCCACATTAAGGACCTGAGATTAATTAAACTTCAGGTGAACAAAGTACATTAAATGTATTAGTTATCCCCAGCAACCCTTAGTAAGTATCCCCAGCAACCCTTAGTAAGTAAAGAACTTAAATATATAAACACAACCTTAAAACTAAGATGCAAACAGCAATCCAGCAGCGAGATGGGGGCTTTCCTGTCTTTTGCATTGAGTGTCACATGTATGATTTTCTCCCAGTTGGTGAGGGGTCTTACATGTGCACAAGGTGCAAGGATCTCTTTGCTCTCAGGGAATGAGTCCGATCACTGGAGGCAAGAGTAGCAGACTTGGAAGACATAAGGCAGACAGAAAAGTACATAGACAAGACCTACAGGGATATAGTCCTGAGGTCCCACCTCCAGTCTGGCAGCATCCCTGTTGCCATGGAGGAGAGAGGTCACGTGACAGGCGAGCATCACCCTGGTGTGGCAGGAAGTGATCCTATAGCTAGGACCTGTCCTCCAGGTGATGTAAAACCCTCTCACACCGAGTAAGTTTCTCTAGGGCCATGTGCCCATGAGGGAAGGGTTAGGACAGTCATTATAGTTGGTGATTCGATCATTAGGCATGTAGATAGCTGGGTGGCTGGTGGATGTGATAATCGCCTGGTAACATGCCTGCTTCTTGGAACATTTGGTTCATGAACTGACCAGAGGGGAAGCAATTTTGGACTTAGTCCTTAGTGGAACACCAGATCTGATGCCAGAGATAAGAATGTTGGGGACACTTGGCAATAGTGATCATAGTAGTAAGGGGTAAAAGGGGCAGTAAGAGGGGACAAGGCTATAGCAGTGAGACTGAATGAATTCTTTGTTTCAGTCTTTACTGAGGAAGATGTAGGGATGTTACTCATGACTGAAGTGGTATTTAAAGGTGATACTACTGAAGAATTGAAAGAAATATCGATACACCGGGTAGATGTATTACAACTATACGATAAACCGAAGAGTAGAAAATCACCTGGACCAGATGATATACATCCGAGGGTGTTTAAAGAACTGAAATATGAGATTTTAGTCCTGCTATTAGTAATCTGTGAACTATCATTAAAATCATCTGTAATACCTGAAGATTGGAGGATTGCTAATGTAACCCCAATTTTTAAAAAGGGTTCCAGGGGTGATCCGGAAAACTACAGACCAGTGAGCTTGATGTCAATACCGGGAAAAATGTTAGAAAACATTATAAAGAACAAAATTACTGAACATGTAGATAGTCATGACTTAATGGGAGACAGCCAACATGGCTTTAGACAAGGAAGATCTTGTTTTACTAATCTGTTATGTTTTTTTGAAGGTGTGAATAAACAGGTAGAGAAAGGGTAGTCGCTTGATATAGTGTATCTGGACTTTCAGAAAGCCTTTGACAAGGTCCCTCATCAGAGACTTTTGGCAAAACTAAAAAGTTATGGGATAGGAGGCATTGTACTATTGTGGATCAGGAACTGGTTAAAAGATAGAAAACAGAGGGTAGGGCTAAATGGCCAATTTTCGCAATAGAAAAAGATGAATAGTGGAGTACCCCAGGGATTTGTGCTGGGTCCACTGCTTTTTGACATATTCATTAATGACCTAGAAAAGAGAATAATGAGCGAGGTTATCAAGTTTGCAGATGACACAAAACTATTTAAAGTTGTTAAAACCCATGAGGATTGTGGAAAATTGCAAGAGGATCCTGATAAATTGGAAGACTGGGCATAATATTAAGACTATACTATTCACACAATTTTATGGACTCTCTTAAGGTCTAATATAAACTGTACTTTTACTAAATGTAATTTTTATAGTATGTATATTCTTCTCTATACCTCCCCACTACCTTTCCTTGCTTCTACCTACAATTGTATACGCTGTACTGTAACCACTTTGATTGAGGATAAGGTGGTATATAAAACTGGTTAAATACATAAATAAATAAATGAAATCCAAATGGCAGATGAAATTTAATGTGGACAAGTGCAAAGTTATGCACCTAGGAAAGAACAACCCAAACTATGGCTACATGATGCAAGGTTCCACATTGGGAACCACCACCCAGGAAAAAGGTTTAGGCATCATCTTGGATAATATGTTAAAACCCTCCACCCAGTGTGCAGCGGCAGCCAAGAGCGCAAATAGAATGCTAGATATCATAAGGATAGGAATGGAAAATAAAACAAAGGATATTATAATGCCTCTGTATCATTCCATGGTGCGACCACACTTTGAATATTGTGTGCAATTCTGGTTCACAGAAGAGCCACCAAAATGATAATGGGGATGGAAGGAAACACCTATGAAGAGAGGCTAAAAAGGTTAGGGCTCTTCAACCTGGAAAAGAGACGGCTGAAGGGAGATATGATAGAGGTCTAAAAATTAATGAATGGAATGGAACGGGTGAATGTAGATCAATTGTCTATGACATCAGAATATAAAAAGACTAGGGGACATGCAATGAAGCTACAGGGTAACTAATAAGAGAAAATATGTTTTCACTCAATGTGTAATCAAACTCTGGAATTTTTTACCAGAGGATGTAGTAAAAGCTGTTAGTGTAGCTGTGTTTAAAATAGGTTTGGACAAACTCCCGGAGGAAAGGTCCATAAACCATTATTAAAAGGGAACCAGGATATCACTGTTTGACCCAATACAAGCATTGAGGAACCTGTGTCTTTTGTGGAGACTGCTGGGTACTTATGACCTTGATTGGCCACTGTTGGAAACAGGATACAGGGCTTAATGGACCTTGGTCTGACCCAGTATGGCTTGTCTTATGTTCTTATGAGATACATCCAAAAATACTGAAGGAACCTGGGGACATTATAGCAGCTCTGCTGACTGACCCTTTCAATGCTTCATTAGAGTCAGGAGTGGTCCCAGAGGATTGGAGAAAAGTACATGTGGTTCTTTAACATTAAGGCAGAAGTAAGTATGAGGTTGAGAACTACAAGCTGGTTAGTCTAACCTCTGTGGTGAGTAAATGATTGGAAACGCTGCTAAAACAGAGGATAGTGTGGTTTCTGGAATCCAATGGATTGCAGGATTTGAGGCAGCATGGGTTTATCAGAGGCAGGTCTTGTCAGACAAATATGATTGATTTCTTTGACTGGGTGACCAGGGAGTTGCATGGAGGGAGAGCCCTAGATGTGGTGTACTTAGATTTCAATAAAGACTTTAACAGCATTCCACACAGTCGACTTATAAACAAATTGAGAACTCTAGGGATAGACCTTAAAGTATAATAAATAAATAAAGTGACTGGGTTAGAAATTGGTTGAGTGGGAGGCGACAAAGTATACAGGTAAATGGAGCTCACTCTGAGGAGAAGGAGGTTACTACTGGTGTGTTGCATGGATCTGTCCTTGCTCCGATTCTTTTTAATATCGTTATTAGTGATACCTCAAAAGGGCTGTCGGGTAAGATTTGCCCCTTTGTGGATGATACCAAAATCTGCAATAGAGTAGATACCCAGGAAGGAGTAGTTAACATCAGGAGGGATCTATTTAAGCCTGAAGAATGGTCAAGAATTTGGCAGCTGAGATTTACATGTAATGCTAAAAAATGCAGGGTCATGCATTTGGGCTGCAAAAATCCAAGGTAGTGGCATAGCGTAGGCAGTGAAGTACTTTTGTCTATGAAAGAAGAGCAGAACCTGGGCATGATTGTTGCTGATGATCTTAAAATGTCTAAAAGGGTATAAAAGGCAACAGCAAAAGCCAGAGGAATGCTCGGGTGCTTACGGAGAGGAACAGCTAGCAGAAAAAAGGAGGTGATTGTTCCTCTGTGTCAGTCTCGTGCGACCTCATTTGGAGAAATGTATGCAATTTTGGAGACCACGCCTTCAAGAAGATATAAACAGGATGGAGTTGGTGCAGAGGGCAGCTACTAAAATGGTTAGTGGTCTTTGTTATAAAGCATATGGAGCAATCTTAAAGATTTTAATATGTATACATTAGAGGAAAGGCGGGATAGAGGAGATATGATAGAGATGTTTAAATACCTCCGTGGCATAAATGCACAAGAGGAGAGCCTCTTTAAATTCAAAGCAAGCTCTACTATGAGGGGACATAAGATGATGGTGTGGGAGGAGATGATGGTGAAAGGGGATAGACTCAGGAGTAATATGTGGAAATATTTCTTTATGGTAAGAGTGGTAGATGTGTGGAATAGCCTCCCAGTGGAGGTAGTACAAACAAGGACAGTATTTAAATTCAATAAAGCATGGGGCAAACACAGAATATCTCTAAAGGAAAAAAGGGGACTATTGTAGTTGACATGGAAGGACAGACTAGATATGCCATGTGATCTTTTTCTGCCATCATGTTTCTCTTTTTCTATTAAATAATTGACAATGTAATAACTGTTGATGTTCTTCCCTGTTTATCCTAGTTCTACCCCTGTTCATATGTAAATACATTGTAGTCTTCCTGCAATGTATATGTTTGGTTCGATGTACACCGCACTGATGCTAATAGCGTGGTATAGAAGAAATATTAAAGAAAGAAAGAAAGAAATATTTGCCAATCACTGGACAACAAATTAGTTCAAAAGTTTTGCTTCTGAAAATTTTTTAGTGATTATGATAGAGAGCTTCAAGCTGAACACAAATATATTTTCAGGTTGACACTATCATGTAGGAATTTGGAGAAACATGAAATTAAATTTTGACTGAATGTAGCATGTTTAATCGCACAGTGATACTAACATATTGCACTAGTTCACCTGAACTAAAAATGTTTTGCTTTTGACAGAATGACTATGAAGGTCCTAGACAAGATACAAAGATTTGACTTCTTCGAGCCAAGGCATTTTCAATAAAGTCATATGGATGTGAAAGTTGGACAGTAAAGAAGAAAGACAGGTAGAAAATCGATGTCTTCAGATTATGGTGCTGGCAAAGAATACTGTGTAAACCATGGACTGCCCGAAGAACAAATCAGTTGGTAGACAATAAACCTAAGCTTTCTTTAGAAGCTTCAGTGACTTTGACTTTCATACTTTGGATACATCATACACAAAGAGAGATCATTATAGATAGACATCATGCTTGACAAAGTTGCAGGTCGAGTTGTGGTCTATCTTTTGAATGTTAGATATAAATATCACTACTACTTGTAAATACGTTCAGTGTCTCACTTGTGGTATAATAGGCTTATCCAAACACAATAAATAAGATCTACAAGGAGGTCTCAGACATTATTACCTCATGCGCGGCGTTTTTCTGTTGAGCGAGGGTTAATGGATCATGTGCTATAGATGTAGATGCGGGCAGCACTGTGACTGAATGCGAGATAATGTTGAAATATCTAAGGATTTGGAATTGATCCCCTGATGAAACTGAGGCGGTGAAACGCCAGTGCGGTACCCAGGGAGAGCGTTGGGGTCGTTTGCATTGTGATTGCTTTAGAGGAACTTCAACAGGAATTGCTTAGAATACAAAAGCTAAGTACATGGGAGTTCTCTCAGAAGCTCAAAAGTTTGTTTTAAGAAATAGGAAAGAGCTTTTATCTATATGGAGGTCATTGATGCAATGTAGGCATGGTATACAGTACAGACGTTAGTCTGACAAGCAATGCCGTAATGTCTGAGACCTCCTTGTAGATCTTATTTATTGTGTTTGGATAAGCCTATTATACCACAAGTGAGACACTGAACATATTTACAAGTAGTAGTGACAAAGTTGCAGGTCAATGCAAAAGAGGAAGGCTGGCAATACAATGGATTGATACAATAACAGCATCTATGGATGCCACTGTATCAGCAATTATCTCTCTCTAAATGAAGACGGAAGGACAACTATCTACAGGATCACCATGAGTCAGCATCGACTCAAAGGGGCTTGTTTACAAAGCCGCGGTAGCGGTTTGCGATCGTAATCGGAGCCGCGGCCCCATTGATTTCAATGGGGCCGCAGCTGCGATCGCGATCGCGAACCACTACCGCGGCTTTGTAAACAAGCCCCAAAGGCACTTAGCAACTGTGCTGATATGCCCCTTTTTTGTAACTAGGCTCAGCATTTTAAAGAATGCCTTCCTGATCTAAAAGACCATATTATTGGCTTGAATCCTCTGAACATACTGCACAGACGTCACTTGTTTACCTTTTATGACAATATTTCAATATTCTTTCAACTTGTTGGTCCAGGACAATTGCTTGTAAGACTATACAATAATCCTATAGTTACAGGTAAGTTTACTGTCTCGCTAAGTGCAATTTTCTCATAGCCTCCTTTACCACCAATTGAATCTTTGACTTCAAAGAAAGTCTGGAGTAAAGAATTACTGCCAGGTTTCAAAGCTACTGTTGCGGCACCAGAACATAGTCCTAGAAGAGAAGTTGATGGAAGCTAGTTGGACAGATGTTTACCTATCCAAAGTACCTATTTACGTTTCTAAATTTGCTTGAAACTTGCTGCAGACCTTCCATTTTTTTTACTATTTATATATTTATCAATTTTTACAAATATTATCCAAAATATACTTGTACAGAAAGGGAAAATCCATCAAGAAAAAAAATACTATACATAAGCAAAATGATAAAACTAAGAACATTACAGATGGAAACCCCTAAAGTCCACAGTCATAAAGGGGGAGTGGAATGCTCAACTGTGGGATACAGGATAAACCCACAGTAAAATAATAAAATAGAAACTAAACAACCAGGAGTTAAGAGGCTGTAAAAGGGATAGGCTGACAACATACCACAAGCAGTCAAGTATTCCTATCTTGGTGAGCTAAAGAAGTTACAGTGGAGTCTCTGGCATAGATAAAGACTAACAAATCATGCGGCTGAAAAAATATAAATCTTCGCATTTTATACACCACCAAACATTTGCATGGAAAACATAAATAAAATGATGTACCCAGCTGAATTACCCCAGATTTTACAAGTAAAAATTGTCTCCGCCACTTCTGTGTTCCTGGGCAACATCTGGGAACACAGCAATTCTAGTACCCACCACAGAATCCAAAGTGGGTGATGCTAATAAATCAGATACATTTAGAATATCCATGTTAGAATCTAATCCACCACTCCTGGCTCCTTTTTGCCTTGAGGCAAATAAAACACCTTAGATATAGATGGAATCAAGTAATTAGGTACAGAGAGAACTTCAGTCAAATAGTGTTTAAACAAATCTATTGGGGAAGTCCCATCAAGTTTAGGAAAATTTAATGCCCTCAAGTTTGAAGCATGGACAGAGTTCTCTAGTGTTTCAATCTTCGCTCGAAGAGCCACATTAATTTTAGTTAAAGCCACAGTCAAATCAGAGATGGAAACCAACTGTTGAGCATGCTCTTCCACTTTGGAATTTAATGTATCAGTACCTGATGCATAAGAATCCAATATCACAATATTCTCTTCCACTTTAGACAAAATCACTGTCGTCTACTGAGAAATGGCAGCAGCCAAACTAGTGATCGCTTCCCAGATAACTGTCCAAGGTAGTTCGAGGTGGACGGAAAAGCTGATAGGAAACTGGAAACAATCTATAAAAATTGCTCCAACATTCAACTATGAGAATACAATGTATATAAGCGACAAGGTCTCAGACTAAATTGGGACTATGGAGTAGGATACCTAATCTCCGTGTACCCTTTTGCATCAATGACCTTTTTCTGTCGCTTCAAAACTAGTTCTTCCTTTTACTTTTTTATATTTTTTTATCTCTTTTTTCCTTTTGTAGATATAAATAAAACAATTTTTAAAGTATGATGTTGTGTGTTTATCTGAACAAAAAAGACCCCAACGCCAATCTTCAGTGCCTATGCGTTTCACCGATCATTACGTTTCTTCAGGGAGTTTGTATAAGCACTCCCAAACATTCTACAGCAGCTTCAACTCTTTAACCTGCTGTTTAAACAGAGAAAAGTAAAGTAAGGACTAGTATAGTTTATCGCAGTCTCTTAATCCATTTAAAAATCATATCAAAAAACATATGCAAAGCCTTTACAGATAGGAAACTGGAGACAAAACAACCGAGGTAGCCTGTGGAACTTACCGTGCCAGGGCCACTGGCCTGGGGTACTTCGTCCATATCCTCCACTCCAAGAGAGAGATCTCCACTGCCTCTCACCGTCGTCACCTCACCCTGCTCTGACACCTCTGAACCACCAATGTCTGACGCTCATGTCATCTGAAGAGACAAGCAGGAAGCAGCCCCTCTGGAAGGCTGTAGTGGTCACCGCTCCTCTTCGGGAGACAAGTTGGTGCCAGGATCCAAAGTGCACAGAATCCCCTCCTCAGAATCCACCACCAAACCTGAATGAATCTCCCTTCTCACAGCCTCTGGAATGACCACACATTGACCCATAGGACCAGGGATGACAGGTAAAGGTTCGGAAGGGTAAGCCCTCGCCTTACCTTTCTTCTTAGGTATAGCAGGAAACACGTCCCAACACTCAGGCAGCCATCTTAGTTAAACCCCACACCCCCAACCTTCCATTTAAAAAAAATGAATAAATCCATGTCCATCTTCCATTCATGCGATCAGTACCTGGGTATTGTCTGCAAAATACTCTCTTACCATCAATCCCACCAGCTGACAAAATAATGTTAAAAAGAATGAAAGAGACAGGAGACAATTGGGGGAGACTTCACCACTCATTTGCAGGTTTGCTTAGAAGGAACATTTGAGAGTCAAAGTTCTTTCTTTGCTGTTAATGTGCATGCAGTGTGTTGTGGAACTTGTAGGTGCTATTAAAATCAGTGTTTGGAGATGTTTTAATAACCGTTATAATTTATTATGTTAGCATTTCCGTTAGTGCTTCCAGAATATTTTGATAAAGATTATCTAGCAATCATACATGACCTTTTGGGGTATTCTTGTCTGTATGGTGGGGAGTGGTTAAAGTCCTAATTATTATTGTTATATCGGTGAAAGCTGCTTAAACCATAAATGCAGTAAGTGATCAGGTTCATGCTTTTTCTGGCAAGCACTGCAAACCTGAAGGAGTGGATTAGCTGATTCCTGAAATCACTGTACATATACTATTCAGTTTTCATGACATGAATACACAGCTTCTTTGATTCCTTTACATATGTATGTGGAAAAATGCATTAATTAGGCTGGGTACGACTTCATAGTACTTTAATGCATGTGCATAGGGTGTTGACTACTTTTCACTGAAGTTTTGGCATTTTATTGTTGCTAATACTAATTTTGCCTGTGATTTTATTTGCTATAATCTAATGTGTTGCTTGATGGGGGATCACTGATGCTGCCAGTTTCGCAGTTTGCTGTGTTTCTCAGATATAATGCAAATTAGTCTAGCTTTTTACTACTCCGATTCCCCCCTGGCTAGTAATGTACATGATGACAGATGCTGGGACTTGATTAAGTTTTAAGCTAAGAGGCATTTTATACAATACATTTATTAAAATTTGAGAGAGAAAATTTTTGAAAGATGGTGGTTTCTCCGGGAATAATTGGGAATCTACTATAGAGAGACATAGGGAATATGTTTATTAAATGGCGGTAGTGGACTCCATGCAATATCGGAGCCGTGGCCTCACTGAAATCAAGGGTCCATTTCTCCAATATTGCACGGAGTCGGCTGCCGCCGTTTAGTAACCATACCCCATAGTTTAGCTTCCTGAGCTATATTTACATAGTCAGATTCAAAAACAACCTCTGGATTTTCAGATGCCATTCACACTGAGACTGGGGAAAAAGGAAAAGAACTGGTTCTAGCCTCAGGAAGGACCCATCTTATCAGTTTACTTAATCTACAGTCCATTTCAGATACTTAAAGAGCGGCAACATGGACAGATTTTCCTTAATGTGCTATTCCCTCCCTCTCATTTGCTGGAACTGAGCAGTTAATGTGCATTTTAACACGTGGCAACTGGGAGCAAGGAACACTAATGCATGAGCATTCCAGCCACTAGACTTTAAAATGCACAGAATCGGCTATCGTGTAATAGGGTGGGGAAGGAGTACAGTGTGAGTATGCAGAGCACTTTACGGCTAGCTCCGGGCCAATTGCCACACGTTCATTGGTAACGTGGCTCTTAATGTGAGTTCACCTACAACACCTCTATGGACGTCTTTAGGTGAACCCACCTTACTAGAGTGCATGTTAGAGTGGCCCATTGCATGTTAAGTGCTCGGAACATGCTGGTCAGGCCCCTGACTGTTAACACAGAGGCTTTGCACTTAACATGCAGTTGTTTGGCACATTAAGTGTAAACAAAACAAAACTATAGGTCACTTCAGTAGAGCAAAATAACTATTGAGTTGCAAGTATAGAATATTGCTCCAATGTTATCTCTAGAACTGTAATTTAATACACGTTCCCATCCATTAAATACTCAATTTGATCAGTATTTTAAAGCAACGGGTCTCAGACTTCTAAGAGCTACGGTCTTCATATGACATCGACCAAATGCTCTATTTTGCATCAATGAACAATATCGTTGCTGATCTTAATCGGCTTATAACTTAAAAAGGTAAAGGATATGTGCTTATGTTAAATATGCCCAACGCCAGTCTCAGCGCTGCTACGTTTCACTGCTAAGCTGTTTTGTCAGGGGTTTGGTTTCCCGAACACATTCTCGATCTATTTCTTCAAAACGCTTCTCAAAAATTTTCATGTATTTAGCGCATGAACTTCACTTCAGATTTCTTCCAACTTTAAACCGTTAGTTCTTTCAACTTGGTGATGGTCTAGCAGTTTGTATGTAAGACCAAGACCAAGACCAGATATTATTGTTAGTGCAGAGTGTGCATATGTGTGTGTGTAAGGGATCTGTAATGATCTGGCTTGTTCAATTTCCCACTAGATGGTTTCTAGGTGGCCATCTCTGCACTCCTTGTGGTGTCCTGTCTTGTGCTCCCCCACTTTCCTATGCATTATTGGCATTCTTTTCTTTTCTAGGGTTTATGTTATTTTATTGTAAACCACTCTGTTGTCCTCACTGAAGAAGAAACCGCACTCCTTCTCACCTCCTCCAAACCTCCTCCAAACCTTCTGACCCTATCCCCACTCATCTTCTGCACCCTATCTCCCCTACCATTGTCCCCCCATTTCTCATATCCTCAACCTCTCACTCTCCACTGCAACTGTCCCCGTTGACTTCATACATGCTGTTGTCACGCCCCTCCTCAAGAAATCCTCACTCGATCCCATATGCCTTCTAACTATCGACCCATCTCTCTCCTTCCCTTCATATCCAAACTCCTAGAACAAGCAGTCCACCGCTGCTGCCTTGACTTCCTCACCTCCCAGGCCCTCCTTGACCCTCTACAATCCAGCTTCCACCCCTTACACTCCACTGAAACGGCCCTCACAAAAGTCTCCAACGACCTGTTCCTGGCCAAATCTAAGGGCCTCTACTCTATCTTCAGCCTTCTAGATCTCTCCGCTGCCTTTGACACCATTGACCACAATCTTCTCCTCACCACCCTCTCCTCCCTCGACTTCAAGGACCTCGTACTTTACTGGTTCTCCTCCTACCTCTCCCATCGCTCATTCAGTGTATGCTCTGGTGGCTCCTCCTCCTCCTCCCCGACCCTGCTCCCCGTAGGTGTGCCCCAGGGATCTGTCTTGGGCCCCCTTCTTTTCTCTCTCTACACCCAAGACCTTGGAGTGCTTATCTCCTCCCAAGGCTTTCAGTACCATCTTTATGCTGATGACTCACAAATCTACCTCTCTACACCCGATATTTCTCCAGCAACCCAGTCCAAGATCTCTGCCTGCCTCTCTGACATCACTGTCTGGATGTCTCATCGCCAATTGAAATTGAACATGGCCAAGACTGAACTCCTTGTCTTTCCCCCCAACTCCTCCCCTCCTCTTCCCCCTTTCTCATTCTATGTGGACAGAGCTACTATCCTTCCTGTTCCCTCGGTGTGCAACCTAGGGGTTATCTTTGACATCTCTCTCTCCTTCTCCGCTCATATCCAGCTTGTGGCCAAGACCTGCTGCTTCTTCCTCTACAACATTGGCAAAATCTGCCCCTTCCTCTCTGAACACACCACCAAGACCCTTGTCCACTCCTTGGTCTCCTCTTGTCTTGATTATTGCAACCTACTCCTTATTGGTCTCCCTGTCAGCCACCTTCTTCCCCTTCAATCCATACAAAATCACGCTGCTCAACTAATCCACCACCAGCCTTGCCATGCCCACATTACACCTCTTCTCAAGTCACTTCACTGGCTCCCTGTCCAGTTCCGCATCCAGTTCAAACTTCTCCTACTGACCAACAAATGGTTTCACTCCACGGTCCCTCAATACCTCTCATCTCTTATCTCTCCCTACATTCCCTCTCGGAACCTGCGCTCCGCTAGCAAATTACTTTTATCTATGCCTTTTACCCGTACCACTAACTCTCAACTTCGCTCCTTTCATCTTGCTGCACCTCACGCTTGGAACAACCTGCCTGTGTCTGTGCGCCAGTCACCCTTCCTGGCCTTCTTCAAATCCAGTTTGAAGACCCTCCTCTTCACTGTCACTTTCAGATCTTGACTTCCATCCTTATTTTATCTTAAACCCCCGTCAACTCTCATGACTAAACTATATAAACCATACCACGCCTTGCACTAAACCGACCAATGTTCTGTATGTTCTGACTAGATTGTAAGCTCCGATGAGCTAGACTCTGACGGGCAGGAACTGTCTCTTGTTTACTTGCTGCCTCCTGTAGGTCAGCTGTTCAGCGCTGCGTGCGTGGCGCTCTATAAGTGCTAAATAGTAGTAGTAGTAGTTCTATGTAAAATAATAGCATGCTATTATTAAATTTTGTTTACTTGTAAACCGCCACTGATCGCTGGAAGTGGCGGTATAGAAGAGATGTATAAATAAATAAATAAATAAATAAATAAATATAGGTCCAGAACTCACAGAGGAGGTCTTTCAGAGGTATCATTTCAATAAGGCTTCCATAGCTGTCCTCTGTGACCTTTTAAAAACTGATGGTTTGTCTTCATGCTGCCCCTTCAGTTGCATTTCCTTGCGCTGCCCCTCAGGTGGTGCCGAGCCCTGCAACCTGAATATGATTGGTTGTGTTTTTTCTGTAGATAAACAAATGAAAGAATGAAATAAGTCTTAACTGTTGATGATATTTACGGATGTGTAATGGTCCCATTGTTAACAGGAAGGATCATTTCAGTAAATGGCTCGGCAGGAGCAGCGACTTTGCATATATCTCTCTACTAGCCCAGTTAGACCAAAACTGTCGGTTCATCATAACAATGTCAATGCTTTCGTATTATTGAACTTGCTGGTAGAAACAGCATAGTTTATGACATAAGGTGCCAGCAGAGCACATCAACATGGCTAAATGTTTTACCTAATATCTACCTGAAAACTCCCAGTGTTAGTGCCAAAAAATATATTTTTGTCAGACCATCTTTTTTTCTCTTTAATATAAGCAGCTAGATAAATAGGTCCATTTTAATATGTAAAGACTTAAAAACATCAGACCAGTCTGAAGCGAGGTACAAACCAGGATAGGAGTCAAACAAATTATAGCAATTTTTTATTATGGAACCAACAAAGCCACACCCAGAGCAGCAGTGGGATTCAAACCCTGGCTTCCCCATTCCTAACTCACAACACTAACCATAAGAAATGGAGAAGCCAGGGTTCAAATCCCACTGCTGCTCTGGGTATGACTTTGTTGGTCCCCTAATAAAGAATTGCTATAATTTGCTTGACTCCTATCCTGGTTTGTATCTTGCTTCAGAATGGTCTGGTGCTTCCTATCTCCGAGGGTCCTCATGTTTTCCTGTTAAACTTAAAAACATGCCACAATTCAGTAGTGTTCCTTTAAATATTGACATAATCTATCATCATGAAGTATTGTCCATTTTATGTCAACATGTCCTATGTGTTTCGAACCCATCAAGTATAAAGGTTCTGCTTCAGGGCATATAGACACATCTGGAAAAGATCATAAGTCCAAAGCTGCTGTCTCTACTTATTTGAAAAACTGCTTTGATTGAAAAAATGCTGACATACCTGGCAGGCATGGCTTACAAAATGTTGAAACCCTCTCTTCAGCTATGTCACACATGATTTCACAGGTAGAACATAGAAACACATGCAAGCCACTTTTCCCCAGCACAGTGAAATGCCTAATCACATAACAGTTATTATCTCTGTACCTAGGAAACACATGTGAGCCAGTAGAGGCATATGTAAACCTCACCACACATCTGTGTGATCTTTGCAGCTACCTCACTAGCTGCTTGGCAGACAGATAACATTTTTTCAAAGGGAAATTTGCAGTCTTTCAGTCTTTCCCCCTGGAATTTAATTATCAGGGTTTGTTGAATGGGGGCCAGCACACACTGGGAGGCCCTTGGCATTTAAATCCATTCATACTTCTTCCCTCTCAAATAACTGAGTCCAGTCCAGAGTTTGTGTTCTGAACCAATGGTCAGTAACAACTGGCAAAGACAGAAAAATATAACTATATTCCAAATAGTCAACTCCTCTTCCTTAATCCAAAATAGTTACAAACAGATAAAGCTTCTTTCCTTCTTTCAGTTTACTCTGTTGGGTTCAATTACTCTTTCTCTTAGGCTGGAAATGTAAATCCAGCTCTTTCCACTCTCACGCTTGTAATACTTCTTGTAATTTCCTTGAGTAGGAACCCCTTTCCCTAAATTAGTTCTCTCAGTATGCTTGAAACTGATAGTGATGCAGACACAGTTTCCCTGAGACTGTCTTAGGTCTCATACAAGGCTTTGGTGTTTTTGGGTATTGATAATCATTTGGATTACTCTTGTTTCTAGAGCTAGTGGCGTCTGTAGATACTGGTCTCCTGATACTGATTTGCAGGTGCTCTGGGCTCTGAGGTTGATGGTTAGTTGCACTTAGATGCCTTCCCACAGTCTGCTGTGTGACAATGCTCCCCTGGTCAGGCCTGTGTGAGCATGGGAGGGGGGATCCTTTTGCCATCATACCAAGTAGCCAGCCTCCAGATATAGCACCACTCTTACAGTTTGCATAGATTATACAGGTCTGCGACTAAAAAGCTGTTTGATTATTTTCATCTAATTTCCATGTATTTTGGTGTGCTGAAAACAAATAAAATATTGAAAAAACTCCTAGACATCATGATTTGCCACAACATGCAAAATTGTCTTCAAATTTATCAATTTTTTCCAATTGCTATTAATTAATTCAAATTACTATTAATTAATTCACATAAGTGCATTTAAGATATAAAATGCCAAAAAAACCTTAAAGGGGTTGTCCAAGTTATGTAAAAAAAATATAGCATTGTAAATCTGATGGTCAGCAATATATACATAAGCTAAGCAAGTTTTAAGTCCGTGCTTCTAATGGTAGAAGGGGTTAATCTTTCCTGAAGAATCCAGTGGGAGAGAGACACAGGGCAGATAGCAGCAGCTCCCGTCAGTGCAGGGGTGCGTGGCCAGCACTGTGACATCTCGTGTACAGACACAGAGCTGCTCTCTCCTACATGCCACACTTGTGCACGAATCATCATCAGGTTCTTGGTTCTAGGCTGTTCACACTTTTTCATCGCAATTCATGTTAGCTCGTCATTCTTCAACCGTTATGTTATGGCTCCGCGAAAGTGTATTAATTAGCCAGACAGTTTCTGTTTCATCTGTGGTGAATATACAGTGTTGAAGCAACAGCAGAATATTACAGACTTTGTGAAAAAAGTATATTTTGCATACTTTGGACTAAAAATTGGAGATCAAGATAAAGTCTGGGCGCCTCATAAAGTGTGCAAACGGCGTGTTGAGGACCTCCAAAACTGGTTCAAGGGTAAGAAAAAATCTTTCCGTTATGGGATTCCTATGGTATGGCGAGAGCAAAAGAACCATAATGACGACTGTTGCTTTTGTTCATGCGATGTGAAAGGGTTTAATTCCAAATGGAAGCATTCCATTTCATACCCCAATCTTCACTAGGCAATTCGTCCCATCCCCATGGCACAGATATACCAGTACCCAAGTCCCCTGCTACCTTGGAAGAGATACCTAGCTCCGATGAAGGTGAAGTCATACCTGAACCAGATGACGAATCAAGTTCTGACTTTGAAGATGATACAAGTCCAAAATTGTTTTCTCAGGAGGAGATGAATGATTTGGTAAGAGACTTGAATCTTCCCAAAGATGCCACTGAGTTGCTCGGATCAAGGCTGAAAAGCAGGAATTTATTGTTGCCAGGAGTGTCATCTTCATGGTTCAGACATCGTGAAAAGGAGTTTGTTCCTTACTTCACCCAGGAAGACAAGTTGGTTTATTGCATCAATGTCGAAGGTCTGATGGGTCAATTTAAAATCCAATATGATTCAGAGCAATGGCGTCTTTTTATAGATTCCTGAAAAAGAAGTCTCAAAGCAGTTTTACTCCACAACGGTTTTTACGCTTCCATACCTGTAGGTCATTCCGTACACTTGAAGGAAACCTACGAGAACTTGGAATTGGTTCTTCGTAAACTTAAATATGAAGACCATGGTTGGCAAGAGTGTGGGGACTTGAAGGTCTTGTGCATGCTGCTCGGGCAACAAGCTGGGTATACCAAATATTCTTGTTTTCTGTGTCTATGGGACAGTCGAGACCGACAAAATCACTGGACCAAGAAGAGTTGGCAGCCGAGGGTGCCAACAGTCGGTGAAAAAAATGTGCTCCGAGAAACTTTGGTACCTTCCCATAAAGTTCTTCTACCACCTCTCCACATAAAATTGGGATTGATGAAGCAATTCGTAAAATCACTTCCAAGAGATGGAGAATGCTCCAAATACTTGGTCACCAAGTTTCCAGGCCTGTCGGAGGCAAAATTGAAGGAAGGTGTGTTCGTCGGACCAGACATTAGAAGGCTTATAGTTGATCAAGAGTTTGTCAATACCATGATGGATCCTCAAAAAGAAGGGTGGATTGCATTTAAAGAAGTCGTACAGAAATTTTTAGGCAATAACAAAGATCCTCACTACAAAAAGATCGTCGGACGAATGCTGAAAGCATTTCAAGCTTTAGGTTGCCTGATGAGTTTGAAAGTGCATTTCCTCCAGTCCCACCTTGACTACTCTCCTGAAACTTTGGGAGCTGTGAGTGAGGAACAAGGTGAATGATTCCACCAAGACATTAAAGAGATGGAAAGGAGATACCAGGGAAAATGGAGCATTACAATGATGGCAGACTACTGTTGGATGCTTCAGAGAGACATTCCAGATGCTACTCACAAGCGTAAATGCACCAAGAGGAGCCTCACAAGGAAGAAGAATCGAGTTAGTGTGTGTAGGTGAGCTCATTTCAGTTCAAAAAAGGATTTTCATGAAAATATTGTAATAAAACTTTAATTTTATAAGTCTATTTCCATTTATTTTGAGGTATTGCCTTATTTAACATAATTACCTAAATTGTCAGGAAACGTGATGTCCTATGACAAAATGGAGGTCATTTTCGGATTCAGCGCACCAAAAAACATAAAGATTATGTGGAATAACCAAAACAGCTCTCGAAAAAAAATTTTTTGCAGACCCGTGTTATGAACTGGCTAAAGATGTGTGCCACATGGCACAATCTGGGGACTCTTGGTACATCATCAGTCATGTCTCCCAGGGCCTAGCCCAGCAGATGTATGGCTGCCCTGTCACACTGGTACCTGATGATGCTGCGGTCATCCATACAATCCAGGTACAGTCAAACCTCGGTTTTCATGATTAATCCGTTCGAAAAAGTCTGACTAAAACCGAAACGTATGAAAACTGAAGCAATATTTCCCATAAGAAATAATGTAAATCCAATTAATCCGTTCCAGACACCCAAAAATATTCACAAAAAATACATTTTATAGAGAATAACTATATTTTTACATACAGAAAACAATGAGAAATAAATATAAATGACTAATGAAATGGATAAATGAACATTTAACATCACTGAAAGCAAGCTAAGTACAGTACTGTACAGTACAGTATGTTAACATCTGGCCTTAGCCACCCCTGACAAGCTGCTGTGCCCAGCTCTCTTCGGAATCACATTGAATTCAGTCCATTAAAATACCTTTACATTATCTGCTCAATGCTTCAGAATGGCAGAAAATCTTAATGATATAGCTTCAGACGTACCCTGCAAGAGAAAGAACTGCCTCCCACATTCATGCAACATCTCCTGCTTACGTTGACAGCTTTTCTTCCCTGCTACCGGGACAAAATCTCAGTCAAAAGACGTTGAAAACCGAAGCAATGCATGAAAACCGAGACAAAATCTCAGTCAGAAAAGACGTTGAAAACCGAAGCGTATGAAAACCGGGGCAAATGAAAACCGAGGTTTGACTGTACTGGCCAAGCATTCATGCCCTCGCTCACTTGCAGATCAGCACACCAGATCCTCCCATTCAACCCTCAAACCACACACACACTCTCACTTGCAATCGCAAAAGACATAATTCAGGGAAAAAGATGCACAGCACTTATAACTAAAATCTGGTATACCATGATAGCATGGAATCTTAGACCTACAAATATGTCCCCCCTTTCTCACTCAAACAAGATCCTGTTGCAGACTCACTCACATACAACTCTTACATCAACATTCCCAAGTTATATAACACAGAAATTGTTAAGGTCCCCCATGTTAGCTCCTTTAGCACAAACAGCAAATGTCAGCATAGCCAGAATAATCACAATTGCTCTTCTTAAAATGTCTTTAAGGGTAGTTATGAATGTCCCTTTAGCTTATAAGATTCCCTCACCCCTGATTTCTGTTCATTATAAATGGATCTTGTGGTGTTTTACAGACTGCAGTCACACCAGCTTGCAGCATACTTGTCACGACCACTATACAAGTACAGCAGAGTAATTTCTAAGTACTGACTCTATTCTACATCTCTGGGAGGAATACAGGGCACGTCTACAGGGAACACAAAAAAATTACATGCACCTTTCCTGAATTCTCTCCATGGCAAACCATACCCCTGTTCCACCACTCCCAGGCATATTCTGAGATCCCCGTCGTTGCACCATGGGCGAGCATGGGAGCCATCTTTTGAAATACAGTGGTAGATGTTTTTGGGAGATATCCATCTCCTGTGCACATGCAAATATCCTAGTTGGTTTATGGAATAACCCTCATAGCTAACAAAAGATGCTGAACTGGGAGGGACTAGTGTTAACTGGGAGACAAGTGTTAAAAGTATCTGCATACAATTCCAGAATACTGCAAATACTATTCTTTTTAATATGTTGTATTATTTTGGTGCATTATTTTGATTTTTGGTACATAATTCCATGGAGTGTTTTCAGTGACAGAGATAAGAGACAGGAGGCATCTGGTGCAGTTAGAAACATAGAAACTTAATGGCAGAAAAAGACCACATGGCCTATCCAGTCAGCCCTTCCATATCAACTACTACAATAGTCCCCTTTTTCCCTTTAGAGATCCTCTTTGTTTATCCCATGCTTTTTTGAATTCAGATACTTTCATCATCTTTACCACCTCCACTGGGAGACTATTCCATGCATCTACCACTCTTTCCGTAAAAAAATATTTCCACATATTACTTCTGAGTCTATCCCCTTTCACCCTCATCCTATGTCCCCTCATAGCAGAGCTTGCTTTCAATCGAGGCTCTCCTCCTGTGCATTTATGCCACAGAGATATTTAAATATCTCTATCATATCTCCTCTATCCCACCTTTCCTTTAAAGTATACATATTAAGATCCTTAAGTCTGTCCTCATTTGCTTTATAATGAAGATTGCTAACCATTTTAGTAGCCACCCTCTGCACCGACTGCAACCTGTTTATATCCTTTTGTAGGTGTGGTCTTCAGAACTGCACACAATACTCCAAATGAGGTCACACCAAAGACCTGTACAGAGGTACTATCACCTCCTTTCTTCTGCTGGCTATTCCTCTCCTTATGCACCCAAGCATCCTTCTAGCTTTTGTTGTCGCCTTTTCTAGCTACTTTAAGATCATCAGGTCCTGTTCTTCTTTTGTGGACAGAAGTACTTCCCGCCCTATACTGTACCACTCCCTTGGATTTTTGCAGCCCAAATGCATGACCCTGCGTTTTTTTAACAATAAATCTTAGCTGCCAAATTCTTGACCATTCTTCAAGGTTAGCTAGATCCCTCCTCATGTTATCTACTCCTTCCTGGATGTCTACTGTATTGCAGATTTTGGTATCAACTGCAAACAAGCAAACCTTACCCGACAGCCCTTCTGCAATATCACTAACAAAGATGTCTAAAAGAATCTAACAAAGATGTTAAAAATATGTTAAAAAAGAATCAGACCAGGGTCACATAGTGAAGGGTTCCTTCTCTGCTGTGTTCAAAAGTGTCCCCACTGTTCCTTATTTGCCAGCATAAGCATTACCTCTCAGCCCAAGGAATTTAATTAATTGTGCCATGTTTCTTCCTGTACCACCCTGCCCTAGCCACATCCCATTTCATCTTCCCCAAACAGCTGTCACTGACCACTTATGTTTATCCGGGGGCAGTTTCTCCAAATGGTTTAGTTTTGCACATACAATGACAGTCATGAACCTCACTTCTAAGCCAGGATATGTGAAGCGCAATTTCAATCTCTCAACTTTACTGCTAATGCTTGGCATAGTACTTGCATCATACTAAAGAGAACTTCCTTCTGGAGTTTATAAGATGTAACATATATGGGTAGTTTGTCAAGATGTACTTGAAAATTCTTTATCAAGCCATGGGAAATATTTCTGTATCCTTCTGCCACATTCTCTTGGTCTCTGACAGAATAATCACTTGAAACCGACACCTCTATTATCAATGTCATTATAGTGCTGTTCTCTTTTACCTCTATGTCTGATTTCCTCGCATCCAGTTTCTTATCCATGAGAATGAGGATGTCCCAGGTGATCATAACCTCTTCATTCTCTGTAATTCTCTTAGGGTCATGATCCCAGTGCTTTTCAGACGCAGTTATGTTATAGTGTTTACAGGATTTCCAATGGATGAAGCATACTACTTACATTAGAACATAAGATATGCCATACTGGGTCAGACCAAGGTCCATCAAACCCAGTATTCTGTTTCCAACAGTGGCCAATCTAGGTCATATGTACCTAGCAGTTTCCCCAAGAGACACAGGTTCCACAATGCTTGTATTGGTTCAAGCATTGATAGCATGTTGTACCTTTCTGTTTATCCATATTCAGAGTCTGCTTTGATGCTACTGTGTAAGCATCATCATCATCCAGTGTCCCTACTAAATTACTACAATGAAGGTTGGAAAGAAAAACAGCATTTTCCAGAACAGGGGAGGTTCTTGCTGCAGTCACATTATACTTGGAGGATACTCCTCTGGAAGGAAAAAACTGAGTTACGTATAAACCACTCCAAAAAGCAGAACTCTGTTTTTGGCACACAGCCACTGTACCGTATAGATGTAATAGGAATCTGTCCTCAGGGGCAGTTGAGGTTTGGTTAGTTCTCTAGCTCCTCATACCATCCAGAGGGAGTTGCAGGCTCAGAACAGTGAGGGAAAGAGCAGAAGGGATTGTGCAAACCCTACCAGCAACACCACTGGCTCACAAGAAGAGAAGCTATACTTGGCCAAGAATAGGGAAGCCGCATATTCTAGGGTTAGGGTTAGGGTTAGGGTTGGTCATCTCTAAAAACACTTTTTTAAAATACTAAGTATGGATCTTCACCAACCTCCCAAAAACCTAAACTAACTTTGCAATTCCCCAAAGGATGCATTATATTGCTGAGCGACATAACTCTGCTCTTTTAATACCTATGGCTGTCTGGCTCTGTGATATTAGATAGCTGAAAGGGATGGCAGTAGTCTTCTGCCTGTATACAGCTGCGATTTCAACTCCATTGCTTCAGCAATATACAGTGCTGAAGAACACTCCCTTGATTTCCTTCCCAGTTTGTGTAGTAAGCTAGGATAATGGTTTTGATGCCACTGGCACTCTGAAGTCATATCGCTATAGGGTTTATATAGCTGTTTGACAAAAAAAATGTTTATGTCTTGAAGATAGACTTAGCTATTATTGATATTCCAAGCATAACTGTAGGTGGCTGCCTTATTGCACTAATGAGATGTAAAGACCTATTTAGATAGTTCATGGAGAGAGGTATTAAGATATCCACACTGAGATATGGAAAATTACCACTGTATTTCTCAAAGGCTTTGCTAATCATGGAGTATTTTATAAAATAGCATAAAGATATGCAAGACTGCTTGTAAATTTCCCACTATATGCAACAGGAGCAAAAAATTTAAAAAATTGCACATCTGTACTTGGGAGCAGGGCTGGCCTAAGCATGCGTGGGTATTAAGGCATGTCAATTTGAAGGGTAGATTTTTATTTTTCTAAACTTTACAAACTACTAGTGACCAAATTATGTAGTTCCACATGCTGAATCTAAAGCTATCTTCAGAATCTGCTTAAAGTGAGTCTTACCTACATCCAATTGAAATATGTGGAAATTAAGTAATATTTAGTTTAACATACAAGTAGTCTGAACAATATCTGTAGCCACATAATTGTCTTTAAAATGTCATTTATGCAGTTAATTTAATGTTATTTAACAAAATCCAGCAAAGAAGCCATATCTTATTTGCTTCTGTTTTGGCTCAAGAGCTCCCTGCTGACCATTTGACCCCTAATATAATGTTCCCTCCTCTCCTGATTGTACACATGACCAACAACCTCAGTTGTCCATTTACACACCTTTCTATGGACTGGGTGTGTGATAGCCAGTCTGGAACCATCATGGGCTTGCTCAAAAATGTTCTGAGTTGAAGAAAAGATGGTCTGACAAAACTCTGATGTTCTCATGGTACAAGTAAGAAGAGGCTCAGAGACTTCAGAGCTCCATTCAAGTAATTGGATGAGTGTAGTTGCCTCAGTGTTGATGGATGGTGTTTTCCTGGGTCTCCTACTGCTGTCTCCAAGCTGAGTCTTCACATCTCTTTCACCTCTGATCTTCAATATCTTCTCTACTGCTTCTCCTCTCTCCTGTTCCTCTTTGCTGCACAACATAGCTTGCTGAACAGACTCGCTGTAACCATACCAAGCTGACCTCACTGTAGGCATGACTATCTTCCTTAACTCTTCACACTGTTATTTCAACAGTTGCAGCTGGAAAAGGAGATGCTTGGGACCTTGTGTCCAAATTCTATTTATTTTTATATTGAACCAGTTCACCATGTAAACCACAACAGAGAAATAAGTAAGATAAATTGAGGCACAAATGGCATTAATATGCAATGCAAACACATAAAAACTATTATCAGAGCACTTAAACATATTTCAGTAATTGGTGTATTTTTGTGTAATTTTCTAAAAATTACAGGTAGGTAAATAACATATTACACAAAGGGGTATGTTTACTAAAACCCCGGTAATGTGCGGGCCGCGCTAGTGTGCGGGTGCCATATAAGGAGTGGGCGTTTCTTTCTGAAAAAGAAAAACCGGGATTTAAATATGTGCTAAGGTGCGCGGCGCCCATGTGCGCCCCGCACATTAGCGCATGAGAAAGCTGCGCGGGAGGCATAAGTGGCGCGCTGATGGGCAAGCAGAAGAACAGAGCCACAGTACAATGGTTAAGACACTTACCAATGGTGCAGGGATCAAGGGTTCAATCCCCCATGGTGCCCAATGAAGAAAGCTGACTGAGGCATTACTTTAGGAGGCATTTCAATATTGGGCAGCATAAGGCAGGGTGCTATTGCTTTAGGAGGCATTTTAATATTGAAAGGCATAAGGCGGCGCGCTGATGTATAAGCACAGGAACAGAACCACAGCACAATGGTTAAGACACTGACCAATGGTGCAGGGATCAGGGGCTCAATCCCACACAATGAACAAGGTAGGCTGAGGCATAACCTATCATGGGGAAGATTGCTTTAGGAGGCATTTTATTTATATTTTAATTACTTCTACTAGCAAATGCACTCTCAAAGTGTGTTAACATAAGGCGCCCCATAAGGCACATTTTAAAGTGCACTGTCCACCAAGGCACCCTAGAATGTTGCTTATAGGGCACTTTATAGGGTTCCGTATGAGTTACCGCAAGGTCATAGCACTGTTTTTGATGGCAGCACTGTGCAGTTTAAGGAATGAAAAGCATAAGTAGGTGCGCTGACATACAAGGAGGAGCAGCAGTGGAGCACAATGGTGCTGACCAATGATGTAGGAGTCATGGGTTCAATCCACCACTGTGCCTAACGAAGAAGGCTGGCTGAGGCATTACCTGTTATAGTTAATATTGCTGTAGGGGGCATTTTATTTTTATTTTAATTAGTGCTGCCAGCAAACACACCCTCAAAGTATTGTAATATAAGGTGCTGCATAAGGCGCCTCATAGGGTACCCCAGAGGGCACATTTTAAAGTGCACTGTCTGCCACGGCACCCTAAAATGTACCCTATAGGGCACCCTATAAGTTGCGTCACTGGATAATGTACAGTGCACCTTATATGGATGGTAATCATAAGGTGCCCTATAAGGCGCCCTATAAAGCGCCCTCAGAGGCACCTTATGGGTACAGTATGCTGAGGGTGTTTTTGCTGGCAGCAATAATGTACATTAAAAATAGATAATGCTTTGGGCAGCCCTATCAAATAACCCCACTGTGGGTTTGAACCCATGACTTCTGGCTTCACAGACAGTGAAGTAACCATTGGGCTACAGCTCTATAGCTGCTAGCAAGCACCTGGCTGGCTGCAGAGGGAGTGCACGTCACCACAAAGACAGTCTGCTGTGGTCGCCAGGATAGGGTTAGCACACCCATACCAATGATGCAAGGCACATGCAAATCAGCTGTCCACAGATAAACACAAGATGGGGTATGCACCCCCACAGCACCTCGGCCTGTTAGGGGGAACTGACCATGTCCACCCCCACAGCACCTCTGCCTGGTAGGGGGTACTGACCGTGTGTTTTACTGGCACAGAGTAGCTACACACCGTCACATTGTGCGGGTACTGTGCTCACCCTGAGGGTGCGGTGAGGCGCCCAGCACCAGGTCCACAGCACCTTCCATGGCAGAAATAGGCCATGATGCAGGTACAAAGCAGTGTTAATGTGTGAGATAGGTTGTTTCTGCAGAAACATCTTGGATATATCTGTCTGTCTGTCTCAGTCAGGTGTTGCCCCCATGGAACCCTAAGAGGATCATGTACCACCACCTTCCTCCTCCAGGGCTGAGGGCAGCAAACAGGGCCTCCCATCAACAGATCCACATTCTACCTCCCTGCAATGGTGGCAGTAGAGGGGACCATCAACCCAAGTCCTGCCAATGAAAAGACACCCTTCAGGGCAGTCAATGCAGCTCTGTACATAACCATAACACAATAGCAGACAGACAGTAGGCCTGTATATGCTAAGCTGCACCCCACCACTATCTGATATTCTCCTGCAGCAAGCCTTCAGCCACTGCACCCTGCAAGGCACTCCATCAAGACACATACCAGCTGCAAACAGTCTGCTAGTTAGTCCATAGTGCATGTTCCTGGTGGAAACGCATGCACCCAGAACTGGGATGGCAGCACACACAACAAGCAGATAAGTCAGTGACTGGGCCCCAAAAGGAAACCCATAAACATCACATGAGAGAAATACTATATAGCACTATGGGGGTGTCTAGCCATGCTGTCGTCACTGCACAGTCAGGGTGAGAGTGATCTCCCAGCAGGACATACTGAGGTCACCCTGTCTGTGTAGGTGGTGGCCGGGCACTAAAATGTCCCAGTCAGTGCCCTATGCCTTGTGCAGATGCACCCTGTCCGGGCTATACCCATGGTACCTTGCTCCTCATTATGCACATTGGCAGGCCAATACTGGCAACAGTGATGGCAGTGTGGGCTGTGGAAGGTGTTTGCAGCCACCACACACTGTATAGACAGACTCACACTCTGACACCTATGCCAGAATTGTGCTAATATAGAGGAGTACAGCAGCCATGCCCACCACACCAGTCCTGGGCACAGTACAGGCATGGATATTGTACGCAATACTGTTGGGGGTCACTCCCCAGGGTGGTAAATACTGTCAGAGACCAGACCTGAAGCACACACAGCAGACATCAGAATGATTGTTATGATGGAGCTCAATCAGCAAACTGTGCTTAACGTAGGAATTTCTATCTGCCAGTACTCATAGCAAACGTTTGAGAGCTGTGTACCATATACCCAGGTGTAGGGTTGCATTGCTAAGGTATGCAAGTGCTAGTATTGGGAGATGCATGCAGGGCCCAATGTCCTGCCTCTCCAGGAGGCATTGGCCAATGGGGCCTGTGGGTGTGGGTGTGGGTGTGTCTGCCCCTGTTGGCTGCTGCTTTACGGCAGAGGTTCCCAACTCCAGTCCTGGTGTTCCAAACACTGTTCGGGTTTTCATGCTGTCCCTCATGAATATGCATGAGCTACATCTGCATACCATGGGGGTGGTGCATAGATATGCAGCACAGGCATCTTTATTAGAGGCAGCATGGAACCTGAATGGTGTGTGGCCCTCCAGGACTGCATTTGGGAGACTCTGCTCTAGGTAATGTGCCTGTTTATGGTGTCTGTGTTCGGTGGGGTAAAATATAGGCGTATTAACCATGCGTATGTTTTCAGCAATAAAGGTTTGTCCTTACTATCATAGTTTAGTTGTGGGAAAAATATGTGGACTGGATTGGCAGTAGCCCCAGCTGGGCTTTGAACCTGTGACCTTCTGTTTTTGCACACTGTCTGTGTGCACTGCAGCACCGTGTTGCCACAGATATGCTGTATTTCCTGGGGAATCCATGACTGTACATCTGACAGAGCTTGTCTGTTGCAGTGGACGGTGCCAGCCTGCACAGGGCTAGGCCACTGTCTGCTGTGGCTAGCAGCCACTGCCCCCTCCACCACCTGTACCCTTCCGCCAACATGCTGACATGTCCTTATCCTGGAAACAGCATATGACCTGATTGAGTTGTGGCACTCCAGGACTGCATTTGGGGGACTCGGCTGTAGGTAATGCCCATTGTTATGGTGTGTGTGCGGTGTAGGGTAAAATATAGGTGTTTGAACCATGCTTATGTTCTCTGCAATAAAGGAGTGTCTTTACTATCTCTGTTTAGTGGTGGGTAAAATATGGGGACTGGGTTGGCAGGAACCCCAGCTGGGATTTGAACCTGTGACCTTCTGGTCCTATAGGCACTGGCTGTGTCTGCTGCACCACACTGTGGCCACAGTGACAGTGCAGTCCCTGGAGATAGTCCCTGGAAACCTGGCCGAACGAGTCACAAATCCTGCTCTGCACAATTTTACTGTGGGCTCATTCACCTTGTATGGAGACAAAAGGGCAAATAAACCTCAAAAATGACCTCATAAAAAGGTGAAAAAAACATAACCAAGCTGGCCAATAGTGATATCAATGGGCAACATTAAAAAACACTCCCAGGAAAGCTCAAAAAAAAAAAAAGAAATGATTTTTGGAAGGGTCTACGGAGCGTAGACCCTTCCAAAAATCATTTCTTTTTTTTGGAGTTTTCCTGGGAGTGTTTTTTAATGTTGCCCATTGATATCACTATTGGTCAGTTTGGTTATGTTTTTTTCCCCTTTTTTCGAGGTCATTTTTGAGGTTTATTTGCCCTTTTGTACAGTACACATGTATCACACTGCTCACGTTTTGTTGGTTTCCCCGGTTTTGCTGTACATTGCTGACGGAAATGGTTTCTCCTCCCTTTAAATCGGCTCTAACGCGAGGTTTTCATTCGCGGTATTTTTTGGCTTGAATTTAAGCCCCGCTCCTGTATGGGGAGCCTCTCCCCTCCCACTCTCCACCCATTGACCCCGTCCCTCCGCCCCTCGGGAGCCTTCCTCCGCCCTCAGAATGCCTTTCCACTCCTCTATCGCACATCAGCGCGCCGCACACTTGTGCGGGCCTGTTAGCGCACGCTCAAGTGCGCCCCGCACAATTGCGCGGTTTAGTAAACATACCCGAAAATGTAAAGCTAGTTGTTCATTTGCCACATGAAATTACACCATTTTTTCACTAATGCTTTTTTAAATTATAACATCTCCAAAACTGACACACCCTAGTGGGTATGTTCCCTGCACATGGTACCGTATCATACCTGGCCAGTTTAAGTGGTGAACCAGTGAGGTACTGACTCAGGGCACCACAAGCCTGCCTCACTGCCTTACCTATACACAGTCGCAAGAGCATTTCCTCCGGTCCCGCAGCAGTGCTAAGCTGCCACACTTTTAAAAGTGAAATGCGGGCATGTCAGTCTTGTGCAAGAGACAGGAAATTCCCCATTTCACTTTTAAAATTACAGCGATGTGATCATGTTAGTTTCTGCAGCTTAACACAGATGCAGGACTGAAGAAAAATGCTCCCATGGTCGTGTAGTGACTGCAGCAGACAGGTCCACCAGGAGGAAGAAGGAGAAGGGTTAAATGACTAAGGGGAGTGCCCGGCTTGGCCCAACACTGGAATAAGATTGCTGCTGGGGGGCTAGGACTGGAGAACTGTTGTTGGGAGGGGCAAGGACTGGAAGTGAGCTCATGCTGGGGGAGTGGGGGGGGGGGGCAGAAGAAGAAGGAAGATGATGCTGGGAAGGGCTGGAACTGGAAAAGAGCTGATGATAGGAAGGAATGGGATTGGAAGGAAGCTCATGCTGGGAGGTGTTGGGACTGGAAGGAAGCACATGTTGGGGAGGAAAGGCAGGGGATGATACTGATGACTGAGGACCTGAAAAGGGAAGATGCTAGGAGTCAGGGTAGAAGAAAAGGCTGGGGAAGTGAACATGGGAAGTGACAGGGCCGGATTTACCTATACGCCACCTACGCCGTAGCATAGGGCCCACAGCTGACAAGGGCCCACAAAAATAGCCGCCTTAAAATTAAATTTTAAAAAGAAAACGCTGGCTGCCGCCGCGGCAGGATGGACTGTTGCTGCGGGACCCCCTCTGCTGCCGCGGCAGCATGGACTGACCCGCGGGGCCCCCCTCTGCCCGGCTGAATCGTCTGTCCATCCCTCCCTCCCTCCGTGCATCATTAACGTCTGCGCTTTGTTTAGTACAAGAGCAAATTAATGTATAGTTTTATTTCTACAGTGCTGTACATTCCAAGTTTGGCTTTTGGGATTCCCAGTTTAATTATTGTCTTCCTGTTTCTAAATTGTGATTACTTGTTTGGTGATGGTCTATGTTCTGCATGTGTAACTGAGCTGAGATGTTCTGTTTATATAATTCCTATTTGACATTGCCACTTGTTCTCTTTCCCCAGTAGGTTATGTATTGCTGTTCTCTGAAATGTATTGCTTTAATATTTGCAGTGTTGCCTTTTGATTGGTAGAGTATGGTGCTTTGTGAGTCCTGGTAGTGCTGTTAGGATACGGCGGGTTTGCTATGGGTTCTAAATGGGCAGTGTTTGTAGTAGTTCCTAATGTGTCTGGCAGTTGGCACTGGATTATAGTAATGTAGAAATCTTTTAGTCTTTCTTTATCCATACACTCATTAAGAGGCACGTTTACTAAAAGTTAGTATATGGTAACATTATGCAAATATTTATGCAAATGAGGCCTCTTATGCAAATGAGGCCCCGCACCCCCCTTGGGCCGCCCCTGCTGGGGGCCCACAATTTTTGTTGGCGTAGGGCCTCACTCAAGGTAAATCCGGCCCTGGGAGGGGGAACATATTTTGTGTAGAAGGGAAGAAACAAGTCATACTGAGTGAAATGTTAAGAGGGAGAGGCATAAGATAGATGCTGGGGTATAGTGGAGAAAGGACAGAGTTACTGAATATCAGAGAAGGAAGTAGTTGGGAGAGTGTGGAGAAGGGATGTAGGAGGCAGGAGGATAGGTACTAGGGAGGGAGATAGAGGAGATCAAGGACTGGGACTGAGGTAAAGGCTTTGAAATTGGGTGGGAGAAAAGAAGAAAACAAACTCTAAGATTGGCTGTGTATTGGGAGAATAAGTGGGGACTAATGTGGCCAGTCCAGGGCCAGTGCAACTCACTGTGCATTCACCCCTGGGAGCAGAAAGATGATGGCATCATGCGGCATTATCCCAAGCTTCATCTTTCTTTGTCCAAGTCAGTGACAATAGCCACTGTTGCCTGTAGCATTCATTTCCAGTAGTTGGGACCATCGAACTGTGCACCATAAGTGAATGTCACAGGCAGCACTGGTTGCTGCATGCTGACTCAGAGAAAGAAAGATGATACCAAGGATGGTGCTGCATGATATTTTTGCTGTGGGGTGGAGAGGGGGACACAGAGAGGGAGATTTTACTTTATGAGAGAGAGAAAGAATATGCTGGATATGAGGGGAGAGGGGATATAGAAAGAGAGAGAGATTTTGGGTCATGAGAGAGGGGTATATTGGACTAGGGATGGGAGGAGAGAGGGAGAGATGCTGGGCTGGGAGGGGAGGGGAGATAAGAGAAATGCCAGACCACTAAAGGGGGAGAGGATGAAAAATGGGAAGGGGAATGTTGACAGACTGGTACCCGTAGCTGCTGTTATTGTATTGATCCATCTCATTGTTCTTTTGCGTTGACCTTCTATCTTGCCAAGCATGATGTCTTTCTCTAATGATCTCTCTCTTCGCATGATGTGTCCAAAGTATGAAAGTTGAAGTCTTGTCATTGAGCTTTTAAAGAAAGCTTAGGTTTGATCTCATCTAGTACTGACTGGTTTGTTCTTCGGACAGTCCATGGTATACACAGTATTTGTCGCCAGCACCATAATTCAAAGGTATCGATTTTCTTCCTGTCTATCTTTTTCACTGTCCAGCTTTCACATCCATATGATGTTATTGAAAATACCATGGCTTGAACAAGTCAAATCTTTGTATGGAGAGAGAAATCTCTGCTCTTGAGAATCTTGTCTAGGTCTTTCATAGCCATTCTGCTAAGAGCAATGCGTAGTTGGATTTTTTGACTGTTTGTTGCTTCGTTATTGATAGTTGATCCAAGTAGGTTAAAGTTGTTCATGATTTCAATTTCTTCTCCTTCAATGATGAACATGTTGATTTTGCCAGTTGTCATGATCTTTGTCTTCTTTACATTAAGGTGCAGGCCCATTTTGAGACTATGTTCTTTGATTGTGAGAAGCAAATGTTTCAGATCATCTTCACTTTCAGCCAGTAATGTGGTATTGTTCGCAGCTTGTCGTGCTGTGAGGGCTTGTGTGCACTGGACAATAGTAATGTAGACATATGATGGCCATGCAAACAGTATTAATGTAAGACACTCATTAAGTGGCATTTTTACTAAAGGTTATGCATATTCACAAATGTTAACACATGCTAAATACAGCTGCACACACTTATTTCTATGGGCACAGTGGCATTTAACACACATTAATGTTTAGTAAACATGTCCATAATTCATTGCTGGGACAAAAAAGAGGTTTGTGAAGAGGTCTTTTTTAAGCTTCCTAAAATTTTAGATGGTCAGCATATAAATTTTAAAATAAATTAAATGTATACAAATGAGGCCCAGTGGATATGCAAATATTTATGACTCTGCACACGGTCCCTCATCACCCTTTGGCTGCCCCTGCTTGGGCATCGATTTTTATAATCACTGATTCCAACAGCAACAATCCCTTTCACACCCCAATCCCATCCTGCACCAGCAGCACATGAACCCCCCATGACTAACAACCCCCAACATCTAACACCCCCCCCACTCATCTCCTTAATATCCGTTATCCCTCAAATACCGTTTATTTCCATCACTCACTTCCAACACTCTCCCGCCTGGCATCCATCACCACCTGATACTTGACATTCAGCACCACTGATTGATCCCAAAATGCCCCCACCAACATTCCTAACCTCTATCACGATCAGTATCCCTCAGTATCCACAACTTTCCTGACTGGCACCATTTGGTACACAACCCTACCTGTGATCCCATCCCGGACTCCTACTGGGGGTCCCTGGTGGTCTGATATGAGCAGAAGTAATCCCTAGTTGCTCTTGCTCTGTGTGATGCTGAGTTCAACATGGCACCCTTAGCCCCTAGCAGTAGTCTCATGGCACTACCACTAGGGGATAAGCTGATTTGATTGTCTTCAGAAGCCCACTTTTGCCACAGTGTCATCCCTATGCTCCTCCCATTACTACGTACATGCACTCTGACCCCTGGTCCTATCGGAAATTTTCTTGTGCCTTTCCCTTGTACATTCGGATCTTCTGTCATTCTGTCACAATTTCTAGTATTGTTAGCTTAGAATGTTTGTGATGCTTGCACATACAAACTCACAAACATAATAGGAGAGCACTGGAATAAAGTAATCCAGTTATGATGACATAATAGTGGGATAGAGTCAGTACAAAGACCATTAGAAGGTTTTAATATACATCAACATAAATGATGTGTGAAAAATATCTTCTTTACAGGCCCTACAGCCTTATAAATTAATGATGTTCATCATAATACTTAGATTGCAAGCCACATCACTTCACTCTCTTGTCAAGGAAAGAAAGCATCTGTTTTGAGCCATCTGAGGTGCTCGTTTTTTAAAATGTGCTATATGACATTATATCCCTCAAGGGATTTACTAGAGAAATAAACACATGGGGGTTATTGTAGAAGATCTACTTATGCTTTGGCCATCTAAAAACAAGCATGCAGATGTCCAAAGCATGGCGATGTGCCCAGAGCCATTTTAGAAGCTGGCTCTCTGGATGTCCCTGGTGCAAGGACACCCAAATCTGAATGGAAGCATGGTGTAGGTACGTTTGGGGTGCTCCCAGAACTTGGACATCCTCACACGATTTCAGAAATACCCTGGATGTCCTGAGCTAGTACCAAGCTTATATGTGCTCCAATCACAAATAGGCAAGGGAAAGTGCTTGTTTGGTCAGCCAGCCATCTGGAGGGTGTAGAGAAGGAAGTATGCTCATATCTCCTATCTATTTCATGCCAATAACAAACATTGATGAGGACTGGATTTATTTATTTAGCAGTGCTTATATACCGCTTTGCACTGGGTCAAGGCTGTTTACAGATATATGCTAACAGGCACTTTTTATTCCCTTGTCCCCAAAGGGCTCACAATCTAAATGTACCTGAGGCAATGGAGGGTTAAGTGGCTTGCCCAAGGCTACAAGGAGTGGCTATGGGACTAGAGACCCCAGTCTCTCCGGCCTGAGGTTACCTGTCCCTACATGGGAATTGAACCCCTGGCACTCCAGCCTGAAGTAACCTGTCCCAACCACTGAAAGCTCATAGTTATCATTTTCCCACATGGCTACTACTACTACTTATCATTTGTATAGCGCTACAAGGTGTATGCGGTGCTGTACAGACACATGTAAAAGACGATCCCCGATCATCAGAGCTTACAATCTAGTCAAGACAGACAACACAACAGCTGAGGTCAACGATATAGCAAGGGGAATGGTAAGGAAACAGATAGGAGACTAAGTAGATCAGGATCCAAAAGTGGTCTCGAAGAGATGAGTTTTCAGCCTGGATTTGAAAAGGGCCAGAGATTAAGCCTGACACACAGACTCGGGTATTTTGTTCCAAGCATAAGGAACAGCAAGGTAGAAGGATCAAAGTATGGAGTTGGCAGTAGAAGAGAAGGGCACAGATAGAAGGGATCTGCTAGAAGAGCAGAGTTCCCAAGGAGGAATGTAGGAAGAGATACGAGAGGAAAGGTTGTGAAGCGTAGCAGAATGAGTGCACTTATAGAGCAATAGGAGAAGTTTGAACTGGATATGGAAATGGATAAGGAGCCATTGAAGTGACTTCAGAAGAGGGGTTATATGAGCATATTGAGACTGGCAGAAGATTAGTTGCCTAGCTGAGTTTTGAACAGATTGAAGGGGAGAGAGATGATTCAGAGGGAGATGAGCAAGGAGGAGATTACAATAGTCTAGACAGGAAGTGACTAAAGAGGAGCATGTAGAAAGGAAGGGATGAATTCTGCCAATGTTATAGAGAAAGAGTCATCAGGTTATAGCTATCTGTTTGATGTGTGCAGAGAAAGTAGTCAAAGATGGCTCCAAAGGTGCAAGCTGAGGAAACAGAAAGGAGTGTAGTGATATTCACAGAAATAGAGAAGGGAGGAAGGGGAGATGTGGGTTTAGAGGGAAAGAAAAGGAACTCAATTTTGGCCATGTTCAGTTTCATGGGGTGGTGAGTCATCCAGGTAGCAATATCGGTCTGGATTCCTGGAGAGATTTCAGGCACAGAAAGGTAGATCTGAGTTGTCAGCATAAAGATAGTACTGAAAACCATGGGAGGAAATAAGTGCACCAAGGGACTGAGTGTACAGAGAGACATGGCTGAATGTCCCCTTAAGCTAGCATGCATGTAGTAGATGTCAAGGCCCCATGCTTTCCTCAGGGGGAATCCATGTAGCCACGGGCTCAGACATCCAAGCTGGAGGACATCTATGTTACTAAAATTGGGCAGAGACATAGACTGGTGTTTCTTCATATATTCTGCCCTGGATGTTCCCAATTGGACTTGGACATGCTTTATAAAATGCTACTTATGATGAATTAAATATGTGATAATATATGCATTTTTTAAATATTTATAAACTTTTGAAAAAAAACACACAAAATAATCTAGCACACTACTTATAAAAAATATACTCAGAGGGTGCAAAGATCTGGGCCTCTGTGAGGGCCCATATGTTGTCTCTGAGGGTCTCCACAACAGCCAGCACTTGTTATTTGCTATCCCTCAGGACCTAAAAAAACAATAAAATTTCATGAAGTACAAAAGGCAAGTCCTGAGGTTAGCCAGACCCACTGAATGACTGTGGTGGTAGAGGTGGTTGGTGGCCCACTTGCAGAGGTCATGCTCCTTGGTCTTAAGCCACTTAACTCCACTATTCACCTTTCTCCATTGGGAAAATTGGCCATTTAGCCCTACCCTCTGCTTTCTATCTTTTAACCAGTTCCTGATCCACAATAGCACACTGCCTCCTTTCCCATGACTCTTTAATTTTGCCAACAGTCTCTCGTGAGGGACCTTGTCAAAGGCTTTCTGAAAATCCAGATACACTATGGGCCTGATTTCATTGAAGACGTACATCTCCTTTGTACGTCCAGTCTGACCTGGACGTACAAAGGAAATCGTTATTCTGATCCCGCTTCAGCACTGTACGTGCAGGCCGGGACTGTGATTTTGTCCCGGCCTGCACGTACAGCGCTATCCCAGCTAACTCAGACAGGGCTTTTAAATGGAACCGCGGTGCCATGGCACTGCAGCTCCATTTAAAAGTCACAATACCGGCCGCTTCCCACAAAGTTAATTCCCCACAGCCCGACCCCCGATCCGGCCTCCTAAGGCCAGGGTCAAGGTGCGGGGGATTAACTTTGCCCCCACTCCCAGTCCCTTCTGCGCCTCAGTGCAAAGAAAAAAGAATGTTCAGGGAAGTTATTCCACCCCAGGATAGAATAACTTCCCCGGACATTTCACCAGCCCTGGACGTACAGGGCCAACATTAGAATCACCCTGTACATCCAGGGCCGTTGACCGCCTACAACCCGCCCACTCTCTGCCCCGGGCTGAATCTTCCCCACCCCCGACTTTACTTCCCCGCACAACCATTGGAGAAGTTATTCGAGGGCCTATATCAACTGACTCACCTTTGTCTACCTGTTTATTCACACCTTCAAAAAAACATAACAGATTAGTAAGACAAGACCTTCCTTCGATAAAGCCATGTTGGCATGTCTCCCATTAAGTCACGACTATCTACATGTTCAGTAATTTTGTTCTTTATAATGGTTTCTATCATTTATCCCGGTATGACATCAGGGTCACTGGTCTGTAATTTTCTGGATTACCCCTGGAACCGTTTTTAAAAATTGGCTTTATAGGCCATCCTCCAGTCTTCAGGTATTACACATGATTTTAATGATAGTTCACAGATTACTATTAGTAGGTCTGCAATCTTATATTCCAGTTCTTTCAACACCCTCAGATGTTTACCATCTGGTCCAGGTGATTCACTACTCTTCAGTTTATAAAATAGTTGTAATACATCTTCCTGTTCTATCTGTATTTCTTTCAATTCTTCTGTGGCATCACCTTTAAATACCATTTCATTCATGGGCAACATCCCTACATCTTTCTCAGTAAAGATCGAAGCAAAGAATTCATTCAGTCTTTCCAGTATGGCCTTGTCCCCTCTTAGTGCCCCTCTTACTCCTCTATCATCTAATTGTCCATCTGACTTCTCACAGGCTTTTGGCTACAAATGTACATGAAAAAGGTTTTATTGTCGTTGTAAGAGTATCTATAATTTGTATATAATTTGTATATAATCTGTACATACTTGCCCCCGGTTCTCTCTCCGTGTTACTTTCCCTGTTCATTGTAAAAACTCGATGTAACTTGTTACATTCTTGTATGTTCTGTTCAAATGTAAACCACACTGATTATAATAGCGCGGTATATAAGAAATAAAAATAAAATAAATAATAAATAAATAAAATTATGTGTCTTTACTTCCACAGCAAGCTTCTTCTCAAATTCTCTCTTTGCCTTATCAATGCCTTGCATCTAACTTGCCAGTGCTTGTGTTGTTTCCAGTTTTTGTCATTTGGCTCCTTTTCCATTTCCTGAAAGATGCTTTTTTGGCAACAACAGCCTCTCTGACCTCATCTTTAAACCATGTTGGCAGTATTTTGGAATTTCTTCCACTTTTCTTAAAGCATGGAATGCAGCTGGTCTGGGCTTCCAAGATAGCATTTTTAAACAGCACCCATGCTTGATGGAAATCTTTAACCTTTGCAACTGCTCCCCTTAGTTTTTTTCTTAACTATTTCCTCATTTTATCATAGTCTCCCTTTTGAAAGTTAAAAGGTAGCACTGTGGATTTCCTTACCATCCATCCTCCATTAATTAAACCAAACACAATCATGCTATGATCATTATTACCCAGTGGCCCCAACACCCTTATCTCTTGCACCAGATCTTGGGTTCCACTATGGACTAGGTCCAAAATGGCTTCCTCTCTTGTCAGTTCATGAACCAGCTGCTCCAAGAAGCAGTCATTTATTTCATCTAGAAACTTTATCTCCCTAGCGTGTCCTGCCGTGACACTGATCCAGTGTATACCAGGGTAATTGAAATCACCCATTATTATTACTGTGACATAACTTTTGTTAGCTTCCCTGATTTCTTATTACAAAATCTATTGAGAAATTACGCATTGTCCCCTTCAAAGTAATGCCCCCCAGAGTTAATGCACTTCTGCATTTGCTTCTGCCACGTATGGAAACACTCGTTAAAGTCTTCCTCCTTGAGGTCCCTCAGTTCCCTCGTCACAGTGGCCTTGATCTCTTCTACAGAGGTGAAATGAGTTCCTTTGAGCACAGTCTTCAGCCTGGGGAAGAGCCAGAAGTCACATGGTATGAGATCTGGGGAATAAAGAGGGTGGTCGAGAGCTGTGATCTGTTTGTTGGCCAAGAACTGCCTCACACTGAGCGGTGTATGTGTGGGCACACTGTCACCATGATGTCTCTCCACAGAGCCCGCCTGCTGCGCTGAACCCGGTCATGAAGGTGACTGAGGACCTGCTGGTAGAAGTGCTGGTTGACTGTCTGACCCTCAGGCACAAACTCATGATGGACCACTTCCTTCTGGTCAAAGAATGCAATCAGCATGACCTTGATCTTTGATTTGGACATGCGTGCCTTCTTGGGTCTGGGTGACAGTCGAGTCTTCCACTGCAGGCTCTGTCTCTTGCTTTCAGAGTCATATTGGAAGAACCAAGTCTTGTCTCCTGTGGTGACTTGGCCAACCAACTCTGGATCTTCTCCGATCTTTGCTAGCAAGTCTTGACAAACATTGACCCGGTGCTCCTTCTGGTCATCTGATAAAAGCTTGGGCACCATCTTGGCGCACACCTTCTGCATCCCCATCTCCTGCACCAAGATGGTCCGGCACTAACTCCCTGTTCAGGCCTAGGGTACAGTGCCTAGGTTACATTGTAATGCGATTGGAAGAGGTGCGTCTTAAGTTTTTTTCTGAAGTCTTTCAAGTCACAGTTTGCACGCAGTTCACATGGCAGCCGGTTCCAGAGTAGTGGAGCTATAAGTGAGAATGCTCTTTTACTTGTACATGCATTAACATTTCTGATGCACTTTGGGAGACAGAGGGTATTGAGGTTTACTGTTCTTCTACTCCTGTTGTTGGGTAGATTGGAGATTAGGCTGTTGAGGTGTGAGGGTGCTAAGTTATGAATGAGTTTGAATGTAGTGACTAACATTTTGTATTGAATGCGGGCCGCAATGGGGAGCCAATGTAGCTCAATTAGTACAGGTGTAATGTGCTCAGAGAGGCCTTTTTGCATAATGATTCTGGCAGCAACATTTTGTGCCAATTGCAGAATATTTATAGTTTTCTTTGGCAAGCCTTGCAGTATGTCATTGCAATAGTCTAGATGTGGAATGAGTGCTTGTGCGATTGACCTGAATTCGGCATGATCGAGGATGTTACGTAAGGGCTGCAAGACTCTTAATTTGTGGAAGATGGCCCGATTGGTATTTCGAAGGTGTTTGTCCATATATAGGTTGTTGTCAAGCATCACTCCTAGATATTTTATCTCAGTCTTGATGTTGTAAATGTTATTGTTCATGGTGACCGTTGTTGGGGGCTTGAAGCCCGGTTTCCTGGAGATACACATTGCTTCTGTTTTTTTGTGATTTATGGACATGTTATTTCGTTGCAGCCAGGTTTGTAGCTCAAGTAGGCATTTTTCAAGTTTGTTGAGGTTTGGGTTATTTACGTCGAGTTGTGTATATAGCATTAGGTCATCTGCGTATATATGGTAGTTGATCTCGTGTTCCTGGAAAATCTTGCATACAGGTTGTAGGTATAAGTTGAATAGGAGGGAGGAGAGGGCAGAGCCTTGTGGAATGCCTTGAGTTTGTGGGAAGGGGGCTGCCTTGTCATTGTTGAATTGGACCTGCTGCATTCTGTTGGTTATGTAGGATGTGATTTAGAGGGTAGATATTCAAAAGAGTTTAGTTGGTTAGCGTAAATGCTAACTGACTAAACTCCGGCGATCCCGATATTTAGTGGCACTGTGTGAATCGTGCTGCTGACCGCAGAAAAGATGCCGGGTTAAAAACTTGGTGGTCTGAGGATGGAGAGGGGACGGTTCCAGTAGCTATCTGGTTAGTGGTTATATTCAGCTGCTAACTGGAGAGCTAAACCAAATAAAGTTAGAACAGGTCAATGGCTGTCCAAACTTTATCTGGTTAGCGACTGTGTATCATACTAACTGCATAGCCAGTGCTCTGTCTGGTGAACTTTGATATCCAGCACCGGACACTGTATAAGTTTGGTGCTGAAGATCCATATTAAAGCAGCGTCAAGTGCTTTAAAAGTACTAACCATCACCAATTGATATCTTCCCTCCAAATAAATAAATATACCAACCAATCAGGAGTGATTTTGACTATCTATGTATAGGGTTCCATTCTGCAGGTAATGTCTGTCATTTCTCTGATATTCTTTGTTGATTAAGAATATATTCCACCTGTTGGGTTGATGTGTGATGTGTAGAGCAGAGTACGCAAAAAAAAGCTCTCAAGAGTGGAGTACACCAAAAACACACTGTCTTGAGTGGATAAACACAGAGAAGACATCACAGATCATGAATCTTACAGTAAGTGTGGTTACTGAAACACAACTTGTCTTTGTAGGAGAGGAAGTCTGAAACGGTGCTATGTCAAGTATTTATTGTTTAAAGTTTGATGGAAGATGAAATGAATTGATATAGTCACAGGTCAAACTATGGTTATTGACAGAGGGCTGTTTTAGAAAAAAACTGGTTTTAAAATCATCTGGAACACAGTAATATTAATACTATTATATAAAAAATACAATAAAAGGTAAAAAAAACCCTATGTGATGTAAAATAGCTACAAAGTCATACACTTGAGTCCAACAAAAAAGCTTAAGTTATTAAGCTCAAAACGGAGGATATTATTGTTGATTAAGCTGACTATATTTGGATGACATTGTTGGTCATAATTTAATGCATCCAACATCTGTGCAATAGAGACGTTTCAGAATAGGCATGATGTCAGAAAAAGCCTCCTCCTAAGTTGCGTGCTACGTGAAACATCAGGGAATATATTTATCTTATGGCCACAAAAGGGGGTCGTCTTACTTTTAAAGAAAGCTTTAAGAATACGTTGTTTATTTTCTAATGATGTCAATGATACTACCAACATAGCACGAGAATTAATAGTATCGGTGGAGTCTTCCAAAAAATCAGTTAAATTGGCAAGAGAGGGCTCGATAACATCAAGCCCGCCCTCAACCGGATTACTTCGCTTTAGGCCGGTGGGAATATAAAACAATTGAGACACCTCAATAGGATCTGAAAAAAGCAACACTTCCTTGCAATATTTGTCAAAAAGAATTTTTGGTGAAAGAAGAGGGGTCTGCGGAAAATTTAGGAAACGTAAATTAACAGCACGCAAGGTGTTTTCAAGTGCCTCCACCTTGCCATGCAAAATTAAGGCGTCTTTCATCCCAGCTACATTTGCAGAGTGTAAAGTAGGCAGTTGCTGCTCAAGTTTACCACAAGCAGCATCTACAACAGAAATCTTACCATCTAATTGTTTAAGAGACATAACAGTTTGAGATGTTAAAGCCTCGAGTCCTAAAGTTGGGTGCTACTTTTTTCTCCGTTTTCCTTGCAAATGTGTTGTTAATTATGAGGGAGCTGTTTATATATTTTCTGATGTTGTTCATTTAGAGAAGTTTATCTTGGAACGGCAGGGTTCTGTTGAGGCTAGTCGGGATGAGTGAGTATATAGTGATCGCCTCTGTGTTATGGGTTTGTTAAGCCTTGATTTCATGATGGTTTATTTTCTTGTATTTAATTCACGTCTGGGTCCCGGTGATGTGGACTTGATCATTTTATGTTACTGATTATTGGTTTATATGCTTGTATTTTTCTTGATTGTCTTGAACTATTGGCCTCATTATATGATGTTAAAACTTTAATAAAAAAAAAAAAAGAATAGGCATGATGTCTTGAGGTGCTCATACCATTATTTTGAGGTTCTTTATGGCACATTTGTTATCTTGGGGTGTTCATTTCACTTTCTTCTGTTTTTCTCCTCATGTGGTAATATATTATTTTTTTCACTCACATGTCTTTGGGCAGTTTGCCTGGTTACCAGTATAGTCTTCATGTGATTGTTAGTGCTGCTTTGCCATTCTCTCAGTCCCTTGGGGTGCCATTTTATTTCCTTGGGTTGCCTCGCCAGTCTCACTGTGCTTTGGGTTGTTCATTCCACTGTTAAAGCAGAGCTCATGTGAAGGTATGGACCTGGGCCTCAGGCTATGGTGACTTTTTTTCCTTGGTATGCCTTGTTGGTTCTGAAGGCAGATCAGTGTACCATGACCCACTGCATTGAGGTGTTCCTGCCTCTGTTAATTCTGCTTTGCCCATTCCTGGGGCCTTGAGGTCTTCATCCTAATGTTGCAGCTGTTTTGCCTCTCAGTACCTTGATGTGTTCCTGTCATTGCTGGTGCAGCTTTACACCCTCAAGTAGCCTTACGCCTCTCTTTCCAATATTGCTTCTGGTTTTGTCCCTCTTTCAGTGTGTCTTGAGGTGCTCATACCATTATTGTGAGGTCCTTTACGCCACTTTTGTTGTCTTGGAGTGCTCATTTCACTCTTTGTCCTGTTTTACCCCTTTTGTGGTGCCTTGGGTTGTTTGTGCCAATGTTGGTGCCTTTTGCCCTCGTTTGGGGTGTTAGACTGCTATTGTAGCCGGTGCTGATGCATACCAGCAAGTTTTAAACAAGTATCACAAAAAACACATGGTAATCCCTACTGTTTCAGACCAAAATTGATTTTCCATTGACTTTTATGGACCAAATGAAATAATTAAAAAGATTGGCTTTGGGACTGAAAACAAGTGCAGTGGAAACTGATCCCGTAATGAACTGCACCAAAACCTTTTACCATGAATACCTGTAATAATTTCCTTTGTTGAGCGACTAGTTTAGAATTTAAAGGCCTAATTTTATGAAGTCAAAGGTTACAGATATTAAATGGGGAAAAGGAATCCAAGGTACTGATTGTTAAAACAGAAAAATTTGGTTTTATACACCAATTTATAAAAAACATTCAGCATGACATAACTTGATCCATTTGGGATATAGCGGCTTTATCTTACCATGAACACTGCTGAACTGAGGAAATAAAACTGTCAAAGTCACTTACTCTTAAGGCAGAGAAAGAACAACTTAATTGGCATTACAGTGAAATGTCAGCTGAACTGCTCAATTCAATACCATTTTTTAAAAATGTTATCTCAAAGGCAACATAGACCAGCAGAAATATGAACTTCCTGTCTCTTTCATATGACCAATAGTCACATCGCCCTGGGCAGTCTATTCCAGGGACATCTGGCATATGAGTATGACAAAATTCCCTACCCTCATGAACAACTTGCTTCTCTGAGATCATGTTTGGTGTGAGAGGGAGACGCAAGATGTAGGTTACTTGAAATCAAGAGGGTCAGGTTCTTTTTGATATTGCTGTTTTGAGACTCCCTCTAGTCCATAAAAAAATACTACAGACTTTTAGTTTGTAAATCCTCATTTAAAACAAACGCTGTTGATATAACTTATTGGTTGTTAGTGGATGATCCCATTACAGCATATTTTTGGTACATTACTGAACGCTCACTTCTAATTCACTTCTAAGGTATGAGACAAGAGGCAGAGCTTTGTCATTCACTTTATTGCAGAGGATGTCAACTGCTGGAAGCTAAGCGAGGAAAGGGACATCTTTCTTAACAGACTATGGTCCATAGTATTATGAACCAGAAGCTGGGTTTTGTAAGTAGATGACAGTGGTAGTGAAAGAGCAGATGCATAATTTGCTGCTTAGCTTAGAGTTGACTTGTCTTCGAGTCTTTCAGGAAGCTGTCTTCTTCACTTTTTAGAGCAAGAGCTTGGAGTAACACCAGTCCAGGATATAGACTGAATGAAAATATAATCTTGCTCTTTGTGGTCCTCGCCTATATGTTCTGCCATGCCTCACTGCAATCTCTTATTATTGTGGCAATATAACATTTGTTTACTAAACTTGTGTTCTTTTGTTATCCCAGAATAGGGTGGATCCTATTACTGGGTAGGAAATATAACCACAGGGGATGGCAGACATTAAGGGCAATGCCCAGTGCTTATTTTTAAGGCGCCAAACTATCAGTGGCATTGTAGCTTGGCTATCAGACTACTGTAGAGTTGGAGTTCATTTTATTATTTATTTCTTTGAAAGTTATGCCTCAAACCAGGTTTCCGATTTCTGAAGAAAGTTAAAAGTATTGGTACACATTCTGCAGGCACTGTAAAAGCATGGGAGAAGGATTTGAAGGATTTTCAGAACCTAGCCTGTGGTTAAGAATCTGGGGATAAGTTGGGATGTATTAGAACCTAAATTCTGGGATTTGTTAATGAAATTATTTTTTTGGAACAAGTATTTAGTTTTTTCTTGTTTAAAAATAAAGGAGGTTATTCTGAGCCACAAATAGCAGGGATGGATGTCCCACTGGGATGTCCTGCCCCCGAATAACTTTCCCACTGGTTGTGCAGGGAAAGGGGTGGAGAATGGGCGGCCCGGGGGCAGACTCTGGGCAGTCGCTGGCCCTGGATGTACAGGGCTGATTCTAATATTGTCCCTGTACATCCAGGGCCGGCAAAATATCTGGGGAAGTTATTCCACCTCTGAGGTGGAATAATTTCCCTGGACATGTTTTTTTTAATTGCCCGGGGTGCAGATGGGGCAGGGAGTGCCAAGATTTATTCCCCGTAGCACGACTCTGGACTTAGGAGGCCAAATTGGGGGTCGGGCTGCAGGGAATAAACCCCTTTTTTAGGCGGCCAGCATCGCGGCTTTTAAATGGAGCCAGGGTACCATGGCAACATGACGCCATGGCGCTGCAGCTCCATTTAAAAGCCTTGACTGAGTTAGCCGGGGGCAGTCCTGCACATGCAGGTCAGCCTGAATCACAGTCCTGGCCTGCACATACAGGACTGTTCATGATTCTGATCCCGCAGGGCTAGACGTGCTCCACGGGATCAGAATCGCGATCCCCTCTGTGCGTCCGGTTCAGACCATACGCACAGAGGGGATCTTTGTGTGGATGGAATCGGGCCCAAAGTGTTTTTCCAGATTTTTCTATTGCCACACAGGTGGTAAAAAAATAATTTTCTGTATTATGATGTAGAATAGTTTCCTTGGACTTATTTATTTATTTATTTATTTAATAAACATTTTTATACCGTGCTTTCCACATGATCAAGTGCAGTTTACAAGAAACAAGGTTCTGCATAATATGCTAAAATATAGCCTTATTCAGTTACATGGAACAGTATGAAACTATTTACATTGTTGAAATCAAAAACCGAACAGTGAACACATAACCTTTAACTATGTAAAATAAATGTTCAGTACAGATGTTTTGAGTAACTCTAATGGGACATCGCTAATATATTTCCATCACATATTTGGCTCACTATTTGTCCTGTTGTGTGAGGGTGCTTCGTTGGAATCAGCTTGTGTGTCATAGTTTGCTAGTGCGCCATAGTGAGAGGTAAATAGGAATGTTTTAAGCTTTTTACGGAAAGTTTTGATGTCGTTTTGTACTCTGATATCCTCAGAGATCTCATTCCAGAGTGTTGGGGTAGCGTGTGAAAATGCTCTTTTATTTGTTAATTTTTTGGCTTTTCTTAAGTCCTTTGGTATTTTGAGTTTCTGTTTGCACTTGCTTCTTTGGCTTCTGTTTGCAGTTTCGATAGTGATTAATGTGTTCAGGAAGGATGGGCTGTTGTGGATTATTTTGAAGGTGGTAACAAGTATTTTGTAGCTAATGTGGCTATGGATAGGTAACCAGTGTAGTTTCAAAAATATGGAAGTAATATGTTCTATGGATCTTATGATTAAGATTGAGTGGGCTGTCACATTTTGGGCTAACTGCAGCCTTCTGAGAGTTTTTTTTTGATAGTCCCTGTAAAATGGAGTTCGCAAAGTCAAAGTGAGGAGAGATGATTGATTGTATAACAGATTTGAAGTCATGTAGATGGATCAGAGGGCGGAGCTGTTTCAGTAGTTTCAGTTTATAATGTATTTTTGTGGCAATATTTTTGATGTGGGATTCCATACTGAGGGTCTGATCCAGTATGACACCTTAATATTTCATCTCCCTTTTTACTGCAATGTTGGAGTTCAGTAGCCATATTGAATTTGGTGGTACAAAGTTTTGGTTTCTAGTGACGTATAGTACTTCCATTTTGGCAAAATTGATGTATAGATTATGTTTTTTAAGCCACTGAGAGATCTCGTTAAAACAATCTGATAGTATTTGAGTTGGGGAGTTTGGTATCATGAATGGGAGGTATAACATTATGTCATCTGCATATATGTGGTAGTGTGCACGGAATTTCTTGAGAAGAATATTGCAAATGGGCTGAAGATATATATTGAAAAGGAGGGCTGATAGGGCTGATCCCTGGGGAGACCTTGTTCCTGTCTGAAAGTTGTAGAGGTTTCTTGGTTAATTCTGACTGCTTGCGTTCTGTCTTGGAGGTACGATGTAAACCATTTGAGGACAGTGGCGCTTAGGCCAATCTGTTGTAGTCTGTTGAGCATCAATAGGTGGTTCACACTATCAAATGCTGCAGTTATGTCCAAGAATAGAAGTATAAAAGCTTGTTTAGAGTTATCAATGCCTCTTGACAGCGTGTCAGTTAATACTGTGAAGAGTGTTTCTACACCGTGATAAGGGCGAAAAGCATATTGGAGTTCATCAAGGGTAGCTGAAGCATCTATGTGATCTTGAAGTTGAATTTGAACAACTTTTTCTGTTTAGCCAGGAATGGTATGCTTGATATTGGCCTGTACAAGTTGGATGAGCTTTTATCAAGTTTGTTATTTTTTAAGATTGGGCGTATTTGGGCATGTTTGAGTGAGGATGGTAGGTACCCGTTCTTGAGTGATAAGTTGAGTATTGGGAGGATGAAATTTGAGAGTTCTGGTAAGGTTGTTTTTAGCCATTGAACAGGGCAAGGGTCTAAGTATGAGATTGTGGTATTTAACTTGGTGATTATATTCTTGAGTGTCTTTTGAGGTTTGGTGGAAGTTGGACCATGTGTTGAGATGGTTTGTCAGCGTTATGTCCTGTACCAGTGGAAGGGATGATTGCAGTTTTACTTTGTTCATATAGTGACATGCTAATATTTGTGGAGCTATCTCAAATTCCGTTAAGTCTGAGTTATAATTTTTGCTTGTTAGGTTTTGGACAATGTTAAACAGCTCTCGGGGTCGGTTTATTGATTTTTTTAGAATATTGGAGTAGTAGTCTTTCTTAGCGTTATCCATGGTCTTCTTGTATTTGTTGAGGATGTTTACATAGCTTAATTGGTGAGTTAAGGATTTTGAGTGATGCCATTTATGCTCAGCTTTTCTCAGCTGATTGATTTTACTGCGGAATGGAACCAGGGAGCTTTGTTATTTTGTCTTGTTGAGTATTTATGTACAGAGTTGTTCATGGCTGCATTAGATATTACTTTGTTCCAGGTATCAACTGTTTTGTCAAGGTTAGTTGGATCGAGTGTGAGATGTGGTAAGATTTGATCTAGAAATTCATCTTTATTGAATTTCTTGAATCTGTAGGATAAGTGTTGGTGTGTGGATTTGTTTTGGTGTTTTTCAGCAATGTTGAGAAAAAAATTTAATAAGATGGTGGTTGGACCATGGGACAGGGAGAATTTCCAAGGACAATGGGTTGAAGGCATGAAGAAGGGAGCTCGGGAGGAAGACACGATCGAGAGAGTTTCCTGTTATGTGTGTTTGACTGGTGATAATTTGGTGGAAATTCATATCTTCAATGGAATTCCAGAATGAGTTTAGGTTAGAGTTGGAGAGGGATGGTAGGTTTAGGTTTTCCATAAGTATCACTGGGTTCATGTCTGAAGATGAGCCCAGTAATTCGGTTAGAGTGTCTGTGCTCTCGGAACTTGACTTTTTTCTTTTGAAATTTCCATCAATAGACTAAATTTTCTAAAGTGCTCTTAAGTGTTAGCCTGCATTAACACCACTATCACTAAAATGCACTAAGCTAGCTCACAGAAGCAGCCAAAATTAGTATGGGAGGTGGCATAGACCCTCGCCATTAGAAGCATGCCTGGTGTGGAGAAACACTTCACTACACTAACAGGCCAGTACATCTAATATGGTAATTGTATCATGCTAACGGCAGCAATTGCGGTTCACATGCATCAGTGATACCACCTGAATCACAATGTGCCGTCAGCACTTTCACTGTGCCCCTAACCCGCCCAGTCATGCCCCTTCCTGTACTAATATTACCACAGGACTTTTACTGTACTACCCTGTGCTGTCAGCACAGTGCGTGGTTTAGTAAATAGGTCCCGTGATTACTAAATAGGTTCCCACTGCATAAAATGAGACCAGTAATACATATCATGGGTTAATGCATGCTAGAGAGAGCTAACACAGTAGTGAACTTTTGTAAATCTAGCTGAGGACTGAGAACTGAGGAAAAATGTTGCTTTTACAGTTCCTAAGCTATTGAAGTATTTATTGAGAAAAGATCATTGGATGGGGCTCTTTAGAAGGTGTCCTGGATGGTTTATAGGCATTATGTTTTTTCTTGTTGGTATGGGATGTTTAAGATTTTCTGACTTGATTTCTTTATTTGTTGTTGGACCAACACTTTAAAGCTTATAGGCCAAGATTTAACGGCAATGGTTAATATTTTATAAAGCTGACTGCCACAGCTAAATGAAACCTGGATATTCAGCATTGATATCTGGATAGTGGCTGCTACTGAATATCTGGATACTGCAGAAATTCTAGCTCAATCTCCTGTGACCATCAGGGGGCATCCTTGGTGCAGTAAGACTGCACCCTCACAATCTTTGGTTCTGATAGTCTGCAAGCAAACTAGGCTGGGTGTCTCTTCCAAGCTTTATTACCATCTAATTTTGTCAACACTCCCGACAGGTGTATTCAAAAAGAAAAGAAAAAAGAAAACCCAATATTTAGGAGTCCTCTCCCTTATTGTCCAGGTTTGAATGGCCTACAGGCCTGCTTCCCTCCAGCAGGCTCCGTCTTTACATTATCAGAGATTCCCTGCTCCAAGAGAGTGAATTCTCCCTCCTCTCCTGCTCTTGGGTATGCACAGAGGTCAGTCCCTATAGTTCAACTCCCCTGTTACAGTATATAGACATGCTTCTTATAGCTCAGGGGATTCATCACCGAACCAAAATATCTCAAAGGGTTGAAGGGGAAAGGCCTAGCTCATAAAATACAAGCATCGAAAGGACCTAATCCCACTGTCAGGTTCTCACCTCCAAAGCAAAAAAGGCTTTTTTTGTCAGACTAGTGTCTTTGTGAGGACTTAACACCTACCTACGATCTTCTGAGAATAATGATATTTACCAGACACAGGGTCTTTGAAGTTATATTAGGCCCGAAACGCAGTGCTGTGTCATACAGAGCTCCGTTTTCTTCTTCCTATGAACTGTGGAGATCGCTTTTCGCTTCATGATTGGACAAGCCAAAAGATAAGTGCTTGTTTTTCTCTTTGTTTCTGATGAAATGCGAATAGTGAGGCGTTTTACTGCAAAATATGATTAAAATGGACATAGTCTGGGGAAGGGGTTAAGTCCTCACACAGACACTGGTCCGACAAAAAAATAATTTTTCGCTTTGGAAGTGAGAACCTGATAGTGGGATTAGGTCCTTTTGATGGTTGTATTTTATAGCTCAGTACACAAAGTGGCACCAGTCTAGGGTTGCCAACTGGCCGGTTTTCAGCCGGCCTGGCCGGTTTTTCCACGGCCAGGCCGGCTGCCGGCGCAGAGGCAAAACCGGCCCTTTAAAAGCCGTTTTTTTTGCTCTGGCCGCAAGATCGGGAGCGGCCAGAGCAAAAAAACCGGCTTTTCTCCGCTTCAGAGGGAGCCGGGTAAGCCCGCGCGAGGCCCCGGCTCCCTCTGAACAGCCACCAGCGTGAAGAGCCTTTACCTTCACGCTGGCGGCTGTTCCTGTGAAGCCGCGAATGCTGGGAAAGGTTAAAGGTTGCCCTTTAACCTTTCCCAGCATTCGCGGCTTCATAGGAACAGCCGTCAGCGTGAAGGAAAAGGCTCTTCACGCTGGTGGCTGTTCAGAGGGAGCCGGGGCCTCGCGCGGGCTTCCCCGGCTCCCTCTGAAGCCTCAGACAGCCGCGATGCTGGTCGGGGGGGGGGGGGCAAGGACTGCATTGGCTGTGATGGGGGGGGACCTGGACTGGAAAAGGGCTAAGGGGGGGGGGACATGGACGTGATAATGGCTAAGGGGGGGGGGGACTTGGACTGGAAAAGGGCTAAGGGGGGGGGACTTGGACTGGAAAAGGGCTAAGGGGGGGGGGGACTTGGACTGGAAAAGGGCTAAGGGGGGGGACTTGGACTGGAAAAGGGCTAAGGGGGGGGGACTTGGACTGGAAAAGGGCTAAGGGGGGGGGACTAGGACGGGAAAAGGGCTAAGGGGAGGGGACTTGGACTGGAAAAGGGCTAAGGGGGGGGACTTGGACTGGATAAGGGCTAAGGGGGGATGGACCTGGACTGGAAAAGGGCTAAGGGGGGGGGGGACTTGGACTGGAAAAGGGCTAAGGGGGTGGGGGGACTTGGACTGGAAAAGGGCAAAGGGGGTTGACTTGTACTGGAAAAGGGCTAAAGGGGGGGGACTTGGACTGGAAAAGGGCTAAGGGGGGGACTTGGACTGGAAAAGGGCTAAGGGGGTGGGACTTGGACTGGAAAAGGGCTTAAGGGGGTGGGACTTGGACTGGAAAAGGGCTAAAGGGGGGGGACTTGGACTGGAAAAGGGCTAAGGGGGGGGACTTGGACTGGAAAAGGGCTAAGGGGGGGGGACTTGGACTGGAAAAAGGCTGTGATGGGGGGGGGGACCTGGACTGTAAAAGGGTTATGGGGGAGGACATGGACTGGAAATGGGTTGTGATGGGGGTGGAGGGGACCTGGACCAGAAAAGGGCTATGGTGGAGGAAGGGGGATCTTGGACTGGAAATAGGCTGTGATTAGGCGGGCTAGGACTGCAAATGGGCTGTGATGGTGCGGGGGGACTCGGACTGCAAATGGGCTGTGATGGTGCGGGGGACTCGGACTGCAAATGGGCTGTGATGGTGGGGGGGGGCCTAGGACTGGAAATAGGCTGTGATGGGGGACTTGGACTGGAAATGGGCTGTGATTGGGGGGGGGAGCTAGGACTGGAAATGGCCTGTGATGTGAGGGCTAGCACTGGAAATGGGCTGATGAAGAGCTGGAATAGGACTGGAAATGGGTTGATGTGGGGCATGGGAGAATGGGACTAGAAGGGAGTGGATGCTGGGTGGGCCTAGAACTATAAGGGAATTGATTTGGGGGGAGGACTAGAATGGATGGGGAATGAGAATGGAGAGGGGAAAAAATATTTTGTGTGGAAGAAAAGTCTATGATGGGCCGGTATTGGGAGAGTAAGAGGGGCTTGAGAATGGAAGGGTGAAATTTAAACGGATGATAAAGGAATAAGGAAAGAATTGGGGGAAAGAGCAAAAGGGAAACAATCAGTATGTTAAAGCAGAAATAGAGAGAATGGAAAACATCTAAAAGAGAAGAAAGGACAAATGGATAGCTCGCAGAAGACACGAAGAAACCAGAAGAAAGTGACTGGAGCAATTGCAACTGAAAAATAAAACGTCCAAACAGAAGGTAGAAAAATACTTTTTATTTTGAATTTATTAACTGGAATATGTCTGGTCTGGGAAGTGTGTATTGCTAACATCTTTGCGTTTTTGTTTAGTGCAAGAGGAAATTACTTTATAGTTTTATTTCTCCAGTGTTGTACATTTCATGTTTGGATTTTGGGGTTCCCAGTTTAATTATTATCTGACCAAGGAAGTTAGCCTACACGTATCCTCGGTAATTTTTGTGGGTGGGGCTGGGGGCGGGACAGGGGTGGGACTAGGGGCGGAGAATGGGTGGAGCATGGCAAGCCACAGGTGTCGGGTTTTTCTCGGTGAAAAAGTTGGCAACCCTACACCAGTCCCAGCATAGCTGCAATATAGCCTTAGATCAGAGAAAACAGCTAATCCAGTCTAGGTTTTCATTCGGTAGTATAAAAAGCTCAATAGCTTCAAACTTTATCATTGTCCTGCAGCTCAGGTTTCAACATGCAAAAGAAATAGTTAAAGGGGTGAAGGGCTTTCCATCCACTGTCAGACTCTTGCAAGATCATATCCATAGTAACTTCTATTCTACCTGCTGGTGGGGAAGTCAGTAGCCTTTTCATCTTCTCTCTGTCACTTTCTGGGTGCCCTGAGCACTCCATACCCTGGTTAGTTAGAGACAACACCTTTCTCCCCCTCTGAGTTCCAAGGCAAACCTTTCCAGGTGCCAGGGAAACCCTGCCTCCTTTATACACAGGTGTCTTCTTTCTCTGGACCCATTTTTCCAGCTAGTTGAGTAGAGCCACCCTACCCCCAGCCCTTAAAGGGAACTGCATCTACTCTTATTCCCTAACTGGGTCAGTCTTAAGGGAAGGAACTCTTTTGCTGGCTCCTTCTCTGCTACCAGTCTTTCTCCATCACACCATATAGCAGGGATATTCAACGCCATAATGCTGATAGCCATTTAGGGCAGCTTTTTATCTTCCTAAGCTAACCACATAGATATCTATATCGTAACATAGTATACGACGGCAGATAAGGACCAGTATGGTCCATCTAGTCTGCCCAGCAAGGCGGCAAGAGTAGGTGCACCTGCATCTCCGTGCAGGTCACCCCTCCCCGTACCTTTGTTTAGGGGTGTACCCACCACTCCGTATAGGTCACCCCTATTTGTTCAGATATAATAGATAGTTCTGCTTATTTTGATTTTATCCATTTGCTATAAAGGGATCCACTGTGTCTGTCCCATGCCATTTTGAATTCTGTCACTGTATTTGCCCCACCACTTCCATTGGGAGGGCATTCCAAGCATCCACCACCCTTTCAGTGAAAAAGTATTTCCTGACATTGCCTTTCAGTTTACCCCCTTGCAGCTTCCTGTTATGTCCTCTAGTTTTACAGCTTCCCCATCTTTGGAAGAGGTTTGTTTGTCCATTAACATTCTTTAAGTATTTAAAGGTCTGAATCATATCGCCCTTGTCCCTCCTCTCCTCCAGAGTGTACATATTTAAGACTTCTTCTCATAAGTCTTCTGACACGGGTTCCAAATCATTTTGGTCGCCTTCCCCTGAACTCCTTCCAGCTCTTTTATATCCTTTGCGAGTTATGGTCTCCAAAACTGAATACAATATTCCAAGTGAGGCCTCACCAACGACTTGTATAGTGGCATTAGTACCTTTTCCTTTCTGCTGGTAATTCCTCTCTGTATGCAACCCAGCATCCTTCTGGCTTTTGCTACTGCCTTGTCACACTGTTTTGCCACTTTGAGATCATCAGAAATAATCACTCCAAGGTCCTACTCCTGGTCATTGCACACTAATATCTTGCCCCCTATCACATACAATTCTCTTGGATTTCTGCATCCCAAGTGCATCACTCTGCACTTCTTCACATTAAATCTTAACTGTCAAGCATTAGACCATTCTTCCAGCTTTTGTAGATCTTTCCTCATATTCCCCACTCCCTCAGGGGAGTCCACTCTGTTGCTAATTTTGGTGTGATCTGCAAAAAGACAGACGTTTCCATTCAGCCCTTCAGCGATATCATTCACGAATATATTGAAGAGTAATGGTCCCAGGACCGAACCCTGGGGCACACCGCTAATCACCTTCCTTTCATCCGAGTGAGTTCCGTTTACCGTCACCTTCTGTCGTCTGTCAGTCAACCAATTTCTGATCCGTTCACCATCTTGGGACCCATCCCTAAGCAGTTAAGTTTATTGATACGCCTCCTATGAGGAATAGTATCAAAGGCTTTGCCAAAATCTAGATACTGTAGATCACATCCATCGCATGCCCTTGATTTAGGTCACCCAGTCAAAGAACTCAATCAGATTTGTTTGCCAAGATCATCCTTTGGTAAAACCATGTTGCCTCGGATCATGCAAACTGTTGGTTTCGAGGAAGTCCACTATTCACTCTTTCCAGAGCGCCTCCATTACTTTTCCTGCCACTGAGGTAAGGTTTACTGGCCTGTAGTTTGTCACGTCTTCCCTATTACCACTTTTGTCCTGGGGTATATCTCATCTGGTCCAATAGACTTGTCCACTTTCAGTTTTGCAAGCTGTTCTAACACATCATTTTTTGTGAATGGTGTGATATCTACTCCATTCCCATTTGTATATTTGTCAATCACAGGTGATCCTTCTCCATGATTTTCTATAGTGAAAACAGAGCAGAAGTATTTGTTTAGCATTTTCACTTTTTCAATGTCACTTTCCACGAATCCATTCCCAGCACTTTTGAGTCCTGCAGTTCGACCTCTGATTTTCCTCCTCTCCGGAATATACTGTACCTGAAAAAGGTTTTGTCGCCACACTTCACATCTTTAGCCATCTTTTCTTCTGCCTTTGATTTGGCTGTCCTTATTTCTCTTTTTATCTCTTTTAGTTTGATCTTATATTCTTTTCTGTGTTCCTCTGTTTGTAAGCTTCTGAATTTTGTGAAAGCTGTGGTTTTTGCCTTTATTTGTGCAGCCACTTCTTTGGAGAACCAAATAGGTTTCCTTTTCCTCTTGTTTTTATTTACTTTCCTTACGTATGTATCTGTTGCACCTTTTATTACCTCGTTTAGTTTAGCCCATTGCAATTAAACTTCCCATATCCCCTCCCATCCGACCAACTCCTCCTTCAGGTACTTGGCCATTTTACTTAAGTCAGCGTTTTTGAAGTCTAAGGGGAATGTTTATTAATGGCACAAAATGTCACAGCCAGGATTATTAAGAAGATGAACCTTTCGGAGCACATAACACCGACTTTAATGGAATTGCACTGGCTCCCCATAACGGCCCGCGCAAAATACAAAATATTGATAACCACTTTCAAGATCATTCATAACGTTGCACCTACTTACCTCTCTAACCTCATCAGCAGACAATCTAGCAACAGATCCAGAAGAACCAACAACTTAGATTCACTCACCGTCCCAACCAACATAAGACACATGAAAGCCTGCACAAGCAGCAGGGCATTCACCTTCTCTGCCCCCATACTTTGGAATCAGTTACCAAGTCACATGCGATCAAACAGTGACCTAACCGACTTTAGAAAAAAATTAAAAACACATCTCTTCCAAGAGTACTATAACCTGGTATAACCCAAGCCCACCAGCTATCATACTCCATAATCCCATACATTTGCATCATTTCAGCACTATTGTATATAGATATATTTGCTCCCCCCAAATCGAAATGTATATTTCTTGATTTCTGACCTAATGTATATAATTCTATGTGTCATAATTATGTAACCACTGTTTTTAGCTTGAATAACTTGTAACCGTTTGTGTGAAATCACCGCAGCTGATCACTGGAAGCTGCGGTATACAAATGTTTCCCAAATAAATAAATAAATACTAAACTGCGGTAACGTTACAGACCGCGCGTTACGTAATGTTAATGATCGTTAGGTAACGGTAACGCACAGTATGTTACATTAATGCGCGGTACGTAACGCTAACGCGCGTTAACATTACCTAACCATCGGTAACGTCCCCGGACACGGTAAACACCGCAGAGGGTGGAGAGAGAGCGGAGAGAAGGGGTCAATGGGTGGGGAGTGGGCGGGAAGTGGCTACCCTGCACACTAACGCACTGAACTGAAAGGCTGAATCCTACTGCGAATGAAAACCTGCCGTTAGATGCACATTTGCAGGAGAGAGAAACCATGTAAGTGTCAGCAATGTACAGCATAGGCAGGGAGTCCAGGAAACGTGAAAGTAGAGCTCCATTATCAGCAACAGCATAGTGCCCAAGTATGAAAGGCCACTATGGCGGTGCAAATGGGGCATAGGGGGCTGCAGGCGGTACATGTAGTGGAGGCAGCTGGGGAACAGGGTGAACTAGGTGGGCGCCTGGGTGGCACATAGGAACATAGAAACTGGAATTGGGAAAGGCAGCATCTGACAAAGGCCAAACACAAGATACAAAAAACTTGTCCACACTATCCAATAGTTACCGGGGCAGAGACAGGATACCCCTGCATCCATCACACCACCATGTTGAAGGTACAGAATGTTGCTAGGCAGTGATGGGGAGTGGTGATGGGATTGTCCATGTATGCCTTCCCACCCCAGACACCGCACCGTAGGCACCTGCCTACCTGAACAGTGGATGGCCTAGAACGGCGCACAACAAGCACAAACAGCATATGGTTATGTTAGCACAGCATGGGGGGGGGGGTGTCCGTGCTGGTGTGGGCAGTGGCACCTGTCTGCAGTGGACCCAGGCCATGCCCTGTACCAGTACGTGGTGTGCAGTGCAACAGAAAAGGTTTTTCAAAGGAGACGTAATGGTATGAGCCAGGGACTGCTGCACCTCTGTGGCCCCACTGTGGTGCAGTACACACAGCCAGTGTGAATCAGAGCACAGGGTCACAGGTCCAGGTCCCAGCTGCAGACCCTGCAGAGCACATCACAAACTTTTGCCCCACTACATAGGTATAACAGAAAAAACAGAAAAAAAGGACATGTCTGGCTGAGGAGACATAAAGGTATGGCCCAGGGAGGGCTGTGCACCTGCAGCTCCATTGTGGTACAGTACACTCAGCCAGTGTGACTCAGAGCAGAGAGTTACAGGTTCAGGTCCCAGATACAGACCCTGCAGAACACATCACAAACTTTTGCCCTACTACGTAGATATAACAGGAAAGCTGGAAATGTCTGGCTGAAGAGAGGTAAAGGTAGTTTCAGGGACTGCTGGGCCTCAGTGGCAATACCGTGGTGCAGTAAACACAGGCAGTGTGTCCAGAAGCAGAGGGTCACTGGTATAGGTCCCAGCTGCTGGAACCTGCAGAACACATCCCAACATTTTACATTATGAAGCATATACAACATGAAACTGTGCAATCCCCACAGCAGCGGCCAACAGGGGTAGAAACACCTACTCACACAGGCGCCACCGTCTAAGTCATGCTGTACAGGCAGGCTGCTGGCTCCAGCACGGAGTTGCAGGTAACATCACAGCACCTCTGCTACCTCCTGCTCAGTCCAGAAATGTTGGCAGTGTGGCAGCCAGGGTTGCCAAACACCCCTATCATTGCAGAGTGCTGCAGTAGGAGTGTGTGTGTATATGTCTATCCATAGGTTTTTGGCTGCCAACCTACCATCCCCCCCCCCGGCCCATATTGTCCAATTGTTACCAGCATCAGCCTGCGAATGTGCAAAATGAGGAGCAAGGTAGTGTGGGTATGGGCCAGATAGGGCGAATTGGGCAGGCTGCATCTGCACAGGGAGTATTGCAATGGCTGGTACACATTAGTGTTCGAAACCCACCTGCATGGACAAGGTGGCTACATCATGTCATGTTGGGAGGGCAGTGTCGCCCTGACTAAACAGTGACCATGGCATGTCCAGGTTCCCACATAGTTCTCTATGCTATCTGTCTCCAGTGATATCTGTGTGACCTCCAATTATGGGACCCAATCACTGACATACCTGCTTGGGGTGTGTGTGTGCATGTGTTCTCATTGACTGTGTACTACGGACTGGCCAGTGGCATGGTTTCAGTTAGTCTGTTGTGACACGCCTCCACGTCCCTATTAAGCAACCGCCTAGGGCCGTGAGGCGCTAGTTGCCTTTTAATGTAAGAACAGTCTGTAGTCGAGTGTTATAGGCAAAAATAAATACAGGGCTTTATTCCCCTTCCCTTAAAGACTTCCTTTTTAACAGCAACAGAGGATAAACAAAACAACTGTTTCTTCACAGCAAAATAAACTCTTCAAGTAATTATCACAGTGCTTCAGCTTGCTTGTTCAACATAAAGATTCAATCTCATCTGAGAAACATAGTGTACAATCCATGGGACAGGATTCCAAATCACAGCTAGCGTTTTCCCACTGCATTGGCTCACAGTCTGGGTTTTCAGGTGGGTAACAATCCTTACAGCTGGTATTATCCCAACTCCCTCCTTGTGAGACACCGGTTATTCTAGCAGGAAACTGCTCTATATAGACAGGGTTCTGGGCACCTGTACCTTGGGCAGTTTCTCCTGGGAATTCTCTCTCTTTCCAGTAATGAGGATTTTCCTCTAAGCTTCTAGCCTTTGCTTTACTGGTTGTGCCCACCTCTTGCCCTCTAGGGAAAATAGAGTACTTAGCTTTTCCTCCATGGCAGTTAGCTTCCCCTCTTCCCTCTGTTATCCGGGCTTCTCTCTTTGGGCTGTGGAGTGCTCTTTCTCAGGACCTCCAGCCACCAGCAGTCTGGGCAGTTCTATAGCCACATTCTGGAGAGACTTTTTTCCTGCTGCTCCTTGCTACCGGGACACACCCACTGCTTCCTGGATCCAGCAAGCTCTCCTGTCTATGACATCTGCTTTCCACCTGGTTTCTCACTCCTCCCAGGACGCTGCCCTCTCTGGCCTGAGAGACTCCTGCACTCGTCTCAGAGACTCCTATTCTGCCACCTCCCCCTGCTGGGATTTCCCAGCAGTTTTTATCTTCCTGTTTCTTGCACGCTGTACGTGCTTCCCTGAACAGGTGCTCCTGATTAGCTTTTTGGCCTTCTGCTGCGTCATGACTAGTGTGTGGAAACCTTGCTCCACTACTCTTTTGCTCCTTGTAATCTGAATATGCTTGCTGCCTATGCGATTCCAAGGTAAGCTCTTCTTTTTCCCCTATTACCATAGGTTCTATACAGGTCACTGCATCACATATCCCCCCCCGCCCCCCCCCCCCCACTTAAGCTATTACGGGCTGGAGGACTTATGTTCTCACAGCACGTAATTACTGAACGGCCCGGGAGCTTTACTTTGAACCGGCTAAAAGCCACTGTCTGCTCCTGCCAGGGTTTTAGGACATTAATATGATATTTATTTATTTATTTATTTATTTATTTAATACAGGCTCTTATATACCACACTATTTAGCATCAGCGTGGTTTACAATATAACAATAGACCAGAACAACAAGCTGTTTGGTTTTACATAGAACAGGTATGAGAACTTGGATAAACAAGGGGGAAATTGTTAACTGAGACTATTTACATATGTATTTACATGTATATACAGCAGGATTTATTCTTAGATTGAGGTGGGTCCTGTGGAACAGGTGTTCAAAAGGGGAAGGGCGGTCAGGTCGGTGTTTGGTTGGTCTGGTAATATTGAGGGAATAGGTGGGATTTGAGTGCCTTTCTGAAAAGAGTTAGATCGGTGACAGCCCGAATCTCCGGTGGTAAGGTGTTCCAGCACTTAAGGGCATAGAAGCTGAAAGCCCTGTTAGACGTCGCTAGTGAGTATTTTGTTGCTGCCTTAGGGATTACTAGCGCATTTGTAGATATCGTTCTCCTAGATCTGTTGGGTGGAACAGTCTGAATGAGGTCTATTAGTGAGGAGGAGGTGATGCCTTTGATAGCCTTGAAGGTGAGCAATAAGGTCTTGAACAACAGTCTCCCATGTATGGGGAGCCAGTGAAGCTGCTTTAGAATAGGTGTTACATGGTCTCTTCTTGATGCTCTGTAGAGGACTCTGGCAGCGGTGTTCATGGCAAGTTGTAAAGGGTTTAAGGTGGAGTGTGGGAGGCCTTGAAAAATGGCATTAGCATAGTCGAGGTGCGGTAAGGTTAAAGCTTGGAATATAGTCCGGAAATCCTCAGGATCAAGCAAGGAGCGAAGGTGTCAGAGTGTCCGGATCTTGAGATAGATCGCTCTGACTACGTTGGTTATATGTAATTTCATATCCAGGCGTTGGTCCAAAGTGACCCCAAGGTATCGGATTGAAGGCTTTGTTTGGAGCTCGGCTTCTTTCACCTTTATCTGGGGTGGGGGGTGAAAAATGGGTCCCTAGTGATGAAGAGAACCTCAGTTTTCTTGTGTTGAATGCGGAGGTTCTGGGATTGAAGCCATTCAGACACTGCATCAAAACATTTGGTCAGCGGTGAAAGATCCATGTGGACTGTGGAGAAAGGCATGTAGAGAAGAATGCCGTCTGCTTATATCAAGCAGTCGACCTTGAAGGACTTGATGATGTTGCAGACGGGCTGTATGTATATGTTAAATAAGAGTGATGATAGGGATGACCCTTGTGGCACACCCTGTCTTTGATGGAAAGATGTGGATGTTGCTGTTCCTGAGGTTACATACTGCCATCTCTGATCCAGGTATGATCTGCACTAGGCCAGAGCAGTGTCGTTGATGCCCTTTTCTTTTAGCCGCCCTATTAAAGATCGTGATGTACAGAGTCAAAGGCCGCAGCAATGTCCAGGAAGATAAGAACAAAGCCTTGGCAGATGTTATCAATGCCTGTGATAATGTTGTTGCAGAGGGTGGTGAGGAGGGTTTCTACACCGTGGAACTCCCTGAAGCCATGCTGGCATTGGTCTAGAGGGGAGGTGGTGTCGATGTGATCCTGTATTTGCCTTTGAGCTTCCTTTTCAATTATTTTAGCTAGAAGGGGTATACTAGCTATGGGTCTATAAGATTCAACCTTTTGTGGGTGATTCAACCTTTTGTGGGTGATACACTTGACAGCGCCCTCTGTCATTTTCCACTACATACGAGACCGGTCCCTTACGCTCCACGATGGTATAGGGACCCTTCCACTGGGCCTCAAACTTCGGCCCAGGATCTGTCACCAATACCACGACTCTCTCACCTATGGCCAATTGATGGGGTTTCTTCCCCCGGTCATAGTATCGCTTCTGATGCTGCTGACTGTCTTGTAAGTGACGTTGGGCGGCTTGCGAAGCCCTCTGTAATCGCGACCTTAATTCGCGAAGAAACTGAGGTACTTCTACCTCTTCCCCTTTTGGCTCTGCCCATTGTTCCCTTAAAATGTCCAGGACTCCCCTTGGCGCACTGCCGAATATTAGCTCGTAAGGAGAAGCTCCTAATGAGGCTTGTGTGCGCTCCCTACTGGCGTACAAAATGAACGGGAGCATGAGGTCCCAGTCAGCCATTTTCCCGTCCAGCCCCCATCTTAACATTTGCTTGAGGGTCTGGTTAAAGCGTTCCACAAGTCCGTTAGACTGTGGGTGATAAGCTGCGGTCTTTATATGCTGTATTCCGAAAGTGTCCCATTCCTGCGCTAGGTATCGTGACAGGAAATTGCTTCCCCGGTCCGTCAGCATTTCCCTCGGAAAACCAACTTCACAAAATAACCTAATTAATTCCCCCGCTATGGTTTTGGCAGAAATGTTTCTTAGAGGTACCGCCCAGGGAAATCGGGTGGCCTGATCCATTATTACTAATATGTATTGGAATCCCCTAGGGGTCTTTACTAGGGGACTGACTATATCCATCGCCATCCGGCGCACTGGTTCGGATATGGTAGGGGTAGGTATCATAGGAACCGCTTTGGGTTTTGCGGCCGTGACCCTCTGGCAAGAAGGGCAGGCCTCACAGAAACGTTTTGTCTCCTTAAACACTCCTGGCCAGTAAAAACAGGCCAGGATCTGCTCTAGAGTACCTAGAACCCCTTTATGCCCACCCACCGGGTGATCATGGGCTAATCTCAGGACGACCGCCTTTAAGGTAGTCGGCACCACTAATTGTTTCCTGACAGCCCCCGTTTGGGGATCATTACTCTCCCTATACAATACGTCTCCTTCCATCAGTAATCTGGGAAGAATGTCCCTGTCTGACTGGGCGTACTCAAAGGCATGTTTCAAAGCTAGATCCGCTTTTTGCTCTCTTGGGAATGATGGGAATTTCTGGACTAGATCAGCAGGCACCCATGGAAAACCTAGCCCGTCCCCTACTCCTGCCCTCAACTGAGCTCTGTGGTGTCGCTCCCGGCGCTTTTCCCCCTTGCTCTTCTTACCGCTTTTTGAAGGTGGATTGACCAAATCTTCATGTTGGGGCAGCTCTCCTAAGGTTTCATCTATGGGCCTATCCTCCCCCTCTAGGGATTCTGCTTCCTCCTCTAAAGGATTAAAATTCTCCTCCGGGAGTTCCGCTTGCCCCAGCGAGCCTCGGGCCTGTGCCCTTGTAGACACCATCCCCTTCTTCCCCTGTATGCCTTCTCCTATTCCCTTATAGAATGGGGGCCAGTCTCGACCTAGCACTATATCGTAGGGCAACCTGGGTATCACTGCCACTAGGACCTTCCTCCGGGTCCCCAAACCTTTTATCGTCACCCTATAGAGAGGGTAATAGGTAGATGACCCGTGTATGCAGTGTATCTTAGTCTTACCCTCTGGTTGGTTCGGTGTGGACTCACTACTGGCTTGTAGGATTCGCCAGAACTTCTTTGAAACCATGGTTTGGTCCGCTCCCGAGTCAAGCAGGGCCCTTGCTACCACACCTTGCACTTCCACAGTTATATGAAAACCTTCCTGCCTATAATTTTCATCACCAGTTATTAGGGCTGTTCGCCAGACACAGTCACTCTTCCTATGACCTCGCTTCCCACATTTAAAACATTTTATGAGTGTATCCTTAACCTCACCTTTAGGCATACCTTTCATTACATTTGGTACACATAACACAGGGTCCTTAACTACTTTGCCAAAATTGGCTACCCCACACTTGTTTCCAGCACCTCCCTGAGGTTTATGGGCTAATTCAGTCTCCATGAACCGTTCGGTGAGGTGAGTTGCCTCGGTTGAGGTTTGACAATTTTGCAGAGTTAGGAAGGATCTCACCTCGGGAGGAACAGCCTCTGAAAACTGTTCTAGTACAATCATATCAAGAATACTTTCAAGAGTTTTCCCCTCTGGTGCGAGCCATTTCCACACCAGGCTACGCACCCTTTGGCAGAGTGCCTTAGGGGTTTCACCTGGCTGGAGTCTGGTGGCTCTTAGCATACGTCGGTACACCATAGGCGACAAGCCTAGCCTGTCTCATATGGCTTTCTTGACCTCCTCGTATTTTGTTGCCAGGGCAGCGGGCATGGCCTTGTAAGCCGCCAAGGCTTCTCCCGTTAGGGAGGTAGCCAGCCTAACTGCCCATTGCTCATGTGACCAACCTGCATTGTGGGCTACCCTTTCGAAAGCCTCCATAAAATCGTCTATGTTATCAGCTTCAGTCAATTGTCCGAAAGATAATACCCCACAGCTTTGTGGGCCTACCCCACAATAATGTTCATCAGGTGTTTTTTTGACTGCTCGTTCTGCCAGCAAAGTCTGTATCAAGTCTGTCAGGGGCTTCTGCTGGGCCTGCAAGGCCGCCAGAGCTTGCTCCTGGCTCAGCTGTGCTAGCTCCCTCTGCTTCTCGAACTGGAGGCTTATCCAACGCAGCATTTCCTGGGGATTCTCCATGTTCGAACACTGAAACAAAACAAACAGACACAAACACCAAGTGTGGCACTTTTTACAAGACACCTATGCCTAGACTCTTCCTTCTTAGTACTCCTTCTCACTGAAATCCCCCACCGCCTGTGCCCAGATACTGTTTACCTGAATCAAGTGGTGATTCACACTTTGAGAAGGTACTCTTTCGTCATGGATTCTGGAACCCTCCAGGCGTGGCCAGCAGTAATCCTCCTCCAGCTCTTTGGCACTGTTACTCTGCTGTGTTCCCACTGTATTCCTGCTGTCTTCTTCTCCAGGAATCATCCTGCCAACTACGCCATTTGTGATGCACCTCCACGTCCCTATTAGGCAGCCGCCTAGGGACGTGAGGCGCGAGTTGCCTTTTAATGTAAGAACAGTCTGTAGTCAAGTGTTATAGGCAAAAATAAATACAGGGCTTTATTCCCTTTCCCTTAAAGACTTCCTTTTTAACAGCAACAGAGGATAAACAAAACAACTGTTTCTTCACAGCAAAATAAACTCTTTTCTTCAAGTAATTATCACAGTGCTTCAGCTTGCTTGTTCAACATAAAGATTCAAGCTCTTCTTTTTTCCCTATTACCGCAGGTTCTGTACCGGTCACTGCATCACACTGTGCATGATGAGAACACGGTGTATACTGGTGCAGTCTGACAGTGTTGTCTGATGATGTATGGCAGCCTGATCTGCAAATGCTCCAGTCACCGGTATGTCTCATGCACACAAGCCCTAGAGGGATATTCTTAGCCATCAGGAATAGGCTTGTTGGTCCCACAGGCAGTCCAATGGTTGCAGGCACCTGTCCCCCCACCTACAAGATGGGTGTAATGGGGCCCTTGGGGGCACAGAGTGCATACCACTCTGAGCAGTAGGGGGCCATGATACATAACCCTCAAAAGACAATGGACACCCCTCTGACCTGCTAACAGGTGGCTATGGCAGCCAGACCTTAACACTGGGTACACACCGATCTGGGTGGTCTCTGGTCCCAGGGGGACACCTGTGACTGTGTAACACAGATGGGTACAGAGATGCCATTGGTACACTGCCTGGGACACCTGACACACACTGCCAGTGATGGGGATGGGCAGCAGGATCTATATGCAGCACCACATGTACAGTGGACCTAGCGATGGGCAGCCATCCTTACCCTCAGGGTGAATACATAACCTGCACAATGGCAGGGTCTGGAGCTACTCTGTGCCAGTATCTCGCACACCAGTCCATCTTACCAGGCTGCGGTAACAGAGAGGTACAGACCCCATTTGGTGATCTGCTGTAGACCACTGTTCTGCAAGTGCAATGCATCATGGGTACTGGTGCGGTTACCATAACTTTCACACAGAGCAGATGGTCCATGCGGTGAACTGCAGTCCCTCTGTACCCAGGCACTGTTGTACACCAGGCCATAAAGGTATAACCCATTGTTTTGTACAATGATGTTCCAAATTGTGTCCATGGGTTCGATCACCTATTGTCCCCCCCCATGCGTGCCCAACTCAGATACCCTGCATGCCTCTAACACTCATCTTCTTGCAGATATGTGCTGCCAGCCCATAAGAGACTCATCACAGTGGGCAACAGTCCTCTGGTCTGGCCATCTGCGTCTGCCAGCTGAGTAGAGTCTGGACTGCCTGTGCAGGCTGCCACCATAGGTCATGCACTGTGAACCTGTCCTGCATTGTGTCCCTATGTTGCCTGCCTCGCCTCTACCTTAGCTGTATGGTACCACCACACCTCTGTCCACCCGTCATCATAACCATCCTGGCAACCCAGACGCCCCGGGGGACACGTATGCCCAGCATGTCACCCACTGCCCTCTCAGTACTTTACATTGCCCACACCCAGTGCTGTGGTACAGTTGTCCACGACATGTATGTCACCAGTACTGGCAGGCACATGGTCTGGCCGCAGATATGGCACATCCAGGAGCGTCACCCGCAAGCACCTTTGCAGTTGCTGTAAACCGTGGCCGATCCAGTGTTAGCGTGACATCAGTATCTCTGGACATACGTAATGCATGCGAACCAGAGCCACCTTGCAGGCCGCAGGGCAAAGTAACCTAGGGCACCGTCCCATTGTTATTCCACTGTGAACTATGTAGAAAAATCCCAGGGAGCCCACGAGGATGACATGTCCAGGTGTGCCCAGTACGGTGCGCTGCCAAGGGACCCTGAGAAGGTGCCACAGAAGGTGTCTCACAGGGCACATGATGAGCATTTTATATGGTACCATACAATATGGCGCCCAGTAAGGCGCGCTCGCACAATATACCATAGAAGAAACCCAGGAACGTGCCATGTTCTGAGGTGTGGTACTGGGCGACGTACAACGGGCCGGGGAGCCCCAAGACGCATTCCTTAGGTTGCATAAGGCATGCACCAAGGTGCCGTAATCAAAGTTAGCCCAACACGCGCCTGAGGCCCAGATGGCTGAAAGCCTGACATTCTGTAACGTCAGGCCCACAAGAAGATGTTCCGTCAGACCAATATAACATGTTATGTGTAGCGCAGTGGTTAGGCAATACATCAGACTACAATGTCTTGTGAGTTCAAATCCCAGAAGGGGATACCAGAATGGGAAAGTGATGGGGATAGGGCATGTCAGAAATAGAAAGAATAGTTGTACTAAGATATAGAAAAGGATACCTCCAACATAAACAAATAGAGTGACAAAACAGACCAACGCACGCCACAAAGGGAGGTTACGCACGTAGGTACACATGTTCGTACGCGCAGTGAGAAGCACACACTGCACAGGCACATTTTTACTGCGTCACATGAGGTCTGAGCATATACAGCAGACAAGATGACTGCCAGATTGAGAAAGCCTGCTTTCACACACGCAGACCTGTATCTGCTGGCCGAATTGATTTGCCTTCATCAGGCATGCCTATTTTCAGGCTCCTCCCGTAGGGAGGAACTCAGCAGAGTAAGGAGGGCCTGGGTGTGCCTCACCAGGTGATACAATAGAGGCTCAGACTACCCACGTGAGGTAAGTGCATGGTGACAGGCACCCAAACCTAGGTCTTAAGAAAGAAAACCTGGTAACCAACACACATATCAGACACCCACAGCAAGGGAAAAGCAGGTGGCTGTGTGTCCAAATGGAATCAATGTAGGCCTCCCTCTCGATGCTAACGGATCCATCCTGTCACCAGGGGGCTGCAGAATCCATTACAGAGAATTATTATCCATCCCATTGCTATGGTATTTGACCCTGTTGCACTGTCACTGATGTGCTCTATCCCCAGGATGCCCCTGGCCCACTACAGAGGTCCACTATTCATCCTGGTGTTATGGTACCTGCTCTTGTGTGAGTTTCACAGCTCTGCCATATCCCCAGGATGCCCCAGGCCTCACTAGAGATGCCTATCATCCATCCTGGTGTTCTGGTACCTGCTCTTGTATAGGTTTCACAGGTCTGCCATATCCCCAGGATGCCCCAGGCCTCACTACAGATGCCCATCATCCATCCTGGTGTTCTGGTACCTGCTCTTGTATAGGTTTCACAGGTCTGCCATATCCCCAGGATGCCCCAGGCCTCACCACAGAGGCCTATCATCCATCCTGGTGTTATGGTACCTGCTCTTGTATGTGTTTCACAGCTCTGCCATATCCCCAGGATGCCCCAGGCCTCACTACGGAAGCCTATCATCCATACTGGTGTTATGGTAACTGCTCTTGTGTGAGTTTCACAGCTCTGCCATATTCCCAGGATGTCCCAGGCCTCACTACAGATGCCTATCATCCATCCTGGTGTTCTGGTACGTGCTCTCGTATAGCTCTCACAGGTATGCCATATCCCCAGGATGCACCAGGCCTCACTACAGATGTCTATCATCGATCCTGGTGTTCTTGTACCTGCTCTATAGGTTTCACTGGTCTGCCATATCCCCAGGATGCCACAGGCATCACTACAGATGCCTATCATCCATCCTGGTGTTCTGGTACCTGCTCTCATATAGGTCTCACAGGTCTGCCATATCCCCAGGATGCCCGAGGCCTCACCACAGAGGCCTATCATCCATCCTGGTGTTATGGTACCTGTTCTTGTGTGAGTTCACAGCTCTGCCATGTCCCCAGGATGTCCCAGGCCTCACTACAGAGGCCTTTCATCCATCCTGGTGTTCTGGTACCTGGTCTTGCATAGGTTTCACAGCTCTGCCATATCCCCAGGCTGCCCAAGGCCTCACTACAGAGGCCCACTATTCATCCTGGTTTTCTGGTACCTGCTCTTGTATAGGTCTCACAGGTCTGTCATATCCCCAGGATGCCCCAGGCCTCACCACAGAGGCCTATTATCCATCCTGGTGTTATGGTACCTGCTCTTGTATAGGTTTCACAGCTCTGCCATATCCCCAGGATGCCCCTGGCCTCACCACAGAGGCCTATTACCCATCCTGGTGTTATGGTAGCTGCTCTTGTGTGAGTTTCACAGCTCTGCAATATCCCCAGGATGCCCCAGTCCTCACCACAGAGGCCTATCATCCATCCTGGTGTTATGGCACCTGCTCTTGTGTGCATTTCATAGCTCAGCCATATCCCCAGGATGCCCCAGGCCTCACTACAGAGGTCTACTTTACATCACGGTGTTATGGTAGGTGCACTGGCTGATGTGTGCAGGCCACTCATATCGCCATTTTGTGTCTGGAGTCTGCAGGGCATATAGTGGTACATCCCCAGGGCACACTCAGGTACAGCTGCTGCTGTGTGCTGGGGCCACTGGTGAGACACATGACCATCGCCCATACCAGTGCATACAGTGGCACCTGTCTGGGCAGTCTGTGCATATGTTGGACAAGGTTTGCAGACAGGCTGATGGGTCCCGCAGACCTGCTGACATAGTGGTGCATATGTACGGGAAGTGGCGCATGCTCGCCCCCCCTGCACACTGTGCATGTATGCCAACACCATGCAGCCGCACATGCATGGCACCCATGACCCACAGCATGGCAAGAGCACATATGGTTGGTGTCGTAGGCCCAAACACGGATAGTCCACCTGTACGGCAATGGGTGCCAGGGAGCCACCAAACAGGGCACGTAGGGGCCCAACTGGACATGCGCAGCTGCAACGCACACATGTGTGTAGCAGGGGCAAAAGCTAGGGGTCGACACATAGCACACAATAGGGGCATCCACCTGCTGCACGCAGGTATCTGTGTGATGCAGCACCAGCTGGTGATGGATGTCTGTCCTCTAATGTCCCCACATGTTGAATCCCCCACAGGTTGAGGAACTGCGCAAGAAGGCCTGTGAGCTGCGAGCCAGGTACCCCCATTTCATGGCGCAGGTGCAGCAGAAATGGCTGGCCCACAGTGATGGTGAGTGATGCGGCACGTCCCTGTGGGGCAATGGCCTGCGGGGCCACAGGACATCTTCAAATAATGTGCCAGATGTGTGACCATGGCAGTCATTTACATACCTCTCCCTCACAGCGGACGCATGTGCAGATGAGGGCCCAGCAGGTCTGGATGCTGGAACCGGGCAGGCAGTGCCGGGTGAAGACACCCCAGAGGGCATGGAGTCAGCTGATAGCGGGGAGTCCGAGGATGAGGTAGTTGCTGGAAGCAGAGAGGAGGAGGGGGAGGAAGGAGGGGGGAGTGGGGTGGAGGGGGAGGGCAGCTTGGAGCCTGGGGAGGGTGAGGTGGGGGAGGAGGGGGGAGGAGGGGGGAGGGGGAGGTGCAGGGGCAGAGGGGGAGGAGGGTGGTGAGGGGGGAGGTGCAGGGGCAGAGGGGGATGAGGGGGCGAGGGGGGCAAGGGGGGAGGTGCGGGAGGCCTGGGAGGGGGAGGGGTCAGTGGGGGATGGGGATGGGGTGGAGGTGAGGGCATGGCCAGTCCTGAGTGGCACCGGCCGCAACAGGGCACTGGGGGCCCCAGCCACCTGCCCCACACTGCCAGTGATGGCCCCCATCTGGCCGTGGGCCTGCCCCACATAGCCGCAGACAGGTGCACCATACATGCAGCCACACAGACAAGGGGAGATGTGTGTCTGTACGGGTTCATGTGTGGCCTATGCCTGGCTGTGGCTGTGTGTGCCCAGGCATACACCCAGTGGCAGTACACCCGCATTCTGGGGAGGGTGCTGGAGACCATGGCCATGGTGGCTGACCAGCAACGATGGCTGGATGATAGATGCGCACCAGGCACACCTGGCCAGCCACCCGGCAATGGGGGCCTCCAGGGGGTGTAAGTGTGGGCACCACGCATGCCACCCCTGCCCTGTGTCGGCTCGTGCCATGGGACCTTCACCACCGCTGGAGCCTGGGGTGGTAGGGCCCATGCCCACACAGGGGCCCACAGCTGTTTCCCCACCCCAAATAAATTTTGTACATATGTTTTACACACTCACAATGGTCAGCTGTCCCTTATTTCTACATTTCAGTGGGGTACAAATGACAGGTGTGATCATCTACATGTGTGTCCATGTGCATGGCAACGGTCCCATACATGGCATCGTACCCATGGCAAGGACAGGGTATGATGAAGCACCACAGACAAACACCTTCACACACAGGACAGGGATGGCATGGAGCAGTAGTGGTGGGACATGCAAGGGTATGGCAAGCAGTGATGAGTGGTATGAAACAAGGTGGACAGTGCAATGCACATGGACGTGGGGATGGCAGACACAGGGGCGAGTGGGGTGGTGGGCTGGGGGGTCTCAGAGACCAGGAGCATGGATGCAGGGTGCCGAAGGGTGGGTCACAGACAAGGGGCCCGAGGGGTGGGGCATGACCCTCAAAAGTGTGGATGGCCACATGTGTATGGGTAGGGGGCAGGGATGTACCTGGGCCTTGGGGTTGGGTGTATTACAGGGCCAATGTGCCCTGTGGATAACTGTGCGGGATCCACAGTGTACTGTAGGGCTGGTACCCCTGCAATTCTACATGCAAATCTCCGGCCTGCTCAGCAACTCAAGCCTGAAACAAAATGAACCAAACTGCACAGCCAAGATGGATTCTTCACTTCACTTCACTTTTGCTGTGTTCAGCTATAAGCCTGTCCTTCAAGCAACTGCTGGATCAGCGTTTCTAAGCATGCATACAGAGGCTATTGTCCGTGGCTGGCCTTGGACACTTGTACATGCCCAGAAGTTACATACTGTTGCTTCTGCCTGACTTTTTACCATGACTCCTTTGTTTGCAAGAAGCTGCTCATCATCGACCTCCTGATTCGCTGAGAACACCTCAGACTGCCTGGTGCCCACCAATCATCAGACCTATGACGGAGGATTCTCACGCAGAATTATGCATTCTGCGCTGGAAACTTTAGTTGTAAGTTGGAGAGTAAGAGAGAGTTGGTGCTTTTTCCCCACCTGGACATACAGACTTCTGCACCGGTCCTGCTGCTGTGCACTGCATACCTGATTCCTGCGCCCTGAGCCTTCCGCCAGATGGCCCCTACGTGTGGGCTAGGCCGTCCTCCACAGGTCTGAGATAAGACTTTCACAGATACCTCCGGTTCGGACTTACTGTGGCTCGCCTGACGAGGCTAGAGCCCGCACTAGCTAGAAGCTGCTTCTGAGTGCCGACGGAGCTAAGGTACTGGCTTATCTCTCCTCTCCTGGATGGGCAAAGGGGTTAGCAATATATTTCTTGCTTTTCCTCAGTGCAGAGCGAATCAGTGACGTCTGGTTACTAATCTGATTTATTACGTTGTCCAAGTGTACATCTGTACCATAACAACTTTTTACCTCATGTTTCTAATTAGCTATATATGTGTATGTATATTTTTCTATTTGATTGCCTATAATAAAGTCTAATATATATATATCTGCAGACCAGAATTCTTTCGTGGCTCATTGCCAGAATAACTCACAGAACTTTGGGCTGGGATAGTAGCCATATTCCCCTGGACAACAGAGAGTCTAACTTATTTTTGTGCTACGAATATACCCTACATATGGGGGCTCGTCCGGGATGAGTCTTTCTGAATGTGCTACGCCTCTCAGAATTTGTGTAATATTTCTGCATTGTCCTATTGTGGTCAACGCAGCTGTTTATGCTGAGGTTTTTGTGGCCAGAGAGCATTGTCTGTGAGACGGCTTTGCAACCCTTACAGGCTCTCTGCATTAGAGTACTTCTAGCGGTGCCCTGTGTTTGTTTTTACAGACAGTCTCAGCTATTGATTTACGATGGCTCACGCAGATAAGGTTGATTTGGCATTCCAGAAATTAGCTTCCCTATGTTGGTCAAAAGATACCACTGCCTACCACATTGAAAGAATTTCTAAGTGCCTTACAACAGATACGCAAGAGCTTGTTAGGGCTGATAGCTTTTTCAGTGAGTTCCTAGATCGGCTTCTTGCTCATAAGGCTAAATTACCGGTGGATATGGTAGCCGAACATGCCTGTGTGCTGCATATTTTTACTGACAAACTGCAGAAGGCATTATGTCACCTGCAAACTAAATCTGAATCACTAGAGTCTGAATTAAGGACTGCTCACAGTCAGATACAGTGTGCTAAGGAGACAGCTAACCAGTGTGAAAAGCAGAGTGCTGAGTTACGTCATCAAGTTGACGAACTTCAGGCTGAGGCGACCAGACGAGCTAGCGGTAGCCTCTTTTCACCAGGCACTACTAGCCTGTGGTGTCTGCGATGCCAAGAGCTAGTGGCTCAGGTTTCCGCTCTTAAGAGGCGGGGTGAACAGGATCAAAGGAGTTACAGTTTCTAGCAGTTTGTAGGTCTGAGATGGCTGCTCAGACAAAGAAATTAAAAGCAGACACGGCTCTTTTTGAGCAACGAGAAAGTGCTTTGATGGCTGAGCTCGAAGCCACAGAGTCTGCTCTCAGTGCAGAGAGACGGCGTACAGCCGATCTGCAAAGGCAGCTAGTTGTTGCACGTCAGGAATGTGGGCAGGAAATGCAGAGAGTTAACCTAGAAATCCAGCAGTTAAGAGCTGACTGTTTTGAATTGGCTTGTGTGTCCACTTCTCAGAGTAATGAGACAGAGTACAGGGATAATTTCAGCCCTCTAGGCTTCTCGAAGTACCAGAGGGTAGATGACGGCAGTTTGCCACTGGAAACCCTGCCCAGTGTAGAACGGCAGCTTTTCCAGAACAGAGTCAGTTCTCTCCAATCAGCGCATGAGCACAGGAGAGAAACAGGGCGGAATGAACCACCCTACTCTCGGCCCCTCCCCATACAGGGAGCGGTGGAGGGGGGGGGGGAAATCCCCCGAGTGATGGAAAACTGTACCAGCAGCGACCACTAGAGGGAGCTGAAGGCACGCAAAATCCTCTATGTGCCTGTGTCCTGCAAGGGAAAATAAATGAAGGTGCTTCTGTCGTGCAATTACAAATCATCAAGACCTTGCGGAGCATGGTCACTCCTTTTGAGAAAACTGGTCATGCCACCATAAATGAACATTTAGCTGCAGTCAAAGATGCCTTTGGGCACTGAACATTACCAGGGGGGAGGACATGGTTTTGTATCTTCCATGGTCTTTTGATGTGCCTTGTCAGCAATTCATTCGGGCCATGGCAGACGATGAAAAGAAGGACATTGTCATTTTTGAACAGGCACTAAAGAAACATTATGGGCCATACCCTGATGATATTGCTGCAAAGCAGGCAGCATTTAGTATGACTCATAGGGAAAATGAAATGCCCCGAGAGTTTGCTTACAGACTTAGGCAGACTTTCTTCCAGAGTGACCCTTCTTGGGAAACGATAGAACACCATCAGGAGTTTCGTAATCTTTTCTGTCAGTTGCTCCTTCCATCTATTAAACCTTATATGTCTGACAAGCGTCACAAACCCCTGTCACGTGTGATAGAACATGCTGAGTGGATTTGGGAAGCTGTTCCCAACATGAGAGCAACCAATACTGGCAGCTCAGTAAGGGCTCCCAGCAAGGCCAGAGAGCCAAAACAGTGTGTTAGTGCTGTAAAATCCACTCTTTCGTTAGGAAAATAACTCTTCTCCTTCTGTTCCACAGAATCCTCCCAGGCCACCCCAGAATAACCAGTCATCTGGGTCTAAGCAGCGCTCTGGGAATCAGCGTTTCACTCCACAGAACCGGAACTGGAAGAGAAAGCCCGGTTTTGACAAATACCTGGAGCTGGAGAAGAGAATAAGCGAGCTGACAGATATGATGAAGGCTACCATTGCATTCAGCTCCTCAAAGGCGGCTCCTGCTAGTAGTGTGCCTCCTAAGCCACGAGCACAGCCTCAGAAGCCAGAGGAGGAACTGGTTGACTCCTCTTCCCCTTCTAATGCGACTGAATGACTAACCGACTTTGTTTCTGTCCCACAGGTCACTATTGCACAGGTGCAGCCAGCTGTAGATGCCACTCCAGGGACACAGAGTGACAGTCCTGCCATGGACAGCGAGGGTCCAGCCTTTGACACCATCAGGAAGCACAAGTACTTTCTGGGTAAACTCAAGCCAAAAGGACAGAGGTATACTGTTCCTGTTACAATTCATCAGGCTTTTCTCTGTGAGGGCCTGATAGATTCAGCCTCTGAGGCTACCCTGATTACCTCGAGTCTCTTTGATAGACTCACTGCTTCCTTGGGGAGTCAGAGGAACCTACACGTTACACCCAGTGATTTGTCACTCGCAGCTTATGGGAATCAGCCCATAGAGTCTATGGGGCAGGTCTGGCTTAACCTCCAAATTGGAAAATTACAGGTGAAACATCCTGTAATCATTACTAAGTGCCCTGGGGAAGAATTCTTGATTGGCAATGAGCTCCTGAAACGGTTACGCCCCATTCTGGACTACGTCCAGGAAGTGATCTGGACACAGGTCACACATCCCATACCTTATGCTAGGGTAAAACATGACAGCAGAGTCAGTGGTCCTTGTTCAGTGGAACGCACAAACAAGTCCATCAGGATTAATTTCCAGAGGTCAGCTGATCCCCAAATCCTTCAGTTCCAGTATGAAAGGGCTGGAGATGAAGATCAGGGCATCAGCGACGTGGTTTCCATTGCAGTGGGTTCAGTAGCTAACATTGTCCTTGATACTGACTGCCTGCAGATATTCCTGAGGGAACCTGTGGAAGGTTGTGAGGTGCAAACCCCTCCTCCATCCCATCCCTGCCTAGATCACCCTAGGAGACTGACGGACATATTCTCGGCTGAGAAAGGTCCCTTTATATATGTGCAGGTGGGCATGTCCCAAAAGGAAAGGGCCTACCTATTACCCCACTGTGACCACTCCCTCATCAGTGAGACTCTTTTCTATCGGCTCAAACAACAGCTTACTCTTGATTGGGTAATGGGAGCGAAGACTTCGTTCCAAGTGCCTGGGGAAGGGCTCAAGACATTAATGGGCTTCTGCAATCTCCCCTTGCAAGTTGGGGTCAAAGGTTTTCGGCACACCTTCTCCATCATCAGAGGACTTGAGGTGCCCCTCTCCTTAGGCTCAGATTGCCTTGTTCGACTGGGAACTTATGTGGATTTTGTGAACAACATCCTCTGGAGTAGGATGGAAGGAGATCCGGTGGATTTCTCTGGTGCCCGCCCATCCCTACGGGCTGGTCAGACTATCCCTCAAGTCTGTGAAGTGGTCTGTGCAGAAGACACCCACATACCTGGGAGGGTACGGGATTGTCCCCTGCCGATACAGGTGACCCAAGGACATGTGGTCTCAGACAACTTGGTCTTCTTCAGTCCAAATTCCCATTTTGAGGAGCTGGGCCTAGCCATGGGTCCCATTCCCTGCATGGAGGCCACAGCTCCCTCCTTACACTTATTGCTCACCAATCCAAATCCAGATCGCATTCACCTTGTGAAAGGCGAACCCTGGGATTCCTAGTGGGAGAATCGTTCCCAAGTGTGGAATTGAGTCTACAGATTATTGGGGAAGCCCCTGTTTCCTGGAACTCTGTGAAGGGGGGGGGACCCCTGCGTGTGTACGATCCTCACCCCGAGGCCTCTTCACCTTACAGTTTGTCTGGCCACATAGTGCTGTGACCTCACAGGTGGACCTCGAGTCTGACCATCTGATTTTGTCAAGTAAACTTGATGAGGCTGTTAGTTCCCTCACCCACCAGGGGGGGGAGCCCCATGCTGTCCAAGCCATCCAGGTATCCTCTCTCCAAGATGAGATTGAGGAGAAGGTTGAAATACCCTCAAATAAACCTGTTCTGGGATTTGACGAAATGGTTGCGGGAAAACTTGCTGAAGCAGACGCCTGCACTGATGAGTCAGAAAAGGCACAATTAAAAGAACTGCTGTACCGTCACAAGGACCTGTTTGCCACTGACACCTATGACTGTGGTCTCACCGACCTACATGTCACCCGTATTCCTACGGATCCAAACAGTAAACCTGTCTTTGTGAGGCAATATAAAATCCCATTGGCCTCCTATGAATCCGTTCAGGAAATCATTAATTCCCTGGAACAAAAGGGAATTATACGTCAATGCAACAGTACTTACAATGCCCCACTGTGGCCTGTCATCAAGAAGTACTCTAGCTGGCGCTTAGCTTTGGACTATCGCCAGCTTAATAAAAAGGTACCTCTATCCAGATGGCCTATGGCACATCTGGAACAGAACTTAGCCACCATTAATGGTGCAAGGTACTTTACCAGCCTGGATCTGGCCTCAGGATTTTGGACTATACCTGTCCATCCAGAAGATCAGCATAAGCTGGCTTTTACCTTCGGTAGGCGACAATATACTTGGAATCGGACACCGTTTGGTTATTTGAATGCCCCAGCAGACTTCAATATTTTCCTGCATAAGGCTTTGCCTGATGCTGAGACTAGAGGCACCCTCGTCTATGTAGACGACATTCTGGTGAAGAACACCAGTTTCTCTGACCATTTGCAAGAAATAGAGCATGTTTTCCAGCAGCTGAAAGCTGCGGGAGCAAAGCTGTCCTTGTCAAAGGGCCAATGGTGCCGGAAATCCCTCAATTATTTGGGTTACGAAGTTTCTGCTGAGGGACTGCAGCCTCAAAAGGAAGAGAATTGCGGCCTTGCAACAACTCAAACGTCCGACCAATGTGAGTGAGCTGCGCTCATTCTTGGGCATTTGCAATTATTCACGCCAATTTGTGGATCAATATGCGGAGATTTCCCGACCCCTGGTCAAACTCCTCAAAAGAGATGAACCTTGGGTATGGAATCCCGACCAAGAGGCAGCTCTAGAAGAGCTGAAGGCAGCTTTGAGTCGAGCTCCCTGTCTTGCCTATCCAGAGAGTGGCAGAGAATTCTTCGTGGAACTAGGTTTCACCGATCACTCTATGAGTGCTGTTCTGTACCAGATGCATGACACAGATAGGAAAGTTATTGCCTATGCCAGCAAAGCTTTAACGGAAGTGGAGAGGAAATACTCCGACTGTGAGAAGTCCTTGTTGTCCACAGTCTGGGCCCTCCAATATTTACGCAGTTATATCCAAGGTGAGAGGTTGGTTGTTGAGACTCATCACCAACCCATCAAGTTCCTAGGCAGTGATCGGATTAAATCGTGACAAGTGTCAAACAGTCGCATTGTCTCCTGGACCTTAGCACTTCAGGGCTGGCCCCTGGAGGTCAGGTATGCTCAAAACCGCAAGGATGCCGCCGCACAGGGCCTGGCTGAATTGCACGATTGCACTGCCAGAGAACCTTTAGTGGGTAATTTAGACATCGAAATGGAGTCATGTACGCCCGAGCCTTCTCGTCATCGTCCTTATGATGAGAACCTCTGTAAAGGCTACCCCAAGGTGTATGTGGAGGGTTGTGCTTACCGTCGAGAGCCTGACCATGAACTGGTAGCAGGTATAGGTGTAGTTTGGAACCAGAACCACCCTTGTGAACCCTTCAAGTACCGTCTGGGTACCAAGACTAATCAGTATGCAGAGCTAGCTGCAGCCCTGGCAGCTCTCCAGTCTGCTGCTCAGGGAGGGGTTCACACCCTAACCATCTGTACTGATTCAGACTACGTCAGACAGAATTTTGTTTCCCACTTACCCATTTGGAAATCTAACAATATGCTGAATTCCAAAGGGAAACCTGTCAAACATGCCGGATTGATTCTGGCCTTGGACAAGGTAGCTCATGAAAATGACATGACCATCTACTGGAAGAAAGTGAAAGGTCACTCCCGTGTTGATAACCCTGACAAGATTGGAAATGATCTAGCTGATCAGCTTGCCAAGGAGGGTGCTGTCTCTGGAGACCTCTGGCAGTTGGAGGCTCCCGAGACCAATGGGCTTCAAATGGTGACGGCGGTTACCCGGCGACAAGCTCAATTATCCACCATGCCCCCTGTGGTTCAATGGTGTGGCGAGAGCACAGATCTCGACCTCGTGCAAGCCCAGAAACAAGATCCTACTCTTGGACGTTTCTACCTTTTTCTGCAGAACCCCCAGGAACACCCATTAACTCTGGAGGATTGTCAGGACGATGAGGAACTGAGGATCCTCTACATCTCCAAGGACATGTTTCATCTCCAGAAAGATCTGTTGATACAGACGAGTAAGCATGGTATTGTGAAATGGGTGGTACCTCGGGCCTTCCGTGGAGTTATGTTACAGCACGCTCATGATGAGCCTTGTGCCGGTCATAGAGGTGACCGAATAACCTATGAAACGTTGAAACAAGTGGCCTACTGGCCCCACATGTACCAAGATGTACAATTGTATACTAAAGGTTGTCTGACCTGTTGCAGATTCCAACCTGCAGCTCCTTCTCATAGAGCACCTTTGAGAAACAGAGGTCTGACCATGCCTTGGTCTGATCTCCAGATTGATTGGATCGGCCCTGTGCCCCAATCCTCTCGAGGCAACAAATATATGTTGACAGTTACCTGCTTATTTACTAAGTGGGTCGAGTGCATCCCAGCACCCAACTGTACCGCCGAGACCACGGCCACCTTGTTGTTAAACCATGTTTTCAGCAGGTGGGGCCTCCCCATGCGAGTGGAATCCGACCAGGGTTCCCACTTCACGGGACAAGTCATTAAGCATCTGTGGAAGGTACTAGGTGTGAAGGCCAAAGTCCACATTGCTTATCGTCCACAATCCTCTGGACAAGTGGAGAGAGCAAACAAAACTATCATCAGTATCTTGAAAAAGTATGTTTCTTCCTCTGGGAAGGACTGGGACATCAAACTGCCCTTGGTCCTGATGGCTATCAGAGCCACGCGTCATCGTGCTACTGGTGTGTCCCCTTTTGAGATGATGACAGGTAGGGACATGGTTTTACCCCTTCATCTTCTTTACAGGACTAATGATGTGAATCTCGCTGCTGCTACAACTGCTCATGAATATGTTTCCCTATTTAGACAACACTTGCAAAGTGCCTTTGCCTTTGCCCAAAAGAATTTGGACACTGCTGCTAGGGGTAGGAAGGCCTACTATGATTTGAGGACTACCTCTAAAGAATACCAGATTGGCGATAAGGTATTCTACTACAATTTTGGTAAGAATAAGGTCAAAGACTGTAAATTTCTACCTACCTGGAACGGTCCATTTCCTATTGTGGATAAAGCCTCCCCTGTTGCTTATCAAATTCGAATGAAGTTAGGTACTGAGAGGGAAGGCTCCCTTAAATGGGTCCACATTAATCAGCTTAGACCGTGTCATCCCAGTAAGTTCCTTCCTGAAGACCCTCTTGATGTTGTGAGTAATGCTAACCTTGAGGCGGGATAGCCTGTTTGTTTTCTTTTACAGATGGAGTCCCGGACTTTGAAGGTCCTGTTCCTGATTTTGGTGTTAGAGGGATCCGAGGTTGCCAGATTGATTGAGCCTGGCCCTCTTTCTGGTGTCGTGCTACAGGATACGCCTGGTTTCCTGATTACACAGTCCCAGACTGTCACACAGAAAGTTTTTGTGTCCCTAGATCCCCGACATGTTTTACAGAAGCATTTTGAATCGTCTGTTGCACGCATCACTAATATACGTGGTGCCTAATCTTGGCATGTGCCAACGCTCTAAAGACATTCATTGGTTGTGTCCTGGTAAACCTTTCCTGAAGGACACTTCTACAGCTCTTTGTGGGTTGTCTGCTGAAAATGTGAAAGAACAATGTAAAGTTACCATGACCAAGTACGATGACTTTTCAGAGACGAAAGTTGCTGTTGTCAACAATGTTTGGCTGGTTAGTACCCCTTTGAGTGAACTCCTGGTCACCATGAATAAACATGACATTCATAATAGAGTTCCTCTACCCTGCAATGTTTGCTTGATTGATGTTCCCAAGAACTCCATTGTTAATGTTGGTGGAGTTTCCTTGTTTTATCTTGATGCTGACCCTGTTTCGACAGAGCTCCAGATATTGGATGTGTTTCGAGGTCATGAGATTGACTTCACTGCAGCCTTGACCTATCTTTTGGACTATAAGGACTCTCACACAGTTGAACTGTCCATTGACCAGGCCGACCTTGCCATTGCTGATTATAACTTCGATTCACGTGATGTGGACATTTTACAAACTGATTTTATGTCACATGTCATTGTGCCTGGTCTTTTCTTTCTGTTGGTGCTCCAGTTTCTTATCTCTTTGTATCAACAGAGACAGATTCGTGCTCTTCGTCGCTCTATGCATCCTGCACCTCTGCTGCCTGCCATGCGTCTGCAGGATTTGCTGGAACGTCACACTTTTGAATAAGTGTCACCCTTTTCTTTGAAAGTTATCCATTGCTCTTGATTGAGTTGTGTGTTTTTTTTTCATAGCTAGCATGTGTTTATTTTACTATCACAGTTATACATGGCTTCTCATTACTTTTGAGTGTTCACCTTCGTGTTGCACTAACACATTATATTGCATTACTGATATGCATTTTTGGTTTGGATACTATATATACTCTTGAGTTTGAAGTTACCATGTCTTATTTTGATTGAATTGACTTGACTGTATCAATGTCATTTTCTTTTGACTTCTTTTATTGCTTGAGTGTATTCACTGTATTATTCCTCATGCAGTATTGCTTTCATGCATCTTGTGCTTGAAGTCTTATCCACTTCTCATGTATTCGTTAATCATTTGTCATTTGGTTCTGACCTGCACGGTAGTACTGCTAGTTAGGCTTTGTACGATGGAGTGTACTCCCTTGTAGCATCCTCCATCTTACAAGGGGGGGGGGGGGAGATGTAGGGCTGGTACCCCTGCAATTCTACATGCAAATCTCCGGCCTGCTCAGCAACTCAAGCCTGAAACAAAATGAACCAAACTGCACAGCCAAGATGGATTCTTCACTTCACTTTTGCTGTGTTCAGCTATAAGCCTGTCCTTCAAGCAACTGCTGGATCAGCGTTTCTAAGCATGCATACAGAGGCTATTGTCCGTGGCTGGCCTTGGACACTTGTACATGCCCAGAAGTTACATACTGTTGCTTCTGCCTGACTTTTTACCATGGCTCCTTTGTTTGCAAGAAGCTGCTCATCATCGACCTCCTGATTCGCTGAGAACACCTCAGACTGCCTAGTGCCCACCAATCATCGGACCTATGACGGAGGATTCTCACGCAGAATTATGCATTCTGCGCTGGAAACTTTAGTTGTAAGTTGGAGAGTAAGAGAGAGTTGGGGCTTTTTCCCCACCTGGACATACAGACTTCTGCACCGGTCCTGCTGCTGTGCACTGCGTACCTGATTCCTGCGCCCTGAGCCTTCCGCCAGACGGCCCCTACGTGTGGGCTAGGCCGTCCTCCACAGGTCTGAGATAAGACTTTCACAGATACCTCCGGTTCGGACTTACTGCGGCTCGCCTGACGAGGCTAGAGCCCACACTAGCTAGAAGCTGCTTCTGAGTGCCGACGGAGCTAAGGTACTGGCTTATCTCTCCTCTCCTGGATGGGCAAAGGGGTTAGCAATATATTTCTTGCTTTTCCTCAGTGCAGAGCGAATCAGTGACGTCTGGTTACTAATCTGATTTATTACGTTGTCCAAGTGTACATCTGTACCATAACAACTTTTTACCTCATGTTTCTAATTAGCTATATATGTGTATGTATATTTTTCTATTTGGTTGCCTATAATAAAGTCTAATATATATATATCTGCAGACCAGAATTCTTTTGTGGCTCATTGCCAGAATAACTCACAGAACCTTGGGCTGGGATAGTAGCCATATTCCCCTAGACAACAGAGAGTCTAACTTATTTTTGTGCTACGAATATACCCTACAGTACCCAGCAAACACCTGTGGACCGCTGCAGGCCCCATGGGACGGGGGTGATGTGGCCAGGCCGTGCAGCATACATCTGACTATGTACAGCAGTAGTGTTTATGCATAAAAGGGGACAGTCCCACAAGGGGGGCTCCTCCACGGCACACATCACACTGGAAAGGGCAGGATATGGGACACCAGCAGTGTGCTAGCAGTGTGATGCCAGAGGTGGATGTGTGGACGGGACATACAGCGTAGATATGTCTATGGACATACAGGGTACAATGTCCAACCGATGAGATGTGGAGGGCATGTCACAGAGACGTGTCCGGTGCCACCCCAGCATGCCCTGAGCAGGTACTGGTGGAGACAGGTGGTGGGGAAGAGGGAACTGGGGGGGCTACAGAGGCTGGCAGGGCAGGGGGCAGCAGGGGTGTTGAGGTCTGGCAGGTAGGTGGTGGTGGCATGGCTGCTGCAACCCCAGCTAGGGGGGACACAGACTGGCCAAGGCGGTGGCATGGGGTCGGTCCCCGGGGTGGCCACAGGTAGGGCAGGGCATACATGGGGCTCACACAATACACACAGGACATGTGACCTCAGGGAGTGCTGCATGTGCAGCTATTTATTTCCCCCGGGCTCAGCCGTGCCTTGAGCGGCCTCTCCCACCCTATGGTGCATGTGCCACAGCTGGCACTGCTGCTGCTGCTGCTGCTACTGGTGGTGGGCCTTGTTGTTCCGTGGGGGTCCCCCGGCCAGCCACCAAATGCTCAGCACTGGCAGCTATGGCCCACAATGTTTTAGCCAGTCCCCGCATCTCCGCAAAGATTCCCTCCACTGCATGGCGCATGCATTGCGCCTCGTGCTGCTGGTGTCTCTGCTCCCACAGGACCACACGCAGTACATGCCAGTACATGTGGGGGAGACAAGTTGTGCACCGTCAGACATGGCAACACCTGACCCTGTACACAAGCAACATCATGTGAACACGATAGGATACTCATCCTATGAATCGCCATGTGCCACCTCGGAGTGCTCCCGCATCGCCCCTATCACCTCCACAAGGGAAAACTGCATGTCCCGCATGGTGTACTGTGGAGCAGCAAGCTCTACCCACCCAGTGGCTGTAGCGGCAGGTGGCACACTGTCCTCAGCCGGCCCCTGGCTCGGCCCACCATCGCCCTCCAGAGGTGGTGCTGAACCCTCCACCTCTGCATGTGCCGCAGTTGTCTCTCCAGGTGGCCCTGCCTCCGGCCCAACATCATCAAGGGGTCACGGCCCGGGGTCTGTGTACTCCGCCCCCTCCTCCACCTCCTCAATGGCATGTATGTCACCTGTGGGGGAACAGGTTACACAGCTCAGGTGGGGTGTTGCTGCCTGCCCGCCCCATTACACTCTGTATCTATGGGCATTGTTGGATGCATGGCACCCTGGTCAGTGTGTGGATACCCAGGCTGTGTACGTGTGGCCATGGACATCAGCTATGCAGGGATGTGTGTGGTACTGTCCCACATCTGTGTCCCAAGTGCCTGTGGTGGGCCACCAATGACCGCATGTGCGTGTGACTGAGGGCACCCCACATGGCCAGGCATCACTGTTGGGGTGGAGCTGGGGTGCTGTGCCAGTGCAGGCATGGACAGGTGTGCCCTGTGGTTGCGGGGATATGCATGTTTGGTTGCAAGGGCCAGGGTGGGGTGGGCAGGTGGTTTTTTGACCTGTGGTGGGCTGTGTGTGGCTATGCGTAGCACACACATGTGTGGGTATGAGCCACATGGGTCTGTGTTGGGGCCCCTATGCCACCCACCAGAGCCGCCCCTTGTATAGTGGTGCTTCCTGTGTCTTGCATCTGATGCTGCCAAGGCCATCCCACCAAGCATGCAGCCACCCACCCTGTGCACCCAGTGCCTATGGCCCACACAGGTGCATTGCGCCTCCATCTCCCATGTGGAGTGACCCATGTGGCCTTGCTGTCCTCGCCTTCCCTGCACTGTGTCCCCACAACAAATTGTCACCCAATGCTGCTACCACGGGCCTGTCAGCCCCCGCCCTTTCACCCATCCACTGCGCTGTGCCGACCCCCCCCTCAACATTGCCACGTCCACCCCCATTCTGGCCCCTGCACCTACAGCTGCACCTGTGCTGCCCCACTCACTGCCCCTCTGTCAGTGACCTCCCCTCGATCTATGGCAGCCATACCCTGCCTCCACGGCTCTGATCCCTCTCTGCCCACCACCCGCCCCCCTAACCCTCTCTCATCGGTGACTGTCGCCCCTGGCACCTGCCCCCCCATGGACCGCTGTCACTCCCTTGGGGGGGGGGTATAGGCATGCAACACACCTGATGCGTTTCCATGGACCCTACCCACCCCATGACCCACACGATTGCCATGTGTTGTGCACGTACTGCCCCCCCCTGCTCAATCTCATGGACATGATCCCCCCATCTCTATTGGCCATGACCAGCATGCACTGGCAGACACCTACTGGCCCCCTTATGGGTCTGCACCTGGTTCCACCCTATGTCCAGGGGTCCCTGCGCTCATCCATATGCCTCGTTCCTCTGGCCGGGGTGATGGTGTCGGTCCTGGCACCCCCACCCCCACTGCATGCCAGACTGGCCCCCCCTTCCAACCCTGTACCGGCACCTCCACCATTGGCTGGTCCGTCCAACATTGGCCCCCCTCTGCCCACCCCCCGCTGGCAGGTGACTGCCGGGTACATCCTTGTATCTGTGTTCTCGGTTGGGTGTATGGCTCTATATTGTCCTCAGTGGCCCCACACCCTATGCCACACTACCTCTGTGTGTGTAGCTATCGCTGCACCCCCACTGCTATGTCATCCCCAGAGCGTGGGACCCCATGGCTCTGTTGGTGGCCTGCTCGTCTCACTCTGTTTGCATGGTCCTCTGGTGTACTACGCATGCCCATGTGTGCAGTGGCGGTCTGTGCACCTTGTAGGTCTATTCTTTGCACAGGGCAATGCATGGCAGGTGGCGGTGTGCTATCCACGCCCCTTTTAGTGGTTCCAAGGGCTGCCAGCCCATGGATGGGTGTGTGGGGTCCCCGGACCTGGCCGTGTGCTGTTGCAGGGCCCTGCTTTGATTGGCAGGTGCCCAGGGATGGAAATGCATGTTGGCCGGTGCTATGTCAGGTCAACAGGTTGTGGTGCTGGCGACATGGGGGGGCCTGTGGGATGGTGGCCCCATTGGGCCAGGGCCCGGCCTTCTGTATGTGTGGGGTCTGCGGGTGGCAGCCAATGCTGTGCATGTCTGATGGGGGGCTGTGGTCCAGGGGCAGTGTGGGGATGGTGCACCAGGTGTGGGTTACACCATATGTTGCATGGGACTGGCTGGGGTCATGCATCTTAGTGGGACCAGTGGCATGCCACCCACCCTCCTGCATACATCCCTGCACTCACTTGTTTATGGTCTATCACTGGTACACCTCTCTCCATCTTACCTGAACATGGTGCACTGTATCCAGCGCAGGGGGCAGGCCATGTATATATATGGGCCTGAGTCGGTCCGCCAGGCGCTGTTCCAAGCTGGTCAGGGTGACCCCCTGTGCTGTATCCCTACCAGTGTCCTGCACATTGTGCCTCTCCTGTGAGAGTTGGGCATGGATGTTTTGCTTAATGTCACAGTAATGCTTGCGGAGGCTCTCTATGTCAAGATGTGGGCCACATGCTGCCACCACCTCTGCCTGTACCTATGCCCATGCCCTTGTGCGCATGGCAATGGTGGTGGTTGAGCTCATTCTTCTGAAGAGCACCTCAAACCTCTCCAGGATGCTGGCCAGGAGGAGGTCATTCTCCTCCTAGTTGAAGCGGACCACCCTCCTCCTGGCTTCCTCAGCTACAGGCGTCCTGTGGCGCTTCTGCCCTTGTGCACCTCCAGGCTATTCCGGGGGTGGTGTATGGTGCTGGATGGGCCTGCCCGCTCACTCTCTGGGTCTGCAGTGGTGTTGGCCACTGGTGGCTGCTGGCTGCAGTCCCCTCCTGCCTCATGGTGTCCCTCATCCTCCATGCTGTGGTATGTACTGTGTACCAAAGCCTTTGCTGCTATGGGCATGCTGTGTCCAGTTATGTACCTTGGGCATGTTCCTATGCATGTTCCACATGGGCCTTATGCCCATGCACAATAGCGTGTGTTACATTTGTGCATGCCCCATACGAGCAGCGCTTATTTCCCGCATGCACGTACGCGCATTATGTCTGACATATCCTCACATGCCGTGTGCACGTAAGGCACGTTCCTAGGCATGCTATACCCCCCCCCCCCCGTCCTCAGATCTATCCTCATTATTTCTATTGGCATGCACTGCTCCATACATGGCCCGTTTATTCTCTGGCATGGTTCATGGTGCATGCGCGCACACTGTGCTAATAATAATTCCTTTGGGTGCTACGGCATGTTCCGATGTGCATAGGTGGGTTATGAGATGTGTCCACACGTGCTACTCTGTCATACCTACGCGTGTGCGCCACACCTCCACGCGTTGGAACACGCCTTGCGTTCTGCTCTCACCTATGTGTCTGGGTGGGGCACATAGTGCAGAATGCCATATGTTTGTGCCCTACTGTGGTGCGGGGACATTCCACATGCTCCTTATACCCACATTCACTGTGCCCAATCACAGAACATGAATTTCTTGGGAATGCACGTTGCTGCGCGTTGTGGTACCACAGAGCCTATTCAGGGAGAAAAAAGGGTTTTAAATCCTGAAAAAGGATTTTATCATCAGCTGCAATATTATGAGGAGCCCAATAGAGGGAGCAGGAGTGACCTTCCAAGGCCCAGAGAACTGCACCTCAGAGCTGATGAGGTAATGCAACCTAACAGCCAATGGAGAAAAGGGGGAGTTCCCCTGAAGAAAGGCTGGGAACTTGAAAAGGAGGAGCTAGGACAAGTTAGAGAGAGACCAAGGAGAGGCATACCAAGGAAGGCCTACCAAAAGGAGGCATACCAAGAAGAGGCTTATCAAGGAAAAGCAGACCACGGAGAGTCACACCACAGAGAGCTTCTGGAAAGGAACCAAGAAGGAGAGCACCATAAGGAGTGTCCAGAGCACCGGAGAGGAAGGAGTTCCTGGCAGGAGGGCATAGTGAATCCGAGGCCACAGAGTTCCAGGAGTCCTTGGTTGAGAGGTACTGGAAAGAAAGGCACAAGGGGAGAAATAAACCCCAGAGTTTGGTGTGAAGAACCGGCAGCAGTAAATGCAAGACACAGTGAGCATTATCTGAGCCAGGATGAAGTCTTTGCTGCAAATGGTAATATTCCTTATTCAAATGGTAAAAGGTGTGAATGTGAGAGAGTGGTGACTCTGCATGAAGGCCAGCTGGAGTGTGAAAAGCCTATTGCTCAAGACAGGCTGAACTACAGCGGGACCAGGCCGTGGGACTCAACTAAACAAGGTAAAATACCTTTTTATTCTGATAAGCAATATAAGTTAAGAAGAAAGGAAACACAAGATACTGGAGTATATCCTCCCTATCAAACTGTTGGTGAAACAGGGCACAAGCCCTTGGTAAAAAGACGGTATAACATAAGGCAGCCTGCAAAGGGAAGTAACTGCCATAACAAACACTCACATGGGCGCGGCCCTGACTTGAATGCTGAACATTGGAAGCTAGTAAATGTGTTATATGAGAAACCTCAGTACACTCCTCAAGAGTTTACTGACACTGATTCACAGCTGTCTGATACTCAGCCCATGCAGGTGGAATTCAACGAAGACCCACCTGAAACCCCGATGGACTGTAGCTACTGTCAGGCAGGTAGCCTAAGGTCTGTGCATGAAACATAAAACAGTGAACAGTAGCGAATGCCTGTAAAGTTTGTTTATGCCAAGTACTGTGAAGCAACAGTTAAACAAAGCAAGTGTGAATATATTTTCTTTTTGTTGCCTGAAGCAAGGTTTCTTTCAGTTTGTTGAAGTAGTCTCCCATAACTTGAACCATTGTGCTTAAAGGGAAATAAAGCCTTATTTTCCCTACATTCTGGCTAGTGTGTTCTCTTGAACTTTGGCCCCCGGTAGGTCCTGGGAACATTACCAAGACCTCTTACAGAAGGACCAAATTCAAAATATATAAAAAAAACTCTCATGTCCATCTGACCTGCTCATACCAACCATGGCCTCTGGGGCGGCAGCATGACATGAAAATGGCGTAGTTGTTGGATGTTTGTGGAGCCTACGTCCAGCCTACAGAGAAGAAGCTTGAGCTATAGGTCTCAAGAAGAAGAAACGAAAAAAAACCCGGAGTGGAGCAGTCAAATCCGGAGCGGATTGGAAGAAAATCCTGGAAAAGAGAAATCCGGTATCCAACTGTCGGCGGAGAATCGCGGAACGACAGCGACGTATACTGTTCCAGAGCTGATTCTACACTGTCATCAGGTAAAACGTAGATATACCTGAAAAGTGTAGGATACCGAGGAGAGTATAGAGAAAAAAAAAAAAAAAGGATTAGGAAAGGAAATTTTCTTGGTGAAAGAGCCACACTTGGTTGTGTTTTGTTGTTTTGTTTCCTTACTACAGATTACCATGGATCCCAAAGAAGTATGTGCGTGGATGGCTAATCAATTTGACAAGCAGGCGGAACTAGCGCTGCAGAACCAAGCGCAAGCGCTGAAAGCCATGCAAGAACAGCAGTCACCTCTTCTGCACACATTGGACAAATGGTTAACCCAGCAGAAGGAAGAAATAGCAAAGAAGGAAGCGGAACTATCGCGAGCCTCTGAACTCCATAACACAGAGTTGGGACAATGGTCATGTAGTGACCTGACAATGGGAAAGTTAAGCCCCAGTGATAATCTGGATGATTTTCTGGATTCATTTAGCAGAATAGCAAAGTCAGCTCGGTGGCCGACTGAACAGTGGGCAGTCAGACTAGCTGCATCCCTGACGGGAGAGGCTCTAGCCGCCTACCGGTCGATGCCTCCAGCTTTAGCAGACAATTATGATGAGGCAGTAATGGCAATTAAAGATCGCCTAGGTCTCACCCCATTTGCTTATAGGAAATTGTTTAGAGCCACTATGCTTAACCCAAATGAAACTCCGAAAGCCTTGGGACATAGAGTAAAGAGCTTGGCGTACAAATGGTTACAGCCTGAGAGAAAGAATATTGAAACTCTCATGGACGCCATAATCTTAGAACAGTTTCTAAATGCAGTACCGAGTAGAGTGCAAAATTTTATAATTCTTCAGAATTGCTGCACTACTACCGAGGCCATAAGCCTAACAGAGAGATATCTGGAGGCAGAAAAAGTATCCCAGCCAAAGCTAGCGGTTCCTAAAATGCACTTAGGGATGGAAGCTAGGAGGGTAGAGGGTTCCTCCAGACCAATGTATAGCCCTAGGAGTAATTATGACCCTAAGGATGTGGAAACTGTAAGACGATGTTTTTCATGTGGTAAGAAGGGCCATATAAAAAAGGAATGTTATTCACGTGTTGCATTAGTGGGAGAAGTCCCAAAGACAACAAAAGAAGGTTTTGTGTTGAGAGTAAAAATACACGGAGTTCATGCTAAGGCACTGCTGGATTCAGGTGCGGACCAATCCATGATGTCCAAACAGCTGTGGTCTATGATCCAAGACAAAGGATGGTCCGTCCCTGAATGTCCAGAAGCGCAGGTCAAAATTAAATGTGTTCATGGATCAGCTACAAGCTATCCCGTGTACAAGCTGTGGGTTAAGGCATGGGGAATGAGAAAACAAATGTTGGTAGCCGTGGTCCCAAGATTACCACAAGAGCTGGTATTGGGTCGCGACTGGCCGCAATTTAAAAAGACTCTGAGAGAGGGTTTATCTCCTCAGACAGTCCTGAATCCTACCTGCAGTAGGCATGAGTCCATAGATAACTTGGAAATACCGCCTATAAGCTCAAAGACAGACGCCAATCCCAGAGAAGCTCTAGTTTCCACGAGGTCCCATACACAGGATGACGAACAACCCTCCTGCTCGAGAGATAATTCTTTTGGAACCCTCCCATCGCATGAGGACCTAATGGGAGATCCCTTGAGGAAGGAGCGAAAGCCGAAGGCTGAACGGAGGCGTGTGAACGAAGATGTCGCTCTCAGGGAAGAGCAGGATTAGAAGCTGGAGAAGGGATGCCCTGGGTTCCAGCTGAATTGATGGAGAAGTTTCCCTCCTTCAAGAGAGAGCAAAAAGCGGACCCAGTACTAGCTCATGCCTTTGAGCAGGCCCGAGATGAAAAGGATTCCTACCCCCGATTCTGTATGGAGGATGACCTGTTATATCGGGAGAGTAAGGATCCACGAACGGGAGAACTGCGGAAACAGCTGGTGATACCAAGCACGTTCAAGTTATTGATTCTACGACTGGCCCATGACCACCCTGTAGGGGGTCATAAGGGAGCACAAGGTACGCTGGACCAGATTTTGGCCAGATTCTATTGGCCAGGGATATTTCGGGAGACAACTCGATTCTGCGAATCCTGCGCAACCTGCCAAAGAGTGACCGCTCGAAAACCTCCTGCCGTACCATTAGTGCCTATGCCGGTGATTACAGACCCAGTGAGAAGACTAGCCATGGATATTATCGGACCCTTGGTTAAAACACCCAGGGGGTACCAGTACATCCTGGTAATCATCGATCAGGCCACCCGGTTCCCTTGGGCCATTCCCCTAAGAAGTATTTCAGCTAAGCCTATTGCCAGTGAACTGGTTAAACTGTTTTGTGAAATTGGATTTCCGCAGGAAATACTGACTGACAGGGGCAGCAATTTTTTGTCAAAGTACCTCGCACAGGTGTGGGAGGCTTTCGGCATACACCACAAAAAGACCGCTGCATACCATCCTCAGTGTAACGGTCTAGTAGAACGCCTTAACCAGAGCATTAAACAAATGCTCCGACGAGCGCTAGGGGGACAAATGGCAGAATGGGATACCATATTACCATTCGTTCTGTATGCCTGCCGAGAACGAAGACAGACTTCCCTGGGCACGTCCCCGTACGAACTCCTCTATGGATGCTCCCCGAGAGGTTTACTCGACGTCCTAAAGGAACAATGGATCGAGCCCGTTGAGGCCGAAATAGGGGTGCCCCTATTTCTGCAGCACCTCAGAACTCGCCTGGAGCGAACTTCCCAGGTGGCGGAAGAAAACTTGAAGAAGAGTCAACAGAAACAAAAACATTATTATGACCGGAGGGTAAAGCACAGGCAATTAAAAGCAGGAGAAAAAGTAATGGTCTTGGTATCGGGAGCTACCCCCAAATTCGAGGCCCGGTGGAGAGGACCTCATGTGGTAGTTCAACCTAGAGGACCCACCTCTTACGAGGTACAAGATACCACAGGACGCACGCAAATCTATCATATCAACGCTCTTCGATCGTGGCACGACCGATCAGAGTTGCTAGCCGCAGTAGCCAACACTTATCACCCAGGAGAAAAACTAGTCAATAACAGGCGGAAGATATACGGTGACAGCAAGCTACAGTACAATACTGCTGCTCAGCTACGAATTCCGTGCTGTGTGAAGGGGGCTTCACCAGCCCGTCATATTTTAAGAGGGGGGATATGTGGTACCGCAGAGCCTATTCAGGGAGAAAAAAGGTTTTAAATCCTGAAAAAAGATTTTATCATCAGCTGCAATATTATGAGGAGCCCAATAGAGGGAGCAGGAGTGACCTTCCAAGGCCCAGAGAACTGCACCTCAGAGCTGATGAGGTAATGCAACCTAACAGCCAATGGAGAAAAGGGGGAGTTCCCCTGAAGAAAGGCTGGGAACTTGAAAAGGAGGAGCTAGGACAAGTTAGAGAGAGACCAGGGAGAGAGAGACCAAGGAGAGGCATACCAAGGAAGGCCTACCAAAAGGAGGCATACCAAGAAGAGGCTTATCAAGGAAAAGCAGACCACGGAGAGTCACACCACAGAGAGCTTCTGGAAAGGAACCAAGAAGGAGAGCACCATAAGGAGTGTCCAGAGCACCGGAGAGGAAGGAGTTCCTGGCAGGAGGGCATAGTGAATCCGAGGCCACAGAGTTCCAGGAGTCCTTGGTTGAGAGGTACTGGAAAGAAAGGCACAAGGGGAGAAATAAACCCCAGAGTTTGGTGTGAAGAACCGGCAGCAGTAAATGCAAGACACAGTGAGCATTATCTGAGCCAGGATGAAGTCTTTGCTGCAAATGGTAATATTCCTTATTCAAATGGTAAAAGGTGTGAATGTGAGAGAGTGGTGACTCTGCATGAAGGCCAGCTGGAGTGTGAAAAGCCTATTGCTCAAGACAGGCTGAACTACAGCGGGACCAGGCCGTGGGACTCAACTAAACAAGGTAAAATACCTTTTTATTCTGATAAGCAATATAAGTTAAGAAGAAAGGAAACACAAGATACTGGAGTATATCCTCCCTATCAAACTGTTGGTGAAACAGGGCACAAGCCCTTGGTAAAAAGACGGTATAACATAAGGCAGCCTGCAAAGGGAAGTAACTGCCATAACAAACACTCACATGGGCGCGGCCCTGACTTGAATGCTGAACATTGGAAGCTAGTAAATGTGTTATATGAGAAACCTCAGTACACTCCTCAAGAGTTTACTGACACTGATTCACAGCTGTCTGATACTCAGCCCATGCAGGTGGAATTCAACGAAGACCCACCTGAAACCCCGATGGACTGTAGCTACTGTCAGGCAGGTAGCCTAAGGTCTGTGCATGAAACATAAAACAGTGAACAGTAGCGAATGCCTGTAAAGTTTGTTTATGCCAAGTACTGTGAAGCAACAGTTAAACAAAGCAAGTGTGAATATATTTTCTTTTTGTTGCCTGAAGCAAGGTTTCTTTCAGTTTGTTGAAGTAGTCTCCCATAACTTGAACCATTGTGCTTAAAGGGAAATAAAGCCTTATTTTCCCTACATTCTGGCTAGTGTGTTCTCTTGAACTTTGGCCCCCGGTAGGTCCTGGGAACATTACCAAGACCTCTTACAGAAGGACCAAATTCAAAATATATAAAAAAAACTCTCATGTCCATCTGACCTGCCCATACCAACCATGGCCTCTGGGGCGGCAGCATGACAGCGTGCTACAGCATTACGCTTCCATACGTGCAGGGCATTGTCTCATGCTGTTGATGGTGTACGTCCCAGCATCACCAGGTGTGTCAGGTTTGCTCTGATTATTTACCACACCCCACACCCTATTTAACATCTACCTGTGCTCCATCCCATGTCTATCATGGCTCACATCGTGAATGCGGGTTGTGCAGTGGTGGCGCTGGTGGAGCTGGCGGAGCTGCAGTTTCCTGAAGGGGGAGATGGTGTCGCTGGAGCTGTGGCACAGGGCATGGGTGCAGTCCCGCAGCAACTCAGACCTGCAGCTCTGGAGGCTCCACAGGTGGAGGTGCTACCAGCATGGTGCCATAGGCATGCTGAGGCACGGCCCCGCCTGCCAAGCCTCTACAGGCCCAGGCCCATGCTCCAGGACATACGTGAGGACCAGGTCATCTCCCTCTACCGTCTGGACAGAGGGGCTATTACAGAGCTCTATGAGGATCTACGACCTGACCTCGAGCCCCAGACTGCCCGGTCACATGCCATACTGGGAATGGCCAAGCTCCTGGCTGCCCTACATTTCTTTGCCTCTGGCTGTTTCCAATCCTCAGTGGCTGCAGTGGGCGGGATGAGCAGGCCAACATTCTCATGCTGTCTCCACCAGGTACTGCGGGCCATGGTCAGCCAGGTTGGGAATTACATTGTGATTCCTAACAGTAGACAACATTGGGGGGCCCTGGGCCAGGCATTCCAGTAGATTTCAGGAATACCACATGTGATGGGAGCTACTGATTGCACACATGTTGCTCTGGTCCTGCCACGTGGCAGGGAGGTTTTGTTCTGCAACCGCAAACACTTCCATTCCCTGAATGTGTAGGTTGTTTGTGATGCAAATATGCGTATTCTGAATGTGGTCACATGGTTCCCAGGGCCATCCCATGACTCCTATATTCTGCAGCACTCGGCACTGTTTGGCCAATTTGAGGCCGAACAATATGGGGACTGTGTCCTGCTGGGTGAGTATTTATTACATCTCACATGCGTGTACAGTTTATGATATCTGGGGTACCATTGTCACCTGTGTCCTCTGCATGCCTTTCCTTGCATTGTGGTTGTGGGGTGCTGCCTTGTATGGGGCTTTGTACAACGTCACACCCTGTCATCCACGTACCTCTGTGTGCTGCTAGATGTCTCAAGGTATAGTATGTGTGTCTCATTGCTAATCTGGGTGTCTCAGCACACATGTGGTTGAGACTGGTATCTGCTACTGCTGTTCGGTTGCACAGGTCTTATGTACATGGACACTCTGAGCACATATGGTGTGTCCCTTCTATGGCTGGGTGTGACACGTCTTGTTTGACCATGGCTCCCGCACATGGCCTCAGACATACCACACACGCAGATGTACATGTATATGCCTTTGTGGTGTGTCCCTCGTGGACCCCATATCCAATGTGTGTGTGTGTGTGTGCGCTGTCCAGATGGGGGGGTAGTTATGTGCACAAAACCATCCTCATGCTGTACGGTGTGTATGGGGCCTTTTCTCCATTGACCATGTGTGCGACAACACGTGGGTGGAGCTGTGGTCACACTTGACTTCATACATGCATGCTGTAGTCTGCCCACATTGTCTTGTCTCTACTGCCATTCTGACCTGGCCCCTCGGGTATGTGTTCCTTTGATATCTGCTGTGTGTGCACTGTATCATGGGCATCACATGGTTGCACACATGCACATCTCTGCCACTTCCAGTATGCTTTGCCACTGTTGGCCAGATGCCTTCACACCTGCCACTGCTGCCGTTAATGCACAGGTTTTTGGCTGTGTGTTTGGCCTGGATACAGTTGATGTGTGTTGCCCTCATTAGCCTTCCATGGGGTTCTGGGTCTCCCATCTTCAGATGCTGGTGCAATGCCATTGTGTGCCATTCTATGATTTTGTATGTTTGTGTCCCTGTTTATCTGCTGTGCAGTTAAACGTTGCTATGTCTGTGCTTTTGTGTGTCCATCATCTCCTGATTGACCATACCACATTTCTTTCTGCAGGTGATGCGGGATTTGACTGTCATGCCTGGTTGCTGACCCCTGTGTGTCTCCCATGGCCAGGTGCAGAGATGAGGTACAATGAGGCTCATGCCTCCAGCCGCTCAGTCATTGAGCACACCTTTGGCGTTTTGAAGAGTCACTTCAGGTGTCTGGATAGGACCGACGGTGCATTACAGTATGGACCCATGACTGTGGCACATATCATTCTGGCCTGTTGCATCCTGCACAACATTGCTCTCAGGCACAATGTCCCAGTTGAAATTAATGAGGATCTGGAGGAGGGTCCTGTGTGCCCTCCTGTACGTGGCCATGGTGACACACGTGAGAGGATGGCAGTCAGGCGACATCTGATCGAGGAGCTGTTCTCCTGTAAGTTCTGCATATGTGGGGATGTGCATATGTGTCTCTATGTTTGTGCTGACCTGTGTGTTTCACGCCACTATCATGACATATATATACGTCACTTGTGTTTTGGACTCCCCAGGATAGGCTGTTGACCCTGCCCAGTGCTGTGGTGCATGTGGGAACTGTGTGTACATCATTACGACCTGCAGGTGACTGGGGTTGGAGGACATACAGGTAAGTGTACTGTGGAGGCAGTAAAGCATTACACATATCTGTGTTCCCTCTCCACTGCACCTCTGTTGTACACATGTTTGGCCTGCGGCTCCATCCCCCATATATTCCGGTTGACACGCATATGGCCATTAGCCTGTGCACATTTTGGGTGTTTACACACTGTACCTAGGGCACATGTTACCATGCTGTGTGTATCTCTAGGCACAGGGTGTGGGATTAGTGGATAGCACATACAGCCTTCTCTGGCATTGTGGCTTTACACAACATCAGTGTATCCTTGCATGGACTGTGATGATTGTCTCCACTGGTCCTTGATTGTGCACAGACCTGCCGTATGCAACTTGCGTCATGCTCACCTTCTCTCATGGTGTATGTCTCTGTGTCTTTGGGGCGTGTCTGGGTGACTGTACCTTCTGATGCCCTCTGCCGTTGTCTGGTGCAGGGATGTGTCTGGCCACCTGTGCAGTGGTGTTCACCCGTCTCTCTGTGACTTTCTGATTTTGCCCTTCTGTACATTGTGCGCATGTGTCATCTACTGTTGCCTAACGTGTCTCATGTTTGCTGACAGGACACTACACATCAACGTTTAGGTTACACGCAACTCACCATTCCTTGGACATGCGCCACTGACAGCTCACCATGATGAAGAGGTGATGGATGTAGTTCATTGACATCTGCAGCCTCTACTGTGGCCCCTTGTGCCGTTTGCCTGGCTCTGACAGTCCCCAGCAGACACCTGCTGTACAATGATAGTAAGTTACACCTTCTAACTTCTGTGGCTAACATCCATGTGTAGATGTTTCTTTTGGGCTGTTTGTATCATCGTGCCTTTCTGTGGGATCTCTGTGCACCACCACTGCTGGACATGCTGTGAACCTCTGGGATGCCTGTGTGACATGGGCATTGACATGACCATATCAAAATGGTAACCTGGTCTGCAGTGCCATCTCCTACTGTGGTCAACATGCACTGTGCTGTATGTTGTGGCCGTGTCATGTTTTAATATCTGGGCATTCATTATGCACATAATGTGCTGTCACTGTCTGCATTGTGACCTGATGGTGGGTGTGGCATACCTTTACCTTTTCTCTACTCCTTTTAACACAGGGTGCATCTACTATGCTGCATCTGGAGTCCCCATCACCCAAATGTGGTTAGTCAAGACACCTCCGTGCAACGGTCCCTGGGTGATGGTGCCAGTGAGAGATTGACCTATGCGGGTTGGCCACATGCCTATGTTGAACATCATTGTTGGCCTGTTACTTTGGGCATCACTGGGGGGAACAACACACCGTTGCTGCTGTGCTCTTTCTGGGTGTTGCATTTATCACAGTAGAGACACATCACCTTTGCATTGTTGTAGAACATTGAGACGTCACTTGTGACTTTGCATGGCCATGTAATCTGGGATGGTCATAGCCGGACTTGTGGGGTCACAGGTGGCATTTGCACTGTGGACACGTGTCCGTACATCTACAGATGGAACTCACATGCGTGCTCTATGTTGTACATCCATCTGACATTGTGTAGCTGTGTGTGGCCAATGTGTGGGGCTCGTATCACAGGCATTGCACCAATATTTGGCTACACAGGTACATGCAGTCAAGTATGTGGCACAGGAGATACATTCTGTATGTCCTGCTTATTTGTGTGGCCAACTTCCACTTCAACATGACACGCTATCCTCCTCCAGAACACTGTGATGCATGCTACCATCTCTGATTGCTGTTTGACCATCGCAGGAGGTGTTACAGTGGATATGGGCAGCACTCTGTGGTGTTTAAACGTACAAGGTGCATGCACATGTGCTGGACTCATCTCTTACACTGGTGCATGTGCCAGGGTGGGATTTGTGTGGGTACGTGCACCTTTGTGGATGTCCCTTTGTAACTCTGCGTACATGTTATTAAGAAGTGACCGAAGATATCAATGCTTGACCCAGTACAAGCATTGTGGAACTTGTGTCTCTTGGGGAAACTGCTAGGTACATATGACCTAGATTGGCCACTGTTGGAAACAGAATACTGGGCTTGATGGACCTTGGTCTGACCCAGTATGGCATATCTTATGTTCTTATCTTATTGTGGGTGTTTACTGGACAGATGTGGCAATGTACATTGATTTGCTGGCTTATCTTTGCATGTGTACGCAGTCCTTTCTCTGACATGACATTGCTCCACTCACATTGTGCCAGTACCTTTGCACTGTGGCGGCAGGTGTGTCCATTTCCAGGTTTCATTTGTGCAGTCCCTGTACATTGCCATATTATGACTGTTCCTGTTTCCACGGCACCCATTGCGGTGTAACTTCCACATAGTGCTACCTCTGTATGCTAGTGGGATCCCATCTTATTTGCTTTTTGCCCACATGTGACTCTTGGGGCACAGTCCAAAACGTGATTATTGTGGAAAAACACTCTTTATTTAATTGAATTAATGAACCTATTACCAACCCGACACAGGCCGTGTTTCGCAAACCTTTGTCAGGGGTTGATTAGGTAATGGTACTAGAACATAAAAAACATAAATAATTATTGTTCAAACATATGATTAAAATAATAGTAAGTGTGATAAGAACAGATAAATAACACATATCATAAAAAGGGGGGCATAAAATACCTTAAAAAGAACATAAAAAAAATAAGTATCTTAAAAATTTTACCTTACAAATTATAAATAATTAAAAAATATAAATGGGAAGAGTAAAAAATGTATGAAACGTAAATAATGTAAATATAATAAATTGAACAAACATCAATAAATTATACAATGTAAACATATATGTGGAATGATAAAAGCTAAAACTGAAAAGGAAGAAGAACAGGATTATAACAAACATGATATAAATATGAAATATAAATATAAATACCTCTATCTGGAAAAAGAGGACCCATCAACTTGTAGCCTTTGTTAAATATAATGTACTTGTAAAACTAAAATGATAACCAAGTGCATTGGGACATGACATCATTGGCATGTTTGTGCATTTGGGAACTGCTAACACCTAATCAGGAGTTAGTGGGCCTGATTTCCTGAGAGCAGCTGAGAGCCTGCATAAAAGGTTCCAGTGCCCTGCCCTGTTCAGGCTTTCCTACAGAAGCTCTCCAGATCAACCAACAGTAAGGATTTAAGGGTTTGTTTTATTATATTAAGTTGTTAGCTCTCTGACTGGGAGCTCTTAAAAGGTTTTTTTTGTACATTTTTAAAGCAAGGTTACTTTTTTTGGTGCTTTAGTGGGACTTTCCTTGAGCACAGTAGGTGGTTGAACTCCAGTAACCTCCTCAGCTTTGGAAACTGCTAACACCTAATCAGGTGTTAGTTCCATCCCTACCCACCCCGACTCCTACCCACCCCAACTCCCACCCACCCACCCCTAGCGAGTAGTCTTGCTTTATAGGGCACCTCCCCATTTGACAAAGCACAGAGAATTGCACCAGCACATTTTGAATATAATTAAGGAGATTTAACTGCTTTTTCTCTGAAAGGACAGCTGGGAAACCGGCTGGTACTTGGTAGATATCTCTCTTTTGCTTTAACAGATACCTAAGCTCCACGAACAGAACAATGGCCGGGAAAAATCGTATCGCTAAAGCTGTTGCCCCCATTACAACTTCTGCCTCGGCCCAGACAGAGGTCCTAATGCCAGTTGAAGGACCGGTTCCATGTGCAGGGTGCCTGCATGCTGAAGCTCTGAGGAAACAAGTGGAGGAACTCAGAGAGGAGGTGGCGAGGCTGAGAAGCATTCAAGACAGTGAGAAGTACATTGATGAGATGCTTCTTGCAGCAACCAAGCTCTCTAGCAGAGGAGAAGATAGGTGCCAACAGAATGTCGATGGTTGGACACAAGTCACCAGGGCCTGCAAAATCACCAATCCAACTTCTCCAGCCCTTGAATTGAAGAACCATTATGCAGCCCTGGAAGTGGAGGAGGTGAAAGCATCCCTGGAAAGGGAAGAACCAGAGCTCAAGTACCCCAAAGTTGCAGAATCAGTAACCACAAGGAAACGAAGGGTAGTGGTGGTTGGAGACTCTCTTCTGAGGGGTACTGAGGCGTCCATATGCCGGCCAGACTTGATGTCCAGAGAGGTATGCTGTCTGCCTGGTGCCAAAATCCAAGTTGTTATGGAGAGTTTGCTGAGACTCATCAAGCCCACTGACTATTACCCAATGTTGCTAATCCATGTTGGAACAAAAGATACTGCCGGGTATACCTCAGAACGTATCAAAAGTGACTTCATGGCTCTGGGACAGAGGGTGAAGCAGTTAGGTGCACAGGTGGTGTTCTCTTCAATCCTCCCTGTTGAGGGTAAAGGCCAAGGCAGAGAAGCGCGCATCCTGGAGATGAATGCATGGCTGCGTGGCTGGTGTCATCGAGAGCGTTTTGGTTTCATAGACCATGGGATGCTGTTCCAAGGGTTGCAGAGCAGATATGGCATCCATCTGTCCAAGAAAGGTCAACACGTCTTCAGTAGTAGACTGGCTAATCTACTGAAGAGGGCTTTAAACTAGATTCGTTGGGGATGGGTGAAGAAAGCCCCCAGGTAAGTGAAAGCCCCCAGGTACGTGATACATTAAATAACTTTATGGAAATGGGTAACAGGGGTAACATATGGAAAGCAGTGTGTATAAATGCCCGTAGCATAGGAAATAAGATCCCTGATGTTGAAGCTTTGGTGGGAGTGGCTGACTTGGATTTAGTGGCAGTTACAGAAACATGGTTCACAGAAAACCATGATTGGGATGTAACTATACCTGGCTATACTTTATTCAGAAAGGACAGGGTAGGAAGTAGGGGAGGAGGAGTGGCACTATATATAAAAACTACTATTAAAGCTTAGGAATTACAGAGCTTAAAAGGGAGAGGGGAGGCATTGTGGGTTAAACTAGAAAGAGGGAAAGAGAAATCTATTTACATTGGTGTGATATACAGACCTCCCTCACAAGAGGAAGAGGTGGACAGAGAGTTAATTGAAGACATGTGCAGTATTGCTAGGAAAGGGGAAGTGCTACTGATAGGAGATTTCAATATGCCAGATGTTGATTGGCACATTCCTGCTGCAGTATGATCTAGAAGTAAGGAGATCCTGGATTCTCTACAGTGAGAACTATTCAGGCAATTGGTAACAGACCCCACATGTGAAGGGGCCATACTGGACTTGTTGCTTACCAATGGTGAAAGTGTTTCTGATGTTGTAGTGGGAGATCCTTTTGCATCCAGTGATCACCAGATGGTGTGGTTCAGTATTAGGACTATGGCTGTTAGAATCCATTCAAAGGCGAGCATCTTAGACTTTAGGAAGACTAACTTTGCGAAGATGGGCCAATACCTCAGGGAGTCGTTAGTTGGATGGGAACAGTTGAGGGATGTAGAAAAACAGTGGGAAAAACTGAAAGGGGATATTTTAAGGGCAACCAACTTTTTTGTTAAAATGGTAAATAAAAGGAAAAGGAGACTGCTATGGTTTTTGAAAGAAGTAGCTGAAAAAGTGAAGAAAAAGAGGGAGGCCTTCATGAAATACAAGAGATCACAGAGAGAGGAAGATAGGCATCTGTATTTGGAAAAACTTAGAGAAGCTAGCAAAGTAGTCAAGAAGGCAAAGATTCAAAAGGAGGAGGAAATAGCCAATGCAATAAAATGGGGGGATAAGACATTTTTCAGATATATTAGTGAGAAGAGGAAGGGCAAAAGTGGTATTGTTAGACTCAAGGGTGCAAGGGAGGAATATGTAGAAGCTGATAAGGATAAAGCCGAATTGCTTAAAAATATTTTTGTTCTGTGTTCACAGATGAAGAACCAGGAGCAGGACCTCAGAAAACACCCACAAATAGGAACAGAAGCAAAGGACACCTTGAACAATTTTCAAAAGACTGTGTTCGTGAGAAACTATCTCAACTTAAAGTAGACAAAGCGATGGGATCGGATGGGATACACCCGAGAATACTGAGGGAACTTGGGGACGTTCTAGCAGCTCCACTGACTGACCTTTTCAAAGCCTCGTTGGAGTCAGGAGTGGTGCCAAAGGACTGGAGAGAGGCTCATGTGGTGCCTTTACACAAAAATGGAAGTAAGGATGTGGTTGAAAACTACAGGCCGGTTAGTTGAACTTCGGTGGTGAGTAAATTATTGGAAACGCTGCTGAAAGAGAAAATAGGTTTCTGGAGTCCAGCGGATTACAGGATCCGAGGCAGCATGGATTCACCAGAGGCAGGTCTTGTCAGAACATCTGATCAATTTCTTTGACTGGGTGACCAGGGAGTTGGACCGAGGGAGAGCCCTAGATGTGGTGTATTTAGATTTCAGTAAAGCCTTTGACACTGTTCCTCACAGGTGACTTATAAACAAACTGAGCACCCTAGGGATGGACCCTAAAGTTACTGCTTGGGTTAGAAATTGGTTGGGTGGGAGGCGACAAAGAGTACAAGTAAATGGAGCTCACTCCGAGGAGAAGGATGTTATCAGTGGTGTGCCCCAAGGATCTGTCCTTGGTCCGATTCTTTTTAACATCTTTGTTAGTGATATAGCGGAAGGGCTTTCAGGTAAGGTTTGCCTCTTTGCGGATGATACCAAAATCTGCAATAGAGTAGACACCCAGGAAGGGGTAGATAACATGAGGAGGGATATGGCTAAGCTTGAAGAATGGTCTAGAATTTGGCAGCTGGGATTTAATGTTAAAAAATGTAAGGTTATGCATTTGAGCTGCAGCAATCCAAGGGAGCAATATAGAATAGAGGGTGAAGTACTTTTGTCCACTAAAGAAGAACGGGACCTAGGCGTGGTTGTGTCTGATGATCTTAAAGTAGCTAAACAGGTAGAAAAGGCAACGGCAAAAGCTAGAAGGATGCTTGGGTGCATACGGAGAGGAATGACTAGCAGAAAAAAGGAGGTGATAATGCCTCTGTATAAGTCTTTGGTGCGACCTCATTTGGAGTATAGTGTGAAATTCCGGAGACCGCACCTTCAAAAGGATGTGAACAGGATGGAGTCGGTGCAGAGGGTGGCTACTAAAATGATTAGTGGTCTTCATTATAAAGCATATGAGGACAGACTGAAGCATCTTAATATGTACATAAGAACATAAGATATGCCATACTGGGTCAGACCAAGGTCCATCAAGCCCAGTATTCTGTTTCCAACAGTGGCCAATCTAGGTCATATGTACCTAGCAGTTTCCCCAAGGGACACAGGTTCCACAATGCTTGTATTGGTTCAAGCATCGATATCCTGGGTCCCTTCTTTTTCTTTTTTTTTTAAATTTTTATTTATATTTTCAAACAACAATAAAAAACACACTCAACACTCAACACAGCAAAACAACCCCTAAGCCACTCAACCCCCCCCCCCAGTCTCCATTGACCCACAGAGCAACACTATTGACATAGAGCTAGGTAACAGCAAAACCCCACAGCAGGACCTAAAATAATAAATGGGTGTCACCCCCTAGACACGCCCAGGAGTGTGTCCCACCTGAGGCAAGCCCCTGGGAGACACACCGGCCGAGGCTGCATAGACATCCAGACACTCCCATTTGTTCCCCAAATCCAGAGATGGGACACCTCGCCCTTTCCGGCACCTCCTCTCACGGCCGCAAGCCCAAGCCTTCTCATAACTGGCATATAGGGAAACTAAGTTCCACCAATGGTTGCACTCCAGCTTATCCGCATCTTTCCAATAAATCAGGATCAACTTCAGCGCAACAGCCATTAAAAAGTTGAACAAAAAAGATTTCTCCTTCTGCACAGGCAATAGCGGGCTTGCTGACCGAAGGAGAACCAAATCCCATGATAGAGGTGCCCGAAAGACTAGAATACGCTGAATCCTATCCCAAACCTCCCTCCAAAACCTCTGTACACTGGGGCAATCAAAAAGCTGGTGTTTCAAGGTGCCCAGAGGCGCCGGACACGACCAGCAATTCGCCGTTACTCCAGGAGCCCACCGGGAGAGACGACTGGGCGTCAAGAGGGCCCTATGAGAAAGAAAAAATAAAGATTGGGTAGTCGCTGCAGCACTAGAAACCCTATTCGTCCTGGACCAAAGGGTAGTCCATAAATGTGAGGGAATAGAGAAGGCTACCTCCGCCTCCCAACTCTTTTTCAAACCGGATAACGAGGTAGACCAAGGAGTTTTGAAAATCGCGTATAATTTGGAGACTATCCCTTTCCCTTCAGAGCAAGCAAGCAACACCTGTTTCAGGCCCCATTCCTCTGAAAGATTAGCAACTGAGATCTTTGCTTGTTTGAGACAACTTTGAAGCTGGACCCATTGAAACCGGCACCTCTCAGGTAGATCAAACTCCCCGGCCAAAGCCTCCCATGACTTCCAAACACTAAGATGAGTTAAATGCCCAAGCGTCCAGATGCCTCTGTCTTGCCAACACTTCCAAGCTATCATCTTGCCTCCAATCTTTATTTTGGGATTGTACCAAATAGGGAATTCTTTGGAGACCGGGTTTTCAGCTGTAATTATCTCTGCTAGACCGGAAGAGGCCCACTGTGTGGCTGAGATAGCAGGAGAAAGCGTAACGGCTGTAGGAAGCCTCATAGCCAGCAATAGCGGGAGTGGGACCCGCGAAAGTATCCTCTTCTCCACCTCCAGCCACACTGGACCAAAGTCGGAAGCCTCCGGTGCGCACCAACCTGCAGCCTGCTTCAACAGGAAGGCCCGGTGATATGCCCTGAAATCAGGAAAGTTAACCCCTCCCTGATCTCTGTGCGCTTTAAGCTTGACAGACGCTATTCTAGGGGGTTTCCCAGCCCACAAAAATCGCAGCAACTGTCGCTCCCAACCCTTATACCACCGCGGTGGTATCTCCAACGGCAGAATTTCCAAAATATAGTTTATCTTGGGGGATAAGACCATTTTGATGGCCTCCGTCCTGCCCCACCAGGACAGGTACAAAGGGGACCACCTTGCAGAAAAGGATCGCAGTAATTCCTCTATGACCTGACAGTTAACAGAGACTGTCTCCTCAGTCGAAAAACAGTATTGAACCCCTAGATACTTAATGGGCCCAGATGACCACACAAAGGGGTGATCCCCTAGCGCGGAGGCAAAAGTGACCCGATTCATAGGAAATGCCACTGACTTCCCCCAGTTTATCTTGTAGCCAGAGATTTCGGAGTAAGCATCCATTATCCTGAGAACTTCACCGATCTGGTCCGGCTGGATAAAGAGCAGCAAGTCATCAGCATACGCTGATAGCTTAACCTGTAAGTCCCCTACGGAAAGGCCCTGAATCGTCTCAGAGTGGCGAAGGGCAATGGCCAGAGGCTCGAGAGCGAGATTAAACAGGAGCGGAGAAAGGGGGCAGCCTTGTCTCGTCCCACGTTGTAAGGCAAAGGGGGCGGACAAGGTTCCATTCACTAGGATTCTGGCCTGAGGGTTGACATACAGCACCTTAACCAAATCTATAAACGCCGTCCCGAAACTGAACCAATGCAAGACTCGATACATAAAAGCCCATTCCAGCCGGTCAAATGCCTTTTCGGCGTCCAGAGAGAGCCCGACCAAGGGTTTATCTTGAGAACGCGCAAGGGAAAAAAGATCTACGAGAAGGCGAGCGTTGTCGGCAGTTGATCTTCCTGGGAGAAACCCGCATTGATCTGAGTGGATCAACCCAGAGGCCACCTTCGAAAGACGTCTAGCGAGCACTCCAGCGAAGATCTTGTAGTCGGCATTTAGGAGCGAGATCGGCCGATAACTGCCCACCTCCAGGGGATCCCTTCCTTCCTTAGCTAGCACCACTACCGTTGCTGCGTTGAAACTCCCTATGGTCGGGGCTTGTTCCACTAAGAGTTGAAAAAAACAAGCCATCTGGGGGGCTAATTCGTCCTGGAAAGCCCGGTAAAATTCAGCCGGGAGGCCGTCAGGGCCCACCGCCTTCCCTGACGGGACATCTCTAAGGGCCGCTTGGACTTCTGCTCCATCTATGGGCAGGCTCAACCCTTCCCTCTGTTGGGTACTGAGGACAGGATGGGGCAACTTCTCAAGAAAGGATTGGTAGACAGAGTCATCACATTCGCCCGCCGAGGAGTACAGGTCTTGATAAAAGGATCTAAAACACTCCCCGATCGCACTACTCTCCGTGAGCAATCCTTGGGTACCTGAGGTGAGGGCCACTATATTAGTCTTCCCCCTAGGGGGGCTGAGCACAGATGCTAAGAGCCTACCGGCTTTGTTCTGCTCAACATAATACCGCGCGTCTTGCCTATGCTGGGCCTTGCGCACTTCCCCGCTGAGAAGAGAATTATACTGATATCTTAGTTTCTGTAGGCGCGGGAGAACACAGGGGTCGACCCGGGTCCTCAGTAACCTCTCACCAGCAGAGATCTGCACCTCCAGCTCAGCTAACTCGGCCTTTCTGATCTTAGACTGACGGATAACATAGCTGGTGATCTGTGCACGTATGGTGGCCTTGAAAGCCTCCCACCAGGCCCAGCCTGCCGTCGCTGAAGGGAGGTTCTTCTCAAAATATTCTCTGACTTCGAGCCGGATCATATCACAAAAGGACGGATCCCCCAATAGTTCCCTCGGGAAGAACCATCCTGAGCTCCGGGGAGTTGGTTGGCCAAATGCAAAGAGCAAGAAGACCGCAGCGTGGTCGGACACCGTGGCGGCACAAATACCCGCTTCCAATGCCGACTCTACTAGAGATCGTGAAGCTAAAAGGAAGTCAATGCGTGAATGTGACTTGTGGGGAAGGGAGTAGAAAGTAAATTCCTTATCCGCGGGGTGCAACGTCCGCCAAACATCATACAGCCCCAGATCTTGCATCAGAGATAAAAGAACAGAAACAGACCTGCCCTGTTTCGCCGATCGAAATGGCTGCCGGTCTAGCAATGGGTCCAGCACCAAGTTGAAATCCCCGCCCAAAATCATGGGGAGGGACCGTAGGTCATGGGCCACCAGCGCTACCTTCTGAAAAAAGGGGACATCATCACAATTTGGCCCATAGATATTCAGTACGGCAAGCCGCTCACCTTGAAGGGAAAGTGTCACCACCGCCCAACGCCCTTGCGGGTCTGCCGAGCCCGAGACAATCTGGGCCTGAAGGGATTTCCTCACCAGGGTGATAACCCCATTTCTTTTGCCTACTGCTGCAGCGTGTACCGCAACTACGTAGTGACCCCCACCCATTTTCATTACCTCTGACGAGGATAGGTGGGTCTCCTGGAGTAGGACGACATCCGCCTTCTGTTTGGCACAATACAGTAAAATTTTCTTCCTCTTACTGGGGTTGTTTACCCCTTTCACAATCAGTGAAAGGACCTTAAGGGACCCTATTGTAGTGAGTAGACAGAGAAACAATAATTGTAGGGTTTACAGACATTAACATCAAGTTCCAGCTCTGAATAATACCCCAGCCATGGTCAATGGAGACATCCCCCCTCCCCAACCCACCCCACCCCCTTGGGTGAACCATCGATCTCACAAGATTACCCTCTGAAACCTAACTCCCCCATATGAACATCAGACATAAAAGACATAAAAATCCCCTCCCGCTATAGAATAAGCAGTACAGCCTGGACCGTGTTCCCATGACGCACCAGCTGTCCCCCACCCAACAAAAAACTACATACACTCACCCATCCACACTGTGTCCGACAGCTATCATCCACCCACACTCACACACCGCATTGCCAGCCCACTAAAGGCAGCTCCACTGTAACATCAAAGTCGTGGACTAAGGGCAACAAATTGCCTCCCCCTTGAGAGGCCCCAAAAACAAATTACAGGCCCAAAAGGGATCGCCAATAGTACACACTAGTTAATGTCCTCAGCGCATCACTGCAGCTTCTTGGTCTTCAATAAAAGCCAGAAGGGATTTCGGGTCTTCAAAGGAGCGAGTCTGGTTGTGTAGTGTGACTCGGAGCCTGGCTGGAGCAAATAAACCGAATCGAGCTTGAAGGTTTTGCAGGTCTTAGCGCTAGCAGCTGTTTCCGACGGGCCACGGTGGTCTTGTTAAAGTCCGGGAAGAAAGCAACGTTCGCTCCCTCGAACTGGAGTGGGGCCCGGGCCCGTGCCCGTGCCGCTGCCATTACCTGAGTCACATGCTGAAAGCGCAAAAGCTTCATGATGATCGGGCGAGGCCGTGATGAGTGGGGATCCTGCTGCGTGGGGACTCGATGGGCCCTCTCTATCTCGAAGGGGCGGTCAAACTCAAGCCGCAACAGCGCCAGAATGGTTTTGCCCAGGAAGGCCATCATATCCCGTCCTTCAGCACCCTCAGGTATCCCCACTAGACGAATATTATTCCGTCGAGTCCGGTTGTTAAGGTCCTCGAGGTTCTGCTCCAACGCTGCGATGCGTTTAGAATTTGCAGCCACCTCCTTGAGTCGCTCCTCGTGCACCTCCACTCTTAGAGAGAGCCCGTCCATTTTCTCAGCAAGCGTAGTGAGTTGGACCTTCATAGCTTTAAGTTCAGCTACATCAGCTTGCACCCCGCTCAGGGTATCTCCGTTAGCAGTGACCAACTCGAGCACAGCTCTGATCTCAGCCAGGAGCTCCGAAAGGCCCACATTGGCGTCTTTCGGGCCTACGGCTTTTTGCGGCGAAGGGGGATCAGCTTTCAAGCGCTTGGTTCCCGAGGCCGCGGGAGCGTTGAAGTCAAGCCTAGCAGGTTTACTAGATGTCATGTCGATAAACTTGCTAGTGAAGGAGCACCGAAGGCTATATTTCTGCGCGGAGGGTCAGGATAATCAGCAGGATTCCAGGGAGAGAAAGGATCAAGCGGCCATCTTGCACTGTCGTAGGCTCCGCCCCCCATCCTGGGTCCCTTCTTAATAATGGTTAATGGACCATTCCTCCAGGAACTTGTCCAAACCTTTTTTAAACCCAGCTACTCTAACAGCTTTTACTACATCCTCCGGTAACAAATTCCAGAGTTTGATAACACGTTGAGTGAAAAAATATTTTCTTTTATTAGTCTTAAATAGTTTACCCTGTAGCTTCATTGCATGTCCCCTAGTCTTTCTATATTCTGATAAGGTAAACAATCGATCTACGTTTACCCGTTCCACTCCGTTCTTTAATTTATAGACTTCTTTTTTTTTTTTAAACGTTTATTTTCATTTTACAACAAACAAAAGTAACAACACACCAAAAGATACAAATACACACATACAATAAGGAAAACAACCCCAATTTACCCCCACCCCGATGCTTCTTCTCTAAGCTAATAAGAGTCATCACATAAGCGCTTACACACAACAGTTATTGTTCAGCAAACAAGCAGAAATGGTATTGATGATACATGCTGATCCTGTGGCAGAAATGTATACAAAATTAAACAGTCAAATGAGAGCATTTAGCAGTTAGAACATAATCATGGAACACCTTCCTTTTAAACAAGTAGTGAAGGGCTTGAGTGGAAGAGATTGACATACAAGGTAGTTGCTCATAATTACAGTAAAAATGGACATGATTCCACCAATCATTGAGGCTCAGATGGGAGCCAATTTCCAGTAGTTCGTAGTGAAGGAGATAGGAAATAGCTATGCCCAGTAAATGGGCCTCCTGAAGAAACACTAACTCAGAATAATCATGATTAAGAGAGCTAAGAATTGTCCTTCTTTGGAATGGACTATTAATGCCTTTTACAGTCAGTAATGATAACTGACATAAAGCCATGCAAAATAGTTAAACAATCTGAGAAAGAAACATAATAGCGCACAGAGTTACACAATGTCGCTCATAGTACCAGTAAATGACTGCAGAAACAACATGATAGGAATTAAACTAAGGAAAACCATGAAGCGCCCCATATAACAAAATAAGCACCGAAGTGCCTTAGAGAAGAAGCAAAACCCCAGAAATTACTGGCGGCCTGATGTCTGCGGGGAGAAACCCCAGAGAAGGCCTGAATGGAAACATAAATCCTACAGAGCTATACGGGCTCCGAAACTAACCAAGGAGCTCATCGTGGAAAGAAAGGAGACCAATAAGGTATATATAAAGAGAAAGAAAAGTCCAGGCAGTCTCCGTTTCAAGCAGCGATCACCGCATCGGGCCATTCAAAATGGCGGACAGTTCCAGCGGAGTCCATCCAAGCTGTTGGATTAGCGCATCTGGTCTGCTTCTTTGGAAGCTAGAAATGTTGCTAGCAGATCAGGATCTTCGAAGGTACGAGTTTGGTTATGGAGAGTCACTCTGAGCTTCGCTGGATATAAGATGCCGAAGCGAGCCTGCAACTGTTGAAGTCTAGGTCGAAAAGCAAGGAGTCTCTTCCGACGGTCAACTGTGGGCTTAGCCAAGTCAGGGAAGAAGGAGACTTTATGATTTTCAAACTCCAAATGACGATTCGCCCGGGCAGCATTTAGAATTTGCTCAACTTGCTGATATCTCAGTAGACGAAAGATGATGGGCCGGGGGGTCGTCCGATTGAGCGCCATGCTGGTAGGAACACGATGTGCTCGGTCAATTTCCAGATCTCTGTGAAAAGTAATCTTCAGCAAGGAGGGAAGAGTTTTGACCAGGAATTCTCTCATATCTCCTGCTTCCGCGCCCTCCGGTACACCAATGAGCCTTACATTGTTGCGACGGGCTCGATTATTGCTATCCTCTAACTCTTTTTGTAGATTCTGTATCTGACGCTCAGCCTCATCCAGTTTCACCAAGCGCACCACGTGCGAGTCAAGGACCCCCGCCATATTGTCCTGCCGTAATGAAAGACCTTCAAGTCGATCCTGAAGCACACCAAAATCTTCTCTCATGGCTCGGAGCGCTTCTCCGTTGGACTGCACCAGTTCCTTCACACCACGTATTTCCTCCAAGATCTCCTGTTGCATTTCGGGGTTATCCCGAAATGGCACCATCTTTTGTGGGGAAGGCAGCTCTGTCTTGGAACGTTTTCCGTGTGAAGAAGAGGGAGATCCGAAGTCTAAGCACGCTGGTTTATGGGCCGCCATCCCCCCCAAGGCACCCCGGTAAGTTCGGAGCAAAATATTAAGTTAATGTAGGTATTAAGTCAGGATTCTGAGTAGGCCCCTCGGGAGCTTCAGCGCAAAGCGTCTAACCCGCTGGACATCAGGCTCCGCCCCCCTAATTTATAGACTTCTATCATATCTCCCCTCAGCCGTCTCTTTTCCAGGTTAAAGAGCCCTAACCTTTTTAGCCTTTCTTCATGGGAGTATCCTTCCATCCCCTTTACCATTTTGGTGGCTCTTCTCTGAATCTTTTCTAAAATCGCCATATCCTTTTTAAGATACGGCGACCAGAATAGCACAAAATATTCAAGGTGCGGTCTCACGTATACCCTCTGTGTCTCCTCTCCTCTAGCGTATACATATTGAGGTCTTCATGTCTTTTCTCACATTCCTTTTGGCACAGGCCCCAAATCAATTTGGTTGTCTTTCTCTGAAACACTGCAAGTCTTTTTATTTTCTTTGTAAGGTTCGGTTTCCAAAACTGAGCACAATAATAATAATACTATTACTATTTATCATTTTTATAATGCTAAAAGGCGTACGCAGTGCTATACAGAGACATGCAAGAGACAGTCCCTTTTCTATGGACCTTACAATCTAGTCAAGACGGACAGCACAACAACTAGGGACTAGGATATATCTAGGAGAATGGTAAGGAAACACATAGGAGGTGATATAGGAGGTTTGGGGATCAGGGTCCAAAAGCAGTCTCAAAAACAAAAATGAGGGCCACAGATGGAGCCTGATGTACCGACTCAGGTAATTTGCTCCAGGCATAAGGAGCAGCAAGGTAGCTAGATTGAAGCTTGGCGTTGGCAATGAAAAGGAAGGATAAAGATAGGGGTCACCAATGACATGTACAGGAGCACTAATACCTCCATCTTCCTGCTGGTTATTTTGCTCTGTATATAGCCTAACATCCTTCTGGCTTTGGCCACCGCCTTGTTACACTGCTGACTGGAGTACCAGTGGCTTGTGAAAGATGACCTTGAGAAATTGGGAGACTAGGCATCAAAATGGCAGATGAAATGTACACCTTAGAGGAAAGGCAGGATAGAGGTGATATGATTGAGATGTTTAAATACCTCCGTGGCATAAATGTTCAGGGAGAGAGCCTCTTTCAATTGAAAGCAAGTTCTGCTATGAGGGGACATGGGATGAGGGTGAAGGGAGATAGATTCAGGAGTGATATGCGGTAATATTTCTTTATGGAAAGAGTAGTGGATCCGTGGAATAGTCTCCCAGTGGAGGTGGTAGAGATGAGTACAGTAACTGAATTCAAAAAAGCATGGGACAAACACAGAGGATCTCTAAAGCTAAAAAGGGGACTTTGTAGTTGTTATGGAAGGACAGACTAAATAGGCCATGTGGTCTTTTTCTGTCATCATATTTCTATGTTTCTATTTGCCTGTGCACTGCGTATGCACTTCACTTTGTGGCAGCATCACATTGCATCTCTGTAGCTTCCCTTCAGACCTTCTTGCCTTGTGTGTGTGTTGTCAGCCTGGTGTGCCTGCCTGATACATGGCACCTGTCAGCTGTGTGTTCTGGTGCTGTGGCCATGATGGTGCAGACATGTACTTCTACCACTACTGTGCATTTGTTTAGTGCTACATGGCGAATGCGACGCAGTGCAGACAGGTGGGAGACATGTTCTGCGCATCAGTGATTACTATCTAGTCAGCACGGACACAGATGGGGTGGGAGGGATCCCGCTGGGGACAGTGGGGGTGTCAGGGGGATCATGCTTCTTTGGCTGCAGTGAGGATGTATGGCTTCATCCTGGATCTGTGGGGGTTTGGAGATGGTGCTTGCTGTATGGACAGCGGAGGTTTGCTCATGGCGTACATGGCATCACGGAGAAAGGGACGGAGTGCGGGGTTGCCAGTAGGGGTGTACTGCACAGGTGGTGGGTGTCTGCTTGGGGCTGATGTTTTCAGGGGTGTTTGTATGGGGAGATGGGAGATGAGGAATGGTAGGTAGCCACAGAGTCTCTGCATCTTGAGCTCAGCAGGGGAGGTTTGCCATGGGTATGACAGAGGTTAGGGGGCTTTGACGTGACCGGACAAGGGGGGTGGTGTGGCCATGTCTGGCCTGGCGCACGGTTGGATGCACAGCAATTTATTGCACAGAGGGATGGGGAATGAGGTGTGTCCAGGTGAGACCTGCAGAGGGCACACTACTGAGGTACTGATGGGATGTGATTGGGCAGTGCATGGGCATATTGATGGTGTGTTCAGGGTGGATGGGGTGGGTATCACTGCTGTTGTGGAGGAAGGGGGGCAGGGAGGTGTTACGATGGCTGTGTGTTGTGGATGGGGGTAAAGGGTCAGGGATGGACCCAGATTGTGGCCTGGGGACACTGGGGGAGGTACAGAGTTATCCACAGACAACGGCAACAAGGGGGGGGCAGGGAGCTGTTACGATGATGGATGGGAGGTACGGTCGTCACCATGTTCACTTTCAGGCCATGGCGAGACATCCAAGCAGCAATGTCGTCATGACAGGCGTGGATCAGGGTTTGGTTAGCCGGGGAGGGTTCAGGTGTGCGTAGGTGGCTTGGTGAGCCATCAGTATCTAGCTGGTACAGCCAGCCATGGGTGCTGATAGGCACACCAGGGGCCTGTGTATGGAGGGGGTAGGGGGCATCCACGCCATATCCTTGGGGTGGGGTTGTGGGGAAGGGGGAGGTGTACAGGTATAGTTACATCACAAAGTTTCTTCTCTCTACTATGAATACTACCACACCTACCACATCTGCATAGTGGGGGCCATGGCCTGTTGGTTAGGACACAGTACCTCAGACAAGAGGGCCATGGGTTCATATCCCACCTGGGGACAGCAATGTTGGGACAGGGGTTTCTTGTCTTATTGCCATTCCTTGTGGCCTTGGGCATACCATGTGGCCCTCCATTGGCCACTGCTTTATTTGATGGGTAAGGCGGGATAGACAACTGGTTACTTACAGAGATAACTCAGTACTTATGTCTGTCACTGCCCCTTGTACATAGCGCTGCACAGACATGTCGAGCAGACATCCTACTCACCACAGCTTACATTGTAGTTACAATAAGTGAGAGAATGTGGGAGCAGGGGTAGGGGAGGCAACGGTGGAGGGGGATCAGGGTAGTTAGAGTCCACAGGCAGCAGCGGTTGGTGAGCTCTCAGCATGGATTGGATGTGTGTTTGTGAGGGTGCCTGGCACACAGACCCCTTGAGTTTATTCCAGGCATACGGTACATCAGGGTGAGGGGCGTGATGTCTGCTGTGATCCAGTGTGTGCTGTTTGTGGTAACTTGTTTGCATTGTGCTTGTGGGGGTTCTTTGGAATAGTGGTCACAGACACCCATTGGCAGTCCATAGGTTGCCAGTTTGATTCCCACATATTCTGTTCCTTTTCCTTTCCTGTGTTCTGCTAACCTGCCCATGCAATGACTGCAGCCTCATCACCTCTCCACACACTCTTCCATCTCTGCGCTGTGTGCCACAGTGTTCCCTCTCTGCAGCCTATCTGTCGCATATTGTGTGTTACATATGGCTATCTCTTTGTAGTGTCCATGTGACCAGTCGGCTTGATAGATTGGTACTGCTGTTATTGGCTGGTCTGTGCCATATCACTGTGCAGGTTGGATTTTCACATGCTCCTTTTTCATTCCGTTGCCCTGGTCCACGGGCCATCCACTTAACTGTCCCTTCAGCCAGCCCCTGACACCCTTCGTGTATCGCTCCCATGCTCTTTTGCATGCTGTTTACCATGCATTACATCTCATGGTGTATGTGCATGTGTTTCTATGTGGCTCCCGTCCCACTTACAGACTGTGATATGAGCTGTGGATGCCTGTTGTGCATGTGCATTGCATCATGGTGACTGTTTGGGTTGGCCTCTCCTGGAACACAGCAGGCGTTTTGTGTGGTGCCCTGCAGTGTTCTTGTATGCAGCCATTGCTATGGAACTCACAGTGGCAGTGTGGCCTATTGGTTTGGGCAGTGCTTTTCAGCCTAATGATCATGGGTTTTCTCCCTCTTTGTTCTCCTTCTTTTATGCCTTTCCTACACTGGTACCTGTTATTCCTGTGACAGTCATATCTCTGCTGATCTGTGCTGCCAGCACATATTTCCCTCATCACAGTTGCCAACCATCCTTCTGTCCATCTATCTGCGTCTGTTAGCTGTGTGGCACCCAGCGTTCATGTGCAGGCTGCTACCCCATGTCTTGCTTTTCAGGTGCCTTAACCTACAGTGCCTTATGGGGCACCTTGCCGGCACCTTATACGGGGCCTTCAGGGGTGGCTGCATGGCGCCTTAGGTTGGGCACCTTGTAAGGCGCATGACAACATGTCTTGTGCTGTGCCCTATATGGCGCCTTGCGACGCGCGTTATCTGACAGTGCATTATTATGTGCGTTACCTGGCACTGCTTGTCGTACGATACACCGCCCATGCCTTTATATGGGCATCTGTATCTTTACCGCAGAACCTAACGCAAATGACATTACCGCAGTTTAGTAAACATACCCCTAAGACTTTGAGTTTGCTGTGATTAGATTAAAACTCACCTCTTCCAGACCCATTTCAACCTAACCTAGTCAGAGTGTCTTATTCTATTTGGGCACCTTGCCAGCTTAAATAACACACAGCAGTATAAAACACGTCCTGTAATATGTAATATATGTGTATATGTAATATATGTAAAGCCTCCTCTCAAACAATGAAATGTAGAAATGTAATGTCTCCTCTTATACAATCAAATGTAAATATGTGACTGTTTGATGTGCCTTTTACCCACCCCGGAAATCACAATGTATGTTCCAAATCCGGCCTGTACAGCCGCGCCCTTATGTATAGAAAACCGCTGCTGATCGCTGGAAGTAGCGGGATACAAGTGTACACTAAATAAATAAAATAAATAAATTCAGCCTTGGCTTTTATCTCAAACCACACCGTGTGATGATCGCTGCTGCTCACAGGGGCACCCACCTGGATATTCGACACACTATCTCCGTTGGTGAGCAATAAATCCAGCATGGAGCTCTTCCTGGTCGGTTTCATCACCATTTGTTTAAGTAACTCATCTTGGAAGGCATCCACAATTTTTTTTACTTCTTTCCAGATTTGCAGAAGGAACTCTCCAATCCACATCAGGCAGATTAAAGTCACCCAATGTGATCACTTTCCCCTTCATAGCAATATTTGCAATATCAACAATCAATTCACTATCCACTTCTTCAGTTTGAGCTGGAGGCCTTTAGACTACACTAGTATGGATGACAGTGCCATCTCCTCTTTCCAACACAATCCAGAACGCTTTTTCTTTTCCCCACGTCTCCTGCATTTCAGCAGCTTTAATATTGCTTTTGACATACAGGGCTACTCCTCCTCCTTTTCTACCCTCTCTATCTCTTCTAAATAGATTATAGTCCGCTATGGCTATATCCCAGTCATGTTTCTGTAATGGCCACAATGTCCATGTCCATTTCCACCATTAGGACTTCCAGATCAAGAACATTGTTGGCTAGACTTCGAGCATTTGTACTCATTGCTTTCCAGCAATTGTTGAAGGGCTTGCCTGCAGTTTGCATGGATTATGTTCTACACACCCCTTCCCAATTGCCATTGATGTATTGTTCAAAAGTTGACTGTTTCCAATGTTGTTTTGCATTTGCTGGGAGTGACGTACTGAACATGTCCTTCTTTATTGGTCACCCCCTTTCCCTAGTTTAAATGCCTGTCCACATACTGCCTGAATTTTTCACTTAGGATCCTTTTCCCTGTGGCGGAGAGATGTAGTCCATCAGTACAGTATAGTCTCTTGTTGATCCAGATGTTTCCCCAATCGCCTATATATCTAAATCCTTCTTGTTTGCACCACATTTGGGGCCATGTATTAAAGTTGTTTATGCGATGCAGCCTTTCTGCCCCCCTACTATGAACAGATAGAACTTCTGGGAATCATATAGTGTTAGCAATTGGCTTGAGTTTCTTTCCCAGAGTCTGGAAGTCCCTTTGTACTGTAGAGATACTGTTTCTAGCCAGGTCATTTGTACCTAAGTGGATGACAATATCAGTTTTGGAGTGTTCACTTTCTGCACTAACTACGCCAACAATTTGGTTTGTATTCCTGCTGGCTGAAGAGCCTGGGAGGCATTTGACCATCCTCTCTTTTTTGAGCTGTGTTCCCAAGTTGGTGCCTCTGATGATGGAATCTCCAAGTAATAGTAGTTTTCAGTTTTGTGATTTTTTTCTTCCTATTTGGTACATTATCAGTAGATTTGGCATTAAGTCTATCATTTAAGGACACTTCAGTTTCTATGGATTGGGCAACCTCATTATCCAAGGCAGAGAAGGCATTATGCAGTGATATCTCTTGATATATAAGGTGTCTGTGTTACAGGTCACAACCTACCAGAGCTCACTGTGATCCATTTGTTCCTGGGCTGTTTGATTCTTTGTGGAAGCAGTTGAGGATTTTGTTCAGTTTGTAACCTAAATGAAGTGTGTTTAATTGCAGCTGATTCTTTCCTTAGTAGAGTCAATTGTTTATGCATAGCAGCTAACTTGAGGCATATAGAGTAAGCTCTGAGGTTCCAAATGATTCTTGTTGGAATGAAAGCACCACAGTTATCACATTGAATACACGACATTCTGACTCAGCTCTCCTAGAAGGAGAAAATGAGAAAAGGTGGGTGCAATAATTAAAGGACAGATGTCAATGTATATTATGACTATATAGGCAATGCAACCCAGGGGTGGGTGGGGTGAGGGGTAGGGTAGGCGGGAACGTATGTGTCAGTAGGTCTTCTGTGAATTGGGGACACACTCAGATATCTGATTAAAGGCTATGCAAGGAACATAGTAGGTAGGCTGAAGATTCCTAAAAACCTATATGCAACAGGTAAGGTTTATCAAAAGACAGACAATGATAAAGTCTGAAAGCCTTAGCTCAGTGTGTACTCCTTGAAGTTCTGATAAGCAGACTGGTTTAGGTATTTGGTCAGTGGTAGAGCAGCTTCAATTTAATTAGCCGCACCCTGTAAGGCAGGCTTGCAACCAGGGCCAGCCCGTCCATTGAGCAAGAATGTTTTTTTCACAGGGCCCCACGTTTCAAGGGGCCCCGCGCAAAGAACATTCTGCTTTAAAAGTAAATTTTAAAATTAAAAAAAAAGCTGTCTGCTGCCGCCGCCGCCGTGGCAACGGCAGAATCAAATATCCCGCCGGGCCCCACCCTGCCCTCCCTGCATCAGCTGTGTCTCCACAGTCGCACCGGCTTTCAGAGCGTGAAGGGAGACTAGTTTCCCTTTCGTGGCTGTGTTAAGCCCGCAGGGACTGATGGGACTATGGGGGGGGGGGGCTAGGACTGGTAATTGGTTGGGGGGGTTCCTAGGACTGGAAATGGGCTGAGTGGAAGGGAAGGCTTGAACTGCAAATAGCTGATGGGGATGGGGGCTTGGAATGGAAATGGGCTGAGGGGAAGGGGGGCTTGAACTGCAAATAGCTGATGGGGAGGGGGACTTGGAATGGAAATGGGTTGTGAGGGGAGGGAGGTAGGACAGGAAATGGGCTGTTGGAGGGGGCTAGGATAGGACTGGGAATTGGGTGTTGGGGGAGCTAAGATTGGAAATGGGCTGTGGTGGGGGCTTGGATTGAAATGGACTTATGGAGGGGCTAGAACTGGAAGTAGGCTCATGGGGGGCTTGGATTGGAAATGGGCTGAGTGGAGGGGAGCTAGGATTTGACATGGGCTGATGGTGGGGCTAGGAAAGGACTAGAAATGGGCTGATGGGAGGCTGGTATTAGAAATGAGCTGATGGAGGGACTTGGATAGGACTGGAAATGGATGGGGAGCTAGGACTGGAAATAGGCTGATGGGGGGCTAAGACTGTTAATGGGCTGATGGGGGGGCTAGGACTGGAAATGGGCTGATGCGGGGACTAGAAGGGAGCGGATACTGGGTGGGGCTGGAACTAGAAGGGAGCTGATGTTGGGGGAGATTAGAATGGGATGGAGCTGGGAGAGTGAAATGGAGAGGGGAAAAGTATTTTGTGTGGGATGGAAGAAAAATCTACAATTGGCTGGGTATTGTAAGATTAATTGGGGATTGAGGATGGAGGGGTAAAATTTGAGTGGATGAAATTGGAATGAGGAAAGAACAAAAGGAGAAAGATTAGTATGTTAAAGCAGTGTATGTTAAAGGGACTGTTACTTCTGGAGAGAGATCTGCAATTGTGAGTATATACTTCTGGGAATTTTCTGAAAGGAATTCTTTTTATTAAAGCTAATTAATCTGTGAACCCACTATTTTTTGTTAAATCAGTCAGGGCCTAGTAGCAACAGTTTAAGTTTACATTTAAAACACAGAAGAGAGCTTTCTGGTTACATTTCATACCCAGCAGAGAGCTTGTAGTTTAAATGTAATAGTCATTCAGGGCCTAGCATCAGCAAAGTACTTTTAGTTTAAATTTAAAACACAGAAGAGAGCTTTCTGGTTAAATTTAGAACCCAGCAGAGAGCTTGTAGTTTAAATTTAATAGTCACTCAGGGCCTAGCATCAGCAAAGTACTTTTAGTTTAAATTTAAAACACAGAAGAGAGCTTTCTGGTTAAATTTAGATCCCAGCAGAGAGCTTATAGTTCAAATCTCATAATAAGTTAGAACCTAGCAGCAGCAAAGAGCTATAATTTAAATCAAATAAGAATATAGCTTAACTCAGCAGCACAGGACAGGGTACTGTGTAGCAGCCCTCTTTTAATAAGTGTTATTTCCCTCCCTCCCTCCCTCCCTCCCCATACCCACCCACCCCTAGGATAATTGTAGCTTTATAGGTACTTACACATCTTAAAAGACAGGAGGTGCTCTCAGGTGAAGCTCGTTACCCAAATCAGTCATACACTAAGGACTTGAGATTAATTAAGCTTCAGGTGAACAAGGTGTATTAAATGTATTAGGTACAGTTTTATTGGCAACCCTTAGTAAGTAAAGAACTTAAAGATCTAAACAAAACTTAAAACTAAGATGCAGACAGCAGTCCAGCAGCGAGATGGGGGCTTTTCAGTCTTTTGCATTGAGTGTCACATGTATAATTTTCTCCCAGTTGGTGAGAGGTCTTACGTGTGCACTAGGTGCAAGGAGCTCTTTGCTCTCAGGGAACGAGTCCGTTCTCTAGAGGCTAGAGTAGCAGACTTGGAAAACATAAGACAGACAGAGAGGTACATAGACGAGACCTACAGGGATATAGTCCTGAAGTCCCACCTCTAGTCTGGCAGCATCCCTGTTAGCAAGGAGGAGAGAGGTCACGTGACAGAAGAGCATCACCCTGGTGTGGCAGGAAGTGATCCTGTAAGTAGGACCTGTCCTCCAGGTGATGTAAAACCCTCTCACACCGAGGAAGTTTCTCCAGGGCCATGTGCCCATGAGGGAAGGGTTAGGACAGCCGTTTTAGTTGGTGATTTGATCATTAGGCATGTAGATAGCTGGGTGGCTGATGGACGTGAGGATCGCCTGGTAACACGCCTGCCTGGTGCGAAGGAAGCGGACCTCACGCGCTACCTAGATAAGGTCTTAGATAGTGCTGGGGAGGAGTCTGCTGTCTTGGTACATGTCGGTACCAATGACATAGGAAAATGTGGTAGGGAGGTTCTGGAGGCTACATTTAGGCTTTTAGGTAGGAAGTTGAAATCCAGAACTTCCAGGGTAGCGTTCTCCGAAATGCTTCCCATTTCACGTGCAGGACCCAAAAGACAGGCAGAGCTCCAGAGTCTCAATGCGTGGATGAGACAATGGTGCAGAGATGAGGGTTTTGGATTTGTTAGGAACTTGGGAACATTCTGGGGAAAGGAGGGGCTCTTCCGAAGGGATGGGCTTCATCTTAACCAGGATGGAACCAGGCTGCTGGCATTAACCTTTAAAAAGGAGATAGAGCAGCTTCTAAACTAGATAATAGGGGAAAGCCGACAGTTGCCCAAGAGCGATTGGTTCGGAAGAATGTATCCTTGAAGGATACTCCCAGAAGCAGAGAGGTTCCAAAAAAGAATAAAGTAGCCCAAATGCCCTCGAGTATGGAGCAGACAGAGCTTAAAGATCCCAAATTACCCATGTCTACCAATAGCCAAATTAATATGAATAAAATACAGTCTCTAAAATGCTTGTATGCAAATGTTAGAAGTCTAAAAAATAAGATGGGAGAGTTAGAATATATAGCACTAAATGAGAGGTTAGATATTTATTTATTTATTTAACAATTATTTCTATACCGCTCTTTCACAAGTATCAAGTGTGGTTTACAATGAACAGTATGTTATATGGTATGGATAGTATCATACCAAGTCATTTTACATAGAACAGATGAACTAGGTACAGATAACAGTATAAAGTTTAAACAGTAAATTATTAAACTATTATAACATATATACATAGTAAATATATACAAATTGTATCATATGTCGCGTGTGGTTGTATACTTTATATAAGCTTCAGGCACGTGGGTATATGTTGTTTGAATTGTGGTAGTTAACCTGCGTCTCTTTGTGTCATCTGGCCAGTCTCTGATCCTTGGTTGTAATGCAATGAGAATAAATGGGTTTTCAGTTTTTTTCTAAATTCCTTTATGTCTGATAGTGAGCGAATGTTGTCAGGAAGGTTATTCCAGAGGGTAGGAGCTGAGTGTGAGAATGCTCTCATGTTGGTTTGTTTTTTTGCTTTTGTGTAGTCTTTTGGTACTGCTATTGTGTTAGTGTTTCTACTTCTTTGTGATCTTTTATCTATTTCTATCTTGATGAGTGTATTGAGTATAGTTGGCGCTAAGTTATTTATTAGTTTAAATGTTGTAAGTAATATCTTATATTTTATTCTGCTGTGGATAGGTAGCCAATGGAGTTCGGCTAATGTCGGTGTGATATGTTTCAATTGAGCTTATATTCATTATTATCCTTGCTGCTATGTTCTGAGTTAGTTGTAACTTTTTAATATTTTGCTTTGTGATGCCATTAAGGATTAAATTTGCAAAATCAAAGTGTGGGGTGATGATGGCTTGTATTATGGTTATGAAGTCTTGTAAGTGGATTAATGGTCTTAGTTGTTTCAAGGTCTTAAGTTTGTAGTGTATGTTTTTTGTTATATATTTATGTGAGAATCCATGTTAAGTTTATTGTCAAGTATCACACCCAGGTATTTTATTTCTTTTTTTATGTTGATCTCATGGTTATCAAGTGTGATGGTGCTTGGGGGTGTGTATGTTTGGTTTTTAGTAATATATAGAACGTCAGTTTTTGAGAAATTAATGTGCAAGTTCTGTTCATTGAGCCATATTGTTAGTTCTTTAAAGCACTCTGTTATCTGTTGTAGTGGAGGGTGTGGGATTTTAAATGGTAGGTAGAACATTATATCGTCAGCGTAAATATGATAGTGAACGCTATGACGTTTAAAGATATTGCTGATTGGCTGTAGGTAAATGTTAAACAAAAGTGCTGATAGTGCAGATCCCTGTGGGAGGCCTTGTGTTTGGTCGAATGTGTTAGATGTCTGGTTAAGAATTCTTACTGTTTGGGTTCTGTTTGATAGATAGGATTTGAACCAGTTATGGACAGTGGATGTAATTCCTATTTGTTGAAGTCTGTTAAGCATAGTTATGTGGTTTACACTGTCAAATGCGGCAGAGATGTCGAGGAATACTAGGATGAAGGCTTGTTTTGTGTCATCGATTCCTCTTAGTAAGGTGTCATAAAGGACTGTTAGTAGTGTTTCAACTCCATGGAAAGGTCTGAAGCCATATTGGTGTTCATCAAGGAGGTTCAATGTATCAATGTATTCCTGTAGTTGTGTTTGAACTATTTTTTCAATAAGTTTAGCCATGAAGGGAATGCTCGATATGGGTCTGTATGATTTTGGGGATAATTTGTCTAGTGTTTTATTTTTAAGTATTGGTCTTATTTGGACATGTTTGAGGGATGGTGGTAAATATCCTTCGTCTAGTGATATGTTAACCATAGGGAGGATGAAGGGAGAGAGTATTGAGAGTGTCCTTTTTTATCCAGTCAACTGGGCATGGGTCAAGATATGAGGTAGTTGTATTTATGTTAGATATGGTTGTTTTAAGTGTGGTCTTTGAGATCAGGCTGAAGTTGGACCAGTTATCGGGGGTTGTTTGCTTCATATCGGTGTGTGTGTTGTTGGGGTTATTTGTTTGTATTTTTGTTTTATTAATATAGTATTGAGCTAAGTCTTGTGGGGTTATATCTATGGATATTTCATCTGAATTGTACGTTTGTTTGTTAGTTTCTGAATTATACAGAATAATTCTCTTGGTCGGTTAATTGAATTGTTGAGTAAGTTAGAGTGGTAGTTTCTTTTAGAATTGTCTATTGTTACTTTATATGTATGAAGGGTATTTATGTATTTCTCATGAGTTTGTTGGTGATTTGTTTTGCCTCCATTTCCTTTCGTCCATTCTTAGTTGTCTTTTGAGATTTTTAAGTGTCATGTTAAACCATGGGGCATCTTTTTTATCAGTTATATTGTCATTTCTATTATGTTGAGACAGATTAGGTTTTTTTTCTGCTGCCAGTGAGATAGTTTTGTTCCAGGTTTTGATAGTTTCTTCCAAATTTGTGGGAGTCAGGGTGAGGTGAGGAATTATTTGATCTAAGAATTCTTCTTCGTTAAACTTTCTAAATCTTTTATTTTGTGGGGGTTGTGTTCGTTTAGTGTGAATGTTGTCAGGGATGGTGATATTGAATTTTAGAAGGTAATGGTCTGACCAGGGGACTGGTATGTTTGAGAGTGATTTGGGGTTATATAGGTTGTGGAGTGAGTTTGGTAGGAATACCATGTCAAGAGTTTTTCCTTTATTATGTGTTTGTTCTGTTATTATTTGGTGGAAATCCAAATTGCTTACTGCTTCTGTGAAATGGTTTGGTTGGTTGTTGGGTGTAGAAGGGAGATTAAAGTCACCCATTAGTATTATTGGATTTGTGTCCGTGGATGATGCCAGTAGTTCAATTAGGTTATTATCAGTGTTGTCTGTATTGTATTCAGGAGGTCTATATATTAGGCATATTTTTGTGGATCTAATTTTTATAGTTAGTGTGTCTACATTATCAATATTGTTGGATGAAATTAGTTTTGCGTTAAGATTTTTCCTTATTATTATTAGCACTCCACCACCTTTCTTATTTGTTCGGTGGGTATGGAAGATCTCATATTCGGTTGACTTTAGTTGGTTCATGAATACTGAGTCTGTATCTTTGAGCCATGTTTCTTTTATACAGACAATATCTGTTTTATTATCATTGATGATATCTGTAAAGATTGGTAGTTTGTTTCTCATGGATCTTGCATTGATCAGTTGGCAGGTGAGTGTTGTGTAGTTCTGAGTATAAGTTGGTTGTGGTTGCTTGGGGTTGTTGTTAGGTTCAATTGTTATATAGACTAGTCTAGGTTGTTTGGGTTTGGAGTTGGTTCAATTTTTGAGTAGAGGTGTTGGATGGTCATAGCGTGATGTACTTTGTATTATTGGAATAGGTCTATTATAGCTATTTCTTATACATTTTGTTAGGTTTATCAGTGTGAGGATAAATAGACAAATTAATATAATCCTGATGGGGGAGGAAGGTTGAGTAGGCATTGTTTAATTTCTAGTTTGTTTTTGGGGATTGTCTGGGAATTAGTTCTGAGAATGAGTTTGTGTTAATTGGGTGTGTTATATATCTGGTGCTTAAGTCTTTTGAGCTGTGGAAATAGAGTGATGGTGATGTGTGTGTCTGGTAGGGGTGATAAAATCTAGTAGGGTGATGTTGCAAAAATGTTATTGATAATAATGTTGCATTAAAATTACTGGCAACAGTAAATACAATGTAACCTACTGACAACAGTAAAGCAAAGTGGTGTTCTAATTCTAAGTCAGAAATGAATTGCTGACAACTGTAATTCCAATACTGATAGTAATTCTAATACTGACAACAGTGTTCTAATACTAAGTCAGAATTGAATTACTGACAACAGTAAGTGTAAAATTCTGACCACAGTAATGTCACAGAGAAGCATCAATATTAAATCAAAAATGAGGTACTGACGACAGTAATTTCAGGATAAGTTATTGAGGGCAGTAAATCAATGTAGATTTCTGACAATTTCAGATAATATGAGTGAGATACTGACAACAGTAAATACAAGGTAAGATACTGACAACAGTAATTACAGGGTAAAATACTGACAACAGTAAGTCAATGGGTTAGTTATTTGGTGGTAGTTGTGATTCTGTAATGCATTAATGGCAATAGGGAATTTGTGATGAGTTAAATAACAGGTAACCTGGGGGTAAAATACTGACAACAGTAATATTCAGGGATAGGTTGGGGACAGCATGTATAAGACTAACAATAGTGTGTTCTTCAAGTTATAATAATTAGTTTAGTCCGGCAATTTCAGCTGTTCAAAATGAGTCTGTTAAGAAGAATAACGTTAGTCTGGTAAAGTATACTTGCTGCGATTTGTGATGCGCTTGGTTCCTTGCTTCCACGCGAGCTCAACCCTAAGGGAGCTCAGCGACACGTTGAGGAAGTCTGTTGGTCTTGGCGAGGTGGGGCTGTTTCGGTTACGTGGAGACTTGAGCTTCCTTGATGTGCCTATGCCTAAGGGCCGTGCCAAAGGGCCCTCTTGCGCGGCCCTCAGGCGCGGGCCCGCAAGGCGCGGGCGTGCTTGGCGCGCTCTCCTTTTAAAGTAGAGAGAGGCGCCCCGATTGGCTGATGCAGCTTGTGGAGAGGTGGAGCCAGCTATCAGCACTCCGATTCAGCTTCGGTGCTCTTTTGTGAGGCAGTCTTTTCTCCTTTAGCTGCTGGTCACAGGCAGGCTGCAGGCTCACTTCCCCGGTGTAGTCACTATCCTCCGCTGCCGATTTCAGCTCCTCCTGGAGCACAATGTTTAAGGGCTTCTCTCCAGGCGCGCTCTCCTTTTAAAGTAGAGAGAGGCGCCCCGATTGGCTGGTGCAGCTTGTGGAGAGGTGGAGCCAGCTATCAGCACTCCGATTCAGCTTCGGTGCTCTTTTGTGAGGCAGTCTTTTCTCCTTTAGCTGCTGGTCACAGGCAGGCTGCAGGCTCACTTCCCCGGTGTAGTCACGATCCTCCGCTGCCGATTTCAGCTCCTCCTGGAGCACGATGTATAAGGGCTTCTCTCCAGGCGTGCTCTCCTTTTAAAGTAGAGAGAGGCGCCCCGATTGGCTGGTGCAGCTTGTGGAGAGGTGGAGCCAGCTATCAGCACTCCGATTCAGCTTCGGTGCTCTTTTGTGAGGCAGTCTTTTCTCCTTTAGCTGCTGGTCACAGGCAGGCTGCAGGCTCACTTCCCCGGTGTAGTCACGATCCTCCGCTGCCGATTTCAGCTCCTCCTGGAGCACGATGTATAAGGGCTTCTCTCCAGGCGCGCTCTCCTTTTAAAGTAGAGAGAGGCGCCCCGATTGGCTGGTGCAGCTTGTGGAGAGGTGGAGCCAGCTATCAGCACTCCGATTCAGCTTCGGTGCTCTTTTGTGAGGCAGTCTTTTCTCCTTTAGCTGCTGGTCACAGGCAGGCTGCAGGCTCACTTCCCCGGTGTAGTCACGATCCTCCGCTGCCGATTTCAGCTCCTCCTGGAGCACGATGTATAAGGGCTTCTCTCCAGGCGCGCTCTCCTTTTAAAGTAGAGAGAGGCGCCCCGATTGGCTGGTGCAGCTTGTGGAGAGGTGGAGCCAGCTATCAGCACTCCGATTCAGCTTCGGTGCTCTTTTGTGAGGCAGTCTTTTCTCCTTTAGCTGCTGGTCACAGGCAGGCTGCAGGCTCACTTCCCCGGTGTAGTCACGATCCTCCGCTGCCGATTTCAGCTCCTCCTGGAGCACGATGTATAAGATATGATTGGAATATCAGAGACATGGTGGAAGGAGGACTACCAGTGGGACACTGTGATACCTGGGTTACAAACTATGTCGTAATGATAGCGCTGATCAAATTGGTGGAGGGGTAGCGCTCTATGTTAGAGAGGGCATTGAGTCAGAAAGGATTAAAGTTTTGCAGGAAACAAAATTTGTTGTAGAATCTCTATGGATTGATATTCCTTGTAAAAATGGGATGGCGATGGCAGTGGGGGTGTACTATCGACCACCAGGACAGAATGAACAAATGGATGATGAAATGCTCAAAGAAATCAAGGAAGCTAACAAAACTTACAGCGCAGTAATAATAATGGGTGATTTCAATTACCCCGGTATCGACTGGGTCAGTGTCACGGCAGGACATGTTACGGAGATAAAGTTCCTAGATGACATAAATGACTGCTTCTTGGAGAAGCTGGTTCATGAACTGACCAGAGGGGAAGCCATATTAGACCTAGTCCTTAGTGGAACACCAGATCTAGTGCAAGAGATAAGGGTGTTGGGGCCACTTGGCAATAGTGATCATAGCATGATCGCCTTTGATTTAATTAGTGGAGGAGGGATAGTACGAAAATCCACAGTACTACCTTTTAACTTTCAAAAGGGAGACTATGATAAAATGAGGAAAATAGTTAAGAAAAAACTAAAAGGAGCAGTTGCAAAGGTTAAAGACTTACATCAAGCTTGGGTGTTGTTGAAAAATACTATCTTGGCAGCCCAGACCAGTTGTATTCCACGCTTTAAGAAAAGTGGAAGGAAGTCCAAAAAACTGCCAGCATGGTTTAAAGGTGAGGTCAGAGAGGCTGTTGTTGCCAAAAAAGCATCTTTCAGGAAATGGAAAAAAGAGCCAAACGACGAAACCTGGAAACAGCACAAGCACTGGCAAGTCAAATGCAAGGCATTGATAAAGCAGGCAAAGGGAGAATTTGAGAAGAAGCTTGCTGTGGAAGCAACAATGCAAAATAAAGATTTTTTCAAGTACATTCGTAGCGAAAAAGCTGTGAGAGAGTCAGTTGGTCCATTAGATGATAGAGGAGTTAAAGGGGCACTAAGAGGCAACAAGGCGATAGCGGAGAGACTGAATGAATTCTCTGCTTCAGTCTTTACTGAGGAAGATGTAGGGAGGTTACCCATGACTGAAGTGGTATTTCAAGGTGCGGAAGAATTGAAGGAAATATCGATACATCGAGAAGATGTATTACAACTATTAGATAAACTGAAGAGTAGCAAATCACTTGGGCCGGATGGTATACATCCAAGGGTGTTGAAAGAACTGGAATATGAGATTGCAGACCTGCTATTAGTAATCTGTGAACTATCATTAAAATCATCTCTAATACCTGAAGATTGGAGGATCGCCAGTGTAACACCAATTTTTAAAAAGGGTTATAGGGGGGATTCGGGAAACTATAGACCGGTGAGCCTGACGTCAGTACCGGGAAAAATGGTAGAAACCATCATAAAGAATAAAATTACTCAGCATGTAGATAGTCATGGCCTAATGGGAGACAGCAAACATGGCTTTAGACAAGGAAGATCTTGTCTTACTAATCTGTTGTGTTTTTTTGAAAGTGTGAATAAACAGGTGGACAAAGGTGAGTCGGTTGATATAGTGTATCTGGACTTTCAGAAAGCCTTTGACAAGGTCCCTCATCAGAGACTTTAGGCAAAACTAAAGAGTCATGGGATAGGAGGCAGTGTACTACTGTGGATCAAGAACTGGTTAAAAGATAGAAAGCAGAGGGTTGGGCTAAATGGCCAATTTTCCCAATGGAGAAAGGTGAATAGTGGTGTACCCCAGGGATCTGTGCTGGGTCCGCTGCTTTTTGACATATTCATAAATGACCTGGAAAGTGGAATAACGAGTGAGTTTATCAAATTTGCAGATGACACAAAACTATTTAAAGTTGTTAAAACCCAAGAGGATTGTGGAAAATTGCAAGAGGATCTTGATAAATTGGAAGACTGGGCATCAAAATGGCAGATGAAATTTAATGTGGACAAGTGCAAAGTTATATACCTAGGGAAGAACAACCCAAACTATGGTTACACAATGCAAGGTTCCACATTAGGAACCACCACCCAGGAAAAAGATTTAGGCATCATTGTGGATAACATGTTAAAACCCTCGGCCCAGTGTTCAGCGGCAGGCAAGAGAGCAAATAGAATGCTAGGTATGATAAGGAAAGGAATGGAAAATAAAACAAAAGATATTATAATGCCTCTATATCGTTCCATGGTGAGACCGCACCTTGAATATTGTGTGCAATTCTGGTCGCCGTATCTTAAAAAGGATATAGAGTTATTAGAAAAGCTTCAGAGAAGAGCCACCAAAATGGTAAAGGGGATGGAAGGATACTCCTATGAAGAAAGGCTAAAAAGGTTAGGGCTCTTTAACCTGGAAAAGAGACGGCTGAGGGGAGATATGATAGAAATCTATAAATTAATGAATGGAGTGGAACGGGTAAACGTAGATCGATTGTTTACCTTATCAGAATATAGAAAGACTATTGGACATGCAATGAAGCTACAGGGTAAACTATTTAAGACTAATAAAAGAAAATATTTTTTCACTCAATGTGTAATCAAACTCTGGAATTTGTTACCGGAGGATGTAGTAAAGGCTGTTAGTATAGCTGGGTTTAAAAAAGGTTTGGACAAGTTCCTGGAGGAAAGGTCCATAAACCATTATTAAGAAGGGACCCAGGATATCAATGCTTGACCCAGTACAAGCATTGAGGAACCTGTGTCTTTTGGGGAAACTGCTAGGTACGTATGACCTAGATTGGCCACTTTTGGAAAAAGGAAACTGGGCTTGATGTACCTTGGTCTGACCCAGTATGGCATATCTTATGTTCTTATGTTCTTAAAGCAGATGTAGAGAGAGAATGGAAAAAAAAATAGAAGAAAGAAGAAAGGACAAATGGACAGCAGACGTTGGAGAGTTAGCATAAGACACAAAGAAACCAGAAGAAAGTGGCTGGAAGAATTGCAACTGAAAAAAAATGCACAAAAGGTAGAAAGATATCTCTTTATTTTGAATTTATTAACTGGAATATGTCAGCTCTGGGAAATGTGCATCATTAACGTCTGTGCTTTGTTTAGAACAAGAGGAAATTAATTTATAGTTTTATTTCTACAGTGTTGTTGTACATTCCAAGTTTGGCTTTTGGGGTTCCCAGTTTAATTGTCTTTCTGTTTCTAAATTGTGATTCCTTTTTTGGTGATGGTCTGTGTTCTGCATGTGTAACTGAGCTGAGGTATTCTGTTTATGTAATTCCTATTTGACATTGCCACTTGTTCCCTTTCCCCAGTAGATCATGTATTGTTATTCTCTGAAATTTATTGGTTTAATTTTTGCAGTGTTGCCTTTTGATAGGTAGGGTATGGTGCTTTGTGAGTCCTGGTAGTGCTGTTATGATATGGCGGGTTTGCTATGGGTTCTAAATGGGCAGTGTTTGTAGTAGTTCCTAATGTGCCTGTCATTTGGCACTGGATTATAGTAATGTAGAAATCTTTTAGTCTTTCTTTATCCCAGAGCTACTCAATTCCGGTCCTGGAGGTCTGCAACCCTGCAGGTTTTTGGGATATCCCTAATGATATGCATGAGATATATATGCATTAGAGATAGCCTGCCAACCTGACTGGTTTGTGGCCCTCCAGGGCTGGATTTGGAGACTCCTGCCTTACACCTCTGTCATTTAAGATTGTGAGTGGGCAAGGTACAGATGTTCTAGACATCAAAAGGGTAGATAGAATGTGTCACATTTCTCCTAGATTCTCAACACCACCAAAAAGTTGTCTAATAGACAATATTTTGGTGGTGGTGAGAAGCAAGGAGGAATGTGACAAATTCTAACCTTTTTGATGTCTTGGACATCTGCACCTTGCCCACTTACAATCTTAAATGACAGAGGTGTAAGGCAGGGGTCTCCAAATCCAGCCCTGGAGGGCCAAAAACCAGTCAGGTTGGCAGGCTATCTCTAATGCATATATATCTCATGCATATCATTAGGGATATCCCAAAAACCTGCAGGGTTGCAGACCTCCAGGACCGGAATTGAGTAGTTCTGGTGTATGGTAACATTATGCAAATATTTATGCAAATGAGGCCCCTTATGCAAATGAGGCCCCGCACCGAGTCTCCGCACATGGCCCTGCACCCCCCTTGGGCTGCCCCTGCTTGCAACAGACAAAGGAAACTGAAAAATTCAAACTGAAATCTTACTGCTATATATCAGCCTACTAAACAAAGGTCCCTGTAACCTTAAAATTACTCCCTGATTTTCACTGCTGTACAGATAATTCTCAGCTCCATCTCTGTTGTGCCTCCAGACTACCCTGGCATTATGGAATATGCTTCTCCATGGAATTTATCTAATTAGCAAATGTTGCTAACTTGGTAAGTGCCTTTGCATATTGACTTGTTATTGTACAGTTCAACACTGGCTTCTCTAGACTCAGATGATGGTTTTCCATGTAAAAGTTAATAAAGTATGGATCTGTAAATACTGCAGCCTTTATAAAATTAGCCTGCTACTTTAAGTACATCCTCACCTTAATTTACTAAGGGGTATGATTACTAAAGTGCGTTAGTGCAATTCGCGTTAGGAGCCGCGGTAGAGACAGAAACCCCAAATAAGGACATGGGCGGTATATCGTTGCCACTAACGCGCGTTCCAAAAACTAACGCCATGGCGCGTTAACTCACGTTCATCTTAAGAAGGTGTACAGACACAAATCACTGAAACAGAGCTGTAGCACAATGGTTACCTCACTGACCGCCGTTACAGGCAGCATGGGTTTGAGTCCCCAGTGTGCCTAACGCAGAAGGCTGGCCCAGGCATCACCCTGTACATTACATAGGGAATGAGGAGGCATGTTTTTCTTTACGTTCAGTAGTGTTGCCAGAAACACACCCTCACAGTGTGCGTAGCCACGTGCGTTTGTGCGGGCGTAAAATCGTGCGTGGGTACGTGTGTTGTTACCAGCATGGGCACTTTATATTACAGACTCTTGCAGGGGTCTCCAACTCCAGTCCTGGAGGGCCGCAAACCAGTCAGGTTTTCAGGGTATCCCTAATGAATATGCATGAGATATATCTTCATTAGAAATAGCTTGCCATACTGACTGGTTTGTGGCCTCCAGTGCTGGATTTGGGGACCCCTGCCGTACACCTCTGTCATGTATGATTGTGAGTGGGAACGGTACAGATGTCCTCGCCATCAAAAGGGTAGATAGAATGTGTCACATCCCTCCTCGTTTCTCACCACCACCGAAAAGTTGTCTAATAGACAATATTTTGGTGGTGGTGAGAAGCGAGGAGGCATGTGACACATTCTATCTACTCTTTTGATGTCGAGGACATCTGTACCTTGCCCACTCACAATCTTAAATGACAGAGGTGTAAGGTGGGGGTCCCCAAATCCAGCACTGGAGGGCCACAAAACCAGTCAGTTTGACTGGATATTTCTAATGCATATATATCTCATGCATATTCATTAGGGATACCCTGAAAACCTGACTGGTTTGCGGCCCTCCAGGACTGGAGTTGGAGACCCCTGCTGTAGGGTGTCTTGCACCTATGAATTATGCTAACAGATGTAAGTGTGATGGCCTATGCTTTATCACAGTGTTTCCCAACCCAGTCCTACGGGGCACACCGGCCAGTCAGGTTTTCGGGATATCCCTAATGACTATGCATGAGATATATATGCATTAGAGATATCCTGCCATACTGACTGGTTTGTGGCACTACAGGGCTGGATTTGGAGACCCCTGCCTTATACCTCTGTCATTTAAGATTGTGAGTGGGCAAGGTGCAGATGTCCTAGACATCGAAAGGGTATATAGAATGTGACACATCCCTCCTCGATTCTCACCACCACCAAAAAGTTGTCTATAGACAATATTTTGGTGGTGGTGAGAAGCGAGGAGGAATGTGACACATTCTATATACCCTTTGATGTCGAGGACATCTGCACCTTGCCACCTCACACTCTTAATGGACAGAGGTGTACGGCAGGGGACCCCCAATCCAGTCCGGGAGGGCCACAAACCAATCAGGTTGGCAGGATATCTCTAATGCATATATATCTCATGCATATTCATTAGGGATACCCCGAAACCTAGGACTGGTGCTTTATCAGAGCCTGTGAGCAGGTGCTGGATTTGCACAGGGTTGGATTGGGCCAGTCACACCCATGATGCACTGCACATGCAAATCAGCTGTCCACAGATACACACCATGGGGAATGCACCCCCACAGCACCTCGGCCTGGTAGGGGGAACTGACCATGTGCACCCCCACAGCACCTACGCCTGGTAGGGGGTACTGACCATGTGTTGGACTGGCACAGAGTAGCTACACACCGTCACATTGTGCGGGCACTGTGCTCACCCTGAGGGTGCAGTGAGGCGCCCAGCACCAGGTCCACAGCACTGTCCATAACTGAAAGAGGCCATGGCGGAGGTCCAAAGCAGTGTTAATGTGTGAGATAGGTAGTTTCTGCACAAACACCTTGGATATTTCTGTCTGTTTCAGTCAGATGTAGTCTCTATGGACTCCTAGGTGGGCTATGTACCATTACCACTTCTTCTCCCCCAGGGCTGAGGGTGGCAAACAGGGTCTCTTATCAATAGATCCACATTCTACTTCCCTGCAAAGGTGGCAGTAGAGGGGAACATCAACCCTGGTTCTGCTGTGGGAGACACACCCCTCAGAGCAGTCAATGCAGCTCTTTACATATCTATAAGCACCCTAGCAGACAGAAATAAGGCCTGTATATGCTAAACTGCACCCCACCACTATCTGATATTCTCCTGCAGCAGGCCTTCAGCCACTGCACCCAGCAAGGCTCTCCATCAAGACACATACCAGCTGCAAACAGTCTGCTAGTTGGTCCATAATGCATGCACCCAGAACTGGGATGGCAGTATACATAACAAGCAGATAAGTCAGTGACTGGCCCCCAAAAGGAAACACATAAATAACACATGACAGAAATACTATGTAGCACTATGGGGATGCCAAGCCATGCTGTGGTCACTGCACAGTCAGGGTGAGATTGATCTCCCTGCAGGACATACAGCGGTCACCCTGTCTGTGTAGGTGGTGGCCGGGCACTAATATGCCGCAGTCAGTGCCCTATGCGCTGTGCAGATGCAGCCTGCCCAGGCCACCCTGTCTGGGCTATACCCATGGTACCTTGCTCCTCATTATGCACATTGGCAGGCCAATACTGGCAACAGTGCTGGCAGTGTGGGCTGTGGAAGGTGTTTGCAGCCACCACACACTGTAGAGACAGACACACACTCCGACACCTATGCCAGCATTGTGCTACTGTAGAGGAGTTCAGCAGCCCTGCCCACCACACCAGTCCTGGGCACAGTCCAGGCAAGGATATGGTACGCAATACTGTTGGGCGTCACTCCCCAGGGTGGTAAACACTGTCAGAGACCTGACCAGTAGCACACACCGCTGACATCAGAAAGATTGTTATGATGGAGCTCAATGAGCAAACTGTGCTTAACGTAGGACTTGCTATCTGCCAGTACTCAGGAAACATTTGATAGGTGTGTACCGTATACCCAGGTGTAGGGTGGCATTGCTAGGGTATGCATGTGGTAGCATTGGGAGATGCACGCAGGGCCCAATGTCCTGCCTCTCCAGGAGGCATTAGCTAATGGGGCCTGTGGGTGTGGGTGTGTCTGTCCCTGTTGGCTGCTGCTTTACGGCAGAGGTTCCCAACTCCAGTCCTGGTGTGCCAAACACTGTTCGGGTTTTCATGCTGTCTCTGAGTAATATGCATGAGCTACATCTGCATACCATGGGGGTGGTGCATAGATATGCAGCACAGGCATCTTTATTCGCAGCAGCATTGAACCTGAATGGTGTGTGGCCCTCCAGGACTGCATTTGGGAGACTCTGCTCTAGGTAATGTGCCTGTTTATGGTGTCTGTGCTCGGTGGGGTAAAATATAGGCGTATTAACCATGCGTATGTTCTCAGCAATAAAGGTTTGTCATTACAGTCACGGTACAGTTGTGGGAAAAATATGTGGACTGGATTGGACATAGCCCCAGCTGGGCTTTGAACATGTGACCCTCTGGTCCTACAGGTACTGGCTGTGTCCGCTGCACAACACTGTGGCCACAGAGACAGTGCAGTCCCTGGAGATAGGACACCTGGCCGAAAGAGTCAGAAACCCTGCTCTGCACATTTTTACTGTGGGCTCATTCACCTTGTATGGAGACATAGGTGCACATAAACCCCGAATATGACCTCGGAATAAGGGGATAGAAACATACCCAAGCTGGCCAATAGTGATATTAATTGGCAACCATAGAAAACACTCCCAGGAATGCTCATAATTAGAATTAGGGAATGATTTTTGGAAGGGTCTATGCTCCGTGGACCCTTCCAAAACTCATTTCTTTTTTTGGAGCTTTCCTGGGAGTGTTTTGTATGGTTGCCAATTAATATCACTGTTGACCAGCTGGATTATAGTTTTTTAGGATTTTGTTGTGGTCTTTTTCCATTTCTATTTGCTATTTTGTTCAGTGCACATGTATCACACTGCTCACGGTTTGTAGGTTTCCCCATTTTTGCTGTACATTGCTGACGTAAATGGTTTCTCTTCCCTTTAATATGCCTTTAACGGCAGGTTTTTATTCGCGTTGGAATTGAGCTCTGAAATTCAGTGCGTTAGTGTGAGGGGAGCCTCTCCCCACCCACTCTCCGCCCATTTATCCCTTCTCTCTGCCCACTCTCCACTTTCTGCGCTGTTTTAACGCGCTGCGGGGGTTACGATCGTTAACTGCGGTTAACGCGCGTAACGTACGCTTAACGATCGTTCGCACGTCAGAACGTGCGTTATGATGTGCAAACGATCGTTAAGTGTACGTTACGTGCGTTATTCACGATTACCGCAGTTTAGTAAACATACCCCTAAGGGTCTACAGTGAACTTAAATGGCAAACTGTACATGCTATTACAGATTAACATACAGTATGTGTTTAACAATTTAATATTTGAATCGATCAAGAGGAATCACCACATGCCTCTCTTTCCAGGAAAAAAAAGAGAAATTTTGGGGCAAGAGGTATCCCTTCCCAAAGTGGCATGCCCCTTCCCCTTGATTAAGAGTTTGGAATTGAGTGAGAGGACTCATATGCTGGAATATTGGGGATCCCTTTGTCCATTGAACAAAATAAAGGCACATACTCTTTCTTGCCTGAAAAGAGGACTCATTTTATCAATTTTAGGGGAAATGCGCAAGTCTACTAAAGTGATTCAAGATTCAGAGTTCCTGTGATTCTCCAAAGCTGATTCATTTTTTGGATTGAAATATCTAAACTCTTCAAATTAATTCAAATTAAAAAAAAAATCACTCATGTCCATCTGTAGTTCATCTGCCTCTAAGTCTCAGAAGTCATGCAGCCACAGTCACAGATGATAGACATCTAATATTGTGCCTCATAAGCACTAAGGCCAGAAAAACAACAGGGAAAATATACTCATCGAATTGAAACTGTTTATTTTCCACATTTAATCATAAGGAATCAAGTTAAAGAAATGCCTTTAAAATTATTTTGCTACAGAGCCAGAGTGGTAGGAGTTATTGACACATGGCTAATTGAGATATTGTAAAATGAGACATTTCAAAACCTAGTAAAAGGCAATATGAGTATCTACAGTGCTCCCCACTCACCCTGTAAATGGCTCAGTCAGAATTAATTCATGACTTTCTTTTGGTGAGCATCTGTCATCTTCACACCAGCTTTAATTACATCTTCCATTCACATACTGATGGCTCAATCTAAATGTGTCTTCCATTCAGGAATTCTCACACATCTACACTGCCTGCCTATTCACCTAATGCATGTTCCCTAATTAGAAATCAGAGGAGATAAGCCTTTCATGTTACCAAAGATGTAGCACAACACAAAAATTAATGAAACATATCAGCAAAGCACTTCTAATTGAAATACATCTCTAATTACTGCCACAATAATTTTATCTCCAGCCACCACACTAACAAATAATTTGTTCTTCGGATCAATGGGTATTCACATTAACAGCTTTGTTTAGGACCAACAAAGAAAGCGTCATAAACTTTATACCTTCCTCCTTGCAATGAGCAAATTAAGGGAGAGGTTTTACATTTTGAGCAACAGCAGGTCAAAAAAGTACAAAACGACTGTAAGTCACTTTACTAACCTGGGTAGTCTGGACACCAGGTCTCTCCGAGCACTCACACCTTCCCATGCCATCTACCACTGTATATACTTCTCCATTGCACCTAACACACAACACACATAACTGGTGAACAAAATATGATTGCAGCTTTATTAACCCACTTCGTTTCTAGTCTGACCCGAGCCAACAATAAGTCATTAGAATATACATATTCCATCTATATCCCCTTAACAGATGATGCCTCCCACCAGCCATATTAGCAAAGTGGTGCATCATCCTCCCTCCCCCCCCCCCAACCTTGCCATATTATTAGCAAAGGTTGGCTCCTCTCCTCCCTGTTCAGGAAAAGATCCCACCAAGATCTCCGCCCACCCCCCTCGAGGAGCTACACTCCTTTACTTCCTCACACTGGCCATTAGGCCCCGTTGTCACAGTACCCATTGGCTCGGGACCTTGCCCCCTCCAATTGCGACATTCCCCTCGCCCAGACAAGCCCCATTGCTGGGGAGAGCGGGCAGGAAGACCACAACTGCCTCTCATCTGCCATCCATTATACAATGAACAGAGTCGGCGGCCACGCAGAACTCAGCCCCCTCCCCTCGGTAAGTACCCCACTGCAGCCAATGAAATCATCCTACGCCGAGACACAGGATGATTTCAATGCCCATGGCCAGACCCGTCGCATAGCAACCCTCTCCCCCTTCCCCTCATGCTGCTAGCCATGTTTTCGAGGCCTGTAGGATCTGGGGCACCCGATTACTCCTCAACCCCAGGACCATGGACCTGTGGCCTGCTACAATTATACAAAATTCAAATCATTTTTGGGTAAGGATTGAATTTTCTCCCATTTCCCAAAGGCAAAAAGAATACTCTATAAACAGGTATGGTATGATTGTGAATTTTCAGAAAACGGAGGCTTTGATGTTATCACAAACAGATAACATCTATGTTTCTGGACTGTGTGATGTTTGGTGAGGATGCCATTCCAGTACAGCCAATGGTATGTTATCTGGGCATTTTATTAGCTAGCAATCTAACTACAAACATATTTGGCATGTAGCAACAGATATCTTTTTTTTTAAATATTTGTTAAAATTTTCACAACACTCCACACTCCACGCTTAATGATACAACATTTAACAGCTATTATGGAACTCCCTCCCCTCCCCATCCCCGCAGCCATCCCGTCTCCATATGGACACCCTAGTGCAGCCAATAAATAATCCAGTGTATACATTACATTTAAGCCCCTGCAGTGAGAATTGTAACATCACATGTTCTTGCTTTTGCAGCATATTCATCCAAAAATTTCCACTTGTTTAAAGGGATACTCAGGTCCGCCCTGTCTCCTTGCAAATTCCCGATCTGCAAGGTTCTCAGCTTTCCACTGCTTGCCCCCCCCCAATGTTCCACCAATGGTGAACATCCAGTCTGCTAGAATCTTTCCAGCAAATTATAATCAGTTTTAAAGCAATAGCGATCATAAAATCAAATAAAAAATGATTCCCTTTCATAAGGGAAATTACAAGAAGAAGAGCGCAGGATCACTAGCTGCCAAGTCAGGGGTGCCCGAAAGCGCAGAACTATCTGGATTCTCTCCCACACTAAAGACCAGAAATTCTGAACGTTAAGGCAATCAAAAAACATATGCTTTAAAGTACCCACATGCAATGAGCAGGACCAACATTTATTACCGGCTTCCGGATCCTACCTAGAAAGCCGGTTGGAAGTGATATATGCACGATGCAACATAAAATATAAGGTTTGGGTTATACCAGCTGCTTTGGAAACTCTAATGACTATTTCACCTCAGATATGGTCCAAATCGAGGACCATTTCTGAGATGAAATACATATACACATGTCATCTTCCCATCTTTTCCGAGGCCCCGATTCTGATTGTGAACCTCCCTCTCTTAATAGGGCATAAAATTTTGATGCCGCACCAGCCTTACTAATATAAGAGAGGGCCGTGACCTGCAGGCCCCAATCCTCTGATAAGTTCTTAATTACCGTCCCGGACTTTGTCAAACAATTTTTTAGCTGAATCCACTGAAATTGACAACACTCTGGTAGATCAAACTCTTTTTGTAACTCAGCCAAGACTTCCAACCATCCTCCTGGATGAGTTGACCTAACGTCCATATCCCTTTGTTCTGCCAGATTTTCCACATTATTGTTTTGTGCCCAATTTTGAACCTGGGCTTACACCATAATGGTACCGCAAAAGACAATGGATTATCTGCCCCCATGCAACCCATCAGGTTAATATAGGCCTCCTGAGTTGCCGCTACTATCCTTAGAACTGTGGAGGAAATTGGAAACTTCATACCAATCAATAAGGGCAACAGGGTCAGCACAACCAGCCGTTTTTCCACCTCTACCCAGATCGGTCTCTGACCTACGACCTCCTTCGGGCACCATAAAGCTCCTTGTTTGAGCAAAAAGGCCTGATGATACCATCTGAAGTCTGGAAAATTCACCCCGCCGTTATCCTTATTCACTTTCAGCTTACTGAGTGCTATGCTGGGGGGGGGGGTTACCCTGCCATAGAAAGACAGTGAGCGAACGTTCCCACGCTTTATAGACCTTGTAGGGTAAAGAGACCGGTAACATTTCCAGGATATAATTTACCTTGGGAGACAAGACCATTTTTATTGACTCAAGCTGGCCCCACCAGGACAGGTGCAGCGGAGACCATTTTATCGCAAAGGACTGGATCAGTTCCTCTATGTGCTTACAGTTAAGATGAATGGTCTCTTCCAAAGAATAGCAAATTTTAACCCCAAAATACTTGATTGCCTTTGCTTCCCACATAAATGAGAATCCCTTTATGTCCTCTGAAAAAGTGGCCCTGTTCATTGGAAAGGCCACAGACTTAGTCCAGTTTATCTTAACAGGATTGGAGTGGAGGAGTGGCCTAGTGGTTGGGGCAAGGTACTTCAGGCTGGAAGGTCGGGGGGTTCAAATCCCACTAGAGGACAGCAACCTTGGGCCAGAAGGACTGGGGTTTCTAGTCCTACAGGTGCTCCTTGTGGTCTTGGGCAAGCCACTTAACCCTCCATAGCCCATGTTCCCTGTAAAATAGTTATCTCCAAGTTATAATGCCCTGTTCAATGTAATTTCAGTTTGTTCAATGTAAACTGCACTGATACAGAATAGTGCAGTATATAAGAGAATATAAATAAATAAATCTTATAGCCCAATATCTTGAGTATTCGTCTATGACCATTAACACCTCTGCCATAGAACTAGGTTGCAAGAAAAGTAACAGATCATCAGCATAAGACGATAGCTTTACCTGAAGGTCCCCGGCCATGATGCACTGAATCCTCTCAGAGTATCTGATCCTCAGCATTAAGGGCTCCAATGCTAAGTTGAACAGGATTGGCGATAGAGGACAACCCTGCCTAGTCCCATGGTGAGGCGAAAAGAGGGTAGACAACTGTCCGTCCACCAGAATGCGAACCTGGGGGCCGGAGTACAGTACCTGGATCAATCTGATGAGAGCCTCCCCAAATCCGAACCAACGCAAGACGCGAATTAAAGAAGTCCATTCAAGCCTATCAAAGGCCTTTTCGGCTTCTAAGGAGATCCCAACCACTGGAGAATTTAGCTGCTCCGTTATAGACAAGAGGTTCAAGAGCAAACAGGCATTATCTGACGTTGACCTCCCTGCCATGAAGCCGCACTGGTCAGGGTGGATTAAATCCGGAGTCACCTTTGCCAAGGCAGAGGCGAATATCTTGTAATCCACATTTAAGAGCGAGATCGGCCTATAGTTCTCTACCTTAAGCGGATCTCTGCCTGCGTTTTCTAGAACCATGATTGTGGCCGCATTAAATCCACCCACAGACGGAGCCTGCTCATAAAGAAGATGAAAATACCTTACCAGATAGGGGAGTATGTCCTCCTGAAATACCTGATAAAACTCAATAGGGAGCCCATCAGGGCCAGCTGCTTTCCCTTTTTTTGCTGATTTGAGGACGGCCCAGAGATCGCTCATTGTGAACTGCGCATCCAAATCAACAACTTGTGCGGCAAGATTAGGGTGTGGAATTTGTTCCAGAAACTCTCCACAAGCTTTCTCATTGTCCCCATCCTCCGAAGAGTACAACCCTGAATAGAAAGACCTAAAGGCTTCAGCTATGTCAACAGTCTTAGTATATAAGTCTTGTTGGTCATTCCGTATTGCGACAATTTTAGTTTTCCCGGCACGAGGTTTCAAAGTTGATGCCAATAATCTGCCAGATTTGTTCTGCTCCCGGTAGTATTTTGCCATCTTTGCATGCGAAAATTTCTCGGCCTCCGCACTTAATATGCTAGTATACTGATATCTTAACTTTTGCAGGTGAAGCAAAATGCAGGGATCCGCTCTAGACCGCAAGAGTCTCTCACCCGCTAAGATTTGAGACTCAAGCCCCGCCAATTTTGCTTTCCTTTGTCTGGCCACATTTATAGAGAAACTCGTTATCTTAGCATGGATGAAGGCTTTAAAGGCCTCCCACCAAGCCCATCCACCCGGGTCTTCAGGGAGGTTTACTGTGAAATAGTCCTTGAATGCACTCTTCATAGATTCCCGAAAGGTCGGATCATCTAACAGCGATCTCTGAAAAAAAACATCCTGAACCCCTTAGAGGGGCAGTCCCTGTAGCAAGAGTCAAGAAGACAGCGGCATGGTCCGACACAGTAGTTGCCCCAATTTTTGTCTCTACTACCGATGCGACTAAGGTCTTGGAGATTAGTAAGAAGTCGATCCTCGAGTGCGACCCATGCAGAAGGGAATAGAAAGTAAACTCCTTTTGAGTGGGGTGGATGAATCACCAGATATCAATTAAATCCATCTCCTGAGCTAAGGCTGTAACCGCAGCGACAGCACGGCTTGGCCTGAGGGACCTATAGGGCTGTTGATGAACAGAAGGTCCAACACCAGGTTAAAATCTCCCCCCAGTATGATCTCACAGGCTGCTAATTCATGCACTTCCTATGATACCTTGTGGTAGAAGGACCCATCATTGGAGTTTGGACCGTAGACATTCACAATGCCAAGTTTCCGCTCTCTGATTTGCACCAGGACCTTCGCCCATCTCCCTCCCGGGTCAGCTTGGGCCAATTCAACAACCGGCTACAATGATTTCCTAACCAAAATTATTACCACATTCTTCTTGTGACATGCCTCAGCAAGCCCTACCAGGGCATATTGCCCAGTACCCAGCTTTTTCGCTTCACCTGAGGCTAGGTGAGTTTCCTGCAGTAGGATAACGTCCTCTTATTACAGTATAGAAGGATTTTTTTCCATTTAATCGGATTGTTGATTCCTTTTACGTTCAGAGAAAGTAGCTTACGTGAACCCATTGCACATGAATAGCAACTGAACAAACTCACTAGGGCTTCCTACATATCTCTCAACATACATAACAGCATCATATACCGATCTGCCCCACATGGAGAAATCCCCAACCTTAACCAATATACAGATCCTAGGTGAGCCATCCAAACGCAAGGCTACCCCTTGATTCCCCTCAACAGCCTGCTTAAAACCCTCCTCGCCTTAAACTACACCCTTGCCAACACTCTTTGTCCCCACCCCAAGTTTTTTTTTTTGTTTTTTTTTTTACATTTATATTATTTTATCAATAGTTTTGTTAAAGAATCCCCTTCCAAATAGATGATCAACCTTCAATACTGTTTCCTCCCCCTTCCCACCAGAACCACCAACTATGAGATGAAACTATGGCAGGACTTATACATATACATTAACTGAGCGAAAGAGATCAACTGATCAACTGAGCTACAAGTCTCTAAGTGCAAATCCACTCTGTAACGGTTTCTTCCAGACCTGTGATTCTCTTTGCTGCTATCATAATCAAGTCTCTACCGCATCAACATTGCTTCTTGCTCTTCTATAAACTTAAGCAGTGTTTGAAAATCTTCAAATGTGCGCGTCTGATTGTGCAGTGTCACCCTGAAGCGTGCAGGAGAAAATAGCCCATATCAGGTCTGGAGATGTTGGAGACATGGCCTGAGAGCCAGCATCTGCTTTTGTCTCTCTACCGTTGTTTTGTTGAAATCCGGGAAGAAGGCTATGTTGTGGCCTTCGAATCTAACTGGCGCCAAGGCCTTTGCCGCGGCCATTATTTTCACAACCTGTTGATGCCGCAACAGCCGCATGATGATTGGTCTCGGGTTTCGCCCTTGTGGGCCTGCTTGAGCAGGAACGCTATGTGCTCATTCAAACTCGAGCGGCGGGGCGAACTCCAGCCGCAGCAACTTTGATAAGTTTTCTTCCAAGAAAGTCATCATATTGCCTCCTTCAACGCCCTCTGGTACACTGACTAAGCGTACATTGTTCCTACGTGTTCTGTTATTGAGGTCCTCCAGGTTACGCTCTAGCAGGGTGATGCATTTGCTGTTGGCCAGAGTAAGTTTTAAACGCTCTTCATGACATTCGACTTTGACGTCAAGCCCGGTCATCTTCTCCGACAGCCTGACTATTTGTTCTTTCAGCTCTTTTAATTCTGCAATGTCAGCCTGCACACCTGATAGCGTTTCCCCATTAGCCGCAACCATCTCTCTTACCGCTCGAATCTCGGTGAGCACCTCTTGCATGGCATCCATATTTTCTCACATGCCTGCCACTTTTTGAGTATAAGGGGGGTCTGGTTTCGGTCTTTTCACTCACGCATTTGTGGCAGCGCTGAAATCCAACCGGCCAGGTTTACCAGACGCCATCCCACTTTTATATGTTTTTTGGGGGAATTCTTCCAATTCCGCGATGTGCAGGGAGGGCAGGATTTACGGCAGGATTATTGGGAGAGTGAAATCAAGCAGCCATCTTGCACCCGGTCAGACTCCACCTCCTAGCAACAGATATCTTTTACGTTTTACCTCTTAATGAAGCTAAAGCCTACGGGAGTCATTCTGACCTGCAAATAGCGGGGTTAGACATCCAACCTGCGAACAGCTCCTTGACCAAATACTGGCCTTCTGGCTCCCCGCAGGTACAAGGCCATTGTGCGAGGAACTCTGGTCGAAGGCAGGAGGGGGCAGTGCTAGGGCAGAGCGGGGGGTGTGGCCAGACACTGGGACATACAGAGGCTATTCAGTTCAGGCCTCTGTACGTCCCCCGGAATTGACATGGACACCCAACTTATTCCACTCTGAAGGTGGAATAAGTGCCTGGCGTCACACCTATTGCAGTCTTCAGCCCCCCTATACCCTTGCACTTCTGTGGGAGTGTAACCATTGCTCCATCATTTATTTATTTATTTTATTTTAGCACACATTTATATACCGCTCTTTCCCAAGTATCAAGTGCGATTTACAATGAACAGAGAAAATTCAAGGTACATGGTTAATCATGTCCTAGTCATTTTACAGGGAACAGATTTAACTTTTTACATTTAACAGTATAATTAAAGACATATAAACTGTGATTTCATCCGGTGGTATTGAGTGGATGTAATCAAACCTTTTTACATATTTACATTAATTTTATAGAATTTGAATTACATGAAGACCATCTTTTAGTATCAGATTATGCGTTTATTTTGGTTAAATGAGTGTATACCTTGTAGGGATTATTATCCTGTGTCAACTTGTATGGTTTGGCAGTCCAGAGGTGTATAATGTAAGGTGAATAGATGTGTTTTTAGTTTTTTTCTAAATTCTTTGAGTGGGGTGTCTGTTCTCCAGCAGGACCAGGGTTGATGATCACATCTACTGCCACCATTGCAGGGAGGTAGAAAGTGGATCTGTTGATGGGATGAACCTGTTTACCACCCTCAGCCCTGGAGAAGAAGGGTGGTGGCACATAATTTTTCTAGGGGTTCATAGGGGCTACACCTGACTGAGACAGACAGATATATCCAAGGTGTTTCTGCAGAAACTACCTACCTCAAACATTAGCACTGCTGAGGACCTGGTGCTGGGCGCCCCACCGCACACTCAGGGTGAGCACAGTAACTGCACAATGTGACGGTGTGTAGCTACTCTGTGCCAGTAACACACACGGTCAGTTCCCCCTACCAGGCCGAGGTGCTGTGGGGGTGCATACCGCATCTTGTGTTTATCTGTGGACAGCTGATTTGCATGTGCAGTGCATCATGGGTACGGGTGTGCTAACCCTATCCTGGTGACCACAGCAGACTGTCTGTGTGGTGACGTGCACTCCCTCTGCAGCCAGCCAGGGACTTGCTAGTAGCTATAGAGCTGTAGCCCAATGGTTACTTCACTGCCTATAAAGCCAGAGGTCTTTGGTTCAAACCCACAGTGGGGTTATTTTATATGGCTGCCCAAAGCATTATCTCCTTTTCATGTACATTATTGCTGCCAGCAAAAACACTCTCAGCGTACTGTACCCATAAGGTGCCTCTGAGGGCACTTTATAGGGCGCCCTGTAGGGCACCTTATGGTTACTGTCCATATGAGGTGCACTATACGTTATCCTGTAGAGTGACTTATAGGGTGCCCTATAGGGGACATTATAGGGTGCCGTGGCGGACAGTGCACTTTATAATGTGCCCTATGGAGTGCCTTATAGGGTGCCTTATGCGGCACCTTCAATTACGGTACGTGAGGGCGTGTTTGCTGGCAGCAATTAATAAAATACAAATAAAGTGCTGCAGGAAACAATACATACATTGCAAAGCTTATGCCTCACCCAGCCTTACATATTAGGCACACTGGGGAGCAAACTCACGACCCCTGCATCAGCAGTCAGTGCCTTAACCATTGTGCTACACTGCTGTTCCTCCTTGCATGTCAGTGCACCTACTTCAGATTTCCATGCATTTAAATGCACAGTGCTGCCATCAAACACAGTGCTATGACCTTTCTGTGCCTCATAGGGCACCTTATATGGCACCCTATCAGCCACCCTTTCAGCAGCATTGTAGGGTGCCGTGGCGGACAGTGCACTTTAAAATGTGCCCTCTGGGGTACCCTATGAGGCGCCTTATGCAGCACCTTATGTTACAATACTTTGAGGGTGTGTTTGCTGGCAGCACTATTTAAAATAAAAATAAAATGCCCCCTACAGCAATATTACCTATAACAGGTAATGCCTCAGCCAGCCTTCTTCATTAGGCACAGTGGGGGATTGAGCCCATGACTCCTGCATCATTGGTCAGTGTCTTAACCATTGTGCTACACTGCTGCTCTTCCTTGTATATCAGCGCACCTACTTATGATTTTCATTCCTTAAACTGCACAGTGCTGCCATCAAAAACAGTGCTGTGACCTTGCGGTACCTCATACGGCACCCTATAAAGCGCCTTATAAGCAACATTCTAGGGTGCCATGGCGGACAGTGCACTTTAAAATGTGCCTTATGTTAACACACTTTGAGAGTACATTTGCTAGTAGAGATAATTAAAATAAAAATAAAATGCCTCCTAAAGCAATCTTCCCCATAATAGGTAATGCCTCAGCCAGCCTTCTTCATTGGGCACAGTGGGGGATTGAACCCATGATCCCTGCATTATTGGTCACTGTCTTAACCATTGTACTGTGGCTCTGTCCCTGTGCTTGCACATCAGCTTGCCACTTATGCTTCCTGCGCAACTTTCTCATGCGCTAATGTGCGGGGCGCACATTAGCGCATGGTTAATCCCGGTTTTGCTTTTTTCTGACGGAAACGCCCACTCCTTATATGGCATCCGCACACTAGCGCGGTGCGCACCCTAACGGGGTTTTAGTAAACATACCCCCAAGTATATTTGATTGTAAGCCCTCTGGGGACAGGGAAATACCTATGTTCCTGAACATAACTTGCTTTGAACTACTACTGGAAAGTCATGAGCTACAGTAAATACAAATAAATAAATTAGAACCGCATCTTACTTATTCAACAAATTTATGTTTTGTGGAGAAAAGACCTCAAAAAAGTATAGTTTTCAATCACCTGCTCACACTCACTACATCATAGGTCATAAGCTCCTTTTATGAAATTTTAGTTGCATTACATTGTCATATTAGCATGAGTCCATATATCTTTGAATTTCTTCACCATTTTTTATAGCGTCACCACATTGCCTTACAATAACGCAAGTTTGTCTTCACTGTAATTGTTATTGTAGCTTTCTTTACAATAAAGTTTATCTTAATTACTATATTTCTTCTTCGTGTCCCCTTTTTAGCCTGTTCATTCTTTGTCATGGCTGCACATGAAACTTAAAGGCTAAATAAAGCTGAACATCCCTCCATTTGTAGGTTGCACTGGACCCTTATGAATAACCTTGAACCTAACGGGAGGTCCCTCATTTCATCAAACTGTATGATTCAAGGGTTACTCATAGTTAAAAATACTGTGCTAGTCACAATTGAAAAAAATAAAAAAATAACAACATATGTTTACATAGTAATACTAATTGTAACATAGTAACATAGCAAATGACGGCGGATAAAGACCAGTATGGTCCATCTAGTTGGACCACTACGATGTCAAGAGTAGGTACAGCTGCCGCTCTGTGCAAGCCACCCATCCCCACTCCATGTAGGACACCCCTATTTGTTGAGGAATTAGATGGTTCAGTTTATTTTTATATTTTCTTGTTGCTGTAAAGGGATCCACTGTGTCTGTCCCATGCCATTTTGAACTCCATCACTGTGTTTGCCCCCACCACTTCCATCGGGAGGGCATTCCAAGCATCCACCACCCTTTCAGTGAAAAAGTATTTCCTGACATTGCCTTTCAATTTACCACCTTGTAGCTTCATGTTATGCCCTCTAGTTTTGCAGCTTCTCTGTCTTTGGAAGAGGTTTGTTTGTTCATTATTTCTCTTTAAGTATTTAAAGATCTGAATTATATCTCCCCTGTCTCTCCTCTCCACCAAAGTGTACATGTTTAGGTCTTCAAGTCTCTTCTCATAAGGCTTCTGACGCAGGCTCCAAATCATTTTGATCACCTTCCTCTGAACAGTTTCCCGTCTTTTTACATCCTTTGCAAGATATGGTCTCCAAATCTGAACACAGTATTCCAAGTGAGGCCTAAACAATGACTTGTACAGTGGCATAAGTACCTCTTCCTTTCTGTTGGTAATTCCTCTTCGCATGCAGCCCAACATCCTCCTGGCTTTTGCCACTGCCTTGTCACACTGTTTTGCCACCTTGAGATCTTCAGAAATAAAAACTCCAAGGTCTTTCTCCTGATCTGTGCACACCGATCTCTTGCCCCCTATCGAGTACATTTCCCTTGGATTTCTTCTACCCAAGTGCATGACTCTGCACTTCTTTGCATTAAATCTTAATTGCCAAGCATTAGACCATTCTTCCAGCTTTTGTAGATCATTCCTCATGTTAACCACTCCCTCGGGGGAGTCCACTCAGTTGCAAATTTTTGTGTCATCTGCAAAAAGACAGACTTTTCCATGCAGTCCTTCAGCAATATCACTCATGAATACATTGAACAGTGCCGGGCCCAGGACCGACCCTTGGGGCACCCCACTAATCACCTTCCTTTTATCCGAGTGAGCTCCATGTACCATCACCTTCTGTCGTCTGTCAGTCAACCAATTTCTGATCCAGTTTACCATCTTGGGATCTAACCCCAAGCTACTGATTTCATTGATAAGCCTCCTATGAAGAATAGTATCAAAGGATTTGCTGAAATCTAGGTTGATACATCCATCGCATGCCCCTTATCTAGTTCCTTAGTCACCCAGTGAAAGAACTCAATCAGATTTGTTTGGCAAGATTGTCCTTCATTAAAACCATGTTGCTTCGGATCTTGCAACCTGTTGGCTTTGAGAAAGTTCACTATTCGCTCTTTCAGGAGTGCCTCCATTACTTTTCCCGCCACTGAGGTAAGGCTCACAGGCCTGTAGTTTGACACTTCTTCCCTGTCACCACTTTTGTGTAGAGGTACAACATCAGCCATTCTCCAGTCTTGAGGAACCTCTCCTGTTTCCAAGGATCTGTTGAAAACATCCTTTGATGGCCCTGCAAGAACCTCTCTGAGCTCTTTCAGTACCCTGGGATGTATCCCATCTGGTTCCATGGGGTCAGTTTTGCAAGTTGTTCTAACACTTCATCTTCTGCGAATGGTGTGGTATCTACTTCATTCCCATTTTTACATTTGGGAGTCACGGGTGGTCCTTCTCCAGGACTTTCTTTAGTAAAAACAGAGCAGAAGTATTCATTTAGCAATTTTGTTTTTTCAATGTCACTTTCCACGAGTGTGTTCCCAGCATTTCTGAGTCCTGCAATTCCACCTCTGATCTTCTTCCTTTCCCCAACATACCTGAAGAAAGTTTTGTCGCCACACTTCACATCTTTAGCCATCTTTTCCTCTGCCTTTGATTTTGCTATCCTTATTTTTCTCTTTGTCTCTTTGAGTTTGATCCTGTATTCATTTCTGTGTTCCTCTGTTTGCAAGCTTTTGAATTTTGTGAAAGCTGTATTTTTTGCCTTTATTTGAGCAGCCACTTCTTTGGAAAACCAAATAGGTTTTCTTCTCCTCTTGTTTTTGTTTACTTTTCTTACATATTTGTCCGCTTCCCCTTTTATTTATTTATTTATTTAGACAGTTTTGTATACCGCCTTATCCTTCAATCAAAGCGGTCACAACACAATTGGGGGATACATTTAACACTCGGGGATATGACACATACACTAATACTTACAGGGAACATGGGCAATGGAGGGTTAAGTGGCTTCCCCAAGACCACAAGGAGCATCTGTGGGACTAGAAACCCCAGTCCTTCCGGCCCAAGGTTGCTGTCCTCTAGTGGGATTTGAACCCCTGACATTCTGGCCTGAAGTACCTTGCCCCAACCACTAGGCTACTCCTCCCATTTTATTGCCACCTTTAGTTTAGCTCATTGCAATTCCACTTCCCTTATCTCCTTCCACCCTGTCAGCTCCTCCTTTAGGTACTTGGCCATTTTATTGAAGTCAATGTTTTTTAAGTTTAGGACTTTGAGCTTGCTATGATTGGCCTGTGCCATTGCTTTTATCTCAAACCACACCGTGTGATGATCACTGCTGCTCACAGGGACACTCACACAGACATTTGACATGCTATCACCATTGGTGAGCACTAAATCCAGTATTGAGCTTTCCCTGGTTGGTTCCATCACCACTTGTCTAAATAATGCATCTTGGAGAGCATCCACAATTTTTTTGCTTCTTTCCAGATTTGCAGAAGGAGTAATCCAATCCATATCGAGTAGATTAAAGTCACCCAATATGATCGCTTCTCCCTTTGTGGCTATCTTGGCAATATCTATAATCAATTTGTTATCTATCTCTTCAATTTTTGTCAGAGGTCTGTATACTACAACAGTATGGATGACAGTGCCATCTCCTCTTTCCAACACAATCCAGAGTGCTTCTTCTTTTCCCCATACCCCCTGCATTTCAGTAGCTTTAATATTGCTTTTGACATATAAGGCTACCCCTCCTCCTTTTCCATTTTCTCTGTCTCTTCTGAATAGATTATAGCCAGTTATGGCTATATCCCAATCATGCGATTCATTAAGCCAAGTTTCTGTAATGGCCACAATGTCCAAATCTATTTTCACCATTAGGGCTTCCAGGTCCGGAATTTTTTGGCTAAGCTTCGAGCATTTGTGCTCATTGCTTTCCAGGATTTAACTGGTTTGTGTATATTTTGCATTGCTTTTGTTCTGCCCACATCTCCCCCACTTGTTTTTGATGTGTGGTTTAAAAGTATGGCTGTTACTGATGTTATTCTGCTTTTGCAGGGGGTGACGTCCAGAGTTTGACCTTTCGCATCTGTGTTCACTTTCTGCTCTAAGTACTTTAACAACCTGGTTTATATTCCTGCTGGCTGAAGAGTCTGGGAGGCACTTGAGTATCTTCTCTCCATTGAACTGTGTTCCCAAGTTGGGGCCTCTGATGATGGAATCCCCAAGTATTAGTAGTTTTCTGTTTGGTGAGGTTTTCTTCATATTTGGTCCTCTAGCAGGAGATTAGGCATTGCCTGTCTCATTTAAGGGCCCTTCAGTTTCTTTGGATTGGGCATCCTCATTAGCCAAGGTAGAGAAGGCATTATGCAGGGATATCTCCTGATGCATAGGATGTCTTTGTGTCACAGGTCACAATCTACCAGAACCCACTGTAATCCATTTATTCCAGGGGTGTTTGATTCTTTGTTGGCATGGTGGTGGACTTTGTTCAGTTTGTATCTTAGAAGAGGTGCCTTTCATTGCAGTCAATTCCTCCCTCCATTCCTCGTCCTCATTAGGCAAGGCAGAGGAGGCATTATTCAGGGATATCTCTTGATGCATAGGATGTCCGTATGTTACAGGTCGCAATCTACCAGAACCCACTGTGATCCATTTGTCCCTGGGGTGTTTGATTCTTTGTGGGAGCGGTGGTGGACGTTGTTCAGTTTGTATCCTAGAAGAGGTGTGTTTCATTGCAGCCAGTTCCTCCCTCAGTAGGGTCACCTCTTTATGCTTGGTAGCTAGGTCTTCCCTTAGTAGAGTCAGTTCTTTATGCATGGCAGCTGGCCTGAAGCACAGAGGACAAGCCATTAGGTTGCAAATGATTAGTCTTGGAATGAATGTACCGCAATTATTGCACTGAATACACGACATGCTGAATAAGCAGTCCTAGAAGAAGAAGAAAGGAAGAAGAGGTGGACCTTATCCCAAGTTAAAAGGATAGATGGCAATGTATGCGACCACCATATAGGCAATGCAGCCCCTGGGGTGGGTGGAGTGAGGGGTGGGGTGGGTGGGAACCTAAGTGTCTCTGGCCAGTAGGCTGTTCCTGAACTGGGGCACCCACAGATGTCTGCTCCAAAGCTACACAGGAAAGCAGTCAGTCAGTCAGAATATCACCAAACTATGTATAACCACAGTTGAACCTTATATTAGCGATTTCCCCCCAAAAACAAACAGTTAGGGGTATGTTTACTAAACTGCGTTAGTGCGATTCGCGTTAGGAGCCACGGTAGAGACAGAAACCCCAAATAAGGACATGGGCAGTACATCGTTTCCGAGAACGTGCCGAGAACGCGCGTTACAAGGCGCCATAAATGAATGAGCGCTACAGGGCACGTTACCGCGCGTTAATCTTAAGAAGGAACGCAGGCATACAAGCACAGCAACAGAGCTGTAGCACAATGGTTACAACACTGACTGCTGGTACAGGGGTCATCGGTTCGATTCCCCAATGGGCCTAATGTATAAGGATGGCTGAGGCAGCACCCTTTACATTTAAGTAGTGATTGTTGAGGCATTTGACGTGTATTTTAATTAGTGCTGCCAGCAGACACACCCTCACGGTGGCATAACCTAAGGTGCTGCATAAGGCACCTCATAACGCACTCCATAGGGCACATTATAAAGTGTACTGTCCGCCAAGGCACCCTATAATGTCCCCTATGGGACACCTTATAAGGCTGTGAACAAAGCCCTGGCTGGCTGCAGAAGGACTGCACATGACCACACAAACTGGCTGCTGTGGTTACCAGGAAAGGGTTAACCCACCCGTACCCATGATGTACTGCACATGCAAATCAGCAGTTGAGAGATGGGCACAAGATTGGGTATGCACCCCCACAGCACCTCGGCCTGGTAGGGGGAACAGACCATGTGTGGCACTGCCACAGAGTAGCCACAGACAGTCACATTGTGCGGGTACTGTGCCCACCCTGAGGTTGAGGTGGGGCGCCCAGCACCAGGTCCACAGCACCTTTCACGGCTGAAATACACCATGCTGCAGGTCCCCATCAGTGTGTGATAGATAGGTCCGTTAGACACACCTAGGATACATCTGTGTCCTGCTGTATGTCTTGGTCATGTCTAGTCCCTATGGGCGATGCTGCACCCAGAATAGTGCATATCCTGTGTTGGTGCCATCGTTACCTGCTCTAGGTGAAAGGGGAGGGGGTGTATGGACCCATAGGCAGATTATGTACCACCACACAACCCACCCTCTGGGGCTCAGGGGGGGGAAACAGGATCACCCACCAATAGATCCACAGTCTACCTCCCTGCAATGGCAGCAGTAGAGGGGACCAGCAACCCCAGTCCTGCTGGGGAACAGACAGAGTGGTACACATCCATAACACAATAGCAGACAGACCCAGGCCTGGAAATGCTCAGCTGCCCCCCCACCCCCCCACCCCCCCACCCCCACCCCACCCCGCCCGCGGCCCCGCCCCCCCACCCCACCCCCACCCCACCCCCCACCGCCCCGCCACCCCACCCCACCCCCACCCCCCCGCCCCCAGCCACCCCACCCCCACCCCACCGCCCAATGTCCTGCCTCTCCAGGAGGCTTTGGATAATGGGGCCTGTGGGTGCGGGTGTGTCTACCCCTGTTGGCTGCTGCTGTACGGCAGAGGTTCCCAACTCCAGTCCTGCGTTGCCAAACACTGTTCGGGTTTTCATGCTGTCCCTCATGAATATGCACGAGATACATCTGCATACCATGGGGGTGGCGCATAGAAATTCAGCACAGGCATCTTTATCAGAGGCAGCATGGAACCGAACTGCGCACCACCAGCAGCACCAGCAGAAGGGCATGTCAGCATGGTGGCTGAGGGATACTGGTGGTGGAGGGGGCAGTGGCAGCTGCCTAGCCCTGTTCAGGTGGGTGCCATACACCCAACAGACAGGCTCTGTCTGACAAACAGCCATGGTATCTCCAGGGACTGCATTGCCTCTGTGACCACAGTGTGGTGCGGTGAACACAGCCAGTGTGTTCAGAAGCAGAAGGTCACAGGTTCAATTCCCAGCTATGGTTCCTGCCAACCCATTCCCAATTTTTCACCCACTACTGAAACATGCTACTGCAGACAGAACCTTTATTGCAGATGACGTAAACATGCCCAAAACACCTACATCTTACCCTACAGAGCACAGACACCATAAACAAGCGCATTACCTAGAGCCGAGGCCCCCAAAAGCAGTCCTGGAGGGCCAAACACCATTCAGGTTCCAGTCTGCCTCTAATAAAGATGCCTGTGCTGCATATCTATGCGCCGCCCCCATGGTATGCAGATCTATCTCATGCATATTCATCAGGAACAGCATGAAAACCTGAACAGTGTTTTGCACACCAGGACCGGAGTTGGGAACCTCTGCTATAAAGCAGCAGCCAACACGGGCAGACAAACCCGCACCCACAGGCTCCATTATCCAATGCCTCCTGGAGAGGCAGGACATTGGGCCCTGCGTGCATCACCCAATACTAGCACTTGCATACCTTAGCAATGCCACCCTAAACCTGGGAATACAGTACACAGCTATGAAAAGGTTGCTATGATTACTGGCAGATAGCAATTCCGAAGTTAAGTACAAGGCGAAGGAGCCCACAGTGAAATAGCGCTGGTCAGGGCCCCCCCTCCCCCCCTGTCAGTGAACAGGTGTTCTATGGCATGCACATATCCCGCAACATCAGGGTGGGCATGGTGGAACGGGCAACAGGGCAGATGCTGGAACAGGGCATACAGAGGGCTTCAGGAGGCACATGCTGTGGTGCAGCTGGGCCACAGTGAGGACCAGGGTGATGCTCAGTGTGGCCCATAGGAATGCATAAACAGTAGAACCAGACTGCATCTGTTGAGAGCCCAACATGGCCATGAGTGTGTCCCCCACGGTGTCACAGGGGACAGTATCCAGAAGACACCCCTAAGGGCACAGAACAGTGACAGGCGGTGCTGGGCGGAAGTGTGGGCGTCCAGCTAGGCACTCCTACCCCACCAACCATACGATAGGCAGCTGACGACATGCACACTGGATGGCCCGAGACTGTACACCACCAGCACCACCAGCAGAAGGGCATGGTAGCATGGTGGCGGAGGGGGACTGGCGGCAGAGGGTGCAGTGGCACCTGGCTGCAGCAGACCATTGCCCAGCCCGGTCACGGTGGGTGCCGTGCACTGCAACTGATAGTCCCAGAAGGACAAACAGGCACGGAACCTCCAGGGGAATGATCTGCCCCTGTGGCACAGTAAGCACAGCCAGTGTGTCCAGAAGCTGAAGGTCACAGGCTCAATCCTGAGCTGAGGTCCCTGCCAACTCTGCCCCCCCACCTTTTACCATTAGGAAACTGGTAAGATGGAACCTTGTAGTGCTGATAGAATACGCATGCCTCCAACACCTACATTTTAACGCACACAGCACAGACACCACAAACAGGAGCATTACCGGGGGCAGGGCCCCCCAAAGGCAGTCATGGAGGTCCAATCAACATTCCAGTGCCATGCTGTCTGCAATAAAGATGCCTGTGCTGTAAGTCGATGTGCGGCCCCCATGGTATCTGGATGTAGCACATGCATAGTCATCAGTAACATCATGAAAATCTGACCATGGTGCAGCCAACCAGGACTGCAGTCGGGAACCCCTGTCCAAGAGCAATGATCCACAGGGGTGGAAACACCCGCACTCACCGGCCCCATTAGCCACTGCAACCTGGAGAGGCACAATGTTCTGCCCTGTGTGCATCCCCCAATACTGGCACATGCATACCCCAGCATTGACATCCAAAACCGGGGAATGCGTTTCACAGATAGTAAATGTCTGCCATGATAACTGGCACATAGCAATCCCTCATGTTAGCACAAGCGGCCCAGTGTGCTGTACAATACCAACCTCTGGGATGTCTGTGGAGTGTGTGTCACGTCTGGAACCTGACAGTGTCCACCACCTTGGGAAGAGACCCCATCAGTACAGCATACCATAGCTATGCCTGCACTGTGGCCAGGACTGGTGTGGTGACCTTGGCTGGAAAAGGCCTATTCTGGTGCACCATACTGGCATATGTGTGGGGGTGTGTGTCAGTCTATCCAGTGCGCTGTGTTTCCTAACTCCCTCTGCAGCACACACCGCTCTCACTGTCACTAGTATTGGCCTGGCAATGTGCATAATGAGGGGCAAGGTATTGTGGGTATAGCTGGAGAGTGCGGCATGGGCAGGATGCACCTGCACAGGGCCCATGGCAATGGCTGGGACATTGTAGGGCTTGCACACCACCTACACGGACAGGGTGGCCACGGCATGTTCTGCTGTGTGATCATGCACACCCTGACTGTGCAGTGATCACGGTGTAGCTGGGTTCCCCCATAGTGCTACACAGTGTCTCTCAGAAGTGAGATATGTGGGTTCCATCCTTTGGAGCCCTATCACCGACCCATCTGCTTGGTGAGTGCACATGGCACCTCCAGGAACATGCAGTATGGACTAGCAGGCATGCTGAGTGTAGTGTGTGTGTATGTGTGTGGCCGGTGACTCACTCTGCATGCTGCTGGAAGATGTCATATAGTGGTGTGGGGCAGCTGTGCAGTACCTAGTCCACTGTCACTGCCCAATGTAGCAAGGCACACAGCTCTGTATAGACCGCCCTGGTGGGGGCAGTCATTCCCTGCCAGGACTGGGGTGAACGGTACCCTCTAGTGACACCAGTGTAGGGGAGTAAGATGTAGATGCGTTTGTAGGAAACGATGTTTCTCACCCATAACCACAGAAGGTGAGCTGGGTGTTGGTACGTAATCCGCCTATGGGCCCAACACCCCCCCGCCTGGCCCCCCCTGGACATGAAATCATGTGACCAGGGCACCCACAAAGTCTATGAACTATTCAGGGTGTATCACAGTCCACACAGGCAAGATGTGATGTACAGATGGACACAGGCCAATGCGAAGAGTATCTGCAGGGGACACCTATCACACAGAGGCAACGAGGGTGACCTGTAGCATGGGCCATCGCAGAAATGCCAGGTGCAGTGGAAATGGTGCTGGGCAACCCACCTCACCCTCAGGGTGAACACGGGACCTGTCCACTGTGATGGATGGTAGCCACTCTGTGGCTCTAACACACATGGTCAGAACCCCCACCAGGCTGAGGTGCCATGGGGTTGCACATGGTCAGGACACACAACCAGGCCGAGGTGCTAGGGGGGGTGCATCCCGTAACACGGGACCCTCTGTTGACTGCTGATCTGCATGTGCAGTGCACCATGGGTATGAGTGGGTTGACCCTGATCCTGGCCACCACAACCGACAGTTTGTGTGGTGACCTGACAACCTTCATCTGCCAGCCAGGGATTTGTTCACAGCACTAGCAATGTGGCCCACTGGTTACTTCACTGCTTGTGGGGCCAGGGGTCATGGGTTTGATCCCACAGTGGGGATATTTGTTAGCGCTGTCTGTGGCATTTTCTTTTTTTAAGTTCAATTGGTGCTGCCAGCATGAGACCCTCATAGTGCTGTCTCCTTACAGTGCCTCATCAGGCACCCTATACAGTGCCCGATGCAGGACCCTGTACTGCGCCCTGTGGGGTGACCCATAGGGCACATTCTAGGGTGCCTTGGCAGACAGTGCACTTTATAATGTGCCCTCTGGGGTGCCTTATAGGGTGCCTTCTGCAGCACCTTCGGTTGCGGCCCTGTGAGGGTATGTTTGCTGGCAGCACTAATTAAAATTAACAGACGAACTGCTTCATATAGCACTGATTTTGAGTAAAAGGTGATGTCTCTGCAAGCTTTACTCACTGAGCTCAAGGGGGGATTGAACTCACTTCTCTTGTACCATTTGTCAGTGTATTGACCATTGTGCTACAGTTCTGGATGCCTATAAAGTGCCTTATAAGGTGCCTTATATGGTGTCCTATGGGGGGGACATTATAGGGTGCCTTGGCACTTTATAATGTGCCCTATGGAGTGCCTTCTAGGGTGCCTTATGTGGCACCTTAGGTTACACACTGTGAGGGTGTGTTTGCTGGCAGCACTATTAACGTACAACTAAACTTCCTCACAGCCCAATACTTAACCCTTTCCAGGCCAAGCCCAAAACTTTCGGGATCCGAACATCTGCCTAAATATTCCTATCAAATGGTATATAATACATGACCATGGCAGAGGGTTCGTCAGTATTGGAACATATTGAATAAGACGGGTACAATTTTCCTGCCATATGCAAACATTAACCCGGCTGCAGAATGTGGATTAAAATATTACAGTAGGCTTTCAAAGGGTTATACATGACACCTCAGCCAGCCTTCTTCATTAGGCACACTGGGGAATCAAACCCATGACCCTTGTACCATTGGTCTGTGTAGTAACCACTGTGCTACAGCTCTGTTTCTGTATTTGGGTGTCTGCGTGCCTTCTTACGCTTAATGCGCAGTAACGCGCCCTGTAACGATCGTTGCTGTGCGGCGCCTTACAACGCGCGTTATTGCGCGTTATCGGTAACGATGTACCGCCCATGTCCTTTTTTGGCTTTCCTTCCACTAACCCGGCTCCTAACACGAATCACACTAACGCAGTTTAGTAAACATACCCCTATATTGATAGCTAGAAACCAGCAGAGATAAGAAAGAAAAGTATAGTTTTAGCTTTTGCCTTTGTGAGCCAACCACTGTGAGGGTGTGGCAGAGGTTGGTATTGTCCCAGCCATTGCCAACCACAGCTCATGCAGACTGCCTTAGACCGGTATGTGTGTCCAGGTGTAAGATGGTCTAAAATCAGACCCTCCCTGAGAGCAAACTTTCACCCCCTCCCTGAGAGCAAGCTATTCTCCAAGCAGCGCAACAGATTTAACTCTTTGTTATCTGGATACTCAGGTCCCAGTAGTCTGACTATCCCCCAAACTTTCTGAATATCCCCCATACTTTATCTATAACCACAGTTAAACCTTATATTAGCGATATCCCCAAAAAACAAACAGTTAAACTCTATATTGGTAGCTAGAAACCAGCTGAGATAAGAAAGAAAAGTATAGTCTTAGCTTTTGCCTTTGTGAGCCCTCCACAGCTCATGCAGACTGCCTTAGACCAGTATGTGTGTGACTATACTAATCTTCACAGGAGTGCTTACTTTGTGTAGACAACATGACAACCATATAGACTGACGCCTATTTTAAATTTCCAGTCTCTATTAGACTCATTTAAGTCATTATGTACTGCGTTAATTCCTTCATTCTTTGTGGTTCCAATTATTCTCCAAAACAATCTACTTTGTACAACATGGCTACTATTTAAATACATTTCGTCCACCATAAGAACATAAGAACATAAGATATGCCATACTGGGTCAGACCAAGGTCCATCAAGCCCAGTATTCTGTTTCCAACAGTGGCCAATCTAGGTCATATGTACCTAGCAGTTTCCTCAAGAGACACAAGTTCCACAATGCTTGTACTGGGTCAAGCATTGATATCTTCGGTCACTTCTTAATAATGGTTTATGGACCTTTCCTCCAGGAACTTGTCCAAACCTTTTTTAAACCCAGCTACACTAACAGCCTTTACTACATCCTCCGGTAACAAATTCCAGAGTTTGATTACACATTGAGTGAAAAAATATTTTCTTTTATTAGTCTTAAATAGTTTACCCTGTAGCTTCATTGCATGTCCCCTAGTCTTTCTATATTCTGATAACGTAAACAATCGATCTATGTTTACCCATTCCACTCCGTTCATTAATTTATAGACTTCTATCATATCTCCCCTCAGCCGTCTCTTTTCCAGGTTAAAGAGCCCTAACCTTTTTAGCCTTTCTTCATAGGAGTATCCTTCCATCCCCTTTACCATTTTGGTGACTCTTCTCTGAACCTTTTCTAAAATCGCTATATCCTTTTTAAGATACGGCGACCAGAATTGCACACAATATTCAAGGTGCAGTATCACCATGGAACGATATAGAGGCATTATAATATCTTTTGTTTTATTTTCCATTCCTTTCCTTATCATACCTAGCATTCTATTTGCTCTCTTGGCCGCCGCTGCACACTGGGCCGAGGGTTTTAACATGGTATCCACAATGACGCCTAAATCTTTTTCCTGGGTGGTGGTTCCTAATGTGGAACCTTGCATCGTGTAACCATAGTATGGGTTGTTCTTCCCTAGGTGCATAACCTTGCACTTGTCCACATTAAATTTCATCTGCCATTTTGATGCCCAGTCTTCCAATTTATCAAGATCCTCTTGCAATTTTTCACAATCCTCTTGGGTTTTAACAACTTTAAATAGTTTTGTGTCATCTGCAAATTTGATAACCTCACTCGTTATTCCACTTTCCAGGTCATTTATGAATAGTACACCACTATTCACCTTTCTCCATTTGAAAAATTGGCCATTTAGCCCTACCCTCTGCTTTCTATCTTTTAACCAGTTCCTGATCCACAATAGTACACTGCCTCCTATCCCATGACTCTCTAGTTTTGCCAAAAGTCTCTGATGAGGGACCTTGTCAAAGGCTTTCTGAAAGTCCAGATATACAATATCAACCGACTCACCTTTGTCCACCTGTTTATTCACTCCTTCAAAAAAACAACAGATTAGTAAGACAAGATCTTCCTTGTCTAAAGCCATGTTGGTTGTCTCCCATTAGGTTGTGACTATCTACATGCCTAGTAATTTTATTCTTTATGATGGTTTCTACCATTTTTCCTGGTACGGACGTCAGACTCACCAGTCTGTAGTTTCCCGGATCACCCCTGGAACCCTTTTTAAAAATTGGTGTTACATTGGCGATCCTCCAATCTTCAGGTATTAGAGATGATTTTAATGATAGTTCACAGATTACTGATAGCAGGTCTGCAATCTCATATTTCAGTTCTTTCAACACCCTTGGATGCATACCATCCGGCCCAGGTGATTTGCTACTCTTCAGTTTATCTAATAGTTGTAAGACATCTTCCCAATGTATCGATATTTCCTTCAATTCTTCCACACCTTTAAATACCACTTCAGTCATGGGTAACATCCCTACTTCTTCCTCAGTAAAGACCGAAGCAAAGAATTGATTCAGTCTCTCCGCTATCACCTTGTCGCCTCTTCGTGCTCCTTTAACCCCTTTATCATCTAATGGACCAACTGACTCTCTCACAGGTTTTTTGCTACAAATGTACTTGAAAAGGTCTTTATTTCGCGTTTTTGCTTCCACAGCAAGCTTCTTCTCAAATTCTCTCTTTGCCTGCCTTATCAATGCCTTGCATTTGACTTGCCAGTGCTTGTGCTGTTTCCAGGTTTCGTCGTTTGGCTCTTTTTTCCATTTCCTGAAAGATGCTTTTTTGGCAACAACAGCCTCTCTGACCTCACCTTTAAACCATGCTGGCAGTTTTTGGGACTTCCTTCCACTTTTCTTAAAGCATGGAATACAGCTGGTCTGGGCTTCCAAGATAGTATTTTTCAACAACACCCAAGCCCGATGTACGTCTTTAACCTTTGCAACTGCTCCTTTTAGTTTTTTCTTAAGTGTTTTCCTCATTTTATCATAGTCTTCCTTTCGAAAGTTAAAAGGCAGTACTGTGGATTTCCTTACTATCCCTCCTCCACTAATTAAATCAAAGGCGATCATGCTATGATCACTATTGCCAAGTGGCCCCAACACCCTTATCTCTTGCACTAGATCTGGTGTTCCACTAAGGATTAGGTCTAATATGGTTTCCCCTCTGGTCGGTTCATGAACCAGCTGCTCCAAGAAGCAGTCATTTATTTCATCTAGGAACTTTGGGGTATGTTTACTAAACTCCGAAATTGTGCGGGGCCCCGTTAGTGTGCCTGTGCCATATAAGGAGTGGGCAGGTCAGGCAGAAAAAGAAGAAAAACGGGAGTAAGCGATCGCACATTTGCGCGGCGCGCTATTGTGCGCCGTGCACAATAGTGTGTGGGAAGGCTAAGTGGCGCCCTGATATGCACACACAAAGGAGCCGAGTCATAGTACAATGGTTAAGACACTGACAACTGGTGCAGCTGCCATGGGTTCAATTCCCCATTGTGCGCAACAAAAAGGGCTGGCTGAGGCATTAATTTTAATGGGTAAAAGTGCTTTAGGAGGCATATTAATTTTGGGCGGCATAAGGAGGTGCACTGTCGGGCGGCATAAGGCAGTGCACTGTTAATCTTGGGTGGCATAAGGCGGTGCACTGTTGGGCGGCATAAGGCAGTGCACTGTTAATCTTGGGTGGCATAAGGCGGTGCACTGTTAAGTTTGGGCGGCATAAGGCAGTGCGCTGATGGCCAAGCACAGAACCAGAGCCACAGCACAATGATTAAGACACTGACCAATGGTGCAGGGATCAGGGGTTCAATCCCCCACAGTACCCAATGAAGAAGGCTCACTGAGGCAGTGCATATTATGGGGATGAGTGCTGTAGGGGGCAATTTATTTTTATTTCAGTTATCACTACTAGCAAACGCACTCACAAAGCGTGTTAACATAAGGCGGCCCATAAGGCACATGTTAAAGTTCACTGTCCGCCAAGGCACCCTAGAAGGGCACCATATATGTTGCGTCACATGATAATGTATAGTGCACCTTATATGGACAGCAACCATAAGGTGCCCTATAGGGCGCCCTATAAAGCACCCTCAGAGGCACCTTATGGGTACAGTACACTGAGGGTGTGTTTGATGGCAGCAACATATGTACATTAAATTATAAAAATGCTTTGGACAACCCTATCAAATAACCCCACGGTGGGTTTGAACCCATTACCTCTGGCTCCACAAGCAGTGAAGTAACCATTGGGCTACAGCTATATAGCTGCCAGCAAGCCCCTGGCTGGCTGCAGAGAGCCTGCATGTCACCACACAGACAGTCTGCTGTGGTAACCAGGATAGGGATAGGCCACCCATACCCATGATGCACTGCACATGCAAATCAGCTGTCCATAGATGAACACAAGATGGGGAATGCACCCCAACAGCTCCCCGGCCTGGTAGGGGGACGTGTCCGTGTGCACCCACACAGCACCTTGGCCTGGTAGGGGGTACTGACCGGGTGTTTAACTGGCACAGAGTAGCTACACACAGTCACATTGTGCGGGAACTGTGCTCACCCTGAGTGTGCGATGAGGCGCCCTGGACCATTTCCACAGCACCTTCCATGGCTGAGAGAGGTCATGGCAGAGCTCCAAAACAGTTGTAATCTGTGAGATAGGTAGTTTCTGCAGAAACACCTTGGATATCTCTGTCTGTCTCTCTCTATCAGTCAGGGGAACCCCTAGGTGGGCCATGCACCCCCCCCCCCCCCCCACCGAGGGCAGCAAACAGGGCCCCCCCATCAACAGATCCCCATTATACACCCCCCCCCCTCCTGCAATGATGGCAGTAGAGTGGACCATCAACCCCCATCCTGTTGGGGAACAGACACCCTACAGCACAGTCCAAGCAGCCCCACACACACCCATAACACAATATCAGACAGACAGTAGGCCTGGATATGCTAAGATGCACCCCACCACTATCTGATATTCACCTGCATCAAGCCATCAGCCACTGCACCATGCAAGGCACTCCATCAGGGCACAAATCAGCTGTGAACAGTCTGCTGGTTAGTCCTGCTGGAAATGCATGCACCCATAACTGGGATGGCAGCACACACAAGCAGATACATCAGTGACTAGGCCCCAACAGGTGACCCATATATATATCACATGAGGGAAATGCTATGGGGGTGCCTAGCCATGCTGCCATCACTGCACAGTCAGGGTGGAGTGAAAGCCCAGCAGCACATACAGAGGTCACCCTGTCTGTGTAGGTGGTGGACGGCCACTACAATGTCCCTGCCAGTGCCCTATGCCCTGTGCAGATGCATCCTGGCCAGCCCACCCTGTCTGAGCTATACCCATGGTACCTTGCTGCTCATTATGCACATCATCAGGCCAATACTGGCAACAGTGCTGGCAGTGTGGGCTGTGGACAGTGTTTGCAGCCAACACACACTGTATAGACAGACACACACTCCCACACGTATGCCAGCATTGTGCTACTATAGAGGGGTTTAGCATCCTTGCCCACCACACCAGTCCTGGGCACAGTACAGGCATGGATATGGTATGCAATACTGTTGGGGGTCACTCCCCAGGGTGGTAAACACTGTCAGGGACCAGACCTGAGGCACACACCACAGACATCAGATAGATTGTTATGATGGGGCTCAAATACCTACAAAGTTCTTGCTTTAATACTTAAAAGATGTCTCTGCTTATTGTTTTTCTTTAATATATTTACTGTTCAATGTAAATAGTTGATTTCTATTGTTCTATGTACAATGTTCAATGTAAATAGTTGATTTCTATTGTTCTATGTAAAATGTATACAAACTGTGTACAAGACTGTTAACCTGTTATATGTAAACCGCCCTTGATCTCTGGAAGGGGCGGTATAAAAGAAATAGTTAAATAAATAAATAAATAAATAAATAAGAGCAGACTGTGCGTAACGTAGGGATATCTATCTGCCAGTACTCATAGCAAACGTTTGAGAGCTGTGTACCATATACCCAGGTGTAGGGTGACATTGCTAAGGTATGCAAGTGCTGGTATTGGGAGATGCACGCAGGGCCCAATGTCCTGCCTCTCCAGGAGGCATTGGCCAATGGGGCCTGTGGGTGTGGGTGTGTCTGCCCCTGTTGGCTGCTGCTGTACGGCAGAGGTTCCCAAATCCAGTCCCGGTTTGCAATACACTGTTTGGTGTCTCCTGCTGTCCCTCATGAATATGCATGAGCTACATCTACATGCCATGGGGGTGGTGCATAGATATACAGCACAGTTATTTGTATGAGTGGCAGCATGGAACCTGAATGGTGTGGTCCTCCAGGACTGCATTTGTGAGACTCTGCTCTAGGTAATGCCCCTGGTCATGGTGTCTGTGCCTGGTGGTGTAAAAGATAGGCGTATGACCAATGCGTATGTCCCCAGCAATAAAGAATTGCCCTTACTAACATGGTTTAGGTGTGGGGAAAATATGTGGACAGGATTGACAGTAGCCCCAGCTGGGCTTTGAACCTGTGACCTTTTGTTCTTGCACACACTGTCTGTGTGCACTGCACCACTGTGTTGCCACAGATGTGCTGAATTCCCTGGGAAGTCCATGACTGTACATCCGACAGGGCCTATGTTGCAGTGGACGTGCCAGCCTGCACATGGCTCGGCCACTGTCTTCTGTGGCTAGCAGCCACTGCCCCCTCCACCACCTGTACCCTTCCGCCAACATGCTGGCATGTCCGTGTCTTGGAAAAGCATATGACCTGATTGAGTTGTGGCACTCCGGGACTGCATTTGGGGGACTCGGCTGTCGGTAATGCCCATTGTTATGGTGTGTGTGCGGTGTTGGGTACAAAATGGGTGTGTGAACCATGCTTATGTTCTCTGCAATAAAGGAGTGTCTTTACTATCTCTGTTTGGTGGTGGGTAAAATATGGGGACTGGGTTGGCAGGAGCCCCAGCTTGGATTTGAACCTGTGACTCTCTGGTTCTAGAGGTACTGTCTCTGTCCACTGCACCACATTGTGGCCACAGTGATAGTGCAGTCCCTGGGGGTGGGAAACCTGACCAACAGAGTCAAAAACCCTGCTCTGCACATTTGTACTGTGGGCTCCGTCACCTTGTCTGGTGACATAAGTGCAAATACACCCCTCAACCGACCACGAACAACTGGGGATAAATATAACCAAGCTGGGCAACAGTGATATTAATGGGCAACCATAGCAAACACTCCCAGGAAGGCTCAGAAAAAAGGAAATGGTTTTTGGAAGGGTCTCCCCTCCGTAGCCCCTTCCAACCTTCATTTCATTTTTTTGGAGCTTTCCTGGGTGTGTTTCTTATGTTTGCCCATTAATATCGGCGTTCCCCAGCTGCCTTCCTATTTTTAATATTTTTGTTTGGGTCTTTTTCTATCTTTATTTGCACTTTTGTTCTGTGCACATGTATCACACTGCTCACGTTTTGCAGGTTTCCCCGGTTTCCCTGTACATTGCTGACGCGAAATGGTTTCTGTTCCCTTTAAATGCCCTCTACCGTGAGTGTTTCACTCGCGCTATTTTTAACCTGTGAATTCGGCCCCGATCATGTGCGGGGAGGCTCTCCCCTCCCCTTCCCCGCCCATTGACCCCATCTCTCCGCCCCTCGGGAGCCTTCCTCCGCCCTCAGAATGCCGTTCCACGCCTCTATCGGACATTTGCGGGCCGGGTACTTGTGCGGGGTGCGTTAGTGCGGCGCGCAATTCTGCGGGGCCCACGCGCACTTGTGCGGGGCGTTTAAGAGCATTTCTGAGTGTTTGAGTGCCGCGTTTCCGTGCGCTATTGTGCGGCACGCAATTGTGCGGCTTTTAGTAAACATGCCCCTTTATCTCCCTAGCATGTCCTGACGTGACACTGACCCAGTCGATACCGGGGTAATTGAAATCACCCATTATTATTACTGCGCTGTAACTTTTGTTAGCTTCCTTGATTTCTTTGAGCATTTCATCATCCATTTGGTCATTCTGGCCAGGTGCTCGATAGTACACCCCCACTGCCTTTGCCTTCCCCCTTTTATATGGAATTTCAATCCATATAGATTCTACAGCAGATTTTGTTTCCTGCAAAACTTTAATCCTTTCTGAGTCAATGCCCTCTCTAACATAGAGCTCAACCCCTCCACCAATTTGATCAGTTCTATCATTATGATATAGTTTGTACCCAGGTATCACAGTGTCCCACTGGTTGTCCTCTTTCCACCATGTCGCTGATATTCCAATCATATCTAACCTTTCATTTAGTGCTATATATTCTAACTCTTCCATCTTGTTTTTTAGACTTCTAGCATTTGCATACAAGCATTTTAGAGAATGTATTTTATTCATGTTAATTTGGCTATTGTTAGACATGGGTAAATTGGGATCTTTAAGCTCTGTCTGCTCCATACTTGAGGGCATTTGGGCTACTTTACTCTTTTGTGGAACCTCTCTGCTTTTGGTAGTATCCTTCAAGGATACATTCTTCCGAACCATCCGCTCTTGGGCGACTGTCGGCTTTCCCCTAATATCTAGTTTAAAAGCTGCTCTGTCTCCTTTTTAAAGGCTAATGCCAGCAGCCTGATTCCATCCCGGTTAAGGTGAAGCCCATCCCTTCGGAAGAGGCCCTCCTTTCACCAGAATGTTCTCCAGTTCCTAACAAATCCAAAACCCTCATCTCTGCACCATTGTCTCATCCACGCATTGAGACTCCGGAGCTCTGCCTGCCTTTTGGTTCCTGCGCGTGGAACAGGATGCATTTCGGAGAATGCTACCATGGAAGTTCTGGATTTCAACTTCCAACCTAAAAGCCTAAATTTTGCCTCCAGAACCTCCCTACCACATTTTCCTATGTCATTGGTACCGACATGTACCAAGACAGCAGACTCCTCCCCAGCACTATCTAAGACCTTATCTAGGTGGCGCGTGAGGTCCGCTACCTTCGCACCAGGCAGGCATGTTACCAGGCGATCCTCACGTCCACCAGCCACCCAGCTATCTACATGCCTAATGATCGAATCACCAACTATAACGGCTGTCCTAACCCTTCCCTCATGGGCACATGGCCCTGGAGAAACTTCCTCGGTGCGAGAGGGTTTTACATCACCTGGAGGACAGGTCCTAGTTACATTATTTAATTAATTTAATACTTAAAAGAAATTGATTCAGAAAAATGCATTCCATTCAATTTGTGTGTTTAATCCTTTGGGTTCCAATGATTGCATTTTATAAATCTACTGCTTTTAACATAAGAACATAAGAACATAAGATATGCCATACTGGGTCAGACCAAGGTCCATCAAGCCCAGTATTCTGTTTCCAACAGTGGCCAATCTAGGTCATACGTACCTAGCAGTTTCCCCAAGGGACACAGGTTCCACAATGCTTGTATTGGTTCAAGCATTGATATCCTGGGTCCCTTCTTAATAATGGTTTATGGACCTTTCCTCCAGGAACTTGTCCAAACCTTTTTTAAACCCAGCTACACTAACAGCCTTTACTACATCCTCCGGTAACAAATTCCAGAGTTTGATTACACGTTGAGTGAAAAAATATTTTCTTTTATTAGTCTTAAATAGTTTACCCTGTAGCTTCATTGCATGTCCCCTAGTCTTTCTATATTCTGATAAGGTAAACAATCGATCTACGTTTACCCGTTCCACTCCGTTCATTAATTTATAGACTTCTATCATATCTCCCCTCAGCCGTCTCTTTTCCAGGTTAAAGAGCCCCAACCTTTTTAGCCTTTCTTCATAGGAGTAGCCTTCCATCCCCTTTACCATTTTGGTGGCTCTTCTCTGAACCTTTTCTAAAATTGCTATATCCTTTTTAAGATATGGCGACCAGAATTGCACACAATATTCAAGGTGCGGTCTCACCATGGAACGATATAGAGGCATTATAATATCTTTTGTTTTATTTTCCATTCCTTTCCTTATCATACCTAGCATTCTATTTGCTCTCTTGGCCGCCGCTGCACACTGGGCTGAGGGTTTTAACATGGTATCCACAAGGACGCCTAAATCTTTTTCTTGGGTGGTGGTTCCTAATGTGGAACCTTGCATCGTGTAACCATAGTTTGGGTTGTTCTTCCCTAGGTGCATAACCTTGCACTTCTCCACATTAAATTTCATCTGCCATTTTGATGCCCAGTCTTCCAATTTATCAAGATCCTCTTGCAATTTTCCACAATCCTCCTGGGTTTTAACAACTTTAAATAGTTTTGTGTCATCAGCAAATTTGATAACCTCACTCGTTATTCCACTTTCCAGGTCATTTATGAATATGTCAAAAAGCAGCGGACCCAGCACAGATCCCTGGGGTACACCACTATTCACCTTTCTCCATTGGGAAAATTGGCCATTTAGCCCTACCCTCTGCTTTCTATCTTTTAACCAGTTCCTGATCCACAGTAGTACACTGCCTCCTATCCCATGACTCTTTAGTTTTGCCAAAAGTCTCTCATGAGGGACCTTGTCAAAGGCTTTCTGAAAGTCCAGATACACAATATCAACCGACTCACCTTTGTCCACCTGTTTATTCACTCCTTCAAAAAAACATAACAGATTAGTAAGACAAGATCTTCCTTGTCTAAAGCCATGTTGGCTGTCTCCCATTAGGTCATGACTATCTATATGCTGAGTAATTTTATTCTTTATGATGGTTTCTACCATTTTTCCCGGTACTGATGTCAGGCTCACCGGTCTGTAGTTTCCCGGATCACCCCTCGAACCCTTTTTAAAAATTGGTGTTACATTGGCGATCCTCCAATCCTCAGGTATTAGAGATGATTTTAATGATAGTTCACAGATTACTGATAGCAGGTCTGCAATCTCAAATTTCAGTTCTTTCAACACCCTTGGATGTATACCATCCGGCCCAGGTGATTTGCTACTCTTCAGTTTATCTAATAGTTGTAGGACATCTTCCCGATGTATCGATATTTCCTTCAATTCTTCCACACCTTTAAATACCACTTCAGTCGTGGGTAACATCCCTACATCTTCCTCAGTAAAGACCGAAGCAAAGAATTCATTCAGTCTCTCCGCTATCGCCTTGTCGCCTCTTAGTGCTCCTTTAACCCCTTTATCATCTAATGGACCAACTGACTCTCTCACGGGTTTTTTGCTACGAATGTACTTGAAAAGGTCTTTATTTCGCGTTTTTGCTTCCGCAGCAAGCTTCTTCTCAAATTCTCTCTTTGCCTGCCTTATCAATGCCTTGCATTTGACTTGCCAGTGCTTGTGCTGTTTCCAGGTTTCATCATTTGGCTCTTTTTTCCATTTCTTGAAAGATGCTTTTTTGGCAACAACAGCCTCTCTGACCTCAGCTTTAAACCATGCTGGCAATTTTTTGGACTTCCTTCCACTTTTCTTAAAGCGTGGAATACAGCTGGTCTGGGCTTCCAAGATAGTATTTTTCAACAACACCCAAGCTTGATGTACGTCTTTAACCTTTGCAACTGCTCCTTTTAGTTTTTTCTTAACTGTTTTCCTCATTCTATCATAGTCTCCCTTTCGAAAGTTAAAGGGTAGTACTGTGGATTTCCTTACTATCCCTCCTCCACTAATTAAATCAAAGGCGATCATGCTATGATCACTATTGCCAAGTGGCCCCAACACCCTTATCTCTTGCACTACATCTGGTGTTCCACTAAGTACTAGGTCTAATATTGCTTCCCCTCTGGTCGGTTCATGAACCAGCTGCTCCAAGAAGCAGTCATTTATTTCATCTAGGAACTTTATCTCCCTAGCATGTCCTGTTGTGACACTGACCCAGTCGATGCCGGGGTAATTGAAATCACCCATTATTATTACTGCACTGTAACTTTTGCTAGCTTCCTTGATTTCTTTGAGCATTTCATCATCCATTTGTTCATTCTGGCCAGGCGGACGATAGTACACCCCCACTGCCATCGCCTTCCCCTTTTTACATGGAATTTCAATCCATAGAGATTCTACAGCAAATTTTGTTTCTTGCAAAACTTTAATCCTTTCTGACTCAATGCCCTCTCTAACATAGAGCGCAACCCCTCCACCAATTTGATCAGCTCTATCATTTCGATATAGTTTGTACCCAGGTATCACAGTGTCCCACTGGTTGTCCTCCTTCCACCATGTCTCTGATATTCCAATCATATCTAACCTCTCGTTTAGTGCTATATATTCTAACTCTCCCATCTTGTTTTGTAGACTTCTAGCATTTGCATACAAGCATTTTAGAGACTGTATTTTATTCATATTAATTTGGCTATTGGTAGACATGGGTAATTTGAGATCTTTAAGTTCTGTCTGCTCCATACTCGAGGGCATTTGGGTTACTTTACTCTTTTTTGGAACCTCTCTGCTTTTTGTAGTATCCTTCAAGGATACATTCTTCCGAACCATGTGCTCTTGGGCGACTGTCGGCTTTCCCCTATTATCTAGTTTAAAAGCTGCTCTATCTCCTTTTTAAAGGTTAATGCCAGCAGCCTGGTTCCATCCCGGTTAAGGTGAAGCCCATCCCTTCGGAAGAGCCCCTCCTTTCCCCAGAATGTTCCCCAGTTCCTAACAAATCCGAACCCCTCATCTCTGCACCATTGTCTCATCCACGCATTGAGACTCCGGAGCTCTGCCTGCCTATTGGGTCCTGCGCGTGGAACGGGAAGCATTTCGGAGAACGCTACCCTGGAAGTTCTGGATTTCAACTTCCTACCTAAAAGCCTAAATTTAGCTTCCAGAACCTCCCTACCACATTTTCCTATGTCATTGGTACCAACATGTACCAAGACAGCAGACTCCTCCCCAGCACTATCTAAGACCTTATCTAGGTGGCGTGTGAGGTCCGCTACCTTCGCACCAGGCAGGCATGTTACCAGGCGATCCTCACGTCCACCAGCCACCCAGCTATCTACATGCCTAATGATCGAATCACCAACTATAACTGCTGTCCTAACCCTTCCCGCATGGGCACTTGGCCCTGGAGAAACCTCCTCGGTGCGAGAGGGGTTTACATCACCTGGAGGACAGGTCCTAGTTACAGGATCACTTCCTGCCACACCAGGGTGATGCTCTCCTGTCACGTGACCTCTCTCCTCCATGGCAACAGGGATGCTGCCAGACTGGAGGTGGGACTTCAGGACTATATCCCTGTAGGTCTCGTCTATGTACCTCTCTGTCTGTCTTATGTTTTCCAAGTCTGCTACTCTAGCCTCTAGAGAACGGACTCGTTCCCTGAGAGCAGAGAGCTCCTTGCACCTAGTGCACACGTAAGACCTCTCACCAGCTGGGAGAAAATCATACATGTGACACTCAATGCAAAAGACTGGAAAGCCCACATCCCGCTGCTGGACTGCTGTCTGCATCTTAGTTTTAAGTTTGTGTTTAGATCTTTAAGTTCTATATGTACTAAAGGGTGCAATGGATATTTATACCACTAAAACTGTACCTAAGAAGTTTAATATACCTTGTTCACCTGAAGCTTAATTAATTTCAGGTCCTTGGTGTATGACTGATTTGGGTAATGAGCTTCACCTGAGAGCACCTCCTGTCTTTTAAGTTGTGCAAGTACCTATAAAGCTGTGATTTTCCCAGGGGAGGGTGGGTGTGGGGAGGGAGGGAGGGATATAACACTTATTAAAAAAGGGCTGCTACACAGTACCTTGTCCTGTGCTGCTGAGGAAAACTATATTCTGATTTGATTTAAATTATAGCTCTTTGCTGCTACTAGGCTCTAACCTATTATGAAATTTAAACTACAAGCTCTCTGCTGGATTCTAAATTTAACCAGAAAGCTCTCTTCTGTGTTTTAATTTGAAACTAAAAGTACTTTGCTGATGCTAGGCCCTGAGTGACTATGAAATTTAAACTACAGCTGTCTACTGGGTATGAAAGGTAACCAGAAAGTTCTCTTCTGTGTTTTTAAATTGAATCTTAAACTGTTGCTACTAGGCCCTGACTGATTTAACAAAAAAAATAGTGGGTTCACAGATTAATTAGCTTTAAAAGAAAAAAAATTCCTTTCAGAAAAATTCCCAGAAGAATATACTCACAATTTCAGATTTCTCTCCAGAAGTAACAGCCCCCCTTTCCAGTCCTTCAAGACAGGGTCACAGAGCTCTGGTTGAGCTATTTATGCTTGTGCTGATGATGTAAGCAGTGACCTACTTCCTGGGTAATTAACAGTCCTTGCTTGGATAGAAGGAGTCTTTCAAAATGGCCTTTTGAACTGCCAGCTGGTGTTAACACCTATTGAAAAAGCTTCACAGGTTGCTTGCCCACTAGGTAGAAGGCCTCTTTGTAAAGGTCTCTAGAAGACTTTATATGCTGCTCAAGGAGAATTGACCTTGTTTTGCCTCTTGTGCTAAGCTATATTCTGATTTGATTTAAATTATAGCTCTTTGCTGCTACTAGGCTCTAACCTATTATGAAATTTAAACTACAAGCTCTCTGCTGGATTCTAAATTTAACCAGAAAGCTCTCTTCTGTGTTTTAATTTGAAACTAAAAGTACTTTGCTGATGCTAGGCCCTGAGTGACTATGAAATTTAAACTACAGCTGTCTACTGGGTATGAAAGGTAACCAGAAAGTTCTCTTCTGTGTTTTTAAATTGAATCTTAAACTGTTGCTACTAGGCCCTGACTGATTTAACAAAAAAAATAGTGGGTTCACAGATTAATTAGCTTTAAAAGAAAAAAAAATTCCTTTCAGAAAAATTCCCAGAAGTATATACTCACAATTTCAGATTTCTCTCCAGAAGTAACAGCCCCCCTTTCCAGTCCTTCAAGACCTTTTCACTCTGATGGAGCACTCTAGCTTTATTTTCTCCTTGTCTACCTTTTTGTATCACTCAACTAAAACAATCCATAGTTGAGAAAACTCATGACTGCTAATTATATAATGAGATGCCAATGAGTCTTCACATTTTGTTTATTTGTACTTGGCTGATGTTCCAACATCCTTGTTTTTAGGTATCAAAAGCAACAGTCATAACTAATCCATGGACAGTTGCTGCTGTTTCTGACATACGGCTAGATGGTCATAGTATTCCTTTTCAATCGGAGGTCCAATGTCTTGGAGTTATTTTAGATTCCCTTTTGTCAATGTGAACCCATATTTTGAGAGTGTTCATACATTTATTTATTTTTTTAAATCTTAGGGGTATGTTTACTAAACCATCTTAATGTGTGCTCTGTGACGTTATCGTGCGATAACGCGCGCAGCGGCGCAAACGAGCGCTGAAGGCGGAGAAAGGCTCCTGGAGGGTGGAGGAAGGCTCCCCAGGGGCGTAGAGAAGGGGTCAATGTGTGGAGAGTGGGAGGGGAGAGGCTCCCCGCACACTAACTCTGTGAAAGCCGAGGCTGAAAACTAACGCCAGTGAAACCCTGGTGTTAGAGCTGATTTAAAGGGAAGAGAAACCATTTCTGTCAGCAATGTACAGCAAAACCAGGGAAACCTACAAAAAAGTGATGTGTGACACATGTGCACAGAACAAAAGGGCAAATAAACAGTGAAAATGAACAGAAGAAAATGGAAAAATAATATAACCAAGCTGGGCAATAGTGATCTCAATGGGAAACATCAAAAAACACTCCCAAGAAGGCACCAAAAAAAGGATATGATTCTGGAAGGGTCCATGCTCCGTCCCCATACAAGGTGAATGAGCCCACAGTGAAATTGCGCTGTGCAGGGTTTTCCTCTCCATCAGACAGGTTTCCTATGGCATGCTCATGTGCGGCAACAGCAGGGCGGGCATGTTGGAACGGCCAACTGGACAGATGCTTGGAAATGGGATACAGAGGGCTGCAGGCGGCACATGCTGTGGTGCAGCTGGGGCACAGTGCGGACTAGGCAGATAGCTAGGTGGCACTTAGGAATGCTGAAACTGTACAGCAGCCAGACAGCAACTGATGAGGGCCCAACATGGGCACGAGTGTGTCTATCACAGTGTCACAGGGGTTAGTACCCAGCAGGTACCTCCAAGGGCACAGAACATTGGCAGGCGGTGTTGGGGGGGAAGCGTGGACGTCTATGCAGGCACCCCTACCCCAGAACACGCACCATAGGTAGCCGCCTACCTGCACACTGGATGGCCTGCGACTGCACACCACCAGCACCACCAGCAGAAGGGCATGTCAGAATGGTGGCAGAGGGGTACTGGTGGTGGACGGGGGCAGTGGCAGCTGCCCAGAGCAGACCATGGCCTAGCCCTTTGTAGGTGGGTGCCATGCACTGCAACAGACAGGCCCTGCCGGACGAACAGTCATGGTATCACCAGGGAATGCACTGTCTCTGTGGCAACACAGTGGTGCAGTGCACACAGCCAGTGTGTTCAGAGGCAGACAGTTGAAGGTTCAAGTCCCAGCTGTGGTTCCTGCCAACCCAGTCCCCATATTTTACCCACTACTAAAATGTGCTAATAGGTGTGGGAGTGTGTGTCTGCATAGGTGTGAGAGTGTGTGTCTGCCTATCCAGTGTGTGGTGGCTGCAAACACCCTCCACAGCCCACACTGCCAGCACTGTTGCCAGTATTGGCCTGCCAATGTGCATAATGAGGAGCAAGGTACCATGGGTATAGCCCGGACATGGTGATCTGGCCAGGATGCATCTGCACAGGGCATAGGGCAATGGCTGAGACATTGTAGTGCCCGGCCACCACCTGCACAGACAGGGTGGCCACAGCATGTCCTCTGGGAGATCACTCTCACCCTGACTGAGCAGTGACCATGGCATGGCTAGGTTCCCCCATAGTGCACTAAAATATTTTTTTTATGTGGTATTTATGTGTTCCCTTTTAGGGCCCAATCACTGACTTATTTGCTTGGTGTGTATGCTGACATCCCAGTTCTGGGTGCAAGCATGTCCTCCAGGAACATGCACTATGGACTAGCTAGCAGATTGTCTGCAGCTAGTATGTGTCTTACTGGAACACCTTGCAGGGTGCAGTGCCTGGAGGCTTGCTGCAGGAAAATATCAGTTAATGGTGGGGTGCAGCTGAGCATTTCTGGGCCTATTGCTTTATAGATGTGTACAGAGCTGCATTGACTACCCTGTAGGGTGTTTGTTCCCCAGCAGGACTGTGGTTGATAGTCCCCTTTACTGCTGCCATTGCAGGGAGATAAAAAGTGAATCTGTTGGTGAGAGACCCTGTTTCCCACCCTCAGCCCCAGAGAGTGGGTGGTTGTACATAATCCACCTATGGGTCCATAAGGGGCTAAACCTGACTGAGAAATACAGATGCATCCAAAGTGTGTTTGCAAGAACTACCTATCTCACACACTAGCACTGCTGGGGACCTGCAGCATGGCCTACTTCTGCTATGGAAGGTGCTGTGGACCTGATGCTGGGCGCCCCACCTCACTCTCAGGGTGACCACAGTACCCGCACAGTGTTACGGTGTGTAGCTACTCTGTGCCAGTAACACACACGGTCAGTTCCCCCTACCAGGCCGAGGTGCTGTGGGGGTGCATACCCCATCTTGTGTTCATCTGTAGACTGCTGATTTGCATGTGCAGTGCATCATGGGTACGGGTGGGTTAACCCTATCCTGGTGATCATAGCAGACTGTTTGTGTGGTGACGTGCAGTCCTTCTGCAGCGAGCCAGAGGCTTGCTAGCAGCTGTAGAGCTGTAGCTCACTGGTTACTTTACTGCAGGGGTAGGGAACCCTGGTCCCGGAGAGCCGCAGACCAGTCAGGTTTTCGGGATATCCCTAATGAATATGCATGAGATGAATTTGGCGATCACTCCTGGAGGCTCCCCAGTCGGGGTTGAGCACAAGGCAGCAATCTGCAAGCAGCTTTCCTGCTCCTGCAACTCCAGCCCTATCGGGGCTGTGGGAGGTAACATCCGCACGCTTAAAAAAGCGCCGCCGGCAGGAAGAAGCCCTTTTGAATTCGGCGATCACTCCTGGAGGCTCCCCAGTCGGGGTTGAGCACAAGGCAGCAATCTGCAAGCAGCTTTCCCGCTCCTGCAACTCCAGCCCTATCCGGGCTGTGGGAGGTAACATCCGCACGCTTAAAAAAGCGCCGCCAGCAGGAAGAAGCCCTTTTGAATTCGGCGATCACTCCTGGAGGCTCCCCAGTCGGGGTTGAGCACAAGGCAGCAATCTGCAAGCAGCTTTCCCGCTCCTGCAACTCCAGCCCTATCGGGGCTGTGGGAGGTAACATCTGCACGCTCAAAAAAGCGCCGCCGGCAGGAAGAAGCCCTTTTGAATTCGGCGATCACTCCTGGAGGCTCCCCAGTCGGGGTTGAGCACAAGGCAGCAATCTGCAAGCAGCTTTCCCGCTCCTGCAACTCCAGCCCTATCGGGGCTGTGGGAGGTAATATCCGCACGCTTAAAAAAGCGCCGACGATAGGTGTGCCCGCGCCTTGCGGGCCCGCGCCTGAGGGCCTCGCAAGAGGGCCCTTTGGCGTGGCCCTTAGGCGGGGCACGACAGGCGAAAAAGAACCGTAAATCTAACGCCTCAACAACACACAAGCAAATCGCCATCTGTAAACTCATCCAAGATCAAGCAGCTTGAGCTCCCTCACGGTTGAGCTCGCTCCCTCTCTTAATTGGGTCCCTCTTTGAGCACAGCAAGTATACTACACATAAATGAACTATATTGAACTGATTCTTGCACATCTCTCATAAAGCCTTGTATACTGTTATCAGTATTCATTAAGTATTCCAAGTAACCATATAGCATCCATTGTCCCCATTAATGAGATATTCTGTTGCCAGTACTCATCAGTTGCAAATACTGTTCCCAGTAGCCAGAGAGATATACTGTTGTCAGTAGCTAGAGAGATATACTGTTGTCAGTAGCCAGAGAGATATACTGTTGTCAGTAGCTAGAGAGATATACTGTTGTCAGTAGCCAGAGAGATATACTGTTGTCAGTAGCTGGAGAGATATACTTTTGTCAGTACTCATTAATTGCAATTACTGTTCCCAGTAGCCAGATATACTGTTGATACTCTGTCTTTTCACCACAGACAAGGTTCCATCAATATTAACTACAAAACTACAACCCCAATCTTCACCAGTCCGCAATCTATTGCAGCTAGCAAAGTTACCGCTTCACTGAACACACAATGTCCCCTATAAGGATGCATACATTAGTAACCCTTACCATTACTTATCTCCTCACCGCACTAGCTGGCCAATCAATTGCCTTTAATGGTGACCAAAAATCCATACCAATATTACGAAATAATTGGAAGAGATGGTCAAACAAGACCCAAACAAACCAAACAAACCCTACTTACAACCACCACTCACATCTACTTCATATTGCCCTTCACATTACCAAAAAACCTCAACCAAAACAGCAGTACCATCCACCATTACACTGTGCCCTTATCAATATAAGGTCCATTCGCACAAAGTGGCCTTTGATACCTAATCTCATAACAGCACATAACCTTGACATCTTGATGATCACAGAAACCTGGCTAACTGATTCTGACAATGTCATTCTTAACCAGATGCTACCCCCAGGCTTCTCTATCCACACGTGTCATAGGAACCAACAAAGAGGAGGTGGAGTACTTATTATCTCTAATAACCAACTACAATTTCAGATTGACAACAGTATTAGTTCAACACATCTCAATATACTAAATATATCAAACAATGAGCACTCAATCAGCCTAGTCTATAGAGCTCCAACATCATCAGCTGCTGATCTACCAACGATAGTTGACCGGGCCTGCAACACTGAAAAACCACGACTATCTAATTGGATATTGGGAGATTTCAACCTCCCCTCCCTACATGACTCGCAAACCGCAGCATTTATAGAAGCAATTGACAACCTTGGATACAACCAAATAGTCAAAGATCCCACTCATACTATGGGAAATATACTTGATCTGATATTTGTTCCGCAATCTACCTCAGACACCAACCACAATTATGACCTTTCCATAATACCAGTACCATGGTCTGACCACAGTCTCATTTTATTCCAAATTCCCAACTCCTCCAATCCCACTAACTCCAAACCCACTCATGCTAAACCAACAGCTAGGAGGTTCCGCCCCTTTGTCAAAGAGGAAGTACTTAATAATCTTCTCCCAACACTACAATCATCTGATCCTGACTTGGACAGTCTAATCAACACCTGGGACCACTCTCTCAGAGCCAATTCTCAACCATCAAACATGGCAAGAAAGACCAACCACCGCACACATGTAGCTTGGTATTCAAACGAGCTAAGAACATCCCTCCTCCATCTTCGGAGACTTGAAAAACACTGGAGAAGATCACGCTCTACTGAAGCCTACACAGCCTACTGCAAATACCTAGAAAAGCATTGCCAGGAAATAGCAGATCGAAGGAAACAATTCCATACTAATCTTCTAAAGCAATCATTAAATAAACATCATGATCTCTTCAATATTGTAAGAACAATGGCAAAGGAACCAACACCCCAACATACACAAACAATACACCCTCAAGACTATGCTAACTACCTAAAGTCAAAGATGACAAAAACATCCAACATTGGCACCACTGGACCAACAAAGATTGACATGCCCTCACAGTCAACCACATTAACCAAGTTTAATACATTAACAATCAAAGAAATTGAAAACACTATCGCATCAATAAATGCTACCACCGCTGCAAGTGATCCATGTCCAGCAGCTTGGATAAAAGACCTTAAACATGAAGTAAGCTTCTTCATACAGAATATCCTTGAACAATCTTTTTCAACTGGAACCTTTCCTCAAAGCCTCAAGCAAACCTCAATTAGACCATTATTAAAAAACAGCAAATTAGACCCCCTAAAAGTAGAATCCTACAGGCCAATATCCAGCATCCCACTCCTAGCAAAAATAATAGAGAAAGTGGTCCAACGTCAAATACAACAGCACATAGACACTGAAGCTCCACTTGACCCTGCACAACACGGCTTTAGAGAAGCTCATGGAGTTGAGACCCTCCTCATCACTCTATTCAACACACTAATCACAGGAATAGATAACATTCACCAAGGATTCATCCTTATATTCATGGACATCTCAGCTGCGTTCGACTCAGTAAGCCACCAAATACTTATCGATCGCCTTAAGGAAAAAGGAATACTTGGTGCTGCACTTGACTGGTGTATATCCTATCTAACTAATCGTTGGCAACAAGTACGAATTGGTGAAACAGCATCTGAACCATTTCTTCAAGATCAAGGGGTACCGCAAGGATCCTCTCTGTCAGCGTTGATGTTTAATATATACATGCAACCTATCTGCAACCTCATTCGTTCCTTTAATGTCCCCTGTTTAGCATATGCAGATGACATTCTACTATACATGCCATTCTCCATCAACCACCCTGACTATACACCATTGACAACATGTTTCGAATCAGTAGAAGATTGGCTCATCTCACAAAACCTAAGAATCAACCACAGCAAGACTGATGTGATGTTTATAACAAAGAACCAAAACTTCACACCCCCTACCTCCTTAAAGATAAAGGACAAGGAACTAACAGTAAAACCTACAATACGATACCTAGGTATAACCCTCGACCAGCGCCTCAGTATGAAAGCCCATATAAAAAGCATAACAAAACTAATATATCACAAGATACGCACACTACGCCACCTTCGACCCTTACTGGAACCCTCAGACTTTAGAACCGTCTACCAAGCCTTGGTAATGCCTCACATCGACTTTGCAAATGCAATTCTATACGGGCTCCCTCAAGCAACATTAAATCCTCTCCAACTGGCGATGAATACTGCTGCCAGAGTACTTGAAGGAATATCAAAGACAGATCACATAACTCCAGTCCTAAAAAGACTCCACTGGCTACCAACCAACGCAAGAATTCACTACAAGATCGTGATCACTACATTCAAAGCCCTAAACAACCAAGCACCATCAACCATCACCAACCTTGTACATTTACAGACCCCCAATAGATCCAGAAGATCAACCGCTATAAATACATTAACAATCCCGAAACAAACAGTCAGATACACTAAGGAAACAACTAAAAGAGCCTTCAGTATCCATGCCCCAATAGCCTGGAATGCCCTCCCACCAGAATTGAGAGCTATAGCCAGCCTAACACAATTCAGAAAAAGCCTCAAACACCACCTCTTCTTAAGCTATTTCCCAATCTAATCTCTGCACATGGAAAATACTACCGACACTTTTTCTGACCAAGACAATCCCAATCGATAACCAAATGTGACTAATGTATATAATTTTTTGTAAATAGTTATTTAGCCTATATAGTTTACCTTTTTAATCCCAACTTCAAAAACCCCTGTTACTTGTAAAATGCATTACAGTTCTCTGTATGTATAGGTTTGTTTCATGTAAACCGCGCTGATGACAATAGTGCGGTATATAAGAGATGTTAAATAAATAAATAAATAAAATAAAATATATGTATTAGAGATATCCTGCCAACCTGACTGGTTTGTGGCCCTCCAGGGCTGGATTTGGAGACCCCTGCCTTACACCTCTGTCATTTATGATTGTGAGTGGGCAAGGTGCAGATGTCCTAGACATCGAAAGGGTATATAGAATGTGTCACATTCCTCCTTGGTTCTCACCACCACCAAAAAGTTGTCTAATAGACAATATTTTGGTGGTGGTGAGAAGTGAGGAGGCATGTGACACATTCTATCTAACCTTTTTTGATGTCTTGGACATCTGCACCTTGCCCACTCACAATCTTAAATGACAGAGGTGTAAGGCAGGGGTCTCCAAATCCAGCCCTGGAGGGCCACAAACCAGTCAGGTTGGCAGGATATCTCTAATGCATATATATCTCATGCATATTCATTAGGGATATCCCAAAAACCTGACTGGTCTGCGGCTCTCCAGGACCAGGGTTCCCTACCCCTGCTTTACTGCCTGTGGAGCCGGAGGTTATGGTTCAAACCACAGTGGAGTTATTTGATAGGGCTGTCCAAAGCATTATCTATTTTTAATGTACATTAGTGCTGCCAGCAAAAACACCCTCAGCGTACTGTAACCATAAGGTGCCTCAGAAGGCACTTTATAGGGCGCCCTATAAAGTGCCTTCTGAGGCACCTTATGGTTACTGTCCATATAAGATGCCTTATAAGGTATCCTATGGAGCACCTTATAGGGTGCCCTATAGGGGACATTAAGGGTGCCGTGGCAGACAGTGCACTTTATAATGTGCCCTATGGAGTGCCTTATAGGGTGCCTTATGCGGCACCTTAGGTTACGGCATGTGAGGGTGTGTTTTCTGGCAGCAATAATTAAAATACAAATAAACTGCCTCAAGAAACAATATTTACATGTCAAAGCTGATGCCTCAGCCAGCCTTATGCATTAGGCACACTAGGAGATCAAACTCATGACCCCTGTATCATCAGTCAGTGTATTAACCATTGTGCTACACCTCTGTTTCTATGTTTGCATTTCTGGCGCCTACTTAAGATTACCGCGCGTTAATGCACTTAGCAGCGCTTCGCCTGATAATGTGCGCAGTAGCGCGCGTTATCACGCGATACTCCCGTTTTGCTGCTTTAAGACTGAAACGCCCACTCCTTTTATGGCAGCCTGCACACTATCGCCGGGCGCACGTTAAGACGGTTTAGTAAACATACCCCTTAGAATGACTAGGAGTTTGAAGTACTTTTTGCCAGCTAATGATTTTCATATGGTGATACAATCTTTAGTGCTACCTTCAATTGACTATTACAATATTCTTCATCTACGTTTACCTGACAACTTACTGTGTTCCATGCAAATGATTCAAAATTCTGCTGTTCGAGTCATTTTTAATTTATGAAAATTTGATCATGTCTCTGAGTAGTCCATAGTGTTATACTTGTTATATATGTTTTAAATGTCTATTACTGACTATTCTATTGAATTTGCTGTTTTGTTGGCTCACTATGTGCCATCTAGGGAACTTCTACTGACTCTTCCCCCCGTCTCTCTTGTACACACAGCCACTCTTAGAGGTATGTTTACTAAACCGCGGTAATGTAGCAGTAGCTACGTTAACGCGTGATAACGTTACCAAGGGATATGTTTACTAAACAGTGCTAACATTGCAGCGGTGACGTTATCACATGATAAGAGACGTTATTGTGTGATACCGCACGATAACGTCACTTATCGCACGATAACGTCTCCGGCGGCGTTAAAGCGCACAGAGGGAGGAGTAAGGCTCCCCAGAGGGCAGAGATAAGGGGTCAATGGGCGGAGAGTGGGCGGGGAGAATCTCCAGGCACACTAACGCTGTGAAATAGGGTCTTAAATTTAATGCCAGTGAAAACCTCGCATTAGAGGCACATTTGCAGAAGAGAGAAAACATTTATTTTAGCAATGTACAGCAAAGGCAGGGAGACCAAGAAAAGTGATAGTAGTGATGCATGTGCAGCAACAGCATAGTGCCCAAGTACAAAAGGACACTATGGTGAGGCTGCAAATGGGGTACAGGTGGCTGCAGGCAGGACATGGAGTGGGGAATCTGGGGCACAGGGTGGACTAGACAGATGCCTAGCTGACACATAGGAATGTAGAAATGGAAAACCAGCAAGATGGCAACTGACCAATGGCAAAAATGTCCACGAGCATGTGTCCCACAGTGTCCCAGAGGACAGTACCCAGCAAGTACCCCAAAGGGCACATAACATTGGCAGGCGGTGCCGGGGGGACTTGTGGATGTCTATGCAGGCATCCCTACCCCATATCACGCACCATAAGCAGCCGCCTACCGAAACACTGGTTGGCCTGGGACTGCGCACCACCAGCACCACTGGCACAAGGGTATGTCAGCATGGTGGTGGAGGGGTGCTGGTGGTGGAGGGGGCAGTGGCATCTGCCCATAACAGACCAAGGCCAAGCCTGTTTAGGTGGGTGCTGTGCACTGCAACAGACAAGGTCTATCGGATGAACAGTCATGGTACCCCCAGGGAATGATCTGACTCTGTGACAACAGTTTGGTACAGTACACACAGCTAGTATATTCAGGGGCAAAAGGTCACAGGTTCAAGTCCTAGCTGTGTCTCCTGTAGACCATGTCCCTATGTTTTACCCAGTACTAAACCATGGTAATAAAGATGGAACCTTTATTGCAGATAAAATAAACACACCAAAAATGGCTCTATTTTACCCTACAGAGCATATACACCATAAGCATGTGCAATCCCTAGAGCAGAGTTTCCCAACTGCAGTCCTGGAGGGCCAAACACCATTCTGGTCTCATGCTGTCCCTAATAAATATGCCTGTGATGCATTTGTATGCACCGCCCCATTGTATGCAAATGTGTCCATGCATATTCATTAGGGACAGCATGAAAACCAGAACCGTGTTTGGCCCACCAGGACCGGAGTTGGGAACCTCTGCCCTAGAGCAGCGGCCAACAAGGGCACAAACACCCACACCCACAGGCTCCACTTTCCAACGGCACATGGAGAGTCAGGCTGTTGGGCCCTGCACGGAGCAGCATCTACCAATACTAGCACCTGCATACCTTAGCAATGCCGTCTTAAACTTGGAAACACGTTCCACATATATCAAAAGGTTGCTATGATTAATGTCAGATAACAAACATATATCAAAAGGGAGTATGTGTATGTCTGTCTATTGTTTTGTTTCTGCCTACACCTTACTGAGCCCACAATGCTTGTACTGTTTCCAGTGTTAGCCTGCCAATGTGCATAATGAGGAGCAAGGTACTGTGAGTATGACCCGGACAGGGCGACCTGGGCAGGATGCATCTGCACAGGCTGGAGGGCAATGGCTGGGACACTGTACTGCCCGACCACCACCTGCACAGACAGGGTGGCCACAGCATGTCATGCTGGGGGGGGGGGGGATCACTCTCACACTGACTGAGCAGTGACCATGGCATGGCTAGGTTCCCCTATAGTGCTATAGAGTATTTTTTTCAAGTGATATCTATGAGTTTCCTTTTCTGGGGCCCAATCAGTGACATACCTGCTTGGTGTGTGTACTCAAATTTTTATATACTTGCAAATGTAACATTGATGCATGCTAAGTTACCAGATACAACATTATCGCACGTTAATGCCTCTGGCAGTGTTGTCTCACATAGGGTGGATAGAGGGAAGAGAGAAGGGGTCAATGGGTTGGGAGTTGGCGGGGAGAGGCTCCTGCTACACTAACGCGGGGAACTGAAGGGCTGAACATTACTGCGAGTGAAAACCTGTCATTAGATGCACATTTGCAGGAGAGAGAAACCATCTCAGTGTCAGCAATGTACAGCATAGGCAGGGAGCCAAAAAAAAGTGATAGTAGTTCTACATGTGCAGCAACAGCATAGTGCCCAGGTATGAAAGGGCACTATGGCGATGCTGCAAATGGGGCATAGGGGGCTGCAGATGGGACATGCAGTGGGGCAGCTGGGGCACAGGGTGTGCTAGGCAGATGCCTATGTGGCACATAGGAATGCAAAATCTGGAAATCAGCAAGACAGCAACTGACCAAGGTCAAACATGCCCACAAGTCTGTGTCCCACAGTGTCCCATCCAGGGGACATTACCCAACAGGTACCTCAAAGGGCACATAACATTGGCAGGCGGTGCCATGGGAAGCGTGGATGTCCCAGGCCCACACCCTAGGCAGCCGCCTACTGGCACACTGGATGGCCTGGGACTGCACACCACCAGCACCACCAGCATATGGGCATGTCAGCATGGTGGGGGAGGGGTGCCAGTGATGGAGGGGGCAGTGGCATCTGCCCACAGCAGACCAAGGCCAAGCCCTGTTCAGGTGGGTGGCATGCAGTGCAACAGGCAAGGTCTGTCTGATGAACAGTCATGGTATCCCCAAAGACTGATTTGCCTCTGTGGCAACAGTATGGTGCAGTACACACAGCCAGTGTGGCCTGGGGCAGAAAGTCACAGGTTCAAGTCCCAGCTATGGCTCCTGCAGACCATGTCCCTATATTTTACCCCACATTGCACATACAACATAAACATGTGCACTCCCGAGAACATCGGCCAACAGGGGCACAAACACCCATACCCACAGGCTCCACCATCCAAAGCCTCATTGAGAGTCAGGCTGTTGGGCTCGACACGGAGCATCACTTACCACCAAAGCACTACTACTAGCACCTGTATACCTTAGCAATGCCTGCACTGTGCTCAGGACAAGTGTGGAGGGCAGGGCTGCCAACCACCCCTATCTTTGCACAATGCTGAAATAGGAGTGGAAGTGTGTGTATGTCTATCCATTGTTTTGTGGCTGCCTACTCCTCACTAGGCCCACAATGCTTACACTGTTTCCAGTTTTAGCCTGCCAATGTGCATAATGAGGAGCAAGATATTGTAGGTATGGCCCAGACAGGGCGGACTGGGCAGGATGCATCTGTACAGCGTGTGTGGCAATGTCTGGGGCATTGTAGTGCCCGACCACCACCTGCATGGGCAGGGTGGCCACAGCATGTCATGCTGGGAGGTCACTCTCACTCTGACTGAGCAGTGACCATGGTATGTCTTGGTTCCCACAGAGTGCTATGCAGTGTTTTTCTTAAGTGATGTTTGTGTGCTCCATGTTCTGGGGCTCAATCACTTTGATAACTGCTTGGTGTCTGTGCTTACAGCCCACTTATGGGTGTGCATAGTTTCTCTGGGGACATGTGCTATGGACTGGCTAGCAGACTGTCTGCAGACAGCATGTGTATGGCTGGAATGCCATGCAGCAGGTGCAGACTGACTGTGCCCTCTGCTGGTGAATGTCAGATCATGGTGGGGGTGCAGACTAATTGTGCCCTCTGCTGCTGAATGTCAGATTGTGGTGGGGCAGCTGAGCTTTTCCATGCCTACTGCCAGTGCCTGTGTGATAAGTGCAGATCTGCATCAACTGCCCTGGATGGTGCCCTTTTGCCAGCAGCACTGGGGTTGATGGTCCCACAGCCCTTCATCATGCCCCGCTACTGCATCCATTTCAAAGATGTAGAGTGTGGGTCTGTTGGGGGCAGATTCTGTCCACCACCTTGACCCAGACAGGGTGGGTTGGTAGGTGGTACTACATAATCCGCATGTGGGTCCAGACACCCCCCTGCTCTTATAACAATTGACCATGGTAACCACACAGAATATGCTTAACTTGGGTGGCTGCTAGTCCCCAAGGGCTAGATATGACTGGGGAATACAGATGGACACAGGATTATCTTAGGTATGGTTGCAAGGAATATCTGTCACACACTAGCAACAATAAAGCTCTGCAGCAAAACCTATCTTAAGCAACCCGGGTACTGCGGACCTGGTGCTGGACGCCCCACCTCACCCTCAGGGTGAACACAGAATTGGCACAATGGCATGGTGTGTGGCTACTCTGTGCCAGTATCACACACAGTCAGTTCCTCCTACCATGCTGAGGTGCTGGAGAGCTGCATACCCCATCTGGTAATCAGATGTAGACTGCTGTTCTGCATGTGCATTGCATCATGGGTACTGGTGGGTTTAACCTATCCTGGTAGACACAGCAGACAGTTTGTGCAGTGGCCTGAAGTCTTTCTGTAGCCAGCCATTGCTGGATAGACGCCATAGAGGTGTAGCCCACTGGTTAATACAATGATGTCCTAGGCAGAGGTCATGGGTTCAATCCCTCTGTGGTCTCATTTTATTAGGCCTGTCCGAGGCAAGTCCTTTTCATTCCTGTGACAGTCATATCTCTGCAGATCTGTGCTGCCAGCACATAGTACCCTCATCACAGTTGCAAGCCATCCTTCTGTCCGTCTATCTGTGTCTGTCAGCTGTGTAGCATCCTGTCTGCATGTGCTGGCTGCTACCCCATGTCCTGCACTGGTACCCTTTTCTGCATTGCGGCTCTTCATGCTTGCCTCTCCTGTGTCTGCTCTGCATGGCACTACTCCTCCTCTATCCTCCTATCATTACAAATATCTTGCCACTTCTACCTCCACTGGCGGACACGTATTCCCATCCTCTTCCACCCACTGTCATTGTAGCACTTTACATTGCCAACACCCTGTGCATCGGTACAGCTGCCTCCAATATATTTGTCCATTTAACGGCTGCCACATCAGCTGCATGCAGATTTGACAGGTCCATCAACTCCCACCTCTACTTCCTTCCATCACTTGTCCATTGCCTTTCCTTGGTGCTCTTTGCAGTGTTAGGGTTACATCAGTTTTTTGCCCTTACATTTCATGCTTGTTAACTTGGGGCACCTTACTGCCCTTGGGCACCATATCTTGGGTCAGCTTGGAACCTTTTAGGGTGCCTTATAAGGCGCTTTATAAGGTGCCTTATAAGGCGCCCTATAAGGCACCTTATAATGAGCCCTACAAGGCACCTTATAAAGCGCCTTGTCAGCCTTGTAATGTGTTTTGTTTCTCATCTTTAATGTGCAATGTCCCATTAACATGCGCTAACTGGCCAAGGCACCCTTTAATGCGCGTCACACGGCCATTGCTACCTTGACGCCGGTACGCCCACTTCCTTATATGGCATTACTCATGTTAACACTGCACTTATCGCCAGTAACGTTACCGCGCTTTAGTAAACATACCCCTTAGAGCATGGGCTTTTCCAGTGGCCGTTCCAGACAGGTAGAATTTGCTTTCATTGCATCTCATTGAAGGCGCATTTGTTTATATAATTTTTATGCTTTTTGTCTTGTGTTATTGTGTAGTATGCAGTTGATCTGTCATTTCAATTGTTTTGTTTTAATATGTATGCATTGCTGTAACTCGCTTGGTAATTTTATGATGAGCAGGAGATAAATACAAATAAATGAAAAATGAAATAAAAATATTTTATTAGAAGGGCAGATTATTATATATATCATATAATCAGTCTGTCATGCTAAAATGCTTCAATTTATAACTTCACCCATCCTCAGATTGACAAGTTCTTTAATTTGGAAAGTAATTTGACAGATGGTATAATGGCTGCATTCAAAAAGTCCCTGTAGAGGATGTCCTTCAGTTGTTTTATTGATAGATTGTGGTTCACTCCATAACTCTGATGGACAGCGAAATTCCTTTAAGTTTTTTTCCCTCTGCTATAAGCTGACAATAATTTACTATCAGAAAAACATTTATGTGTATCCACAATATACCGGGGGTTATGAATTATTTGAAAGATGTGTGTAGCTAATTGTGAATATCTCAATACACATACTTCTTTTTCTTTTTATTTAATTTCTCTGTATTTTTTAATAACAGATCCCGGAAGAGGTCACGTGATGCGTGAGTGAGCGCGGACGCTTTCCGCTCGCTCTGGGGCAGCCACATCAATAATTCTGCTTTAAACTCTGTGAATTGCCTCCCCAATACTCCCCTTCTCTCCGGGAGGGTTTCTGAAGCTGCCCGCTATTCGTGGTTGGAATCTGTGATCCCCTGCCATGCCGCTGGCGCCAAAATGAGAGCGCGAAAAGCTCCCCAAAGCTGGGCCTTCCATGTCGGTGCCAACGCAGCCGGCCTCTCCAGGTGGGGAGAGTATAGATTCGGCCCCTGCGGAGCTCGCTAAGGAAGTAGTTAAGCTCCTGGACCCGAAGTTTGGCATGCTCATGAAAAAGCTTGATAGCATGGAGGACTCGTTGGCAGACTTTGGGAAGCGAGTTGACAAACTGGAGCATCGGGTCGCCAGTCTTGAGAGCGAAGAGGGGTGCCGCGAGAGGGAAGTGACCAAGCACGCGCAACTCTTGCAGGAGATACAACAGAAGCTGGATGACCTCGAAAATCGCTCGAGGCGAAATAATCTCCGAATACTGGGGATAGGAGAGGAGAAGGCCGAGAGAGAACTGCTCCCCTTTTTGGAAACTTGGCTTCCGGAGGCATTGGGCCTAGAAGACCTATGAGGCTGTTTTAAAATTGAGCGTGCACACCGACTGGGAGCCCGCAAGGAGGATGGCGATCGACCACGTGTGGTCATATTGAGAGTTCTCAACTTTCAACATAAGGCTATAATTCTGCAGGCATACAGGAAGCTTCCTGAGCTGTTGTTGAATAACCGCAAAATTCTGATGTTCCAAGATTACTCTGCGACGATAGCAGCAAAGCGGAGGGAGTTTGCCCCAGTCTGTGCCGAGCTATTCCGTCGGAAGGCCCGCTTCACCTTGGCCTTTCCAGCCACGCTGCGGGTCACACTACAAGGGAAGGCACATACTTTCGAACAAGCCGGGAAGGCGAAGCAATTTCTGGCGACATTACCAGCAGAGCAGGTGGAAAGCTGATCAATGGGCCAACAACCCCTGCTGTCGGTGACATTGTGGAGGGCCCAGACAGGGCATACTCATCATGTTGGTGAGGACTGACTGATACTACTTGGAGCATCACAGAAATGGCGGATCCTGCTTCGGGGTCTCTGGGTGAAGGGATCAAGTGGGTCTCTGGACATGCAGTTTGTTTCTAATTGCACTGTTATTGAATATCTTTTGTCACTTTCTTCTTTCTTTGTTTTATAATGCTACACCAGGATAAGCTGTAGGATCTTGTGTTGGTTGGCTTAGGTTGGCCTGGGGGGAGGGGGAAGAGGGGAGGACTACAAGGTCTGCCCTGTGGCATTGCTATGACCGAGGCCTCAGTCGAGGATACTGAGGATAATGGCTGGTGATGGTTTTAAGGGGGATTGGGGAGGGGACGGGGAAGGGGAAGGGGACAGAGGGCGGGGGGGGGGAATAGGAGGGGTAGGGGGGGGAGTGGGGAGGGTAGTAGGGGAAAGGGAAGTTATGGGAGGTTTGTTTTTGCAGAGGCACGTACCCCCGGGCGGGTTTTGGTCTCTCCATGTCTGGGACATCCCCCATTCTAGAGTTTCGTTGAGAAGGGGTGGGGTGGAGGCTGGGCTGCCCCACGCTCAACTCCAGCTGTTTCATCTTAAGATTATTTGCGTCGAAAGAGTACATTACCCACCCTGATTTACATATTGTAACCTGGAATGTTGGTGGGATTACTACCCCTGTGAAACGCACTAAAATTATACAAGCTCTTAAAAGACAAAAGGCCCAGGTGGCTCTGTTGCAAGAGACACACCTGACAGCCAAAGAACATTCCAAGCTACAACGAGACTGGGTGGGAACGGTTCTGTCCGCCCCCTCAGACACCCGCAGAAAAAGCGTTGCAATCTTGATCCACAAGAATCTAACCTATGAGATCTTAAAGGTTGATGTGGACCCCAAAGTCAGATTTCTGTTCGCCCATGTTAAGCTTCAGGGAGAAGAGTTGTTCCTTTGGGAATGTGTACGCTCCCAATAATTACGACCATGTTTTTTTAAAATCTATTTTACATAGAGTTTTGGATGCCCCAAAGATCCCAGTAGTATTAGCAGGGGATTATAATTGTCCTCATGATCCCCTTCTGGACCGCTCTCACCCCTACACGGGGGGCAGCTGGAGTAAAAAGGGAGTTAGCTATCTTTGCGAGTTCGGAGACCTGGTAGATGACTGGAGAGTACTACATCAAAATAGCAGAGACTATACACATCTCTCGCGTGCCCACCAAACGTGGTCAAGAATTGACTATATCTTGGTATCGCAGCAATGGTTCGGGAAAGTGATAAGAGCGGAGATAGGGCCAATTCTTGTGTCTGATCATGCCATGGTCAGCATGAAGTGGCGCTGTGAGCGGGCGGGAGCTACCAAATGGTCTTTTCCTAGCCACCTTGCAAATAGGCCGTACTTCCGTGATTTTGTGGCTAAGCACTGGGATGAATATGTCAAGTTTAATGAGGGAACGGTCGATTCGATGGCTACCTTTTGGGAGGCGGGTAAAGCCGTCCTCCGTGGGCATATTATTGCATATGTGGGGGCTGAGCGGAAAAGAGTTAACGCAGAGGTGCTCCGATTAACCGGGGAGCTTCGGACAGCCAAGCTTGTGGCACTCAGGCAACCGAGTGGTGTGGCGGGTTATCTTGAACTCCAGAAGCAGCTGAATGACTTTCTGCAGGAGAGAGCCATCCAATCTCAACAGTACTATCGTCATCAGTTCTTTCGCTATGGCGACAGATCGGGGAAGCTGTTGGCTCGGTTGGTGAGAGATCAGGGTGGACCCCGCGGGGTGATGGTGATTCACGATGAAGAGGGTGGGCGATATACTAGGACTGAGGAGGTAGCACGGGTGTTTTGCTCCTTTTATGAGAAGCTATACGCCTCAGAGGAAGGGGATAAGGCCTTCATGGATGCCTTTTTGGAGCATGTATCGCTCCCACGGCTCGGGGCGGAGCAAATTGCAGTGTTAAATCGGGAGATCCAGGGAGAGGAACTCCAGAAGGCGATCCGAGCCGGGAAAGCGCACAAAGCTCCTGGTCCCGACGGATTCACCTATGAGGCGTACAAAATGTTAGAACGGTCGGTAGTCCCTACGCTGGTGGCATTATATGCTGAGGTAGCGGAGTCCGGCACTTTTCCAAGAGATATGAGAACAGCTCGAATTACATTGATTCCGAAACAGGGCAAGGATCTTGATGATCCCGCCTCTTATCGACCTATCTCGCTGATCAACGTCGACCAAAAGCTCTTTGCGTCGGTGTTAGCTGCGCGCCTTCAGTTGTTCCTGCCTGAGTTAGTGGGTTCCCACCAAGCTGGCTTTGTTAGAGGTAGGGAAGCCTCGGTCAATATCAGCAAGGTGTTGCTGGGTATGGAGCAGACGTTACTTGCCCAGGACCCGTTGCTCCTTGTCAGCCTAGACTCCGAGAAGGCCTTTGATAGGGTGTCGTGGTGCTATATGTTTGCGGTGTAGGGTGGCATTGCTAAGGCAGTGGTCCCCAACCCAGTCCTATGGGGCCCACCGGCCAGTCAGGTTTTCGGGATATCCTTAATGACTATGCATGAGATATATATGCATTAGAGATATCCTGCCAACCTGACTGGTTTGTGGCCCTCCAGGGCTGGATTTGGAGACCCCTGCCTTACACCTCTGTCATTTAAGATTGTGAGTGGGCAAGGTGCAGATGTCCAAGACATCAAAAAGGTTAGATAGAATTTGTCACAGTCCTCCTCACTTCTCACCACCACCAAAAAATTGTCTATTAGACAACTTTTTGGTGGTGGTGAGAATCGAGGAGGAATGTGACACATTCTATATACCCTTTCGATGTCTAGGACATCTGTACCTTGCCCACTCACAATCTTAAATGACAGAGGTATAAGGCAGGGGTCTCCAAATCCAGCCCTGGAGGGCCACAAACCAGTCAGGTTCGCAGGATATCTCTAATGCATATATATCTCATGCATAGTCATTAGGGATATCCCGAAAACCTGACTGGCCGGTGGGCCCCATAGGACTGGGTTGGGGACCACTGTAAGGTATGCAACTGCTAGTATTGGGAGATACAGGCAGGGCCCAATGTCCTGCCTCTCCAGGAGGCATTGTCCAATGGGGCCTGTGGGTGTGTGTGTGGGTGTGTCTGGCCCTGTTGGCTGCTGCTTTACGGCAGAGTTTCCCAACTCCAGTCCTGGTGTTCCAAACGCTGTTCGGGTTTTCATGCTGTCCCTCATAAATATGCATGAGCTACATCAGCATACCATGGGGATGGTGCATAGATATGCAGCACAGGCATCTTTATTAGAGGCAGCATGGATCCTGAATGGTGTGGGGCCCTCCAGGACTGCATTTGGGAGACTCTGCTCTAGGTAATGCGGCTTTGTATGGTGTCTGTGTTTGGTGTGGTAAAATATAGGTGTATTAACCATGCGTATGTTCTCAGCAATAAAGGTTTGTCCTTACTATCACTGTTTAGTGGTGGGTAAAGCTATGGAGACTGGGTTGGCAGGGGCCCCAACTGGGATTTGAACCTGTGACCCTCTGGTCTTACAGGCACTGGCTGTGTCTGTTGCACCACACGGTGGCCACAGAGACAGTGCAGTCCCTGGAGATAGGGAACCTGGCCGAACGGGTCAGGAACCCTGCTCTGCACAGTTTTACTGTGGGCTCGTTCACCTGGTATGGAGACAAAAGTGCAAATACACCTCAAAAATGACCTCGTAAAAAGAGGAAAAACTCAGAACCAAGCTGGGCAACAGTGATATCAATGGGCAACATTGAAAAACACTCCCAGGAAAGCTCCAAAAATATGAAATGATTTTTGAAAGAGTCTACGGAGCGTAGACCCTTCCAAAAATCATTTCTTTTTTTTGGAGCTTTCCTGGGAGTGTTTTTTAATGTTGCCCATTTATATCACTATTGGCCAGCTGGATTATAATTTTTTAGACGTTTGTTGTGGTCATTTTCATGTTTTATTTGCTATTTTGGTCTGTGCACATGTATCACACTGCTCACGTTTTTCAGGTTTCCCCGGTTTTGCTGTACATTGCTGACGTAAATGGTTTCTCTTCCCTTTAAATCGGCTCTAACGCGAGGTTTTCACTCGCGGTATTTTTGTAGTAGTATTTCAGCCCCGCTCCTGTGCGGGGAGCCTCTCCCCTCCCACTCTCCACCCATTGACCCCGTCCCTTCGCCCCTCGGGAGCCTTCCTCCGCCCTCCGTAGGCCTTTCCACGCCTCTATCGCACAGTAGCGGGCCGCGCACATGAGCGGCCCCGTTAGTATCACGCGCACGTGTGCGGGGCCCAAAAACACACTATTAGCGTGCGCTAAGGTACCTTAGCGCACGCTCAAGTGCGCCCCGGACAAGTGCGCGGTTTAGTAAACATACCCCATAGGGTTTTTACAAATAAAGGCACCTGTGACCTCCACATGCCACTCGCCCCTTATGGTTTCTTCCTGAGAGATAAGATTGAAACCACTTGAGAGTTGAGCCTCTCAATCCTATCTGCTGCAATCATGAGATCATTAGAGTATGGTTGATGCTACCAAATGTGGCTGTGATGTCTAAAATTATAAGAATGAAGGCCTGTTTATAGTTGTCCATTCCACGTAGAAGGTTGTCAAACAAGGCAATCAAATAGGATTTCTATCCCATGAAATGGGCGGAAGCCATATTGATGTTCATTGAGTGGTGCAAAAGTATTGATATGTTCTTGAAGTTGAATTTGGGCTAACTTTTCAATTACTTTAGCCAGGAAGGGGAAATTAGAAATTGGTTTGTAAGCTGAAGGGTTGTTTAATTTGAGAGCTTTGTTTTTTAGTATGGGACGAATTATTGCATGTTTCAGGGAAGAGGACATGTAACCTTGTTCGAGGGAGTAGTTAATTATTTTGAGCATGTACGAGGATAGTTCAGATTGAGTGGCTTTTATCCAGCTAACGGGGCAAGGATCAAGGCTGGATGTAGTAGTGTTTAATTTGTATAGGATATTGTTAAATGTGCCTTTCTTGGTGCAGTAGAAGGTAGACCATGAAATTGTTTGAGAGGGTTTTGAGAGTGTGGGGGTTGAGTCATTTATAGTTTTAGTTTGCCCTTGTAGAAATCAGCTAGAATTTGGGGGTCAATGGTGATGTTTAAATGGTCATCCTTAGCTTTGTTATATGCAGGGGGTTTTATGATTTGAAAGAGTTTGCGGGGGCGGTTGTGTGAATTTGTTAGAATATTAGAGTAGTATTCTTTTTTCCTAGTGTTGATTGAATCTCTTTAGGTTTGTAAAGTTTTCATGTAGAGTATTTGTAGTGTTTTAGATTTGTTGCATCTTCATTTGCGCTCAATTCTACGCAGATCACTTTTGATTACTTTTAGTTCTCAAGTGTACCATCCTGCATTTTGTTTTTTGAAGGTTTTTGAAGATAGTGTTGAGATGGTGGTGGCATTGGATATAGTGTCATTCCAGTTTTTTAGTATATCATCTAAGTTCATTGGATCAGGATCAAACTGAGGGAGGATCTGGTCCAAGAATTTATCTTTATCAAATTTCTTGAACCTTTTGGGTGGTGTGTAACTGGGTATTGCAGGTGTTGCAGGGGTGTGACATGGAAGTTGGAATTTGATTATATAGTGGTTGGACCAGGGTACAGGTTGTATTTGTAGACTGATTGTCTGTAGATGGTTAAAAATCTCATTAGGAAGGAATACCAAAGTCTAATGTGTTACTTTTGCTGTGGGTAGGGGTGTTTATTATTTGGTGGTAGCCCATATCAAGCATTGTATTAAGGAATGTTGAATCTTGGGAGTTGTGTAGGGAAGGAAGGTTGAGGTCACCTAGAAGTATTAAAGTTTTTTTTGTGGTTATAGCATGCATGTTTTCAGCTGTAATATGATTTGTATTCGGGGGTCTACAAACAAGACAGAAAGCTAGATGTTATGGTATTGATAGCGAGTATGTCTATAGTTTCTCCACCAATTGAGGGAAGGAGGGAGGCCTTCAGACCTTCTCTTGATATGATGAGGACACCTCCACCTCGTGTATTTGTTCTGGGCGAGTGATGAACCTTGTAATCTGGGATTTGAATTTGGTTGGCAAAGATTGCATCTGATTCAACAAGCCATGATTCAGTGATGAAAACAAGATCTGGTTGTTATCAGCTGTTATGTCATTAATTAGTGGTATTTTCTTTCTAACCAAGCGGACATTGAAGAGGAAGCAAGATAGCATTTGTATATCAGGTTTGTTTGAGGTGAGGGAGCTAAAGGTGGTAGAAGGATGGGTGGGGATTAACCTGTCTGGGTTGTATTTGAAACTGTATGTACGTCTGTATCTTATGTGAGAGTGTATGATGGAACCAACCAGGGAAAGCTCAATGCTGGATTTAGTGCTCACCAATGGTGAGAGTGTGTCAAATGTCTGGGTGGGTGCCCCTGTGAGCAGCAGGAATCATCACACGGTGTAGTTTGAGATAAAAGCCAAGGTGCAGTCCAATCATAATAAGCTCAAAGTCCTAAACTTCAAAAACACTGACTGCAGTAAAATGGCCAAGTACCTGAAGGAGGAGTTGGCAGGGTGGGAGGGGATAAGGGAAATGGAATTGCAATGGGCTAAACCAAAGGTGGCAATAAAAGGGGCAACAGATAAATATGTAGAGAAAGTAAATAAAAACAAGAGAAGAAGGAAACCTATTTGATTCAAATAAAGGCAAAAAACACAGCTTTCACAAAATTCAAAAGCTTGCAAACAGAGGAACACAGTAAGGAATACAGGATCAAACTAAAAGAGATGAAAAGAGAAATAAGGAAAGCAAAATCAAAGGCAGAGGAAAAGATGGCTAAAGATGTGAAGTGTGATGACAAAACTTTTTTCAGGTATATTCGGGAGAGGAGGAAAATCAGAGATGGAATTGCAGGATTCAGAAGTGCTGGGAACGGATTTGTGGAAAGTGCCATTGAAAAAGCAAAATTGCTAAACAAATACTTCTGCTCTGTTTTTACTAAAGAAATTCCTGGAGAAGGATCATCTGTGACTCCCAAATATACAAATGGGAATGAAGTAGATACCGCTCCATTCACTGAAGATGATGTGTTAGAACAACTCGCAAAACTGAAAATGAACAAGGCCATGGGACTGGATGGGGTACATCCCAGGATACTGAAAGAGCTCAGAGAGGTTCTTGCAGAGCCGTTAAAGGATGTTTTCAACAGATCCTTGGAAACAGGAGTAGTTTCTCAGGACTGGAGAAGGGTGGATGTGGTACCTCTACACAAAAGTGGTGACAGGGAAGAAGTGACAAACTACAGGCCCGTGAGCCTTACCTCGGTGGCGGGAAACGTAATGGAGGCACTTCTGAAAGAGCGAATAGTGGACTATCTCAAAACCAACAGGTTGCATGATCTGAGTCAACATGGTTTTACCAAAGGATGATCTTGCCAAACAAATCTGATTGACTGGGTGACCAGAGAACTAGATCAGGAGCATGCGATGGATGTCATCTACATGGATTTCAGCAAAGCCTTTGATACTGTTCCTCATAGGAGGCTTATCAATAAACTCAGTAGTTTGGAGATGGGTCCCAAGGTGGTGAACTGGATTAGAAATTGGTTGACTGACAGATGACAGAAGATGATGTTAAATGGAGCTCACTCGGATGAAAGGAGGGTGATTAGTGGGGTGCCCCAGGGTTCGGTCCTGGGCCCGGCATTGTTCAATGTATTTGTGAGTGATATTGCTGAAGGACTGCATGGAAAAGTCTGTCTTTTTGTAGATGACATGAAAATTTGCAACAGAATGGACTCCCCTGAGGGAGTGGATAACATGAGGAAAGATCTAGAAAAGCTGGAAGAATGTTCTAATGCTTGGCAGTTAATATTTGATGCGAAGAAGTGCAGTGTCATGCACTTGGGAAGCAGAAATCCAAGGGAAATGTATGCGATAGGGAGCGAGAGGTTGGTGTGCATGGACCAGGAGAAGGACCTTGGTGTGATTATTTCTGCGGATCTCAAGGTGGCAAAACAGTGCAACAAGGCAGTGGCAAAAGCCAGGAAGATGTTGGGTTGCATACAAAGAGGAATTACCAGCAGAAAGGAAGAGGTACTAATGCCACTGTATAAGTCACTGGTGAGGCCTCACTTGGAATACTGTGTTCAGTTTTGGAGACCATATCTTGCAAAGGATATAAAAAGAGTGGAAACTGTTCAGAAGAATGTGACCAAAATGATTTGGAGCCTGTGTCAGAAGCCTTATGAGAAGAGACTTGAAAATCTAAATATGTACAATCTGGAGGAGAGGAGGGATAGGGGACATATGATTCAGACCTTTAAATACTTAAAGAGAAATAATGAACCAACAAACCTCTTCCAAAGACGGGGAAGCTGTAAAACTAGAGGGCATAACATGAAGCTGCAAGGATGTCATAATAAGATCTATATGTTGTGAAACCGACAAAGCAACCAATAAGGTGTTACGAATAAACTTATCTGTGTTACATGTGATCAGGTTCAGTTATGATCACATTAGTAGCTACAAAGGGAGAGCTAAGCAAACTTAAGTATCAAACTTTAGGCAAGTTAGCCAGTAATTTGACATCTATAAGCAAGATTACAATAGCATATTACTTTCAGAAGAGGCATAATGTTGAGGAGAATTACTCTTAATACAAATTATGCAGATAAAGCTTATCAGTAGTAGAGATAAGACACTCCTTCTGTTAAGGGGTGTTTAAATGGTTGTTAGAACAAACATACCTTTTGTTTGGGTAGATCTTTTTTGATGCGTATAATTTCCATACCTAAGGGCCATGCCAAAGGACTCTCTGGTGAGGGCATGCCTGCAGTGTGTTCTTTTTTAAAGCATCCTGCTGTGCTCCCGATTGGCTCTGGTGGAGGGAGCAGGAGGAGTTTGTAGCTCCTGTTTCCTCCCCCAATGCAGAATCGGGCCCAGTGTGCTGTTGATCCTGGTGGTAAAGAGGGCTTCTCCTGCAGCAGGTTATTTTTTAAAGCATCCTGCTGTCCTCCCAATTGGCTCAAAACGATAAGATTTTGAGGAGCAGAGCTGTACTATAGCTTGCTAATTCATTTAAAGTATCTGGGAATGGGGCAATGTGGACTAGCAATCTATGGCCACATACACATTACAAAGCATCTTGTACAATGTACTGTCTGGGAAAAATGTGTCATTGTGTATTAGTAGTTGGAACCACATACACATTGCGTATGTAACAATAGACCATACGATAAGATTGTGAGGAGCAGGGCTAGTTAACTTAGACTGGCAATAGATAACCCATCAAAGAATTTAGTAGGGAGTTGGGTGACTATAAAATACACAGTATACTATAGTAGTCAACCATGAGAGAAAAGATCACGCAGTCTCCATAAACTGTAAAAAGGTTATATCAGGTCTCTTTAGCCGCCAACATGGTGAGTAGACATGGATCTTATTAAAAAAAAAATATTGGTTATTTAATGTTTCTGTCTCTGAATTTGGGATTGTCTTTTAAAAACATTTATAGGAACAAGGTTTTATAAATAAGCTTTCTTTTACAAGACGAAGACAACACAGAAAGTTACAAGTTAAGTAAAGGTTTTTTATTTTCCAACAGGTATGCTTTTTAAATGTGTCTCATCCTTATTCTTTTTAATTTTGGACTAAGAAACTGTTAAAAACAAGCTGCCCAGCCTTCAGATTCTAAGCAACAGCCAGTAACCGTGGCATGGCGGACACGGTGCACCTCCCCCTGCTCACCCCCCCAAACCCGCAATAACTCACAGCACACCATTTATTGGCATAACACCCTCCCCAAGCTGCAACAACCCCAACCCAACCCCACAAATTGGTAACGGGCAGGAGGGGGGGACGTCCGCAGCCTCCTGCCCCGCGCGCCGAATGCACGCCCGGCAGGCTCCGCTTCCACATCGCCCTCTCCCCCTCCCACTGCCAGACCCGATTGGCTCCTGCCGCTGCCAATCAGCCGTGGGAGCCAATCCATTTAAACGACGACGCCTGGCCTCGCGGCAATCCTTCAGCCCCCGCGGCCCGACAGGGGGGGGGAGCCACGCGCCGCCGGCCCGGTTACCAACGGCCGGCCAGGTACGTGGCCCTGGGGCCTTATTCATAACCGTGGCACGGCGGACACGGTGCACCTCCCCCTGCTCACCCCCCCAAACCCGCAATAACTCACAGCACACCATTTATTGGCATAACACCGGTCGCAGCTTAACAAACTTCAACCATAATTCCAAACAATACAATCCCATCTCTACCACAACAGTAATGACTCACCAGCCATGTAGGTAGCAAAGTGAGGTCATTTCTGTTGCCACCGCAGCGAGGCTACTGCTCATCCTACCACCCCTTTCTCCGGCTTCGCCATATTACTAGCAAAAGCCTCACCGGGGTTATCCAGGTCGGGGGTACCCCACCCCCGCCCAACTATTAGCTATGGCTCCGGACCCCGGAAACGTCCGGGATCCTGCCACCGGTTCGGGGACACCCTCGTCCCTGAACCGCCCCCCCCCAAGCTGCGACCGATGAACTTCCTGTCGACCACCTCCTCCACGGCCTCCTGCCAATCGTTAAGAAGCAAATCCAGCCCAACAGGGGACAAATGCATCCCATCCTGCCGGTATAAGCCTGCACAGGAAACTTCAACCCAGGGATGCCGAATCTGAAGCCCCCCATGCTCCACCACCCAACGCCCAATCTAGCGATTAATCTTAGTCAACCCACGCGACCACCGTCGCTGCTCCCAACAGGCAGGCCGTGGAATGATGTCCGACCATAACAACAAGACATCCGGAAACATTAACAGCACTTCGCGGAAATCCTGTATTGCCCCTCGGATCAGCTGCTTACAAGTCCAGGAGCCTAAGTCATTGCCCCCCAGATGTATGAGCAGCAACTTTGGCCACTCCATCACTCACCCCCGATGCCGCAGCAAAGGCAGGAGCTGCATCCAATGCAGCCCTCTCACACCCAGCCATAAGACCGCCAGCTCCGCCGGGTCCAACCCGAGATTGGGCCCCATAGGCCGTACCACTGCTCTCCGCTCCTCCCAATGCACAAAAGAAAGGCCAACCAACCAGCAGCTCCACGGACACCGCTCCCCACCTGGAACACAAAACAAAAGTTAGCATCCCCCCCCCCGAACTCTCATACGTCCCCCCTCATATACGCACATAACCCTGAAATGCTTGGAAACGCCAATGGCCAATCCTCTGAATCTCGTCGTGTGGCAATCCCGCCACAGTGACACTGGTAGCAGCCCCAATCTGGAAAGAATGCGGGGCAAACCCCGCCGGCCCTACCCCCAACTTCTGAAAAGCCAATCGCAGGACCGCCGCAAACTGAAAGCGAGTTAACGGGCTAAAATCCTCATGCAAGAAAAAATTTCCGTCACCCACGGAGCGCACTCCCAAATACTCCCGTACCAAAGCCACTGGGCAAGTCACGGAATTCCCAATGGCTCGCAACACCACCCACTGCCCCTGTCCCCGCTGATCCATTTTGGACCGCGCAAGGAATATACGCATCTCCCTGTCCCCCACATAAACCTGCCTCCTCTCCAAACCACACACCACGCGGCGTGAATCCACCACCAACTCCCCCACTCGGAAAGCCCCGAAAAATGCCAAACTAAACACTGCCCGAAACATCTGCATCTCATAATCAGAGGACGCAATCCCTGGTAATGCCACCGAGATCCACGCCAACAACTCATGAGTAATAGGCCGACGACCGTCCCGCTGAGTCGGTTGAGAGCGCTCCCAACCCTGTAACAATCGTCGAGTTAAAAAAACCCCACCCGAGCCACCCCAACCCACCGCCCGCACAAAAAAGGAAAACCCCTCCAAGTGCATCCGCACCGTCGCCTTGGACACCCCTTTTGCCTTTGCCGCGACTACGTATTCAGCCAATAAATGGTCAGGAACGTGTCCTGCCTGCCAACCCCGAGTCACCAGAAAGCTGACCATATCATCGCTCCCACGCTGATATTTCTTCCAGGTCCCCTGCGCCACCGACCGCTGCAGCAACGTTAACATCTTCACCGGCCAAGCTGCCATAAGTACTCCGGGACCTGCGCACCTTCGGCGTCCGCTGCTGGTGCCAACACCCGGAACTGCTCCCACTTAAAATGAGAAAGAGCATCCGCAATACTGTTAGTACTACCCGGGATATGCCGGGCCCTAACCAAAACATTCAACCGCAAGCAAGCCAGAACTACCGCCCTCATCAAGTCCGCTACCTGCAGGCAACACGGAGTATAATTATTTATGACACGGACCACAGCCTCGTTGTCACAGTGTCACACTACCCTACGATTACGCAACCTGTCTGGCCACAGATGCAAAACCACCAAGAAAGGGAACAACTCTAAAAAAGTGATATTCGCCGTTAATCCTTCGTCCTGCCAAGACTGAGGCCAAGGGGCCATACACCACGCCCCCGCAAAGTAGATCCCTAACCCCCCACTGCCTGCCGCGTCTGTAAAAAACTGTAGATCAGCCAAAGAAACGGTCGCCTCCATCAATACCGACGTGCCGTTAAATTCCTGAAGAAACACATCCCACACCCCCAAGTCCACCCGGATACTCCGAGTCACCCGGATCCGATGATAAGACCTCATCACCCCGGCCGTAGCATCCGCCATGCGCCGCAGAAACACCCTGCCCATAGGTATCACTCTAAACGCAAAATTCAGCGAGCTAATCAAGGCTTGCAACTCTTTCAATGTGATCTTGCGTGCTCCCAGCACGTTGGCAACCAGCAACCGCAAACGTACAATCTTTGCACTCGGCAAACATGCCACCATTGCCACTGAATCCAGCTGAATGCCCAAAAAGGTGATGCACGTACTCGGACCCTCCGTCTTCCCCTCCACCAGCGGGACACCCCACTCCCGAGCTAAAGCCACAAAACCATCCAACAACTCCTGACATTGACGCGTCCGGGCCCCACCCACGAACAAAAAATCATCTAAATAGTGCACAACATTTGCACAACCTACCCTTTGAACCAAGGCCCAATGCAAAAAGGTGCTGAACATCTCAAAGTACGCACAAGAGATCGAGCAACACATTGGCATACATTTGTCGAAATACCAGCCCCCCTCAAAATAAAAACCCAACAACGGGAAAGCCGACGGGAGAATCGGCAACAACCGAAATGCGGATTCAATGTCAACCTTGGCCATTAAGCTCCCCGCCCCGCAACAATGCAACAAGTCGACCGCAGCGTCAAATGATGCATAACGCACGGAACACCACTGTTAAGGAATCCGATCATTGACCGACGACCCCACAGGTTGTGAATGTGCCGGTACTTCCCCAGTTCCTTTTTGGGCACCACACCCAAAGGCGACACTACCAGATTCGGAAATGGCCGGCAGGAAAATGGACCAGCTACTCTACTCAAATCACATTCGGATCTCAATTTTGCCCGAACTATCTGTGCCAATTGGCGCACCGAAGCCACATTGTCCACCCAACCCGACCTCACCGCCCCTATCACATGAATAGGAAACCCATCCCGAAACCCCCCCTCGAGCACTTCCCTTATCCTTTTCCGCAGATAGCGCTGTAGCCACGGCCGCATCAACTCCAACCTAATCGGCATGAAAGCACAATCCCCCCCCCTCTACACTACTTGGGAGCTGCGGGGGCAGGGGCGACACGCTTTGTGCATTTGAGGGCAGAATGCCCCGCTCCACACAAGGAACAGGCGTGCCGAAACTTACAGTCCGGAAAGGGGCACGACGATTTATTAAATCTCCAACAGAGATCTCCGGAACCCTCACCCCCAGCCTTCGGCAACCCGAATACTCCATCACGAAAGGAACGCCCCCTAGCCGCCGCACCTGCCCCCACACCTTTTGTGCCCCCTTGCCCCCTCGAAGCCCCGGCACCCCCAGGCCGGGCCGCCATCTGAGTCAGCCACAAACTAATGTCTTGAGTCCCCCAGGACAACAACTTATTCCCCTCCATCTTATCCCTAAATTTTTCATCATAGTTGAGCCAAGCCCAACCATCATGCATCTGCGCGGCTTCCAAAATGGAATCTGCATACGCAAGCAACATCCCGTATTGTTCCGGAGACTGATGGCCCCACATGTTGGCCAGCCGTAAAAAGGCCCTAGTCCAATTCACCACATTATGAGCCACTCGTTTAACCCTCCCGGCCTTCTCATCCTCCTTTCTCTTCTTACGGCTTTCGCCCGACCGCCGCCTCCTCTCCAACAGTCGGAAAATATCAATGTATTTCCTCTTCCGGATTTTCCTGCGCAATCCCCGCGGAACCCCCTCCCACAGCTCTGAAAAAGACGCGAGCGTCGGAACAGCCCCATGCCCCTCTGCGCCCAGTATCGCGGGCACCGCCACCCGCTCACCTGAATTGCCACCCAAAGTATCAGTCGATGACCCGCTGGAAGAAGATAAAGACGTCTCATCCCTGCGATGCCTCTGGCAAGCATGCTTTCGCTTCCTCCGTGCCTTACCCCCCCACGCCAACCCCCGACCCCCCTCCTGTGTCCCGCCCCCTTCACCCCAACCCGTGACTCACCTGTACGCACTGCCGCCTCACTGACTTCAGCAGCACCGTCGGACAGCACAGCCGATGCCACCGGCTCCTGATCAGCCCGCACGCTCAGCGCCTGCCGCCATCATCGAAGCTGTCCCAGCCACGCCGACCGCCACTCCTCCAGCACTGCCCACAGGAAATCCCCCCGGTAGAGGGTACGCCACCAGAGCCTGCGCAGGAACATAAGGAAACACAGGGGGTGGGGGAAGAGAAGCCCCTGGCCAGGAGGGCAACCAGGCGCCCAGCCAATCCACCCTAGATGTGCCTTGCCCCCTGCCCCTCCAGTAGTCCCAAGCTGAAGGCCCGCCACCTACAGATAACCCCCCTCACCCAACCACCCCAAAGCCCCCACCCTGGCTAGGCTGCCCAGCAGGAAAAGTCTGTGCACCCCCAATAAACCCAGCAACATCCCCACTGCCTCCCCACCATGCACTGGGCCCCTGCCCCGCTCCCACAGCCATTTCCCCAAACTGAACTGCCCCCACTGAGGCAGAGAACACGTGCTCCAGAGGCCCACTATCGCCCCCCCACCCGAGCACAGCACCCAAAGGTTCCGACAGACCCGCAACCCCCCTACCCCCTACCCCTTGAGGAGGACCGCACACCCACCCCCTCCTTCCCCGGGATCTCCCAGACCAGAGAACCCCCCCAGACAAACCCTCAACAGAGCCCAGCACAGCCCCTGCATTCCTCCCCCCCTTACCCGAACATCCCCTCCCCGGGAATCGCCTCGAGACTGCCTGGCACCCCTTATATTCCTTTCCCCTGTTTTACCACCCCTTGCACCCGACCAAGCCGGCATTCCGCACTTACCCTGCTCTCCTAGGCCGACGTGCACTCAGTCCAGCCCCACACAGCCCGATCGCCTCGGCCGCTTCAGCAGGACGCCAACCAGCCCGCAGACCCCCGACTGCAGAAAAAGTAATTGCCACACAAAGACAAGCCTGCAAAAGAAGAAACGGGAGGAAAAACACGTCGGCAGCCTCCTGCCCCACACGCCGAATGCATGCCCGGCAGGCTCCGCTTCCACATCCCCCTCTCCCCCTCCCACCACCAGACCCGATTGGCTCCCGCCGCTGCCACTCAGCCGCCGGAGCCAATCCATTTAAACGACGACGCCTGGCCTCGCGGCAATCCTTCGGCCCCAGCGGCCCGACGGGGGCGGGGGGAGCCACACGCCGCCGGCCCGATTACCAACGGCCGGCCAGGTACGTGGCCCTGGGGCCTTCTTCATTCCTTACAGGAAGCCAAAAGATAAACAAATTAGTGAGTATTCTGGTTTTACCCCTGCTAGTTTTTAAGACTATTGTAAAAAAATAAATTGTATTAGCTTCCTATGTTTTCTTTTTAGACCTAGAAAATGTTAGAAAATCAGAGTCAGCCACCATGAATCCGAGATAGAAGTCCAACAGGAAAGATCATACAGCGAAAACTTCTCAGACCATGAACCCATGCACATCAACAAAGAATTTGGAGAGTGTGGTGAAAGCCTTGTATTTGATAACAATGTTTCATTGGACAGAATAAATAATCTTGCACTAGACCCCTCTGAAGAATCAGAACCAGTTAGCTATGTTCAGTTTGTGAAAGGTTGGGTTCGTAAATTGGACAAGTTTAATGGTGTAATTTATTCAGAAGAATTTGGTTTATTAATTTAGACAGGTAATTTCATTACCTGAGGCTCAAAACACCATTCAACAAGGCAGCCAACATATTCTGGATGAAGTTAGCCGCAGAGTTCCACCTGGTGATTAGGTACAGGTGCATCTATATTCATCTCTTTTTCACAATTCCTTGTATTTTGGAAAGTTAAACCCAGAAGCATTGGATTCTGATGATTCCTTAGACCAGATCACTAAACTCCAGGTCACAGAGAAATCCAGGTTTGTGATATATTCTGTGTTGTTGTACTTGTCATAAGAAATTAGGGTAGTGGGACCTGTAGGATCTTAAAGACTATACCATTTAGCCAAATCATTCATAAGAAAAGGATGTATTTGATAGACTTGAATAACACAGATAATAACCTGTGTTTTGCAGGTAGCCTCACTGTGCTCATGTCTCTGGTAAAACTGACAAATGCCGAGCTGTTAGAATGTGCTCAAAAACTACATAATGAATTGGGGTGGTTGCTACATAAAAAAGTCATGCTTGATGATGTAGTCATATTTGAACAGCATTTAAAGATAAACATACGCGTTGTGCTTTACACAAACTCATGGGGTTGTTTTAAAACATCTGACTGATCCGTGTTCCCTAAAACTGTTTTCTTGTTGCTACTCGATGACCATTTCTATAGTATAACCCATGTAAAATAATTCTATGGGGAGCATAACTTCTGTAGTTTTTGCCAGAAATTATACAGTCATGATCATAATTGCACATTATGGTGTCATCTTTGTTTGACACCGTGTGTGAACAATGCTGGTGTACAGTGGAGATGTCCTTTTATGCAAACTGTATTGTCGTTCTAAAGAGTGTTAACCGAGGTACGACGGACCTGGTGCTTCTCCTTTCCCCCACCCACCCCACCCCCTTTCTCCTTCCACTTCTCCAAAGCCCCTTACCTTTTTCTCACTCCTCCTTCCCAATAAAACACAACAATAATGTTGGGAATTCAACTGGTTGCAGCTTTATTAACATTTTAAAGTTATATAACATCAAATTCAACAATAATCCTCATAACCATCAAGCTAGCGGATCAATGTCTCACCAGCCATGCGATTAGCAAGGTGACATCATCTCCGCTTCAGCCGCAGACAGGCCAACAGCTTGCTTAACTGCACACCCCCTTCTTCCAGCTTCTCCATATGATTAGCAAAAGCCAACCAGGGGTTGTCCGGGTCGGGGGCACCTCACCCCCGCCCTAAGTATTGCCTAAGACTCCGGACCCCGGAAACCTCCAGGATCCCACCCTCCCCCACTGCTGCAACACCCCTTTCTCGCTATCAAGCCCACACCCCAATAAGGGCAGGAGGGTGGGACACCGTCAGTGCTCCCCCTCACAAGCATGCAGGACAAAGACTGCCATCACCGCCAACTCTCCGCATGGGTACCTTCCCACTCCAGCCGAACCTGCACTGCAATTGGCTCCTGCCGCGTTCACTCAAGCGTTGGGAGCTAATCAATTCAAATGATGCCGTCCTCATAAGAACATAAGAACATAAGATATGCCATACTGGGTCAGACCAAGGTCCATCAAGCCCAGTATCCTGTTTCCAACAGTGGCCAATCTAGGTCATACGTACCTAGCAGTTTCCCCAAAAGACACAGGTTCCTCAATGCTTGTACTGGGTCAAGCATTGATATGGTTTATGGACCTTTCCTCCAGAAACTTGTCCAAACCTTTTTTAAACCCAGCTAAACTAACAGCCTTTACTACATCCTCCGGTAACAAATTCCAGAGTTTGATTACACGTTGAGTGAAAAAATATTTTCTTTTATTAGTCTTAAATAGTTTACCCTGTAGCTTCATTGCGTGTCCCCTAGTCTTTCTATATTCTGATAACGTAAACAATCGATCTACATTTATCCGTTCCACTCCATTCATTAATTTATAGACTTCTATCATATCTCCCCTCAGCCGTCTCTTTTCCAGGTTAAAGAGCCCTAACCTTTTTAGCCTTTCTTCATAGGAGTATCCTTACATCCCCTTTACCATTTTGGTGGCTCTTCTCTGAACCTTTTCTAATAACTCTATATCCTTTTTAAGATACGGCGACCAGAATTGCACACAATATTCAAGGTACGGTCTCACCATGGAACGATATAGAGGCATTATAATATCTTTTGTTCTATTTTCCATTCCTTTCCTTATGATACCTAGCATTCTATTTGCTCTCTTGGCTGCCGCTGCACACTGGGCCGAGGGTTTTAACATGTTATCCACAATGACACCTAAATCTTTTTCCTGGGTGGTGGTTCCTAATGTGGAACCTTGCATTGTGTAACCATAGTTTGGGTTGTTCTTCCCTAGGTGCATAACTTTGCACTTGTCCACATTAAATTTCATCTGCCATTTTGATGCCCAGTCTTCTAATTTATCAAGATCCTCTTGCAATTTTCCACAATCCTCTTGGGTTTTAACAACTTTAAATAGTTTTGTGTCATCTGCAAATTTGATAACCTCACTCGTTATTGCACTTTCCAGGTCATTTATGAATATGTCAAAAAGCAGCAGACCCAGCACAGATCCCTGGGGTACACCCCTATTCACCTTTCTCCATTGGGAAAATTGGCCATTTAACCCAACCCTCTGCTTTCTATCTTTTAACCAGTTCTTGATCCACAGTAGTACACTGCCTCCTATCCCATGACTCTTTAGTTTTGCCAAAAGTTTCTTGTGAGGGACCTTGTCAAAGGCTTTCTGAAAGTCCAGATAAACTATATCAACCGACTCACCTTTGTCCACCTGTTTATTCACCTCTAACCTCCCAGCGTGCTGCCGACCTCCGATGCCCCCACACGCATGGGGACCACACACCTTGCCACTCCCTGGTTAATTACGGTCATCGGGGACCTTGCCCTGTGGCCTTCTTCTAACCGAGGTGTGTCGAACCCGGTGCTTCTCCTTTCCCCCACCCACCCCACCCCCTTTCTCCTTCCACTTCTCCAAAGACCCTTACCTTTTTCTCACTCCCCCTTCCCAATAAAACACAATAATGTTGGGAATTCAACTGGTCGCAGCTTTATTAACATTTTAAAGTTATATAACATCAAATTCAACAATAATCCTCATAACCCTCAAGCTAGCGGATCAATGCCTCACCAGCTATGTGATTAGCAAGGTGACATCATTTCCGCTACCACCACGGACAGGCCAACGGCTAGCTTAACTACACACCCTCTTCTTCCGGCTTCACCATATGATTAGCAAAAGCTAACCAGGGGTTGTCCGGGTTGGGGGCACCCCACCCCCGCCCTAAGTATTGCCTAAGGCTCCGGACCCCAGAAACCTCCGGGATCCCCCCACCAGCACAGGCGACATTAACGTCTCTGTGCCGCCCTCCCACCATCAAGCTGTGACCAGCCCCCTCGAGTAACACCACAGACCCCACCTCGCCACGGGACCTTTGCTCACCACTATAAGGTGCACGTTGACCCCAAGCATGAGGCCCCCTGGCCCTAGAACCACCCCTACCCTGCATAGGTAAGTCTGCGGACCCCCCACACCCTCTTTTGGACCTCCCAGCTCTTGTGGGTCCCCAGTTAGTAGCCACATTATTGTGCCACCCCCTAGCCCCTCTTGCACTCTCCCCCACTCTTGAATCACCCTCAGTCTCACCCATGCCTAATAACCCCTCCTGTTCCACCTGAGAAGACGTAGCTCACTGCTCCACCACCCTCACTAACCTGCCGGACCCCCCAACCAATCCACAATGGCCCCTGCGAGGAGGCATCATGTGCCTATAATTAAAACCCCCTTAAGGTTTGCTGCTTTATTTTTTTTTTTTAAACAATTACTCTTTTCCAAGAATGGAGAGACACTTGCCAGACAATATAGGCACCCGCCTTCTGCTTCCTTTCTTTTATGAGCAGCGAACAGGTACACCTTGTCCAGCCAAGATGCCCTTGTAGCGCTGAGAACCGGCTCCTTAAACCTTCGGGGGGTTTTGGGGGGGGTTTATACTTGCTCTTTCCACTTTTGCTGCCTTTTATCTCCTTCTCCTCTGATCACTCGACGCTGGCAGCGCTTTTCACCTACACCTTCTCCGTGCACCTGCAATCCCCTCAATTGCACAACTCAGGCAGTGCTCCCCATCACACGCATTCAGGACGAAGACTGCCGACACCGCTGACTCTCCGCATGCTTACCTTCCCCCTCCAGCAGATCCTGCTCCACAATTGGCTCCTGTCGCGTTCACTCAAGTTTCGGGAGCCAATCAATTCAAATGATGCTGTCCTCTAACCTCCCGGCATGCCGCCAACCTCCGATGCCCCCACACGCGCGGAGACCACGCACCTCGCCGCTCCCTGGTTAACTACGGCCATCGGGGACCTTGCCCCATGGCCTTCTTCTTACATAGACACATGCAGTTGGCACTGAAAAAAAGAAGTGGAGTATTTATCTAAAACACTGTGCCAGAAATGTGAGTCTTATGTGGAAAAAATATAAGTGCAAGCGTAGGCATTATAAACTATGCAGTGAACCCTTAACCGGAGACGGTGACCACTTATATTTTATGAACCCTATTGGTAAACCTGAAATATTTGAAAAGTATATTTTTTATGACTGTGAATGTATGCAGGAAACAGACTGGCATTCCCTAATTATACAGTATATGCAATGGACTTAAACAATGAAAGAAACTAACTGGGAATTCAAGGACCCTGAATGTATTGCTGCCTTTATACAGATTTTTTTGGGACAAAAAATTTAAAGACTATAGCTTCATAGCTCATATTTCCAAAGATTATAACAGATATTTTGTTTTTAAACAACTGTTAAAGGAAAAGATGAGTATAGGTCTGCTGATTCAAAGTGGTAAACATTTACAAATTACCATTGAACCTTTGACTATTCGTTTTATAGACTCTCTAAATTTCTTGCCTATGAAACTTAGGGGTATGTTTACTAAGCAGTCTTAACATGCAGCCGGCATAAGTATGCAGGATGCCATATAAGGTAGTGGGCGGTCCTGTCTTAAGGTAGCATTTAGGGTTATCGTGTGATAAGTTATATTTTCATGTGATAAAGGGAGCCATGGCACGTTAATGCCCGTTAGCCTTAATTAGGTACGCTGACCTACAAACACAGCAATAAGGCACTCCAGAGGGCACATTATAAAGTGCACTGTCCGCCAAGGCACCTTATAATGTTCCTTATAGGGCACCTTATAAGGCGCCTTATAGGGCACCTTATAGAGCGCTTTAGAGGGTGCCTTATGAGGCACCTTAAGGCTACAGCACTGTGAGGGTGGTTTTGCTGAAAACGCCTCAGACAGCCCTATCAAATAACCCCACTGTGGGATCAAATCCATGATCTCCAGCTCCACAGGCAGTGAAGTTACCAGTGGGCTACAGCTCTATAGCTACTAACAAGCCCCTGGCTGGCTACAGAAGGACTGCACGTCACCACACAAACTGTCTGCTGTGGTTACCAGGATAGGGTTAACCCATCCGTACCCATGATGCACTGCACATGCAAATCAGCAGTCTACAGATGAGCACAAGATGGGGTATGCACCCCCACAGCACCTCGGCCTGGTAGGGGGAACTGACCGTGTGTGTTATTGGCACAGAGTAGCTACAGACCATCACATTGTGTGGGTACTGTGCTCACCCTGAGGGTGAGGTGGGGCGCCCAGCACCAGGTTCACAGCACCTTTCATGGCTGAAATAGGCCATGCTGCAGGTCCCCATCAGTGCTAGTGTGTGTGATAGGTAGTTCCTGTAGACACACCTAGGATACATCTGTATTTCTCAGCCATGTCTAGCCCTTATGGGCTATGAGGCACCCAGAATAGTGCATATCCTGTGTTGGTGCGATGGGGATGGGGATGCTTGGACCCATAGGCAGATTATGTACCACCACCCAACCCACCCTCTGTGGCTCAGGGTGGGAAACAGGATCTCCCACCAACAGATCCACATTCTACCTCCCCACAATGGTGGCAGTAGAGGGGACCATCAACCCCAGTCCTGCTGGGGAACAGACACCCTACAGCACAGTCAATGCAGATCTGTACACATCCATAAGGCAAGGCAGACAGTAGGCCTGGGAATGCTCAGCTGCCCCCCACCACTATCTGACATTCTCCAGCAGCAAGCCTTCAGCCACTGCACCCTGCAAGGTGCTGCAGCCAGACACATACTAACTGCAGATAGTCTGCTAGCTAGACCATAGTGCATGGTCTTGGAGGAGATGCATGTACCCAGAACTAGGATGTCAGCATATACACCAAGAAGATAAGTCAGTGATTGGGCCCCAAAAGAGAACCCATAAACATAACATGAGAGAAATACTATACAGCACTATGGGGGAACCTAGCCATGCCATGGTCACTGCTCAGTCAGGGTGAGAGTGACCTCCCAGCAGGACATGCTGTGGCCACCCTGTCCGTGCAGGTGGTTATCGGGCACTGCAATATCTGAGCCATTGCCCTATTCCCTGTGCAGATGCATCCTGGCCAGGCCACCCTGTCCGGGCTATACCCATGGTACCTTGCTCCTCATTGTGCACATTGGCAGGCTTACACTGGCAACAGTGTGGGCTGAGGATTGTTGGCAGACACCACACACTGGTTAGAAAAACACACGCTCCCACACCTATGCCAGCATTGTGCAAATATAGAGGGTCTTGCGAGCCCTGGCCACCTCACCAGTCCTGGGCACAGTGCAGGCATGGCTATGGTACGCAATACTGTTGGGGTCACTCCCCATGGTGGTAAACACTGTCAGACACCAGACCTGAAGCACACTCCACAGACATCAGAAAGGTTGGTATGATGCAGCTCAATCAGCAAATTGTACTTAACTTAGGAATTGCTATCTGCCAGTAATCATAGCAACCTTTTGATGGGTGTGTACTGTATTCCCAGGTTTATGGTGGCATTGATAAGGTATGCAAGTGCTAGTATTGGGAGATGCACGCAGGGCCCAACATTCTGCCTCTCCAAGAGGCTTTGGATAATGGAGCCTGTGGGTGAGGGTGTGTCTGCCCCTGTTGGCCGCTGCTCTAGGGTAGAGGTTCCCAACTCCAGTCCTGGTGGGCCAAATGCTGTTCGGGTTTTCATGCTGTCCCTAATGAATATGCCTGAGAGATACATCTGCATACCATGGGGGCGGTGCATAGACATGCAGCACAGCCATGTTTATTAGAGGCAGCATGGAACCTTAATGGTGTTTGGCCTTCCAGGACTGCATTTGGGAGACTCTGCTCTAGATAATGTGCATGTTTATGGTGTCTGTGCTCTGTAGGGTAAAATGTAGACGTATTGGGCGTGTTTCTGTTATCTGCAATAAACGTTCTGTCTATATTACCACGTTTTATTAGTGGGTAAAATGTGGGGACTGGGTTGGCAGGAACCACAGCTGGGACTTGAACCTGTGACCTTCTGCTTCTGAACATACTGGCTGTGTTCACTGCAGCACCACATTGCCACAGAGTCTGTGCATTCCCTGGAGATACCATGACTGTCAGACAGAGCCTGTCTGTTGCAGCACACGGCACCGACCTAAACAGGGCTAGGCCATGGTCTGCTCTGGGCAGCTGCCACTGCCCCCTCCTCCACCAGTACCCCTCTGCCACCATGCTGACATGCCCTTCTGCTGGTGGTGCTGGTGGTGTGCAGTCTCAGGCCATCCAGTGTGCGGGTAGGCGGCTGTCTATGGTGTGGGTTCTGGGGTAGGGGTGCCTGCATAGCTATCCATGCTTCCCCCCAGCACTGCATGCCAATGTTCCGTGCCATTGGGGGTATCTGCTGAGTACTATCCCCTGTGACACCATGGGAAGCACACTCGTGCCCATGTTGGGTCCTCAGCAGTTGCTGTCTGGCTGCTCTACTGTTTCAGCATTCCATGGGCCAGCCAGGCATCAGCCTAGTCTGCACTGTGGCCCAGCTGCACCACAGCATGTGCCGCCTGCAGCCCTCTGTGTCCCCTTTTCCTGCATCTGTCCAGTTGCCCGTTCTGACATGCCCGCCCTGCTGTTGCGGAACATGTGCATGCCATAGGAAACCTGTCCAATGGAGAGGAAAGCCCTGCTCAGCGCAATTTCACTGTGGGCTCATTCACCTTGTATGGGGACGGAGAATAGACCCTTCCAAAATTCATATCTTTTTTTTGAGCTTTCTTGGGAGTGTTTTTTGATGTTTCCCATTAATATCACTATTTCCCAGCTTGGTTATTTTTCTTTTTACATTTTCTTCTGTTCATTTTCACTGTTTATTTGCCCTTTTGTTCCGTGCACATGTATCACACTTATCACTTTTTGTAGGGTTTCCCTGGTTTTGCTGTACATTGCTGACGGAAATGGTTTCTTTTCCCTTTAAATCAGCTCTAACGCCAGGGTTTCACTGGCGTTAGTTTTCTAGCCCCGGATTCCACAGCGTTAGTGTGCAGGGAGCCTCTCCCCTCCCACTCTCCGCCCATTGACCCTCTCTCTCTGCCCCTGGGGAACCTTCCTCCGCCCTCCGGGAGCCTTTCTCCACCCTCAGCGCTCATGTGCGCCACTGCGCGCGTTAACGTGCGATAAGGCACCTTATCGCCTGGTAAAGCGCTATTATCACGCGATAAGGTGCCTTATCATGCAATAACGTAGCAGAGCGCACATTAAGACGGTTTAGTAAACATACCCCTTAGCAAACTTCCACAAGCCATGGTTTTACAGGCTATAAGGGGTACTTTCCTCTTTTTTTATATTTAACTATTTTATAAATTTTCAATAGCATCCAAAAAGAATATACATCATAGAATTATTGAGAATTCACCATAAATAATCAGATAGGAAACATTACAAAATCAAACAAGCCTCACTTATTAATAAGTGCATAGAAATAAGGAAAGAGGGAGGCAACAAGCAATATACTAAAGAACAGGGGTCCAAGAAGAACCCCCATCTCACACACACATTAACTAAATCCAAACAGGACGAGACTTACAAACAGAAATGTTTTATCTAAATAAGAAATTATACAAAGAGAAGGAAATCTCAAAACAAACTTACCCCTCAGAGAGAGGACCCTAGGCTGCAAGCCTAGAAACTCCTTCCTCTTCTGCTGGGTAACTCGTGATAAATCAGGAAAAATGCGAACATATGAACCAAAAAACTGCACATTGAAATTCCTAAAGTGTGATCGAAGAATTACAGACTTATCACGTTCCAAGGTTAGGGTTACAAGCAGGGTAGTATGCTCAGTAATTACCTCCAGAGACCCCTCCAGTAACCCAGTCAGATTTACAAGAGACCGAGAGGGATCATTGGAGCCTATTCCCTGAGAACGAGAGCCCAAGGACAGAGACTGAGCCCGCATGAGAGGGGGCAAGTTTTCCGGAGGCAACATAAGTACCTCCTGAAAATACTTGCGCACTACCCAATCTTATAATCAACTCCTTGGATCCCAACATGTCAATAAACATCTGGAACAGCACCATACAAAAAGCAGCGTCACCCCCCAGTAAACCCACTAGACAATCACCCAGAAGATCAGAAAAATGGTACACCCCAGAGCTAGCAAAACTAAAAAGAGAAATGATAAAGCTAGAAAAGAAATGGAGATCAACCAAATCACTAGAGCACAAACAAAAATACCTCACCCATCTCACCACTTACAAAGAAACAATCAACAAGGCTAAAAAAAGACTACCACATCAGGATTCTAAACTGGGCACTAAATTGCCCAAGAAAACTGTTTGCTATGGTCAGATCACTAACCAAAAACAGCCACCATCAACCAGAAAACTGCACCCTAGAGCCCCAATACTTGTGGACTACTTTGCAGACAAGTTAAAAAGCAAAAACATTACTAACACCCTCTTCCCCCCCAGACCTCCTCACAAACCCCACAGCATGGGAAAAATTCCATGAAATAGACCTAAGACACCTATTAAACACAATATCAAGCATCAACACTACTACATCCCCTTTAGACCCATGTCCGGTCTCCTGGATTAAGTCAGCAAAAACCGAGCTAGCCCCATACCTCCTCCACATAATAAATCAATCCCTTTCTCAAGGCATCATGCCCACAGACCTCAAGATGTCATCTATATGCCCAATTTTAAAGAACAAGACACTCAACACAAACGAACCAAGCTCCTTCAGACCAATAGCAAGCATCCCCTTTGTTGCTAAAACCATTGAAAAAAATCATCCAAATCCAATTGCAAGACTACATTGACCTCAATGCCCCCCCTAGATGAGCAACAGTTTGCTTTTCACCCTTTCCATGGAGTCAAAACCCTCTTCATAGCCCTGTTTGACCACCTTATCTGAGGCATAGACAATCTTAAACATGCATACTTACTTATCTTCATAGATATAGCCTCGGCATTTGACAACATTAACCACAACAGCCTCATATCTAGACTGGCAGAAATCAGTCTAGCTGGAATGGTTTTGCAATGGTTTAAATCTTATATCTCTAACTGTAAAATACTTGTCCAAACAGACAATGAACCCCCAGTTACATTTACACAGGATCAAGGGATACCCCAAGGGTCCGCCCTCTCAGCCCTCCTATTCAATCTCTACCTACAGCCAATCACCAATGTATTCAAAATTTTAACATAGGGTATTATATCCATGTCAATGACATTATGTTGTCCTTCCCCATAGACATAAACAACCCTACTTTTAACAACTTATCCGACTGCATCAGGGAAGCTGAATCTTGGCTAAACACCAACAACCTCATCATCAACTTCAAAAAAACAGCCATCACAAAGAACCAAGATGCAATCCTCCCCCAAACTATTGACATCAATAGTGTCATATTTCCAATCAAACAAGAAGTTAGATACCTTGGCATAATTCTTGATCAGCCCCTCACCATGATCCCCCACCTAAAACAAACAGTCAAAACAATCTTCTACAAACTAAAGACCATTCAGCACATAAGACCATTCCTTGAGTCACACGACTTCAGATCAGTAATCCAAGCCATTATCACAGCCCATTTCAACTACTGTAACAGTCTGTTACAAGGTCTACCAGCCAAAAACCTCAATATACTCCAAAAAGCACAAAACGTTATAGCAAGAGTTATTTGCAGGGCCCCTCTAACCAATCATATCACACCCATTCTATATAACCTCCACTGGCTCCCAATACTGAGCCATATAAAATACAAGACTCTAATGACAACCTTTAAAGTGGTCAACAATATAGCGCCATCTGCCCTCTCGACACTACTTCAGACCCCACTGCCAACTAGATCTCGAAGGGTAAATGCACTGCACTCCCTTGAGATCCCCAGCTCAATTCACAAAACGAAACAGACCACAAGCTCTAGAGCTTTCACCTTCATTGCCCCTATCCTATGGAACTCCCTCCCACCCTCAATCCGAGCAATTAAAGACTTTCAGACTTTCAGAAAAACCCTCAAAACCCACCTCTTCACCGCTCACTATGGATTTGGCAATACCTGCCTAAACTCACAAATAACTTAGCCACGCACGTAATGACAGCACCTACTCATCTAACCCCCCCCCCCCAACACACTGTACCCTACTCTCATAAGCCCGGTTAACATGTATTTATAGTTATATGTACATAGTTTCTCTGGTTTAGTTAAGTCTATGACTAATAATGTTATAATGTAAAAACTTTCAAACCCTTTTATATGTAACATGTTGGTTCCTTGTAAACTGCCCCTGATCTCTGGAAGGGGCGGTATAGAAATGTATAAGAAATAAATAAATAAATAAAATAACAACTTGCAGTTTACTGTATCTTATCTTATTACCATTGACTTCTTGGACATTAAGATCTCCAAGATAGAGTCTGGGTTTGAGATATGTCTATACCACAAATCAGTAGATAGAAACAATTACTTGCAATTTTGGAGCTGGCATTCTTATTCTCTATGAACTAGCCTATCAGTGAGCCAATACCTTCAGGCATGTAGAATATGCCTCTCTGATACTGCTTTTTTTGAGTCTCATAATATGCCAGCTAGACTTCGATCACAGGGGAATCCTTCTGTGATAACTTCTCGGGCATATAAATAAGCTAAATATGCCCAATAAAATTTACTATTGGACTATCATAATCAACATGAATCATCTGATCAATTAGTCTGTGTTCTCCATTTCTCTACTGCTTCTTAATAGGTTGTTAGGATTATGAAATATCATTGGGAGAACCTCCATCTCCACTTACTATTTTCTGATTTTCCTATGATAGAGGGGCCCCAATATAGGTGAAATGGTTACTCTTTTTGTACCTAAGCAAAGTGTGACTGACTCCACGGGGCACGACTGCTGTGATTCACTGCTGTTGGTGTCAGTTCACGATTCTGGGTTCCTCCTGGGTTGACCCTCAAGGGAAGACCTACTATAGTAAATTTAATACCAACTTTGATCCTTCCTGGGTTATATATGCCACCATTTGCCCCTGTTCTTTATTGTACGTCAGTCAAACTAAACACAAGGTGCATCTTTGATTCAATGAACATAAGAGTCTCATTGTCAATTCTGTTATGATAGACCCTTTGATTGATCACTGGGTAACTAAGGGCCATTCTATAAGTGATCTTAGATGGTGGATTATTGATAGTGCGCAATTGACCTGGAAGACGGGTGATAGGCTATCAGTGCTTAACAAGAAGGAAGCTGAGTGGATGTTCTGTTTATGTTCCATTCAACCTTTGGGTTTAAATCAAGAAATTGATTGGATATCATTTATTTAGTGTGGGCTGTTGATGCATCAATTCAGCTGTCTGGGTGTGTGTTTGTTTTGACTACTAGGTGTAGGTTGGTTTGAAGGATGATGTGATTGATTGAGTGGCAATGTAGGTTGTGATTAGTTGTTGGTTTTATAAATGAATGATGTGGATTATTTTGATTAGGTGAATTATTGTAATGAGTAAAGTGAGCATTTGATTGATTCGCAGGAGAGCTAGGTTATTAGTGCTTAATAAGAAGGAAGCTGAGTAAAAGTTCCATTTACTCCTCCTTTTATCCGCTGGTCTCAAATCAATACATTTGAATGGCTGTTATTTATTTAGTTTGGTTTGTTGATATAACAATTCAGTTGTACAGGTATGTGTATCTTCTGATGGATTAGGTGTCAGTTGGCTTGATGGATGGTTTGGTTGACTGAGTAAGTAATAGTGTAGGTTGTGATTGTTTATTAGTTTTATGAATGAATGATTTGGAGTATTTTGATTGGATGGTTTATTGAGTGACTGGTTTGTGATTGGTAGTGAGTGTACTGAATATTTGATTGGTCTGTGGTAATTAGTGGGGGTGGCTTAGTTTTCTTTAAAATGTTTGGTTACTTTGAGCTGTTTGTGAGGTATATGCCTGATTGGACCCCAGCAAGAGAGGGTTTTGAAGTTGGTTTCTTTCCTGATGCAGATGACTATAATTGAAACACAATATTGTGTTGACTGTATATGCATTGAATATCCTGAACTATAAATGCCTTTATATTTTGAGTGATTAGGTCACTGTTGGTTTTGATTGTACTGTTGGTGTAATTCCTAATCCTATGGATTGATGATGGTTCCTATTGACCTGGCCTGATGGCCTAAAATCTTTTTGGGCTTGATTGCCAGAAAATAATGATTTGAGGTCCAAATGGATTTCAAAATTTGTTATTTACTATTTAAGGTTTATTTGGAGGGATTTTTCTTGCTTGGATGAGAATAAAAGGGACATATATTCAATGCCATCTGCAGGCCTCAGCCTATGATGGTGAATTTTTGTCTAACACATCCTATTTCCAAGCAGTTGTATCACTAGGTTCTGTTTGACTTTGTATGTGTATGCAGAATTGGATATCTATGGCTGTGTAACTGGGGAACCTGTGCCAACCTGTGTGGGTGGTTTTGGTTAGCTTATCTGCAGCTAGGGTCCTTGTTGGTACACTATCTTGAACACATATTGTAGGCCATGGATGTTGGAGAATCCAGGCAGAATTTTTATGGAGTCTTACATCTGCTAAGAGCACATCTTACTATTCCATATATGTTCCCATCCCAGTAGGACCTGTGCATGCTGTCCCAGGAAAAAGCTCAATGGGAAGTACAAGGTCTATTTGGTGAGAGGGTCATATAGTACACAAATGGGGGTTCACGCATATGTATGTTGCTGTTGCCTTGTGTCTCTGGTTCCTGCTTTGTCTGACAAGACCTGATCACCAGAGGCAGGTTTTATCAGACAAATCTGATTGATTTCTTTGAATGGGTGACCAGGGAGTTGGATTGAGGAAGAGCTCTAGATATGGTGTACTTAGATTTCAGTAAAGCATTTGACGCCTTTTCACACAGGCAACTTATAAACAACTGAGCACCCTAGAAATGGACCTTGAAGTTACTGATTGGGTTAAAAATTGATTGAGTGGGAGGCAACCAAGGGTACAGGTAAATGGAGCTCACTTTGAGGAGAAGGAGGTTACCAGTGGTGTTCTGCAGGGATCTGTCCTTGGTCCAATTCTTTTTAAAATCTTTGTTAACTGATATTGTGGAAGGGCTGTCGGTTAAAGTTTGCTTATTTGCAAATGGTACCAAAATCTGCAATAGAGCAGACACCCAGGAAGGAGTAGATAACATGAGGTGGGATCTAGCTAAGCTTAAAGTATGGTCTAGAATTTGGCAGCTGAAATTTATTGCTAAAAAATGCAAGGTCATGCACTTAGGCTGCAAAAATCCAAAGGAGTGGTACACTGTAGGGGATGAAGTACTTCTGTCACTATTTTGAGGTGTTCATTTTTCTCTTTGAACCACTTTGCCCTTCTGATGGTGACTTCTGCTACTCATCCTGCACTGTATTTATTTATTATTATTGCATTTTTTTGGTTCTTCTATACCGTCCCTTCCAGAGATCAGGGGCAGTTTACAGTTGACAAAACATGATACAAAGAACTATAATTGAACTATATACATAGATACATGTTACATATATTGAGTAGTTACATACTCTTTGCCCCTCTTCTGCTGCTCTTGGGAGGTTTGTGACACTCTTGATGGCTTGTAGTGCTCTTAAAGATGAATGTGTTCAAATTGCAAGCAGGTTTGATTCAAAATAGATGGAAAGCCTCACTGTTCCATTGTAAATTAGCTTGTCTCATAAACTTTAATGGGAACGAATGGGAGGAATGCACAAATAGTTTGATTCCCAAATATTAACTGAACTGGTGTATTCAGACAAACACAAACAAGCCCAAAACTCTTTGGCATGCACATGTCTTTTCGTTTTCATGTGGACCATGGATAACCAGTAGCTGAGTACTGACCACCTAGAAACCACATATGGGAAACCTCTGTGCTAGGTTGCCTAGGCTGGGAGGCCAGGAGGATTCCCATTTTGATGCTGTTTTATAGGCATGTAGGCATCTATGGGATCTTTTTACCAAAGGGTACCTGCTGTTATTGCATGTCTGGCGCATGCTAAATTGTGCATTGGACACACATTGACAGCTAGTGCGGGACCATTTAGTGTTGCCATATTTTAGTAGCAAGTGGGAGGGTTAGGGGCAGAGAGTGGGTGGGGTAAGCACCACACAGCACACCCATTTGCTTGGTGGGCAAATAGCACAGATGCACTCACCACCACCTCCATGAAGGGCACCCATGCTATTGTTGTGCTCTGGCAGGGCAATGGATTTGCATGTTATCAGCATGTTTGGTGCAATACCACCCTGCCCTTTTAAAGGGCCCCTATATCTTTATAAATGCTAGGGGGTAAGTGGCAGAAATTATGGCTAGATTAAAGCCATGGTTGTTTGACTCACCTGATCTCCTTTATGTTTCCTTACCATTCCCCCTAAATGTATGCCATGTCTATAGCTACTGTGGTGTCTGTCTTGACTAGATTGTAAGCTCTGATGAACAGGGATTGCCTTTTGCATGTGTCTGTGGAGGAGTGGCCTAGTGGTTGGGACAAGTTACCTCAGGCTGGAAGGTCAGGGGTTTGAATCCCACTAGAGGACAGCAACCTTGGGCAGGAAGGACTGGAGTTTCTAGTCCCACAGGTGCTCCTTGTGGTCTTGGGCAAGCCACTTAACCGTCCATGTTCCCTGTAAATAGTTATCTCCAAGTTATAATACCCTGTTCAATGTAATTTCAGTTTGTTCAATATAAACCACCTTGATATCATGAAAGGTGGTATATGAGAAATGTTAAATAAATAAATCTTGTAGTGCTATACAAATGTTCAGTGTCAGTAGTAGCAGATGTAAATGTTTGTATGTAAAGTACACGCATATGTGCACATTTCATAAAATACACACCTAAATTATGACTTCAGTCGTGCTCCTCTTAAGCTCCATACCTGAGAATGTCTACACATGGGTCACATAAAAGTATGCACCTTCTTGGCACTGGGTAACCCTTGGGGTAATTTTATAAAATCCCTTGTACATGCATAAAAAGGCCTTTATGAGCAAAAAATATATATATATTTGTAAAATTAACCCCTATTAGTTATGGAATTTACAATATTTTGAAAAATATAGGGAGTGTGGTTATTATACATATGAACAAAAAAAAAGCAATTCAGCTTCTTATTCCTGGCAGCTAACCCAGAAGAAAAGAGTGAAAAAAAAAGCTGATTAACTTGGGTTCTGTAGCTAGAGGCATGAAGTAATGGACAGCCATGTAATTAAGTGAACAAAAAGGCAACTCAATGACAGAAAATAAACAAACTAGATGGAATATAAGGTTGATTAATTTGACCAGACTTAGTTATGGTTGAACAGATTAGCTACAGGTAACACTATTAATTAGTTTCTTGTTTATAGACGTATTGGATGAGAAAAACAACATCCTGCCTTAGACTGCTGATTGCAAATATACGTTTAATAGTAAAACGATGTTTGGGCTTTTATTAGTCTACACAGGAAACATTTGCCAATTTAAACATGTTTATAGAAAAAAACCAAATAATTTGCAAAAGAAACTAATTGGCTGTGAGATGGAAAACTAATGAAAGCCTGATCTGTTAAATAATATGCTATGGTATTAGTTGCTGTTTGTTTTCAGTCAAACATTACTTTAGCCTTGAGTTCAATGTTTTATTGCACAGCTTGTTAGTATTTAAGTGTACAAAATAAATATAAAGCAATGAGTCCATGTTAAGGAGGGGCAGTATTGCCACCCTAGGTATGGTTAAGAAATACACAACATGACTTACACTTGTTTATGGTCTCTGGTTCATTTTTGTGATTTTTCTTTTTGATTTTCAGTTTTTGTATGGTGATTCAAACAGGGAAAAGTCTATATTCCCTAAAATGGTACAAGCAGGTCTAGGATCAAACCTTGTGGTTTTACCACTGTCTTGAAAAATTGGTTATACTGTATGGCCCGCATTCTGTCCCACGAATAGTGGGGTTGGACGTACCAGCTGGACATCCAATCCACTCTTAGCTTCGGGACCAGATTCAGTTGCAAGTGCTCCCTGCACATACACAGAGTTGGTGCAGGGAGCACTGGACTGGGGGGAGGGGGGGCGAGAGAGGGCAGAACAGAGGCTACCAGGACATACAGGGCCTATTCAAGACAGGCCCCTGTACTTCCACAGGCACATGGCTGCATGCTTGGCTTATTCCACCACGAAGAAGGAATAAGTCTCTGGTGTCTCCCATATTGCACACCACACACCCTTGCACCACAGTCTGCTGGCCCTGCTGTGCCACTGCAGCCATGATCTGGCCCACAGCAGCTGCCGGTGAAGGCTGGACAGTGGGCTGCAGGGGCAGCTGTATGCCATAGAATTCAGAACCATCCTGTGAATGGCTCATTGCCATGGTGCCGGGACGCCACTGCTCCCTTGTCTGGCAGTGGCGTTCTGGTGTTGGGATACGCAGCTCCCATATGTCGATCTCCTCAGCATATGGGGAATACCCAGATGTCTATGTCCCCAATTCTGCCATCATGGATACATCAGGACCCCGCAGCGGCAGAATCAGGACCATCTCCTGCATGTCCAGCTTTTGCCCAGCCAATGCGGGTGGACGAGCAGGAATCGGAATTGGCCTCCACGTGTATAAACTAGAAAAGGGGAAAAATGCTGAAATATTCAATGTGATCAATTTAACTGTGTTCTTTCAACTAAAATACATTTCAGATCTTGATAGTGACATTTTACAAACCCTGAAAGTTTATCATTTCTGATGTTTTCATGGGCTTAATTTATTACTGAGATTTTCTTTTATTTCTGGATTGAAAATAAGAAAATATTGAAACAATATTCAGTGGGATTTCTCTTGTAAGCAGCTACCGACTAGGAGAGTACCACTGAATATCGTTACAGACTATCTTGACCTTATCTAGATAGTGCTGAAATGATCTGTGAATGCAGCAGGGATGGGACCAGAGATTATCCGTATGGTTTAATTTACGTCTGCTCAATAATTTAAATTAATACAGTCACCAGACAGGCTGAATATTGACCATTAAGTTTTTCAAAGGTTTCAGTTTCAAACCAGGTCCTACAATTTGAGTTAAAACCCAGATATGGTTAGTGGTCCTAAGTTTAAAGAGGAAGGTGCATGTTTCTTGAATTTAAAAGCTACAGTTAAAAGAAGAGGTTAAGGTTTTGTTTTTTTTGTTTTTTTGTTTTTTATTATTTTTTTCTGAATTTTCAAAATTCAAGCAACACGCTTGTACAGGAAAGATGGACACATTAATCAATACCAAAGAAATATTATGAAAAAGAAACTCCCAGTGACACATAATTAGTCCCCAATTAGGGGGAGATAAAGCAAATATCACACAGGGGAGGAGGTCCCATATGAGCATACACCTTATGAAAATTTTTAGGAAAAAGAACATGGTGACGGAGAAGGAGGAACATTCTAAACATTGAACGCTAAGGCGCCTTATGAAGGGGAAGATGTTACCATATGAGTACTGAGATAGGTGGATAAATCTCTAGGTTGAAAAAATATATATTTACAAGAATTGTGAACCACAATACATTTACAAGGAAACCTTAATAAGAAAGAAGCGCCTAATTGAAGAACCCCAGGTTTTAATAATAAGAAAGCTTTACGCCTTCTCTGGGTGTCCCTGGAAATATTTGGAAAGACAGAGATCTTCTTCCCCATGAACAAGTTACTTCTCTTTTTATAATATACTTTAAGAAGCCAATCTCTGTCCAAAGACAGCGCTAGAGTCACCAACAGTGTAGAAACCACCACATCTTCATCTTGAGGGGACCAAAGCAATGCTGAAACATCCAGCAAATCCATCTGTAACACCCCAACTACACGCTTCCCCTCCTTTTTACCAGCGGGCAAATAGTATGCTTTCGAAACAGGAGGCATCAAGTCAGAAGGAATCATTAGAGACTCTTGAAGATACTTCTTGAAAAGTTCCACAGGAGCTACCGCCGAGATAACTGGAAAATTCAGCAACCGTATATTTGAAGCTCTGGTAGCATTTTCCAACATCTCTAATTTCCCTTTCAAAGCAACATTATCTTTCATCAACGATTCAGTTAAGCCAGAAACCTGTGAAAGTTTCTGGTCAAAACAACAACTTGCTTATTCATTTCCACAAAATCAGTAGACAACTCATTAATATTACTCTCCATTTTAGCTAAATTGGAAAAAGATACAGTCAGTTGTTGATTCACAACCTGGGAGAGTTGATTTATAGCTTCCCATATACTCTCAAGAGTCACCTTAGCTGGGCGAACAAGCGCAATCAACGGGGAACTCACAACAGGAGAAGCTCCGGGATCCATCCTCCGTTTATCAGCCTCAGCCACCGAACAGAAGGCACCATCCCCCTCAGCGTGTTGCTTTTTGCCGGGAGTTACTACCCGGCTCGCAGTCTCGGTCATCAAGCTATCAGCAGCTAACTTCCGTGCTCCCCACACCGGCCTCACAGGAACCACCTGCTCAGGCGTCACTGTAGATCCACGTTCCGGAGCACTGCCTGATAGTCCCGGAACTGCAGGGGGAAAGCGATCATCAGGGGAGAGAGAGATCTCAAGGGCGGAAGCAGCCGAACCCTCCTCAGCCGGCGCTGAGAGGTTAAGTTTTAACAGCTAACATTATTCTGTAAGAGCGGATTTGCTAAATTTTCTTAAAACTTAGGGTTGAAACTAAATTGTAACAACATACCTCAAATGAGTGTTGTGTTTTGCTGATTGCTTTACAAGTTGTGTGAGGACTTCCAAGGGGAGGAGATGAGAAGGAGCTGACCTCCCTCTTACATGTGGGTACCAGTTCTACACAAAAGTGTGCGAGGGAGGTTCTAGAACCCAAATTTAGGCTTTTAGATAGAAAATTGGAATCCAGGACTTACAGGGTAGCATTCTCAGAAATCCTCAGAACTAAACTGAGACCAGAGCAATGTGTAAATAGTTATTGTTATATCCTTCTATGTAAAGTTCTTTACTATTACATTGTTCTATGTAAAGTTTGTTGTTATATTATTCTATGTAAACCACTTTGATTAATTGATTAAGCGGCATAGAAAAACAGTTAAATAAATAAAAGTTCCTCATTCCACGAGCAGGACCCAAGAAACAAGCAGACCTCCAGAGTTTCATTGCATGGATAAGACAATTGTATAGGGAGAATGGATTTAGATTTGTTATCAACTAGGCTACATTCTGGGGAAGGGGGAAATGGTAAATAAAGGTAAAAGGAAAAGGAGACCACTATGGCTTTCGAAAGAAGTAGCTGAAAAGGTGAAGAAAAAGAGGGAGGCCTTCATGAAATAAAAGAGAACACGGAGAGAGGAAAGCAGGCATCTATATTTGGAAAAACTTAAAGAAGCTAGCAAAGTAGTCAGGAAAGCAAAGATTCAAAAAGAGGAGGAAATAGCCAATGCAATAAAGTGAGGGAATAAGACATTTTTCAGATATGTTAGTGAGACGAGGAAAGGCAAAAGTGGTATTGTCAGACTCAAGGGTGAAGGGGAGGAATATATAGAAGCTGATGAGGATAAAGCGGAATTGCTTAACAAATATTTCTGTTCTGTCTTCACAGATGAAGAACCAGGAGCAGGACCTCAGTAAACACCCACAAACAGGAACAGAAGTGAGGGACATCTTGAAGAATTTTCAGAAGACTGTGTTTGTGAGAAACAAGCTCAACTTAAAGTAGACAAAGCGATGGGACCAGATGGGATACACCCTAGAATACTAAGGGAACTTGGGGACATTCTAGCAGCTCCACTGACTGACCTTTTCAACGTCTCGTTGGAGTCAGGAGTGGTGCCAAAGGACTGGGGAGAGGCTCATGTGATGCCTTTACAAAAGCAGAAGTAAGGATGTAGTTGAAAACTACAGGCCAGTTAGTTTAACTTTGGTGATGAGTAAATTATTGGAAACACTGCTGAAAGAGAAAATAGTGAGGTTTCTGGAGTCCAGCGGATTACAGGATCCGAGGCAGCATGGATTCACCAGAGGCAGGTCTTGTCAGCCAAATCTGATTGATTTCTTTGACTGGGTGACCAGGGAGTTGGACCGAGGGAGAGCCCTAGATGTGGTGTATTTAGATTTCAGTAAAGCCTTTGACACTGTTCCTCACAGGCAATTTATAAACAAACTGAGCACCCTAGGGATGGACCCTAAAGTCACTGCTTGGGTTAGAAATTGGTTGGGTGGGAGGCGACAAAGAGTACAGGTAAATGGAGCTCACTCTGAAGAGAAGGATGTTACCAGTGGTGTGCCCCAGGGATCTGTCCTTGGCCCGATTCTTTATTACATCTTCGTTAGTGATATAGCGGAAGGGCTGTCGGGTAAGGTTTGCCTCTTTGCGGATGATACCAAAATCTGCAATAGCGTAGACACCCAGGAAGGTGTAGATAACATGAGGAGGGATCTAGCTAAGCTTGAAGAATGCTCTAGAATTTGGCAGCTGGGATTTAATGTTAAAAAATGTAAGGTCATGCATTTGAGCTGCAGCAATCCAAGGGAGCAATATAGTATAGGGGGTGAAGTACTTTTGTCCACTAAAGAAGATCGGGACCTCGGCGTGGTTGTGTCTGATAATCTTAAAGTAGCTAAACAGGTAGAAAAGGTGACTGCAAAAGCTAGAAGGATGCTTGGGTGCATATGGAGAGGAATGGCTAGTAGAAAAAAGGAGGTGATAGTGCCTCTGTATAAGTCTTTGGTGTGACCTCATTTGGAGTATAGTGTGCAATTCTGGAGACCGCACCTTCAAAAGGATGTGAACAGGATGGAGGCGGTGCAGACGGTGGCTACTAAAATGGTTAGTGGTCATCATTATAAAGCATATGAGGACAGACTGAAGGATCTTAATATGTACACCTTAGAGGAAAGGCGGGATAGAGGTGATATGATTGAGGTGTTTAAATACCTCCATGGCATAAATGTTCAGGGGGAGAGCTTCTTTCAATTGAAAGCAAGTTATGCTATGAGGGGACATGGGATGAGGTTGAAGGGGGATAGATTCAGGAGTGATATGCGGAAATATTTCTTTACGGAAAGAGTGGTGGATCCGTGGAATAGTCTCCCAGTGGGGATGGTAGAGATGAGGACAGTAACTGAATTCAAAAAAGCATGGGACAAACACAGAGGATCTCTAAAGGAAAAAAGGGGACTGTTTGGAAGGACAGACTAGACAGGCCATGTGGTCTTTTTCTGTCATCATATTTCTATGTTTCTATGTTAATTGAAGAAGATTAAATTCTGTGACTGTGTAGCCTTTAAAAAGGACATAGAGCAGTTTTTCAACTAATACTTGGAGAAAGCCGTCAGTTGCTCACGAGTCCATGACTTGGAGTGAGGTATCTTTGAAGATTACTATCAAACAGGGAAGTTAGAGCATCCCGAAAGACTGGTCACAATAAAAATTAAAGTAGTCCAGGTGCCTTTAAATAGAAAAAGAGAGAGTTGAAAGATTGCAAATTATCCCTGTCAACTGCTAAGAAGATTGTACCTTCAAACAAATAACATGCCCTGATATCTCCATAGAAATTCCATGTGTGAAGGGGAAGAAAATACTGGTAAGGGGTATACTACCATCTGTCCGGCCAGAATGAGCAGACAGGCGATAACATGTTAACAGAAATTAGGCAAGCTAACAAATTTGACAACACAATAATAATGTATGATTTCAGTTGCTTCAATATTGACATCAGGATATGCTGAAGAAGAAAAGTTCCTCAGTGTAATAAATGATTGTGTCAGAGGAGCAGCTGCCACTATTTTCTATGTTTATCTGCCATCGTTTTCTATCTTTCTATTGAGGTGGTGAAGATGAGAACTGTATCTGAATTCAAGAAAGCATGGGACAAATACAGAGGATCTCTAAGGGAGAAGAATGGATTGTAGAGCTTTGTAGTTGGTATGGATGGGTGGACAGGATAGGCCGTTCTGTCTTTATCTGCCATCATTTTCTATCAGGGCAATATTCAGCCCATGGCAGGCAATGGGTTTTTTTAATACACCAGCCACCACAGTAGAAAAACTTCAGATATTCATCAGCAGTATCCAGATGGTAGGTACCGCTGAATATCCAGATTAGGGCCATACCAAGGGCTGTGTGAGCGGTGCAACCGCACAGGGCGCAGGCAGAGGAGAGAGCGCTGATATCATCACTGGGCTTCCAGGAAGCTCAAAAAGAGTGAGTTACTGAACGTGGCTGGATGGAGGGGGCACCAGATTTGTTAGTCACACAGGGCACTTTTCTAGCGTGGTCTGGTCCTGATCTAGATTATGCAGTCACCATCCAGATAAATGCTGCCATTATCTGAAGAGCAGCAATTTTTAGTCATTATCCATATATGCTATCTCAATAGCCTCTAGGGCAGCTTTTCACCTATTCTTCAACTGATATAAAATGCCTCCGCTTCCCCATTGTACACAGCAATACCACTTCCTCCAAGTGCAATCCTGCTTTATGGCTCAGCTCTTAACCCAGTTGATGAGGAAAGCACCTGGTGCTGGCGAAACAATCAGCTGGGGTCAGAGCTGAGCAATAAAGCAGGATTGCACTTGGAGGAACTGGTACTGCTGTGTACAACAGGAAAGCATTGGTGTTTTGCCCCGATTGAGGTACGTTTCTTTCATTACAGAATTTGCACTGATTTGAAGCAGTTAACATAGCTGAGTTTAAAAAAGGTTTAAACAGTCCTGGAGAAAAAGTCCATAAAGAATTATTAAGGTAGACTTGGAAAAACCACTTCTTATCTCTGGGGGAAGGCAGCATGGAATCCTGCTACTTTCTGGGAGCCAACCAGATATTTTTGACCTGGATTTGCCACAGTTGGAACAAGATACTGGGCTTGATGGATCTTTGGTCTGACCCAGTATGACAATTCTTATGTTCTTATTGATAGAAAGGTTTAAATTGTTGTTTTTAAAAAAGTATCTATACAAAGGTGATAAAAGAATGTAAAGTGTTATTTTTACAGAATGATCAGAAAATTAATGTAGTTATATAGAGGTTTCTAGAAATGCTTTGCAAAACAAAACTGTCTGAGATAAATGCCTGCCATCTCATGCAGATTCTTATTTCTCTCTCCACTGTTCTGCCTCTAGAGATAGCAGAGCCTAAGAGCCACTAAGTACATACTCCTCTCCCCCCCCCCCCCCGCCTCCTTTTCTTTGTGGTCCTTTATGATAAGGACTGACAGAAAGAACGGAAACCTAAAGTTAGAAGGCATACTGTGTGGATCATGAGGGCCAAAAATTGTTAAAAAGTCAGGGAGCTGTATCCATATAAAATATAGACGATTAAAGTGTGTCTATTATACTACTTATAAGAAATCTGCTTCTTTTAGTTGCCATATTGTAAGAGACAAGAGCCTTCAGTAGGAAATATATGCAAGACAGAAAAATTAGTTTTGCAGAGGTCAGGGCTGGTTTGAGTAATATAATGAAGCTATGGTAAATAAAAGAGATCCTTGCTCTGTTGACCTTTTGCAATGCAAAGGTCTTATGAAGCAAGCACAAACGTAAATAAACCATTGACCACCTGTACCTGCAAAAGAAAGATAAGGACTAATATCAGTATGTACTACCATAAAGGGGATAAAAGATGTCAAGAACAAGGTAAACTACATTCTTGCATATGGTCTATCATGTAAGAAATTATGTTAAATAAAGTAAAAGAATAACTAGAGGGGATGAGGCTACAGTAAACAGGAGCAGAAACCCACGTGTGCTGTCTGATCATAATAGATAGGTCAATAACACTGTATTAGTTAGCCAATAAGATACTGGGGGTAGGGGCCTGTAGATTTGACAAAGGTATAAATGTCACTGAAATGTGTAAAGCGGTGTGTCTCTACTTGGACACCCATTGCTGCAGGAACGTATTGAATAATAAAGAGCTCTTATACTGCTTCACAATATTCCTCTCTGAGTCTCATTGGCCAGGTTGGCCACAAGTAAAGGTGTTTATTACACTTATTTACTTACCATTGAAAGAACAGGCTATAGGGAAGGGTGAGACCTCAGTAGGATAGAAATACACTCATTAAACAGAAATCAGTTTACAAGGTTTTTTTTCTATAAAGAAATTTACATAGTGGGACCTATAATGCTATAATGAAATTTTGTTCTGGTACAAACATGAAGACAAAGATCCTGACAACTGACAAAATCAATAAGTTCATTGTTGATGGAGAAGAAAAAGAAGTGGAGGCACATTCCGTACTGTGCGTTCCAGTCTATATGTGTCCTTTGGAACCGGACACACAGAGGCAAATGTGATTCTGATCCTGCAGGGTACATCTAGCCCCCGTGGGATCAGAATCGCGTCTAGGCCTGTACGTGCAGCTGGGACCCAATTCCCATCGGCCTGCACATACAGGCTTCTGCCCGGCTAACTCAGTCAGATTCCTGAATGGAGTTGCCATGCGTAGGCATCCGGTTGTCATGGCACCACAGTTCCATTCAGCAGCAACAATCACTGGCCACCAACCACTTTCTCCTTTCTCCACAGTCCGACCCCCGATCTAGCTTCCTATGGTCAGGGTCGGGCTGCGGGGAATCTCCTGCACCCCTTCACCTTTTTGTTGCTGGCCAGACCTCCCATCCCCCGATGTCTATGGGGACTTATTCCAACTCTGGGTGGAATAAGTCCCCTGTCCAGTCTGCCGGCCCAGACGTACAGGGCCAGCTTCAGAGTTGGCCCTATAAGTCCGGGGCCGCGGACCACACACTGCCCGCCTGAACTCCACCTCTGCACCACCCCCTTCCACACCCATTTAAGCCTCCCCATACAAACTCCTTGTTCGTACAGGGAGGCCTAGTCTGGGACAGTAAGGGGGTGGATAAATTTAGCCTGTCCATTTTCCTTAGCTGTCTCTTTAGATTGTTTATTTCCTTCAAGAAACAGGGAGCAGTGTGTTTTCTCTTTTGTTGTGGATTGGTTTGTCTAGTGCAGATGCTGCATTATGGAGAGTTTTGTTCCAGTTTGCAATGGTGGTATCAAGGTCTGTTAGGTCCTGTTTGAGTTCTGGTAATATTTCTTCCAGGAATTTATCTTTGCCGTAACCTAAGGTGCCTCATAAGGCGCCCTATAGGGCACCCCATAGGGCACATTATAAAGTGCCCTGTCCGCCAAGACACCTTATAATGTGCCCTATAGGGAGCTTTATAGGGCACCTTAGGTCACGGCACTATGAGGGTGTTTTTGCTGGCAGCACTGATTTAAATTAAAAGGATATCCCTCAGACAGCCTTATTAAATAACACCACTGCAGGATATTTATTTTATTTTATTTATTTGGCAATTCTTATATACCGCGCTATTTCTCATCAGTGCGGTTTACATTGAAACAATAAACACTTGGCAGTACAAATAGTCCTACGTTTACAGAAAACAGGGATTTGAACTTGAATTAACTGGTGAAACTATATACATTTCAGGTTAGCTACATGTAATTAACAGGGTGGGCTCGTAATAAGGTTTTGCTGCCAAGTTTAGCTACAGCATGTTTGTACTCTGTTGGTAAAGAGGAGATAGAGAGCTGTAATGTCATGTGGGGTAGGGTTAGGTTTTAGTTTTATTGTGGAGGTGTTTCAATTGCCACATATGAGTGAGTGTGTGGGTGGGGGGATCCCCGGGCTGAGTGAAGTGCATAAGGAACAGGTGATGTTTGATGGCTTTTCTAAACTGCGTGAGGTCTTTGATTGCTCTTATGTTAGAAGGGAGCTTGTTCCAACATTTGGGGCATAGCTTGTAAATGCCCTATTGATGGTTGATTGATTAAGTTTTATAGATTCTCTTGGTATGACCAGAGTGTTTTCAGCAGGTGCTCTTCTGGATCTGTTATTGGGGGTCTGGATGAGTAGAAGAGCAATTGAGGAGGATGATATCTTATTGAGTGCTTTAAAGGTAATGAGGAGGGTTTTGTATAGGATTCTGCAGTTTATTGGGAGCCAATGAAGCTCTTTTAGTATAGGTGAGATGTGGTCCTTCCTGGATGCTCCACATAGAACACGGGCTGCTGCATTCATGGCTAGCTGCAGTGGGTTGAGTGTACTCTTTGGGAGACCATGCAGTATTATATTTGCGTAATCAAAGTGAGGTGTTACCAGGGCTTGGAAAACTGTTTGAAAGTCGTCTGTTTCCATCATGGGTCTCAGGTGGCGGAGGGTTTTTATTTTGAAGTAGATAACTTTTACTGTTCGTTTGATGTGGTCTTTGAAGTCCAAGTGTTGATCTAATATTACTCCTAGATAGCATATGTTGGATTTGACCAGAAGTTCTGCGTCTCTAACTTTTAGTGTTGATGGTGGGGAGAAGTCTTTGTTCCGTGTGACAAATAGCACTTCTGTCTTCTTGAAATTTATACGTAAATTCTGGCTGAAGAGCCAATCAGTTAATGCATCGAAACACTTAGGGGTATGTTTACTAAACCGTGCAATTGTGCGGAGCGCACTTGAGCGTGCGCTAAGGTACCTTAGCGTACGCTAATAGTGCATTTTTGTGCCCCGCACACGTGCACGCTGCACTAACGGGCCCGCACAAGTATGCGGCACGCTGAAGTGCGATAGAGGCGTGGAAAGGCATTCCAAGGGCGGAGGAAGGCTCCCAAGGGGCGGAGGGACGGGGTCAATGGGTGGAGAGTGGGAGGGGAGAGGCTCCCCGCACAGGAGCGAGGCTGAAATTCAAGCTAAAAAATACCGCGAGTGAAAACCTCGCGTTAGAACCGATTTAAAGGGAAGAGAAACCATTTCCGTCAGCAATGTACAGCAAAACCGGGGAAACCTACAAAACGGGAGTAGTGTGATACATGTGCACAGAACAAAATAGCAAATAAAAATTGAAAATGACCACAACAAAATTCTAAAAAATTATAATCCAGCTGGGCAACAGTGATATCAATGGGCAACAATAAAAAACACTCCCAGGAAAGCTCCAAAAAAAAAAAAGAAATGATTATTGGAAGGGTCTACGCTCTGTAGACCCTTCCAAAAATCATTTCTTTTATTTGGAGCTTTCCTGGGAGTGTTTTTTAATGTTGCCCATTGATATCACTGTTGCCCAGCTTGGTTATGTTTTTGCCCCTTTTTTCGAGGTCATTTTTGAGGTTTATTTGCCCTTTTGTCTCCATACAAGGTGAATGAGTCCACAGTAAAATTGTGCAGAGCAGGGTTTCTGACACGTTCGGCCAGGTTTCCTATCTCCAGGGACTGCACCACCTCTGGGGCCACAGTGTGGTGCAGCAGACACAGCCAGTGCCTATAGGACCAGAGGGTCACAGGTTCAAATCCCAGCTGGGGCTCCTGGCAACCCAGTCCCCCTATCTTACCCACCACTAAACAGAGATAGTAAAGACACTCCTTTATTGCAGAGAACATAAGCATGGTTCAAACACCTATATATTACCCTACACCGCATACACACCATAACAATGGGCATTACCTACAGCCGAGTCCCCCAAATGCAGTCCTGGAGTGCCACAACTCAATCAGGTCATATGTTGTTTCCAAGATAAGGACATGTCAGCATGTTGGCGGAAGGGTACAGGTGGAGGAGGGGGCAGTGGCGGCTAGCCACAGCAGACAGTGGCCTAGCCCTATACAGGCTGGCACCGTCCACTGCAACAGACAGGCTCTGTCGGATGTACAGTCATAGACTCCCCAGGGAATGCAGCTTATCTGTGGCAACACGGTGGTCCAGTGCACACAGACAGTGTGTGCAAGAACAGAAAGTCACAGGTTCAAAGCCCAGCTGGGGCTGCTGCCAATCCAGTCCACATATTTTTCCCACAACTAAACGGTGATAGTAAGGACAAACCTTTATTGCTGAGAACATACGCATGGTTAATACGCCTATATTTTACCCCACCGAGCACAGACACCATAAACAGGCGCATTACCTAGAGCAGAGTCTCCCAAATGCAGTCCTGGAGGGCCACACACCATTCAGGTTCCATGCTGCCTCTAATAAAGATGCCTGTGCTGCATATCTATGCACCACTCCCATGGTATGCAGATGTAGCTCATGCATATTCATGAGGGACAGAACGAAAACCCGAACAGTGTTTAGCACACCAGGACTGGAGTTGGGAACCTCTGCCGTAAAGCAGCAGTCAACAGGGGCAGACACACCCACACCCACACCCACACCCACAGGCCCCATTGGCCAATGCCTCCTGGAGAGGCAGGACATTGGGCCCTGTGTGCATCTCCCAATACTAGCACTTGCATACCTTAGCAATGCAAACCTACACCTGGGTATACGGTACACAGCTCTCAAATGTTTGCTATGAGTACTGGCAGATAGAAATTCCTACGTTAAGCACAGTTTGCTGATTGAGCTCCATCATGACAATCATTCTGATGTCTGCGGTGTGTGCTTCAGGTCTGGTCTCTGACAGTGTTTACCACCCTGGGGAGTGACCCCCAACAGTATTGCGTACCATATCCATGCCTGTACTGTGCCCAGGACTGGTGTGGTGGACATGGCTGCTGAACTCCTCTATAGTAGCACAATGCTGGCATAGGTGTCGGAGTGTGTGTCTGTCTATACAGTGTGTGGTGGCTGCAAATAACTTCCACAGCCCACACTGCCAGCACTGTTGCCAGTATTGGCCTGCCAATGTGCATAATGAGGAGAAAGGTACCATGGGTATAGCCCGGACAGGGTGGCCTGGCCAGGGTGCATCTGCACAGGGCATAGGGCACTGACTGGGACATTTTAGTGCCCGGCCATCACCTACACAGACAGGGTGACCTCATTATGTCCTGCTGGGAGATCACTCTCACCCTGACTGTGTAGTGATGACAGCATGGCTAGGCACCCCCATAGTGCTATATAGTATTTCTCTCATGTGATATTTATGGGTTTCCTTTTGGGGCCCAGTCACTGACTTATCTGCTTGTGTGTGCTGCCTGCCCAGTTCCTGGTGCATGCATTTCCACCAGAAGCATGCACTATGGACTAACTAGCAGACTGTTTGAAGCTGGTATGTTTTTTGATGGAGTGCCTTGCAGGGTGCAGCGGCTGAAGGCTTGCTGCAGGAGAATATCAGATAGTGGTGGGGTGCAGCTTAGCATATACAGGCCTAATGTCTGTCTGCTATTGTGTTATGGTTATGTACAGAGCTGCATTGACTGTCCTGAAGGGTGTCTTTTCCCCAGCAGGACTGGGCTTGATGGTCCCCTCTACTGCTACCATTGTAGGGAGGTAGAATGTGGATATTTTGATGGGAGACCCTGTTTACCACCCTCAGCCCTGGAGGAGGGTGGTAATCCTCCAAGGGTTCCATGGGGGCAACACCTGACTGAGAAAGAGAGACAGACATATCCAAGGTGTTTCTGCAGAAACTACCTATCTCACACATTAACACTGCTTTGTACCTGCATCACGGCCTCTTTCAACCATGGCAGGTGCTGTGGACCTGGTGCTGGGCGCCTCACCGCACCCTCAGGGTGAGCACAGTACCCGCACAATGTGACGGTCTGTAGCTACTCTCTGCCAGTAAAACACACGGTCTGTACCCCCTACCAGGCCGAGGTGCTGTGGGGTTGTACATGGTCACTTCCCCCTACCAGGCCGAGGTGCTGTGGGGGTGCATACCCCATCTTGTGTTTATCTGTGGACAGCTGATTTGCATGTGCAGTGCATCATGGGTATGGGTGGGCTAACCCTATCCTGGTGAGTGGTGACCACAGCAGACTGTCTGTGTGGTGACGTGCAGGCTCTCTGCAGCCAACCAGGAGCTATAGAGCTGTAGCCCAATGGTTACTTCACTGCCTGTGAAGCCAGAGGTCATTGGTTCAAACCCACAGTGGGGCTATTTGATAGGGCTGCCAAAAGCATTATCTCTTTTTAATGTACATTTTTGCTGCCAGCAAAAACACCCTCAGCGTACTGTACCCATAAGGTGCCTCTGAGGGTGCTTTATAGGGCGCCCTATAGGGCACCTTATGGTTCCCGTCCATATAAGGTGCACTATACATTATAATGTGACGCAGCTTATAGGGTGCCCTATAGGGGACATTTTAGGGTGCCGTGGCAGACAGTGCACTTTATAATGTACCCTATGGAGTGCCTTATAGGGTACCTTATACGGCATTTTCAATTACGGCACGTGAGGGCATGTTTGCTGGCAGCAATTAATAAAATAAAAATAAAGTGCTGCAGGAAACAAAACATGCATTGCAAAGCTGATGCCTCAGCCAGCCTTACGTATTAGGCACCCTGGGGAGCAAACTCATGACCCCTGTATCAGCAGTCAGTGCCTTAACCATTGTGCTCCTCTGCTGCTCCTCCTTGCATGTCAGCGCACCTACTTATGCTTTTCATTCCTTACACTGCACAGTGCTGCCATTAAAAACAGTACTCTGACCTTGCGGTACCTCATACGGCACCCTATAAAGCACCCTATAAGCAACATTCTAGGGTGCCTTGGCGGACAGTGCACTTTAAAATGTGCCTTGTGGGGCGCCTTATGTTAACACGCTTTGAGAGTGCGTTTGCTAGTAGTGATAATTAAAATAAAAATAAAATGCCTCCAAAAGCAATCTTCCCCATAATATGTAATGCCTCAGCCAGCCATCTATCATTGTGCATTGTGGGGGATTGAACCCCTGATCTCTGCACCATTGGTCAGTGTCTTACCCATTGTGCAGTGGTTCTGTTCCTGTGCTTACACATCAGCGCGCCGACTTATGCCTCCCAATATTAAAATGCCTCCTAAAGCAATAGCACGCTGCCTTATGCCCATCAGGCGCTGCCTTATGCCACCCAATGTTAAACTGGCTTGTAAAGCAATGCCTTAGCCAGCTGTCTTCATTGGGCACTGTTGGGGATTGAACCCCTGATCCCTGCATCATTGGTCAGTGTCTTAACCATTGTGCTGTGGTTCCACTTTTCTGCTTGCCCATCAGCGCGCCACTTATGCCTCCCGTGCAGCTTTCTCATGCGCTAATGTGCGGAGCACACATCGGCGCTGCGCACCTTTGCGCATATTTAAATCCCGTTTTTTTCTTTTTCAGAAAGAAACGCCCACTCCTTATATGGCACCCGCACACTAGCGCGGCCCGCACATTACCGGGGTTTTAGTAAACATGCTCCTTAATTTACATTGTGAGATCTGGACATGCGACCGTTATTGGAGTGAATAAAAGAACATCGTCTGCATACATGAGGCAGGATATGCCGAAAGAGCGGGTTATGTCACAGATTGGCTGCATATAAATATTGAAAAACAGTGCGGATAATGATGATCCTTGTGGGACTCCCTGTCTTTGTCGGAAGGGTTCTGATGTTTTGTTGCCGATCAGGACTTGCTGCCATCTGCCTTGAAGGTAAGACTTGCACCAATCCCATGCGCGGTCATGGATTCCTTTAGCATGGAGTCTCATGAGGAGTTGTTCATGATCTACTGAGTCGAACGCAGCAGAGATATCTAGGAAGATCAGAGCAAAGTCTTTCTTAATGTTATCTATCCCGTTTGTGAGTGTGTTTATTAATGAGGTCAGCAGAGTTTCTACGCCATGCGCCTCCCTGAAACCATGTTGGCACGGGTCTAACAGAGAGGTTGTGTCTATATGCTATTGAATCTGTCTTTGAGTTGTTTTCTCCAGTATTTTGGCTAGGAAAGGGATACTGGAGATTGGTCGGTAAGAGTCCTCTTTATTTGGGTCTAACTGATTGTTCTTCAGTAATGGTCGTATGGATGTTTTCTTCAGGTCCTCCTGGAAGATTCCAGTTATGAAGGATTGCTTTGCGATATCAGCTATGAATGGACTTAGTTCTGAGCGCATTGTTTTGATCCAGTGGGCAGGGCAAGGGTCATTTGGAGCTGTCATGGTGTTGATGTTGGCAATTGTTTCCTCGATGGTTTTCACTGGTGGGGGTGTGAGTTTCGTAAGTGGGGGTTGAGTGTGGTGGTTCTGATAGGATTCACAAGGTGTGGTAATAGTCACCTTTATTGCTTTGGATTGGATGTAGTTAGCGTATGCCTGCGGCTGGATACACTCCTGTTGTGGTTGGGGTGGTTGGTTGGTCAGTGATTTTACTAAGTTGAAAAGGTCATGCGGCTTATTTAATGAGCGATTGAAGAGCTCAGTATGGAATCTTTTCCTTTCTGCCCACATTGAGTCTCTATGGTTTTTCAGATGCTCTAAATAGGTGCTTTGGTCTACTGGGCTGCGGGTCCGTCGCCATTTTCTCTCAAGTTTTCTTAGATGTAGTAGTGAGGATCGTAGTTTGGAGGAGAACCATGGCGCATTATGCTTTTTCAGTGCTTGCTTATTATCTGTATGTTTCTTGTCTTTTTTTGGATGTTGGGCAACTTGTGTGAGGGTGTTATTCCAGTTTGTGAGCATTTCGTTGATGTTGGAGGATGGTTTAGATAGCTTTGGGATTACATGTTGAGTGATAAGCTCTCTGTCGAGCTGTTTGAATTGGGATGGTTTCTCTGGTCTCTGGGCAATTGGGTGGCAGTCTGTTGTTGGTTGTGTTGGTATTTGAAATGCTATTAGGTTATGGTCGGACCAGGGGACAGGGGTGACGGATACTTCGATTTGGTTTAGATTGATGGTGTCACCAGGTGGGATGAAGATTAGATCTAAGAGGTTACCTTGTTGATGGGTGGGCTCTTTCACGGCTTGTTTAGAGCTTAGGTTTGACATTGTCTCAAGGAAGGTAATAGCTAAATCTTGCTGGGTAGAGGCAAGATTAAAGTCTCCCATCAGCCAGTTTGCTTTGTGTGTGTTTTGCGGATTCAGGACCTCTGCCCCACAGCCATTGTAGTAACCAGTGGGCTACATCTCTAAAGCATCTAACACAGCGCTGGCTGGCCACAGAAAGACTGCAGGTCACCGCACAAACTGTCTGCTATGGTTACCAGGATAGGGTAAATCCACCCCATACCCATGATGCACTGCACATGCAGATCAGCAGTCTACATCTGATAACAAGATGGAGTATACGCCTCCACAGCACCTCGGCCTGGTAGGGGGAACTGACTGTGTGTGTTACTGGCACAGAGTAGCTACAGACCGTGACATTGTGTGGTTCCTGTGCTCACCCTGAGGGTGAGGTGGGGCACCCAGCACCTGGCTTACCTGAGAGAGGCTGTGCTGCAGGTCCCTATCAGTGCCAGTGTGTGACAGGTAGTCCCTGCAGATGCACTTAAGATACACCTGTGTCCATCTGTATTTCCCAGGCACATCTAGCCATTGCAGACTATGATGCACCCAGGATAGTGCATATCCTGTGTGGTTGCCATGGTCACTTGTTATAGGAAAAGGGTGGTGTTCAGACCCAAAAGCTGAGTATGTAGCACCACCCTCTGTGGGTCAGGGTGGGGGACAGGATCTCCCACCAAAAGATATGCACTCTACATCAGAGACAGTAGAGGCGACCACCACCCCAGTCCTGCTGGGGAATAGGCACCCTCCAGAGCAATCAATGCAGATCTGTACTTATCACATAGGACACTGCAGCACTAGGACTGGAAAAGCTCAGCTACCACTTCCAACCGACCCTGATATTCACCAGAAAAGGGCACATTCAGTCTTCACCCACTGCACCCTGCAAGGTGTTCCAACCATACACATGCAAACCACAGACAGTCTGCTAACTAGCACATAGTGCATGTTCCAGGAAAAATTGTGTGCACTCAAAAGTGTGACATAAGCACACACATCAAGCATGTATGTCAGTGATTGAGCCCCAGAAAAGGAAACCGATAGTTATCACATAAAAGGAGCACTATGTGGGAACCTAGACATGCCATGGTCACTGCTCAGTCAAGGTGAGACTAACCTCCCAGCACGACATGCTGTGGCCACCCTGTCCGTGCAGGTGGTGGTCGGGCACTACAATATCCCAGCCATTGTCCTATGCCCTGTGCAGATGCATCCTGCCCAGACCACCTTGCCTGGGCCATACCCACAATACCTTGCTCCTCATTATGCACATTGGCAGGCTAACGCTGGAAAGAGTATAAGCATTGTGGAATATGTAAGGTGTAAGCAACCACAAAACACTGGATAGACATACACACACTTCCTCATCTAGAAACATAGAAACATGATGACAGAAAAAGACCACATGGCCTATCTAGTCTGTCCTTCCATAACAACAACTACAACAGTCCACTTTTTACTTTTAGAGATCCTCTGTGTTGGTCCCATGCTTTTTTGAATTCAGTTACTGTCCTCATCTCTACTACCTCCACTGGGAGACTATTCCATGGATCCACTACTCTTTCTGTAAAGAAATATTTCCGCATATCACTCCTGAATCTATCTCCCTTCACCCTCATCCCATGTCCCCTCATAGCAGAACTTGCTTTCAATTGAAAGAGGCTCTCTCCCTAAACATTTATGCCACAAAGGTATTTAAACATCTCAATCATATCACCTCTATCCCGCCTTTCCTCTAAGGTGTACATATTAAGATCCTTAAATCTGTCCTCATATGCTTTATAATGAAGCCCATTAATCATTTTAGTAGCCACCCTCTGCACCGATTCCATCCTGTTCACATCCTTTTGAAAGTGTGGTCTCCAGAATTGCACACCATACTCCAAATGAGGTCGCACCAAAGACTTATACAGAGGCATTATCACCTCCTTTTTTTCTGCTAGCCATTCTTCTCCGTATGCACCCAAGCATCCTTCTAGCTTTTGCCGTCGCCTTTTCTACATGTTTAGCTACTTTAAGATCATCAGACACAACCACACCTAGGTCCTACTCTTCTTTAGTGGACAAAAGTACTTTACCTCCTATATTGTATTGCTCCCTTGGATTGCTGCAGCCCAAATGCATGACCTTATATTTTTTAACATTAAATACCAGCTGCCAAATTCTAGACCATTCTTCAAGCTTAGCTAGATCCCTCCTCATGTTATCTAGACCTTCCTGGGTGTCTACTCTATTGCAGATTTTGGTATCATCTGCAAAGAGGCAAACCTTACCCGACAGCCCTTCCGCTATATCACTAACAAAGATGTTAAAAAGAATCGGACCAAGGACAGATCCTTGGGGCACACCACTGGTAACATCCTTCTCCTCAGAGTGAGCTCCATTTACTTGTACTCTTTGTCGCCTCCCACCCAACCAATTTCTAACCCAAGCAGTAACTTTAGAGTCCATCCCTAGGGTGCTCAGTTTGTTTATAAGTCGCCTGTGAGGAACAGTGTCAAAGACTTTACTGAAATCTAAATACACCACATCTAGAGCTCTCCCTCGTCCATCTCCCTGGTCACCCAGTCAAAGAAATCAATCAGATTTGTCTGACAAGACCTGCCTCTGGTGAATCCATGCTGCCTTAGATCCTGTAATCTACTGGACTCCAGAAACCTCACTATTTTCTCTTTCAGCAGCGTTTCCAATAATTTACTCACCACCGAAGTTAAACTAACCGGCCTGTAGTTTTCAACCACATCCTTACTTCCGCTTTTGTGTAAAGGCACCACATGAGCCTCTCTCTAGTCCTTTGGCACCACTCCTGACTCCAACGAGGCATGGAAAAGGTCAGTCAGTGGAGTTGCTAGAACGTCCCCAAGTTCCCTCAGTATTCTAGGGTGTATCCCATCCGGTCCCATCGCTTTGTCTACTTTAAGTTGAGCTAGTTTCTCACGAACACAGTCTTCTGAAAATTGTTCAAGATGTCCCTCGCTTCTGTTCTTATTTGTGGGTGTTTTCTGAGGTCCTGCTCCTGGTTCTTCATCTGTGAACACAGAACAAAAATATGTGTTAAGCAATTCCGCTTTATCCTTATCAGCTTCTACATATTCCCCCCCCCCCTGCACCCTTGAGTCTGACAATACCACTTTTGCCCTTCCTCTTCTCACTAATATATCTGAAAAATGTCTTATCCCCCCATTTTATTGCATTGGCTATTTCCTCCTCCTTTTGAATCATGGCCTTCTTGACTACTTTGCTAGCTTCTCTAAGTTTTTCCAAATACAGATGCCTGTCTTCCTCTCTCTGTGATCTCTTGTATTTCATGAAGGCCTCCCTCTTTTTCTTCACTTTTTCAGCTACTTCCTTCGAAAACCATAGCGGTCTCCTGTTCCTTTTGCCTTTATTTACCATTTTAACAAAAAGGTTGGTTGCCCTTAAAATACCCCCTTTCAGTTTTGCCCACTGTTTTTCTACATCCCCCAGCTGTTCCCATCCCACTAACGACTCCCTGAGGTATTGGTCCATCTTCGCAAAGTTAGTCTTCCTAAAGTCTAAGATCCTCACCTTGGAATGGATTCTAACAGCCCTAGTCCTATTACTGAACCACACCATCTGGTGATCACTGGATGCAAAATGATCTCCCACTACAACATCAGAAACACTTTCACCATTGGTAAGCACCAAGTCCAGTATGGCCCCTTCACGTGTAGAGTCTGTTACCAATTGCCTGAATAGTTCTCCCTGTAGAGAATCCAGGATCTCCTTACTTCTGGATGATACTGCAGCAGGAATGTGCCAATCAACATCTGGCATATTGAAATCTCCTATCAGTAGCACTTCCCCTTTCCTAGCAATGCTGCGTATGTCTTCAATTAACTCTCTGTCCACCTCTTCCTCTTGTGAGGGAGGTCTGTATATCACACCAATGCAAATAGATTTCTCTTTCCCTCTTTCTAGTTTAACCCACAATGCCTTCTCTCTCCCTTTTAAGCTCTGTAATTCCAAAGCTTTAATAGTAGTTTTTACATATAGTGCCACTCCTCCTCCCCTTCTTCCTACCCAGTCCTTTCTGAATAAAGTATAGCCAGGTAAAGTTACATCCAAGTCATGGTTTTCTGTGAACCATGTTTCTGTAATTGCCACTAAATCCAAGTCAGCCACTCCCACCAAAGCTTCAACTTCAGGGATCTTATTTCCCATGCTACGGGCATTAATACACACTGCTTTCCATATGTTACCCCTGTTACCCATTTCCATAAAGGTATTTAATGTATCTCCTACCTGGGTGCTTTCACTTACCTGGGGGCTTTCTTCACCCATCCCCAACGAATCTAGTTTAAAGCCCTCTTCAGTAGATTAGCCAGTGTACTACCGAAGATGCGTTGACCTTTCTTGGACAGATGGATGCCATCTCTGCTCTGCAACCCTTGGAACAGCATCCCATGGTCTAGGAAACCAAAACGCTCTCGATGACACCATCCACGCAGCCATGCATTCATCTCCAGGATGCGAGCCTCTCTGCCTTGGCCTTTACCTTCAACAGGGAGGATTGAAGAGAACACCACCTGTGCACCTAACTGCTTCACCCTCTGTCCCAGAGCCATGAAGTCACTTTTGATACGTTCCGAGGTATACCTGGCAGTATCATTTGTTCCAACATGGATTAGCAACATTGGGTAATAGCAGTGGGCTTGATGAGTCTCGGCAAACTCTCCGTAACATCTTGGATTTTGGCACCAGGCAGACAGCATACCTCTCTGGACATCAAGTTTGGCCGGCATATGGACGCCTCAGTACCCCTCAGAAGAGAGTCTCCAACCACCACTACCCTTCGTTTCCTTCTAGTCACTGATTCTGCAACTTTGGGGTACTTGAACTCTGGTTCTTCCTTTCCAGGGATGCTTTCACTTCCTCCACTTCCAGGGCTGCATAATGGTTCTTCAATTCAAGGGCTGGAGAAGTTGGATTGGTGATTTTGCAGGCCCTGATGACTTGTGTCCAACCATCGACTTTCTGTTGGCACCCATCTTCTCCTGTGCTGGAGAGCTTGGTTACTGCAAGAAGCATCTCATCAATGTACTTCTCACTGTCTTGAATGCTCCTCAGCCTCGCCACCTCCTCTCTGAGTTCCTCCACTTGTTTCCTCAGAGCTTCAGCATGCAGGCACCCTGCACATGGAACCGGTCCTTCAACTGGCATTAAGACCTCTGTCTGGACCGAGGCAGAAGCTGTAACGGGGGCAACAGCTTTTGCAATACGATTTTTTCCAGCCATTGTTCTGTTCGTGGAGCTTAGGTATTGTTTGTTTGATCTGTGGAGCCCTGGTTAGGAAAGCCTATTTCAACTTTGTGCAAAGATAGAGGTGGTTGGCAGTACTGGCCACCACACCTGTCCTGGGCACAGTGCAGGCATTGCTATGGTACTCAATACTGTTATGGTCACTCCCAGGGTAGTAAACACTGTCAAAAAACAAACAGAAAGGAAACACATTCCACATATATCAGAAAGGTTGCTATGATGAATGTCAGATAACAGATCCTACATTAAACACAAATTGTTAACAGAGATTCATCATAGCAACCTTTCTGATATATATGGAGTGTGTTTCCATGTTTATGATGGCATTGCTATGGTATGCAGGTGGTAGTCGTGGTAGCTTCTGCTCCATGCAGGGCCCAAAAGCCTGACTCCCCATGAGGATATGGATAGTGGGGCCTGTGGGTGTGTATGTTTGTGCCCCTGTTGGCTGCTGCTCTAGGTTGTGCACACTTTTATGGTATATGTATTCTGTAGGGTAAAATATAGGGACAAGGTCTTCAGAAGCCACAGCTGGGACTTGAACCTGTGACCTTCTGCCCCTGAACATACTGGCTGTGTTTACTGCACCAAACTGCTGCCACAGAGGCAGGTCATTTCCTAGGGATACCATGACTGTTCTTCAGACAGATCTTGTCTGTTGCACTGCACGCCACCCACCTAAACAGGGCTTGGCCTTGGTCTGCTGTGGGCAGCTGCCACTGCCCCCTCCACCACCAGCACCCCTCCCCCACCATGCTGACATGCCCTTATGCTGGTGGTGCTGGAGGTGCGCAGTCCCAGTCCATCCAGTGTGCCTGTAGGCGGCTGCCTATGGTGTGGGATCTGGGGTAGGTGACTACAAAGACATCTGCACTTCCCACCAGCACCCCGCCTGTCAATGCTGGGCACTGTGGGACACACACTCATGGACATGTTTGACCTTTGTCAGTTTCTGGCTTGCTGATTTGTGGTATCTGCGTTCCTATGTGCCATCTAGGCATCTGCCTAGTCCACCCTGTGCTGCAGCTGCCCCACTGCATGTCCCGCCTGCAGCCCCTGTATCCCATTTGCAGCCTCACCGTAGTGCCCTTTCGTATTTGGGCACTATGCTGTTGCTGCACATGTATCACTACTATCACTTTTCTGGGTCTCCCTGCCTTTGCTGTACATTGCTGACTGAACTGGTTTCTCTCTGCTGCAAATGTGCCTCTAATGCGAGGTTTTCACTGGTGTTAATTTTCAGACCTTCATTTCACAGCGTTAGTGTGCCAGGTGCCTCTCCCCACCGACTCTCCGCCCATTGACCTCTTTTCTCCGCCCTCTGGAAAGGCTTACTCCACCCTCTGTGTGCCTTAACGCTGCCGGAGACGTTATCACGCAAAACGTAATGTTATCGCGCGATAACGTTATGTATCACGTGATAACATCGCCACTGCGACGTTAGCACTGTTTAGTAAACATACTCCTATGTGTTGGGGTATTTATTAATTGATTGTATTGGAGGTCTTCCATTGTTTCTAGGAAGGCATTGCTGTTGTTATGTAGGGAGTGATGGGAGATTAGGATCCCCTAGAATGATGAGGTTTATTCTGGGTGGTATGCGAGCAGACATGCTGTAAAATGGTTGAGAGATCATCATCGTGGGTACTTGGGGCTCTGTATATGAGGCATACAGCTATATGCTTATTTGATATGGTTATTGAATTGATTCCTTTAGATTGGGTTGATGAGATAGTATTGAATTTTAGGTGTGACTGCAATCATTAAAACACCTCCACCTCTTCATAATGGTCTTGTAGAATTGTGTAATATATATTGTTGCAATGAAATTTTATTTATGATGACATTATCTGTATCAGAGAGCCATGTTTCAGTGATATACATAATATCTATGTTTTTGTTCTGAATGTAATCTATAATAGTGTTGAGTTTGTTCTGGATTGATCAAGCGTTAACTAGTGCACAATAGATGGATGTATGAAGTGACTTCTTGGTGAAAGCTATCTCCTGATAGGTCGTGGGGTTTATACAAATTATTCTTCATGGTTTATTATGAGAGTTTATATTTATGCTTATGATTATTTTTTGTGTTATGTCTCTGGTTGTATGTACTATTGGTATCAGAAAGGTGGGGGAAAGCAAATTAGTTGCTCCAGCAATTAGGTATCCGTTTTTCAGGAGCAGGAGTAGGAGAAGAAGTAATAGTATTTATTTTTTTCCATTTTGTGGTTATTATTTTATATATTTGTAGGAGATTAGTCTCAAAGTCGGGGCTTACTCTGTTGTAGTGATAAGGTATGGAGATAGGAATGGGGATTACTCACAGTTCTGGTGGCGTAGGTATTGGTAGGATTGTCTCTTCTTCTTAGGATTTCGTCTTTCAGTGTTGATGAGGCATTTTTTCTTGCTTGGGTGGGGGTTAACAGGAGTGTGTTTCTGGCGAGGTTCAAAGTTTGAGATTAGGCTTTGGTTCTTCTTTGGTTGTGTATCCTGCGGCGCCTTATTTTCATGATTTCCTGTCAGCTTCTTGCATAAAGGGTGCTTCTTCTTCAATGTTGTTTTGGGATGCTGGTCAGACGCTACTGTTGTTTCCAGGCTTTAGTGTTGCTGTAGGTTTTGATTCGGCAAATCACTGCAGAGAGTTATATTGGCTTCTGTGTTGTTGGTTGTTTATTAGCAGCATCTTCTTTTGAGGGTTAGATGCATTAGTGCTGTTCTATTTACTATAAGTGTTTGTATTGTGTTGCGGTAGCGCTGAAATATGTAATGTTGGGGGAGAAGGCTTGTTGAATATAGCGCTGAATGTTGCTCAGTGCCCCACTCAAGGACCACGCCTAAGGGCCCTCTGGCGAGGCCCTCAAGTGCGAGCCCACAAGATGCAGGCAAGCCTGATCTGGCACTGTTTTTAAAGCTGCTGGTGGTGTGTTCTTCGGCCCAATTGGCCTTGGTTGGGGGTGGGGGGCGGGGAGGGGCTTCCCTAACCCACTCACCTCACCCGATGCCGATCAAGGCAGAAGGGGCAGCTGGAGAGGGTTCCCTTGTATCTTGCATATCTCTTAAATTATGATTTCTAGTGTACACTCATCTAAGTTTTTGTTACCCAGGGATGCGACGGATAATAGTAGAATGGAGACCTACAATTTTAGAGGGCATGTAGCTCTGTGGATTAAAACAAGAAACATAATGTACAATATTAGTTGCTAAAGATGTCGAACACACTCAGGGTGCAAGTAGCCAGGTGCGGTCATTAAATAAAGCCTGAGGGTGAGCCTGTCAAATTAACTGTACAGGGAATCCACGAGCAAGAAATGCAACTTCCAAAGACTGAGATCATCATTTATATTTGGATACTGTAGAGCAATTCCTTTGATAACGGAGGACCTGGCCCAGTGATAAACTATATCTTTAAGTCGCTGAGGATGAGCACTAGAAAAATGAAGAAAAGCCATCCAATGAGTAGGTTTACAATATACTGTGGAAAACAGACAGTCATCACGATGCATCAGAGAGACATCCAAAAATGAAATACAAGTCTCACTATATTCAAGCAAAAATTTAATATTAATGTCATAATCATTAAGCCAATGATGAACTGATGAGAGCTGCTGTACAGAACCGGTCCACAGTAATAAAATATTGTCTATGTAATGATCCCATAGACGAATGTGGGTCTGAATGGGCATCTAGTTTGTAGCTTCACACTGGATTACATGACAGTGGACTCAGCACCGTTGTTCTTGCAGCTCTTTTGTGTGTGCTACGTAAGGGTTTTACTCTGTGAACAAGAATTCTTTCATAGTGAAAGCTCCTTTGCTGATTTATTTTTATTATTTCTTAGGGATGGCAACATTTTTGATATGAGCTCCCTGAAGAAGCCGTGAAGGCGAAACGCCCGGTGTTGGTGCCTTGTATCAGCCATTGAGTATGTTTATCTCATTTACCTAAACCAGCAAATATGAGCAAGGCTTCTTGAGCACATTTTTATTCCTGCAGTGGGATGCTAACCGTTTGTATATCAAGTAATATATCAACAGTTGTAGTGTGTGGAGATGATAATAAGATTTTCAACCTTTGAGGATATGGGACTGTGAAGATTTATGGACAGTCATAGAGAGATCATTTCTCCCCACCGTAGAGGCTTTTGACTGCTGATGTTTGAGCTTAGACAGATGGTCAGATAGTGCTTTCCCGCCTGATTAGCTCACCCTCTTTTCTTTGTCATACAATAGGGCAGCTGAAGTCTTTTCTTCTATAAAGATACTATTTTGCTTGTTTTTCTTGGAAGCTCTCTTTTTCTTTCTTTTTTTCCCCCTTTTTTTTTCTTGTGCCTAATTTGTTTTTGTTTTTTTTTCATTATACATTGTTTTATTCTGGTTCCTAAAGAGGACTGTTTCTACTGAAGCAGAATAATGACAACCTGCAGATGGGAACACAATTGATGGTGGCTCATGAAGTATGTACAACCCCTGTTCCATACCTGTCTTTTCTAAATGGGCACAAGTCAGAGCTGTGGGAGACACCATGCACCTTTTGGAGCTCCTAGGTTCATATTGTGACGCGCCCCGGTCGCACAGCACCCCCTGGTGGCGGCGTAGTGGTTCCACCGAAGGGCTGGGACCGGGGGTCACCAAGATGTTTGTGATCAGGGTTGGCCGGGTGCGAGGGTCAAGGGCCAGAGCCTTGTGCCAGCCTCGTTGCCAACTCCCAAAGAGACTACAGTCTTGCACGAAAGTGGAGGGAAAAGAAAAAGGCTTTATTTTCCCCTTTTAGCACTAAGGGTTCATAACATAGGATAAACACTCCGGTACGTAGCAAAACAAGTCTTTACAGCAGATTTTGAAAGTAAGAGATGGAATAACCAAAAACTGTTAACTTCACAGTGTCAAAAACATCCAATAGCAAATTACTTCATTCACTCAATGAGCTCTGGAACGCTTCTATATCACTTCCAGCACAGTATATACATTCCATAGGACTATCAATGTCCTCCTGTACAGATTCCACCTGCATGGCCTCCTCTGACTGCTCTGAGGGATCAAGGTAAGTGTCCTTCATGTGAGTTCGTCTAACTGCTTCCCAAGGCTTGGCAGTTTGTTTGGGCCCACGGTTCAGTGTGGTGGAATACCAAAATGGCATTTCTTGCTCTAGAGGTCTAAAAACATTCTCTCTATAATGTTTTCCTCTAAAAGTTCTTTTCTTGTTCAAACTATCTTTTAACTTTTGCTTTGGCTCTTGTTTTAGATAAGGAGAACCACCTTCCCAGGATTCTTCTCTTAGCTTGACTTCAGGCACACAATAACAAAGGTTAAAAGCTTTACCTTTAGGTTTCCGTTTGGTTCTCTGGGGTGAGGCTGGAGGCCTACCTTGGCTGCTGCCTTCAGTATCAGTGCTCTCAGGTATATTTCTCCTGCTCTCCCAGTCTTTCCTCCTCTGGCCTTTGAGGCCTGTTCTCTTGTGGGCTTCAGGGCCCGGTCTGGCTTGGCTTCGGCCTTCTCGGCCTGTCCTCTCTCTTACAGGACTGGTTCTCCTTTCCCAGCCTGTCCTTTTACTCAGGCTTGCTTGCGGCCTAGATCCCACTCTTGGGTTAGTACCTTCATAGCATCTCTTTGGTCCTTCTCTGGAACACGCATTCGCTTGGTCTCTCCCAACTGGTGATGGTGATCTTTTCACAGCTCCCTGAGTAGTAGCTCTCCAAGCAGACGAGGTTTTAGCAGCTGAGCTTCTTGCAGGTAAGCTCCTAGCAGATAAGCTTCCTTCTGACTCTTGCTTGCTTCCTCTTAAATGTGAGCTTTTGGAACATGAGTCCTGCCCACTAGGGCGTGGTTCTGTGGTCTCTGTCCTAACTCTCCTGCTCCCTCTAGGTGAATCCTCTGGAAATTGCAGGCAATTTCTTTTTCTTTCAGACTTCAAAACTAATTTTCTCTCCAGAAGAGGGTCCGCTGTATCACACATCCCCCTTCTCAAAATATTACGGGCTGGGAAAGCCTCTTCTCCGCAGCACGTAATACTGGATTCTGCCCTGTTTAGCAGTCTCTTACCTCAGTGATACGAAGGTTTTGTAGAAGTTAATAGTGCCGCGCGCTCATGCCAAGGTCAGAGAAGGTTGGCATGATACACCTGCTCTCGTCCATTCGTCTCTCGAACGACGTATGAAGTGGTCCCTACCGGGCGGAGGACCGTAGAGGGCCCTTTCCAGCGGGACTCAAACTTAGGTGTGGCTCCAGGGACTAACACCATCACCTTGTCTCCGTTTTTTAAATGTCTAGGCTTCACCCGCCTGTCGTAGTAGTATTTTTGTTTTCTCTGACTTTTCTCCAGTTCCTCAGTGGCGAACCTGGAAGTTCGCTCAAGTCGGGTCCTCAAGTTCTGTAGGAATAAAGGTATCCCCATTTCTACCTCCTTCGGCTCGGACCACTGCTCTCTAAGTACATCGAGAATGCCCCTGGGTGTCCGTCCGTACATAAGTTCATACGGGGACGTACCTAATGAGGTCTGCTTTCTCTCTCTACAGGCGTAAAGCACAAAAGGTAGCATAGTGTCCCATTCATTCATCTGTCCATCCAGAGCACGCCTGAGCATTTGCTTTATGCTCTTTTTTTAACCGCTCTACCAGGCCGTTGCATTGTGGGTGGTAAGCGGCTGTCTGCACGTGGAGGATACCAAAAGCATCCCATACTTGGTTAAGGTATTTCGACCGGAAATTGCTTCCTTGATCCGTCAAAACCTCCTGTGGGAATCCCACTTCGCAAAATAATTTTATCAATTCGATGGCAACAGACTTGGCCGAAATATTCCTCAAGGGAACGGCCCAAGGAAATCTGGTGGCTTGATCAATAATCACTAGTATATATTGAAACCCCCGTGGCGTCTTGATGAGGGGTCCTACCAGGTCCACAGCCAGTCTACGGACGGGGTCTGTGATTATGGGCATCGAAACTAATGGCACTCCAGTTGGTTTTTGCGTCGTGACTCTTTGGCATGACGCGCAGGACTCACAGAAACGTGTCGTCTCTCGAAACACCCCTGGCCAGTAAAATCTAGTCAGAATCTGATCCAGGGTGCCCTGCGCACCTTTATGACCCCCAACGGGGTGGTCATGCGCCAGGCGTAGAACTGAAGCCTTGAAATTACTTGGGACCACCAGTTGTTTCTGTACTAGACCAGTTCGCAGGCCCTTACTTTCTCTGTAGAGTATCTCCTCTTCTAGGAGGAATCTTGGGTATGTCTCCCTTTTCTCTTTGGTCTGCTCAAAGGCATGAGTGAGCGCTGGATCCGCTCTCTGTTCCATTTTAAATGATGGGAACCTTTCCATCACCTCGGCCGGAATCCACGGCATCCCTTTTCCTGCTTCCAGCTCCGCTCTTGCTTTAGAACGGTGTTGCCTCTCTCTTCTTCGCTCTGCCTTCGGCTTCCTTTCCCGGCTTGAGGGGTCCCCTATTATCCCGTCATGCGAAGGGAGCTCCCCTAGGGAAATATCCTTGGAGCAGAAAGGCTGCTCACCATCTTGCGTATGCGACCTTGTAGACACTAGAGCCTTCACAAAAGGACCATCTTGGCAGGTCTGACTCTGTCGTAGGGAGGAACATGCACTAGGTTTTGGCTGGATGCAGGTGGAATCTGATTTCGCCACTGGCGATAAACCTTCTTTTAGGGTCCTCCTAAATTGTGGCCAGTCACGGCCCAGGACCAATTCCTGTGGTAACCTAGGTACCACAGCGATCGGCATTTCCTTTACAATGCCCAAGCGTTTTATCTGTAATTTATACACAGGGTATCTAGTGGCTGCACCATGCACACACTTAATTTTTACTTGTCCTACTGGAGATTCTGGAACCGATAGGCCTTGAGCCTGGATCAGCGACCATAACTTTTTAGAGACCATAGTCTGATCGGCTCCAGAATCCAACAACGCTTTCACTTTTATTGTTTATTGTTTATTGTTTACATTGCATTTACTATACCGCCTCCCATAACATCGAGGCGGTTTACAAATAAAATCAAGGTTTAACAGAAAGAAAAGAAATTACAATAATTAATAGCACAGAGAAGAGTCAAGGCAGAGAACACACAGACAGAAAAACAGAGAAGAGGTTATCAGGGGGGGAAAGCTAGTGAAAAAAAATGAGTTTTGAGAAGGGAACGGAACTTGGGATAGGATTCTTCTGTACGGAGGTGGGTAGGGAGAGAGTTCCATAGGGAGGGTCCTAAATAATAAAATGCAGATTTTCTGGTGGATTGTAAGTGAGCCCTTTACATCCAGGACCAGACCTTCACGTATTGCACTGGGGGACTCTCCCACCAAAGCAGTTCGTGAAAAACATTCATACTGGAGGTGTCCTCTCTTGCCACATGTAAAACATTTCTTTACATTCCCCCTTGCCTGGGTTTTAACATTTTTCTCACCAACAAATGGAGGACGAGAAGGGTTCTCCAGCTTTTGTACCTCAGCCCCTATCGCTATCTTGGAGCTCATCCTAGGTTGGGCAACTTTTTCAGCTTCTAAATACCTTTCAGTAAGGGTTATAGCGTCAGACGTAGTGCAGCAATTTTGTAGTATTAAAAAGTTCTGCACTCGACTGGGCAGAGCAGCCATATACTGTTCAAGGATTATAACATCCATTAGGGTGTCTATATTTCTCCTCTTAGGCTGTAGCCATTTATGAGCTAGACTACGCACTCGATGACCTAGTGCCTTAGGTGTTTCATTAGCCCTCAAACAGGTAGCCCTAAACATTTTATTGTAGGTGAAAGATGAGAGGCCTAAGCGATCCCTTATAGCCAATACTACTTCCTCATAGGAATCAGCTAAGGTTGGAGGCATTGCCCTGTAGGCGGCTAGCGCCTCGCCCGTAAGGGACGCAGCTAATCGAATTGCCCACTGTTCGCTCGGCCATTTAGCCGAAGTAGCTATTCGAGTAAAGGTATCTAGGAAATCATCTATGTCATCCTCTGCACACAATTTTCCCATCACCAAGTCATTACATGCCCATTGTCCATGGTCTGGATTCACGGGTCCAGTTGTCGCCTGATTCTCAGGCTTGCTCTTTGCCAGTTCTTCTTGCTGCTGTGCAAGCCAGGTATTCATGGTCTGTATGAACGGCTGTTGCTGCTGTTGCATTGCCTGCAGTGCTTGCGTTTGGCTTAATTGCGCCAACTCCGCTTGTTTGTTGAATTGTTGTGCCATCCAGGCACATAGCTCCTTGGGTTCCATGATCCCTGAAACAACAATAAACAGAAGAGAAAGGAAACCCAAGTGCGGCACTTCCCTTAAAAAAAAAAATGCTACTTTTTTTTTCACTTAACCTCGCTTAACCTCTGTCAAGCACACTTCCCCAGTATCCAACACAAAACAGGTTTAATCACTTATTACCTTGTTTAAGTGTTGAGTCAGCTTAGAGGAAGGTACGCTGCTATTCACGGCCTTGTTGCTTTTCCTGGACGGTCTCAGGATTGTCAGGTCACAGGATTTTCCTTCGGATCCGATCCGTACTTCCAGAAACTCCGTTCCAGGTTTTTGCAAGTCCAATCCAGCGAGTTGTCTGTTCCGTGCCGGATTTTCCTCGGGTTTTTTTTTTTTTTTTTCAGAGAAAAAAAAAAATTCGCCTTTTCAATTTTACTGCTGTGGGTTAACTTGGCACATCCGTTGCGTTGGCGTTAATCCTGCCAACTACGCCACTTGTGACACGCCCCGGTCGCACAGCACCCCCTGGTGGCGGCGTAGTGGTTCCACCGAAGGGCTGGGACCGGGGGTCACCAAGATGTTTGTGATCAGGGTTGGCCGGGTGCGAGGGTCAAGGGCCAGAGCCTTGTGCCAGCCTCGTTGCCAACTCCCAAAGAGACTACAGTCTTGCACGAAAGTGGAGGGAAAAGAAAAAGGCTTTATTTTCCCCTTTTAGCACTAAGGGTTCATAACATAGGATAAACACTCCGGTACGTAGCAAAACAAGTCTTTACAGCAGATTTTGAAAGTAAGATCCAGATGAATTGGTTTCCAATTGGGACGACACCCTCAGAGCTGCCTCCTGCCTATCATCTGTTAACAAAAACCAAGCGAAACGCGATCACGCACCATGGTACTCTCTGGATCTACGAACATCGCTCATCCAGCTACGTAAACTAGAAAGACAGTGGCGCCACAATCGGACTCCTGAGGCACTTGGTGCATACTCCACACACCTGCAAGACCACCGAAGAAAAACCATGGAAAAAAGAAAGTTGTATTACTCAGAACTACTAAAGCGATCACTTAACAAACCTCATGACCTATTTAACATAGTGAAGTCACTAACTGGCGATCCAGCACTAGCCCAAACAACCTTGCCCCAGCCGCAAGACTATTCTACCCACCTTCAATCTAAGATGATACAAACCAAGGACAACACGAAGACATCCATATTTCATACCTCCCACGGACTTCCACAACCAACCCCATTACTATCATTCTCCAAGGTATCCAACAAAGAAATTGCAGACATCATCACATCTATCAACCTCACCACCAGGGCCGGATTTACCTTGAGTGAGACCCTACGCCAACAAAAATTGTGGGCCCCCAGCAGGGGCGGCCCAAGGGGGGTGCAGACCTCATTTGCATAAGGGGCCTCATTTGCATAAATATTTGCATAATGTTACCATTATACTAACTTTTAGTAAACGTGCCTCTTAATGAGTGTATGGATAAAGAAAGACTAAAAGATTTCTACATTACTATAATCCAGTGCCAACTGCCAGACACATTAGGAACTACTACAAACACTGCCCATAGTAAACCCGCCGTATCCTAACAGCACTACCAGGACTCACAAAGCACCATACTCTACCAATCAAAAGGCAACACTGCAAATATTAAACCAATACATTTCAGAGAACAACAATACATGACCTACTGGGGAAAGAGAACAAGTGGCAATGTCAATAGGAATTATATAAACAGAACACCTCAGCTCAGTTACACATGCAGAACATAGACCATCACCAAACAAGTAATCACAATTTAGAAATAGGAAGACAATAATTAAACTGGGAATCCCAAAAGCCAAACTTGGAATGTACAACACTGTAGAAATAAAACTATACATTAATTTGCTCTTGTACTAAACAAAGCGCAGATGTTAATGATGCACATTTACCAGAGCTGACATATTCCAATTAATAAATTCAAAATAAAGAGATATTTTTCTACCTTTTGTGCATTTTTTTCAGCTGCAATTGCTCCAGCCACTTTCTTCTGGTTTCTTTGTGTCTTCTGCTAACTCTCCATCGTCTGCTGTCCATTTGTCCTTTCTTCTCTCTTTTTTTCCATTCTCTCTCTACATCTGCTTTAACATACTAATCTTTCTCCTTTTGCTCTTTCCTCATTCCTATTTCATCCACTCAAATTTTACCCCTCCATCCTCAATCCCCAATTACTCTCCCAATACCCGGCCAATTGTAGATTTTTTATCCCTCCCACACAAAATATTGTTCCAGTCTCCATATTACTCTTCCAGCCCCATCCCATTCTAATCCTCCCCCAACATCAGCTCCCTTCTAGTTCCAGCCTCACCCAGCATCCATTCCCTTCTAGTCCCTGCATCAGCCCATTTCCAGTCCTAGCCATCCATCAGCCCATTTCCAGTCCTAGCAACCCCCCAACCCAATACCAGTCCTAGCCCCCCCATCACCCCACTTACAGTCCTTAACCCCCCATCACCCCATTTTCAGTTTAAGCCCCCCCTATAGCCCATTACCAGTCCTAACCCCCCATCAGCCCACTTCCAGTCCTAACCCCATCAACCCATTTCCAGTCAGCCCCCCATAGCCCATTGCCAGTCCTACCCCCCCCATCAGCCCACAGCCCATTACCAGTCCTAACCCCATCATCCCACCTCCAGTTTTAACCCCCCAGCCCATTTCCAGTCCTAGCCCCCCATAGCCCATTACCAGACAACCCCCATCAGCCCACAGCCCATTACCAGTCTTAACCCCCCCAAAGCCCATTACCAGTTCTAACCCCCCCCCAACAGCCCATTACCAGTCCTAACCCCATCAGCCCACCTCCAGTCTTAACCCCCCAGCCCATTTCCAGTCCTAGCCCCCCCATAGCCCATTACCAGACAGCCCCCATCAGCCCACAGCCCATTACCAGTCTTAACCCCCCCCAAAGCCCATTGCCAGTTCTAAGCCCCCCCAACAGCCCACAGTCCATTACCAGTCCTAACCCCATCAGCCCACCTCTAACCTTAACCCCCCCAGCCCAGCCCAGCCCATGTCCAGCCCCATCCCCCCAATAGCCCTTTACAAGTCCTACCCCCCCAATAGCCAATTACCAGCCCTACCCCCCCCCAATAGCCCATTACCAGTCCTACCCCCCATAGCCCATTACCAGTCCTACCCCCCCCCGGCCTAAAGTAAAATTTAATTTAAAAAAAAAACCTGGTGGCTGCCGCCGCGGGGCTCCCTCTGCTGCCGCGGGGGCCCCGTCTACAAGCTGAAGCCGTCGGGTCGGGTCGGGTCGGGTCGGGTGGGGTCGGGTCGGGTCTCTCTCCCTCCCTCCCTCCCTCCCTCGCTGCAGGCGGCAGGCTGCGAGAGACGCGAAGGGAGAGCGTCTCCTCGCGTCTGTGTTAAGCCCGCAGGGGCTGATGGGAAAGCCCATCAGCCGCTGCGGGCTTAACACAGACGCGAGGAGACGCTCTATCTTCGCGTCTCTCGCAGCCTGCAGCGAGGGAGGGAGGGAGGGAGAGACCCGACCCGACCCGACCCGACGCTTCAGCTTGTAGACGGGGCCCCCGCGGCAGCAGAGGGGGCCCCGCGGCGGCAGCCACCAGGTTTTTTTTTAAATTGTGTTTAAAAAAAATTACCTGGTTCTTTTTTTGTGGGCCCCTGCCGGCTGTGGGCCCTACGCCATGGCGTACATGGCGTATAGGTAAATCCGGCCCTGCTCACCACTGCCCCCAATGATCCCTGTCCTGCTAGTTGGATTAAAGAATTGCGCCATGACCTCAGTCCATTTATATGCAGAATTTTGAATCAATCATTCATAACAGGATCCTTCCCTCAAAGCTTAAAAAACACTTCAATCCGCCCTCTGCTAAAGAATAGTAAACTTGATCCATCTAAAGTTGAGTCATTCCAGCCAATCTCGAGCATCCCACTGCTTGCCAAAATCATGGAGAAGGTAGTCCAACGGCAAATCCAACACCATGTTGATACAGTCGCACCACTGGACCCATCCCAACACGGCTTCAGGGAAGCTCACGGAGTGGACACCATCCTCACAACCCTCTTCAACAACCTAATCACAGGAACTGACAATACCAACCATGGATTCGTCCTCATTTTTTTAGACATAGCAGCTGCATTTGATTCAGTGAACCATGAAACACTTCTAGATCGCCTCAAAGATAAAGGTCTGCAAGGCTCAGCGCTAGCATGGTGCGAATCCTATTTATGTAACAGATCACAACAAGTCAGAGCAGGTTCCAAAACCTCCGAACCATTCTCACTAAAGCAAGGTGTACCCCAGGGTTCCTCCCTCTCGGCATTAATGTTTAATATATACATGCAGCCCATTTGCGCCTTAATCCGCTCCTTCAATGTCCAATGCCTTGCATATGCAGACGACATCTTAATGTACCTTCAATTTAAAATCGATCAACCAGATTTCAATCCAATTATAAGATGTTTTGAAGCTGTAGCAGATTGGCTCCTCTCTCAAAATCTCCGCATTAACCATAGCAAAACAGATGTACTATTCATCTCACGGAACCAGAAGTTCACGCCACCTCCCTCTCTTCTAGTCAATAACATTGAACTAAAGTCCAAAGCTACAATTCGCTACTTGGGCATCACCCTCGACCAGCGACTTGACATGTCAGCACATGTTACAAACACAGCTAAAGCAATCTATCACAAGATCCGATCACTACGCCATCTCCGCCCACTGCTTGACTTCCCTGACTACCGCTCAATTTTCCAAGCCTTAGTCATCCCACACCTTGACTTCGCCAACATTATCCTACTGGGACTCCCACAATCGACTCTTAACCCATTACGCCTTGCCATGAACTCAGCTGCAAGGGCAAGGTCCGGGCTTTCAAGGTCTGACCACATAACGCCAGTTCTAAAGAACCTACACTGGCTCCCGCTACGGGCCAGAGTCCAATTCAAGGTTCTTGTCATGACGTTCAAGTCATGTAAGAATCTTACTCATACACCCATCAGCGATCTCCTCAACAGCACACCAGATAATAGAACTAGGAGATCTACTTCGTTGAATAAACTTGAAGTCCCAAAAGTGTTGGTAAAATGTAAGAAATCAACAGCAAGTAGAGCCTTCTCCATTGCTGCACCTATGGCATGGAACGCCCTCCCAGCAGAAATCCGGGCCATCCCAAATTTGGCACTATTCCGTAACGCCCTCGAAACATCACCTGTTCCTACAATATTACCCTGACAGCATTCCCGACATTTACAATGCCCCCACCTCACCTCCCTGCCTAATCCGTCCCTCAGATCATCTTCCTGTAGATAATGGTTAACCACTATCTCTCCCACTGACCTCCTCGACCATCTAGCCAACCCTCTAGACAAAGGTCATATTTTTATTTACCGTAAGAGCATTATATTTGTTTACAATATGTACATAGTTCCTCCCTCGTTTTTACTCCATGTTTTACATTCCCTGTTCAATGTAAAAAACTTGATGTAGCTTGCTTACATTCTTGTATGTTCTGTTTCAAATGTAAACCGCACTGATTATAATAGCACGGTATATAAGAAATATAAATAAATAAATAAATAATAAAAGAGATGGAATAACCAAAAACTGTTAACTTCACAGTGTCAAAAACATCCAATAGCAAATTACTTCATTCACTCAATGAGCTCTGGAACGCTTCTATATCACTTCCAGCACAGTATATACATTCCATAGGACTATCAATGTCCTCCTGTACAGATTCCACCTGCATGGCCTCCTCTGACTGCTCTGAGGGATCAAGGTAAGTGTCCTTCATGTGAGTTCGTCTCACTGCTTCCCAAGGCTTGGCAGTTTGTTTGGGCCCACGGTTCAGTGTGGTGGAATACCAAAATGGCATTTCTTGCTCTAGAGGTCTAAAAACATTCTCTCTATAATGTTTTCCTCTAAAAGTTCTTTTCTTGTTCAAACTATCTTTTAACTTTTGCTTTGGCTCTTGTTTTAGATAAGGAGAACACCACCTTCCCAGGATTCTTCTCTTAGCTTGACTTCAGGCACACAATAACAAAGGTTAAAAGCTTTACCTTTAGGTTTCCGTTTGGTTCTCTGGGGTGAGGCTGGAGGCCTACCTTGGCTGCTGCCTTCAGTATCAGTGCTCTCAGGTATATTCCTCCTGCTCTCCCAGTCTTTCCTCCTCTGGCCTTTGAGGCCTGTTCTCTTGTGGGCTTCAGGGCCCGGTCTGGCTTGGCTTCGGCCTTCTCGGCCTGTCCTCTCTCTTACAGGACTGGTTCTCCTTTCCCAGCCTGTCCTTTTACTCAGGCTTGCTTGCGGCCTAGATCCCACTCTTGGGTTAGTACCTTCATAGCATCTCTTTGGTCCTTCTCTGGAACACGCATTCGCTTGGTCTCTCCCAACTGGTGAGGGTGATCTTTCCACAATTCCCTGAGTAGTAGCTCTCCAAGCAGACGAGGTTTTAGCAGCTGAGCTTCTTGCAGGTAAGCTCCTAGCAGATAAGCTTCCTTCTGACTCTTGCTTGCTTCCTCTTAAATGTGAGCTTTTGGAACATGAGTCCTGCCCACTAGGGCGTGGTTCTGTGGTCTCTGTCCTAACTCTCCTGCTCCCTCTAGGTGAATCCTCTGGAAATTGCAGGCAATTTCTTTTTCTTTCAGACTTCAAAACTATTTTTCTCTCCAGAAGAGGGTCCGCTGTATCACAATATACAGTAAGGGCCCGATTCCGTTCTGGACATAGATTCCCTCTGTATGTCTGATCTGAACAAGACATACAGAGAGGATCACAATTCTGTTCCCGTGGGGCACGTACTGAAGAGTTCCACATCTGAAATTACCCAGGATTTCTCCTTTACCAGATGAGACCTTTCTCATGTAGTTTCTCCACTGAGAATCCTCTGATACAATTCACTCAAATAGTTATACTATCTTTCACTTTCTCTGGGTGAAGAACCACTTCTTATAGAATATGCACTTCGTGGTGCCTGGACTATTCTTGAAGGCAAATTTCACCTCTCTTAAACTAGTTTGAAAACTCCAGTTAAACAAGGAGCATGGGGAAGAATGCCTTTTTTTCAGAAATCACCACTTAATTCCACACTCAGAGTTACTAATGGCAACTTAGATTGTGAGCCCTTTGGGGACAGGGAAATGCATGCGGTACTTGAATGTTACTTGCCTTGATCTTCTCCTAGAAAGGTGTGAGCTAAATGCTAATAAATAAATTCAGCTCCAAGCAATCTCTCTTCCTAGAGTCCAAAACACACACCATAAGCCCTGGACCAGACTGAAAGGAAATAATTAAGAAACTTCTCAGGTTCATTCACAATAATGAAACCACTCAAACATAGACACCTCCCAAAGGGATATATCTTCAAAATCCTATGGCCCTCATTCCAGAACATGGGTTGTCCCATAATCTGCCTAAACTCTATTCCCCTCACCATCTCTCCCCATATGTCCTGAACTTCAGGATGGGGAGAGCCAGTAGGGGGTAGAGCAGGGGTGGACCGCCCGGCAGTACGTACAGGGACATTTCAGGTCATACCCCTATATGTGCTGCTGGGCCTGCTGGAACATTCTATACCACCTCAGATGTGGTATAAGCAGCATTTTTAGGAGAATCAGAGCATGGCAGCCACCACCAGAACTGGAGCCATGTGAGGAGGGGTCCCCGCTGCCCAATCCAGGCCATGGGAGGCCAGCCGTGGGTCGGGTGGTGGGGATTTTGGGTTCCAGAGCCACGGATGTCTGGGGCACCTGAGGGGGGGGGGATTGTCTCCGCAGGCAGGAGAGGCACGCCAGGCTGTCCTCAGGGTCGATTCTGGCTCCCGCAGGAACATTTTATTCCCACAGACTAGAATCGAGTTCATCGGCCCCGTCTTCAGCAGGGATGTCCGGACGTCTCGCTCCCAGAATTGGGCTCCACACCCCTCTCTGATTCAATTGCCACATGTCTCTGAGGGCACACATATTGCTGGAAAGGTACACTTTAGTACTCCCTTACACGCGGAAAGGCATGATGTTAGCTAGCACTTGGAGGAGAAGTGGAGAGCGACACAGAAGCTTTTCACCTTCTTCCATAACAGTAGGAACATTCTTCCTTGTAACAACACTGGTATGAATGCTGATAATGAAATACTGCTACCATGAACATTAATATGAACAATAATGTCAGTCTGTGTGGAATATTCCTAGTGATGCAATTTAATTAAAGAGAAATAAACCTCAACTCTGTTCATATCATAGTTTCATCTATCCCTTCTAGGTAATCTATTTATTCAATTAATTAATTGGTTTAGATCCTGCTTAGTCGTAAAAGTCAAATAAGTTGCAAGAATAACACACCAAGATGCAAAAAATAACTTTAGTGACCTTCTCATCGCAAGGTATCAAAAAAAACTCATTAAAAATAGCCACAAATTCTGCTGCTACACTAGGCAATTCTTAATCGCCCATAGTGTTCATGGCATAGGTATTTTATTTATTTACATTCTCTTATATACCGCATCAGTGCGGTTTACATTGAACAAACTGAAATTACATTGAACAGGGCATTATAACTTGGAGATAACTATTTTACAGGGAACATGGGCTATGGAGGGTTAAGTGGCTTGCCCAAGACCACAAGGAGCACCTGTGGGAATAGAAACCCCAGTCCTTCCGGCCCAAGGTTGCTGTCCTCTAGTGGGATTTGAACCCCCGACCTTCTGGCCTGAAGTACCTTGCCCCAACCACTAGGCCTAGTGGTTGGGGCAAGAGTGGCCTAGTGGTTAACTTCTTATGAAAAATGTGGATATCTTTTATTCCTTGCATATTGTCTGATAGAGAGTTTCATAACCTTGGAGCGTAAAGGGAAAAATGCCTTAGCGCAAGCAGTTTGATTCCTCCCAGATAGAAATAATGGCATTATATGAGCTTTGGGAATAGGCACGCACAGGCACCTAATAAAAAGAAAGCTTTTTTTATTTTATTTTATTTTTTTATTTTTGCATTAAGGCATAATACAGTTCTGTTCTTCACAGACTTTCCAGCATATTTATGAAAATGTCTGAGCACCAGTCCAGCCTTAGCTCTTATTGATAAGCACTGTGATATTTGTGCATCAATACTGTTCACTAAAGCACAATAAAAAGGACAACAGCAAGCAGTGTAAGACACTCAGATCGGAATTTAAAGTGGTGCTTCAGTGAAACAAGTAACTGCAATGAAACTGAAAGCTCTAGGCAATTTTTTTTTCAAGAGGTGACATCTACAGATAAAAGGAAGGGCATGATCTAATAATTGCAGCTCCCAAAAGAATCATCCTAAATCCTATTGTATCTTTTGTGTTCAGATGCCAACCTTATATTATGTGTTTTTGATTAGGAAGTTGCATCAGAGAACAGCAGTAAGTCAGTGTAAAGTCTCATGTAGGTCTTTAAATGCCCAAATCAGCCTTCAAGCCCTGTTTATGAATCTGAGCAAGAGCTAAGCCAGTCCAGAGTGCATCTGGAACTTCCCATAGGCATAAATAAGTTTTATTCTCGGCAGTTGGTTCCTAAGCTCTCTTTAGCATTTTAGTTTTACATAGCAGCAGTACGCCTCTCTTGCATTTGGAATGGAGTTCCTTTCCTGCTTCCTCTCCTTCATTTTTGTTTTTATTGTAAACCGCTTTGGCGCCCTCCCACGGAAGGCAGTATATCAAGTCTCTAAATAAACATAAAGCATAAACATGACAAATTCAAGTGGAACTGGGGATAAGTATGAATGTGTGGAAGGGGGAGGTTACACACTGTTTAATTTTACACTCTTGTCAAGACATTAGATAAAAGCACTGAGTAGGACTGTTTCCAGATTTAGGGGTATGTTTACTAAAACCCCGTTAGGGTGCGCGGCGCGCTAGTGTGCGGATGCCATAAAAAGATTGGGCGTTTCAGTCTGAAAAAAGCAAACCGGGATTAATCATGCGCTAATGTGCGCTGTGCGCTCATATGCGCCGCGTACATTAGTGCATGAGAAACGCGTGCAGGAAGCATAAGTGGCACGATGATGTACAAGAATAGGAACAGAGCCACAGTACAATGGTTAAGACAGAGACCAATGGTGCAGGGGTCATGGGTTCAGTCCCCCACTATGCCCAATGAATAAGGCTGGCTGAGGCACTACCTGTTGTGTGTAATATTGCATTCTGAGGCATATTAATTTTATTTTAATTACTGCTGCTAGCAAACGCACTCTCAAAGCACTGTAACATAAGGTACTGCATAAGGCACCCCATAAGGTCCCCCAAAGGGCACATATTAAAGTGCACTGTCTGCCACGGCACCCTACAATGTTGCTGAAAGGGTGGCGTATAGGGCACCATATAGGGTGCCCTATGAGGCACAGCAAGGTCATAGCACTGTTTTTGATGGCAGCACTGTGCATTTAAACGCATGGAAATCTTAAGTAGGTGCGCTGAAACACAAGGAGGAACAGCAGTGTAGCACAATGGTTAAGGTACTGATTGATGATACAGGGGTCATGAATTCAATCCCCAGTGTGCCCAATATGTAAGGCTGGCTGAGGCATCAGCTTTGACATGTAAGTATTGTTTCCTGAGGCATTTTATTTGTATTTCAATTATTTCTGCCAGCAAACACACCCTCACGTGCCGTAACCTAAGGTGCCCTAGAAGGCACTCCATAGGGCACATTATAAAGTGCACTGTCCGCCATGGCACCCTATAATGTCCCCTATAGGGCACCCTATAAGGCACTGCATAGGACAACTTATAAGGCACCTTATACGGACTGGCACCCTATCAGTCGCTCCATAGCATACTGTATAGTGCACCTTATATGGACGGTAACCATAAGGTGCCCTATAAATCACCCTCTGAGGCACCTTAGGGGTACAGTATGCTGAGGGTGTTATTGCTGGCAGCACTAATGTACTTTAAAAATAGATAATGCTTTGGACAGCCCTATCAAAATAACCCCACTGTGGGTTTGAGCCCATGACCTCTGACTCTATTGGTAGTGAAATAACCAGTGGGCTACAGCTCTATAGCTGCTTGAAGCCCCCTGGCTGGCTGCAGAAGGACTGCAAGTCACCACACAAACAGTCTGCTGTGGTCACCAGGATAGGGTTAACCCACCCATTCCCATGATGCACTGCACATGCAAATCAGCAGTCTACAGATGATCACATGATGGGGTATGCACCCACACAGCATCTCAGCCTGGTAGGGGGAACTGACCGTGTGTGGTACTGGCACAGAGTAGCTACACACCGTCACATTGTGCAGGTACTGCACTCACCCTGAGGGTGGGGTGGGGCACCCAGCACCAGGTCCCCTGCAGTGCTAATGTGTGAGAAAGGTAGTTTCTGCAGACACACCTTTGTATATAGTTTCCCCTATTTCCCAAGTTTATATCTCCTGTTAAATGTAATTGACCAGACATATGTAAATTGTCGGATGTTTTTTGTTCAATGTAAACCGCGCTGATGTCTAATAGTGCGGTATATAAGAATTGTTAATAAATAAATAAAATAAATAAATCTGTATGTCTCAGTCAGGTGTAGCCCCTATGGACCCCTAGGAGGATTATGTACCACCACCCTCCTTCTCCTCCAGGGCTGAGGATGGTAAACAGGGTCTCCCACCAACAGATCCACATTCTACCTCCCTGCAATGGTGGTAGTAGAGGGGACTATCAACCCCCATCCTGCTGGGGAACAAGCACGCTACAGGGCAGTCAATGCAGCTCTGTACACATCCATAACGCAACAGCAGATAGACATTAGGCCTGGATATGCTAAGCTGCACCCCACCACTATCTGATATTCTCCTGCAGTAAGCCTTCAGCTGCTGCACCCTGCAAGGCGCTCCATCAGGACACATACCAGCTGCAGACAGTCTGCTAGCTAGTCCATAGTGCTTGTTCGTGGTGGAAATGCGTGCACCCAGAACTGGGATGTCAGCATACACACCAAGCAGATAAGTCAGTGACTGGGCCCCAAAAGGAAACCCATACATATCACACAAGAAAAATACTACATAGCACTATGGGGGTGCCTAGCCATGCTGTGGTCACTGCACAGTCAGGGTGAGAGTGATCTCCCAGCAGGACATGCTGTGGCCACCCTGTCTGTGCAGGTGGTGGCCGGGCACTACAATGTCCCAGCCAGTGCCCTATGCCCTGTGCTGATGCATCCTGGCCAGGCCACCCTGTCCGGGCTATACCCATGGTACCTTGCTCCTCATTATGCACATTGGCAGGCCAATACTGGCAACAGTGCTGGCAGTGTGGGCTGTGGAGGGTGTTTGCAGCCACCACACACTCGATAGACAGACACACACTCCCACACTTATGCCAGCATTGTGCTACTCTAGAGGAGTTTAGCAGCCCTGGCCACCACACCAGTCCTGGGCACAGTGCAGGCATGGATATGGTATGCAATACTGTTGGGGGTCACTCCCCAGGGTGGTAAACACTGTCAGAGACCAGACCTGAAGCACACTCCACAGACAGCAGAAAGGTTGCTATGATGGAGCTCAATCAGCAAACTGTGCTTAACGTAGGAATTGGTATCTGCCAGTAATCATAGCAAACCTTTGCTAGCTGTGTACCATATTTCCAGGTGTAGGGTGGCATTGCTAAGGTATGCAAGGGCTAGTATTGGGAGATGCACGCAGGGCCCAATGTCCTGCCTCTCCAGGAGGCATTGGCTAATGGAGCCTGTGGATGTGGGTGTGTCTGCCCCTGTTGGCTGCTGCTTTACGGCAGAGGTTCCCAACTCCAGTCCTGGTGTGCCAAACACTGTTCGGGTTTTCATGCTGTCCCTCATGAATATGCATGAGATACATCTGCATACCATGGGGGTGGTGCATAGATATGCAGCACAGGCATCTTTATTAGAGGCAGCATGGAACTTGAATGGTGTTTTGCCCTCCAGGACTGCATTTGGGAGACTCTGCTTTAGGTAATGCGCCTGTTTATGGTGTCTTTACTCTGTAGGGTAAAATGTAGGTGTTTTGGGCATGTTTACTTCATCTGCAATAAAGGTTCTGTCTGTATTAGCACATTGTAGTAGTGGGTAAAACATGGGGACTGGGTTGGCAGGCACCATAGCTGGGACTTGAACCTGTGACCTTCTGTCTCCAAACACACTGGTTGTGTGCACTGCACCACCGTGTTGCTGTAGAGACTGCATTCCCTGGTGATACAATGACTGTTTGTCCGGCAGGGCCTGTCTGTTGCAGTGCATGGCACCCACCTACACAGGGCTAGGCCATGGTCTGCTCTGGTCAGCTGCCACTGCCCCTCCACCAACAGTACCCCTCTGCCACCATGCTGACATGGCCTTATATTGGAGACAGCATAAAACCTGAATGATTTGTGGGCCTCCAGGACTGAATTTGGGGGACTTTGCTCTAGGTAATGCGCATGTTTCTGGTGTCTGTGCTTGGTGGGGTAAAATATAGGCGTTTGAACCATGCGTATGTTCTCTGCAATAAAGGTTTGTCCTTACTATCACGGTTTGGTAGCGGGTAAAATATGGGGACTGGATTGGCAGTAGCCCCAGCTGGGACTTAAACTTGTGACCTTCTGCTCCTGAACACACTGGCTGTGCTCACCGCACCACACTGTGCTCACAGAGACAGTGCAGTCCCTGGAGATACCATGGTTGTTTGTCAGACACAGCCTGTCTGTTGCAGTGCATGGCACCCACCTACACAGGGCTAGGCCATGTTTGGCTCTGGGCAGCTGCCACTGCCCCCCTCCACCACCAGTACCCCTCTGCCATCATGCTGACATGCCCTTCTGCTGGTGGTGCTGGTGGTGTGCAGTCTCATGCCATCCAGTGTGCAGGTAGGCGGCTGCCTATGGTGCGTGTTCTGGGGTAGGGGTGCCTGCATAGGCGTCCACGCTTCCCCCCAACACCGCCTGCCAATGTTCTGTGCCCTTGGGGGTACCTGCTGGGTACTATCCCCTGTGACACTGTGATAAACACTCTCGTGCCCATGTTGGGCCCTCATCAGTTGCTGTCTGGCTGCTATTCAGTTTCAGCATCCCTATGTGCCACCTAGGCATCTGCCTGGTCCGCACTGTGCCCCGGCTGCACCACAGCATGTGCCGCCTGCAGCCCTCTGTGGCCCCTTTTCAGGCATCTGACCAGTTGCCCGTTCCGACATGCCCGCCCGCGGGACATGTGCACGCCATAGGACACCTGTCCGATGCAGAGGGAAACCCTGATCAGTGCTATTTCTGTGGGATCATTCACCTTGTATGGGGACGGAGCGTAGACCTTTCCATAATTCATATCTTTTTTTGGGTGCTTTCTCAGGAGTGTTTTTTGATGTTTCCCATTAAAACCACTGTTGCCCAGCTTGGTTATGTTTTTTCTATATTTTTTTGGGGTCATTTTCAGTGTTTATTTGCCCTTTTGTTCTGTGCACATGTATCACACATCACTTTTTGTAGGTTTCCCTGGGTTTGCTGTACATTGCTGACAGAAATGGTTTCTCTTCCCTTTAAATCGTCTCTAACGCGAGGTTTTCACTCGCGGTATTTTTTGCCTCGGATTTCAGCCTTGCAAATGTGCGGGGAGCCTCTCCGCTCCCACTCTCCACTCATTGACCCCCTTCTCTCTGCCCCTGGGGAGCCTTCCTCCGCCCTCCGGGAGCCTTTCCCCGCCTTCATCGCACATTAGCACGCCGCGCACATGAGCGCCGCGCACATGAGCGTGCATATTTGTGCCCCGTACGCGACATCAGCATGCACTAAGGTACCTTAGCGCACGCTAATGTTGCGCAGCGCACATTAGCGCACAGTAGCGCACATGAGCGCAGTTTAGTAAACATACCCCTTAGCTCATGCCATAGGTATGTAAAGTAACAAAAACAGCCACTCTTTAAGAAACACTGAGTGGACATTATTAAGTGAAGGTCAACTATTGCATTTTACTACAGTTTACACAGGTTAGTGATTCCCACAGCAAATGAATAACACAACCTCACAAGTTGCATTGTTACAGGGAAAACAATGTTAGATCTGGCTTCATTGTTTCTAGCTGGGACTACTGGACCACTAATATGCAGCCCAAAGCTCTGGGCCACATCTTAAAGGGGCTAGTGATGCCTTAATTAAATTAAAAACTTTCTTCCCCCTCCCACTCCCAACTGCACACACCACCGAGAAGAATCTCTACAGAGCCAAAACTCAGACCCCTCTCCCCCCACAAAGAACTCCAAACCTGCCCCCCCAAAGAAGACCCTTCACCCCCAAAGACTCCCCTTACCTATCTGAATAAATTCCTGGTGTACAAGAGTAATCAGGTAGGAGTGATTCCCAGTCACTCCTGGCCCTTCTGGTACAAGATTCAAACCGGTACCAGTTGAACCCTAGTTTTAATCTTATGCTACCACTAATAGGCTTGACTCCTTTGGGAGATGGGGTTGAGTGTTCTTTGGGGGATAAAGAGGAATCTAGATTGGGGTATAGAGGAATTTTCTAGATTGGGGTATAGGGGAGTTTTGATCTATTTTAAGATGGCATTGGCTTCAGAATGGAGCTGCGATCACAGGTCGCCTATGACAAACGTCTTTCCCCCCCATGGCCACGGTCAGGTTATGGGGGACCCCCTGAACCCTCAACTCTTTGTCTCTGCCAAGCTCAGCAGTACACCCACGTCCAGAGGGACTTATTCCACCTCCGAAGAATAATAAGTCCCCGTCTACCAGGCTGACCCCGAACGTAAAAGGCCAACCTCAGAATCGAGGATTGGAATGACCCTCTTAATCTCCATTAATAACTCTCCCCTACTCCCCCTATGAAAATCTTAATATCTAAGTGCATTTCATGCTGGACAGTGAGTCTATCAGTCACTGCCAAAGGAATTTACGATTACTCCAGTCCCTCTATAGCATTTCTAGCTCTAACGTATTATTTTTCTGGGTTATTGTAAACAAACCTTTCCCATGTAGGAAGCAGAAAATTGCTAAATCAATAATATGAGGTAATAAAACTATCTTTGGATGTGTAAGGGAGGAAAATAAATGAAAAGAGGGAATAGTGTGAATAAAAGAAGAAAGTAAAAATAGCCAGAAGGACCAGCAGGAGACTATGGGGCCCTTTTTCTAAAGCGTGCTAAGCAGGTAACATGTTTTTTTGTGCCTGGTAACTGCCTGCTCAAGCCTGCAGGGGGCATGACAGTAACCGTATGTTGATTCACATGATGCCACTCACACACTGGGGTGTTGAATGGGCAGGGTGGGGACAGAGAGTGGACATGATGAGCACATTTTATTGTGCATTGTCAATGTTGCCATTTTCATAGGTGCACCTAATGCCACCTCAATAGGTGGAGTTAGATGCACCCACTGTGCTACATGTGTGTTAAGTGCCAACACCTAACACACTTTATTAAAAGGAACCCGTAAATGTTTAACAAGTCATTTTTCTCAGTGTATATGGAAAGATAACATGATGTTTGGGTATGGGGCATGCTGTCCACACCCCAGACAGTTAACACAGAGGTTTTACACATAAAGCACATTTATTTTTATGGCAATAAAGTGACATCAGTTTTGTAAAATGATGACAAACCAATTTACAGAGGAGGGCATACTTACAAAATGAAATAGATACATAGTAGGATTTGATAGAGTATACACCTAAATATAGAAGGAACTTAAGAAAATGTTTTTTTAAATGTGTGGAAAGGAGAGCAGATTTAACTCTATTCTCAAAGGTGGGCATGTGGAAGAGGCAGATAAGACATAGTTGTAGGATATTGAACAAAGTAGATTACAGAAAACTATCAACATGGATTCACAGAGGGACATTCTTGTCACATAACTTGATTACGTTCTTTGAGGTGATAAAAATAAAGGACCAGAGAGGACTAGAGAATATGATCTACAACAGTGGCTCCAAAACCTGTCCAAGACACCCCTGACAAGTTGGGATTTCAGAGTGCCCGCAATGAATATTGTGATGCAGCGGGCCCTCTGCTGGAGAGAAAAAAAGTTTTAAACTCTGAAAGAAAAAGAAATTGCCTGCAATTTCCAGAGAACTTACCTAGAGGGAGCAGGAGAGCTAAGACAGAGACCACAGAACCACGCCCTAGTGGGCAGGACTCTTATTCCAAAAGCTCACATTTAAGAGCAAGCAAGCCAGAGTTTGGAGGCAAGCCAGAGTTTGGAGGGAAGCCAGAGTCTGGAAGGAAGCCAGAGTTTGGAGACAAGCAAGAGTCTGGAGGCAAGCAAGAGTCAAGAGGCAAGCAAGAGTCAAGGGACTTGCCTGTAAGGAGCTCAGCTGCCAAAGCCTCATCAGCTGAGAGAAAAAGGACAGGCTGGGAGAGGAGAACCAGTCTTGAGAGAGGACAGGCCGAGAAGGCCGAAGCCAAGCCAGACCGGGCCCAGAAGCCCACAAAAGAACAGGCCTTAAGGGCCAGAGAAGGAAAGACTGGGAAAGCAGGAGGTATATTCCAGAGAGCACCGATACTGAAGGCAGCAGTCACGGTACGCCTCCAGCCTCACCCCAGAGAATCAAACACAAAGCGAAAGGTAAAACTTTTAACCTTTGTCATTGTATACCTGAACTTAAGCTAAGAGAAGAATCCTGGGAAGGAGATTCTCCATATAGAAGACAAGAGCAGAAGCAAAAGTTAAAGGCAACAAAAGGACTGTTAGAGGAAAACATAGAGATAATGTTTTTAAACCTCTTGAGCAAGCAATGCCTTTCTGGTATGCCACTAAGCTGAATCATGGGCCTAGACAGACTGCTAAGCCGTGGGAAACAGTAAGACTAAATCCCATGAAGGACACTTGCCCTGATACCTCAGAGCAGTCAGAGGAGGCCATGCAAGTGGAATCTGTGTATGAAGACAGTGATAGTCCCATGGAATGCACATTCTGTGCTGGAAGCGAAATAGAGGCCTTCCAGAGTCATTGAGCGAAGGAAGCCTTTTTTGCTGTTACATATTTGAATACTGTGAAGTTAACAGTGTTTGGGTTATTTTATTTCTCACCTTTAAAAATCTGCTGTAAAGACTTATTTTGCCACGTACCGGAGTGTATATCCTTTGTTTTTGAACCCTTAGTGCTTAAAGGGGAAAATAAAGCCTGTTTTTTTTCCCACCACTTTCGTGCAAGTCTGAATCTCTTCAGGAGTTGGTAACGAGGCTGACACAAGGCTCTGACCCACGACCCTCGCACCTGGCCAACCCTGATTAACAACATCTTAGTGACCCCCCGGCTCCAGCCCTCCGGTGGAACTACTACGCCGCCACCAGGGGGTGCTGTGCGGCCGGGGCGCGGCGTCACAATATGTGTGACAGAAATTTGCATGCAGTGGAGACGGTGCATGTGAATCTATTTCATAAATATTCATTGCAGATATCCTGGAAGCCTTACTAGCTGGAGGTTCCCGGGACAGGTTTGGGAGCTACTGTATTTGACCATTAGTAAAGCTTCTGACAGAATGGTAGACAAACAAGGTGTCAAATTTTCAGCTGGAATGATGACCAACTTAAATTAAGCAATGCAATTTAATTTAAACTGGATAGTCAGCAGCACTATAAGGATAATTTTATAAGGGTTGCCTAAATTTGCACGTTTTCACAGGCGTATTTTACGTCTATTTTATAAAGCGAGGCACGGGCATACTTTACAAAATAGGGGTATAAGTGGTCAAAAGCACAGGCTAAACTATGCACAAGCACTTACATATGCCCTAGATTTTTCAATAGCGCATGATGTAGCAATATTTGTAAAAAGTTTACCACTGTTATCCAAGTTTATGTAGTAAGTTTGTAAATAGTTACCCTTGTTATCCAAGTTATTTGCCTTGTTACCTGTGAACTCATACGTGTTAATCTGTACTGAGCATTTCTGTTCCATGTAAACCGCGCTGATGCCGAATAGTGCAGTATATAAGAGACTTTAAATAAATAAATAAATAAATGTAAGTTACAGTATTTCATAACTTGTGCGCATAAATTTGTGCTCTACCCAACAATGCCCCTGTATACCCAAACAGTGTAATATGCATCATTGCTCCGGTGAGCATATTTTCAGAATAATGACCAACTACCTTACTCATTTAAGTGACCATTTATGTGCAGAAACCACTAAAATACCATACTTGTCATGCATAAATGTGCACATACACATAGGGGACCCTTATAAAATTACCTAACATGTATAAGCAACAGCACTATCCATTTAGTTTAGACCTGTTATTCCTCAGGCCAAAACTAAACATTGTGAGGTAAGATCCAAGATGGAGCTGCTCAGGTTCCTTATCTGACCTACTTTTCCTGTGATGCCTAAGAGGAAAGGTAAAGTGGGCAAGAAGACTCCTTCAACCTGTGAAACATAGTAACATAATAACGTAGAATATGACGGCAGATAAAGATCACCATGGTCCATCTAGTCTGCCAAGCAAGGTGGCAAAAGTAGATGCACCTACCACTCAATGCAGGTCACCCCTCCCCATGCCTTTGTTTAGGGGTGTACCCGCCACTCCGTGCAGGTCCCCCCTATTTTTTGAGATAGAAGAGACAGTTAAGATTTTTTTTATTATATCCTGTTGCTGTAAAGGGATCCACTGTGTCTATCCCATGCCATTTTGAATTCTGTCACTGTATTTGCATCCACCACTTCCATCGGGAGGACATTCCAAGCACCCCTTTCAGTGAAAAAGTATTTCCTGATGTTGCCTTTCAGTTTACCCCTTGAAGCTTCATGTTATGCCCTCTAGTTTTACAGCTTTCCCATCTCTGAAAAAGGTTTGTTTGCTCTTTAATACTCTTTAAGAATTTAAAGGTCTGTATCATCTCCCCTGTCCCTCCTCTCCATATTTAGGTCTTCAAGTCTCTTCTTATATGTCTCCTGGCGCAGACACCAAATCATTTTGGTCGCCTTCCTCTCAACTGTTTCCAGTCTTTTTATGTTCTTTGCGAGATACGGTCTCCAAAACCGAACACAATATTCCAAATGAAGCCTCACCAGTGACTTGTACAGTGGCATTAGTACCTCCTCCTTTCTGCTGGAAATTCCTCTCTGAATGCAATACAGCATCCTTCTGGCTTTTGCTACCGCATTGTCACACTGTTTTGCCACCTTGAGATCCTCAGAAATAATCACTCTGTTCACACCCACCTTTCACCCCCTATCGCATACAATTTCCCTGGATTTCTGCATCCCAAGTGCATGAGACTGCGTTTATTTACATTAAATTTTAACTGTCAAGCATTAGACCATTCTTCCAGGTTTTGTAGATCTTTCCTCATGTTATCCACTCCCTCAGGGGGGTCCATTCTGTTGTAAATTTTCGAGTCATCTGCAAAAAGACAGACTTTTCCATTCAGTCTTTCAGCAATATCACTCACAAATATATTGAACAGTACCTGTCCCAGAACTGACCCCTGGGGCAGTCCACTAATCACCTTCCTTTCACCCGAGTGAATTCCGTTTACCATCGCCTTCTGTCGTCTCTCAGTCAACCAATTTCTGATCCAGTTCACCACCTTAGGACTCATCCCCAGGCTATTCAGTTTATCGATAAGCCTCCTATGAGGAACAGTATCAAAGGCTTTGCTGAAATCTAGGTAGATCATATCCATTGCATGCCCTTGATCTAGTTTTCTGGTCATCCAGTCAAAGAACTCAATCAGATTTATTTGGCATGATCGTCCTTTGGTAAAAGCATGTTGCCTCAGATCATGCAATCTATTGGTTTCGAGAAAGCCCACTATTCTCTGTTTCAGAAGCACCTCTATTACTTTTCCTGCCACTGAGGTAAGGCTGACTCTTCCTGTACTTTGCCACTTCTTCCCTATTTACCATTTTTGTGAAAAGGTACCACATCAGCCCTTCTCCAGTCCTGTGGAACTTCTCTTGTCTCAAGGATCTATTAAAAACACCCTTTAAAGGTCCTGCCAGAACCTCTCTGAGCTCTTTCAGTAGCCTGGGATGTATCCCATCCGGTCCCATGGCCTTGTTCACTTTCAGTTTTGCGAGTTGTTCTAACACATCATCTTCAGTGAATGGAGCGGTATCTACTTCATTCTTTAACCATCTTCTTTTTGCCTCAGATTTTTGTATCCTTATTTCTCTCTTTGTCTTTTAGCTTTATCCTGTATTCTTTTCTGTGTTTCTCTGCGAAATTCTGAATTTTGTGAAAGCAGTGTTTTTTTGCCTTTATTTGTGCAGCCATTTCTTTGGAGAACCAAATAGGTTTCCTTTTCCTCTTGTTTTTATTTACTTTCCTTACATATCTATCTGTTGCCCCTTTTATTGTCTCCTTTAGTTAGCTCACTTCAGTTCCACTTCCCTTATCTCCTCACACCCTGCCAACTCTTCCTTCAGGCACTTGGCCATTTTACTGAAGTTAGCATTTTTGAAGTCTAGGAGTTTGAGCTTGCTGTGATTAGATTCTGCCTTGTTTTTTTACCTCAAACCACACTGTGTGATGATCGCTGCTGCTCACATGGGCACCCACCTAGACATTCGGCATGCTATGGTGAGAACTAAATCCAGCTTCAAACTTTCCCTGGTTGGTTCCATCACCATTTGTCTAAGCAATGCATCTTGGAAGGCATCCAAAATTCTTTTGCTTCTTTCTAGATTTGCAGAAGGAATACTCCAATACACATTGGGTAGATTAAGTTACCCGATATAATCACTTCCGCCTTTACAGCTACCTTTGTAATATCAATAATCATGTCTCTATCAATTTCTTCAGTTTGAGTTGGAGACCTGTAGACTACACCAGTATGGATGATAGTGTCATCTCCTCTTTCCAACACAATCTACAGTGCTTCTTCTTTTCCCCATGCCCCCTGCATTTCGCCAGCTTTAATATTGCTTTTGACATATAGGACTACTTTTCCTCCTTTTCTGCCTTCTCTATCTCTCCTAAATAAATTATAGCCAGCTATGGCTATATCCAATTCATGTGACTCGTTAAACCATGTTTCTGTAATGGCCACAATGTCCAAGTCCATTTCCACCATTAGGGCTTCCAGGTCAGGAACTTTGTTGGCTAGGCTTCAAGCATTTGTGCTGATTGCTTTCCAGCATTTATTGACTGGCTTTCCTCTGTTTTTCATGAATTTTGTTCTACACGCCCTTCCAATTTGCCATTTATGTGTGGGTTAATAGTGTGGTGGTTTCCAATGTTATTATGTTTTTGCACGGAGTGACGTCCTGGACTTGTTCTTCTCCATCCATCATCCCCTTTCCCTAGTCTAAATGCCTGTCCACATAATGCCTGAATTGTTCACTTAGGATCCTTTTCTCTGCGACAGATAGATGTAGTCCATCAACACAGTTTAGCATTTTGTTGTTCCATCTATTTCCCCAGTCACCTATATATCTAAATCTTTGTTTGCACCAGGTTTGGAGTCATGTATTAAAGTTGATTATGCAATGCAGCCTTTCTGCCCCCTTACCAAGAACAGGTAGAACTGCTCTCCTTTGAACTGTGTCCCCAAGTTAGTGCCTCTGATGATGGAATCTCCAAGTAGTAGTAGTAGTTTCCTGTTTTCTGATTTTTTTCTTCATATTTGGTGCCTTATCAATAAATTGATAAACAATCACCCCTTATGTTTCCCACATAAATACCCAACAAACAAGAGAAACACATCTAGACAAAACTATTTTTGTTGGAACTCACACCATGAAGGAACCTCCTACCCGTAGTGTATTGTTCCGTTTTTATCTTTAATTCAAAATAGGGACGCAACCCTAGCAAGGATCAAGGGGACTTCAACCCCTCAATACCAACCAGTTAACTTCAATTCACACAAGGCACAAGCCAAGTTCAATTCGCACAAGGCACAAGCCAAATAGAAGTCACTTATCTTAAGGGAAATCCTGCCCCAATTTTAAAGCTCCATCTGATCCAGACATCCAGAACAATGGCAGGTAAGCGGCTGTGACCGCCCACTCCAACAAGGACGACAGGCTATATTGGGGAAAGTTATTCACTGTGACTTCGACACCGCCAACTCTTCATGTAGCAACAATATAAGAGATCTTCTTCTCCATATAGTAACCCAACGTTGTATTCGTTTCGAGCCTCCGATGCTCCTTGCTCTTCTTCAAACACTGTTGCTCCCAGCTCCACCTAGACCATGTGTGATTTAAATTCCCTAACGGGAACACGTGACCAGCTGATAACCAATAGGCCTCCAATATGCCCAGAAGATGTTGTACTTATACAACAGTCCACCATTCCACAGCGGTGTCGAAGTCACTGTGAATAACTTTCCCCGATATAGCCTGTCGTCCTTGTTGGAGTGGGCGGTCACAGCCGCTTACCTGCTGTTGTTCTGGACATCTGGATCAGACGGAGCTTTAAAATAACTGACGGAGCTTTAAAATAACTGTAAATAATTTGTAAATAACTGTAAATAATTTGTAGTTTCTGCAAATAACCTGTAAATAGTTCCCCCGGTTCCCACCCAAGTTCATACACTGTTCATTGTAAACTCAATGTGGCTTGATACATTGTAGTATTGTTTCTGTTCATTGTGCACCGCACTGATCTTAATAGCGCGGTATATAAGAAATGTAAATAAATAAATAAATAAAATCGGGGCAGGATTTCCCTTAAGATAAGTGACTTCTATTTGGCTTGTGCCTTGTGCGAATTGAACTTGGCTTGTGCCTTGTGTGAACTGAAGTTAACTGGTTGGTATTGAGGGGTTGAAGTCCCCTTGATCCTTGCTAGGGTTGCATCCCTATTTTGAATTAAAGATAAAAATGGAACAATACGGGAATGGTCGCATAGAGCCTAGCTCCGGAGGGATTCCTGTTGTATCCTGGTCTACACTGCTGAAATGCATTCAGAAGAGTTGGAGGGAGGCACTACTAAAGCGGGGAAACCTGCTGGGGCAAAACAGACCCGGTTGGAGTTTGCGGCGATGCAAAATACCAGTGCTAAACGCTCCAAAACCGAGCCCCTTTCACTGCAAAAGATGGCTGCCATGCTCGAACATCCTGGGGCCTTGCAAGAATTGTTGAAAGAAGTACGTGCAGTGAAAGAGATGGTGAAAGCTAATGGTGAATCTCTTGCTTGTATGCAAGAGGACATCAGTCATCTTAAAGGTCGTATGGAGGGGCTGTCTGTCAGCTATGAAAAGATCGAGTTGACAGTTAATGTGCACGAGGAGAGGCTAAGAGATTTGGACAAACTGACTAAACAAGTCAAAATTATGCAGAGGGATATCGAAGATGGAAATAATAGGGCGTGCAGGAACAATATTAGACTTGTGGGGGTCCCGGAAGGAGCCGAGGGGAAAGATCTGTTTGCATTCCTACTGAAAGTGATTCCCTCGGCCCTAAGAATCCACTTTGAAATGCCGTTTGAAATAGAGTGTGCTCACCGGGTTCCCTCTCAGATCCCCCAGGGTAATAGCCGCCCGCGCCCTATCATCATGAAGATCCTCCGATACCAACATGTTGCCCAGATCTTGGCTGCGGCCCGGTCCCGTGCGCCGGTGGACTTTGAAGGGCATAAGCTAATGTTGTTTCCTGATTTTGTGAAAAGCACTGTGGACCGGCGAAGAAATCTTTTGGCTCTGCGACCCCGACTACAATAGCTTCAGGTGCGCTACGGTCTTTTTTATCCGGCTCGGATGAGGGTCACACTACACAATCAGACGCGCTCGTTTGAAGACCCGGAGGCTTTGAAAACTTTCTTGGAGGAAAAGGAACAGTTGCAAATGCGTTGAGACCCTCTTTGTTCTGGGCTTGTCTCCAGTGAACTAATTAAGCAGGAGAATAGCAGTGAAGTTAACTGCTTTTCGCCAGGCCCGTGGGCGTCGGCCTAGACCGTGGAGCCGTGCCCTGGCCTGGTACTGTTAAGAGTTAGAAGTGTTGAATCTGTGCATTATATGTAAGATGCTTTACTTGTATGTGTAGACTGAATAATGTGTTTTTGTTTTTTTTTCTCTCCCTCCGTGCCCATTCTGCAACCTCAGGGCTCACCCATGGTTTTCTGGTTAAGGTGCTCTCCCTTTCGGTCCTTTCATGTTATCGACATTGTTTCTCTCCCACTTTTGGTAGTACATGCAAGAGAGGGAAGATACGGTAGCTGGTATGTTCTTTTTGCTACATTATGGGATAACGCTGTTTATATAGATGTGGTGAGGAGGGGTGTGGTTTTATACATAGAGCTGGCTAGATCTAGGATGTGTAAGTTGGGCCCTAATAATGTCTGTGTGAGAGTTGTCAAATGGTTATCCCAATGTTAACCCTAAAAATTATGTCCCTGAATGTTAAAGGGATTAACAACCTAATAAAACGGAAGAAAATAATCCTGTATGGGGCGACAGTGGAGAACTAACTGAAGATGCCTAAGAGAAAGAGTAAAGTTAAAGCTCCTCCCGCGGAGCCTTTACCCTCTGTTGCAGGACCCATGGATCGTTTTGTTCGATTGTCCGAGGAGCAAGTGTCGGGGATTCGAGCGGGCTTGGAGGTACCTTCGGTTCCCGGTTTGGCTCCCTCCGCCCTGGATATCACGCTCTCCCCTGATGGACGTTCTCCCCCGGCTCCTCCTAGACCTCCAGCAGCTCAGTCGCTGAGCGATGATGTCTTGTCTCCTGCTGGGGAAGCGGTTTCGTCATCTGTGCGGGGCTCGCTGCTGCTTGCTGCTCGAGACCGAGTGGAGGAATTACAGGCTCCTGGTATTTCAGAGTTGATATCTTCGCCTGGCACCGAGGGACGTGTTCCTGCTATAGAAGCTATCAAAGATTCGAAGGATAAGCTAAGTTTTACTGCATCCGCACCCTCCCTTGTTTCCTTCATTTTGCCTCGTCCGGCTTCAGTTACTCTGGAGAGCATTTGGGATGCTATTTCTAATCTTTCTACTATGGTCGCTACCCAATTTACTGTGCTATCTGATCGGGTAATTGCTACTGAAGACGCTCTTTCCCAAGTTTCCTCTTCTTTGGCTATTATTAACCCTAAGCAAGTTTCTTTGGACCGGCAGCTTGAAAGTGTAAAGGATTTATCTGATTTCTTGGTTAAGGATAATACTGTTTTGCATGCTAAGATCGAGTCTTTAGAGAATGCCACTCATGCTAAAAACCTTTGTTTGTTAAATTTCCCGATTATACCTGGGACTCCGCCGCTGGATCTTTTTAAGAAATACCTCCAAGAAGCTTTATCAGTCCCTCCGGATTTGTTTCCACCTGTGTCTAAGATTTATTACCTTCCCTTAGGGAAAAGAGAGCGGAAAGTTTCTGGGGGGACTTTGGAAATAGATATGCTTAATGTGTCTGCTTTATTATCAACTCCTGGGGAAGAGGATTTAGCTGTATCCACTCTATTAGTTACATTAGCTCTTTCCTCAGATAGAGAGTGGCTATTGAAATTATTCTATAAAAAGCGTTCTACTTTGTTTTATGGTAAAAACGTTTTGGTGTTCCCTGATGTGGCCCGGGAAACACAGAAGCGGAGGAGGGCTTTTCTTCTATTAAAACCTGGGGTGGTATCTTTGGGTGCTTTATTTACTCTTCGTTTTCCTTGCAAATGTTTAGTCACCTATAAAGCTCAGAAGTATGTGTTCTTTTCTCCTGCTGATCTTTCCACCTTTTTGAGTTCTCATTTGGTGGTTGCTTCTACTCCGGGAACACAGACTCCATCATAAGTTTAGTACTCCTTGGTTCTCTGTCTTCATCTGTTTTCTTGATGTTGGTATTCTATGATTACTTTTGTGGTTAGTTCCTCCACATTTTGAGGACTACTTTTGATCCTTGCTACATTGTATATTTTGTAATTTTTATATTAAGTTGACTTCCTGCAAGTGTCATTATTCTGTACAAGTTTTGCTTGGGTCATTGTTTAAAAATGCATAAATAAAAATAATTAAAAAAAAAAAAAAGAAAAGAATCCTGTATGGGAAGCAAGAGAAAGTTGATATTTTTCTTCTACAAGAGACTCATCTGAACTTGCAGGAGTCTCTGAAGTTAAGCATAAAACCCTTTAAGTTGGTAGCGTTTTCAGCTGCCCTACATAAACATAATGGAGTAGCTATATTGATTAGGTCATCATTGGCTTCCAAAGTGCTTCAAACACGATCAGATCTGGAGGGGAGATGGGCTAAAGCAAGGCTTGTGATTGGAGAGCTAGACCTGGTTATTATGAATATATATGCCCCCAACAACGATAACCCGGAGTTCTTTAAATGCGTAGCTGAAGTAATCCATGCAGATCCCTCCCCAGGACTAATTTTGGGCGGGGATTTTAACCTCACTTTGGACCCCCTGGTGGATAGGAAGACTTCTAGGGTAACCAGACCTCTTAAATCTCACACAGTTCTTGCTTCATTGATACAGGAGGTTGGTCTGGTGGACATATGGAGGCTGCTGCATCCCGGGGATCGAGAGTTTACTTTTTTCTCTGCCCTGCATCAGTCCTTATCGCGTATTGATTTACTTCTGATTTCTAAAGCCCTGGTTCCTACGGTTACATCTGCTAGTATACATGCCACTCACATCTCAGATCATGCGGCCATTTCGATGGAAGTGCTGACAGATTCTCAGACTCCCAAGCCCACTGGGTGTTTTTTTGATAGATCACTTCTAGATAACCTGGAGTTTCGTCTTAATATTCAAGCTGCCATTGCGGAGTACTTCCAGTTTAATCCTCCTCATGCTACTGCTGGCTGAGCTAGATGGGAGGGCTTCAAAGCATCAATTAGAGCCTCCATTACCAGCTTTGGGATCAGGCTGGCTAGGCTGCGTAAAGAACAACTTCGGGAGCTAGAATCGCAGATAAAGGCGGGGGAGAGGATCCTAGTGAAGTGTTCTGATCCCAATATCCTGATACGCTTGCAGAGACTAAGGCTTAAATATAATTTGATGCTGTCTTCGGAAGCCTCACAAAATATCAAGGCTCAGAAAAGCTTATACTATCTGGAAAGTAACAGAGCAGGTCGCTTACTGGCCAACTCTCTGAGGGGCCAAAGGGAGGCTGGCCGAATCTCGGCTGTGCGAGATCCCCTTTCTCAAGAGCTGCTTACTAAAGACGCTGACATTGCGGAAGCCTTTAGAGTTTTTTTTAAGCAGCTCTATACAGGTGAAGCTGTATTCTCTCAGGAATTATTTGATGCCTTGTTGGATAAAGTCCAGAGGCCAACTCTGAGTAAAGAGGCAGTGGAAGAACTAAATAAACCAATATCTCTAGAGGAGATCAATCAAGCGATTAGGTCCCTGGCAGGGGGGAAGGCCTCGGGGCCCGATGGTCTCCCAATGGAATTTTTTAAGACTTTTGGCAAGGAACTTGGTCCATATCTCCAGCAATACTTTCAGGCATTACTCGCGGAGAGCCCGCATGTGGGCGCTTTTCCTGCAGCTAAGGTCATTGTTTTGGAGAAGGCTGGAAGAGATCCCCAGGTGGTGGGCAACTACCGCCCAATATCCCTTTTAAATGCTGACTACAAAATCTATGCTACTGTACTAGCATGCCGGGTGGCGGGGGTAACCCCCTGGCTGATCCACCCTGACCAGGGTGGTTTTGTGGCAGGGAGGTCGACAGCGGACAATGCCAGACTTTTGTGCCATGTGCTGGTGGAGGCGGAGAGCAGTGCGTCCCCTCTCGTGGGCTTATCCCTTGATGCTGAAAAAGCGTTCGACCGATTAGAATGGGACTTCCTGTTTGCTGCGCTTAAGTGGTTTGGCTTTGAAGAAGGTTTTCTTAGTTTTTTGAGAGTAATGTATATCAGACCTCTGGCCAGCATTTGTGTTAATTCTACTCAGTCCCGGGATCTACTTTTGGGTCGAGGTACCCGGCAGGGGTGCCCTCTCTCACCAATGCTTTATAATCTCACACTGGAGCCTTTGACTCTCTTGCTGCGACAAAATTCCAAGATTCAGGGTATAAATATTGCAGGGGTGGAGACTAAGCTCTCGGTTTATGCAGACAATCTTCTGCTGTTCTCTAACCCTGTATCTGTACCGCACATTTTAAAGCAGATGAACCAATACTCGCTGTTGTCGGGGTACAAGATCAATTGGTCTAAATCTGTTGTTTTTCCTCTCAACCCATATGTATCTAGAGCGGATGTGCAAGATTTCCCGTTTATATGGGAACCCAAAAGGGTTAAATATCTGGGGGTGTATTACGGTTACCCATTGGAGGAGGCGATCAGTTTCAATGTAGAAGGTATACTGGCTAATATTCGGAGTATGATCAATAAGTGGTCCCCATTGTTTTTATCTTGGTGGGGTCGCTTGGAAACAATTAAAATGACCATTGTTCCTAAAATCAACTATGTGCTTGAAATGTTGCCATTCTATCTGCCCCCCCTGTTTTACCAGCAGGTGGAGAGGCTGTTGACACAATTCCTGTGGAACAACAAGCCGGCCAGGATTGCTCTCAAAAAGCTCAAGGCTGATAAGGAGAAAGGGGGAGTTCGCTTCCCCGACTTTCGAAGATATCACAGTGCTTTCTTGTTGCGGCAGGGCTCCAGATGGAGAGAGCCTCTGACGGCGCAAAGTCCGGTGTGGTTGGTGCTGGAGGAGAAGCTAGTGGCTCCTTTTCCGCTGAACCTTCTCCCCGGGATGCTCCTGAGGGATAAGTCTGGGCAGAGGCAAATTGTAAGAGATACGCAGAGGGCCTTCCAAGAGCTATTACATCTATTTGACCGGCAGCAGAGGGTGTCTACCCTTCTCCCACTAGGGTACAATCCCCTCGTTAAGATACAACAGAAGTGTTTTGCTTGGCCGTAGTGGTATACGAGAGGTATATGGACTATTGGCCAGTTACTTAATGAGGGCAGGTGGAAGAACTTCAACAAGTTACAGCAGGAGTTTGACCTCCTGGTCTCATTATACTTCCAGTGGCTCCAGTTGCGGGATTGTGTGGGGAAATCTGGACTAAGTATCAATTCCCTTGATGGAGAATGGGGGTGTATGTGAAAATTCAGGAAGCCCAGGGGGTTAAAGGGGGGGCCTCCTTTTTCTATAAATTAATGAATTTAGCCTCCCAAGAGCAGGTAATTGGCCTCCAGAAGGTTTGGGAGCACGACTTGGAGGGCTCGATCTCTCAGCCTATGTGGGATAAGTTTTGGTCCAAGCAGATTAGGATAACCAAATCCGCCTCAATTACCCAGTCACTATTCTTTCTTGCTCACAGAGTGTATTACACTCCTGTGAGGATGGCCAAGTGGGATAAGAATTAGAGCGGGGCGTGCTGGGCTTGTCAAAGAAACATGGGGACCTTGTCACACATGGTCTATGAATGCCCCCAGTTGCAGCCTTTCTGGCAGCAGGTTTGGCTGCGGATACAGGAGGTGTTGGGTTTTAGGGCCCACCTTACCTGGGAGATTATAATGTTTCGATCCAGTATAGCGATTCCTCCTCTTAAGAAAGGAGGGCACTTCTTATTAGACTTTATGTTAGGTGTGGCTTTATATATGATAATCTGTAATTGGAAGTGGACAAGTGTGCTTCATTGGCAAGCCTGGTGGAACAATGTATGTATGTATAGTAAGTTTGAGCAGATGCCCCGGAAAGGCGCTACCCTACACCCCTTTAGTAAGCGAAAATGGCAGGCCTTAATAGAGTTTGGTGCTGCTGCTCGTTGTTATAATGTGTAATGGTAGATGTCAGGCTGTTACTCCAGCTTCTTGTATATGGTTGCAAGATATGTATTTTGTTGTGTATGCTATGCCACATGCCTCTATGCTGTAAGACCAATGTTATTATGTGGGTTTGAGTGGGTTTTGGAAGATTTTGGATGGACCAGGGAGGGCAGGGGGGAGAGGGGGTTGGGGGGTAGGGGGGACTGTTTTGGTGTGCTTGTTGTCAGTTGGTTTTCTTTTTCTCTCAATTTGTAATCATGTGATATGGTGATGATTGTAAATGTTAAAAGCTAAATAAAGATATAAAAAAAAAATGGAACAATACACTACGAGAAGGAGATTCCTTCATGGTGTGAGTTCCAACAAAAATAGTTTTGTCTAGATGTGTTTCTCTTGTTTGTTGGTTATCAATAGATTGAGCAAGTTGTTCCAACTTTTGTAACTTAAAGATCTGATTGCCTCCTCTTGGACTCAATGGTACATGATCTAATATACACCAATCTAGTTGATGAAAAGTGTGGGCATGGTGGAGACAATGCTCCACTAACGGAGCAGTGTTTTGGTATGTAAGTATGAGGAATGTTCACCCAAGCGTACTTTCATGGCTTGAGTAGTATGACCCACATAGTAAAGAAGACAAGGGCAAAGAATTAAATATATCACATGATCCGACTGACAGGTAGTGTGCCATTTAGAACTATATACTCGAGAAGTGTGGATATCAGACCACGATATTCCTGTAAGGGAACCGTCACAAAAACGGCAAGATCCACACTGAAAATGGCCAGATCATCATGAAATAAGGGTGGGCAGTTTACAGGGGAGGTAGATCTAACTATGAGATCCCTCAAATTGGCCCCTCGAGAATAAGCCACCCTTAAGCCCTTATCACGAAAACATTCATAAAGTGATAGGATTGGCCAAAAATGATAAAGAATTTTGACCACTTTTGTAACACCTCTAACATAAGGAAAAATGTCCAATGTTTCTGAGGTTTTGGAAGCCTGATCACTCACTGTTGATGGTAATAGCCATTCACGTCGTGTGAATCTGGCCCTTCTCACGCTTATATACCAAAACACTCACTGCTCCGTTAGTGGAGCATTGTCTCCACTATGCCCACACTTCTGATCAACTACCCATGTCTAACAATAGCCAAATTAATATGAATAAAATACATTCTCTAAAATGCTTGTATGCAAATGCTAGAAGTCTAAAAAATAAGATGGGAGAGTTAGAATATATAGCACTAAATGAAAGATTAGATATGACTGGAATATCAGAGACATGGTAGAAGGAGGACAACCAGTGGGACACTGTGATACCTGGGTACAAACTATATCGAAATGATACAGCTGAAAAATTGGTGGAGGGGTTGCTCTCTATGTTAGAGAGGGCATTGAGTCAGAAAGGATTAAAGTTTTGCAGGAAGCAAAATCTGCTGTAGAATCTATATGGATTGAAATCCCATGTAAAAGTGGGAAGGCAATGGCAGTGGGGGTGTACTATCGAGCGCCAGGCCAGAATGACCAAATGGATGATGATATGCTCAAAGAAATCAAGGAAGCTAACAAAACTTACAGCGCAGTAATAATAATGGGTGATTTCAACTACCCCGGTATCGACTGGGTCAGTGTCACGTCAGGACATGCTAGGGAGATAAAGTTCCTAGATGAAATAAATGACTGCTTCTTGGAACAGCTGGTTAATGAGCCGACCAGAGGGGAAGCCATATTAGACCTAGTCCTTACTGTAACACCAGATCTAGTGCAAGAGATAAGGTTGTTGGGGCCACTTGGCAATAGTGATCATAGCATGATCGCCTTTGATTTAATTAGTGGAGGAGGGATAGTAAGGAAATCCATAGTACTACCTTTTAACTTTCGAAAGGGAGACTATGATAAAATGAGGAAAACAGTTAAGAAAAAACTAAAAGGAGCAGTTGCAAAGGTTAAAGACGTACATCAGGCTTGGCTGTTGTTGAAAAATACTATCTTGGAAGCCCAGACCAGCTGTATTCCACGCTTTAAGAAAAGTGGAAGGAAGTCCAAAAAACTGCCAGTATGGTTTAAAGGTGAGGTCAGAGAGGCTGTTGTTGCCAAAAAAGCATCTTTCAGGAAATGGAAAAAAGAGCCAAACGACGAAACCTGGAAACAGCACAAGTACTGGCAAGTCAAATGCAAGGCATTGATAAGGCAGGCAAAGGGAGAATTTGAGAAGAAGCTTGCTGCGGAAGCAAAAACGTGAAGTAAAGACCTTTTCAAGTACATTCGTAGCAAAAAACCTGTGAGAGATTCAGTTGGTCCATTAGATGATAAAGGGGTTAAAGGAGCACTAAGAGGCGACAAGGCGATAGCGGAGAGACTGAATGAATTCTTTGCTTCAGTCTTTACTGAGGAAGATGTAGGGATGTTACCCATGACTGAAGTGGTATTTAAAGGTGCGGAAGAATTGAAGGAAATATCGATACTTCGGGAAGATGTATTACAACTATTAGATAAACTGAAGAGTAGAAAATCACCTGGGCCGGATGGTATACATCCAAGGGTGTTGAAAGAACTGAAATATGAGATTGCAGACCTGCTATTAGTAATCTGTGAACTATCATTAAAATCATCTCTAATACCTGAAGATTGGAGGATCGCCAATGTAACACCAATTTTTAAAAAGAGTTCCAAGGGTGATCCGAGAAACTACAGACCGGTGAGCCTGACATCAGTACCGGGAAAAATGGTAGAAACCATCATAAAGAATAAAATTACTCAGCATGTAGATAATCATGACCTAATGGGAGACAGACAACATGGCTTTAGACAAGGAAGATCTTGTCTTACTAATCTGTTATGTTTTTTTGAAGGAGTGAATAATCAGGTGGACAAAGGTGAGTCGGTTGATATTGTGCATCTGGACTTTCAGAAAGCCTTTGACAAGGTCCCTCATCAGAGACCTTTGGCAAAACTAAAGAGTCATGGGATAGGAGGCAGTGTACTATTGTGGATCAGGAACTGGTTAAAAGATAGAAAGCAGAGGGTAGGGCTAAATGGCCAATTTTCCCAATGGAGAAAGGTGAATAGTGGTGTACCCCAGTGATCTGTGCAGGGTCTGCTGCTTTTTGACATATTCATAAATGACCTGGAAAGTGGAATAACGAGTGAGGTTATCAAATTTGCAGATGACACAAAACTATTTAAAGTTGTTAAAACCCAAGAAGACTGTGGAAAATTGCAAGAGGATCTTGATAAATTGGAAGACTGGGCATCAAAATGGCAGATGAAATTTAATGTGGACAAGTGCAAGGTTATGCACCTAGGAAAGAACAACCCAAACTATGGTTACACGATGCAAGGTTCCACATTAGGAACCACCACCCAGGAAAAAGATTTAGGCGTCATTGTGGATACCATGTTAAAACCCTCGGCCCAGTGTGCAGCGGCGGCCAAGAGAGCAAATAGAATGCTAGGTATGATAAGGAAAGGAATGGAAAATAAAGCAAAAGATATTATAATGCCTCTGTATCGTTCCATGGTGAGACCGCACCTTGAATATTGTGTGCAATTCTGGTCGCCGTATCTTAAAAAGGATATAGCGATTTTAGAAAAGGTTCAGAGAAGAGACACCAAAATGGTAAAGGGGATGGAAGGATATTCCTATGAAGAAAGGCTAAAAAGGTTAGGGCTCTTTAACCTGGAAAAGAGACTGCTGAGGGGAAATATTTAAGACTAATAAAAGAAAATATTTTTTCACTCATCGTATAATCAAACTCTGGAATTTGTTACCGGAGGATGTAGTAAAGGCTGTTAGTGTAGCTGGGTTTAAAAAAGGTTTGGACAAGTTCCTGGAGGAAAGGTCCATAAACCATTATTAAGAAGGGACCCAGGATATCAATGCTGGAACCAATACAAGCATTGTGGAACCTGTGTCCCTTGGGGAAACTCCTAGGTACATATGACCTAGATTGGCCACTGTTGGAAACGGAATACTGGGCTTGATGGACCTTGGTCTGACCCAGTATGGCATATCTTATGTTCTTACGTTCTTATAAACTCAACATGGTTTCTCCGCCGGGTCTTAATGTGATGCTTGAATGGCACAGCATTCTCTGACTACAAAAGTCCTATTGCATTGGTCAGGACTTGATTGACCGTATCTGGTTCCAATCAGATTAGGGGTTCCCCTTCGCCATAGGGTTTCCTTTTCTGATTGGTAGTAGAGTGACTGTGAGCATTTGATTGGCTAGCTACATTTCCTTTCATCAGCACTGATGTCAGACGTTGTCTTAAGAAATGCTTAATGGTTTCTTTTGATTCACTGAAGCTTTTGGTGATTATAGGAATTCTTTAACCTGAGGCAGGGTCGTCATTTTGGAGACCTGAAACGTGACATGTTGTTACAGTGGATTCCTCTGCTTCATAAGCTCGGATAAAGAAAAGTTAAGTGTTAAGTTTTTGTTCACTCTAAAAAATAGAATTAAAAGGAGCAACCGCAGTGAGAGGACGGCTTCCCTTCCGTCTGCTTTTGTCACAATTACTCCAACAAAAAGAAATGTTTTTCACTTCATACTTGGTCAGGTTTTTGGTATATTGATTGCTTAGTTTACTCCTGACAAGGGCTTTTGATTTGGCATTTATCAGTAGATTGGGCATTAACCTTCTCATTTAAGGGTTCTTCATTTTCCACTAATAGGGAACTCTCATTCTCCAGGGCAGAGAAGGCATTATGCAGGGATATCTCTTGATGGAGAGGGTGTCTCCGTATTACAGGTCGCAACCTACCAGAGCCCACTGTGATCCATCTGTTCCTTGGCTGTTTGATTCTTTGTGGGAGTGGTGGTGGATTTTTGTCAATTTGTACCCTAGAAGTGGTGTAGTGTTTTATCTACTGCAATGTTGGGTCTGTTGGACACCTTTGTTCAGCGCTTGTAGCGGCAGCCAGCTCCTTCAGGCAGTTCCTTGACTGTTTTCACACTGGAGTTGGGTGTCTTGACCTCCAATTTGGGGCTTGATGTCACTTTTTTGCCTGAGCTGAAGATACCCCCAAAGCTGCTAGCTAGAGTTCAAACACAGGAAATGCTACGGCAAGCAACCTCACTAGAGATTGTGATCATGATGCTCTTTAGGGGTAAGCTCCCTGTAGAAACTGTGACATGGGTCTCAGCACCATAAGTAGTGCAGAAGTCAGCTGAGGAATGCATGGAAGGTTTGGGCCCTATGGCTAATTATGGATGCTTTATCAGTGTTTTTGCACCATAGGTACTAGTGCTTAGTAATCATCTCCAGCATGGAGGAATAGTATATTAAATATTTTCATGCTGATTTATGCAGACTCAAATAAACTTCTAAACCCATTGACTGTTGTTTCCATCGGCTCTCCAGTAAGTTGTAGCATAGGAAGGGCTATGGTGCTATTAACCCAAGAAAAACGGTCTAAGTGTCTTTTAGTTCGGGAGTCGCTACACAGATCTGTTTTCTTTTTCAGTACAAGGACTGCTGATTGTTTTATTTTTGATCTTTATATTTTGGACCAGTTGAATTGATAAATGTTCTAGAACACATGGATGCAGATATGGGATGTTGAGAGGGTAAGGAAGTGGAGGAGGAATGTGTTATATTAAATGGGAAATTGGCGTGCTAGTTAGACGAGTGTGTGAATTGTGGGCTTGGGAATCTTGGGGATAAAAGTAGATTAGAGATGAGGCTTTGCTTGGGGACAGAAGAACTCTGGGAGATCTTAGCACACAGGCAGCAGTCATGGGCTGCAGCCACATGGGCCCTAATTGGTTATGGTGACAGCAGCTGGTGTTTCTAGCTATCTGGTATTGCTCTTGGTTAATGACTGCATTATGTGCAAGTCGGAGTGATAAACTGTTAATATTCTTGGTGCTAGAGGGCCATTGTGCAGAGCATAATTACTGGATGTTTTTGTGGACATTCTTTAAAAAATTAGTCAATTATACCTGACATTAAATAGTGACCCTAAATGTCAATGGCATGAATCATCCCATACAGAGGAAAAAAGATTTCAGTATTTAAAAAAAGAAGGTGCTGAGGTGATTATGCTGCAGGAGACTCATTTGCCACCTCGCTGTGTAATAAACTTAAGGTGGATTGGATTAGTAACCATTTATTTTGGCTAGCTGGTAAAAAGATAAGAAAAGTGCCAAACATTTTTCATAAATCCTTTCATGGTACAAATTTTACACTAGGCAACAGATATTGATAGCAGATGGGCCCTAGTAGTGGTGCAATCTGTTGAGTGTAAACTCGTTTTTATGAATCTGTATGCTCCCACATCGGATTTCCCTACTTTTATCTAGAGGATTCCTTGGGGATTATGCTGATATGGAAATAATCCTTACAAGTGATTTTCATCATCCTTTGGATTTAATATTAGCTACAGTTCAAACCTGTAAAGGCTTAAATTTGGGAGGAGAGTCATATTTTAAATGAAAGCCATGGGCTGGGAGATCTCTGGAGGACCGCTATTCCCTTAGGAAAGACATTTACATTTTTTTCAGCATTAATGTACATCATTCATATACTAGAATAGATTACTTTTTAATATATAAAAAATATTTGATGACAATGAAGGATTCTCAGATTCAAATAATATAGATATCTGATCATGCAGCAGTATCTGTAAAACGTTTGCTTGAAGAGCTCCCTCAGCCATGTTCCATATGACATTTTAACAATTTAACTAATTCTCAGTATTCTGAAAGATCATAGCATATGTGGAAGACTTTTTTTCACTCAAAATGATGTTAGAAATGCCATTCTCCACATAGAGTGTTATCTCATAACTATACATGTTAGGCATGTTTCCATGTGTGCACACACGCGCCTTACTTTATAAAATATCAACGGAAGGACATGCTGGAACCTAGATGCGGCCATTCACACCTATCATCTGGAGCACCTTGGTCAGTGCACTGACATACGTAAGACAGAGTATTCTATAATTTACATATATCAGACCTAGGCCATGCACGGTATGAGTTAGCAGCAGCCGAGAAAACTCATAGAAGTATACATGTTCGGAAAATGGAGAAACCTGTTTCTGATTTTCTGGTAAATGCAAGGTAGAACGGTGTTTAAGGACTATTGAGATCAATGTGTCAGGCCAGATACAGAAGGGATATTGTTCTGACTGCACCCTTTTGATATGTTCTTGCATATTTCTATATCTGAATATCTGTGGCTGCTGGCTGTACATGCCCTGATGCTAACTGCTTAGCATGGGGTATGTTGGGGTGTTCCAGGGCAGAGCAGAGGCAGAGTCGATCACAAACCGGTCAGGAACGATATTGAGTTGCTGCCCGGTTTGCAATATAAGGTGAATGCCAGGCGCAGGAAAGTGGCCTACAGAGCAATGGGCCATGCGCTTTGCCATGACTTTGACTGGCGAGGCTCTGTCAGCATTTAAGGGAATGCCTGCTACCCTTGCTACCAATTATTCAGAAATTAAAAAGGCTGTAAAAGATAGATTAGGCCTTACACCTAGACATTATAAACATCTGTTCAGGGAGGCAAAGATACAGCATAGGGAGACTCCCAGAGCCTCATATCAGCGGTTAAGGAGTCTAGCTTATAAATGGCTAAACCCAGAAGGGAGGTCATTAGACTCCATTATGGATGATATAATATTGGAGCAATTTATGCAGTCTGTATCCCCTGAACTGAAAACCTTCCTCACCTTACAGGATTGCCGTAATACGGAAAAGGCAGCCAATATGGCAGATGTATTTTATGAGGCTAAAATGACTGACACCTCTGGCATTGGCATGTTAAAAATGACTGGCATTGGAAATCCTGATAAGATGAGAAGCGGTGAAAAGGTTAAAATACACAAAAGGAATGTTTATGATGATAATGGTGATGATCTATCTGTTAATAAGAAATGTTACAGATGCGGGAAGCCGGGTCACTACCAGAAAAATTATAGGGTAAAAACGGTCCTTGTAGCCGGGGCTGAGAAACAAGTCCCGAAAGGCATTTTTCTCCAAGTCCTAGTAGAAGGGGTAGACACCTTGGCTCTACTCGACTCAGGAGCAGAACAGAGCATGGTCTCTCAGAAGTTTTGGGAGACCATGGAACAGTCTCGCCCTGCAGCCTCAAGTCGGGTAAAAGACCAAGTGCAAATAAAATGTGTACATGGCACCCGTCTTCAGTATCCCCTACATAAGGTGCGTGTTAGAGGGATGGGCCTAGAAAGAGAAATACAAGTGGCAGTAGTCCCAGGGCTGCCCCAGGAACTCATCCTAGGGCATGACTGGCCTTCATTTCAGGGAGGATTGATGCAAGGCCTATGTACAAAGACAGGCCTAGTTTCAACATGATCACAAGCTGGAACCTCAGGAACCCGGGAACCATCTGTGGAGAGGACAGAGGAGCCTAGGGGGGAGGAAGATAAAGAAATTCCTGAGGAAAGGACAGAGGAGGTTGAGGCTAACGTACTTCCCAACCATGATGAATTAGTTCAGGTTCCAACTAAAGAAGGGAAAAAAGAAAAGGCGAAGAAACGCCAAGAAAGAAATAAGAGAACCCAAGGAAGGGCAGAACTAGAGGCAGGGGAAGGGTTATCGTGGGTACCTGCAGCCGTAGTTTAGAAATTCCCTTCTTTCCCTATGGAACAGAAGGCAGACCCAGCGCTCAAAAGAGCATTGGAATGGGCACAAGAAGATCGACCTATACTTCCCAGATTCCTATTGGATAAAGATATATTATATAGGGAAAGTATAGATCCTTATACTGATGCAGTCCGGAAACAACTGATAGTGCCGGTAACTTTTAAGGCTATTGTTCTACGCCTAGCACACGACCACCCGATAGGCAGTCACAAGGGTGTTCAGGGAACACTAGATCAGATACTGGCGCGGTTTTATTGGCCAGGGGTCTATAAAGAAACCAAGCAGTATTGTGACTCCTGCCCTACCTGCCAGAGGGTCTCGATAACACGACCAAAGGCCGTACCTATGGTGCCTTTGCCTACCATCTCAGTACCAATTCGACGCATGGGGATGGATATAGTGGGCCCTCTAATAAAAACACCCAGGGGTTACCAATATATCTTAGTAATTGTAGACCACGCTACGCGGTTCCCGTGGGCAATTCCCCTTAGGAACATCTCAGCCAAGATTATAGCGCAAGAACTAATAAAATTATTTTGCGAAGTGGGGTTTCCCCAGGAAATCTTAACAGATCAGGGAAGCAACTTTGTGTCACGATATCTTGCGAGAGTATGGGAAGCATTTGGCATACGCCATATTAAGACTGCGGCGTACCACCCCCAGTCAAACGGGTTGGTGGAGCGAATTAACCAATCCATTAAACACCTATTAAGGAGGGGTTTAAGGAAGGGAGAAATGGCAGAGTAGGATACCTTACTTCCATTCGTGTTATACGCGTGTAGGGAGCGTATTCAGGCCTCCTTGGGGGTATCCCCGTTCGAACTATTGTTCGGTAGGGCCCCGAGGGGTATTTTGGACATCCTACAAGAAGAGTGGGTGGAGCCCGAAATACCGGGGGTAGGGGTACCACAATTCCTAAAAGACTTAAGGACGCGCCTGGAGAAAACATCCAGAGCTTCAGTAGAAAATCTCAAGGTTAGTCAGCAGCGTCAGAAACGCTACTATGATAAGGGTACACAACCCAGACAATTAGAAGTAGGGGATAAGGTCCTCATCCAGGTGGCGGACCCTGGTCCCAAATTTGAATCCCACTGGAAGGGTCCAGGTACGGTGATAAAAAGGTTTGGGCCCATTTCCTATCTGATAGAAAATGATAAGGGACGTAGGCAGGTTTATCACCTTAATATGTTAAAACCTTGGAAGGAGAGGTTGGCCACTGCTAATTTAGTTTATAGGGAGAAATACAGTCGCACCCCGGACAGAATTACATGCTGTCCGCCTGAGATTGCGGCAGCCCGTAATATTTTAAGGGGGGGGAATCTGTCACAGAGCAGATTCACCAGAGCCTAGGAAGATAGACAGAGAAGCAGTGGATCAGGCTGACACTGACGTTTTTAGAAAGCACATGTCAGGAAGTTGCTATGAGCAACAAAAACAAATGTGGTCACGAGCCAGAGAGACACACCCAGCCAGCAGGAAAGCTAGGAGGTTATCACCTGATGCAAATCAGCTGGGGGGAGGTGCTGCTAGGAGGTACGTAGATAAGCACAGCTCACAAACAGTTAGACAGAGCTGGAGAAAGAGTTGTGGTCAGAGTCTTGGAGAAAACTGGAGAAGGGGCCAGAGAGAGAGCTGTGGAGAAAGCCTGCATGATAATCACTATGGAAGCCTGAATGGAAGTTTGAATGATTACCATGAGTGCTTGAGAGAGAAGCCAAGACAGCTGGACTCAGAGTGTGAAAGTGAGGATAACGGCAAATGTGAAAAGAGCTACAGAGGAGGTAGCAAAGCCAGGAGAGGAAGCCTCAGATATCAGAGGAGCCCAGAGAGTGTTGGAAACAGCCCGGGTTGGAACGGAGCTGGGAGGAGAAAGGTAAAAGCTGAAGAGTTTTACTTTCAGCCTGAAAGAGGAAGCACAGGGCTTGGCCATAAGAAGCAGTTCCCAGAAACGCTAAAACCTTATGAAGCCAGCTTAAGAGAAACAGATAAGTTTTATTACCCTTATACCAGGCATGAGAAGGTTAAATGCTTTTTACCTGAAGAGGCTAGTATCTCTGGAAATGATTTAAGGAGCAGAGTCTCTGCAAAACTGCCGTTTCAAACTCCAGCCATGCACAGGATCCTGAGCCAGTCAGAGCAGAGAGGTAAGCCTATTTACCTTAATAGAAGTGCAAGGGAATACTGCAATTCACCTAACAACCACCAGCAGGGGAGAGGCTCTTACCAAAGGCAGTTCAGTGAATGTGGTAATAGCATTCAGCACACTCTCACAGAGAGAGAAAGAGAGTCACGTCAGAACAGAGAGAGACGGTTTGAAGAGGTCCCAAATGCTGAAAGGAAAGAAATATTAAATGCTTGTGAGGAAGCGATGCAATGTGAGCCAGCAGAAGCTGAGACAAGCATTGAACATATGGATTGCACGATTTCAATAGCAGACAGCATTTCCTCATTGAGATAAAGGGAAGTAAGAGCTGTTGAAGCCTAACGTTGTAAAGAAGGGCTTGTATGTGCTTTTGAAAGACTGCTTTGATGTACATTTGCTTTATTGGTTAAGAAGCTGAAGAGAAGCTATTTTTGTTCCATTTTTCCTTTATTATATGCCCAGGAAGGGTTGTGTTTTCCTTTTGTTTATACCACGATAAAAAGTCCTTTTGGAAGGGGAAATAAAGCCTTTGTTAACCTTACCATCGTTTCACAACTGATTTTTAACTGGCAACTCATAACTACAACTACCAGAGGGCCAAGCAAGGTCTACGCAGCTAATTGAGCCAGTTACACTGAAGCCCCAGCGCAGTGCCCTGCCCAACCAACAGGTACACAGCACGAAGGGGTGACACTTGTCATCTTATGTGGACTCTGACCAAACCTGCCCACTCAGGCACCCCTAAATCTCTTAGCAGGGAGGGTCACAGCACAAAAACGCTTTTACCGAGTCCTTCTTTTCTCAGTCCCAGAGCCCTTACTCTTCTTTTTCACTGTGATGGTTTTCATTAGTAGGAGAGAGTGGCCAAGGTCCATGGACTAATTCTCCACAGGATGCCCCCCCCCCACCCCGGGGTCCATGGGTAGCTAGGATGGGTAGAGCATTCCAGTGCTGGTGGCTACCAGGTCTTTGCTGCCTAAACTCGGACCCAAGATGAGAATGAAGAATCAGAAGAACTCCAGAGAGACAGGAAACGTAAGCAGAAGACACTCACCAAAGTGGAGCAAGGCAGGAGAAAAGCAGAAGCACAACTGGAAGTGGTGCAAGATCTATGAACATCCAACAAAGCCAATCAGGATCCGAAGAGAAGCAGGAAGCCAAGCTAAGCCAAGGCAACACCAAGGTGCAGACCAAGCTCTGGCTCTATTTATGAGTATATCTTCATGGAGTGGAGGGCCTGTGCTGTTCCAGCAACCTTGATCTTCTAACTATTGTACCATGTCTGTGTCCTCTTCATGGGGATGGGCTGCCTGGTACTCTTTTGAGTATGACTAGTGAATGGAAATTAAGGAAAACCATAAAACAAGTAAATCAAATAATAAATAAAGAAACATAAGTTACCAGGGAGGGGATGGGGATTATGCCACTGTGTCTGCTGCACTGATTCTTCTTCATATATGTATTCTCCCGGAGGAAAAGGGAAATAGGTAAGGGGGGGAAGATGGGATGTCATAAGTCTGGATAGGAGGGCTAAGGGGGTGTTACCACTTTCCCAAGTCAGCCCCTGAGTCTTTTAGTCTAATGGGCAGGGATGTCTTACTGCCTCCGAACTGTCCAGCAGACCAAGATTTGGCAGAGGTCTAGCCAGAGCTGGTTTTATATGCATATCCTAGACTGGAACAAGATGGCCTCTGAAAGGAAGCAGCAGATGTTGAGCAGATTATAATGTCCAGTCAGCTGATTGGAATCTACTGATACCTGCTGACTAGAGGTCATAGGTCTATATGGGTAAGGTTCTTCTGGGAGTTGAGCCACCTACAGGCTCGTGAGAGAACCTCACACCCATTCTTACCCAGTTCTGAGTCTAATTCTCCTCAAATCCTAGTTCCTACTTACTCACTTCCCCCAATCACACCCAATCCTGTGTACCATTCTATCCAGTCTCTAGTTTCTACATACAACCCAATCCCAGAACGCCCAATCTTTTTTACTCCAAGTTTCTGCCCTATTCCCAAATCCCCACACTTCCTCAATCCGCCAAAACATGCTCGTTCCCTCCCCAATCCTGGTGAGTCCCCATTCTCCCCAAAGAGTTTCTGATTTCTCTCACTCTTCCTTTCTTTCTCTCCCTTACCTCCTCCCTCCATGCTCCGGTGCCAGTTTGTGCTACTAATCAAGCCACCAGAACATTTCTTCTTCCACTTACATGTTTCAGTCAGCTTTTTAAACAATGTGGGATTCTGTAGTATAGATTCTTCTGGGTTGAATTGCAGATTGAATCACGTGGTGACTGGGTTAGCAGAAAAGACTGGTACCAGAGACTGGATCACAAAGTGTGTGTGGGGGGGGGGGGGGGGGGCAGCAGCAGGATTATGCTCTTGAAGAAGCTAGGATTCAAAGTACTGAAGATGGTCATACCTCTGGCTTATTCCTTCCCATTAATTCCATCTATCCCATAATGGGAATGGTAGCAGGCTGGGGTTAGGCATGGCATAGTATTACAGCACTCTTCAGATTGAAGCACCTATAGCCAAGACCATACTGGAAAAAACTTACTAGTTCTGAATATTTATATACATCCTTTTCCGTTTATCCCCCTCTTCTGGAAAAGTTGTTTACCCAGATCCTGGCAAACTACTCAGATCCTCCTTAAATCTCACATGCCAATCACTCTTCCTTATGACATATTAGCCATAGTGCCACCGTTAAGGGATTAATTTCATCATTCAGCTTATTAAAGATTGCTAAATAAAATAAATAGATAATAAATAAATATTCACCAGTCATGGAGACCAGTTTTACATTCATCTTGATTTGCTTGCTGTATTTCATCATCCTATGAAATACAAAACACAAACTACCAGAAATACAGCACACAAACTGAAAAAAACCCCTCTCTTGTTCATATATTACAGGACTATTATTCTAGTAGCTTTTTTTCATCTCTGGATTGTCAGTATTTTATAGTTCATAAAAGTTCACTGTTGTGGATGATGACCTTCAATTGCTTTACATAGAGTAAAAACTATTAGCCAACAAAGGTCATTCATTCAGTTTTTATATTCATGAGTAAATTAAATCAAGGTTTTCTAGGCTTCTTCCATATATGATCTATACAATTATACAGTCAACATCTTGTGAAAGTTTTATATAAATATGCATGGTAAACTGTAGCTAGCATATATGGTTTCCAAAGAAACAATAAAGTAAAAATTCAATAGAATAAAATAAAAAGTTCTCTTGCTGAAGGAAGTGGCTAGCTATTCCTTTTTGCTATCAAGCATTTTTACATATTTAGAAGTATAGGTTCTAAATGAAGCTCTTTATAGATTACAATGGTTTCCCTTCTAAAAATAGCGTATCTAGTCAATTTGAGATTTAGCACCCAATAAAATGAGATACTTATACGCAGAATGTGGGGGTGCTCAAAGGGCTGTGTTACCATGAGGTCTGTTAATCGCATGAATCCCTTTAAATATTGGGCCCTACATGTCTGTTTTACCAGTATTTTCTATGTTCATTGTGAACCATCTCATTCATAATCTACTGTCCTGGGCTGCAACCATCAGCTCACCCCTCCATATCGACTCATGCGTCCTGGTGTAATTGACAAATGACTTCTGGAGTAATTCTTTGTATTTTCCACTGTATTTATGCATTGGACACTTGTTGTTCCTTGTTTGCTGATCTGATTCTTCAAAGAACTTATTCTCTGTTTTTGCAAATTCTGTTGCTTCCTTTCCTGTGTATACTGGTGGATTCTCATCTATTTCTTCTACTCACCAGAATGCTTTTCCAAGTTCGATAATGTAGACAGACTCTGAACACGTGGAGGCACATTCCAGACAGGCTGTGTAGGTAAAATATGGGACATAGTAGTTAAATCATCTAGAAATTCCATGGAAGTGGCAACAGTGATAGTGGGTATGTGTAAGTGCTTTTTAAATCGACCTGTCTCCATTTAAAAGATGAACATCTCAATCAAAACACAATGAAATGGAAATGTGCTGGACGGGTGCAAGCTGTTAGTTTAGGAAACCTGCACATGTATGATATGGACAGTGGTTATCTAGACAAATAGATGTGCCCGCGATAGTATTTCAGAGCCGATGTACGTATCTCGTGCCACGTGCGCATCTTTGCCAGCCATTTTGCAAGTGGAGACTTGCAGTGGGGCAGCAATCAGGAAAAAAAAGTATTTTTCATTTACCTGCAGGGTTTGTTTGTTTTCAGAGCAAAAAATGTTGGGGGAATAAGCACTTTCTTCTGTTGACAGGTATTGGAATGCTGAAATGAACACTTTTTTGGTGCCTATTCGTGCCTGGGAACATATATAGCCTTGGATGTGTCCACCAACAAGCTCAGATATGTAGTGCATTCTAAGTTCAGGTGCACCTGTTTATATTTATAGGGACACCTCATTCATGCCTCTGCCATGCTCATGTGAGACCTGGACATGATTGCACTGGGTCTTTCTGAAGTGACTCTAATTTGGATCTTTCTAAAATGTGTCCAAATGGGTGTTCTCAGACCTGGAAATCATGAATAGGGCTTCAAGAATGACTCCTTACTTTCGTATTTTAATACTTTTTGCATACTTGATCTGTTGATGTTGTTAAGTAGTCCTAGGGGTCTAGAATAAAAGCTCTGTATGTATAGGGGGTTATTCTGAGCCACGGATAGCAGGGATAGATGTCCCAACAGGATGTCCATCTCCGTTATTTGTGTCTTCCCCTACCCAAAAATAACTTCCCTGTGGGTAGGGTGGGAAAGTTAGATGGGGGAGGGGAATGGGCAGCCCGGGGGCAAAGTCTTGGTTGGCAGTGGGTGGTCACCGGCACTGGATCTACAGAGTCAATTCTAATGCCGGACCTGTACGTTCAAGGCTGGCGACATGTGCAGGGAAATTATTCCACCTCTGAGGTGGAATAACTTACCTGGATGTGTTTTTTTATCATGCCGGGGCGCGGATGTAGCAGAGGGGCCAGGGGACATACCCCGCAGTCCAACCCTGGCCTTATAAGGCCAGATCAGGGGTTGGGCTGCGGGAAATAAACAGTTTTTGTAGACAGCCGGCATCACTACTTTTAAATGGAGTCGTGATGCCATGGCAACAGGATGCCATGGCGCTGAGGCTCTATTTAAAAGCCCTGACTGAGTTAGCTGGGCTGTGCATGTACGTGCAGGCCAGACTGAATTGCAGTTCCAGTCTGCACGTACATGCCTGTTCGCAATTCTGATCCCACGGGGCTAGATGTGCCCTGCAGGATCAGAATCGCAATCCTTTCTGTACTTCCGGCTCAGACTGGACGTACCGAGGGGATCTGCATCCTGATCGGAATGAGCCTGATAGTCTATTTCTATGAGGCCCATTCCTCCTTCAGCTTGGGAAATGACAGTCTAGACATGCACTGTTTTTATAGATAGCCTCTTGGGCATGAAGCAGTTTTCTTCTTTAAACATCCAGTTTTTCAAAATCTTTAAGAGGTCAATCTACAGATCCAAAGTTATATGAAAGTACAGGAATTGCCAGCTAATTATGGCTTGTTCCTTATTTCATGATGTTAAAGTACTTTTGAATATGAATTTTAATCTCCTTTAATATTCTTTCTGATGCTTTCTTTCAGTGAGTTTTGCTTGATTGTCGCTCCTTCCCCTACTCTTTAGTATTTATATACACTTTCCTGTTAAAGTTCCTTAATGACACAGTCATCAGTCATGGAGATGTTTTCAGTTTTGCTCAATTTTTCTTTAAGAAAGATTGCGATAGAGCTGATGAGAGTACTCAATGGATTAAACACCATACAAAACAAAAGTAGTGACAAGAAGTCTCTTTGAAATACTCCTCACTGAATATTGATGTTAGGTAGGGATCACAAACTGTCCATCTTCAAATGTTAGATGGTGTAGGTTTGCCACATTTTCATAGTCATTCAATCCAGGATTAATTTTGTACATTTCAAGGCAAGAATGTGAGATGCTATCCAAGGCTCCTCAATACCTTTCCTTTCTAATCCTACACCCCTCTTGAGGAATTCTGCTCCTCTAGTAGGTCTCGTTTATCTGTGCTCTTCTCTGCCATTGCCAACTCCAGATTTCATTCATTCCACCTTACTGCTCCATGTACCTGGAAAAAACTACCTGAGCCAATATGTCTAATCTCTAATCCGTGTGCTATGTAATCATTGCTCAAATCAAAATTGTATTTTTAAAAATTCATTGTATTGTACGATACATGATGATTCTGTAAAGGAAACCGCAGCTGATCGTAGGAAGCAGCGGTATATAAATGTTTGCTAAATAAATAAAATAAAATGTCAGGCTCCTTCTCTACTTACAAACAATAAACTTCAGAAAGCTCACAGCAAAAATGACTAGCTTTATGTATAGAAAATCAGCAGTAAAGATACAAATAAAGAACAGCCCACTATCAACATATTATAATCAGGCTAACTGGAGGAAAAAAGACCTCAGTATTCAAAAAAGCTGACGCAATGGCTCACTAATAACAGTCCTGATGAACCCACAAACACTCCCCTCCCGCAGGGCACACTTGCAAATACTCTTGCATTGCCGCCACAGGGCAAGTAATGCCGCCTATCGCGGCAATCCGCCGCATTCCCTCCCGCGCCCCGACCTTTTTGGAGCTCGCAGTAAGTTCCCCCACCCGGAAAGCTCCAAAAAATGCCACCGTAAAAAGCGCCCGGAAAAGACGCGCTTCGTACCCAGAAACAGCTATGGCAGGCAAAACCTCACAAAGTCTCACCAGTAACTCGTGCGTCACAGGGCATCGCCGATCCGGCGGGGTCGGCCGCAAACGCTCCCAGCCCCGCAAAAGCTGCCGCACGACAACACTCCCCCACGGTTGCCCCCACCCAACCGCGCGCGAGAAAAAAGCGAAACCCACCAGATGCCCTCTTACCGCCGACCGGGACATGCCAAGACATTTTGCCCGTCCTATGTATCGCCCCAACCAATACTCTGACACTGACCCCCCTTGCCAACCGCAATCCCCCAAGAAGGCTACCACCATTCTGCAACCTCTCCGGTAAGACTCCCAGGTTCTTTCAGCCACCGAAGATCTCAGGAGCTCCTTCATCTCGGCCAGCCACAGGTCCACAAGTTCCATGGGACCGCATGCCCTTCCAGATCTGCCGAAGGCGCCAGCCTCCGAAATCGGTCCATCTGCAAACGAGAAAGCGCATCCGCAATGCAAGTAGCATGACCTGGAATATGACGCGCCTTCAACACCACGTTGTAACGCAAACAGCGAAGTACCACAGCTCTCATCAGCTCCCCCACCTGCAAACAGCGCGGAGAGTAACGATTAACCACGTTCACCACTGCCTCATTGTCACACCACCACACTACTTTCCGATTCCTCAATTTATTGGGCCAAAGCTCCAAAACTACCAACATTGGGAAAAGTTCCAAAAAAGTTATATTCTTCGTTAGCCCAGTCTCGCGCCAGACCTCGGGCCATTTTTCCGCACACCACTGCCCCCCGAAGTAGATTCCCAGCCCCACACCCCCAGCTGCGTCCGTGTAAAGCTGTAAATCCTCGCAGGAATACACTCCCTCCAAAAGGACCGTCGCCCCGTTGAAGTCCTTCAAAAAGACATCCCAAACTTTCAAATCCTCCTTCAGCACTCTGGATAGTCGTATCCGGTGATGTGGCTTTGCCACCCCGGCCGTCGCTGCCGCCAAACGGCGCAAGAATACCCGCCCCATAGGAATCACCTTACAAGCAAAGTTAAGAGACCCTAACAATGCTTGCATCTCTCGCAAAGTTATCTTTGAAGAAGCCAGCACATTTGCCACTAAAACCCGTAAGCGCACCATCTTCTCGCTTGGTAAGCGCGCCAGCATCTGAACCGAGTCTAACTCCACACCCAAAAATGTGAGTTTGGAACATGGTCCTTCCGTTTTTTCCGAAGCTAATGGAACCCCCAACTCCGTCGCCAACTCCACAAAACCCTCCAACAGCTCGGCGCAATCCGTGGAATAGCCGGCTCCAACAAACAGAAAATCATCCAGATAATGCACTACCGCCGATCGACAGACTTTACGAATCACCGCCCATTGTAGGAAGGAACTGAACTTTTCAAAATACGCGCAGGAAATCGAGCAGCCCATGGGCATACACTTATCAAAGTAAAAACTCCCTTCCACTTGAAAACCTAAGAGATGAAAACAGGAGGGATGAACCGGTAACAAACGAAAGGCAGACTCGATGTCCACCTTCGCCATCAGGGCCCCCGGCCCCGCTTCCCGAACTAACTCCACTGCCCTATCAAAGGAGGCATAGCGCACTGTACAAAAAACGCGTGGTATGTGATCATTCACTGAAGAACCACCCGGACAAGACAAGTTATGAATCATCCTGAATTTGCCTGGAACCTTCTTTGGTATGATCCCCACCGGCGACACCACAAAATCCGGAAAGGGCGGCTGAACGAAAGGCCCCGCGAACCTACCTAACGCCAACTCGGACGCCACCTTCTCATGCACTACCGCGGCGAATTGCCGCACCGAAGGAGAATTCCTCATGGAAGCCACCGAAACTATACCCTGAACCGGTATCACAAAACCAAACTGAAAACCCCACGATAACAAGTTCGCCACCCCACACTTAGGATACCCCAGTAGGCACTCCCGCAATCTGTCGACTCGAATAGGTGTGGGCGCAACACCAAAACAACCCCAACTATTTGAGGGCCGGTGAAGCCGGGCCTGACGTACCCTTTTTAAGACACTTGGCGGCTGAATGACCCCCTCCACATGCGGAACACGCGTGTCGAAATTTGCAGTCTGGAAACGGACAGGACGACCTGTTAAATCTCCAACAGACGTCCCCTCCCGCAAGTGCCATGGGTCTAACGGCGAGATGACCCCGAAAGGAACGACCCACTCCCCCAGTTGAACCCATAGACCCCCTGCCGCTTCCACTCCCCGCCGATAACCGTGACGACATCTGCGTGAGCCATAAATTGATGTCTTGCATACCCCAGGTAAACGACTTATGCTCCTCCATCTTATCCCTAAACTTTTCGTCGTAGTTAAGCCACGACCACCCCTCATGAGTCTGAGAGGCTTCAAGAATGGAATCAGCGTAGGCAAGCAGAAGACCATATTGACCGGGGAAATGGTGCCCCCAAACACTAGCCAAACGCAAAAAGGCACGAACCCAATTGACCACCGTCCGGGATACCTTCTTTACCCTCCCCGCCTTCTCATCTTCTTTTCGCTTTTTTCGGCTCTCCCCAGAACGCTTCCGACCTTCTAACAAACGAAAGATATCAATATACCGCCGCTTGCGAATCTTTCGCCTCAATTTCCTCGGAACACCCTCCCATAACTCTGCCAACGCCGCCACATTGGATGGGCCGCTAGTCCGCCCAGCCTCTGCCGCAGACCCCTCCAGTACCCCCGTCCGCCTGGCATCCACTTCTAAGGAGGAAGCCGACGACTCTGAGGAAGAAGAAGACGACGACTCAGAACTCCAACCCCGCCTGCACGAATGCTTCCGTTTTTTGCTCGCTTTACGAACTCGCTCCGGCATAGCACCGCTGCTCCCCACATGAGAACCGATATCGGCTTGTAACTCACCTGAGCCCACCTGCGGCCTCAGCCTCCCGGGCGATTGCACCACCTCCGTCGAGGGCTCCTCTTGAGAATACTGGTCCAGCGCGCCGACCGCATCCCCCGCCGATTCTCTAGGTCTGTCGGATTCTCGGCGTGGATCTGCCATCACCGCTGGTGAACGTCCCACCGCTCCGAGTGCCGGTCCGGAGGCCGAAAGCCAAGGAAGCTGTGGAGAAACAAAAGGAGAAAGCGCAGGAGCAGGGGGGTACCCAACCGTCCATGCTGGTTGCCAAGCCCGAGCCCACTCAGCCCCAGAAGAACCTTGCCCACCAGCTGCCCAATGCTCCCATCCAGCAAATTGACCCCCCGCAGCACTACCCAAGGTCCCTGCCTCACCCAGTCCATAAGGGAGACCCCTGCCAGCACCCCAGCCCGACCCTAGCCCTGCTGCCCCGAACAAACTAGGCCGTGAAGCACTCCCAGATTGATTGGGCACTACCCCCGCACCCTGATCCATTGCATCCCCACTCATCCCCTGAAACCCTAGTGGTTCCCTTGCAACCGCAGGTGAAACCACTGTATTCCCCTGCACGCCGCTTAGTCCCTCAACCGCACCGTGCACACGTGAAAGCGACCGCGGGCCTCCCCGAGCCCTACCCGCCGCCCTCGCAGCTCTGCCCCTCACCTGGGCTGCTGCCCCGACCTTGCTTGCCCCAGAAACTCGCATAGGGCGCGCAGTGCCTCCTCGCTGCATCCCCATCTGAGCCCTCACCCCTTTCCTGCCTCTTGCACCTCCACGAGCTAACTGGCTGCCAGCCCTAGCATTCCCGTGCCCCGAACCACGTTGCCCACGGCCAGACGGCATGCTGGACGCAACTCCCCGCTCCCAGACAGAAGGAAGGACTGACCGCCCACAAAAACTACCCCCGAGCCCGGAGAATATAAAGAAAGATACCCCCAGCAACAATCGCAGCACTGCCGACCGCACAGACTGAACTCGCCTGACCCGCTGACTCTGCTCCCGGCAGACCGAACAATCAAATTCAGGCACTGGAAATCCCGCCGTGCCGCATGACCCACAGCCGCACTCGCCGACACTCCGCTGCTGAAAACCAAGACGGCCGCCACAGACGACGAAGGAGCAAGTCAGCCAGCAAGTCTGCCTTCCCACCGCATGTGCTGAGGCTGCAATTCATAGGCCGGCTGCCCCCCCGCCCCGAAGCCCGTCACTACTGCGCATGGGCCCCAACCCCGACCAATCAATTTGAATGATGCGGTGCGAGATGCACCGACATCACGTCCCACGCATCCCCCCCCCCCTTAGCCATGCCTACGGTCGACGCCGCCGCGCACCCGGTTACATCCGGGCGAATGGACGTTGCCCGCGCCCTTTCTATTGTAGCAGATAAGAGCCAAAATGACATTGCATTATTGTATATGTAATATCCACCTCTGATCTGTTGACTCAATCATAACCACCACATTTAACCCCCATATTTAACTCCAAGTTGTTTACCCCCTTGTTCAATGTAAAATAAATCTCATGAGATTATGTGCTGTTGATCATTGTAAACCACCTTAGTACAAAGGCGATATATAAAAAACTTCAATAAAATAAATAAAATAAAATCAGCTCAAAATCACTGTCTCACCTTCAACATCATGGGCCAAAAACCCCTCCATTTATCAATATTTAAATAGCCACAAATTATAATCAAAACAGACTGAAATGTAACTTTTTGACAAAGATGGAGAAGCTGCAAAACTAGAGGGCATAACATGAAGCTACAAGGTGGTAAATTGAAAGGCAATGTCAGGAAATACTTTTTCACTGAAAGGGTGGTGGATGCTTGGAATGCCCTTCCGATGGAAGTGGTGGGGGCAAACACGGTGACAGAGTTCAAAAGGGCATGGGACAAACACAGTGGATCCCTTTACAGCAACAAGAAAATATCAAAATAAACTGAACCGTCTAATTCCTCAACAAATAGGGGTGTCCTACATGGAGGGGTGGGTTCACCCCTAAACAAAGACATACTGGGCAGATTAGATGGACCATACTGGTCTTTATCTGCTGTCATTTACTATGTTGCTATGTTTTACTATGACATGCTACATATAATACCTGGCTTACAGGACATTTTACCCTGTTTTATTTTTTCCAGGAGCCAAAATCTAAAGGGTCTGCTATATCCTGCTGTTCCATCACATAAACCAGAGTTAGAGATCACCTCGCCAGGATATACAGAGTGTGGTCAGTGCTCTTTTTGTACCATGATGCTTTCTTTAACTATTTTTACACATTGTGATCAGACATACAAATTATGATGGGCTACCACATGCCATACAGTGTTTGTAGTGTATATAATTCTTTGTCTTTGTGGCTTGATTTATGTTGGAAAAACAATACGCCAATTCAAGATATGACTAATTGAACACCCAAGCAAATTGAAACATAAAGTAAAAGGAGCCCTGCTTGTCAAACATTGCATATCAGTCGGTCATGCATTTGAGGATTTACAATGTTTTGTGCTCGATTACATTCCTTCTGACCAGAAGAGAACAGCAGTGGATCTTCTGGTTAGGCACTTTAAAACCAAGGGGACTTAATGACTTTATCGACTGGAAAGCATGTTGGTAGAATTTATGATAATGAACGGTCCGATGTTGTGAGGGTGGTTGTGAGGTGACTTCGGTCGGCAGGTTCCTCTTTCTTATGTAGGCAGATGATCAAAATATATAGTACTGGAGTTTTTCTTTTTTTTTCTTTTATCTTTTTCTTTTTGGTTTGCAATTGGGAGTGATCTCACTTGTTGGGTAGTTCCCCTGTTAGGGAATCCCTTTTTCAAAGATTGACATCAGTTTCATTCAGAGACCTTTAATAGATATACGTGTGGTGTTATTTTGTTGATTTGGAAGCCGGTATTGAACCGACAGTGGTCAGCAAATTGAAAGGCTGATAAAAGGCATCCAAGCAAAGTTCTCTAATTTGGTTTCATCCCTATATATTTATATTATTTTTGAAAACCCGAATGCCTAGTTTGTTTCAGTATTGAGGTGATCCTCGATTGGTGTTAGCTTTGTTTAACCATGCGGTTTTATTACCTGCCTGATATAGTAGCATTTTTTGTATTTGGTATTGAATGGCTTAATTGTGACTATGCTGAATAAGCAGCCTGATTTATTTTATTTGAAAACAGTTCTACAATTCATTAAAATCATCTGTAATGCCTGAAGATTGGAGGATGGCCAATGTAACGCCAATTTTTAAAAAGGATTCCAGGGGTGATCCGGGAAACTACAGACCGGTGAGCCTGATATCAGTACCAGGAAAAATGATAGAAACCATAATAAAGTACAAAATTATTGAACGTGTAGATAGCCGTGTCTCAATGGAAGACAGCCAACATGGCTTTAGACAAGGAAGATCTTGTCTTACTAATCTGTTATGTTTTTTTGAAGGTGTGAATAAACAGGTAGATAATGGTGAGTTGTTTGATATAGTGTATTTGGACTTTCAGAAAGCCCTTGAAAAGGTCCCTCATCAGAGACTTCTGGCAAAACTAAAAACTCATGGGATAGGAGGCAGTGTACTATTGTGGATCAGGAACTGGTTAAAAGATAGAAATCAGAGGGTAGGGCTAAATGGCCAATTTTCCTAATGGAGAGAGGTGAATAGTGGAGTACTGCAGGGATCTATGCAGGGTCTGCTGCTTTTTGACATATTCATAAATGACCTGGAAAAGGGAATAATGAGTGAGGTTATCAAATTTGCAGATGACACTGAACTATTCAAAGTTGCTAAAACCCATGAGGATTTTGGAAAATTGCAAGAGGATCTTGATAAATTGGAAGACTGGGCATCCAAATGGCAGATGAAATTTAATATGGACGAGTGCAAAGTTATCCACCTAGGAAAGAAAAACCCAAACTATGGTTACACGATGCAAGGTTCCACATTATGAACCACCACCCAGGAAAAAGATTTAGGTGTCATCATGGATAACATGTTAAAACCCTTCGCCCAGTGTGCAGAGGCGGCCAAGAGAGCAAATAGAATGCTAGGTATTATAAGGAAAGGAATGGAAAATAAAACAAATGATATTATAATGCCTCTGTATCGTTCCATGGTGCGACTGCACCTTGAATATTGTGTGCAATTCTGGACAGCATATCTTAAAAAGAATTATAGCGTTATTAGAAAAGGTACAGAGAAGAGCCACCAAAATGGTAAAAGGGATGGAAGGATATCCCTATGAAGAGAGGCTAAACCTGGAAAAGAGAAGGCTGAGGGGAGATATGATAGAGATCTATAAATGAATGAACGGAGTGGAACGGGTAAACATAGATCGATTGTTTACGCCATCACAAAATAGAAAGACCAGGGGTCATGCAATGAAGGTACAGGGTAAACTATTTAAGACTAATAAGAGAAGCGGGGTGGAGCCAACAGCAAGGAAGATGGCCGCTTAAATCCTTTCCTCATCCTATCCGGCTGTAAAATCCTGTTCTTACCCTGCTTCTAAGGTGTGCCAGCCGGTTCTGAGTGGTGCTAACCTCGGCTGGAGATGTCCAGTGGTAAACCCACCCAGTTCGGGAGTGAACTCCGGCGTTAAAAGAGCGAAACCGGACCCCCCCTCACCGCAAAAAATGGCAGCTAGCCGGGAAACCCCTCCGTCTATGCAAGAACTTCTTGTGGAGCTACGAGCAGTGCGAGATATGGTGGCAGCCAACGGGGAGTCGCTCTGTAGCGTGCAGGCTGATCTCGGAGAGCTCAAAGAGCTAAAAGGGCAGATCGCTGGGCTTACCGAAAAGCTCTCCGGCCTGGAAGTGAAGGTGGAGGTGCATGAGGAGCAGCTCAGGCAAGTTTCTGCAAATCATAAGCGTATTGTGACTTTGGAGAGGAGCCTGGAGGAGCTGAACAACAGGACCAGAAGGAACAATATTCGTATTGTTGGAGTTCCTGAGGGGGCGGAGGGCTCCAATATGAAGCTGTACTTGGAGCAAGTGATCCCTAAAGTTTTGAAGTTGTCTTTCTGTCAGCCTTTTGAGATAGAGAGGGCCCACCGGATACCATCGCATCCAGGCCCAAACGTGAGAGTCCCGCGCCCAATTATCATTTGTGTGCTGAGGCACAGCCAAGCAGCGCAGATTTTGGCTGCAGCGAGAGCGGCTGCTCCGGTGAAATTGGATGATCAGCAGATTGGGTTTTACCCGAATTTTCTAAAGGCAATGGTGGATCGCAGGAAGAAGCTTTTGGCTTTTCGACCGCGGCTCCGGCTCCTGCAGGCGAGATATTTATTTATTTATTTATTTAACAGTTCTTCTATACCGCTCTATTTTAGATCAGAGCGGTTTACATTTAACATCAACTATACAACACAAGGAAATTTGAGTTGTATTTACAATAAACAGGGAGATCAACTTGGCAGTAACTGGGGGAACTATGTACATTGTATAACTATATACATTGTATTACACTGGTACCTGATTTCAGGTAGAACATATCTACATCTTATTTACACTGGGGGTCTTAATTAAATATGGCTTGCTTTTTCCTGCTCGTCTCAGGGTTACTCTTCACAACCAAACCAGGTCTTTTGAGGATCCAGCTGCTTTGCGAGCTTTTATTGAAGAGCAAGAGGCTGCTGTGATGAGATGAGCCTGCTCCAGGGAGGCTGAACTGTGTATGATGGTCTGCCAGCGGCATACTGTTGGGCCGCAGTGTCTGTATGATGGGAATGTGGTTGGGGGTCTGTTTTGTTTTGTGTGATTGCATTGTAAGGGGAATGCGAGGGGGGGTATATGCATATGTGGGGAATTGTGGGGACTCTGGGGATATGATATGGTGGGTGGCTGGGTGCATGGAAGGAGTCATGTCCCGGAGAGAGTGGTCTTGGGGTAGTTCGGTGTTTCGTTGGGGCAGTTGGGTAAGGTTGTGGTAATCTGTTGCGGGAGGGTGGGGTGGGAGTGTGGGGGCTTTCTTCTGGCATTGGCTCACCCAGTTAGTGTCCCAAGTTGGGCTTTGTGGTTGCCTCCTTGTTGGGTCCTTTGGGGTTCTTGTGTGTTGGGTACTTTTTATTTACTATGGGGTCGAGGAATGTACTGCCTTGCTCGATTAGTTGTGTGCCTTGTTAGAAGCTTCTTCCATGAATACACTTAAAATGTTATTGCTGAACGTGAAGGGTATCAATAGCCCAATTAAACGAAAAAAGATTCTGGTTTATTGTAAGAAGAAAAGGGTGGATGTGGTCCTTTTGGAAGAATCCCATTTGTCTTCTGCTGAAGCCCTAAAATTGGGTTCAGGAGGCTATGTTGTTGCTAGTCACGCAGCTGCATGGCAGAAGAAGAATGGGGTAATTACTCTGATCCGGAAGGCGTTGGCGCCAACTATTGTATTTTCCCATGCGAGCTTGGATGGTAGGTGGACGCTGGCCTTGGTGCAAATAAATGACAGGACGCTAGCGATAATTAACATTTATGCTCCCAATATTGATGAAATGGGATTTTTTCATAGGGTTGCTGAGCAGGTCCACAGGCTTTCCAAATATGATATAATTTTGGGAGGGGATTTTAACCTCATATTGGATCCATTGCTTGACTGCCATCCTTTCAGAAGGCGGAAGCAACAGCGGGCTGCTTCGGTGGTTGCGTCTATCATGGAGGTTGAGGGGCTAGTTGATATTTGGAGGTTGTTACATCCCCAGGAAAGAGGGTATTCCTTTTTTTCTCTCTCTCATAAGTCTCATTCACAAATTGATTACCTGCTCATTTCCAAGTCTTTAATCTCGTCAGTAGAGGTTGCTGAAATATGCCCTATGCACATTTCCGATAATGCCGCTGTGTCGGTGACCCTGGGAGGGTTTCTGGAAAAGGAGGTGAATCCAAGGTTTTTCTTTGACAGGACACTGCTGGCTGATATGAATTTTTGTGTATATATGAAGCAAGAAATTAAAGCATATTTTGATCTTAATCGATTGGGTGATACCCCTGTCTGGGCATGGTGGGAAGCCTTTAAGGCGTCCATGAGGGCGAGAATCACAAGCTACTCCATCAAGTTGAAGCGGATGAACAGGGCGAAGGTAGAGGCCCTTGATGTTCAAATTAAAGCGGGCGAAAGGTTGTTGGCGGCCAGGGCTGACCCGAACGTTCTGCTACGCCTGCAAAAGCTGAGGTTTCAATATAATCAACTGCTACACGAGGAAGCTGTGCAGCTTTTGCAGGGACAGCAGTTGGCCTATTATCTGGAGGGCAACAAGGCGGGGAAACTGTTAGCAAATATACTTAAGCCTAGGGCTGCGAAAGCTTGGATTGCGGAATTGAAGAGCGACAAGGCGGAGGTTCTGGTTGATAGTACGGAGATAGCTGCGGAGTTTCGTGCCTTTTATGCTAAACTTTATTCATCAGATATTGCAGCTAGTGAGGATGACTTTCAATCTCTGTTAGGGGAAGTAGTTCATCCTTCTCTTTCTCCCCACCAACTTGCTGAGTTGGAAAAGGAGATTTCATGCTCAGAGGTAACTGAGGCTCTCAAGGTGGCAGTCAAGGGTAAGGCGGTCGGACCTGACGGTATTCCGGCTGAATTTTATCAGATGTTTTGAAGCGAGTTAGCTCCGTACTTATTGGAATATTTCCACCTTTTGTCTTTGCAGGGGACGGCAGTGGGCTCTTTTAGTGAGGCCACAATCATTGTGTTAGAAAAGCCTGGGAGAGACCCCTTAGAGGTTGGGAATTACCGTCTCATTTCGTTATTGAATGCGGATTACAAGATTTATTCTTCTATCCTAGCCCGCAGGCTTGCAAAGGTGGTTGCTTATATTATTCATCCTGATCAGTGTGGTTTTATGGCTGGCCGCTCTACTGCTGATAACGCTCGTCTCCTGTTAAATTTGCAAGGGGTGGCGGATGTTTGTGATCACCCGGTAGTAGGCCTCTCATTGGATGCTGGGAAGGCCTTTGATCGGCTGGAATGGGCATTTCTATTTCGGGTTTTGAAGTGGTTTGGATTTGGAGACAAGTTTATTAGTATGGTGCAGGTCTTGTATACTAATCCGTCGGCGTGTATTTGGGCCAACCAGGTATTATCTCAGCCATTGCAGTTATTTAGGGGCACTAGGCAGGGATGTCCGCTCTCCCCCTTGCTTTTCAATTTGGCGCTGGAGCCGTTGGCGTTGTTGATTCGGCAAACCAACGAGGTTCGCGGGATCAAAGTGGCGGATTTGCAGATTAAAATCGCGGATGATCTCCTGCTTTTTGTACTCCAGGATTCCATTGGAAAGGTGTTGGAGTTAATAGACAGCTACTCACAGTTGTCGGGGTACAAAATAAACTGGTCAAAGTCGGTGGCGTTTCCAATGAATAAGTTGACCGGAAAGCACTTGATGGAGCCTTTTCCGTTTCAATGGGTCTCATCTGGGGTTAAGTATTTAGGGGTTCAATACTTCCCCAGTTTGGAGGAAACGGTGCGGGTAAATTCTAGCATTTTGCGGGAGATGGTTCAGGGGTTTGAGATGCAGTGGTCCCACTTATTCCTCTCGTGGTGGGGGCGGTTGGAATCCATAAAGATGGTACTGGTTCCTAAGGTGAATTATGTGCTGGAGATGCTTCCGGTCGCGTTACCGTTAAAGGTATATAGTTCCATTGAGAGGGTGCTGGTAAACTTTCTCTGGCGTGGTAAACCTCCCAGAATTGCCACTTGTAAGTTAAAGATGAGCACCCTCAATAAATAAAATGAATGGAGTCCAGTTCTCTAGTGCTATGCTTCCCTTAACGTTTTTTATACCTGTTTGTTATATATTTTCTTATTGTTAAGTTAAGCGATGTTCAGCATTTATAAGAACCTATGGTCTCAGACTATAACGGCAGCGCTGCTGAATATACAATTTTACAGAAGACATATGCCTATGTTGCATCAGCGACCATTTTCACTAACGGTTCTTTCAGGACTTTCCTTATTATTATCTCAAATAAATTAAATTAAATTAAAGAGATTGTGCTTATCTTAAAGAAGAAATGAACGGCCCCCTTCTCGGTACCTATCTCGCGTTTCGATTCTTCTTCAGGGGGTTGGTTCGTCTAAACAATCTCTGGATAGGAAAAATGTACACAAGATTAATTTGATAATTTTCCCATAAGCTTTTCGTCATGTTCAAAAACAAGATTTTTACACTAATCATACCGATAAATTTCAAGTTGCAGAAGCCTTGTAAAGAGTGCGGGTTTATTCAACGCCGAGGTTTTCTCCCTTTCTGAAACGCCGCGCATGCGAATCAGCCCCTGTGATAAGCCTTTTAACTCTATGGAGTTACGTAACAGTATGATGTCATCAAATAGTTGCCTTGTTACTAAATGAAGAAGGCAGGTTTTTTCGCGCACGTGAATCAACCCCCTTGGGAGATCTTTAAACTCTGTTAAAGTCTGTAGCAGTGTGACATCATCAAATGGTTTCCTTTCTTCCAACGAAAGGGCAAATTTAGTCACTTCAATCTCTTAACTTTAACATACAGGTGGACTAGCGGGACTAATGCAGTTCTTTCGTTTTTTCAATATGCAAAGGAAATTATTAACTTTATATCACTATATCATATATGGCTATAGTGTAAAATCTGTTATAATCGTTTCAACGTTTTCAAATGCAAGCTCCTCATTCCACCGTGTTGTTTAGACCTCCTGGGTCCACCGTTTGAAGACGATAGATCCATTTTTGTTCCTGAATTATCACAGTTTTGGCTCTGGAATTTCCCGATCTTCCTGTTGCTATCCAGTCGATTGCAAAAAAATGGAGATCATCAAAAATATGATTATGTTGAAGGCAGTGGATTACCAGTGGGGCTTCTTTTACTTTGCATTTCAAACGACTTTTGTGTTCATTTATTCGGACTCGCAGTGGACGTGTTGTCTTTCCTACGTATAATAAACCACTCGGACAGCGGATTCCATATACAACATGGTCAGACTCACATGATGTGTTATATCGTAATTTGTAATCGTGGCCATGATATGAAAAATTCATAAAGTCTTCAGAAATTGGGCACACATTGCAATGCCCACATGGTCTATGTCCCAACGCTGAAGTTGTAGTTGGTTGCACAAAAGTTCTTAATTTTGCTGGACTAAGTTTTCTTTAAGATTTGGGTGCCGTGTCCACACGCATCAAATCTTTTTATCCTGAAGACCCGGAAGGACAGTTAACACATTTTGATGTCGCTTGATAATCCGTTTTATTTGACCACTAAGTGGAGAAAATTTTGTAATAAAATTGATGTTAGTCTCCATAGTGTTGTTCTCTACTTTTTGAGGATGTAGTAACAATTCTCTGTTGTTGTAACGTGCTCGTTTATAGGCATCATGAATCACATGTGAGGGGTATCCATGTTGTTGGAAATCACGTGTTAAACTCTTTACAAGTGTCTTATAGTCTGTCAAACTAGAACAGTTTCTCCGATACCGTATAAACTGAGATAATGGTAGGCTGTCTCGCAATTGCTTAGGATGTCTGCTATGATAATGAAGTAGAGTGTTCCTGTCCGTTGATTTTTTATACGTTGAAGTTATCCAACCCTGCAAGCTCTTCTGTATGGTTACGTCAAGAAAAACTATTTTCTGTTCATGAAATATATAAGTAAACTGAATATGAGGATTTACTCCGTTCAACCACTGCCAAAAATCTTTTTTTTGAACATGACGAAAAGCTTATGGGAAAATGATCAAATTAATATTGTGTACATTTTTCCTATCCAGAGATTGTTTAGACGAACCAACCCCCTGAAGAAGAATCAAAACGTGAGATAGGTACCGAGAAGGTGGCGTTGGGGCCGTTCATTTCTTTTTTAAGATAAGGACAATCTCTTTAATTTAATTTAATTTATTTGAGATAATAATAAGGAAAGTCCTGAAAGAACCGTTAGTGAAAATGGTCGCTGATGCAACATAGGCATATGTCTTCTGTAAAATTGTATATTCAGAAGCGCTGCCGTTATAGTCTGAGACCATAGGTTCTTATAAATGCTGAACATCGCTTAACTTAACAATAAAAAAATATATAACAAAAAGGTATAAAAAACGTTAAGGGAAGCATAGCACTAGAGAACTGGACTCCATTCCTTTTATTTATTGAGGGTGCTCATCAGTGGTATTCTTTATTTTGGGAAACCAAAACCCTCGTGAAACACGACCTATTATACTGTGTGATTTACTTGTAAGTTAAAAGCTCCAAGGAGAGGGGCGGGGGTACAGTTTAAAATGTACCATCTTGCATTTCGGCTTAAACAAGGGGCCCGTTGGATGGCTGTGGATGAAGGAGATGCTCCCCCTGTTTGGTTAGAGGTTGAAAAGAGGAGAGTGTCACCTGTTCCATTAGATTTGTTGGCGGGTATGAGATTTCCAGATTCTTTCCTGGCGGGTAGAGTGATTGTAGCTACTCAGGATGCATTTCAGGAACTAGCGCATTCATTGGGGAAAGATAATCCCCCCTCGTTGTCAATGCCTTTGTGGTATAATCCCCATTTTAAAATTAATAGGAGAGTAATTTTGTGGGAACAGTGGCAGGAATTAGGTATAAGGACGGTGGGGCAGCTAGTCTCGGCTTGGACTTGGAAGGCTTTTGGAGAATACAGCAAGAGTTTAAACTGCCGGGGTGCTGTCAGTTTCAATGGATCCAATTGAGGTACTGCTTAGCTACAGCCGGGGTTGCGGTTCAGTCTTTGGAATCGGATTGGGGGCTCCAGGGGGCGATGGATAGCTGTGTAAGCCAGAAAGGGGTAGCGTCCAATTTCTATGCAGGGTTAAGGGAAAGGGTACCCTCTAGGTTGGAAGGGTGAAGGCAAAATGGGAAGAGGAGCTTGAATCTGAGATTACACAAGCTGTTTGGGAAAAGCTCTGGTCTAGGGTGAACAGAGTATCCTGGGCTGCAGCGTTGACTCAATCCCTATTTTTTCTGACCCACAGGGCTTGTATAACACCTGTTTGGCTCACTAAATGGGACCCGAAAGTTGGTAATAGGTGTTGGTCTTGTGGTCAATCTCCGGGATCCTTGAAGCACATGTTTTTTGATTGCCCTCACGTTCAGCATTATTGGGCACAGGTCTGGGGCAAGATTCAATGTATTCTGGAGTTGCAAGATATGTTATCTTGGAAGGCAATGGTTCTTCGATCCCAAGCTGATCTGCTGGGCTTGACTAGAGAGAAGTGTTTTTTGTTTAACTTCCTGATGGCAGTGGCCTTAAAAGTGATATTGAATCATTGGAAGGACTCTTTGAAGTTGGATAGTCATCTCTGGTGGAATTTGTATGTATATAAAAAAACAAAAAAGGAGGAGGGGTGCTCATAATCTCCAAATCAGACCTCAACTTCCACATTGTGGACTCTTCCAGCACAAACAGCCTGGACATCCTCTCCGTTGCTAACCAAAAATGCTCCCTTACCCTGTTATATAGAACACCATCTACTTCTCCAGTTGACCTTCCAACCATTATTGACCTTGCAGCTAACACCCTCACTCCCAATAAACCAAATTGGATATTGGGTGATTTCAATCTCCCATCTTTACCCCAAAGCCACGCAAATGCGTTTCTTGATGCAATGGAAGACCTGGGACTCAAACAAATTATCAATGAACCCACACATACAAAAGGGAACATTCTTGACATGGTATTTGTTCCACATCCAGTCATGGACAAAAACCACAATCCTCCAATATCAGTCGTGGATGTACCCTGGTCCGACCACAAATTGATCATTATCCAGATACCCATCAACAATGACCAGCTGAACAGAAGCCGACCCACGAACATCACCTCTCGAACTGCCACTAGATGCTTTCGCCCCTTCGAAAGGGAACACATCCTTTCGGAGACCCCATCACTCATCAACAAAACCACACCGGACCTTGATGAACTAATCTCTTGCTGGAACTCCAGCCTGCTTGCCATCTCACAACACCCGAACCCTAAGAATACAGCAAGGTCAAAAAGAAGCTCCGCCCCATGGTTCTCCCCTGAGCTACGATCTTCCCTCACGCAACTACGTAGACTTGAATGCCGATGGCGCCGATCGCGCTCAACTGAAAACCAGACCGCATACCAAACCCGCCTTGCAATACATCGAGAAACAATCACTACCAAAATGAGACAATATCACACTGACACCCTAAAGAGGTCTCTGAATAAACCACGTGACCTCTTCAATTTGGTCAAATCCCTCTCAAAGGAACCATCTCCCGAACAACACAGCGAGATTCACCCACAAGAATTCGCTGATCACCTGCAATCCAAGATTGTGCAAACCAACAAGGTGTCAGCAGTCCAATATCAAGAACCAACGGGCCTTTCCCCACTGAACATTTTTTCCACACCATCCACTAAATGTATTGAGAACACCATAGCATCGCTCAACACCTGCACTGCACAGACTGACCCATGTCCAGCTTTTTGGATCAAGGAGCTACGTGATGTGTTCATCCCTGTCATCGCAAATATAATGAAACTCTCCTTTACAACAGGGTATTTTCCCACTTCACTCAAGCAGACTTCCATTAGGCCACTACTGAAAAACCCCAAACTTGACCCCCAAAGAGTTGACTCCTATCGACCAATAGCTAGTATCCCCCTCTTAGCCAAAATAATTGAGAAAGAGGCACAACGGCAAATTCAAGATCACATAGATGCCGTTGCTCACTTAGACAGCTGCCAACATGGGTTCAGAGAACATCATTGGGTCGAGACACTACTTACTGGTCTATTCAACGATATCATCACAGGAATTGACAACATCCGTCAAGGTTTTGTGCTCATCTTCCTAGACATCGCCGCGGCGTTCGACTCCGTGAGTCACAAAATTCTCCTCGGAAGACTGAAAGAAAAGGGCGTCTGCAACAACGCACTAGGATGGTGTAAGTCTTATCTGGACGGTAGATGGCAATATGTGAAGTCTGGATCAGAAGAGTCAATACACTTCCATCAAAAGCAAGAGGTACCTCAAGGCTCCTCGTTATCCTCCTTACTTTTCAATATCTACATGCAGCCCATCTGCAATATCATAAGATCATTCAACGTGAACTGCATGATATATGCAGATGACATTCTCTTATACATGCCTTTCTCCACAACTCACATGGACCTGACTCCACTCACAGATTGTTTCAATGCAGTTTCAACTTGGCTTCAGACACAGAACCTACGCATTCAACATAAAAAAACAGAGGTCCTATTCATCACCAGAGATTCCAACTTTACTCCCCCGTCCCACGTCAGTGTCAAGGAAGCTGGTTTGCAAACTAAAGATGCAATAAAATACCTGGGAGTTACTCTGGACCAACATCTAGATATGAAACGCCACATAAGCAACATAGTCAAAGCCGTCTATTTCAAAATCCGTTCACTCAAGCACCTACGCTCCCTGCTGGACCCAGACGATTTCCGAACCATATATCAAGCGCTGATCCTGCCGCATTTTGACTTTGCTAATGCCATCTTACAAGGTCTCCCCCAATCCACACTGACCCCCTTACATTTGGCCATGAATGCCGCAGCTAGGGTCCTTTACGGAGCATCCAGAAACGACCACGTGACCCCTATTCTCAAACAGCTGCACTGGCTACCGATCCATGGGAGGATCACCTTCAAATCCCTTCTATTAGCATTCAAGGCAATCAAAGGTATTTCATCCTCCTCACTCACGCATCTTATCCACATTGTCCCCCCCAACAGGTCCAGAAGAACAACAGCTGTAAACTTGCTAGCAACACCAAAGGCTTCGACAAAGTCCAACACGACAACCACAAACAGGGCATTCAGTTTTTATGTCCCCAAATGCTGGAACGCTCTTCGCTCTGTCATCAGGGCGTTTACCAATCTTTATCTGTTCAGGTAGGCTCTCAAAACCCTCATTTTCCTCCAATACTTCCCAGACAGCAATTGAACCTAGATATCCCTCCCAAGAAATGACCCAATCTAGAATGGCCCTTACATGTATTATCTGCAGTGTAAATAGCTTATGTATATAGTTAACCCTGTTATCCAAGTTTGTACTCCTGTTTGATGTAAAACCTGACAGCTTGTCGTTATGGTCGTTATGTTATGATGTAAACCACGCTGATTCTAAATAGCGCGGTATATAAGAAACTGTAATAAATAAATAAATAAAATAAATATTTGTCAAATATGAACAGGTGTATGAGAATGCTGGAGCCCAGTGCTGCCCACAGAGGGTGCAGAGCGGGCAAGGGCCCGTCAGTTTGTATATGGGCACAGTTAAAAGCAAATGGTGGTATCTCGATGCTAAGGCTCGAGCTTGGTAGCTGTGCTAGTCATTCACCTGTTTGTTTTGGGGACACTGCTAGTAATTGTACCTGTTCTTTTGGGCTGTAGGGACCAACAAGGAGGCGGGGTGGGGGGTTGCAGCGAGGGAGCGGGGGGGGGGGAGGGAGGAGAGAGAGGGGGGTGGGGGGGTCTGGTGCAGGGGGTGGTTTTGGGTGTGGTGGGCTAGTTTTGTAAGTATTGATGTTGTTTTGTTGTGTGTTCTTTTTGGAAATTCAATAAAGATTATTTACAACAAAAAAAAAAAAGACTAATAAGAGAAAATATTTGTTCACTCAACGTGTAATCAAACTCTGGAATTTGTTACCGGAGGATGTAGTAAAAGCTGTTAGTGTAGTTGGGTTTAAAAAAGGTTTGGACAAGTTCCTGGAGGAAAGGTCCATAAGCCATTATTAAAAGGGATCCGGGATATCACTGCTTGACCCAATACAAGCATTGTGGAACTTGTGTCTTTTGGGGAAACTGCTAGGTACCTATGACCTAGATTGGCTACTATTGGTGGCTACTTGAGAGACGCTGGCATTCCTCCCGGTCTCCTGATTCTCTCTGCTTATACAATACATACTTAAAAACTCACCGGAGGATGTCAATGGAGAGAAGAAAGAAATACCACTCGGATACACTAATGCGGTCATTAAACAAGCCACATGATCTCTTTAATATTGTTAAATCCTTAACAGGTGATCCAACCACTACCCAACCACCTATGCCACACCCTCAGGATTATGCCGATTGCCTACAATCAAAAATGATTCAGACTAGTTTGAGCCTCACAGCACCAGCACCTTCCACCCCACAGACTGTGTCTCATCTAGCCACACTTGACAATTTCTCCCAGGTGTCCAACAAGGAGATCGAAGATACAATAACATCTATTAATCTAACTACTGCACCTAATGACCCCTGCCCTGCCAGGTGGATCAAAGAACTACGACATGAACTTAGCCCAACTATAAGCAAGATTGTTAACCATTCATTCTCAACTGGATCCTTCCCACACAGTTTGAAACATTCATCCATCCGCCCCCTCCTGAAGAACAGCAAGCTAGACCCAACAAAAGTAGAATCTTTTAGACCTATCTCCAGCATCCCTCTACTAGCAAAAATCATGGAAAAAGTAGTCCAGCGACAAATACAACACCATGTTGACTCAGAAGCTCCTCTGGACCCCTCACAACATGGTTTCAGAGAATAACATGGGGTTGACACCCTCCTCACAACCCTCGTCAATAACTTAGTCATAAACATAGACAATATCCATCATGGGTTCATTCTCATTTTTCTTGACATAGCTGCCGCTTTTGATTCAGTAAACCACAATACTCTCTTACAGCGTCTCAAAGATAAGGGTATTCAAGGTCTAGCCCTGAACTGGTGCAAATCGTACTTATCCGAGAGACAGCAGCAAGTCAGAACAGGAGAAGCAACATCGGACCCATTCCCTCTTAAACAAGGTGTCCCCCAGGGTTCCTCCTTGTCCGCACTAATGTTCAATATTTATATGCAGCCAATCTGTGCTTTGATACGTTCATTCAACATTCAATGTCTAGCATATGCTGATGACATCTTGATGTATGCTCCATTCAACGTAAAACAACCGAACTTTACATCAATAATTCATTGCTTCGAAGCTGTATCAAACTGGCTCATCAAACAGAATCTACGTATAAATCACAACAAAACAGAGGTCCTATTCGTTACACGGAATCCAACATTCATACCCCCCGCCTCATTACAAGTAAATAACATTGTGCTGAAGGCACAACCAACAATCCGATACCTAGGGATTACATTAGACCAGCGGCTTGATATGTCAGCACACATCAAGAAAACAACAAATACAATTTACCAAAAGATTTGTGTTCCCTTCGGAATCTTCGACCTCTTCTGGACTACTCCGACTTCCGTACTATCTTCCAAGCCTTGGTTCTACCACACTTGGATTTTGCCAATATTATACTACATGGTCTCCCACAATCTACTCTAAATCCCCTCTGCCTGGCCATGAATGCGGCCGTGAGAATTCTCGTAGGTGCTCTACGCTCAGAGCATATAACTCCAATACTGATGAGTTTACACTGGTTACCCCTCCAAGCCAGAACCCTATATAAAACCCTTGTCTTGACTTTTAAAGCCGCAAAGACCCCATCTCTATCACCTATCAGCAACATGATACATGTCACCCCATCTAATAGATCCAGGAGATCGGTTGCTTTGAACTCCATTGACCTCCCGAAGCTCCTTACAAAATGCTCGAAATCAACAACCTCTCGAGCCTTCTCATTGTTTGCGCCCAGAGCCTGGAATGCCCTCCCACCTGAAATTAGAGCCATTACAAGCCTCATGACTTTCAGAAAGGCCTTAAAGTATCATCTGTACTTAACTTACTACCCGGAAGCCACTTCGATTGTACATAGCCCTCATATTGGTCTTTCCCACATGACCCCGGTGGAGAATGGCTAATCATGATGCTCATAACTGTCCACACTATTCCATTCCGTAATTATACTTTATTTGTAATTATATTCTATTTACCACTACCATGTTAATCAACCAAAATGCCTTGTACATAGCTAACCCTATTTACCGCTACTTGTTTGTATATAGTTTAACCCTGTTTACCGCCAAGTTTTGTTCCCTGTTCACTGTAAAAAACCAATGCTGATTGTGTCATTGGGTTTAAACTTTGTTCATTTGTAAACCGCACTGATTAAAAGAGCGCGGTATATAAGAAATAAAAATAAATAAATAATAAAAATAAATTGGAAACAGGATACTGGGCTTGATGGACCTTGGTCTGACACAGTATGGCATATCTTATGTTCTTATGCACAGCCTACTTCATTTATGACTGATGTTATTTTATGTTGCAGTGGTCTGTATATTCTATATTGAGCGTGGTATATTGTCCTACTCCCTGAGGCAGCAACCATGAAACGCCTGATGTTGGAGTGGCGACGTTGGTTCCATCAGGGTGCCAAATACAGCAAAGTACCGGCCACTATTTGCAAGTTACATTTCAGTCTGTTTTGATCATAATTTGTGGCTATTTAAATATTGATAACTGAAGGTATTTTTGGCCCATGAGGTCACAGATGAGGTAGTGCTTTTGAGCTGATTTTGGCTCATATCTGCTATAAATGTTAGTGAGCAGTTTTGTCAACCTTTTTTGAATACTGAGGTCTTTTCTCCTCTAGTTAGCCTGATTATAATATGTCGATACTGGGCTGTTCTTTATTTGTATCTCTACTGCTGATTTTCTATACACCAGGCTCCTTCTCTTTCCATATTCAAATCCAGGCTAAAACCCACCTCTTTGAGACTGCTTTTGGATCCTGATGCGCCTCACTCTCTTGTTCATCACTTATGTGTATTTTACCATACTCTGGTCCCCAGTTTTGTGTTGTTGTTCAGCTTGATTAGATTGTAAACTCTGATGAGTAGGTACTGTGTCTTATATCTATATGTACAGCACTATAGAAATGTTTTAAAATAAATAAATAAATCAGCAGTATTAGTCAATCCATGCTATTTCTAAGATTCCTGCTTTTCTTGGTACTGGCCATGATGACTTTTTTCAGCATTAACTGGTACAGGTACACTACCGATTTTCTGGCAACTGATGGTCCGGCATCTCTTTTAATCCAGACAAAGTGAGTGGTGCACATTTGCGGTTGCCGGCCTCAGCTTCCCCCATGCTGCCTGCCCTTGTCCCACTGCTGCTTTCCGTTTTCCTTTGGTGGTGACAGCAGCATTGGCAGCAGTGGAACAGACCTCCAATTGCTAAAAAAAACACGGTCCTTCCGACTCTGCACTTGCATGCTGGCCTTATCCCTCCCTCCTCTGGCATATGCTTGCCTCAGAGGAGGGAGGGACCAGACCAGCCATTCAAACACGAGTCTTTGCAACTCCATGCTTAAATGGCTGGTCTGGCCTCTTCCTCCTCTGATGTGAGCCTATGTCAGTGGAGGGAGGGATAAGACCAGCATGCAAGCACGGAGATGGAAAGATCTGTATGGGTTTTTTTTTAGTTGGAGGTCTGCTCCACTGCTGCTGCCGCTGCCCCCAATGGATCATTTAAAGTGGTGGTGGCGGAGTAAAGTCAGGCTGGGCAAGCAGCACAGGGGCAGCAGGCTGGACACTGAAGTGTGGGGTAAGATGGGGAGATGCTAGGCACAGGGCAAATGACAGACCTGAGGGGTGGGGTGGGGGTGGGGGTGGGGGTGGGGGTGGGGGCACACCAGATGTTCAAGTCCCACAGGTCACATTTATGGCTTGGTACAGTCCTGACCTCTAGTGGTCCAACAAAACTGATAATCCAGAAAATCGGTGATGTACCTGTATTTTGTTCCACATACTCCTCTCGTATTGCCCTTCTACTCTATAATATTATTAGAATCAATATGTTTATATATTTTACCAACATCTATTGTAGTGAACAGTTTTTGGACTGTAGGTAGACAAGTTATTGGCCTGTAATTTATAGTGGTATTATTTGGAGCTCCCTTTGGATGGAGAAGTTTTATTATTATTATTATTATTATTATTATTATTATTATTATTATTATTATTAATAATCATCGTGGTGGTAAATCTGGCTGCTTGACTAGCTGGTTTTTGCAGTTTGCTAGGTATTAGTGGAATGATATTAAATGCTTGAGCCATAAATTGAGCACGCCATCTGGTCCAGGGGTCTTCCATTTTGGAGCTGTTTTATCCTGCTTTCAAACTCATTAGTTATTACTTCATTCCATTCCATTGGTTTGATGTTTGCCTTTTCCAAATTCTCCCATAGGAAGAGTAGCCATTCTGCATCTCAACTGCTCCACGGGGTCCTCATATAAGAGTCTCCAGAACTTTTCTGTTTCAGCTTTCGTTGGTAGTATTTTCATCATATTAATGTTCTTCCCCAATGCCCTATAGAAGTGTTTTGGTTTCTCACTGCCATGTGGAGTTTATTTTTTTCATTACTTTATTTAGATTTCTATGTTGAATATAGTCTACAGTAGTGGCTCTTAACCTGTGGTCCATGAATCTCTGGTGGTCTGTGAGACCATTCCAGAGAGTCTGTAGGACACATAAAAAAATTAAAAAGAGAGAGGAGCTGGTGGGGGGGGGGGGATAGATACTTGAGGGAGCAGGCTGGGGAGGGAGAGAGACAGACTGGTAGGGATTGGCTGGAGGGAGAGAGGCAGACTGGTAAAGAAAGGAAGAGGAAAGGAGATAAAGGAGTATGTTTACTAAACCGTCTTAATGTGCGCCTGGTGATAGTGTGCAGGCTGCCATAAAAGGAGTGGGCATTTCAGTTTTAAAGCAGCAAAACGGGAGTATCGCATGATAACGCGCGCTGCTGCGCACATGATCGTGCAAAGCGCCGCTAAGTGCGTTACCACGCGGTAATCTTAAGTAGGCGCACAGATATGCAAACACAGAAATAGAAGTGTAGCACAATGGTTAATACACTTACTGATAATGCAGCGGTCATGAGTTTGATCCCCCAGTATCCCTAATGCATAAGGCTGGCTGAGGCATCAGCTGTAACATGTAAGTATTGTTTCCTGAGGCATTTGTTTTGTATTTTATTTATTGCTGCCAGCAAACTCACCCTCACGTGCCGTAACCTAAGGTGCCGCATAAGGCACCCTATAAGGCACCACATAGGGCACATTATAAACTGCACTGTCCACCACGGCACCCTATAATGTCCCCTATAGGGCACCCTATAAGGCGCTCCATAGGACACCTTATAAGGCACCTTATACGGACTGTAACCATAAGGTGCCTCAGAAGGCGCTTTATAGGGTGCCCTATAAGGCGCCTTATAGGGCGCCTTCTGAGGCACCTTATGGTTACAGTACCCTGAGGGTGTTTTGCTGGCAGCACTAATGTACATTAAAAAATGACAATGCTTTGGACAGCCCTATCAAAGAACCCCAACTGTGGGTTTGAACCCATGACTTCTGGCTCCACAAGCAGTGAAATAACCAGTGGGCTACAGCTCCATAGCTGCTAGCAAGCCCCTGTCTGGTTGCAGAAGGACTGCACGTCACCACACAAACAGTCTGCTGTGGTCACCAGGATAGGGTTAACCCACCCATACCCATGATGCACTGCACATGCAAATCAGCAGTCTACAGATGATCACAAGATGGGGTATGCACGCCCACAGCACCTCGGCCTGGTAGGGGGAACTGACCGTGTGTGGTACTGGCACAGAGTAGCTACACACCGTCACATTGTGCAGGTACTGCACTCACCCTGAGGGTGAGGTGGGGCGCCCAGCACCAGGTCCACAGCAGAGATAGGCCATGCTGCAGGTTCCCAGCAGTGCTAATGTGTGAGATAGGTAGTTTTTGCAGACACACCTTGGACATAGCGGTATGTCTCAGTCAGGTTTAGCCCCTATGGACCACTAGGGGGGTTATGTACCACCATCCTCCTCCAGGGCTGAGGGGGGTAAACAGGTCTCCCACCAACAGATCCCATTCTACCTCCCTGCAATGGTGGCAGTAGAGGGGACCATCAACCCCAGCCCTGCTGGGGAACAGACACCCTACAGGGCAGTCAATGCAGCTCTGTACCCATCCATAACGCAATAGCAGACAGACATTAGGCCTGGATATGCTAAGCTGTCCCCCACCAGTATCTGACATTTTCCTGCAGCAAGACTTCAGCTGCTGCACTCTGCAAGGCATTCCATCAAGACAAATACCAGCTGCAAACAGTCTGCTAGCTAGTCCATGTTCCTGGTGGAAATGCGTGTACCCAGAACTAGAATGTTAGCATACACACCAAGCAGATAAGTCAGTGACTGGGCCCCAAAAGAGAACCCATAAAAATCACATGAGAGAAGTACTATATAGCACTATGGGAGAGCCTAGCCATGCCGTGGTCACTGCTCAGTCAGGGTGAGAGTGATCTCCCAGCGGAACATGCTGTGGCCACCCTGTCTGTGCAGGTGGTGGCCGGGCACTACAATGTCCCAGCCAGTGTCCTATGCCCTGTGCAGATGCATCCTGTCAGGGCTATACCCATGGTACCTTGCTCCTCATTATGCACATTGGCAGGCCAATACTGGCAACAGTGCTGGCAGTGTGGGCTGTGGAGGGTGTTTGCAGCCACCACACACTGGATAGACAGACACACACTCCCACACCTATGCCAGCATTGTGCTACTATAGAGGTGTTTAGCAGCCCTGGCCACCACACCAGTCCTGGGCACAGTGCAGGCATGGATATGGTATGCAATACTGTTGGGGGTCACTCCCCAGGGTGTTAAACACTGTCAGAGACAAGACCTGCAGCACACTCCACAGACATCAGAAAGGTTGCTATGATGGAGCTCAATCAGCAAACTGTGCTTAACGTAGGAATTGCTATCTGTCAGTAATCATAGCAAACGTCTGATAGCTGTGTACAGTATTCCCAGGTGTAGGGTGGCATTGCTAAGGTATGCAAGTGCTAGTATTGGGAGATGCACGCAGGGCCCAATGTCCTGCCTCTCCAGGAGGCATTGGCTAATGGAGCCTGTGGGTGTGGGTGTGTCTGCCCCTGTTGGCTGCTGCTTTACGGCAGAGGTTCCCAACTCCAGTCCTGGTGTGCCAAACACTGTTCGGGTTTTCATGCTGTCCTTCATGAATATGCATGAGATACATCTGCATACCATGGGAGTGGTGCATAGATATGCAGCACAGGCATCTTTATTAGAGGCAGCATGGAACCTGAATGGTGTTTGGCCCTCCAGGACTGCATTTGGGAGACTCTGCTCTAGGTAATGCGCCTGTTTATGGTGTCTTTGCTCTGTAGGGTAAAATGTAGGTGTTTTGGGCATGTTTACATCATCTGCAATAAAGGTGCTGTCTGTATTAGCACGTTGTAGTAGTGGGTAAAATATGGGGATGGGATTGGCAGGCACTTGAACCTGTGACCTTCTGCATCCAAACACACTGGTTGCGTGCACTGCACCACCATGTTGCCACAGAGACAGTGCATTCCCTGGTGATACCATGACTGTTTGTCCAGCAGGGCCTGTCTGTTGCAGTGCATGGCACCCACCTACACAGGGCTAGGCCATGGTCTGCTCTGGGCAGCTACCACTGCCCCCCTCCACCACCAGTACCCCTCTGCCACCATGCCGACATGCCCTTCTGCTGGTGGTGCTAGTGGTGTGCAGTCTCAAGCCATACAGTGTGCAGGTAGGCGGCTGCCTATGGTGCATGTTCTGGGGTAGGGGTGCCTGCATAGATGTCCACGCTTCCCCCCAACACCGCCTGCCAATGTTCTGTGCCCTTGGAGGTACCTGCTGGGTACTATCCCCTGTGACACTGTGATAAACACTCTCATGCCCATGTTGGACCCTCATCAGTTGCTGTCTGGCTGCTGTACAGTTTCAGCATTCCTAAATGCCACCTAGCATTCTGCCTAGTCCGCACTGTGCCCCAGCTGCACCACAGCATGTGCCGCCGGCAGCCCTCTGTATCCCCTTTCCCAGCATCTGTCCAGTTGCCCATTCCGACATGCCCGCCCTGCTGTTGTTGAACATGTGCATGCCATAGGAAACCTGTCCAATGGAGAGGGAAACCCTGATCAGTGCTATTTCACTGTGGGATCATTCACCTTGTATGGGGAAGGAGCGTAGACCCTTCCAAAATTCATATCTTTTTTAGGGGGCTTTCTTGGGAGTGTTTTTTGATGTTTCCCATTACTATCACTATTGCCCAGCTTGGTTATATTTTTTGTATATTTTGTTGGGGTCCTTTTCAATGTTTATTTGTACTTTTGTTCCATGCACATGTATCACACTTATCACTTTTTGTAGGTTTCCTTGGTTTTGCTGTACATTGCTGACGGAAATGGTTTCTTTTCCCTTTAAATCAGCTCTAACGCCAGGGTTTCACTGGCGTTAGTTTTGAGCCTCGGATTTCACAGCGTTGGTGTGCAGGGAGCCTCTCCCCTCCCACTCTCCACCCGTTGACCCCTTCTCTCCACCGCTGGGGAGCCTTCCTCCGCCCTCCCCGCCTTCAGCGCTCGTTTGCGCCGCAGCGCGCGTTATCGCGCGATATGGTACCTGTGCGCCTTAAAAAGCACCATCATTACATGATAAGGTACCTTATCGTGCGATAACATCGCAGAGCGCACGTTAAGACAGTTTAGTAAACATACCCCTAAGAGAGCTAGTGGGGACAGGTTTGACACTGAGGGGAGGTAGTCTGGGAGGATTGTGGACATGAACTAGGGGTCCTTGAACTTTCTAAAAGTTAATAATGGGTCTACATAACCAAACCTTTGGAAATCTCTGGTCTACAATAAGTGCTCAAAGTGATTTACAGATTACTACCATATTATGTACAATAAATCCACATTTGGGCAAAACGTAGCATAAAAAAATAAAAAAGCAAATTAAAACAAAAACAATCAATCAATGAAACTATCTGCCCCTGTCACCTGTCAATAAGGGGATTATGTTCCTGGAGCCATGGTAACTTCAACACGATGGTGCAGGTGAGTACATCAATGATCCATAAAGAGTCTCAGAATGGCAAATACCCACCAATACGTTTAAATCTATGGTAAGTTCTTGACCATTTCCCTGATCCAGGGGTCTACTATCACTTGCCATGATGGAAACAAGTGAGCTTCAGGGCCATCCCATGCTATTGAACAAAGTCACAACTGATGAAGTTTCCAGGAGCTCCAGATCTCTGAGTGCTGACATTTCTGCACAATCAGTGGACAAAATCAGGATTGTCACTTAAATACATAGGGGTATGTTTACTAAACTGCGGTAAACGTGAATAACGCATGTTGTACAATGTTAACGATTGTTAGCACGTTATAGTGTGCGCTATAGCACATTAACGATCGTAAACGCGCTATAGCGCTTAATGCTCCGCAGTGCGGTAAAACACCGCAGAAGGTGGAGAGAGTTTGGAGAGAAGGGGTCAATGGGCGGAGAGTGGGCGGGGAGAGGCTAACACGCTGATTTTCAGAGCTGAATTCCAACACGAATGAAAACCTACCGGTAAAAGCACTTTAAAGGGGAGAGAAACCATTTACGTGTCAGCAATGTACAGCCTAGGCAGGGATACCAAAAAAAGGTGATAAGTGTGATACATGTGCACAGAACAAAAGGGCACAGAAACACCGAAAATGACCCCAACAAACTGGAAAAAAACAACAACCAAGATGGCCAATAGTGGTAGCAATGAGAAACATCAACCCCCCCCCCCGAGTAAGCCCCATAGAACAGATATAATTCGTGGAAGGGTGCATACTCCGTCCCCATACAAGGTGCATGGGCCCACAGTGAAATAGCGCTGCTCAGGGATTTCCCCACCATCGGACAGGGTTCCTATGGCATGCACATGTCCCGCAACATCAGGGCGGGCATGTCGGAACGGGCAACTGGGCATATGCTGGAAAAGGGGATACAGAGGGCTGCAGGCAGCACATGCAGTGGCGCAGCTGGGCCACAGTGGGGACTAGGGTGATGCTCAGTTGGCCCATAGGAATGCGTAAACAGTAGAGCCAGACAGCAACTGATGAGGGCCCAACATGGGCACGAGTGTGTCTCCCAAAGCGTCAAAGGGGATAATACCGAACAGCAACCCCCAAGGGCACGGAACACTGGCAGGCGGGGCTGGGGGGCAGCGTGGACGTCTATGCAGGCACCCCTACCCCAGAACACGCACCATAGGTGGCCGCCTACCTGCACACTGGATGGCCTGAGACTGCGCACCACCAGCTCCACCAGCAGAAGGGCATGTCAGCATGGTGGCTGAGGGATATACTGGTGGTGGAGGGGGCAGTGGCAGCTGCCCGGAGCAGACCGTGGCCTAGCCCTGTGTAGGTGGGTGCCATGCACTGCAACAGACAGGCCCTGTCTGACCAACAGTCATGATATCACCAGGGAATGCACCATCTCTGTGAGAACAGTGTATTCAGAAGTAAAAGGTCACAGGTTCAAGTCCCAGCTGTGGTTTCCACCAACCCAGTCCTCATGTTTTACCCACTACTATAACGTGCTAATACAGGCAGAACCGTTCCTGCAGATGACATAAACATGCCCAAAACACCAAAATTTTACCCTACAGAGCACATAAATATGCACATTACCTAGAGCAGAGCCTCCCAAATGCAGTCCTGGAGGGCCAAACACCATTCCTGTTCCATGCTGCCTCTGATAAAGATGCCTGTGCTGCATTTCTATGCGCCACCCCCATGGTATGCAGATGTATCTCATGCATATTCATGAGGGTCATCATGAAAACCCAAACAGTGTTTGGCACCGCAGGACTGGAGTTGGGAACCTCTGCCGTAAAGCAGCAGCCAACAGGGGCAGACACACCCGCACCCACAGGCCCCATTATCCACAGCCTTCTGGAGAGGCAGGACTGTGCGCTCTTCGTGCATCTCCCAATACTAGCACTTGCATACCTTAGTAATGCCACCCTAAACCGGGGAATATGGTACACATCTATCAAAAGGTTGCTAGGATTACTGGCAGATAGCAATTCCTAGGTTAGGTACAAGTGTCTGAGTGAGCTGCAACATAGCAACCTTTCTGATATATGTGGAGTGTGCTACAGGTCATGTGTCTGACAGTGTTTACCAACCTGGGGAGTGAATCCTACAGCATTGCGTACCATAGCCATGCCTGCACTGTGCTCAGGACTTGTGTGGTGGCCTGGGCTGCCCAACATCTCTATAGTTGCACAATGCTGGCATAGGTATGGGGAGTGTGTGTCTGTCTATCCAGTGTGTGGTGGCTTCCAACACCCTCCACAGCCCACACTGCTAGCACTGTTTCCAGTATTGGCCTGCCAATGTGCATAATGAGGAGCAAGGTACCATGGGAATAGCCTGGATAGGGTGGCCTGGCCTGGCCACATCTGCGCTTGGCATAGGGCAATGGCTCGGACATTGTAGTGCCCGGTACCACCTGCACAGACAGAGTGGCCACAGCATGTCCTGCTGGGAGGTCACTCTCGCCCTGACTGAGTAGTGACCACGGCATGGCTAGGTTCCCCCATAGTGCTAAATAGCATTTTGCTCATGTAATGTATATGGGTTTTGTTTTGTGGCCCAATCACTGACTTATCTGCTTGGTGTGTATGCTGGCATCCCCTGTGTTCTGGGTACATGCATCTCTTCCAGGACCATGCGCTATGAACTAGCTGGTGGACTGTCTGCAGCTAGTATGTGTCTTGCTGCAATACCTTGCAGGGTGCAGCGGCTGGAGGCCTGCTGCTGGAGAATGTCAGATAATGGTGGGGGGCCAGCTGGGCATATTCAGGACTGCTGTCTGTCCGCTATTGTGTTATGGATGTGTACTGCTCTGTCTGTTCCCCAGCAGAACTGCTGTTGCTGGTCCCATCTACGGCTGCCATTGCAGGGGGGGGGGGGTAGACTGTGGATCTATTGGTGGGTGACCCTGTTTCCCACCCTAAGCCCCAGAGGATGGGTTGTGTGGTGGTAGCTGATCTGCCCATGGGTCCATACACCCCCCCCTTCACCTACAGCAGTGTTTCCCAACCTAGTCCTATGGGGCACACCGGCCAGTCAGGTTTTCGGGATATCCCTAATGACTATGCATGAGATATATATGCATTAGAGATATCCTGCCAACCTGACTGGTTTGTGGCCCTCCAGGGCTGGATTTGGAGACCCCTGCCTAACACCTCTGTCATCTAAGATTGTGAGTGGGCAAGGTGCAGATGTCCAAGACATCAAAAAGGTATATAGAATGTGTCACATTCCTCCTCACTTCTCACCACCACCAAACTTTTTGGTGGTGGTGAGAATCGAGGAGGAATGTGTCACATTCTATATACCCTTTCGATGTCTAGGACATCTGCACCTTGCCCACTCACAATCTTAAATGACAGAGGTGTAAGGCAGGGGTCTCCAAATCCAGCCCTGGAGGGCCACAAACCAGTCAGGTTGGCAGGATATCTCTAATGCATATATATCTCATGCATAGTCATTAGGGATATCCCGAAAACCTGACTGGCCGGTGTGCCCCATAGGACTGGGTTGGGAAACACTGACCTACAGCAAGTAACCTTGGCACCAACACAGGATATGCACTATTCTGAGTGCATCATCGCCCATAAGGACTAGACATGACCGAGACATACAGCAGAGCACAGATGCATCCTAGGTGTGTCTAACAGAGCTACCTATCACACACTGATGGGAACCTGAAGCATGGCATATCTCAGCCATGAAAGGTGCTGTGGACCTGGTGCTGGGGGCCCCACCTCAACCTCAGGGTGGGCACTGTACCCGCACAATGTGAGTGTCTGTGGCTACTCTGTGGCAGTGCCACACACGGTCTGTCCCCCCTACAGGGCCGAGGTGCTGTGGGGGTGCATACCCGCTCTTGTACCCATCTCTCGACTGCTGATTTGCATGTGCAGTGCATCATGGGTACGGGTGGGTTAACTCTATCCTGGTAACCACAGCAGAATGTGGATGTGGTGCCGTGCAGTCCTCCTGTAGCCAGCCAGTTGATTGTTAGCAGCTCTAGCCCACTGGTTACTACACTGCCTGTGGAGCCAGAGGTCATTGGTCCTAACCCCATAGTGGGGTTCATCAATAGGGCTGTCTTAGGCATTGTCTGTTTTTATTGTATATTAGTTCTGCCAGCAGGACCACCTCAGGGTACTGTCCCCTTAGGGTGGCTCATAAGGCGCCCTATAGAGCGCCTTATAAGGTGCCTTATATGGTGTCCTATAGGGGACATTATAGGGTGCCTTGGCAGACAGCGCACTTTATAATGTGCCCTATGGAGTGCCCTCTAGGGTGCCTTATGTGGCACCTTAGGTTACGCCACTGTGAGGGTGTGTTTTGCTGGCAGCACTATTCAGGTACAAGTAACCTTCCTCACAGCCCACTACTTAACCCTTTCCAGGCCAAGCCCAGTACTTTCGGGATGCAAACCTCTGCCTATATATTCCTATCAAATGGTATAGCATACATGACCATGCCAGAGGGAACATCACTATTGGAACATATTGGATACGACGGGTACAATTTTCCTGACATGTGCAAACATTAACCCAGCTGCAGAATGTGGATAAAATATTATAGTAGGCCTTCAAAGGGTTGCACATGACACCTCAGCCAGCCTTCTTCATTAGGCACACTGGGGAATTGAACACATGACCCTTGTACCATCAGTCTGTGTAGTAACCATTGTGCTACAGCTCTGTTTCTGTATTTGGGTGTCTGCGCGCTGTCTTAAGCTTGTGCGCAGTAGCGCACACGCTGTAGCGATTGTTGCTGCGTGGTGCGCAATACCGCGCGCAACTGCGCGTTATCGGTTACGATGTACCGCCCATGTCCTTTTTTGGATTTCCTTCCACTAACGCGGCTCCTAACGTGAATTGCACTAACGCAGTTTAGTAAACATACCCCATAGTCATTGATGAAGTTCTAAGCATGCACAGTGTCTAAAGCCCCATGCCCCTCACATAAGCAACCCAACTAGAAAACTAAGATTATGTCTTTATTTAAGAAAGATGCCTGAAGTAGAATGCTTTCCATCTCTTTTATAAAATGCAGAATTTTATCTATCATTCTGAGTTCTAAGGGAAGGTCATTTCAACACTTTGGACCCCCATAATAGAATGTTTTACGGAGTGTAGATTACAACCGATCTCTTTAGGGGAAGACAGTGCCTGACAGCACATACTAAAAGGATCTCAAATTCCTTAAAGGTCAATAAGAAAGTCAATCTATCCCTCAAATATGTTGACCCTAACTATGTAAATCCTTGACAATTAAAACAAGAAATTGAAATTGGAAATGGCAAGGCACTAGGAGCCAGTGAAGCAATTTTCATGTAAGTAAGATACAGTCCTAAGCCATCATACCAGTAATTAAACTAATTGCATTGCTTTGCATGACCTGCTGTCAATGAAGGGAATCCTGTACTGTATAAAGTGTACTGCAATTAAACTAATTGGACCATGCACTACTGTTTACAGATTGTCTTTGGAAAGAAATCCCTCAGTATGATGAATCTGATGCATCAATTATAGGCAGTTCCATATAGCCTGTTTCAACAGGCTTTTGACCTCCCTTCAGTAGTTCTGCTTAAGTTACTGCTTTTCTGACTGCTCCTAAGTGACCCTACTGGTCAATCTCACAGCACCACATTTAAGCGGCGTCCCTACTCCGAGGGAGCCGCTCTTGCCCCCGGCTGTTCCACATTAAGCTCCTGCCCAATCGGGGCAGTGGGAGTGCTCCTGCCCAATCGGGGCAGTGGGAGCATCAAAAGCTGGCTCACAGCACCACATTTAAGCGGCGTCCCTACTCCGAGGGAGCCGCTCTTGCCCCCGGCTGTTCCACATTAAGCTCCTGCCCAATCAGGGCAGTGGGAGTGCTCCTGCCCAATCGGGGCAGTGGGAGCATCAAAAGCCGGCTCACAGCACCACATTTAAGCGGCGTCCCTATGGGGCGCGCCCGCCCCGCGTCTGAGGGCCTCGCTAGAGGGCCCTTCGGCGTGGCCCTTAGGCAGAGGCCAGTAGGCGTAAAGGAAAAGATCGGCCTGCACTTCGCACTAGGAAAATGTCCTAGAATGCAAACGAAGCAAGTCACTTCAGCCACACTTGGCATGAGCTCCCTTGGATAGGTCTGAGCTCGCACAACCACCAAGTTTTCTCCTGTAATCATACCCGCCCACCGAGCGCTGGAAGAAGGGGTATGCAACCACCACTGCTGAACAAAAATACAACAAGATCACCGTGCCAATGAACCCTGAGGCGACAACTCCACGCGGCTAGAGCTCCCTTTCTCAGGTTAAGCTTGCCAGCTCCTGTTATCAACGCCAGAGCACCCGACCGGATAACTTTGTTCTCAGAACATATGTCACCTGCAAAGTGCACTGACGCTGCATTTACAACTCTGGGCTTTTCTGTGACCTTAATCCGCATTGGAACAACTCGCTTACTGCAATCAAGCCTGAGCTCCCAGTATAGGTCGAGCACGCTGAAACCTCCTCCCAGACGACTCCTATAATCTCAGGTAACATCACCACCAAGCCCCATCTTATACCTCTCATAAATCCAGCCAGCATACTGAACTGAAGCCTGGCATAGGAGCAATGCTCACCCTAATTCTATCTGTATCCTGCTATGTATAGTAAAAGCCTGTCTCTGTAATGTTGATCCCTGCATAACCATACTCATACAGTAGCATTCCTACCTAGCCTGCATACTAGCAAAATCTTCTCAGTGCATTATCCTGTAAAAGGCTTGCTTATTAGAAGTTTCTTCTCAGTGCGTTAACCTGTTAAAGTGTTAAATTATAGGTAAACTGGATGTCTTAAATGTACTGGATGTTGTAAATGTAAATGTAATTTAAGTTATCTAATGTAAACAAGGTAACCGGTCCCATTAGAGAGTAGCAACTCACGGAGCATTGGGTCACAAGCGATTATTCTTTGCTGGCCCTCTTTTCCACTAACAAAAAGGAAAATGGATCCCTTTAACATCATCGTACTTTGGTTCCTTTACCTAACCACATGCCTAGCCACATGCATAGGAAACCCCATCACCCACTTCTACACCCCATATGCCTGGCAACCGTTATTTTTATCCAACCCTCTTCCTGCCCTCACAATGCACAATATCTACCTACATCCACACGCGCAAGTAACCTTTCAACCCAGTTATGGGCCAAATAATGCTTCCAATAGAACACAGCGAACCCGTCACCACCCCAAATTAAAAAAGGAACACCGTACAAAGGAACCAGGAACCTCCAAGATAGGCAAAAACATGAACAAGACCTTGCAAACTGTCTACCCAACGCAGTCCGCAATTTACATTATACTAATAAATGCCAGGTCTATAAGAAACAAAACTCACATAATACATGACCTAATCACAGATACAAAGCCTGATATACTATGCATCACCGAGACATGGATAACTGAAACAGACCCTGTAATCATCAATCAAATAAGCAAACCTGGTTATACAACCTATAACTGTCCCTGTTCTAAGAAAAGAGGAGGAGGAGTTCTAATCTTGGCCAAATCTGACTTATCTCTAACAAATACCCCACTAAAGGTGCCTGATGGCATTGACATACTCAAAATTGAAAACAGGACCTTATCCATATGCCTTATCTATAGACCACCATCCTCCCCCCAGGAATCCCTGGCAGCAGCTCTGGAAATCATCTCGGCTACAGCGCCTAAAAAGAACAAGATCATCCTTGGAGACCTTAACCTAGCCTACACCACCATAGCGCAATCAAACACTTTCCATGAAGCTATGGAACAACTGGGTTATGAGCAAATCATCCAGGATGCAACCCACATCAAAGGTAATACACTAGACATGGTGTTCCTACCTGCTAAACTTCCCGAGCTGTTGAAATCCAAACCACAAACAACTCAAGTACCATGGTCAGATCATCATAAAATTGAACTATCCCTACTCCTCCCCTCAGCACCTGACCAATCGCAACCAGACCAAGCATCGCACCAGCGAAGATGCTTCCAAAAATTCAACAAAGAAGACCTACTTGAATCCGTAGCAAACCACATACACACCGATCGCTCGGACTTCGAGCTGCTAGCAAACCTCTGGAACACAGGAATCGAGGCTATCTCAAAACCCACCTGGACTCACCCAAAGAACCCAACCAAAGCCAAGTCCGAACCATGGTACACCACAGCCCTACGGGAACTGAAGAAGGACCTGAGAAAGCAAGAACGTAAATGGAGAAAGCTCAAAACCAAGGAATGCAAAAAGACTTACCTTGACCTCCTATCAACTTATAAAAATGAATTCAACCAGGCAAAGAAAACCCACCACACAATCACGCTCAATAAAGCCCTCAACAGGCCCAGGGAGCTTTTTTCACTCGTCAAATCACTCACCAAAGCTCCGCAGGACAGCAATACTAGCGGCTCCATGACGGCCCAGCGACTAGCAGATCACTACGCTAGCAAGCTCAATCCCTCAGTACCCGCCCTCCTCGCTCCAATACTGGACACAGACAACTCCCTACAAAAAATCAATGCCTGTGGAAGAACTGAGCAGGGTAGAAAATGGTCAACCTTCCGGAGAGTGGATGACCGACAGATAAAAGACATCATCACTAACCTAAAAACCACTACCTCCCCTCTTGACCCCTGTCCAGCCTCCTGGATCAAGGCAACCAAAGAAGAAATAGTTCAGCACATCTCCCACATAGTGAACCTCTCACTACTGCAAGGTTTCATGCCGTCACTTCTCAAGAAATCTCTCATATGCCCCATCTTGAAAAACAAAACACTCAACGAAGATGACCCTACTTCTTACCGTCCAATTTCAAGCATATCCTTCCTTGCCAAGATCATCGAAAAGGCAGTGCAGCAGCAGTTACAGGACCACATTGATGACGCAAATGCCCTTGATGTGCATCAATACGGATTTCGACAACATCACGGCGTAGAAACCCTCCTGTTAGCCCTAATGGACAACCTACTCAAGGGTCTGGAAAACAAGAGCAAGATGTACATGCTTATATTCATCGATATCTCAGCAGCTTTCGACTCGGTGCATCACACAACTCTGCTAGAACGACTCGAGTCCATAGGCATTTCAAGAACCCCACTAAAATGGTTCTCCTCCTATATAACGAACAGAATGCAGCAGGTCAATTTCAACAATATCAAAGCAACCCCCTTCCCTCAAACCCAAGGCATTCCGCAAGGCTCCGCCCTCTCCTTCCTCTTATTCAACTTATACCTACAGCCAGTATGCAAGATCTTCCAGGACCATGACATCAACTATCATATTTATGCAGATAACACAGCAATATTTGTTTATACTGTTACATAGTGCTTTTACATAGTGCTATTCGTTTATACTGTTACTTAGTGCTACTAATGTTCATACTGTTTGTCGATACTGCTACTAGTCCTAACGTTGACACTGTCACTAAAACTACTACATACCCCTGAAACCTACACCTGCTACCGAAACGTCCACCCGCTACAGTTGACACCTTACCCTGCAAGTACTCTTAGCCGTGCTAGTGCTAACTATACCATCATTTACTGTCAATAACTACGCCTCATATTGCTCCTAATATAGTTACCAGGAGTTATAACAGAGCTGGCAGGCTAAACTGCACTGAAAAAATTTACAATACATAGCTATAAAAATGAAAGCTCTGCTCTTATACATTGGGATATGCCTGCTCACGCTAATCCATGCATACACATTCAGACCAAACCTATACCAATCACACCTATGCACAACACTCTACCTCCTCTACACCTTGCAAATGCCGCAACCTCTCCTACTCACACCATACATCTGCAACAGAGACATAGTAACACTTACAGGGAATCACAAGACCTACACTAACAGTCACACAAGAAATCGGAGGCGCCACAGGCCTAAAGCAACATTGGCCCACACACACAACCAACCACCGACACAAGCCACTAACAATCTGGCGACACAAGCGCTACACAAATCATGTAATATCACCCTCATCAACGCTCGCTCCATCAGGAACAAGACCCACATAATCCATGACATCATCACAGACGAGAAACCAGACATCCTATGTATAAACTGAAACATGGGTCACCGACACCGATGCAGCCATATTAAATCAAATCAGTAAACCTGGATACAACCTTTACAACTGTCCCCGAGCCCACAAGAAGGGAGGAGGGATCCTCATAATAGCCAAAGACAACCTGCAATTCATAAGCACATATCAGTCCTCAAACGCAAACATAGACCTCCTAAAGGTAGAAAACACTGCGGTATCCATCTGCTTGATATACAGACCCCCTCACTGCAACATGAGATTCTTGCCTCAGCATTAGAAAACATATCCTCAACGCAACCAAAAAAATTCCAGATCATACTAGGGGACCTTAACCTTACATCAACAACAACCACACATGCAAACACCTTCATGGAGGCTATGACCCAGCTAGGGTATCAACAGCTAATAACAGAGCCCACCCATGAAAAGGGAAACACACTAGACATGGTTTTCACACCTACAGGAGAGCACAACAACGTTGAAAAGCCCCTGATTGAGATCATCCCATTACCCTGGTCAGACCACCACCAAATCAATATGCGGATAAAGCTTCCTACCGTGGCTAAAGACACAAAGGCAAGAAGAATAGCAACCCAACAAAGAAGATTTAACAAACCAAATGTGGAATGTCTCATCAAGGCCATCAAATCCCACGTAGACTTGGGAAAAACAGACCTCAATGAATTAACGCATAGCTGGGATTTCCGGAATTCAAGCCATGGCGATCCCTAAAGAGAAACTCAAAACAAACGCAAACAAACACAAATCAGAACCTTGGTACAACATAACGCTGACCAAAATGAAAAGAGACCTTAGAAAACACGAAAGGAAGTGGAGACTTACCAAAACCAACGACCTCAAATCTGTGTACCTCAACCTCCTCGCAAAATACAAGGAAGAGGTAAACAAAGCCAAGAGGATGCACCATACCAACATCCTAAGCAAAGCCATCAACAAACCACGTGAACTCCTTTGAACTAGTTAAATCATTAACGAAAACAGCCCAACCCGAACATCAAGGTAGCCCCATACATCCACAAACGCTTGCAAACCACTACGAAAGCAAGCTCACCACCAAAAGCTCCACCCTCTATCTACACACACCATGCCAACGAACAGAAGATGCGCCCAAACAGGCATGGAGTACATTCCACACCATCGATATGCAACAATCCATAAACATACTAACCTCAATAAATACCACCACCTCCCCACTCGACCCCTGTCCAACGGCATGGATAAAAGCAGCAAAAAAAGAAATAAACCAGCAAATATCCCACATCATAAACCAGTCACTAAGTCAAGGAATAATGCCTGTCCAACTGAAGCAATCGATAATAAGACCAATACTAAAGAACAACTCGCTCAATCAGGAAGATCCGACATCATACCGCCCCATCTCCAGCATTTCATTCCTCGCAAAGATCATTGAAAAAGCAGTACTCATACAACTTCAAGAACATCTTGACGACTGTGATACCCTAGATGCGCAGCAATACGGGTTCAGAAGAAATCATGGAGTTGAGACTCTTTTGATAGCGCTAATGAACAATCTCCTCAAAGGCCTAGAAGACAAAAAGAAAATGTTTATACTCATTTTCATTGACATCTCTGCCGCCTTTGACACTGTACACCATGGGATCCTCCTCAATAAATTGGAATCTATAGGAGTAATGGGAACCCCCCTCAAATGGTTCTCCTCTTACATAACGAACAGAACGCCGCAGGTACAATTCAACGGGGAGAAAGCTGAACCGTTCTCTCAAACGCAGGGCATACCCCAGGGTTCAGCCCTATCGGCATTACTGTTCAACGTTTACATGCAACCCCTCTGTGACATCTTCAAAAAGCATAATATTAAATACCACATCTATGCAGATGATATTATGCTGTACACGCAACTAGATACCGAGGACCCTCATTATACTCCGCTCGAAAATTGTCTGGAGGAGATGTTAAGATGGCTACAAAACAACAACATGGCAATTAACCATAAGAAAACAGAAGTCATGTATATATCCAGCAAACCAAACTTCAACCCCCCTCCCACAATCACCCTCTGCAACAACACGTATAGCACGAAGAAGGAAATCAAATATCTCGGAGTAACACTCGACTGCAACCTGAAAATGGAGACACACCTACGCAAAACAAATAAAGCCATCTTCCATAAACTTAGAGTGATACAACCACTACGGAAAATACTTGAGCCCAGTGATTTTCGGTCAGTAGCACAAGCCCTCATAATGCCACACCTAGACTACTGTAATGCCATCCTTCAAGGTCTGCCTAAAAAATCACTAAATATACTTCAGATGGCCCAAAACGTGACGGCCAGGATCATAATGGGAACAGGCATTACTGAACACATTACCCCCATCCTGATAGAGCTACATTGGCTCCCAATTGCAGCTAGGATACAATACAAGATGTTGGTGACCACCTTCAAACTAATAAACAACATATCCCCATCATTCCTATCATCACTAATCAGCACGCAACCTACAAATAGGGACAGAAGAAACTATCAACTCAGGCAACCTACAAGTCCCCACCAACTTCAGAACAGTGAAAACAAGTACGAGTCGTAGAGCGTTCTCATTCTCTGCACCAACTCTCTGGAATCACCTCCCGTGTGAGCTGCGTTTAATCAAGGACATCACCAAATTCAGGAAGGAGCTAAAAACTCACCTATTTCGATGTCATTACAATCAGCTATGACCATCAACTGAGAGAGTATTCAAAACTGCTATATGTATAATTATGTAAATATGTATATATAGATGTAAGAGTGTATAAGTCACCCCCTAAGACGCTAACCATGTGTGCTGTGACCCCAGTTATTTGTATATACCACCCCCCCCAGTCTTGATTGACAATCCCAGAACATGAATCAAACCGCTGCTGATCGCTGGAAGTAGCGGTATATAAATGTGCAGTAAATAAATAAAATAAATAAAATAAATAAACCTAATGCTCTACACGCAACTAGATGTAAACAACCCAAATCTCAGCAAACTAGAAAAATGCCTACACGATCTTCAACTCTGGCTCCAATGCAATAATATGTTCATTAACCACAAGAAAACAGAAGTAATGTGTATCTCCAGGAAACCGGGATTCGACCCCCCTGCAACTGTCACCATGAACAAACAATAACTACAAACATCAAGACAGAGATAAAATACCTAGGAGTGATGCTGGACAGCAACCTAAATATGGACAGGCACCTTCGAAATACCAATCGGGCTATTTTCCACAAATTAAAAGTCCTTCAGCCCTTACATAGCATCCTCGATCATTCTGACTTTAGATCTGTCGCACAAGCCCTCATCATTCCACACCTAGACTACTGCAATGCCATTCTGCAAGGCCTGCCAAGGAAAACTACAAATATCCTTCAAATGGCACAAAATGTTGCTGCCAGAATCATTATGCAAAAAAGACTCTCTGACCACATTACACCCACCCTAATTGAGCTTCATTGGCTCCCCATCACGGCCCGCATACAATACAAGATATTAGTCACTACTTTCAAACTCATCCATAATGTTGCGCCCTCTCATCTCAACAGTTTGATATCCAATCTACCCAACAACAGGAGTAGAAGAACAACGAACCTCAATACCCTCTGCCTCCCGAAGTCCTTCACAAAGGTTAATGCATGTACCAGTAACAGAGCCTTCTCATTTATAGCTCCTACACTCTGGAACCGGTTGCCAAGTGACCTACGTGAAATCTGTGATCTGAAAGACTTCAGAAAAAATCTTAAGACCCACCTCTTCCAATCACACTACAACTTAACCTCATGAATTTCACTCTGCTGTGTGTAAATATGTATATAAGGATCCTATGTAAAGTCCTAACAACCTGTCACTTGTAAATATGTATATAAGTACACTGTGTGAACCCTTAACAACAATCAATTGTAAACTGTAACCCCATATTTTTGCTGTGCTCTTCCTCCCTTCCCTAATCACATTGTATGCATTCGTAATTCTGGCCGGTACAGCCAACATCACCAAGTGTAAAACCGCTGCTGATCACTGGAAGCAGCGGGATACAAATGTACGCTAAATAAATAAATAAATAAATAAATCTATTCTTTTATTTTATAATGGAGTTCCTTCTTTCCTATGGTGCTAGCATATTTTATTGTAAACCGCTCTCATGTTCCAACAAGGGCGGTATATAAAGTGTTAAATAAAGATAAAGATAAAGATTGGTGCCCTCCTGCTGTTGCTGCCCCCATTAGACTTGCAGCCTGTTCTGTTTTTGACAGTTGATCATTGAGAGGTAGGTATGTGTAGCATTCTGACTAGTCCAGATGTCAGTGGTGAAATGTTCACTAGTACCCACCTCAGCTTTTGTTAACTCTGCCTGCCGCTTGTGTTACAACTGATTAGACAGGCTGGGAATCACCAGTTAGTAGAAATTTCTTGCAGAGTATGTGGTAAATGAGCTAAAAGACGCAGCATTCTCTTAAACACCACCTTCTCAACCATCTTCAGGGAATAATGATCTAGACCTATCATTTCTACGATGTACCATACTCGTGCTGCTTGCCATCTGCCACATGATGGTGCTCATGAATAGCACTGTATTTCTTCCGTGTAGACTTTCTTCAATGCATGTTGGGTCTGCAGCTATGCCCTCTGTCTGGAGGAAGTGGATTAGTGCTACACTTGGGAAAGGAATTTTGTCTTTCCTGTACCTTTCCTACCACCGATATTTCTGCTTCTGGATGGAGTCCCCAGCCTAGGATCAGCCTCCCTCCTTTGTACCAAGTTGGAATTGGTGTTTTTTTGCAAATGATGCTGCATGCCACTGTTTATAATGTAACACCACTGAGGTTGAAAACCTTCTTACAGGTAGTAGTGGTGTAAGGTGTAAGGTATGGAATAGGTGAAGATATCTCAGGTGTTGCTCTGAGGAGTACACAGTTTGCCCTCTACATGACTGATTCTTTCACACCAAAATAGCTGCCAGAAGTTGGGACAGGAAGTGGAGAGTACAATTAGAATTCCAACGACTAAACTCCAATTAGTTAAAAATAATCACATCAAATTGCTTGCAGAAAGAAAAAAATCAGCTTTATTTAGTTGGGGGTTATTCTGAGACATCCCCGCTATTTGTACCTGCGGCAGCCCCTGACTAACTTCCCTGCCGGTTGTGTGGGGAAGTGTGTCGGGGGTGGGGAATGGGCAGCCTGGGGGTGGAGAGTGGGCGGGCAGTGGGCGGTTGCCGGCTCTGTACATCCAGGACCGGCGAAAGGGCCGGGGAAGTTATTCCAACTCCGAGATGGAATAACTTCCCTGGACGTGTTGGTTTTCAGGGCGTGGAAGGGGCTTGGGGGGGCAGGGCCCGGGGCGTGGGAGGGATTGGGGGGGCAGGGTTTATTCCCCACAGCCCGACCCTGGTCTTAGGAGGCCAGATCGGGGGTCGGGCTGCAGAGAATCAACTTTAAATTCTGGTGGCTGGCATCATGGCTTTTAAATGGAGCCGCTTTGCCATGACAACATGAAGCCATGGCACCACGGCTCCATTTAAAAGTCTGACTGAGCTATCCGGGCAGTGCCTGTATATGCAGGCCGGGAATGAATCGCAGTCCCGGCCTGCACATACAGGCCTGATCGTGATTCTGATCCAGCGGTAGGGTTGCCAACTTTTTCACCGAGAAAAACCCGACACCTGTGGCTCGCCATGCTCCACCCATTCTCCGCCCCTAGTCCCACCCCTGCCCCACCCCGCCCCCAGCCCCACCCACAAAAATTACCGAGGATACATGTAGGCTAACTTCCTTGGTCAGATAATAATTAAACTGGGAACCCCAAAAGCCAAACATGAAATGTACAACACTGGAGAAATAAAACTATAAAGTAATTTCCTCTTGCACTAAACAAAAACGCAAAGATGTTAGCAATACACACGTCCCAGACCAGACATATTCCAGTTAATAAATTCAAAATAAAAAGTATTTTTCTACCTTCTGTTTGGGCATTATATTTTTCAGTTGCAATTGCTCCAGTCACTTTCTTCTGATTTCTTCGTGTCTTCTGCGAGCTATCCATTTGTCCTTTCTTCTCTTTTAGATGTTTTCCATTCTCTCTCTATTTCTGCTTTAACATACTGATTGTTTCCCTTTTGCTCTTTCCCCAATTCTTTCCTTATTCCTTTATCATCCATTTAAATTTCACCCTTCCATTCTCAAGCCCTCTTACTCTCCAATACCCGGCCCATCATAGACTTTTCTTCCACACAAAATATCTTTTTCCCCTTCCATTCTCATTCCCCATCATTCTAGTCCTCCCCCAAAATCAGTTCCCTTATAGTTCTAGACCCACCCAGCATCCACTTCCTTCTAGTCCCATTCTCCCATGCCCCACATCAGCCCATTTCCAGTCCTATTGTAGCCCCATCAGCCATTTCCAGTCCTATTCCAGCTCTTCATCAGCCCATTTCCAGTGCTAGCCCTCACATCACAGGCCATTTCCAGTCCTAGCCCCCCCCAATCACAGCCCGTTTCCAGTCCAAGTCCCCCATCACAGCCTCTTTCTAGCCCTAGCCCCCCCCCCATCACAGCCTATTTCCAGTCCTAGGCCCCCCCCACCATCACAGCCCATTTGCAGTCCTAGTCCCCCCCGCACCATCACAGCCCATTTGCAGTCCTAGCCCCCCTAATCACAGCCCATTTCCAGTCCAGGTCCCCCACCCCATCACAACTACATGTCCTGTCCACGTCCCCCCCCACATCGCCCTTTTCCAGTCCAGGTACCCCTCCTCACAGCCCATTTCCAGTCCAGGTCCCCCCCCCCATCACAGCAACATTTCCAGTCCAAGTCCCCCCCCATAGAGCCCTTTTCCAGTCCAAGTTCCCCCCCTCATAACCAATTTCCTGTCCAGGTCCCCCCCCCCCACCCATCACAGTAACATTTCCAGTCCACGTCCCCCCCCCCCATAGCCCTTTTCCAGTCCATGTTCCCCCCCATAGCCCCTTTCCAGTCCAGGTATCCCCCCCCCAGCCCATTTGTAGTCCTAGCCCCCCCCATCACAGCCCTTGCAGTCCTTGGCCTCCCCCCCCCCCCCCCCGACCAGCACCGCGGCTGTCTGAGGGGCTTCAGAGGGAGCCGGAGAAGCCCGCGCGAGGCCCCGGCTCCCTCTGTACAAATGCCAGTGTGAAGATCCTTTTCCTTCACGCTGGCGGTTGTTTCTGTGAAGCCGCGAATGCTGGGAAAGGTTAAAGGGCATTGCCTTTAACCTTTCTCAGCAATTGCGGCTTCACAGAAACAGCCGCCAGCGTGAAGGAAAAGGATCTTCATGCTGGCAGTTGTACAGAGGGAGCCGGGGCTTCGCGCGGGCTTCCCCGGCTCCCTCTGAAGCCTTCCGGTGTGCGGGCTGTTTTTTTTTAAACTCCGCGGACTTCTTCGGATCGGAAAGAAAAGCCGGTTTTTTGCTATGGCTGCTTCCGATCTTGCGGCCAGAGCAAAAAACTGGCTTTTCAAGGGCCGGTTTTACCTCTGCGCCGGCAGCCGGCCTGGCCATGGAAAAACTGGCAAGGCCGGCTGAAAACCGGCCGGTTGGCAACCCTATCCCGTGGGGCTAGACATGTCCCGTGGAATCAGAATCACGCTCCCCTTTGTATGTCCGGCTCAGACCGGACGTACAAAGGGGATTCACATGCGGGTCAGAATTGGGCCCTTGGTGTACAATATTTAAATTTTAAGCGGACATGTTTTCTAATTATAAGGTTTTCCATACAACATTCTGACAACTAGAAATAGATCTTTTCTCCAATTCACTCAGGTAAGCATATCACTGCTTTTCTGAAATTCAACAAAAGATACTTTAGTTTAAAATATTTATTTTCTAAGTGCTGTATTTTAAGAGCACTTCTCAAATAAGTATACTTTACTATCTAAGAATAACTTATTATAAGGGGCATGTTTACTAAGCTACACTAATAGCTAATACATGATATTTGTTACTAGGTCCCATGTTATTCAATGGGACCTAGTTACAAATAGTGTATGCTAACCATTAGCCCGGCTTAGTAAACATGAGAGTCATTTTAAAAGGTATAGTTGTGATTTCGACATCTGCAGATGTGCATGTGGATGTCAAAATCACAGACACGTCTCTGTAGCTATTCCATAAATGACGTTTGCAGAGGTCTCAGGTGCAGGGATGTCCAAGCAGGCAAGGGGGTGTGGCAGAGGTGCGTTTGGGGAAGAGCAATGGACTTACACATTCTCATTCAATCTCAGAGATGTTTGAAGGCCTGGCCATGTTTATACTTGCTCCAGGCATGAATAGGCATCAGGAAAGTGTTTGTGTTCATGTTAAAACATCCAGAGAATATGGAGAATTAAGTGACTAGCCTTAGATCACAAAGGCCAACACTGGGGTTTCAATCCTGGTCACCCCATTTTTAAGCCACCACTCTAACCATTATGCTGTTAGACATCTTGGTTCTGAGATGCTATTCTGGGAACATCTGTATAGACGTCTGATAGACTTCCATATCAGGTACGTCCACATTTCCGAAATCATACATGAACTTGCACATGACTACTTATTTTTTTAGGTGTTCTGACTTTTATGTCCCGGATAGCACTTGGACGGCCCATTGTGAAATGTGCTTGCATGCTTCTAAGTCTTACTGAGCCCAATATTCAAAGGCATTTACACGGTTTACAGACTTGTAAATTGTATAAATGCAGCTGAAAGGGATATTCAGCTGTATTAACATGCTAACCACTTAGCATCAGAGCATGTCGTAGGTGTTCCGGGGGCGACACCAGTCGCAAAACGGGCAGCAGCGATATTGTATCACTGCCCGGTAAGCACTGCGGGTAAAAGATAGACCAGCTTTTGCTGCACCTATCTTTACCCATGGGAGCTAATTGGGCAGCTGCTCAATATCGCCACTGACTGGTTAGCTTCTGCGGGCTTGTGGGCTGTGCGGTGACCCCAGACATTAAATGCCAGGGCAGCATATGACCCCAGCATTGAATATCCTGGGTTAAAGGTCAGCAGGGGCGACGGCTATGCGCTCTAGCAGCACATAGCCATCCCAAAAGAATATCGGCCCCACTGTTTTTTGTACTTCAAGCCACTTTTTAACTTAAATTCTACAACAATTGTATAAACATGTGCTTTCTCTTACCTGAACTAATTCTTTGACATGTACGTTAGTAAATTAACTAATAATGTTTCTTTATCCTTCTCTCTTTCAAAATCGTAACTTGATGTTGCTCAAGCATGAACGAGGATAACATTAGATTAGTAGTTAATGTAATTCTCTGAATTAACTTTCTAGTTACTAGGTTACTTTCCATTTCTTTTAAATTCTTGAGTATTTGTTTCATGTTCTTTTTCCTTAGAATCAAAGGGCCTAATATTCAGATGCATTTACACAGTTAGCGGGATATTCAGCGGCACTAACAGTTACTGCTGCTGAATATCTGCAAGTGCCTGCGCTACACACCCCGATGCTATGCAATTAGCATTGGGGTGTGTTGTGGGCATTCCGGGGTGGAGTGGAGGCAGCGCCTGTCATTAACCAGGTAGCAGTGATATTAAACCACTTCCCAGTTAGCAACCTGGGGATTAAGTCAGGCTCGTCAAATGCCTGCCTAACTTTACCCACTCAATTTCACCACTGCCATGTTAGCTTCCAGGGTCAGCAGCTACCCAAGATATTCAATGCCATTGGCCAAATATGGCCCTGGCATTGAATATCTGTGGTTAGTCTTCAGTGGTGATGTCTAACTGTGTTAGCAGCGCTAGCTGCCACTATTGAATATTGGGCCCAAAGATCGTTAGCAGTTAGACTCTCAGGTAAGTTTAAGTTTGATGTTCTGTATGTTATTTACCACATCAAGCCATGCAATGGATGTTCTTGTTCCTTGTAAAGAAGCTGCCTAGGCACGTTTACTTTAGTTATGTTCTATGTAAACCGCCTTGGATTGTAAGAAAGGTGGTATATAAGCAATGTTTAATAATAGACCTAGATTTCAGCAAAGCCTTTGATAGGTTTCCTCATAAGAGACTTATGGATAAACTACAGCCTAAAGATAGGTCCCATGGTGGTGAACTAGATAAGAAATTGGTTGACTTACAGATGACAGAGGGTAGTGGTAAATGGAATTCACTAAGGGAGGAGTGGCCTAGTGGTTGGGGCAAGGTACCACAGGCCTGAAGGTCGGTGGTTCAAATCCCACTAGAGGACAGCAACCTTGGGCTGGAAGGACTGGGGTTTCTAGTCCCACAGGTGCTCCTTGTGGTCTTGTGCAAGCCACTTAACCCTCCATTGTCCATGTTCCCTGTAAGTATTAGTGTATGTGTCTCATATCCCCTTGTGTTAAATGTATCCCCCAACCACTTTGACCCGGTGAAAAGTGGGATATAAATGCAGCTAAATAAATAAAAATAAGATAAGTAGTGGAGTGCTTCAGGGATCAGTCTTGTTCAGTGTCTTTGTGAATTGATATTACCAAAGGATTGAAAGGAAAAGTTTGTCTTTTTGCAGATGACATGAAGATTTGCAACAGAATGGGCTCCTTGGAAGGAGTGGCAACATGAGGAAAGATCTACAAGAATTAGAAGAATGATCTAATGCTTGGCAGTTAAGATTTAATGCAAAGAAGTGCAGAGTGATGCACTTCGGATGCAGAAATCCATTGGGGTTGTATGCGATAGGGAGTGATAGGTTGCTGTGCAGAGACCATAAGAGGAGTGATAGCATATGACGATCTCAAGGTGTGAAATAATGTGGAAGCCAAAGCTAGAAGGATGCTGGGTTACATACAGAGAGGAATATCCAGCAAAAAGAAGGAGGTATTAATGCCCCTGTATAAGTTGCTGGTGAGGCCTCACTTGGGGTATTGTATTCAGTTTTGGAGACCATACCTCACAAAGAATATAAAAAGACTTGAAATGATTCACAGGAAGGTGACCAAAATGATTTAGAACCTGTGGCAGAAACATGAGAGAAGAGGCTTGAAGACCTAAATATATATGTATATCCTAGAAGAGAGGAGAGAAAGAGGAGATATGATACAGACATTTACATACTTAAAAGGTATCAGTGAACAAACAACTCATTTCAGAGAAGGGAAAACTGTAAAACTAGAAGACATGAAATGAAACTGCAAGGGTCAGGAAATACTTTTTTATGGAAGGGGTGGTGGATGCCTAGAATATCTCCCAATGGAGATAGTAAAGGCAAAACCATTGACAGAATTCAAAAAGGCATGGGATAGACACATAGGATGGAATCAAAATAAACTTAAATAACTTATACTTCAACGGATAAAGAGGTTGCCTGATTTAGAGCCCACATGAATCAGCAGGTATAACTCTCAACAGAGGCATAGAGAGGGTCACCTATACAGAGCACCAGGACCACTCTTGCCACCTTACCAGGCAGACTAGATGGACTACACTGGTCTTTATCTGCCATCATTTACAATGTCATTTCATTTATTTTACTAAGTAAATGTAAACTGTATCAGAATAAAAAGTGTTTTGTCATAAAAAAGAATTGTCTTTCCTATTTCAAAAAAAATGTCATTGTCTTTCTCGCTTACCTGGACGCACTGCCAGCCTCCATTCTCTCAGCTGCTTCTGGTCCTACTGGGACTCTAGTGACTCAAGCTTCTTGCAGGTTTCCTCTGGAAATGTCATCTCCTAGCCTATTTTTAAATCAACACATAAAAAGAAAAACCTGACTGACCTAGTTTAGGATGCACTGAATAGTATTTCCATTTGAAACACCCTGTTCCTTGTATTATTCTTGAAACCCTGCGTACCAGTTTTTTTCTACTAAGCTGTCCCATACTAATTAAAACAAAGGATAATTAAGCTTCCTTCACTAATGAGACTATAGTGTGGCTGGTGGCATTTTTATTCTCTCACTCAGTTCTGTGAGCCCTTGTTACTAGCAAATAGAATGCTAGGAATCATAAGGAAAGGAATGGAGAATAAAACAAAGGATATTATAATGTCGCTGTATCGTTCCATGGTGCGACCACACCTTGAATATTGTGTGCAATTCTGGTCGCCGTATCTTAAAAAGGATATAGCGTTATTAGAAAAGGTACTGAGAAGAGCCACCAAAATGGTAAAGGGGATGGAAGGATACCCTTATAAAGAGAGGCTAAAAAGGTTAGGGCTCTTCAACCTGGAAAAGAGACGACTGAGGGGAGATATGATAGAGGTCTATAAATTAATGAATGGAGTGGAATGGGTAAACATAGATCGATTGTTTACATTATCAGAATATAGGAAGACTAGGGGACATACAATGAAGCTACAGAGTAACCTATTTAAGACTAATAAGAGAAAATATTTTTCACTTAACTCGTAATCAAACTCTGGAATTCACTACCGGAGGATGTAGTAAAAGTTGTTAGTGTAGCTGGGTTTAAAAAAGGAAATGATCCATAAAAAAAGGAGGAAAGGTCCATAAATCATTATTAAAATGGACCTGGGAAATCCATGGCTTGACCCATTACAAGCATTGTAGAACCTGTGTCTTTTGGGGAAAATGCTATAAATTTGTGACCTAGATTAGCCACTGTTGGAAACAAGATTCTGGGCTTCATGGACCTTGGTCTGACCCAGTATGGCATATCTTATGTTCTTATGTTCCCTAAGCGCTAGTAGTGGTGCTTTTCCCTTGGCTCAGTGAAAAGGTGTTTGCTCAATTATAACTGAAGCATAAGCCCCTGACTCAGTCTAACCCTCTTTTCCACAGGCTAATACCACTTTAAGGAGCAATCGTCCAGGGTTAGTTTTCAGGAGAAATTGCTTTTACTGAAACAGTTGCCAAGTTACGCTGTTCCAGGAATGAGATTTTTTGCCAGTTCTGGTTTTAAATTTATATTGCATTGCAGTGTGGTATTTATAGTCCCTGATTTTGCCCACTGGAATCAGTGCTGCAGGTCCTATAATGCATCAAGTTGAGCCTATCAGAAATCCAGGAGTGGCTTAAAATCTCAGTCATGGAACAGGGTAACTTGGCAGCTCTGCACTGGGCTGCTCAGTTTTTTACTCCACAGCAGCAGCTTATCACTCCTTCCCAGGGAATCTCATCCATTCTACTCATGCTCTCAACTAGTGGCAAAAGAACGCAGACCACTCTAAGGGGTATGTTTACTAAACTGCGGTATGGTAAAAGCGGTAAGGTTAATGTGTGTTAGGTAACGTTAACGCATGTTAACGTGACATAACACGCTCTAACATTACCTAAAGCGCGCTAGCGTTCCTGGCTGCGGTAAGTCCAGAAAAGGGTGGAGAGAGGGAGGAGTGAAGGGGTCAATGGGCGAGGAGTGGGCGGGGAGAGGCTCCTGCGACACCAATGCGGGGAACTGAAGTGCTGAAAAGTAACCCAAGTGAAAACCTGGCGTTAGAGGCACATTTGCAGGAGAGAAAAACCATTTCAGTGTCAGCAATGTACAGCATAGGCAAGGAGCCCAAGAAAGGAGATAGTAGTGCTCCATTTGCAGCAACAGCATAGTGCCCAGGTATGAAAGGCCATTATGATGATGGCGCAAATGGGGCATGGGGGCTGCAGGCAGGACATGCAGTGGGGCAACTGGGGCACGGGTGGACTAGGCGGATGCCTAGGTAGCACATAGGAACGCAGACAATGGAAACCAGCAAGACCGCAACTGACCAGGGTCAAACATGCCCATGAGTCTGTGTCCCACAGTGTCCCATTCAGGGGACATTATCCTGCAGGTGCCCCAAGGGGCACATAACATTGACAGGCAGTGCCGGGGAAAGCATGGACAGTTATGTAGGCACCCCTACCCCAGAATCCACACCTTAGGCAGCCGCCTACCTGCCCCCTGGATGGCCTGGGACTGCACACCACCGGCACCGACAGCATATGGTCATGGCGGCATGGCAGGGGAGGTGTTTCTGCTGTAGGGAGTAGTGGCATCCATCTGAAGTGGACCTAGGCCATCCCCTGTACCAGTACGTGATGTGCAGTGCAACAGAAGAGATCTGGCTGGGGAAAGAAAGGCTAGCCCCAGGAACCACTATTCTGATGTGGCAACAGTGTGGTGCAGTACACTCAGCCAGTGTGTCCAAAAGCAAAGGGTTTGAGGTTCAAGTCCCATCTGTGGATCCTGCAGAGCATTACCCCATAGTTTTATCCCACAATGCAGCCACAACAACAACATGTGCAAACCCCAATGCAGCGGTGCATAGAGGTACAAACACACACTCACACAGGCTCCACTATCCACAGCCTCATGGAGTGTTAGGCTGTTGGCACCAGCACTGAGCTGCAGTTATCACCAGAGCACTACCACTACCACCTGCACACTTTAGCAATGTCGGCACTGTGATCAGGACCAGTGTGGCGGGCAGGGTTGTCAATCACCTCTATCTCTGCACAATGCTGAGATAGGTGTGGGACTGTGCATATGTCCATCCATTGTTGTGTGTCTGCCAACAGCTCACTGAGCCTACATTGCTCACACTGTTTCCAGTGTTTGCCTGCAAATGTGCATAATGAGGAGCAAGGTATTGTGGGTATGGCCCAGACAGGGCGGATGGGCCAGGATGCATCTGCACAGGGTAGGGGGCAATGGCTGGGACACTGTAGTGCTCAACCACCACCTGCATGGGCAGGGTGGCCACAGCATGTCACGCTGGGAGGTCACTCTCACTCTGACCGAGCATGACCATGGCATGTCCATGTTCCCACAAAGTACAACACACTATCTGTTTCTCGTGATACCTGTGTGTTTCTGGTTCTGGGGCCCAATCGCAGTGCATCCCACCTCTGGGTGCACAGGGTTTCCTCGTGAGTATGCACTATGGACTGGCTAGTGGGCTGTCTGCAGTTAGTCTGTGCATGGTGGGACCACCCTGTAGGATGCTGCAGCTGCAGTCTGATTTTGCTGGTGAATGGTGGCATGTGGCAGTTAAGACTTCCCCTGCCCACCCCCAAGCATCACTTCTGGTCTGCCACGGTCACAGGTATGGCTCTGGCCCATCAGTCTTGGAGGGCTGTCATCAGCCAGTAGTACTGTGGTTGCTGGTATAACAGCCATGGTGCAGGTATCTGTTCCACCACACCTACAATAGGGGCAATTGTGGGCCCCTTGGGGTTTATAGGGAATACCACTTAGACCCATAGAGGCAGTGCCACCTAAACCTCATGTGAGTCTAGACATTCCCCACTGCCCTGATAACAAGTACCCATAGCAGCCAGACCTCAACACCACATATGAACTAATCTGGTTGGTGTCCAGTTCTACAGGACCACATATGATTGCAGAACCCAGACAGTAACAGATGCACTTTCAGCTATACTGCTAGGAGCACTTGTCATACACTGGTAGTGATAGGGATGTGCAGCAGGACCTATTACAAGCAACACATGTACTGTGGACCTAGTGCTGGGTGCCCATCCTATCCCTCAGGGTGAACACGGAACCTGAAAAATGGCATGGTCTCTAGCTACTCTGTGCCAGTAGCATGCACTGTCAGTCCGTTTTACCACACTGCAGTACCGGAGAGGTGCAGACCCCATTTGGTGATCAGCTGTAGGCCGCTGTTCTGCATGTGCAATGCATCATGGGTGCTGGTGGGGGTTACCCTATCCTGGCACACAGAGCAGACAGTTTGTGCGGTGACCTGCAGTCCTTCTGTACCCAGCCATTACTGGGCAACAAGCCATGGAGGTATAACCTACTGGATAGTACACTGACGATATAGGCAGTGGTCAGGGGTTTGATTCCTTATTGTTCTCTCCTGTCCAAGTCAGATATTTTGCATGCCTGTGACATGTACTGTGCCTAGTAAGGTGCCTTGTAAGGTGCCTTATGACGTGCCCAGTAAGGTGCCTTGTAACGTGCCTTATAACGTGCCTTATGATGTGCCTTGTATTGTGCCTAATAAGGTGTCTTGTAACGTGCCTTGTGAGGCGCCTTGTAACGCGCGTTAGCCTAAGGCACCTTGTATCGCGCTTTACCTGACACAGCTTGCCATAATGATGCACCGCCCATTCCCTTATATTGGTATCCAGGGAACCTAACGCGGGGAATGTTACCGCAGTTTATTAAACATACCCCTAAGTACTCTTGTTTCATACAAACATCACTCAAACTAGAGAAAATCAACTTTTCAACACCTTTAGCTCAAGACCTAGCTCCTCGGCCACTCAGGCATAAGGTCTGCTCTCTTGGCTTCCCTGGTGATCTCTACTTGCCAAACAGCTGGGTTTCCAGAGTGATGATGTTGGTTCTACTGTGCTACCACAACATCTCCATAATGTTTCTATGGAAACATCAATAGGGCATCTCAAGCCTTGCCTTCCTGACTTATGATGGAAAACAAGTAATTGGTATGGAAGGGTAGACTGGAGAGGCCATATGGTATTTTTCTATGTTTCTCTGTTATTTATATATATATATAATATAAAAAATACCTCAAAAATTAAAACATATTTTTCCCTCACTACACCTTTCTCAGGGTTCCAGTATTCCAATTTACTTGTCTGCTAGTCCCAATCCTGCCACAGTATTGCTACAGCTCTGTAAGAAATTTTTCACTTTTCAACCATTTTCCTCTGACCTCAGTCTCTTTGTTCACCTCCGGACTGCCACTGATGACTTCAGTCAGCTTCCCTCTGGCAACAGACTGTCATTTTGACTAGTCCCATAGGGGGCATTCCATGCAGCGTTCAGTGTGGATGTACTTCGAGTCTGGATGTACATCCCTGCCAAACACTTGTGCCCGATACTGAACCCAAAGCTCCCCGCATGTACAGAGGAGATGTGCAGGTTGCTCTGGATGGAGGTAGGGGGGAGGATAAGAGGAGGAGCCTGGCCATGGCGGAGGTGGGACCCTGACCTCAGAGGTGGAATAAGTCACCCCAAAGGAGGCAATTGCCAGCAGAGGACCCCTCTAACCCAGGTTAACAGCAGTGACAGGTTCCCTGCAGCCTGATCCCATCCTTGGCAGACCTTATAAGAGGTCAGATGGCGGGGAACAGGACCTTGAAACCGGTGCGGGGAATCTGGGCTCCTGCATGGCATCCTGGTGCTTTGGTGATGGGATGCCATGGCACCGGGGCTCCATGCAGGAGCATTAGAAACATAGAAACATGATAACAGAAAAAGACCACATGGCCTATCTAGTCTGTCCTTCCATATCAACAACTACAACAGTCCACTTTTTACCTTTAGAGATCCTCTGTGTTGGTCCCATGCTTTTTTGAATTTAGTTACTGTCCTCATCTCTACCACCTCCACTGGGAGACTATTCCATGGATCCACTACTCTTTCCATAAAGAAATATTTCCGCATATCACTCCTGAATCTATCTCCCTTCACCCTCATCCCATGTCCCCTCATAGCAGAACTTGCTTTCAATTGAAAGAGGCTCTCTCCCTGAACATTTATGCCACGGAGGTATTTAAACATCTCAATCATATCATCTCTATCCGCCTTTCCTCTAAGGTGTACATATTAAGATCCTTAAGTCTGTCCTCATATGCTTTATAATGAAGCCCACTAATCATTTTAGTAGCCACCCTCTGCACCGACTCCATCCTGTTCACATCCTTTTGAAGGTGCAGTCTCCAGAATTGCACACTATACTCCAAATGAGGTCGCACCAAAGACTTATACAGAGGCATTATCACCTCTTTTTTCTGCTAGCCATTCCTCTCCGCATGCACCCAAGCATCCTTCTAGCTTTTGCCGTCGCCTTTTCTACCTGTTTAGCTACTTTAAGATCATCAGACACAACCACGCCTAGGTCCCGCTCTTCTTTAGTGGACAAAAGTACTTCACCTCCTATACTGTATTGCTCCCTTGGATTGCTGCAGCCCAAATGCATGACCTTACATTTTTTAACATTAAATCCCAGCTGCCAAATTCTAGACCATTCTTCAAGCTTAGCTAGATCCCTCCTCATGTTATCTACACCTTCCTGGGTGTCTACTCTATTGCAGATTTTGGTATCATCTGCAAAAAGGCAAACCTTACCCGACAGCCCTTCCGCTATATCACTAACAAAGATGTTAAAAAGAATCGGACCAAGGACAGATCCCTGGGGCACACCACTGGTAACATCCTTCTCCTCAGAGTGAGCTCCATTTACTTGTACTCTTTGTTGCCTCCCACCCAACCAATTTCTAACCCAATCAGTAACTTTAGGGTCCATCCCTAGGGTGCTCAGTTTGTTTATAAGTCGCCTGTGAGGAACAGTGTCAAAGGGTTTACTGAAATCTAAATACACCACATCTAGAGCTCTCCCTCGGTCCAACTCCCTGGTCACCCAGTCAAAGAAATCAATCAGATTTGTCTGACAAGACCTGCCTCTGGTGAATCCATGCTGCCTCGGAGGGATGGGAGGGATATATGGGGAGGGAGCCAGACGTACAGTGGCACAGAGTCATGGCACGTCCTGACTCTGAGGCATTTCCTTTTAATTTAAATCAGTACTGCCAGCTGCCAGCAAAAACACCCTCACAGTGCCGTAACCTAAGGTGCCGCATAAGGTACCCTATTAGGCACTCCATAGGGCACATTATAAAGTTCCCTGTCTGCCAAGGCACCTTATAATGTGCCCTATAGGGCACTTTATAGGGCACCTTATGAGGCACCTTAGGTTACGGCACTGTGAGGGTGTTTTTGCCTGCAGCACTGATCTAAATTAAAAGGAAAAGCCTCAGACAGCCTTATTAAATAACACCACTGTGGGATCAAACTCATGACCTCTGCCTCCACAGTTATTGTATTAACCAGTGGGCTATATTTCTGCAGTGTCTAACACACTGCTGATTGGCTACAGAAAGACTGCTGGCTGGCTGGCTACAGAAAGACTGCAGGTCAACACAAAAACTGTCTGCTGTGGTTACCAGGATAGGGTAAACCCACCCGTACCCATGATGCACTGCACATGCAGATCTGCAGCCTACATCTGATCACAAGATGGGGTATGTGCCTCTATAGCACCCCGGCCTAGTAGGGAGAACTGACCGTGTGTGTGTTATTGGCACAGAGTAGCTACAGACCGTGACATTGTGCAGTTCCTGTGCTCATCCTGAGGGAGAGGTGGGGCGCCCAGCACCAGGTCCGCAGCACCTGGCTTGTGCTGGGTTAGGCTGTGCTGTAGATCCCCATCAATGTCACTGTATGATGGGTGGTTTTTGCAGCCACACCTAAAATGCACCTGTGTTCATCTGTTTTTTCTAGTCATGTTTAGCCTTTGTGGATTATGCTGCACCCAGAATAGTGCATATTCTGTGTGTTTGCCATGATCACATGTTATAAGAGAAGGGTGGTGTGTGGACCCAAAAGTGGATTATGTATCACCACCCAACCCGCCATCTGTGGCTTCGGGTGGGGGACAGGATTCTCCACCAACAGATCCACATTCTACATCTCTGCAATGGTGCTAATAGAGGGGATCATCAACCCCAGTCCTGCTGGAGAATAGGGACCCTTACAGGGCAGTCAATGCAGATCTGTACAATACATAGGGCAATGGCAGACATGCAGTAAGCCTGGTAAAGCTCAGCTGCCCCCCCCCCCCACCACTCTCTGACATTCACCAGAAGAGGGGATAGTCAGTTTCCACCCACTGCACCCTTCAAGGTGTTCCAGCCACAGAGTAACTACAGACCGTGACATTGTGCAGGTCCTGTGCTCACCCTGAGGTTGAGGTGGGGCACCCAGCACCAGGTCCGCAGCACCTGGCTTGGCTGAGATAGGCTATGCTGCAGGTCCTCATCAGTGCCAGTGTGTGATAGGTAGTCCTTGCAGACACACCTAGGATACACCTCTGTCCATCTGTATTTCCCAGTCATGTCTAGCCCTTGTGGACTATGATGTATCCAAAATAGTGCATATCCTGTGTGGCTGCCATGGTCACATGTTATAGGTGAAAGGAAGTGTTTGGACCCAAAAGCGGAATATGTAGCACCACCCAACCCGCCCTCTGTGGCTCAGGGTGGGGGGACAGGATCTCCCACCAACAGATCTACATTCTACATCTCTGCAATGGTGGCAGTAGAGAGGACCATAAACCCCAGTCCTGCTGGGGAACAGGCACCCTACAGGGCAGTTTGTACACATCACATAAGGCAATGGCAGACAGGTAAAACAGTGGAAAAGCTCAGCTGCCCCCCACCACTATCTGACATTCACCAGCAGAGAGCAAAGCCAGTATCCAACCACTGCACCCTGCAAGGTGTTCCAGCCATACATGTGCTAACTGCAGACAGTCTGCTAGGTAGTACGTAGTGCATGTTCCTCCAGAAACTGTGTGCATCCAAAAATAGGACGTGAGCACACATACCAGGCAGGCATGTCAGTGATTGGGCCCCAGAAAAAGGAACCCACAAATATCATCTGAGAAAAACACTGTATAGCACTATGGGGGAACCTAGCCATGCCATGGCCACTGCTCAGTCAGGGTGAGAGTGACTTCTCAGCATGACATGCCGTGGCCACCCTGTCCATGCAGGTAGTGTTCGGGCACTACAATGTCCCAGCCATTGCCCTATGCCCTATACAAATGCATCCTGCCCAGGCCACCCTGTCCAGGCCATACCCACAGTACCTTGCCCCTTATTATGCACATTGGCAGGCTAACACTGGAAACAGTGCAAGCAGTGTGGGCTCAGTAAGGTGTAGGCAGCCACAACACACTGGATAGACATACACACATTCCCACACCTATGCCAGCTTTGGGCAACTATAGAGGTTTGTGGCAGCCCTGGCTGCCACATCAGTCCTGGGCATAGTGTGGACATTGCCATGGTATGCAATACTGTTGGGGTCACTCCCCGGGGTGGTAAACACTGTCAGAAGCAAAAACTGAAACACACTCCACAGATATCAGAAAGGTTGTTATGATGAATCTCTGTCAACAAATCGTGTTTAACCAAGGATTTGTTATCTGACATTATTCATAGCAACCTTTTGATACATGTGGAACGTGTTCCCAAGTTTAGGACGGCATTGCTAAGGTGCCAGTATTGGGAGATGCTGCTCTGCGCAGGGCCCAACAGCCTGACTCTCCATGAGGCTTTGGATAGTGGGGCCTGTGGGTGTTTGTGCCCCTGTTGGCCACTGTTCTAGGGCAGAGGTTCCCAACTCCGGTCCTGGTGGGCCAAACACTGTTCAGGTTTTCATGCTGTCCCTAATGAATATGCATGAGATACATTTGCATACAATGGGGGCGGTGTATACAAATGCAGCACAGGCATATTTATTAGAGACAGCATGACACCTGAATGGTGTTTGGCCCTCCAGGACTGCAGTTGGGAAACTCTGCTCTAGGGATTGCACATGTTTATGGTGTCTGTGCTCTGTAGGGTAAAATATAGGAGTTTATGGCGTGTTTCTTTTATCTGCAATAATGGTTCCGTCATTATTACCACGGTTTAGCACTGGGTAAAATATAGGGACATGGTTTGCAGGAGGCACAGCTGGGACTTGAACTTGTGGCCTTCTGCCCCTGAACACACTGGCTGGGTGTACTGCACCAAACTGTTTCCAAAGGGGCAGATCATTCCCTGGAGATACCATGACTGTTCGTCAGACAGATCTTGTCTGTTGCACTGCACGGCACCTACCTAAAGGGGGCTTGGCCATGGTCTGCTGTGGGCAGATGCCACTGCCCCCTCTGCCACTAGAACCCCTCCACCATCATGCTGACATGCCCTTGTGCCGGTGGTGCTGATGGTGCACAGTCCCAGGACATCCAGTGTGCCGGTAGGCGGCTGCCTATGGTGCGTGATATGGGGAAGGGGTGCCTGCATAGACATCCATGCTTCCCCCCGGCACCACCTGCTATTGTTATGTGCTCTTTGGGGTACTTGCTGGGTACTGTTCCCTGGGACACTGTTGGGCACACACTCATGGCCATGTTTGCCCTTGATCAGTTGCTGTCTTGCTGCTTTTCCGCTTCTACATTCCTATGTGTCACCTAGGCATCTGCCTAGTCCACCCTGTGCCCCAGCTGCTCCACTGCATGTCCCACCTGCATCCCCCTGTACCCCATTTTCAGCCTCACCGTAGTGCCCTTTTGTACTTGGTCACTATGATGTTGCTGCACATGTATCACTACTATCACATTTTTTTGTTTCCCTGCCTTTGCTACACATTGCTGACTGAAATGGTCTCTCTCCCCTGCAAAGGTGCCTCAAGGGCAGTGGTTCTCGACCTTTTTTGTACCGTGACCCCTTTTACCATTGGTCAGCTTGTGGTGACCCCCAACGATAAAATCAAATGTGTCTCTCTTCCTTTACCGTTAACGCATTGTCGCTGTAATCATTTGAATTATTAATATATAATAGGCCTTTGCAATATGTTTTTATTTATAAAGTATACTTATTTAAACCACAATAATTAATCATAATAACAAGTAACAATATTTGATTTCAAAATTATGATGATTTTGTAGTTAAATCACTATTATGAAATAAATAAAAAAATTCTACCTTTGTTGTCTGACCAATTTATTCTCTGATCATGCTGGTCCCGATCTGAGGCTTCTGCTTTCCTGTCTTCTCTTAGCTCTCTTTCTGTGGTCTATGGTCCATCTGCCATTTCTTATCTCTTCTTTCGTTTTCTTCACTTCTTTCCATCAGCCTATTTCCAGTCCTAGTAAACCCTCCCCAATATCAGCCCCTTTCCAGTCCTCACTCTCAGTACCTTCCAATGTCAACTTGCATTCCCATGATTGCCACTGGTGTCCATTCCCTTCCAGTCCCCCTCCTTCCCCACTGACCAGTCCCTTCTAGTACAAATACCATGGCAGCCCCTCTCAGATCCACTCCCTTCCAGTTCCATTCTCCCATCCCCTCGTATCATCCCATTTGTAGCCTTAGCCCCCAGTTTTCTTCCAGGGCCAGCAGCTCTATCCTCCCCTCCCCACCATCAGCCCATTCCCAGTCAAAGCCCCCCAATCAGCTCGCTTCCAGTGCTAGTACCCCCTCAACCCCATCACCAGTGCTAGCCTCCCCTACAGCCCAATACCAGTCCTACCCCCCCATCAGCTCATTACCAGTGCTAGTCCCTCCTCAACCCCATTACCAGTGCTAGCCTCCCCTAATCAGCTCATTTCCAGTGCTAGTCCCTCCTCAACCCCATTAAAAGTGCTAGGCTCCCCTAATCAGCCCATTACCAGTCCTACCCCCCCATCAGCCCATTACCAGTCCTAGCCTCCTCTAATCAGCCCATTTCCAGTCCTAACCTCCCCGATTAGCTCATGTCCAATGCTAGCCCCCCATCAGTCCATTACGAGTCCTACCCCCTATCAGCACATTACCAGCCCCAACCCCCCCTTGATCTGTCCATTCTCAGTCCTAGCCTTCCCTAATCAACCCATTACCAATCCTAGCCCACCCCCAATCTGCCCATTATAATCCTAACCAGCACTCTCTCCCCTCTGTCCAGCATTTATCCCCGTCTGTCCAGTATGTCCCCCTGTCTCTTCCCTTTGTCCATGTCAGCCCCCTCCCTCCATGTCAGCCCCTCTGTCCATGTCAGTCCCCCTCCCTCCCTCCATCCATCCATTCCTCCATGTCAGTCCCCCCTCTGTCCATGTCAGCCCTCCCTCCCATGGCAGCCCCCCTCTGTCTATGTCAGCCCCTCCCTCCCTCTCTCCCTCCATCCATCCCTCCATCCATCCATCAATGTCATCCCCCCTCCCTCCCTCCCTCCATCCATGTCAGCCCCCTCTCTCCATGTCAGCCCCCATCCATGTCAGCCCCCCCTCCCTCCCTCCCTCCATGTCAGCCCCCCTTGTCCATGTCAGCCCCCACCCTCCCGCCATCCATCCATATCAGCCCCCTCTCTCTCCATGTCAGCCCCCTCCATCCACCATCCATATCAGCCCCCTCCATCCATGTCAGCCCCCTCCTTCCATCCATTCATATCAGCCCCCTCTCTCCCTCCATGTCAGCCCCCTCTGTCCATGTCAGCCCCCCTCTGTCCATGTCAGCCCCTCCCTCCCTCCATCCATCCATCCATGTCAGCCCCCTCTCTCCATGTCAGCCCCCTCCATTCATCCATCCATATCAGCCCCCTCCGTCCCTCCCTCCATGTTAGCCCCCCTCTGTCCATGTCAGCCCCCCTCCCTCCCTCCCTTCCTCCATGTCAGCCCCCCGTCCATGTCAGCCCCCTCCCTCCCTCCATCCATCCATGTTAGCCCCCCTGTCCATGTCAGCCCCTCCTCCATCCATCCATCCATATCAGCCCCCTCCCTCCTTCCCTCCCTCCATGTCAGCCCCCCTCTGTCCATGTCAGCCCCCTCCCTCCCTCCCTCCTCCCTCCATCCATCCATCCATCCATGTGAGCCCCCCTCTCTCCATGTCAGTCCCCCCTCCATCCATCCATCCATATCAGCCCCCCCTCCGTCCATGTCAGCCCCCTCTCTCTCTTCCTCCATGTCAGCCCCCCTCTGTCCATGTCAGCCCCATTGCAGGTTCCCTGCTCCCCTCTCCCCATGTCTGCCTCCTTCTTCTGCAGCTGCGGCTCCCTGTGTCTTAGGGAACCGCGGCTATGCCTGTGTGAAGCCATTGTGGAGCCTTTCTGTCTCTAAACGGGCTCTGTGCAGCATTGTTCCACCTCCAAAGGAAGTGGTAAACAACTTTCTTTGGAGGTATGACATAGCTGCACGGAGCCCTTAAGAGGCAGGAAGGCTCCGCAATGGTTTTACAGGCATAGCCGTGGTTCCCTAAGACACAGGGAGCCGCAGCTGAAGAAGGAGGAGGTGAGTTGCCGCTGCCGAGAAGCGGACTCGGCAGTGGCAGCAATTTGTGCGTTTTTGTTTTCTTTTTAACAGCGGAGTGAGGCGACCCCTGCTAAATCCTGTGGTGACCCCCGGGGTGGTAGTGACCCACTGGTTGAGAACCACTGCTCTAGTGCAAGGTTTTCACTGGCGCTAATTTTCAGAGCTTCATTTCACAGCAATAGTGTGCCTGGAGCCTCTCCCGCCCATTCTCCGCCCACTGACCCCTTCTCTTCGCCCCTGGGGAGCCTTACTCCACCCTCTAGGGAGCCTTACTCCACCCTCGGCGCACCTTACCGCCGCAGGAGACATTATCACGCGATATGTGACGTTGTCATACGGTAATGCGCCATTATCACTCGATAACGTCATGTATCATGCGATAACATTGCAGCTGCGACATTAGCGCCATTTAGTAAACATACCCCATAGTGTTATCAGCATCTCTTCAGTGTTCCTCCTAAAACAGAGCTTTGGCTCTGTAAAAGTAAGGCAGCAAAGTACAACATCAACTTCCTCAGCCCTCTCTCAAATGGTCCTTGTGCTCTGTTTTAATACCTGAGTGGATATGTAGCTTTGACTTGTCCCTTGAAACCTGTTCTTGCGCATCTCTGTGTGCTGCTTCCATCTTTTTTAACTCAGTCTTTTCTATAGCAGTAGACTTCATTAACTATCATTGTTGTTCCTCTTTGTGAATTGATTGTTTCCATCCAGTGCTCTAGAAAGCGATTTTTACTTGAGCCATGATTCCAACACTTAAACTTGCCTTCATGAATGTGTCTTCACAGAGAATCATTCAATGGCAGCGCTGTTCTGTCAATGTCCGTTGTTTTGTCAACTTCTGATGCTTTGTGCTGATTTCCGCTGTTTCATCTGCGCCATTTTCTTACATGCTGCATTGTCGACATGCTCATTGGTCTACTCTGTCCTGTCTGCTCTCTTTTGTTATGCGCTCTTTTGACCAGTCACTGAGTCTGCAGTAGAATACATAGATTTTGATACAGTAGCTGCTCCTGTCATTGATTGTGCTGCATGAAAGTGCAAAGGTATTCCTCTTTCAAACCCCTAGGGGTATGTTTACTAAGCAGTCTTAACGTGTGCCCGACGTTAGTTTGCAGGATGCCATAAATGGAGTGGGCGTGTGGGTCTTAATGTAGCAGTTCTGGTTACCATGCGATAAGGTACCTTTTCGTGCGATAGAGGGAGCCGTGGTGGAAGGGGGGGAGGGGGGGAAGGGGGGGAGGGGGAGGGGGGGAAGGGGGAAGAGGGGGAAGAGGGGGAAGGGGGGAAGGGGGGAAGAGGGGGAAGGGGGGAGGAGGGGAAGGGGGGAAGGGGGAGGGGTAGGGGGGGAACGGGGGGAAGAGGGGGAAGGGGGGAAAGGGGGGGAAGAGGGGGGTGGAGAGGAGAGAGGGGGAGAGAGGGGGGGAGAGGGGGGAGAGAGGGGGGAAGAGGGGGAGAGAGGGGGAGAGAGGGGGAGAGGGGGGAAGAGGGGGGAGAGGGGGGGGAAGAGGGGGGAGAGGGGAGGGGAATAGGGGGAAGGGGGGAGAGGGGAGGGGAAGAGGGGGGAGAGGGGGGAAGGGGGGAGAGGGGGGAAGAGGGGGGGAAGAGCGGGGGGGGAAGAGGGGGGGGAGAGAGGGGAGGAGGGGAGAGGGGAGAGGGGGGGGGAAAGAGGGGGGAGAGAGGGAAAGGGGGAGGGGGGGAGGGGGGGTGTATGGGCCCATAGGCAAATTATGTACCACCCCACAACCCACCCTCTGGGGCTCAGGGTGAGAAACAGGATCACCCACCAATAGATCCACATTCTACCTCCCTGCAATGGTAGCAGTAGAGGGGACCATCAACCCCAGTCCAGCTGGGGAACAGACAGAGCAGTACACATCCATAACGCAATAGTAGACAAACGGCAGGCCTAGAAATGCTCAGCTGCCCCCCACCATTATCTCACATTCTCCAGCAGCAAGCCTCCAGCCACTGCAAGGTGTTCCAGCAAGACACATACTAGCTGCAGACAGTCTGCCAGCTAGTCCATAGTGCATGGTCTTGGAGAAGATGCATGTACCCAGAACGGGGATGTCAGCATACACACCAAGCAGATAAGTCAGTGATTGGGCCCCAAAAGAAAACTCATAAATATCACATGAGAGAAATACCATATAGCACTATGGGGGAACCTAGCCATGCCATGGTCACTGCTCAGTCAGGGTGAGAGTGACCTCCCAGCAGGATGTGCTACGGCCACCCTGTCCGTGCAGGTGGTGGCCAGGCACTACAATGTCCGAGCCATTGCCCTATGCCATGTGCAGATGCATCCAGGCCAGGCCACCCTATCAAGGCTATTCCCACAGTACCTTGCTCCTCATTATGCACATTGGCAGGCCAATACTGGCAACAGTGCTAGCAGTGTGGGCTGTGGAGGGTGTTGGCAGCCACCACACACTGGATAGACAGACACACACTCCCCACACCTATGCCAGCATTGTGCAACTATAGAGGTGTTGGGCAGCCCAGGCCACCACCCCAGTCCTGGGCACAGTGCAGGCATGGCTATGGTACGTAATACTGTAGGAGTCACTCCCTAGGTTGGTAAACACTGTCAGACACAAGACCTGTAGCACACTCCACAGACATCAAAAAGGTTGCTATGATGCAGCTCACTCAGAAAATTGTACTTAACTTAGGAATTGCTATCTGCCAGTAATCATAGCAACCTTTTGATAGATGTGTACCATATTCCCAGGTTTAGGGTGGCATTACTAAGGTATGCAAGTGCTAGTATTGGCAGATGCACGCAGAGCCCAAAGTCCTGCCTCTCCAGGAGGCTTTGGATAATGGGGCCTGTGGGTGCGGGTGTGTCTGCCCCTGTTGGCTGCTGCTTTATGGCAGAGGTTCCCAACTCCAGTCATGCGGTGCCAAACACTGTTTGGGTTTTCATGCTGTCCCTCATGAATATGCATGAGATACATCTGCATACCATGGGGGTGGCGCATAGAAATGCAGCACAGGCATCTTTATCAGAGGCAGCATGGAACTGGAATGGTGTTTGGGCCTCCAGGACTGCATTTGGGAGACTCTGCTCTAGGTAATGTGCATGTTTATGGTGTCTGTGCTCTGTAGGGTAAATGTAGGTGTCTTGGGCATGTTTACATCATCTGCAATAAAGGTGCTGTCTGTATTAGCACGTTGTAGTAGTGGGTAAAATATGGGGACTGGGTTGGCAAGAACCACAGCTGGGACTTGAACCTGTGACTGTCTGCTTCTGAATATACTGGTTTTGTGCACTGCACCACCTTGTTGTCACAGAGTCAGTACATTCCTTGGTGATACCATGACTGTTCATCAGACAGGGCCCGTCTGTTGCAGTACACGGTACCCAACTACACAGGGCTAGGCCACGGTCTGCTCTGGGCAGCTGCCACTGCCCCCTCCACCACCAGTATCCCTCAGCCACCATGCTGACATGCCCTTGTGCTGGTGGTGCTGGTGATGCGCAGTCTCAGGCCATCCAGTGTGCAGGTAGGCAGCTGCCTATGGTACGGGTTCTGGGGTAGGGGTGCCTGCATAGACGTCCACGCTCCACCCAGCCCCGCCTGTCAATGTTCCGTGCCCTTGGGGGTAGCTGTTGGGTACTATCCCCTGTGACACTGTGGGAAACACACTCATGCCCATTTTGGGCCTTCAGCAGTTGCTGTCTGGCTGCTCTGCTGTTTCAGAATTCGTATGGGCCACCTAGGCATCACCCTAGTCCGCACTGTGGCCCAGTTCCACCACAGCATGTGCCGCCTGCGGCCCTCTGTATCCCCTTTTCCGGCATCTGTCCAGTTGCCGTTCCGACATGCCCACCCTGATATTTCAGGACATGTGCATGCCATAGGAACCCTGTCCGATGGTGGGGAAAACCCTGAGCAGCGCTATTTCACTGTGGGCTCATTCACCTTGTATGGGGACGAAGTATAGACTCTTCCACGATTTATATCTTTTCTATGGAGCTTACTCGGGGGGGAGGGGTTGATGTTTCTCATTGATACCACTATTGGCCAGCTTGGTTATGATTTTTTTCCAGTTTGTTGAGGTCATTTTCAGTGTTTATGTGCCCTTTTGTTCTGTGCACATGTATCACACGTATCACTTTTTTTTGGTTTCCCTGCCTGGGCTGTACATTGCTGACACTGAAATGGTTTCTCTCCCCTGTAAAGTGCATTTAACGGCAGGTTTTCAATTGTGTTTGTATTCAGTTCTTCAGATCAGCGCGTTAGTGTGAAGGGAGCCTCTCCCCGCCCACTCTCCGCCCACTGACCCCTTCTCTCCACCTTCTGCGGTGTTTTACCGCGCCGCGGAGCTTTACGATCATTAATTAATTAATTTATTTATTTAGCTGTATTTATATTCCGCTTTTCACCGGGTCAAAGCGGTCAATTGGGGGATACATTTAACATGAGGGGATATGAGACACATACACTAATACTTACAGGGAACATGGGCAGTGGAGGGTTAAGTGGTTTGCCCAAGACCACAAGGAGTGCCTATAGGACTAGAAATCCCAGTCCCTCCGGCCTGAGATTGCTGTCCCCAGGTAGGACTTGAACCCCCAGCCCTCCGGCCTGAAGTACCTTGTCCTAACCACTCCTCCGATCGTTAACGTTACATAACGCGCGTTATGTAACGTTACCGCAGTTTAGTAAACATCCTCCTTACTGTGTTTTTTGGGCAGCTACCATGGTTAAATTGATCTCTTAGAATGTTAGAGGCCTTCACAGCTCTATCAAGTGTACATGAGTGCTGGACCAGTTGCGAAGGGAGAAAGCAGATATTGCTCTCCTGCAGGAGATCCACCTAGTGGGACAGGACCATGTACGTCTTAAGTCCAAAGGATTTCTACAGGCCTCTGCTTCTAACTTCTCACCTCTTAGGAAAGGAGTTCTGACCCTTCTCTCAAAAGATTGATCCTTCCAGGTGCAGATACAGATTGTAAACCTGGAGGGGAGATTCCTGATCCTGACTCGGACTCTAAATGGGATCGCGCTTATCATTGTTAATGTCTATTCCCCCCCTTCCCCCTCGGCACAAATAGGATCAGCCCTAGCCACTATGCTAAATGCAATACAATCTAACCACAATGGGAAAGTGGTGATGGGCAGGGATTTCAATCCTGTATTGTCTGGTATTGATAGATCAGGTGGTCGTATTGGATCCATCACTAGCTTGAAAAAACTTCACTCCCTGATAAAGCAATTGGGATTGTTTGATGCTTGGTGGGCCATTCATGAGAGATGAGGGAGACTATACCTGTTTTTCCACCATGCATAAGAGCTATTCTAGGATTGATTCACAGGACCTGTATTAGATTCTTAGCACTGTGTCCACTGGAACCATTGGGATGTCATATCACACCATTATTACAATTGTGCTGCAGGAAAGGGAAATAGAGACAACCCCCCCCCCCCCTGCATCTGGGGGAGTTTTCTCATAATGAGTTTTTTCATCTGCTACTCAAGGAATGGCAGGAGTATCTCACTCTTAATGACTCGACCGACGTTTTGACATTCACGCTGTGGGAGGCTGCCAAGGCCATCCTTCGGGGCCAACTTATATCTCTCTTGAGCTGGTTTTAGAAAAGGGCTACAGTGCGGAAGGACAAGTTGCAAAAGAAGATAGGTAAACTGGAGAAGGCACATAGGAAAGGTGCAGGGCTTGCTCCCAAAATTATTTATTGTTATACCTCAAGAGGGCAGAGACTCGCTCCTTTATAGCAACTATAGGCCAATTTCTCTCCTGAATATTGGCTATAAACTCTTCATTAAGATTTTTAGTGCACATCTGAAATCCTGTCTGCAGTGGCTGATTCATCCAGATCAGATGGGATTTATGAAACAAAGATATGGCTTTGAGAATGTCCAAAGGCTACTGGATGTGGTGCAAGGCATACGAGAGAGCACAGAGCCACACGCTGTCCTCTCCCTTGATGCGTAGAAGGCGTTTGATAAGGTGGAATTGCCATATTTGTTTGACGTTCTCAAACAATATGGATTTGGGCCAGACGTCTGCACCTGGGTTGCAGCTATGTATGCAAGCCCCATGGCCACAGCATTAGTTAATGGCTTCCACTCGAAGAGCTTTCGCCTGGAACAGGGGACTAGGCAAGGGTGCCCGCTTTCACCGTTGTTGTTCACGATAGCCATTGAACCATTTGCACAGCATGTCTGTAGTAAGACAGATGGGAGAGGTATACACATAGGAGGGTGCACACACTCTACTTTCAAGACCTGACTGCCACCATATCCACAGTGGTGACCCTTATAGATCAATTCTCCCAAGTCTCTGGCTTCACTGTTAACAGGCAGAAATCCACTCTCCTTCCTTGTCTTACTATGGCAGAAGATGAGACTAAAGTGACTACTGCGCACTTCCAAGTGGTCGATCAATTTAAGTACCTGGGGATCTGAGTGCCTAAGCAATACCAAATAAACTATAGAAACATAGAAACATGTCAGCAGAAAAAGATCATATGTCCAATCTATTATGCCCTTTAATACTATAGTCCTTTTTTCCCTTTAGAGATATTCTATGTTTGTGATTCCCTTTAGAGATATTCTGTGTTTGTGCTTGATGAGCTGAATAGGGACTTATGTGATTGGAATAACTGTGCTGTCTTGTGGCTGGGATGAATCAATTTAGACAAGATGCTGGTGCTGCCTAAAATTTTGTTATTTATGCAGCTGTCTATCCAGGTGCAAAGGAGCTTTTTCAAAGTGGTGAAACACGTGCTCTCATCGTTTGTATGGCTGTACACAGCTGAATCAAATATAAATCAGTAATGAGCATATTCAAAACTTTACACGACTAATCATCGCCATACGACTAATCGTCGCTATCCCTCATCCACACACCAACAGCCACCAGAAAAAAGGTGCAAATGCAACCACAAATTACTTGACTTGCCAATAGAAATAACATGAATGAACCAAAATACTCGCAACAGAACCTTCTCCATTTACACACCAGATCTATGGAATGCACTCCCCAATGACCTCAGAGAAATACCCGAGCTAACAAAATTCCGCAAAAATCTTGAGACTTTGCTATTCAAAGAACACTTCAAGGACTAAATAGTGTGTCCCCATGGAACAGCAAAACTGACTGAAGCACCACCTTCCCACACCCTCCCACTATAATACTCCCCTCCCCCCCCCAACATTACACAACCCTGGTTTTACATAATCTCTGCTTTGTAAATATATTATGCATCAGAGATTATAGTTACCAATTGCAATAGAGTTATTAAGGTTCTAAAGGTTCTGTGTAAAACAGTTAATTTATTGTTTCCTGTAAACCACTTTGATTCCCAGATAAGGCGATATAAAACCCCCCACAAAAACAACATATAAATAAATAAATAAATAAGGGAGGAGGCCCCACATAGATTGGACTGTATTGGTGGCATCTAAGCAGTCTGAAGGCTTGGGCTTTCCAAATCTAGAATGGTATTATTGGTGCTCATCTCTTCGTGCAGTATGTTTCTGGTTTATGGACTCACAATCGGACTGGATCTGTATGGAGGAAGCCTAGATGTCCCCAATTCCTTTGAAATTGGTTCTTTTCTTGAAAGAGACTGTCGAGGCTCACAGAGTGCTCTCCCATCCGTTTGTAGGGCCCATGTGGAAAGTGTGGTGCTCACTGTGTAAGTGACAGGAAATTATGGGGTGGCTTTTTCCATATACAGTCAAACCTTGTTTTTTGTATGCCCTAGTTTTCATATGATTCGGTTTTCGTTGACTTTTTTCGTCGAGATTTTGTCCCAGTTTTTGTACATTGTCTCAGTTTTCGTACAGTTGAAAATGGAGCATCATCTTGTGGCCAGAAGTGGGATTTTCTTTATTTTGATTCTCCTGCTGATTGACTGTCTTCCATATGCCAACAAGAGTCTTCAATAAAGGTAAAAGTGATGTTAAATGTTCATTTATCCATTTCATTAGTCATTTATATTTATTTCTCATTGTTTTCTGTATGTAAAAATATAGTTATTATCTATAAAATGTATTTTTTGTTAATATTTTTGGGTGTCTGGAACAGATTAATTGGATTTACAGTCTTTCTTATGGGAAATATTGTTTCAGTTTTCATACATTCGGTTTTAGTCAGACTTTTAAGAACGGATTAATCACGAAAACCGAGGTTCCACTGTATAGTACCCCAGTGACGACTTTTGCCTTTGCTTGAGATTTAGGGCTGGGGAAACTAGGCTTGGGAAGGGGTACATTTTTGAGGATACTGTTTTCGCTTCTCAGGATAGGGCGGAAGAGGTTTGTAGTTTACCCCTGAATTTCTTTCAATCCAGCTGAGGCACTTCATTGGGTCTATCCACTGTAAGACCTTGGGTGGGAGAAAGTTCTATTTGAATCCACCAGGCTGAAGTCTTTCATTGCCATGCTATGCTGAGCACTCTCCTCTGAGTTTCAGGGGCTGCCATACTAGAAGCAATGGAGGGTAGCGATTGGAGAAAAATCTGAGGAATTTGGGGATGAGGTCTAGTAATGCACTCATGCTTGCTCAATCTTCCTGTCCCTGTCCCTGATCAATACACATATCAGTCAACCCGGCAGACCTCTTTTGGTGGGGCAGAGTGGATGATGCTATCTGCTGGCAGCACTGAGGGGAGCATGGTGACCTAGAGCACATGTGGTGGCATTGCACCAGACTGCAACGCTTTTTGTTGGAGATCCATGGGTACACTTCTAGAGTGCTGGGGCTGCATATCCCTTTCTCACTGGTGTCCTGTGTACTGGGCCACTTGACTCCCAATTTGGCTGATACAGACTCCTGGCATCTTTTAAATTGCTTATTATTAGTGGCCCAGAGAGTAGTTGCCTGCCACTGGAAATGACCTGAACCCTCCTTTTGAACAGATGGTGTATCAAGGTATGGGATATCAATAGGATGGAGACACTCACTGATGAAATGCAGAGGAGGCCGGAAGTGGTTGGGAGAGTATGGTCCAGGTTTTTGAATGGGGAGGCCCACTAATGCAGTAATTGAATGAAACAGTATTCTACGTACTCCTACTCCGTACAGCTCCCGTAGAAGTTGGGTCCTGTTGCCCTGGGTCGGGAATGTCCACGAGGTTGAGTGGGAGGTTGGATAGAGCGATACTGAGTGTGAGAGATGTGATAGTGCTGGATGCCCAGTGTGGGGGGGGGGAACTCCTTGGTGCTAGATGGGGTGGAGAGACCCATTCATAGGGGTTAGTTTAAGTCCCTGGCTTCTGGTCCTCTCTCTGACACCCACCCACTCTTACCCTTCTTTATTTTCTTTGCTTTCTTCTTCTCCTCCTTCAAAAATGTGTTTATTAGAGCTCAAGGGAGGGGGGAAGCGGGAGGATAGGGGTCTTGGGTCTGAGGGGGCATTTAGTATTGCTATTAATGAGATTTTTTTTTTAGTATTTGTATATTTGTATCCTTTGAGAGTTCTGATATACTGATCATTAAGCTTTTCAGTAGTGCATGTTACTGTTATTTTGTTTGTGGTTGTTTGGAGAAATATGGCTCCCTTTTAGACCAATACAAAGATTTACACAAAAAAATACAGCAATATCTTTTCAAGCATGCTACGTTACTGTGATATCCCTTTCAATTCTATTTCTGTATGATATCGGTAATTTTACTTTTATAAACAGTTTGCTGGATTGATTAATCACAGCTTGAATTCTGTTAGTCAAAAAAAGGATCTCTTTGCCCTGTCTATTAGAAATCTATATTTAGGCAAAAGGTCTATATATAATTATCCTAGATAAAAGGAGATTTGGGGACGTTTACTAAGCTGGGCTAATGGTAGCATGCAATAACATGGGACCTAATTATAAATAGTGTGGGCTAACCATTAGGCCGGCTTAGTAAACATGTTCCTTAAGTTTTCTCCATTTTTGTTACTTAAGCTGCAATTAAATTTTTGCTTAAGTGATTTCAGACAAAAAACAAGTCACCCTTGTACAACTGGAAGATGTTTACTTTTTCAATGGAATAACCTAATCAAGGGAATCCTGGCGTGAGTATATAATATCAAGCACCCACAAAATTATGTTAAAGTTCCTAACAATTTGTACTGAGGGAGTGGCAGTCAATAAAATCTGAATTGTTGAATATCAACTGCCCCAGTTTTATAACAACTATATTGGAGGCAATCATATATCACATTATTAATTTTATACTTAAATCTAATTAGTAAATGATTAAACCAGGAAACCTGAATACAATGACATCAATGAATCAAATGTGAACACCCTAAATAAGACTTTACCAAAACTAAATCTAAAGTCTGGTCTTTTACATATGTCAGAGATTGAATATCTTGCATAAAGAGTAATGCTAACATGGCCGGTAAGAAATACTGAACCAAGATCATTCAGGTGCCTGCCCAACACAGAGGTTAAAGTTCCCGAATACAATTCTTTTAGAAAGATCTATCTTAATGTTCACCAATGCTTAACAATAACAAGTGGGTCAACGGAACAAGACCTGGGGAACAATAGATCCAATAGCACCTCTTGGTTTCATAAATGAAAGAAGCCTCTAAAAGGATATAGACAGTGGAGGTTGTAATAGGACAGTTTTCAAAGGAATTTGCCCAGGTGTCCCTGGACTGAAAATTTCCCTCCATTTAGTATGTGTACAAGTATATTTGTACCAGTTGGCTTCTCCACTCCAGCCCAAATTCTCAAAGGGTACTATTTATATAACACTGTCCCCACCATAAAAATATATAGAAACATTCATGCACTCTCTTGCTCGTCACACACATGTGCTCTCACTTTTCAGACATACATACATGCATATTTTTGCAGTTCAGATACAGACACACTCCTGCGCTTTTGCTCTTTAGACACATGTATCCACTCTGTCACTCTTCAGCACTTTATCAGCTCTTTCCCTCAAACTGTGGCAGCCCCCACACATTTTATTCTCGGCCTCCCCCTTCCCCTATCAAGGACACTCACTGTTTCCACTTGCTCTCTCCAAAGGCATCTCAGTGCCCCACTGCAGAACTCAGGCTCATTCATGCCAGGGGGAGGGAGTGAGGAAGGGATTGGAAAGCTACGGAAGTCAAAACTCTGAAAATATCTAGACATAGTAGTCATCCTTCTGTCTTCCATATATTCGTTCAAAAATCTGTACAGTCCTGAAGAAAATCCAGAGTTGACGACTCTGGCGTCCTGAGTTCTGAGCACATCTGACAGGGCTTCCCTAAATGTTGGGGGCTCTAGGCACATTTTTAGTTGGCTATACCTTAATCTGGCCCTGGGCAGACAGCCAATAATGTTCTGAATATAACTAGCATTTTTCTGCCTCTCAGTCATATGTGGATGACGAATGAATAAATAAATAAAGACGTGAGTAAATAGGTGATGCTTAACCATATACTTAGGAGAACAAAGGTGGTTTATTATATCCATTTCAAACCACCTGGAAACAGATACACAAAAATATTTAGCACAGCATCAAACAAAATATCATATAAAATTGATATCCTATTTTTAATAGATTATATATTAAATAAAATATGAAATGAGGAGGACATTATAAACATCAAATTTAGCATAGCCTAGTGCAGTGGTTCTGAACCCAGTCCTTGGGACACACCTAGCCAATCAGTCCTTCAGAATAACCATAATGAATATGCATGAGATAATGATTTGCATATGATGGAGGCAGTACATGCAAATCTAGCATGCATATTCATTATCATTGGTTATTCTGAAAACCTGATTGGGAAGGTGTGCCTGAGGACTGGGTTGGAACTCCTGGACTAGAGGGATAATATAACCCTTCTCATTCTGTAATGGCTGATTATTAAGTGCCGGCTTTTCAGGACTCCTGTAGGGAGAACTTTGAAACAGTGAGGGATCTGCTGTCACTTTGATAGCTGATCCAAATGCTCCAAGACCAGAAGGAAGTTGGTTAATTTCAACAGCAAATAACAAGGATGTATGTCTGGTTTGGACATACAGCCCCTGCTATTTGCTGTGTGCCTATTCTGCCCCCAAAGCTCCCTGCACGTATAGGGCCTTTGTATTGTCAGCGTGAGGGGGCTGTGACAGGGCGGAGAGCGGGTGGAGCGGGAGCAGGACACACATCCCGAACGTATGGGGCCTATTCCGGTCATGGCCCTGTACATCTAGCTGGGGGCAGATGGATGTGGGACTTACTCCACCTCGGAAGAGGAATAAGTTCCATAGATGGCAGTGATCCGGCCAGGAAGGACCCTCCCAAAGCAGGAAGCAGTGTGAAGTGAGGTCCCTCTGCCTGAACCCAGACCTGGCAGACCCCACTGAGTGTTGGGTGGTGGGGAAGGGACACTGTCAGGTACGTTGGGCCTTTCAGCACTCCTGCATGGCATCCTGGTGTCATGACAATGAGACACCATGTCACAGGGGCTCCATCAGAAGCATAGGGACGGCTAGCCAGGAAAGTAGATGGATGTCCAGCATTGCGGAATCAGAGCCCGTCTGGCCCATCTAGGTACCCAATTCTGCACCCGTGGGAAGATCTAGCTCCCATGGGTGCAGAATCAGGTGTACTTTCAGGTCGTCCATTTTTTGGATGTCTGGACAGCCTGGATGTGCCCCGATCAGACTCGGCCTCTTTGTGAGTAATTCAACAAGCTAGCTCATGGTTAATTTGCATTTTCATGCACTTATGTGGGAGTGTACTTTACTTTATAGAATAGGGGCATATTGATGTACCTTAGCCTAGTTGCGGCAGTTATGCCTGCTCTAGAGCAGGAGCAAATGCCCACACCTAGATTGGTCAGCAACACATATACTGTATGTTTTACTATTCTATAACTTGTTGTTGTTAAGTGTCATTGAGTAGATGTTGCTTTGTGGCGACCCTATGGACAGTTGTCCTAAACTCTGTTCAGTCTTCAGTCAGACAGCTAATTGTAGACAGTCAAGCAGCTAATTGTTGACATAGTTGCTTTTATTGTATCAATCCATCTCATTGCTGAATGCAAGGCAGCACTGATTAAGGAAAAGATTAGGCAGCTTTACAGGTTGGCTTGAGGTCCTTTTTTAAAAATTTACATCCACTGATGCAGGCATTTTGTGCCGAAACATGGCCATGTCAGGTTGTGATAATAAAACATTTTCAATATAACCTGTAGTTTTTTGGGATTCTCCAACTCTTCTTTCCTTTTGCTTAGGTCTACAGCACAAGGAGAGACTTCTTTTTACAGTGCTCTATCACCCAATTGCACTTTGCAGATTAATAGTATCATAACTCAACTATGTTGTCTCATATTTGGGTTCCTAGCAGAGCCCTAGCATAGGCTCTAGAGTGCCTAGTGCCCCACCCACCTTGCTGCCACTCTTTAACTCACTTGGGAAAGGGGCTGCTTGTCTTTTACAGTGCTCTTTCACTCAGTGGCACTTTGTAAATTGGGAGTATCATAACCCCCAATTATGGGGTCTCAAGTATATTCCCTGGGGTTTCCTACACATAGGCCTGAGAGTGTCTGATGTCCTGCCCTCTCTACTGCAATTCTTCAACTCACTTGGGAAAGAGGCCTGGCTAACACTAGTATCAGACTGGATTCTCAGCTTCTTAAGACAGGGACTTTCTGTCTTTTACAATGCTCCACCATGCAACAGCGCTTTGCAACTTGGAAGTACCGTAACCCCAACTGTGCTTTCTCCATTATTTGCCCGGGGTTCCCTGCACAGCCTGGCATAGGCCCCAGAGTGCACATATCCCACCCTTCCTGGCTGACTCTCTTTAACTCACTTGGGAGAGGGGGACTTTGGCCAAAGTAGAATCCTTTCTCGAACCTAAATGAGCTTTGAAAATTTAGAAAAAAATTGATTTCCTATAGGCAACTTAATTAATTTCTTCTACTATATTTCCAGCAGATTATGACTTTTCTGTGCAGCCAATAAGTGAGAAAGAGCATTACAAAGAAATAATTTTTCTGTATCCTCTGCTTTAGGGAATTATATTTAGGGACCCCCGATTTTTTATGTCTGCCTAAAGTGCTTTGTCTAACTGTTGTGCAAAGGTACACTCTGTCTGCAGTGCATATATATGCTACCAATGCACACATACTGTGAAAATAAGTTTTGGTAAACTGTAATTACACCTTTCCTAGCCTATGGGGTATGTTTACTAAGCAGCGGTGGCGGCTTCCATGCAATATCGGAGCCGCAGCCCCTGATCTTGATTCTGATCCCGCGGGGCACGTCTAGCCCTGCAGGATCAGAATCACAAATAGGCATGTACGTGCAGGCCGGGACTGCGATTCAGTCCCGGCCTCCACGTACATGCTTGCCCAACTGCTCCATTTAAAAGCCGCGATGCTGACCACAGCAAAATAGAGTTAATTCCCCGCAGCCTGGCCCCTGAACTGGCCTCCTAAGTCCAGGGTCGGGCTGCGGGGAATTTATTTATTTAAAGCTTTTTTATACCGCGCTCTTCATTATCAGTGCAGTTTACAGTGAACAATTCTTGCAAGAGACAATGAAATGCCTAGTGCTACATCGAACAGGATCAAAAAACTTGGAATTGTAACTGGGTGAACTATTTACACATTAACACAGTTGTAACAGAGTAACTGTTTACAAGTTCTATGATAGGCTTGACTAAATGGCTAAAGCTGGGTCTTCGAGTGCTACATTATCATATCATCATTCTTGATTACATTAATGATCAGAATCACACATGCAAAGTACTGTGTGGTATGGTTCTGTTGCTTGGTTGGTATTAACTCTTAACTCTTGCCCCCCCCCCCCCATCCGCACCCCAAAGCTGAACAAAAGAAATGCCCAGGGGGTGGAATAACTTCCCCGAACATTTTGCCGGCCCTGGACGTACAGTGCTGACATTAGAATTGGCCCTGTATGTCCAGGGACGGCGACCGACTACTGCCTGCCCACTCTCTGCCCCCATGCCACCTCTTCCCCACCCCCACCCCCACCTAACTTTCCTGCACAATGTGTGTGCACAGTGTTTTTACCCAATAATGTTCCTTTTGGGGTTTGTTTGAAAAATTGTGGGCTCTTTCCCGAAAATTGGAAAGTTTGAGTTCCATTGTACATACGAAATATAGCGAATTTAAGATTATGTGTAGAGGGGAAAAATATAAACATTTTCCAGAAGCACAAAGTCTTGATCATAGTTTATCGTTTGTTAAAATTTTTCAATTTTTGTCATCATAGTAATGTTACTAATATAAATTAATTTGCAATTATGTGTAATGTCACTAGTGGAAAGAGTATTTTCGATGTGAAAGAAGCAATGGATGGATGATTGAAACTGATTGGATATTAAAACTGTAAAATACTTGCTTCAAGTTAAAATAAACTATTCATTATCTTGTGGTGATATGTACAAAAAGATTTTGGCTGACGAAAATCTGTTAAATAAAATATCATCGAACAATAAATACAAGTAAATAATGTTTTATTGTGCTTGATGCCTAAGAAAATGTTTTTTGAAAAGTGTTATTTTTTGAAAAAATGTCCTGATTTTGGGCCAAAGGTATCTGGCAAACCTACAAATTCCCCATTTTATCTACCTCAAAGTCATACATTAAATGATTTTTTTAGGCTTATACTGAGTTGTGATTCAGACTCAGACTGTTAGTATGCGCATGAAGAACTTTGATTTGGAGCTGGAAGCAGAGCAGAGGCTGGGAAAAGCCCAGTCAACCATGCAGAGATCATGGAAAACCCCAGGCTGCTGGGCCTGCAAGGCCTATGGTTTCTCTGCCTACCCTAGGGAGAGGAAAGACATCATAGCAAGACTACTATTAGGATGCTGGTAATGTTACAGAGGCTCAGTTGGGGAAGAGGTCTTGAAAAATGCTTCTTAGCAGGGCCGGCCCGTCCATTGAGCGAGAATGTTTTTTGCACAGGGCCCCGTGTTTCAGGGGGCCCCGCGTAAAAAACATTCTGATCTAAAAGTAAAATTTCAAAAAAAAAAAAAAAAGCTGTCTGCTGCCGCTGCCGGGGCCGCCGCGGCAGAATCGAGTGTGCTGCGGGGCCCCCCCTGCCCAGCAGAGCCTGCCCTCCCCTGTATCACCTCTCTCTTTGCAGCTGCAGCCACACGCGCCGGCTTTCAGAGCGCGAGGGGAGAGTTTCTCCCTCGCTGCTCTGTTAAGCCCGCGGGGGCTGATGGGAAGTTTCCCCACAGAGCCCAATAAAGACAGCTGGCTGAGGCATTTATTTAGGAGGCATTGAAATAATGGGCAGCATAAGGCGGCGCGCTAATGTTTTTGGAGGCATATTAATAATGGGCGGCATAAGGCGGCGCACTAATGTTTTTGGAGGCATATTAATAATGGGCAGCAAAAGGCAGCGCGCTAATGTTTTTGGAGGCATATTAATAATGGGCGGGATAAGGCGGCGCGCTAATGTTTTTGGAGGCATATTAATATTATGAGGCATAAGGTGGCGCGCTGATGTGCAATCACAGGGACAGAACTACAGCACAATGGTTAAGACACTGACCAATGGTGCAGGGCTCAGGGGTTCAATCCCCCAAAGTGCCCACTGAACAAGGCTGGCTGAAGCATAACATATTATGGGGAAGATTGCTTTAGGAGGCATTTTAGTCATATTTTAATTACCACTACTAGCAAACGCACTCCCAAAGCGTGTTAACATCAGGTGCCCTATAAGGCACATTTTAAAGTGCACTGTCAGCCAAGGCACCCTAGAATGTTGCTTATAGGGCGCTTTAGAGGGTGCCGTATGAGGTACCGCAAGGTCAGTGTACTGTTTTTTATGGCAGCACTGTGCAGTTTAAGGAATGAAAAGCATACGTAGGTGCGCTGACAGGCAAGGAGAAGCAGAAGTGGAGCACAATGGTTAAGGCACTGACTGCTGATACAGGGGTCATGAGTGTCTCCCCAGTGTGCCTAATACGTAAGGCTGGCTGTGGCATCAGCTTTGCATTGTACATATTTTGTCCTGTAGCACTTTATATTTATGTTATTAATTGCTGCCAGCAAACACGGCCTCACGTGCCGTAATTGAAGGTGCCGTATAAGGCACCCTATAAGGCACTCCATAGGGCACATTAGAAATTGCACTGTCCGCCACAGCACCCTAAAATGTCCCCTATAGGGCACCCTATAGGTTGCGTCACAGGAGAATGTATAGTGCAACTTATATGGACGGGCACCATAAAGTGCCCTATAGGGCGCCCTATAAAGCACCCTCAGAGGCACCTTATGGGTACAGTACACTGAGGGTGTTTTTGCTGGCAACAAAATATGTACATTAAAAAAAGATAATGTGTTGGACAACCCTATCAAATAACCCCACAGTGGGTTTGAACCCATGACCTCAGGTTTCAGAGGCAGCGCAGTAACCATTGGGCTACAGCTCTATAACTGCTAGCAAGCCCCTGGCTGGCTGCAGAGTGCATGCACGTCACCACACAGACAGTCTGCTGTGGTCACCAGGATAGGGTTAGCCTACCCATACCCATGATGCACTGCACATGCAAATCAGCTGTCCACAGATTAACACAAGATGGGCAATGCACCCCCACAGCACCTCGGCCCGGTAGAGGGAAGTGACCATGTGCACCCACACACCACCTCGGCCTGGTAGGGGGTACTGACCGTGTGTTTTACTGGCACAGAGTAGCTACACACCGTCACATTGTGCGGGTACTGTGCTCACCCTGAGGGTGCAATGAGGCGCCCAGGACCAGGTCCACAACACCTTCCGTGGTTGAAAGAGGCCATGTTGGAGATCCAAAGCAGTGTTAATGTGTGAGATAGGTAGTTTCTGCACAAACACCTTGGATATCTCTGTCTGTTTCAGTCAGGTGTAGCCCCCAAGGTGGGCCATGCACCACCACCCCCCTCCTTCCCCGCCACCGCCCCCAGGGCCAGGGGTGGCAAACAGGGTCTCCCATCAATAGATTCACATTCTACCTCCCTGCAAAGGTGGCAGTAGAGTGGGACCATCAACCTGGGTCCTGCTGAGGAACAGACACCCCACAGGGCAGTCAATGCAGCTCCATACACATCCATACCACAATAGCAGATAGACATTAGGCCTGGACATGGTGAGGCTGCATCCCACCACTATCTGATATTCTTCTGCAGCAAGTCATCAGCCACTGCACCCCACACACTGCTCCATCAAGACACATACCAGCTGCAAACAGTGTGCTAGTTAGTCCACAGTGCATGTTCCCAGTGGAGATGCATGCACCCACAACTGGGATGTCAGCATACACAGCAAGCAGTTACATCAGTGACTGAGCCCCAAAAGAAAACCCATATCTATCACATGAGAAAAATACTATACAGCACTATGGGGGTGCCTAGCCATGCTGTGGTCACTGCACAGTCAGGGTGAGAGTGATCTCTCAGCAGGACATACTGAGGTCACCCTGTCTGTGTAGGTGGTGGCCGGGCACTAATATTTATTTATTTATTTATTTATAGTTTTTCTATACCACGCTATTTACCATCAGCGCGGTTCACAGGCAACAAACTCTCACAGCAGGAAAAGCCATACTGCGTTTTACATTGAACAGGGAATTGAACACATTTTACATTGAACAGGTATTGAACATGGAACACAGGCTAACAATATACATCGTGGAACTATATACAACATGGGATTATATACAGGTTGATAACAGTAGTAAGATATCAACTAGGCATTTTTCATCGTAAACATGGCTTGAGGGTAAACATGGCTTGAGGCTTAATATGTCCCAGTCAGTGCCCTATGCCCTGTGCAGATGCACCCTGGGCAGGCCACCCTGTCCGGCCTATACCCATGGTACCTTGCTCCTCATTATGCACATTGGCAGCCCAATACTGGCAACATTGCTGGCAGTGTGGGCTGTGGAAGGTGTTTGCAGCCACCACACACTGGATAGGCAGACAGCCACCCCCACACCTATGCCAGCATTGTGCTACTATAGAGGAGTCCAGCAGCCATACCCACCACACCAGTCCTGGGCACAGTACAGGCATGGATATGGTACGCACTACTGTTGGGGGTCACTCCCCAGGGTGGTAAACACTGTCAGAGACCAGACCTGCAGCGCACACCGCAGACATCACAATGATTGTTATGGTGGAGATCAATGAGCAACATGTGCTTAACGTAGGAATTGATATCTGCCAGTTATCATGGGCAACGTTTGATAGCTGTGTACCATATACCCAGGTGTAGGGTGGCAGTGCTAAGGTATGCAACTGCTAGTATTGGGGGATACAGGCAGGGCCCAATGTCCTGCCTCTCTAGGAGGCATTGGCCAATGGGGCCTGTGGGTGTGTGTGTGGGTGTGTCTGGCCCTGTTGGCTGCTGTGTTACGGCAGAGTGACCCACCTCCAGTCCTGGTGTTCCAACCACTGTTCGGGTTTTCATGCTGTCCCTCAGAAATATGCATGAGCTACATCAGCATACCATGGGGGTGGTGCATAGATATGCAGCACATGCATCTTTAGCAGAGGCAGCATGGATCCTGAATGGTGTGGGGCCCTCCAGGACTGCATTTGGGAGACTCTGCTCTGGGTAATGCGGCTGTTTATGGTGTCTGTGTTTGGTGTGGTAAAATATAGGCGTGTGAGCCATGCATATGTTCTCAGCAATAAAGGTTTCTCCTTACTATCACGGTTTGGTTGTAGGAAAAATACGTGGACTGGATTGGCAGTAGCCCCAGCTGGGTTTTGAACCTGTGACCTTCTGTTCCTGCATATGCTGTCTGTGTGCACTGCACCACTGTGTTGCCACAGATATGCTGTGTTCCCTGGGGAGTCCATGACTGTACATCCGACAGAGCCTGTCTGTTACGGTGGACGGTGCCAGCCTGCACAGGCCTAGGCCACTGTCTGCTGTGGTTTGCAGCCACTGCCCCCTCCACCACCTGTACCCTTCCGTCAACATGCAGACATGTCCCTATCTGGAAAAAAATATGACCTGATTGAGTTGTGGCACTCCAGGACTGAATTTGGGGGACTCGGCTGTCGGTATTGGCCATTGTTATGGTTTGTGTGTGGTGTAGGGTAAAATATAGGTGTTGGAACCATGCTTATGTTCTCTGAAATACAGGGGTGTCTGTACTATCACTGTTTAGTGGTGGGTAAAACTATGGGGAATGGGTTGGCAGGAGCCCCAGCTGGTGTTTGAACCTGTGACTTTCTGGTCTTACAGGTACTGGCTGTGTCCACTGCACCACACTGTGGCCACAGAGACAGTGAAGTCTCTGGAGATAGGAAACCTGGCTGCACGAGTCAGACACCCTGCTCTGCACAATTTTACTGTGGGCTCATTTACCTTGTATGGGGACAGGGGTCCAATTAAACCTCACAAATGACCTCCAAAAAAAGGGGAAAAAAACAAAACCAAGCTGGGCAACAGTGATATCAATGGGCAACATGAAAAACTCTCCCAGGAAAGCTCCATTAGAATGCAGTGATTTTTGAACGAGTCTACAGAGCGTAGACCCTTCCAAAAATCATTTCTTTTTTTTGGAGATTTCCTGGGAGTGTTTTTTATGGTTGCCCATTAATATCACTGTTGCCCATCTGGATTATAACACAGGTACACTACCAAAAAACTGCCTCCAGTTTTGCAACTGATTCCTATGGATTTTGGGGTGCTGAATCCAGGAAAAATAGCCAAAATGTTCCATCACGTCACGTTTTCTTGCAAAATTAGATTTCTTACCCATATAAGGAATGTTCACATAATTTCTTTTTAGCCGACTGCAGTTTATTTTCTTGGCCCAAAATAGAGGTTGTAATGGTTAACTAACTAGAAACACTCCCTCATGATATTTTAGAGTGTTTTGTATTCATTTTATACATTAACAGGACAATTGGGAGGCGGGGGGCTAAATCCAGTACTCGCGCTGGCGCATGTTCTTTCCTGTTCGCCTCGCCTCGTTCGCTCGCTCAAACACGGTGGTTGCGACATGAACGTTCCTGTCAAATTTCAGTTTCTTGCAAGTTCATTATTACCTTTTGTTTGCTCAGTCGTAATTCAGCTTTATTCCGAAGTGGTTCACTACAGTTGTAGTTTGCAGTGCTGTGTATTTGTGATGGCTCACAGAGCCAGAGGTTGCGTCAACTCTCCGGACAATTTTTGTTTTATTTGTGGGGAATATACCGTGAAAAAGCGGCAGAGGAACATTTCTGCATTTATTAAAAAAGTATATTTCGCCTATTTCGGTTTGAAGTTAGGCGATCAAGACAAACCGTGGGCTCCTCACAAAGTGTGCAAGACATGTGAGGAAGATCTACTCTTATGGATGAAAGGTAAAAAACAAGCATTTCGTTTCGGAATACCTATGATGTGGCGTGAACAAAGAGACCACAGCAGTGACTGCTATTTTTGCTCTTGCATTGTGAAGGGATACAACTTAAAAAATAAGAACGTAATAAGTTACCACAACCTTCCCTCAGCAATTAGGCCTATGCCTCATAGCAACGAAGTACCTGTGCCTGAACCACCAAAATCTTTGGATCATATTTGTGTGGACGGTTCTGATCATGATGAGACTCATCAGATGGCTTTTCCCGATGAGTCCAGTACTTCCGAGTTTGAAACTGAACCAGATCCGAAACCTGAACTTTTCTCTCAAGCTGAATTGAATGATTTAGTCCGGGATTTAGGACTCCCAAAAGATGCTGCCCAACTGCTAGGTTCTCGGCTTAAACAGAAAAATCTATTGTCACCAGGAACAACTTTTTATTGGTACCGCAACCGCGAGACACAATTTTTGAAGTATTTCAGCAAAGAGGAAGATTTGGTATTTTGCAACGATATATACGGAGTGATGGAAAAGTTTAAACTCAAGTATGATCCTGCTGAATGGCGGCTGTTCATTGATTCGTCAAAAGACAGCATAAAAGGTGTTCTTCTTCATAATGGCAACACATTCGCTTCAGTTCCTATTGCTCACTCTGTTATTCTCCAAGAAAATACGAGAATTTGGCCCTGATTCTTCAGAAGATTCGTTATGATGAGCATAAGTGGATGATTTGTGGAGACTTTAAAATTCTATCCATGCTATTAGGGCAGCAATCCAGTTTCACCAAATATCCCTGCTTCCTTTGCTTGTGGGATAGCCGGGCCCGCGACCTACACTGGGGGAAAAAGACTGGCCAATTCGGGAGTATTTGAGACCCGGTGAGAAAAATATTCTTCATGAGAGCTTGGTACCTCGTGATAAAATTCTATTACCACCTCTCCACATTAAGTTGGGTCTCATTAAGCAATTCATCAAGTCCCTTCCAAAAGATGGTGAGTGCTTTCGGTACCTTTGCTCAAAGTTCCCCCGACTTTCTGAAGCAAAGCTAAAGGAAGGAGTGTTTGTTGGCCCTGATATAAGGAAACTCATTTCAGATGGAGCATTCGCTGAAACAATGTCTGAGAAGGAAAAAGAAGCCTGGGATTCCTTCAAGGATGTTGTTCTCAAATTCTTGGGGAACAGGCGGGATGAGAACTATAAGGATATTGTTGCCAGGATGCTCAATGCCTTCAAAGAACAAGGCTGTAACATGAGCCTGAAAGTCCATTTCTTGCACTCCCATGTGAACTACTTTCCCGAAAACGTGGGGGCGTACAGTGAAGAACAAGGTGAAAGGTTTCACCAGGACATCAAGGACGCAGAGAGAAGGTACCAAGGAAGATGGAACACCACTATGATGGCTGATTTCTGCTGGTTGCTGCTGCGGGAAACCCCAGATGAAAAATACGCCAAGCAGCGCACCAAGAGAAGCATTCGGGGAAGAAGAAACGGGCCCACCAGGAGATTGATTGACCCAAGAATGACTTTAAAATCTAAACTGTGTTGACAAATATCGTGTTTTTACTAAACTTTGAAATAAAAATTTGCTAGTTATTACCACAGTGTCGGATCTCATTTATTAGAATTTTATTTTCACACCATCGGGTGTTTGTCTTCATGTATTGCAATGGTGCGGTTTGCGTTTTCTATTCTTACATACATACCTGTACAACATTTTTTGCACATTTCTTTGCTTTGCTTTGTGTCTAACCTCGCTCTTATATGCTCAATGTTTGTGCACATGTATGTGGCTGTTTTAAGTGCAGACAATTTTGCTACCATCACAGTGTGTTTTGTTGACATTACTCTATTCTTATGTGCTGCCTTGTTACAATTTTCTTTATTCTTATTTGAATAACTACTAAACAATTAGTATAAAGAATTCATCCAAGAAACTTTTATCTCGATCGCACTCAATCTGAAACGTTCACCTCAAACTGCTAACCCAATGTAGCAAAAAATCTGTACGAGATGGAGCAAATTGGTTACCAGATTTGGATTCAGCGCACCAAAAAACGTAAAAATCAATCGAAACATTAGAGGCAGTTTAAAAAAATTTTTTTTTAGTGTACCTGTGTAATTTATTTGAAATTTTATGTGGTCATATTCAAGTTTTATTTGCTGTTTTGTTCTGTGCACATTTATCACACTGCTCACGTTGCAGGTTTCCCCGGTTTTGCTGTACATTGCTGACGGAAATGGTTTCTCTTCCCTTTAAATCGGCTCTAACGCGAGGGTTTCACTCGCGGTATTTTTAATGCTGAATTCAGCCCCGCTCCTGTGCGGGTAGCCTCTCTCCTCCCACTCTACACCCATTGACCCCGTCCCTCCGCCCCTCGGGAGCCTTCCTCCGCCCTCCGTAAGCCTTTCCCCGCCTCTATCGCACATCAGCGCCCTGCACACGTGTGCCGGCCCGTTAATGTGACGCGCACGTGTGCGCGGCGCTTAAGAGCACTTAAGTGCATCATTAGCGTCCGCTCTTTTGCGCCGCGCACGTGTGCGCGGTTTAGTAAACATACCCCTTAATGCGGGTGTCCACCACCTCACCTTTAGGCATACATTTTTTTACACACATTACAGGGTCATTAAGCATTTTTTCAGAATTGGCTACCTCACGCGTGTTACCAGCGCCACCCTGCGGTTTATGAGCAAGTTCCGCTTCCATAAACCTTTAAGCAAGGTGAGCTGCCTCGCTTGAGGTCTGGCAATTCAGTAGCGTTAGAAAAGATTTTATTTCGGCTGGAACAGCCTCCGCAAATTGTTCTAACACAATTAAATCAAGCACTGTATCTAGGGTTTTCCCCTCTGGGGCAAGCTATTTCTCCACCAGGTTACTAATTCTTTGGCGAAGTGCCTTAGGAGTTTCGCCTGGCTGGAGTCTGGTTGCTCTTAACATGCATCGGTATACTGTCGGCAACAGGCCTAGTCTGTCCCTAATGGCAGCTTTAACTTCATCATACTTATTAGCTTGGGTGGCAGGCATAGCCTGGTATGCCGCAAGGGCCTCTCCCGTCAGGAAGGTGGCTAGCCTCATTGCCCACTTCTCATAGGGCCATTTTGCGCTATGTGCTACTCGCTCGAAAGCTTCTAAAAAGTCCTCTACATTATCTGCTTTCATTAGCTGTCCAAAAGATAAGACCCCACAACTTTGTGGGCCTACCCCACAGAAATGTCTGGTAGGAGTTTTCTCCTCATCTGGTCTTGTCAGCGATGTCTGTATTAAGTCCGTCAGAGGCTTTTGCTGGGCCCTCATGGCCTCCAGCGCTCGCTCCTGGCTCAAATGGGCCAACTCCCTCTGCCTTTCGAACTGCAGTCCGATTCACTGCATCATATCCGGAGGGTTCTCGATGCTCACAGACTGAAATACAAACAAACACACAAAAACACCAAGTGTGGTACTTTTTTGAAAAAAAAAAAAAAGGAGGCAGCTATGCCTAGGTTCCTCCTTAGTATCCCTTCTCACCGGTGTCCCCCACCGCCTGTGCCCAGATACGTTTTACCTGAGTTAGGTGGTGCATCAAACTTTGAGAAGGTACTTTTTCCTCTGGTCTCTGGAACTTTCCCGGGCATGGTCAATAGCAGTCTTTGTCCACTCTTCGGTACAGTTAGCTCTGCCGTGCTCCCGCTGTACTCCTCTTCCAGAATCCGCAACAACTATGCCATATGTCACCAGCACCCCTTTTTGGCCCTGTTAGGCACCCGCCTAGGGCCGTGAGGTGTGGGTTGCCTTATTAAAGACTTCCACGCCTCTGTAGCCGGGTCCAAGCTGAAATCACTTTCTGAATAGAGTCTGTGTCTGCTGCCTCTTGCTACCGGGACACTTCCTTTACTTCCTGGCTTTCTGCTGCGTCACCTTTGGTGAATGGAAAGTTTCCCCCACTATACTTGGGCTTTTTAAAAGCTGAATATGTTTGCTGCCTATGTGTTTGTGAGGTAAGCTCTTCCTCTTTTCCTATTACCATAGGCTCTGAGCTAGCCATTTCCTCATATAGAATAGGCTCTGTACTAGTTACCTCATCACAATATGCAGCACTGTACAGAGACATGTAAGAGATGGTCCCTTCTCATAAGAGCTTACAGTCTAGTCATACTGTATCAGATTACTTGAATATAACGTATAACCTCTCTGGACAGCTGGGCATGGCCAGAGCAAATATCCTTGGGCAGAATACAATGAGGGAGTGGATATGGAAATGTAGGAGGAAGATAGACCAGAGAAATGAAATGAGCAGAGATAGGAGAGTGTGAATGGAAATCCTTCTCCTGTACCAGCAGCGGGAAAAGAGAAAGACTCTTCAGCTTCTAGGCAGGCTACAACACTTGCTGCAAGAGAGGTTTCTTCTAGGGAAGTCCGAAGGGTACAAGGGTCACCAACACCAGAGGATAATGCAGGGGAGTGCTGCAAGGGGTGACCGTGTCTGTTAGTGATGGTGAATGGATAACTGTTGGGGGAAAGAAACAAGGACATGAAGCTGGTGGTGGCACTAAAGAGCTAAGCATGCAGAACACTAATAGGTTTTCAGTACTGCAATAGGAAGAAAATAATGCGGGGATGTGAGGGAAAATTGAGAAGTAGTATCTTAGGGAGAGGTTACAAACAGGTCTGCAGCATCACATGATATAGGAACCAATGAAGAGAATGATTTGTTAATATTTAGCTCACACCTTCAAGGTGAGTTGCATTCAGTTACTGTAGGTGTTTTCCTGTCCCCAGAGGACTTACAATCTAAGTTTGTACCTGAGGCAATGGAGGGTTAAGTGGCTTGTCCAAGGCCATAAGGAGTGCCAGTGGGATTTTGATCTCTGGTCTTTTTGGTTCCAGGTTGTTGCCCTAATCACTAGGCTACTCCTCCACTCAAGGGATGAAAAGATGAGTGTGAGGAAGGAGAGGTGGCATCTTTGGTAAATGCCAGAGAGGAGGTTGCAGTGGTAGAGAAGCTTAGGAATAGGAAGGAGACAGAACAATTGGGGAAAGAGAGGGGAACCTTTTGAGAGCAAAGGCATTCCTACAGTGAGACTGAAGAGGGTCCTTTGAACAAAAATGAACAGGGTAATTAATATGGATTCAATTAAGGGCCAAGAAATGTATTACTCTGAAACTGGAAAGCAGTATGATGCACAGAACACTTTAGAGGATCAGGATAGTGGTTCAGAAGCTTCAGCTACTTTGCAAATTAAAATGAAGAGAAAAGGCAAAATAAATCTAAAAGGCTGAAAAGCTGGGGTGAAAGAACGAGCAAAGGTAGGGGAGAATCAGGGAAAAATGATGAAAAGGTACCTTTCTGGAGGGGAGTCTGAATGGGAAGAGAGAAGTAGCCATGGAGGGAGTTGTTCCTCTGGGTGTTTCCATCCAAGAAGGAAGGACAAAAAAGACTTGTGGAGGAGAAGCAAAGCAGAATATTTTAATTAGATATTACCAGCAGAATGGCTAATTTTCCAATTTCCTTTGCTACCTTGAATTTAAGAAATACTAAGGGGTATGTTTACTAAACTGCGGTAATGTCATTCGCGGTAGGTTCCGAGGTAAAGGTAGAGATGCCCATATAAAAGCATGGGCGGTGCATCGTTACAACAAGCTGACAGCTAACGCGCGTTACAAGGCGCCTTAGAATAACGAGCATTACAAGGCGCCTTCTAAAGCGCCTTGCAAGGCACTTTGTAAGGCGCCTTGTAAGGTGCCTAGCAAGGTGCCCTGTAAAGTGCCTCAGAAGTCGCCCTATATGGCCTCCTAGGCTAAGTGCCATATTAGGCACCCTTGGACAAGGCACCGCAGAAGGCACCCTGGGCTATGGAACCATAGGTTAAGTGGCCTAACAAGGTTATGGTGTCCTATTGCTATCTGGTTTTCGCACAGTGGTCCTTCCCCCACCTTGGCTCCTTCCTTTTCTGGCTCCCCTGTACCTCTGGTCTCCACCTTCCGGTACCTTGGTGTACTTTTTGACTCTGATCTGTCCTTTCACTCTCACATTTCACACGTTACCAACACATCTTTCTTCTTTCTCCGTCAGATTCGTTCTATTCGTCCTTTTCTTTCTCCTTCAGCCCTGGTTACTTTGGTTCTATCCCTAGTCATGTCTTGGGTGGACTTTGCTAATTCCCTCTTTATCGGTCTCCCAAAATGTCAACTTACCCGTCTTCATCGCATTCAGAACACTGCTGCGCGCTTGGTCACTTGCTCCTCTCCCCGGGATCACATAACTCCTTTGCTTTTTCACCTTCAATGGTTGCCCATACCTTTCCGGACCACCTTTAAGCTTCTCACACTGACCCATAAAGCTTTTCATACTAGCACTCCCCAATATCTAACGGACCTCCTTTTCTTCCATTCTCCTAGATACACTCCCCGCTCCTTTCATCTCAGCCGTCTTACCCTTCCCTCACCCTCCCGTGCTCACCTGCAATCTACCCGCTCCTCCGCTTTCTTTTTTGCCACCCCTGCCCTTTGGAACGCCCTCCCTCCTGCCCTCCGTCTTGATCCACAATTCACCAGCTTCAAACAACAGTTAAAAACCCACCTGTTCTTCTTAGTGTTTAATGTTCCCTCTCCTTTTGTATGATACCTCTCTGCCCTCCTCTTGCTCCTCCCAGCTTACTCCTTGTCTATGTCTTGTCCTGTCTCTCTTGATTTTAGCTGTCCTGTCAACCATTGTACATTTCTTTTCTTTTTCGTTGGCCTTGGCCTTCTTTTATTGAATTTTAAATGTACACCGCTTTGCTTCCAGTGAAAGGTGGTTTTTATAAAGTATAATAAACATAAACATAGGTTAGTGTGCCCTAGGGACTGCAAGGTGCCTCAGGATGACCTGTGCAGAACAGAGACAGATGTAGCCCTAACACAACACTAGATACAGCACTCAGGAAAGGCAATGAACAGGTGAGTGAAGGAGGGAGAAGTGGGAGCCGCTGGACCTGCCATATCTGCGGGCATCCCATGTGCTGGCCAGTACTGATGACAAACATGGTGGGGAAGCTCTACCACAGCACAGGGTGTTGGCAATGTAAAATACCGGAAAAACAGTTGGTGGCAGACGATGTGAATACGTGTCCCCCAGTGGAGGCAGAGGTGGCAGGATAGTTAAAATGATGGGTGGACAGAGGAGTGGTGGTGCCATGCAGATCAGGCACAGGTGAGGCAAGCATGATGAGACGCAATGCAGGAAAGGGTAGCAGTGCAGGACATGGGATGGCAGCCTGCACAGGCAGACAGGACTCTACACAGCTGACAGATGCAGATAGACGGACTGAGGGAATGTTGGCAATTGTGGCGAGGGTATTATGGGCTGGAAGCGCAGATCTGCAAAAATATGACCTCTACAGGCATGCACACTATTTGAGTAGGACAGGCATGAGAGGAGGGAACAATGAGGAACTGAACCAATGAACACTGCCAAGAATGGCAATGTATTAACCAGTAGGCTATACCTCCATGGTGTATGTCACAGCAATGTCTGGGTACAGAAGGCCTGCAGGTCACCGCACAAATTGTCTGCTCTGAGTGCCAGGATAGGGTAACCCCACCATACCCATGATGCAATGCACATGCTGAATAGCAGTCTACAGCTGATCACCAAAAGGGGTCTGCACCTCTCCGGTACCTCAGCTGGGAAAGACGAACTGACAGTGTGTGATGCTGGCACAGAGTAGCTACAGACCATGCCATTGTGCAGGTTCTGTGTTCACCCTGAAGGATAGGATTGGTGCCCAGCACTAGGTCTGCAGTACATGTGGTGCTAGAGATAGGTCCTGCTGTACATCCCCATCACTACCAGTGTGTGATAGGTGTTCTGTGCAGTGCAGCTGAATGTAATTTGGTGTCCATCTGTATCCTGCAGTCACATGTGGCCCTATGGGACCAGACACCAGCCAGATTAGTATGTACCCCGTGCGAGGGTCTGGCTGACATGGGCAGCTGTTATCAGGGCAGAGGGGATCCTATAATTGCATGAGATGTGTGTAGACGCGGCTGTATAGGTCACAGTGGTATACACTACATACCCCAAAGGGCCCACATCACCCTTTTGTAGGTAAAGAAAAGTGTCCCCCCACCCCAAGGAAGCAATCTCCACCCTGTTTGTACAAGACAGCTCTGCAGGTTTGGTGGGCCAGAGCCATACCTTTGACTGGGACAGTGGCAGACCAACAGCAATGCTGGGGCTAGGTCTGGAAACCCCAAGTGCCTCCCACCACTATCTGCCAGTCACCAGCAAACAGCACAATCAGACTGTACCTTAAAGGTGCTCCAACCATGCACAGTCTAACTACAGACAGTCCACCAAGAGCTATGTGCAACAAGCAGGCATCTCAGTGATTGGGACCTCAGCACTGGGGAACACAAATATATCACTAGAGACAAATAGTGTAAAGCGCTATGTGGGAACCTAGACCTGCCATGGTCACTGCTCGTTCAGAGTGAGTGCCCTCCCAGCATGCCATGCTGTGGCCACCCTGTCCATGCAGGTGGTGGTCAGGCACTACAGTGTCCTAGCCATTGCCCCACACCCTGTGAAGATGCATCCTGGCCAATCTGCCCTGTCCGGACCATACCCAGAATACCTTGCTCCTCATTATGCATCTAATCAGGCTAACGCTGGTAACAGTGGGACATTTTGGGCCCAGTGAAGTGTGGGCAGCCACAGAACAATGGATAGACATTCAAACACGCTCACTCCTTTTGCAGCATTATACAAAGATAGGGGTGGTTGGCAGCCCTGCCCACCACACTAGTCCTGATCACAGTGCCAACATTGCTAAACTGTGCAGGGGGTAGTAGTAGTGCCCTGGTGATAACATCATCCCAATGCTAGGGCCAACAACTTGCTGCTCCATGCATCATTGGATTGTGGAGCCTGTGTGAGTGGGTGTTTGTACCCCTGTTCGCCGCTGCTTTTGGCTTTGCACATGTTGCTGTTGTATCTGCATTGTAGGGTAAAATATAGGGACATGCTCTGCAGGAACCACAGCTGGGACTTGCACCTGTGACCCTCTGCTCCTGGACACACTGGCTGGGTGTACTGCACCACACTGTTGCCACAGATGCATGGTAATCCCTGGGGCTACCTGCACTTTTCCTCAGCCAGACCTTTTATGTTCCACTGCACACCACGTACTGATGCAGAGCATGGCCTAGGTCCACTGCAGAGAGGTGGCACTGCCCTCTCCAGTACGGGCACACACCCCCCTGCCAAGCTGACATGGCCATTTGGTGTCAGTGTTGGTAGTGCGCAGTCCCAGGCCATCCACTGTGTAGGTAGACACCCGCCTAGGGAGCAGGTTCCGGGGTGGGGGGGGCATACATGGACATCCTCACATCCCCCCATCACTGCCTACCACTATTACGTCCCCTCCACATGGGGGAGGGATGGCTGGGGGGATGTCAGGTCAGTGCCCTAGCAAGTATTGGCTAGGGTGAACCAGATAGATATTGGTGGATTGTGTTTGGCCTTGGTTAACTGCTGTCTTGCTGATCTCTGGTGTTTATGTTCCTATGTGCCACCTAGGCACCCGCCTGGTCCACCCTGTTCCCCAGCTGCCCATGCTACATGTCCTGCCTGCAGACCCCTATGCCCCATTTGCACCAACGCCATAGTGGCCATTCATACTTTGGCACTATGGTATTGCTGTACATAGAGCACTACTATCACAGTTTTTGGGCTCCCTGCCTGGGCTGTACATTGCTGACACATAAATGGTTTCTCTCTCCTGCATATGTGCATTTAACGTCAGGTTTTCAATCGCGTTAGGATTCAGCTCTTCAGATCAGCGCGTTAATGTCAATGGAGCCTCTCCCCGCCCACACTTTACCCATTGACCCCTTCCCTCTGCCCTCTCTCCACCTTCTGCGGTGTTTACCATGCCGCAGAACGTCAACAATATTGTTAACGATCGTTAACGTTACATAACGCGCATTATGTAACGTTACCACAGTTTAGTAAACATACCCCTAAGTCAGACAGGGCACTTTGACTGTGTGCTCAAAATTGATGTTGATGTAATTTTTTTTTACCAGAAACAGAATTGATAACCTGCTTAGCCACCACAAAGCCAAAAGAGCATGGAAGACTGGGCTGTCTTTTTGGTTACCAGCAGGGACCATATAGTGGGATTACTGTGCTTTTTAAAGGGAATAACATGCATTTATCGGAAAGTTGAGTTAGGAGTTTGCATTTGCATGGTGGTAGACACCACCATTAGAGGGAATGACTTGAAGATAATTAATATGTATGCCGCCAGACTAGGGTAGGACAGAAATTTGTTTATTTTTCTAATGTAAAACATTTTGTTTTTACTAAAAAATAACTGATCTTTGGAAGAGATTTCAATACAATAGCAAGAGTTAATGATAGGAGAAGGGTTTGACAACCACTAGAATATGATAGTATTTTTTTAAATGCAATGTGAGGGGGGCAAAACTCAATGATCTCCATATTCAGGACTCACTTGACAAGCAGGAATTAACCTATTACAGTACTCTGAAGTTTTGAGGTATTACATAGTTAGCTTTTCATGGAAGACTTTTGGTAAGTGATAATTTGAAGTATCGTAACATCAATGACAGAGATTACCCATGCATGGTATATAGAGGGAAAATACAGTCCATGGATCACTTTTTGTTGCAGTGCTCTTACAATGCAACTATCCCTTGTCTACCTAAATTAAATAGAGAGTTTATGGGGCTTTCATGAATAAGAGAGTTCCAATATAAAGACTCTTGGATTCCTATTGTTATCAATATCATGAGATGGAGCAATATCAAATGTCATGGATCATGTGATGGAGCAATATCAAATGTCATTCTGGCAAAGGGTTCTGTCAATTCAAGTGGTGGTTGCAGACATATTCAGGAAACTTTGGAAAATTAATTGGTTGCGGAGTCGGGGCGATGCTCGAGGGGCCGAGGCTTGCAAGAACACCAAGTGAAGTTGGTAGACAGAGGGGCTCGTATTCACCTGGCACGTTCCAAAACGGATCAGACAGGGAGAGGGTCGTGGGTAGTCTTTAGAGAGGTGTATGGGACTCCTACGTGCCCAGTTACGTCATTGAAAGAGTACTTGTCTGTACGGCAGACTGGTGCAGGTAGTCTCTTTGTGCAAGAGGATACGCGGGTGCTTACGCGTTTCCAGTTTACGGCGGTCCTGCGTATGTCGCTGCAGCAGATTGGTGAGGAACCAGGGCGGTTTGCTCCCCAGTCATTCAGAATAGGTGCGGCGACCAGTGCAGCAGCGGAAGGTTTGTCTGAGCGGGAGATCCAGCGTATCAGCAGATGGAAGTCACAGGCGTTCCAAAGCTACGTGCGTTTATAGGGGTGGTGGGGGTGACTAACTTTTGCATTTCTTTATGTTTCAGAGGTAGTTCAAGGATTGTGTCGCTGTTGGGTGATTGGCCACTTGTTCGTTTACTGGGCCGGTCGGCGAGCAGCAACACAGCCTGTTGGCCTGAATATTGGACTGGACGCTTCAACGGTGACCATCTCATGGCTGGGCGAGCATGGACTGCGGTGGATTCAGCTCTTGCCTTTGCTGCAGCACCATGAGCGTGTGAGAGGAAAGCCGGATATACTGTTGATTCACCTGGGAGGCAACGATTTGATATCCTGGACTTGCCGGCAGTTGATTCGTGCCGTGCACAAGGACTTGGAGGTGGTGTTGGCAATGTTTGAAGGCATAGTTTTGCTTTGGTCGGATATCATTCCAAGGCCTGCTTGCAAGGTTCAGCGACAGTGGTCCAGGGGGCTGACAGAAATTAATCGCCAAATTGGCAGATGGGTTATTGATCATGGGGGGTGCCAAATTTTGCACACATGGGTCGATGTCGAATGCGTGGGTCTGTTTAGGTTGGACAGAGTGCATCTATCCCCGGTTGGGATTGACTTGCTCCTTAACGACTGGCAGGAGGCCTTGGAGGGTATCATGTGTGGGATGCGGGCTGGTCGCAGCTTACCTTTAGGGGGGCGGCTCAGGTCTGGGGCGGCCTGAGCCGGTGGCGGGATCCCGGAGGTTTCCGGAGTCTGGAGCCGGATGCAAGCATTAGGGCGGGGGTGGGGTACCCCCGACCCGGACAATCCCTCAGGTTTTTGCTAATAATATGGCGAAGCCGGATGAGGGAGGGTGAGGCGTTTTAGTTGGGGCCTGTACCCGGCGGACGCAGAAGCGGTATCACTTTGCTAATAACATGGCTGGTGATGGCTCGCTCTGCTGGGAGGGGGCGGTGGGGGTAAGTTAATGTGTTGGATTGTTGTTGGCTATTGTTGAAGTTTTAATAAAGCTGCGACCAGTTTGAGTCCAAATGAGGTGTAATTGTTTTTTATGGGAAGGATCAGGTGAAGGACCCTAAAGGTAGGGGTGGGGGGTGGGGGAGTAAGGGCGTGTAGCGACGGGTCCACCATACCCGGTTATGTAAAAAACAATGGGACGACCTCAAGTGAAATGTTGTCCAGAAAAATATTAATCTTAGATCACCATAAATAAAAAAAAGCAATAAAGTGGCTTTTGTCTTTTCAGTCCTAGGAGAAAAATTTCTATATTGGGTAGTCCAACCCTTATAACTCATAGCCTGCAAAGGTGCCTGGCTATGCTCATGGCCCACAATGGAGTCATCCAGTAGCCTTCAAAACCTTTTGCTTTCTCTCTACTCAGCACTGTTCTCCCTCATCTCTGGCCAATTCTGGAAGGAAGGGTTAAGGCACATTTTAGAAAGAATATCCAAATGTAATTTGGGATATCCAAGCCAGAATGTCTGCAAAACGTTCAGGCACGTCCAAGTACGGGTGTGATTTCACAAACATGGATGTGCCCAATATGGACATTGGCAGACAGCCCACATTGACATCCCCGGCATAGTATCAGATACCAGGAATGCCCAAGAGACATGCTGTGGTGGTTCAAACACATGAAAAATTTCCCAATAAAATAAAATACATATATCATTGCAATTGTGGAGAGTACGGAGGATAGTGGAGTGCCAACTACTCTCACCCTCCAGATATTTTAGGGCCCAAACAAGCACTTTTCTGATGTCTATTTTGCCAGGAGCAGGTCTAAATTTTGATGCAATCCCAGATGCCCCAAGGATTCTGAAATCGATCCTGGACATCTACGACAATAGCTTCACCCTGGACACACCTCTGCCATACTCCCTGCCTACTCGGATGTCCTCGCAACACAGATGTCTTTAAAAGCCATTTATAAAATAGCTTCAGTGACGTCTCCATGATTTAGACATGCACATGCATGTTTTCAGATGACCAAATCCCTTCTAAGTCTTTTAAAATGCCCTCCCTTAGCCTACCAACCCCCACAAAGTGATGATAGCCTCTAGTTTTGTTCTGTTCCTGCCCCAATCTCAGAAGTTGTGGTCCTTTTGCCACCTGAACAAGCCCAACAAATCCCCATACTGAACACACTGAATATGTCCAAACTGCATGTCCAAAATATGTACCTCATCCCATGTGATAAAGCCCCAGATAGTCAACTTTTGGCAGCTTGTGTGGGATAGCACCCAATCCTTCATTAAACCAGCTACAGAAATCTTTAAATTTCCGTTAAGGCAGAACCTATTGATTGCCTCACCTTCCCGTCATCCCCTCATATCAGTACAACCCTGATAAGGATAACCAACAAATAAGGTGTCAAGAAGCCCTTGCTTGCAGCTGAAATAAGGTGCTGGTCCCAGCTGAACATCCACATTCATCTGTAGGCCCTGTAAGACGAATGAACATCTGGACATCAGAACACCCACTTCAGGTATTAGAAGCCTTGAAAGGGAAACTGATATAAGAGAGCATTGTACAAACATCACATCATTAAAACACATGACCCCAATTATGCAAAGGATTGCCATTGCCTGTAAAGCTGAAAATGCAAGGAGCAACCCCTTTGATCTTTGGCAAAGGATGCTGCATCAATGCTCCATGAATCATTGTCATAGCACATGGGTCAAGACCAGCACACATAAAGTTATCCCTCCACCCTGCACGACTCCTTCCACCGTAGCAAAGTTACATTTAGCCAAAGGGATACCATCTGATAGTAGAAGCCAGTTAAGCCCCCTCCCCGACCCCTTGGTCTGTTGCAACTTCCACACTGCACAGCATCCTGGGCAGGGAACTAGATTGGGAATCCTATAAAAGTACCCCTGCCTCTTTGTCCAGTTTATCTGACTTGAATCGAGAGATCCACAAGAGCACTTCTACAGATTCATCCACCCATCCTTCAACTTCAAAACCAACAGGTCTCAAAGCAAATTGTTAAAGTCACTTGAAAATGGTGCCCATGGGATCTCCTGTATATAAGTCATAACCCCCTCCTTGCCAGTCACTAACATAAAAACTCTTTCACCCCATATAATGCACAAGACAGGATTAGCTTTGCCCAACCATAGCCCAGAGCCAAAATAGCAAATATGCTTGCACGCTACCTATCAACATGTCTTCCTGAAGCAAACAGCAGATTTGAAGGAAAAATGTGTTAACGGCCCATCATGAATGATTATCAACTGGAAAAGTCCAAGGAGAACACCATCCAGAATAAGATCTCCTCCAAATGCAAGGGCAGCCCTTACTTTGCCTTAAATAGCTTGCCCATGATGTCATATACTGGCAATAATATATGATGAACCAGTTGCAGCCTGCACCTTATGATCAGGAACTATTGGTGATGAAAGAAGAAGGCAAAGCAGCATTGAAAGCATTACCAAAGAACAAAGCACCAGGCATTGATGGCATTCCCACTGAAGTATTACAGCAATCAGAAGTGGCTGCTACCATACTTACAAGGCTCTGCCAGGAAATGTGGAAGACAATATCATGGCCAACTGACTGAAAAAGATCTGTGTTTATACCAATACTGAAGAAAGGTGATCTGATTGACTTTGGAAATTATCGCACCATTGTTCTGATCCCACATGCCAGCAAGATTCTACTCAAGATCATTCAGCAGAGACTACAACCATACCTGGAATGACAACTGCCTGAAGTGCAAGCAGGGTTCAGGAAAGGGCGAGGAAAGTCTTGAAGGACTAGAAACAGGGACTGTTACATCTGGAGAGAGATCTGCAATTGTGAGCATATACTTCTGGGAATTTTCTGAAAGGAATTCTTTGTATTAAAGCTAATTAATCTGTGAACCCACTGTTTTTTGTTAAATCAGTCAGGGGCTAGTAGCAGCAGTTTAAGTTTAAATTTAAAACACAGAAAAGAGCTTTCTGGTTAAATTTAGAACCCAGCAGAGAGCTTGTAGTTTAAATTTCATATAGGTAAGAGCCTAGCAGCAGCAAAGATCTATAATTTAAATCAAATCAGAACAATAGCTTACCTCAGCAGCACAGGATAGGGTACTGTGTAGCAGCCCTCATTAATAAGTGTTATTTCCCTCCCTTCCTCCCCAACACCCACCCACCCCTGGGATAATCGTAGCTTTATAGGTACTTACACATCTTAAAAGACAGGGGGTGCTCTCAGGTGAAGCTTGTTACCCCAATCAGTCATACACTAAGGACCTGAGATTAATTAAGCTTCAGGTGAACAAGGTAAATTAAACATAATAGGTATGGTTTTATTAGTATAAATATCCATAGCAACCTTTAGAAAGAACTTAAAGATCTAAACACAAGCTTAAAACTAAGATGCAGACAGCAGTCCAGCAGTGAGATGGGGGCTTTCCAGTCTTTTGCATTGAATGTCACATGTATGATTTTCTCCCAGTTGGTGAGAGCTCTTACATGTGCACTAGGTGCAAGGAGCTCTTTGCTCTCAGGAAATGAGTCCGTTCTCTAGAGGCTAGAGTAGCAGACTTGGAAAATATAAGAAAGACAGAGAGGTACATAGACAAGACCTACAGGGATATAGTCCTGAAGTCCCACCTCCAGTCTGGCAGCATCCCTGTTGCCATGGAGGAGAGAGGTCATGTGACAGGAGAGCATCACCCTGGTGTGGCAGGAAGTGATCCTGTAACTAGGACCTGTCCTCCAGGTGATGTAAAACCCTCTTGCACCGAGAAAGTTTCTCCAGGGCCATGTGCCCTTGAGGGAAAGGTTAGGACAGCCGTCATAGTTGGTGATTTGATCATTAGGCATGTAAATAGCTGGGTGGCTGGTGGACGTATCGCCTGGTAACATGCCTGCCTGGTGCGAAGGTAGCGGACCTCACGCGCCACCTAGATAAGGTCTTAGATAGTGCTGGGGAGGAGTCTGCTGTCTTGGTACATGTCGGTACCAATGACATAGGAAAATGTGGTAGGGAGGTTCTGGAGGCTAAATTTAGGCTTTTAGGTAGGAAGTTGAAATCCAGAACTTCCAGGGTAGCGTTCTCTGAAATGCTTCCTGTTCCACGCGCAGGACCCAAAAGGCAGGCAGAACTCCAGAGTCTCAATGCGTGGATGAGACAATGGTGCAGAGATGAGGGTTTGGGATTTGTTAGGAACTGGGGAACATTCTGGGGAAAGGAGGGGCTCTTCCGAAGGGATGGGCTTCACCTTAACCGGGATGGAACCAGGCTGCTGGCATTAACCTTTAAAAAGGAGATAGAGCAGCTTTTAAACTAGATAATAGGGGAAAGCCAACAGTCAGCCAACAGCGGATGATTTGGAAGAATGTATCCTTGAATGTACCCTTGAAGGATACTACCAAAAACAGAGAGGTTCCAAAAAAAGAGTAAAGTAGCCCATATGCCCTCAAGTATGGAGCAGACAGAGCTTAAAGATCCCACATTACCCATGTCTACCAATAGCCATATTAATATCAATAAAATACAGTCTCTAAAATGCTTGTATGCAAATGCTAGAAGTCTAAAAAAATAAGATGGGAGAATTAGAATATATAGCACTAAATGAGAGGTTAGATATGATTGGAATATCAGAGACATGGTGGAAGGAGAACAACCAGTGGGACACTGTGATACCTGGGTACAAACTATATCGTAATGATAGAGCTGATCAAATTGGTGGAGGGGTTGCACTCTATGTTAGAGAGGGCATTGAGTCAGAAAGGATTAAAGTTTTGCAGGAAACAAAATTTGCTGTAGAATCTCTATGGATTGAAATTCTATGTAAAAAGGGGAAGGCGATGGCAGTGGGGGTGTACAATCGACCACCGGGCCAGAATGAACAAATGGATGATGAAATGCTCAAAGAAATCAAGGAAGCTAACAAAAGTTACAGCGCAGTAATAATACTGGGTGATTTCAATTACCCCGTTATCGACTGGGTCAGTGTCACGGCAGGACATGCTAGGGAGATAAAGTTCCTAGATGAAATAAATGTAGGATCTCTAAATGTAAAAAGTGGACTGTTGTAGTTGTTATGGAAGGACAGACTAGATAGGCCATGTGGTCTTTTTCTGTCATCATGTTTCTATGTTTCTATGAAATATCGATACATCGGGAAGATGTATTACAACTATTTGATAAACTGAAGAGCAGCAAATCACCTGGGCCAGATGATATACATCCAAGGGTGTTGAAAGAACTGAAATATGAGATTGCAGACCTGCTGTTAGTAATCTATGAACTATCATTAAAATCATATTTAATACCTGAAGATTGGAAGAATGCCAATGTAACACCAATTTTTAAAAAGGGTTTCCTGGGTAATCCAGGAAACTACAGATAGTCATGGCCTAATGGGAGACAGCCAACATGGCTTTAGACAAGGAAGATCTTGTCTTACTAATCTGTTAGGTTTTTTTTGAAGGTGTGAATAAACAGGAGGACAAAGGTGAGTCGGTTGAGATAGTATATTTGGACTTTCATAAAGCCTTTGACAAGGTCCCTCATCAGAGACTTTTGGCAAAACTAAAGAGTCATGGGATAGGAGGCAGTGTACAATTGTGGATCAGGGACTGTTTAAAAAAGAGAAAGCAGAAGGTAGGGCTAAATGGCCAATTTTCCCTATGGAGAAAGGTGTACCCCAGGGATCTGTGCTTGGTCCGCTGCTTTTTAACATATTCATAAATGACCTGGAAAAGGGAATAACGAGTGAGGTTATCAAATTTGCAGATGACATAAAACTATTTAAAGTTGTTAAAACCTATGAGGATTGTGGAAAATTGCAAGAGGATCTTGATAAATTGGAAGACTGGGCATCAAAATCGTTGAGAAAATTTAATGTGGGCAAGTGCAAAATTATGCACCTAGGGAAGAACAACCTAAACTATGGTTACACGATGCAAGGTTCCACATTAGGAACCACCACCCAGGAAAAAGGTTTAGGCGTCATTGTGGATAACATGTTAAAACCCTCGGCCTAGTGTGCAGTGGCAGCCAAGAGAGCAAATAGAATGCTAGGTATCATAAGGAAGGAATGGGAAATAAAACAAAGGATATTATAATTCCTCTGTATCATTCCATGGTGCAAAGGATAAAGCATTATTAGAAAAGGTTCAGAGAAGAGCCACCAAAATGGTAAAGGGGATGGAAGGATACCCCTATGAAGAAAGGCTAAAAAGGTTAGGGCTCTTTAACCTGGAAAAGAGATGGCTGAGGGGAGATATGATAAAAGTCTCTATAAATTAATGAACGGAGTGGAATGGGTAAACGTAGATCAATGGTTTATGTTATCAGAATATAGAAAGACTAGGAGGTATGTTTACTAAGCAGTCTTATTGTGCGCCCGGCATTAGTGTGCAGGATGCCATAAAAGGAGTGGGCGTTTCGGTCTTAACATAGCAAAATGGGATTATCGCGTGATAACGCGAAATGCCGCTAAGCACGTTAACGCGCGATAATCTGAAGTAGGTGCGCAGACATGCAAACATAGAATCAGAGATGTAGCACAATGGCTAATATTCTGACTGATGGTACAGGGGTCATGAGTTTTATCCCTCAGTGTGCCTAATGCATAAGGCTGGCTGAGGCATCACCCTTTATGTTTAAGTAGTGCTTTTTGAGGCAGTTTACTATTATTTTAATTAGTGCTGCCAGCAAACACACCCTCACGGAGGCGTAACCTAAGGTACCGCATAAGGCACCCCATAACGCACTCCATAGGGCACATTATAAAGTGCACTGTCCGCCAAGGCACCCTATAATGTCCCCTATAGGACACCTTATAAGGCACCTTATAAGGCGCTTAATAGGGCGCCTTATAAGGCACCCTATAAGGCGCCTTATGGGGCGCCTTATGAGGCACCTTAAGGTTACAGTACTCTTGAGGATGTTTTTGCTGGCAGCACTAATGTACATTAAAAATAGACAATACCTCAGATAGCCCTATCAAATAACCCCACCATGGGTTTGAACGCATGACCTCGGGCTTCAGATGCAGTGAAGTAACCAGTGGGCTACAGCTCTATAGCTGCTAACAAACTCCTGGCTGGCTGCAGAAGGACTGCACGTCACCACACAAACTGTCTGCTGTGGTTACCAGGATACGGTTAACCCACCGGTACCCATGATGCACTGCACATGCAAAGCAGCAGTCGACAGATGGGCAGAAGATGGGGTATGCACCCCCACAGCACCTCGGCCTGGTAGGGGGAACTGACCATGTGTGGTACTGGCACAGAGTAGCCACAGACCGTCACATTGTGCGGGTACTGTGCTTACCCTGAGGGTGAGGTGGGGCGCCCAGCACCAGGTCCACAGCACCTTTCATGGCTGAAATATGCCATGCTGCAGGTCCCCATTAGTGCTACTGTGTGTGATAGGTAGTTCCTGCAGACTCATCTAGGTTACATCTGTGTCCTTCTGTATTTTTCAGTCATGTCTAGCCCTTATGGGCTATGATGCATCCAGGATAGTGCATATCCTGTGTTGGTGCCATGGTCATATGATGAGATGAGATGAGATGAGATGTGATGTGGGGTGGGGTGGCGTGTTTGGACCCATAGGCGGATTATGTACCACCACCCAACCCACCCTGTGTGGCTCAGGGTGGGAAACAGGATCTCCCACAACAGATCCACATTCTACCTCCCTTCAATGGTGGCAGTAGAGGGGACCATCAACCCCAGTCCTGCTGGGGAACAGACACCCTACAGGGCAGACAATGCCAATCTGTACACATTCATACAGCAAGGCAGACAGACAGTAGGCCTGGAAATGCTCAGCTGCCCCCCACCACTATCTGACATTCTCCAGCAAGCAAGCCTCCAGCCGCTGCACCCTGCAAGGTGTTCCAGCCAGACACATACTAACTGCAGACAGTCTGCTAGCTAGTCCATTGTGCATGTTCCTGGAGAAGATGCATGTACCCAGAACTGGGATGTCAGTATACACACCAAGCAGATAAGTCAGTGATGGGGCCCCAAAAGAGAACCCATAAATATCACATGAGGGAAATGCTACATAGCACTATGGGGGAACCTAGCCATGCCGTGGTCACTGCTCAGTCAGGGTGAGAGTGACCTCCCAGCAGGACATGCTGGGGCCACCCTGGCCGGGCACTACAATGTCCGAGCCATTGCCCTATGCTCTGTACAGATGAATCCAAGCCAGGCCACCCTATCCAGGCTATTCCCACGGTACCTTGCTCCTCATTATGAACATTGGCAGGCCAATATTGGCAACAGTGCTAGCAGTGTGGGCTGTGGAGGGTGTTTACAGCCACCACACACTGGATAGACAGACACATACTCCCCACACTTATGCCAGCATTGGGCAACTATAGAGGTGTCCTGGGCACAGTGCAGGCATGGCTATGGTACGCAGTACTGTTGGGGTCACCCCCCAGGGTGGTAAACACTGTCAGACACAAGACCTGTAGCACACTCCACAGACATCGGAAAGGTTGCTATGATGCAGCTCACTCAGAAAATTGTACTTAACCTCAGAATTGCTATCTGCCAGTAATCATAGCAACCTTTTGATAGCTGTGTACCGTATTCCCAGGTTTAGGGTGGCATTGCTAAGGTATGCAAGTGCTAGTATTGGGAGATGCATGCAGGGCCCAACATCCTGCCTCTCCAGGAGGCATTGGATAATGGAGCCTGTGGGTGCGGGTGTGTCTGCCCCTGTTCCCGACCCCAGCCCTGGTGGGCCAGACACTGTTCGGGTTTTCATGCTGTCCCTCATGAATATGCATGAGATACATCTGCATACCATGGGGGCGGTGCATAGAAATGCAGCACAGGCATCTTTATTAGAGGCAGCATGGAACCTGAATGGTGTTTGGCCCTCCAGGACTGCATTTGGGAAACTCTGCTCTAGGTATTGGACATGTCTATGGTGTCTGTGCTCTGTAGGGTAAAATATAGGCATTTCAGGCATGTTTATGTTATCTGCAATAAAGGTTCCCTCTTTATTACCACGGTTTAGTACTGGGTAAAATATGGGGATTGGGTTGGTGGGAGCCACAGCTGGGACTTGAACCTGCAACCTTCTGCTTCTGAATACACTGGCTGTGTGCACTGCACCACTGTGTTGCCCCAGAGTCAATGCATTCCCTGGGGAAACTATGACTGTTCATCAGACAGGGCCTGTCTGTTGCAGTGCATGGCACCCACCTACACAGGGCTAGGCCACGGTCTGCTCTGGGCAGCTGCCACTGCCCCCTCCACCACCAGTACCCCTCTGACACCATGCTGACATGCCCTTCTTCTAGTGGTGCTGGTGGAGCGCAGTCTCAGGCCATCCAGTGTGCAGGTAGGTGGCTGCCTATGGCGCGGGTTCTGGGGTAGGGGTGCCTGCATAGTTGTCCACGCTTCCCCCCAGCACCACATGCCAGTGTTCCGTGCCCGTCGGGGTACCTGCTGGGAATTCTCCCCTGTGACACTGTGGTAAGCACACTCATGCCCATGTTGGGCCCTCAGCAGTTGCTGTCTGGCTGCTCTACTGTTTCAGCATTCCTATGGGCCAGCTAGGCATCACCCTAGTCCGCACTGTGTGCCAGCTGTACCGCAGTATGTGCCGCCTGCAGCCCTCTGTGTCCCCTTTTCCAGCATCTGTCCAGTTGCCCGTTCCGACATGCCCGCCCTGCTGTTGTGTAATATGTGCATGCCATAGGAAACCTGGCCAATGGAGTCGGAAACCCTGCTCAGCGCAATTACACTGTGGGCTCATTCACCTTGTATGGGGACGGAGCATAGACCCTTCCAAAATTCATATCTTTTTTTTGGAGCTTTCTTGGGAGTGTTTTTTGATGTTTCCCATTGATATCACTATTGGCCAGCTTGGTTATTTTATTTTTACATTTTCTTCTGTACATTTTCAAAGTTTATTTGCCCTTTTGTTCCGTGCACATGTATCACACTTATCACTTTTGGTAGGTTTCCCTGGTTTTGCTGTACATTGCTGACGGAAATTGTTTCTTTTCTCTTTAAATCAGCTCTAACGTCAGGCGTCACTGGCGTTAGTTTTGAGCCTCGGATTTCACAGCGTTAGTGTGCGGGGAGCCTCTCCCCTCTTACTCTCCACCCATTGACCCCTTCTCTCCGCCCCTGGGGAGCCTTCCTCCGCCCTCCGGGATCCTTTCTCATCCTTCAGCCCTTGTTTGCGCCGCTGCGTGCGTTAACGCACGCTAAGATACCTGTGCGCCCGATAAAGTGCCATTATTGCGTGATAAGGTACCTTATTGTGCGATAACATCACAGAGCGCACATTAAGACGGTTTAGTAAACATACTCCTAGGGCTCATACAATGAAGCTACAGGGTAACCTACTTAAGACTAATAAGAGAAAATATTTTTTCACTCAACATGTAATCAAACTATCGAATTTGTTACCAGAGGATATAGTAAAGACTGTTAGTTTAGCTGGGTTTAAAAAAGGTTTGGACATGTTCCTGGAGGAAAGGTCCATAAACCATTATTAAAAAGGAACCCAGGATATCAATGTTTGACCCAATACAAGCATTGTGGAACCTGTGTCTTTTGGGGAAACTGCTAGGTACGTATTACCTAGACTGGCCACTGTTGGAAACAGGATACTGGGCTTGATGGACCTTGGTCTGACCCAGTAGGGCATATCTTATGTTCTTAAATCAAGAAAGTATACACAGACAGTCTGCTAAAATCTGGAAGAAAGAGGAAAATTGCCATTAGAAAAACTGCAAATTTAATATTTTTAATTTTGAAGATCAAAGAATAGAAGTATATGAATGATAACATCTTGAAGCAACTAAGGAGTATGTTTACTAAAACCCCATTAGGGTGCGCGCCGCGCTAGTGTGCGGATGCCATATAAGGAGTGGGCGTTTCAGTCAGAAAAAAGCAAAACCGGGATTAATCATGCGCTAATGTGCGCTGCACTCATGTGCGCCGCACTCATGTGCGCCCCGCACATTAGCGCATGAGAAAGTTGCGCGGGAAGCATAAGTGGCGCGCTGATGTACAAGCACAGGAACAGAGCTATAGTACAATGGTTAAGACTCTGACCAATGGTGCAGGGATCATGGGTTCAATCCCCCACTGTGCCCAATGAAGAAGGCTAGCTGAGGCGTTGCCTATTATGGGGAAGATTGCTTTAGGAGGCATTTTATCTTTATTTTAATTATCTCTACTAGCAAACGCACTCTCAAAGCGTGTTAACATAAGGCCCCCCTAAGGCACATTTTAAAGTGCACTGTCTGCCAAGGCACCCTTGAATGTTGCTTAAAGGGCGCTTTATAGGGTGCCGTATGAGGTACCGCAAGGTCACAGCACAGTTTTTGATGGCAGCACTGTGCAGTTTAAGGAATGAAAATCATAAGTAGGTGCCCTGACAGGCAAAGACGAGCAGCACTGTAGCACAATGGTTAAGACACTGACCAATGATGCAGGAGTCATGGGTTCTATCCCCCACTGTGCTTAATGAAGAAGACTTGCTGAGGCATTACCTGTTATAGGTAATATTGCTGTAGAGGGCATTTTATTTTTATTTTAATTAGTGCTGCCAGCAAACACACCCTCAAAGTATTGTAACATAAGGTGCTGCATAAGGCACCTCATAGGGTACCCCAGAGGGCACATTTTAAAGTGCACTGTCTGCCACGGCACCCTACAATGTTGCTGAAAGGGTGGCCTATAGGGCGCCATATAGGGTGCCCTATGAGGCACAGCAAGGTGTTTGATGGCAGCACTGTGCATTTAAACGCATGGAAATCTGAAGTAGGTGCGCTGACATGCAAGGAGGAACAGCAGTGTAGCACAATGGTTAAGGCACTGACTGCTGATACAGGGTCATGAGTTTGCTCCCCAGTGTGCTTAATACGTAAGGCTGGCTGAGGCATCAGCTTTGCAATGTATGTATTGTTTCCTGCAGCACTTCATTTGTATTTTATTAATTGCTGCCAGCAAACACGCCCTCACGTGCCGTAACTGAAGATGCCGCATAAGGCACCCTATAAGGCACTCCATAGGGCACATTATAAAGTGCACTGTCCGCCATGGCACCCTAAAATGTCCCCTATAGGGCACCCTATAAGTCGCTCCACAGGATAACGTATAGTGCACCTTATATGGACGGTAACCATAAGGTGCCCTATAGGGTGCCCTATAAAGCACCCTCTGAGGCATCTTATGGGTACAGTACGCAGAGAGTGTTTTTGCTGGCAGCAATAATGTACATTAAAAAGAGATAATGCTTTGGGCAGTCCTATCAAATAACCCCACTGTGGGTTTGAACCCATGACCTTTGCTCCACAGGCAGTGAAGTAACCAGTGGGCCACAGCTCTAAAGCTGCTAGCAAGCCCCTGGCTGGCTGTAGAGGGACTGCACGTCACCACACAGACAGTCTGCTGTGGTCACCAGGATAGGGTTAGGCCACCCGTACCCATGATGTACTGCACATGAAAATCAGCTGTCCACAGATGAACACAAGATGGGGTATGCACCCCCACAGTACCTTGGCCTGGTAGGGGGTACTGACCGTGTGTGTTACTGGCACAGAGTAGCTACACACCGTCACATTGTGCGGGTACTGTGCTCACCCTGAGTGTGCGGTGGTGTGCCCAACACCTGGTCCACAGCACCTTCCATGACAGAAACAGGCCATGCTGCAAGTCCCCAGCAGTGCTAATGTGTGAGATAGGTAGTTTCTGCAGAAGCACCTTGGATATATCTGTCTGTCTCAGTCAGGTGTAGCCCCTATGGACTCCTAGGAGGATTATATATCACCACTCTCCTCCTCCAGGGCTGAGGGTGGTAAACAGGGTCTCCCATCAACAGGTGCACATTCTACCTCCCTGCAATGGTGGCAGTAGAGGGAACCATCAACCCTGGTCCTGCTGAGGAACAGACACCCTACAGGGCAGTCAATGCAGCTCTGTATACATCCATAACACGATAGCAGACAGACATTAGGCCTGGATATGCTAAGCTGCACCCCACCACTATCTGATATTCTCCTGCAACAAGCCTTCAGCCACTGCACCCTGCAAGGCAATCCATCAAGATACATACCAGCTGCAAATAGTCTGCTAGCTAGTCCATAGTGCATGTTCCTGGTGGAAATGCATGCACTCAGAACTGGGATGTCAGCATACACAACAAACAGATAAATCAGTGACTGGGCTCCAAAAGGAAAACCATAAATATCACATGAAAAAAATACTATACAGCATTATGGGGGTGCCTAGCCATGCTGTGGTCACTGCATAGTCAGGGTGAGAGTGATCTCCCAGCAGGACATGCTGAGGCCACCCTGTCTGTGTAGGTGGTGGCCGGGCACTAAAATGTCCCAGCCAGTGCCCTATGCCCTGTGCAGATACATCCTGGCCAGGCCACCCTGTCCGGTCTATTCCCATGGTACCTTGCTCCTCATTATGCACATTGGCAGGCCAATACTGGCAACAGTGCTGACAGTGTGGGCTGTGGAGGGTGTTTGCAGCCACCACACACTGGATAGACAGACAGACACCCCCACACCTATGCCAGCATTGTGCTACGATAGAGGAGTTTAGCAGCCCTGGCCACCACACCAGTCCTGGGCACAGTACAGGCATGGATATGGTACGCAATACTGTTGGGGGTCACTCCCCAGGGTGGTAAACACTGTCAGAAACCAGACCTGAAGCACACACCACAGACATCAGAAAGGTTGTTCGGTACACACCTTCACAGCCCACTACTGCCTAGATAAAGCCTCCTGTCGGGATGCCGCCTTTGGCCAAGCTGTTCTTCAAAACCTTTTTCAAACGTAAACCAACTCCTATCCACCAACCCTGGTGGGATGCCAGAGATCCATGGGAGGAAGGATCTTCACCCTTGACGGTGGCACCTTCCTGGGGTTATCTCCTGGCATCTAAAGCTAGGGAGTCCCCCCCCCCCCCCATATGTGAGGACTACATTCCTGCTTGTTCCTGGAGATAGCGTAGTTACCTGTAACAGGTGATCTCTGGGAACAGCAGGAATTTAGTCCTCACATCCCACCCACCTCCCCTAGGATCTCTCCCTCTCTCCCCCTCTCTCTCACAAACTTAACTGAAGAGGGACAGGCGGGAAGGCAGGGCGCATGTGCTGGGGAGCAAGTATGTGAGGACTAAATTCCTGCTGTTCCGGAGATCACCTGTTACAGGTGAGTAACTACGCTTTCTAGTTCAATGTAAATTGTTCTTTACAAACTGTTCTATGTAAACTGTTTTTACTGTTTTCATTATATGTAAACCGCACTGAGCAACAAAGGGAGAACATGAAACCAGTTAGAGCAGATGATAGCCTGCTGATTCACTATAGTATTGAGTAAAGTGTAAGTGGAGTGGAGGAGTGGCCTAGTGGTTGGGGCAAGGTACTTCAGGCCGGAAGGTCGGGGGGTTCAAATCCCACTAGAGGACAGCAGCCTTGGGCCGGAAGGACTGGGGTTTCTAGTCCCACAGGTGCTCCTTGTGTTCTTGGGCAAGCCACTTAACCCTCCATAGCCCATGTTCCCTGTAAAATAGTTATCTCCAAGTTATAATGCCCTGTTCAATGTAATTTCAGTTTGTTCAATGTAAACCGCACTGATGCCGAATAGCACGGTATATAAGAGAATATAATAAATAAAATAAATAATAATGGAGCTCAATCAGCAAACTGTGCTTAACGTAGGAATTGCTATCTGCCAGTAATCATAGCAAATGTTTGATAGCTGTGTACCGTATACCCAGGTGTGGGGTGGCATTGCTAAAGTATGCAAGTGCTAGTATTGGGAGATGCACACAGGGCCCAATGTCCTGCCTCTCCAGGAGGCATTGGCCAATGGGGCCTGTGGGTGTGGGTGTGGGTATGTCTGCCCCTGTTGGCTGCTGCTTTACGGCAGAGGTTCCCAACTCCAGTCCTGGTGTGCAAAACACTGTTCGGGTTTTCATGCTGTCCCTCATGAATATGCATGAGATACATCTGCATACCATGGAGGTGGTGCAGAGATATGCAGCACAGGCATCTTTATTAGAGGCAGCATGGAACCTGAATGGTGTTTGGCCCTCCAGGACTGCATTTGGGAGACTCTGCTCTAGGTAATGCGCCTGTTTATGGTGTCTGTGTCCGGTGGGGTAAAATATAGGCGTATTAACCATGTGTATGTTCTCTGCAATAAAGGTTTGTACTTACTATCACGGTTTAGTTGTGGGAAAAATATGTGGACTGGATTGGCAGTAGCCCCAGCTAGGCTTTGAACCTTTGACCTTCTGTTCTTGCACACACTGTCTGTGTGCACTGCACCACCATTTTGCCACAGATTTGCTGCATTCCCTGGGGAGTCCATGACTGTACATCCGACAGGGCCTGTTTGTTGCAGTGCACGGCACCCACCTGGACAGGGTTAGGCCATGGTCTGCTGTTGCCACCAGCTGCTGCCACCTCCACCACCAGTACCGCTGCATCCTTAGATTGGAGACAGCATAAACCCAGCACAGGCATCTTTATTAGAGGCAACATGGAACCTGAATGGCGTTTGGCCCTCCAGGACTGCATTTGGGGGAATCTGCTCTAGGTAATGTGCATGTTTCTGGTGTCTGTGCTCTGTAGGGTAAAATAGAGGTGTTTGAGCCATGCTTATGTTCTCTGCAATAAAGATTTGTCTTTACTATCACAATATAGTTGTGGGTAAAATATGGGGACGGAATTGGCAGGAGCCCCAGCTGGGGCTTGAACCTGTGACCTTCTGTCTCCAAACACACTGGTTGTGTGCACTGCACCACCATGTTACCACAGAGACAGTGCATTCCCTGATGATACCATGACTGTTTGTCCGGCAGGGCCTGTCTGTTGCAGTGTATTGCACCCACCTACACAGGGCTAGGCCATGGTCTGCTCTGGGCAGCTGCCACTGCCCCCTTCACCTCCAGTACCCCTGTGCCACCATGTTGACATGCCCTTCTGCTGGTGGTGCTGGTGGTACGCAGTCTCAGGCCATCCTGTGTGTGGGTAGGCGGCTGCCTATGTTGCGGGTTCTGGGGTAGGGGTGCCTGCATATCTGTCCGCACGTCCCCCAATCACTGCCTGCCAATTTCTGTGCCCTTGGGGGAAGCTGCTGGGTATTGTCCCCTGTGACACTGTGCTAAACACTCTCGTGCCCATGTTGGGCCCTCATCAGTTGCTGTCTGGCTGCTGTTCAGTTTCAGCATTCCTAAGTGACATCTAGGCATCTGCCTAGTCCGCACTGTGCCCCAGCTGCACCACAGCATGTGCCGCCTGCAGCCCTCTGAATCCCCTTTCCCAGCATCTGTCCAGTTGCCCATTCCGACCTGCCCGCCCTGCTGTTGTGGAACATGTGCATGCCATAGGTAACCTGTCCAATGGAGAGGGAAACCCTGATCAGTTTTATTTCACTGCGGGATCATTCACCTTGTATGGGGACGGAGCGTAGACCCTTCTAAAATTCATATTTATTTTTTGGGGCTTTGTTGGGAGTGCTTTTTGATTTTTCCCATTACTCTCAGTATTGCCCAGCTTGCTTATGATTTTTTTATATTTTGTTGGGGACATTTTTAATGTTTATTTGCCCTTTTGTTCCATGCACATGTATCACACTGCTCACTTTTTGTAGGTTTCCCTGGTTTTACAGTACATTGCTGACAGAAATCGTTTCTCTTCCCTTTAAATCGGCTCTACCACGAGGTTTTCACTCACGGTATTTTTTTGCTTGAATTTCAGCCCCGCTCGTGTGCGGGGAGCCTCTCCCCTCCCACTCTCCACCTATTGACCCCGTCTCTCCGCCCCTGGGGAGCCTTCCTCCGCCCTCCGAGAGCCTTTCCACGCCTTTATCGCACATCAGCGCGCCGCGCACATGAGCGGGCACTTTAGCGGGTACCTTAGTGCACGCTATTGTGCGCCACGCACTTGAGCGCAATTTAGTAAACATACCCCTAAGAGATTCCGTGGACAAAGAAATACAGGGAGGAGGAGACCTAGGTGACTGTACCAAAAGAAATGAAGACACAGAAAAGGAAAACTATGTTGAGGGGGAAATGGAGAGAGATTTGGAACTGCAGGAGAGTGAGCTGAATACTGGAAGGGTCAACAAGTTAGCTGAATTGGAGGAATCAAAGGAGGAAGAATAAAGGGAAGAGAAAGACCCAGAGGTAGAGGAATTCAAGATAGATCTCCTAGTCCATATAGAAAGAGATGAATATGCTCTGTTTCATGCAAGGGAAAGATTACCCAAACTAAATTTAACACCTAAGGATAGAAGTATGATAATTAAAATGAACAAGGCCTTATCCAGTATAAAGGGACCATTTATTGACATCACCGGAATTAATAGAATACAATATTGTGCAGTAACATTATTACTACAAGAATTATTCCATCTAGAGTGCAAGGCCAGAAGAAAAAGAGAACAATAACAGTTCCTCATTGGAAAAAGTGGATCGAATGAAAAATGCAATCATTGCGTGCAGGGGTATCCTTGATGGATGGGTATCTAAAAGGATTAAGATCATCAAAGATATTAAGAAAGATCCAAGATATCAAGCTTAAGCATGCTGCATTAACAAAAGAAGACCTGAAATTTATATGTTCTAACAATAAATTGAAAATAGTGGCAGAAGCACAAAAACTTTGAAGATATGAAGAAAACAGGAAAGAAAGATATCAGAATAAACTATTTAGAGACAACCCAAAACAATTTTACAGGGAATTAGGGAAGAATATTAATATGATAATAGCTCCTCCAACCAAAGCTGAAACCAAAACCTTCTGGAGAAAGCTATATGAGGACCCTATACAGCACAATCACAAAGCAGAATGGTTACCCAGCATATAGAAGCATTTAGAAAAAATAAGCATCAAACCTATGGAATGGCCTGTAGTAACAAAGGAAGAGCTGGAAAGCAAGTTAAATCGAGTTCCAAACTGGAAGAGCCCTGGCCCAGATGGAGTAACCAACTTTTGGTTCAAACAGTGAACATCATTTCACCAAGACCTGGTGAACTGCCAAAAATCAATTGTTCAAACGACCGGATTTAACATCGCAATGGCTTACTTCAGGAAGTACGTTTCTCCTTCTGAAGGACGACCCGACTAACATTCCTAAAAATTATAGACCAATAATCTGCTTACCTATAATCTATAAGCTGTTTACAGTGATAGATGCAGACAGAATATACGAACACATCTAGCTCAAGAACATCATGGCGATAGAGCAAAATGACAATAAGAGAGGAGCATATGGAACCAAAGACCAGTTAATTCTGAATAAGGCCATTATGGCCAGTGCTAAGAAAGGCAGAAATCTCAGTATAGCATGGATTGATTATAAGAAAGCTTTTGACAGCATCCCACACTCTTGGATAATATATTGCCTTGAAATGTATAAAATAAATTCTGGTTTGATAGAATATCTTAAGATCACTATGAAAATGTGACAATCCACACTCTTTTAGTGATACAAAGATGGTCAGTACATCATTCCTAACAATAAGATCCAGTGAGGAATATTTCAAGAAGATTCCCTGTCACCACTTCTGTTTTGTTTGGCGCTTAATCCAATGAGTGCTCTCATCAACTGTTTGGGGTATGGATTTAACCTGAATTCTAAGGACTGTACCAACCCAGAAGCAACATCTCATTTGCTATTTGTAGATGATCTGAAACTTTACAGTTCCATAGACCAACAATTAGCAGAGCAGTTCCGTTTGGTGAAAAGCTCTTCTGACAACATCAGGATGACTTTTGGCCTTGGCAAATGTGCTAAGGCAACTTTTTTTCAAAGGAAAATTGAGCAAAACTGAAAACATCTCCCTTGCTTAGGGCTGTGACATCAAGGACCTTGAACAGGAAGGCATATATAAGAATCTCGTAATAGAGGAAGGAATGGCACTTGAGCAGAAACTATTGAAAGAGAATATCAGTAAAGAATATTACAGGAGATTAAAACTTATTGAAAAGTGCTTTAACATCATGAAATAAGATACAGGCTATCAATCAGATGGCAATTCCTGTACTCTCCTATAGTTTTGAGATTATGGATTGGTCTCATAAAGAGCTTGAAAAATTGGATGTGGGAACAAGAAAATTCCTCTATGCTCATAAAATAATTTACAAGAATCAGTGTATGCCAAGATTGTACATCCCTAGAGCTGAAGGAGGGCTAGGACTTATAGAGATTGACTACACCTACAGAGCTACAATAGTAGGCCTCCAAGCCTATCTGACAGCATCATTGGATCCAAATACACAAAAGTGTTGAAATATGAAAGTAAACGTCCAGAATCTGTCTCCATCATCAAACGTGGACAAGCATTCTGACAATTAGAAGGAATAATTGAGAATCCACAGGCATGCATGTGAAAGGAAGTAATAGAATTTGCAAAACAAGAGAAAAAACTCTTCAAAGAATTAGATCAGCAGGGAGGAAAAACAAGTGGCAAATACACAAATACAGTGGAAAATGCAGAATGTTACTCCAAGAACCTTTTGTCGATCAAGAACGGACACACAAATAGTTGAAGAGAGGTAGACTGAAACTTAAGGATGAAAGTTTGATAATTGCAGCCCAGGACAGCGGATGAGATGGTTGAAAAAAATGGCACAACAGACATATGCCAATTCTGTAAGATAGAGCTGGAAACACCTAATAGAAGGCTGTGAAGTTCTGATGCCGGAAAATTTGTATACAGAAAGGCACAACAAAGTAGCACGCCTCCTCCAATGGAAACTCTGTAAACACTACAACATCACTGTCCCTGAAAAGCACTGGGATCATGACACTAAGGGGTATGTTTACTAAACACCGGTAATGTTACCCATGTTAAGTTCCCCGGTAATGTTATGAATGCCCATATAAAGGAGTGAGCGGTGCATCGTTACGGCAAGCTGTGTCAGGAAACGCGCGTTACAAGGCGCTTCAGGCTAACACGCGTTACAAGTTGCCTTATAAGGCACCTTACAAGGCACATTACAAGGCGACTTATAAGGTGCCCTGTAAGGTGCCTTATAAGGTGCCTTGTATGGTGCCTTATAAGGTGTCTTGTAAGGTGCCTTGTAAGGTGCCTTATAAGGTGCCCTATAAGGTGCCTTGTAAGGTACCCTGTAAGGTGCCTTATAAGGTGCCTTGTAAGGTGCCTTATAAGGAGCCTTGTAATGTGCCTTATAAGGTGCCTTATAAGGTGTCTTGTAAGGTGCCTTATAAGGTGTCTTGTAAGGTGCCTGATAAGGCACTTTGTAAGGTGCCTTATTAGGCACCCCTGTACAAGGCACCTTAGAAGGCACCCTGGGTTATGGAACCATAGGATAAGGTGTCCTAACAATGCTACAGTGCCCTAGGTTAGTGTGCCCTAAGAGCTGCAAGGTGCTTCAGGATGACATGCATGACCTGTGAGGCATAGAAACAGATGTAGCCCTAACACTGGATAGAGCACCGAGGAAAGACAATGAACAGGTGAGTGAAGGAGGGAGAGCTGGGAGCTGCTAGACCTGCCATATCTGCAGGCATCCCATGTGGCTGCCAGTACTGTTGACAAACATGCTGGGGGCAACTGTACCACAGCACAGGGCATTGGCAATGTAAATTACTGGAAAGACAGTGGGTGACAGATAATGGGAATATGTGTCCCCCTGTGGAGGCGGAGGTGGTAGGATAGTTACAATGATGGGTGGACAGAGGAGTGGTGGTGCCATGCAGATCAGGCACAGGTGAGGCAAGCACGAAGAGGCTCAATGCAGGAAAGGGTAGCAGTGCAGATCATAGGGTGGCATCCTGCATAGGCAGACAGGACTCTACACAGCTGACAGACGCAGATAGACAGACTGAAGGAATGTTGGCACTTGTGGCGAGGGTATTATGGGCTGGCAGCACAGATCTGCACAAATATGACTGTGATAAGCATGAAAACTATTTCAGTAGGACAGGCATGAAAGGAGGGAACAATAAGGAATTGAACCCATGACCACTGCCGAGAACGTCATTTTACTAACCAGTAGGCTATACCTCCATGGCTTATCCCACAGCAGTGGCTGGGTACAGAAGGACTGCAGGTCTTTGCACAAACTGTCTGCTCTGAGTGTCAGGATAGGGTAACCCCGCCAGTACCCATGATGCAATGCACATGCTGAATAGCTGTTTACAGCTGATCACCAAATGGGGTCTGCACCTCTCCGGTGCCTCAGCTTGGAAAGACGAACTGACAGTGTGTGATACTGGCACAGAGTAGCTGCAGACCATGCCATTGTGCAGGTTCTGTGTTCACCCTGAGGGATAGGATGGGCGCCCAGCACTAGGTCCGCAGTACATGTAGTGCTAGAGATAGGTCCTGTTGTACATTCCTATCACTATCAGTGTGTAACAGGTGTTCCTTGCAATGCATCTGAAGGTAATTCAGTGTCCATCTGTATTCTGCAGTCACATGTGGCTCTCTGGGACCAGACACCACCCAGATTAGTGTGTACCCAGTGTTAGGGACTGGTTGTCATGGCCACCTGTTATCAGGGCAGTGGGGATTCTAGACTCACATGAGGTTTGTGTAGTAGTGCCTCTATAGATCAAAGTGGTATATACTATATACCCCAAAGGGCCCACAATCACCCTTTTTTCAGGTAAGGGAGTGTAGAAATAGATGCCTGAGGCCCGATGAAACAATCTCCATCCTGCTGGTATAAGACAGCCCTCCAGGGTTGGTGGGCTAGAGCCATACCTGTGTGGGGGAGTAGCAGACCAGCAGTAGTGCTGGGATTAGGTCTGGAAGACCCCAACTGCCTCACACCATGGTCTGCCATTCACCAGCAGATAACACAGTCAGACTGAACCTGCAGCACCCTACAAGGTGTTCCAACCATGCACAGACTAACTGTAGAGAGTCCACTAGCCAGTCCATAATGCATGCTCACAGAGGAGCTATGTGCACCAAGCAGGTATCTTACAATATATACAATTATATATAATAAGTTCAGTTTCATCTCAAGTCCCTCATTTCAACACATGTATGGTTGGGGACTAATAGTCCTGGTCCGTCACAATGTGGTACTCTGTTTCATTTTCCCTGGTATCCATGGGTAGACTTTATATCTGGTAATATTGGGTTAGCTTGCAGGTTTGCATGTTCTTTGTGTCTTGATTTTGTGGCATGAAATGGCTTTCTTTACCAAATTGTTATGTCTCTCCCTATATTTAGTAATGCCCTACTTGTTTCTCAGCCCATAGTGATGAATAAACAGCATTAGTCTTCCTTTCCCTTGAATTACAGAGAAATTGGAGAATGGGTCTGGTAGAGTGCCAAAACTCACTCTGGAGGGTAAAGCTGTCCTAATCCATGCTGGACTGGCTGCAGGCTGGCAAGTTCCGTGACTGGTATGGAAAGCTGTGGATTGGAAAGTGGATATGGTGCCTGAGAAGGGTGCCTTCTTGAGTGATTATTTGGAGAGTTTTTCTTGGGGAAGTGTAGTTCTGTAAGGAGTGATTTCATGATCACTTGAGAGACAAATTCACTCAAAGCGAGTTATCTTTGGAACTGAAACGTTAGCTAGATGTCTTTCTAGCATGTCCCTAAACCCCTTGTTAATAGCATTGACTAGGCTGATTCTGATGGTTGCTGACTCATGGCAACCCTCTGGATAGTTGTCCTAAACTGTGTTTGGTCTTCAGTCAGGTGGTTGATTGTTGATAGAGTGGCATCCATAGCTGTTGTTATTGTATCAATCCATCTCATTGCTGGCCTTCCTCTTTTGCATTGACCTTCAAACTTGTCAAGCATGATGTCTTTCTTTAATGATCTTTCTCTTCACATGATATTTCCAAAGTGTGAAAGTTGAAGTCTTGTCATCTGAGCTTCTAAAGAAAGCTTTGGTTTGATCTCATCTAGTACTGACTGGTTTGTTCTTTGGGCAGTCCATGATATACACAGTATTCTTCACCAGCACCATAATTCAAAGGCATCAATTTTCTTCTTTTTTCACTACCTAACTTTTGCATCCATATGACGTTATTGAAAATACAATGGCATGGACAAGACAAATCTTTGTATGGAGAGAGATATCTCTGCTCGAGAATCTTGCCTAGGTCCTTCATAGAATTCTGCCAAGAGCAATGCATCATTGGATTTCTTGACCTCTTGTTGTTTGTTTATTGATTTATTGATCCAAGCAGGTTAAAGTTGTCCACCATTTCAATTTCTTCTCCATCAATGGTGAACTTATTGATTTTGCCAGTTGTTAGGATCTTTATCTTCTTTACGTTAAGGTGCAGGCCCATTTTAAGACTATGTTCCTTGATCTTGAGAAGCAAATGTTTCAGGCCATCTTCACTTTCATCCAGTATTGTGATGTCATCAGCATAGCAAAGTTTGTTGATGATTCTTCCACCAATCTTCACACCTCAGTTGTCTTCATATAGTCCTGCTTCTCTGATGATTTGTTCTGCATATTTGTAGGGGGAAAGTATGCAGCCTTGTTGTACACTTTTGCTGATTTTAAATCATTCTTTTCTCCTTGATCCTTCAAACTGTTGCTTCTTGATCAATGTAAAAGTTGTCCAAAAGAGCTATCAGTTGTTCTGGTATATCCATACCTCTTAATGTAACCCAGAGTTTCTCATGGTTTACATGGGATAGTTTCTCCAAATGGGTTAGTTTTGCGCATACCAGGGCAGTAGTGAACTTTACTTCCAAGCCAGGATATGTGGAATATGATCTTAATCTCTCAAATTTACTGCTAATGCTCGGCAAAATACTTGCATCATGCCAAAGGCAGCCTCCTGCTGGAGTTCATAAAATGTAACATGTATGGGTAGTTTGTCAAAATGTGCTTGAACATTCTTCTTTATCAGGCCTGTGGCTCCCAGTACAATGGGAAATATTTCTGTATCTTTCTGCCATATTTTCTTGGTCTCTGATTGCATTTCTTGATACTTCAAGATCTTCTCACTCTCCATGTGATTCACAGAATAATCACTCGGTACCGACACTTCTATTATCAATGCCATTCTGGTGTTCTTCTCCTTTACTACTATGTCAGGTTTCTTGGCATCCAGTTTCTTATCCGTCGATATGGGAATTTCCCAAGTGATCATATCCTCTTCATTCTCTGTTATTCTCTTAGGGGTATGTTTACTAAACTGCGGTAACATAGCAGCGGCTACGTTAATGTGCGTTAAGTAACATTAATGCATGTTAAAGTTACATAACGTGCGTTAACATTGCTGGCCGCAGTAAGGCCCACAGAGGGTGGAGAGAAGGGGTCAATGGGTGGGGAGTGGGTGAGGAGAGGCTCCTACTACACTAACGCGAGGAAATGAAGGACCGAACATTACCGGGACTGAAAACCTGTCGTTAGATACACATTTGCAGGAGGGGGGAAACCATTTAGTGTCAGCAATGTACAACATAGGCAGAAAGCCCATGAAAAATGATAGTAGTGATCCATTTGCAGCAACAGCATAGTGCCCAAGTATGAAAGGCCACTATGGTGATGGTGCAAATGGGGCATAGGGGGCTGCAGGCAGGGCATGTAGTGCGGGCAGCTGGGGCACAGGGTGGACTAGGCTGTTGCCAAGGTGGCACATAGGAACACAGAAAGCGGAAATCAGCAAGACAGCAGCGGACCAAGGCCAAACACAATCCACCTACATCTACCTGGTCCACCCTAGTCAATAGTTGCCAGGGCACTGACCTGACATCCCCCTCCCAGACCCACCCCTTAGGTGACCACCTACCTGCACAGTGGATGGCCTGGGACTGCGCACTACCAGCACCGACAGCATATGGGCATGTCAGCATGGCAGGGGGTGTGTTTCCATGCTGGAGAGGGCGGTGGCACCTGCCTGCAGTGGATCCAGGCCATGCCCTGTACCAGTACGTGGTGTGCAGTGCAACTGAGAAGGTCTGGCTGAGGAAAAGTACAGGAAGATCCAGGGATTGCTGTGCTTCTGAGGCAACAGTGTGGTGCAGTACACACAGCCAGTGTGTCCCAGAGCAGAAGGTTGCAGGTTCAGATCCCAGCTGTGGATCCTGCAGAGCATATCCCTATAATTTACCCTACAATACAGATACAACATCAACATGTACAAAGCCCAAAGCAGCAGCAAACAGGGGTACAAACACCCACTCACACAGGTTCCACAATCCAAAGCTGCATGGAGAGACAGGCTGTTGGCCCCAGCACAGAGCTGCAGTTATCACCAGAGTAATACTACTACCTCCTGCACAGTTTAGCAATGTTGGCACTGTGATCAGGACCAGTGTGTTGGGCAGGGTTGCCAACCACCCCTATCTTTGCACAATGCTGCAATAGGAGTGTGTGTGTGTGTGTGTGTATGTCTATCGATTGTTTTGTGGCTGCCCACACTTCACTGGGCCCACAATGTCCCACTGTTACCAGCTTAGCCTGAATATGTGCATAATGAGGAGCAAGGTATTGTGGGTATGGCATAATATATGTATTTAGGACCTTCTTGCAGTGTGAGAGCAACTGACCAACCATGGCCTGTATCTCAATCCACCCAAGTCATGGAAACTACAAGAAGCCATGAGGACCACAAGCCAAGCACAGTTCAATGTCTGCAGAAAAATTAAAAGGAGGTGTCAAACAAAGGTGTGCAAGACCCATTACAGATCTACAAGAAGTTGCAAAAGACCAGACTGTTAAATAGTTCCCAGGCAGACATTCCAGCTTCATAACTACAGTATAGTACAAGTCTGGCTTCTATTCCCCTCACTGGTGCTAAAGCAGATTACCCTTGCTACACAAGGGCAATTCTCTTGAAGAACTTGGCAGCATCCCCAGTTTCTGACAGCCTAATCACCACCAGATGACAGCTGCTGCACTGTCCCAGCAATCTGTGTTGCTCAGAACATCCCAACCCCTGCTCTCCATGCAGCCAGACCTTTCCCCATGCACACACACAATCCCATCCCATACCCAGCCCAGCCCAGCCCCTGAGCCATCCTCTCCAAATGACAACCATAACCACATCCTTCTCATCAGTCATCCCAATCACCACCTGAATCTCTAGAGCTGCAGCTGCCCTGATCACTCCCCAGCTTCCAGTCCAAAGACCTCACAACAGAGACCTAGCATTAGGCCCAGACAAGGATGGCCTGCACTGCTCACAGTAATTCCTTAGCTACCAGTTTAAGGACCCCACCGCTGCCTGAATTAGCTTCAGGCACAACCCTGCTTACCATACCTCACTCCCAATTAACCTTTTCACACAACCCCTCATGCAGGCTGCACCGACAAACATACTGTCCATCAGGCCTCAACCAAAGCTGAGATGCTCCTCCAGTCACTGTTCCACCAGCTGCTGCATTCAGCCCATGTGATCACTGCTGCAACCACCACTGCATTCACCACTAAAAGGCCCTCAGCCATGCAGCAAAACCCCAGCTTCTGACATTTCTCAACATAATCACAGACACGCTGCTTCTAGTAGGCCAATACAGGATGCACTTGCCCCCTTGTGCAAATTGTGCTCACCCTTGGAAGCTCCAGAAGCTGGCCATGCAATGTCTATGCACCTCCTAAGCCCACCAGAACACTTAGAGGTGAGTGCTCTGATGTGAGAGCTTGCTACTCTGCTCTCACTGGGATGATCTCACTGTCTAGGGCATGTGACTAATGACATCAAGCCAGGTAAGCCTTATGGATCCTCAATCAACAATAAGCTTAACACTGGGTAGGAGGGTCCTCACAGACAAATGCTGAGCCACCAAACTATCCCATAGCCTGCCAAGGTTTCTCTACTACTCCCTCAGTCCCATTATTCTCCCTTCAATCTCTTTCATGATCACCAAATCAATGCATCTCCCTCATTCCCTCATGCTCTTGGCCATTCTGGAAGGGTCTCGGCCATATTATAGTGGCCTCAGCCTAAACTTGAGGGTTTTCTTTATAAAATTACCTCCTAAAAGACTGAAAAATATAAATTCTACCAGGAAAGCTTACATGCAGTAAACTGGTTTGACTTAGGTTGGGAACATCACAAAATTATTTGGGACATTGTCATAAATGCCTGAATATGATTAGAGAGTTAATTAGTTGCACTATTCACAAAAATGGCCACTTTAACCAGAGCCTCAGCTCTTTCTGTAAATGGCTTTTGGGAAATGGCATCTTGAGTTTGCCTACATTATTAGTATGAATAGTCCTATTAGTGCAATTTATGGAAATGGTGATGCACAAATTGTTAGCAAATTGAGCCCTTTATTTTTCATTCTTCTGTGTGAGTGCACAGCTGAGTTAAAGAACCATTCTCAGATGTCATATTGATTTAGAAAAACTCTCAATATGTGCAGAGAGCTCATCTGCAGCAAACAATTTCAAGTTGCACACAGTGCATGAAATGGATGCTAAAATATGTCTTCATTTCTGGAATGAGCATATTAACACTCACCAGTGTGAGCTCATTTTCATTAGAAATAATACAGTTAAACTATCCATGCAACTTCAGTTTGGCAAGTTTCGGAGTGAAAGATCTATAATCAGAAAATAAAGAGACTTAAACCTCACAAAAAATACCGAACGGATATAAGAGAAAACAAGGAATAAACATATATTTATCTACCACAAGAGATTGTAGTTAGTCCTTTTTCACAAAATGAACACCCAATATCCACTCAGCAGTTACTGAGTTGCCACAAGTTTGCTACAAAGGCAAACGAGTGCCATAGAAAGCGTGTACAAGACCCTTTACTTTGAGGTATGGCAAAAAGAAAAACAAAACTGCACTGCGCAAAGTGTTTTCTTTATAAAAATGGGCAGATAAACATGGTTTGTGCAGAGACGTTTGCTGAATTTTGCATTAATGAGCTTCTGTACATGATATTGCATCACAATATCTCATTAATAAACTTTCATATGTAGGGGGTCATTTTCTAACAGGCCACATAAGTTGAGAGGACAAGTAGGCACCTATTTGTATAAAGACACGTGGATCCCAATTCAGAAAGGGACATATCCGGACTCTGTACACGTCTCCAGAGATGACGTGCATACATAGCACTGATTCCACAACCCTGTGTAAACACGCACATGGGGATATGGAATCAGCGTGTGGCTGTTTCCAGTGAAACATACTTAACTGGTGGCCTATTGCTCCGTCCTGAGCCATACACACATGTAGGCATGCGTACACTGCCCATGTTGCCCCAGCCACTCCGTGCACCTGCAACCCAGAAAACATCCCCGACTCCATGTCCTGCAGATCACGTGTGACCGGAACCAGGAAGAAGACCCCCTCGCTCATTATAATGCACACATCAACATGGCTACCAGGCAGCCTAATTTCAGCAAAGCGGAGATGAGGCTGCTGGTGACCATAGTCCTGGAACAGGAGGAGACTCTCATCCCCAGCAGGAAGAGGTGGCCTGCCTACACAGCAGCACGCAGGGGCTGGGAACACATCAGGACCACCCTCGCCAAATGTGTATATCACAACACAGACAGACAAACCTGGAAGCAGAGAGAAGTGGGCAAGATGGAGCAGCACACAAGTTGGCAAAGAGACAGGCATGCACCATGGTGGAAAGGAAGGGCAGGGAAAGTCATGATATGCACCTGGCAGAAAGCAATCAGGCTGCACATTGACAGCACAGCACAGACAGAGCAGCCCCACAGCAAGGGCCCAGGAAACAAGGGAGAACAGGATGCAAGCAGTTCCATAGTTAAGGCACAAGGAGACACAGAGACATATGGAAGGGGCAAGCATAGCAGAGAGCAGTTCCAGAATGTCAGTCTCAGCCCCAGGTCACACAGCTGCTTCCTGAGAACCCCCCCCCCCAAAAAAAAAAAAAAGAAAAAGAATATGGCCTGGTACATGACCCCAGGCAGGAGGCAAACCCAGCACCATGAGTACTTTAGGCCAGGCACAGAACCAGCAGAATAGAGCTCTGAGTGTTCTCAAGCCCTAGAAAGTGAGAGTAGAGCAAGTCAGAGAGGTGGCATAGTGTGAATGGTACAGGTGCAGAATGCAGTATTACAGGCTCCCGGGTGGGAGACAAAACCCAGCACCTTGAGCACTGTAGGTCAAGCACAGAATGAGCAGTGTACAGCTGTAAGTGCTCCCAGGCCCTAGGAGAGGAGGGAACTGGGCCCTGTGCATGTACACAAAATAAAATAATGAGATGTAGACACCCCCCCCCCAGCATGGCATAGCAGGGTGATGTGCCAAAAGCAGATGGGGACAGGGTACAAAACGCTCATGTACACAGTGCCAGCAGCACCCTCCCTAATGAGTAGGGAGGTCTATGCCCTGGCATGTGAGAATGATAAGGTGTGTCTCTACCCCCACAGGCATTTCCGGATCCTGCACGACACAGAGGCCTACCATGTGCGATACTGCACAATCCATTGAACATGCCCATGGTTGATAAGGCATATCTGGCAGTAGCTGCAGGAGGAGCAGGGTGAGTTGCCATGTAGATACCCAGTCTGAGCAGCAGGCTGACAGGCCCCCCAACACAGAGGCAGGGCACCACATGTAAGAGCACACTCCACTGTGACATGGACACCATGGAAACAGCATGCCCCCACCCCAGGGTCCCACAACACATAGCCTTGGCCCACAATGCCCAACCCCCTGCAGAGCTGGGACATGCTGAAAAACCCTGTGTGTGTGCCTGCACCCCCCCCCCCCCAAGAAATCACAGTAGTGCAGCAACAGGAAGAGCAGGTGTGGATATGTGTGGCACAACCACCATGATGTCCCACAGAGAGTTATGGGCAATGAATATGGTAAGGTGACACAAAGAGGCCTGCCTACCCCACCACAGTGGAACTGACAGAAGCACTGTCTGGAGGGTGACACAGGAAATACATACCTGATGTGGGCCACCTATGGGCCCAGAATGACAGCATCCTGTGCTGCAGGCACACCATGAACCCAGCTGCCCATGGATGACATGCAGCAGACACCACAGCCATGCAGCTAACCATGACATCTGTCCCCCACAGCGGCAGCACAGCAGGAGGAGGAGTCCCCACCCCATCCCCTGATAGCTCCACCCTTGACACCATGGAAGACACTGGCACAGATATGTCCCCAGCCCCAGCAGGAATGGCAGCAAGACCACAAGCTGGGGCAGCAGCACACTGACAAGCCCCATCCTCCTATCCAGCCCAACACCATCTGTGGATGATGAAGAGGATGAGGAGGGCCCGGCAGAGGAGGCAGAATTCTCCCCCTCCACCTCCCCTGAGGGGGGGCAGAGCTGATGGCAATGGGCGAGGGGGCCTATGTCCCACAGCATACCTGTGGGAATAGTGTGCAGCAGGTCAGCTGCCAGGTCCCACCGGTGTCATGTGCAGGCACTGGGGAGACAGGGGGCAACCTTTGGAACCTCATCCTCCAGCACATGGCAGAGGGGGTGTGTGGTGTGACAGGAAGGATGGCCAGGGGGGCCCCATGGAGTTTTGTGGGGGAGGCTGTAGCGACACAGTTTGAGGGGTCAGCAGGGGTGGTGAGGGGGAAGCATGTGAGTACTTGGGGGAGGGGGAGTGGCTGGAGGGTGGTGGTGAGGGTGAGGGGATGGAGAACATGCAGGGGGAGTTGTGGGAGTGTGTGAGTGGCAGGAGGATGAGAGTGAGGGTGAAGGGATGGAGGGAATGAAGAAGAGTTTGGGCAAGGCTGGGAGTGCAGAGTGGATGGAGGTTCCAAATGTGGGTGTGGGGTGGGATGTGACAGTGTGGCTGGAGGAGTACACAGATGGTGAGGAGTCAGTGGAGGGCCCAGTTTATGGAAGTTGGGGATGCCAGGAGGCTGTGGTGGTGTTAGGTCATGGCAGCATTGAGGGTGGCGATGCAGTGGAGATTCCTGTGGCCAGATGTATGTGGGAGCAGAGTGCCCGTGTTGATAGGCCACAAAGCCTACCACTATCTGATATGGGGCTTGATAAGGGGGCAAGAAAGGTGGAGGCCCCAGAGACATGCCAGTCATTGGCCATCTGGAGCATGTGCTTGCATGCAGCCTTGCACATTAGCACAGGCCTCTCTCCTACCTCTCATGCCATGTGGAGGGCCTAAGGAGTGAGGTGTGGGACCTGAGGAGTGAGCTCAGGGGCCTGCAACTGCTGTTGGAGGCCCACCTGCAGGCCCACACACCACTCCCTGAGTCACACAGCAGGCAGCCCTGTGGGGTACTGAGGAGGCCCTACCACCAGGGAATCACACAGGAGCAGCCATACCACCAAATGGCATGAGCCATGCCAGTGGTTGCTGGTGCATTGACAGTCACCAGGGTGGACTGGACAGTAGTGTTAATAGCCCTGTAGGTGCAGAGGGGTAGGGGTGGGGGTTGAGTGTCATGGGAAACATCTGTTTGCCAGTGTGTGTGGGCATTGTTTGCCCATATTATGTATCTGTCCCATGCATGTTTTCTGGGTAAATAAATTGTTATGTTGTTCAACATATGTGCCTTGTGTGTCTATGTGTCTGTCGCCCACAGCAACCTTGACCAACAATGGCCCCGGTCATATGTGTAGCACTACAGGGTAGATGCCATGCTGCATGCCACATGTTCATGGTAGCCCATGCATGTCTGAACCAAATAGCCAGGAAGGCTGGCCACCACAGTAGCACAGGATGGGGCAAACACCCAGGAGGATAGGGGAGGTGCCACATGGGAGGGGAGAGGAGCCATGAACATGTGGCAGCAGCATAACAAGTGGTCCATGTGGGCCCTGCAGCCTAGGGTGGTGGGGCTGGCCACAGCACAGACGTCAGTGGTACATGCCATGCAGAGGGAGTGAGATGGGGAGAGGGTACTGGGACAGAATAGGCCATGGATGTGGCAGTGGGGCAGGTCATGTGGACAACCCAGATGTGAGGGCACACCTGAGGAGGGATGTGGAATGACCCATTGCAGGGAGGGTAGGGAGGCATGGTGGACTCACTGCACAGTCATGGCTGCATGCAGCAGCAACCCTGGACATGGAAGCTGAATGAGAGCAGGATGTGCTGCATGCGGTGCATGGGGCTGGGTAGGATAGGGCCTACAGATGACCAGCCGCATTGTGCATTGGCAAACAGATAGAAGCTGGGAAGGCAGGGGGTCTGGGTGGACAACCAGTGCTGGCAGCACAATAAGCATGTCGGGGGATGAAGGGAAGGTGCATGGGGGTCCCAGGCATGTTACACATGTGGAATGTGCGAGTCAGTGAGCCATGGGGAGGCCAGTTGTGGTATGGCAGAGCTGGTGGCAGCATGGGTGTGCTGGGGCATGCATGGGGCCATTAATGAAGCAGCCCTGCCACCCTATAGTGAAAGGAACAGGCCTTGGATTGTGTCTGTGGTATACAGTGGCAGCCCTGTGAGATTGGACATTGACATGCTGGGGGTACCATGTGTATGCGGCACACTGTGCACATGACCCCCCTCCCCATGGCAGCCACAATGTATGTGGCACTGGTATCAGGCGATGGGTGGGTGATGGGTGGGTGATGGACAACCAAGGAACAGGTGGACCATGCAATGTGCGTGTTCCAGCTGCAGCAGCCATGGGAGCCATATCATGGATGCACATGTCTGGGCACGTGGGCCCACATGCAGGGAACCATTTGAAGATGCCACTGGACACATGCCAAGGCACATGTGGGGTCTTGGGGAGCATGGCACATAATTGGGTGGATACCACATCCCTGGCACATGTCAACAAAAATATTGGCAGGGTGGGTCCTGAACCCCTGAACCCAGAGGCAGTGCCCATATCAGCAGCTCATAGTGGGCACACTGCTGTGACCAATGTCCCAGGAAGATAATGTGCATGACACACAGAGACATGAGCCGCCACAAAGGCCATGTCTGCATGGTGTGGACATGCACAGGCACATGGCAGCTGTGTTATGTACCCTAGCCCCTCCCCAGGTGCTGGCATGAGCATTGGGTTGTTTGGGCAGAGAACGTATGGGTCAGGCAGTCAGGCAAAGTGTGCCTGGATAAGACTGTCACAAACTACCATCCCCATCTGGACTGTGCATCCTGGAGTGTGTCTGCAGTGCCATCTTGCTCATCACTGTCATCCTGGGCTGGCTCAGGCTCATCTGGCAGTGGCTGCTAGCACCACAGGGCATAGTTGTGGAACATTCAGCATGCCATGGAGATCTGGCACACCTTCCAAAGTCTGTAGAGCAGCTACCCCCTGGACTAGTCCAGGCATTAAAACCAACACTTCAACTGGCTGAAGGTTCACTCAATGATCCCCCATGTGGTCTGGTGTGCATGGTTGTACTGGCTGCTAGAGTGGAGTATGGGGGTCAGCAGCCAGTCACATAGGTCATCTGCAGTGGGAGACAGAACAGCAAACCATTAATCAGCTGGTGTGCTAGTGAGAGGGTCATGTGTTAGTGACACGTTGTGGGCTGTGGACATGGGATTTCTGCTTTCTACTACGCCGATGATCCGGTTCTCCTGCATCACACTTCTCCACTCCATCCCGATCTTACCCCTCTCAATACCTGCCTCTCTTCAGTTGCTGAATGGCTCACTACCCACTGTCTACATCTCAACCTAATGAAAACTCTTGCCATTTGGTTCACCCGTGGTAGCCCCCCTCCTCCGGTTGCACCTTCTCTCTCTGGCTCACCTTTCCCCTGGTATCTTCCTTTCATTACCTGGGTGTTTTCTTCGACTCTGATCTGTCCTTTCAGGATCACATTTCTCATGTTTCCAAACATCATTTTCTTCCTCCGTTAAATTCACGCTATTCGTCCCTTTCTCACTTTATAGGCACTCACCACCCTTCTCTTATCCCTGGTCATGTCCTGCATCGATTTCTGTAACTCTGTTCTGGTTGGGCTTTCCTCTTCACAACTTTATCGCTTACAACGAATTCAGAATACAGCTGCTCGGCTTATTTCTCACTCTTCTCCTCGCGATCACATCACGCCTCTTCTTATTCATCTTCATTGGCTTCCCATTAAATTCTGCATTCACTACAAAGTCCTTTCACTTGTCCACCAGGTCCTTTACACTCACTCGCCTCAATATCTGGCTGACCTCATTCCTTTCCATACCCCTACTCGCACATTACAATCATTGCACCTCAATCGTTTACATCTTCCCTCCCCTTCACGAGCCCACCTTCTGTCCACCCGCTCCTCTGCCTTCTTTTTCATTGGTCCCACTCTCTGGAACTCTTTACCCTCCTCTATCCGGCTTGAACAACAGCACACCACCTTTAAGATCAGTCTGAAAACCCACTTCTTTACCTTTGCTTTCGACCTCCCCGCTACCTCTGTGTGACCTTACTCTCCCTGCCCCCCTCCACTTCCTCTCCTCTTTGGTCTCGTTGTATGACTTCGCTGTTTTGCTTTCCTATCCATTATTATAACTTCCTTTCCACTTTCCGCCTTTGGCTTTCTGTACCTTTATTTTTGTAAACCACTTTGATGTTACTGTTTAGCAGTATATTAAGCAAATAAACATAAATATAAACATCTTTATACTGTTTTAGAGTTTGCATGTATTTCTTCTTGCCATTTTCTGTTTTTGTACATCTCCATTTTTGTTCTAGGTTTCTTAATCTTTGATTTAATTTTTTTTAGGTCATGGGAGTACCATTTATTTGTGTTTCTTTTTTTGGTATTACTATTTTGTATTGGAGCTCTGGCTGTGCTGGCTAAGGTTGCATTCCAATTATGTATGATTTGATACAAGTTTGTGATTGAGCTATCAATGTGTGGTAGTGTGCTGTCTAAGAAAGTTTCTTTATTAAAAGATTTGAATTTACCATGTTTCATTGGCGTTTTGTCTGGCATATTTTTGGCAGGTTGAGTGGGTAATGTGAGTTCAATAAGAAAATGGTTTGTCCATGGTAGTTGGGTAACTTTTGGGGATGAGTAGCAGATGCTGTGGATGGTGTTTTTTTGGAGGAAGTCAAGTACATTCCCTTTACTGTGAGTAGGGGTTTACACTACTTGATTGAGATCTATGTCTGACACAGCATTTATAAAGTGGCACCTAAGGTTGATTCCAGGAAGGCGAGGTTCTCAGAGGGCGAGGTGACCCTCATGCTGGAGGAGATCCTCCAGTGGCTGCCACAATTGGTGGGTGATGCATCCACTCATGTGTGTGCCTATGAGAAGCAGCAGCAGAGCTTGATGTGTTCTATCATATCAATGCCATATATCACCAGAACCGCGATGAGGATGTGAAGCACAAATGGCAGCAGGTGTGCCGTGACACTGCCCAGAAGGTACAGCAAGGGGTCAAGGGTGTGCAGGGGGAGAAGCTCACTGAACCCGGACAGTGCATTCTTGCTACAGTGGACCCTTCCACCTCAAGGGGTATAGGCCCTCTCAACACATCTCAGGCATCCCAAGAGCAAGGTACATGTATGCCATGTGTGCCCCTGCCCTTTACCATGTGTACACCCCCCTGCTGTGTGTGTGCATACACATGCATGCATGCAGCCACCACCACTGGCTGCCATGTTGTCCCATCTGTGCTGCTGCTGCCAGGCACACTCACATTCATGTGGCTGCTCCAATGTTGTCCTGTGTGTTGGGGGCATTGGCAGCATGGCCACCAGCTGATGGAGGCGGGGCTGACCGGACAGGGCACTGGGGTGGATGTCTGTGCACAGGCCTTTGTGCCCATCTGGATCCACAAATGGTGACAGGATATGTGTCCAACCATGTTAGCAACTCCTCTGTACCTGTGAGGCCTACTGGCTCATCTGCATGGCTGCAACACTGCCACCCCATCATTGTCTGCATTGGCGGTTGCAGGTATGACTCCTCAATGTTATTTGAGTCTTCACAGGTGCCCCTGCTGTAGCTCCACAGGCAGCAGTGCCTGCTCTTCCAACAGTATCCATGTAAGATACAACAGTACAGGAGGGGGACCCCCACTGCCATGCACCGCTTGTCCTGCTGCACTGCAGCAGCCACCTGATGGCCCTGGCCTGGATGATCTGTAGCACCATGTCCCTTCACCATCCCCTCCACTACAGCAGCCTATTGATGACAGAGACAGCCAGAGGGGGTGCACCCACAGGAGTGCACAGTGACACCTGCGGCAATGTGCTGAGCATCTGCTTGCTCATAGCACTGCCCAGCAGGTACAGTCTGAGCAACAGCTGGAACTGCTGCACCAGTCCATGGCATTGCAGGAGAGGTATGTTGTGGCCACTGAGCAGCTGACCGTGGCTACCAATACCCCCCTAGGCTACCATGGTGGAGATCCTAATGGAGTTGCACTGTGTCCCTGGGCAATCTGTCCCTACATAGCCCCATGCACATTCCAGTATGCCTCCCGTGGGGTCCCAGCAGGGGCATGGTGGGGCAGATTCCATTGCTGCAGCTCCCCCAGCATCATGTGCACCTGTGCTTCCACACCTGGGACCCAGTGGTGTGATAACATGGGCCTCTGAGCATACTCACACTGCTGTTGTTGGCCCACCGGATAGGCACCCCTCTTCTTGGGCCAGTTCCACAGGTAGAAGCCCCCAGATGGTGTTTTTCCAATTCCATAAGGGTATGCCCCTATTTTCCTCTTGAGGTGCTGTTAACTTTCCATGAATAACATGGCTTATGAGATTTAACATAAGCTCTGTTATTTATTTTTGCACAGTAATGATTTGTTTTGCATGTATTGACATATTTGATGGCTCATTACTATCTAATATACATTGGTAAAACAATCCCACATTGAACTGTGTTATTGCTATGTGGTGCATGTTAATTGGTAAATAGCATTCATTGCCTTAACACAGTTCTGTAAAGGGTCTTTATACAAACAAATCACAAGAAATGCCAACATTTCTCACATGAAAAATTCCTCTGAAAAATAACTTTTCAATTTGTTATATCAGCACAAAATATATTTTCCCCTCTCCATTCTCACTCCCCCAGCCCTATCCCCTTCTAGTCCCCCCCAATATCAGCTCCCTTCTAGTTCCAGCCCCACTCAGCATCCGCTCCCTTCTAGTCCCATTCTCCCATCCTCCCGCATCAGCCCATTTTCAATCCTAGCCCCCCATCTGCCATGTCCAATCCTATCCTAACCTCCCACAGCCCATTTCCAGTCCATGCCCCCCCGTCAGCCCTTTTCAATTCTAGCCCTCCCATCAGCCATTTCCAGTCCTATTGTAGCCCCCATCAGCCCATTTCAAGTCCAAGCCCCTCCAATCAGCCCATTTCCAGTCCCAGTCCCCTATCAGCCATTTCCAATCCTATCCTAGCCTCTTGCCGAAGATCCCTGCACCTATCTGACCATCCTCAGAGGGAGCCGGGGAGGCCCAGAGCACCAGTTTACCTCTGCACAGCCACCAGAGTGAAGAGCGGCATGTTCCTTCACTCTGGCAGCTGTATTCTTGTGAAACACGCTGGTGCCAGAGGTTAAGGGCATTTCCTGTTTCCTGTTTCAGCACATTTCATGTGAACACAGCTGCCAGAGTGAAGGAACATACTGCTCTTCACTCCGGTAGCTGTGCAGAGATGAGCGGGGACCTTGGGCCTCCCCAGCTCCCTCTGAAGCCAACCCTGAAAACCAACCATGTGCAGAATGAAGTTAACATGGGGCCCCCTGAAGTGCAGGGCCCTGGGCAACAACATTCTCACACAATGGAAGGGCCATCCTTGCCCATCAGACCTTTTCCAGTCCTAGTCCCCCATCAGCCCATTTTTACTCCAAGCCTACCCATCAGCCTATTTCCAGTCCATGCCCTCCCATCAGTCCATTTCCAATCCTAGTCCCCCCCATCTGCCATTTCCAGCCCCATCCTAGCCCCCTATCAGCCAATTTCCAGTCCAAGCCCCCATCATCCATTTTCTGTCCTATCCTAGCCCTCATCAGCCAATTTCCAGTCCAAGCACCCCCCTATCAGTTAATTTCCAGTCCTAGCCCCCCATCATCTATTTCCTCTCCTATCCTAGCCCCATCAGCTCATTTCAACTCCTAATCGCCCATCAGCCCATTTCCAGTTCAAGCACCCCCCCAATTATCCTATTTCAAGTCCTATCCTACGCACCTCCCCACCCGAAAAGCCCCACACCTGTCTGACCATCTTCAGAGGGAATCGGGAAGGCCTGAAGCCCCAGCTCACTTTTGCACATCCGCCCGAATGAAAAGTGGTGTGTTCCTTCACTCCGGCAACTGTATTCTCACAAAGCGTGTTGGTGCCAGAGCTTAAAGGGCATTTTCTGTTTTCCGGCACTCATAGGGTTGCCAACTTTTTCACCGAGAAAAACCTGACACCTGTGGCTCGCCATGCTCCACCCATTCTCCGTCCCCAGTCCCACCCCTGCCCCGCCCCCAGCCCCACCCACAAAAATTACCGAGGATTCACTCACACCCCCCCTCAGTGCTGGTTCACTCACTCACCCCCCCTGCTGACTCACTCACCCCCCTCCCCTGCTGGTTCACTCACACCACCCCTCCCCTCCCTGCTGGTTCACTCACACACCCCCTCCACTGCTGGTTCACTCACACCAACCCCCCTCCCCTGCTGGTTCACTCACACCACCCCCCCTCCACTGCTGGTTCACTCACACCACCCCCCTGTCACTTACTCACCCCTCCTGCTGGGTCCCTCACACACCCCCCCTCCCCTGCTGTTTCACTCCCACCACCCCCCCCCCATTTGCTGGTTCACTCACACCATCACCCCCCCCCCCCTGCTAGTTCACTCACACCCCCCCCCCCCCCCACGCCCAAGCCGCTGCTTCTGCTTTGTACAGAGCAGCGGCTGCAATACACTTACTTTGAAAAGTAAAGACAAACTGTGTGAGGAGCCCTCCGGTCATCGCAGCGCCCGAGGAAGTGATGTCATGGGAGCGGGCTCCTCACAGGTTGTCTTTCCTTTTCAAATTAACTTTATTGCAGCTAAAGTTAAGTTGAAAAGGAAAGACAACCTGTGAGGAGCCCGCCCCCATGACATCACTTCCTCGGGCTCTGCGATGACCGGAGGGCTCCTCACACAGTTTATCTTTAGTTTTCAATGTAAGTGTATTGCAGCCGCTGCTCTGTACAAAGCAGAAGCAGCGGCTGCACTGCTATGGGGAATCGCGTTCGTGCCACGGACTTCGGGACAAAAGCCGTTTTTTTGCTCTGGCCGCTCCCGATCTTGCGGCCAGAGCAAAAAACCGGCTTTTCAACGGCCGGTTTTACATCTGTGCCGGCATGGAAAAACCGGCCAGGCCGGCTGAAAACCGGCCGGTTGGCAACCCTAGGCACTCAGCGTGCTTCACAAGAACACAGCTGCCCGAATGAAGGAACACACAGCTCTTCACTCCAGCAGCTGTGCAGAGTGAGCCAGGGCCTCGAGCCTCCATGTTGCTCTCTGAAGCCGGCCCTGCAAACCAACCATGTGCGGAATGAAGTTGGTGCAGGGCCCCCTGAAGCACGGGGCCCCGTGAGAACAAAATTCTCGCACAATGGACAGGCCAGCCTTGGCTGTAGATCAGGAGAATATAGGATCCTTTGTACTGAATGTTTTCAAGTTCATTTTGGTGATTCCGAAATCTCCATATTCATCTATCATAAACTTCTCTGCAAACATAGGTAAAGAAAAAAGTCAGTTAAAAAAATACATTTTAACACGAAGAAGCCACTCTGGTCATGCTTTTTGACAGTTTTTTTAAATGATAGAGATGGACTGGTTTCATCCTCAGAGGAATTACTATTGTCCCTACCATATCCTTTCAATTTCTTCACAAAAAAACAAACAAACAAACAAAAAAATGATTTCATAAACCAGCTTCCACTCCATTTAGTCAGAGGCTTATTAAAATGACAGGAAGTGCTTGGTTCTTAATTATTACATCTTTTATCTCCAAAGATCACAAAGCCATTTAGCTACTGTCCTAACATTAACCTGCTGAAGCTAAACCTTTATTAAAAATACAATATACAGCTACCTTACATCTCCTTTGGATTGACCTTTTTCATTTTTGTATAAATGAGAAGCTTTGCCAGAGAACTTCTCTCTATCCTTTGTACACAACTAAAAAGTATAAATAAATCAACCTTAAGGTCACGAAAGACAGAAGAAGAAATGTGCCTTTGAGTCAGTGCTGACTCCTGGGGGTATGTTTACTAAGCAGCGGCAGCGGCTTCCGTGTGATATTGGAGCCGTGGACCCCGAGCCGCAGCTCCGATTTCACACGGAAGCAGCTACAGCTGCTTAGCAAACACTCCTTGGTGACCCAGCAGCTCCTGAGTTTTCTTAGTAGTGTGACAGGAAGTAGATTGCCAGGCCTTTCTTCTGAGATAACGGAGGGTTAAGTGACTTGCTCAAGGCTACAAAGAGTGCAAGTGGGTTTTCAAGCCAGAGCTCTAGCCAGTACCCTACTCCATTCCCCTAAGATCATAGAGATAAATTATAGGGCAGTTTATTGAAGAATTTTTCCAGTTAGGTTGGTAGGATCATTGCATTTTTCTCTTCCATTATCCACTCTTACAAGGCCCATGTTTCCTCACTTCATTCTGTCATACCTTTAAAGGTATAAAAGTGTTTTCTGTTCAGGCTACATTGATGTGTGTTGTAAAAAAAACACTTGTAGCATATAATAGCTTTTTAACAGGACACCGCATTGAAAATATCAACCAAGGTTTTCTATTGTGTTTTGACATACAGTCCAACTGATAAGCAAAACAAGCTTCTTCATTTCCCTGGACAATTATCCTGTTTTCCCTCCTCGCTCCTGTTCAGTGATACCTCAGAAATAAACAATATAAGATATAACAATTATTCTACGTGCCATAGATGAAGCTATTTACAGAATAATGGGCTATATTTGTAAAGGCACTACCATGTTAAAATGTTTATTTATTGCTTTCACAAAATACACAGGACATAACAGGATATCCTAACTTAACAACGACTAATTACAACCTTAATATCCACAGGAGTTACCCCCAATCAACCGCCCTCCATCATTCCCTCCCCTGCTCCCTCCCCCCCCCCACCCTCCTGGGAATCCAGCCACTATATTAACACCCATTAATACAAACCAGACATGCCTTCACTACTTCCTACCAGCTGTAAAGGAACATTTAGCTTGCGCCGCATAGTCATCCAACAGTTGCCACTTATTTCCACGCTGCGTTTCTTCTGTTGTTGCTTTATGACTTTTTTTCCTCAAGCCGTTCCGACCACACTGGGATACTTTCAAGTCTTGCGCTCTCTCAAAACTCAAATATATGCACACCAAATTCCACCACAGGTGAACATCCAGCTTGGTCAAGTCCTCCCAGTTGGAAACAACCAGCTTCAGAGTTATAGCCATCAGAAAGTTAAACAAAAAATAGTTTTCCTTTGCAATTTTCAAATTGCTCGCGCAGGAGCGGAGAATAACAATATCCCAACGCAAGGAGGTCTGCATCCCAAGTATATGATCAATCTTGTTCTATATTAGTCGCCAAAACCTCTGAACGTACAGGCAATCAAATAACATATGCCGGAAGGTGCCCGGAGCTGCCGAGCAGGACCAGCATTTATTAGAACATAAGAACATAAGATATGCCATAATGGGTCAGACCAAGGTCCATCAAGCCCAGTATTCTGTTTCCAACAGTGGCCAATCTAGGTCACACGTACCTAGCAGTTTCCCCAAGGGACACAGGTTCCACAATGCTTGTATTGGTTCAAGCATTGATATCCTGGGTCCCTTCTTAATAATGGTTTAGAGGCCTTTCCATCCCACTTGGACACTTTAACTGGGGATTGAGTGAGTGCCGCCGCCCTCATTACTTTATTGACTTTACTCCAGATTAAGTTCCAGGTTCGCGGAGATATTGCACACCCTAGCTCTAACTCCCAGCTTCGCCCCCACCCACTCCCAGCCGCCCACTTCCTGTCTCTTATGGTCACATAAATGCATGACATGCTACCATTCATGTCTACCAGTTTATCCTAATCACCATCCAACCACTCAACAGGACCAGAAGAACTGTAAATCTCAACACTCTCTGCGTCCCGATCAGCATAAGAACTGTCAAAGCAGAAACAAGCAACAGATCATTCTCATACGCAGCACCTCTCCATTGGAACCAGCTCCTCATGAGATACGACTAACAAGTGATTTGGGAGACTTTAGAAAGAAACTCAAAACTCACCTCTTTCAGTCTCACTACAACCTGATCTAGATTGTTGCATCTTCCACTATAACTGCAACTAAATGGTTCCTGCCTGTCACAAGGGCAATTCAAATGTCGGTCTGTAACATTGTATATTTGTATATATCTGTCCCCAATATTTGTATATATCTGTCCCCACCCGCACCCACTAAATCCAATGTATATTTAGATTTGTGAACCCCAATCAAATGTATATTTCTAACTGATTGTTTTTGCTGTGATGTGTAAATCATTACTCAATCAAAATGTTTATCTTGTAAATTAATGTATGGTACGATACATTCTGATCTTTAAAGTAAACCGCTACTGATCGTAGGAAGTAGCGGTATACAAATGTTTACTAAATAAATAAATAAATATAAATAAATAAATAAATAAAATCCACTACCCTCCTAAGCTCTCTGTTAACAACTTAGGGGTATGTTTACAAAACTGCGTTAGTGCAATTCGCGTTAGGAGCCGCGGTAGTGACAGAAACCCCAAATAAGGACATGGGCGGTACATCGTTACCACTAACGCACGTTCCAAAAACTAACGAGCGTTACAGGGCGCCGTGGCACGTTACTGCGCGTTAATCGTAAGAAGGCGTACAGACACAAAGCACTGAAACAGAGCTGTAGCACAATGGTTACGGTACTGACCGCTGTTACAGGCAGCATGGGTTTGAGTCCCCAGTGTGCCTAACGCAGAAGGCTGGCCCAGGCATCACCCTGTACATTACATAGGGAATGAGGAGGCATGTTTTTCTTTATGTTGAGCAGTGGTGTCAGAAACACACCCTCGGAGTGTGCCTAGCCACGTACGTTGGTGCGTGTGAGGCTGCGTGCGTTGGTACGTGCGTAGCCCCGTGCGTAGCTGCGTGCATTGGTGCGTGCGTACAATCGTGCGTGGGTACGTCCGTACAATCGTGCGTGGGTACGTGTGTTTTTACCAGCATGGGCACCTTATATTACAGACTCTTTAGGGTGTCTTGCACCTATGCATTATGCTAATAGATGTACGTGTGATGGCCTATGGTTTATCAGAGCCTGTGAGCAGGTGCTGGATTTTCACAGGGTTGGATTGTGCCAGTCACACCCATGATGCACTGCACATGCAAATCAGCTGTCCACAGATACACACCATGGGGAATGCACCCCCACAGCACCTCGGCCTGGTAGGGGAACTGACCATGTGCACCCCCACAGCACCTCGGCCTGATAGGGGGTATTGACCGTGTGTTGTACTGGCACAGAGTAGCTACACACCGTCACATTGTGCGGGTACTGTGCTCACCCTGAGGGTGCAGTGAGGCGCCCAGCACCAGGTCCACAGCACCGTCCATGGCTGAAAGTGGCCATGGCGTAGGTCCAAAGCAGTGTTAATGTGTGAGATAGGTAGTTTCTGCAGAAACACCTTGGATATCTCTGTCGGTTTCAGTCAGGTGTAGCCCCCATGGACCACCACACCTCTCCCCCAGGGCGGCAAACAGGGTCTCCTAACAATAGATCCACATTCTACCTCCCTGCTAAATGAAATGATTTTTGAAAGGGTCTACGGAGTGTAGACCCTTCCACACATCATTTCTTTCTTTTGGAGCTTTCCTGGGAGTGTTTTTTATTTTTGCCCATTGCTATCACTGTTGCCCAGCTGAATTATAATTTTTACACTGTTTCTTGTGGTCATTCTAAAGTTTTATTTGCAAGTTTGTTGTGTGCACATGTATCACACTGCTCACGTTTGGTGGGTTTCCCCGGTTTTGCTGTACATTGCTGACGGAAATGTTTTCTCTTCCCTTTAATATGCCTTTAACGACAGGTTTTCATTTGCGTTGGAATTGAGCTCTGCACTTCAGCGCGTTAGTGTGAGGGGAGCCTCTCCCCGCCCACTCTCCGCCCATTGACCCCTTCTCTCTGCCCACTCTCCACCTTCTGCGCTGTTTTAACGCGCCGCGGGGCTTTACGATCGTTAACTATGGTTAACGCGCGTAGTATGACGTTAACGGTCGTTGGCACGTGATTACGCGTGTTATACTGCACTTACGATCGTTAACGTCGTACAACGCGCGTTATTCACGTTTACCGCACTTTAGTAAACATACCCCTTAGAGTCTCCCATGGCACACTTTAGACAGTGTTTTAACTGCAACTATTAGAAATAGAAAACCCTCGGGATCCCAAACTCCTTCTGCAAGTCTTCAAAACTCTTCTACCCCTTCCCCTTCACTAGTTGGCCTATATTCCATATACCAGAATTCTGCCATATCTTCCATGCGAAGGGTCTACGCCCTATCTTAAGCCTAGGGTTAAACCAAATGGGCTGGCAAGCTGCAATCCCTTACTCAGACCCCGTGGCATTCTCCAGGAATTGAAAGGCCAGCTGAGTAGATAGGATGACCCTAAGGCCCCTATCTTGATCTGTAAACCACATAACCATCAACAAGTGCAAAGGAGTGGGGGATACCAGTTTTTCTTCAATCTCAACCCAAACCGGTTTCCTCTCCACGGAGCTACCAACAAACCAATTTAGCCCTTGCTTCAATATAAGAGCATTATGGTACCATTCAAAATCTGTGAACTGAACCCCCCCTCCCCCTTGCTCGCTTTTAACTTCCGTGTTGCGATCCTATGTGGCTTGCCTTGCCACAGAAAGGACGTTAGCACACGCTCCACCCCTTTATACAAATTCTTGGGGAAAAGTAGTGGGATCATTTTCAAAATATAATTGACCTTTGGTACCAGGACCATTTTTATGGAATCTAATCTTCCCCACCAGGACAGATGCAGGGGGGACCATTTTAAAGTAAATGACTGAACCAACTCCTTAATAGAATTTGCATTTAACTTCATTGTCTCTTCCACAGATGGACAGTATTGCACCCCTAGATACTTAACCAACGAAGCTTCCCATTTGAACTTGAATTGAGCCACCGATGAGGAAAAGGTCAACTTATTCATAGGGAAAGCCATAGATTTTGCCCAATTTATTTTTTATCCAGACATTTTAGCATACGATTCAATTACTTCTAATACTTTTCCGATTGCAGGAGGCTGAATGAACAACAACAGATCATCCACATATGCAGACAGCTTTACTTGCCTATCCAACAGTTCCAAACCCTGAACCTCGTTAGACTGTCTTAATAGGATCGCTAGAGGTTCCAGCACCATGTTGAATAATAGCGGGGATAGGGGGCACCCTTGCCTTGTCCCCCTCTTTAGTGAGAAGGAAGTTGACAAAGACCCATTCACCAGGATTCTAGCAGAAGGGGAGGTATATAGAAGCTGGGTCATATGCATAAACACCTTACCAAAACCAAACCACTCCATCACCTGATGTAGAAAGCCTGTCAAAAGCTTTCTCTGCATCGACTGAGAGCCCCACTAGTGGCTCTTGCATCGTTCCGCTGCAGCTAGCACATCTAATAGTAGCCGTCCATTGTCCGCAGTGGAACGACCAGGGATAAATCCACATTGGTCAGGGTGAATCAGATACGGCACCACCTTGACCAATCTATGTGCGAGGACTGAGGAAAATAGTTTGTAGTCCACATTCAATAAGGATATCGGACAATAATTTTCAACTTTTTGGGGGTTTCTCCCTGGTTTTTTCCAGAATCACAATGGTCGCTTCACTGAAAGCCCCCAACCCTGGCACTTGCTCAATAAGAGCCTGGAAATACAACAAAAGATAGGGGAGAACATCTTCCGCGAATATTTGATAGAACTCTACTGGGATCGCATCTGGCCCAGCCGCTTTGCCCCCTTTCATGCTAGATAATCCCTCCCTAATTTCCGTGACTGTCAATGTACAATCCAGGCCATCCCTCTGAGCGGCCGTGAGTACAGTGTGAGGCACCTGACCAAACAGCTCCTGAAAGGCTGTCGGATTTATCTCAGCTTCAGAAGTATATAAACAATTATAAAACTCCCGAAAGGCCTCCGCCATATCCCCATCTTTAGTAAGAAGTCCCCGGGCCTCATGTTGGATAACCGCAACTTTAGGTCGCATAGGTTGAGGATTAAGCGTGCGCGCCAGTAGGTGCCCTGCCCTGTTGCTTTCGCATTACAATCTTCCTTGAGCACTTCGCAACAATGCAACTGCCTCAGAACTCAAAATAACATTGTACTGATACCTTAGCTTTTGCAGCCGCATTAAAATACATGGATCAGTCCTAGACACCAATAATCTTTCACTTGCTTGAATTTGGGCTTCCAATTCTCGCAGCTTCCCTTTCCTCTCTCGCGTTACCCTTATTTTATAACTCGTAGTTTCGGCCCTTATAACCACTTTAAAAGCTTCCCACCACGCCCAACCCCACGTATCGTTAAGGGAATTAGTCTCAAAGTACCTTGAAATAACTTTCCTTATCTCTGAACAATAGCCATCCTCCTGCAGAAGTTCTCTAGGGAAAAACCAAGTCAGCTTAGTAGTATGATCACCCTCTAACTCTACCAACACCATTATGGCTGCATGGTCTGAGATGTGCGTTTCCCCAATCGTAGCTTGGGTAACAGAGTGGATAAGAGCTTTCGAGATTAGGAAATAGTTGATACGTGAGTGAGACTCATGAGGGAATGAGTAAAAGGTGCATTTCCTATCTTCCGGAAGTAGCAACCTCCAAATATCCGCTAGTCCTGCAGTTTGCATGATAGATAGAAGAACCGTACCCACCCTACCTTGCCTGTGAGAGCGATAGGGTTGCCTATCCATCAACGGGTCAAGCGCTAGGTTAAAATCCCCCCCAATAATCCAATCATACTCAGCCCATTCCTGAACTTCTTCTGCCAATCTCTGGAAGAATGCCACATCATCCATGTTTGGACCGTACACATTTATTATAGCCACTTTAGCGCATCCCAACTGAACCAGAACCTTAGCCCATCTTCCCTCCGAATCAGCCTTGAGCTGAATCACTTTTAGGTCCAACTGCCTGCTGACTAGGATAGCAACCCCATTCTTCTTTCTTAGCGCAGACGAGTGCCCTATTAGAAGGTAGTTCCCTAACCCAAGCTTCCTCGTTTCTGGGGAGAACAAATGAGTCTCTTGAAGTAGGACTATGTCCTCTGCCTGACTCTTGCAGAAGAGTAGGATCTTTTTCCACTTTATAGGATTTATGACCCCTTTGACGTTCAGGGATAGCAACTTAATTGGCCTTATGGAGCAAGATTAGCATCCACAGAAGAACGCAACGACTATAAACATTATACCAATACCACCCCTTTACAGCTTTTATTCCCATATCCTCCCAGGAAGACATCCCCTCCTTTACCCCCCACCCACACCAAGGGACCTTCCTCGGGTGAGCCATCGCGGCAAGATACTCACACCATCCCGCTCCATACCCAACTCTTGTACCCTAGTCACAATACCCACATGACACAATAAAAATCACACATTTCCCCCTTAATACAATAAGTTCCCCCAACACGCCCCACCCCATCCCTCAAGCCCCCCCCCCCCTTAACAACTCTTACCCAACAGCAATACCTTTATGGAACATCAACAGGGGAAAACAGACAAGAAACAGCACTTTGTACCACACTGCACACTTGTACAAACACCCCCTCTAGGGGGCTTAGAAGTAAGGCAGTTAAAGTATTGACACTTTACCCAGGCTCAGAGATGTCCTATCCCTTACCGAGCTGCAGACACTACAGCCATAGGCTTAAAACATACCAGCTACAGGCTATCGAAGCAACACATGCCTCACTGCATTAGGGACGCCTCTTTCTCTTCCAAAAAGACCTGCAAGGCCATGGGGTCCTCAAAAGACCTCGTCTGGTTGTGAAGAGTAATTCTCATCCTCACAGGAAAGAATAGGCCGTATCTGGCCTGCAGCCTTTGTAACCTAGGACGAAATGCCAGGAGCTGCTTCCGCTTCTCGAAGGTGGCCTTGCTGAAGTCTGGATAGAATGCCACGTTGTGCTCCTCAAATTTTATAGGTGCTCTTGCTTTAGCTGCCGCCATTATCGACACTACTTGAGAGTAGCGCAACACCTGAAAAATCAACGGGCGAGGATGCCACACCTGCGGACCGGCATGCGTAGGAACCTGATGGGCCCAATCAATTTCAAAGGCCTGGGTAAACTGCAACTGAAGCATCTTAGGTATATTCCTTTCCAGGAACTCAACCGGATTCACACCTTCCACTCCCTCTGGGAGCCCCACCAGCCTTATGTTGTTCCTCCGCGCCCTGTTGCTTTGGTCTTCCAAGCTCTTTTCCAAAACATCTATTCGTTTGCTGAGTTTTGCAACTTGCCTCAAACGATCATCCTGCGCCGCCATTTTCCCTTCCACTTCCACCAATCTATTATCCAGAGCAGATAGTTGCTCTTTCATTTCTCTCAGCTCTAAGATCTGTCAGACGGCTGCCTAGGGTGAGAACTTACACAATCTTGACGATGCATATATTCATATGATTCTTGCAAGGTATTGTGGGTATTGTAGTTCATTCACTCCCAAACACAGCTGATGACAATAATTTGAGTTGTGAAACCAAGTGGTAAGATCAATAAAATACTTCTTTTATTGATGGGGTTTAATTCACCCAGCACATGTATGCTTGATAGCACTATAAATGAGGTTACTTGCTTGCAGTGTTTAAAATGGATAACAAAAAGTCACAAAGTAAACCAGAAAACAACCTTCAGCTTGTCAGGCAATTAGCTAATGTTTTCTTAGCAAATAATTACCAAATACAAAGGCACAACGAAAAGAATAAACTTTGCTGATTAGGTTAACCTCTGCTCATTCTCCACGCCGATCTCAGCAGTGATTCTCCCCTGCTCACACACACAATCAGGTGCAGCCCCAATTACTATCCATGGACCAGCTGAAAGCCTTTAGCTGGCTGGCTGCTACTGTGTGAGCCCAAATCCTGCTTTAAGAGCTGTTTGCAGTGGAAATAAAGAACAAAGTTAGGTTTCTTTGTGATGGCTGATGTGTTTGCTCATAAAAAACTAGCAATAGCATTTAGATAAAGAACAGTCCATGTAAATAGTTTCATCTGCTGTATTTCCCCCTGCATCAACAATCATAGGGTCAATATCATACATTGGCACAGATGAGTTTTTCATTAAGGCACTATCATGAGAATGCTTATTCCCTTGCTGCCATCTCTATTATAGATAGGGTCTGGATCAGTGTTCATACCTGAGCCTCTCCTGCTATCATTATTCCTCTCTGTATAGCCTGGCCAATATGTAATCCAATTCTGATGTCCAGCCTTCCAATCTTGATCCCTGGACACTGGATCTTCTCTCACATACCTTCTGGCCTTGGTCTGAAAGTCCCTTCCACATGCAGTCTTCTCTCTTCCAGGTAGCCACTGGTGATTCCTATCTCTGCCACTCCATTCCTCTGGCTGAATCCAGTCCAATGGACTCTGCTGGCCTTTGGAATACCTCCCAGTATGAGTACTGCCTTGGAATCTCCCAGACCTTCCAATGGCCTTTCTTCTCTTCCTTCCAGAGAGTTTCCTTCTCTCTCTATCTGCTTGGCTTGGCTTCTGTTTCTCCAGGTGATACTGGTGCTTGTAGCCGTTGCTGAAGCTCTCCCCTCTGTATCTCTTCCTGAAGCTGTTCTTGAAACTGTTGCTGAAACTGTTTCCTGAAGAATAATCTCTATTCTTATTCTTTCCTAATGTGTGCTGCTCCCTAACACAGCGCAGCTGTGTTGAATCAAGCCCTGCCCTTTGAGATGAGTGCTTAGGGATTACCTCATAGCTCTCTTGATTGCACACACATTTCCTCACTTCAGCCTCTCTCCTGGCTGCTGGAAACCTGGTGCATTCTGGGACTGGTAGTCTTTTATGTGAAAATTCTGTTTTCTTGCTTCTACCAGAACTGACAGGTTGCTTGTTCAGAGTCACATCATCTTTTCTATAGCTCCTACCTGAGCTATGATAAGCTTCCTTATCACATACCCCCCTGCTTAAGTTATTACAGACTGGTTTTACTGGTGAAACTGCTTCTCTACAGTCCGTAATACCTACGAGAGTGTTATCTTCTTGAAGCTCACTTACTTCCTGACTGGGTTCAAGGTCATTATCTACAGGCCTCTCCCTCCAAGACTTAAGTACATTAATATGGTAGGTCTGCCTACGCCCTCTGGCATTTTCTACCATATAAGACACTGGGCTTATTTGTTTAACAACCTCCCATGGCCCTTTCCACTGTACCTCAAATTTTGGAGCAGTTCCTGCTACTTGAACCAAAACCTTTTCACCAATGCTTAATTGGCGGCTTTTGGCCTTTCTATCATACCACCCTTTCTGGCGAACTTGACTGTCCTGCAGGTTCCTCTCAGCAACCTGCGACATCCTTTTCAAACGTGCTCTCAAGTCATGTAGAAACAGTGGCACCTCCTGACTTCCTGGTTCAGGATCAATCCATTGTTCCCTCAAAATATCCAACATTCCCCGGGGAGCCCTACCATACATCAACTCATACGGAGTTACACCTAGGGACACTTGAATTCTTTCCCTGCAGGCATATAAGGCAAAGGGTAATAACATATCCCATTCTTTTACCTCTCCTGCTAACCCCCTTCTCAACATTTGTTTGAGAGTTTGGTTGAATCTCTCCACCAAACCATTTGATTGTGGATGGTAGGCTGAGGTTTTCACGTGACGAATGCCAAAGGCATCCCAGACCTGGGCCAAATATTTGGATACAAAATTGGACCCTCGGTCAGTCAACACCTCTCTTGGGAATCCCACTTCACAAAACAATTTTACTAGCTCTAAAGCTATTGTTTTTGCAGAAACATTCCTCAATGGTATGGCCCAGGGAAACCTTGTTGCCTGATCTACCATAACTAGGATGTATTGGAAACCTCGGGGCGTTTTAACTAATGGGCCTACAATATCCATGGCAATGCGACCAATTAGGTCTGTGATGATTGGCATGGGGATCAATGGCACCACCGGTGGGTGAGCCGCTGTAACTCGCTGACACGCTGGACATGCAGCACAAAACTGGGCAGTTTCTTTGAAGATACCTGGCCAGTAAAAACGCACAAGTATTTGATCCAGCGTTCCTTGCATACCTTTATGACCTCCCACTGGATGATCATGTGCTAGCCTAAGTACTAGCCCTTTGAAAGTTGTGGGTACCACCAATTGTTTACGTATGGCACCATTTCTGGGGTCCTGACTCTCTCTATATAATATGTCATTATCTAGTCTGAATCTGGGCAATTCCTCCCTGACCTCCTGAGCATACTTAAAAGCTCGGGTGAGAGCTTGATCAGCTCGCTGCTCTTGTGGAAAGTTAGGAAACTTTGCCACCAACTCAGCTGGCACCCAGGGTAAACTTTGACCAGCTAACATCTCAGCCCTACCCTGTGCTCTGCAAAGTCTCTCACGCCTGTTTTGTGCTTTCAACTTTCTTACTTTACCAGATGATGGGGTTATTAAATCATCATGAGAGGGTAAATCTCCTAATAACTCTGCCTGCTCCCCCTCCTCCTTCTGCTGGCTCTCTAACTTAGCCTGCGAGCGGGTGGATACAAGGCCCCTCTTATTACCCATAGTTTGGCCTTTTGGAAGCTTAACCATCTTTTAGCTAGGGACTGAGGACTTCCAAAGAAAGGCCCGGGAGCTATTTCCATTATTAAACCTTCTCCCTCCTTCTTTCCTAGCCCTTTCACTAGTTCCTGCTTAAATCTTGGCCAGTCCTTTCCTAGGACCAATCAAAGGGTAGCCTAAGGCACCACTGCTAATAGGACTTCCTCTTGTTCCCCCAGGCACTTAACCTTAAACCTATAGGTGGGATATGATGTTGCAGCACCATGAATGCATCTGATGTGAACTTGGCTTTCAGGGGTTCTAGGCACAAATCTTTCTTGGGCCTCTATCCTCTTCCAAAGCCTTTTTGACATCATACTCTGGTCTGCCCCAGAGTCTAATAATGCATTTGTGGTAATTCCTTGCACATCAACCATCAAAAGAAATCCTTCCTTGGGCTGTTTTAAATCCAGACCCATTAAACTAGTGTGTGTCTGGCATCTCTTCTCTAAGTGTCCCACTTTTCCACACTTGAAACATTTCTTTCTATTCCACTGTGTCATCTGGTTTGATACAGTACATTCATTTTCAGAAACATTCCTAATTATTCCTTTTTCTGATACAGCACATCTAGCCTCAGCATCCATCTTTAGAGGGCCACCCATTCTATGGCAAGCCTGCGTGGCTTCCAAGAATCTCTCTGCTAGCATGGTTGCCTCTCCAAGATTTTGGCAATTTTGCTGTATAAGAAAAACATTCAAATCTTTAGGTACCCCAAGCATAAATTGTTCCAGCATTATACTATCTAATAACATTTCTACTGTCTTTTGCTCAGGCTCCAACCATTTTACAGCTAAACTTCTGATTCTCTGACTCAGAGCCCTGGGTGTCTCACCCACTTTCAATGTAACAGCTCTAAACATTCGCCTATACTCTGAAATAGACAACCCTAGGCGATCTCTAATAGCTGCCTTTACATCCTTATAAATCAAAGCCTGGGCTGCTGGCATTGCTCTGTAAGCTGCTAGTGCCTCTCCAGTTAACGAGGCTGCCAGCCTTACTGCCCACTGGGTCTCTGGCCATGCTAAAGCCTGTGCCACTCTTTCAAAAGACTCTAGAAAATCATCAACTTTATCTTCTGGAGTTAATTTCCCAAAATTAAATGCCCCAATCCCTTGATTGAGTCCCACATTGTTCACATGTGGTGTACCAGTACTAACTGCTGGTCTTGCATCTGTTCCACTTTGGCTCTGCAGCTGAACTAGAGCTTGCACCAGATCAAGCACTGGTTTCTGCTGTTCCATTAAGGCCTTCATAGCAGTGTCCTGGGCCTGCTGTGATAGCTCCTGCTGCTTGCTGAATTGGGCTGCCATCCACTGAGCCATCTCCCTCGGATCCATCTTGACCCCTGCAAGAAAAGAGAGAAAAAAAACCCAAAGAGCAGCACCTTCCAACCAGGTGTGTTTTTTTTTTTTTCTCAACTTTTTTTTTTTTTTCCAATTACCCCCTGTGCTTACACACATCCACCACTAGACATGCCCAGGTACATATTACCTTGTCTCAGTGATGAATCCAGCTTTGCACAGGGTCTTTTCATCCGGGACAGCTTCCTGGAACAACCACTTTTCTTCCAAAGTGCAGATAAGGGAAAGAAATCTTCTTACAGCTTTAAACTTGACTTTTATTTGTAATCCACAACAAGTAAATCCTCTTGGTGCAAGAGCAATCCGAAAAACTACGCCATTTGTCAGACGGCTGCCTAGGGTGAGAACTTACACAATCTTGACGATGCATATATTCATATGATTCTTGCAAGGTATTGTGGGTATTGTAGTTCATTCACTCCCAAACACAGCTGATGACAATAATTTGAGTTGTGAAACCAAGTGGTAAGATCAATAAAATACTTCTTTTATTGATGGGTTTTAATTCACCCAGCACATGTATGCTTGATAGCACTATAAATGAGGTTACTTGCTTGCAGTGTTTAAAATGGATAACAAAAAGTCACAAAGTAAACCAGAAAACAACCTTCAGCTTGTCAGGCAATTAGCTAATGTTTTCTTAGCAAATAATTACCAAATACAAAGGCACAACGAAAAGAATAACTTTGCTGATTAGGTTAACCTCTGCTCATTCTCCACGCTGATCTCAGCAGTGATTCTCCCCTGCTCACACACACAATCAGGTGCAGCCCCAATTACTATCCATGGACCAGCTGAAAGCCTTTAGCTGGCTGGCTGCTACTGTGTGAGCCCAAATCCTGCTTTAAGAGCTGTTTGCAGTGGAAATAAAGAACAAAGTTAGGTTTCTTTGTGATGGCTGATGTGTTTGCTCATAAAAACTAGCAATAGCATTTAGATAAAGAACAGTCCATGTAAATAGTTTCATCTGCTGTATTTCCCCCTGCATCAACAATCATAGGGTCAATATCATACATTGGCACAGATGAGTCTTTCATTAAGGCACTATCATGAGAATGCTTATTCCCTTGCTGCCATTCTCTATTATAGATAGGGTCTGGATCAGTGTTCATACCTGAGCCTCTCCTGCTATCATTATTCCTCTCTGTATAGCCTGGCCAATATGTAATCCAATTCTGATGTCCAGCCTTCCAATCTTGATCCCTGGACACTGGATCTTCTCTCACATACCTTCTGGCCTTGGTCTGAAAGTCCCTTCCACATGCAGTCTTCTCTCTTCCAGGTAGCCACTGGTGATTCCTATCTCTGCCACTCCATTCCTCTGGCTGAATCCAGTCCAATGGACTCTGCTGGCCTTTGGAATACCTCCCAGTATGAGTACTGCCTTGGAATCTCCCAGACCTTCCAATGGCCTTTCTTCTCTTCCTTCCAGAGAGTTTCCTTCTCTCTCTATCTGCTTGGCTTGGCTTCCTGTTTTCTCCAGGTGATACTGGTGCTTGTAGCCGTTGCTGAAGCTCTCCCCTCTGTATCTCTTCCTGAAGCTGTTCTTGAAACTGTTGCTGAACTGTTTCCTGAAGAATAATCTCTATTCTTATTCTTTCTAATGTGTGCTGCTCCCTAACACAGCGCAGCTGTGTTGAATCAAGCCCTGCCCTTTGAGATGAGTGCTTAGGGATTACCCTCAGCTCTCTTGATTGCCACATTTCCTCACTTCAGCCTCTCTCCTGGCTGCTGGAAACCTGGTGCATTCTGGGACTGGTAGTCTTTTATGTGAAAATTCTGTTTTCTTGCTTCTACCAGAACTGACAGGTTGCTTGTTCAGAGTCACATCATCTTTTCTATAGCTCCTACCTGAGCTATGATAAGCTTCCTTATCACAGATCTCAGACTAAACCTCAGCCAATGTCTCCCCATTCGCTGCCACCAACTCTCTTACCGCTTTTATCTCTGCCAGGACTTCTTGCAGACTCACGGCGTTTTCATGCTGGTTTGCAGACTTCTGCAGTGAGGGCAGATCGGGTTTCGGCCTCTTCGCTCCCGAATTCGCCGTCCCCCCCTATTCAAGCCGCGTGGGTTTACTGGCAGCCATCCCGCACCACACTTGGGGCCACGGGTTGAGGGGTGAGCTCAAGTTGATGACTCTAGGGCCCAGGATTAAGGAGGATTCCACAGAGAGCTAAGATTATGCGGCCATCTCTGCTCGGTTCAGGATCCACCCCCCTAGGCGCTACCATGTTACTGTGCACCAATATGCCTTAATGTGCATTATTTATTGTAGGTTCCATTTAGCATGTGCTAGCATGGTAACACACGTTAGTGAATCTAGCCCCCTCCCCCTGCCATGCATCCACACTCCATGGCGCCCTCATCCAGTTCATTAAAACAAAGTCCATTAAAGTCCTATGGAAGCCCTGCCCACAATTCTGACACTTTGGACCCTGTTCACATAGTGCCCCTTTTCGATCCCATCCTACCATCTCTACCATCTCTACCACCTCCACTGGGAGACTATTCCATTCATCTACCACTCTTTCCATAAAGAAATATTTCTGCATATTACTCCTTAGTCTATCCCCTTTCACCCACATCCTATGTCCCCCACATAGCAGAGCTTGCTTTCAATCGAAAGAGGATCTGCTCCTGTGCATTTATGCCATGGAGGTATTTAAATGTCTCAGTCATATCATCTCTATCTCGCCTTTCCTCTAAGTAAGCATATTAAGCTCCTGAAGTCTGTCCTCATATGTTTTATAATGAAGACCACTAACCATTTTAATAGCAACCCTCTGCACTGACTCCAACCTATTTATATCCTTTTGAAGGTGCGGTCTACAGAATTGCACACAATACTCCAAATGAGGTTGCACTAAAGACTTATATAGAGGTACTATCACCTCCTTTCTTCTGCTGGCCATTCCTCTCCCTATGCACCCAAGCATCCTTCTAGCTTTCACCATCACCTTTTCTACCTGTTTAGCTACTTTAAGATCATCAGACACAATCACACGTAGATCCTGCTTTTCTTTTGTGGACAGAAGTGCTTCACCCCTATACCATATCGCTCCCTTGGATTGCTGCAACCCAAATACATAACCTTGCATTTTTTAATGTTAAATCTCAACTGCCAAATTTTAGACCATTTTTCAAGTTTAGCTAGATCCCTCCTCATGTCTACTCTATTGCAGATTTTGGTATCATCCACAAAGAGGCAAACCATACCTGACAACCCTTCTGCAATATCACTAACAAAGATGTTAAAAAGAATACATACATGTTTCGGGCTCACCAAGAGCCCTGTGTCAAGTGTACCGTCTAAACAATTCATCCTGAAGAAACGCCGAACCCAACGGTTCCTTTATGTAACAATAATGGCTGCTGAGTGGCTGATGATTTGATGTCATGGGAAGAAGGAGGAGCCGAAAACACATCCAACAATGGGAAAATCTCAAGTGATACGTAGCACTCAGCATCATATTAAACTCCACCAATCGCATTCCAAATTGAGGCCCGTGGGAACCACTGTTTGTAAACTAAAGATCCAGCGTTGTTCACATCTTTGAAGTGCTTGTTCACGATCACTCCCCCGAGGGTTCACAGGGATCCAATCATAACCCGCCATCTGAGGTCACCAAAGGTATGATTCTTCAAAACACAGTGTTCCTCCATGGGTGCTGAAAGAGTCCTAGTGTTCAGCCGTGAAGCATGTTCTCCCAAACAAATTTTCACCGGCCGTATGGTCCTGCCAACTTAAGACAGATCACAGGGGCAACCCCAATTGCCCAGTTCATTACCCAGCTCTGCTGCTGAAGTGCAGGTTGAAGCAATATCACTTTCAGTTGCTGAAATATTTTTGAGTCTGGGTGCTCCTAAAGTTCCTATGCCCCCTAGAGCTGACTCCCCAGCTACAATGAGTCTGAGGCTGCTAGACCCAGAAGAGATCACTTCTGCCTTGTGGAGGGTGCCGTCTGGCCAGAGAATGAGCCCGAAGACCACCAAAGCCAAGGAAATGCAGCAGAATCCATTTTGAATGAGGTTGAAGACAGGCAATGATCACAGATAAGTGCCTTTGTGTTTTCTAACTCTGGAACCTCTAGCTCTGGAAGAGTTGAGCAGAGTACCTCTAGAGAAGGGTTTGCTGTCATGGCGGTAGAGGCTTGGTCCCACAAGAAACCCCAGAAGGTCTTGTTGGATAACCTGTGGGAGGCTATCACCATGTTGAATAAATCCTTGAGACAAATAAATTCTTCTACAGCAGAATTCAGAGGAAAGTGGCCTAGGAAATGGAAGAAGTTGGAGGCCATAGGAGGTAAATGTGAAAAACTGGAGGAAGAGCTGAAAAGTGTACAGGTTGTACAGGAAGAGCTTATTAAAGATAAATAAACTTTTCATCAAAGATTGGAAGCTGTGGATAATAATGCCTGGATTTTGAACTTGAGAGCCCTTAACTTTCCAAGAACTCCCATAATATCTCCTATGGATATGTTTAGGAGGTATATAACAAGAGTTTCAAGGAATCCCGGACTTGGCATTGCTTCCTTTGACTAAAGCATATTACTTACAGTCACCGAACGTGGAGGAAAAGAATGTGGAAACAAGAAAAGGAGAGATCACACCCCAGCCACCAACCCAATCAGCATCGACCACAGGAAGTGGAAGGCAAGCTCCTCCCATTCCCTGCAGCTAAGGCCAATCAAGTCAAAGAGGACCTTTAAATTCAAAGCACTGGAAGGTGCAGATCACACCCCAGCTGCCAGACATGATCAGCATCGGCCATAGGGAGCGGAAAGTAAGCTCCTCCCGCTCCCCACAGCTAAGGCCAATCAGGCCAAAAAGGACTTTTAAATTCAAAACGCTGGAAGGCGCGCCAGTCCCTGGTGGACCCGCACCTGAGGGCCTCACCAGAGGGCCCTTTGGCATGGCCCTTAGGTGGGGACCTTAGGAGTACTGATCACTGGACAAGCAACAACTGGAAGCCAACAATTTGAGGACAAACAATTAGCATACGTACAGCCTCACCAACCTTCTTGGCCATAAACAAATAAACTACAGGATTCAGATGGAACCACCATGCCCACGCCATTCAAGGTAACATCCACTCTCTTGAATCCCTCAACACTAATGGCTTACTGCAAATACTTCCTTTGTGCCCTAATAAAAGCAACGCTGCTGCAAAGGCATACCACCACTAGCCAAAGCTATATAAGGACTTAATTATTCCTCCCACCAAACCACACTTGGTATGTCACCCCCTGGTGACCCCTTAACTTCCAAAATAATAGGAAAACTTATACACATCAAACCAACCCCCCGCAAACAATCAAACCAAACCCCCGCATACACATCAAACCAACCCCCCGCAAACAATCACCACACACCAACCCCTTGCTAGATGCTACCATCACCTGTACCCTTATCAACGCAAGGTCTACATGAAACAAAACATACATGATCACTGATTACCTAGAGATGCACAAAACAGATATACTATGCATCACTGAAACCTGGCTAAATGATTCCGACCAGGTCATCCTCAATCAAATCACCTTAGCCACCTACTCTTCCTTCAACTGCTCCAGAAACCACAGAAGAGAAGTTCTTATACTGTCAAAAATACAATTTAAAATCAGGATCCTCACATATAGCAGTTCAGATGAATCAAACATAATCACCATGATCAATAACTATATCACACTGAGCCTCACTTACAGTGCCCCTGCTTCCAAGAGTGATGAACTACACAGGTACACTAAAAAAATTTTTTTTAAACTGCCTCTAATGTTTCAATTGATTTTTATGTTTTTTGGTGCGCTGAATCCAAATCATAACCAATTTGCTCCATCACGTACAGATTTTTTGCTACATTGGGTTAGCAGTTTGAGGTGAACGTTTCAGATTGAGTGTGATCGAGATAAAAGTTTCTTGGATGAATTCTTTATACTAATTGTTTAGTAGTTATTCAAATAAGAATAAAGAAAATTGTAACAAGGCAGCACATAAGAATAGAGTAATGTCAACAAAACACACTGTGATGGTAGCAAAATTGTCTGCACTTAAAACAGCCACATACATGTGCACAAACATTGAGCATATAAGAGCGAGGTTAGACACAAAGCAAAACAAAGAAATGTGCAAAAATGTTGTACAGGTATGTATGTAAAAATAGAAAACGCAAAACCGCACCATTGCAATACATGAAGACAAACACCCGATGGTGTGAAAATAAAATTCTAATAAATGAGATCCGACACTGTGGTAATAACTAGCAAATTTTTATTTCAAAGTTTAGTAAAAACACGATATTTGTCAACACAGTTTAGATTTTAAAGTCATTCTTGGGTCAATCAATCTCCTGGTTGGGCCCCGTTTCTTCTTCCCCCGAATGCTTCTCTTGGTGCGCTGCTTGGCGTATTTTTCATCTGGGGTTTCCCGCAGCAGCAACCAGCAGAAATCAGCCATCATAGTGGTGTTCCATCTTCCTTGGTACCTTCTCTCTGCGTCCTTGATGTCCTGGTGAAACCTTTCACCTTGTTCTTCACTGTACGCCCCCAAGTTTTCGGGAAAGTAGTTCACATGGGAGTGCAAGAAATGGACTTTCAGGCTCATGTTACAGCCTTGTTCTTTGAAGGCATTGAGCATCCTGGCAACAATATCCTTATAGTTCTCATCCCGCCTGTTCCCCAAGAATTTGAGAACAACATCCTTGAAGGAATCCCAGGCTTCTTTTTCCTTCTCAGACATTGTTCAGCGAATGCTCCATCTGAAATGAGTTTCCTTATATCAGGGCCAACAAACACTCCTTCCTTTAGCTTTGCTTCAGAAAGTCGGGGGAACTTTGAGCAAAGGTACTGAAAGCACTCACCATCTTTTGGAAGGGACTTGATGAATTGCTTAATGAGACCCAACTTAATGTGGAGAGGTGGTAATAGAATTTTATCACGAGGTACCAAGCTCTCATGAAGAACATTTTTCTCACTGGGTCTCAAATACTCCCGAATTGGCCAGTCTTTTTTCCCTCAGTGTAGGTCGCGGGCCCGGCTATCCCACAAGCAAAGGAAGCAGGGATATTTGGTGAAACCGGATTGCTGCCCTAATAGCATGGATAGAATTTTAGTCTCCACAAATCATCCACTTATGCTCATCATAACGAATCTTCTGAAGAATCAGGGCCAAATTCTTGTATTTTTCTTGGAGAATAACAGAGTGAGCAATAGGAACTGAAGCGAATGTGTTGCCATTATGAAGAAGAACACCTTTTATGCTGTCTTTTGACGAATCAATGAACAGCCGCCATTCAGCAGGATCATACTTGAGTTTAAACTTTTCCATCACTCTGTATATATCGTTGCAAAATACCAAATCTTCCTCTTTGCTGAAATACTTCAAAAATTGTGTCTCGCGGTTGCGGTACCAATAAAAACTTGTTCCTGGTGACAATAGATTTTTCTGTTTAAGCCGAGAACCTGGCAGTTGGGCAGCATCTTTTGGGAGTCCTAAATCCCGGACTAAATCATTCAATTCAGCTTGAGAGAAAAGTTCAGGTTTCGGATCTGGTTCAGTTTCAAACTCGGAAGTACTGGACTCATCAGGAAAAGCCATCTGATGAGTCTCATCATGATCAGAACCGTCCACACAAATATGATCCAAAGATTTTTGTGGTTCAGGCACAGGTACTTCGTTGCTATGAGGCATAGGCCTAATTGCTGAGTTAAGTTTGGTGTAACTTATTATGTTATTATTTTTTAAGTTGTATCCCTTCACAATGCAAGAGCAAAAATAGCAGTCACTGCTGTGGTCTATTTGTTCACGCCACATCATAGGTATTCCGAAACGAAATGCTTGTTTTTTACCTTTCATCCATAAGCGTAGATCTTCCTCACATGTTTTGCACACTTTGTGAGGAGCCCACGGTTTGTCTTGATCGCCTAACTTCAAACCGAAATAGGCAAAATATACTTTTTTAATAAATGCAGAAATGTTCCTCTGCCGCTTTTTCACGGTATATTACCCACAAATAAAACAAAAACTGTCCGGAGAGTTGACGCAACCTCTGGCTCTGTGAGCCATCACAAATACACAGCACTGCAAACTACAACTGTAGTGAACCACTTCGGAATAAAGCTGGATTATGACTGAGCAAACAAAAGGTAATAATGAACTTGCAAGAAACTGAAATTTGACAGGAACGTTCATGTCGCAACCACCGTGTTTGAGCGAGCGAACGAGGCGAGGCGAACAGGAAAGAACATGCGCCAGCGCGAGTACTGGATTTAGCCCCCCGCCTCCCAATTGTCCTGTTAATGTATAAAATGAATACAAAACACTCTAAAATATCATGAGGGAGTGTTTCTAGTTAGTTAACCATTACAACCTCTATTTTGGGCCAAGAAAATAAACTGCAGTCGGCTAAAAAGAAATTATGTGAACATTCCTTATATGGGTAAGAAGAAATCTAATTTTGCAAGAAAACGTGACGTGATGGAACATTTTGGCTATTTTTCCTGGATTCAGCACCCCAAAATCTATAGGAATCAGTTGCAAAACTGGAGGCAGTTTTTTGGTAGTGTACCTGTGCTATTCAAAGTTCTCGATTCAGTATGTGCACACAGCACCCCCCAAAAAACCCTCATAGCCTTGGGAGACTTTAACCTTGTAACTTCTCCTAACAAGGAGGCCAGGTCTTTCCTCAATGCCATGGAAGCCATACACTACCACTAAGTACTAAAAACTCCCACGCACCAAACTGGCATAACTCCTGATCTTATCTTCATCCCCAAACAATGATAGACCACAACCATGTAACACACCCCACAATCACCCCAATGCCATGGTCATACCACCACCTAATAAACTTCACCTTACCCATCACACAGCCATCTGTACAGGAACCCTCATAACACAACTGCAGAAGATTCAAAAGCTTCAATAAAGATGAGGTCCAGAACAAAATTATACCCAAGCTACATCAAGACAAAGATAACCTGGATAACGCTATTGATACTTGGAACAGCTCCCTAACTTCAGCATTTACCAAAAAGTCTTTAACTGCACACAGATCAAAAACCGCACCCTGGTACTCCAATGAATCAGGTAAGCAAAAAAAACTTCAAGAAAACTTGAAAGAAAATGGAGACAGACAAAAGCTCCAGACATCCTACGTCAATACAAAACCCTACAGACAGAATACACCAACACAATCAACTGATGCAGAAAACAGCACCATACAAATCTCATTATGAAATCAGCCAACAAACCAAGGGATCTATTCAGTATCATGAGGACACTCACCGAAGACCCACTAAAAATCAATACTCCTGAAGTACACCCACAAATCATAGCCGATTACCTAAGGGACAAATACACCAAACAGAAACAAACAACCACAACGACTACAACACGCCAATCTCAGGACTCAATCCATGAAGGTCTATAGGGAACATTCAGTGACCCTTCAACCCAGCAAATAGAAGATGTCATTTCTTCGCTTAACACCACACATCGCCCTCAGATCCATGTCCTGTCACATGGATGTAGAACAACTCAAACACTTTATCCACAAAATAACTACCATGTCACTCACCCAAGGATACATGCCAACATCACTCAAACAGGCCTATATATGACCTATATTTAAAGGCTTATCCCTCAACAAAAATGACCGAGCTGCGAACCGACCAGTTTCCAGCTTACCTCTCATTACTAAGATCATAGAAAAGGGGTACAAAGACAACTCCAGGACCACATAGACCAGCACATGCCACTGAACTTGGGTTCAGGCACAACCATGGCACAGAAACACTGCTAGTATCTCTATTGACAGTATCATCAGAGGAATAGACAAGGCTAAAACAGGATTTATTTTCATGGACATATCCTCCGCCTTTGATACCATCTCCCTCAGCATCATGCTACAGCTCCTTCAAGAAATTGGCCTGCATAACAACATGCTAGCATGGTTTCAGTCTTACCTCAACAACTGGAAACAACAAATCAAATGTGGAACAAACCAACACCTTTCACCATAAATCAAGGAGTTCCGCAAAGCTCATCACTCTCATCTCATCTCTTTTATTTAACTTCTACATACAGCCCATATGTGAAATCATCAAAAAGCACAAAGTCCAGTACCAATTGTATGCCGACGACATCATGGTATACCCTCCACTCGAAATACACAAGCCTAACCTTTCGACCAAAACATTGTGCGTAGAGGACATGATTACATGGCTCAACAATAACAACCTATCCATAAATTACAAAAAGACAGAGGCACTCTTTGTCACAAGGGATACCTCATTTGTCCCAACACAATCAATCATCATACAACAAAAGCCCGTAACAGTAAAGAAAGAATTCAAATACCTAGGAATCACCGTGGATCAACAATTCACCATGCAGTCTCACATATAAAAGACCACTGCTAAGACCTACCATAAAATGAAAGTAATCAGGAGGTTAAAATTGTTTCTGGACCAAGATCATTTCCGCACTATCTGCCAGGCAGTTATCACCCCAACATTTGATTACTGCAAATCACTCTACCAAGGGATCCCAAAACAAACCACCACACCACTCCAAATAGCACAAAATACAGCAGCGTGACTCATCACAGGAACACCCAAACAAGAACACATCATCACCATACTTAACCAGCTACACTGGCTCCCAATACACTCCTGCATCAGAAACAAATCAACCTTAAACATCTTCAAAATCATCAATCAATCATCAGCTGACATCTTACAAGACTGCATAATAAGAGACACAAGCACCTATCCCAGGAGAAATAATAACAAGCATATGATTACTACACCCCATACACTCCGTCATTATGGAACTCGCTCTCAGACGACATATGAGTGACCACTGACATCAAAACTTCAGGAAGAAGCTGAAAACTCTGCCCTCACAAACCACCTGGGACACATCACCTAACCATCTGACCGACAATAATACCCAAACCACCACCTGTTGACCCCCGGCCATGGACCAACTACTCATCCTTAACACTACACACTGAACTGTACATAGTTATGTCATACCCACATTACACTGTACATAGTTAATCATGTTACTAACCTAGCTCTCCCCCTCCCTTGTTTAAACCGTCTTGTTGTACACTGGTTAAATGTTCCATGTATAGTCTTGAGTTACATTGTAAACCGCCTTGACTGAAGGATAAAGCGGTATAAAAATATGGTTAAATAAATGAATCAAATAAATAAATATCAGTGGACCGTTTGGACTTAAACCTTTTTGAACACGCCTTAACTGAAGATCATCAGAGAGAAAGACACTTTTGGTGACATTTGCATTCTCCCAGAATCAAGATCATGTCCTTTGGCTATTTTTCTCTAAAAGGACTGCTTTATTTTTAGACTCAAAAATGTGGCTTTTCCCTGACCTTTGTTATCAGACCCAGGACAGGGGGGAACATTTTTTTAAATTATGCCAAGAAGTTTCAAATCTTGGCAGCTCTTTCTTATTAAGATTTCCTTGCAAATGTTTACTTATTTTTTTCTAATGTTAAATACATATTTTTGAGTCACTATAATTGAGTTTTCTTTTGAAAGCTAAAATATTGGATCTGCCTGTGGGTCCCAAGGGCTGATAAGGTCTTAGGGGGTGCAATTAATTTTCTAGGTGTTTTTTATTTTCGTTTTGCTTTTTTTCTGTCATGCTTCAGGCTTATGTATTTCCTTTCTTCCCGTCCCCCTTCACAGTTTATGTTTGGTTATTGGCACTTATATTTACTTGAGCTTGAGATTTATCTCTTTTCCTTTTTCTTTTTCTTTTTTTTTTTGTTTCTTGGTGCATCTTTCTTGTGCAATCTGTGATTGACTGTAAGAAATTGAAATTATTATAAATAAAAATAAATAAATAAAAATTAAATCATGAAAACTCCATAGAATTGCTATCTCGGCATCTTTGATAGCTCAGAACAAGGCCCTGTTTCCTAAGCAATAAATACTGCTGATCCAATGCAGATTTAACAGTTTCAGAATCCTTTGCTGAAAGTCCATGTTTAAGCATTCAGGCAGAGATATAACTCTTTTAATAGGAACTTAACTCATAAAGGTGTGCTGTGAGAGTGAGACTGAGCAGGCAAACCTTAAGCCTTACGCCCCCATCTGGCATTCAGAATCTACTGTTTAGCTTTGAATGCCTTGCCCCTTTCTGCCCCCCTCCCCCTCCCCCTCCCCAGACACTGTCATCCTAGTCAGGCCTAGTTTGCCTAATGGATGGGTCAGCCCTGAGGCTGAGTGTATTTGGTGTAGAGTTATGTTCTGTATATGAAGGGCCTGGACCTTTGTCTCCCCCCCCCCCCCCATCCATTTGTGGTCTATTTTTCAGTTGTTTGGAGGAGGAGCAGCTCGTTAACATTTATTAGTAAAACTGGATGGTATGGATGGTTGAGGTAGAAAACCTCCACCTAGTGAAAAAGGTGAGATTTTAACTTGCAGACATAGGATAAGAAGCCTGCCTCAAAAAGAGCTTCTGTAGAGAACTGTGTGCTGGTAGAAAGTAAGATTTGGTTGCAAGAACATGCGGAGGCACATTCCATACTGCGTGTCCCGGCCTTTGTGCGTCTGGTTGGAGCTGGATGCACAGAGATTAGGGTTACCAACTTTTTCACCGAGAAAAACCTGACACCTGTGGCTCGCCATGCTCCACCCATTCTCCGCCCCTAGTCCCACCCCTGCCCCGCCCCCAGACCCACCCACAAAAATTACCGAGGATACGTGTAGGCTAACTTCCTTGGTCATATAATAATTAAACTGGGAACCCCAAAATCCAAACATGAAATGTACAACACTGGAGAAATAAAACTATAAAGTAATTTCCTCTTGCACTAAACAAAAACGCAAAGATGTTATCAATACACACTTCCCAGACCAAACATATTCCAGCTAATAAATTCAAAATAAAAAGTATTTTTCTACCTTCTGTTTGGGCGTTTTATTTTCAGTTGCAATTGCTCCAGTCACTTTCTTCTGGTTTCTTCGTGTCTTCTGCGAGCTATCCATTTGTCCTTTCTTCTCTTTTAGATGTTTTTCATTATCTCTCTATTTCTGCTTTAACATACTGATTGTTTCCCTTTTGCTATTTCCCCCAATTCTTTCCTTATTCCTTTATCATCCATTTAAATTTCACCCTTCCATTCTCAAGCCCCTCACTCTCCCAATACCCAGCCCATCATAGACTTTTCTTCCACACAAAATATTTTTTCCCCTCTCCATTCTCATTCCCCAACTATTCTAGTCCTCCCCCAAAATCAGTTCCCTTATAGTTCTAGACCCACCCAGCATCCACTCCCTTCTAATCCCATTCTCCCATGCCCCACATCAGCCCATTTCCAGTCCTATTCCAGCTCTTCATCAGCCCATTTCCAGTGCTAGCCCTCACATCACAGACCATTTCCAGTCCTAGCCCCCCCCCCATCACAGCCCATTTCCAGTCCAAGTCCCCCATCACAGCCTATTTCCAGTCCTAGGCCCTCCCCCATCACATCCCATTTGCAGTCTGTGTCCCCCCGCACCATCACAGCCCATTTGCAGTCCTACCCCCCCCCCCCCCCACCATCACAGTCCATTTGCAGTCTTAGCCCCACTAATCACAGCCTATTTCCAGTCCAAGTTCCCCCTCCCTCAACCATAGCCCAGTTCCAGTCCAAGTTCCCCCCCCCCATAGCCTTTTTTCCAGTCCAGGTCCCCCTCCCCATCACAACCCATTTCCAGTCCATGTCCCCCCCCCATAGACCTTTTCCAGTCCAGGTCCCCCTCCCCATCAAAACCCATTTCCAGTCCATGTCCCCACCCACATAGCCCTTTTACAGTCCAGATCCCCCTCCCCATCACAGCCCATTTCTTTCCAGTCCAATGCCCCCCATAGCCCTTTTCCAGTCCAGGTCCGTCCCCCCCCTTCCTTCACAACCCATTTCCAGTCCATGTCCCCCTAATCAGAGCCTTTTTCCAGTCCAAGTTCCCCCTCCCTCCACCATAGCCCATTTCCAGTCCAAGTTCCCCCCCCCATAGCCCTTTTCCAGTCCAAGTTCCCCCCCCCCCATAGCCCTTTTCCAGTCCAGGTCCCCCCTCCCCATCACAACCCATTTGCAGTCCATGTCCCCCCCCCCCCCCAGCCCTTTTCCAGTCCAGGTCCCCCTCACCCATCAAAACCCATTTCCAGTCCATGTCCCCCCCCCCCCCCTCCACAGCCCTTTTACAGTCCAGGTCCCCTCCCATCACAGCCCATTTCTTTCCAGTCCAAGTCCCCCCCCCCATAGCCCTTTTCCGGTCCAGGTCCAGGTCCCCCCCCCCCCCCCATCACAGCCCAGGCAGTCCTTGGCCTCCCCTCCCCCCCAAAACTGCGGCTGTCTGAGGCTTTAGAGGGAGCTGGGGAAGCCCGCGCAACGCCCCGGCTCCCTCTGAACAGCTGCCAGCGTGAAGAGCCTTTTCCTTCACGCTGGGGCTGTTCCTGTGAAGCCGCGAATGCTGGGAAAGGTTAAAGGGCATTGCCTTTAACCTTTCCCACCAATCGCGGCTTCACAGGAACAGCCGCCAGCGTGAAGGTAAAGGCTCTTCACGCTGGCGGCTGTACAGAGGGAGCCGGGGCCTCGCGCGGGTTTCCCCTGCTCCCTCTGAAGCCCTCCGGGTTGGGAGAAAAGCCGGTTTTTTTGCTCTGGCTGCTCCCGATCTTGCGGCCAGAGCAAAAAAAACGGCTTTTCAAGGGCCAGTTTTGCCTCTGCGCCGGCAGCCGGCCTGGCCATGGAAAAACCGGCCAGGCCGGCTGAAAACCGGCCAGTTGGCAACCCTAACAGAGATAGACCCGATTCTGATACCATGGGGCACGTCTAGCCCCTGCAGGATCAGAATTGCGTCTAGCCTGTATGTGCAGGCCAGGATCTGATTCCCGTCGGCTTGCATGTACAGGCCCCTGCCTAGCTAACTCAGTCAGGCTCCTGAATGGAGCCGTGGTGCCATGGCATCGGTTGCCATGGCACCACGGCTCCATTCAGGAGCTGCAATCCCCAGCCGCTGACCACTTTCACATTTTCCCGCAGCCCAACCCCCAATCTGGCCTCCCATGGCCAGCGTCAGGCTGTGGGGAATCTCCTGCACCTCCTCACTTTTTTGCTCCCGGCGGGGCCTCCCGTCCCCCGTCCAGTCTGCCGGCCCCAGACATACAGGGCTGACTTCAGAATCATCCCTGAACATCTGGAGCCACGGACTGCCCACTTCCCACCCTAACTCTGCCTCCACACCTCCAACACCTGCCTCCATCTAAGCCTCTCCATACAAACCTCTTGTTTGTATGGGGAGACTTAGTTGGGAATGGCAAGGGGGACGAATAGCAGGGATGGAACTCTATTTCTGCTATTCGCGGGACAGAATAGGCCCTAAGGTATGTTTTTCAAATGAACAAAACCGTTGTTGCTTTCATAAAATTGTTACTGCAATATATCTTTAATGGAGCTCAGTTTCTTAACAATATCACAAAACGATTATGCCTTATGACTAATTTATCTTTTTCAAAATGTTTGTCCAACCCAGAAATTAAAACTCTAAAGCAATTTTTAACTGCTATAAACTCTACACTTTAGTTCTTTCATTGTGCTATCCTTGAGTATTAGTGTTAGTTAAAAATTAAAGTCCTTATTTTTCATCCGTAGACAAGCAGAACCTCTCCCAGCTCCTTCTAATAGCTTTTGGACTGGTTCCTCTGTGCATGTGCATGAATTTCTGCCTGCCGCCTCTATTCTTCATCCCCTCAGTCTTTGTTTTTCTGTAGAGCCCCAAAGACAAATTCCTGCACTGGTTTGCAGTCTGATGTGTTTGAGTTATTGCATTTCTTCAGCTGTTCTTAGCAATTTTGTGATTTCTCTTGTTCTTTCACCATTGCAGCCATATTCAATGTTCCTATTATTTGTCCTAGAATAGTCTTTTTCGGTCGATTAAGGTTTCCTCTTTTTTCCTTACAATGCTGTTATAGGCTGTATTTAGGCCTTGGGCATTCCAGTTTCAGTGTGTTTTCCTTTTCTTCAAATCGAGTAATTTGATTTTGCTGTGACTATTTTTCTGAATGTTAGGCCCCAGAAACTGGCCAGTGGTTTAACCCTCGGATACACTCGGTAAATCGACTGACACGTATACACTACCCCTGGGTCACCCCTGACCCATATGTAGAAATATGGTAAAACATCTACTTTTGTTTGTAAAACATGGTTAAATTGTGAAGAAAAAGACATACTTTTATTTATTTTTTATAATACTTGTTATTAATTCACCCTTTCAAGTGAATAATGTGCAATGCTAGCCAAGATCAGGCAGGACAAGTTGTACAAGGTCAGGTATATGCTACATAATGTCAACACCTGTTAACTATTCAGTTGCAAGCTTAAAAATGGTGTGCAGCACTACATGCTTTGCAAACTACAATAGTTCTATATTTATTCGCTAGGTGGACAGCAACAGTCAAAGTATGGTGCCATTATGTCAAGTAATGGCATGATGCAAGTTGTGACAAAAAAATTACCGTGTTATAACAAATTGACAACGGTGCATTGTAAACAACAGAAAACTAGTAAGCAATACATGAAGTACATTGACTGTTTTTTTCAACAACAGTTTATGCACAATGTGCTAGTAGTTGTTCTTGAATGTTCAGGACACACTCGCTTCAGACAGATTTCACATTCGGTAAATACTTTTCGATCTCTGTCACTTGGACAAAAGGAGCATCTTTTTCTTTTCTTTGCTGATGCCTGTGTGGTCAACGGTCTTGGTGGCTTAGGCATTTCAAGGCAAGGATAGCCAACATTGGCCATGGATTGACGTGTATGGCTTGTCAGACCTTCTGGATGGCTTTGACGATTTTGTAGCTGAGGCTTCATGAGATTCAAAGCGAGTTCCTCCAGAAAAAACCTTCTCTTGCAGTTTTCCTTGTGATGAAACATAGGATTGTTGTACATAAATATTATGAATGAATTTACAGCCGCGATATCAAGCAGTCCATAAAACACGCAAAGTGGCCATCGACGAGTTGATCTTTTCACACTGTATGTGTGGCACAACTGATCTACTGTGTCAACACCCCCTTTCGTTCTGTTGTAGTCAAGTATTATGTCTGGCTTCTTTGATGTTTCATCAATTTTATTATCATGGTGAAGTGTTGACAGCAGCATAACTGATTTGTTTCGTTTTGGGACGAATGACACCAAAGTCTTGTCTCCACTGAAGACAAATATTGAGGATCCCACAATTCTTGAGCGATTTGCCTGGAATTCTGAAGGTATGTCACGGTTGCAACGTCTTACAGTGCCCAGTAGTGTCAAATTCTTGCTAAGAAGAACATCAGCCAGTTGTACGTTAGTAAAGAAATTGTCGCAAGTAATGTTCCTGCCAGACCGTTCCAGAGGTTCAATAAGCTTCAAAACAACATCAGCTCCTAGAGATACTGTTTTGTCACGAGTAACTGACTCTTCACGCCCTAGGTATGGCTTCATGTTGAATACATAATACGTTTCGGCATCTGCACACACCCATAACTTTATACCGTATCGGTCTGGTTTAGACTTGATGTATTGACGAAACGGACACTTGCCTCTGAACCCCAACAATTGTTCATCAACAGTCAAGTATGCAGATGGTGTGTACATTTTCATGCACTGAGAAATGAATAAATTCCAAACATCTCTGACTGAAGTAAATTTGTCATTGGCCCTTCGTGATTCACGGGTTTGTTTGTCATCAAATCGAAGTAAACTCAATATTTCTGCAAACCTTTTACCTGACATAACAGCTGGAAATATAGGATTCTGGATAGGACTTTTAGCCCAAGTTCTGCATACAGATACTTTGTTCAATCTGAAAAAACCACTCATGTACAGAAGACCCAATGTTGCTTGGAGCTCTTCCATTGTTACCTGCTTCCAGTCAGTACATGGTGGCTGCATTGCTTCAGCTCTACGTATTGTCACCACCAGGTGGGCAGACTGCTTCTAGGCTAGCAGGCCTGCGCCTGATGGCAATGAAAGTAGTTGTAAGACTCGAGTGGTTGAAGGTAAATTAGGATTTATTCCCCTCCCGGGGTCGGATTATTCAAATAACAAACAAAACACAAGTACTCAAAGGAAATAAGCCATGTACTCTGGCAAAAACATAAAGAATATTAGAACAATTTCTTCTTGCTTCAAAGTAAGTAATAACGTTATGCATTCAACTGCAGCACACAGTCTCACTGTGTAGAAATCAGCATTTATCAGTTGTAGTGTTTTCCCTTAACACTATGTTCAGCTCTGACTAGCATAAGGACATTATCTTATGCGACGAAATCAATGTACAGTCCATTGGGTCACAGCCGGACGAACACTCACTGAGTGTGTCAATTATCATTGGTTCTTGCACGCATTCAAAACCCTCCTTATTAAAGTAGGCTTGGAAATTCCCCTGTGCCGTGCCGTCACAGTGTCTTTCTTTATTTCTATCCTCAGCTTGGGATAGATAATATCCTTTTACCCTCTTGCTATCAGGTTTTAGCCTGCGGGGTTTTCTCTGAGGTTTAGGGATTTCTACAAGGTCATCTTCTGACATACACACGTCTTCTGGATAATACCTTTCCCTCTCTGGAGGTTTCACTGGCTCCTTGCTCAGCTCTCTGCTTAAATCTCTTGGTTGGGAGTGACAGCCCTGCCCCCACCTTAGACTTCCTGCATGAGGCTGCTCTGCATTCATACTGTAGGAATTTCTATCATTCACAACTTTTAACTTCCCATTATAATCATTCCTCAGGTCACAGCTTCCTGATACATACAGTTTTGTCTTTGGTTTCCACTCACTCCGGCTGGAACGTAGCCTCCGTGCTCCAAAGTGTTTGCAATCAGCAGACCAGTCACACCTGTTCTCTGCTCTTGCTAGCTGTTTCCTCCTGTAGGACTCTGGGTAGTTACTTGGGTGAATCCTTCCTGTCTCTGACTCACTTCCTAGGTCAAAGTAAGAAACTCCTCCTGCTTCCTCTTGGCCAGCTGCTTCAGGTAAGACAGCCTGTTCTCTCTGCTTACGCTGCTCACGCTGTTCTGCCAGTTCTAACAGTTCTCCTTCCTCTTCCTCTTCCTGTTCTAACCCTGTGTTCCCTGCACTGTCCTTATAAGGGCTGTAAGCTCTTCCCCTTCCCTTGCTGATTTCCAGTTTCTATGTTCCTATGTGCCACCTAGGCGCCCGCCTGGTCCACCCTGTTCCCTAGCTGCCCATGCTACATGTCCCACCTGCGGCCCCCTATGCCGCATTTGCACCATCTCCATAGTGGCCATTCATACTTTGGCACTATGGTGTTGCTGAAAATGGAGCACTACTATCACATTTCTTTGGCTCCCTGCCTAGGCTGTATATTGCTGACACTTAAATGGTTTCTCTCTCCTGAAAATGTGCATCTAACGGCAGGTTTTCATTTGCGGTAGGATTCAGCCCTTCAGTTCAGCGTGTTAGTATGAAAGGGGCCTCTCCCCGCCCACTCTCCGCCCATTGACCTCTTTTCTCCGCCCTCTCTCCACCTTCTGCGGTGTTTGCCGCGGCCGGGGATGTTAACGATCGTTAAGTAATGTTAACGCGCATTAACGTTACATACCGCACGTTAACGTTACCTAACGATCGTTAACGTTATATAACGCGCGGTATGTAACGTTACCGCAGTTTAGTAAACATACCCCATAGAGTCCAGAAGGCTCCTGGATTCGAGACGTTTTAGCTGCCACACCATTACATGACTGTGAGATCCACTCTCATAAAAGTCAAGAGCTCCAAGTCTTACTCTATGCACCCCTGGGGAGGGAGGCTAGGACCTTGGATCGCTTTGGGAGAAAATATTTTTTCAGACTGCTATGCTCACATCCCAATGTAACACCCTGCTAGCTCTTCCTGGACATGCACTTACGTAACATCAAGTACAATTTAGATGAGTTTGCCAACTTTGTCCTTTCATAGAAAACTGACAATACTGTTCCCTAGTAACACAAGGGAAGGAATATGGAAAAATGTATCTTCCTAGTGACATATGATATTATTTATATAGCATCAAGAGCCTCATCTATAAGTATTGGCACACAGATAATCTCATGGATCCAGTACTCAGACTTACAATCCGGTGTCCAGAAGTGACTCACTGGCATGCCATACAGTGCTGTGGAGAGAATCTATTTGGAGATAAGGTTCAATAGTCTACCACCATGATCAAGCATCATATTGGCAACTTGAAAATCCTCTCCAGGCCCACTTCTGACTTTACCTCCTTATCTGGGAGGTTCCATAGCAGGGGGACCCCCACGGTACTACCTGTCATGGGCTCCCACTCCATCTCTTCTGCCCCTACCCTTCGTTACCTGGGTGTTACCCTAGACCCGTCCCTTTCTTTTCACGAACATATTTCCTCCATTGTCCGCTCTTCCTTTTTTCACTTACGCCGTATCAAGGCCGTCCGTTCCTTTCTTCCCTTATCCTCTGTTGTCACTCTTGTCCTGTCTTTGGTTATCTCTCGTCTCGACTATTGTAACGTCATCTATGCCGGTCTTCCATCTTACCAACTCCGTCGCCTCCAACTTGTTCAGAATGCTGCTGCCCGTCTTGTTACTTCATCCCCTTTTCGTTCCCATATATCACCGTGTCTGTTTTCCTTACACTGGCTCCCAATCAAGTTCCGGTTTATGTTCAAACTACTTATCCTTGCTCACAAGGCTCTTCACTCTGATACCCCCCAGTACTTAGCCAATATCATTCATCTTCAGCCCTCTCCCTGCCTTCTTCGTTCATCCCACGGCAATCGTCTCTTCCTTCCCTCACCTTCACAGGCCCACCTCGAATCCACTCGACACTCCGCTTTCTTTTTCTTAGGTCCCGCTGTTTGGAACTCTCTTCCCCTCTCACTCCGCACCGAACTGTCTTATACTCGCTTCAAGGCCCTTCTTAAGATACACCTTTTTTGTCAGGCTTTTGATCTCCCCTTCCCTACTGATGGTGCTCTTCCCCCTAGTTGCACCTCCCATCCCCCTTAATTTTCCCGTGCTCTCCCCCCCCACTGATGGTGTTTTATCCCCCTAGTTGTGCCTCCCATCCCTCTTAAATTTGCCCATGTTCTTCCCCCTCCTCCCCTCATTTTCCTTTTGCCCTTCTTGCATTCTTATTGTTCTCTCTTTGTTTTTACTGTCTCTTTTCCTGTCCTGTTATTTTTGGAGTTCCTTTCTTCCTTCTTTTCCAGCGGCTATCATTTTTTATGATTGTACACCGCCCTGATGCTCTGGCCTGGGCGGTCTATCAAGTGTTTTAATAAAGATAAAGATAATGATATAAAGATAAAGGGGCACAAATATCATATTACTCTCACAAACATGGGTATCCTCTTCCCTCCTGCTCTTTTCAAACCAGGCAACTTTCTTCCTCCTCCTAGGTAGCTGAACATTTAGAATCCCCAACCAGAGTTCCAACCAAAACCAGGGGTGGGATTTTGATTGGCTCCTAAAGAACATAACCACTATCTGGATCCTGTTCTCGGATGACCTTCTAGTTGGATGGAGGCTCATGGTCTTTGTGGGCACCTTATAAACTCTGACTCGTGGGTCCTCAAAATAGTCAGGGAGGGATACAGATTGCACCTATTTAAACTCCCTCAAAATTACCCACTAAGAATCCATTCTTTGATCTCTCAGTATCAAGACATACTTCTTCAGAAACTCTCTACCATTCAGACTGCAAATGCAGTTGAACCCATCCTACTAGGGAAGAAGGACTAGGATTCTATGAGGTATTTTTTGGTGCAAAACCCCCCCAGGGAAATACCATCCCATCCTAGACCAGAGAGATTTGAACAAATATCTCATCCAAGAAAAGTTGAGAATGGTTTCCCTTGATTTCTTTTCTTCAAAAAGGGGATTAACTACTGTATATTCTCTGGATCTAAAGAATGCAGACACTCACTTACTGATACATCCCAGTCATAGGACGTATCTGTGATTCATCATAGGGAAACACCACATCCAGCACCGCATACTTTCTTTGGCTTCAGGTCTGCTTCTTGCATAGTCAGAAAATGCCTTCTGGTTCTCTCAGCATTTCCTTGCAAACTAGTTGTGCATATGTTTCCCTATTTGGATGATTGGTTGATCAAGAGCCCCACTCACAAAACGGTTTAAGAATCTATATGCCTTACCATCTGTTTCCTGGAACTACTAAGGTTCATCAACAATTATCCCAAATCAAGCCTCAGTCCATCATGACAGTTGGAGTTCATTGGAGCTCAGCTAGACATGATCAGAGAATTGGTTTACTAGGCAACTCACCAGCTCTGATTCTGCAGGATCAAGCAACTCTATTGCACCCCAAAATCAGGTCTTTTGCTTCACTGTTTGGATATGAACCCACAAGTTGGTGTTTCCACCATCCTACTGGCCTCCATAAGAGAATCCATAATGAGGTCATATAGTTTCAAATGGAGGAGGTTTGCCATCTGGTATGAGAGGGCAGGTCCTAGACTCATTCACATGTCCCATAAATAAACTGCTTGAATACTTTGTACATTTGTCTGAGTCCAGTTTAAAGCCAACTCCGTAAGGGTTCATCTCAGTGCAATTAGTGCCTACCACCATCATATAGAAAGTAAACCCATCTCTACAGCCTCACCTTTAGCCTCCCACAGTGTCTTGAAACCTGAAGATCATTTTAACTCAGCTGATACTGAGCAGCAGTGTTTTCCCGCTAGTCTACCCACACTCTGATGGCAGAAACAAGCAACCAATGTTTACCCATTCCAGTCCAGACAATATGCTCTAGACCCCATACCTACCACCCCGCAGCCGTCTCCTCTCCAGGTTGTAGAGACAAAACAGTGGCAGGCAGCGAGGGGGGGAGGGATATGTTGCTGTCCATCTTTGCCTCTCCCCCTAGACCCTGCACCCTAGGCATCTGCTTACAAACACGTTGGCTGGCCTCTGACTGCACACCACCATCACTGACAGACCATGGGCATGTCAGCATGGTGGGGGGATGTTGGCAGAGATGGCAGCAGTACCCACCTGCAGAGGACCATGGTCATGCCCAGTTCCAGTGGATGGTGTGCAGTGCAACATGCAAGATCTGTCTGATGGAAAGCAAGGTAGCCCCAGTGACTGATGCATCTATATGGCAGCACTGTAGTGCACTACACACAGTTGGTATGTACTGAAGCAGTGGTCACAAGTGTGGATCCTGCAGTGCATGTCCCAACATTTTACCCCACAATGCAGATACAACACCAACATATGCAATTCCCAATGCATCAGCCAACAGGGGTACAAACACCTACACAGACATGTTGTCATATTTCTATGTTTCTATGCTCCACTATCCACAGCTGGATGGAATACCAGGCTGTTGGCTCCAGCACACAGAGCAGCGGTTAGCACCAGAGCACTACTACTACCTCCTGCACAATGAGCACACCTAAACAATGCCTGCACTGAGATTGGGACCAATGTGACGGACAGGGATGCCGACCATCCCTATCTTTGCACAGTGCTGCAATATGAGTGTGTATGTCTATCCATTGTTTTGTGGCTTTCTACTCCTCACTGGACCTCACAATGCCTACACTGTTTCCAGTGTTAGCCTACAAATGTGCATGATGTGGAGCAAAGTATTGTGGGTATGGCTCGGGCAGGGCGGATTGGGCAGGATGCGTCTGCATCAGGGGTAGGGCAATGGCTGGGATATTGTAGTGTCTGACCATCACCAGCATGGACAGGGTGGCCACAGCATGTCTTGCTGCGAGGACACGCTCACTCCGACTGAGCAGTGATCATGGCACAGCTATGTGCCCACATAGTGCTATACAGTGTATGTCTCTTGTGATATGGGTGTGCTTTCTGTCCTTTGGGGGGGGGGTCGATGCTGTATATCCCAAACCTGGGTGCACATAGTCCCTCTGTGCACATGCAATGCAGACTGTCTGCAGTTAGTATGTGCATGGTGGGATGCCCAGCAGGTGCAGTCTGACTGTGCTTGCTGCAGGTGAATGTTAGACCTAGCCGGTTGAGACGTGAAATTTTCCATGCCTACTCCCAGTACTACTGCTAGGGCCTTAGTAACAGGTATAGCCTACTGCTTTGGGCATGTTACCTCGGGCTGAGTTTTTCAAATCCCACTGAACTGCAGCAACCTCAGGCCAGAGGGACAGGGGTTTCTGGTCCCACAGTCACTCCTTGTGGCTGTTGGCAAGCCACATACCCCTCTATTACCTCAGGTACAAGACGTAGATTGCGAACCTGTCAGGGACAAGGGATATTTATAGTGGACCTGCCTGTACACCACTTTCACCCAGTGAAAAGTGGTATGTAGTCATTGCTACATAACATATATATATATTTATCCCATGTGGGTCTAAGCACCCCGTTCTGGTAATAGGTAGCCATAGAATCAGCATTGTAACACTGAGCATAACAATGCAATATCCTGCATGGGTCCCCATCTTACAGGACCCGATGAGACTGATACATACAGCAGAACACAAAGTGACTAGTACATCATACTACAGGGAATACCTATCACCAACTGTTAGTGACAGGGATCTGCAGCTTGGACAGGTACTGGGAATCCGGTGCTGGGCACACATCCTCACCCTCAGGGTGACCACAGAAACTTCTCAGTAGCATGATTTGTAGCTGCTCTGTGCTAGTTTCACACACTGTCAGGTCCTCTTACTGAGCTGAGGTGATGGATAAGTGCATTCTCCATTCGGTGATCAGCTATAGACTGCTGTTCTGCATGTGCACTGCATCATGGGTACTGGTGGGGCTAGCACACAGTAGACATTTTAGGTGGTGACCTATAGTCTTTTTATATCCAGGCTTTGCTGCTTAGCAAGGTGTAGCCTACTGGTTAGTTCAAGGTCTCTATAGGCAGGAGCCAGGAGTTTGATTCCTACCTGTTCCTTTTGTGACCCAGATCATTTTCATGCCTATAACAGTCAGGGCTCTGCAGATCTGTGCTGCCAGCCCATAGAACCCTCTCCTCATCCGCCATCCATCCTTCAGCCCATCTATCTGCCTCTCTCATCTGTGTGCAGTCCTGTCTTCTTGTGCAAGCTGCTACCCCATATCCTGCACTGGTCCCCTTTTCTGCATTGTGGCTCTTCATGCACACCTCTCCTGTGCCTAATCTGCACGGCGTCACTACTCCTCTGTCCTTCTGTCGTTGCACACATCCTGCCACTTCTGCCTCTTCTGGGGGGACACGTCTTCCCCATCCTATGCCACACTCTATCACTGCAACACTTTACATTGGCACTATCCTGTGCATCGGTACAGCTGCCTCCCACATGCTTGTCCACTTTACTGGCAGCCAAATAGGGTGTCCGCCAATATGGCTGGTCCATCAACTCCTGCCCGCATCCTCTGCTGTACCTCCAGAAGAGACCACATCACCCCCATACTAACAGAGCTTCACTGGCTACCCCTACAAGCCAGGATAACTTACAAAGCACTACTGCTGTCCTTTAAAGCAATCAATCAAATAGCCCCACCTTCCCTCTCCTCACTTATTATCAACACCCCCACGAACAGACTAAGAAGATCCGCAGCCACTAATACCCTTGTTGTACCAAAGGAGTACACTAAATGTAACCAAGCAACCAGAGACAGGGCCTTTACCTTATTCGCTCCAACTTGCTGGAACAATCTCCCTCCACAGATCCGATCAATAAAAGACCTCTCTCAATTTAGAAAGGTCCTTAAACACTACCTATTCTGTCTTCACCTTTTAGGCCCTAACTCTACGCCTCCTCCCCCCATCTCACAAATCACTCACACAGCCTCTGACACTCCAACAACATAGTCCTAACAGAACACGAACCAGACTCTCTGCACACCCAAAGTCATGATCCCAACTTGAACTGTAAATTATCCAGAGGTGAAATATCTATTTGTATATAGTTTGTATATAGTTTCCCCTGTTATCTCCAAGTTACTGACCCTGTTATAGTGTAAGCAAAGGATTGTTCTAATGCGAAAATTTGTTATCTGTAAACCGCACTGATACCAAATAGCGCGGTATATAAGAACTGTAAATAAATAAATAAATAAATAAACTCCCATTTGTCCTTCTTTCCTTCCATCTCCTTTACATTGACATTCTTTGGTGCTCTGTCCAGCATTTGGCTTACAGCCATGGTCCTGCTTTAAGGTCCATGTTTTTCACTTTAGGGCACCTTGTCTCTCCTTAGGACACCTTATCTCCTGTTAGGGCACCTTACCACATCTTAAGGTACCTTGAGGCACCTTATCTCCTGTTAAGATGCCTTAGCACATCTTAGATATCAGGGAATCCTTGCCTTTCTGATTCAAAAAAAAGTGCATCACAATGTTTTCCACTAAAAATATAATTGAATAGATATATTTTACTAAATCTACTTGACTATGATTATTTTCTAATATGTCAACTACTAAATATCGGGTTTCTCAAGCAATGCTGGGTAACTTGATCAGCAATGTGCATATTTGGGTAAGTTATGTGTGCTAAATGATTGTAGAAAATGTAAGTTTACCTGCACATGTATGCACCATTGTTCTACTAGCATGCTAGTGACAGTGTGCATGGGAACATGTGGATATGTTCAAAGTGCATAAGTTGTAGTGGTGGAGGTATGTGACGTATGTGAGGAAACTGTGTAAGTGCTAGTAGAAGCATTTATATAATAAAGAAGTTACTTACACTGTCCCCACCAATCTATTTCTCTCTGTCTCTCTCTCAGCCTCCTACCATTCTCTTTCTCTCTTCTCTCTTGCCCTCTCTCTCTCAGAGCTAGCAGTCCCTCTAAACAAGTTGATGAAAATAGCAGCACTGATTCCAGCGCAGTGGAATGAGAATTGTAAAGAGCCATTTAATTCATTAAAAAAGGGTGCTGAGTACTAGTAGACCAGTTTTATTCAATGTAAACACAAAGAAAGATTTTATCCTACAAACCTGAAGCCTATGAAGCTTAGGAGTGGTGCTGTCACAGCAGATGAATATATCAGGTTGTACATCAGTCAGAACCTATTCCCTAGAGAAAGGAGATATCCTATCATGGAGAAAAAATGCCTGGCCGTCTGGTAGGCACTGGTGTCATTAAAAAAATTAACTGGTTTGGAGAAAATTTGTTCTGGTGATAGACCACTCTCCCGTAAGCATTGGCTTAATATTTTGAAGGGTATTAATGTGTGGGTGTCAAAGAGCTATTAATTCCCACAAGCTTTAACAGAGCATCTAGGAAGCATCAAAATGCAGACTACCACTTTCAAGAGTCTGAAAGCAAGAGAGATAACGCCAGACAATATTCTGAAGTGTGTGTGTGTGTGGGGGGGGGGGGGGGGCGGGCAGAGGGTGTACATAGCCTCAGACAGAGCACTGGACCAGGGAATAGGCTAGGGTGGACCTTCAAAACAAATAATTATAAGGATGGACAGGTCCCAGTTACATTTGCTTTTAGAGTGATGAATCTTGAGAGATCTGAAGTGGGGGTCATAGGTATATTGCCTCAGGAAGAGAGATGATATGAACATACAGCCAACTGGTTTGAAAGCACAGTTTAGAGATCGCATGAAAGTAGGTTGTTTGTTGTTTGTTTCTGTGAACTGTATTGCTACAGAAGAAACAACAGTTTAAAAACATGCACTTTTTAGGTTTGTTTCTGAGAACTGACTAGTTATATCAGAAATTGAGTTGCTCTAGTGGGATTTAAATGTTTCTGTAGCAACCTTTTGTGAGCATTGCTGAAAGATGAATAGTTTAATAAGGGATATATTCCAGTCACCCTTGTTTACATTTAGGGTTGTAGAAAATCTTTACTGAGAGGTATTTCTTTTACTAAAGTGCAGTAAGTTTACTAAAGTGCCAACTGTTAGGAGCTAAACCCAATGTGTGGTAAGTGGAAAATCCATGTGATAACTGTAGGGGACATGCCCAACATATCTACTGCACTTACAGACACAAAAGTCCTTTACTACACGTTAAGTTCATTTGCACTTCATGCTCCCTCTTGAGGTGAATTACGTGCACCCTCTCTAACTGCAAAATTGACACAGAATGGTACCATCAGCTTGTCATGCTGAGAGGGCTTGTGTATGTCACTGATACTGACAGCTAAGCTATCAGTAGCTTGGCTACTGACAAGGTCTCCCAAGATAGACAGGTCTCAGCTGAGGTGCCAAACTAAGGGGTATGTTTACTAAACTGCGTTAGTGTGATTCGCGTTAGGAGCCACGTTAGTGGAAGAAATGCCAAAAAAGGACATGGGCGGTACATCGTTAGTGATAACGCGTGCTATAATGCGCCGCGCAGGAACGATCGTTACAGGGCGCATTACAGCGCGTTAAGCATAAGAAGGCGCTGAGACACCCAAGTGCAGAAACAGAGCTGTAGTACAATGGTTACTACACAGACTGATAGTACAAGGGTCATGGGTTCAATTCCCCAGTGGGCCTAACGAATAAGGCTGGCTGAGGCATCATGTGTAACCCTTTGAAGGCCTACTATAATATTTTAGTCTGCAGCCGGGTTAAAGTTTGCATATGTCAGGAAAATTGTACCCGTCTTATTCAATATGTTCCAATAGTGACATTCCCTCTGCCATGGTCATGTATTATATACCATTTGATAGGAATATTTAGGCAGAAGTGTGGATCCCGAAAGTGTTGGACTTGGCCTGGAAAGGGTTAGGTATTGGGCTGTGAGGAAGTTTAGGTGTACTGTAATAGTGCTGCCAGCAAACACACCCTCACAGTGGCGTAACCTAAGGTGCCACATAAGGCACCCTAGAAGGCACTCCATAGGGCACATTATAAAGTGCGCTGTCTGCCAAGGCACCCTATAATATCCCCTATAGGACACCATATAAGGCACCTTATAAAACGCTTTATAGGGTGCCGTATAAGGCGCCCTATAGGGCGACGTATAAGGCATCCTATAGGGCATCGTATAAGGCGCCCTATAGGGCACCTTATGAGCCACCCTAAGGTGACAGTACCCTGAGGGTGGTTCTGCCGGCAGCACTAATACACAATAAAAACAGACAATGCCTAAGACAGCCCTATCGATGAACCCCACTGTGGGATGTGAACCCATGACCACTGGCTCCATGGGCAGTGAAGTAACTAGTGGGCTACAGCTGCTAATAAACACCTGGCTGGCTACAGGAGGACTGCACGGCACCATACTCACATTCTGCTGTGGTTACCAGGGAGATTATATACCACCACCCAACGCACCCTCTGGGGCTCAGGGTGGGGGACAGGATCTCCCGCCAACAGATCCAATGGTGGCAGTAGAGGGCACCATCACCCCAGTCCTGCTAGGGATCAAACACCCTACAGCGCAGGCAATGCAGAGCAGTACACATCCATAACACAATAGCAGCCAGACGGCAGGTCTGGAAATGCTCAGCTGCCCCCCACCATTATCTGACATTCTACAGCAGCAAGCCTCCAGCCTCTGCACGGTGTTCCAGCAAGACACATACTAGCTGCAGACAGTCCGCCAGCTAGTCCATAGTGCATGGTCCTGGAGGAGATGCATGTACCCAGAACGGGGATATCAGCATACACACCAAGCAGATAAGTCAGTGATTGGGCCCCAAAATAAAACCCATAAATATCACATATGAGAAATACTATATAGCACTATGGGGGAACCTAGCCATGCCATGGTCACTGTGCTCAGTCAGGGTGAGAGTGACCTCCCAGCAGGACATGCTATGGCCACCCTGTCCGTGCAGGTGGTACCGGGCACTACAATGTCCGGCCATTGCCCTATGCCCAGTGCAGATGCGGCCAGGCCAGGCTACCATATCCAGGCTATTCCCACGGTACCTTGCTCCTCATTATGCACATTGGCAGGCCAATACTGGCAACAGTGCTAGCAGTGTGGGCTGTGGAGGGTGTTGGCAGCCACCACACACTGGATAGACAGACACACACTCCCCACACCTATGCAAGCATTGTGCAACTATAGAGGTGTTGGGCAGCCCAGGCCATCACACCAGTCCTGGGCACAGTGCAGGCATGGCTATGGTACGCAATACTGTAGGAGTCACTCCCCAGGTTGGTAAACACTGTCAGACACAAGACCTGTAGCACACTCCACAGATATCAGAAAGGTTGCTATGATGCAGCTCACTCAGAAAATTGTACTTAACCTAGGAATTGCTATCTGCCAGTAATCATAGCAACCTTTTGATAGATGTGTACCATATTCCCAGGTTTAGGGTGGCATTACTAAGGTATGCAAGTGCTAGTATTGGGAGATGCACGCCGAGCCCAAAGTCCTGCCTCTCCAGGAGGCTTGGGATAATGGGGCCTGTGGGTGCGGATGTGTCTGCCCCTGTTGGCTGCTACTTTACGGCAGAGGTTCCCAACTCCAGTCCTGTGGTGCCAAACACTGTTCGGGTTTTCATGCTGTCCCTCATGAATATGCATGAGATACATCTGCATACCATGGGGTGGCACATAGAAATGCAGCACAGGCATCTTTATCAGAGGCAGCATGGAACCTGAATGGTGTTTGGCCCTCCAGGACTGCATTTGGGAGGCTCTGCTCTAGGTAATGTGCATGTTTATGGTGTCTGTGCTCTGTAGGGTAAAATGTAGGTGTTTTGGGCATGTTCACATCATCTGCACGAAAGGTTCTGCCTGTATTAGCACGTTATAGTAGTGGGTAAAATATGAGGACTGGGTTGGCAGAAACTACAGCTGGGACTTGAACCTGTGACCTTCTGAATACACTGTTTCTGTGCACTACACCACCATGTTACCACAGAGATGGTGCATTCCCTGGTGATACCATGACTGTTGGTCAGACAGGGCCTGTCTGTTGCAGTGCATGGCACCCTCCTACACAGGGCTAGGCCACGGTCTGCTCTGGGCAGCTGCCACTGCCCCCTCCACCACCAGTATCTCTCAGCCACCATGCTGACATGCCCTTCTGCTGGGGGAGCTGGTGGTGCGTGGTCTCAGGCCATCCAGTGTGCAGGTAGGCGGCTGCCTATGGTGCGTGTTCTGGGGTAGGGGTGCCTGCATAGACGTCCACGCTCCCCCCAGCCCCGCCTGCCAGTGTTCCGTGCCCTTGGGGGTTGCTGTTGGGTATTCTCCCCTGTGACGCTTTGGGAAACACACTCGTGCCCATGTTGGGCCCTCATCAGTTGCTGTCTGGCTCTACTGTTTATGCATTCCTATGGGCCAACTGAGCATCACCCTAGTCCCCACTGTGTCCCAGCTGCGCCACTGCATGTGCCGCCTGCAGCCCTCTGTATCCCCTTTTCCAGCTTCTGCCCGGTTGCCCGTTCTGACATGCCCGCCCTGATGTTGCGGGACATGTGCACGCCATAGGAACCCTGTCCGATGGTGGGGAAATCCCTGAGCAGCGCTATTTCACTGTGGGCCCATGCACCTTGTATTTGGACGGAGTATGGACCCTTCCATGAATTATCTCTGTTCTATGGAGATTACTCGGGGGGGGGGGGGAGTTGATGTTTCTCATTGCTACCACTATTGGCCAGCTTGGTTGTTGTTTTTTTCCAGTTTGTTGGGGTCATTTTCGGTGTTTCTGAGCCCTTTTGTTCTGTGCACATGTATCACACTTATCACCTTTTTTTGGTTTCCCTGCCTAGGCTGTACATTGCTGACACGTAAATGGTTTCTCTCCCCTTTAAAGTGCTTTTACCGGTAGGTTTTCATTTGCGTTGGAATTCAGCTCTGGAAATCAGCACGTTAGCCTCTCCCCGCCCACTCTCCGCCCATTGACCCCTTCTCTCCGCCCTCTCTCCACCTTCTGCGTTGTTTTACCGCGCCGCGGAGCATTACGCTCGTTAGCACGTGATAACGCGCGCTATAGCGCGTTTACGATCGTTAATGCGCTATAGCGTGCTAACGATCGTAAACGTCTTACAACGCGCATTATTCACGTTTACCGCAGTTTAGTAAACATACCCCTTTGTGTTTTACTAGGATGGGTGTGTTATGTAGATGGATTGTTTGTGATGTTGTGATGTCTGGGTTCCTAGATGTGGTCAAGGTTTCTGTTTTCTTGTAGTTGATACACATGTTAATTGATTGGAGACAGTTTTCTACTTTGTTTAGGCAGGATGCTAATATGTCATAGGAAGGGTTAAGTATGTCCAATGGGTAGTAGACCATAATATCGTCTGCATATATGTGGTAGTTTACTTTATGTTTTCATGCCTATGTTCTTGAATTTAGAAATAAGTGTATTGTGGTTCACATTGTCAAAAGCAGATGTGATATCAAGGAATATTAGTGGAGTGTATTGTGGTTCACATTGTCGAAAGCAGATGTGATATCAAGGAATATGGAGTGGAGGAGTGGCCTAGTGGTTGGGGCAAGGTACTTCAGGCCAGAAGGTCAGAGGTTCAAATCCCACTAGAGGACAGCAACCTTGGGCCAGAAGGACTGGGGTTTCTAGTCCCACAGGTGCTCCTTGTGGTCTTGGGCAAGTCACTTAACCCTCCATAGCCTATGTTCCCTGTAAAATAGTTATCTCCAAGTTATAATGCCTTGTTCAATGTAAACCACACTGATGCAGAATAGCACAGTATATAAGAGAATATAAATAAATGCAATTTTATTTATTTATTTAAACGGATTTCTATACCGCCTTTTCCTACAATCAAGGCGGTCTACACGGCAAACAATCAACCAATTACTGTGTCTAGTGTGTGCATGCAGTGAGCATTGAGTGCGTGTGTGTGTGTGTATATGGTTGTTGATTCTTGGTGAGCTATTTACAGTGTGTGCTATTTACAATATTATGTACATCAGGACTTTAATTCAGTACCATAATCGAGTCGTGAGGGGAGGGTGGTTGATTTGGGGAATTGAAGCATTACTAATATTCAGAGACCAAAATTTCAATCCGCCAGACAAGCTCGCATTACATAACACTGAAATAAATGCTTGCTTAGCGCTGTCCATCCCCTAGATGAGTGTGTCAAATAATGCTAATAGGAGCATTTTGACCCCATCGAAAGAATAGAATCCATATTGATGTTCATCTAGTGGGGCTGAGGAATCTATGAATTCTTGGAGCTGTCGTTAGGCTGCTTTTTCTATGACTTTGGCTACAAATGGTCTGCTGGCTATTGGCCTGTAGGAAAAGGGTTCATCCTTGTTAAGGTTTTTTCCTTTAGTATGGGGCGGATTGTGGCATGTTTAAGTGAGTTTGGCATTATGCCTTGCTGTAGGGATGGGTTGACTATGTTCAGTAAGATGGTGGCAATTTCAGTTTTTGTTGCTTTGATCCAATCAACCGGGCAGGGATCTATGGGAGAAGTGGTAGTATTGATATTTGTGATTATGTCTGTTATTTGGAGTCAAGGATGTAGAAAGAATGCCACATCCTTGACTCCAACTGTTGTTGTTAGCTGAGAACATTGACCGGGGGAGCAATGATTAAGGGATCCTTGTGTTTGAGCTTATTAGCAAAGAAATCTGCTAGAATTTGGGGTTCAATAGCTAGTTTGGTAGAATCCTCTTGATGGGATTTGGTTATTGATTTGACTATTTCAAATAGCTCTTGTGGTTGGTTTATGGCTTTATTTAGAGCTTTTGTATGAAAGGCACTTTTTGCCTTTGTTTATTGCCTCTTTGCCACATTTATTTATTGCCACATTACTGGCTGAAAGTGAAGATGATCTGAAACAGTTGCTTTTCAAGATCAAGGAACATAGTCTTAAAATGGATCGGCACCTTAACATTAAGAAGACAAAGATCCTACCAACTGGCAAAATCAATAAGTTCATCGATGATGGAGAAGAAATTGAAATAGTTGACAACTTTAACTTACTTGGATCAACAATCAATAAAGAAAGGACTAGCAGTCAAGAAATCTGACAATGTATTGCTCTTAGTAAAATGGCTATGAAGGACCTAGACAAGATTTTCAAGAGCAGAGATGTCTCTCTCCATACAAAGATTCAACTTGTCCAGTCCATGGTATTTTTGAATAACATCATATGGATGTGAAAGTTGGACAGTGAAAACGATAGACAGGAAGAAAACTGATGCCTTTAAATTATGGTGCTGGCGGCGAATACTGTGTATATCATGGACTGCCCAAAGAACAAACCAGTCAGTACTAGAGGCGATCAAACCCAAACTTTCATTAGAAGCTCAGATGACAAGACTTTGGACAAATCATGTGAAGAAAGAGATCATTGGAGAAAGACAGAATGCTTGGCAAAATAGAAGGTCACCATAAAAGAGGAAGACTGGCAATGAGATGGGTCAATACAATTACAGCAGCTATGGATACCACTCTATCAACAACGAGCCGCTTGGCTGAAGACCGAACAAAGTTTAGGTTAACTATTAGGAGTCTACACCGACTCAACGGCACTTAACAACAACAATAGCAATGTGCAGTCCATGCCCACTCTCTGTCCTTTCCATGACTCCATCACATGCTAAGCAGAAAACATGCAAATTTTACTGTGCTGGCTGCTTTTAATGCATGGTAGCCGTTACTGTGGGCCTGTGCTTACAATTACTACACATTAAAATATCTGGTAACTGCTTGGCATATCTTAGTAAAAGGGCTCCTAAGTTCTTCTCCCATACTTTCCCCCTACCTGTTTAATTTATATGCAGAACAAATAATCAGAGAAGCAGGATTGTATGAACACAACAGAAGTGTGAAGATTGGTGAAAGACTCATCAACAACCTTCGCTATGCTGATGATACTACATTAGTGGCTGAAAGTGAAGATGATCTGAAACATTTGCTTCTCACAATCAAAGGACATAGTCTCAAAATGGGCCTGTACCTTAATGTAAAGAAGACAAAGATCATGACAACTGGCATAATCAACAGGTTCATCATTAAAGGAGAAGAAATTGAAATTGTGAACAACTTTAACCTACTTGGATCAACTATCAATAAAGAAGCAACAAGCAGTCAAGAAATCAAATGACGCATTGCTCTTGGCAGAATGGCTATGAAAGACCTAGATAAGATTCTCAAGAGCAGAGATGTCTCTCTCCATACAAAGATTCGACTTGTTCAAGCCATGGTATTTTCAATAACATCATATGGATGTGAAAGCTGGAAAGTGAAAAAGACAGGAAGAAAATTGATGCCTTTGAATTATGGTGCTGGTGGAGAATACTGTGTATACCATGGACTGCCCGAAGAACAAACCAGTTGGTACTAGATGAGATCAAACCTAACCTTTCTTTAGAAGCTCAGATGACAAGACTTCGACTTTCATACTTTGGACACATCATGCAAAGAGAGAGATCATTAGAGAAAGACATCATGCTTGGCAAGATAGAAGGTCAATGCAAAAGAGGAAGGCCAGCAATGAGATGGATCGATACAATAACAGCAGCTACGGGTACCAGTCTGTCAACAATGAGCCGCCTGACTGAAGACCGAACACAATTTAGGATAGCTATCCAGAGGGTCGCCATGAGTCGACTCCGACTCGATGGCACTTAACAACAACAACAAGTTCTTCTCTTGCTTATCAAAAGGGGGGTGAACTTATAACATAGTAACATAGTATATGATGACAGATAAATACCATCAAGGTCCAACTAGTCTACTCAGCAAGGTGGCAAGAGTAGGTGCACCTGCCACTCTATGAAAGTCATCCCTCCCCATGTCTTTGTTTAGGGGTGCACCCACTGCTCCGTGCAGGTCACCCCTATTTGCTGAAATAGCAGAGACAGTTAAGATTATTTTGATTTTATCCTGTTGCTATAAAGGGATCCACTGTGTCTGTCCCATGCCATTTTGAATTCTGTCACTGTATTTGCCATCACACTTCCATTGGGAGGGCATTCCAAGCATCCATCAACCTTGCAATAAAAAAGTATTTTCTGACGTTGCCTTTCAGTTTACTCTCTTGCAACTTCATGTTATATCCTCTAATTCTGCAGCTTCCACATCTTTGAAAAAGATTTGTTTGTTCATTAATACTCTTTAAGTATTTAAAGGTCTGTTTCATATCTCCCCTGTCCCTCTTCTCCTCTAGAGTATACATATTTAGGTCTTCAAGTCTTTTCTCATCTATCTTCTGGTGCAGGAACCAAATCATTTTGGTTGCCTACCTCTAAACCAGGGGTCACCAACCTGCGGCCCGCAAGGTCCCTTGGTGCGGCCCGCGAGGCTCTACTCCGGTGCGGCCCGCCAAGGATGCTGCTGAAAGTACCGGCAAATTCATCGACTCCTTCTTCTGCAGCCGCGGCTCCCTGCCTCTTAGGGAACCGCGGCTGTGCTTGTAAAATCATCGTGGAGCCCTTCCTGTCTTGACGGGCTCCGTGCAGCATTGTCCCGCCTCCAAAGGAAGTGGTAAACAACTTCCTTTAGAGGCGGGACAATGCTGCACGGAGCCCGTCAAGACAGGAAGGGCTCCGCAATGATTTTACAAGCACAGCCGCGGTTCCCTAAGAGGCAGGGAGCCGCGGCTGCAGAAGAAGGGAGGGAGCTGACATGGAATAAAAGTACAGGTATGAGCAGTTTTTTTTTCGCGGGGGGGGGGTACGGCCCGCGAGTCTGCCGGTAGTCGGCTGTGCGGCCCGCGGCCCTCTGGAGGTTGGTGACCCCTGCTCTAAACCATTTCCAGTCTTTTTATATCCTTTGTGAGATATAAGGGTATGTTTACTAAACTGCGGTAATGTCATTCGCGGTAGGTTCCGCGGTAAAGGTAGAGATGACCATATAAAGGCATGGGCGGTGCATCGTTACAGCAAGCTGACAGAAAACATGCATTACAAGGCGCCTTAGAATAACGAGCGTTACAAGGCGCCTTGTAAAGCACCTTGCAAGGTACCTTATAAGGCGCTTTGTAAGGCGCCTTGTAAGGTGCCTTGCAAGGTGCTTTATAAGGTGCCATGTAAGTTGCCTAGTAAGGTGCCTAGTAATGTGCCCTATAAGGTGTGTAATGTAGCAGGCTCTTATGAAGCAAGAGAAGCTGATAGTGATCCGGTGGAGAGAGCCGGTACTGCAGGGGAATGCAGGATTTTCTCTGAAAGGAAAAAAGAATGCAGAGCTAATCAGGAACCACTCCTCACTTCAAGGCAGGTGAGAAGCCAAGTCCCTGATTGGGCACGCCCAAGCAGGAGGCGGGCAGTGCAGCACTCAGCCAGCTGGTTAAAAACCTAGAAACAGTTAGGCAAGCATCGTGACAAGCAAAGAGTTTGGGAAGAAGGACACAAGCACCTGGACGAGGACAGGTCAGATGACCAGGAACAGGAACCATGGGAGAGAGAACCACTATGCAGCTGTGATCCAAGAAGGAGCAGACAGAAGCTGGGAGACTCAGGGGCAGAGAAAGATTTCTGGAAGTAGAAGAATTCTAAGGCACTGAGAGACCCAAGGCTGCAGCTCAGGAGTTTAAAGGACCCAGAAGAACTTTGGAATAGGAGGCAAAGGGATAAGGATTTACCCTGGAAGAAGCCCAAGCACAAGGTATCTGGTGGGTGTGGCACAGCTAGCAAACTTAACAGTGGAAAGCCAGAAAGAATGAATTTTAATTGTGAAAGACAGGATAAAGGCAGAAAGTTTAATACTAACTGGTTAAGTCAAGAAAAGCCTGACTGTTTTCCTTTTAACGCTCTGAGAGACTCTCTAGACCCAGCTGGAGCGTTTTACCCTGCACTGCCATGTGGAGATAGGTGGGGGAAGGGAAATGCTTGCACGCTGAAATGTTGTCCAAGTAAAAGCACTGATAATTGCCTAGAGATAAGAAATATAAACAAGCATTTACCTGAAGGAGGATTTGCTCAGCCTAGCTCAGAAAATACACAGGCTGAATTACTTCTCAGTGAATTCAGAGAGTTCCTTAAAAGCAGAGCAGTTTCTACTCAGAACGTAGCAAAGCCATTGATCAGCTGGCCAGAAGAAATGCCTTTAATTTCTTTGCCATCTACTGAACAGGAAGTCCCGATGGATTGCTCTACTTGTATGATTCCAAAGGACATTTAAGGGATTTGCTTGCCAGTGTTGTTTGTAAGAAAATAGCAAAGTTACCTCACGGTTTGCTGTGATAAAAGAGCTTCTGTGAAGAAAATAAGTGGAAGCATATTCTGTGCAATTCAGGAGCAGTGCTGGTATCCGAGTTTTCTGTTACCTTAATGAAAAGGAGATCACATGACAGGTGAATGTGATTTGTAATGGACATTCAGTTAAGCAGTGAAAAAAGCCTTGTTTAAGTTCAGTTTCTCCATCTTGTTTTGTGCCCTATTATTTCATTAAAGTCTGCTGCATTTGAACTGTGTAAGCGGGAAATAAACCTCATAAAAAAGAAATATTCTTTGCCTTGCCTTATCACTTGAGCACCAACACAACTACAACATTAACCCTCAAGGGCATTCAAGGCCAGCCCCTCCCTTAACCCTCAAGGTCCAGGGAGTGGATGGGTGGCAAAGTGGCGTAGTATTGAGGATACTGCGCAGGCGCAAGAAATAACCACAGCAAGAAACTGCAGAAGCTGACTTCCAGGAGGTGCCCAGCCGAAGAGCTGACCAACCCAGAACAAGGAAGGAGACTACAGGACTACAGGATCTTCTGTTCCTGACGTGCTTGTATACCACCTGAGCCAGGTAAAGGGTATCCATCCCGGGTAACCAGGATACCAGGGCAAGGGTGAAGCCTAGTGGTGACTAGGGAGAAAAGAAGAGAAAAAAAAAAAGAGCAGATAGCCAAAGTGTACTGTGTTTTCTGCACTTGGGTCTCTTTTTTTTAAATTTGTTTCAGGTATCCCAAGATGGCGATGGACGCCAAAGAAATTTTTCATTGGATGGCGACGCAGCTGGAGCGCCAGCGAGACCTTGCGTTAGAGGCCCAGACAAAAGCCAACGCAAGCATGCGTGAACAGCAGCAACCTCTACTCACTCTCATGGAGGAATGGATGAAAGAGAGGAAGCAAGCCGCTGGACAATCATCTACAACAGGTTCCAATATAACAGGCCCTGTACAACCTGTCGGTTTACAGGCGGGAACTGTGTTTAATTTTGGACAGCTTACCAATCAAGATGACGTTGATGACTATCTTGAGAGCTTTGAAAGAGTAGCTTGCCTTAGCTCATGGCCTAGGGAGCACTGGGCTCTAAGACTGGCAGCATCCCTTACTGGGGAAGCGATGGCCACTTACCGCGCCATGCCTGCTGCCATGGCTGGCAATTATGATGAAGTAAAAAAGGTAATCAGGGAGAGATTAGGGCTCACTCCTTTAGTCTACCACACACGTTTGAGGAGTGTGAGACTGAGGCCGAGTGAGACGCCTAAGTCATTATGTCATAGGATTCAAAGCTTGCTTGATAAATGGTTAACTCCAGAAGGGAGGTCTGTGGAGTCAATACTGGATGCTTTGATTTTAGAGCAGTACATGAACGCTCTACCACAGGGAATCCGCACCTTCCTAATCTTGCAGAATTGCAAAACTCCCCAAGAAGCTGTTGCACTCTCTGAGAGATATATAGAGGCAGAGCTAACTGCCCAGAGAGCTGGCACTACTTCCCAGGAGTCACGCAGCCGCAGATCAGAAAGGGACGGAAGCGTGCTAGAAGACCCTATAACAATGTGCATGCCTTTATGGAAAAGCTCTAAGAATAGGCTAAAATGTTACAGATGTGGGCAAGAGGGACATTTGCAAAAACAGTGTGTTGTAAAAACTGCATTGATAGCGGGTAGTCCTATGGATGACAGACCTGGATTTCTTTTTGCTATTGAAGTACAGGGAATTACCACTCAAGCTCTGTTGGATTCAGGGGCGGAGTTAAGCATGCTTTCTGAAGAGTTTTGGCAGAGAATAGAGGCCATGCAGGGCAAGGAAGTAATTCAGCCTGTGAGTTCAGTCAAAATAAGGTGCGTCCATGGAGGAACTTCTACCTACCCAGTATACAAGTTACGCATAGCAGGGTTAGGTGCACCAAAGACTGTCCCATTAGCAGTTGTCCCAGGACTTCCCAAGGCAGTAATTCTAGGCAGGGATTGGCCGCAGTTCTTCAGGGAGATGGAAAGAGAGTTGCAGGTGAAAGGTGCAATGGTCTCCACAAGAGCCCAGTCCTCAGCCTTAGAAAAGAAAGAAGATACCTCAGAGGATCTCGGAGAAGTTCTCCCCTCTGATGATGCGTTGATAGATACTCCAGACACTAAAGTCAGGATGCCTAAATCTGCAAAGCGTAAGGAGAAACAGTCTCGCTCTAAGAACAAGTCTGAAGTACGGGCAGGGCAAGAGCTACCTTGGGTACCAGAGGAGCTAATGAATAAGTTTCCTATGTTTCCAAATGAGCAGCAAGCGGACCCCGCTCTCACACAGGCATTCAAATGGGCTCAGACTACTAGAGATACCTTACCTAGATTTATCAGGACTGCAGGAATACTCTACAGGGAGGGTAAAGATCCTTTCACAGGAGATAGTAGAAAGCAGTTGGTTGTGCCAACGACCTTTAAAAATATAGTGCTACAGTTGGCACATGACCATCCTGTTGGGGGGCACAAAGGCATTCAGGGAACCCTTGATCAAATCTTATCCAGGTTCTACTGGCCTGGTGTCTTCAAAGAGAAGGCCAAGTTCTGTGAGGCTTGCCCCACGTGCCAAAGGGTTTCAGCAGCCCATCCCAGGGATGTCCCCATAATACCATCACCAGTGATTAAGGATCCCATCCAGAGGATAGGTGTTGACATTGTCGGACCTCTGATTAAAACACCCCAAGGTTCCCACTATATCTTCGTGGTGGTAGACCACGCTACAAGGTTCCCGTGGGCCATGCCACTACGCACCATATCTGCCAGAGTGATTGCAAACAAACTTATTAAGTTGTTTTGTGAAGTGGGTTTCCCTAAGGAAGTTCTCACCGACAGGGGGAGCAACTTCATGTCAAAATACTTAGGACAAGTGTGGGATGCCTTTGGTATTCACCACATTAAGACAGCAGCATACCACCCTCAAACGAATGGTTTAGTCGAGAGACAAAACCAGACTCTGAAAAGGATGTTACGTAAGACTTTGGAGGGGGAAATGGACAATTGGGATACAATGCTACCCTTTGTTCTTTATGCATGCCGAGAGAGAAAACAGGCTTCATTAGGAACAGCACCCTATGAGCTACTATACGGGAGGTCTCCCCGAGGCATTCTCAATATTTTGAGAGAACAGTGGGTAGAACCCGATCCCAGGGAAGTAGAAGTGCCCGAGTTCCTGAGAAACTTAAAGAAGCGGCTACGCCGGACTTCACAAGTTGCAGTGGATAACTTGAAGCGTAGTCAGGCCAAACAAAAAGCCTATTATGATAGGAACACAAAGCAACGTCAACTAAATGTAGGAGAGAAAGTTATTGTAATGGTGGCTGGGACAGAACCAAAATTTGAGAGCCATTGGAAAGGACCGTGTCGGGTAGTACAAGCTGTAGGACCTGTGTCTTACTTGGTAGAGAATAGGAAAGGTCGCAGGAAAGTTTACCATGTCAACGTGTTAAAACCATGGCATGAGAGAGTAGCTTTAGCCCAAATAGCCACAATAGCCTCTCCCAGACAACAGCCCCAACAGAAGCTCATCACCACTGAACCCATAGATAGAATCACGTGCTGTGTGGGCGTGCCTACGCCAGCCCGTGATATCTTAAGGGGGGGGGGGATCTGTGATGTAGCAGGCTCTTATGAAGCAAGAGAAGCTGATAGTGATCCGGTGGAGAGAGCCGGTACTGCAGGGGAATGCAGGATTTTCTCTGAAAGGAAAAAAGAATGCAGAGCTAATCAGGAACCACTCCTCACGGGGGGCGGAGCCTGATGTCCAGCGGGATAGACGCTTTGCGTTGAAGCTCCCGAGAGGCCTACTCAGAATCCTGAATTAATACCTGCATAAATTTCATTTTTTTGCTCTGAACTTACCGGGGTGCCTCGGGGGGAACGGCGGGCCACAAACCAGTGCGACTGGACCTCGGGTCTCCCTCTTCTTCACACGGAAAACGCTCCAAAACAGAGTTCTTCCCCACAAAAGATGGCCCCACTTTGGGAAAACCCCGCAACGCCACAGGGGATCTTGGAGGAGATACGCGGTGTGAAGGAGCTGGTACAATCCAACGGAGCGGCGCTCCGAACCATGCGTGAAGACTTTGGCACACTTCAGAACCGGCTTGAAAGTCTCCCACTACGACAGGACAACATGGCGGAGGTCCTTGACTCGCACGCGGTGCACTTGGTGAAATTGGGCAAGGCTGCGCGTATGATACAGAATTTTCAAAAAGAGCTGGAGGATAGCAATGATCGAGCTGGTTGCAACCATATGGGGCTCATTGGAGTACCGGAGGATGTGAGAGCAGGAGACATGCGAGAATTCTTGGTCAAACTCTCCCCCCTTGTTAAAGATTATTATTTACAGAGATCTGGAGACTGACCGAGCGCATCGTGTTCGCGTTCCTGCTAATATGGCGCTCAATCGGACGACCCCTCGGGCTCTCAATTTTCGATTATTGCGATACCAGTGAGTAGAGCAAATTCGCATTGCTGCCCGGGCGAACTATCATCTTGAATTTGAAAGTCATAAAGTTTCTTTTCCCCTGACGTGGCAAAGTCCACAGTTGACCGACGGAGGAGACTCCTTGCTTTTCGCCCTGGACTTCAATAACTACAGGCTCACTTTGGCCTAATATATCCAGTGAAGCTCAGAGTGACTCTCCATAACCCAGCCATAACATTCGAAGATCCCGATCTACTAGCAATGTTTTTGGACTCCAAATAACGCAGATCAGATGCGCTAATCCAATAACTATGATTCAACAATTTTGATCTGTAATTCGCCGGATTTGCCCGCCATCTTGAACGGCCCGACGCGGTGATCCCAGCCTGGAATAGAGACTGCCTGGACTTTTCTTTCTATCTATAATTTACTTGGCCTTCTATCCCTCCATGATGTGCACCTCGGTGGGATTCGAAACATGCATAGTTTTTACAGGTTATATGTTTTAGCTTGGGCCCTCTCTGGAGTTTCTCCCCGCAGACATTAGGTCGCCAGTAATTTCTGGGGTTTTGCTTCTTCTCTAGTGCACCTCGGTGCTTATTTTTTTCTATGGGGCGTTTCCATGATTTTCATTAACCCATTGATTATTATGTTATGTGCACAGTCATACATAGTTAAGATGAGGGACATTGGGAAACTGTGTGCATTATTGTGTTCTTTCTCAGAATTTATAATCTTTCTTGATGGCCTTGTGTCAGTTCTTCTCATAAAACGTAAATGGCATTAATAGTCCAATCAAAAGAAAGAAAATCCTTAGCTATCTTAATCATGAGCATGTTAATTTAATGTTTCTTCAGGAAATGCATTTAAATTCCGCTGCGGCATTGAAACTTAATACCACGCCTAATATGGCGACTGCCTTCTCTTCCGCTGTTTCCCAGCGGTGTGGGGTAGCCAGTTTGGTTAAGAAGTCTCTGCAAGCTATTGTAATGGATGTTAGCTTTGATAAGGAGGGTGGATGGGCCCGTGCACACCTTCAGGTTGAGACTGTAATTTACGTGTATTGGTATTTATGCTCCGAATGTGGATAATCCTGTTTATTATGCAAGTATTATGCAGTTAGCACAGGCATTTGCCAGCCCTCCATTAATGCTCGGCGGCGATTTCAACTAAGTACTTGAGCCCTTGACAGCTTGGCTGCCGCCCAGAACGAGTGGTCCACCCAAGAGTCTTGATTCTTTTACTGCTTTGATAACAGCTTTTGCGCTAGAAGATATATGGAGGCTGCTTCTCCCCTCACTCCCATTATTCACCAATGCGCTCAGACAGCACAGAAATTCTGGGAGCGGGAGTTGCATGTAACTTTGACCCCGGAGCATGGGAGCCCAGCCTGGAGCAGGTTGACATGGATCTCTCGATCTCCCTCACTTACTCAGACACTTTTTCTTTTAATCCACCGAAGTTTCTATACTTCTGATAGGTTAGTCAAATGACCGCTACCCAGAGCAACAGATTTTGGATATGCCACACGGCCATTCACATACTAACTTATATTATGTTTGAATGCCCGGTACTACAATATTACTGGAAACTACTGGGGGAAAATAGGTCCCCTCTTAATTTCAATGAATGGTGGCATCCTGTCAGTCTATACAGTAAATATGAATAAATACCTCATCTGTTGGTTTCTCCGTTCAGACCCTCTATCATTTGTCTGAATGGAGGATACTCCATGATTATGTTTGAAATGCTAAAATGCTAAATGCTCCCATCTGACTGTTTACATCTATTTCACCTGATCAGTCTATATTGCTGATACTCTTTTGTTTGTTTGGATGTACATATGTATACGCCTCTTTGATGATACTCCTCAGTTCCAGAGAAGAACCTTAGGGGTGGGGGGTAATTGGGGTTGCTTTCCTTATGTGTATATTTGTATTTGTCTCCTTTGGTTTGTTGTTTCGTTGCTTGTTGTAAAATGAAAATAAAAGTTTCAAAAAAAAAAAGGAACCACTCCTCACTTCAAGGCAGGTGAGAAGCGAAGTCCCTGATTGGGCACGCCCAAGCAGGAGGCGGGCAGTGCAGCACTCAGCCAGCTGGTTAAAAACCCAGAAACAGTTAGGCAAGCATCGTGACAAGCAAGGAGTTTGGGAAGAAGGACACAAGCACCTGGACGAGGACAGGTCAGATGACCAGGAACAGGAACCGTGGGAGAGAGAACCACTAAGCAGCTGTGATCCAAGAAGGAGCAGACAGAAGCTGGGAGACTCAGGGGCAGAGAAAGATTTCTGGAAGCAGAAGAATTCTAAGGCACTGAGAGACCCAAGGCTGCAGCTCAGGAGTTTAAAGAACCCAGAAGAACTTTGGAATGGGAGGCAAAGGGATAAGGATTTACCCTGGAAGAAGCCCAAGCACAAGGTATCTGGTGGGTGTGGCACAGCTAGCAAACTTAACAGTGGAAAGCCAGAAAGAGTGAATTTTAATTGTGAAAGACAGGATAAAGGCAGAAAGTTTGGTACTAACTGGTTAAGTCAAGAAAAGCCTGACTGTTTTCCTTTTAACGCTCTGAGAGACTCTCTAGACCCAGCTGGAGCGTTTTACCCTGCACTGCCATGTGGAGATAGGTGGGGGAAGGGAAATGCTTGCACGCTGAAATGTTGTCTAAGTAAAAGCACTGATAATTGCCTAGAGATAAGAAATATAAACAAGCATTTACCTGAAGGAGGATTTGCTCAGCCTAGCTCAGAAAATACACAGGCTGAATTACTTCTCAGTGAATTCAGAGAGTTCCTTAAAAGCAGAGCAGTTTCTACTCAGAACGTAGCAAAGCCATTGATCAGCTGGCCAGAAGAAATGCCTTTAATTTCTTTGCCATCTACTGAACAGGAAGTCCCGATGGATTGCTCTACTTGTATGATTCCAAAGGACATTTAAGGGATTTGCTTGCCAGTGTTGTTTGTAGGAAAATAGCAAAGTTACCTCACGGTTTGCTGTGATAAAAGAGCCTCTGTGAAGAAAATAAGTGGAAGCATATTCTGTGCAATTCAGGAGCAGTGCTGGTATCCGAGTTTTCTGTTACCTTAATGAAAAGGAGATCACGGGGCGGAGCCTGATGTCCAGCGGGTAGGACGCTTTGCGTTGAAGCTCCCGAGAGGCCTACTTAGAATCCTGACTTAATACCTATACAAATTTACTATTTCGCTCCGAGCTGACCGGGGCACCTCGGGGGGGATGGCAGCCCATAAACCAGCGCGCTTGGACTTCGGGTCTCCTTCTTCTTCTCACGGAAAACGCTCCAAAACAGAGGTGTCCTCCCCACAGAAGATGGTCCCATTTCGTGAAAACCCCGAAATGCACCTGGAGATTTTGGAGGAAATACGCGGCGTGAAGGAATTGGTGCAGTCCAATGGAGAAGCGCTTCGAGCCATGCGAGAAGACTTTGGAGTGCTCCAGGACCGACTTGAAAGTCTTTCATTACGGCAGGACAACATGGCGGGGGTCCTCGACTCGCACGAGGTGCGCTTGGGCAAACTGGACAAGGCTGAGCGCCAGATACAGAATCTTCAAAAGGAGTTAGAAGATTGCAATAATCGAGCCCGTCGCAACAATGTGAGGCTCCTCGGAATGCCGGAGGGGGTGGAAGCAGGAGATATAAGAGAATTCTTGCTCAAAACTCTTCCCTCCTTGCTGAAGATCACTTTTCACAGAGAACTGGAAATCGATCGCGCACACCGTGTTCCTGCCCACATGGCGCTCAAACCGCACGACCCCCCGGCCTATTATCTTTAGCTTGCTACGATATCAACAAGTGGAACAAATTTTACATGCTGCCCGAGCGAATCATCATTTGGAATTTGAAGGTCGTAAGGTCTCCTTCCTTCCTGATTTGGCAAAGCCTACCGTTGACCGTCGGAAGAAACTCCTTGCTTTTCGCCCTCGACTTCAACAGCTACAGGCTCGCTTTGGCCTGTTGTATCCAGCGAAGCTCCGAGTGACTCTCCACAACCAAACCAGGACGTTCGAAGATCCTGATCTACTATCAACATTTTTAGACTCCAAAGAAGCAGAGCAGATGCGCTAATCCCAAATCTTGGACTCTTATCTGCCGGCTCTATCCGCCATTTTGAAGGGCCCGATGCGGCGGTCATAGCCAAGCACAGAAATAGCCTGGACTTTCTTTCTTTCTCTATATGACTTTTGTTTTTTGGTCTCCTATCCCTTCATGATGTGTGCCTCGGTCGGATTCGGAGCACGCACAGTCCTACAGGTTATGTGTTTTTTCAATTTAGGCCTTCTCTGGGGTTTCTCCCCGCAGACACATGGTCGCCAGTAATTTTGGGGTTTTGCTTCTCCTCTACCGTACTGCGGTTTTCTTTGTTAATGTGGGGCGCTTCATTGTATTATATTAGCTTATTTTTCCTATGTCATGTGTACAGCCAGATACAGTCAGTTTGAGGGATATAGTGAAATTATGTGTGCTATCATGCTCAGAATTTTTAACTTTTTTGAATGGCCTTATGTAAAATCTTATCATTCACCGTCAAAGGCATTAATGGTCCACTCAAAGGAAAGAAAATCCTTAGCTATCTTAGCCATGTGCATGTTGATTTAGTGTTTCTTCAGGAAACACATTTAAACTCTGCTGAAACACTGAAACTCAATGCTAAGCCTCACAGGGTAGCTGCCTATTCTCCCACCGTTTCCAAATGGTACGGGATAACCATTCTGGTTAAGAAGTCTTTGCATGCTACTGTACCTGATATTAGCGCTGACAAGGAGGGTAGATGGGCCCGTGTATACCTTGAGGTTGGAGATAGTGAATTCACGTGTATTTGCATTATGCCCCGAATGTGGACAACCCTGCTTACTATGCAAGTATTGCGCAGTTGGCCTTGGCCTCTGCCAATGCTCCATTAATACTTGGTGGCGATTTTACTCAAGTGTTCCCTTAATCTTTTCTTCTCAAACAAGGTGCTCGTTGGTTGGAAGATCCAGTACCGAGTAGACCTGTGTGGCTAGATATAGAAGCGGGCCTTTGCAAACCGATTCCTCTTACCTTTTTCCCTGGTATGACTCTCCCATCAGACTCCTACTATCTACCAATGCTTTTAGACACTTTAGGTGCCTTTAATATTCTTATGCAATCTTTAGACTCCCGACTCTGGTCAGTGCAACTTCAGCATCGCCTTCGGAGCGCTAGAGTTCTCCCGCCATCGGCATTCCCTACATAAGGTTGATTGGAGACTTTCCGATCTCTCGGTAGTTCACCGGGTGTAGCATCCAATTTTACTAAACCTTATGTAATGCTATAACTAGAGATACCCCTATAGCGCAGAAAGTATGGGAGAGAGAATTGCATGTGACTTTGACCTCGGAGCAATGGAGCCTTATCTGGAGTAGAGGGACACGGGTTCCCGATCCGCCTCACTCACTCAGGCCCTCTTCTTTCTAGCCCACCGGTGTTTTTACACTTCTCACAGATTAGACAAATGGAACACTACTCAGGGCAATGGTTGCTGGACATGTCCTGCGGCCATTGGTTCATTGCCTCATGTTATGCATGAATATCCCGCACTACAGTATTACTGGCGTCGGGTCTGGGGTCGTATTTAGTCTATCTCGCACTCTCAGGAGCCCCTTTCTTGGAGGATAGTGGGACTTCGCCCAATTGCGGGGATCCCCTCTCTCCCAAAAATGGCTTATCTCCTTTCGAACTTTATGCTTGGCATTGCTATTTCCCTAATTAAGTAATACTGGAAAATTAGCTCCCATCTGAGCCCCAATGAATGGTGGAATCATGCTTGTCTTTACAGTAAATATGAACAATACCTCGTCTGTTCGCTTCCTCCGTTCAGACCCCTTCTCATTGGTCTCAATGGAAGCTGCTCAATGACTATGTACATTTTGCTAAATGCTCTCATCTGACTGTCTAACTTTGTATATATCTCTGTCCCATGATCATGCTGTATTGTAGATACTCTTTTGATCGTTTGATGTATAATCACTGTTAATTGGACGCGCTCCAATGCTGATATAATCGGGTAGAGAAGAAGCATCGGGGTGGGGGGTAATGGGTTTACTTTTCCTTATTGTATACCTGTTTTGTCTCTTTTGGTGTGTTGTTTCTTTTGTTTGTTGCAAAATGAAAATAAAAGTTTAAAAAAAAAGAAAAGGAGATCACATGACAGGTGAATGTGATTTGTAATGGACATTCAGTTAAGCAGTGAAAAAAGCCTTGTTTAAGTTCAGTTTCTCCATCTTGTTTTGTGCCCTATTATTTCATTAACGTCTGCTGCATTTGAACTGCGTAAGCGGGAAATAAACCTCATAAAAAAGAAATATTCTTTGCCTTGCCTTATCACTTGAGCACCAACACAACTACAACATTAACCCTCAAGGGCATTCAAGGCCAGCCCCTCCCTTAACCCTCAAGGTCCAGGGAGTGGGTGGGTGGCAGGTGCCATGTAAGGTGCCTTATGAGGTGCCTTATAAGGTGTCATGTAAGGTGCCTTATAAGGTGCCTAGTAAGGTGCCTTGTAAGGTGCCTTGTAAGGTGCCTTATAAGGTGCCATGTAAAGTGCCTAGTAAGGTTCTTTATAAGGTGCCATATAATGTGCCTAGTAAGGTGCCTTATAAGGTGCCATGTAAGGTGCCATGTAAGGTGCCCTGTAAGGTGCCATGTAAGGTGCCCTGTAAGGTGCCTCAGAAGGTGCCCTATAGGGCCTCCTAGGCTAAGCGCCATATTAGGCACCCTTGGACAAGTCACCGCAGAAGGCACCCTGGGCTATGGAACCATAGGTTAAGGTGGCCTAACAAGGTTATGGTGTCCTAGGTTAGTGTGCCCTAGGGACTGCAAGGTGCCTCAGGATGACATGCATGACCTGTGCGGAACAGAGACAGATGTAGCTCTAACACTAGATAGAGCACTCAGGAAAGGCAATGAACAGGTGAGTGAAGGAGAGAGAAGTGGGAGCCGCTGTACCTGCCATATCTGCGGGCATCCCATGTGCCTGCCAGTACTGATGACAAACATGGTGGGGCAGCTCTACCACAGCACAGGGTGTTGGCAATGTAAAGTACCGGAAAAACAGTTGGTGGCAGACAATGGGAATACGTGTCCCCCAGTTGAGGCGGAGGTGTCAGGATAGTTACAATGATGGGTGGATAGAGGAGTGGTGGTGCCATGCAGATCAGGCACAGGCAAGGCAACCATGAAGAGGCGCAGTGCAGGAAAGGGTAGCAGTGCAGGACATGGGGTGGCAGCCTGCACTGGCAGACAGGACTCTACACAGCTGACAGACGCAGATAGACGGACCGAGGGAATGTTGGCAATTGTGGCGAGGGTATTATGGGCTGGAAGCACAGATCTGCAAAAATATGACCTTTGCAGGCATGCACACTATTTGAGTAGGACAGGCATGAGAGGAGGGAACAATGAGGAACTGAACCCATGAACACTGCTGAGGATGGTATTGTATTAACCAGTAGGCTATACCTCCATGGTGTATGTCACAGCAATGTCTGGGTACGGAAGGACTGCAGGTCACCGCACAAACTGTCTGCTCTGAGTGCCAGGATAGGGTAACCCCACCAGTACCCATAATGCACTGCACATGCTGAACAGCAGTCTACAGTCTCTGTCTCTCAGTCTTCAGTACATCTTCGACGTCGTATTACCCCGTCTACTCTTGCTGCTTTTCCCCCCCGCCCACTCGCTATTTCCAGCAGATTTCTCGGTGCTGACCCCTGATTCCCAGATCCTTCTTTGGAACTCTGTTCTTTTGTGCATATTGGATAATTTAGCTCCACTTCGTCCTTCCATTGCCCCGTCCCTGACCCACTCTCCTTGGTTTCATCCGGGTTTAAGGTTACAACACACACAATTGCGCCAAGCGCAATGACACTGGCGCAGTCATCCGTCTCCGGCTACTATGTCACACTTCAAACTGTTATACTCAGAATATCGCTCTTCAGTCCAGTCTGCTAAGTGCTCCTTTTATGCCTTGGAAATTTCACAAGCAGCTAACTCTTCCAGACAGCTTCACTCAATTTTGCGGCAACTCTCCTCTACTGTATCACCTTCTGCTTCTCAGGTTGCTGTTCTGGCTCCTGCATCCCTAGCGTCTTTCTTCTCTGAAAAGGTTCAGAACTTACGTTCTTCCTTCCTCCTCTACCTCTGTCTCCCCCTTGTTCTTCTTCTTCAGCCTCTCCTATGTCCTTCGCCTCTGAGGAGTTGGCTGATGCTGAGTCCTGTGTTTCAATCGCTCCATATGCTGTTGGAACTACAAATAGAGCTTTATCTCATTCATGGTCCACCTTTCGTTCCCTCACTACAGCAGAAGTGCTGCTTACTTTATCACAGTCTAGGAAGACCACCTGCTCACTAGATCCCATCCCCTCCAATTGGCTGGTGGAACCTTCCTTGCAGTTAGTACCTCTCATTACAATCCTGCTTAATTTCAGTTTATCATCTGGTCATTTTCCCTCTGTGTGGAAATCAGCCATAGTCCATCCCCTGCTGAAACAGCCTTCTCTCGATCCCTCAGTACTATTGCATTGGCGCCCGGTATCTAATCTCCCTTTCCTTGCAAAAATATTGGAGCGTCTAGTCTTTCTTCAACTCTCTTCCCATGTTGAGGCTACTAATGCCCTTCATCCCCCTCAAGCGGGTTTTAGACCAGGACATAGTACGGAAACTATTCTCCTGGCCCTGCTAAACGAGATTCATGTAGCCCATGACCATGGCGACATTACACTTTTGGTTTCATTGGATTTATCCGCAGCTTTTGATCTGATCGATCATCGGACCCTTCTCTCAAGTCTTTTTGATATTGGTTTGTGGGGTGTGGTGCTATGTTGGTTCCGCTCTTTTCTCACTGCTCGCTCCTTTGTTGTCTGTGCCAATCACCAAACCTCTCCGTCCATTCCACTGTTATGTGGAGTCCCCCAGGGATCAGTTTTATCCTCTCTGCTCTTTAATATTTTTCTTGCTCCTCTTCCCCTTTTGGTCCAACAGTTTCCAATTTCAATTTACATTTATGCTGATGACATTGTCCTTCTTTTCCATACTTCCCCAGTCATGGTTGATATCACCCCACTTAATACTTGCCTCACTCATATTGCCACCTGGCTCTCTTCTAATTTTCTCCATTTGAATCTTTCTAAATCCTCAGCCATGTGGGTGCCGCTGAGCACTCCCTGTCCGGTCATCATGCCTCAAATAAATTCCACTTCTATTCCTCTCACTTCCTCTCTTCATTACTTAGGGGTAACCCTGGATTCGTCATTGTCTTTTCATGAACACGTGTCAAACTTATCCCGCCGCTCTTTCTTTACACTGCATCAATTACGTTCAGTCCGCTCGATTTTGTCCCCAAACTCCCTCACTACTCTGTTACTGGCTTTAGTCATGTCCAGATTGGACTATTGCAATGTGGTTTTTGCCAGTCTCCCTGCTTACCAACTCAAATGCTTACAATATCTACAGAATACAGCCGCCCAACTTGTCACTTCTGCCCAGAAATCAGATCATGTAACTCCTCTTCTGTTTTGCCTTCACTGGCTACCGCTTCGTTTTCGGTTTAAATATAAGTTTCTTATACTATTACATACAGTCATCCATACTTCCAACCCACAGTATTTAGCGAACCTAGTTTCCCTTCACACTCCTTATCGCCAGCTCCGTTCTTTACATGCTAACCGTTTGTTTCTTCCCCGACCCGCACGAGCTCACCTCGAACAAACACGCTGTGCTGCTTTCTTTTTCCTGGGACCCTCACTTTGGAATTCTCTACCATCTTCTCTTCACCTAGAATCCTCATATCAACATTTCAAAAACCTATTAAAAACACATTTGTTCCAACAGGCATATGATCTCCCTCCCAGCAGTCCTGTCTAATTTTGTTTTGTTTGTCTTTGGTTGCCTATAGTTTTGCTTAGTTTTTGTCTACTGTTTGTCTTGTGACCTCTTTGGTCCGTCTTTCTCTTTATTTTATTGGATTTCTTTTCCTTTCTGATGCTTTTATTTTATATTATTTTATTGTAAACCGCTCTCACATCTCGACAAGAGCGGTATATAAAATGTAAATAAAGATAAAGATAAAGATCACCAAATGGGGTCTGCACCTCTCCGGTACCTCAGCTTCAAAAGACAAACTGACAGTGTGTGATACTGGCACAGAGTAGCTACAGACCATGCCATTGTGCAGGTTCTGTGTTCACCCTGAAGGATAGGATGGGTGCCCAGTACATGTGGTGCTAGGGATAGGTCCTGCTGTACATCCCCATCACTACCAGTGTGTGACAGGTGTTCCTTGCAGTGCAGCTGAAGGTAATTTGGTGTCCATCTGTATCCTGCAGTCACATGTGGTCCTGTGGGACCAGACACCAGCCAGATTGGTGTGTATCCCGTGTTAGAGTCTGGCTGACATGGGCAGCTGTTATCAGGGCAGAGGGGTTCCTAGAATTACATGAGGTGTGTGAAGCAGTGCCTTTATAGGGTGCAGTGGTATACACTGCATACCTCAAAGGGCCCACATCACCCTTTTGTAGGTAAAGAATAGTGCCTCGCCCAAGGGAAGCAACCTCCATCATTTTTGTATGAGACAGCCCTCAAGGGTTGGTGGTCCAGAGCCATATCTACGACCGGGACAGTGGCAGACCAGCAACAATGTTGGGATTAGATCTGGAAGCCCCAATTGCCTCCCACCACTGTCTGCCAGTCACCAACAGACAGCACAGTCAGACTGTACCTTAAAAGTGTTCCAACCATGCACAGTCTAACAAGCAGACAGTCCACAAGGAACTATGTTCAGCAAGCAGGCACCTCAGTGATTGGGACCCCAGCACTGAGGAACACAAATATATCATTAGAGACAAATAGTGCAAAGCGCTATGTGGGAACCTAGACCTGCCATGGTCACTGCTCGTTCAGAGTGAGTGCCCTCCCAGCATGCCATGCTGTGGCCACCCTGTCCATACAGGTGGTGGTCAGGCACTAAAGTGTCCTAGCCATTGCCCCACACCCTGTGAAGATGCACCCTGGCCAATCTGCCCTATCCGGGCCATACTCAGAATACCTTGCTCCTCATTATGCATCTAATCAGGCTAATGCTGGTAACAGTGGGACATTTTGGGCCCAGTGAAGTGTGGGCAGCCACAGAACAATGGATAGACATACAAACATGCTCACTCCTTTTGCAGCATTATACAAAGATAGGGGTGGTTGGCAGCCCTGCCCGCCACACTAGTCCTGAGCACAGTGCCGACATTGCTAAACTGTGCAGGGGGTAGTAGTAGTGCTCTGTTGATAACATCATCCCACTGCTGGGGCCAACAGCCTGCCGATTCATGCATCATTGGATTGTGGAGCCTGTGTGAGTGGGTGTTTGCACCCCTGTTCGCCGCTGCTTTGGGCTTTGCACATGTTGCTGTTGTATTTGCATTGTAGGGTAAAATATAGGGACATGCTCTGCAGGAACCACAGCTGGGACCTGCACCTGTGACCCTCTGCTCCTGGACACACTGGCTGGGTGTACTGCACCACACTGTTGCCAAAGATGCATGGTAGTCCCTGGGGCTACCTGCACTTTTCCTCAGCCAGACCTTTTATGTTCCACTGTACACCACGTACTGATGCAGAGCATGGCCTAGGTCCACTGCAGGGAGGTGACACTGCCCCATCCAGTACGCGCACGCGCCCCCCCTGCCAAGCTGATGTGGCCATTTGCTGTCAGTGCTGGTAGTGAGCAGTCCCAGGCCATCCACTGTGTAGGTAGGTGCCCGCCTAGGGAGAGGGTTCTGGGGTGGGGGGCATACATGGACATCCTCACATCCCCCCATCAATGCCTACCACTATTATGTCCCCTCCACATGGGGGTGGGATGGCTGGGGGGATGTCAGGTCTATGCCCTAGCAACTATTGGCTAGGGTGGACCAGGTAGATATTGGTGGATTGTGTTTGGCCTTGGTTTACTGCTGTCTTGCTGATCTCCGGTGTCTATGTTCCTATGTGCCACCTAGGCGCCCGCCTGGTCTACCCTGTGCCCCAGCTGCCCATGCTACTTGTCCCACCTGCGGCCCCCTATGCCCCATTTGCACCATCGCCATAGTGGCCATTCATACTTTGGCTTTATGATATTGCTGTACATGGAGCACTACTATCACAGTTTTTGGGTTCCCTGCTTGGGCTGTACATTGCTGACATGCAAATGGTTTCTCTCTCCTGCATATGTGCATCTAACGACAGGTTTTCAATCGCGTTAGGATTCAGCTCTTCAGATCAGCACGTTAGTGTGAAGGGAGCCTCTCCCTGCCCACACTCTGCCCATTGACCCCTTCTCTCTGCCCTCTCTCCACCTTCTGTGGTGTTTTACCGCGCCGCGGAACATCTACGATTGTTAACGTTACGTAACGCATGTTATGTAACGTTAACGATCGTTAACGTTACATAACGTGTGTTATGTAACGTTACCGCAGTTTAGTAAACATACCCCATAGTCTCCAAAACTGAACACAATATTTCAAGTGAGGCCTCACCAGTGAATTATACAATGACATTAGTACCTCCTCCTTTCTGCTGGTAATTCCTCTCTGTATGCCACCCAGCATCTGTCTGGCTTTGGCACACTGTTTTGCCACCTTGAGATCCTCAGAAACAATCACTCCGAGGGCCTTCTCATCATCCGTGCACCTCCTATCTTATAAAATGTCCTTGGATTTCTGCATCCCAAGTGCATGACACTGTACTTTTTCACATTAAATCTTAACTATCAAGCATTAGACCATTCCTCCAGCTTCTGTAGCTCTTACCTTATGTTATCCACTCCCTTAGGGGAGTTTACTCTGTTGCAAATTTTCGTGTCATCTGCAAAAAGACAGACTTTTCCATTCAGTCCTTCAGCAATATCACTCACAAATACACTGAACAGTACTGATCCCAGGACCAATCCCTGGGACATGCTACTAATCATCTTCCTTTCATCCAAGTAAGTTCCATTTATTTATTTTATTTATTTATTTATTTATTTATTTATTTAACAATTATTTCTATACCGCTCTTTCCCAAGTATCAAGTGCGGTTTACAATGAACAGTATGTTATATGGTATGGGTAATATCATACCAAGTCTTTTTACATGGAACAGGTGGAACTATTTACAGGTAACAATATAAAGTTTGAACATTAAACTATTAGAACATATTTACATTGTAGATATTTACAAATTATATCATATATCACTTGTGGTTGTATACATTATTTTAAACGTCAAAGATCACATAGTTATAAATTGTTGTAGTATGGTTGTTAACCTGTGTCTCTTTGTGTAATTTGGTTAGATTCTGCTCCTTTGTTGTAGTGTAAAGAGAATAAATGGGTTTTCAGTTTTTTTCTAAATTCTTTTATGTCCGACAGTAGGCGAATGTTGTCTGGAAGGTTATTCCAGAGGATAGGTGCTGAATGTGAGAAGGCCCTCTTGTTGGTTTGTTTTCTAGCTTTTGTGTAATCTTTTGGTACTGCTATAGTGTTTGTGTTTCTACTCCTTTGTGATCGTTTATCTATTTCTATATTGATGAGTGTATTGAGTACAGATGGTGCTAAGTTATTTATTAGTTTAAATGTGGTTAGAAGAATCTTGTATTTTATTCTGCTGTAAATAGGTAGCCAATGGAGTTCAGCCAGGATCGGTGTGATATGTTCTATTGAGCTTATATTCATTATTATCCTTGCTGCTATGTTCTGGGTTAGTTGTATCTTTTTAATATTTTGCTTTGTGATGCCATTAAGGATTAAATTTGCAAAATCAAAGTGTGGGGTTATGATAGCTTGAATTATGGTTATGAAGTCTTGTAAGTGAATCAAAGGTCTTAGTTGTCTCAATGTCTTAAGTTTGTAGTGTATGTTTTTTGTTAGATATTTATGTGTGAATCCATGTTAAGTTTATTGTCAAGTATCACACCTAGGTATTTTATTTCTTTTTTTATGTTGATCTCATGGTTATCTAGGGTGATGGTGTTTGGGGGTGTGTATGTTTGATTTTTAGTAATATATAGTACGTCAGTTTTTGAGAAATTAATGTGTAAGTTCTGATCCTTGAGCCATAGTGTTAGTTCTTTAAAACATTCTGTTATTTGTTGTAGTGGAGGGTGTGGGATTTTAAATGGGAGGTAGAACATTATATCATCAGCGTAAATATGGTAATAGACGCCATGACGTTTAAAGATGTTGCTGACTGGTTGTAGGTAAATGTTAAATAATAGTGCAGATAGTGCGGATCCCTGTGGGAGGCCTTGTGTTTGGTTGAAAGTGTTAGATGTTTGGTTAAGAATTCTTACTGTTTGGGTTCTGTTTGATAGGTAGGATTTGAACCAGTTATAAACGGTGGATGTAATTCCTATTTGTTGAAGTCTGTTGAGCATTGTTATATGATTGACGCTGTCAAATGCGGCAGAGATGTCGAGGAATACTAGGATGAAGGCTTGTTTAGTGTCGTCAATTCCTCTTAATAGGGTGTCATAAAGAACTGTTAGCAATGTTTCAACCCCATGGAATGGTCTGAAGCCGTATTGGTGTTCGTCAAGGAGGTTCAATGTATCGATAAATTCTTGTAGTTGGGTTTGAACTATTTTTTCAATAAGTTTGGCCATGAAAGGAATGCTCGATATGGGTCTGTATGATTTTGGGGATAATTTGTCTAGTGTTTTATTTTTAAGTATTGGTCGTATTTGAACATGTTTGAGGGATGGTGGTAAATATCCTTTTTCTAGTGATATGTTGACCATAGGGAGGATGAAGGAAGAGAGTATTGAGAGTGTCTTTTTTATCCAATCAACTGGGCATGGGTCAAGATATGATGTAGTTGTATTGATGTTAGATATGGTAATTTTGAGAGTGGTCTTTGAAATTGGACTGAAGTTGGACCAGTTATCAGGGGTAGTGTGCTTCATTTCAGTGTGTGTTATTGGGGGTGTATTCATTTGTATTTTTGTTTTATTAATATAGTATTGTGCTAATTCTTGTGGGAAGATATCTATGGATATTTCGTCTGAGTTATATGTTTTGTTTGTTAGTTTCTGTATTATACAGAACAATTCTCTTGGTCGGTTAATTGAATTATTGAATATGTTAGAGTAGTAGTTTCTCTTAGAACTGTCTATTGTTTCCTTATATATGTGTAGGGTATTTATGTATTTCTCGTAAGTTGTTGGTGATTTGTATTGTCTCCATTTCCTTTCTTCCATTCTTAATTGTCTTTTCAGATTTTTGAGTGTCATATTAAACCATGGAGCATCCTTTTTATCAATTATATTGTCATTGCTATTTTGTTGTGACAGGTTTGGTTTTTTTTCTACTGCCATTGAGATAGTTTTGTTCCAAGTTTTGATAGATTCTTCCAGATTTGTAGGAGTTAGAGTGAGGTGAGGAATTATTTGATCTAAGAATTCTTCTTCATTGAACTTTCTGAATCTCTTAGTTTGTGGAGGTTGAGTTCGTTTAGTATGATTGTTCTCAGGGATAGTGATATCAAATTTCAGAAGGTAGTGGTCTGACCAGGGAACGGGTATGTTTGAGAGTGATTTAGTGTTATATAGGTTGTGAAGTGAGTTTGGTAGGAAGACCATGTCAAGTGTTTTTCCTTTATTATGTGTTTGTTCTGTTATTATTTGATGGAAGTCCAGATTGCTTACTGCTTCTGAGAAATGATTTGATTGGTTGTTGGGTGTTGAAGGGAGATTAAAATCACCCATTAGTATTATTGGGTTTGTGTCAGTGGATGATGCCAGTAGTTCAATTAGATTATCAGTGCTGTCTATGTTGTATTCTGGAGGTCTATATTAGGCATATCTTTGTGGTTTTAATTTTTATAGTTAGCGTGTCTACATTATCTATATTATTGGATGAGATTAGTTTTGCATTGAGGTTTTTCTTTACTATTATTAGTACGCCTCCACCTTTTTTAATTGTTCTGTGGGTATGGAAGATCTCTGTTTTATGGTCATTGATGATATCTGTAAAGATTGGTAGTTTGTTTCTCATGGATCTTGCGTTGATAAGTTGGCAGGTAAGGGTTGTGTATTTCTGTGTATAAGGTGGTTGTGGTTGCGTGGAGTTATTTTCTGGTGCGGTTGTTATATATATAAGTCTAGATTGTTTGGGTCTGGGGTTGGTTCCATTTTTGAACGGAGATATTGGGTGGTCATAACGTGCTGTACTTTGTATTATTGGGATTGGTCTATTATAATTATTTCTTATACATTTTGTTAGGTTTATCAGTGTGAGGATAAAGAGACAAATTATTATAATCCTGATGGGAGAAGGAGATTGAGTAGGCATTGTTTAAATTCTAAGTTGTTTTTGGAGATTGATGTCTAGTAATTAGTTCTTAAAGTGGATTTGTGTTATTGAGTGTGTTATATATCTAGTGCTTAGGTTTTACAAATGTTAGTCTACTTGTTTTCGGTGTATGAAACAAATAACATTGGTTTTGTTAAGGTTGTAATGTTAAATTGTGTAGCTTTGGCAATTTCTGTGACAGGGTTCAGATTGCTCTGTGTAATTGAGAGAACTTGCAACAGTTGCTCTTGGTGCGTTAGTAACATTAGTAGCAAATTGTTAGCAACATTTGTAGGGGAGTCCTGCAACAATAATCTTGGTAAGACCGTAACAATGATATCAGAATGTAAGTAACATTTGTGGCAGATTCCTTCTTTCAATTTATAAATGTGAGTTCAATGTATCTACTAGTAGTATATAATATATTACATACAGGTATATACTTGCAGGTTTTCCGTAGGGAAAATAGATGTTAGGGAGGTAGTTCTCTGATGCTTCCTTGAGTGCCACTGCCTAAGGGCCACGCCAAAGGGCCCTCTGGCGAGGCCCTCAGGCGCGGGCCCGACAAGCGCAGGCGCGCCTGGGCAGCGCTGCTTTAAGCGCTGGGTCGGATGGCTCGGATTGGGCAGCTCGTGCTGTGTGGGAGGTCCTGGTGCTCCAGCGTGCTCGATCCTCGCGCCGGAGGAGAGCAGAGGAACGCCGGAGTGCTGGAGATGCAGAGAGCGAGTTCACCTGGGCAGCGCTGCTTTAAGCGCTGGGTCGGATGGCCCAGATTGGGCAGCTCGTGCTGTGTGGGAGGTCCTGGTGCTCCGGCGTGCTCGATCCTTGCGCCGGAGGAGAGCAGAGGAACGCCGGAGTGCTGGAGATGCAGAGAGCGAGTTCACCTGGGCAGCGCTGCTTTAAGCGCTGGGTCGGATGGCCCGGATTGGGCAGCTCATGCTGTGTGGGAGGTCCTGGTGCTCCGGCGTGCTCGATCCTCACGCCGGAGGAGAGCAGAGGAATGCCGGAGTGCTGGAGATGCAGAGAGCGAGTTCACCTGGGCAGCGCTGCTTTAAGCGCTGGGTCGGATGGCCCGGATTGGGCAGCTCATGCTGTGTGGGAGGTCCTGGTGCTCCGGCGTGCTCGATCCTCGCGCCGGAGGAGAGCAGAGTAACGCCGGAGTGCTGGAGATGCAGAGAGCGAGTTCACCTGGGCAGCGCTGCTTTAAGCGCTGGGTCGGATGGCCTGGATTGGGCAGCTCATGCTGTGTGGGAGGTCCTGGTGCTCCGGCATGCTCGATCCTCGCGCCGGAGGAGAGCAGAGGAATGCCGGAGTGCTGGAGATGCAGAGAGCGAGTTCACCTGGGCAGCGCTGCTTTAAGCGCTGGGTCGGATGGCCCGGATTGGGCAGCTCGTGCTGTGTGGGAGGTCCTGGTGCTCCGGCGTGCTCGATCCTCGCGCCGGAGGAGAGCAGAGGAACGCCAGAGTGCTGGAGATGCAGAGAGCAAGTTCACCTGGGCAGCCATCACTTTCTGTCGTCTGTCAGTCAACCAATTTCTGATCCAGTTCACTAATTTGGGACCCATCCCCAGGCTGTTCAGTTTATTGATAAGCCTCCTATAAGGAAAGTATCAAAGGTTTTGCTGAAATCTAGGTAGATCACATTCTGAAGAAAACCCCGTGATCTGGCCACAATACCACGGCTCTTTTGATCTCTGGTCCCTCAAGCAGTGAGAAACAGGCAGAGAATAATACAGAACACAATCACACACACAAAGTGCTATTTTCTTTGAGCTCAGAGGGAAAACCACAGACGATCTATGGACACGTATAGTTCCACGCCTGCCAAATTCAAATTCTTCCTCCTGAAAAGCTCCTTTTTATTAAAGAAAAAGGGGAAGTAACAGTCATTTATTATAAATGTGGAATAACACAAGGTGTCGCCAAAGTTCTTTTTACAGAGTAAGATCTGATTACAGTGTATTAGATGAAATTTACTTGATTATGACAAAATTATTTATAATTGCAAAGTTGCAAAAATTATGTTGTGTCAGCATTACCTGTACAATGAACTATAGTTGCGCAGTTCATAGCCTATGTTTACTCTTTATGCTGGCGTTAACAATGTTCCAAACCATTTTAAAGACGGTTACACAGAACTCATGATCATGACATCCTATTCTATTTAAGAGGAAGTAAGTGAAAAGCCAAACTTCTAAACACATTCTGAAATTCATCCATCTTCAATTACATTTTGGGGATTCTGGTATCCCCTTTATCTGTCCATTTCTACACATTCATTGCATGCCCTTCATCTAGTTCTCTGGACACCCATTCAAAGAATTTAATCAGGTTTGTTTGGCATGATCGTCCTTTGGTAATCATGCAACCTATTTGTTTAGAGATAGCCCACTATTCTCTCTTTCAGGGGTGCCTCCATTACTTTTCCCAGGATCAAGGTAAGGCTTATTGGCCTGTTATTTACCACTTCTTCCTTATTACCACTTTTGTGAAGAGGTACCACATCAGCCCTTCTTCAGTGCTATGGAACCTCTCCTGTCTCCAGGAATCTATTAAAAAATCCTTTAAAGTCCCTGCCAGAACCTCTCTGAGCTCTCTCAGTATCGTGGGGTGAATCCCATCCGGTCACATGCCCTTGTTCACTTTCAGTTTTGTAAACTGTTCAAACACATCATCTTCTGTGAATGGTGTGGTATCTACACCATTCCAATTTTAATATTTGCCAATCCTGGAGAAGGTGGTCCTTCTCCAGGATTTTCTTTAGTAGAAACAGAACAGAAGTATTTACATAAGAACATAAGAGATGCCATACTGGGTCAGATATGTCATACTGGGTCAGACCAAGTTCCATCAAGCCCAATATCCTGTTTCCAATAGTGGCCAATCTAGGTCACAAGTACCTAGCAGTTTCCCCAAAAGACACAGGTTCCACAATGCTTGTACTGGGGCAAGCAGTGGATTTCCCGGGTCACCTTTAATAATGGTTTATCAACCTTTCCTCCGGGAACTTGTCCAAACATTTCTTAAACCCAGCTATACTAATAGTTTTTACTACATCCTCTGGTAATGAATTCCAGTGTTTGATTACATGTTGAGTGAAAAAATATTTTCACTTATTAATCTTAAATAGATTACGATGTACCTTCATTGCATGTCCTCTAGTCTTCATATATTTTGATGGTGTAAACAATCGATCTACATTTACCCGTTCCACCCCATTCATTAATTCATAGAGCTCTATCATATCTATCATATCTCCCCTCATCCATCTCTTTTCCAGGTTGAAGAGTCCTAACCTTTTTAGCCTCTCTTAATAGGGGTATCCTTCAATCCCCTTTGCCATTTTGGTAGCTCTTCTCTGTACCTTTTCTAATATGGCAACCAGAAATGCATAAAATATTCAAGATGTGGTTGCACCATAGAGCAATACAGAGGCATTATAATATCCTTTGTTTTATTCTCCATTTCTTTCCTTATGATTCCTAGCATTCTATTTGCTTTTTTGGTCACCGCTGCACACTGGGTGGAGGATTTCAATGTGTTATCCATGATGACGCCTAAATCTTTTTCTTGGGTGGTGGTTCCTAATGTGTGTAACCATCTGCCATTTGGATGTCCAATTTATCAAGGTCCTCTTGCAATTTTTCACAATCCTTTTGGGTTTTAATAACTTTGAGTAATTTTGTGTTATCTGTAAATCTGATTATCTCACTTGTTATTCCCATTTACAGGTTATTTATGAATATGTTAAAAAGCAGTGGACTGAACACAGATCCCTGGGGTACTCCACTATTCACCTTTCTCCACTGGGAAAATTTGCCATTTAGCCCTACCCTCTGCTTTCTATCTTTTAACCAGTTCCTGATCCACAATAGTACACTGCCTCCTATCTCTTGACTTTTTAGTTTTTCCAAGAGTCTCTCATGAGGGACCTTGTCAAAGGCTTTCTGAAAATCCAGATACACCATATCAACCAACTCATCTTTGTCTACCTGTTTATTCACACCTTCAAAAAACATAACAGATTAGTAAGACAAGACCTTCCTTGGCTAAAGCCATGTTGGTTGTCTCCCATTAAGCCATGACTATGTACATGTTCAGTAATTTTGTTCTTTATAAAGGTTTCTACCATTTTCCCCAGTACGTTTGTAAAGGATATATTGTTCCGAACCATGCGCTCTTGGGCAGCTGTCGGCTTTCCCCTATTATCTAGTTTAAAAGTTGCTCTATCTCTTTTTAAAAGGGCAATGCCAGCAGCCTGGCTCCATTCCAGAAAAGCCCCTCCTTTCCCCAGAATGTTCCCCAGTTCCTAACCAATCCACGCATTGAGACTCCGGAGCGCTGCCTGCCTTTTGGTTCCTGTGTGTGGAACGAGAAGCATTTCAGAGAATGCTACCCTGGAAGTTCTAGATTTCGACTTCATACCTAAAAGCCTAAATTTGGCCTCCAGAACCTTCCTACCAAACTTTCCTATGTCATTAGTACCAACATGTACCAAGATATCAGATTTCTCCCCCAGCACTATCTAAGACCTTATCTAGGTGGTGCGTGAGGTCCGCTACCTTCGCACCAGGCAGCCATATTGCCAGGCAATCCAGCTATCTACATGCCTAATGATAGAATCACCAACTATAATGGCTATCCTAACCCTTCCCTCATGGGCACATGGCCCTGGAGAAACCCTGTCGGTGTGAGAGGGAGTTACATCACCTGGAGAACAGGTTCTAGCTACAGGATAATTTCCTGCTTTACCAGGGTTGTGCTCTTCTGTCATGTGATCTCTCTCCTCCAGGAATGCTGCCAGACTGGAGATGGGACTTCAGTAGTACATCCCTGTAGGTCTCATCTACGTACCTCTCTGTCTTCCTTAAGTCCTCCAAGCCTACTACTCTAGCCTCCAGAGATAGGACTTGTTCCCTAAGTTCAAAGGGCTCCTTGAAACTAGTACACATGTAAGATCCCTCACCAACTGGGAGAAAAGAATACATGTGACACTCAATGCAAAAGACTGGAAAGTCCCTGGCTCACTGCTAGACTGCTGTCTGCATCTTAGGGGCATGTTTACTAAACCGTCTTAATGTGCGCTCTGACACGTTATCGCATGATAAGGCGCCTTATCGCGAGATAATGGCGCATTACCATGCGATAAGGCGCCTTATGGCGCGCTAACATGCGCAGTGGCGCTCAGCGGCGCAAACGAGCGCTGAAGGTGGAGTAAAGGCTCCCTGAGGGCGGAGGAAGGCTCCCCAGGGGTGGAGAGAAGGGGTCAATGGGTGGAGAGTGGGAAGGGAGAGGCTCCCCGCACACTAACGATGTGAAATTCGAGGCTCAAAACTAACGCCAGTGAAACTCTGGCGTTAGAGCTGATTTAAAGGGAAGAGAAACCATTTCTGTCAGCAATGTACAGCAAAATCAGGGAAACCTACAAAAACGTGATAAGTGTTATACATGTGCACGGAACAAAAGTGAAAAGAAACATTGAAAATGACCCCAACAAAATATAAAAAAAACATAATCAAGCTGGGCAATAGTGATATTAATGGGACACATCAAAAAGCACTCCCGAGAAGGTTCCAAATAAAATATATGAATTGTGGAAGGGTCTGCGCTCCGTCCCCATACAAGGTGAATGATCCCACAGTGCAATTGCGCTCATCAGGGTTTCCCTCTCCATTGGACAGGTTTCCTATGGGGTGCACATGTTCCACAACAGCAGGGCGGGCATGTCGGAATGGGCAACTGGACAGATGCTGGGAAAGGGGACACAGAGGGCTGCAGACGGCACATGCTGTACTGCAGCTGGGCCACAATGCGAACTAGGGTGATGCCTAGGTGGCCCATAGGAATGCTGAAACAGTAGAGCAGCCAGACAGCAACTGATGAGGGCCCAGCATGGGCATGAGTGTGCTTCCCACAGTGTCACAGGGGATAGTACCCAGTAGGGACCCCCAAGGACACAGAACAGTGGCAGGCGGTGCTGGGGGGAAGCGTGGACACCTATGCAGGCACCCCTACCACAGAACCCGCACCATAGGCAGCCGCCTACCCACACACTGGATGGCCTGAGACTGCGCTCCACCAGCACCACCAGCAGAAGGGCATGTCAGCAGGGTGGCAGAGGGGCACTGGTGGTGGAGGGGGCAGTGGCAGCTGCCCAGAGCAGACCGTGGCCTAGCCCTGTGTAGGTGGGTGCCATGCACTGCAACAGACAGGCCCCGTCTGATGACCAGTCATGGTATCCCCAGGGAATGTACTGTCTCTGTGGCAACACAGTGGTGCAGTGCACACAGCCAGTGTGTTCAGGAGCAAAAGGTCACAGGTTCAACTCCCAGCTGTGGCTCTTGCCAACCCAGCCCCCATTTTTTACCCACTACTAAAACATGCTAATACAGACAGAACCTTTATTGCGGATGATGTAAACATGCCCAAAACACCTACATTTTACCCTACAGAGCACAGACACCATAAACATGCGCATTACCTAGAGCAGAGTATCCCAAATGCAGTCCTGGAGGGCCAAACACCATTTAGGTTCCATGCTGCCTCTAATAAAGATGCCTGTGCTGCATATCTATGCACCACCCCCACGTCATGCAGATGTATCTCATGCATATTCATGAGGGACAGCACGAAAACCCGAACAGTGTTTGGCACACCAGGACTGGAGTTGGGAACCTCTGCTGTAAAGCAGCAGCCAACAGGGGCAGACACACCCACACCCACAGGCTCCATTAGCCAATGCCTCCTGGAGAGGCAGGACATTGGGCCCTGCGTGCATATCCCAATACTAGCACTTGCAAACCTTAGCAATGCCACCCTAAACCTGGGAATACGGTACACAGCTATCAAAAGGTTACTATGATTACTGGCAGATAGCAATTCATACATTAAGCACAGTTTGCTGATTGAGCTCCATCATAGCAACCTTTCTGATGTCTGTGGAGTGTGCTTCAGGTCTGGTGTCTGACAGTGTTTACCACCCTGGGGAGTGACCCACAACAGTATTGCGTACCATATCCATGCCTGCACTGTGCCCAGGACTGGTGTGGTGGCCAGGGCTACTAAACACCTCTATAGTAGCACAATGCTGGCATAGGTGTGGGAGTGTGTATCTGTCTATCCAGTGTGTGGTGGCTGCAAACACCCTCCACAGCTCACACTGACAGCACTATTGCCAGTATTGGCCTGCCAATGTGCATAATGAGCACGGTACCATGGGTATAGCCCGGCAGGGTGGCCTGGCCAGGATGCATCTGCACAGGGCATAGGGCACTGGCTGGGACATTGTAGTGCTCGGCCACCACCTGCACAGACAGGGTGGCCACAGCATGTTCTGCTTGGAGATCACTCTCACCCTGACTGAGCAGTGACCACGGCACGCTAAGGTTCCCCCATAGTGCTATATAGTATTTTTTTCATGTGATATTTATGGGTTCCCTTTTGGGGTCCAGTCACTGACTTATCTGCTTGGTGTCTATGCTGATATCCCAGTTCTGGGTGCACGCATTTCCACCAGGAACATGCACTATGGACTAGCTAGCAGACTGTCTGCAGCTGGTATGTGTCTTGATGGAACACCTTGCAGGGTGCAGTGGCTGAAGGCTTGCTGCAGGAGTATATCAGATAGTGGTGGGGTGCAGCTTAGCATTTCCAGGTCTAATGTCTGTCTACTATTGCTTTATGGATGTGTACAGAGCTGCATTGACTGTCCTGTAGGGTGTCTGTTCCCCAGAAGGACTGGGGTTGATGGTCCCCTCTACTGCCACCATTGCAGGGAGGTAGAATGTGGATCTGTTGGTGGGAGACCCTGTTTACCACTCTCAGCCCCGGAGGAGGAGGAGGGTGGTGGTACATAATCCTCCTATGGGTCAATAAGGGCTAAACCTGACTGAGAAATACAGGTACATCCAAGGTGTGTCTGCAGAAACTACCTATCTCACACATTAGCACTGCTGGGGACCTACAGCATGGCCTATCTCTGCTGTAGACCTGGTGCTGGGCACCCCACCTCACCCTCAGGGTGAGTGCAGTACCTGCACAATGTGACAGTGTGTAGCTAATCTGTGCCAGTACCACACACGGTCAGTTCCCCCTACCAGGCCGAGGTGCTGTGGGGGTGCATACCCCATCTTGTGATCATCTGTAGACTGCTGATTTGCATGTGTAGTGCATCATGGGTATGGGTGGGTTAACCCTATCCTGGTGACCACAGCAGACTGTTTGTGTGGTGACGTGCAGTCCTTCTGCAGCCAGCCAGGGGCTCACTAGCAGCTATGGAGCTGTAGCACACTGGTTACTTCACAGCTTGTGGATCCAGAGGTCATGGTTCAAACCCACAGTGGGGTTATTTGATAGGGCTGTCCAAAACATGGTCTTTTTTTAATGTACATTAGTGCTGCCAGCAAAATACCCTCAGGGTACTGTAACCATAAGGTACCTCAGAAGGCGCCCAATAAGGCTCCTTATAGAGCACCCTATAAAGCGCCTTCTGAGGCACCTTATGGTTACAGTCCGTATAAGGTGCCTTAAAAGGTGTCCTATGGAGTGCCTTATAGGGTGCCATATAGGGGACATTATAGGGTGCCGTGGCGGACAGTGCACTTTATAATGTGCCCTATGGAGTGCCTTATAGGGTGCCTTCTGCGGCACCTTAGGTTACGGCACGTGAGGGTGTGTTTGCTGGCAGCAATAATTAAAATACACATTAAATGCCTCAGGAAACAATACTTACATATCAAAGCTGATGCCTCAGCCAGCCTTATGCATTAGGCACACTGGGGGATTGAATTCATGACCTCTGTATCATCAGTCAGTGTATTAACCATTGTGCTACACTTCTTTTTCTATGTTGGATGTCTGTGCGCCTACATAAGATTACCGCGCGGTAACGCGCTTAGCGGCGCTTTGCACGATAATGTGCGCAGCAGCGCATATTATCGTGCGCTAATTCTGTTTTGCTACTTTACACTGAAACGCCCACTCCTTATATGGCAGCCTGCACACTATCGACGGGCGCACATTAAGACGGTTTAGTTTTAAGGTTGTGTTTAGGTATTTAATTTGTTTACTTACTTAGGTTTGCTGGGGGTACTTACACTAATAAAAATATAACTAATATGCTTTAATGGACTTTGTTTACCTCAAGATTAATTAACCTGAGGTCCTTAATGTATGCCGGTTGAGGGTTGTACCTGAATGTGAATATGGGCACCTCTTTCCCTTTAAGAGGTTTAAGCACCTATAGAGCTATGACTATCCCAGGAGTGGGTGAGTGGGAATCGGGGCGGGAGGGATAGAAGACATTAAAAGCTGGCTGCTACACAGTACCCTGTCCTGTGCTTCTAAAGTAAACTATGACCAATTTCCTGGGTGATTCACACAGCCCTTGCATTGATAGAGGGAGTCTTTCAAAATGCCCCTTTGATCTGTCCCTTGGCTTTAACACCTATTTAAAACAATTACATATGTCTCTTGCCCCCTATCTAGAAGGCCTCTTTGAAAAGGTCTCTAGAAACAATTTATTGCTCAAAGAACACTGACCCTGTTTTTTTCTTTTATGCAAGTTATGTACTGATTTGAGTTAAATTAAAGCTCTTTGCTGTTACTAGGCCCTGGCTGAGTATAAAATTTAACCTAGCAACTCTCTGCTGGGTCTTAAACTTAAACTGGGGAGAGTGGTTGCTGATCAGGGGAGCAGACGTGGCTGGTTTTGCTTGCCACGGGAGCAGTGCAGTGGGACTGCCTGGAGGTCCTGCTTACATCGGGCAGCCACAGGGAGGACGGTCCCGGTTGTGGAGGATCCCTCCCCCTGACTCTACTTAACCCGGCAGTTACAGAAGGTCTGTGGAGAGTGGTTGCTGATCGGGTGAGCAGATGCAGCTGGTTTTGCTTGCCACGGGAGCAGTGTAGCGGGTGTGGCTGAAGGTCCTGCTTACATCGGGCAGGCACAGGGAGGATGGTCCCGGCTGTGGAGCACCCCTCCCCCTGACTCTACTTAACCCAGCAGTTACAAAAGGTCTGTGGAGAGTTGTTGATGATCGGGGAACAGACGCAGCTGGTTTTGCTTGCCGCGGGAGCAGTGCAGCGGGTGTGCCTGGAGGTCCTGCTTATATCGGGCAGTCACAGGGAGGATGGTCCCGGCTGTGGAGGACCCCTCTCCCTGACTCTACTTAACCCGGCAGTTCCTTTACGTGGCCGCGTGTCGCGGCCTGCGTGGTGGGACCTAAGGTGCGTGACTCAAGGGGCAGGTTACGCCTCTTTGGCGCCCCTTCGGCGCACTTGAAGAAGTGAGATGTCGGAGTTTATTCCATGGATAAGCGGAAAGCAAAGCTGAGTGTCAAATCTGCAGTGAAAGTGCAAGGAGGTAAGATGGTGGGTCCCATGGATAAACATTTGACTTCCCTGCTCCCTGCTATGTTGTTACCAGAAGGGGCTTCATTGAGCTCTCATTCTAGGTCACCACCACCGTTTCCTTAGCCTGCTTTTTCATCTACTTTGCTGGAACTATCCCCCGATGCTTCTCCCCCAATTTCACAATGGGATGGCCACTACTCCTTTGTCTGGAGAAGTAACTCTTGTGGATATATGGACTGCTATTCATAATCCCAAAACTTCATAAAAATTTAATCAATCCTCCTGGGAAACCAATAGTTTCTCTGCGAGGGTCACTTCTCGAGCCCCTTTCTACATTTGTGGATTCTTTCCTGCGACCATTTGTGTTTAAATTTTCATCTTATGTACATGATATGATGCATTTTCTTCAGATTCTGGCGGAGGGTTACAACAAGGATTTACCCATGGATCTGCTTCTGTTAACAATGGATGTTTCATCCCTTTACACGAGTATCCCACAACAGGCAGCCCTTCAAGTGGGACGCGTGACACTTCCATCACGCACAGATCTGAGTGGTGCACAGGTGGATTTTATCTGCGAATTGATGTCTTTGGCGATGACAAAGAATTTTTTCAGCTTTGATAATAAATTTTTTGAACAAGTGAAGGGAGTGGCCAAGGGGGCCACAATAGCCCCATCAATTGCTAACTTGTATATGGCCCATTTTGAAGAGAGGTGGCTGACAAATGGCCCTTTTCAATCTTTTGTCTGTCTTTGGCTTCGATATATTGATGATGTTTTTCTTTTATGGTCTGGGTCTATGGAACAGCTGTTGCTTTTTCATCACTGGCTGAATGCTCGTGATGACAATCTTTCTTTTTAACTGGATTATTTATTTTATTTATTTATTTTACAAACACTTATATACCGCACCTTCTCATGGATCAGGTGCGGTTTACAAAGAACAGTGGTATGAACAGGTGAAACGGTTATACATACCTAATCATCTTACATGGAACATCTGTGAACTTTATACAATGAACTTAGACCTTATTACAGAGAACTAGAACTTATTACCAAGGGCCTAGCAACTGTGTGCATTACAACTTTTGCACAGAGCTTAGTAACTATGTACATTACAACTATTTACATTGGACTTAGAGACTATGTACATTACAGGGCGTTTGGCAGTCTGGCCTTCTTATGTTCGCATATTATTATAATGAGTGGAAAAATTGAATTACTGTTTCTTTGATTGCAATTTAAGTACATTAACCTTTATCTTGATTTTAACTGTTATGTTGTTTTCCATTATCCTTTGCCAGTTTGGGTAGCAGTGCTTGTCTGTACACCACAGTGTGTCATAAATAGGTGTGTTTTTTTGTGATTATAGTATGACTTCCATTTCTTTTTTGGATGTTTTTTTGACATGTCTGGGGGCTAGCTTGGTTTCTACAGTTTACTGTAAACCTACACATAGGATGGCTTTTCTTCATTTTTCGAGCGTACATCCTCAATGTTTGAAGGCTAGCTTACCTTTTGCTCAGTTCTTACGTTACCGTCGTAATTGTTCTTTAGTGTCCAAATACAAGGCTCGTTCACAGTACCTTGAAGATTCTTTTTTATCACATGGTTACCATTTTCATCTAGTTTGTCAAGCTCGTACTAGAGCTTGTTATAATGATCGTACCTGGTTACTTACCCCTCGCCAGCGTTCCATAGAGACTGGTTTCGTGCACTATGTTTCTCGTTTAATCCTTTGACTTATTGTCTTTCTAAGATTGTCCATCGGTATTTTCATACTGTACACAATTCCTGGCTTGGGGATCTCCAGCTGAGAATGGTCTATACTAGAATGGTCTATCTCCAGCTGAGAATGGTCTATACTAGAAATCATAATTTACGTGATATTCTTTGTCTTTTGGTTTTTTTCTAGAGATTCAGTGGCTGCATGTACTACCCCAGGATATGTCAGCTGTGAAAGCTGTTCTGTCTGTTTTATGATGCAGGCCGGTCAATCATTTGTCTACAATCATAAGCGGTATTACCTTTATTCAGCTGCCACTTGTAACAGCGTTGGGGTTGTCTATTTGCTTTTGTGTCCCTGCGGTCTTGGATATGTAGGTAAGACACAACGAGCATTGCGGACACGTCTTATTGAACATAGAAGCAAACTTCATCATCAGGTGGAGGGAGCCCCAGTAGTGAAACATTGTCAGTCACATCATCATTGCTTTGAAGATTTGAAATGTTTGATCATTACTCAATGTTTGCCTTCAATTTATGGGAGTGATTGGGATAAGACTTTGATTTGAATTGAATAGCGCTGGATTTTTCATTTAAACACCATTACACCAGCTGGTCTTAATGACTTCATTGAATGGAAGAACTGTTTTTGATTGGACTATTTTTGGTTTCTTACATATAAGACATTATGTGATGTTTCAACAATGTCATATAAGTTTTTAGCAGTAGTGGGAAGAGTGTTTTTTCTTTTTGATCTTAGATGCCTTTTTGGGTTTTTTTTTTCTTTTTTGCTTTCTTTCTTTTTTCTGCCTGCCGGGTTGCTGCTGTGAGCATGTGGGATTCCTGACGTCAGTTTGTTTCCCTCTTTTCATTGTGCATGTTCAGTGTTCCGTTTTGGCTTTGTTGTAGTCAGCCATATGCATGGGGAATCCCAGACGTCAGCAGGCTCCTCCTTCTTTAATCGCGCATGTTCAGCGTTTTTTTGGCCTTCCTTGCTTTGTTCTAGTGGCGTGAGCAGCGGGCATGGAGGCAGTTTTCTTGTGCTTCAAAAAGTAAGTCTCTTTTTCTAACTAAGCCTTCATCAGTTAGTCTCTCTTTGATTTTTGTATGTTTTGGTACGTGTGAGAATATTAGTTTTTTTCTTTTTTCTTTTTTGCTTTGGCAGTCCCCTTTCTGCTTGTGGCATGGACTAATAAATTCTTCTTCTGGTTTTGGCATGGACTAACAACGTTTTCATGAAGAGCTCCCTGATGAAGCCGTGAGGGTGAAACACCTGGTGTCGGAGTTTCAGGTTGTTGTCCTGTCTTTATTGCACTTAATATCTTGCTGCTGTTTTGCTTGAGGGTTTTTTTGGCTGCTATTGCTATTTTGCTATTTTGTTACTGTGGCTCAATATTTTGCTGACTGTTATTGCTAGGAGCTGCTCACTGTGTGTTTTGGATTGTTGAGTTTTTACAGTTTGAGGCTCAACTCTCTTTCATATTAGAGGTTTTTTTCTAACCATTGATGTCATTCTGAGTGCAGTTCATAGGCAGAGCGCTACTGTGGCAGGATTTCTGTCTTGGTCTTGCCATATGACTGACTCGTCCCCTCTGTTGGTTTTAATAGAAGGGGTGGCTGAGGTCTTTTTTCCTCTAACACACTTTTTTGTGTGCTGTTATCGGCTCCTTGTCAGGCTTGTTTGTTGAGTTATTCTCACTTTTTGTTTTTTTGTGTTTTGTTTTTTGTTGTCAGTTTTTTTGTTTGTTTTTCTTGTTTTGAGAGTATAGTTGGGAGTTTTTCTTTCGTTTTTTTTTATTTTTTTAATATTTTGGCTCCCTTAGGATAATTATTTTTGATAGTGTAACTATGGGTTTTAAAGTTAACCAGAAAGCTCTGGGTTTAAATTTAAACTGAAAGCCCTCTGCTGGGTTTTAATTTTAAACTGAAAACTCTCTGCTGGGTTCTGAATTTAAAATGAAAGCTCTCTGTTGCGTTTTAAACTTAAACTGAAAGCTACCTGTTGAGGTTTTAATTTAACTAAAAGCTCTTTGCTGATACTAGGTCCTGACTGATTTAACAAATACACTGGATTCTAATTTACAAAAATTAATCATCTTTAATCTAAAGAATTCCTTTTTCCCCAAGATTTGAAAAATTCCCAGAATTACTTACAGTTGCAGATCTCTCCAGAAGTAGCAGTCCCTTTTTGTAATCCTCTTTAGCATTTTCACTTTTTCAATGTCACTTTCCACGAATCCGTTCTCGGCACTTTTGAGTCTTGCAGTTCCACCTCAGATCTTTCTCTTCTCCCGAATATACCTGAAAAACGTTTTGTCTCCACTCTAAAGATCTTTAGCCATCTTTTCTTCTGCCTTTGATTTTGCTATCCCTATTTCTCTTTTTGTCTCTTTTAGCTTTATCCTGTATTCTTTTCTGTGTGCCTCTGTTTGCAAACGTCTGAATTTTGTGTGAGGTTATCAATAGATGTTCTTGCAGGAACATTTCACATGTGTGTAAACCAGAGACAAAGGTCTAAAACAAGAGCAGCTTTCGACAACAGCATCATTCAATTTGTCTGTAAAAGACACAGAGCTCGATCCATCATGCTTTATCAGGGAATTATTAAAGGGCCGAAGTAGTAAAGCTTAGAACACCTCTGCATAATTTTATCTTCTTTTCATTTATTTCAGTTTAATTGCCTCTCCATTCTGTAGCAATGTTTTTGAATATTGCTTGAAGATGAATAGTTTCCTAAGAGGACCTTTTCTAACAGGACTCAAAACAATGTATATTGCCCAAAACATAATATATAAATAACAGTAAAAGAATTGCAAAAATCAAATCAGATATACAGCCAATACATAAGAGCTCATATTAATAAATCTGTACACAAAATAAAATAATGAAAAACACCAGTTGTTAGTAATTATCTCATAGACAACCCACAGTGCTTGTGACCTCCTCGTGCACTGAGTAAAGCTAGAAGTATTCATTCAGAAGAACACATTTTTATCCATTCATTCATTTTTCACTTAAATCAAATTCTTTACAGTGAACCAGTTCTTATTTTCAAGCACTTTAGCATTGTTGCATAAGATGCCTTATACCAATGTTTCCACACAATGTACAAGATGTGACTGCATAGACTGGCAAAATTTACTAATGTGCTGATATAGAAGGTTGGAAAAAGTGCTATTCCCTTGGTAGAATGGCATACCATAATAGGATAAGGAGAGGGGAAATTATAAACTGGAAAATAGCAGATAAACATTATCAGGACCGATTGCAAATAGAGAAACAATACAGCCGTGGAATCAACACTTCTAAATATAGTTGCATAAAGATTACTTTCAAAGGGGTTTATTGTCTTTAAAAAGTTTGAATGTTATGCTAATAGCATGGAGTAATGTTTTTGTTGTGCTAAATAGGGGCTTACAGACATGGCTAATATCTGAAAAAAAAAAAGCCTGAATAGCAAGATAAACCAGTAACCCTGAGACTCATTATAGAACCACTTATGAACATACACCTAAGGAGTTACCCACAAATTCAAAAATATATCAACTTGGAAGTGTTCCCATTACAGCTGCTGAAATGCCACCAGGTTATCCTTAAATACTTGATATGCTCCCAGGACATCTGCTGTCTTCCATTTCCTTCCCCTCCTACCAGAAACCATAGTATTCCTCCTATAAATGCAAATAGTTTGCATCAGAATTTGAACCCAAAAGCATAGCCCATTACGCATTAGTCTTCATTAGTTATATGTGTATAGTAGGACTGCAGGCAAAACAAGTATGAAGCATTCTGAGTAATTAGCTGTGGTATACTAGTGAGTAAATGAAGCAGGAAAGCATTGCATGCAAAATTACTTCACTCATCTGAATGAAGTTCTTCATATTAGTACCACCAGAGGCGGCAATTAAAAGTAACACTTTGATTGAACTTCCATGACCACAACCTACCTATCTGGTTTGAAATTTAAAGGCTATTATCAGCATTTATTCTTCCTTGCAGCATGCAGAATTCTAATTATTTGGAAGTCAATCATCACGAAAAGCTAAAACTGACATTTGTAAAACTGTATGTGATTTTCGGAAGGCATACTTGTGAAAGATAGGTAGCATGGCATTTCTATCACAGAACTGTGGCTAGGCAGAATCTAAGCACTTTAAAATAAACAAAATACAAAATAAATATAGTTAATTGAGTGATATAAAAAGTTTTATAGGTGATCTCACACCTCTCCGTTGCTTCAAGGGACTGTTCTAAGAATGACAGGTACACTCAAGCATATTCGAAAATTGGGTAATTTATTTATGGTTCATGGGGTTACCACTGTGCACATGGTCTAAGCACTTGAGGCAAGGATTGTTCCCAGTTTAGGATGTAAACAAGGGCCAAACCTAGTTCTTTTGGAGATCTTACACAGTTGTCTCTTTCTCTCTCTATATAGCAGAGCTTGGGAGATACCCTTGACCCCTAAGAAAGATCTTGGCCCAATCAAGCTTGTTAACCAAAGACAGTCATTTTGACTAGTAAAGAGTGTCACTTACTACTTGGGGTCGGTAAAGGTCTATTGAAAAGACAACCGTGTTAAGTGACATTTCAGATATGTGGTAGTGGGTTAATAATCTGTATAGGGTTTGTATTTACATGCTGGTTTCTTTGGTCAGTAAATATTGACTGTGCCAATAACAGCATATTGTGCTCTTTCCCCTGATTGTGTTACTGCCATGAAACATGCACTTTTTTGCTTCTTATTCAGTGTTAGGAGCAGGTATAGACATGGATGACTCAACATCCATAGCAGAGGTGTGCATGCCATTCTGAAAGCACACTATTTATTTAACAAATCTTTTTATACTGCTTTATCATTTTAGCTAAAGCAATTTACATTGTAACTTAAATTTGGTAATGCACATTAAACAGGGATATCGGCAACTTGGATTTTTATGAGGTAATTAAAGGTTAAGTGACTTGCCCAAAGCCACAAGAGGTGGGAATCAAACCCCGAGCTCTTAGCTACCAAGCCAGTGCTCTAACCATTACCCTACTCCTCAGCTCCATGAAGTGCAGCTCCATTGCTCTGCCCAGCTACTCCTCCAGCATGTCCCATTCTACTTCAACATCCTCGCACTGAAGATGTCCATATATCCAGTTTCTAAAAAGGCTCCAGGGACATCCTTGTGATTTGGACATCTGGCTGCCTGTTTTAAGCTGTCCAAAACATGAATAAGGCTTCTAAAATAACCCCCACTGCCTTTACCACATCTCCCCTCGGGTTCTACAGAGTCATGCATAACGTTTTGAAAAATGTTCTTTTTGGCCAGGGATTAATACAAGGGATTAAGGCTGTAATTATCCTTAATACCCCAGTGGTAATTTCCTCCTCAATTACCAAACTGCAGCCTCAGTATTAAATGTGCAGCATTTCTATGCATGGGTTTCTAAAATGGCCCAGATTCATGTGTAAGGAGCCGGCACTTACACATGGAAGTTGCAAAAATTGGCACTTGCATTGGAAGCTACTGAGTAGGTGATGCTCAGTTTTCATACATGTAGATTTCTAAAATGACTCCTCCTTCGATTGTATTCCACTGGGGTCCCACATGTCCTTGTACATATTTTACATGAGCTGCCACATATGGCAGAGCATTTTTGTAAAATGCCAGTTGAATTGAGTATGTCCTGACTTGGACGTCTCATTTCCCATCTTCATGTCCTTACCAAAACTGGGCTCTTAGTGATTGGCCTGATAGTCAAACATTGTCTTTGTTCTCTAAAGATAAAATTACTCAGGTGCAGCAAGAAGTGGATTGTCAATTAAAAGCTACTGGGGGAATGGAGTGGGAAGACCAAGTGGGATTAGTTGGTACTTAAACAAATGTTGGAGAGATTTTCAAATCTAACAATAAAGCAAATTAAGATGTTTGTGATGCATTTTGCAAAGGGTTCTAATATGTTTAATCCATGCCCAGTTAATTTTTTTGAAATGGATACCAGAGTTAATATTAGAATATTAGAATTCTGAAGATCATCAAATATTACTGTGGGATTTTAAGAAAAAAGGAATTGGTGGAGGGGCATTGACCTGGACAAAATCCTTCCTTAGGGATTCTAATTATGTGGTAGTACATAAGAGCTCAGCTCACTGAAGCAGAAGCCATTGCAGGGGGTTTCACAGAGGTCGCTACTATGCCCTATTCTGTTTAATATCTATGTTAAACTGTTGGCACCAATTATTAGAAAATTTGGATTTTAAGCCATATATTTATGTAGATGATATCCAAATCTTTGAATCAGCAGGGCTGACCCAACCATTAGGCAAGACTAAGAAATCACCTAGGGCAGCAGTTTCTGAGAGGCAGAACGAAACAGCAGCAGTCAAAGCAAAACAACAGATCATAAGAGCCACACAAAATCAAAGAGCTATCAGCAAACTCTTCTACTTGCAGGAAGAGTGAGCACATACATACAAACAAAACAAAGCGTGAGGAGGAAATGATGTCACCGCAGCGAATGGACACTTGAACAGTGTTTCACAGGCAATAGTGCACAAACACCTACTTCTTGTTTTTTTCCTCAAGTGAACAGCTGTAGATAGCAGAACTAACCTCATTGAAGTGGGTGGCAAGTAAGAAGAGTGGGACTGATCTTAAAAGCTTTGCTTATAAAGCAGCACAACCATTGGCCCTGGGAGGAACCAAGATGGCACCCATGGGGCCTAGAGGAAGCTGTGAGAAAAAAAGCATTGGACAGGGTTGGTGAGCAAACAGAAAGTGAGCTGTCTAACTTACACACTGAGATATAGGACTGGTTCACGGAGATGAAACAAGATTTAGTTGCGTTTAAATTGGAGGCAGCCCATGGATGACAGATATATCAGCCAACATTGGTGAACTGGGGCAGCGAGTAGAGCATAAGAACATAAGATATGCCATACTGGGTCAGACCAAGGTCCATCAAGCCCAGTATCCTGTTTCCAACAGTGGCCAATTTAGGTCATAAGTACCTAGCAGTTTCCCCAAAAGACACAGGTTCCACAATGCTAGTATTAGGTCAAGAACTGATATCCTGGGTCCCTTCTTAATAATGGTTTATGGACCTTTCCTCCAGGAACTTGTCCAAACCTTTTTTTAACCCAGCTACACTAACAGCCTTTACTACATCATCCGGTAACAAATTCCAGAGCTTGATTACACGTTGAGTGAAAAAATATTTTCTTTTAATAGTCTTAAATAGTTTTCCCTGTAGCTTCATTGCATGTCCCCTAGTCTTTCTATATTCTGATAATGTAAACAATCGATCTACGTTTACCTCTTCCACTCCATTCATTAATTTATAGAGTTCTATCATATCTCCCCTCAGCCATCTCTTTTCCAGGTTAAAGAGCCCTAACCTTTTTAGCCTTTCTTCATAGGGGTATCCTTCCATCCCCTTTACCATTTTGGTGGCTCTTCTCTGAACATTTTCTAATAATGCTATATCCTTTTTAAGATACGGCGACCAGAATTGCACACAATATTCAAGGTGCGTTCTCACCATGGAACGATATAGAGGCATTATAATATCCTTTGTTTTATTTTCCATTCCTTTCCTTATGATACTTAGGGGTATGTTTACTAAACTGCGTTAGTGCGATTCGCGTTAGGAGCCGTGGTAGAGACAGAAATCCCAAATAAGGACATGGTCGGTACATCGTTACCAAGAACGCGCCGAGAACATGCGTTACAAGGCACCATAAATGAACAAGCGCTACAGGGCATGTTACCGCACGTTAATCTTAAGAAGACGCGCAGGCATACAAGCACAGCAACAGAGCTGTAGCACAATGGTTACAACACTGATCGATACTACAGGGGTCATGGGTTCGATTCCCCAGTGGGCCTAATGTATAAGGCTGGCTGAGGCAGCACCCTTTACATTTAAGTAGTGATTGTTGAGGCATTTGACGTGTATTTTAATTAGTGCTGCCAGAAACCACACCCTCACGGTGGCATAACCTAAGGTGCCGCATAACGCACTCCATAGGGCACATTATAAAGTGTACTGTCCGCCAAGGCACCCTATAATGTCCCCTATAGGACACCTTATAAGGCTGTGAACAAAGCCCTGGCTGGCTGCAGAAGAACTGCATGGTACCACACAAACTGTCTGTTGTGGTTACCAGGATAGGGTTAACCCACCCGTACCCATGATGCACTGCACATGCAAATCAGCAGACGAGAGATGGGCACAAGATTGGGTATGCACCCCCACAGCACCTCGGCCTGGTAGGGGCAACAGACCATGTGTGGCACTGCCACAGAGTAGCCACAGACAGTCACATTGTATGGGTACTGTGCCCACCCTGACGTTGAGGTGGGGCGCCCAGCACCAGGTCCACAGCACCTTTCATGGCTGAAATACACTATGCTGCAGGTCCCCATCAGTGTGTGATAGGTAGTTCCGTTAGACACACCTAGGATACATCTGTGTCCTGCTGTATGTCTCGCTCATGTCTAGACCTTATGGGCGATGATGCACCCAGAATAGTGCAGTCCTGTTGGTGCCCTGGTTACCTGCTGTAGGTGAAGGAGGGGAGGGGGTGTATGGACCCATAGGCAGATTATGTACCACCACACAACCCACCCTCTGGGGCTCAGGGTGGGAAACAGGATCACCCACCAATAGATCCACAGTCTACCTCCCTCCAATGGTAGCAGTAGAGGGGACCATCAATCCCAGTCCTGCTGGGGAACAGACGGAGCAGTACACATCCATAACGCAATAGCAGACAGACGGCAGGCCTGGAAATGCTCAGCTGCCCCCCACCATTATCTGATATTCTCCATCAGCAAGCCTCCAGCCACTGCACCCTGCAAGGTGTTCCAGCAAAACACATACTAGCTGCAGACAGTCCACCAGCTAGTCCATAGTGCATGGTCCTGGAGGAGATGCATGTACCCAGAACGGGGATGTCAGCATTCACACCAAGCAGATAAGTCAGTGATTAGACCCCAAAAAAACCCCATAAATATCACATGAGAGAAATACTATATAGCACTATGGGGGAAACTAGCCATGCCATGGTCACTGCTCAGTCAGGGTGAGAGTGACCTCCCAGCAGGACATGCTATGGCCACCCTGTCCGTGCAGGTGGTACCGTGCACTACAATGTCCGAGCCATTGCCCTATGCCCTGTGCATATGCGGCCAGGCCAGGCCACCCTATCCAGGCTATTCCCACGGTACCTTGCTTCTCATTATGCACTTTAGCAGGCCAATGCTGGCAACAGTGCTAGCAGTGTGGGCTGTGGAGGGTGCTGGCAGCCACTACACACTGGATAGACAGACAAACACTCCTCACACCTATGCCAGCATTGTGCAATTATAGAGGTGTTGGGCAGCCCAGGCCACCACACCAGTCCTGGGCACAGTGCAGGCATGGCTATGGTACGCAATACTGTAGGAGTCACTCCCCAGGTTGGTAAACATTGTCAGACACAAGACCTGTAGCACACTCCACAGACATCAGAAAGGTTGCTATGATGCAGCTCACTCAGAAAATTGTACTTAACCTAGGAATTGCTATCTGCCAGTAATCATAGCAACCTTTTGATAGATGTGTACCATATTCCCAGGTTTAGGGTGGCATTACTAAGGTATGCAAGTGCTAGTATTGGGAGATGCACGCAGAGCCCAAAGTCCTGCCTCTCCAGGAGGCTTTGGATAATGGGGCCTGTGGGTGCGGGTGTGTCTGCCCCTGTTGGCTGCTGCTTTACGACAGAGGTTCCCAACTCCAGTCCTGCGGTGCCAAACACTGTTTGGGTTTTCATGCTGTCCCTCATGAATATGCATGAGATACATCTGCATACCATGGGGGTGGCGCATAGAAATGCAGCACAGGCATCTTTATCAGAGGCAGCATGGAACCGGAATGATGTTTGGCCCTCCAGGACTGCATTTGGGAGACTCTGCTCTAGGTAATGTGCATGTTTATGGTGTCCATGCTCTGTAGGGTAAAATGTAGGTGTCTTGGGCATGTTTACGTCATCTGCAATAAAGGTGCTGTCTGTATTAGCACGTTGTAGTAGTGGGTAAAATATGGGGACTGGGTTGGCAGGAACCACAGCTGGGACTTGAACCTGTGACCCTCTGTTTCTGAATACACTGGTTTTGTGCACTACACCACCTTGTTGTCACAGAGTCAGTATATTCCTTGGTGATACCATGACTGTTCGTCAGACAGGGCCCGTCTGTTGCAGTACACAGCACCCATCTACACAGGGCTAGGCAAGGTCTGCTCTGGGCAGCTGCCACTGCCCCCTCCTCCATCAGTATCCCTCAGCCACCATGCTGACATGCCCTGGTGCTGGTGGTGCGCAGTCTCAGGCCATCCAGTGTGCAGGTATGCGGCTGACTATGGTGCGGGTTCTGGGGTAGGGGTGCCTGCATAGACGTCCATGCTCCCCCCAGCCCCGCCTGCCAATGTTCTGTGCCCTTGGGGGTAACTGTTGGGTACTATCCCCTGTGACACTGTAGGAAACACAGTCGTGCCCATGCTGGGCCTTCAGCAGTTGCTGTCTGGCTACTCTGCTTTTTCAGCATTCGTATGGGCCAGCTAGGCATCACCCTAGTCCGCACTGTGGCCCAGCTGCACCACAGCATGTACCGCCTGCGGCTTTCTGTATCCCCTTTTCCGGCATCTGTCCCGTTGCCGTTCCGACATGCCCGCCCTGATGTTGCGGGACATGTGCACGCCATAGGAACCCTGTCTGATGGAGTGGAAAACCCTGAGCAGCGCTATTTCACTGTGGGCTCATTCACTTTGTATGGGGACGGAGTGTAGACCCTTCCACGATTTATATCTTTTCTATGGAGCTTTCTCGGGGGAGGGGGGGTTGATGTTTCTCATTAATACCACTATTGGCCAGCTTGGTTATGGTTTTTTTCCAGTTTGTTGAGGTCATTTTCAGTGTTTATGTGCCCTTTTGTTCTGTGCATATGTATCACACATCACTTTAATAGGTTTCCCTGCCTAGGCTGTACATTGCTGACACCTAAATGGTTTCTCTCCCCTGTAATGTGCATTTAACGGCAGGTTTTCATTTGCGTTGGGATTTAGCTCTTCAGATCAGCGCGTTTGTGTGAAGGGATCCTCTCCCCGCCCACTCTCCGCCCACTGACCCCTTCTCTCCGCCCGCTCTCCACCTTCTGCGGTGTTTTACCGCGCCGCGGAGCTTTACGATCGTTAACGTATAATAACGCATGTTATGTAACGTTAATGATCATTAGCACATCATAACACGCATTATGATGCGCTAACGATCGTTAACATTACATTACGCGCGTTATTTACCGTTACCGCAGTTTAGTAAACATATCCCTTAGCATTCTATTTGCTCTCTTTGCCGCAGCTGCACACTGGGCCGAGGGTTTTAACATGTTATCCACAATGACGCCTAAATCTTTTTCCTGGGTGGTGGTTCCTAATGTGGAACCTTGCATCGTGTAACCATAGTTTGGGTTGTTCTTTCCTAGGTGCATAACTTTGCACTTGTCCACATTAAATTTCATCTGCAATTTTGATGCCCAGTCTTCCAATTTATCAAGATTCTCTTGCAATTTTCCAGAATCCTCTTAGGTTTTAACAACTTTAAATAGTTTTGTGTCATCTGCAAATTTTATAACCTCACTCGTTATTCCCTTTTCCAGGTCTTTTATGAATATGTCATGTTGGAAGTGCAGAGGGTCTGTTTGAACGGCCCTGGGACTGCTGCCGCTGGGAACGTTGCTCAGAACGCCTTACCTTCCCCCTAAAATTGGGCAGGCATCATGGGGACAGCCTGTAGCCAGTGAGGACCCTGGTTTGGCTTAAAACTGCTCCACCATTTGCTCCTTGGACTTGGTGTGATCATGTTGGAGGTTCAGGGGATCTGTTTGAACGGCCCTGGGACTGCTGCCGCTGGGAACCTTGCTCGGGACGCCTTACCTTCCCCCTAACATCGGGCAGGTATTGTGGGGACAGCTTGTAGCCAGCGTGGTCCTTCCTGTTTCTATAAATTTACCCCTGTTTTTTGACCATGGAGCTTGTCCACGGGGCGTGGTCTGAAGGGGCATGTACAAAGGGGTGAGACCCGCCCCTTTGGCGCCCCTTCGGCGTCACAGCGGCAAAAGAAGTTTGTTTTAGTTCTGGTTGGGTTGACATTTCTTCTTTTGGGAAAAAGGAAAGCTAAAACTGGGCGAGGATTAGTGGGTGGGTCAGCAGATAAAGTCGTTTCTATCGGCCCCCTTGATAAACATCTTGTTCCACGGCCTGTAGCTCAGTCCTCCCCTGAGGGGGCCTCCCTTAGTTCTGGACGGCGGTCTCCTCCACCTTTTCCTGCTTCTCTATCGCCTTCTGTTTCTACCGGGGAGTCTTCTGATCAGGTAAGGGGTAATACTAATGTGGTGCTGAGTTTGCCTAAAGCGGTTCAGTTGGCAGGGGCTAGGGGTTCTTCTGGACTCCCAGTTTTGCCTCCTGATACGGAGGTTACTTTAAAGGATCTCTGGGGAGCTTTAAAATCTACTGATGATAAGATATCCTCATTGTTAAGTTCCTTATGTGATTTCTCTCAAGAAACAACAACTTGATGGAAAGGTTTCCCATGTGGAAGCAGCTTTTGTTAGGTTAGAATCACAGGTCCTTCCGTTGCATACTGCCAAGGTTGTAGAGATTAAAGATTCCTTGATTCTGCATAACAAGGTGGAAGCTCTTGAAAATTCCTTATGTTCCTGTAACCTACGGTATTTGAATTGTACTTATACTTCCCTTCTCGCTCCAAAAATCCTTTTAGATAAATATTTGAAAGAAGTTTTGCTCATCAATGATTCTATTGAATTTTCCCAGCTTTATTATATTCCGGCTAGTTCTAAACAAGTTGATCCCGTTGAAGGGGAGCTTGATGTGATTGAGCCCTCTATTTCAAACCTGACTGCTTTTTTAGAAGATTCCCTAGAATTAATTAATTTGAGGTCCACGTTAGTAGTTACTTTGAAATTTTTAGAATGTAAACAACGTAGTCTTAAGGTGTTTTTCAAGTTTAAGTCAGCTACTTTCTGTGTACAGAGGGTGAACATTTTTCTGGATGTTTTGCATAACACCCAACTCAGGAGGAGGCTTTTTTTTAGCTTTAAAGCCTCAAGTTCTGAATTTGGGTGCTACGTTTTTTCTACGCTTCCCCTGTAAGTGTATTATAAATTATGAAGGTGCTACATATATTTTTTCAGATGTTGTTCATTTGGAAAAGTTTATTTTGGAACGGCAGGGTTTAACTGAAGTGGTTAGGGGTGAATAAATATGTTTTACCTCCTAATATGTGGGCATTTTATGCCTTGTTTGCCTGTCCTTTTTTCTGTTTTGTGTTTTATTTTCATATCCAGGTTCCCGTAATGTGGACTTCATCAGATGTTACTTTGGTATTGCTCTGCTATATTTTTTTCTTAGCTGATTGTCCTGTATTTTTGGTTGGTTTTGTTATACTGATTAAAATCCATAAATTTAAAAAAAAGCAGCAGACCCAGCACAGATCCCTGGGGTACACCACTATTTACCTTTCTCCATTGGGAAAATTGGCCATCTAGCCCTACCCTCTGCTTTCTTTCTTTTAACCAGTTCCTGATCCACAATTGTACACTGCCTCCTATCCCATGACTCTCTAGTTTTGCCAAAAGTCTCTGATGAGGGACCTTGTCAAAGGCTTTTTGAAAGTCCAAATACACTATGGGGTATGTTTACTAAACCGTCTTAATGTGCGCTCTGACACGTTAGCGCGTGATAAGGCACCTTATCGCGTGATAATGATGCTTTACCGTGCGATAAGGTACCTTATCGCGCGCTAACGTGCTCAGCAGCGCTCAGTGGCGCAAACGAGCGCTGAAGGCAGAGTAAAGGCTTCCTGAAAGCGGAGGAAGGCTCCCCAGGGGCGGAGAGAAGGAGTCAATGGGTGGAGAGTGGGAGGGAAGAGGCTCCCTGCACACTAACGCTGTGGATTTCAGGGCTGAAAACTAACGCCAGTGAAACCCTGGCGTTAGAGTAGATTTAAAGGGAAGAGAAACCATTTACGTCAGCAATGTACAGCAAAGCCAGGGAAACCCACAAAGGTGATAAGTGTGATACATGTGCACAGAACAAAAGTGAACATAAAAATTGAAAATGACCTGAACAAACTGGAAAAAAAACATAACCTAGTTGGGCAATAGTGATATCAATGGGAAACATCAAAAAACACTACCGAGAAAGCTCCAAAAAAAAGTTATGAATTTTGGAAGGGGCTATGCTCTGTCCCCATACAAGGTGAATGATCCCACAGTGAAATAACGCTGATCAGGGCTTTCCCTTGTTACTGGACAGGTTTCCTATGGCATGCACATGTCCCACAACAGCAGGGTGGGCATTTTGGAATGAGCAACTGGACAGATTCTGGAAAAGGGGACACAGAGGGCTACAGGCTGCACATGCTGTGGTGCAGCTGGGCCACAATGCGGATTAGGGTGATGCCTAGGTGGCCCATACAAATGCTGAAACAGTAGAGCAGCCAGACAGCAACTGATGAGGGCCCAACACGGGCATGACTGTGTTTCCCACAGTGTCACAGGGGATAGTACCCAGTAGGGACCCCCAAGGACACAGAACAGTGGCAGGCGGTGCTGGGGGGAAGCGTGGACACCTATTCAGGCACCCCTACCCCAGAACCCTCCTCAGCCCACATTGCTAGCACTGTTGCCAGTATTGGCCTGCCAATGTGCATAATGAGGAGCAAGGTACTGTGGGTATAGCCCAGACAGGGCGACCTGGGCAGGATGCATCTGCACAGGGCATAGGGCACTGGCTGGGACATTGTAGTGCCCGGCCACCACCTGCACAGACAGGGTGACTACAGTATGTCCTGCTGGGAGGTCACTATCACCCTGACTGAGCAGTGACCATGGCATGGCTAGGTTCCCCCATAGTGCTACATAGTATTTCTCTAAAGTGGTATATATGGGTTCTTCTTTTGGGGGCCCAATCACTGACAGCGTTTCCATGGTTTGTCTGCAGCTTGTCTGCTCGGAATGAACTCTGAATCGAATGGACACAAGAGGACAAGTGTGGAAACAGCCTGATTGCTAGGACCCTAGTCAAGTTTTTTAAATCCGTCCCCAGCAAGGATATATGGCGTTATGATCTGTATAGATTAGGATCCCTTTCCCTCCTTCTACAAAGCTTCACCCCCACTACCCTCATGGAATATTGCATCTCCAATGCCTTCAAAAAGGAATTATACATTTTTAGTCAGGGACTCAATTATTTGTTTTTCAAAAACTTTGTAAAGCTTATTTGTAAACCCATCTACCTCAGGGGCCTTGTCAGATGGTGACACTTTAATCGTCAATAGTACCTCAAAGGACTTGATATATGTTCTCTTTCTCCAAATCTGGGCAGATTCGCCCCAACCCCTCGCCACAAAAAAAATCCCTCAAGTTCAGATAAAGTAGCTGCCCCCTCTGGCATATATAATCCCTGATAAAATTATATAAACCTCTTAATGATTCCCTTCCCCCACCTCACTGCTTCCCCCTGCTCATCCCTAATTTTATGAATTAGATTTCAGGTCTGCAGCTTCTTCAGCTTCTGCACTAATAAGTTGCTCACTTTGTTGCCATACTCAAAGAGGTTCTGCTTTAACCTTTCCAAACCAAAATTAATCTCATGCAATTGCAATTCCTGAAGCTTTTTCCTGGACTCCTCTAACTCCACTTTTTCCTTCTTCCCCAACCTCCTCTATTTATGCTGGCTTTCTAAGCGAGCAATCACCTTCCTCCGATCCTCTTTAGCTCCAACTTTTTTTTATATGTTCCTAAAGAAATTAACTTCCACCACACTACCATCTTGAAGCAATCCTAAATCACACCTGGGCAGCTAATCCCATTATCATTGCTATTCAAGTACTCCAAGATGCATTGCTGAATAGCCTCACAAATGTCTGCATCATTGAGTAAGGAATCATTCAACTTCCAATAGTGGGTCCCTAGACTCCTTCCTTCCCCCTTCCCCATCTTTCCCCACACTGGCAAATGGTCTGACCATGTTCTCTCCCATTCATACAGTTCTCTTCCCATGCTCTTAATCACTTAGCTGAAAGAAGAAGGTTGCTTCTTGAGTAAGGGTCATGTACAGTTGATTAGAAAGAGAAGTCTCTCCTTCCACAATGCTAATGCTGCCAGATATCAACCACATCCAATGCTCCCATCAATATTTTATGCTTCTGGCAGTTATCTCATGATATTGACTACATGTGTCCAAGGAGTGCAAAGGGGTCATGTTGAAATCCCTCCCCCCCCCCACTATCAAGAGGCCCTCCAAGAAGAGTAGCAGAAGGTCCACCACCTTTTCAAAGCATTCTGCCTGGCCTGGGGATGGAGCTTGCTGCAGCTCAAGATGGCAGCCTAGAAAGAGATCTCCTGAGCCCTTACTAAACTCCTAACCCTCTCTTACCATCCCCCCTGCCTCTTTAAGCTGTCCTGTATTTTTTTGATACCTCGGGTGATGTCAGGCAGCAAACCGGTATGACTTGAATACTCTCCTGCTCAAGCACAAGGAGTTAAGCACTCAAAGCCCGACTCTCCATCACCAGACAAAATGGCATCGAACAAAGACCCTGACGAGACCCTAAACAACTGCTTCATGAGATTCAGCAAGTGAAAAAATTGGTAGCTACCAATGGGGATGCTCTCACCTCGGTGCGTTCTGAGCTTGCTGAGATGCGGGTTCAACTTGGCTTGGTATCCTCCCATCTTGATACAGTCGATGTCAAGCTTCAGGTCCATGAAGAGCATTTAAGGTGGGTTGAGAAAGGGCTGAAGAGCATCTCTCTGCTTGAACGACCTGTTTCAGGTCTCTAATAACTGGCACCCAGCATAGTAACATTCATATCCTCGGTATTCCCAAGGATGATGAGGGGTCTGATACCATTCATTTTTTGGAGGAGCTTTTACCTCATCTCTTGCAAATTGATTTTCAACATCCATTTGAAATAGAGCATGCCCATCATACTCCTTCACAGCAAGGCCAACAAATTCATCATCCGAAGCCTTTTGTACTCAAAATTCTTAGATATACTCAGATGCTACACATTTTTCAGGAAACCAGAACCCGTGCACCGGTGCAGTATAATAGGCAAAAATTACCCTTTTTCCTTGACCTGGACAAGACTACAGTAGAATGGAGAAAGCAATTACTTTCTTTTCAGCTACAACTGAAAAGACTGCAGGCCCGTTATGGTTTATATTACCTGGTGAAGATGCATGTTACCTTGCACAATCGTACACAAACTTTGAAGACCCAAATCAGATCAAGGATTTTCTGCCGGAATTTTTTTACTATGGATATCCATCAATGAGGTTCTCCCATGGTTCTCCCACTTTCATTGCCTCTTTGGTTGAAGACATTACTTGTTCTTTTTGTGAATGGACTAGCAGCTTTGACTGAACAAGGATTTGAGCAATTGTTATAAAGGCTGACCCCAGACGTCAGGGATGTTAAGGCAAGTCTATATTCCCTTATTGAGGGTATATAGTTGCTGGCTTTGTCACTTTGGGCCTAATGTTTCATTGAGCAATGTTGTTCCTTTTGTTATATTTGAATGGTAGTCTTAGTGTTCAGTGTGTGAATGTGTGTGGGGGAAGGGGGTGGGAAGTGGTAATAAGTGCTTTATGATTATGGACTTGCTTAGTCTTTGCCTGTCTGTTGTCGTTCGGTATTTGCTAATTGGCCACATCTGTATGTGCCTACTATAAGGGGGTGAGGAGGGGAGGGTTAACTCAGGTGTTATCATAGAGCTCCTTTTTGTTCCGATAGGTTGGCTCATCTAGGTGCAGAGGTATGGGCCTCTTGTTCACTCGTTTCCCCCCCAGTTCCAGCCCTGAGAAGTTCTTTAGGTACTTTTGTTCATTTCTCATGCCACGCTGCTGTCATCTGCCATTTCCTAATTTTATTGTTTTTGTATATGGACAATTTTGTTTTTGCTGCAAATGGGTTCCTGGATTGCCCTTTCTACTGTCACTTATCCATGATGGTAAGTTATGGCTACTTCCCTAAGACTTCTTCCCTTAAATGTAAAGGGGATACAAAATCCTAATAAGCGGAAAAAAAAATCATCCTTCACTCTGCCAAATTCAGGGCGGACGTTATTTTTCTTCAAGTCACAATCTGCTTAGTGGACTTCACTGGGTGCTGTTCCATTCTGATCTTAGGTGATCCCCAGAATAGATGGGGTTTTTAGCTGTTTTCTAAATGCAAGGAGATCCTTGATGCTGCAGATTTGGGTTGGAAGCGAGTTCCAAAGCGAGGGGGCATACAAATCAAATGCACGGTTAGATGTTTGGAGATTAAACTTTGTCCTATCATGCAGCACAATGAGTGCATTGTTTGTGGTCTGTCGTGTTGGTCTTCCAGAGCTCCTCCAGGGAAGCAGGGTTTGCAAATGAGATGGAGGTTGTTGGTAAAGCGCTTTATGGATCAGTACCAGTGCTTTATATTTTATCCGTGCTTCTAGTGGGAGGATGTGGAGATCTCTCAGGACAGGGGTGATGTGATCATGCTTTAGTTTCTGGATGATTCTGGCCGTTGTATTGAGGGCTGTCCAGAGTGGATTGATGGTGTTGGCCATGAGTCCTTGGTATATCGCATTACAGTAATCTAGGAGGGGGGGTGGTGTCATTGCTTGCATGACTGTTCGGAAATGAGCGGTCTGAGGCGTTATATCATCTTTGCTTTGAAGAATGTTGATCTTGCAGATTTTCAATCTGCTGTTTAAATGATTTTGATAAAGGATGATTCACAGGTATTCTAGGGCACATCACACACCCTGGTACTCAAAAATCATATGGAAGAAAAAGAGAGAACTCAGGAAGTTAGAACGGCGATGGAGACACACCAAGTCTCCCAATAATCAGGTGCTATACTTAACAAAACAAAAAGAGTACAACGATCTCATCAACCAAACAAAGAGAGAATACCACACCAACATCATAGTCAAATCAAACAGCAAACCGAGAGAGCTCTTCGAAATTGTGAAAACACTCACCAAGGAGCAGAAATCCGACAGCGAAGTGCAAATAGACCCACAAACATTCGCAGACCACATCCAAGACAAATTCCATTCAGCCCCACGACGGAAAACTGACACAAGCACCAAACCAACCACCCCCTCAACAAAAATTTAAGACAAATTCAGCAACCCATCCACAGAGCAGCTCTCACACATCATCACCACACTCAACACAAGCACGGCCCCAAGAGACCCATGCCCAGTCACATGGATCAAAATGATAAAGTCAAACTTCATCCACACCATACACAACATGGTGAACAGTTCACTAACCCAAGGTATCATGCCATACCAGCTAAAACTCGCCACAACAAGACCAATCCCGAAGAAATCAGCACTCGACAAAAACAACCCAGCAGCCTACAGACCTATCTCAAGCATCCCCCTGCTGGCTAAGATTATTGAGAAAGCAGTACAACATCAGCTACAAGACCACATCGACAACTACGCACAACTGGACCTCAACCAACACGGTTTCCGCCCCAACCACGGAGTTGAAACACTCCTGCTACACCTATTTAATGAAATACTACACCTCATAGACAACAGCAAGAATGGAATACTCATGATCTTCATTGACATATCATCAGCATTTGATACAGTGGACCACAGAACACTACTAGCAAGACTTCAGAACATCGGACTACATGGAGACACACTGAGGCGGTTCCACTCTTACCTAGCGGACAGACAGATACAGGTCAAGATTGGGCCCAACACATCCCAACCCATAAAAGTCATGCAAGGCGTACCCCAAGGATCCGCCCTATCAGCACTTTTATTCAACCTCTACATCCAGCCAATATGCAGCATCATAAAAGAACACGGGATAAAATACACAATCTATGCGGACGCTATAATGATATACACACCAATCACCCTCGACAACCCAGACTACACCAAGATAGCAGATTGTCTCATACACATGAACACCTGGTTTCAAGACAACATGACCATAAACTACAGAAAACCCAAGGCGCTAATCATAACACGAAACTCTGACTTCATCCCCCCTCGCAACATCAAGATAGGCACCACAACTATACCCATACAACCAGAAGTGAAATACCTTGGAGTAACCCTGGACAAAGAACTTAACCTCCAGTCCCACATCAGCAGAACCACCAAAAATGCATACCACAGGATGAGACTAGTACGACGCCTCAAGCCCTCAATAAACCTTATCCCTGTGTGCTGTGAACTGTACTATGCCCTCTAATCATACTGTGTGCTGTGAACTGTACCTCTTCCACTAATCATCCTGTGTATTGTAAATTATGGCCAGTACAGCCACTCTTTTTCTGTGGTCGAATACCGCTGCTGATCGCTGGAAGTGGCGGGATATAAGTGTACACTAAATTAAAAAAAAATAAAAATAAAAAAAATAAGCCCCTCCTCGATCAGGAACACTTCCGCACAGTTTGTCAGGCACTCATAACCCCAATCCTAGACTTCTGCAACCCAATCTATCTGGGCCTAACAAAACAGATACTAAGACCATTACAATTGGCACAAAACACTGCAGCATGCATAATAGCCGGCACCACAAGACAAGAACACATCACACCCACACTAAAAGAGCTCCACTGGCTGCCTATCAGCGCCCGCATTAGATACAAGACAATCATAAACATTTTCAAAATCAAACAACAATCATCAGCTTTCAGCCTACACCCACTCATACAACCCGACAACAGCACAGGACCGAGGATAAGAGGCACATCCAACGTCTCAACACACCTAAAGACATCAACAGGGTACTCAAAGACATTGAAAAACGAGCTGTATCAAAGGCGGCACCAACAATCTTGAACGCTCTCCCTGATGAACTACGTTCAACAACAGACCTTAAGGATTTCATGAAACTACTGAAGACGACCCTCTTCATAGAACAGTACGGTGACATTACTTAAACCATGCAACAGACACCTCAATAACCCTCACATGTCACAATAATAATAATTAAGCAAGGACCTGTTATACATAGCATTGTAAATAGCGCACGCTGTAAATAGCGCACCAAGAATCAACGACCAGACACACTCACACGCATACACTGCCCACTGCATGTGCACACTAGACACAGTACTTTATTGATTGTTTGCTGTTCAGACCGCCTTGATTGTAGGATAAGGCAGTATTTTTATTTATTTATTTATTAACATTTCTTATATACCGCACTATTTGCAATCAGCGCGGTTTACATGGAACAGAAACATCCGACAATTTACATATGTCTGGTCATTACATTTAACAGGAAATGGAACTTGGAGAACAGGGTAAACTATTTACATAGGAGGTGTAATGAGAATGGATACTGCTTGGTGTTTTACATTGTTGGGGATGCCTGTTGCGGGGGCTTGTCTGGTTGACTACTACTTTGAATGGTATAGAAATCTATTTAAATAAATAAATAAATTTTACATGTGATTGAACTTTTATTTGGGTTGTACCTAGAGTAAGGTATGATGGGAGGGTGAAGGTTTGATCTTTGGTAACAAATAAGGCTTCTGTTTTTCTGAGGTTAATGGTGAGACTGTTTTCTTGTAGCCATGTGGAAACATCACTGAAGCAGTCTATTAGTTGTGGGTTTGCTGGGTTGGTAGTTGTGATGGGTCCATACATCATAATGTCATCCGCGTACAGGTGGAAGTTGATATTGTGAGATTGTATTATTGCACAGAGGGGTTGAAGGTAGATGTTAAAGAGCATGGCTGAGAGCATTGAGCCCTGTGGTATGCCTTGGGTTTGTTGAAAAGGAGAGGAGATTGTGGTGCTGGTTCGGATGAGTTGAATCTGTTAGTTAGATAAGATTGGAACCATAGTAGCACTTTGTCTTGTATGCCAATTTCCTGTAATCTGCTTAGGAGGAAGTTATGTGAGACTATATCGAATGCTGCAGAAAAGTCCAGAAAAATCAGGTCATATCCAGTTCGTTTTGCCTGTATACCTTTGATTAGTGTGTTTAGAAGAGTGATCATGAGGGTTTCAACCCACAAGAGGGGTGGAATCCGTGTTGCTGCGGATCAAGTGTGTTGTTTTTGTCGAGGTGATCTTGCAGTTGTTGTTGAACTATCTTCTCAATTATCTTTGCAGCGAATGGCAGGCTTGCTATTGGTCTGAATGAGATGGGTTCCAGGGGGTCGAGGTCAGGCTTCTTGAGGGTTGGTCGAATGATGGATGTCTTTAGGCTGTTAGGCATTTTGCCTTGTTTGAATGATACATTTATTATGTTTGCTAGTGCAGAGCTTAATTCCTGTTTTGTCTTTTTTATCCATTCCACTGGGCAGGGATCGAGCAGAGAAGTGGTGGTGTTTAGGCCTGATATGGTGGTTTTGATCCTTTCTTTGGAAATCATTGCAAATGTCCCCCATTCTGTGCTAGTGACAGTAGTATGGCCAACACTAACAGTTATGGGTAGTGAGCTGAGTTGTTGTTGAAGCTGCTTATAATGTGCTGCCAGTTGTTGCGTTGGTAAGCTCGGGAGCTGGTCTGCATGGTTAGGGGTCTTTGTTAACCTCTTGACAATGCCAAAGAGCTTGTGTGGTCTATTGATTGATGACATTATAAGCTTTTGTAATATGTTCTCTTAACATTATTTGTTTCAGTGTGATATTTGTCCAGATCATTCATGTATCTTGCCCTGTCTGTTTCATTATTTGTCTTTCTCCATTTCCTCTCGGTTCTTCTGAGTTGTGTCTTCAATTTCCGTAAGGTTGGTGTGTACCATCCTGCTGTTGTTGGTGTCATTCTGTTTCCTATGTGGATTGTCGTGGCTTGTGCTGCTGAGGCAATTACAGTGTTCCAATTGTTGATTAGGGCTTCAATCTCAGCCATTTCTGATTGCATGTTTGGGAGTACTTGCCTTAGGAAGTATTCCTTCTTAAATGGCTTGGATCTTCTTGTCAATTGTTCATTTTCCTTGATGGGTGCAAGTTGATATGAGCTGGTGAAGGTGATGAGATGGTGGTCGGATCATGGGACAACTGTAATCCTTGTGTTTTTGTTTGTGATGGCATCTTGAGAGTTGAGGAATATGAGGTTGAGGGCGTTTCCCTTCTGATGAGTTGTATCATGGATAATTTGGGTCATCTCCATTGCCTCCATTGCCTCAAGGAAAGCATTGGCTTGTTTCTCTTGTATTGATGGGAGGTTGAAATCACTGAGGATTATCTGTTTTTTTCTTGGTATTAGTGCCATCTGTCATTTGCTTGAGAATGTCTGAGAGATCTGAGTTTGCCGTCAGTGCTCGCTGTATCAGGCATATTGTGAGGCGTTTGTTGGTGACTGTGATTATGTCTGCTTCCTCTATGGTTTCTGCTGCATAGATTCAGAAGTGGAGTTTGGATTTGGATAGTATGGCTACTCCCCCTCCTCTGGCGTGAGCTCGGGAGCAGTTGTAAAGACTATATCCATGGGGTGTTAGTTGGTTTATGAGTACTGTGTCTGATTCTGTTAGCCAGGTTTTAGTTATGCAGAAGATGTCGATATTTTGAGATGAGATGAGGTCTTGGAGCATGGGGAGTTTATTCCTCACTGAGCATGCATTTTTCATAGAGATTAGGACTGTCTGTGTGTGTGCTGAGTTGTGGTGTGATCTGGAGTGAGAGGAATGGGTTTGAGCTTTTGGCATGGGTATGTTTTGGTGGTATTTGTTATTGTTTGCTTCTGTGGTGCATTATGTGTGGGGCAATTTGGGTTGTGCATGAGGTTTGCCTGGATGGGGGTGTAGTATGGTACATGGGGGAATACAGTCATCAGATATGGCGTGGTTAGAAGGGGCGGCATGGTTAAAGGCATACCTTTGTTTTAGTAGTTGCTCCGGTTGTGCTGCTTGTTCCTGAGATGCCCGGTTTGTTTGTATGATCCTGTTGCCGGTTGGTTGGCCTGTTTTGGCTTCTCTAGGCATTTGTTGGTTCCCGCCTGTGGTCCACGCCTAAGGGCCATGCCAAAGGGCCCTCTGGCGAGACCCTCAGGTGCAGGCCTGCCAGGCATGGGCATGCCTGATGTTGGTTCCTTTTTGTAGGCTGTTCCTGGAGCGCTGATTGGTCTGGAGGCTCAGAGCGGGAGAGGTGAGCTGCTTTCCTACTCTTAGCTTCAACCCTGATCGGAGGAGCTTTGTTCCAGCAGTGGATGGTGTGCTCAGCTGGTTTCATCCCAATCGGAGGAGTTCAGCAGTTGAGGATGGTGTGCTCAGTTGTGTCCCAATGTTGGTTCCTTTTTGTAGGCTGTTCCCAGAGCGCTGATTGGTCTGGAGACTCAGAGCAGGAGAGGTGAGCTGCTTTCCCGCTCTTAACTTCAATCCCGATCAGAGATGCTTTGGTTCCCATAGTTCTTGTGCATCTTCAGTAACATTGTTATCAATATAGTATTCTTCTAAGTTAGGAAGCTGCTCAACTTTCTACTCTTGCTAATGGTAAGTACTTTGCTGAAAACAATAAAGTTGGTCGGCTTTTCGCTGGAATGTTGAAGGCCCATAAAGATGCCACTCACATAGCTGGTCTGCATGGGGAGAGTTATCATCTTCTTTTTCAGGACTGACATATTATGCTCCTTTTGTGAATATTATGGTCACTTGTATACTTCATCAATTCACCCTTCTCCAGAAGCATTTGAGTAGATGTTTCATTCTATTGTTAAACCTCCTTTTACTCCTACCCAACTTCTTGGTCTGGAGGCCCCTTTTTCAACTAGCTGGTCATGGAAGCCCTTCAATAGATGCCTTTGGGTAAAGCCTCTGGGCCAGATGGTCTACCGCTGGAATTTTATTGGGCTTTCAGTGCTGATTTAGCACCCCAATTATTGCATTATTATTCCTTACTCATCCAGCAAACCCTTAATGTTGGGGCATTTCCTGATGCTAATGTTATTGTTTTTCCTAAACCGGGATATGATCCTAGAAAGTGGAAAACTATCACTTCATTTATCTTCTTAACACTGATTATAAAATTTTCACTAAGCCTCTGGCCAACTTTCTCAGTAAAGTTCTTCCATCACTGATACATCTTGATCAGTGTGGCTTCGTGGTGGGCATATCCACTATTGATAATGCTCATTTGCTTTGTAACATCTTTGCAATTGCTCATCATTGTGATGTCCCACTGGTAGGGTTATCCTTAGATACAGAAAAGGACTTTGTTAGGCTAGAATGGTCTTTTTCTCCTCCAATCTTTGCGATGGTTTGGTATGGGTGATAGATTCCTTCATATGTTGCAGGTTTTGTACTCACATCCCATTGCATGTATATCTGCTAATTGTATTCTATCCTCCTCATTTTTATTGACACAGGGAAAGCTGCAGGTCTGTCTCCTTTCTCCTTTGCCCTATAATCTAGCACTACAGCCTTTACTATTACTTGTGCGCCAATCTCTACTTGTCGCCAGAGTGTGTGTGGGGATCGGCAGGTTAGGCTTTCTACTGACGCGGATGACTTGCTGTTGTTTGTGGAGCTTCCCATGATCTCTCATCTATTAACACTGATTGGCCATTACTCTAGTCTTTCAGGTTATAAAATCAATTTGTCTAAATCTGTAGTGTTCCCCTTGAACTTTCAAGTCACAAAGAATAATTGTGTTCCATATCACTTCTGATGGGCAGATCCTGTGATTAAATATCTAGGGGTGCAATTTTGCCTGACTTTAGAGGAGACTGTACACTGGACTGCTGCAAGCTGCTTAGACTTGATTCATAGCCTTTCTGTGCATGGGTCCCCTCTTTATATATCCTGGTGCGGGAGACTTGAAACCATTAAGATGATGTTTAATCTTCTTTTAGGAATGTTGCTTATGTTCTTCCCTGACTCTTTTTATCGGAGGGCTGAGAAACTCCTTACATCTTTTATTTGGAAGGGCAACTCCCTGGATATAGTGCTTTGGAAGTTAAAGCTCCCTAAGGACCTTGGAGGGAAACAATTTCCTGATCATAAGCAATATCATTTTTCCTTCTTGTTTAAACTGGGTTCCCTTTGAGTAGCTCAACCAGAAGAAACTTCTTGCTCATCTTGGTTGCACATTGAGCGACATATGATATCCCCTATACCTATAAACTTACTGATGGGGATGGGAACTTTGCCCTTCAAATATATTTCCCAAGTTGTTCTCTGCATGCAATCTACCTATCGACAGTTTGCTGAGGCGGTGGAGAAGAGCCAGGGTCCCAGAAGCACCACAACTAGTGAAATTCTAGTTTGAAAATTCAAGGTCGTTCCTTTTGGTGGCATGCTTGGCAAGCCACTGGTATCTGGATGATTGGCCAGCTCCTTAGAGGTACTGGTCTTAAATCTTTTGCTGAGCTGCAGCATGAATTTCATTTGTTGTGTAATTTTTTTTTCCATGACTGTAATTGCATCACTTAACACACACTGCTAATTTTTTACGTCATCTCACAAAGGAAAGGAAAGCTGTAGATATTGCAAAATCTATAGCTACCCTACCAAGAATAGCCTCTCAATTTTATGCTACATTTCATTGTAGCAGTAATCTACCTCGGCTTGGTGCAGTACTTAATTGGGAGTCAGAGATTGGACCTCTGGCGTCACCTCATCATTGGAGTACTTTTTGGACTTCCCTTCTTCATCCCTTAGGCTCCACCTCTATTATACAATCTCTTTTTTTCCTGGTGCACAGAGCCTTTATTACCCCGGTGCTCTTGCCCAGATGCAAGGCAGAACTCAGTAATCACTGTTGGTCATGTCATACTGATATGGGCACTTTATCACATCTTTTGTATGAATTTCTGAATTTGCATCCCTTTTGGCAGTATGTATGGGGACCAGTACAGGATGTTTATGGGGTGAAGGAACCTTTAACTTTTCAGATTGTTATCTACAGGTCTTTAGCTAATATTCCTTCACTTATCCGCAAATATCATTCACTTTTTTACATACTGATGAGTTTACTCCTGAAATTGATGTTTTCTCAATGGAAATCTCTCACAGATCTTGATGGGCATCACTGGTGGAATTCAGTTTGCCTATATCGACGATATCAGGCATACTACTCTAGACAAACACTCAGGGCACCATAGGACCTTTTATGGAAACCTATTGAAGATTATGTTAAACACTTTTTATGAAGTGATCTTGGGATTTTACTTTGTACTTAGGTACCTTTATGATTTTATGTGATTGGAACCAGGAACTGGGGGGACGGCGTGATAGTTGCTACGCTTATGTCGTTTTTGTTATAATTATTCCAAGAACGAGGTGAAAGACCATTAACAAAGTGGATATAGTTTGTAAATCTTTATTTTAGAGTCTATGTTCCCACCCTAGGCATGTTTTGGCACACAGAGGTGTGGAAACCTCAAATAAAAAATAATTTTTTAAAAAAATAAACATTTAAATGTACAGTAAAACAAAATGTAAATAGAGCAAATGTGTAAACAATAAATATTAACTAAGTAAAAACTAAAGTAAATATTAAATGATAGCTGTTCAAAAGTAATAGAAAGGAGAAAAGATCATTACATGTATATATCTAAATTGTATAATAAATAATGAAAATAGAGGAGCTAAAAAACAGCATCATGAAATGATTAAAAATTGTAACATCAACGGTTAAGCTGCCTACTGGAGTACAGAACCTATATGTCTTCATATGTGTAGAAACATAAATATGTTGCCTTACAAAAGTATTGATAAAAAGACAGTGTAATATATTAAAACAAAAACAATAATAGGTACTTAAAAGGAGGTACAGAAAGTAGAATATAAGAACTGTAATACATATGAAAGATATGGTCAAATATTTATTTATTTAGCTGTATTTATATCCCGCTTTTCAGAGGTGTCCAACTGGTTACAAGCAAACAACCTCTCCATCAACATAAAGAAGACAGAAGCCCTCATAGTCACAAAAGATCCAGACTTTTCACCACCTACACACCTACACATTGGCACCACAAACATTCAAATACAGCCACAAATAAGGTACCTGGGCATTATCATCGACCAAGCACTCACCTTAAAGCAACAAATCTCCAAAACCTCCGGAACTATATTCCACAAAGCAAGGACTGTCCAACGCCTCAGACCCCTCCTTGAACATCAAGACTTCTGAACTGTAATGCAAGCCATGACGCTCCCACATCTGGACTATTGTAATATATTATACCATGGACTTCCAACCACACAGACGAACCCCCTCCGAACAGCATTGAACACTACAGCGAGAATCATACAAGGAGCAAAGAAGACCGACCACATCACCCGATTTTGAAGGACCTGCACATACTCCCCCTCGAAGCAAGGACTAAATACAAAGCCATCCTACTCACCCACAAGGCCATACATCAAACCCGAAACTCCCAACTTCACACCCTACTATCTCATCCAGTTCACGGCAGAGCCACCAGACAGGCCCTCAGCAACTCCCTCACCGTCCCTCATAAAAGAACCAAATGCTCGCAACGAACCTGCAATCGAGCCTTCGAACTGTACGCACCATCCTTATGGAACTCTCTACCGAACTGTCTCCGAAATAACACCAATTTACTATCTTTTAGGAAGCAGCTGAAAACCATCCTGTTTCAACGAATACCTCACATGACTCCCACCAAAAAGCGAAATAACCTCTGATCCCCCCACCATGACCACTCAACTCAAGCTGTACTGTCCCAACCATGTCCAAAAATTTGTCCATGTCCAAAATCTGTCCATGTCCAAAGTCTGTCCCATATCTTATGTTGAAATCATCAATGTAGCCTCCCGGTGACTTCCCCCCCCCCCTTTTGTGTGATGCCGCTTTGACCCGGTGAAAAGCGGGATATAAATACAGCTAAATAAATAAATATTCTAAATAAATAAGGCCACGGGGCAAGGTTCCCACTGGCCGGAGTAACCAGGGCACAGCGAGGATGCGGGAATCCCCAGATGGTGGAGGCCAGAGATTGCCAGGCGGCACATCGGGAGCAGGAGAACGGCATCCTTTAAACTGATTGGCCCCACTGCGTGAGTGAACATGGCGGGAGCCAATTAGGCATAAGCTCAGTTGGGGGGGGAGAAGGATGAGGTCGAGTGTCAGCGGCGTGGGGCAGTCGTCAGCCTGCAGTTGGGGGATGAGCGCTGACTGCGTTGTCTGCTTCTGTGGAGCTTCGGAGAGTGCTGGTCCCCACAATCGGAGACACAGTGAAGGAAGCTGCTGACGGGGTTTTTGAGTGCGGTGAGGCAGAGAGAGCAGGCAGCGTGAGCATGGAAGCTGCAGAGAGACGGCTCTCAGCGGGGGGGAGAGCTGTTGGCGGGACACGTGGCCTTCGGTCTTGGAGCAGGAGGAGCGGAGGCAGCAAGCGGGTTCCTCGACGGACGGGCAACTGAGAGGTGAAAGCTGCAGGGAAACGGCTCTCAGTGCTGTCTTCAGCGGTGGTTGGAGCACGTGGCCCCGGTTTGTTGAGGAGGGTGAGCAGAGGCAGCCGGTGTGTTCCTCAACAGACAGGCAAGCGTCTCTGATGGTGAGGGAATGGGCACTTGTAAAGAAAAAAAAAAGGTTTAATATTCTGGCACACTATGCCTCCACGCAGGGGACGTAGCAGTTGGGTTGGAGGGGCTGGCAGGTTAGCTACGGCGTTGGGGTGGCGTCCCTCATCGGCCCAGAGGGGTGAGGAGGGGTTATTAGAAAGTGGGGAGGCTGTGGGTAATGCAAGGTGGAGGGGGTATGCGAGGGGGGCTAGAGGGCGGCACAGTAATGGGGCTCTTAACCGGGGAGATGCATGAGCCTGGAGATCCAAAAGGGGATGTGGAGTGTCCCCAGACTTACCCATACGTGGTAGGGGTGGGGCTAGGGCTCGGGAGCCACAGGATAGAGGGCAGCAAGGGCAGCCCAGTGGTCAGCAAGGGTCCAGTTGGGGGAGGGGGGCCGGGATGTTAGTTGAAGGGTCCCATTGCATGCCTGACAGGGGAGTTAGCGGTGAAAATGGAGCTAGTGTGAATCCCAGGCGAGGTGTGGTTGGGCAACTGCAAGGGGAGTCGGGTTTTCCCTTAGTGGAGGTTGGGGCAGGGGGGGTGTGGTAGGGTCACGACGGCCAGGTTCGGAGGGTGGGGTGCCGCCGGACCTGTGGGCTGGCCTGCCATTCAAAGGGGGTATTATCCAGCAGTAGGTCCCGAGACATGGGAGCATTGGAGGGGAGGAGGTCAAGGCCCTTCATGGGCAGATTGGCTATGGGCTTGGCAGCCTTCTTGGCCTTCAGGGGTCCCCCCCCCCGGTGTTTTCTTATCTTCCTCCACAGGCACCTGCTGCATTTCAACACCCAGTCGGGCAAGGAGTGATGGGCCAAGGTGGCATAGTGAACATGGAGGCTGGAGTGACATCCAGGAAGGGGTTTGCCGAGGAGGCTAGAGTGGGATTGGAAGGATTGTGGCATCCATCTGGGGATGTGCCAGAGCCAGCGTCTTCTGCAATGGTGGCAGCGTCCGGAGCAGAGGCACCAGATGAGTTACCGGCGGTGCAACGTGAAGGAGCACGGCGGATTGGTTTCCCAGGAACGGGCAGGGGGAAAGGCGCACAAGAAATGAAAACATTCCCATAGGCAGCGTCATAGCTCAGATTCATCCTCATCATCGTCAGATGACTCCTTTACCTCATCGTCAGGAGCCAAAGGCGTCGAGCGGTCGACAAGCGGTAGTACGGCATTGGAGGTTAAGTCAGGCAGGGCTATTCCTACACTTGCATCGTTTTCAGAGTTGTGGGAGGGTGTTACGAAGAATTTATGATGTAAAATACAGAAGAGGCAATATATTTACATATTCCATCTATTGGAGGGCAGTAGGCAGTTGGGCAAGAGTAAGAAAAAAAGGAAGGAGGATAAGAAAGCGGGTAGGATTAAAAAGGTGTCGAGGAATGTTGTAAACTGGGTGAGAGCCTTTTTGAGGCTTGCAAGTGTTTGGAGGCATCTGCATCCCGAACACTACGGTATGTTGCTAGCATATGCTGACTCAATATTGGAGGCGGCGCAGACACACAAAGGTTGGGCATGGCTGAACTATGACGAGAAGTTCAGGGATAAGATGGAGGAGAACAAATGATTGTCTTGGGGGACACAGGACATAAATTTATGGTTGACACAGGTGTCAGCCAGGGCAGGGGCGGGGGGAGTAAGTGGGGCAAAAGGTGGGGTACCTACTACCCTGGGAGTAGGTCGGTCCTTTCGTACCATGGGGCGATGGTGTCATGCCACAGCAGAGAGCGGGGGGAAGTGGAGTGGGAGATATTTGCTGGAGATTCAACAAGTCTTCTTGCCCATTCCCCCATTGTAAGTTCCGACATGTGTGTTCCGTCTGTAGCGGAGGTCACGCAGTGGTCAAATTTGTTAAGAAAGGACCCTCTGCTGCTGCCCTGCCGGCATCCAAGCAGTAATGATGTATTTGGTCGGGCTTCGATGCCAACACAGATTGAAGCCTTAAGGCCTTGGCTTCAGCAATACCCGAGGCGGCAGGATAGAGGGGCACTTGAGTTTGGTTTTCAGTATGGGTTTGTTATATCAGTGCAAGGAAGTGTAGGTGCGTCAAAGGCTCGGAACTCCCCTTCAGTTAGACGTTTCACGCACCTTGTAAAGGATAAGTTGAAGGTAGAGTTGGAGCTGGACAGGATTGCGGGTCATTTTACGGAATCCCCCTTTTTGGATTTAGTTGTTTCCCCTCTGGGAATCATACCTAAAAAAAAGCCAGGGAAGTTCTGCCTGATTCATAACCTATCTTTTCCGCTGGGAGCATTGGTAAAGGATCATATCCCTAAGGAATTGTGCGTGGTTGGATATGCTTCCTTTGATTTGGCCATGGGGTTGGTTAGGAGGTGTGGTCTAGGGAGTTTGATGGCAAAAGTAGATATTGAATCAGCCTTCAGATTGCTGCCAGTGCACCCGTCAGCATTTTGCTTATTAGGTTTTTCTTTTGAGGAAAAAAGCTATTTTGACAAATGTATGCCTATGGGATGCTCAATTTTGTGTGCATATTTTGAGAAGTTTAGTACTTTTATGCACTGGGCTTTGGTCAAGTTGGTGGGTTGTTCCAATGTGGTACATTACTTGGATGACTTCCTATTTGTAGGAGAAGCTCACTCCAAGAGGTGCCGGGAGCTATTAGAAGGTTTCGTGGAATTGTCCGGATCTTGGGGGGTGCCATTGGCTGCGAATAAGACGGAAGGCCCATCGATCAGGATCACATTCTTAGGAGTGGAATTGGATGTGGTGGAGATGGTGGCTTGTCTTCTGGCAGAGAAGGTAGCAAGGCTAAGGGTGTTAGTGGCTAATGTATTGGTTTCCAGTAAGATAACGTTGAGGGAGAAGCAGGCATTGATATGTTCTCTAAATTTCGCTTGCAAGGTTATCCTGATGGGGCATGTGTTCCTACGTCGGTTGGTGGCAGTGACCTCGGGAGTGAAAAAACCTCATCACCGTATCAGGGTGTTGAGGAGTATTCAGGAGGATTTGGCAGTTTGGGATGTATTTTTGAAGGAAATTCAATGGAACTTCAGTGTTGATGGAAGCGGATATTTCTAGTGTGGATTTGCAGCTCTTTACGGACGCGGCTAGAGGGGGGGCTTAGGCATTTATTTTGGGGGGTCCTGGTGTGCGGGGGGTTGGCTGCAGGTGTGGCATGAAGCGGGTTTAACTAGCAACATAGCCTTCTTGGAGCTTTTTCCATTGTTGGTAGTCTTGGAGATGTGGCCGGATAGGCTTCATAATCAAAAAGTAGTTTGGTTTGTGATAATATAATGCAGCGGTGGTCAGTGTGATTAATCACTATGCACCCCGCTGCATGCAGGTAGTGGTATTAATGAGGGAGGTGGTGTTAGCATGTTTGCGTCTCAATGTGTATGTAAAGGCCAGGCATATTCCAGGATGCAATAACAGGATTGCCGACCCTCTTTCCCGTTTTAAGTGGGACCTCTTCTGGACTTTGGCACCAGAGGCAGATACCGATGGAGTGAAGGTCCCAGAGCGATTATGGTCCCAGAGCGATTGGCCTCCAGAAATGCTGAGTTTGCTATGGAGTTCGGTGTCGATGGCGACGTGGGCCACGTATTGGCCTGGATGTGACAGAGTGGTGGACTTCCTGGTGGCTCAAAGATGGAAGCCAGGTTTTGTGTTAGATCAGCTCATGGGGCAATACGTTATATATGCGAAGGCTTCTGGGGCTTCGCGAGCAACTGTGCGGACACAGAGGGTTTTGCATTTTTTGCAAAAGCAGTGGGTTGGGGCACCCCTGGGTGTGGATTTTTGACTTGCAGGCTGTTGCAAGGTTGGGAGCGGTCTCAGCCAACTTCTAGTGATAGCCGGCAACTGATTACACACAAATTGCTAGGCAGGCTTTGTGCAGTGTTACCCATGGTAGCAAGGTCGCTCTTTGAAGCTGCTCTGTTTAAGGCAATTTTTTGCTTGGCATTTTTCGGTGCCTTCTGGGTTAGTGAGTTGGTAGCCAAATCCAGTCTGTCCACAGTGAGGTGTGATATGCAGCGCAAGCATGTGCAGGTATTGGAAGGACAGCTCAGTATACTGCTAGCAAGGTCCAAGACAGATCAGCTGGGAAAGGGAATTTGGGTGGTTCTGAAGGAGATTGTCGGTTCAAAGACATGCCTGGTGGCATCCCTGAAGGCATACTTGCGACTGCGTCCGATGTCGGAAGGCTTGCTTTTCCTGCACAAGGATTCGAGCCCGGTGACGCGATTTCAGGTTTCAGCAGTGCTGTCGATAGCTCTGCAGCATATAGGCAAAGATCCTCGTCGGTTCGCCCCGCATTCATTCCACATTGTGCGGCGGCGGCTGGGCTACCCAAGCAGGAGATACAATGCATTGGCAGATGCTGTTCGCAGGCTTTCCAGGGATATGTGCGTATGTGAATGAGACACAAGTGATGGACTACAGCAGCTAATTGTCAATTTTCCTTGCAGATGGGGACAGTGCCCTCTGGGCTGCTGGCTAATTGGTCACTCCTTTGTTTATTGGGCTGGCAAGCGAGCGGCATTGTGGCCGGTTGGGCCAAATCTGGGACTTGATGCCACAGAGGTGACCGTTCTATGGCTGGGCGAGCGTGGTCTGCATTGGACACAGCTTTGGCCTTTGCTTTGGCACCACAGGCAAGAGAGGAGAGAACCTTCAATGATATTGCTGCATTTGGGCGGCAACAACTTACGAGCATGGACCTGCAAGCAATTGATAAGAGCAGCAAAGAAGGATCTGGCAGAGGTTTTGAAAATGTTCAAGAATGTAGTTTTATTGTGGTCTGATATTATTCCAAGGCCTGCCTGCTGGGAACAGCGGCGGTAGTCAAGGGGACTGACAAAGATTAATCGCCAGATTGGCTGCTGGGTATGTGAGCATGGGGGTTATCAAATCATGCACGCTTGGGTAGAGATTGCATGTGCAGGTTTGTTTAGGCAAGATGGGGGTACATTTATCCCCCGTAGGTGTAGATTTGCTTTTGAATGATTGGCAGGAGGCCTTGGAATATGTGGTTGGGCAAGGGTTTCGCTGGTTGCAGATTAAAGGGGGGGGGGGGGCGGCACAGGGACAGTGATGTCGCCTGTGCCGGTGGCGGGATCCTGGAGGTGTCTGGGGTCCAGAGCCTTAGGCAATACTTAGGGTGGGGATTTGGGGCTCCCGACCCGGACAACCCCTGGTTGGCTTTATCTAATCATATGGCAAAGCCGGAGGAAGGGGGTGGGTAGTTAAGCTAGCCGTTGGCCTGTCCGTGGTGGTAGCGGAGAGGATGCCACCTTGCTAATCACATGGCTGGTGAGGCATGGATCTGCTAGCTTGAATTTGATGTTATTTAACTTAAAATGTTAATAAAGCTGCAACCGGTTGAATTCCAATCAATATTGTGTGTTTATTTGTAAAGGGGGATGAGAAAAGGTTGAAGAAATGAGGGTGGGGTGCGGGGGGGGGGGGAGGTGGACAAAGGGGGGAAGAACCGGGTCCATCATCCCTCAGTTAATCAAGACAAGCAAATTTGCTGAATAAAAGCATGACAATCTGGATAAAGGAATGTGAGGATAAGTAGGGCAACAGTATCAAGTAAGATATGTACAAAACACAAAAGAATACACTTACAATACTGGTACAGAAAGAATGTAAGTTCACAAACAACCTATTGTGGAACATTCAATTGCACAGGGCATGAATTCATATAGGAAGCTAAGAAAAATATAAAAATGAAAAGTATAAATACATGGAAGATTACTAGGAAAATATTGCTAAATTAAAAAACATAGACGACAACCATTTGAGTGAGAAGAATATACAGTGTATTAAAGCACAGCTGCCCTTATGTATGATGTGTTGGATGAGTCCAGCATCCAACCAAAAACAGCACAGCTCACTTGCAAGAAAAACAAACACCAGTCTAGGTTGAAATTTGAAATAAACCACAATTTATTTATTCATTTTTCCCTAGAGGGCAAGTAGCCACCCGAAATAAAAAGGGAACCATCCCTTATTATGATTCAAATGATATCATAGTGATCAGTTGTTCCATATTGTTGACACAATAAAATAATTAAAAACACCTATTTGGTGCAAAGGTAAATTAAAAATAACACATACAAACATGTTTTAGTGTCATAGGAACATATTGGTAGGAAATAAATATTTGTGAGTGCTTATAATATCATCACTGAATGTGAGCAATAGAGAAGTTGAACTTGAAAAAAATCTCAAAAGAAACCCAAAGAAAAAGAGAAGGGACACATGTGGCCTCTACATGACCGAAGTGAGCATGCTATCTGGTTCTGTATGTGTCGGTATGACTTTCCACTGTATCTAAAAGGGTATATAAAATTATTTGCACCTCATACTATTGAAAAAAAATGATTAAAATTAATGAAGACCCCATTATTAAAAACATTTTAAAACATCTGTGAGATATAAAGTTTATCTAGATCTCATTTTTGTTTTTATAAATGAGATTGCTATGGCATAAACTCAATTTAACTTTTTTTACAATTTGACTTTTTTTTCTTTAAATTGCAATGGGGATCTAACTCTCATGGGATACAAGGATTCACACATAGAGATTATGGGGGTCATTCTGTACAGTGAATAGCAGGGATGGATGTTCTTTTTGGATGTCCATCCCCGCTATTCGCTCCCCTGCCAGCCCCGGCTAATGCTTCCTCGTACAAATAGCACGTTTGTATGGGGAGGCCTAGATGGGGGTGGGAGGGGTATTTCTGAGGTGGAGCAAGGCGGAGGGGCAAGGGTGGGCCACAACCCCGGATGTACAGAGCAAATTCTGAGGTCAGCCCTGTATGTACAGGGCCGTGAACATAAACGGGGTCTTATTCCACTACCGAGGTGGAATACGTCTCCCTGGACATCGGGGGATCCTGCTGCCGGACCCAAAAAAAAAAGGTAGGGTAGTCAAGTAAGTCCCCTGCAGCCAGACCCTGGCAATGGGAGACCAGATTGAAGGTCCGGCTGTGAGGAAAGAAGGAAATCGGTGGTGACCGGCATTCATGACTCCTGCAATCGGGATGCCATGGCACTGCAGCTCCATTCAGGAGACTGACTGAGGTAGCCGGGCATGTGGCTACTTTGTTAGTGGTCTTTCATCTTGCTCTAGGAACATTTGCAATAAAAACAAACATAAATGTAGCAACTATTTCCCCCCCCCCCGCCCCCATTTCCTGGTTCCAAAGACATAACATCATAAAGGTACCTAAGTATAAAGTAGAATACGCAACGCCGCTTCATAAAATGTGTTTAACAGATTTGTCAGTAGGTTTCCATAAAAGGTCCCGTGCTGCCCTGAGAGTTTGTCTAGACTAGAGTAACATACTTCATATCGTCGATATAGGCAAACTGAATTCTACCAGTGGTGCCCATCAATATCTGTGGGAGATTTCCATTGAGAAATGATCAATTTCAGGACTAAAATAATAAGCATTTCAAAAAGGGAATGATATTTATTTATTTATTTTTATTTATTTATTTAGCTGTATTTATATCCCGCTTTTCACCGGGTCAAAGCGGTCGAACATTGAACGAGGGGGGGGGGGAGACAATAAACACTTTTAAGGGTATGGGCTGTCACCAGGCGGTCAATATTTATGATTTTAACAAATATTTGGGACATAAACATAGACGTTGAGCTGCAGTCTCATTGGTGGGTGTCTGTTTCTGGTTCGAGGTATTCCTGGAATATTGTGCTTTTTAGTTGTTTCCTGAACAATATGGGGTCTTTGTTGTTTCTGATGTGGTTTGGTAGAGAGTTCCAGATGGTTGGTGCGTATAGTTCGAAGGCTCTGTTGCAGGTTCGTTGATTGCATTCTGTCCTTTTGTGGGGGATGGTGAGGGAGTTGTTGGTGGTTTGTCTGGTTGCTTTGTTGTGGGCTGGTCGGGTCAGTAGTGTGCGGAGTTGGGAGGTTTGGGTTTGGTTGAGAGCTTTGTGGGTGAGTAGGGTGGATTTGTACTTGATTCGTGCTTCTAGAGGGAGTATGTGTAGTTCTCTCAGGATTGGAGTGATGTGGTCTTGTCTTTTTGCTGATTGGATGATTCTTGCTGTTGTGTGATATAGTCTGCACCTTAATGTTAAGAAAACAAAGATCTTGACAACTGGCAAAATTGATGAGTTCATCATTGATGGAGAAGAAATTGAAATAGTTGACAACTTTAACTTACTTGGATCAACAATCAGTAAAGAAAGGACTAGCAGTCAAGAAATCCAATGACGCATTGCTCTTGGTAAACTGGCTATGAAGGACCTAGACAAAATTCTCAAGAGCAGAGATGTCTCTCTCCATACAAAGATTCAACTTGTCCAGGCCATGGTATTTTCAATAATTTCATATGGATGCGAAAGCTGGACAGTGAAAAAAGATGGAAAGGAAGAAAAGTGATACCTTTGAATTATGGTGCTGGTGACGAATACTGTGTATATCACGGACTGCCCGAAGAACAAACCAATTAGTACTAGAGGAGATGAAACCTAAGCTTTCCTTTGAAGCTCAGATGACAAGTCTTCGACTTTCATACTCTGGACACATCATGCAATGAGAGATCACCGGAGAAAGACATAATGCTTGGCAAGGTAGAACGTCACCATAAAAGAGAAAGGCCAGCAATGAGATGGATCAATACAATAACAGCAGCTATGGATACCACTCTATCAACAATGAACCGCTTGGCTGAAGATCGAACAAAGTTTAGGTCAACTATCCAGAGGGTCGCCAGGAGTCGACACCAACTCGATGGCACTTGGCAACAATATATTCTTCTCATTCGAATGGTTGTCATATGCGTTTTTTAATTTGGCAATGTTTTCCTAGTAATCTCCCATGTATTTATACTTTTCATTTTTGTATTTTTCATAGTTTCCTATATGATTTTATGCTCTGTATAATTGAATGTTCCACAATTGGTTGTTTGTGGACTTACATCCTCTCTGTACCAGTATTATAAGTGTATTTTTTTTGTGTTATGTACACGTTACTTGAAACTGTTGCCCTACTTATCCTCACATTCCTTTATCCAGTTTGTCATGCTTTTATTCAGCGAATTTGCTTATGTCTTGATATTTAGAATATTTAACCACATCTCTCATATGTATTACAATTCTTTTAAGCACCCATTAATTTTATTGTTTTTGTTTTAATATATACAGTATTACACTGTCTTTTTATCAATACTTTTTTAAGGTAACATACTTATGTTTTTATACATATGAGGATATATAGGTTCTGTACTCCAGTAGGCAGTTTTACCGTTGATGTTACAATTTTTATTTAACTTTCATTTATTATCTATTTTAGATATATACATGTAATGATATTTTCTCCTCTCTATTATTTATGAACAGTTAACATTTAATATTTACTTTTGACTTAGTTAATATTTATTGTTTACACATTTGTTCTATTTACATATTTTTATTTACTATAGGGTCCTGTTGGGACGTCCATTCTCGCTATTTGCCCCCTTCCATCCCCGGCAAAAGCCTCCCTGTGTGATCAAGGAGTTTGTATGGGGAAGCTTAGACAGGGATGGGAGAGGGCATTGTGGAAGTGGAGTAAGGGCGGGCAGTCCGCAACCATGGACGCACAGGGCCGTTTCTGAAGTTGGCCTTGTATGTCTGGGGCCTTGGATCTAGATGGGAAACGGCAGACAGTGACAGAGAGGTGAGGGGGTGCAGGGGGTTCCCCGCAGCCTGGACCAGGCCATAGAAGGTCAGATAGGGGATCTGGTTGAGGGGAAAGAAGACTGCAGTTGGCGGCCGGGGATCATTACTCCTGAAGGGAGACTGGTTCCATGGCAACGGGATGTCATGACACCATGGCTCCATTCAGAATCCTCACTGAGACGGGCAGGGGTCTGCATGTGTCGGTCGATCTGAATCGGATCCTGGCCTGCACATATAGGCTCTAGACCTGATTCTGATTCCACAAGGCATGTCTAGCCCCCATTGGAAAAGAATCGGGTCTGCCTCTGGGCATCCTGATTCCAATCTGACGCACAGGTGCCTGGATGCACACATTAGAATTGCCTCCACACATTTAAATGTTTTAAAAATATATATTTTTTATTTGAGGTTTCCACACCCCTAACGAAGGCACTTGCCAATACATGACCATGTAGGGTGGGACCATAGACTCTAAGATAAAGATTTTTCAAACTATATCTACTTTGTTAGTGGTCTTTCATCTTGCTCTTGGAACAATTCTAACAAAAACAATCATAAACATAGCAACTATCCCCCTTCCCCTAGTTCCTGGTTCCAGTTACATCAAATCATAAAGGTACCTAAGTATAAAGTAGCATACCCAAAGCCACTTCATAAAATGTGTTTAACAGAATAGTTAGTAGGTTTTCATAAAAGATCCTGAGCTGCCCTGAGAGTATGTCTTCGGTTACGTGCCTCATATCGTCGATATAGGCAAACTGAATTCTACCAGTGGTACCCACTAAGATCTGTGGGTGATTTCCATTGAGAAATGATCAGTTTTAGGGCTAAACTAATAAATATGTCAAAAAGGGAATGATATTTGCAGATAAGTGAAGGAATACCAGGTAAAGACCTGTAGATAATAATCCACAAAGTTAAAGGTTCCATCCCCGCTATTTGCCCCCTTCCATCCCCGGCTAAATTCTCCTTTTACAAACAAAGAGTTTGTATGAGGAGGCTTAGACAGGGGTGGGAGGGGGCGCTGCAGAGGCAAAGTGAGGGCGGGCAATGGGCGGTCCACAATCCCGGAGGTACAGGGCCGATTCTGAATTTGGCCCTGTATGTCTGGGGCCTTGGATCTAGACAGGGGACTTATTCCACCTCGGAGGTGGAATATTACCCCAGGACATTGGGGGATGGCAGGCCCAGGCAGTGGCAGAGTGGTGTGGGGCTGCAGGGGTTCCCCGCAGCCTGACCCTGGCCATGGAAGGGCTAAACTAATAAGTATGTCAAAAAGGGAATGATATTTACTGATAAGTGAAGAAATATGAGCTAAAGACCTGTAGATAACAATCTACAAAGTTAAAGGTCCCCAAAACATCCTATACTAATCCCCATACATACTGCTAAAAGGGACCCAAATACAGACATTCATATAAAAGAAGTGATAAAGCGTCCATATCAGTATGATGACCAACAGCGATTACTGACGTCTGTCTTCCTTCTCTTCAACAGCACTGGGGTAATAAAGGCTCTGTGTACCAAGAAAAAAAAAGAGATTGCATAATAGAGGCGTAACCTAAGGGGTGAATAAGGGAAGTCCAAAAAGTAGTCCAATAATGAGGTGACGCCAGAGGTCCAATCTCTGACTCCCAATTAAATACTGCACTAAGCTGAGGTGGATTACTGCTATGATGAAATGTAGCATAAAACTGAGAAATAACTGCAGCTTTTCATTCTTTTGTAAGATGACGTAAAAAATCAGCAGTGTGTGATAAACAGTGATGCAATTGCAGCTATTGAAAAAAACAATTACGAGACAGATGAAATTCATGCAGCAGCTCAGCAAAAGACTTAAGACCAGTACCTCTAAGTAGCTGGCTAATCATCCAGATACCAACAGCTTGTCAAGCATACCACTCAAAGGAACAACCTTGAATTTTCGAACTAGAATTATACCAGATGGGGTGCTGCTGGGACCATGGATTTCCTTTCCCCACCACCTGAGCAAACTGTTGATAGGTAGATTGCATGCAGAGAATAACTGGGGAAATATATTTGGGCAAAGCTCCCATCCCCATTAGTAGGTTAGTAAGTATAGGTGATACCATATACCACTCAATGTGCAACCAAGACAGGCAAGTAGTCTGTTCTACCTAAAGGGAACCCATTTTAAGCAAAAAGGAAAGATGATATTATTTAAGATCAGGAAATTGTACCCCTCCAAGGTCCTTATGGAGCTTTAATGTCCAAAACGCTATACACGGTGGTTGCCCTTCCAAAGAAGAGATGTAAGGCCATGCTCTCCAATAAAAGGAGTCAGGGAAGAGTATAGACAACATTCCTAAAAGATAATCAGTTTTGTGGACAAACGTCATTTTTTTTTTAAATTTTTTTTTATTAGCACCCAACACAGCATACAATGCACAACAGAAGCCGTGAACCCCCCCACATATATCCAATATACATTCTGAACATCAATCACATTAACCATTGGGAAGGCCCCTGTTCCTAGTGCTTCCCCATATGTTTTCCATTTCACCCAAACCCCCCCCCCGTGTACCTTTTACACAGCTTATACAATATACAATTTAACCCCGCTTATACTACTTTACATTAGCCCAAGCATAAATTCTCCACGCCCTCCACCCATCCTCCCACATTCTACTAACCTCACGCCCACCCACCGGCCATAGTTTTTCATTATAAAACCGCACCAGCATAATGACCACAAATTCCCCACTTCCCCCCCCTCTCCCTCCCCGCTTACCTCATCATTCCTCTAGATCCCCCCCCCCTCTCTGCCCTCCAGTGTTCATATCTTTCCCACACCTTATTATATCGTGAAACCGTATGTTTTTGATGGGCTTCTATTGCACAGTACCCCCAAAGCTGCTCCATTCGCCCCACCACCTCCGCTAAGGGGGGAACATCCGGCTTCTTCCACCAGTGGAGAAGACTCATCCGCCCTGCAATTACACAATACCCCTGTAGTCTCCCCCTGTCCCTCCCGCCTTCTCCCGTCCCCCCTTCATTCAATATCACCATACTAGGAGTAAAGCCGGTCTTCACCCCTGTGATGTCTTCCGTGAGTCTTTCCACCCCACTCCAATATTCCTGAACTACCGGGCAGCCCCACACCATATGCAGCAAGTCTCCTCTAGCCCCACACCCCTTCCAGCACTGATCCGAACTAGCAGGGTATAGAGCGTGTAGCCACACCGGGGTCCAATACATTCTCAGCCTTAGCTTATAGCTGTTTTCCAGCATTGCTGTACCCGGTGCTAATTTATGAGTTCTGATATAGATTCTATCCCACCTCTCGCCGTCCCATTGCCCCCCCCAGGTCTTCCTCCCACTGCTTCTGGCCCCGTACGACTCCTTGCTCGAATTCCCCCAGGATTTTGTATTACTTCGATATAGTCCTAGTTGGCATCCCAGTACCCCCCATCATCTCCTCAAAGGGCGCAGGTTTCGCTGTCCAGTCTCGCTTCACCTCCTTCCTCTGAAGCCAGTACCACAAACTAACATAAGCATATCTATCATGCCTCTCCAAACAATATGTCTGCTGCAACTCCTCAAAGCCTCTAATCCTCCCCCCTCCCCCACCAATTGTCCCAACGTCCGTAACCCTTTTTCCCCCATCTCCTAAAGACCCCTGCCTCCTCCCCCATTCTACCCTTCATTGCTATCTGAATTGGAGTTTCTCGAGAGTATTGCTTCCCCCCTAACAGGTACCCCTTCCATTTCATCCAAACCTGTCTGGTAAGTTCTCTGTAGGGATTCTCTTCTCCCAGCCTCTTCCCTCCCCCCCCCCCAGGGTCCCAGATCCAGGCTCCCCCTTCGGTCCCCGCCTCCCCCTCCATCCCCACCCACCCAGGCCTCTCCACCCCCTCCTTCCAGGCAAATAGGGCCCGAAGTTGCGCCGCTTCATAATACCGGAGCAAAGATGGAACCCCCAACCCCCCCTCCGTTTTAGGCCTATACATGGTCGCCCTGCCTACTTTTGGTCGCTTTCCATCCCAAATAAATTGCAGCAACAAATTTTGCATCCTAGCTATTTCCTTTCGGACCAACCGATACAGCAATGACATATAAACAAACAGCAACCTTGGAAGAACATTCATTTTTACTACTGCAATACGCCCCATCCAAGACAAATACAGCCCCCTCCACCGTGATAAGTCCTGCCTTATATTCTCGACCAGTCCCTGATAGTTCCATTGCTTAATCTTAATGAGAGGGGTCCCCAACTGGATCCCCAGGTACCTGAAACTCCCCTCCACCCACCTACATTTAAAATGATGCCGCAGACTCTCTTCCACCCTGGGCGCCAGATTGAATCCCAGCAGTTCTGTTTTCCCTTGATTAATTTTATACCCCGCTAAGCAGCTGTACCTTTGTATAGCCGTCATTAGCACTGGTAGCGTTGTAAGCGGTTGCGTCAGGGTAAAAATAACATCATCTTGTAAGCCTGTTGGCTGACTGTGTCACCCTAGGCAGCTGCCTAGATGGAGACCCAGTTTGAGTTGTGGAAGAATAATGACTCAAGAGTCGTGTCCAAAGTGGAATTAAGGATGGGATTTATTCCCTGTCCCATGCGGATGGCTTTCAGATAAGGATAACACAAATTAAGCTGTTACATCACAGGCAAAAGAACACTTTAACAAAACCAAGCTTCTTCTTTGTTTTCCCCAAAACACAAAAGTATTATCTTCCTCCAAAGAAATCAAAAACACACTTCCTTTTCTTCTCTTTAACGCAGAGATTCTAAATCATCTGTTACTCCCACACTGCAATCCATTGGCTCCTGAATATTCTCTGGGATAGTGCTTTCCCACTGCATCCCCTCTTGGGCTTGACCTGCGTAGGATCTCTGAGTTTTTGCAAACCTGTACTCAGACCTCTGCTCTGGGGTAAACTCTGTTCTTGGGAGATACAAGTGCTGCTGCTGGGGGTCAGAGGCAACAAGAGCTGGGCTGGGGAATTCTTCCCAGTCCCTAAGCCATTGAGGGAACTCTTGCTTCCTATATGCTTTGCTTCTCCTCCCCGAATCTACTCCACTCCCTTTATAATACAGAGGGTACTTATCTTTCCCACGAGAGAATATGGCTTCTAGTCCTTCTTCCTCTAGCCAGGGTTTTCTATCAGAGCTGCAGACTGCTTTGCTCCGGCAGTATCTGTTGCTGGGTCTAGCAGGGTAGCACTTGCTTCCTGCTTCCTGTGAGACTCTCAGAGTGTGACCTTTGCTCTCTGGTGATCTGACTGCTTGCCTGGGTGCGAGGACCCCTCTGGTTGGGAAGACCTTAGCTCTATCTCTCCTGATCCACTCGGGTTCGTCAGACTGCTTCTGCTCAAACCTGGATCTCCAAGACAGCGGGTCTCTTACTGTTTGGTCTGGAGTTCCCAACTCAGCCTCTCTGAGGATCTCTCTGCTCCTTGTCTGTTTCTCCAGGCTAGGTTCCAGACTCTCCTCCACACTCTGGCTGCGCTCTAGGCTTGTTTCCCTTGCTTGGGGAAAGCTTGTTCCGTCTCTGAATCTGAAACTGCATCTGGGTCTCAGTCTGACTCTGCCTGTGAGTTCACCCTCCTCTTCACTTGATTTTCCCCTGGTTTTATTGAGCTGCCTATTGGACGTGGAACGTGACTGTTCCCACAGGTGAGCCTGATTAGAGCTCTGAATTCTCTCTGCGTCACTGCAGCCCTGAGGAATGTTTGTTTCTTCACTCCCTGCCCCCTCGCACTGTGAATGTCTCCACTGACCCTGTGACTGTGAGGTAAGCTCTTCATTTCTAAACCCTTTTAATACTTTAGACTCTGCGCTGTCTACCTCATGACAATCTGCAAAAAGTCCAATCTTTTCCTCCCGCCCACCTATCTGTACTCCCTTAATGTCCCCCATTCGCCTAATATATGCCGCCAACGGCTCTATAGCCAAGGCAAACAGCAAGGGTGACAGCGGACAGCCCTGTCTGGTACCTCTATGTAGCTCAAAACTCTCCGAATATCCCCCATTAACCTGAACCCTAGCGCTCGGGCCCTGATATAGAGCTCTGAGCCAACTGACATACGTCCCTCCAAACCCCATTTTCTCCAAAACTTGAAACATGAAGGACCACTCCACCCGGTCGAAAGCCTTTTCCGCGTCTACGGTGATTAACACGGCCTCTTCTTTAGTCCGCTGAAGATGCCACATAATATTCAAAATCTTTCGCACATTATCGCTACCCTGACGCCCCTTCACAAAGCCCGTCTGATCCGGGTGGATCAAGTGCGGCACAATGTCCTGGATACGGTTGGCCAAGATTTTTGCCAATAGCTTTGCATCCAGATTGATTAAAGAAATGGGCCTATACGAACCACAAACCCCCTTATCCTTGCCTGGTTTTGGCAAGACCGTTATGCCGGCCTCCGCCATTGTGCGCGGGAGGCCCTCCCTCTGAAGCACCCTATTGACTACTTTGGTAAATATGGGCGTAATCTGTTCCGACATAACCTTATAAAATTTTGCCGTGTATCCATCCAGCCCTGGCACCTTTCCCAATTTCAATGTGGTTATAGCCCTCCTCACCTCCTCCTCCTGAATCTCCCGCCCAAGATGCTCCCGTTCCTCCTCCGTCACCTGTGCCAGACCACATTCCTCCAGAAATTCCGTAGTGTCCCTCCCTCCCACCTCCAGTTCACTTTCATACAGAGTCTTATAGTACTCCCGAAACACCCCCCTAATTCCCTTGGAGTTTTGGACCCACTCACCTTTATTGCTCCTAATGCCCACAACATGCCCTGCTTGCCTCCGCCCCTTCAAGCGACTGGCTAACACATTCCCTGCCCGATTCCCACCTTCGAAATGGGCCTGCTTCAAGACCGCCAGTTGGAATGCTATCTCTTGGGCCCGCAATTTACTCAACTCCCCTCTCACCCTTTGTATCTCCGTAAGGGTACCTGGATCTGCCACCCTCTGATGCACCCCCTCTAATCGCCGCAGCTGTTGCAATAAGTCACATTCCATGGCCCCTTTTTCACGCTTTACCCACGCCCCCAACCCAACCAGCTGTCCTCTAATCACCGCCTTTAAACCATCCCAAAGCACCCCCATAGACACCTCCCCCGTATCATTTAGCTGGAGATAATCCTTTATATGAGCTTTAAGCTTCTCCACATGTTTCTCCTCCTCCAGCAAAGAATTGTTAAGTCTCCAGAATTTTAAACTATCATCTTTCCATCCTATATCAAAGCGTGCACTCACTGGGGCATGATCTGACCAAGTAATCTGACCATGTTCCAGCTCCTGTACTCTGTCCAACCAGATTCCTCCCCCCCAAAGCATGTCCAACCTACTATAAGAGCTATGCACGGGTGAGTAGTAAGTATATTTCCGTTCTCCCGGATGCCAACTTCTCCACATATCCACCAAGCCCAGGCGCTCTCGCAGCGCATGTAGGCTTCGTCTATCCCCCCTTCCACCTCCCCCCTGCCCCCCACTTGTATCAATCCTAGGGTTACACGTTAAATTGAAATCCCCCCCCCATGATTATTGGTGTACTCCCCAGTCCTTCCAATTCCTTCAAGAGTTGCTCGTACATCTCCCCCTGCTTCTCATTAGGACCATACACACTGATCACCCAGACCTCCTCCTCCTCAATTTGCAATAATACCCCCACCCATCTCCCTCCTTTCCCCCATCTAACTTCCTTCACCATGGTGTGGTACTCCCCCCCCCACCAAAATGCCCACCCCCCCTTTCCTAGAATTTAATCTCTGGCCCGCCAAAACAACCTTGGGGAATTGCCTAGATTCCAACAAATATTCCTGCCCCACCCTCAAATGCGTTTCTTGTATACACATAATATCGGCCCCCATTCTTTTACCTTCTCTCCCCACCAACTGGTGTTTCTGTCGTGTTCGCAGCCCCGTCACCTTTAAGGTCAGAATACTTAACATTCTATGCTTCCCATACCCCCCTCCCTCCCTCCCTCCCCCTTTTCCTCCCCCTGCTTCCCACCCTCTTACCTCGCCCCCCCTTCGACCTCCTCAAGCCCTCATCCCCCCTCCCCCCTCCCTCCCCCTCCCATCCCCATCCTCCGTCCCTTCCAGAGGATAACTCAGGAGTAGTGCGCCCCTTACCTTCCCCAGCCTTACGCCTTCACACACCCCTACCCCCCGCCCACCTTCAGCCCGCTCTCCCCCCTCCCTTCATCCATACCCTCTTCCCCCTTCCCTCTCCATATGCCCTCCTACTTCCATGCTGTCCTCTCCCTCCCTCCCTCTCCTATGCCTCCCGCCCAGTACCCATCCACCTCCCCCCCTCCTCCCCCTCCCATCCACCTACACCCTCCCCCACACCACCGCCTCCACTCCTCCCCCACCCTCCTCTCCCCCAATTGCTTTACAAAATACCTGTATGTTACTTATATACGCATTCTTAAAGACAACATTCCTCCACCACCTTGCAACCCATAAACCAGCATGTTATCAGTCCACAAGTCTCTTCAAGTGTCTTCCAGCCGCTGGGCCTCTTGCAGCTCCTGCCCATATCGCGTCCCTCTGATTCTTCCGCACTCTGGGCTGCTTCCCCTCTGCTCCTGCTGCCCTCCAATGGAAGAACCTGTCTCCAGGTCCACCCCGTGGGTGCTCAGGCCCGCGCCCCTGAGAGCTTTCTGGGCCTCCTCCGGTGTCTGTGCCCGCCATGTCCGCCCTTTATAGGTAAATGAGAGTCCAAAAGGATGGAGCCATCGATATTTAATGTCCTTTCTACGCAATAGTTGTGTAACGGGCTGCATGGCCCTCCGCCTCTGCAATGTGCCTGCAGAAAGATCTTCGTATATGTGCACCGGATAGCCCTGCCACATGAGGGCTCCTTCTCGCCTGATTTTGTTAACTATTGTCTCCTTAGTTTTATAACGTGCCAGACAGATGATTATGTCGCGGGGCTTATTACCCACGGGTTTCCCCAGTGCTCGGTGGGCTCTTTCAAGTTGTATATCTGTAGCAGTCGCCTCCCCACCGCCCAATCGTAGGGCCTCCAAGCAGACTGAACGAGCAACCTTCTCGCTATCCTGAAACTCTTTCTCCTCTGGTATTCCACGGAGTCTCAGATTATTACGGCGAGAACAGTTTTCCAGATCCTCCAGCTTATATAACAAAGTCTCATATTGTGACCCCAACTTCACCGATCTTTGTGTCTCTTCTTCCTGATGTAGTTCAATCTCTTGCAGCCTGTTCTCGTGGTCTCCCATTCTACAGACCAATTCTCCAACTTCTTCTTTCAGGGGGGCCAGCACGTCGTTCAACTCACTCTTCACTGACTGCACTTCATTTTTGATTTCAAGAAACCAGTCTCTAAGCTCCGCTCTCGTGATAGGTTGCATAGAGTCTATTCCTGGGGCTTTTACATTCTCCATGTCCCCTGCTCCCCCCTGCTCTCCTTGCACCTCTGGGAGCTTTTTGTTCTCCATCTGCCCAACATCACCTTTTACTCCATGCGCCCCTGAGTACACATATTCTCTAAGATCTGCCGCTTTTCGTTTGGTGGTCATCTCTGTACCAGATGCCTCTTGCAAGGTCAGCAGAAAACGTCCAGTATTTGGGCTCCCCAGCCCGTTTTGCTGATTTACAAAGCTCTTATATCCACCTCTGCATCGTGCTGCCCAGATGCTGGTGGCCGGCTTCCTCCGGTTCCCCTCAGTGCCCTTCCGCCAGGCCCAGTGCTCTCACTGGCTTCCCACTGGTGGCCCACAGCCTTCTCAGCCTGCACAGATCTGCTGGGCTACTCTCCTCAGCCCCTGCGTTCCACCAGCAGCACTCAACACAGCTGACCTGCTCCTCTCCTCCCTGCTAGTCTCCGCGATCCAGCTCACCTCCAGCTCTCTGGTTCCGATAGTTCTTTCACGCTGGGGAGCCGCAGCACTGTCGAGGGTACAGGCCCCTAACATCTGCCTGCCTCAGTCGCCATCTCCACGCTGCCTCCGGGCGCCATTTTCGGCCCACCACGCTGCCGCCATGCTCTCCCGATGGTGCGTCGCACCGCCGAAGTAGTTTTATTGCTGCCGGCGTTTCAGCGGTCCAGGCACCTCCTGCCCGCTTTCTGCGTCCAATTCCCCCACTGGCCGCCTCCGAGGGAATTGTTTTTGAGGCTTTTGGCTGGGTCAGTGCCGGAGCAGCTCTTTCAAGCCGCCATCGGCTCCGGTGACGTCACTTCCTCTCGGACAAATGTCATTTTAATGATTTCAAGTCTCCTCCACCAGGATATATAAAATGGGAGATCATTAGAGAATGATATAATGTTTGACAAGGTATAAGGTCACTGTAAAAGAGGAAGGCCAATAAAAACCAATAAATAAATAAGGTCGGCTATGAGATGGATCAATACAATAACAGCAGCTATTCATACCACTCTATCAACAATGAGTCACTTGGCTGAAGACCAAACAATGTTTAGGTCAGCTATCCAGAGGGTCGCCAGAAGTCACCACTGACTCAACGGCACTTAACAACAACACTCTGTGTTACTCTTAATTTGTGATCCACCAAGAGCTTTGTCGGATTATGGATGGAATGAGGCCAATTCTGCTTGGGGGACTTCCAGCCCATCCGGACAATCAAAATCTGGACGGGCTGGATTAGACCCTGATTCTGCATCCACAGGGAAAGTACAACCAGTTCCCCGGCTAGGCCTCCCTATATTCCTGCATGGAGCCCCAGTGCCATGGCGGCCTATTGCCATGGCACTGGGACGCCATGCAGGAGGCCCAATTCTCCACAAACCCGCCAACATGTGGTTCCCCACCACCCAGCACATGGAGGGGCCTGCCAGGGCAGGGATCAGACGGAGGGGTCATCACCTGTTGCTTATCACCACTGGGGGGGGCTGCCTGCCCAGATCACCATGGATGGGGAGATTTATTCCCCACCTGAGGTGGAATAAGTCCCCCATCTATCTCCTCCAAGCCGGATGTACAGGGCTGTGACCTGAATCGATCCTGTACGTCTGGGTTGTATGGCTCACCACCACCATTCCTCCCACTCTCCTCCTCATCGCCACCTCCTCCCACCACCGTCCAGGGCTCCCCGCACAATGGCCCTATACATGCGAGGAGCTCCTGGGGCAGAATAGGCGATTGGCAAATAGCGGAGGTTATATGTCCATACCGGATGTACATCACCACTATTTGCTGAGTGGAATGACCCCCAATATGTTTAAATTAAATTATAACAAGACCCCAGGAGTTCATCTTCTTTCTACAATGAATTTCAGTCAGTCATTCTACTATAGTTTCCAGAGAAAAACTCAGCACAGTTATATAGATTCAGGTTCTGTAAGGCTACTATGATTCCACTTCATCTTACAGTAAATTCCTATTTGTTCAGTTGCTCTGCAAATAAATACTTGATAGTTAAGAAGCAAGGTACTAAAACTGTTTTGAACTGGAACTCTTTGTTTAGCTATCTGTCATAAATAAACAGCTATATGTGCAGTGATGGCAGAATAAAATAAATTATAGAGGAACAATATAATCAGAGCCAGTGGCTTGGGTGGCAAGTGCTTTGCACCAAAAAGATGTATTTACTGTATAAGCTGAGAGACTAGAGCAAATTGAAAAAGGGCTGCACAAAATGATAAATAGTTAAATATACACTAATGATAAAAAGGTAGATGAGAGTAATTTGGTGTGGGGGGATTAAATAGTCAAAAGGCATTGAGTTTCCTGGAAGTCCAGTGATGATATTGGCGCCCCTTCTGTACTTGTGCCCTGTGTAGCTGCACCACTCGCACAGCCCTTGGTACAGCCCTGCTGGTTTTGCATGGATTAACATGGTTATTGTGGCTATTAGTCACTAGTCCCATTGCATTAAATGAGACTTGTGATGAAATATCGTGCATATTACTGTGCTAGCCCACGCCTATCAGTACTGCACCTTTATAACTCTGTTCCTAAATCTTCTGAAATCGATCTTTAAGGTTGGGGAAGGAGTCAAGATGGCGACTGCTGCCTGATCTTGTAACCTGTTTCTCTGAACAGTAATTTCTATGGGGAAGAGGAAGGGCAGGGCAGGGAAAACATACTCGTTAGCCCGGCATGTTGCTCTCTCTGGCCCAATTGACACTTACATGGATCACAAGGACAGTCAGGTCCCATCAAGAGAAGTAGACCTGGCAGAAGCTCTACCACAACCAATAGACAAAGTGTCCTCTTTGGAATTTGAAACCTCACTCTCGCTGGAGCAACAGGTGCCTGCACAGCCCCCAATCCCAGAAAGCCCTTTGGCGGGCCTGGGATGACCGATGAATGGTGTGTCGAATACGGTTCCCAGCAGAGGGGATCTGACTGTGAAGGCAGCAGCAGAGGTTATATCACCTCAGGTCCATCGGAATGATGGTATAACCAGTTGTGAGACAACGGAGGCTACGTGGGGAGCTCTAGTACTGACCAGGCAAGATGTTTCTGAGCTACCTAGTGAAGTGGGCTTCTCTTCTGTGGGGGAAGCTTTAACTTATACTCTTTTGTTGCTGGGGTTTTCTAAACTCGGCCCCAAGCATCACCCTGGAAGTTATTTGGGATGTCATATCCCAAGTGAATACAGCTATAGCTGCTCAAGCACAATCTTTGGTCATTCAGGTCCAGGACAATGCTTCAAAAATGTCTAATTATGAAAAAGATGTTATGTTTATTAAGAATGATGTGAAGGAAACTGAAGTAAAAATACAGAAACTCTTCAGAGTTTGAGGTTTGTCATGCTGAAAGACAATACTGTGTGAAAGAGAAAAATGGAGTCAGTAGACGTGCTGTGCGGTCTTGTAATATTAAATTATTGAATGTTCCTAAGTTGCCAAGGGTTTCCCCTAAAAAATGTTTAAACAATATTTACAAGACGTTTTCAAGATTCACCCTATTGTGCATGCATATTATTTAGCTGTGACCAGAAAGGACTTGGATCAACAAATAATGTATATTCTAAATGTATCCGCCATTTTGGAGACTTCCGAGACAGATTGCTGCTTTGAGTACTCCAGCTAACGCTGTCAGGCTCCTGGATGGAGCCATGGTGCCATGGGGGCCAGTTGCCATGACACTGCGGCTCCATTCAGGAGCCACAATCCCCATCCGCCAACCACTTTCACCTTTCCCGATCTGACCTCCCTTGGCAAGGGTCGGGCTATGGGGAATCTCCTGCAACCCTCATCTTTCTGCTCCTTTGCTGGGCCTCCCATCCCCTGACGTCTAGGGGGACTTATTCCACCTCGTAATAAGCACTTTGCTTATGATATTGGCTTTAGCTTCTGATAGGGAATGGCTAATGAAGATTTATTTTAGAGCCAAGGAAACCTCCTTTAATCATCTCCTGTTAGATTATTTCCAAATGAGGAGGAAGGGTGTCATTCAGCTGAGTACTTTGTTTTTCCTTATGTATCCATGTAAATGTATTGATAAGTTGAAAGCTGCTAAGTATATTTTTTGAATCGACATAATTGGTCACCTTTATTACTATCAAGAAAATGCTGGAAGCCCCCCATTAATTACAAGGTCAGGATCACTCAAAGACTGCAAAAAAAGACCCAACCAGAAAACATTTTTTTTAATGAAAAAGGGAACTAAAGAAGACATAAAGATATTATAGTGATAAAGAGATAAAGATGAAATATTGTCAGAATGTTTGCTGTGTAGGGATTAAAGGAGCTGTTTGTTATTCGGAGGGAAGCCCCCCATTGACATTCTCTTGAGCTGCTATGAGCCTATATGCAGGACGGTGTCTTTCCTTAATGATAGTCTTTGTATTATCTTTCCTTTGTTAATTTAACTTGCTCCTCTCCCAAAATGTTATGGACTGGATGGAAACAGAGTGTTATTTTTCTATTTAAATTGTTTTCCTGATTATGTAATATCACTTCTTTTTCCAGTGCTGTACAAATGCATTATGTTTAGTATTGTGGAATTGAACTTGTATAAAAATAAAATAATAAAAAAAGAAAGCTGGATATATTTTGTACTTCCTGGCTACCAAGTATTCAAAAGCTGTCTGCTATTCTAATCAAAACAGCTTTTGCTAATATTTTCAGTTTTCAGATAAAGACTTACACCAGCGTTATCTCAATTAAGTTCTCCTGCATTAATGCAAATTGGCTTTGTTGAGAAGGTTTTCCCACCCTTCTTCATTCCTACTTTTCTTAGTCTTCCAAGGACATAGGTCACATTTTATTGAAATCTAGCTAAATTAAATTATATGATAGTCTAAGGGATGTTGGCACTGGGGCTGATTCTGCACAATATCTTTTTGAGTGATATTGTGAAAGGTTTAACACGTACAATTTGTCCTTTGCAGATAATTACTAGAATTTGTAATAGAGTGAATACACATGAAGAAATAAAATGAATGAGAAGCAATCTAAGAAAACTCAAGAAAACATTTTGCGTAGTAATAAAATACTTGATACAATGGGATTATTAGATCCAAAAACTGTTAGGGGGTCTTTTACTAAAGGTCATTAGCTTCAGCTGAAAGTGCTCATTAGACACACATTGACAGCTAGTGCAGGGCCATAACAGCACCAGTGGATTTTGGTGCTACCTGTCCATAGCTATTAGGGTAGCAAGTGAAAAGGTTAGGGATGGAGGGTGCCACACAGGCATCACACCCAGTGGGCTAGGGTGCATCACCACCACCTCCATAGGCGGTGTTGAGTGCATCTGCACTCTTGTAGTCCCACCGCATGCTGCATACACTGTGGTAACTGCTGGGAACATGCTTTCCATGTTCCTGGCAGTTAACACTTTGGTGTTGCTCTAACGCACCATGGATTTGTGCATTATGGGCCTATTTGGTGCAACACCACAGCACCCTTTAGTAAAAGGGCCCCTTGGTCTCTCATCCCTAGGCCATCTGGAGGCTTACAGCTTACTTCATCTGTCTTGAGCTCTTTGCAATAAAGGAATGGTGACTAAGAGGAATTTGCTAAACTTGTGTTCCCTAGGTTCACTGGGGTGGTCATTTGTGCTTAGCAGTCCAAATGGGTACACAAAAGAAATTGTATAACTCAGGAATTGTTTCTTGATGGACAGGCGAAGCAAAGTGCCCAAATGCTTCACTGGATGATATTAGAGAAATTACAGGAACTCCACTGCACTCAAATGTCCACATGGACATGTACTTTAAAATAAATTCTATTTTTATTATAGTGACACCCCTAGTTAAAAAATGCACAGGAACAAAACTCAAAAGCATTTGAGGAAACCAATTTGTGATAATGTAGTGGGTGATTTTATAAGGGAGGTGCCTAGTGAAATCACTTTTTAAGGTGTTTATGTTACGCCTATTTTATACAAAAAAAGGTAAGGACTTTTCTTTATAAAATACTAGCCTAAGCGGCAAAAATCACACCTTAAGTTAAGGTGCAGACATTTATACCAGCCTAAAAGCTGGTGTAAATGCCCACCTATATTTTAGCAAGAAGGCATGCAGATTATAACTGTTAGTGTGGGTATTTCCTTTCCCAGCACTATATACCACTTACCGTCGGGACGTCTGTTAATCCTCTGGGCTGAGGAATCACCTTACCTTCTCTGTCTGGAATTCCAGGGGAACAAACACACACACTCGCACATAAGTAGTATGTAAGTTTATTCCACAGGTTAGAGGGGCTGTCTGTCTTTTATACATTAACAGAAACATATATATACGTCATCAACTCATCCCCTGAGACCCACCACAGCTTAACAGTAACTTCACAGATGTTAGTCGTCTCCGTGTAGAACAATCAATTTGTCTTAGCACAGCACATTCCTTTCCATATATAGATATTGTCACGTACCGCCCCTAGTGGCCAGTGGTCATAGGGGTAGGTTGAACACAAAGATATTTTTATATGAGAGGAGGTTCCTTTAAGAGCCAGGTGCAGCCTGGTCTTAGTAGTTCAGCTCCTATTAAGAAGTAAATTGTGAATGCAGAATAGAGGGATAACATAGGCTTTTATTTCCCTTTACGCAAAAGATTCAGGTGGGTCACAACATAGAGGAAAATGTCCATTACTTCAGGAATGAAACAAACTCATGGTAAAGAAAAACTGTTATGCTTCACAGTTGTAACAAGGATTAATTAAGGCATCCTAGAGTAACTCAAGGGTTTCAATACTCTTCTTCCTTTTAGCATACAAGTAACACTCTGGAGTCAGCATATATTATTTACAAGTCTAGCAGTGATTCTATACTGCTTGTAACACATAGAGAACAGTCCATCTCCTCCTGAGACAAAAGACTAGGCTCCACAAATTCCACTTGCATCGGCTCTGAGTCAGAGTTATCCCTTTCTGTATCTGGGGTTTCTCTGGCTATTGGAACTGGCCAGTCGCTATTCTTATTCTCTGGGTGTTTGTAGAGTTCTTCTAAGGTTCGCCAGTGAGCGTGGCTTACCTTTGTGCTTTTACAATCTGGGTTATACAAGGTAGGTTTACTTTCCTTTCTTGTAAAACGAGCATTGCTTTTAAAAGAGCACTTATGAGGTGAGCTTTTTCTCTTAAAAACAAAGTCAGCATACCTTGGCTTCCAACAGCATGTAGAACAGGAACTTTCTCCTTCCAGTAGTTCTCCTGGGACACAATCCTCGTGCCAGTCTTTTCCCTAAAAGCTCTTGTTACCTTTCAGTCTGGTCACTGGTTCCTCCGGTAAGCGCAGGCCTCTTTCCAAGCCTAACTTCTGGCTTCTTCCTTCAGCACTGCTCTGCTTCCCAAAGTGACTGTTCCTTTGCTCAGCATTGCTTTCCCATTCACTCCTAGGGCTTAGCTCAATGCTCCTGGTGCTTCCTTCTTCTTGGCCCCTGCTCGTGGTACATTTCTCTCACACGGCTTTGCTCCTGGTGCTTCTCTCCGGTCCATCTCTATCTCCACCCCCCTTCCAGTCTCCAGCCTGTTGCTTATAAAGCTCTCCTGTGTTTGAGCTTTCTGGGCTGCTTGTCAGGTGGTGTCGATTAGCTAGGTGTGTCCTAGCTCTGTGAGTGCACGCCTGCTCCCTCTAGCTGCTCTGTGCAGGAATTGCATCTCGTGCACATCTTTTATATTATGAAAAACAGCTTATTTTCTTGCATCTTTGCTTCCATCAGCTCCTGCTGCATGACAATATATACAGGATTCCTATTTTCCCTTGCAGGCCTCTTAGTCCTCCTGTACACACACACTTTAAGCCTTAGTTTCCTCTATCAATCCCCCATTTGGGCCTGCATAGGCCCACTATAAGAACAGCCAAACAGTCTTCTGAAGGACAGTTAAGCAGACATTATTAACTGGAGGTCGGTGGTGGCGCGCTCGGGTACATCAGCCACCATGGAAACAGGTGTATAAGAGTACATAAAAGTGGTGGAGTTCTGCAGGGCCTAATTCAGCGGTGATAGCGGGGGTCTGGAAAACTGGGATCCAGGAAGTCCAGCTAAGGGCATCCAAGTGAACTGAATCCAAGTTGCATTGTTCTCTGTCCGAAGTGCCTGCGTCCAAGGTCCTCATGGCTGGGGCGAGTCAGGTGTCTTCCAGGAATCCTCCGGTGCACTCTTGATGCGTGAGGCGTGTACCCAGGTCGGATGCTTATCAGTTAGCACGGCTGTGTGAGTAACTGCAATAATCTCCTCCGGATCTCCAAATGGCGGATCCCACTGGCCCTTCTTATAAAACAGCTTTACCAGCACACAGTCTCTCGGGCGGCATGGGTGTGTCGGTTCTGTAGAAGGAAAAGGGAAAGCATTGTACACTTGTTCAGATACCTTGCATAAATATTTAGCTAGCTGTGTAGCATATTCTTCCTGTGCTAGCAACAAGTCATCCTCCATTATCACCGTTCCCTCGGGCCATTTCCAGGGTAAGGGGAAGGGTCGTCCCATCAGAATTTCAAAAGGAAAGAATCCAGATGCCCCGGGGGTTAGCCTAATTTCTGCCAATACAGCTGGCAGATACACTGGCCACTTTCCTGGGGCACTAACTGATAATACAGGGGTCATGAATTCAATCCCCAGTGTGCCTAATAATTAAGGCTGGATGAGCCATCAGCTTTGACATGTTAGTATTGTGTCCTGCTGCACTTTATTTGTATTTTATTAATTGCTGTCAGCAAACACACCCTCACGTGCCGTAACCTAAGGTGCCGCATAAGGCACCCCATAGGACACATTATAAAGTGCACTGTCCGCCACGGCACCCTATAATGTCCCCTATAGGGCACCCTATCAGTCGCTCCATAGGATACTGTATAGTGCAACTTATATGGACAGTAACCATAAGGTGCCCTATAGGGCGCTCTATAAAGTGGCCTCTGAGGCACCTTATGGGTAAAGTACGCTGAGGGTGTTTTTGCTGGCAGCACTAATGTACATTAAAAATAGATAATGCTTTGGACAGCCCTATCAAATAACCCCACTGTGGGTTTGAAACCATGACCTCTGGCTCCACTGGTAGTGAAGTAACCAGTGGGCTACAGCTGCTAGCAAACCCCTGGCTGGTTGCAGAAGGACTGCAAGTCACCACACAAACAGTCTGCTGTGGTCACCAGGATAGGGTTAACCCACCCATACCCATGATGCACTGCACATGCAAATCAGCAGTCTACAGATGATCACAAGATGGGGTATGCACCGCCACAGCACCTTGGCCTGGTAGGGGGAACCAACCGTGTGTGGTACTGGCACAGAGTAGCTACACACCGTCACATTGTGCAGGTACTGCACTCACCCTGAGGGTGAGGTGGGGCGCCCAGCACCAGGTCCACAGCAGAGATAGGCCATGCTGCAGGTCCCCATCAGTGCTAATGTGTGCGATAGGTAGTTTCTGCAGACTCACCTTGGATATATCTGTATGTCTCAGTCAGATGTAGCCCCTATGGACCCCTAGGAGGATTATGTACCACCACCCTCCTCCTCCTCCAGGGTGGTAAACAGGGTCTCCCACCAACAGATCCACATTCTACCTCCCTGCAAAGGTGGCAGTAGAGGGGACCATCAACCCCAGTCCTGCTGTGGAACAGACACCCTACAGGGCAGTCAATGCAGCTCTGCACACATCCATAACGCAATAGCAGACAGACATTAGGCCCAGATATGCTAAGCTTCACCCCAGCACTATCTGATACTCTCCTGAAGTAAGCCTTCAGCCGCTGCACCCTGCAGGGCACTCCATCAAGACACATACCAGCTGCAGACAGTCTGCTAGCTAGTCCATAGTGCATGCTCCTGGTGGAAATGCATTAACCCAGAACTGGGATGTCAGCTACACAACAAGCAAAGTCAGTGACTGGGCCCCAAAAAGAAACCCATAAATATCACATGGAAAAAATGCTATACAGCACTATGGGGGTGCCTAGCCATGCTGTGGTCACTGCACAGTCACTGCACAGTCAGGGTGAGAGTGATCTCCCAGCAGGACATGCTGTGGCCACCCTATATGTGCAGGTGGTGGCCGGGCACTACAATGTCCCAGCCAGTGCCCTATGCCCTGTGCAGATGCATCCTGGCCAGGCCACCCTGTCCGGGCTATACCCATGGTACCTTGCTCCTTATTATGCACATTGGCAGGCCAATACTGGGAACAGTGCTGGCAGTGTGGGCAGTGGAGGGTGTTTGCAGCCACCACACACTGGATAGACAGACACACACTCCCACACCTATGCCAGCATTGTGCTACTATAGAGGAGTTTAGCAGACCTGGCCACCACACCAGTCCTGGGCACAGTGCAGGCATGGATATGGTACGCAATACTGGTGGGGGTCACTCCCCAGGGTGGTAAACACTGTCAGAGACCAGACCTGAAGCACACTCCACAGACATCAGAAAGGTTGCTATGATGGAGCTCAATCAGCAAACTGTGCTTAACGTAGGAATTGCTATCTGCCAGTAATCATAGCAAACTTTTGATAGCTGTGTACCGTATTCCCAGGTGTAGGGTGGCATTCCTAAGGTATGCAAGTGCTAGTATTGGGAGATGCACGCAGGCCCAATGTCCTGCCTCTCCAGGAGGCATTGGCTAATGGAGCCTGTGGGTGTGGATTTGTCTGCCCCTGTTGGCTGCTGCTTTACGGCAGAGGTTCCCAACTCCAGTCCTGGTGTGCCAAACATTGTTCGGGTTTTCATGCTGTCCCTCATGAATATGCATGAGATACATCTGCATACCATGGGGGTGGTGCATAGATTTGCAGCACAGGCATCTTTATTAGAGGCAGCATGGAACCTGAATGGTGTTTGGCCCTCCAGGACTGTATTTGGGAGACTCTGCTCTAGGTAATGCGCCTGTTTATGGTGTCTTTGCTCTGTAGGGTAAAATGTAGGTGTTTTGGGCATGTTTACGTCATCTGCACTAAACGTTCTCTCTGTATTAGCACGTTGTAGTAGTGGGTAAAATATGGGGACTGGGTTGGCAGGCAGCATAGCTGGGGCTTGAACCTGTGACTTTCTGCTTCCAAACACACTGGTTGTGTGCACTGCACTGCACCACCTTGTTACCACAGAGACAGTGGATTCCCTGATGATACCATGACTGTTTGTCCGGCAGGGCCTGTCTGTTGCAAGGCATGGCACCCACCTACACAGGGCTAGGCCATGGTCTGCTCTGGGCAGCTGCCACTGCCCCCTCCACCACCAGTACCCCTCCGCCACCATGCTGACAGCATAAAACTTGAATGATTTGTGGCCCTCCAGGACTGCATTTGGGGGACTCTGCTCTAGGTAATGCGCATGTTTCTGGTGTCTGTGCTCGGTGGGGTAAAATATAGGCGTTTGAACCATGCGTATGTTCTCTGCAATAAAGGTTTGTCCTTACTATTACGGTTTAGTAGCGGGTAAAATATGGGGACTGGATTGGCAGTAGCCCCAGCGGGGACTTGAACTTGTGACCTTCTGCTCCTGAACACACTGGCTGTGTTCACCGCACCACACCACACTGTGCTCACAGAGACAGTGCAGTCCCTGGAGATACCATGGTTGTTTGTCAGACAGAGCCTGTCTGTTGCAGTGCATGGCACCCACCTACACAGGGCTAGGCCATGGTCGGCTCTGGGCAGCTGCCACTTCCCCCCTCCACCACCAGTACCCCTCCGCCACCATGCCGTTCTGCTGGTGGTGCTGGTGGTGTGCAGTCTCAAGCCATCCAGTGTGCAGGTAGGCGGCTGCCTATGGTGCATGTTCTGGGGTAGGGGTGCCTGCATAGGCATCCACGCTTCCCCCCAACACCGCCTGCCAATGTTCTGTGCCCTTGGGGGTATCTGCTGGGTAATATCCTCTGTGACACTGTGATAGACACTCTCGTGCCCATGTTGAGCCCTCATCAATTGCTGTCTGGCTGCTGTTCAGTGTCAGCATTCCTAAGTGCCATCTAGGCATCTGCCTAGTCCGCACTGTGCCCCAGCTGCACCACAGCATGTGCTGCTTGCAGCCCTCTGTATCCCCTTTCCCAGCATCTGTCCAGTTGCCCATTCCGCCATGCCCGCCATGCTGTTGTGGAACATGTGCATGCCATAGGTAACCTGTCCAATGGAGAAGGAAACCCTGATCAGTGCTATTTCACTGTGGGATCATTCAACTTGTATGGGGACGGAGCGTAGACCCTTCCAAAATTCATATTTATTTTTTGGGGCTTTCTTGGGAGTGTGTTTTGATGTTTCCCATTACTATCACTATTGCCCAGCTTGATTATGATTTTTTTTTATTTTGTTGGGGTCCTTTTCAATGTTTATTTGTACTTTTGTTCTGTGCACATGTATCACACTTATCACTTTTTTGTAGGTTTCCCTGGTTTTGCTGTACATTGCTGACAGAAATGGTTTCTCTTCCCTTTAAATCGGCTCTAACGCAAGGTTTTCACTTGCGTTATTTTTGGCCTCGAATTTCACCTCGTTAGTGTACGGGGAGCCTCTCCCGTCCCACTCTCCACCCATTGACCCCTTCTCTCCGCCTCCGGGAGCCTTTCCCCGCCTAGAGCGCATTTTTGCCCCATAAAGCATCATTAGCGTGCGCTAAGGTACCTTAGCGCGCACTAATTGCGCGGCGCACACGTTAAGAAAGTTTAGTAAACATACCCCTATGGCTTTAGAGTCAGATAAATTTTATGTTCTTAAAATGCACTTCAGAAATATTAATGAGGTTTTTCTAGGTTCTAATGTTAGAATATTCCCTGATGTTTCTCGTGATACGCAGCTGAGAAGGAAAGGCTTTTTGGCCCTTCGCCCCAGGGTTTTGATCCTAGGGGCTACTTTCAGCTAAAATTTCCTGCAAAGTGTTGTGTTATGTTAAAACAGAAATTGTATTTGTTTTTTGAGCCTAGGCAGCTTCAGGATTTTCTAGAGGCTAGGGAGGAGGTTGTAGTAGAAGTACCTGGGCCCTCTCATTCGGCTGATGCATAAGTCTACCGGCCTTTGTTGTATAAATTTCTTGTGTTAAGACCTTTGGTCTTAAACCTTTTCCTGGTACTTCCCTATAAATTGGTGGTCTAATAAATGGGGGGTATTTCTTTTGCTACGAATTTGTTATTGTTGATATGCCCCTTTATTTTATTTTCATTCAATTTGTTTTTGGATGTAATAATATTAATAACTGATAAATAAAGAAATTTAAAAAAAAGAAAAAAAGCTATGCCATACTAGGTCAGTTCAAAGTCCCATCAAGCCCAGTGTCCTGTTTCCAACAGTGGGCAATCCAGGTAAAGCCTTTGGGCACCTATTGCTATTACTCAGTGATGCAATACCTTGAGACATTGAAGCACATTCTATTCTGGGCAATCCAGCCTCTGTGCATCCAGTCGGAACCGGACGCACAGATATAGACCCAATTCTGGGATCAAAATTGCATCTAGGCCCATACATGCAGGCCAGGACCTGATTCCCATTAGCCTGCACGTACAGGCACCTGTCTGACTAATGCAGTCAGGCTCCTGAATGGAGCCATGGTGCCATGGCGGCCAGTTGCCATGGCACCACGGCTCCATTCAGGAGCCGCGATCCACAGCCACCGACCACTTTTGCCTTTCTCCACAGCCTGCCTCCCAATCTGGCCTTCCTTGGCCAGGGTCTGGCTGTGGGGAATCTCCTGCACCCCTCACCTATTTGCTCTTGGCTGGGCCTCCCGTCCCCAGATGTCTAAGGGGACTGATTCCACCTTGGAGGTGGAATAAGTCCCCCGTCCAGTCTGCCGGCTTTGCACATACAGAGGCGACTTCAGAATCGGCAATGTACATCAGGTGCCGCAGACTGCCCACTGCCTGCCCCTACTCCGCCTCCCCACCACCCCCTCCCACTCCCATCTAAGCCTCCTTGTACAAACTCCTTGTTCGTATGGGGAAGCTTAGTCAGGGACGTCCATCCCTGCTATTCACGGGACAGAATAGACCCCATTGTCTATCAAATACTCTGGTATGTCTTTTTTGGTTTCCTTTTAATTTTAATTACATTTGGTATATATATGTGTGTGTGCATATAGAAATGTGCGTATAGAAATGTGTGTGTATGTGTGTTTGTATTTGTCATATCTAGACCCCTGAAAAAACCGTCCAAGCCAAAACTTGGCCGAGTTGAGTGTTTTGAATAAAAGGAATCTTGGTCAATATAAGAAATTGGTCTTCAATACATTTTTCATCTCTGCTCTTTACATGCACTTGACTGAATTTTTGGAGTTCACACATTTTCCTTATTTCTTGTTTATATGATTGAGAGAAACCAGTATGACACTTCCCTGGAAAAACTCAGAAAAGTACTAATAAACACAAAGAGCTTTGCCACAAAGAACATGAGCAAGTACTCCATGAGGAAACTGGAATCAGACCACAATACTGACTGACTATACTTTCTGTGGCAGTCGGAACTCCTAACCTGCCGAAAGAACCTTCTTGGCACTGATATTGCTAATGTGACCAACAGGCAGCAGGCTCTCCAGCCTGCAAAAGGAGTCTTCTGGGGCAGATCTTGGACTTGTATAGCAGGATTCAAGGAAAGGAGACTATCAGTGCACATTAATCACCTACATCTCCCACCTCCATCACGTGCACATCTACAATCTACCCGTCACTCAGCTTTCTTTTTTCTTGGTCCCGCCCTCTGGAACTCATTGCCCACCCCCCTCCAATTAGAGCAGAATTATTTGACATTTAAGGCTTTACTAAAAACACATCTCTTCACCATTGCTCACAATCTCCCAGTCTCGACCTCATGACCTGGTTATAACTGTTTGTTTGATCTCTCCTCTATGTCCCGTCTGAATGCTTGCTTTAACTTCTCTTTTCTGTCACAAATTTTGTAGTTCCCTTTCCTTTTTCTGGCCCTGAGCCTTACTCTGGATTTAAATTTTTGAATGTAAACTACTCTGATGTTATAAAGGGCGATATATCAAGAATCAATAAACATAAACATATCAGGTATGATTAAAATCTCCCCTTCCTGATCATGCAGCTAGACCAGTTCAGACGAATGGGATGTACCCACACAGTGGGAAGAAGACGACAATCAAGAGACACTATCCTGTCCAAGGAGTCATCTAAATATCCTGCTTGAACATCCTCTAGGGCTACACAAAGGTGATCAATGAATGCCAAGAAGACTTAGAATTGTCTACTGGGGACACCCAGATGGACACCAGGCTTTAGTAAAAAAGGTCTTTTAAAATTTATGCTAAAATTCATAATATAAAAATGCCAATAAAAAGAACAACTCTATGAATTCTATTAATATATCATACAATACATAAAGTGTAAGCAATAAAAAACATGAAACATGAAAAACATTAGAACAGCACTCATAATAGAGGTGTTGGTTCCAAGTGATTATTCTGTGAATTGCGTGGAGAGGAAGAAGATCCTTAAATACCAAGAAATGCAGCCATAGACCAAGAAAATGTGGCAGAAAGATGCAGAAATATTTCCCATTTCCCATACTGCTGGGCGTCACAGACTTGATTAAGAAGAATTTCCAAGCACACCTTGGGATTGTAGACTAGCCTCTTAAAGGTCTTGAAAAACTGGATGTGCGAACAAGGAAATTCCTCCATGCCCATGAGGTTAATTTACAAGAATCAGTCTATGACGAGAACATGCATCCCTAAAGCTGAAGGAGGGCTAGGCCTCATAGAGATTGATTACTTATACAGAGTTATCATATATTTCAATGTAAAGAAATAAATATCTTTGCAGGGATGCAATAGGGGTCAAATTGTAACTTGTTAACCATCTTCCACTGACTATCTTCAGGTCCAATAAAATATACATGGAATTAAAGAAATTAAAACAAAAGTTTCAGATGATAGTTAAGCAAATCATCTTGATTTGATTTGATGCTAGCACATTAGCAGAAAAGGAAATGGAGGCTGATATGGTTTCTTGAACATAACTAGCATTGCACTCTATGGATAAATAAAAACTGGTCAAATCTATAGATGAGGCCGAGCAAATCTTTCCTTACCAGTGAGGATTCCTAGGGAGAGGAAATAAACCAGTGACTCTGATCTCTACACTCCAAAGTACAGAAAAATAGTAGAATGTTGTACTGTCTGAACATCCCAAAGATGAATTGAGAAACCTTTTATAATGACGGAGCAAACCTGTGTCATGAAATAGGATGAACATGATGGCATACGTACACAGCACTGCAAATGTGACAAATAATCTGTACTTAGACCGAGAAATACATAAAAAATAGCAAGGATTAGACTGACTCATTTTCGTGCCTTAATGAGATGTAAATTCTGTGGTGAGCAACTATTCTGATCCTTCTACTTTATCACAGTATTGCAGATTTAGTTTTCAAAACACACTTCAGCCTCCCCAGGGGACTCTTTTACAGAGGTCTTCCTCATACAGCATGACAACTGTCTACTGAATTTTTCACTGATGTTATAATACAATTCCTGTAGAGCAATTTAGGTAGTTTCTAGTAGAATACCTGAACCAATTAGAGCATAAAAATTCAATAAAAAATAAAATGGAACATAAAATCTCAACAATGTCACCTTCAGTCTCTCTTACCGATCCTAGACTATTCATTTCCGTTTTCAGCTTTACCAGCGATTGTAATTATAAGTGCAGGAAAGGCCATTAGTACTTTTTTTCACTTTGTAAGCACTATTAAAGATTTTACAGCCTGTAAGTTAAAGACTATTAGGACCTTTCACCAGAATAATTCTTCTAAAGTGCGGTTAATTAACAAGAGGTCCAGTCACAAACAAATGCTATATATGCTGTAGAATTTGACAGTAAAGTTAGACTAAATTTGAAAAACTGTACATTTGGATTAGCTCTGTATGTTCTGACTTCTCATCACTTAACACCCAATTCAATAAAAGATCTGGAGCATGAAGATACTATTACTTGCCCACCAAAAGCAGGGAATTGTGTGGTGGGCTCCTATCAGAGCCCATAGTGGAGCTGCCATATCTCATTGTGGATGTCTAGGCCTGAAACACAGTCAGAAGCCAAAGGTTTGTGGAGAGCTTGCAGGACCAGGAAGTAGTCTACCAGTTGAGGCAAGGCCTCTCTCTCTCTCCCCCCCCCCTCCCCCCCCCCAAGTAGCTCATCTACTGCCTTCTTTTGAAATGGGATATTTATCTGAGTAAGTCATTATGTAAAAGTTAAATCTCCCTTTATGCTCTGGAAGATCCTGCTAATTTGCTAATTATATGCATGCTGGCTGATTATATCAGATAGGTGTTGGAGGACAAAGAAACATTATCCTTCTCTGCTAGCTCAAGATGACTTTGGCAACTGGTAATGATGCAGGTTCAGCAAGGACTTGCTGAGTCAGATAAATCCCAATGAGATTGACGAGGATATCAAGAAATTAGAATCTACTTTTAATGAAAAATTAGCAAACCCCCTGCTACAGTGCTAGAAATGTGATGATTATGCAAAAAGGCAATTATTATACTAATTGGAATACAACTGGATGTGTTTAGTCACTTTTCTAAAAAGGAAAAGGAACAGGGAGCATATTAGAACTCGACATACTACTAATGGGGAACTTTGACTAGTGATTCCGTTACTGTACTGCATTTTAAAAATTATTACCTGCTATACAAGTCAGAATCTTCCTTCCTACAGTCCCGAACTGGTCTTTCTTTGTCATTAGATGAGAAAGATTTTAGAGGCATCAATTATTGATAATGAAATACTGCTTTGCAAACCTCAAATACTCAGGGATGGATGTTTTTTTACCATTGAATACCACTGTAAGCAATTGTTTGCAACTGAAATGGGATCATGAAGTACCAGTGATCAACTGGGATTGTTTAAAGTAAATTCCTTCTGTAAGGTACATTCCTTCTGGCCATGATTTCCTCCCTGTACCTTCAGACTTGATAAGAAGCATACTATGAAGTATTACATACCTAGGAGGAGAAAGATGATAAATGTTCTTCTTTATCTACAGTAGACTGGTATGCTTAGAACGATCCAGTACAAGGTTTTCTTCCTGCTTTTCAGTGACTCAGCCTGTTGTTGCATGGCTTGAATCCAATTTGAACCAGGAGCCCAATATTCAAAAGGCATTTACACAGTTTACAGCCCAGTAAAGCATGTAAATGCTTAAGATGGGGATATTCAATGGCACCTATCTGGTTAGTGCCATTGAGTATCCCCATCTAAGACCCCTATGCGTCCCGATGCTATTCTTTTAGCACTGGGATGTGTCAGTGGCACTTTGGGATGGAGAAGAGGTGGAGAATAGCGCTAACCAGGCAGCAGCAATATTGGTTGCTGCCCAGTTAGCGATCTGCGCCTTAAAGATAGGCGAAGAAAACCCTGGCCTATCTTTAAGGCACATCAGCCTTCGACACAGTTTCCCATCACATCCTACTGAAACGCCTAATGGAGATCGGACTACAGGATACCACTATCAAATGCTTTCAATCACATCTCGAAGATGGACAGCAAAAAGTAAAATCTGGGAACCTCACCTCAGCACCCTTCAGGACTACTCAAGGAGTTCCCCAAGACTCATCACTATCAGCTCTTCTCTTCAACATCTATATCCAGCCTATATGCAAAATATTTAACAAATGCAAGATACAATATGCCATATATGCTGGCGACATCATGGCATATACCCTATTCAACTGGACTCCCCAGACTACACCACCATATCAACCTGCATCCAAGAAATGACAACCTGACTAACTAACAACAACGTAAACATCAACATAAAAAAATCTGAAGCAATCATTATCACAAGAGACTCCACATTCATTCCTCCTTCTATCAACATATCCAATACACTAATTACAATAAAAGACGAAGTCCGATACCTTGGAGTGATTCTAGACAAGCAACTCACCCTCCAACCACAGATCAACAAGATATCCAAAACAGCCTTCTTCAAACTCGCAACGATCCGGAGACTAAAACCCCTCTTCAATAAAGAACATTTCCGCACAGTATGCCAGGCCATCATTACACCTGTACTGGACTACTGCAATATACTGTTCCAGGGTCTACCCAAACAAACCATCCATCCCCTACAAATAGTCCAGAACACTGCTGCCTGCATTATTGCTAGCGCTTCAAAACAAGACCATATAATGCCAATACTAAATGATCTTCACTGGCTACCAATCTCATCATGGGCAAAATACAAATCAGCACTCACCATCTTCAAAATTAAAAAAAATATGTCAGCAGGAATACTGCAGGAACTCATCAGAACCAAAATAAGCAAAAGACCAGACAGAAACAGCACCAAAACCAATATACCAACACATAGGGGGATGTTTACTAAACTGCGGTAATGGTAAATAACGCGCGTTATGTAATGTTAACGATCGTTAACTTACGTTAACGCGCGTTATGATGCATTAACAATCGTTAACGTCTCATAACGCGCGTTAACGTAAGTTAACAATCGTAAAGTTCCGCGGTGCGGTAAAACACCGCAGAAGGTGGAGAGAGGGCGGAGAGAAGGGGTCAATGGGCGGAGTGTGGGTGGGGAGAGGCTCCTTTCACACTAACGCGCTGATCTGAAGAGCTGAATCCTAACGCGATTGAAAACCTGCCGTTAAATGCACATTTCAGGGGAGAGAAACCATTTCGGTGTCAGCAATGTACAGCATAGGCAGGGAAACCTAAAAAAATTGATAAGTGTGATACATGTGCACAGAACAAAAGGGCACATAAACATTGAAAATGACCTCAACAAACTGGAAAAAAAACATAACCAAGCTGGTCAATAGTGGTATTAATGGGAAACATCAACCCCCCCCCTCCCCCCCCCAGAGAAAGCTCCATAGAAAAGATATAAATCGTGGAAGGGTCTATGCACCGTCCCCATACAAGGTGAATGAGCCACAGTGAAATTGCGCTGTGCAGGGTTTTCCTTTCCATCGGACAGGTGTCCTATGGCGTGAACATGTGCGGCAACAGCAGGGCGGACATGTCGGAATGGCAACTGGACAGATGCCGGAAAAGGGGATACAGAAGGCCGCAGGCGGCACATGCTGTGGTGCAGCTGGGCCACAGTGCGGACTAGGGTGATGCCTAGCTGGCCCATACAAATGCTGAAACAGCAGAGCAGCCAGACAGCTACTGCTGAAGGCCCAACATGGGCATGACTGTGCTTCCCACAGTGTCACAGCGGATAGTACCCAGCAGCTACCCCAAGGGCACGGAATATTGGCAGGCGGTGCTGGGGGGTAGCGTGGACACCTATGCAGGCACCCCTACCCCAGAACCCGCACCATAGGCAGCCGCCTACCCGCACACTGGATGGCCTGAGACTGTGCTCCACTAGCACCACCAGCAGAAGGGACTGTCAGCATGGTGGCAGAGGGTCACTGGTGGTGGAGGGGGCAGTGGCAGCTGCCCAGAGCAGACCGTGGCCTAGCCCTGTGTAGGTGGGTGCCATGCACTGCAACAGACAGGCACTGTCTGATGAACAGTCATGGTATCCCCAGGGAATGTACTGACTTTGTGAAAACATGGTGGTGCAGTGCACAAAACCAGTGTATTCCGAAGCAGAAGGTCACAGGTTCAAGTCCCAGCAGTGGTTCCTGCCAACCCAGTCCCCTTATTTTACCCACTACTAAAACGTGCTAATACAGACAGAACCTTTATTGCAGATGACGTAAACATGCCCAAAACACCTACATATTACCCTACAGAGCACAGACACCATAAACATGCGCATTACCTAGAGCAGAGTCTCCCAAATGCAGTCCTGGAGGGCCAAACACCATTCAGGTTCAATGCTGCCTCTAATAAAGATGCCTGTGCAGCATTTCTATGCGCCGCCCCCATGGTATGCAGATGTATCTCATGCATATTCATGGGGGACAGCATGAAAACCCGAACAGTGTTTGGCACACCAGGACTGGAGTTGGGAACCTCTGCCATAAAGCAGCAGCCAACAGGGGCAGACACACCCGCACCCACAGGCCCCATTATCCAAAGGCCTTGGAGAGGCAGGACTTTGGGCTCTGCGTGCATCTCCCAATACTAGAACTTGCATACCTTAGCAATGCCACCCTAAACCTGGGAATACGGTACACATTTATCAAAGGTTGCTATGATTACTGGCAGATAGCAATTCCTAAGTTAAGCACAATTTGCTGATTGAGCTGCATCATAGCAACCTTTCTGATGTCTGTGGAGTGTGCTTCAGGTCTGTTGTCTGACAGTGTTTACCACCCTGGGGAGTGACCCCCAACAGTATTGCTTACCATAGCCATGCCTGCACTCTGCCCAGGACTGGTGTGGTGGCCAGGGCTGCCAAACACCTCTATAGTTGCACAATGCTGGCATAGGTGTGGGGAGTGTGTGTCTGTCTATCCAGTGTGTGGTGGCTGCAAACACCCTCCACATCCCACACTGCTTGCACTGTTGCCAGTATTGGTCTGCCAATGTGCATAATGAGGAGCAAGGTACCATGGGAATAGCCAGGATAGGATGGCCTGGCCTGGATCCATCTGTACATAGCATAGGGCAATGGCTCGGACATTGTCTTGGCCGGCCACCACCTGCACGGACAGGGTGGCCACAGCATGTCCTGCTGGGAGGTCACTCTCACCCTGACTGAGCAGTGACCACGGCATGGCTAGGTTCCCCCATAGTATTTCTTGTATGTGATATTTATGGGTTTTCTTTTGGGGCCCATGCACTAACTTATCTGCTTGGTATGTTTGTTGACATCCCAGTTCTGGGTACACGCATCTTTTCCAGGAACATGCCCTATGGACTAGCTAGCAGACTGCTTACAGCTAGTATGTGTCTGGCTGGAACACTTTGCAGGATGCAGCGGCTGGAGGCTTGCTGCTGGAGAATGTCAGATAGTGGTGAGGGGCAGCTGGCCATTTCCAGGCCTACTGTCTGTCTGGTATTGCTTTATGGATGTGTACAGATCTGCAGTGCCTGCCCTGTAGGGTGCCTGCTCCCCAGCAGGACTGGGGTGGATGGTCCCCTCTACTGCTACCATTGCAGGGAGATGGAATGTGGATCTATTGGTGGGTGATCCTGTTTCCCCACCCTGAGCCCCAGAGGGTGGGTTGTGTGGTGGTACATAATCTGCCTATGGGTCCAAACACCCCCATCACGTCACCATGGCACCAACACAAAATATGCACTATTCTGGGTGCATCATAGCCCATAAGGGCTAGACATGACTGAGAAATACAGAGGGACGCAGATGTATCCTAGGTGTGTCTGCGGAACTACCTATCACACACTGATGGGGACCTGCATCATGGCATATTTCAGCCATGAAAGGTGCTATGGACCTGGTACTGGGTGCCCCACCTCACCCTCAGGGTGAGCACAGTACCCGCACAATGTGACGGTCTGTGGCTACTCTGTGTCAGTACCACACACGGTCAGTTCCCCCTACGAGGCCGAAGTGCTGTGGGGGTGCATATCCCATCCTGTGCCCATCTGTGGACTGCTGATTTGCATGTGCAGTGCATCATGGGTATGGGTGGGTTAACCGTATCCTGGTAGCCACAGCAGACAGTTTGTGTGGTGGCGTGCAGTCTTTCTGCAGCCAGCCAGGGGTTTGTTAGCAGCTATAGAGCTGTAGCCCACTGGTTACTTCACTGCCTTTGTGGCCAGAGGTCAAGGGTTCATACCCATGGTGGGGTTATTTGATAGGGCTGTCTGAGGCATTGTCTATTTTTGATGTACATTAGTGCTGCCAGCAAAAACACCCTCAGAGTACTGTAACCTTACGGTGCCTCATAAGGCACCCCATAAGGAACCTTATAGGGCGCCCTATAAGGTGCCTTATAAGGTGTTCTGTGGGGGCATTATGGGGTGCCTTGGCGGACAATGCACTTTATAATGTAGCCTATGGAGTGTGTTATAGGGTGCCTTATGCGGCACCTTAGGTTACGCCACTGTGAGGGTGTGTTTGCTGGCAGCACTAATGAAACTAAACGTAAAATGCCTCAACAATCACTACTTAAATGTAAAGGGTGATATCTCAGCCGGCCTTATGCACACTGGGGAATCAAACCCATGACCCCTATACCATCAGTCAGTGTAGTAACCATTGTGCTACAGCTCTGTTTCTGTGGTTTATGTCTGTGCGCCTTCTTAAGATTAACGCGCGGTAACATGCCATGTAACGCTCGTTAATTTATGGCACCTTGTAACGCGCGTTATCGGTAACGATGTACCGCCCATGTCCTTATTTGGGATTTCTGCCTGTACCGCGGATCCTAACGCGAATCACACTGACGCAGTTTAGTAAACATACCCCATAGTCTATTCACAAGAACCAATAAGTCGACATCCATGCGAGCCTTCTCTCTTGCTGCCCCTGCTATCTGGAATGTCCTTCCAGATAATCTAAAATCAACAACAGATATAAAAGAATTCCGGAAACTGCTCAAAACCACCCTTTTCATTGAACAATTCAATGAAGACCACCAATCACCCTAATCACACCACAAGCCAACTTACACAAACCATGACACCTAAGATGTACATAATTTAGATATGTTACAAGAGACTATCCAGGTTTTGAAGTTATAATGTCCCCGATTACCTAACTACTGTGTGTTGTGCTTACCTTACGAATCACATTGTATATATTTCAAATTTCTCTGTCCTGATTTGACAGTTTCCAGTATGTAATCTAACCCGCTACTGATCGCTGGAAGTAGCAGTATACAAATATATGCTAAATAAAAATAAAATAAAATAAAATAATGTTACTGTTGATGTTTGCAAGTTCCTTGAATAAGTTGATATTTGTAAGTTCTTTGTATAAGTTGAAGTTTATTGTAAACCACCTTGATTGAATGAAAAGGCAGTATAGAAAAACTGTTAAATAAATAAATAAATAAATAAAATAAGAGCTAATTGGGCAGCATTTAATATCACTGTTACCCAGTTAGCTTCAGCGGATTCCGACTTTGGTGGCAATTACTGGATATTCAATGCCATCACCGTGGCATTGAATATCTGGTTTAGGGATCGGCGGAGAGGGCTATGCGGATAGCTGAATATCAGGCCTTAGTTATTTTAAAGAAGATGCCAAGGACTCTCTTTACTAAAATGCAGTAAAGGTTTGAAGTTACCATATGTTAGCTGCCAAAATTAACATGCAATAACTGCAAAACCTCTACCCATGTTTTACCCAAACCCCATCACACTGACAGTGAAATATGTGCCATCAAAATTACATGTGTATTTATAGAATGGTGACCAGCTAAATTCCATGTCTAAATGCACCTTAACACATGCCAGTTATTAAAATACTGTGATTTACATGCATAGATAACTGGGTTACTCTATACAGCTCCTTATAAAATTACCTTCCAGGTGTCTAACCAAATTCCTCTTGCAAATGCTGCAGAAACGTACTTAAGGACTAGGGGCCCGATTTTCAAAGGCTTTTACATGGGCAACTTCTCTAGTTACCCGTGTAAAGGCCTTATCTGGGATTTTTGAAGGGCCCTTTGAAAATCCCGGATATGTCCCTAATGCGCCCAGATGCTATCCACATAGCAACGGGCGTTTTGGGGGTGTTCTGAGGTGGAACGGAGGCGAGTCATGGTGCTACCTTTATAGCACTGATTTTCAATGCTACACGGTTAGCGCTCTGCACTTTAAAGATAGGCATGGGAAACCTTGCCTATCTTTAAGGCGCTGGGGCTAACTGTGTAGCATTGAAAATCAGTTCTACACAGGTAGCTCCTGCAGCTTCCTGACTTTGCAGTGACACCCAGATTTTCGATGCCGGGGCCCACATATGACCCCAGCATGCAAAATCCAGTTTAGGCGTGAGGTGGGCAGACTATGTGCCGATGCAGTGCATAGCACCACCCAGCTCAAATTCAGGCCCTAGGATTCTATACTGTATGTATATTTTATGTATGTTATTTCTTGAAAAGTTTGTTGTTCCCAATTTTTTGGAGGGCAAGTAAGGTATCTTGTTTATTACTAAGGTGTATATCTGCACAAACATAGAGCACTTATGCAGGAAAGGAGGTATAGTGTTTTCTGGATATTACCTAATGGGAGATATCTAAGATCGAAAGGATTCAGTATAGTAAAGGGGTTCAGAAGGTTCTTTGTTCTTTTCTTCTGGCTTTCTTCCAGTAAGCAGTACAGAGCTCATGGTGAGTAACAGATTTTGGATAGAAGGATTTCTTTTAACAGTTCTGGGAACTCTGAGGATAGAGTCCTAATTACTAGTAAAGGGAGTATTCCCCTTACACTTTTGGAAAAAAATGATTTAACATAATACTTTGATAAAATATATATTGAAACACAGAGCATACAAAACAATAATGGATAAAGAACATCTGGTCTATCCTGTCTGCCCATTCATAAGACCTATTAGGTTCTATAATCCTTTCCTGTTCCTCAGAGATCCTTTGGTATTTGTCCCATGCTTTTTTGAATTCAGATACAGTTCTTGTCTTCACAGCATCCACTGGGAGACTTTCCACCCATCCACCACCTTTTGCATAAAGAAATACAGTTCTGGTCAACATTGTTAGCACCCTTGCAGTTCAACCCCTTAAGGTCCAATATCTCCTAAATAAAAGTGGCCAGTGACATGGCTTTGAACTATATATGCACACGTATTTGACGCATAAAAAAATCAAATAAAACAAGATAAATTAAAAAAGGAAATAGTATAAAAACTGGGACATAGCCAGGACATGATTATTGGCACCCTTATGAACAATTCAAATCAGTTTGAACAGAAGAACCACATTCACATTGCAGTAAAATTAGACATGCCTGTGATCAATTGTCTGTGCTCACATGACTCGAATCAATCAATGAATGATGGCTTTAATGTTTAAAATGGCAACATTCACTCCCTGTTCCATTTTCACAATGATGAAGACAAGAGGGCTGCCCGAAACCATCAGAAAAGTCATTATCACCAAACATCAAACTTCAAAGGGTACAAGGCCATTTCCAAAGACCTCAGAATTCCTGTGTCTACAGTTTGCAAAGTTATTAAGAGGTTTTCTACTTATGGAACTGTCAAGAACCTCCCAAGATGTGGGGGGAAGAGGAAAATTAATCCAAGAAGTCTTTGAAGGTTAGTGTGAACTGTTGGAAAAACACCACATACAGCATCCAAAGAGTTTAAGGATGACTGAAGCAATCTGAAGTTGTGGTTTCAACCCGCACCATATGCTGTGTACTAAACAAAGAAGGACTTCATGGGTGAAGGCCAAGGAGGACCACACTGCATAAAGACAGACATAAAAAGGCACACCTAATCTTTGCCCAAACCCACCGTGAGAAACCACAATCCTTCTGGGAAAATGTTCTGTGAACAGATGAAATTAAACGTGAGCCATTTGACAGTGCAGACCAGCGGTACATTTACAGGCGAAGAAATGAAGCTTATAAGGAAAAAGCACCCTTCCTCCGGTTAAATATGATGGAGGGTCCATAATGTTGTGGGACTGCTTTGCTACCTCAGAGACTGGAGGAACGTATTAAAGGAACCATGAAGTCAGAGGACTACTAAGGTATTTTGGAGCAAAATGTGCAACCTAGAGGTATGTTTACTAAACAGCGGTAGCGGCTTCTGTGCAATATCAGAGCCAAGGCCCCAATTCAATGGGGCCACAGCTCCGATATTGCACAGAAGCCGCTACCGCTGTTTAGTAAACATACTCTCTAGTGTCAGAAAGCTAGGTCTGGGTTGAAGGTCATGGGTCCTCCAGTAGGACAATGACCCAGAACATATATCCAAAACTACAAAAGAATGGTTAAAAAGGAACAAATGTTCTGTTTTAAACTAGCCATCAATGAGTCCTCATCTCAAGCCAATCGAGAAACTTTGGAAAGAGCTGAAATCTGCCATTGGTACAAGGAATCCTGGAAACATTCATGAGCTGGAACAAATCACAGTTGAATAGTGGGAGTAACTGCCAGCAGATAGATGTACAAAACTTATAGATTGCTACAAGAAATGTTTGGAGGCTGTCATCACTGCCAAGGCTTGTGCAACTAATATTAGTGAAGGGTGCTATTAATCCTGACCAGGTCATATTTTGTTTTTTTGTCTCAGAAATTGCTACATCTAAGTTGCATACCTTTGAACATAGAATATTATGATGACATACAGTTGGAATAGTTCCAATTATTTCTCAAGATATTGTACAAACATCTAAAATGCAATGGTGCCAATAATGTTTTCCACAACTGAGAGGTTACTTTTTTGCTGATAGGACAGCTGAGAATAGGGCAGGGACATTGGTATTTCATTTCTCTCACTTTGTGTTTCCCAAGTACCAAAACTCCAATAACAGAAATATGGCAGGGAAACATTGTAGTGCCAAAGCTGTCACCCCTATTTCCTCTTTTACATGTTACAGGTGAGTAACTACACTTTCACCTTTCTTCACTAGAAAATTGGCCATTTAGCCCTACTCTCTGCTTTCTATCTTTTAATCCATTTCTGATCCACAGTAGTACACTGCATTCAATCCCATGACTTTTTGATTTGGCCAAGAGCCTCTCATGAGGGACCTTGTCAAAGCTTTCTGAAAATCCAGATACACTATATCAACCGGCTTACCTTGGTCTACCAGTTTATTCACACCTTAAAAAAATATAACAGATTAGTAAGACAAGACTTTACTTTGCTAAAGCCATGTTGTCTTTCTCCCATTAAACCATGATTAACTACATGTTCAGTAATTTTATTCTTTATAATCATTTCTACCATTTTGCCCGGTACTTGCGTCATACTCTGAAAGATGCTTGGGTGCATAGGGAGGGGAATGGCATGCCACTGGATGATTTTCTTCATGGATCCTTCTGATGATGGATGCCAGACTCTCGGGTTGGGGAGCCCATTGCCAAGACTAAACAGCCCAGGACCATTGGAAGCTTAGGGAGGTGATGTGGTCCATCATCTGCCTTGAGGCAAGAGCTATCTGGTTAGCTGTTCTGCGTTTCCAGCCCCTGGTCGAGGGTCAGGCAGTTTGAGTGTTGTCAGACAGTGCCACATTGATGGCTTAAGTCAATTGGCAAGGCAGCACAAGGAGTGTTGGGGTGGCCCTGGAGATGGCTGCCCTGTTTTACCTGGGCGGAGGAGAACATCCTAGCCTTGTCGACTCAGTACATTGCCAGGGTAGACAGTGTGGAAGCAGACTTTCTCAGCCAACACTGTCTGGATCCAGGAGAGTGGGAGCTGAGTCAGGAGGCGTTTCAACTGATTCTGTGCCAATGGGGTCATCCCGAGATGAATCTGATGGCAACTCATTCCAGTGCCAAAGTGGGCAGCTTCTTCATTCGACGCATGAAGATGGAGTCCGAGGGTGTCGATGTCCTTGCTTAGTCTTGGCCACATCTACACCTGCTGTATGTGCTGCTTCCATAGCCCCTTGTGGGGTGTATGATTCGACATATAGAACGTCAGCCGGGAAGGATTTTTCTGGTGGCACCGGATTGGCCGAGGAGAGCATGATCCGGAGATCTAATGAGGCTCCTGCAAGCACCACTTCTCCATTTGCCTCCATCTCAGGACCTATTGTATCAGGGACCGATTTGTTCTGGAAGACCCAGCTCCCTTCTTGCTTACGGCTTAGCTCTTGAAAGGAGATGGCTAGCATATCCAGAAGTGTTTTTTTTCTCTGCTCAGAGCCCGGAGGAGGTTGACCAATCTGTTATACGTATGGGTTTGGTACTTTTTCAAGTGATGTGGCGCATTTAAGACTAATTAGAGAAAATATTTTTTTCATTCAACGTGTAATCCAAACTCTGTAATTTGTTACCAAAGGACGTAGTAAAAGCTGTTAGTGTAGCTGGATTTAAAAGAGGTTTTGATATGTTCCTGGAGGAAAAGTCCATATACCACTATTAAAGAGGACTAGGGAAATCCACTGCTTACCCACTGTGCAAACAGCATAGAATCTGGATACCTTTTGGGAACCTGGCAGGTACTTGTGATCTAGATTGGCCACTGTTGGAAACAGGATACTGGGCTTGATGGACCCTTGGTCTGACCCAGTATGGTATATCTTATGTTCTTATGTACATCTGTGCAGATGAACAGATACCTAATACCTTTGCTTAGATTTTCTGAGAATAGCACTATTTGTTTACTCCCTCTTATTAATATCTGTAGTAGTTTACTTGCTCTCTTCAGACTACAAAATGTGTTTATTTATCTGGGTTGAATAATAGTATAATGTGTCCCCTTTGTAGAATTACCTCAAGGATTACTTAAACTATTATTCATTAAAGACCCCTGAAATATTCTATATTCAATTATTTCCCCAGAGAATCTAAATTTTGCCCATATCTTTAACTCCCTAATCTGCTTACTCAAGAAAAAAAACTTTCAAAGTTAGCCCTTTAATTAGAGCAAGAGTAAATGTAGCAAGAGTTAACACTGGGGTGGGTGGGGGCTGGGAAATGAGGGATCTAACACCTTGGCAGTGCAGTGGCTTCAAAGAAAATTGGCTACATTTTCTCCTCCTTGAACTTGTAAGCCAGAGGAAATAGGAAAAATACTCAACAGCCAAACAGAAACCTTGGTTAAAACAGAAAAATCCTCTTCTGCAAACAGCTTCAAAAAATAAACTAGCAATTTTAAACAGCAAAACATTATCTTACATAAATTATCTCCTTTTTTAAAGAACGTTCAGGCAAAGAACTTGTAGCAAAGCCACAGAATTACCTTGAAATGAAGTCCCCCCAAGAATGGCCATGCTTGCATGATAGTGAGGTATTGTATACAACACTCAGCAACTTGACTCTTAAGCAAGTTAATTAAAAGTACATACATCTCAGCAGAGCAGTGGCTTCAAAGAAAGTAGAAGTTGCATCCAAGAGTAGTCCAGACACTGAGTTTGTGTTCTACATAGAAAGATTTTATTTACCCAGAGAGAATGACAGCAGGAATTCTTCAACACTATGATGTAACATTAGATTTCAGAGCAGAGCCTCATAAGCTGAAAGGTCTCTTTCTGATGGCTAAACATTTTTTTGTATAAACAGAGGATAGAATTAAATAATCACAAGTAGCAAGAAAGGGAACTACAGAGTTCATAAATATTCTGTAAAGGGTCTGGGATGTGGAGAAAGACCATGTAACCGTGGCACGCCGGACCGTGCTCGTCCTTCCACCCCCCTCCCCCTTTACTACTCGTCATTCTTTTTCCCCAAACCCCCCTCCCCCCCACACACACACAACCCAAAAAACAGTCTCTCAAACTGGTTGGGAACTCAAAACCGGTCGCAGCTTTATTTGAACTTGAACATTAACCAATGCAATTCAACATAACTATCATTCTGGCGGATACGGCCTCACCCGCCATGTGATTAGCAAGGCGAGCCTCTACTCTGCCACCGCCGAGGACAAGCCCCACGGCTAGCTTAACCACACCGCCCCTTACCCGGCTTAGCCATATGATTAGCAAAAGCCCAACGGGGCTGCCCGGGCGGGGGCCCCTCACCCCCGCCCCAGTATCACCTCCGGCTCCGGACCCCGGACCCTCCGGGTTCCCGCAACCGGCAAGGGCGACATCCGTCGCCCTGCTGCCCCCCCCCCCCACCCCATTAAGACAGCTGCGACCGGTTACCTCCCTGAGCCAGGACATATTCCAGCGCCTCCTGCCAGTCATTCAGAAGGAGGTCTACCCCCACCGGGGATAAGTGTACCCCATCCTGCCTAAACAATCCCTTGCAATCCACATCGGCCCATGGGTGCATGATTTGAAAACCACCATGTTCACAAACCTATCGTACGATTTGCCTATTTATCTTAGCTAAGCCTCTGGACCACCTCCTCTGCGCTCGACAGGTAGCCCTTGAAATAATGTCAGACCATAAAATAACAGCGCCAGTAAATATTTCTTGAAGCACCGTCAAGTCCCTAATTGCTACTCGGATCAATTGCTTGCAGCTCCATGCGCTGAAATCATTACCGCCCAAATGCATCAATATCAGTGCCCGGACTTCCCTCTCTCTCTCGAGGTGCTGAAGCAAAGGCAAAAGTTGGGGCCACCACAGCCCTCTCTCACCCAGCCATATGACGGTCACCACGCTGTCATCCACTCCTAGATTCGGACCCACTGGACGCTGTGCAGCTCGCAGCCCTGCCCAATAAACAAAAGAGTGACCAACGACCCAGCAACGCATCGGGTCCTGTTCAGCATCTGCAAAAAAAAATTAGACAGTTAGACCACCCTTCGATTCCACCTCCCCCCTTCTTCTTTGTTTTGCTTTTTTTTTTTTTATAACCACGCATACCCTTGAAAGACCCGCGACCGCCATCTGCCGATGCTCTGAATCTCCCGACTCCCCAGTCCCGCCCCCGCTGCACTCGTAGTCACGCCAATCCGGAAGGAATGCGGGGCAAAGAGCCGCGGATCCTCCCCCGCCCTTGCCAGAGCCATGCGCAGCACCGCTGTAAACTGAAAGCGGGACAAAGGCAGTGAATCCTTGTGCAGGAAAAACCGCCCCTGCAACTGTGGGCGACTCTGCAGATATGCCTCTGTAGCTGCTACCGGGCATGTTGGCGACCCCAGCACCGCCGACAAGGTAATCCAACAACCTTTACCCCTCTGATCTGTCTTAGAACGCGCCAACCAGATACAGAGCCGCCCGTCTTTCAGTCGGACATGCTTAAACAGCAATCCCTCCCTAGACACCGCCCTGGTGAAGTCAGCTACCAGCCCACCAACTCGAAAAGCACCAAAAAAGGCCATAATAAAAACCGCTCGAAACAGAGTTGCTTCATAGTCAGAATTAGTCACTACTGGCAACACCTCCACCAACCCGACCAGCATCCCGTGATTTATCGGGAACCTGCCATCCCCGGAGGCCGGACAAGAACGCTCCCAGCCGTGCAACAACCTTCGGGTCAAAAAAACACCGCCCGCGGGCTCCCATCCCAGAGCTTTGGCAAAAAAGGTGAACCCCGCCAGCTGAGAGCGCACCGTTGCCCTGGACACCCTGGCTTCCTTGGCAGACACTACGTACATCCCCAAGAGTTGGTCCGAAACCCCCTGACTGCCATCCAGTCACCTGCAGAAAGGCCATCACACTATCGCACCCACGCTGATAGGCTGCCCACGTCGCAGGAGCCACCGAACTCTTCAGTAGGCTCAGCATCCCTTCAGGCCAACCTGCCACAATCTCTCTGGTACCGTCCTTCCCACGTCGTCCGCCTCTGATGCCAAGTCTCTGAACTGGTCCCACTTGAAACGAGAGAGAGCGTCAGCAATCCTGTTAGTACAACCCGGAATATGTTTAGCTCAGACAAACACATTCCCCCGCAAACAGGCCAGCACCACCTCCCACATTAATGCTGTCACCCGTAAACAGCGCAGAGAGTAATTATTAATCACACTTACCACAGCCGCATTATCACACCACCATATTACTTTACGATGCTGCAACCTATCAGGCCACAACTCCAGCACCACCAGCAACGGGAACAACTCCAAAAATGCTATGTTGCTAGTCAGACCCATATCCCTCCACTCCTGCGGCCACTCTCCCACGCACCAAGCCCCACCGAAATATATTCCCAGCCCAGCCCCCCCCACCGCATCCGTGAAGAGCTCCAAATCCACACTTGACACTTCCTCCTCCCGCAGCACCACCGTGCCATTAAACTCCTTCAGAAAAGTATCCCAGACCAATAGGTCGTCCTGCATGGCTTGCGAAATGTGAATCCGATGATGCGGCTTGCTCACGCCCGCTGTGGCAACCGCCAGCCAACGTGAAAAAACACGCCCCATTGGGATGACTCTACATGCAAAATTTAAGGATCCCAGCAAAGCCTGCATCTCCCGTAATGTCGTCTTCCTAGATGCTACCGCGTTGGTCACCAACACCCGTAAATGCCCAATCTTGCTTTCCGGCAAACGAGCCACCATCTGCACTGTGTCCAACTCCACTCCCAAAAAGGTAAGTGTAGTGGCCGGGCCCTTTGTTTTGTGGACAGCTAGCGGCACCCCCAGTCCCCCAGTCCCAAATCCGCAAAACCCTCCAACAACTCCTTACACTTAGTGGACCCCGCCTCCCCCACAAATAGAAAGTCATCCAAATAGTGCACTACATTCGTGCATCCCACCCTCGCAACTAGCACCCAATGCATGAACGCGCTGAACTTTTCGAAATAGGTGCAGGACACCGAGCAACCCATAGGCATACATTTATCATAATAAACTTGCCCCTCGAATGCAAAACCCAGGAAATGAAAAGCCGAAGGGTGCACCGGTAATAATCGAAAAGCCGACTCGATATCAACCTTTGCCAATAAACTCCCCTTACCACATTTTCTTACCAAAGCCACAGCCGAATCGAATGACGCATAGCGAACTGTGCAGGACTCCCTGGGAATGTGATCATTTACGGACAACCCCTCCGGAAAAGAGAGATTATGAATTAATCTTAATTTTCCTGGCTCTTTCTTAGGAATAACTCCCAACGGGGAGATCACAAACTTCTCAAAAGGATCCTCTAAAAATGGGCCGGCAATTCTGTCCAACTCAATTTCCGATCGCAATTTATCCCGCACCACACTAACAAAACGTCACACCGACTGCAAATTCTTTGCCTTAACCGCCACCACATCCCCAAGTACCAGTATGCGGAATCCCCACATAAAACCTTCCTCCAGCACCTTCTTGTCCCTACACCTGGGATACTGCTGCAGCCACGGCCGCAACGCCTCAAGCCTTATGGGCGTCGCCGCAACAGTCGGGAGCTGCGCACTACTTCACGGCCTGTCCCCCAATGGGGAGGGGGCCTCTTTTGACGCATTTGACTGCCGCATGGGGACCATTACACACCGAACAGGCATGGCAAAATTTGCAATCTGGGAATGGGCATGAGGATTTGTTCTATCGCCAACACACATCGACGGCCCCCGCACTTTTTTGTTGCTGCACACTCCCCCTGGCATGAAAGGACCGCCCCATGCCTGTGGTATTAACCGCCCCACCTCTTGCCCCCCCAATCCCCCACTACCCGCCTTAGCCGACATCTGAGTCAGCCACAGGTTGATGTCCTGCGTGCCCCACGACAAAGATTTACTCTCCTCCATCTTATCCCTGAACTTTTCATCATAGTTCAGCCACGCCCATCCCTCATGCGTCTGCGCAGCTTCCAATATGGAATCCGCATGCGCCAACAACATCCCGTAATGGGAAGGGTGCTTATGCCCCCAAATGCTGGCCAAACGTAAAAAGGCCCTTGCCCAATTTAATACATTGCTTGATACCTTCTTGACCCGTCCCGCTTTTTCGTCCTCCTTCCTCTTCCGTTTGCTCTCCCCAGACCTCCTTCTGCCCTCCAGCAACCGGAAAATATCAATGTAATGCCGCTTCCTTATCGTCCGTCAAAGCTTTTTTGGCACTCCCTCCCACAATTCCGATTAGGAAGCTGTAAATACCATCGGTCCGACAGCCGTCTCCCCCAACCCACCGCTGACAGCCTGTGGCCGCCCCCCCCCCCCCACCATCCACATCCGAACTTGAGGACTCAGAGTTCCCCGATGACGAGGAGGATGAACTCAAACTCACCCACCACCTACGGGAGTATTTTCTCTTCCTCCGCGCCTTCTTCCCCAATTTCCCCTGCTCGCAAACCTCTGCCCTTGACTCACCTAATGCACCATCTCCGGCAACAAAGATGCCAGCCGCCGGCTCCTGGGTTCCTAGTGTCGCTACGCGCTGCCGCAGTACTTGCAAAGGCTCCGGGTCCACTTCAGCGGTCTGGCACATGACCGCCTCCCCTGCATCCTCACTCCGCCTCGCCGTCATGGGACTCCTTCCGCTTGATCCCGCACTCCCTGCAAACATTGCTCCCTGAGGAGGGATATATGAAAAAAACAGGAGGGGCAAAAAGACTGCCAAGCCGGTCACCACACACCCACCCAGTCCCCCGGGACGATCCCTGGCCGCCCTCCGGCCAGTGCTCCCATGCCTCAGCCCCCCCTAGTACCCCCGCAGATGCCAAGCTTCGCCTCTGTCATCCCCCAAACCACTCCCCCCCAACCACCTCCGGAACCCCCTTCCCCCTGACCCCCCCCCTACTGCCCAAGGAAAATGCCCCTGAAATTGACCTCGAGAAACACTGACTCCCACTCCCGCTGGAGGCTCCATGCCCGGTGCTACCTCATACCAGGCCCCCACCTCCTCAGCATGCCCTGTTCCACTCCCCGACCCTCTTGACCCCTGTGTAGCTGCAGCCCGCCCCCATTTTCTGGCCCCCCGCTTCCCTCTGCAAAGTCCCCCTGGTCACGCTCCCTGACCAACCCCCCCACGCGCTGCACTGTTGTGAGTACCTTCCCTGCTTCACTCCGCAGCCCTCCCCTCCATGCCCCCCACCATTCTGCCTCTACATCTCCCCCTAGCCCTCACCCCCCCTTGACGTCTCCCCTGTGCTGCTCCTACGAACACCTCCTGCCCCCCTATGTGCATCATCACTCCCCCCTGCCATTAAGACTACTGCTCCCACCCCACACTGCCTGGACATCCCCTCTCTCCCCTATACTTGCCCCTGTTGCTCGACGCGGCATGGCCCCGCAGCACACTGCCTTCTCCTGCTTCCTCCGCTGTCTCCACAGCTCCGCAGTCTGACACGTGCTCCCAGGCAATGCTGCCTCGCAGATGAGCCTCGCCGAATACACTCACCACCTGCCGCGCTTCCTGTCCCCGCTTCTAAGTATTTAATACTTTATTTATTTATTCCTTTATTTTCTGTTTTTGCTGATTTCTTCTTTTGTTTTTCTATTTATAGTCTTCTGCCCACACAACCACCGCATCTGAGCTCCCCGCCTGCCGGTCACGACTGCTCTCCCCAAACCCTCCCCGCACGTAAAAACCCTCGCTCGCCTGTGCGAGCCTCCTCATTGGTTCTCGCGGCTCTCCCTCAAGCCGCGGGACCAATCTCTTCAAATTTTTGCGCTGAGCCGCCCCCGCGGCATGCGCGCGCGACCCCGCTCAGGCCTTCCCTTCAGGCCGTGCACGCCCGAATGGCCTGGTTACCGAGGCCCACGAGAGACTTCGCCCCGGGGCCAGATATTTCCTGTTGCTGGCTCATGATCTGTATCATTGCAATTGTTTGGATTTTTCTTTCTCTATGGATCCTTCAAGATGGTGTAAGTATTGCTAGATTATCAACATTTTGTAAAACGTTAGTAAGCATTTCATTTTGAATGAACCCCAAACCCCTGTGGTTGTGTGGTTTGTGAATGAGATACTGGGAGGGCATTGAAGTTTATCTGCCTTCTTGTCAAAGAATTCATGAACTCCCAAGGGGTTCTTAATGGCCCTACATTTGCCAACTGCACTCTGGTGTCCAATGAGTGTGGGGAACAAGGATGCTTTAAGTCCCAGTACCCTCACATTATACTTATCATCTGTGCCCTGTCTTTGTAGACTGTATGTCTCTGGAAATAATGAGGTTCTAGAAGACAAACACAACTTTGATAGATTCCCTCATTCATCTTAACTGCCACTGAACTGTGAATACTCATTGTAAAATAGTGGATTAAGGCAAATAGACTGGCATGGTCCATCCAGTCTGCCCAGTAGAGTTGGTAGAGCAGAACTTGTGTTGCCGTGTAGGTTGCTTTCCCCATGCTTTTGTTTTTCAGAGTGTTTTACCCACCATGCAATACAGCTTACCTTCCTCATGCCTTTGGTTTTTGAACAATCTCCAAACATTTTGCATTAATTAACTCCTCAAGCCTGCTGTAGGATCAGCGAGGCTGTCTTTCTGTAACCAGTCCAAAACCCCCTGCCATACAGAAAGGGAGCTCATCCACAGGCATCACTATCCCGGCTGCATTACATGGCATGTTATTTTTCTGCAACCAGCCCGAAGAAGCATGTTTCAAATGAGCCTACCATTTACAATCTCCAAATTGTTATGAAATGCTCTATTTTTCCATTATCCTAACAATCTCGCTGCATTGAACAATACATCCTGAGCTTTTGCCATATTCTATTCCTTGTTAAATATGACTGGTGTTTTTGTGATATGAATATGTATACACACATCACTACACACTGGAGAGAACTAAAAAGAGCACATGAAACAAGAATGTATAATTTAATTTGGGTATGTGTCACTTCCTCAGCAGGGGTAAAGATGGATGACTCCACATGTTGCCTGTCAATTAATTTCAGGTGCTGTGGGGGGTGGGGGAAGGGAAGGGGATGGGGCTCTGTTCTTTCTTTGTTCCTCCCTGAGCTAGAAGAAGCTTTTCTATAGATACTGAAAACTGAGAGCACAGTTACTGTCAGCAACATGAATGTAATATGTGATCGTGATCTGCAATGCTTACTATACCAATAATGATTGCATGAAGCCCTATCATAACAATCTATGAGGAGACAGCAAGATGCTAAGAATCTAATCTGGTAATATCGCAATCAAATGAAAAGTTGAAAGCACAGCAGGATATAAACATACATAGACATGCAAATAGCAATGCTTGAGGTCAAGGTGGAGGTCAATGGTAAAGTTAATTAACCTTATAAAATAATAATGCATTGTATTTACACACAGTGCCAAAAGAGAACCAAGACATAAAGAAGGTAATCTTATAAGTGGGCCTTGGTTAAAGTACTTTTTAAGGCCCTGGTGGCTTAACACTAGCCCATGTGTTCCTTGCTCTGTGGTTAGTGTGTTACATTGATATTTTGTCTTTTGCAGCTGGACTAATAAAGAGTTTGAGAATTTTTCAGTGAGGATGGATTCTAATTTCTTCATATCCTGTTTAAGCTCTGCTATGTCCTTATTCCTACTCCTATTACTGTGAATGGTAAAACTTATGATCCGTCTCCAAATGTTGACTTAGGGTGCATCTCATTTTTGTGTAAAAATCATTAAAAAGGAAATATTCCTGGACAGCAGATTCAATGGTCTTAACTATTTAGCTGGACTAACACTGGATCCAGTTATAAGGCCTTATTAAACTTTCAGAGAGGAGAGCAGCTACCTTCGGGAAAGTCAGCCAGATCCAACTAAACACCGGCATGCTCTGAGGGAAGGACACTCTGAACTTCTGAGAAAGAAATGAAACAAGTAGACAAGCCCAAAGAGAGCATGTCCATTTAGTGCCCCTCGTACAGTCTGAAATAAATTTCTTCAAATATCTTGACAGACTTACTAATAATTAAATGAAAGATAAAACACCTGTATCGAGCCCCCAGCAGTGTTTTTTGTGAGACTGGGTGAAGTCTGAAACTTGTTGCCTACGCAGATAATTAGAAAAGTGTATCTACCCTTCATAAGAATCTCCAAAGAGCACAATAGTCCGATACTCTTAAAGGGCTTCTGTGTGCCCCTCTGTTTCAAATAACATATAACCAAAGGAAATACTTGCTTCACTCCTACATATGGTATAAAATACCGCTGCCCATATTATATATGGTGCATCTAGCTAGAATATATAATGCTAATTCTGAAACAACTTCACCGGCTCTCCATAATAAGCCACACTTAATACAAGGTCCTATTGACCATTTTCAAAGCTTCCCACAATTTATTCTTAGAATACCTTCAATCACTACTACACAAAATACTTAACAGGACCAGAAGAACAAATACACCAAACAGCCTCAACATCCCCCTCATTATATGCATCCCTTCTGGAGATTTTGAGGGATCTTTCCCAAAGTTAGAGGGTTGTCTTCAGTTGTCACTTCCCCGATTTGCCATCAGAAACCTTCTATCTCCACCTCTGTGTTGATATTGGTCAATTAGTACCACAGGGGGTGGGAAAAAATCCCTCAACTTTCCTGGGGGTGGGATGGTGTAGCCAATCAGTGCCCCTTGGGATCATGTGGTCAATCAGTATAGCAAGGATAGAAAACATCCTCTTTTTGCTTAGCCCCCAGAAATAAGTTCTTCAAGAACAGGTAAACCTCCTTACTTGCTTCCTGGAATGAGGTAACATTATGAGATCCATGTATACACGCATATCTCCCTGATGCAGTAGTAGCATCAGACATAGTGGAGTAGGTGTGTTTTGGAAGTACCGCTGTTTTGCAATTGGCAAATGTTTGGCCTGACACTGGAGAGAATTGCAAGGATCAAGGTATGCTGGGATGGGGGAGGGGAAGAAGCAGGGTAGAGGAAAAGTAGGGATCAAAGTAGTTGGAGATGAGAGATATTAAAGCCAGCATCAAACTTAGCAGTTGGAGGGAGGAAGAATGGAAAATAATTTTGTCAGGACTGGTCCAGAGAGAGGAATGTAGGAAAGAACTGTTTTATCTTTGGATAAAGACATGGGAGGCGAATACCGTATTTTTCGCACCATAAGACGCACCCGACCATAAGACGCACCTGGTTTTTAGAGGAGAAAAATAGGAAAAAAAATATTCTGAACCAAATAGTGTAATAAAATATTTAATAAAGTATAACACTCAGCCCATTTCCATTCCAAGACCCTGTCCCCATCAGCTATTTGCAGTTCAAGCTCCCCCTTCTACTCGGCGCATTTCCAGTCGTAGCCCCCCCCCTCATCAGCCCATTTCCTTTCCAAGCCCCCCTCCCCATCAGCCCATTTCCATTCCAAGCCCCCTTCCATTCAGCCTATTTCCATTCCAAAACCCTGTCCCCATCAGCTTTTTGCAGTTCAAGCTCCCCCTTCTACTTGGCCCATTTCCAGTCCTAGCACCCCCCCCCCCCCGCAGTCCATTACCAGTTCTAGCCCCCCCCATAGCCCATTATCAGTCCTAAGCCCCCCAACAGCCCACTTCCAGTCCTAACCCTTCCATCGCCCCATCTTCATTCTTAGCCCCCCCATAACCCCATTTTCAGTCTTAGCCCCCCAATCAGACCACCTGCAGTCCTAACCCCCATCACCCCATTTTCAGTACTATCCCCCCATCACCCCATTTTCTGTCCTAAACCCCCCCCCATTACTAGTCCTAACCCCCCCATTATTAGTCCTAACCCCCCCCCCCCCATTACTAGACCTAACCCCCTCCCCCCCATCAGCCCAAGTAAATTTAAAAATGAAAAACAAACCCTGGGCTTCTGCTGCTGCCGCTGCCGTGGCAGCAGCAGAATCAACTGTCCCGCGGCCCCTTCCCATCTGCCCGGCAAAGCATCTTCTGAGCTCCATCAGCGGCAGCTTTCAGGGCCGCGAAGAGAAGAGTGATTACCCTCTCGCGGCTCTGTTAGCCTGCCGGGGCTTATGGGAATACCCCACAGCCCCGGCAGGCTTAACAGAGCCGCGAGAGGGAAATACTACTCTCTTCGCGGCCCTGAAAGCTGCCGCTGATGGAGCTCAGAAGATGCTTTGCCGGGCAGATGGGAAGGGGCCGCGGGACAGTTGATTCTGCCGCTGCCACGCAGCGGCAGCAGCAGCAGAAGCCAGGGGGGGGGACGGATGATGCAGTCCCCAGGGACACGGAAGGTCCCGGGGGACCCACTGCCGCTCTGCAACTTCTTCTATTTGCACCATAAGACGCAGGTACTTTTCCTCCCACTTTTTGGTGAAGAAAAAGTGCGTCTTATGGTCCGAAAAATACGGTAATTATCAAGTTTGGGGGTGGAGGTGAATGGATTGAGCTATCCAGTATTGAGTGGAGAAGAGCTGGCACCACCCTTGTAAGTAAGGGAAAAAGAAGGGATTTAAAATTGAGGGAATGGATGAGGATGGAGCAAGAAACATAGTCATACTCTATCTGTGAAGCTGGGAAAAAGATGGAAGAAAGGGACATGAAAGGAAAGAGAGAAAGAACATATGAAACAAAAGAAAGTGATGGTAAGGATGAGAGATGGAGAAGTAAGTAAGGAAACAAAGTATGAGGAAAAAGTAAAAGAAAGGATGGAATTGGACAAATAAAGGAAAATATATTGGGTTTGAGGGGGTATAGTGATGGATGAATGAATGGGGACAGAAGGAAAGAAATCAGAGAGCTGTGAGATATGGAAGAGATAATGCAACTAGGACATTCAAGGAAAAGAAATAGATAAAGGGAGAGAGATGGCACTTAGTTGTCAGACAATAAATACGCCAGAGAGAGAAAGGCAAAGCAAAGAGAAAGAGATGGGGCGGGGCAGATGGAAGGAAGGTCAAGAAAAGAGAGATTTAATTGAGAAAAGGAAAACACTGAGATGCATGGAGGGTAGAGAAAAGGGAGGGAAACAGTTGGGAGAGAAAAGCCAGGATGAGTTGGGATCATTACAGAGTAAGCAAGAAGACTGAGAGGGAAAAGACAGATGGAGAAAGAGAAGGAGAGGAGCAAGATGAACACTGCAAGGTAGGTATGAAAGCTTGAAAGAGAATCTTGAAGGTCAGTGAGAGATAGAGATATGATAAAAGGAAATGGAAAAAAAATGAAGGAACAAGATTGAAGGGGAGAAAAGAGAGAGAAGACGAATAGAAGTGAGAAAGATGACAAGTTAAAAGATGAAAATGGGAGAAAGAGGCAGAGAAAAGAGATAGAAGAAGGTAATTGGACAGATAGGGCCCGAGATTCAGAGTCAGTGGCTAGTGCTGAACTTTAAAACTAGATATTCAATGCTGGGGCCATATCTGGGATCTGCAACGAATATCTCGGCTGCTTGGATTGCTGAGAAGTTAACCAGGCAGCGATATTCTGCCACTGCCTGGTTAGGTTCTGCACTGAAAGTTAGACCCATGTTTCCTGCACCTGACTTTCACCACACGTCACTAACAGGGCAGTGGCTCAATATGGCTGCTGCTGCTGCTGCTGCTGGTCAGCAATGGGTGCCACCAAGAATGCCCCCGGCATGCCCTGATGCTAACCAGTTAGCATTGGGACGTGTAGCGGCGGCACCCGTGGATACTCAGCAGCACTAACCGTATTAGTACTTTGAATATCCTGCAGAGCGGCATATCCCACAGAGTGGTATTTACACAGTTTGCAAGTCTGAAAACCTTGTAAATGCTTTTGAATATCCCTTCATAGGTTTCAGGGATATGGAGAAGAGAAACAATGAAAGTTTATGGAAAAGAGAACTAAGAAAGTAGTTGGGAGAAGATACGGGAAAAGAAGAGACTGATTAAAGCGCAATGAGGAAAAAACCTAGAAAAGAGTTTAGCAATTAGATCGTGACTTTTGAATGTTTCAAGTTATTAAATATTGTATACATTTTTTAAATGTGGTACTGCTATGGTTCATTATTCTTACAAAATGATAGCATGTGAAGGCCCTGGCTTATACTAATTTCGATAACTAAGATATTTTCTATTGCGCCTCTCCTCTAACTTCTCTAAAGGAGTTTAGCGCATGCATTGGAATCAAGTCAGCTGTGCTTATGGTTCATGCAGTGGCCATTCCTTTGCTTAAAACAAGAAGCCTACATTGGAGGGGTCACTATGAGGTCCTGGAGCACATAGTTCCGTGAGAAAGCTTTTGGGTCAGTCCAGGATTTCCGATAATCCTTTCCTGATCTATTTTGGGACCTGCAGCATCTATTTCAATTAGTAGAATTTGGGACTACACTGTAAATACCACACTGCAATGGAATGCAAGTTCAGACCCTTGAATGGTCAGAAAGTCTCCCTCCTGTGACTGTGTAACTTGACAGCTCTGCACATTAACAGTCCTGCTGCTGCAGGATTCCTACTACTGTACTCTTTCGCTGCTGCTGCTGCAGTTCCAGGTAGAAGGAGAGAAACATTCCTGAAAGTAGGGAATCAGTACTACGGGCCCGATATTCAAAAGGCATTTACATGGTTTACAGCCCAGTAAACCATGTAAACGCCTTAAATTGGGGTATTCAGTGGCACTTACACAGATAATGCCATTGAATATCCCCTTCTAACTCCCCTACATGCCCCGATGCTATCTGGTTAGCACCGGAGCATGTTTGGGGCATTCTGGGGCAGATCAAAGATGGCGAAAAGCAATAACCGGGCAGCAGCGATATTGCATAGTGCCCGGTTAGCAATCTGCACCGAAAAGATAGGCAAGCAAAACGTTTTTCTTGGTGGCATAGAGTAGCATGCCATCTTCCAGTGCCATGACTCTGTCTTCTAACTTGAATTTCTGCCTTTGATAAGTAGTCATTTGCATAACAGTATTTGAAATTGTATGCTCTAGAGGCCCTTTACTAATCAGTTAGCACATGTTTTACTATGCAGTTGGCCCACACCAACAGTTACTGTGTGGAAAAAGCAAGCAACACGGTAAAAATTCCATGTTAACTGTTCACTGAGTGAAAGAGCAGAGCCTGAATGGGTTATGGGTGGAGAGTGGGCATGGACTGTGCATTGCGCTAGCACACAGTACTTATCAGGTGCTGTCAATTTTGCAGATAACACATGTGCACTTAATGCCACCTTGAGAGGAGGCTTAGGTACACCCATGCTAATTGCTGCTGCACTTAACACACTTAGGACATGTTTACTAAAGTGTGCTAGCTGATAGTATGATACTTTGCACATGGTTAGTGTGCAGTTGGGCTGTGTGGAAGCAAGAAGCATGTGTGGCTAAGGCCACTGTACTAAAATTCCCATGCAACTGCTGAGTAGCCTAGTGGTTAGAACACTGGCTTGGTAACCAAGCAACCAGGGTTCAATTCCCCCTAGCACTCCTTGTGACTTTTGTGCAAGCACTTAACCCTCCATGGCCTTGGAAGAAAGGTCTAGCAATCTACTTCTGGTCACACTGCCAAGAAAACCCAGGAGCTTCTGACTCAAAGGCACACATTGCACTTTTACTGCAGCAACCTTTGAGTAGGCAGGGCCAATGCAGAGAAAGGGCAGAATCAGAGTGCAAGCTGCGACGGGCACGCTAGTTGTGCACTTGCTACACAACCACACCAACACATTGGAACAATAGGGGGCCAAAAGTAGATGGGAGTTGAATACTGTCGTGACCCCCTGCCTAGGCCAAGGCCTGGTAGGCAAAAGGGCTGCTTTATTTGCCTTTAAGTAATGTCCCAAGACTTGGTTTCCAGCAATGGATGCTGGGACTTGTAGTTTCTATCACTCTTCAGACAAAGTAGTTTGACCACACGGGGTGTTCAAGGCAAACAAAGATATTTATTCTGGGTTTCCCCCTCGCATCAAATTCATAGCGCAACCCAAGACAAGGATTCTTTCTCCAAAGTAAAGGATATCAGGAACAAATCAGGCTGAAACATCAAACTCGGAAGTATTCTTTACACAGCAGCTGTTCTCAGGCTCCTCCTAGATAAATGCCCTTCACAGCTACGGCTGGTTATTACATCAGGTAAACTTAAAGTTTTCAGCAACAGTTCTTTCCCTTTCAACTTAACACACAGGCTATGCAAACGTCTTCTCACCGCATGAGCCTAGCACATGTTCAAGCTGTTTGTTTTACAAAACGAGCAATCCATTTCAATTACTTCATTATCAAGAGGTGTCTCATAAACATCTACTTGCATGTCTTCACAAGGTTCAATTGGGTTGTCTTCCTGGGAGCCTTTATCACAGGGTTTAAACTTAATATTGTGCAGAAGCTTCTGAAATTTTCCTAAAAACTGTTCTTTCTGGTCAGCACCCACATTACTTAGGGAATGAGCCTTTCTCTCTTGCAACAGCTTTTCTACAGCCTCTAGTGCTGTCTCATTGGACTTACTTGAATTCCTTTTACTTCTGCTTGGAGCTGCTTTCACTGTGTTTCTGCCAGCATTCTGTTCAGCGCTTAACCTCAGCTCCCTGACAACATCCTCAGCATAGCCCCTGCTAGGAACTGAAGCAAACGTATCTTCCCAACGTATATTGCTTCCTTTGCTATCGGAGCTGTTTCCCCACCTGGAGTCAAACCTTTCCAGTTTCTCCTCTCTGGGGTGCTTTGGCACAAGCTTCAGCTTTGGTTCCAGTGCTCTCTGAGAATAAGAATCAGCATGTAGTAAAGGCTGTTAGTGTAGTTGGGTTTAAAAAAGGTTTGGACAAGTTCCTGGAGGAAAGGTCCATAAACCATTATTAAGAAGTGACCAAAGATATCAATGCTTGATCCAGTACAAGCATTGTGGAACTTGTGTCTCTTGGGGAAACTGCTAGGTACATATGACCTAGATTGGCCACTGTTGGAAACAGAATACTGGGCTTGATGGACCCTGGTCTGACCCAGTATGGCATATCTTATGTTCTTATGTTCTTAGCAGTCTCCACTTCTCCTTCTCTCTCCACTATGGCTCTGGTAAGCTCAGAGACTGTACCTGTGTCTCTGCCGGGCTCCCCTCTACAAAACTCTGAAGCAGCTTTAAAATGGTGCTTCTCTCCAGCCACACCCTCCTTGCTGCACATGTGAGATTTGTTAGGGCTCAAACTAGCTCTTACGTCACTGCTAGGACAGGGCTTAGCTCTAGCTACTGCATGCTTCGGTAGCTTGTGGTTTCTATGGGAACCTTGTTTACCTCTGCTTTTAAAGGTGTATTCGTCACTTTTCTCCCATTCCATTCGATCCACACAGCTCTCCTTAGCACAATACCAATGTGCACACTTAGGCCATCACTTTGCGAGTGCTGTATGATACAGCTGGCATGCTAGTGGAACACACAATCCTGAAAAACTCAATCCCAGGACCTGTAGGTCTGTAGTCACCATGCCAGGACAGTGAGCAAACATCCATGGACACAGCAAAAGCTACTGTTTACATCTGCATATGTATTGCATAGGTTTCTGAGGTCTGCTGGTGTTGTGTTCTGTGGAAGCACATAATCTTAACTTGAACTATCAAAAGACAGAGTTACTCTATGTTACCAAAGATCCCTGCTTCACACCTCCGCCATATGTAGATATGGGTGGAGAAAAGATCCACACTAAATCTAATGTAAGATACCTCGGTGTCACTCTGGAAAAGTGTCTTCCACTAACTGAACACATAAACACTGCTGTAAGTCTCTTCTATCAGAAAATGAAAGCAGTCAAAACTCTCAGATCACTCATTGACCTAACACACTTCCGGACTTTTTACCAAGCCTTGACTCTACCTCATCTTGACTTTTGTAACATACTTCTTCATGACTACCAGCCTCATCAATCCACCCACTGAAGATGGCCATGAATACCACAGCAAGAGTACTAACTGGCACCCCCAAACACAAACATATTACTCCGATACTCAGTAACCTCCATTGGCTTCCTATAAGAACCCGTGTTAAATACAAAGCATTAGTCACTATCTTCAAGGATTACCATCTATCACTGGATTATTCAGAAATCCTTATAAAAAGACCAGCAGACAATCGACCCAGAAGGACCAGCATGGAAACCACTCTTGCTATCCCTACAGACAACAGGAAATACAATGCTCGAACCTCAAGAAGGACTTTCTCCCTGTTTGTGCCGAGATTCTGAGATGCCCTACCAGATGACATTTGTGCACTAAAGGATCTGAAAGACTTCCAAAAGAAAACAAAATCTTACTTGTTCTTCGAGCATTTTTCCATAGCACCAGACTAACTATACCTACCACGCGCCTTGAGCACTTTTCCTTGCTTCCGGCAAGCTATGTCTACCAAGCGACTCCTTCACTAACTGCACTATCCCCTATAGCCTGCCTCCTACTAACCCTGCCCTCCCTTATAGCCCTGCCTTTACCTCATATCCCCTTCTCTTCTTTCCCCAGTCTACTCATCAGCCAAGTCCCAAAAATGCTACGCATCTCATGTATATATTGTTAGCACATACTAATGTATGTAGTTTCTACGTTTCATGCTGATATAAAGGTTTGGTCTTTGCAAGTTATGATTCTATGTATGATCTGTTCAATCTGTTCACCACTGTTTGACGTAAACCAAGTTACTGTTAGATGTAAACTGCCTTGATGTGTCGAAAGGTGGCATATAAAGCCGGTTAAATTAATAAATAAATAAAATGGCAACAGACCCTACAAAACAGGGCTACTCCATCAGGGATGCTAGTATTTGGGCACATTCTCATAGCAGCACCAGTATGTTGATAATGGGCAGATATTGGTGTGAGATGTGTAACACATTTATCTCACAGGGTTGACACACTGGACACATTCTCAATATCTCATTGCTACGACTACTACCACTGATGAACATTTGTATATAGCGCAACCAGACGTACGCAGCACAACACAACACAACACAGACACATGTGAGAGACAGGCCCTGCTCAACAGAACTTACTATCTAGTCAGGGCAGACAACACAGTAGCTGTAGATACAGTATATATCTAGGAGGAATGGGAAGAAAACACAAAGGAGATTGGGCAAATCATGTTTCAGGAGTAGCAGAATGGAGGTGATTTTGAAGCCTGGATCTGATAGGGGCCAGAGAAGGAGCATGATGTACAGATTTGGGTAGTATGTTCCAGGCATAAGGAGCAGCAAGGTGAAAAGAGCAAAGTGAGGAGTTCACAAGAGCAGAGAGGGCACAGATAGATCCAATTTGCGTGGAGAGCAGAATTCCCAAGGAAGGGTGTAGGGAGAGAAAATTGTGTTTGGTCATTCATGTCACATTTTCACATATGTGCACATCATGTCATATGCCTCAGTTGAGAATTGAGTTCACAACAGAGACATGGAAAAATTCATGCGGGAAAAGACAGGGCAACACATTCCAGATGGCCTGATGTCCCCATCATGTATATCACAGGTAATACCCTTAAGGCTCAAACTAAGGTCCCAACTGATGGCCCAGCCTTTACCAGTGACATACACACACATATACAAACATCACTGTGGGATTCCACCACACTTTGCTGTTGTCACACAATGCCCCTAAGACATGTCTGTTGAGCAACACTACTGAGGAGTGTCCCATGCTAATCACAGTTAGGGAACAAAGCCATAACCAGTTAGGATGGGCAGAAGGTGTTTTACCAGGAAAGACCAGCTTTCACATCCAGATTTGCCACACAGACATATACTGTGCATTGGCTGGATGGACGGAAATGTCACACAGTATTGAAAGTGATTATGTTTGGGGCCCCCATCATCTGAGCACATAGACAGTTTTTCTTGTGACTGAGCTACATCTCTCACATCTAGTCATAAGGTCAATATGTGTAATTTCTGGTGGGTTATACAGAGAGTTGTCTTGTAGCACATGTCCATTGGATGTTTACCATGTGGCATGATCACTTGAGTGGCTTGGTGTAACAGTGCAAACCTTCAGTTCTTGTGCCAGATGTGCTGACAAGCATTCTAGGAAGATAAGGAATCTTGCACAGCACCTGAACTTTCCAAGATCAATACATGCTGGAACACTGTATCTATTCTCATGCGGCCAGACTCACATCATTGAGGTACATCATAGACCACAGCTTGTTATGTTATCCATCACCTCAGAACATACATGATCTTCATCCATGACCACCCATTTGAGTAAGACTGGTCTGGTGTGTGACAGCTCTGCTGAGGACCATTCTCAGCAATGTTGCCCAGTCCCAGGGTACATGACAGACATCTGTTAGAATATAGAACCCAGAAACAATTGTTGAACTACACTTAGGCAGCACACATAGCAGCACACATAGCAGATAAATACATAAGAGCACATGTGAGTGGTATCACATATCACCATGGGACCAAGGGCTGCATTGTTAGGTACTATCAGTCTGGGAGCAAGATTGCAAGCAAGACTGCAAGCATATAGTAAGCAGAACACATTAGCCATCATTGCACTATGACACAGCACCTACACATGGCCTTCATAATGTTGTGGTATAACATGTACATTGGCTGTAGTTCCAGCATGGCCCTGATGACATTTATATGTCCTTCCCAGATAGAGGATCTGCGTAATAAGGCCCAGGAACGGCGGTGCAAGAGTCTTGAATTCATCCGGAGGAGCTACCTGACATGTTCACATATTTCCCAAAGATGACACAGCATACACATCTTGCGGTTTCAGCACACATGATGTCATAATGGCTTGGTCTCATCATTGCAATTGTGGAAGACTTCTGACCTCCTGCTTGCTTTTTCATTGGATGTAAATGCATATGTGGATGACATGTGGATTCCTATGGCCATTTGTTCACATAGGAGTGTCTGTAGAGCCATCTTTTTGAACACATACCATACTGATTGCAACACAGCAATGATTTATTTATTTATTTATTTAGCTGGGCTTATAGACTGCTTTTCTCCAGGTCAAAGCAGTGTACATTGAATGGAGGATATAGTTGTTACATTAAACAGGAGTTGGCTTATAAACATGGGAGATATCAAACAGATGTTTTGTCAACAAGGTACATCAAACAGGGGTTGGCCTACATACATGGGTCAGATAGGATCAAGCTTATAATATGTGTAACAGTTTAACTTATATGCATGGGGCACTAACTTGTTTACAAAGAGTGTCAACCTGTGTGTTTAGGTGGGGGATGTGCATGCTGGCTTTTGGTTGCATGGATGGCGGGGATTATGTGGGTGGGCCAAAGTGTTCAATGAATAGGTATGTTTTAGGTGTTTGCAGAAGGTGTTTCTGATTTGGTTGGGTAAGGTGTTCCATAGGGAGGGTGCATATAGTTTGAAGTATCATGTGCAAGCTTGTTTGTTGCTCTTTATTTTGGCGTGTGGGATAACCAGTGTGTTGCTCATGGACTGTCTTGTAGCTCTGCTGGGTTGGAATGTTTGGAATAATGTGTGAAGGTGTGATGTGGGGTTGGAGTGAATGGCCTTGTGTGTGAGTAGTAGAGTTTTGTACTTGATGCGGCTATTCAGGGGAAGCCAGTACAGCTGTTTTAGGATTGGTGTCATATGGTCATATTTCGAGGCTTCTTGTATAATGTTCGCTGTTGTATAATGTTCGCTGTTGTGTGGAGGACAGTGCATAGTGGGAGTAGGGTGGCTTGTGGCAGGCCTTCTTAAAAGGAGTTGCAGTAGTTGGTGTGAGGGAGGATCAGAGCCTGAAGAGCTGAGCAAAAGTCTTTGATTCAAAGAGGGGACATAGGTGTTGTAGTGTTTTGGCTTTATGATAGATTGCCCTGGCAGTTTTATCGATCTGTGGTTTGAGTGAGAGAGTCTGGTCTATGGTGATGCTGTTATTTTATGTGGGGTTGGGCTTTTATTTGTGTGTTGTTTAGGGTGAGGTGATTGGGGGAATGAAGCTGTTGTCTTTCGTTATAAATTGGGCTTTGAGGGTTTTTTGTAATTGATTGTGAGGTTGTTGTCAGAGAGCCACTGAGTGACTTCATTGAAGCAGTGCAGGAGCTGTGGGTTTGTGGGTTGGTCAGAGCTGAAAAGTCTGTAGAGCATTATGTCATCAGTGTAGATTTGATAATTGATGTTGTGGGCTTTGATGATGGAACAGAGTAATTGAAGGCCATTGATGCCCTGGCCTAAAGGATTATATGTGCACAATCAGACTAATATGCATATTGTTGCACAGGCACTATCCCCCCACACAACTGGATAGGCATTCAAGTAATGTACATCATCATGTCACATACTTACAATCCACAGTTCAGCACCTGTGATGTATGTTTCCTAAAGTGATGACAAAGCCGTAGCTGTGGTGGCACCAACACACATGAGACATTCTTCATCGCAAAGTCTACAGAGCCCAGGCACATAATGTTTTTCAGCTATATAGACCCACCAACCAGTAAACACAGTGTCCTCACATTGTGACTAACATTTCCTTGGACGAATGTTGCCATGCCACAGAGTGTCTCAGCATTAGGGTGCTATTTAAGGTATGTGTGTAGATATCTGTTTTTCCCAAGTTCTGTCATACTTTCCCACATTCATTTTCAGCATGGCCCATAGAGGCAGCATCATCTTAGTCATTGAGGCAATTGGTTTATTGATGCACATGGAATTGGGGTCAGGCATTAGAGGTTAGCACATCTACTGTCCACCCAGGTCCCTGCAGCCATCCTACAGATACAAAGTTAATGTCTTCTACATCAGTGCCCCTTCAATGGTGTCTCATGATAGTGATAGCCTCCAAAATGTTCTTTATAGCACAGCTCATGATCATGTGGGCAGGACATAGGGAAATTATGTGATCTTTGGCCTATGTACCCCAGAAGAGATGTAGAAGGACAGTTATAACATCATGTCATTTTGCCTCCATGCTACGAGTTGCTGACCCTAAATTTACATGGATAATGTCCCCTCACTTCCGATATTCCAACACATCAACAGTTCATATCCTTTGTTTTTACATCATTATCTTGGCAAATTATTATATTTTTATACAATTTAATTATTTATACATTTTTCACGTTTCACAGATTGCACATTTACGGTCGTAGGAAGAGTTTCTTGGTCAGGTATCATTTTTATTTTCATTCTCCCACTTTATTACTCTTTTTAAATATCAATTTATATGGGTTGTCTTCATCTCTCTTTAAATCAGGTCGATTTCTATTTATATTTTTCAAAATTAATAATTTGTTATTATTATTTTTTTATAATTTTTTTATAATTAATTTTTAATATTTTTTATATATATGTATGGATTTCATGATGTTTATTTTTTCTATTTAAGAGTAATTTATTTATAAGTTTTCAATCTAAATGCTTGTTTTTTGTTATAGCACAATTTTGAAGACACATACTGTTTTAGTCCTTTTTGGTTAATTTATTCAGTCTGTTGATTCAGGTATGTGTAATTTATATGTTCTTTAGATACATTATTTATTTTTATGCTATATTATGAAATATTTATCGTTCGTTGAAACATTTATTATTCATCTACATATTTATATTTACACATTTATATTTTTTATATATATTTATATGTTTTATCAATTGTACTGTTTAGGTGTCATATTTGTTATAGTACACTTTTGAAGACACACATTGTTTTAGTCCTTTTGGTTAATTGATATAGTCTGTTGATTCAGGTATGTGTAATTTATATGTTTTTTAGATACAATATTAATTTTTTGATTATATTATGAAATGTTTATCGTCCGTTGAAACATTTATTATTTATTTACAAATTTATATTTACATATTTATATTTTCTTATATATATTTATATGCTTTTATTTATTTTTAATTGTACTGTTTAGGTGTCTTTTTTTGTGTTGTTCAGCTGTTAGCCGTACTTATTTGTTCCACCATTTATATTTATATTTATATTCATATATTTATATTGATACAACCGTTTATAAGAAAAATGGTTTTAATTTGTATTATTATATTTACATTTAAAACTGTTTTAGTATGCATTCATTGATGTCCGTGGTTTTAGCCAGTTTTATTTCATTGTTTTTAAATAACTATTTTTGTTGTTTATTTTAATTTGTTTATTTGTCTTTAGCCATTTAGCCCCTGAAGAAGGGAATTCCGAAACACGGCCTGTGTCGGGCCTTTGGCTGATTTGACCAATAAAGATTTTCACACGTCCTCCTTTGCTATCCACGTTTCTTTGTTGGACTGCTTTTGCACGTGGTGTTGTGCCATTTGTTGGACCCATTATTCCTTGGAGAGGCATATATCTCCCAGGCAAAGGAAACAGTCCCATGTGCAAAGATGTGCAATCTTGCAGCTAGTGTGGAATGGTATGAGCAAGATGCAAATCCTGGTCATAGGTGTAGATGTTGCTCAGTGTGAGGTCTACTTTGAGGTTTCCATACCATACAAGTGAGAAGGATGATGTGTAGATGCTTCCAAGGGATTGAGCTGCTCATGTAATTAGTGGCGTTCTATGAGGGAATAAGAGTAACTTGAGGAAGAGTGCAGATATGAGTGTTTTCTATAATACATCTGCTACTGTGTTGTATCCGATATATGCAACGAGCAAGGATAGTTGTTGATACACCTATCCATCCTTCCAAACAATACATATATGTACTCACTGCAAGGTCATGTACAACAACAGATCGTGGCAAGCCATCTTACATACATGATCTGCCCAACAGCTGGATTATAGATATAATGATGCTACGCAGTCACAGCAAATCATCAACTATTAACTCCATATTTCTGTTCTTATGGGTACATGGTGAGGTCATTTGCATGCTGCATGTGTTTACATTATTGTGACTGTGAAACACCTGCAGCACAAGGAGGCGTCTCATATAACTATATGGCTCAGCATGTGCTAATATCATATGCACTGAGTGCATCACATTTGCTAGTCTTTCAGTAATTGCTGTGAGCTACCAAAGTGCTTGTTTTATGTTAAGCATGTCACACTGTCAGGTGACAATTGGAGAGAGAGCCTTGATAATACCTTATGTGTGATGCAGCTCATGCTTACATGTATGCTTTTTTTTCACAGAGGCCGGGCCTTCTATATCAGCTGTGGGGAGCATTGCAGCTCAGGATCCCTTCCCATAACCTGAGGAAGATTCAATGGCCCCAGGAGAAGTGGCAGAGGAGGAGAAGGGTAACCCCCCGAGGAGAGATTGGACATCCTGGAACAGGAGGATGCTGGGCTAGAGGATTGGGGGGGGGAGACTGAAGGAGACTCAGGACAGGGCCATGGAAGAAGAGGCCCATGGCCAAATCACAGCGGCCACACTAGAGAGACCAACCTTCAGGACCCGGGATGCAGCAATGAGCCCCATCCTGCCTCCCCCCTCAGTTCAAGGACCCCTGGCTGCAGAGGACCCAGAGAGCAGAGTCAGCTGCTCCACAGATCACCAGGGTCTGAAAGGCAATCATGTGTGCCAGAAGCCACGGCCTCAGCCACGTCACTGTCAGAGGCTTCCAGCCAAAACTCATATATGTGGAGTATTTGGCTGGGGGACCCTGACAGTGTCACGACTCTGGCAATGGCAGCCAATATTCAGGCACAACATGACCTGACAATGTCTGCAGAGCAGCTGACCACCTATGTGATGAGGATGGCTGATCATCTGTAGAGGCTGTATGGTGGCAGTTGGGCTTCCCCAGATCATCAGCCATTCTTACATGAGAGGCCAGAGCCCCAAGAGTAAGGCCTCTGGGGCAATATCCCTTACGGCTCTTCTGAATCCAGGGGTCCTATGCCATGCAAAGTGCCATCCAAAACTATCGAGACATGTTCTATATTGTAGGTGTTTGCACTGAATTGGTATTCATCCACAACTGCTGGACTAGATATGATGTGTGAGCTGAGGCATTGTCATGATGGAGCTACCATTCACCGTTCCTGTGCCACTCTGGTGTCTTACAAGAAAAAGGTAATCTCTGCATCATCTCCAAAGTGGGACATGATACTCCTTGATGGTTGTGCCTTTTTGCACATACAATTGTGGTCAACTTTATTGGCATCCTTATATTTTCAATAGCTAGTGTACAATATCTTGAGATAGAAATGGAAATATTCTAACTGTATGTCATCATGATGTTTTAGGAGTACATTCCAAGGTACACAACAATACAAGAGAGATGTCTGTGCAATTGAGATGTCATACTTTCTGAGTACAACACACATGATGACATGGATAGCATTACTGTCACCCTTCACTGATAATTGGTGGTACAACTCTTGGCAGTGATGTCAGCCTGCAAACCTTTATGGTAGCCATGTTTAAGTTTCTTATATCAGTCTGCTGGTAGTGTCTCCCACTCTTCAACTGAGATTTCTTTGCATTCCTTTTACCAATGCCAGATATCAGCTCTTTCCAAAGGTTCTCAATTGGATTGAGATCAGGACTCATTGCTGGCCATTTTCATAGAGTCCATTTGGTCCTCTGAAGAGATAATTTTGTACTTCGGGATGTATGTCCTGCTTCATTTTGTTGTTATGGGACCCATGAGCTTCAACACAGACCTAGCTTTCTGAGTCTACATAGCACATTCCACTCAGAAAAACCTTGGTAGTCCTATGACCTCATGATTCCTTGCATATGTTTCTGGCATTCAGTTCATGAGGCAGCAAAACGAACAGACAACATTATGGCATGTCAACTATATTTAACTGTGGGCAGGGATTTTTTTTCCTTAGAACCCGCATTTCTTCACCTTTAGATGTATAGTGCCTTGTAAAAATATACATTCCCTCAGTGTTTTTCCTATTTTGTTGCATTACAACCTGGAATTAAAATGGAGTTTTGAGGGTTAGCTCCATGTGATATACACAACATGTCTACAACTTTGAAGATGCAAAATATCCTTTATTATGGCACAAACAATAATTAAGACAACCCCCCGAAATCAGGAGTGGGTCTATGCATTCACCACCAAAGTCAATAAGTGGTAGAGCCACCTTTTGCTGCAATTATAGGTGCAAGTCTCTTGGGATATGTCTCAATTAGCTTAGCACATCTAGTCACTAGGGTTTTCACCCATTCCTCAAGGCAAAACTGCTCCAACTCCTTCAAGTGGTGTATAGCAATCTTCAAGTCATGCCACAGATTCTCAATTGGATTGAGGTCTGGGCTTTGAACAGGCTATTCCAAGTCATTTAAATGTTTCCCTTTAAACCACCTTCATCCCAGACTCAAATCTCTGGCAGACTGAAACAGGTTTTCCTCAAGAATTGCCCTGTATTTAGTGCCACCCATCGTTCTTTTAAACCTGATCATCCCTACAGCATAATGCTGCCACTACCATGTTTCACTGTGGGAATGGTGTTCTTGGGGTGATGGGAAGTGCTGGATTTGTGCCACATGGTGTTTTCCATGATGACCAAAAAATTCAATTTTGGTCTGACCAGAGAATCTTCTTCCACATGTTTCTTCCACGTGTTTGGGGTCCGCTACATGCTGTTGTGCAAATTCTGAATGTGTTTTCATATTTCTTTCTTTAAGCAATGGCTTTTTCCTAGCCACTCTTCCATAAACCCAGTCCAAAAACGTGGACAGCAGAAGAAGAATATCTTTTATTGATTAATCTTAAGCCACTGACCCGACACAGGCCGTGTTTCATTATGCCTTCATCAGGGGCTAAAGCTGGTTTTACTAAAACACATAAAAACAAATATAAAAATGATAATAAATAACATAAATACAAAATGAGATAAAAGCTTAAAAATAATAGGCATATTAACCATAAGATACCTTAGAATGAAATGTTGAACCAGTATCATTAATACAAATTTACGTATAGACTTAATAAAAATTATAAAATCCAAATGGGAATTATAAAATCAAGTACAGCACAAAATACGTTGTTAGTCGGAACAATAAAAGAATGTGTACATGTATAAACCATACAACACATGGAATAACTTGTCCTAAAACTGAAAAGACATAATGTACAATAAATAACATAAAAGACATAACACACCTACCTCTATATGCTCTTCTATGTTCAATACATTCTATGTCATTTGGGAAAGAGGAAAAACAGCATTTATGTAATAAGCATATGCAGGGCCGGATTTACCTTGAGTGAGGCCCTACGCCAACAAAAATTGTGGGCCCCCAGCAGGGGCGGCCCAAGGGGGGTGCGGGGCCTCATTTGCATAAGGGGCCCCATTTGCATAAATATTTGCATAATATTACATATACTAACTTTTAGTATAACGTGCCTCTTAATGAGTGTATGGATAAAGAAAGACTAAAAGATTTCTACATTACTATAATCCAGTGCCAACTGCCAGACACATTAGGAACTACTACAAACACTGCCCATTTAGAACCCATAGTAAACCGCCGTATCCTAACAGCACTACAGGACTCACAAAGCACCATACTCTACCAATCAAAAGGCAACACTGCAAATATTAAACCAATACATTCAGAGAACAAACAATACCATGACCTACTGGGGAAAAGAGAACAAGTGGCAAATGTCAAATAGGAATTATATAAACAGAACAACCTCAGCTCAGTTACACATGCAGAACATAGACCATCACCAAACAAGTAATCACAATTTAGAAAACAGGAAGACAATAATTAAACTGGGAATCCCAAAAGCCAACTTGGAATGTACAACACTGTAGAAATAAAAAAACTATACATTAATTTGCTCTTGTACTAAACAAAGCGCAGACGTTAATGATGCACATTTACCAGAGCTGACATATTCCAAGTAATAAATTCAAAATAAAGAGATATTTTTCTACCTTTGTGCATTTTTTCAGCTGCAATTGCTCCAGCCACTTTCTTATGGTTTCTTCGTGTCTTCTGCTAAAATCTCCATCGTCTGCTGTCCATTGGTCCTTTTCTTCTCTCTCTAGATTTTTTTCCATTCTCTCTCTACATCTGCTTTAACATACTAATCTTTTCTCCTTTTGCTCTTTCCTCATTCCTATTTCATCCACTCAAATTTTACCCCTCCATCCTCAATCCCCACTTACTCTCCAATACCCGGCCAATTGTAGATTTTTTATCCCTCCACACAAAATATTTTTCCCTTCTCCATTTTACTCTTCCAGCCCCATCCCATTCTAATCCTCCCCCAACATCAGCTCCCTTCTAGTTCCAGCCTCACCCAGCATCCATTCCCTTCTAGTCCCTGCATCAGCCACTTTCCAGTCCTAGCCATCCATCGGCCCATTTCCAGTCCTTAGCAACCCCCAACCCAATACCAGTCCTAGCCCCCCCATCAAACCCACTTAGTCCTTAGCCCCCCATCACCCCATTTTCAGTTTAAGCCCCCCTATAACCCATTACCAGTCCTAACCCCCCATCAGCCCACTTCCAGTCCTAATCCCATCAACCCATTTCAGTCAGCCCCCCCATAGTCCATTGGCCAGTCCTACCCCCCCCCCAATCAGCCCACAGCCTATACCAGTCCTAACCCCATCATCCCCACCTCCAGTTTTAACCCCCCAGCCCATTTCCAGTCCTAGCCCCCCATAGCCCATTACAGACAACCCCATCAGCCCACAGCCCATTACCAGTCTTAACCCCCCAAAGCCCATTACCAGTTCTAACCCCCCCACAAACAGCCCCATTACCAGTCCTAACCCCATCAGCCCACCTCCAGTCTTAAACCCCCCAGCCCATTTACAGTCCTAGCCCCCCCATAGCCCATTACCAGACAGCCCCCATCAGCCCACAGCCCATTACCAGTCTTAACCCCCCAAAGCCCATTGCCAGTTCTAAACCCCCCCAACAGCCCAAAGGCCATTAACTTTCTTTACCCCATCAGCCCACCTTTAGCTTTAACCCCCCCCAGCCCATTTCCTGCCCATGCCCCCCCCAATAGCCCATTACCAGTCCTACCCCCCCCCCCAATAGCCCATTACCAGCCCTACCCCCCAGCCCATTTCCAGCCCCAGCCCCCCACAATAGCCATTACCAGTCCTACCCCCCATAGCCATACCAGTCCTACCCCCCCCCAGCCCCCCAGCCCATTACCAGTCCTACCCCCCCCCCCCGGCCTAAAGTAGAAAATTTAATTTTAAAAAAAAAAACTGGTGGCTGCCGCCCGCGGGGCCCCTCTGCTGCCGCGGCAGCACGGGACTGACCCGCGGGGGCCCCATCTACAAGCTGAAGCCGTCGGGTAGGGTCGGTCCTCCCTCCCTCCCTCCGTGCAGGCTGCAGGCTGTAGGAGGTGGGCTGTGAGAGCCACGAAGGGAGAGCATCTACTCGCGTCTCTGTTAAGCCCGCAGGGGCTGATGGGAAACGCTTAACAGAGACGCGAGGAGACACTCTCCTTTCGCGTCTCTCACAGCCTGCAGCCTGCACGAAGGGAGGGAGGGAGGGAGGACCGACCCGACCCGACGGCTTCAGCGGGTCAGTCGGTGCTGCCGTGGCAGCAGAGGGGGCCCCGCGGCGGCAGCCACCAGGTTTTTTTTTAAATTGTATTAACAAAAAATCAACTTGTTCTTTTTTTGTGGGCCCCTGCCGGCTGTGGGCCCTACGCCATGGCATACATGGCGTATAGGTAAATCCGGCCCTGAGCATATGTACTCCTATTAATAACCCCCTCACAAATCCCAATTATCACAGTACAAATCGGAGGAATTTAAATTTTACTTTTTAATGTTAAAGGAAGAAAACTAACTAACACAAAAAAGAGGAAAAAGGAATCAGTGAAATCGCTCAGCGTACTATTTCAATCTACTATGTTGCTTTACTAGGGGGTTTTTGTGCCCTGTACATGTGCGCGCTGCACTAAAGTGCCCGCTCATGTGCGCGGCGCGATGATGTGCGATAAAGGCATGGAAATGCTCTCAGAGGGCGGAGGAAGGCTCCCCAGGGGCGGAGAGATGGGGTCAATGGGTGGAGAGTGAGAGGGGAGGGGCTCCCCGCACACGAGCGGGGCTGAAATTCAAGCAAAAAAATACCGCGAGTGAAAACCTCGCGGTAGAGCCGATTTAAAGGGAAGAGAAACCATTTCTGTCAGCAATGTACAGCAAAATCAAGGAAACCTACAAAAAGTGAGCAGTGTGATACATGTGCACGGAACAAAAGGGCAAATAAACATTAAAAATGACCCCAACAAAATATAAAAAAATCATAAGCAAGCTGGGCAATACTGAGAGTAATGGGAAAAATCAAAAATCACTCCCAACAAAGCCCCAAAAAATAAATATGAATTTTAGAAGGGTCTACTCTCCGTCCCCATACAAGGTGAATGATACCGCAGTGAAATAACACTGATCAGGGTTTCCCTCTCCATTGGACAGGTTACCTATAGCATGCACATGTTCCACAACAGCAGGGCGGGCAGGTCGGAATGGGCAACTGGACAGATGCTGGGAAAGGGGATTCAGAGGGCTGCAGGCGGCACATGCTGTGGTGCAGCTGGGGCACAGTGCGGACTAGGCAGGTGCCTAGATGGCACTTAGGAATGCTGAAACTGAACAGCAGCCAGACAGCAACTGATGAGGGCCCAACATGGGCATGAGAGTGTTTAGCACAGTGTCACAGGGGACAGTACCCAGCAGGTTCCCCCAAGGGCACAGAACATTGGCAGGCAGTGATTGGTGGACGTGCGGACAGATATGCAAGCACCCCTACCCCAGAACCCGCACCATAGGCAGCTGCCTACCCGCACACAGGATGGCCTGAGACTGCGTACCACCAGCACCACCAGCAGAAGGGCATGTCAGCATGGTGGCACAGGGGTACTCGAGGTGAAGGGTGGCAGTGGAAGCTGCCCAGAGCAGACCATGGCCTAGCCCTGTGTAGGTGGGTGTAATGCACTGCAACAGACAGGCCCTGCCGGACAAACAGTCATGGTATCATCAGGGAATGCACAATCTCTGTGGCAACACGGTGGTGCAGTGCACACAACCAGTGTGTTTGAAGATAGAAGGTCACAGGTTCAAGCCCCAGCTGGGGTTCCTGCCAATCCAGTCCCTGTATTTTACCCACAACTATATCATGATAGTAAAGATGAACCTTTATTGCAGAGAACATAAGCATGGCTCAAACACCTCTATTTTACCCTACAGAGCACAGACACCAGAAACATGCACATTACCTAGACCAGATTCCCCCAAATGCAGTCCTGGAGGGCCACAAGTCCTTCAGGGTTTATGCTGTCTCCAATCTAGGGATGGAGCGGTACTGGTGGTGGAGGTGGCAGCAGCTGGTGGCAACAGCAGACCATGGCCTAGCCCTGTCCAGGTGGGTGCCGTGCACTGCAACAAACAGGCCCTGTCGGATGTACAGTCATGGACTCCCCAGGGAACACAACATATCTGTGGCAACATGGTGGTGCAGTGCACACAGACAGTGTGTGCAAGAACAGAAGGTCACAGGTTCAGAGCCCAGCTGGGGCTACTGCCAATCCAGTCCACATATTTTTCCCACAACTAAACCATGATAGTAAGGACAAACCTTTATTGCAGAGAACATACGCATGGTTAATACGGCTATATTTTACCCCACCGAGCACAGACACCATAAACAGGCACATTACCTAGAGCAGAGTCTCCCAAATGCAGTCCTGGAGGGCCAAACACCATTCAGGTTCCATGCTGCCTCTAATAAAGATGCCTGTGCTGCATATCTATGCACCACCCCCATGGTATGCAGATGTATCTCATGCATATTCATGAGGGACAACATGAAAACCCGAACAGTGTTTTGCACACCAGTTTATTTATTTATTTATTTAGCTGTATTTATATCCCGCTTTTCACCGGGTCAAAGCGGTCAATTGGGGGATACATTCAACATGAGGGGATATGAGACACATACACTAATACTTACAGGGAACATGGGCAATGGAGGGTTAAGTGGCTTGCCCAAGACCACAAGGAGTGCCTACAGGACTAGAACTGGAGTTGGGAACCTTTGCCGTAAAGCAGTAGCCAACAGGGGCAGACACACCCACACCCACACCCACAGGCCCCATTGGCCAATGCCTTCTGGAGAGGCAGGACATTGGGCCCTGTGTGCATCTCCCAATACTAGCACTTGCATACCTTAGCAATGCCACCCTACACCTGGGTATACGGTACACAGCTATCAAACGTTTGCTATGATTACTGGCAGATAGCAATTCCTACGTTAAGCATAGTTTGCTGATTGAGCTCCATCATAACAACCTTTCTGATGTCTGTGGTGTGTGCTTCAGGTCTGGTCTCTGACAGTGTTTACCACCCTGAGGAGTGACCCCCAACAGTATTGCGTACCATATCCATGCCTGTACTATGCCCAGGACTGGTGTGGTGGCCAGGGCTGCTAAACTCCTCTATAGTAGCATAATGCTGGCATAGGTGTGGGGGTGTCTGTCTGTCTATCCAGTGTGTGGTGGCTGCAAACACCCTCCACAGCCCACACTGTCAGCACTGTTTCCAGTATTGGCCTGCCAATGTGCATAATGAGGAGCAAGGTACCATGTGTATAGCCCGAACAGGGTGGCCTGGCCAGGATGCATCTGCACAGGGCATAGGGCACTGGCTGGGACATTTCAGTGCCCGGCCACCACCTACACAGACAGGGTGGCCTCAGCATGTCCTGCTGGGAGATCACTCTCACCCTGACTGTGCAGTGACCACAGCATGGCTAGGCACCCCCATAGTGCTTTATAGTATTTCTTTCATGTGATATTTATGGTTTTCCTTTTGGAGCCCAGTCATTGACTTATCTGCTTGTTGTGTATGCTGACATCCCAGTTCTGGGTGCATGCATTTCCACCAGGAACATGCACTGTGGACTAGCTAGCAGACTGTTTGCAGCTGGTATGTGTCTTGATGGATTGCCTTGCAGGGTGCAGCGGCTGAAGGCTTGCTGCAGGAGAATATCAGATAGTGGTGGGGTGCAGCTTAGCATGTCCAGGCCTAATGTCTGTCTGCTATTGTGTTATGGGATGTGTTCAGAGCTGCATTGATTGCCCTGTAGGGTGTCTGTTCCCCAGCAGGACTGGGGTTGATGGTCCCCTCTACTGCCACCATTGCAGGGAGGTGGAATGTGCATCTGTTGATGGGAGACCCTGTTTACCACCCTCAGCCCTGGAGGAGGAGAGTGGTGGTACATAAACTTCCTAGGGGTCCATAGGGGCTACACCTGTCTAAGACAAACAGATATATCCAAGGTGTTGCTGCAGAAACGACCTATCTCTCACATTAGCACTGCTGGGGACCTGCAGCATGGCCTATTTCTGCTATGGAAGGTGCTGTGGACCTGGTGCTGGGTGCCCCACTGCACACTCAGGGCGATCACAGTACCCGCACACTGTGACGGTGTGTAGCTACTCTGTGCCAGTAACACACACGGTCGGTACCCCCTACCAGGCCAAGGTGCTGTGGGGGTGGACATGGTCAGTTCCCCCTACCAGGCCGAGGTGCTGTGGGGGTGCATACCCCATCTTGTGTTCATCTGTGGACAGCTGATTTGCATGTGCAGTGCATCAAGGGTACAGGTGTCCTAACCCTATCCTGGTGACCACAGCAGACTGTCTGTGTGGTGACATGCAGTCCCTCTACAGCCAGCCAGGGGTTTGCTAGCAGCTATAGAGCTGTAGCCCACTGGTTACTTCACTGTCTGTGACCTCACCTTTAAACCATGTTGGCAGCTTTTTGGATTCCTTCTACTTTTCTTAAAGCATGGAATACAACTGTTCTTGGCTTCAAAGATAGTATTTTTAAACAACACTCTTGACGTAAGTCTTTAACCTTTGCAACAGCTCCTTTTAGTTTTTTCTTAACTATTTCCCTCATTTTATCATAGTCTCCATTTCGAAAGTTAAAAGGTAGAAATGTGGATTTCCTTACCATCCCTCCTCCATTAATTGAATCAAATGTGATCATGCTATGATCACTTTTGCCAAGTGGCCCCAACACCCTTATCTCTTGCTCCAGATCTGGTGTTTCGCTAAGGACTAAATCCAAAATAGCTTCCCCTCTGTTTGGTTCATGAACCAGCTGCTCCAAGAAGCAGTCATTTATTTCATCTTGAAACTTTATCTCCCTAGCATTTCCTGCCGTGACACTGACCCAGTCAATACCGGAGTAATTGAAATCACCCATTATTATTATCATTATGTAACGTTTCTTAGCTTCCCTTATTTCTTTGAGCATTTCATCATCCATTTGGTCATTCTGGCCAGGCGGTCGATAGTACAATGCCACTGCCATTGCCTTCCATTTTTTTACATGGAATTTCAATCCATAGAGATTCTACAGCAAATTTTGTTTCCTGTAGAACTTTAATCCTTTGTGACTCAATGCCCTCTCTAACATAGAAGGCAACCCCTCCACCAATTTTATCAGTGCTATCATTACGATATAGTTTGTACCCAGGTATCACAATGTCCCTCTGGTTGTCCTTCTTCCACCATGTCTCTGCGATACCAATCATATCTAACTTCTCATTTAGTGCTATATATTCTAACGTTCCCATCTTATTTTTTAGACTTCTAGCATTTGTATACAAACATTTTAGAGACTATTTTATTCATATTAATCTGGTTATTGGTAGGCAGGAGCACTGTTCCCTCTAAGCTGTGCGCGTGTGCGCGCGCACGCACCTCGCTGAGTGAGTGCACATACTTTACAACAGAGCGCACAAAAATTATGGTTCTGATTCTGATAGAAAACAACACAGACGTTCTTAAAATTGAAAAGTTGTTGTGTATATAAGTTGTTGTGTATATATGGTTTTCACAAGTTCTACAATATTTTCTAGTGCAATCAATGTGGTGTACATACTGTATTCTGACGTGTAGTCAAGTATATAACTCCAAGTGTCGTTATGTGGCGCACAAAAATTTAACCTTCCTTCAAAAGCTGCACAGCTGATATTTTATGCGCACACAGCCTACAGAAAATTAGAGGGAACATTGGGCAGGAGTAATTTGGAATCTTTAAGCTCTGTCTGCTCTGTACTCAAGGTCCTTTGCATAGTGGGCTGATACGTAGATTTAATTTTGACCTTCTAAATTTTCAACTGTTACAAGCCTGACTTACAGGGTGTGGTTAATTCAATCAGTCTCTGCTACCTAAGCAAGCTTATTCCAAGAGAGTCTACAAAGCTAAGCTTTCAAACTCTATTAGTTTGCTGTTTTTTAATATACATTTTTATAAGTTTTCATTGCCTATCTATTACCTGTTTTATTCTCTTATAAGACTACTTAGGCACTGTGGTGTGTTAGGGGGACAAATACAGAAAAAAACAAAACAGACCAAAAAAGAAAAAAACAACAACCCTTGTTCTTCTTATCTTTCTGTTTGTATCTGATTTCTATCTGTTCACAGCCACCTTGATCTACAGTCTAGTGGCAAACAACCTAACTTTTGATTATACATTTAGAAATATTTTAGCCAAGGGCACTACATTCTTGATATTTTACTTGGAACTGAAGTATACATTTTCCTGTAGATTTGCAGAGACCTGGTTTCCTACTTAATTTTGCAGTAAAGCTATAGATTTGAATGTTCCAGGGTCCTCTGCATAGTGGGCTGATACGTAGAAGTAAGATTTAATTTTGATCTTCTAAAGTTTCCATTGTTACAAGCCTGACTTACAGGGTATGGTTAATTCAGTCTCTGCTTCTTGAGCAAGCTTATTTCAAGACAGTCTACAAAGTTAAGCTTTCAAACTCTACTAGTTTGCTGTTTTTTCATATAAAGTTTTATAAGTTTTCCTTGCCTATATATTACCTGCTTTATTCTCTTATATGACTGCATGGAATTAATGAACAAACAAACCTCTTCCAAAGATGGGGAAGCTGTAAAACTAGAGGGCATAACATGAAGCTGCAAGGGGGTAAATTAAAAGGCAATGTCAGGAAATACTTTTTTACTGAAAGGGTGGTGGATGCTTGGAATGCCCTCCCGATGGAAGTGATGGGGGCAAATACAGTGGCAGAATTCAAAATGACATGGGACAGACAGAATGGATCCCTTTACAGCAACAGGATAAAATCAAAATCAACTTAACTATCTAATTTCTCAACAAACAGGGATGTCCTACACGGAGCGGTGGGTTCACCCCTAAACAAAGACATGGGGAGGGGTGACCTGCATGGAGCGGCAGGTGCACCTACTCTTGCCACCTTGCTGGGCAGACTAGATGGACCATACTGGTCTTTATCTGCCATCATTTACTATGTTTCTATGTTACTTAGGCACTGTGGTATATTAGGGGAACTGCACCAAGGAAGGGGGACAAACACAGAAAAAAAAAAACAACCAAATGTAGGAGCTTGGCCTGCTGTGGTGTTGGAAAGAGGAGATTGCACTATCATCCATACTGGTGTAGTCTACAGTCCTCCAACTCAAACCAAGAAATGGATAGAGACTTAATCATTGATATTACAAAGGTAGCCATGAAGGTGGAAGTGATAATATTGGGTGACTTTAATTTACCCAATATGGATTGGAGTATTCCTTCTGCAAATCTGAAAAGAAGTAAAGAAATTATGAATGCCTTCCAAGATGCATTGCATAGACAAATGGTGATGGAACCAACTAGGGAAGGTTTTATGCTGGATTTAGTACTCACCAATGGATATAGCATGCCGAATGTCTGGGTGGGTGTGTGGTTTGAGATAAAACCAAGGCAGAGCCCAATCACAGCAAGCTCAAAGTACTAGACTTCAAAAATGCTCACTTCAGTAAAATGGCCAAGTGCATGAAAGAGAAGTTGGCAGGGTGGGAGGGAATAAGGGAAGTGGAACTGCAGTGGGCTAAACTAAAGGAGGCAATACAAGGGGCAACATATAGATATTTAAGGAAAGTAAATAAAAACAAGAGGAAAAGGAAACCTATATGGTTCTCCAAAGACGTGGCTGCACAAATAAAGGCAAAAAACACAGCTTTCACAAAATTCTGAAGTTCACAAACAGAGGAACACAGAAAGGAATACAGGATCAAACTAAAAGAGACAAAAAGAGAAATAAGGATAGCAAAATCTAAGGCAGAAGAAAAGATGGCTAAAGATCTAAAGCGTGATGACAAAACGTTTTTCAAGTATATTCGGGAGAAGAAGAAGATCAGAGGTGGAAATGCAGGACTCAAAAGTACCAAGAATGGATTCGTGGAAAGTGACATTGAAAAAGTGAAAGCGCCAAACAAATACTTCTGTTTTTACTAAAGAAAATCCTGGAGAAGGACCACCTGTGATTGACAAATATCTGAATGGGAATGGTGTAGATACCACACCATTCACATAAGATGATATATTTGAACAGTTTGCAAAATTCAAAGTGAACAAGGCTATGGGACCTGATAGGATACATCCCAGGATACTGAGAGTATTCAGAGAAGTTCTGGCAGGACTTTTAAATGATGTTTTTAATAGATCCTTGGAGACAGGAGAAGTTCCACAGGAGTGGAGAAGGGCTGATGTGGTACCTCTTCACAAAAGTGGTAATAGGGAAGAAGTGCTCCTGAAAGAGAGAATAGTGGGCTTTCTCAAAACCAATAGGTTGAATGATCCAAGACAACATGGTTTTACCAAGGGATGATCATGCCAAACAAATCTAATTGAGTTCTTTGACTAGGTGACCAGAGAACTAGATCAAGGGCATGCAATGGATGTGATCTGCCTAGATTTCAGCAAAGCCTTTGATAATGTTCCTCATAGGAGGCTTATCTATGAACTGAACAGCCTGGGGATGGGTCCCAAGGTGGTGAACTGGATCAGAAATTGGTTGGCTGACAGATGACAGAAGGTAATGGTAAATGGATCTCACTTGGATGAAAGGAAGGTGATTAATAGTGTGCCCCAGGAATCTGTCCTGGGACCAGTATTGTTCAATCTATTTGTGAGTGATATTTCTGAAGGATTGAATGCAAAAGTCTGTCTTCAGAAGACACAAAGATTTGCAACAGAGTGGACTCCCTGAGTGAGTCGATAACATGAGGAAAGATCTACAAAAGCTGGAAGAATGGTCTAATGCTTGGCAGTTAAGATTTAATGTATCATGCACTTGGGAGGCAGAAATCCAAGGAAATTATATGTGATAGGTGGCGAGAGTTTGGTGTGCACGGATCAGGAGAAGGACCTCGGCGTGATTGTTTCTGAGGATCTCAAGGTGGCGAAACAGTGTGCCAAGGTGGTAGTCAAAGCCAGAAGGATCTGGATTGAATACAGAGAAGAACTACCAGCAAAAAGGAAGAGGTACTAATGCCACTGTACAAGATGTTGGTGAGGCCTCACTTGGAATATTGTGTTTTGGAGATCATATCTCGCAAAGGATATAAAAAGACTGGAAATGGTTCAGAGGAAGGCAAAATGATTTGGTGCCTATGCCAAAAGAAATATGAGAAGAGACTCGAAGAACTAAATATGTATATTCTAGAGGAGAGGAGGGATAGGAGAGATATGATACAGACCTTTAAATACTTAAAGAGTACTAATGAACAAACAAATCTTTTTCAAAAATGGGGAAGCTGCAAAACTAGAGAGCATAACATGAAGCTGCAAGGGAGTAAACTGAAAAGCAATGTCAGGAAATACTTTTTCACTGAAAGGGTGGTGAATGCTTGGAATGCCCTCCCGATGGAAGTGATGGGGGCAAACACATGATAGAATTCAAAATGGCATGGGACAGACACAGTGGATCCCTTTATAGCAACAGGATAAAATCAAAATAACCTTAACTGTCTCTGCTATCTCAACAAATAGGGGTGATGTGCACGGAGCGATGAGTACACCCCTAAACAAAGGCATGAGGAGGGGTGGCCTGCACAGAGCGGTGGGTATTTATTTTATTTATTTATTTAGACAGATTTGTATCCCACCTTATCCTTCAATCAAAGTGGTCACAATACAAGTGGAAGGTTACAAATAACATAGGGTAGATAAGACATTAACAGATAAAACTAAGATGAATTAATGTAAAAAATGGGCCTATTGGTAAAAACTATTAATTATATATCAAATTATAAGTTTCAGCAAATAGCAGGGTCTTCAACGCCTTGCGAAAATCTTTGATAACAGTCATAATTCTGAGGTCCATCGGGAGAGAGTTCCAAAGTTTGGAAGCCAGTAAAGAAGGAGCTCTTTTTGAAGTTGCTTGTTTAGTCCTACAGTATTCAGCAGGGGTACTAATTATGTTGTCATTATTGGTGCTGCTTCTTCTTGGTCTATTGATAATGTCTCTAGTTATAACATTTTGTAAAGCATCTGTTGACAGGTGATTGTAAATCCTAAAGATAATTAAAAGTGTCTTGAATTTTGACCTGACATTTACTGGAAACCAGTGCAACTGTTCTAGGACAGGGGAGATATGATCCGTTTTCGCTGAACCAGTAATAATACGTGCAGCAGTATTCTGAACCATCTGGAGAGGGTGTAGAATTAGCTGAGGGAGGCCTTGATAAAGCAGGTTTCCGTAGTCTAGGAGGGGGGTGATGAGAGCCTGACAAACGGTACGGAAATGGTCTTGCTGGAGTAATGGCTTTAGTTTTCTCAGTCTTTAGATGATGATAGGCCTTATTAGCGATTTTAGCAATGTGAGATTTAAGGTTTAATGCCTTATCCAAAATTATGCCAGGGTATTTGATTTTGTTTTTAACTATGATGGGCCTACCTAATTAATCAATAGTATTTGGAGGAATGAAATTAGGGTTCCTAGTAACAAACATTACCTCAGTTTTGTCATAATTAAGTGTAAAGTTATTATTTGAAAGCCAGGTATTCATGTCTTAGAGACATCTAGAAATTGCTGAAAAGTCAAGAGATTGTAAAACAATTGGGGTATACACCATTATGTCATCAGCATAAAGGTGATAATGGAATTTGTGTAGTTTAGTAATATTGCATAAAGGTTGGATATAAATATTGAACAGAATAGAAGATAAAGCTGAACCCTGAGGCACTCCTTAAATGACTGGGAATTGCAAAGATTTTTTCTGGTTACATTTGACTTGTTGCATACGACCTTCCAAGTAAGAGCTAAATCAGTTTAAAGTATTATTTCGTAAACCTATATGATGCAAACGGTGCAGTAGCTTAGAGTGAGATATTGTGTCAAAAGCAGCTGAAACATCCATGAATACTAACAGTAATCCATTCTTAATGTTATCGATACCTCTTAAAAGATTATCAAAAAGAGAGGTGAGCAAGGTTTCAAAATTGTGTTGTGGTTTATACCCCTAAACAATGGCATGAGGAGAGGTGACCTGCACGGAGTGACAGGTGCATCTACTCTTGCATCCTTGCTGGGCAGACTAGATGGACCATGATGGTCTTTATCTGCCGTCTCATACTATGTTAATGTCGCCACGCCGCAGGGCAGGGTCCCGAGGCCGGTAGTAACCGGGTTCCCGGGGCCCCAGCCTTTCGGCGGTGGAATCGCGGCGGTTGGCAGGTGGGGGGGGGGGAAGAGCGTGGGAGAAGTGCGGCCGGCACCAGCAAGTGACGTGCACACATAGTGCTTCCCAATTGGTGCTGGTGCCGGACGGGGGGGCGTTGCGGCGGCACGCGAGGGAGATCGCTGGCGTGCGCTCTCCCTCTTTGCAGCGTGGCCAGCCGCTCGAAAGGTTTGTCGGGGAGTTCGGTGGGGTTTTTTTGGGCCCAGGGGGAGGCATCGGATTTCGGGCCGGCTGCCCGTCGCCGGGTTTTCAAAATTTTCGGCGGTAGGGGCCCTTTGGGTCGTCGGGGGGGTTTCTTTGTGGGGCATCGATTGCCCTGTTGGCTGGCTCGGTAAAGGGCCTGTGCCTCACATCGGGTGCGGTAGTTTAAAAAAAAAAAAAAAAAAGAAAATCTCTGCTCCGGGTTTATCAGTGCAGAGTTATATATATATATATATATATGTATATCTATATTATATCTATATAGATATATTCCTACTTACTGGTGAGAGCAGTGCCTAAGTGCCCACAGTGGTGCAGTGGACACAGCCAGCACCTGTTGGACCAGAGGGTCACAGGTTCAACTCCCAGCTGGGGCCCCTGCCAACCCAGTCCCCATAATTTCAATTGCATTCCCTGGCACTACTCTGCGCCTAGGGCTGAGTTGCCAGTATGGCCCGCCGGTCTGGCAAGGCCGCTCCCAAGAGGGTGGGGGCTCGGGGGGCGGCAGTTAAGGGTAAGGGGCGTGGGAAGCCTGGGTCTGTGCCTGCTCTTGGGGGGGTGGCGGAGGTGGCAGTGGCTCGGGACCCGCAGGGGGGGCGGGGCAGAGGGAGGGCGCCGAGGAAGCGCTCTGGTACAGCGGGCCGGCCCGCGCGGGCTCGTGCTCCGGCTGCTTCGGCTGTGCCTCGGGGGAGCGGGATGCCTGGGCCTTCTGGCTCGGAGAGCGGGGAAGGAGTCTCGGGTGATGTAGCGAATGCCACAGTGGAGCGCTCCGGGGCTGGGTCTGCATTGGAGGCCCGGCCCCCGGAGGTGGGGGCTTCTCCTGTAGAGGGCGGCGGGTTAGTGGGTACGTCTCCTTTTCCTCCTTCCTCCGGTTGGGCTAGTCCTGGGTGTATGAGCGGGCATGCTCCGCCTGCTGGGTTTTTTGGAGCACCGGGGGCTTGGCCGTTTGGGGGGGGCGCATGGTGTGGACCGGCGCAGTGGGGTGGTGACTGGGAGGGGTGGCGGGGGGGCGGGGGCAGCGGGACCTCCATTCCGGGGGGTAGGGGGATGGCGGTGTGGGAGGCGGGGGGCCTCAGGTCCTCAGCCTGGGGCTGGGGAGTGGGACCCAACGTTGCTTCCAACACTTTGCGGGCAGGGCCTGACGCTTTTTTCTCCTCTTTTGCCTCAGGTTCCTCAGCGGGATTTGCCCGGAATGGACAGCGCTGACCCTGGTCGAGTGGGCTCCGCGAGTGCGGTGGAGGAGCGGGGCGGTCCGGCTGCTGCGGGTCCGAACCTGCTGGTGTCTTCGCCTCTTCCCCATACGGCTGGTGAGTATACTGCGGGCGCAGGCAGTTCGGTGGGGGGAGGGCAAGGTCCTGAGGTGGTTCGGGTGGCCGGGGGAAAGGAGACAGTTAAGCGCAAACACGGGCGTCGCTGCTGGAGGGCTTCTTCGTCCTCCTCATCTTCTTCCACGATTTCCTCTGACGATTCAGTGGTTGCGGGGGGGGGGGGGGAAAGGAGGTGGGCGGTGGGTCGGCAGTGGTTCGTTGCGCGGAACTGTGGGAGGGTGTCCCTCGGAAGTTGCGGCACCGGATCAAGCGTCGGAAATATATTGATATCTTCCGCCTGCTCGAGGGCCGGAGGCGCTTTGGCGAGAGTAAGAAAAAGCGCAAGGAGGATGAGAAGGCGGGTCGGGTGCGTAAGCCTTCTCGCAACACCTTGAATTGGACTCGGGCGTTTTTACGGTTGGCTAGCGTTTGGGGTCATTACTACCCGGAACAGTATGGAGCGCTCTTGGCTTACGGCGATATGATTTTGGCAGCGGCACAGGCGCAGGACGGGTGGGCTTGGCTGAACTACGACGAGGAGTTCAGGGACATGATGGAAGAGAGTAAGCAGCTATCGTGGGGCACGAAGGACATCAATCTGTGGTTGACGCAGATGTCCACGCGGGGCCGGGCTGCTGGGGCCGCCGGGGGAGGTGGGATGGCCGGAGCAGCGACATCACCGGGGGGCATGCGGCCCTTTCGGTCGGCCGCCACCCCGGCGCCTCAGCCCGGGGGTGGGGTGGCGGGCGCAGACATCTGTTGGCGTTTTAACAAATCCTCGTGCCCGTTCCCAGACTGCAAATTTAAACATGCTTGTTCCTTGTGTGGCAGCGGCCACGCGGCCCTTAAATGCAGTAGGAGAGGCGTGGCAGGTGCCCCTGCGGGGGGCAAGTGAGGGCGGTCTCGTGTCTTTGGCTCCCATGCCCGTGCGAGTCGAAGTCATGCGCCCATGGCTGATGGAGTATGGCAGGGCGAACCGCGGGGGGGTGTGTAGTGTATTACTGGAGGGTTTTTCGGAGGGTTTTTGGATCCCGTGTCAGGGTTCCCCTGCGGGGGGTGGGTCGCGTAACGCTAGTTCTGTGCGCTCTCTGGGGGAGGTGGTGCGGAAGAAGATCGCAGAGGAGTGCGCGCTGGGCAGAGTGGCCGGGCCCTTTCGTGAGCCTCCCTTCTCCCCGTTCACGGTGTCCCCGCTGGGGGTGGTGCCCAAGAAGGAGCCGGGCAAGTTCCGGTTAATTCACAACTTATCCTCTCCTGTCGGGGATTCCGTGAACGACCATATCCCTCGAGAGCAATGTACTGTGCGCTACGCTTCTTTTGACACCGCTGTTGCGTTAGTGCAGCAATGTGGGGCCGGGGCGTCCTTGGCGAAGGTAGATATAGAATCGGCGTTCCGACTGCTGCCTGTGCATCCTGTGTCCTTCCCTTTGTTGGGTTTTATCTTCGAGTCGCAGTATTATTTTGATAAATGCATGCCTATGGGCTGTGCCATATCCTGCGCTTACTTCGAAGCGTTTAGCACCTTTTCTCCATTTATTTACGGATGCGGCCGGCAGTTTTGGTTTCGGGGCTTATACTCAAGGGGTGTGGTGTGCGGAGCCGTGGCCTTCCGAGTGGGTGCAGTCCGGCTTGACGCGGAACATCGCGTTTCTGGAGCTTTTTCCCACAGTGGTTGCCTTCTGGGTCTGGCCTGAGCGCTTACGAGATCGGCGGGTCGTATTTTGGTGCGATAACGCGGCAGTGGTGGAGGTTATTAATCGCCATGCGCCTCGCTGCCCGAAGGTGGCTGCTTTAATGAGGATTTTTGTGTTAGCCTGCTTACGTATGAATGTCACCGCCAGGGCTCGGCATGTGCCTGGGGCCCAGAATTCCATTGCTGACGCTCTATCCCGTTTTCAGTGGGCGCAATTTCGGTGGTTGGCTCCGAAGGCGGATCCGGCGGCTTCCCCGGTCCCGGGGCATCTCTGGAAAGTTGGAATCCAGAGCTGATGGCACTGTTGTCGACGTCCGTGGCGCGCAGCACGTGGGCCCTGTACCGGCGTGGCTACTCCCAGGTGAGTGCTTTCCTGAGCTCTTGGGGATGGGGCGGGGGGAAGGTGCCCGAGGGGCTGATAGGTCAATTCGTGCTCTGGGCGAAGAAGGCGGGTTGGACTCGTACGGCTGTTACGTCCGCAGTTGCTGGCTTTTCCTTTTTCTGCAAGGCGGCGGGGTGGGGGAACCCGAGGGTTTCATTTCTAGTTCGGTATCTGTTGGCGGGTTGGGCTAGGGCTCACTCCAGGCCCCAGGACTGGCGACGTCCGGTTTCTCACGAACTATTGCTGCGCGTTTGCGAGGTATTACCTCGTGTTGCGGCTTCTCCTTTCGAGGCTCTCTTGTTCCATGCATTGTTCGTGACTGCCTTTTTTGGGGCCTTTCGCGTGTGCGAACTGGTGCCACGCTCCGCCAGGAAGGGTGCGCCTGGGGGTCTCGTGCCCCCCACGTCACCATCCAGGGGTCTCAAGTTCGTATTTTCCTTCCGCGGTCCAAGACCGATCAGACGGGAAAAGGGAGTTGGGTGGTATTGGGCGCCATCTACCCCTTGCCCTCGTGCCCCGTGCAAGCTTTGAGCCATTACTCTCTGAAGCGCTCGGGTTTGCATGGTTCCTACTTCTTTTTACATGAGGACGGTAGGCCGGTAACACAGTTTCAGTTTACGGCGGTGCTGCGCCTGGCACTGCGGTCCTTAGGTTACGACAAACGGAGCTTTGCGTCGCATTCTTTCCGGATCGGCGCGGCCACCAGTGCGGCGGCAGCGGGGCTGGAGGGGTCGGTGATTCAACGGATCGGGAGGTGGCACTCTGGAGCGTATGAAGGGTATGTGCGACCTTAAGGGGTCGATCACTGCATCCGGGTGGTGCGGTGATGCCGTCTCGCGGTTGCGCTGGTGGCACGGGGTTGCCGGGTTGTGTGGGGGGGGTCTGCTAACAATTTTCTTCCTATTTCAGAGTTGCCTGCTGGTGGCAGTCCGCTTTGTCCTTTCAGATGGTGTCGGTTCCAGCGAATGGTGGGTCATCGGCCATTCATTCGTCTACTGGGCCGAGCGGAGGGCGGTGTCGAGGCCATTGGGACTACATCTTGGTCTAGCGGCTTCTGGAGTTCGCCTATGCTGGATGGGACAACGTGGAATGCGGTGGTGGCAGCTCGTGGACTTTGTCCAGGCACAGATGGCGCAGCGTCGGCGGCCAGTCGGGCTCTTGATTCACTTGGGAGGCAACGACTTGGCGAGTTGGTCCTGCAGGCAGCTCATCCGAGTTGTTCAGAGGGACCTTGGTCTGCTGCAGGAACTTTTTCCGGATGTGGCCATTTTGTGGTCGGATTGTATGATAAGGCGGTATAAAAATCCAATTAAATAAATAAATAAAATAAATAAATCCCTCGCCCCGCCTGTTGGACACAGCGGCGGTGGTCGAGGGGCCTGATCAAATCAATAGGCAGATCGGGCGGTGGGTTCAGCAAACAGGTGGACAGCAGGTGTTGCATCCCTGGGCGGAAGTCTGGTGCAGTGGCCTGTACCGCCTGGACGGTGTGCACCTTGCTCCTGTTGGCCAGGATTTGTTGCTGAATGACTGGCAGGAGGCTATTGAATATTGGTGTTGGTCGCAGCTTTCTTTGGGGGGGGCGGCACAAGGATAGATGAGCTACCTTGTGCCGGTGGCGGGGTAGCGAGCCGGCGCTCGCCGACCCGGTGGGGCATTGGAGGTGAATGCCGCTTGGCAGAGGAGCGGCATTGCTCCAGGTTGGGAGAGACATCACGGTTGTGGTTTCTGCCCTGTGGGAAAATGCCGGCCTTTGCTAATAACATGGCAAGGCGGGCGGAGGGGAAATGGGGGGGTGGATGATGCACCGCTTTGCTAGAAATGGCTGGTGGGGTATCATCCGGAATTTGGGAGGTGGAGGGGGGGGAACGTTTTGATTAAGAACGTTTGTTGGCCTATGTTCGGCCGGTTTTCCAATGTTATAAATAAAGCTGCGACCAACTAATTGTTCACCAATCTTATGGTCTGTGTGTCTTTGTTGGGGGGGGGGGGAATTGTGAAAGCAAAGGGGGTTTGGCGGGAGTGGTGGCAAAGTGTTATGGCTGCCACCAGCCAAAGGATGGGCATCCGGATACCTCGGTTAATGTCGCCACGCCGCAGGGCAGGGTCCCGAGGCCAGTAGTAACCGGTTTCCCAGGGCCCCAGCCTTTCGGCGGTGGAATCGCGGCGGTTGGCAGGTGGGGGGGGGGGGAAAGAGCGTGGGAGAAGTGCGGCTGGCACCAGCAAGTGACGTGCACACATAGTGCTTCCCGATTGGTGCTGGTGCCGGACGGGGGGCGGAGCGGCGGCACGCGAGGGAGATCGCTGGCATGCGCTCTCCCTCTTTGCAGCGTGGCCAGTCACTCGAAAGGTTTCCCTCCCACCCTCCCTTTGCTCGTGGTTGCAGGATGGGTGGTGTTGTCGCAGCTGGGTATGGGGGGGGGGTCATGGTTGCAGGAATGGCGGGGTAGCGAGCCGGCGCTCGCCGACCCGGTGGGGCATTGGAGGTGAATGCCGCTTGGCAGAGGAGCGGCATTGCTCCAGGTTGGGAGAGACATCACGGTTGTGGTCTCTGCCCGGTGGGAAAATGCCGGCCTTTGCTAATAACATGGCAAGGCGGGCGGAGGGGAAATGGGGGGGTGGATGATGCACCGCTTTGCTAGAAATGGCTGGTGGGGTATCATCCGGAATTCGGGAGGTGGAGGGGGGGGGGGAACGTTTTGATTAAGAACGTTTGTTGGCCTATGTTCGGCCGGTTTTCCAATGTTATAAATAAAGCTGCGACCAACTAATTGTTCACCAATCTTATGGTCTGTGTGTCTTTGTTGGGGGGGGGGGGGAAATTGTGAAAGCAAAGGGGGTTTGGCGGGAGTGGTGGCAAAGTGTTATGGCTGCCACCAGCCAAAGGATGGGCATCCGGATACCTCGGTTACTATGTAAGCTTTACACCTCTCTCTCTGTCAAACTCCATGGTTTTGCTTGGATTAACCTGCTTTGGCTGCCCTCTGGAAGTTTCTGCCATAGGTGATCACCTAGTTTTGCCTTGTGGTTGGGCCGGCCCTGCATGCAGTCCCTGATATGTCACTTTCAGACAGGCTCCTTTATCCTGCGTTAAGATGAGCGCCTTTTTTGGGCGGTAAGGTGCACAATTGCCACCTTAACCGCAAGTATCCTCTTAGCGCCCGTTAAGTGGTGCCTTGTTCCCTTACTGCCGGTATGCCTATTCCCCACCCCATCTTTTATCGCACGCAAACACCCTTAATGCTGCCATTTATGCTTGTAATCCAGAGCTCCCTTAATGCTCTTTAGTAAACATACCCTATAATTTTACTATAAAGCAGATATTTGTTGAAGCATACTAGTATGGCAATACAAACAGTTTCACTAGTTTACAACTGTTTACTAGGGATGAGAAATCATTTGAAATGACATAAGAATTCTCCAAGACATTTCCCCTGTTGCTTCATGCTGCTTTGAAATGAAACAACACAAAAAAATGTAATTGATTTTTTGCCTGTCATTTTACATACTTTATTTGCAAATAGCGTGCTCTAAAACTGCTACTGAAGATTGTGCGTATATGGCGGATCATTCTATAGCAGGTTGCCTAGGTGGGGATGCCAATTACATGTCTCTTTTTGACCTAATTTATAAAGATACAAGGCACCTCAGGGCCCTTTTACTGTATTTTCTGGATTATAAGTCGCTCCTGAGTATAAGTCGCGGAGGCCAAAATGTGGCATTTTGACAGTAATCTCATAGTGTAAATCACGGGTTCTAAGAATAAAGCGCAAGACAAAAGTGCTGTTTTTTTTTAACCCAATTTGTTCTGTTTCACTTTCACTTTCCAATTGCGACATAGCAGCTCATTCTACTTCAGAATTATTCCGTATCACTTTTGGGAAAGCCGTTGAAGTCATCCTTGGTATCACTGTGAAATAGTTCTGCAATTTCAGGAGTCAGTCCATTTTCATTATTGTTTTCTTTCTTCGTCTTCATTATCACGATTATCGGGGCTCTTTAGTATTTCAGCCTTCATAAAACCGGATTTTATTATTTTATCACACACTCCCCACCAAGCTGTCACCCGGAGACGTCTGCAAAAGTGGCATGGCACATAGGGCCGGTAGCCTTGAGCTGTCTTCAGCGTGGAACATCCAGTTTTCCCTTAGGTGATGCAACACAGCTTTGAATCTTCATCTGTGAACACAGAACAGAAATATTTGTTAAGCAATTCCAGTTTATCCTCATCAACTTCTACATATTCCTCCCCTTCACCCTTGAGTCTGACAATACCACTTTTGCCCTTCCTCCTCTCACAAACATATCTGAAAAATGTCTTATCCCCCCATTTTATTGCATTGGCTATTTCCTCCTGTTTTTGAATCTTTGCTTTCCAGGGGGACATTCCACCTCCGAGATGCAATAACTCTCCCATTTAAATGGCCGATCACGGACATAAGGAGAGCCAACCTCGGAATCAGCCCTGTATGCCTGCTGTCATGGCACAGCTCACAGCCTGCCCTCGCTCTGCCTGCGGCCTGCCCCCATCTGCCCACAAACAGAGTTCCCCGCACAGCTCAGATCTACATGCAGGGAGTTCTGTTTCTCGGATGCAGGCCAGGCATTTATCGGATCTGGACGTCCAGATTGGATGTCCAGACCCACTATTCGCGGCTCAGAATAGATCCCATAGCCTTTAAGTACAGAGCAGACAGAGCTGAAAGATTACTACTATTACTACTTCTAAGCAGTTGTATGCAGCACTGTACATATACATTATATGTAAGACACAGATCCTACTTATAAGAGCATATAATCTATGTTTTCCTCGCTAAAACATCTAGAACCATATTCCAAAACCATGCTGCCCCGCACTGTAGACACGGTGCTAGGATGGGGATCTCAGAATATGGGTGGGAGGAGGCAGAATGGGGGAGTGGCAAGCTGCGGAGACATAGAAAGAGTATTCAGGAAAAGCCTGTGTACATCCCGATTGTTTCCCACGGATGCCAACATTATACCAGCGGCAACATGGAATAAGACCAGGACTTAGAATAATTTCTGCTCTGATCATCAACCCATCCCATAGAAATTAATGGCGGTGATATGTCTGTATTGAACTGGTGTGTCTACTGTCTGGGAGGGCACAAGATGCAGTTGTAAAGAATAGAATGCACAGGTGAGGGATGTTTGTATAGTTAAGGAACAATAAAAAACATCCCTACAGAAATAAAAAGCACTGCAATAGTCTTCATTCTGGCTATGCTGACATTTGCTGTTTGTTCTAAAGGGGTTATTCTTGGCTTCCCTAACAATTACAGTGTTTGGAAAATGGGAATGTAGATGGAGGGATGGCATGTGAGGTAGTGTTGCACAGGAGGATCTGGTGTGTTTTTCTGCAAAGTCGGGAGGACACGAATACCTGGCCAGAATGAGCATTGTGGAAGCTGTGGACTTTGGATACTTGGGCCAGGTAGTTGTGATCTGGATTGACCATTGTTGGAAACAGGATACTGGGCTTGATGGACCTTGGTCTGATCCAAAAAGGTATTTCATATATTGTTAGGTTCTTAAGTTAGATATAATTGGCATCTCATAGACCTGGGGGAAGGAGGACAACCAATGGGACACTGTGATACCTGGGTAAAAACTATATCACAATGATAGGGTAGATCAAATTGGGGAGAGATTGTGTTCTATGTTAGAGAGGACATTGAGTCAAACTGGATAAAAGTTTTGCAGGAAACAAAATACACTGTAGAATCTCTATGGACAGAAATTCCATTTTAAAAGGGGAAGGCAATGGCAGTGGGGACATACCACCCTCTGCTTGGCCAAAATGAACAGATGGATGATGACATTCTAAAATAAATCAGGGAAGCTAATAATAGTTACAACACAGAAATAATGTGTGAGTTCAATTGCCCCGGTATCGAATGAGTCAATGTCACAGCAGGACATGCTAGGGAGATCAAGTTTCTAGATAAAATAAATGACTGCTTATTGGAGCAGCTGGTTCATGAGCTAACAAGAGAGGAAGCTATTTTAGACCTAGCCCTTAGTAGAACACAGGATCTGGTGTAAGAGATAACAGTGTTGGGGCCACTTGGCAATAGTTATCATAGCATGATTGCATTTGATTTGATAAATGGAGGGAGGACAGCAAGGACATCCACAGCACTAGCTTTTAACTTTTAAAAAGGGAACTATGATAAAATGAAGAAAATAATTAAGAAAAAGACTAAAAGGAGTAGCTGCAAAGGTTAAAGATTTGCATCAAGCATAGGTGTTGTTTAAAAATACTATCTTGGACTAGGTATATTCCACTTTTTAAGAAAGGTAGAAGGAAGGCCAAACGACTACCAGCATGTTTAAAAGTGAGGTCAGAAGTGCTGTTGTAGCTACAAAAAACCAAAACATCTTTTAGGAAATGGAAAAAGGAGTCAAATGTCAAAAATGGGAAACAGTATAAGCACTGGCAAATTAGATCCAAGGCATTGATAAGGCAGGCAAAGAGAGAATATGAAAAGAAGCTTGCTTTGGAAGCAAAAATGCATAATAAAAACCTTTTCAAGAACATTCATAGCAAAAGAGTGTAAAAGAGTCAGTTGGACCATTAGATGATAGAGGGGTAAAAAGGGCATTAAGGGAAGACAAGGCCATAGCAGGGAGACTGAATGAATTCCTTGCTTTGATCTCTACTGAAGAAGATGTAGGGAAGTTACCCATACATGAAATGATATTCAAAGGTGATTTATCAGAAAAATTGAAACAAATCTCCATAAAACTGGAAGATGGATTGCAACTATTTGATAAACTAAAGAATAGCAAATCGTCTGGACCAGATCATATACATCCAAGGGTGCTGAAAGAACTTAAAAATGAGATTGCAGATCTACTATTAGTAATCTATGAACTATTACTAAAATCATCTATAGTATCCGAAGATTTGAGAATGGCCAATGTAACGCCAAGTTTTAAAAAGGATTCCAGGGGTGATCCAGGAAGCTACAGACCTGTAAGCCTGATGTTGGTACCAAGCAAAATGGTATAAACTATTATAAAGAATAAAGTTATTGAACATGTACAGGGTGGCCCAAAAAAAGTGAGAACATCTCGTAGCATATAAGTTATTTAAAAATTCAAAAAGACAGATGTAAACGATTGACAAATTAAAAAAAAAAAGATGGCAACTGGAAATTGTCAAAATAAAGATGTTATATAGCTAAAAAAGGTAAATAAGTAAACTATTTAAGCTTTTAATTTACGAGGTGTTCTCACTTTTTTTGGGCCACCCTGTAGATCAGAGGTGCTCAAATCCAGTCCTGGAGGGCTGCAAACCAGTCAAGGTTTTGGGATATCCCTAATGAATATGCATGAAATATATTTGCATGCACTGCCGCCATTGTATTTGAATCTATCTCATGCATATTCATTAGGGATATCCCGAAAACCTGACTGGTTTGCGGCCCTCCATGACTGGATTTGAGTACCTGTGCTGTAGATAGTCATGGTTTAATGGGAGCAAGCAAACATGGATTTAGCCAAGGAAAGTCTTGTTTTACTAATTGGTTATATTATTCAAAAGGTTTGAATAAACAGGTAGATGAAGATGGGCCAGTTGATAGTGTATCTGGATTTTCAGAAAGCCTTTGACAAGGTCCCTCATGAGAGACTCTTGGCCTAATTAAAAAGTCATGGAATAGGAGGCAGTGTACTATTGTGGATCCAGAACTGATTAAAAGATAGAAAAGAGAGATTAAGGCTAAATGGCCAATTTTCTTATTGGAGAAAGGTGAAAAGTGGAGTACCCAAGGATCTGTGCTGGGCCCACTGCTTTTTAACATATTCATAAATGACCTGGAACTGGAAATAACAAGTGAGGTGATCTAATTTGCAGATGACACAAAAATATTCAAAGTTGTTAAAACGCAAAAGGATTGTGAAAAATTACAAGAGGACCTTGAAAAATTGGGAGACTGGGCGTCCGAATGGCAGATAAAGTTTAATGTGGACAAGTGCAAAGTCATGCTCTTAGGGAAGAACAATCCAAACTAAGTACATGATGCAAGATTCCATATTAGCACCAACACCCAGGAAAATGATTTAGGCGTCAATCTGCATAATATGTTGAAACCCTCTGCCCAGTGTGTAGCAGTGTCCAAGAAAGCAATAGAATGCTAGGAATCATAAAGAAAGAAAAGGAGAATGTAATTAAGGATGTTATAATGTGATAGCACTTTGAATATTGTGTGCAAATCTGGTTACCATTTCTTAAAAAGGATATAGCAGAATTAGAAAAGGTACAGAGAAGAGCCACCAAAATGATAAAGGGGAATGGAAGAATGCTGGGCTTCATGGACCTTGGTCTGACCCAGTATAGCATATCTTATGTTCTTATGTTCTTATTTTAAATCGTCTAATCCTAAATATTAACATCAGATCTTTCAAATTTTGTTACTTTCCTGCTTCACTGCCAAGCTCCTTGAAGACCAAGAATCTTCCCATAGCACAGAGGGCTGCTTTTTAGGAATGCTTCGCTATAGCAACAGTGCTTTTTGGGGAGGGTCCGTTCATCTATCTTTTCATCAGTCCATATGCATCTGTTTATTAGTGCAGGGTTACTTCATCCTGTGTCCTCTCCCTGACCCCACCCCTCAGCACTATTCCCCCTGTCTCAACTCCCAACCCAGAGTATGCTGGATGATATCTCACTGGACTCTAAAGAACTGTTGTGGACATTATTTAGTAAAGCTGACTGTTGGGAGACCTTGTGGAAGGGAAGAACATGAAGGGATTATCTTTTCCATGGGGCATGGATCCCATAATGTTGAAGGGGATGATGGCTAGACAGATAATACTGCCATGTGACAGAATTGGAGGTGGTGGTGGCAGCAGCAGTGGTGGGCAGTGGAGGAACCCTTCTTTTTGGTGCCCATGAAGAAGGATACACCGTGAGCACAGACAGTAATATGGTTTCATCCAGAGATGAAGGAGGAGCCATGGTACATAGGTGCATGCATTGCTGTGGGTCTCTGCACAGCCCCATGATAAACTCATTGAGGGTCACTTTTGCCTGCAGATGTCTCTCCTGGATTTGGATGTGGTGTTTCTGGAGGAAAAGTGACCATCTCAGAAGCTCTGTCTTCCCAGTGTGTTGTTCCTGATGCTGACATTGGGCTGCAGGATAAGTTTAGCACAGTGCAGAAGTTGATGATTCTGTCAGATGGTGCTAGGAATGTCCTGACTGTCTTCTATCCCACACCCTCCCCAGATGTTTGAGGGAACTTGGGGACGTTCTAGCAACTCCACTGACTGACCTTTTCAATGCCTCGTTGGAGTCGGGAGTGGTGCCAAAGGACTGGAGAGAGGCTCATGTGGTGCCTTTACACAAAAGCGGAAGTAAGGATGTGGTTGAAAACTACAGGCCGGTTAGTTTAACTTTAGTGGTGAGTAAATTAATGGAAACGCTGTTGAAAGAGAAAATAGTGAGGTTTCTGGAGTCCAGCGGATTACAGGATCCGAGGCAGCATGGATTCACCAGAGGCAGGTCTTGTCAGACAAATCTGATTGATTTCTTGACTGGGTGACCAGGGAGTTGGACCGAGGGAGAGCTCTAGATGTGGTGTATTTAGATTTCAGTAAAGCCTTTGACACTGTTCCTCACAGGCGACTTATAAACAAACTGAGCACCCTAGGGATGGACCCTAAAGTTACTGCTTGGGTTAGAAATTGGTTTTGGGAGGCGACAAAGAGTATAAGTAAATGGAGCTCACTCTGAGGAGAAGGATGTTACCAGTGTGTGCCCCAGGGATCTGTTGGTCCGATTCTTTTTAACATCTTTGTTAGTGATATAGCAGAAGGGCTGTCGGGTAAGGTTTGCCTCTTTGCGGATGATACCAAAATCTGCAATAAAGTAGACACCCAGGAAGGTGTAGATAACATGAGGAGGGATCTGGCTAAGCTTGAAGAATGGTCCTAGAATTTGGCAACTGGGATTTAATGTTAAAAAATGTAAGGTCATGCATTTGGGCTGCAGCAATCCAAGGGAGCAATACAGTATAGGAGGTGAAGTACTTTGTCCACTAAAGAAGAACGGGACTCTAGGCGTGGTTGTGTCTGATGATCTTAAAGTAGCTAAACAGGTAGAAAAGGTGATGGCAAAAGCTAGAAGGATGCTTGGGTGCATACGGAGAGGAATGGCTAGCAGAAAAAAGGAGGTGATAATGCCTCTGTATAAGTCGTTGGTGCGACCTCATTTGGAGTATGATGTGCAATTCTGGAGACCGCACCTTCAAAAGGATGTGAACAGGATGGAGTCGGTGCAGAGGGTTGCTACTAAGATGATTAGTGGTCTTCATTATAAAGCATATGAGGACAGACTTAAGGATCTTAATATGTACACCTTAGAGGAAAGGCGGGATAGAGGTGATATGATTGAGATGTTTAAATACCTCTGTGGCATAAATGTTCAGGGAGAGAGCCTCTTTCAATTGAAAGCAAGTTCTGTGACGAGGGGACATGGGATGAGGGTGAAGGGAGATAGATTCAGGAGTGATATGCGGAAATATTTCTTTACGGAAAGAGTAGTGGATCCGTGGAATTGTCTCACAGTGGAGGTGGTAGAGATGAGGACTGTAACTGAATTCAAAAAAGCATGGGACCAACACAGAGGATCTCTAAAGGTAAAAAGTGGACTGTTGTAGTTGTTGTTATGGAAGGACAGACTAGATGGGCCTTGTGGTCTTTTTCTGTCATCATGTTTCTATGTTTCTATGTTTCTATCATTAAAGGAGAGGGAGGTGGAGCTGTAGGCCAGCCCTCAACAATACCCTCCTTCTCCTCTTCCACCTGGGTAGCAGCTGGTCAACATCCTTGATTCCTTGATGTTCCTGGGCTCTGAACCCCTGCTCATCCACCTAGGTTGGCCTGCCACCATCATCCTGGGTTGTGATGGCCTGTGGTTCAGAACCCTCTCCAGGGGTTTGACTGTTGGGGTCTATGCTCCTGCCCTCCAGCGCTTCTACAGACTTCTCATGGTTTATGGTTTATTTTAAACTTGATATACCACCTTTTGTTGGGGGCGACAAAGCGGTTTACAAAAACTCAAAACCTCTAAAATATAGTAAGAGACGAGAAAAACAATAGAGGTTAGGTGAGTTTAGGGAAAAGCATAGAGAGAGAGAGGGGGAATTTACTCGGTCCAGATCTGTGAGTAGGGATATGCCTCATTAGCATACATTAGATTTCTTAGCATGCCTTAAAAAATTTGATAAGCTAAATTAATGTTTTTAATTAAAATACATGGGTAAAAAACCCACCAAATATCCAAAATTTTAGAAAAATCTCTAACAAACTAAAAATGAGCCAAAATTTGTGGCCCTATCCACATCATTAAGAATGAACATTCTATTTTACCTAACCCACTTACTTTACATTACCACAATTCAGCGTTGGTTACATTTAAACATCACAGGCCCAATATACAAAAGGCATTTACATGGTTTAAAGCCCAGTAAACCGTGTAAATGCCTTAGCTATGGATATTCAATGGTACCTACACAGTTAGTGCTGTTGACTATCCCCAGCTAAGTCCTCTACGTGCCCCAATGCTATTCGATTAGCATCGGGGCATGTTGGGGTGGTCTGGGGTGGAGTAAAGGCAAAGAATGGTGATAACCATGCATTAGCAATATTGGAAATCCCTCATCTATCTTTAAGGCACCAATCGCTAACCGGGTAGCAACCAATATCGCTGCTGCATGGTTAGCTTTAGCGGCTACCAGCTTTGACAGCGATCACCAGATATTCAATGCTGGCACCTCGGCACTGAATATCTGGTTTGGAGGTCGGCAGGGAGGCCTATGCGCCCATCAGTGCATAGCCCTTCAAAGATCCAGGCAGTTCAATATCGAACCCTATATGTTTATTGGCTTGTGCTATGTGAATTAATTGTTCAATCATTGAATTTTACATATTAATTATGGATGTGCTTGGACCTGTTTCCATTTGGTTTTGGGTAATTTTTGGACTTTTTTAGATTTTTGGGCACATTTTGGTTCATATTAAAGTTTTTTAGGGGCATGTTTACTAAGCTCTGCCCCAATAACACGCAAGTGGGTTGTGATACTATCGCAAGGGTTCAGGCCAACTGCAAGGGGGTGGATATATCCATCCCCCTGCAGATATCATGCTTCAATGAGACAAACCAGCCATGGTGATCCTGATGCCTCTCACTCTTCTGTTCACCACTTATATGTATCTTACCATATCCTAGTCCTCAGTTTTGTGATGTTGTTCATCTTGATTAGATTGTTAGATTTGATGAGCAAAAACTGTCTCTTAAATCTATATGTACAATGCTATATATACTTTTTAGTGTTACACAAATGATAAGTAGTAGTAGTAATAGTAGTAGTAGTAGTAGGGAACAGCTAACACCACCCATTGAGTGGCGTTAGTTGCACCTGTGTTATTTAAACTGAGTGCAAGTAATGCAGCCTAGAAATGCCTACGCTAGCGGCACTAAGGCAGGAATGCCCTGTTCCACCCAGTTACTGCCCAAATGCGCCATAAAAGGGTGGTTACAAATTCATATCCCTAGTATTAATGGCATCTTTAGTTAGTTTCAGTAATCAAGTTAAATGGAGACATAGCCAGAAAAAACTATTAACATCTTTCTCATTCTGGACAAAATCTAATCTGATTCAGAGGAAATTTTGAAGAAAATGATTTATGTTTATTTGATGCTCCAGATCACATTTTAAATATACCAAAAGTCCTACAATTTTGCAAATGTTGTTGCTCTATCTGGCATATAGTTATATTTCAACTTTTGACTTGTTGTCCAAGTATGCTTTGTTCTGAATGAAGACAAAGATAGATACAACCCAACAAAATCCAGCACCTTGCTATTCTCCCAGACATATCCTAGTACCCAGCTCTTGTAACATAGTAACATAGTAAATGACAGCAGATAAAGACCAGTATGGTCCATCTAATCTGCCTAGTAAGATGGCAAGAGTAGGTGCACCTGCTACTCCATGCAGGCCACCCCTCCCCATGTCTTTGTTTAGGGGTGAACCCACCGCTCCGTGTAGGACACCCCTGTTTGTTGAGAAATTAGATAGTTAAGTTTATTTTGGTTTTATCCTGTTGCTGTAAAGGGATCCACTGTGTTTGTCCCATGCCATTTTAAATTCGGTCACTGTATTTGCCCCCACCGCTTTCATCGCGAGGGCATTCCAAGCATCCAGCACTTTTTCAGTGAAAAAGTATTTCCTGACATTGTCTTTCAATTTACCCCCTTGCAGCTTCCTATTATGCCCTCTAGTTTTACAGCTTCCCCGTCTTTGGATGAGGTATGTTTGTTCATTATTTCTCTTTAAGTATTTAAAGGTCTGAATCATATCTCCCCTATCCCTCCTCTCCTCCAGAGTGTATATATTTAGATCTTCAAGTCTCTTCTCATAAGGCTTCTGACACAGGCTCCAAATCATTTTGTTTGCCTTCCTCTGAACAGTTTCCAGTCTTTTTACATCCTTTGCAAGATATGGTCTCCAAAACTGAACGCAGTATTCCAAAGGAGGCCTCACCAGTGACTTATATAGTGGCATTAGTACCTCTTCCTTTCTGCTGCTAATTCCTCTTTGTATGCAATCCAACATCATCCTGGCTTTTGCCACTGCCTGTCGCACTGTTTTGCCACCTTGAGATCCTCAGATATAATCACACCAAGGTCTTTCTCCTAGTCCATGCACACCAACCTCCCGCCCCCTATCGCATACATTTCCCTTGGATTTCTTCTTCCCAAGTGCATGACACTGCACTTCTTCGCATTAAATCTTAACTGCCAAGCGTTTGACTATTCTTCCAGCTTTTGTAGATCTTTCCTCATGTTATGCACTCCCTCTGTTGCAAATTTTCGTGTCATCTGCAAAAAGACAGACTTTTCTATTCAGTCCTTCAGCAATATCACTCACAAATACATTGAACAGTGCTGGGCCCAGGACCGCATGCTGTGGCACCCCGCTAATCACCCTCCTTTCATCCGAGTGAGCTCCATTTACCATCACCTTCTGTTGTCTGTCAGTCAACCAATTTCTGATCCAGTTCACCAACTTGGGACCCATCCCCAAACTACAGAGTTTATTGATAAGCTTCCTATTTTTATTTTTTTTTTTATTTTTTTTACATTTTGTATACCGCTACTTCCAGCGATCAGAAGCGGTTTGATTACAGATTGGAAATTGTCAAATCATGACAGGAAAATTTTTGAGGTATAAACACATTGATTAGACAGGAAAGCACAGCACACAGAGAACTATTTTACAGGGAACATGGGCTATGGAGGGTTAAGTGGCTTGCCCAAGACCACAAGGAGCACCTGTGGGACTAGAAACCCCAGTCCTTCCGGCCCAAGGTTGCTGTCCTCTAGTGGGATTTGAACCCCCGACCTTCCGGCCCGAAGTACCTTGCCCCAACCACTAGGCCACTCCTCCACTCCTATGTATCAAAGGCTTTGCTAAAATCCAGGTAGATGACATCCATCGCATGCCCCTGAACTAGTTCTTTGGTCACCCAGTCAAAAAACTCAATCAGATTTGTTTGGCAAGATCATCCCTTGGGAAAACCATGTTGCCTCGGATCATGCAACCTGTTGGTATTGAGAAAGTCCACTATTCGCTCTTTCAGAAGCATCTCCATTACTTTTCCTACCACCGTGGTAAGGCTCATGGGCCTGTAGTTTGTCACTTCTTCCCTGTCACCACTTTTGTGAAGAGGTACCACATCCTCCCTTCTCCAGTCCTGAGGAACTTCTCTTGTTTCCAAGGATCTGTTGAAAACATCCTTTAAAGGCCCTGCAAGAACCTCTCTGAGCTCTTTCAGTATCCTGGGATGTATCCCATCCGGTCCCATGGCCTTGTCCACTTTCAGTTTTGCAAGTTGTTCTAACACATCATCTTCTGTGAATGGTGTGGTATCTACTTCATTCCCATTTTTTATATTTGGGAGTCACGGATGGTCCTTCTCCAGGATTTTCTTTAGTAAAAACAGAGTATAAGTATTTGTTTAGCAATTTCGCCTGTCCTGACTAGCTTGTAAGCTCTGATGAGCAAGGACATGTCTCTATACAGAGCTGTGTATGCCTTGTAGCCTAGTAGTAATCTCATACAACTCTTCTGGTTTTCTAGGTTAGCTCAGGTGTTGGGAGAAATTTTAGCCAGGTCAAAGCAAATGTCCAATTCCCTTGTACTTTTATGGGACTCTATGTACTTATCCATGAAAATGTTTGTGGGTTAGAACCATGTTTCTGTGAAATTTAGCTGGGAGATGCAAATGAGCTCTTGACTCACTTGCATTTCTTTTATTTTATTTTTACTACAATTTCAATTATATCAAAAATCAGCCTTTAAACAGGAAAATGCACCCAAATCTCAAGGAAAAATAATAAAAAGAAAAAATATGGGAAAACAAAGTATATCATTGGGCATTAATAGACTAGACCATAGTGGGAGAACAACCAAGTTACAAAACATGGGAAGATGGATAGAAGAAACGAGAAAAAGAAATAGGATAGAACAAAGGCCCAAGAAAAACACAACTGTCCATCAACCACTCTTCTGGTTAGTCTTATAACTGTTTAGCATCCAAGAAGAAATGTAATTGGGATGGCTCAAAAAAAATGGTAAATTGTATTTTGATAGGAAAGGATGCATTTACATGGAAACCTTAATTGGAACTTCACACATAAAGCTTCCACTTCATTGTGGAATCCCAGAAATGTCTTCCTTCTATCCTATGTCCATTTTGAAACATCTAGAAAAATCTGTATTTTCCCACCAAGAAACTTTGGGCCCGATATTGCAAGGCATTTATACAGTTTACAGAACTGTGAACCGTGTAAATGCCCCTAAGTGGAATATTCAATGGCAATAACACAGTTAGTGCCACCAAATAATCCCCAAATTACGCCACTATATTCCCCAATGCTAAGCATCAGACTGTGTTGGAGGCATTCCAGGGGCAGTACCCAGGGATAACTGGTCAGCGGCGATATTCAGCTGCTGCCCAGTTATCCTTCGGCAGTGAAAGTTAGGCGCAGCCAAAGCTCTTCTAAATTTTGCTGCCGAAGCTAATAGGGCAGAGGCTGAATATCACCGCTGCCCGGTTAGCTTCTGCACCCTGGGTGGCTCTGCAGCAAACCTGAATATTCAGTGCCTGTGGCCGGATATGTACCCAGCATTGAAAATCCAGGTTACTCTTCAGCGGTGATGGCTTGGCGCTGTGCTCGTGCCAGCCACTGCTGCTGAATATCGGGCCCGTCATATCCACCTTCTTAATATAGAGACACAGCAGAGCCTTGAAGAAAAACAAAAGATACCAAAAGTGTAGCTCTAGCTTTGACCTCTTCTTGTGATTTCTCTAAGATGTATCAGTACAGTGCTTGGTATGCCGTGTGACGCTATACAAATGATAAGTAGTAGTAGTACTATCAGTCAAGCCTGCCAAATCCAAAGATTCTGATGAGATGTCAACCAAAGAGGATGCCACCATCTGCTGAGTATCCTTAGGAATTGGAGGGGGATAATAATAGTATTTCTGGAGAGGCGAGATGCCAGACTCAGGTTAGTTAAAAACCTCCTTTAAGAACCTGGAAAATAGTTCACTAGGAGTAGCCAAAGAAACATGTGGAAAGTCAAATTATGCATGTTTAGACCCCTATTCTGATTTTCTACTTTTTCAATTTTGCATCTGGTGGGCTCCACTATGTACCCCACAGACGTTCCTCGTTCACTAGCCACTCCATGGTATGCCGCAGCTGGTTCGGTCACTTCCGATGCAGTGTCCAATTGTAGCACTTCAGGGCCTCCAGGTTGCATCGCACGCCATATTCTCTGTGGGAGAGAGGGGGAGGGGACATACATCGGCTCAGTTGAGTGCTTCCATATCGCTTGTTGCGCATAGCAGGTGTGGGGTGCATGTGATGGTACAGATCTTGTGTCTGCCACCAGATTCCTACCCACACCTTTGACATGTGCCCCATGCCTCCACCAACAGTGCCATCTGGGCCACTGAGTCACCTGTGTCATCCCTCTGGCTCCTTCAGCCACCTCTGCAGTCCTCCCCTCCGTCCCTTGCTTCCATCTTTTGCATGCAGGCTTACTTTAGCATCATAGTACATGGATGAGGGCTGCGTGTGGCCTTGGCTGTGGGCATGTGTCATGCTCGGGGGTATCCACTGCCTCAGGGGCCACTTCACTGCATGGCTCATTAGGCACCATGCAGGGTAGGGTGTCATGATTTATGCATATTCATTAGGACACATCTGTCAGGTTCTGTGGCATCACATCATTGACATGCTGCCACAGCCAGACAGGGGGTAGAGGGGGCTGGTGGCAGATCCGCTTGCAGGGACAGATGGGCAGCACATATGTGGATTCTGTTGCTATCCCCCTAGGCCCCAGGAGTTGGGGTCGCAGGGGCTGGGGGGTGGGACACATGTCCTGGGCATCTGCTCTGGCCAGTTGGGTCCAATGGGGTGGGCAGCCCAACCACAGCTCTCCATGCACCAGGCATTGCCATTTCTGTGCATGCCCTGTGGTGTTGCTGCCAACCAACACCAGGAGGTGCAGCGGTCTACCCTCCTGTTGTGTCTCGATATGCCTCCTTCTGCAGGCAGCCAGGGATGGTGTCTGTACCAGTGCATGGCCCATCCCCCCGCTGACACCAGTTGTGCAGACATTGGGGCTGTCTCCCTGTGCAGACACACAGCTATGCCTTTCAGGGTGTGTATGGCCTAGCATGGTGCTCAGTCTCTCCCTGCCTGTGCAGGCAGAGTTGGATAGCCCTTGATTTGGCCATAGCCAGCCGCAGATTCGGCCGCCAGCCCACCTTTGGGTATAGCACCCCCTTGTACCGCAGCATGGATCGGGCAAGGGTCTCATACTCATCGGGGCTGAAATTCGCTGTCCTCCTCGCTGCTATGCCTCTGGTATCTATCTGCCCCCCACAGGGGGCTCTTGCACAGGCAGCCACCAGGGTCTGTGTGACAGTGTCGTCAATGCACAGGTATGCCTGATGGGTGATACACGGGTTCATGCATACTTGCTGTCCCACTTCTCTGGCTGCTGGTTTGTACATATACACGGGTATCACGGGCCAACCTTAGGTGCCAAGCCCTGGTTCCGGACCCTGCGCCTACCCATCTATGCTGCCTGCCACTGTGCTTGGTTTGTGCTGCGTCTTCGATGCTTGGCCATATTGGAGACAAATGACTCAAGATTCAAGCACTTTTCCTGAGAGGATATCTTTCTTCGGGTGCGGCATGCTTCGGCGCCCTGTTGAAAATAGGGCCCGACATTTATATTTACTAGAGTGTAAGCCCAATATTATAGCAGTTTCCTTGTTTCTTTTTAATTTTTGTTTGAATTTTAGTCCTTTGAGGTGTAATTATGTAATATGAAAATATTTTGGTTACCATTTGTATAAAAATTACCATAACAATCTTTTTAAAGAAAGATTTTAATATGAGTGTTGCTATTACCTCCAAAACATATAATTTCAGTTTAGATTTAGCAATAGCTTCAATTAGACTATTGAAATGAAGAAACTTCAATCTAGCCTGTCTCTTATTCTAAATTGCCTATTGAGGCTTCATTTTCTAGCCCACTTACTTGTCTTCTACAACAGCCTCAAGAACTGATGATTTAAAGCTAAGGAATGGTCAAGATCATTTGTAATTAATACTCTGTCCTTGCTTTCTGATCTACCTTTAACAAGTGTTTTCCCTTCCACAGAGGTAAAACACTTTGAATTAGGAATGTATATTCTTTAGCATGTATTTGGTTTGTTAGGCATTCCCCAAAAAATGTAGAGGCTCTTTTACTAAAGTGCAGCAAGGTTCTGAGCTTGCTGTGCGTTTAGTGCAACTATTAACACGCAGTAAGTTCAAAGCTTCAATAGTAATGGGGGGGAGGGGGTGCAGTTCCTGCCAGTTGCTGCAAGGACATGTCCTGTAGCATGCATTAGACCCATGCGTAGTCATCCTGGGTGCATTTCCTATCACCCATTGACGAGGTGGTAAGGGCCCCTGCAGTAATTGCAATATTGGCACAGTGTGACAGTTGCCCCCATGCTAACCACAACGTGCTCTCCATGCCCACTCTTCTCCAATCTGCCCAGTCTCCACCCCATTGTACAATGTGCAATTATCGTGGAAATTAGTGTGCAGTAACTGTCATGCCAGTGTGTTTACAGTTGTCACAGACCTGTGCTGACAGCAGTTGTGTGCTAAAACGAGCATAAACCTCACAGCACACTTTAGTAAAAGGGCCCTGCAGTGCTTGTGAAATCAATTTAGCATATATTAATCTATCAATTAAGCACATAAAATCAATTTGCATGCTTTCAAAACTTTTAATGCACGTTATAACATTTGTTTACTAAATAAATCTGCAATAACACAAAAAATGCACAACACTGGAATAAAGTCCAAAAAGATCTGAAAAGTACCTGTTTTATTATTTTTGGCCTGAGCACATTCCTATTCTGGAAAGTATTCAGGGTAAAAGTAAATATAATCTCAACCTTTACTACCCATGAAGCATCAAAAAGGAATCTTCCAGACCAAGGTGGGTCAAGTAAAGGGCACTTGCAAGGCGCACATTTTCCTATTCTGCTCTTACGAAATCAAAATGAAAAATCACTCCGACAAGCTCCGCTGAGCATGGATTGATGGATTCTGCCTGGGCTTCATTTACGCGAGTGTGCTTTACTACATTTGCAGTGCTTGAACTGACAGACAGATGAAATTATACACAGGTACCAAGGAACATAAATTTACATTTCTGCTCATTCCTGCATTTTTTTCCCTGGCAGGAATGCAAATGTAGAGTGGTGGTTTGGCAAACAGCAAGATGGGTCCTATGACTTTACGGAGGATCTGAAAGGCAGGTTGTCATTTCAGTTAGTAGAAAGTTATCATAGTGATATGCAGCAGTGTTAAAGTGCAGCAATGATGATAATCTCTGGTTGCATGGTTGACAGATCCATTCATAGTAACACAATCTTAATGTACTCTACAGCAGCAGAACCTCACACAAGAAAACAATTATTCCTAGAATGCGCAATGATGCACAGTCAGAGTGCATTCTGTATCTGAATGCCAGAAGTCTAAAAAGTAAGGTTGGAGAGTTAGAATGCACAGCACTAAATTAACAAAGAGACATATATAATAGAGCAGCATGGTTAGGCGCCTATAGAGGTACCTATATAGGCACCTACTTATCTTTATAAAATACCAGTTAGAAAACAGTCCTTATGTCAGGGTCAACTCTATACACACCGCTCCTTCAAGCAGACACAACTGGGCCAGTCACTGAAAATTTTTGTTTGTAGGACCAGGTTAATTCTCTCTGATTGAAGTTGCCAATCACAGACCACCAACTAGGTCCAAATCACTGATAATATTAATGAAATATAGTAAAAAAAAATGTGCTTTTGATTTTTGGTTCTATGGAAAATTAGTGATCAATGAGAGTAGTTGGAGTCTCTCTCTTCTGCTTTCCTTGTCTGTCTTCCACTGACTCCTTTTCCAGCGTCTGCTGTCCATATGTCCTTTCTTCTGTCTCTTGTCTGTTTTCATTCTCTCCCTACATCTGTCTCTGATATATTGATCTTTCCCGTTTTGCTCTTTCCCTTTTTTGCTCTTTCCTCCCTCCCCATCCACTAAAATTTCACCTTTCCATCCACATCCCTTTTGACCTTTCATCTACTTATCAACTTTCCATCTCCTCCTATCTCCAGCCCAGACTATATCCCCAGCACTCCCATTTCCCTGTCTCATTTCTTCCCTAGCTTCTTATTCCCTTCTGTCTTTCATCCACTCCCCATTACCTCATTTCCACCCTCTGTACGCCTCCCCTCCTCTAACTCATCTCCTTGCCAACCTCCAATGGCTTCTTTCACATAGTTCCACCATGCACACCATCTCCCCTCTCTCTCTCCATCCCTCTCTCTCCCCACCATCCCAATTCAGAATCTCCATCCCCTCATCTTTCTACTACTACTACTATTGATCATTTGTATAGTGCTACAAGGCATATGCAACATTCTCCAGGACCAAGCAGGAAGTCAGTCCTCACTTATGGGTGACGTCGGCGCCGACGGAGCCCTCGCGGAGCAATTTTCCCCAGCTTTCAAAGAAAGCCTTTGGGATTGCAGCGCGCATGCGCGGTCGTCTTCCCGCCCGAGGGTGCCATCTTAGCCAGTCTTCTTTTTTCCGCGGAGCCCTACAGACGTCCCCGTCTTGTCCCCGCGAAAAAGTTGATTTTCTTCTTTGTTTTATCCTTTTTTCTTTCGGTTCGACGCCGATCGTTTTCCCGCCCGGACTCGCGACGCCGGTCTCGAGTCCTCTTACTTTTTTCGGTTTTTCTGACTTAGTCAGCTTTCGTTTTCGTTTTCCCTGGCAGCCCGGTCCTTTGACCTCGCAGGGGCCCTTTTTCCCCCGATGGCTGCCAGTGGGTTTAAGCGGTGTGGTCGGTGTGACCGAAATATGTCACTAACCGACACACACGACTTTTGCCTCCGCTGCCTGGGCCCGGATCATGAGGAACTGATCTGTGGGCCCTGCAGCAAACTGTCCTCAAAGGCGTTGAGGAGTCGGCGGCATCAGCGTGAGAGAATCTTCGCTGACCCCAGCCGTACCCGGACCTCGTCGGAGGCCTCCGTGTCGAAAGGCTCCAGCTCGGACCGTCGCCGGAGCTCCTCCGACCGGGGTTCTCCCTCCGGGGACCATCGTTGGAAGGAAAAACCCGCGAGGGCGGCGTCGGTGGACGCTCCTGGTTCCGCGAGGGCCAGGTCGCATAGCCCCGACAGCCGCCCCGGGTCCTTGGAGAAGGAACACGTCCCGAAGCGACCTCGCCTGGAGTCGGAGATGCCTGCCCGGGTAAGTCCTGTGGTCCTTCTGGACTCGCCTCCGCGACAGCCGACGTCGGGCCCGACGCCGTCGGGGCCCGAGTCGGGGGCTGCTGGGTCACCTGAGCTCGGACTCAGGTTGACGGCCTTGGAGAGCAGACTGTCTGCCTTCATGGACCAGCAGAGGGCACTGCTCGCTGGCTTCGCTGGCGTCGCTGCCCCGACCGCCGGGACGTCGACGTCCAAGTCGACCCCGGAGACCGAGCCGATCCTCGAGTCGATGAGAACTCGAGTCGATCCTCAGTCGAGGTCGCCCTCGGCCTCCCGTTCGGGACCGAGGTCGCCGACGCCGACTCCCTCGGCGTCGGGGCGGCTGGCGCCGCACCCTGCCCGGGCCGACCCCACCGAGTCCTCGTCGGAGTCGGTCTGGGAGTCTGAGGAGGAAGAGTCGCCTGATTCTTTCCGGACTCGGTGTGTCCCATCGGACTCACCGGAGTCCGAGCCTCGGAAGCAGTCCCCCCCGGAGGACGCCCGGTTCTCGGACTTCGTTAGGGATATGGCCAAGGCTTTGGCCTTCCCTGCGGATCCCGAGGAGGAGCCTCGAGCCGAAGAGCTCGATGCCCTCCAGTATGACTCTCCCGCGAGGGAACACTTTACTGTGCCGGTTCCTCCTATGCTGGAACGACTACTCTTCCGCATGTGGGAGAGTCCGGCCTCCTCACCGGTCCTGAGCAAGCGGGTCGATTCTATCTATTGAGTCCGCAAGAGCCCTGGCTTTCAAAAGGCACAGCTGCCACACCATTCCATGGTAGTGGAATCGGCCATGCACCGTCTTAAGAGCCAGAAGATGCACTCCTCGGTGCCTCCTGGCAGGGAGGCCCGTAACCTGGATGGCCTTGGCAAGAAGTGCTTCCAGGGCTCTATGCTCGCATGTCGTGTCCAGACTTACCAGCTATACATGGGCATGTATCTCCGGGATCTGGCTAAAGAGCTAGCCGGATTCTCCGCTGGTCTCTCCGAGGAGCCCTTGCGGAGGTTCCTGGCCTTGTCCACTGGCATTCGGGAATGCTCAAAGTTCATGTCCCGAGCAGCCTATGATGGCTTTGAAGCCTCGGCTCGAGTAGCCGCAGCCGGCATCGGTGCCCGCCGACAGGCTTGGCTTCAGTCGTCAGACCTTGAGCCGTGGGTGCAGGACAAGTTGGTCGATGTCCCCTGCCGAGGCGAAAACCTCTTTGGCAAGCCCATGGCGGAAAAGGCTGCGCAAATTGAGACTGAGACTCTCACCAGGACCAGGCTTTCTAGGAAGACCTCCGCCCCTTCCCAGAAAAAGAAGGGCTCGGGGAAAAAGTCCTTTTACCGAGGAAGGCGGCTGCCTACAAACAATACCCCCATTATCAGGCCCCTGCAGCTCCCCAACTGGGCCAGCAGGCCAAGGGACGGGGTAACGGGTCCCGTAGGCAGCAAGCCCCCAAGCCTGCACCACCAGCCCCTGCTCAGCAGGGTGGGGGCTTTTGACTCGCTAAGCATAGCCTCTCCCCCCCCGCTGGTTCCCTCCAGCACCGGAGGCCGGCTGGTTCACTTCGCCCACAGGTGGTCCAGCATCACCGCAGATGCCTGGGTGCTTCAGGTCGTGCGAGAAGGCTATCTTCTCCACTTCCATCAGGTCCCTCCCTCCTATTTTCCGGGAGAACCTCCACGCCCCCCTCTGCACAGGGAGTTGCTCCTTCAGGAGTTAGCAGGTCTTCTGCAGGAACAGGCGGTGGAACCGGTGCCACACCACCTGAGAGGTCAAGGCTTTTATTCAAGGTATTTTCTGATACCAAAGAGAACAGGGGGCCTCAGACCCATCCTGGACTTGCGCAACCTCAACAAGTTCCTTGTGCGGGAGAAGTTCAAAATGCTTACCCTTGGAATCCTTCTGCCCTACCTCCAGCAGGGAGATTGGCTATGCTCCTTGGATCTAAAGGATGCCTACACGCACATCCTCATCAACCCAAGCCACCGCCAATACCTAAGGTTTGTGGTGGCAGGAAATCATTACCAGTACAGAGTACTGCCCTTTGGCCTGTCCTCCGCACCGCGAGTCTTCACAAAATGTCTCGCGGTCGTGGCGGCCCATCTCCGGCTTCACGGCCTCTATGTCTTTCCGTACCTCGACGACTGGCTCATCAGAGCAGCGTCCGCTCAGGAGGTCACCAACGCCACCTGCCGCACGGTGACTCTGCTGCAGCACTTGGGCTTTGTCATAAACTTCGCAAAGTCCACTTTGCTCCCCTCACAGGATCTCGAGTTCATCGGCGCAAGGCTGCACACTCCTCAGGCGCGAGCATTCCTACCGCTCGACAGGGCTCAACGGCTCATGGACCTAGCCGACCGCTTTCGCAGCCAGCCCCTGGTCTCCGCCAGGCGCTTCCTGAGACTGCTCGGCCATATGGCTTCCACCGTCCATGTGACCCCCAATGCCCGCCTGAATATGCGGTCTGCGCAATGGTGTCTCCGCCAGCAGTGGCGACAAGCCACGGGCGGCCTAGCAGACCTAGTGCGCATTTCCGAGCCGCTGGTCTCGTCTCTCCGGTGGTGGCTCCGGCAGCCGAACCTGATATTCGGAATGCCTTTCCAGTCACCTCAGCCGACCCGGGTGCTGACCACCGATGCATCCCTCCTGGGCTGGGGAGCACATTGCCAAGAGGCACGCACTCAGGGCCTCTGGACCACGTGGGAGTCTGCTCAGCAGATCAACTTCCTGGAGCTCAGGGCGATCCGCCTGGCTCTCAAGGCCTTCTCCCACCTGACTTCCCAACAGTCCGTCCTTGTCCAGACGGACAATCAAGTTGCCATGTTCTACGTGAACAAGCAGGGGGGCACGGGCTCCTTCCTCCTCTGCCGGGAGGCACAGAAGCTCTGCTCTTGGGCCGTCAGTCACGGCATTCTCCTCAAGGCAGTTTATCTCCCGGGCCAAGAAAATTGCCTTGCAGACAAACTCAGCAGGGTCCTCCAGCCGCACGAGTGGCGTCTGGATCCCTTGGTAGTTCAGAAGCTCTTCCTCAAGTGGGGTCTCCCCACGGTGGATCTCTTTGCCAGTCCTCACAACCGGCAGCTTCCTCGCTTCTGCTCTCGTCGGCCACACCCCCTCCGGGTGGCGGCGGACGGCTTTCTGATCTCGTGGTCGGGGAGCCTTCTGTACGCTTTCCCTCCCATCCCGCTGGTCTCTCGGACTCTTTTCAAGGTTCTCCGAGACAAAGCCTTCATGATCCTGGTGGCCCCTCGCTGGCCCAGGCAGCCGTGGTTTCCGCTCCTGCTGCAACTGGCGGTGGAGGATCCAATCCCTCTGGGGGTACAACCGGATCTCCTCACTCAGGATCAGGGGTCCCTCCTGCACCCCAACCTCAGGTCTCTCAACCTCATGGCCTGGCTGCTGAGAGGGTAGTCCTTGCTCCCCTTCTCCTGCCGGCGGAGGTGGAGGAGGTCGTCTTGGCTTCGCGACGGCCTTCTACCCGAAAATGCTACGCCCTTAAATGGCGTCGCTTTGCAGTCTGGTGTACCCAACAGTCTCAGGATCCCTTCTCCTGCCCGGTGTCGGTGATCTTGCAGTACTTGCTGCACCTCTCTAATCTAGGACTTAAGTCCAACTCCGTCAAAGTTCACCTCAGTGCTCTTTCAGCACATCATGTGCCGGTGGACGGCAGACCTCTCTCCAATGACCCTCTCGTAGCGAGGTTTCTCCGAGGTCTCCTTCTACTTAAACCACCTCTGCGCCCGCCAGCGCCTGACTGGGACCTGAATGTGGTTTTGCAGCGGATCACCTGTCCGCCTTTTGAACCTATGGCTACCTGTTCTCTCCGTTTTCTGTCTTGGAAAACACTGTTCTTGATAGCCCTCACTTCCGCTAGACGCGTGAGTGAATTGCAGGCCCTCGTGTCTGATCCTCCTTACACTAGGTTCTACAAGAATAGAGTAGTCCTACGGACTCACCCAAAATTTCTGCCTAAAGTGGTCTCCCCTTTTCACATCAATCAGGAGGTGGTACTTCCAACCTTCTTTCCCAGACCACACTCCAGCCGAGCTGAGACGGTCCTCCATACCCTGGACTGTAGAAGGGCATTGAACTTCTACCTTGACCGTACGTGGGAGCACCGTAAAGCTGCTCAGCTTTTTGTGTCTTTTGACCCCAATAAATTGGGGCTCCCGGTCTCCAAGCGTACTCTGTCCATCTGGGTTGCGGACTGTATCTCTTGGGCTTATGGGGCAGCCGGACTCTCCTTAGATAGTCGAGTCACGGCTCATTGCGTTCGGGCAAAGGCCACGTCAGTGGCTTACCTCCGCTCTGTTCCGCTGGCAGACATCTGCCGGGCCGCTACTTGGTCTTCGAGCCAGACTTTTGCGGTCCATTACTGTCTCGAGAGGGAGTCCCGTAGGGACAGTGCTTTCGGACAGGCAGTCCTCCGTAATCTCTTTGAGGTCTGAGCAACTCCTACCCTCCATCCCGGATGTGGGCTACCGGTGGGTGATAATTCAGCGAAGATTCTATCCTTCTGTGCTGCTGAGCTAGAGGGAGCTCATTTTTGTGCTTAGGGTCTCCGGTAGCCTTAAGCTTGGGAGTCCCATAAGTGAGGACTGACTTCCTGCTTGGTCCTGGAGAAAGCGTAGTTACTCACCTGTAACAGGTGTTCTCCAGGAGCAGCAGGAATCAGTCCTCACTACCCTCCCTCCTCCCCTTGGAGTTGCAATCGTCTGCTTATGTTCTTTTTGCAAATTTTTATGCTGTCTTTTTTAGCTATGTCATCTGACTGGCTAAGATGGCACCCTCGGGCGGGAAGACGACCGCGCATGCGCGCTGCAATCCCAAAGGCTTTCTTTGAAAGCTGGGGAAAATTGCTCCGCGAGGGCTCCGTCGGCGCCGACGTCACCCATAAGTGAGGACTGATTCCTGCTGCTCCTGGAGAACACCTGTTACAGGTGAGTAACTACGCTTTATACAGAAACATATAAGAGACAGTTCTTGCTCATTGTAGCTTACAATCTAGTCAAGACAAACCACACAACAGTTGAGGACAGAGATACATCTAGGGGATTGTAAGGAAACACATAGGAGATTAAGCGGATCAGGATACAAAAGTGGCCTCAAAGAGGTGAATTTTCAACCTGGATTTGAATAGGGCAAGAAAAGGAGCCCAACATACTGACTCAGGTAGTTTGTTCCAGGCATTTGGAGCAGAAAGGTAGAATGAACGAAGTCTGAAGTTTGCAGTGACAGAGAAGGACACAAATTAAAAGGATCTGCCAGAAGAGTGGAGTTCCCAAGAAGGGGTGTAGAGTTAGATAAGAGAGGAAAGGTAATGAGGAGCAGCAGAATGAGTGCACTTATAGGTCAATAGGAGAAGTTTGAACTGGATACGGAAATGGATAGTGAGCCAGTGAAGCGACTTGAGAAGAGGGGTTATATGAGCATATCGAGGCTGGTGGAAAATTAGCCACACAGCTACTTTTTGAACAGATTGAAGGGGAGCAAGATGATTCAGATAGAAACCAGCAAGGGGGAGGTTGCAATAGTCTGGACGGGAGGTGACTAAAGAGTGGATAAGCGTCTTAGTAGCATGTTCCAAAAGGAAGGGACAAATTTTGTTGATGTTATAGAGAAAGAGGCGACAGGTTTTAGCTATCAATTGGATGTGTGTGGAGAAGAACAGGGAGGAGTCAAAGATGACCCCGTGGGGGGGCGGAGCCTGATGTCCAGCGGGATGGTCGCATAACGCTGAGGCTCCCGAGAGGCCTACTCAGAATCCTGAATTAACACCGTACATACTTGGAACTTCTACTCTGGTCTTGCCGGGGCACATTGGTGAGATGGCGGGGACCAAACCCACGCGCCTGGAATTTGGATCTCCAGCGGCTTCTCACGGCAAACGTTCCAAAACTGAACCTCCGTCCCCGCAGAAGGGGCTGGCCTTGCGCAAGGGCCCCGAAATGCAGCAGGAAATCCTCGCAGAGATTAGAGGGGTCAAGGACCTCGTGCAGTCAAACGGTGAAGCACTCCGAGCGCTGCGGGAAGATCTTGGTGTGCTGCAGGGCAAGCTAGAGGGGCTCTCTTCGCGCCAGGACAAAATGGAGAGCATATTGGACTCCCATGCGGCCCGGTTGTCCAAACTCGACAAAGTTGAACGTCAGGTACGGGCCTTGCAGAAAGAAGTGGAAGATGGCAATAATAGAGCGTGCCGCAACAACATACGACTCGTGGGCATACCGGAGGGAGCGGAATCGGGAGACATGAAAGAGTTTTTATGCAAAATCCTCCCTTCCCTGCTCCAAATCACCTTTACCAAAGATTTGGAGATCGATCGCGCTCATCGTGTACCCACAAGCATAACGCTCAACAGGAAGACCCCGCGGCCTATCATTTTTCGACTTTTGAGATATCAACACGTGGAGCAAATTCTCAGTGCCTCTCGGGCAAAGGGCCATATGGAGTTTGAGAGCCACAAGATCTCCTTCTATCCTGACTTGGCTAAACCCACGGTCGACCGCCGAAAGCACTTTCTGGAATTCCGGCCGAGGCTTCAACAACTACAAGCACGCTATGGCCTGATGTACCCGGCCAAACTCCGAGTCACGCTTCACAATCAGACAAGAACATTTGAGGACCCTGATCTACTAGCGGAGTTTTTGGATTCCAAAGAAGCCGACTTGATGCGCTGACTTCCAGAATATTCCTGCAAGCATTCTCATATCTGCTGTACCTGCCATACTGGATCTGCCGCAGCTCAGCAAAGAGTCAGGCGAGGGCAGTTTGTTTGCCTTACTTTTGATGATATCTGTGACCCGACTCCATCTACCCACAGTAGCCTCGATGAGTATCAGAGACAGTGTTAATTATGGACTCTGGTGTTTCTTTTCTTTTTTTCATGTCTTTCTATTTCCTCTCTAGGGCCTCCTCCCGCAGACATATGGTCGCCATATTCTTTGGGGGTTTTGCTTCTTCTCTAAGATACTTTGGTACATACTTTTCAATATGGGGTGTATTAGCCAGCATACTCGGTGATTATGTCATTGTTGCACAGATTCTGATTATGTTGTATGTTTTCAAGCGCCCTTACCTAAAATGTCTATTACCAATTGATGGCACCATGTAAGATTTTCTCATTGAACGTAAAAGGAATCAATAATCCGATAAAATGGAAGAAAATCCTAAGCTATCTAAGTCAGGAAGCTGCGGATCTGATTTTTCTCCAAGAAACGCATTTAAATTCGAAGGAAACTCTTAAACTCAATATTAAACCTTACATGGTGGCCGCCTATTCCCCAGCCGTTTCTAAGAAATGTGGGGTTGCCATACTGGTTAGGAAATCTTTGCATGCTACTATTATTGCGACTAGCTCAGATACAGAAGGTAGATGGTCCAGAGTTCACCTCAAGATAGGTAGCCTTGAAGTTACATGTATATGCCTTTACGCTCCTAATGTGGATGACCCTGCCTTTTTTGCTACCATTGCTCAGGTTGCGCAGGCCTCTGCTAATACTTCATTGATAATTGGGGGGGATTTCAATTTAGTCCTTGATCCCCTGATTGACAAACAGCCGCCTAGGACAAGTGGTCCCCCCAAGAGTCACACCACGCTTACCTCCCTGATCAAAGATCTTGCTTTAGTTGATCTATGGAGGTTACTACACCCCAATGAGCTTGACTTCACCTTCTTCTCTTCCCCTCACAAATCCCAGTCTCGCATAGACTTCTTTCTAATATCAAAACTGTTAGTTCCTCAGGTGGACACTGCAAAGATTCACTCCCAACATATTTCAGATCATGCTGCTATTTCCTTTCAATTACACACTACTGCACCCCAAGGGAATTCGGGGGCCTGGTTCTTTGATAGAGCCCTGTTAACTCAGCCAGAGTTCCAGTTAGAAATTCGAGCAGCCATACAGGATTACTTCCATTTTAATCTACCCCAGGATACTGCGAATTGGGCTTGGTGGGAGGGCTTCAAAGCGGCCATTCGAGCAACGATCACTAGCTATCAAATCCGCCTGCGGAAACAACGGAAACAGCAGCTACTCATACTAGACCAACAAATAAAAGCAGGCGAACGAGTTCTAACTTCACGTACTGATCCATGTGTATTAATTCGACTACAGCGTCTCCGTTTTCAATATTTATTATTATTTATTATTTATTAACAATTCTTATATACCGCACTATTAGACATCAGCGCGGTTTACATTGAACAGAAAACATCCGACATTTTACACATGTCTGGTCGTTACATTTAACAGGAAGTATAACTTGGCGAAATAGGGGAAACTAAATACAATGCAGGGTTATAATTCAATCCTCTCAACCGCAGCTTCTAAGAGTATTGAGCTTCAACGAGGGACATATTATCGTGAAAATAACCGAGCCGGTCGACTCTTAGCTAACGCCTTGAAAGGTCAAAAAGAAGCCAAACGCGTAGCGGCCCTTCGAGCCCCACAGGGAGGGGGCATATTGACCACAGACTCCGACATTGTAGAACTCTTTCGGGATTTCTATACCCGCCTATATCAATCTGAATGTGAGTTCTCGTCAGAGACATTCGAGCGATTGCTTTCTGGCATTCAGCGGCCGACCCTCTCTGAAGATGATAGGGATGCGATGGATGAACCCTTCTCTACTTCAGAGGTCCAATCTGCCCTAAAACGAACAGCCTCGGGCCGTGCCGCAGGGCCCGATGGTCTCCCGACCGAATTCTACAGAACGTTCAGTGCAGATTTAGTTCCCTATTTAAAACTCTATTTTACTGCCCTTGCGGTAGACACATCCTCTTTGGGATCCTTTTCTGCAGCTAATGTGGTAGTATTTGAGAAAGAAGGCAGAGACCCGCTGCTAACCACCAACTACCGTCCAATCTCCCTACTTAATGCCGATTATAAGATCTTCGCAACGATCTTGGCCACCCGGCTATCTGACAGGATGGCCACCCTAATCCACACCGACCAATGCGGTTTTATACCCGGCAGATCCACTGCTGACAATGCTCGGACCTTGTGCCATGTGCTATCCAGTGCTGCCAATCTAGATCATCCATGGGTGGGTCTTTCCCTAGATGCCGAAAAAGCCTTTGATCGCCTAGAATGGCCCTTCTTATTTGCAGTTCTCCGATGGTATGGCTTTGGGGAGGGCTTCCTCCGATATCTCCAAGTCATGTATACTCAACCCGTCGCCAGTATTTGTGTAAATGCCATCAAGTCTCAGCCATTTAATCTCCAAAGAGGCACACGTCAAGGTTGCCCCCTATCACCAATGCTCTTTGATCTAGCTCTTGAACCCCTAGCCCTCCTTATTAGACAGTCCGCACGTATTCGAGGTGTCCCCTTCAGTCATAGGGAGATTAAACTCTCTGCATATGCAGATGACCTTATGCTTTTCGTATCCCTCGATTCAGTTCCAGCTGTCTTGGATCTGATTGACGGATACTCACAATTATCGGGCTATAAAATTAACTGGACCAAATCTGTAGCATTCCCACTGAACCGCTGGGTACATGAGGCTGACATGCAGGCCTTTCCCTTCCTTTGGCAATCCCGCATGGTGAAGTATCTCGGGGTCCATTACTGTTCTCCTTTAGAAGACACTATCAGTTTTAATGCCAAAGAGGTAGTCTCCAAAGTCCGTGAGCTCACAAATCGTTGGTCTCCCTTATCTCTTACATGGTGGGGCCGCCTAGAAACTGTGAAAATGATGATAGTCCCCAAAGTGAACTACATTTTAGAAATGCTGCCATGCTTACTCCCGCTACATACTTATAAAGATATTGAGGGCCTTCTCGTCCGTTATCTCTGGCAGGGCAAGCCACCAAGGATAGCTAAACAAAAACTACAGTCTGCAAAGGAAAGAGGGGGTACCAGATTTCCTGATTTTCTTAGATATCATCAAGCCTTCCTACTTAAGCAAGGTGCCTGATGGCTAGATGCCTCAACAGACAGCAGACCAGTTTGGCTTGACATAGAAGAGGAGCTTAGTAGCCCAATTCCGTTGACCCATCTCCCCGGTATGTCCTATCAAGTAGACACCCGCCATCCACCAATGATTGTCGATACTCTTGCGGCCTTTAACACTCTCATTCTATCACTGGGTCCGAACGTATGTCCTCAGGACAGACTCCCGCTATGGAATAACCCCAGAATTCAAGTCCTAAATAGAACGATAGCATGGAAACCCTGGTACTCAAGGGGGATCTGGACACCCCAACAGCTTTTCTCTGCAGCTCGTTGGAAAACCTTTTCTGATTTACAAAAGGAATTTGCGTTACCAGCGAAACACTACTTTCAATTGATGCAGCTTCAACACTGCCTCAAAAGTGCTCAAATCATGCCGCCTTCTGCCCCTACTGAGGACGGGCTATTAGAGATAGTTCACTCTATTAGTAGTACACATGGGGTAGCCTCTAACTTTTATAAAATATTATGTCAGGGTACAGACACGGCCACTTTTAGAGCCCAACAAGCCTGGGAGCGCGAATTGCAAACTACTTTAACCCCTGTGCAATGGAGCGTTTTCTGGAGCAAAGTAGTGCGGGTTTCCCGGTCTGCCTCTGTTACCCAAACTCTCTTCTTTTTTGCACACAGATGCTTTTATACCCCAGAAAAAATAGCCAAATGGAACACAACCGCTGGGGACAAGTGTTGGTCTTGCCATACTGCTGTGGGAACCCTCGCTCATGTTATTTATGAATGTCCTCAACTACAGGTTTATTGGGGGCGGGTTTGGGGTTGTATTCAATTTATCTTACACCTTCACGAACCTCTCTCTTGGAAGATCGTGGGACTCCGCTCTGTGGCGGAGGTCCCCTCTCTTCCTAAGAAGGGTCGCTTTCTCCTTGATTTCATGCTGGGTATAGCCATATGCTTAATCACGAGGAATTGGAAGGATAGCTCTCGACTTACTGTCAATGAATGGTGGAACCTCGTCTGCTTATTTAGTAAATATGAGCAGATACCTCGGAGAGCTATTCCCCATGCCCAAACTCACTCTCGCTTGTCTAAATGGCAGATGCTTAATGATTATGTACAATCTGCTCATTGTTCCGACATGCCTGTTTAATGTGCACTCATCATGTTTCAGATCACCGTTAGGTTTTGTAACACAATAATGTAAGTACACGCCCGCTTCGGGAATGATTAGTTTTCTAGAGAAGAAGCAGGGGGGAGGGGGGTGGCAGGGGTTTACTTTGGTGTATGTATTACACTTTATGTATCTGTCTTTTAGCTGTATGTCTTCCTTTTCCTTTGTTGTTATAAAACGAAAATAAAGAATTAAAAAAAAAAAAAAAAGATGACCCCGTGGTTGCAAGCCAACAAAACAGGGAGTAGAGCATTATCCACAGAGATTTAGAAAGGAGGAAGAGGGATGGAGGTTTAGGTGGAAAAATGAGAAGCTCGGTTTTGGCCATGCTCAATTTCAAATGGTGGTGAGACATCCAGGCGGCAATGTCAGATAGGCAGGCAGACATCCGGGCCTGGATTGCCAGAGAGATTTCAGGTATAGAGCAGTAGATCTGAGAGTCATCAGCATAAAGATGGTACTGAAAACCATGGGAGGAAATGACTGCACCAAGAGACTGGGTATAGACGGAGAAAAGGAGTGGGCCAAAGACAGACCCTTGGGTTACAACAATAGTGGAGAGGATCCACCAGCACAGACTCTGAAAGTGCAATGGGAGAGATAACAAGAAAACCAGGCACAGCACAGAGCCCTTGAAACCAAGTGAGGATAAGGTATTAAGGAGAAGGTGGTAGTCAACAGTGTCAAAAGCAGCAGAGAGGTCAAGAAGGATCAGGATCAAGTAAAGACCCTTGAATTTTGCCAGGAACAAGTCTCTGGAGACTTTGGCAAGAGCCTTTTTAGTAGAATGTAGACGTCAAAAGCTAGATTGCAGTGGATCCAAAAGGACTTGAGAGGAGAGAAAGTCAAGGAAATGGCAGTGAACTGGATGTTCAAGTAGCTGATGCAATCCCTTTCCACTTCCCCCCCATGGTCCTGCATCTCCCTCTTTCTCTTCAACCTCCGCAGACCTTTTCATCGTACCCCACCCTTTAACCCAGCACTTTCTGCCTACTTCCTCTTCTCCATCCCCTCCCCTCTCCTCTTTTCCAGACCAGTATCTTCTCTCTCTCCTCCCATTTTCCTCACAATCCCCAATCCAATATAGCCATTCTCTCTCTCATAACCCAAAATATCTTTCTCCCTATTACTCTCTAAGGTTGCCTTGTAAATATTTGGGGCCTGATATTCATCTGGGCAGGGCTAAGTGCCATAGCCGCTTAGCCCTGCCCGCCGACACCTCAACCCCGGATATTCACTTCCATGGTGAATATCCGGGTCTGGCCGCACTGCCCGGTAGCTGCCGAGACTAACCGTGCAGCATCGATATTGGATGCTGCACGGTTAGCTTCGGTGCCTATAAGATAGGTGAAGGTTTTTCTCGCCTATCTTATAGGTGCCGAGTGCTAACTGTGCAGCTTTCAATATCGGTGATGCACTGTTAGCACCAGTCCCCACCTCTACTCCACCCCAGAATGCCCCCAGCACTGCCTGATGCTAGCCAGCTAGCATCAGGGCACTTAGGGGACTTAGTTGGGGATATTTGATGGCACTACTCATGTAAGTGCTGATGAATTTCCAGTTAGCCAGCATTTACAGGGTTAACTGGCTGTTAACCATGTAAATGCCCTTTGAATATCGGGCTCTTAAAGTTTATTTAAGTTTTTTACCTTGCCTACGTTTTTACTAGGGCACTTCTTGTGGAATCCACCTGCTTCAATTTACCTGCCTCCTGTAGTTGATCAACTCCTACCACTACTGGGGCTTTGTTCAAAACCTTGCCTCTCTAAACACATGAGCTGCTGACCTTCCATTTGGAGGTTCCTGCTTGATGAGCACCCTCATTGCAAGCCTCTGCTAATTTTTATGTTCAAATATTTTCCTGTGCCTGTTTAGAATATAGCTTGTTATTTGTTTATTATGTATTTATTTTTCTTTATTTATATATTGTCAGTATGTGTCCTGTCTTCTGTCTGTTCTTTACCTAGATTCTGCTCTCTGCAGTGCTATGTCTACCTTCTCAACATTTAACTTCCCACCCCTGGCTTTAACATTTTTCTTAACATAGCCTTCCTCTGCTCATTGACACAATTACTCAGGTATACCTGAACCCACTAGGACTTCTCTCCTGCCTCTCCACCTGCACCTCCTCTGATTTGCATTCTTTCCTCACCATCTCTGATGGCTCTACATAAGTTTATGTTCTTGATGTTAACTGTCCCTTAATCTTTTCCCCACATTCCGACAATGCCATACCCCTACTCCTCATTACCCACTCCTTACTGTCCCTACCTCCCCTACTATTTTGTTTTCTACCTTATCATCTGCCCTGGAGCGTCACTATATTCTTCTTCTCATTTAGTCATCTCCACTCTCACTGAGAGAACCTCAAACTCGCTTCCGTTATGCCTCCTCCTCTCTCCCATTCCTTCTCCTTCTCTCATCTGGTGATATCAACCCCAACCCTAGCCACCCAGTCTTTTTTCATACTCCCAAGGCAAATCAATGTGTAATCTCTCAAACCTTGTTCATAATCCCTCTCTTTTCTCCCTCTTCTCTCCCTTTTTCATGCACCTTTTGGAATGCATGTTCTGTCTAAACTTGCCTTCATTCATGACCTCTTTATCTCTGTGCATCTCCTGGCTCTTACTAAAACTTGGCTTCTCCTGAAGACTCTGCTTCAGACACCGTCCTCTGTCATGAAGGTTACCTGTTCTCTCATACACCTCAGCCCTTTGTCAAGGTGGTGGTATTGGGTTCCTACTCTCTCATTCCTGCCAATTTCAGCCCCTCCTTCTGCCTCCAGCTAATTGCTTTGCTTCCTTTGAAGTCCATGCCATCCACCTATTTACTTCACTACCTCTCTTGGTAGATGTCATTTATCAACCTCCTGACAAGTCTACCTCTACCTTTCTCACCAACTTTGACTGCTGGCTCTCTTCCTTTCTGGAAGCATCTTCCCCGTCCCTTATTCTTGGGTATTTTAGTATTCATGCCTATGACCCTTTCTGACTCTTTTTTTTTTTTTTTTAACTTTTATTTTCATTTTACAACAAGCAAAAAGAAACAACACACCAAAAGATACAAATACAAACATACAATAAGGAAAGCAACCCCAACTACCCCCCACCCCTATGCTTCTTCTCTAAGCTGATAAGTATCATCATATAAGCGCTTACAAACAACAGTAATTGTACATCAAAACAAACAGAAATAGTATCTGCATTACAGAATGATCATGTGACAGAGATTTACACAGATTTAAACAGTCAAATGAGAGCATTGAGCAGTTTGAACATAGTCGTTGAGCATCTTCCATTTAGACAAGTGGTGGGGGGTCTGAGCGGAAGAAGCTAACATACGAGGTATTTGCTCATATTTACTGTAGAGACAGACATGATTCCACCATTCATTGGGGCTAAGTTGGGAGCTATTTTTCCAGTATTTCGTATTTAGGGAAATAGCTATGCCCAGCATAAAGTCTAAAAGGAAGTAAGCCGATTTGGGAAGAGAGGGGATCCCCGCAGCTGAGCGGAGTCCCACTATCTTCCAAGAGAGGGGCTCTTGAAAGTGCAAGATAGATTGAATACGACCCCAGACCCGACTCCAGTAATACTGTAATGCGGGGCATTCATACATAACATGAGTGAGTGAACCAATGGCCGCATGGCATGTCCAGCATCTATTGCTCTGGGTGGCGTTCCATTTGGCTAACCTGTCAGGAGTATAGAAACATCGGTGGGCTAGAAAGAAAGAAAAGTGTCTGAGTGAGTGAGGCGGATCGAGAGACCCGTGTCACCTTGCTCCAAACTAGGCTCCATTGCTCCGGGGTCAAAGTTACATGCATTTCCCGCTCCAGGATTTCTGTGCTATAGGAGTGCCTCTATTTACAGTATTACATAAAGCTTTATAAAAGTTAGATGCTACACCCGATAAGCTCCCGATAGAGCGGATAATCTCCGACAATCCCTGGGTATGGGGTTCCGATGGCGGGAGCACCTTAGCACTCCGAAGACAATGCTGAAGTTGCACCAACTGAAAGTAGTGTTTCGCTGGGAGGCCAAATTCAGTTTGTAATTCGCTAAAAGTCTTCCAGCGACCATTAGAAAACAGCTGGTGAGGGATCCAAATGCCCCTAGTGTACCAGGGGCTCCACGCCATCGGTTTATTTTGTATTTGAAATCGAGCATTGTGCCAAAGCGGGAGTCTATCTAGCGGACAAAGTCGGGAGTCTAGAGATTGCTCAAGGGTATTAAAGGCACCTAAAGTGTCTAAGAGCATTGGTGGATAGTGGGAGTCTGATGGGAAAGTCATACCAGGGAGATAAGTAAGAGGGATTGGTTTGCAAAGGTCCTCCTCTATATCTAGCCACACTGGTCTACTCGGTGTTAGGTCTTCCAGCCAACGAGCGCCTTGTTTGAGAAGAAAAGAGTGGTGGTATTTCAGGAAATCAGGGAATCTGACACCCCCATGTTCTTTATCTGCTTGTAACTTATGTTTCGCTATCCTAGGTGTCTTGTTTGCCATAAGTATCTAGTCAGAAGACCTTCTAAATCTTTATATGTACGTCGTGGTAGGAGACATGGCAACATTTCTAAGATATAGTTCACTTTGGGAACAATCATCATTTTAATGGTTTCTAGGCGGCCCCACCAAGTAAGTGTTAAAGGAGTCCAACGTTGAGTAAGCGCCCGGACCTTAGAGGTTAAGTCTTTAGCATTAAAGGTGATGGTGTCTTCTAAGGGAGAGCAGTAGTGCACCCCAAGGTATTTGACCATGCGAGGTTGCCATAAAAAGGGAAAGGATTGCATATCTGCCTGATGGATCAAAGGGTTTAGTGGGAAAGGCAACCGATTTAGTCCAATTTATCTTATAGCCCGAGAGTTGTGAATATTTACCAATTTGTTCTAGGACAGCCGGCACTGAGTCTAGGGAGACAAAGAGCATCAGGTCATCAGCATATGCTGAAATTTTGATTTCCCTATGAGAGAAAGGGACTCCGTGAATATCTTTGGATTGCCGGATTAGTAAAGCTAAGGGTTCAAGTGCGAGATCGAAAAGGAGTGGGGACAGTGGGCAGCCCTGGCGAGTACCGCGTTGCAGGGGAAATGGCTGAGACTTTAAAGCATTAGCACAAATACTAGCTGTAGGCTGTGCATACATGGTTTGGAGACAACGGAGAAAGCCTTCTCCGAATCCGTACCAGCGAAGAGTTGCAAACAAGAAGGGCCATTCTAAGCGGTCGAAGGCCTTCTCAGCATCAAGTGAGAGGCCAACCAATGGTCGATCAAGATTAACTGCGGCTGTCAGTACATGACATAGGGTCCTAGCATTATCAGCAGTTGATCTACCGGGAATGAAACCGCATCGATCTGGGTGTATTAAAGTAGACATCTTGTCAGAGAGCCGGGTGGAGAGAATGGTGGCAAATATTTTATAGTCTGCGTTTAGTAGGGAAATTGGACGATAATTAGCTGTTAGTTGCGGATCTCTCCCCTCTTTCTCAAAAACTACTACATTCGCCATTGAGAAGGATCCAGAGGGAGATCCCTCCTCGGCCAGAGCAGAAAAATAAAGTTTCAAAAACGGAGCTAAGTCAGCATTAAAAGTTTTGTAGAATTCAGCTGGGAGACCGTCCGGGCCTGCGGTTCGACCTGTGGCACATCTCTTGAGTGCCGATTGAATTTCTGATAAAGTGAATGGTTTGTCCATGGCCTCTCTATCTTCGTCAGATAGGGTCGGTCGCTGTACCCCTGATAATAATCGTTCAAATACTTCTGGCTCGAAGTCACATTCAGATTGATAAAGCCGAGTATAAAAATCACGAAAGAGTTCTAAGATTTCTGTATCTTTAGTGACCAAGCTCCCCCCCGACGGATTGCGGAGGGCGGTAACCCGCTTGGCTTCTTTTTGACCTTTCAGGGCATTGGCTAGCAATTTGCCAGCACGGTTATTTTCCCGATAGTACATCCCTTGTTGTGATTCAATATTTTTAGCAGCAGCGGTATATAAAAGCTGATTGTATTGAAAACGAAGACGTTGTAAGCGAAGTAAAATACATGGGTCAGTACGGGACGTGAGGAGACGCTCTCAGCTTGTATCTGTTGTTCTAGAATCAGTAAATGTTGCTTTCGTTGTTTCCCCTGTTGGATTTGATAGCTAGTTATAGTTGCACGGATAGACGCCTTGAAACCCTCCCACCAAGCCCAGCTCGCAGTGTCATGGGGTGAATTAAAATGAAAGTAGTCTTGGATAGCGGCCTTTATGTCAACCTGAAAATCTTTTTGGTCTAGTAAGGATCTATCAAAAAACCAAGCACGGGGATGTTCACCTTGCGTAGTGACATGTAGTGAGAAAGATATGGCAGCATGATCTGAAATATGGAGAGGATGAATCCTAGCCGTGTCCACTTGGGGTATCAGTACTTTGGAGATAAGAAAAAAATCTATTCTAGATTGTGAGTGATGGGGGGCTGAAAAAAAGGTGAACTCTAAGTCGGGGTGAAGCAGCCTCCATATATCTACTAACGCAAGATCTTTCATCAGAGCTGTAAGGGTATCAAGACTCTTGGGTGGACCACTCGTTCTAGGCGGCTGTCTATCTATCAAAGGATCAAGTACTTGGTTGAAATCGCCGCCAAGTATTAATGGAGTATTGGCAGAGGCCTGTGCCAATTGCGCAATACTTGCAAAGTAGTAAGCAGGGTTATCCACATTTGGAGCATAAATACAAATACACGTGATTTCACTATCTCCAACCTTAAGGTGTGCACGGACCCATCTACCCTCCTTATCAGAGCTAGTATCCAGTACAGTAGCTTGCAAAGACTTCTTAACCAAGATGGCTACCCCACACCGTTTGGAAACGGCGGGAGAGTAGGCAGCCACCATGTAAGGCTTAGTATTAAGTTTCAGTGTTTCAGCGGAGTTTAAATGCGTTTCCTGAAGAAACACTAAATCAGCATGCTCATGATTAAGATAGCTAAGGATTTTCTTTCTTTTGATTGGACTATTGATGCCTTTTACATTCAGTGATAAGAGCTTACATAAGGCCATTCAGAAAAGTTAAAAATTCTGAAAAAGAACATGATAACGCACATAAATGCACAATGTCCCTCATATTAACTGTATATGGCTGTACATATGACATGATAGATAATAAGCTAATGAAAAACAATGAAGCGCCCCATATAAAAAAATAAGCACCGAAGTGCATTAGAGAAGAAGCAGAACCCCAGAAATTACTGGCGACCATGTGTCTGCGGGGAGAAACCCCGGAGAAGGCCTAATTGAAACATATAACCTGTATAGCTGTGCGTTTTCCGAATCCAACCGAGGTGCACATCATGGAGGGATAGGAGACCAAGAAAGTTAGATATAGACAGAAAGAAAAGTCCAGGCAGTCTCTGTTCCAGGCGGTGATCACCGCGTCGGGCCATTCAAAATGGCGGGCAGGTCCGGCGGGTTACAGATCCAAGTTGTTGGATTAGCGCATCTGGTCTGCTTCTTTGGAATCTAAAAATGTTGCTAGTAGATCAGGATCTTCGAATGTTCTAGTTTGGTTATGGAGAGTCACTCTGAGCTTCGCGGGATACAATAGGCCAAAGTGAGCCTGTAGCTGTTGAAGTCTAGGGCGAAAAGCAAGGAGTCTCTTCCGACGGTCAACTGTGGGCTTTGCCAAGTCAGGGAAGAAGGAGACTTTATGACTTTCAAACTCCAGATGATGATTCGCCCGGGCAGCATTTAGAATCTGCTCAACTTGTTGATATCTCAGTAATCGAAAGATGATAGGCCGGGGGGTCGTCCGATTGAGGGCCATGTTGGTAGGAACACGATGTGCTCGGTCAATTTCCAGATCTCTGTGAAAAGTGATCTTCAGCAAGGAGGGAAGAGTTTTGACCAGGAATTCTCTTATATCTCCTGCTTCGGCCCCCTCCGGTACTCCAATGAGCCTTACATTGTTGCGACGGGCTCGATTATTGCTATCCTCTAACTCTTTTTGAAGATTCTGTATCTGACGCTCAGCCTTGTCCAATTTCACCAAGCGCACCGCGTGCGAGTCGAGGACCCCCGCCATATTGTCCTGCCGTAGTGAGAGACCTTCAAGCCGGTCCTGAAGCATACCGAAATCTTCTCGCATGGCTCGGAGCGCTTCTCCGTTGGACTGTACCAGTTCCTTCACACCGCGTATTTCCTCCAAGATCTCCTGTTGCATTTCGGGGTTTTCCCGAAGTGGAACTGTCTTTTGTGGGGAAGACAACTCTGTTTTGGAGCGTTTTCCGTGTGAAGAAGAGGGAGACCCGAAGTCTAAGCGCGCTGGTTTGTGGGCCGCCATCCCCCCCGAGGTACCCCGGTAGGTTCGGAGCAAAATATTAAGTTTAAGTAGGTATTAAGTCAGGATTCTGAGTAGGCCTCTCGGGAGCTTCAGCGCGAAGCGTCTAACCCGCTGGACATCAGGCTCCGCCCCCCAACCCTTTCTGACTCTTATACCTTAAAGCTCCATTCCCTAACTTCCTCATTCAACTTCTAGCTATGCTCTACCATTCCTACTTACAAGCATGGCCACTGCCTTGATCTCATCTTCTCCTCCAACTGCTCACCCTCAAATATCTCCATCTCATTTCTTCCCATATCCAACCATCACTTGCTAACCTTCACCCTTAACCAGCCCCCATCTCGGTTTTGCCCGATCTCCACCAACATGTTTAGGGATCTTCCCACTATGGACCCCTCAGCTCTCTCCACTGCTGTCTTATTACCTCCACTATGTCATCTGAGTCCATTGAGGCAATTATATAAGATCCAACCATTTTTTTCACAATCTGAGATGTTACAACTTGTGTATGCATTTATAACATCAAGACTTGATTATTGTAACTCTCTATTGAATGGATTGACTGCAGAATCAAAAAAGTGATTACAACGGATACAGAATGCCTCTGTGAGATTGATTTTTTATTTGAGGCCTAGAGATCATGTTTCTCCTTATTTAAACTTACTTCATTGGTTACTGATTGAGAAGCACTGTACAGTATCTTTAAAATACTTGTTTTGCCTTTTAAATATTTTTATGGTCAGCTTCTAACTTATGCTGTATTTAACTGCAGAAGTATAGCCCAGTCTGTACTTTGAGGTCTCAATCAGGTTGTTTGCTAGTGCTTCCGTCTTGCAAACATTTTCATCTTGAATGTGCATGTCATAATGCATATTCATGCACTCTGCATTACTGTGGAATGGAATACCAAAAATGTACTGTTCTATGGACAATCTGTTTTTTTCTCCTTTTTTAAACATTTTATGAAGAATAGATAGTATGGATTATGATGAGGTATTGTTAGTCTGTGCTATGTTATCTGTTCTAATTATGTATGCAATTTGCAACCTGCCCTGAGCAGTTTGAGAGGACAGGATAAAAATTGAATAAATAAATAACTAAAAATATATAAATAACTAAAAATAAATAAATCTTCCTATAACACTATACTCTCCTCTGCTCTGGATGCACTAGCTCCTCCTATTCCACAACCTGTTAGCCATACTGTACCCCAACCCTGACTGTCCTCAACAACCTGCTACCTACATTCCTGTGCCCGCTCAGCTGAGCATCTTTGGCTTAAATCCCATACCCTTGTTGACGTCCTACATTTTTTATTCCTGCTAACCTCTTTCCATTCAGCCATAGTACATGCCAAGCAGAAGTACTATGTTCATTTGAATAACCATAATGTCCTTGATCCTCACCATCTCTTCACTATGTTCATCTCTCTCCCAAGGTGTTTCCTCTTCCAATCCTTCCTTCACTTTCTGCCCAGACTTTGGCTGACTATTTTCATGACAAAGTCTGGAATATTAGCCTTGAATTCTCCACAGAGTCACCTCCACCCTTTCTTCCCTCCTTCATGCCCAAATCCTTCCCTCAACTTCTGTCACCCTTTCTTTTTTGTTTTTTTCTTTTCAAGTTTTTATTTATGCATTTTCAATTTTAACGCAAGATATACACTTGTTACAGAAAAGAATGTATAAAAGAAATTATAAAACACATAAAGCATAAGGGGCATAAATCCCCTATCTTATACATTGAATGAGGGATTAACATTCACTAGCCCATAAAATGAGGAGCGGGCAAAACATAAATCAAAGGAACAGTTTCAGGGAATAAGATACAAGCTGATGCAGACTACATTATTCCCGGACCGAGATTAAGGAACAACCCAAAACTGCTAAATTGGAGCAACACTTTTACCGGCGATGAACTGGGTTAGCTGTGAGGGCTCAAAAAAAGTATAACTAACACCCTGATATTTTATTAAACATCTACATAGATATCGCAAAAAGAAAAGCCCACCAAGCTGCAAAACCTGAGGACGAAGCAAAATAAACTGTTGCTGACGTTTCTGAGTGGATTTAGAGACATCTGGAAACATCCTAATTATACCCCCCATAAAAGGCTCATTCCTAGCTTATGATTTCAAAAGAAAATCTCGATCAGGCTCAAATGCTAAAGTCAGCAGCAAAGTTGCCCTCGGGACATAGCCAGGATCTGAAGTCTCCAGAAACCCAGTCAGATCCAATGAGTCCATAGGAGGAGAATGTGCAGGTGAGGAAACTTCATGGGTTTTGCATTTGGCTGTTTGCAAGCAGAAAATCCTAGCCAAAGGAAGAACAGATTCCAAAGGAATTTTCAAAATAGAAGTTGCATAGGAGTTAAACAAAACTTTTGGCGAAGCAATCGGAACACAAGGAAAATTCAACAAACGCAGATTTCTCTTCCTAACTGAGTTCTCTAACATCTCTATCTTCCCATGGATAACAGACAAATCTTTCATAACAGTACCCGAGATGGAAACAACATCCATAGTTTCCAACTGGGCCACCTTGGAAGAAATACAGGCAACCAGGCCCATACCTAGCCCTGTGTGAGCGGTGTGGCCGCACAGGGCGCAAAGGCTTAAGGGGCGCATTTTAGCTTTCTTCCGTTGCCTGCCGCCACTGAGAGAAGAAAAAGTGGTGCTCTTGCAGGGAGGGAAAGATCTGCTTATCATGCCGGCGATTTGCACATCAGGTGCACCTCTTCTCTCCCGCCGCAGGGGGCGGGGGCGTGCACCCGATGTGCAAGTCGCACAGGGCGCGATCTCCCTTGGTATGGCCCTGCAGGCAACCTCCTGCTTCTGCTGGCTAATAGACTGAGCCAAGGAGGGAAGAGCTTCATGGAGGGCAGCAAACTGAGATACAAAGGAAGATTCCAGCACCTGTAGTCCTTCCCATAGGGAATCTAAAGTAACAGTAACAGGGTGGACAAAGACAGATTTGGCAGATTCCCCTTCCTGAATACCAGTGGAAGACATTAAACGACCACCCAGTCCAGCCACTGTGTCCACCGCCATCAAAGGCTCTCCAATAGCAGTTGAGCTCACCTTCAGGCCAGATGGCCCCGCAGCTGCAACAACCGCCTCCACGGGACTCCCCACTAACGCCGACATGCCGGCCACGAGTCTCTCCATACTCCGAGACTCTGCCTCTGTTGCTCCCACATCGTGTACTGCAGGCTGAGCTGGCGGGGTCCGGACATCCGGGCTAAGTGTGACCTGTAGTTCAGAGTGGCATTACAGGCCTCCTTCCACTTCCATCGCCCCCAGCGAACTCTGCTCCAGAAGAGAAACTGCACCAGCGGGCCTCACAAAAGCGTCAAGAGGACCCTTATTCGCCGACGCACTCTTGGGTATGTCCCAAGGCTTGGCCTTCCGCTTACGAGGCATCAGAATTAAAGAAGTAACAAGCAAAAAGAAAAGAACCGCAGAGACCAAAAGTCAGCGGCTATCGCATGTCCACCATCTTGCCCCTCCTCCTCAAGGCTTCGTCATTTCACCCTTTCTTACTTTTCTAAAATCACTGAAGAGGAAACTACAAATCTTCTCTACTCCTCCAAACTTACTACCTGCTCCTCTGATCCTATTCCTTCCCATCTACTAAGCTCTATCTCTTCTGCTGTCATCCCTTTCATTTGTCATATCCTTAACCTATCACATTCCACTATAGCTGTTCCTGTGGCCTTCAAACATGCTATGGATGCACTTCTCCTCAAAAAGCCTTCACTAGACCCTACCTATCCTTCCAGTTATTGGCCCATCTCTCTCCTCCCCTTTGCTTCAAAACTACTTGAATGAGCAGCTTGCCGCTGCTGTCTTGACTTTCTTTCCTCTCAAGCGCTTCTGAATCCATTTCAGTTTGGCTTTTGTCCTCTACATTCTACAGAAACAGCTCTTGCCAAAGTCTCCAGTGTCTTGTTCCTCATTGTAGTGGGTGATACGGAAGGGTGGACTAGATAAGCCATGTGGTCTTTTTGTGCCGTCATGATTCTATGGAGCTGCAATGTCCCTATACCTCTGCTCCCCTTCTCTGTCTGTCCTCCCTTCTTACTATCCTATTTTAATTGCTGTTCTTTCTAGTTTTTACTTATTTTCACATGTAAACTGCTTTTTATGTTTGAAAGGTGGTATATCAAGTTTTTAATAAACATACACATAAAACATCAGTGCTGCCTGGTTAATGACTGTTGCCGCTGCAGAACTCCCACGACACGCCCTGATGCCAAGCTGTTAGCATCGGGGCATGTAGTGGCGTTAATCAGGAATATTCAGTGGCACTAATCATGTTAGTGCTGTTGAATATCCCGCTAAGCGGCATTTACATGATTTACAGGTCTGTAAACCGTGTAAATGCCTTTGAATATCAGGCCTGTAGATTTTTGGCCCACCCAAGCCATGCCTTAACCATGCCTCTGCCATGGCCCCTTAAAATCTCTGCATAGTGTGGATCTCCATGTGTAAATAGCGCCTTTCTGAAATTTCATTTACATGTGCATTCCATTTTACATGTGTAAATTGTATTTATTTATTTAAAAGTATTTATATCCCGCTTTATCCTTGAATCAAAGCGGATTTCACTGCAAACAATCAAGTAGGGTAGTGCGGGGGCGTCAGCATGCAGTGGCTGTAAGTTTAATGTTCATGAGTGTATGGATAGGTAGGTTTTGATTTGGGGTACAATATATACAGTTTGAGCTATCTACATTGGGCTATATATGAGGAATGGGCTATATACAGTTTTCTTAAAGTGGTTAGGTGTTTCGAAGTTGTGGATGTCGTTTCTTGTGTAACTCGTTTTGTAGTGTGGTTAGGGTGGATTGGTGGTCTTCATTGAATTGTTCAATGAATAGGGTAGTTTTTAGTAGTTTCCGGAAAGCCTTTATATCTGCTGTTGCTTTTAGGTTATTTGGGAGGACATTCCAGATGGCAGGGGCTGCCAGAGAAAAGTCTCGCATGGATGTGGATTTGTTTGTTCTTATGAATAGAGAAGGTGTTGGTATATTGTTTTTGGTGCTGTTTCTGTCTGGTCTTTTGCTTGTTTTGGTTTCAATGAGTTCCTGTAGTATTCCTGCTGAGATGTTGTTTTTAATTTTGAAGATGGCAAGCACTGATTTATATTTTACTCATGAGGAGATTGGTAGCCAGTGTAGATCTTGTAGTATTGGAGTTATGTGGTCTTGTGTTGAAGCGTTAATGATAATGCGGGCAGCAGTGTTCTGGTCTATTTGTAGGGGCGGGTGGTTTGTTTAGGTAGACCTTGGAATAGTATGTTACAGTAGTCCAGCAGCGGTGTAACGATGGCTTGGCATACTGTACAGAAATGCTCTTGTTTGAGGAGGGGTTTTAGTCTCCTGAGTGTTGCGAATTTGAAGAAAGCTGTTCTGGATATCTTGTTCATATGTGGTTGGAGGGTGAGTTGTTTGTCTAAGATCACTCCAAGATATCTGACTTTGTCTTTTATTGTAATTGATGTATCGGATATGTTTATAGTAGTAGGAGGAATGAACGAGGAGTCTCTGGTGACGATAATTGCTTCAGGTTTTTTTTATATTGATTTTTAGGTTGTTGTTAGTTAGCCAGGTTGTTATTTGTAAATGTAACTAGTTACACATACCATTGTTTCTAAAATAATGTTCATCTTCAAAGCAGGTGTAAATTTGTATGCAGGAATTTGCTTTCTGTTGAGGCCGGTTCTGGGTTTCTAAAGGCGCATAGGCAATTACACTATCTTTATAACAGCAGGGCCGGCCCTAGAGTTGGCTTAAAGTGTTGCTGCCCTAGGCGAACCTCAAGCTTTACACCCCCTCTCGCTGTCAAAATCTATTATTTAACTTTGAATGCCCTGCCTAGTTTGCCTAGTGGTTGGGCTGGCCCTGTATAACAGGCTTAAAATAGGTGCATTTTTTGGGGGGGGGGAGGGGAGGGGCAGTCAAGATGGCATCAGGAATGAAAGCAGGCATGCGAGCTCCAAAGATTAAGGTAGCTAGAACTCAGCGATTCTAGTATGTTCCCAAGAGGGAAGTGTGTAAGGAAATGCAAGGGTAAGTATCACAATAACCCTGCTGGTGCTGAGCCTTCTGTTCTGGTGTCAGCTGTAGCCCTGCTGCCCAAAATAGCACTCTGAGGGGCTGGATGCTGGAGATACTGTTTCCATCAAGGAGGATGAATTCTCATTTAGTCCAGAGCACTGTGAGATGCCCCAGAGACCTGGATGTGGAGCAGTGACTGAAGTGGCTGCACCCACGGAGGTACTGTGACTGATGGAGGTCCAGGCACAGTGAGCAATAGCAGGACCACTTCAGTAATTATGGCTCCCTCAGCACCCAATGGGCGAGCTCACTCTTGTGAAATGCTCTTGTGAGAACTCGATCCTGACAGTGAAGAGTGATATTAATATCAGGGTTTTTCTGGAATCTGGTTGTAAACGCTATTACCAACATGGATTCATCTCTACTTGCCAGATTGGACAAAGTTACTGAGAGCTGTAGTTTACTTCAGAACCAGGGCAAGGCTCATGAAGAGGAATTGGAATGGCATGCAGAAAGGCTTGGGAACGTGGAACAGCAAATAGAGGAAGACCTGCAGTGCTCTCCTTATCAAGGATACAGAGCTGTGCCATAAAAAATGTAAACCTTACAGAATCAGAGCTATTGTTAATGGTTTTTGAACTTTCCCAAAATATCTTTAATAAGTTTTCCAGATATGATTAAGAAATATCTGCTGGAAGTTCAGTACCCAAATGAGACTATTCTTCCATTTGCTAGACCCTATTATTTATTTATTTATTTATTTGTGCTCTTTTCTATACCGCCCCTTCCAGAGATCAGGGGCGGTTTACAGAGAACGTGGTAAACATCAAATTACAGAGAACGTGGTAAACATCAAATTTCTATTACATGAATTCTGGAAGGCCTGAAAATGGAGACTGCAAATAACAGCTGACAGTCTGGATCTAAGAAGCCGTTTGGAAAACTTACAGCCAGTTACATCGGCATATGCATCTTTGATAGCCATCGTTGCCTTAGAGCCAGAAAGGAACTGGATTCTGAGGCCTTTTTTTTCGATACAGAGATGTGTGATTTATAGGTCAATATATATTTGTTTTTCCAGATTTTTCTAGGGCTAGTCAGGTCAAGTGCAAGGCTATTTTTGTCTTGCAACCCCCAGCTAGTTGCTCTGGGAACAATTTTTATCTAACAGTTTCCATGTAAATGTCATGTTAAATTTCAAGGTAATAGCTTTATGTTTCTTAATCCTAAACGTCTGAAAAGTTTTGTGATAGCTAAGGAAGCTTCCTCAATTTTGGTTGTACAACCTCCCACTGTTTGTAGCTCACTATGGTTTTGACTTTATGGCAATGTTCCTGTAATGTTTTCTTTTCCTACTGATTACCTCAGAAGAAGGATGTCTCTAGCTCTTTCTTTTGTACCCCTCCCATTCCTTTTTTTATTCCCTTTGTATTTTTAATTGATGTTTATAATTAGATACACTGAATTACGTTATTTCCTCAATTAGACAATGTGATTTGTTTTTTCCTTCTTGTATTAGTGCATCCAATTTCAATTTCATTGGCGGGATGAAATGGGTAAACAGAGAACAATTGTTTAATTTAATTTAATACAGGTTCTATATTCTACAGTATCCCTATAGTTCAGAGTGGATTACATATAATAAGATTACATACAATAATACAGTATATATATAAAATCGTAATCTAGTGTACCAATAGAAATTTAAAATATGATAAAAATCAACTCACTAAACATAAACTAAGTATAATATACGATATGATCAACCAAACTAATTTTGAATCAAGAAAGTTTTAAAAACATGACAAAATACCATATAATTATCAATAAGCCAAATTTCAGAAGGAAGTTGATTCCATTCAGAACAACTAAACCTGTGTGGTCTTTTTGGAGCAGTAAACCTGATGAGTAATTATATACCAATCGCTCCACTTCAACTTACAGCTGAGGTTGGGGTGTTTAATAATACTTCTTTACCATAAACCTTTCGTTGCCCAATATGTAGTCTCAGATTACCTAGGCACCGATAGTCACTGAATTTGATGAAAATCAGCGTGCCTTGCAAACATCAATGACTACTGGGTCTGTTACTCTTTTTGTTCTAAAGTTGCAAACTGTTTTTTTTTGTGATGCTAATAACACCCGCAAAATTACTTTTTCCCTTGTGACAAAATTCTTAAATTAATATATGTTTTGATAAAATATTTGTTAATGAGCTTATCTTTTGTGATGTTTTTCAATCCACTAAAGGTTAGTGGTTGTAGTTGTTCTCCTTTGTAGAATGATTTCTCTCAACGCCTCACTTAGCGCTTATGCGTTTCACTCTCTTGCGAGAGTTTCCTCAGGAGATCTGTATCCAAATAAAAATTGCGTTAATAAGACTTGTCCGCAAAGGGTCTTATGCTGTTTAAGAACTGACTTTAAAAATCTTAAAAATGTCTAAATGCAGCTAGTCAACTATATCAAACCTTTCTCAATGTTGAACTGCTGCCCACGTCTCTCTGTATTCTTCCTTGTAGAAAACGCCGCGCATGCGGGTCTGTGTTATATTCCTCCCTTTTAAAGCTGTCAGCTGATCGATCGCCTTCGATGGTCATTTGCATACTTGCCATTCTATAGAGGCGTTTAAACCTAATGGTTGAACGGTGTTCAATAGAAAAATCCAACGTTGTTCATAAAATAGTAAAGTTTCATCCAGTGTTTTACCTCCTTTTGGTTTGAAAATTCGATCTATGCAGAAGCAGCGAAGTTGTAAAAAATCGTGATTCATCTCTGCACAGTGTTGCACTAAAGGTGCCGTCATTATTTTGTTTTTCAACCGGCTCTTGTGTTCTTGTATACGGACTTTAAACATCCGGCCGGTCTTACCGATATATAATTTCTGACATGGGCATCTAATGACATATATGCCACTGACATTGTAGTACATGTGGTGGTTTTTTTAAGAAGATAATTTTTCCCAGAATGAGTAAACTCATTAATGTCTTCTGTAATCTGGCAGATAGTGCATTGCCCGCAAGCAGTATGGCCCACTCTTCGTGGTTCTTCTTGTTGTGTTAGGGGGATGGCTGTATTACGTGGTCTCAGCTGTTCTTTCAAGTTGTTATTCCTTTGCCAAACACATCTAATGGTATTGTCCGTTAGCCCCGGTACTGTTCTCAGCATAGGTAGATTTTTTGTTACAAGTCTCTGAATTTTGTAGCTAAGAGGAGAAAACTTTGTAACAAAATTCACACTGTCTTCCAACTTTTTATGATCAGTAGGGTGTAGCAACCAAGTTCTATCATTATATAAAGCTCTTTTATATGCCCTAGTTATGATATGTTTAGGGTAGCCTCTCTCCGTGAAGTCTTCGATCAACTGTTTGGATTTCCTTTTATAGTCTGACGTATCTGAACAGTTACGTCGGAATCTCAAAAATTGTGAGAAGGGGAGGCTATTTTTCAACGTGGTTGGGTGTGCTCTAGTGTAGTGCAAGAATGTATTTCGAGTTATGGGTTTTTTATAAACAGTGGTTTCCCATCTTCCTGATCTTCTTGTTACTACAAGGTCTAAAAAGACTATTGTTTGCGAAGCTATGGTGTGAGTAAATTTAATGGCAGTGTTGCAACCATTTAGCCAGGCTTGCTTGCGGGCAATGGCACTATTTGCCAGATTACAGAAGACATTAATGAGTTTACTCATGCTGGGAAAAATTATCTTCTTAAAAAAACCACCACATGTACTACAATGTCAGTGGTATATGTCATTAGATGCCCATGTCAGAAATTATATATCGGTAAGACCAGCCGGATGTTTAAAGTCCGTATACAAGAACACAAGAGCCGGTTGAAAAACAAAATAATGACGGCACCTTTAGTGCAACACTGTGCAGAGATGAATCACAATTTTTTACAACTTCGCTGCTTCTGCATAGATCGAATTTTCAAACCAAAACGAGGTAAAACACTGGATGAAACTTTACTATTTTATGAACAACGTTGGTTTTTTCTATTGAACACCGTTCAACCATTAGGTTTAAACGCCTCTATAGAATGGCAAGTACGCAAATGACCATCGAAGGCGATCGATCAGCTGACAGCTTTAAAAGGGAGGAATATAACACAGACCCGCATGCGTGGCGTTTTCTACAAGGAAGAATACAGAGAGACGTGGGCAGCAGTTCAACATTGAGAAAGGTTTGATATAGTTGACTAGCTGCATTTAGACATTTTTAAGATTTTTAAAGTCAGTTCTTAAACAGCATAAGACCCTTTGCGGACAAGTCTTATTAACGCAATTTTTATTTGGATACAGATCTCCTGAGGAAACTCTCGCAAGAGAGTGAAACGCATAAGCGCTAAGTGAGGCATTGAGAGAAATCATTCTACAAAGGGGAACAACTACATCCACTAACCTTTAGTGGACTGAAAAACATCACAAAAGATAAGCTCATTAACAAATATTTTATCAAAACATATATTAATTTAAGAATTTTATCACAAGGGAAAAAGTAATTTTGCGGGTGTTATTAGCATCACAAAAAAAAACAGTTTGCAACTTTAGAACAAAAAGAGTAACAGACCCAGTAGTCATTGATGTTTGCAAGGCACGCTGATTTTCATCAAATTCAGTGACTATCGGTGCCTAGGTAATCTGAGACTACATATTGGGCAACGAAAGGTTTATGTTAAAGAAGTATTATTAAACACCCCAACCTCAGCTGTAAGTTGAAGTGGAGCGATTGGTATATAATTACTCACCCATTCAGAACAAGCCTGATAAGAAAACAATTTATCAAGGGTTCTTTTGTAATGAACATTTTTCATAGTGGGAAAAGCTAAATTCCAATGCTTTGTAGAGCCTAAGTATCTTTAGGTTTTGAATAAACTAATAAACACAACATATATGCTGGAGCCAGTCCATGCACAACCCTAAAATCAAAGCACAGTAATTTAAAGTTAACCCATGCCTGAAAAGGCAACCAATGCAATTTGACCAATAAAGGAACAACTCTATCCGTGGCGCTAGCATGAAAAATCAGTCTAGTTGTAGGATTCAGTAATGATGGTAATCATTCTCTTTGTTTTTTAAGTAAAATAGATAATATCACAATAGTCAAGCAGAGGTGGTATCAAAGCTTGAACTAGAATTCTAAAATGAACTTCATCAAAGTAAGAATGAATTTGTCTAAGATGATGTAGTTCAAAAAAATACTTTTTTCACTATATACGATATGTGTGATTCCATGGATACAGTAGAGTCTAATATGGCTCCCAGAATCTTTAACAAAGTGCTAAAAGATAGTTTATAATCTGCCAACATAAGAACATTCTAAGATTAATTTACAGAGGAAATTCCTAAACCACAATAAATTTGTTTTACTCCCATTCAGGCATAGGCCATAACAACACGTTCATCTCTCCACATATGAATAAACCTTATTTTATAAACTATATGCCTGTAACAAATTGTATTGCTCTGGAATAAGTATTAAAATGTATACCCAGTCATATCATACTAAGATTAGGATATACATCATGAAACTAATAGGTAGCACATTTAAATTAAATCAGACGATTTATTTGTATCTCAATTTACAGTTAAGCTATGGAATTTGTTTCTAGAAGACGTGTTCAAGGCCATTAGCATAGCTGGGTTTCAAAAGGATTTAGGAAAGTTCATGGAGTAGAAATCTATAAAACATTATTACCATGCTGTCTTGAGGAAATTACTGCATTTCTGTGGATATGAACAATAAGGAAAGGATCTACTCCTTCAGAGTATGTCAGGTACTTGTGACCTGCATGGGCCGCTGTTGGATGCATGTGTGGCACATCTTAGATTCTTATATTCTCATGCCATGAAAGGGAAGATCATAGATAAGTCAAGTGAAGCCCGGGGAGATAAAAAGGAAGGGCAAGGGGCAACGTCCCGGAGCCCGAAAATAACCGGGGGCGAGCCGCGGCGCGGGCCTGGTAGTAAGACCGCTAGAAGGCGGTTGGAGGGGGGAAGCCGATGTGGGGGGGGGGGGAGAGGCGCGGGTGCGTCGGGATGCAAGGCGCGGCGGGATGCAAGGCGCATTTTTTGAAGGGATTGGTTCAGCCTCGGGCATGCGCGAGGCGGGAACCAATCCCAGAGCGAGTCAGGCCATGTGTAGCAGCAGCAAGGACATCGCTGAGCACATGGCGTGAGGGAGGGCATCTGGCGGGTGTACTCCGATGGTGCAGGAGCGATAGCGAGCGGCGTGGACGTTCCGGGACGTTGGGCGGCAGTCTGCGTGGGACAGTGCATCTCCGGGCGAGCACGCCGTGAGGGTGATTGGGTACAGGAAGCAAGGTTGTAAGGATTGCCTCGGCGGGACATGCTGTGAGCCGGCGGAGTCGAGCAGTCAGTGCGCCTGCACTGACATCAGCAGGCGAGTAAATTTCTGAGCGATTTGTGGGGCTGGTCTGTTATTTCGTGGGAGCTACGTGGAGGCTTATGGGCTTCCATTAATGTGATTAAATTTATTTGGAGCGGGTTGCTGTCTCTGTTGGGTCCTGTGTTTGCTTTGCTTTGTTGGGTTGCTGGGGGGGTTGTAGTGGTGGCTAACGAATTAATATGGCTCGGAGAACGGTGGGCAAAAAAGGGGCCAAGGGGGGATGTGCACAAACAGGAGAGAGCTCTGTAAGGGCGCAGGCAGGCAGGGGAGCAGAGAAGGGGAAAGGGGGGAGGGCCAAGGGGCCAGTGAGGAGCCGGAGAGGTAACCGGGGGGCAGGGAGCAGGGGGGCTGGCACCGGGGGCTTGCGGGCAGGGGGACACGTGCTGGACCGAGGCGCAGGCCAAGTGGGCGTATAGCCTCGGCGGGCAGAGGGCAGGGTGAGATCCGGGGTCCTGTAGGGTCTCAGAATGGTGAAGTGGGCACGGAATGGCGAGGAGCAGTACAGGGGTACAGCCCTTCTCTGATGGGTTTTGGTACTCAGGGGGGAGGGGGGCGGGGGTAGTCTGAGTGGTGCAGCGTCCGGTTTGGGGATGCACAGTACAGATGCGGGAAGGGGGGTGGATAGTCCGGAGAGCTGGGGAACTAGTAATCCTCAGGCCTGGGACCAATGGCAGAGGGGGGCTCAAGGCACGTCGGGAGCCAACTGGGTTGGGGCTTGGCAGCCGGTGTGGTCAGGTTGTTCCCCCTCTTCGTTTGTGCCTTTTCTTTCTCCACAGATACCGGCGATGGCGGCACCTGGATCCATGTTTGCTGGACCACCGCAAGGCCGGCTGCCGTCGTGTAACCTCTTGCAACCATTGGACTCGCAAGGAAGGGTTGCGCCGGAAGCAGGCGATCTGCAAGCAACTACTGGAGAGCAGCTTACCAATGCTAGGACGGGTGGCACAACTGTGGATGGTGAGTTACCTGAGGAACAGCAAGGGGGAGCTGTTGTAGGGGAGGGAGCTCGGGAAGGTCGGGCAGGAAAGGCAGGTAAAAAAAGGAAACATGCGTCGCGAAGGCGTCGGCGTTCTGGGTCCTCCACTTCTTCGTCCTCAACTTCGTCTTCGAGTACGTCAAGTGGGGGTGGTGGCAGTATAGCAGCAAGGGGTACAGTTGCAGGGGGCAGCACTGCAGTTGCGGGTTTGGCGTCGGTGACAATTTTATCCGAACTGTGGGAGGGGGTACCTAAAAAGCTGAGAAAAAGAATTAAGAAACGGCGTTATATCGACATATTCCGTTTATTAGATGGGAGGAAGAGGTCAGGTGAGAGTAAGAAAAAACGTAAGGAGGACGAGAAGGCTGGGAGGGTGCGTAAAGTGACGAGGTCGGTAGTAAATTGGGTCAGGGCTTTTCTGCGCTTAGCTAGTGTATGGGGTCAGACATACCCGGAGCAGTATGGGATGTTATTATCCTATGCCGACTCCATCTTGGAAGCCTCGCAGTCCCACGAGGGATGGTCGTGGCTTAATTACGATGAGAAGTTCCGAGATAAAATGGAGGAGAACCGGTATTTAACGTGGGGTACGCAAGATATCAACTTGTGGCTCACTCAGATGTCAGCAAGATCTACTGCGGGGGGTGGCTCTAAATTTGGAGGTGGGATTAATGCTGGAGGGGCCAGGTCCTTTCGAGTTGGGGGGGGTGGGTTGCCAAGTAAGTCCGGGACAGGTGCAGGGACGGACGTATGTTGGAGGTTCAATAAGTCCTCATGTCCATTTCCGGACTGTAAGTTCCGGCACGCCTGTTCTGCGTGTGGAGGAGGGCACTCAGCGGCAAAGTGTACAAAAAAAAGGCGGTAGCGGTGCGGCGCCCTCGGTCTCTAAGTGAGGATGCCAGCTTAGCCAGGGCGCCATCGCCCATCAAGTGGGGGTTACTGCGGGAGTGGCTTAGTTTTTACCCGAAAAAAGGGGATAGTGAATTCTTGGGGTCGGGGTTTGAATTGGGGTTTGTTATTCCGGTGCAGGGTGGGGTAGTGGCCCAGGCGGCAAGGAATTCACCAGCAGTATTGCGGATGGAAGCCATCGTGCGGCAGAAGTTGGCGGTGGAGTTGCGCCTGGGGAGGATGGCGGGTCCTTTTTTGGACCCCCCTTTCACGAATTTGGTGATTTTCTCCGTTGGGAATTATCCCTAAGAAGGAGCCTGGTAAATTTAGGCTTATTCATAATTTATCTTTCCCGGCAGGCTCCTCTGTTAATGACCACATTCCGAGAAAGTGCTGTGCGGTACGTTATGCCTCGTTTGATAAGGCTGTGCGGTTGGTGAGGGTGGCGGGGAAGGGGGCGCTGTTGGCAAAGGTGGACATAGAATCTGCCTTTAGGTTGTTGCCTGTTCATCCGGACTCTTTTCATTTGCTGGGTTTCCAATTCGCGGGGGAATTTTATTTCGACAAATGCATGCCAATGGGTTGTTCAGTGTCATGCGCATGTTTTGAAAAATTTAGTACTTTCCTGCAGTGGATGGTCACGAGACGGGCGGGTATAATAGTGTGGTGCACTACCTCGACGATTTTTTGTTCGTGGGGCCTGCGCAGACATCACGGTGTCATGATTTGTTGGAAGCTTTTATGCATGTGGCGAGGGAATTGGGGGTCCCATTGGCGAAAGAGAAGACAGAGGGACCGTCGACCAAGCTCACATTCTTGGGCATAGAATTGGACTCGGTGGAGATGGTGGCTCGTTTGCCGGCAGCTAAAGTGGCGAAGTTAAGAGTTTTAGTGTCCAATGCTTTGGCGGCGGAAAAGTTCACGTTGCGGGAATTCCAATCCCTGATAGGTTCCTTAAATTTTGCATCGCGAGTGATACCAATGGGGCGTGTATTCACCAGGCGTTTGGCGGCGGCTACGTCAGGTGTCCGCAAGCCTCATCACAGAATTCGAATTTCCAGGAGCATTAGGGAGGATTTGCAGGTGTGGGATGTTTTCCTGACTGAGTTCAATGGGTCGACTGTGCTCATGGAGAGGGAGTGTTCTAGTGCGGACCTACAGCTGTACACGGATGCGGCGGGGGGAGTGGGATTAGGCATATACTTTGGGGGGGAGTGGTGCGCAGAGCAGTGGCCGGACTCGTGGCGCGAGCAAGGGCTGCTTCGGAATATCACCTTTTTGGAACTTTTTCCTATTTGGGTAACGCTGGAGTTATGGCCTGATAGATTGCGTAACCAGCGGGTGGTATGGTGGTGTGACAATGAAGCGGTGGTGAGTGTCGTTAACCATTACACACCGCGGTGTAGCTTAGTAGCAGATTTGATGAGAAAGGTGGTATTATCCTGTTTGCGGTTGAATGTGGGGTTGAAAGCGCGGCACATCCCAGGTTTGCATAATGGCATCGCGGATGCTCTTTCCCGTTTACAGTTCGATCGGTTCCGGCACCTGGCGCCAAGGGCAGAAGAGTTGGGGCGGACGGTCCCTTGGAGGTTATGGAGCGATGGCCTGCTGCGATGAGAGAGTTGTTGAAGAGATCTGTGGCGAAGAAGACTTGGGAGACCTACTGTCGGGGTTGTGTTAGTGTGGTGGAGTTCTTGTTTGGCCATGGCTGGAATGGGGGGGGGGGGTGTCTGAGCAAGTGTTGGCAGACTACATCCTAGAGGCCAGGAAGAGGGGGTTATCTAGGGCGGTGGTGAAGGGACAATTGGCGGGCTTTGCGTTTTTTTGCAACGGCAGTGGGTTGGGGCCCATCCGGTGGGGGGTTCTTGGTGCGGAAATTAATACAAGGGTGGGGGCGTGCGGAGCCTCCTCCGGCTGATCAGAGGCGTCCGTTGACGCATGACCTGCTAAGAGGGCTTTGTGGGGTCTTGCCGGGGGTGGCTCGGTCTGCTTATGAGGCTGTTCTCTTTAAGTCCATCTTCTGTTTGGCCTTTTTGGGGCATTTAGGGTGGGGGAATTAGTAGCTGATTCTAAGATGTCGGGTGTTGGGAATAGTCTGCAGTGTCAACATGTGCGGGTAGTGGGGGAACAATTAAAGGTCCTCTTGCGCAGATCCAAGACGGATCAGCAGGGCAAAGGCATGTGGGTAGTTCTGCAAGCGATAGGTGGACCCACATGCCCGGTGATGGCCATGACGGAGTATTTGGGGTGCCGTCCTCCGGTTGGGGGAGGACTATTTCTGCATAGGGATGAGGATTTGGTCACACGTTACCAGGTCACTGCAGTTTTGAGATTGGGGCTTCAGCGCTTGGGCGAGGACCCTAACGCAATATGCGGCGCACTCCTTTCGCATTGGGGCAGCGTCCAGTGCGGCGGGTGCCGGTTTATCGGGATGGCAAATATCAAGGATTGGCCGTTGGAGGTCACGGGCTTTTCGGGGCTATGTCCGACTGTAACAAAAAAAAAAAAAAAAAAATTACTAGCATACCATGAAAGGCACATCCATGCCACAACTGTTTTGTTAACTACTGTTTTCTGTTTCAGGTGGGGGAAGAAGTTGGAAGGGCGCGTGGATGCTGGGGCATTCATTTGTGTTTTGGGCTGGTCGGCGAGCTGCGATACGGCCTATCGGTATGAACCTGGGGCTGGAGCCTGACGTGGTGTCGGTGTTATGGCTGGGCGAGCGGGGCTGCGATGGGCACAGCTGATGCCTTTGCTGCGACACCACGAGCGGTTGAGGACTCCTCCTGGGATTATTCTGCTGCACCTAGGTGGCAATGATCTCACATCATGGACATGTAAACAACTTATTAATGCTGCTAAAAAAGATATGAATGCGGTTTTGAAAATGTTTACTGATGTAGTGCTGATTTGGTCGGATGTCATCCCGAGGCCAGCGTGCTGGAGTCAGCGGCGGTGGTCCAGGGGTCTGACGAAGATCAATCGCCAGATTGGAAAATGGGTGTGTACAAAGGGGGGTTATCAGGTACAACATGAGTGGGTGGACGTGGCGTGTGGGGGTTTGTATCGCAGTGATGGGGTGCATCTGTCTCCAGTAGGGATCGACCTTCTACTGAACGACTGGCAGGAGGCATTGGAGCAGGTGCTGAAGGATTGCATGAGCAGGTCGCAGCTTGGGCTCCGCTAATAATAAAAAAAAAAAAAAAAAAAAAAAGATGCGGGGGGGGGGGGGGGGGGCGGCAAAGGCACTAAATGTGTGCCTGTGCCGGTGGCGGGATCCCGGAGGTTTCCGGGGTCCGGAGCCATAGCTACTTGTGGGCGGGGCAGGGTGCCCGCGGCCCGGAGAACCCCTAGCAGATTTTTGCTAGTGACATGGCGAAGTCGGGCAGGGGTGGTAATAACTTGCCCGGTGGGTTGACCGGCGCAAGGGCGGTAGCGTTGTCACCTTGCTACTTATATGGCGGGAGGTAACGCTCCGCTCGGGGGATTGGGTATGGGGGTGTTATTCAAGTTTAAAATGTTAATATGTTATGGAGCAATAAAGCTGCGACCTGTTGTTATACCAAGTCATGTGTGATGTGAAGTTTTATTTATGGGGGAAAATGTGGGGTATGAGGCAGGGGAAGCGCTCGCTGCAGCTCCCCGGTTAAAAGGAAGGGCAAGGGGCAACGTCCCGGAGCCCGAAAATAACCGGGGGCGAGCCGCGGCGCGGGCCTGGTAGTAAGACCGCTAGAAGGCGGTTGGAGGGGGGAAGCCGATGTGGGGGGGGGGGGGGAGAGGCGCGGGTGCGTCGGGATGCAAGGCGCGGCGGGATGCAAGGCGCATTTTTTGAAGGGATTGGTTCAGCCTCGGGCATGCGCGAGGCGGGAACCAATCCCAGAGCGAGTCAGGCCATGTGTAGCAGCAGCAAGGACATCGCTGAGCACATGGCGTGAGGGAGGGCATCTGGCGGGTGTCCCGCCCTCCCACCCTTTGGTTTTTGTTAAGGAGGATGCGTGAGGGTTTTGGGGGTGTTGCAGCTGGAGGGGGGGGAGATAGCTGGCGGGATCCCGGAGGTTTCCGGGGTCCGGAGCCATAGCTACTTGTGGGCGGGGCAGGGTGCCCGCGGCCCGGAGAACCCCTAGCAGATTTTTGCTAGTGACATGGCGAAGTCGGGCAGGGGTGGTAATAACTTGCCCGGTGGGTTGACCGGCGCAAGGGCGGTAGCGTTGTCACCTTGCTACTTATATGGCGGGAGGTAACGCTCCGCTCGGGGGATTGGGTATGGGGGTGTTATTCAAGTTTAAAATGTTAATATGTTATGGAGCAATAAAGCTGCGACCTGTTGTTATACCAAGTCATGTGTGATGTGAAGTTTTATTTATGGGGGAAAATGTGGGGTATGAGGCAGGGGAAGCGCTCGCTGCAGCTCCCCGGTTATTTCATATGACATATTCTTACGTTAAAAATAAAGAAAAACAGAAATGAAAAAAAAATGATACAAAAAAAATAAGAAAAGGGATTTAAACCTATAAATCCAGAAGTTCCTTGATCCCCTCATGCATCAGTGATGATGCTACAGAAATAAGACACCAACATCCAATGATTTTCATGTTCAAAATGTGTTTCATAACTTAGAATGATTCTGTCATCAATTCCTATTTTACTTGCCTGTGAAACAATTCAACATCCACCCTTGTCTGGATTACTGTTTGAAAAATGACACTAATTATATTGACTAGATCATGCAATTTGCAAGACACTGAAGATTGAGAGAATGACAGATGTGATTATATTCTAATGTTACTAAATCTGTATTTATCTTTCAAAACGTTTCCCTAAAACATTATGAACGATGGCCTAGTGAATTGCCTGATTCATCCAATAACGATTAGGCATTTTCTTCATGAGTTACCACATTGTCTGGTAGACTGTGAGACAAAAAAAGAGAAAAATTGCTCACAAAATGTCAATATGTCACTTATTTTGTTAACTCCTGCCTTTAGTGTAATTTAGGCGGCTAGTTAGTAAGGTGTGCTAACTTTAATATGCATTAATTCACTGTTAACACAAATTTATTAGCAGCTAGGTCTGTTGCATAACATGGGACCTGCACTAAAATAGTGTTTTAATGGTAAATGAATGCTCATTAATTCTGTGCACCTTAGTAATTGGCCTCTTTCATTTTATATACTGTACTTTCTATTATTTTTAACATCTTTGTTACTGATATAGCGGAAGGGCTGTCGGGTAAGGTTTGCCTCTTTGCAGATGATACCAAAATCTGTAATAGAGTAGACACCCAGGATGGTGTAGATAACATGAGGAGGGATCTAGCTAAGCTTGAAGAATGGTCTAGAATTTGGCAGCTGGGATTTAATGTTAAAAAATGCAAGGTCATGCATTTGGGCTGCAGCAATCCAAGGGAGCAATATAGTATAGGGGGTGAAGTACTTTTGTCCACTACAGAAGAGCAAGACCTAGGCGTGATTGTGTCTGATGATCTTAAAGTAGCTACACAGGTAGAAAAGGCGACAGCAAAAGCTAGAAGATGCTTGAACGCATAGGGAGAGGAATGACCAGCAGAACAAAGGAGGTGATAGTGCCTCTGTATAAGTCTTTGGTGCAACCTCATTTGGCGTATTATGTGCAGTTCTGGAGACCACACCTTCAAAAGGGTATAAACAGACTGGAGTCAGTACAGAGGGTGGCTACTAAAATATTTAGTGGTCTTCATTATAAAGCATATGAGGACAGACTTGAAGATCTTAATATGTACACCTTAGAGGAAAGGGGATAGAGGTGATATGATTTTGACATTTAAATACCTCTGTGGCATAAATGCACAGGAGGAGAGCCTCTTTTGATTGAAAGAAAGTTCTGCTACTAGAGGACATGGGATGAGGGTGAAAGGATATAGATTCAGGAGTGATATGCGGAAATATTTCTTTACAGAAAGAGTGGTGGATTCATGGAATAGTCTCCTAATGGAAGTGGTAGAATGAGGACAGTTTCTGAATTCAAAGAAGCATGTGACAAACACAGAGGATCTCTAAAGGAAATAAGGGTACTGCTGTAGTGGTTGATATGGAAGGAAAGACTAGATAGGCCACGTGTTCTTTTTCTGTCATCATATTTCTATGTTTCTATACTGCATTTCAAATTAACATCAAAGTAGTTTCCAATGCTTAAATTTAAAATATCATACTAGAAATAAATACAATAAATACAAACAAAGTAAGCAAGTGGCATATTTACTAAAGCTTAAATTGCAGCAATGTCCATAACCAAGGTAGATCGGACACGGTGCTCCGGGCCCCACTAACCAACCACCCCTCTTACCCCCCCCCCCCCACACCTTCAGTTCCACCCTCTTTTCCCACAAATCCACACATACAACCGCTCTTTGGGAAAATAACCAGTCGCAGCTTTATTAACCTTTATAACATACCGAACAATCCTCTTAACAATCCAAACAGCGGAGCAATGCCTCACCAGCCATGCTATTAGCAAGGTGACCCCGCCTCCCGCTTTGTCCGCGGTCATGCCAACATCAATCATCCTAATCCCCTTTCCCCGACCTCGCCATGTAATTAGCAAAAGTCAGCCAGGGGTTATCTGGGTCGGGGGCACCCCACTCCCGGCCCAAGTATAGCCTAAGGCTCCGGACCCCGGAAACCTCTGGGATCCCGCCCCACCCCGCTGCGACACCCCATCAGCCCCACCGAACTTCCTTAACAGAGGGAGGGAGGGAGGTAAGCAGGCAACAGACCCTGAGGAGGCTCAGGAGTTAAGGCAACCGTTGCCGCCTCCTGGTGCCTCCCCCACTGGCGCACTGCTTCCTGCTCCCAGGCTCCACCACGCTCCTGCACACGGGTGGAGTCAATCACCGCTGCCGTCGCACAGCACGTCATTGCGCCTCCTCCCCCTTTGCTGATGACGGCTGTGAGCCAGGGTCCCCGCACCGGCCGAACACCCGGTTACACGCGGCCGCCAGGACCCTGCCCCACGGCCTTGCATTAACCAAGGTAGATCGGACACGGTTCTCCGGGCCCCACTAACCAACCACCCCTCTTACCCCCACCCACCTTCAGTTCCACCCTCTTTTCCCACAAATCCACACATACAACTGCTCTTTGGGAAAATAACCGGTCGCAGCTTTATTAACCTTTATAACATACCAAACATTACAATCCAAGAATAATCCTCTTAACAATCCAAACAGCAGAGCAATGCCTCACCAGCCATGCTATTAGCAAGGTGACCCCGCCTCTGCTTTGTCCGCGGTCATGCCAACGTCAATCATCCTAATCCCCTTTCCCTGACCTCGCCATGTAATTAGCAAAAGTCAGCCAGGGGTTGTCTGGGTCGGGGGCACCCTGCCTCCGGCCCAAGTATAGCCTAAGGCTCTGGACCCCGGAAACCTCCGGGATCCCGTCACCGGCGCCGAGGACATTAATGTCAGGTCTAGGGCGCCCCGCTCCCAGTCTCAGTCTGGCCTACAGCTCTGGACCCCGGACACCTCCAGGATCCATCCACCGGCACCGGTGACATTAATGTCCCGCCGCCGCCCCCCCACAAGCTGCGACCAGTGAGCCCCCCCGAAGCACGCATTCCAGGCCCCCCGCTAGTGGCTGCCAAAACAATCAACATCCAAATAACCATCATTTTGCATACCCAGTGGAATGATGCCTCACCAGCCATGTCAGTAGCAAAGTGCACACGCTTCCACTTTTCCACTTCTCTCCCCACTGGGCCCCCGACTTCGCCATATTATTAGCAAAAGCCAGCCCAGGGGTACTCCGGGTCGGGGGTACCCCACCCCGTCCCAAGATTATCCAAGTCTCCGGACCCCGGAACCTCTGGGGTCCCGCCGCCAGCGCGGGCGACCTCACATTCCCCGTGCCACTTTGGGGATAGGCGCCCCCCGTCCCCTAACCACCATGCACACTCACTCTCCACTCATGAACGCCTGATTTGCTCACTGCCTTGTACATGGACCCAAACCGGCACACAGCTGATGTCCGCCCCCCCTTTTTTATTTTATTTTATTATATTTTATATATATATAAATATATATATATATATTTTTTTTTTTTTTTTTTACCCTGTCTTGCCTTATAGCCGCCAGTAAACACCGCTGTGCAACCTGCACCGAAGCACAGCAAGATTCCACGGTGCCACTCTTATCACTTGCTGTCCGCTCCACGACCCAGTCGTTGCCCCCCCCCCAACCGTAACCCGATCTATGCCGGCTTGCTCCACGATCCTCATGGTGACCCCGCAAAGGCATTAGCTACGGCCAACTGCGACCATGCTTGACCCCATGAGTCCACTGGCCACACCGATTCTCACACACCATCCCCCACCACAAGGGAATGACCCATCAGCCAACCAACCCTAGGCCTTTCCCCGCGTCAGCACTCCACCGTTTAGCCTCCAACCATTGCTCGCCCTTCCCTTCCTGAAGCCGAACCCAGCCCGCAAACCCTAGCCCCCCTCCGCCGATGCTTATAGCCTTTTGTCCGGAAACCCTACCACACCCCCACTGGTCGCTGCCCCGAAACCAAAAGCATCCGTTTCGCACATGCTACCGCCTCATCCGCAGCCCAGCCGAAATTACCACGCGTCCATAGCCATGCATCCTCATACCTGAAGATTCCAAGCCCATGCAGGCATAACCACCACTAAAGCCACCAGGTTTCCACTTAGCATAACCCTAGTTCAGCAATCCCCCCGATACCTCCAAAATCCCTTCCTTTGCCATCCTGTCCGATATCGCTCGGATGACCCGCAGCAGCACTTTGTCTGCCCATACCTGCTGTTGCTGTATACCCCCAACCACCCCCGCTTTGCTGGAGTTAGCTACTGACCCACCGACCTGGATCATGCCAGAAATTACCTGGCATCACTGCCTGGACCAAGGAGGTGTCAGGCTGTAACCTCGCCCCCAGGGTAAGGCAGAGCAGCACTTCCCCCAGTAGCCCTGCGTAATAGGCCCCTGAAGTCAAGAGGCGTAGCCCATGAACACTCCCACCCTGTAGCTATTCATGCTTCCCGCCTCTCTATGTTAACGTGCGTCCACCATCCCATCAGAGCCTTCTGGGATATGCCGAGTCGTATCCCCCGCATGCTGATGCAACATGCTAAGACCACTGCCCTTCTGACCACAGCTGCAGTGTCGCCCCCCACACCCTATCCTGCGATTGCATGCTTATCGAGCCACCACTCACCAGTCCCACCTGGAAAACCAACATGTAAGGACATGGCAGCAAGGACATTGCAGCATGAACCACAGCTGGGACCTGCACCTGTGACCTTTTGCTCCCAGACACACCGGCTGTGTGTACTGCACCACACTGTTACACCCTATTCCCATAAGGCTATTTACTAGCTAAGCTGGAGTCACGCCAAGACTGCTAGGAGCTGTCCTCCCTCCCCGCTCCCCTGACATAAGTCCCCTACCCATAGCCCGGCGATCCCAGCATAAAACATCTCTCAGGCCCGTAGCAAGTCTTTTCCCGGACATCCCAAAGCTGCCCACATAACCTTTGATTCCCAAATCCTGCAGTGCAGTCCAGGCACTCCCGAAGTTAACACCACCCAATGCTGCAGCCCACCCGGCCATCCGGGAGCCCGCCTTGCCCTCAACACTACTCACCATGAAGCCCACCCATTCGCCCCGAACACCTGCCCTGGTGACTCCTTATCAAGAGGTAGACGATCCCCCAACTCCACCACATCCAAATCCCCCACCAAAGAGGTACTCCTCAGCCCCAGGCCTTCTGTCTTACCCAATTCATGCTGCAAATCCATTATTGCCCGGCCTATCTTCCACTCCCACGCCTGTAGCCGGAAAGTACTAAAACCCCCAGTATGCAACCGCACTGCACGGCCCATTGTCATGCATTTCCGAACTAACCACCCCTTTTACAGCCGAAACCACATCTTTGACCCGCAGACATCTGGTTCCTTACCCTCTGCGCCTTCTGCGGCCCCCTGACCCACTTCGCAACCGTCCGATCCACCAGTAGCACCTCCCATACCCCTGCTCCACAGGACGCGATCATCCACCTGCCCGCCGCACAGAACCGACCCAAGTAGGAATCCGCCAGACTCCCGATGTTGTTGTTGTTGTTTTTTTTTTATAATACCTATAAGGGGGGGGGGGGTCCGGGCTTCCGCCTCAAGTCAGCTCTACCTCCTACGCGTACATCACCATGCACAGAAGTACCACCACAAAGGCGACTTCGTGCCTGGGTTGCCCCCCCCCCCTCCTTTCCATGTACTGGACGCACCAAAACCTTCCTTTACCCACCCCCCCACTTAATACATCCTCCCTCAGCTGCGGGTCTTGCCGCAGCCAACTCCTTAAGGCCCTTAACTGAATTAGTGTAGTAGGCAGGCTGCCACCTCCTGAGTACTCAGGGGGGCCGCCACAGCAGCCTAATGCGCCCCCCCATTTTTTTTTTTTTTGCTGCACATCGTGCCACGAAGACTGTGGCCACAGGTCGCTATGCGCAGTCACAAAATGGGCAAGAAGACTCGTGACCTCCAGTGCAACTCCCCTGCCCCCTGCTGCCTCCTGTCTGAGGCCTCACCGCCGCTCCTGTATGCCCCCACCCCCACCCCCAGCATCCACTGTCCCTCCTTCCACCGTGGGCGCACAGTACCTGCCCTGTGCAACATTTTGACGGCGTGGGCTAATCCTGTGCTCCCCACAACAACCGGGTCTCCCCCCCTCATTTTTATTTTTGATTTATATATTTTTTTTTTTTTTTTAACGCATCCCGCCTGCTCCTTTCCTTTCCTCTTCTACGTACCCTCCGTCGCTCTACTTCTGTTCTCGAGAGGCGAAAGGATCTATTTATCGCCCTACCGAAGCCTCCGGCACCAAGTCTTCGGACTCTATTCCTGAGCCTATTCACCTCTAGCACACCACTTCCCGCTCTTTACTCCACGACATCTGCCCCCCAGCGACGAGGACGAATAGTTGGCAATGAAGCGGGGGGGAGGGGGATGACTCCACAGAGTGTTGCTGCCGACCCTGATGCCTCCTGTTCTTGCGCGCTTTACCCCCGCTCAATCATGCGATCTCTGCCGCCGAACCTGCAACTCACCTGCCCTAGTCTTAGCCACCATGTGGCCAATGGATGAAGCACCAAGTGTCCACCCTCCTCGTTCAGCTGTTTCAGCCTGTCCTGTGCACTCTGTTCGCGGTTGGCCTCCTCCACTATACCTGTCAATGTGTCGATTTCCTATCGCCACCTGTGGAAACAAAAGAAAACAAAAGAACACCAAGGTGGGAGAACCACTGAAGACCCGCATGGCTGCTATGCCCCACCATTCTGCCCCGCATAGACCGAGTCATACCCCAAGCCCGATCTCCCATGGTCAAATCCCCTTACCAGTGAATATTCTGCCATACTGCTGCCAGCCTCCTAGGAGAACCTGTTCACTGACCTTCCCCTGCCCCCAAGCCCTATCTGACCGAAGGCCAACATTCCTACCCGACCTGCTTCCCGCTATCTTCCCACCTTTTCACCTTAAGCCCTTAAACAATATAGGACTCGCCCCTCCCCCTGCTTCCCTTCGTCATCCCACTTGCGACTCTTATTAATTAAGTCAGTTATTTTATTTATTTATTTATTTTTTAAAAAGGGGTTTCTGCCACTCACGTTTATCCACCCCCCCCCCCCGTAACCAGCCCCATGCACCGAGGTACTATTGAGAAATAACCCCAACCACCCCTGTGCTAATCCGCCAGCTATACCCCCCGAAGGTTCCGCCAAATGCAGCCCGCCTCCAGCCGCCTCCCCCAGCCTCCTCTAAACCATCCCAAACCTCCCACCAACCTCCTACCACCTTGCCCCCCAATTATCTAATTTTTTTTTTTTAATATTAATATTTATTTATGTAGTCACCCTTTCTCTTTTCGTGTTTTTTTTTTTAATCAATTATTTTATTCAGGACAACATTCACCTCCATTGTAGCAAGCTCGCTCTACTCCTGGGTTGTCCAATCACGCCAGACCTGTCACGCTCCTGCTGCCCTCGCCCTCTGCTCCACGGGCCCGGCTGCATCTGCTCCATCCGACCCCGCTCCTGCTGTTCTCCTGCTCCCCAGGCCCTGCTTTCCATTCTCAAGGAAGAGTCTGCGTCCCTGCTCCCCCCGACACCTGTGCCCTGCGCCATCCAGCCAGCTCCCCTGCCTTGCCTCACCGCTCCTGCGCCTCGCCACCCAAAGGAAATCACCGCCAAATGCTCAGGCACCAGCAAGAGTCAAGCAGGCCAAGCCAGGCAGGCACCAAGCAGGCAACAGACCCCGAGGAGGCCCAGGAGTTAAGGCAACCGTTGCTGCCTCCTGGCACCTCCCCCACTGGTGCACCGCTTCCTGCTCCCAGGCTCCACCACGCTTCTGCACGCGGGTGGAGCCAATCACCACTGCCGTCGCACAGCACGTCATTGCGCCTCCTCCCCCTTTGCCGATGACGTCCGTGAGCCAGGGTCCCCGCACCGGCCAAACACCCAGTTACATGCGGCCACCGGGACCCTGCCCCGCGGCCTTGCATTTAGTGAGTGTTAAATGCTGTTGCTGCAGCCCATTTAATTCCTTTATCTTTATTTCTAGACTTAATATACTGCTCTTAGCTATACGCACCAAAGCGATTTACAAAAGCAAATTGCCTATGGCCATGCACGACACCTTAACCTTTAGTAAACATGCCCCTAAATAAATAATATGTCCAACCCGAAAGCACGAATCCACGTGCAACTAACGAACCCAGTCCAAAACATGGATAGCAGAGAGAGTACTTTTATCGAACACCTTTAGCCAATGTCCCCATACAGGCCGTGTTTCGTTATGCCTTCATCAGGGCTTACTTGGCTAGAATACAACACATAAAAACATATAAATGAATAATAAAAGAATGCATAAGTATAACATGATTAAAAAAACATAAAAAATAAATATAAGCACCATAAAATAATTTGATTAATTTGTACATATATAAACATTCATATATAATAAATATATAAACGATAAATTTTATGTACAGCTAATATTAAAACCAGTGTCTAAATTGTTATCTAACAAAATTAATGAATAAAATCATAAATAATGTATACAGACAACCAAACATTTAAATTATAAAATCAAATTTAACATTGGTGTGACTAAAAGGTACTAAAGAAACTTTAAAACAAACACATACCTTTGTATTCTATTAAAGGTTCGATTCAATCTGTGTTTGTTTTAAAAAAGAGGATAAGTTAAGTATAATACTGTATGTAATGCAATATTGGGCAAAAAAAGGAAGCACAATTTGTTAATAAGAAAAGGGAACATGGTACCTGCAACTATGAAAAACATAAATTGGCCATAACTAGCAATAGGAAGAATCAATTTTTGTGGTTTTCGATCAAAACCTTTGGTATGACAATTTAACCATCAGTAACATTCTAGTTTAAAATCAAGGCATCCCCTCCCAAAAGAAAAATCCTAAATAAATAAAAATCCTTCAGTATCCACCTGTTAATGGTATCATCTTCTGTTCAACTGGAATCCATAAGATGGATGGCATTTTTTATGTGGCACCGTCTTTGTGGAATGCATTGCCTTTGGGCCTATGACTAGAAATAGATTATATTAAATCTAAGTCTTAGCTTAAACCTGAAGGCAGCAGTAAAAGATGGAGTAACATCTGCCCATGTCTCATCCAGTCCCCAACCTGACATGCACAACCAGAGTAGTGTGGGGCATGTGAGCCTGTATTACAGTACTTTTTAGCATGGCACATAAATTGCACACTAACCCTGCACTATCCCAGTAGCGCAGTTTAATAAACATGCCCCTTTGTGCATTCCCAGCTGTGGCAACATACAAAGTTTTTTTTTTTTTAAATATTACCCCCTTTGAAGAGTGACAGTACAATGTAAAGGGACCACAAAGCCTGGTTCAGAGGCCCACAGTCCTACAGGGGGTCTCTGATCCACACCCCCCCCCCCCCCAACCCCTTTCAGTCTTTACTTGGGGCATAAAATGGTAACTCACAAGTCAAACAGAAGCCTCTGCTGGGGGTACCTAAGTTTCTGGTATCTATTTGTGAACATTTATAAGTTGCCTACTGAGGGGGAACCCCCATCCAAGGTGGCATATAAAAAACATACACACTTTATTTACCAAAACAAAACTAAGGGGTATGTTTACTAAGGAGCATTAAGGTAGCAAAGGTGCCATTATCAGGCATTATTGGTGCCCATAAGCGGTTAATGTCGCGGAAAGCACCAATACTGCTGGATTAATGTGCAGAAGCTGGTCCCATAGTATTAAGGTAAAAGGAGGTGGAGAGTGGGCGTTAATGGGGTGGAGAATGAGCCAGTTTGTGTTACCATGCTTTAGAGCTTCCAGCGCTGTGAACCCTAATGCCATCTGAAAGCTCGTGATAAGGGCTATTTCTGAGGGGAGAGAGCCTATTTAAATGCATGCAATGTCTCCACCCACTGTAGTTCTCAAATTAGTGATAGCAGTGCTCTATTGGCAGTAACAGCATGGTGCCCTATTAATAAAATACACTATGTTGTTGGTGACAAACTGGCAAAGGAGGTGTCACATGAGTGATGCAGTGGGTCTGGCTGGTCCACTAGTCTGACAAGGTGGCTGCCTAGGGTGTACATCTGCGATGTCTGTTATGACTCTGCTGTAACAGTGGCAGCATACATACATGCTGCTGCAGTCAAAAAGGAGTTGTGCCAACCCTACTGCCACCATGCTGCCATGTCATTATTGTGTGAGGGTGGCGGTGCAGTTGCAGCTGCTGCAGTCTGCTGCAGAAGAAATCTGTGTCCCGGTCCTGCATGTCAGTTGCAATGCTGCAGTTGCCACTGTCAGTGGCAGGTACAGCAGAGCACATGGTGATCCTTCCCTTCCGAGGTCTAAGGCAGCAGCATGCATGCCCACATCTCCCGCTGGAGGATGGCAGGACCAGCATAGTGTGACTGGCTGGGTCAATCATTAGGATGTGTAAACAAACATCACAGTCCTAATACCTAAGGTCATTGGGAGGGCACATACTGAAATCACGCATAGGTAAAGATGTGGATATGGCACACTCTGTTCTCTATATCTCTGAAATCCAGCTATTTGTGGAGGAATAACAGTCACTGCATTGGACTGAGATATGTATGCTAACACATATGGTCACTATGCTGTCTAAGGGTCAAGATCAGCAGGCTACATGTTGTTTGTAGTTGTGGAGAGCTGTCCCACCACATAGAAAATTATTGCCATTGGACTCATGTAATGGATGCAGGCAAGGCGTTGGAAATATGTCATCTCCCAAGAGTTAGAATGTGAATCTGGGAAGATGCATTAAGAAACTATACATGAGAAATTCAGTGAGAGGCAGACTGGATAACAAAAATGCTGGAATTCTCTCACACCTGATCTCCGCGCCATAACCGACCTAACGCAGTTCAGAAAGGCCCTTAAACTGCACCTTTTCATCAAATACTACCCCACATGAAGCGTAACATAATAGCCCCACCCTAATACAATCCACATGAAGTGTAACATAATAGCCCCACCCTAATACAATCCACAGTCTCTCTCCTTGTTCCAAGCATTCCTGCTAACTTTATGTAAATAGTTCGAGCATGTGATCTAGTTAATAGATTATATACTCCATGTAAATAGTTCTCCCATGTTATCCAAGTTGATACTCCTGTTATATGTAATACCAAACAGCCTGTTGTTCTGGTTTCTTTATGTTATCTGTAAACCGCGCTGATGTCAAAGAGTGCGGTATATAAGAAGTTGAAATAAATAAATAAATTAGGCCCATGATGAAATAGCTATGTAGCCAGCCACAACTGGACTATCTCACACCTGTATAATGGGTTGCAAACACAGAGGACTGCAGAAAGGCATTAGGAGCAGGGATGCCATCACTGCTGTAAAGTCACATGTTTGTGCTCATCTGTGCAACATGCAACTTCCACCACTTCAGTCTGTTGATGGAAAGGAAAATTGCCAATCCCATGATGCTGACTTAGATAAGATAGCACTACTTATGCAGGTTCTATGTACATTTAAGTGATATATGAGTACAGTAGGAAAACAGATTTCAGTTACTAGCTGCCATCTCACTGTCACTCACACCAGGATCTGCTGACACACTAGGCAAACCTGGGTTGGTGCCTAGGGCAGCAACCTCTGGATGGCAGCAAAATCAGGGCATTCAAAGCTAAATACTAGATTTTGACAGCTATAGGAGGTGTAAAACTTGAAGTTTGCCTAGGGCTCCCACACCTTGGACCAAATCTTGGGCCAGCCCTGCCTCACATCAACAATCCAGCCATTGTGCTGTGGCTTCCTCATCACTGTGTCCATAATGACTTACATGTCTGCTCACATCCTGCTTTTGTGTCCTTGGACAATACCTTTGTACACTGATACACATTCTGACTGCTGCAATTGACTGTTGTGGCTCTAATATGGTTGTGAGTATATCGTAACCATTTAAGACTAATAAAAGAAAATATTTTTTCACTCAACGTGTTTTCACTCAACGTGTAATCAAACTCTGGAATTTGTTACCGGAGGATGTAGTAAAGGCTGTTAGTGTAGCTGGGTTTAAAAAAGGTTTGGACAAGTTCCTGGAGGAAAGGTCCATAAACCATTATTAAGAAGGGACCCAGGATATCAATGCTTGACCCAGTACAAGCATTGCAGAACCTGTGTCTTTTGAGGAAACTGCTAGGTACGTATGACCTAGATTGGCCACTGTTGGAAACAGGATACTGGGCTTGATGGACCTTGGTCTGACCCAGTATGGCATATCTTATGTTCTTATGTTCTTATGGCAATGTGTTTCCATGTGATGTGGCTGTTCTCGGGAATGACTGTGACTCTTAATATGGGTATGTCATGTGTGAATCAGCATGGTTGACCTGATGATCATAGTCAACATCACTGTACTTTTCTATTACTGAGAATGTCACCTGGAGCTATGTAGGTATACATTCAAATAGTACAAGATGTGACTCTATTGTGCCTGTCACTTACATTTGTCCTGTCCCAATGTGCTGTTCACTGATGGCATTTCAATGTATATGAACTATAACATTCATAGATGCTGTGCTGCATGGACAGCAAGTATATGCAAGCAATTGCAGAGTGTATCCTCATAGGATTGGTGGTGAAACAGCACTGTCTGAAATGAGCACTCTGGAAATTCTACACAGATTGAACCCCTGCAATATCATTTGTGTCTTAGCACAACTGTGTGCTACTCATTGGGAAGGCAAGAGAAGTAACCTGTTCATGCTGAAGTTTGTAACAGTGTGCCATCCTAAATGGAGGGCACAGCACCCATCATAACAGTACATTCTCATTGGATGTACAGTTTGTCACTATTGGCCTATGAGAATGGAAAATCCCTAAGATAGACAAAGCTCAAGATTTCCATACTCAGCAATTAAAAGACAGCACTGTAAACAGGTTCCCTTTGGTCAGGTTACCCAATTAGCTGCCTGTGGAGGTTCTTCAGACATGTGGCCCAAAATAACCTTTCTTGGCACCATGCTGTATGGACATAATGATAGCAAAAAGGTTCTACTCTAGGCCTATGTTGTTTGTGAGACTGCATGTCGTTTGGGGAAACTGCTAGGTCCGTATGACCTAGATTGGCCACTGTTGGAAACAGGATACTGGGCTTGATGGACCTTGGTCTGACCCAGTATGGCATATCTTTTGTTCTTATGTCACATGCATTGAGCCAATGGCCTTTGGGCACAAGTTCTTGTAGGCCTTGTCTGTCTACATATGCAACTGATGTTACAATATTACATGTTCTGTCTGCAGGTGATGCTGGATATGGATGCAGAGCCTGATTGCTGATCCTAGTGCATTTTCCATGGAGTGCATCTTTAGTGTATTGAAAAGTCGCTTCAGGTGTCTGGATAAAACAGGTGGGGCCTTACAATACCAACCTCTGATTGTGGCTAAGATCATTCTGGCCTGCTGCATTCTGCACAACATTGCAATCAGGCATCACATCCCAGTAGAAATTAACCTGTATCTAGAGCCAGATCCACTGTGCTATCCTGCACGTGACTGGGAGAACACATGGGTGGACTTGGAGATCAGGCAACTCCTGATACAGCAGCTGTTTGCATTTAAGTGCTGTCTAGATAAAGCTGTGAATATGTGTAATAATCACATTAACAACATTCATGTTTACATGTAAGCAATCTTGCAAAGTCCTCTGCAGTCTGTCTCTTGCTTTACAGGACTTCAGGAGAAATGACACCTCCACAGCTCATGCAGCAGTACACAGCACCACTCTGACTGACCTTTTCAATGCCTCGTTGGAATCGGGAGTGGTGCCAAAGGACTGGAGAGAGGCTCATGTGGTGCCTTTACACAAAAGCGGAAGTAAGGATGTGGTTGAAAACTACAGGCCGGTTAGTTTAACTTCGGTGGTGAGTAAATTATTGGAAACGCTGCTGAAAGAGAAAATAGTGAGGTTTCTGGAGTCCAGCGGATTACAGGATCCAAGGCAGCATGGATTCACCAGAGGCAGATCTTGTCAGACAAATCTGATTGATTTCTTTGACTGGGTGACCAGGGAGTTGGACCGAGGGAGAGCTCTAGATGTGGTGTATTTAGATATCAGTAAAGCCTTTGACACTGTTCCTCACAGGCAACTTATAAACAAACTGAACACCCTAGGGATGGACCCTAAAGTTACTGCTTAGGTTAGAAATTGGTTGGGTGGGAGGCGACAAAGAGTACAAGTAAATGGAGCTCACTCTGAGGAGAAGGATGTTACCAGTGGTGTGCCCCAGGGATCTGTCCTTGGTCCGATTCTTTTTAACATCTTTGTTAGTGATATAGCGGAAGGGCTGTCGGGTAAGGTTTGCCTCTTTATGGATGATACCAAAATCTGCAATAGAGTAGACACCCAGGAAGGTGTAGATAACATGAGGAGGGATCTAGCTAAGCTTGAAGAATGGTCTAGAATTTGGCAGCTGGGATTTAATGTTAAAAAATGTAAGGTCATGCATTTGGACTGCAGCAATCCAAGGGAGCAATACAGTAGAGGGGATGAAGTACTTTTGTCCACTAAAGAAGAGCAGGACCTAGGCGTGGTTGTGTCTGATGATCTTAAAGTAGCTAAACAGGTAGAAAAGGCGACGACAAAAGCTAGAAGGATGCTTGGGTGCATACGGAGAGGAATGGCTAGCAGAAAAAAGGAGGTGATAATGCTTTTGTTTAAGTCTTTGGTGTGACCTCATTTGGAGTATAGTGTGCAATTCTGGAGACCACACCTTCAAAAGGACGTGAACAGGATGGAGTCGGTGCAGAGGGTGGCTACTAAAATGATTAGTGGGCTTCATTATAAAGCATATGAGGACAGACCTAAGGATCTTAATATGTACACCTTAGAGGAAAGGCGGGATAGAGGTGATATGATTGAGATGTTTAAATACCTCCATGGCATAAATGTTCAGGGAGAGAGCCTCTTTCAATTGAAATCAAGTTCTGCTACGAGGGGACATGGGATGAGGATGAAGGGAGATAGATTCAGGAGTGATATGCGGAAATATTTCTTTACGGAAAGAGTAGTGGATCCATGGAATAGTCTCCCAGTGGAGGTGGTAGAGATGAGCAAACAAAAAAAAACAGTCCAAAGACGTGGCAGAGGGGCACCACTCACCCCTTGGATTAATAAAGGCTTTTCTTACCCCCTCTGCCACGTCTTTGGACTGGTTTTTTTGTTTGCCACCTTCGTGGCAGCTTGCTGTTCTTTTTGTGGACCTGGTGGTAGAGATGAGGACAGTAATTGAATTCAAAAAAGCATGGGAGCAACACAGAGGATCTCTAAAGATAAAAAGGGGACTGTTGTAGTTGTTGATATGGAAGGACAGACTAGATAGGCCATGTGGTCTTTTTCTGTCATCATATTTCTATGGTTCTATGTTTCTGGTGACCTGAGGGACATATTGCTGATAACAAAGACCAAGGATGTAAAAAAGTGAGCCAAATCTGTCATGGGTCCCCATTTTAAAGCATGATGCATTGTGTAATAGAGGACTGACCTCCCCAAATCTGCCCTGAATCTTGGTTCTACTAAGACATCTTCTTGTGTTGGCTATGAGGGAAGTGAAAAGGGCAGTGTGTCATGGGATGTGAAACACATCATAAATGTAGCAAATTGCATGCTGAACATTTATAGCGCACTTTGGAGGGGTCTCACCTGATAACCATTTTCTCTCATGTTCCAATGCAGCGTCAGCAACACCTATCTGGCTTGTGTGCGATGCATGATGCTACCATCCAATGTGTACCGTGAGGTAAGATGCAAGTCCAGAGATGGATCAGCACTGCACAAGAATTCCTGAAGATCTTATGAGAGCATTAGACTGGGATAACATAGCTCATTGGCGTACTTCATCTGCTGCATGTAATCTATCACATCAGAGTCAATGAGGCTCCAGTATTGGTATGTTATCATCCATTGTGCTGGACCACAATGTCCACCCCAAGTTAGGAAGATATGTCTGTAGGATATGTGCCATATCACCACACAAAGACATCAAGTGCTCACTTATTGTAACTTTTGTTTTTGACAAGCTCTTTGCCCAATGACAGCAATGTGGAAGGTTCTGATGCAGTGGCTCATATGATGTTACTATGTAGATTATGGGCTCGGCAAACTGATCCAGTGCGTCAATCTGTAGAACCCATATAATGCATGCTGATGATGCACTTTCAAGCAGCTGCCCCAGCAAATAGTGGAATATGTCTTGCTACAGCATTTGAAGTGCAGATTTCCATGACATGGCACATCTGGCATTTTTTGCACTGTGGGATGTGACAGCTCTATTTTATCCTCAGATGGCACTGAAATGACAAGGCATGGAACAACTGTGATACATCTTGGGAAGAGGTGAACTCTATGAGGCTACAAGACTGTCATGATGTGGAATAGCAGGTGATGTGTATAGTGCCCTGTGATAAGAAACATAGAAACATGACGACAGAAACAGACCACATGGCCCATCCAGTCTGCCCTTTCATGTCAACTACAATAGTCTTCTTTTTGCCTTCAGAGATCCTCTGGATTTTTCCCGTGCTTTTTTGAATTCAGATACTGTTCTCGTGTCCACCTCCTCCACTGGGAGACTATTCCAAGCATCTACCACTCTTTCAATAAATAAATATTTCCATATATTACTCCCGAGTCTATCCCCTTTCACTCTCATCCTATGTCCCTTCATAGCAGAGTGTGCCTTCAACTGAAAGAGACCCTCCTGAGCATTTATGACATGGAGGTATTTAAATGTCTCTGTCATATCGCTCCTATCCTACCTTTCCTCTAAAGAATATATATTGCTTTTTCCACCACCGAGGTAAGGCTTATTGGCCTGTAATTTGTCACTTCTTCCCTGTTGCCACTTTTGTGAAGAGGTGCCACATCAGCCCTTCTCCAGTCCTATGGAACATCTGTCTCCAAGGATCTATTAAAAACATCCTTTAAAGGCCCTACAAGAACCTCTCTGAGCTCTTTCAGTATCCTGGGATGTATCCCTTCCAATCCCATGGCCTTGTCCACTTTCAGTTTTGCAAGCTATTCAAAACATCATCATTTGTGAATGGTGTAGTATCTACTCCATTCCCATTTGTATATTTGTCAATAACAGGTGGTTCTTCTCCGGGATTTTCTTTAGTAAAAACAGAACAGAAGTATTTGTTTAGCATTTTTACTTTTTCAATGTCACTTTCCACGAATCCGTTCTCGGCACTTTTGAGTCTTACAATTTCACCTCTAATCTTCTTCTTCTCCCGAATAGTCCTGAAAAAATGTTGTCTCCATGCTTCAGATCTTTAGCCATCTTTTCTTCTGCCTTAAATTTTGCTTTCCTTATTTCTCTTTTTGTCTCTTTTAGCTTTATCCTGTATTCTGTTCTATGTTCCTCTGTTTGTGAACTTCTGAATTTAATGAAAGCTGTTTTTTTGTGTCTTTATTTGTGCAGCTATTTCTTTGAAGAACCAAATAAGTTTCCTTTTCCTCTTGTTTTTATTTACTTTCTTTACATATGTAACTGTTGTCCCTTTTATTGCTTCCTTTATTGCCCACTACAAGGGAAGTGGAATTGCCTACTGCAATTCCACTTCCCTTATCTCTTCCCACTCTGCCAATTCCTCCTTCAGGCACTTGGCCATTTTACTGAAGTCAGCGTTTTTGAAGCCTAGGAATTTGAGCTTGCTGGGATTGGACTCTGTCTTGGTTTTTACCTCAAACCACATTGTGTGATGATCACTGCTCCTCACATGGGCACCCACCTGGACATTTCACATGCTATCTCTGTTGGTGAGTACTAAATCCAGCATCAAACTTTCCCTGGTCAGTTCCATCACCATTTGTCTTAGCAATGCATCTTGGAAGGCATCCACAATTTTTTTTACTTCTTTCCAGATTTGAAGAAGGAATACTCCAATCCACATCAGATAGATTAAAGTCACCCAGTATGATCACTTCCCTCTTCATGGCTACCTTTACAATATAAACAATCAAGTCTCTATCCATTTCTTCAGTTTGAGTTGGAGACCTGTAGACTACACCAGTATGGATGATAATGCCATCTCCTCTTTCCAACACAATCCACAGTGCTTCTTCTTCTTTTCCCCACATCCCTATATTTCAGCTGCTTTAATTTTGCTTTTGATATATAGGACTACTCCTTCTTTTCTGCCTTCTCTATCTCTTCTAAATAAATCATAGCCAGCTATGGCTATATCCCATTCATGTGACTTATTAAACCATGTTTCTGTAATGGCCACAATGTCCAGGTCCATTTCCACCATTAGGGCTTCCAGGTCAGGAACTTTGTTGGAAAAACAATTGACAATGATGTGGATGTCACAGTAGGTGATAAGTGCCCCCCTACTCCACAGTCAATAACTGTGTTGCCAAGCTGAGGACAGGATATTACAGTTATGAATATAAATAACATCATGGGAGGTCAAGTGAGGTGGCAATCACAGAACATGCGGATGTTGGAGTAGCCTAATGGTTAAGAACACTGGCTTGGGAACCCACAGAGCAGGGTTTGATTCCCACTAGCACTCCTTGTGGCCTTGGGCAAGTCACTTAACCCTCCATTGCCTCAGAAAAATCCAAGCTATCAATGCACCTGTTTAATGTACATTACCAAGTTTAAGTTTCAATGTAAACTGCTTTGATTGAAATGATAAAGCAGTATATAAAACCTGTTAAATAAAATAAATGAATACTGGAGGATCTCTGAATATCATCTAACAACATAGCAGAAACACTGAAGAGATCACCAGAATGTATGACCTATATCATCCATGACATTGTAGATCTGACAAGGTTCTCAGCCAATGGGTTCAATACTGGCCTGAAGTGTGAATGATTGCCTGTGTCACAGGCCATCTTGGACAGATGCCATTTGAATGCTATGAGATACCTTATTTGGATTTCCACTAGGGATGCTGATTGGATCCATATGTATCATCCAGACACCAAATAACAATGCAAAGAGTGCAGATGCAGTGGTTACCCAGGTCATCAGAGGTTCCAGACTCTGACACCAGCAAGCAAGCTGATGGCATCTGTCTGTTGGGACAATGAAGTAATTGTATTTGTTGATCACCTGCAAAAGGAGGAACCCATATGGCAAATTACTATAATTCCCTTCTGGAGAAATTGAAGAGGGAGATGGTCTCCATATTTCTATGAAAGCTTGCAAGATGCATCTAGGATATGGAGGACAATGCCTCTCCTCACGCTGCAGCCAGCAGCAAGCACACAGCACACACTGGCTGATCAATTCTTTGAATTGCTGTAACTCCAGGCATACTCACCTGACCTGAACCCTACTGACTATCACCTGCACCCTAACATCCAAAATGACTTGAAGAGAGGTTTGCAGAACATCCAACAGAGTTGTATTTGGAGGGTCTGAATAGGTTGGAGCAAGAAGGTTAAAAAAAAGTGTGCAAGTCAGGGGTGAATATTTGACTAAACATATATGTTCAAACTGCTTTTATCATCACAAAGCCAAAGATTTATTAGCTTGTATGCTGTGGACACATGCAACATTGTAAAAGACAGAGCAAGGGGGACACACATACTGCATTCCACAACACAGCACTCCAGTGATGTGTAACAGATGCACTGTCTGTAATCAGGCTGTCAATATCACAATTGTTAAGCTATATTATATTGATCCAAACAACCCAGTGCTGAGACATGCATCTTTAGGAGGTAGGGCTTGTTGCCCTAGCTGAAATGACACATGGAGTCACATATATTCTGGTTTCCCCACAACACGTCAACTAGATACCATAGTGATATGTAGCATTAGAAATATTGATATATGTGCAACAAATGCAGTCTTATAAACTCATTCACAGTGGATACTACCACAAATTGTGTATGGCCCAGAAGTGGCCCATACATCTGGCACATGTGTAGACAATGAACTGGTGCACTCTATCTCCAACACAACATTGTGTATCAAGATCTAACAGAATGCAGTGAGGTCAGCCAGTGAGACTGCAAATCACATCCAATAGGAATCAATACAGTACATGGAAAAATATTCCAGATGTTATCACATGTCATTGAGATCAATGGATGGTGGTTGTGCACATTACTTATTTATTTATTTAATTTATTTAACTGGTTTTATATACTGTCTTTCTACAAGGCAAAATGGTTTACATTGAACAAGAAGGAGCGTTTACATGGAACAGCTGGAACTATGTACAGGTAACAGTTGGAACTATGTACAGGTAACTTTGGTATAAATATTGCATTGTTACAATGAACAAAAGAACAAGTGACTATTTACAGATGGCATAGAGGCTATGCGGTGAGGCGTTGTATTTGCCTACTTGGGGGAAAAGCTGGGTGAGGGAGAATGAGGGGATGGGGGAGTACTGGTGTGCAGTAGGGCAGGGAGGTTAGGTGGGGTGAGTGGTGGGAGTGGTGAGGAGGGGCAGGGAATGATCTTGTGGGGGATTTATGGCAGTGGATATGTTAAAGTGTTCTTCGAAAAGAAAACTTGCCAGTATGATTCTCCATTTGCATGTACTGTACATTGTTTCCTGAAACCAATTCATCTATGATCCTCATATGCTATCATTATGGGAAATCATGGGCACCAAAACACTGCATAGGTACACCTTCAGACACAGGACTGCTATGACTGTATCCACAATCCAAATATTAGCCAGGAACACAAATATATGTCAGCAGTATGAACGTATCTCATGCTGTTCCGCATTAGCAGACAGGTGACCAATGAATAGCACATATCTATTGTGCCTAAAGTAATAGGCTGTTCCTTGTAAAGGGCTAGGTACCAGCAAGGATATCCTTTAGTGATATGCACTCTGTTGGGTAATGGTGAAATATGATGTCATCTGTTGTATTTTGGGTCCAATGTAGTGACACATCAGGAACCATTTGGTCCCAAAATGCCCTACAGCCCAGCAATGGCCACATGGAAAGTTGAGGTGCTACAATATATTATGGCATAAAGGTGAATGACACATTACTCCCCACATAGTGAATGGCTGCAGGAACGCCACATAATATATACTATGATGGTAATCAAACTCTGGAATTTGTTACTGGAGGATGTAGTAAAAGCTGTTAGTGTAGATGGGTTTAACCCTGGGAGTACCGATGGAGTCAAAAGTGACCCCATTGCAAGTTTTACAACGCATATCTCGGAAACTAGTTGTTCAAGAATGCAATCTTTTTATGACTTCTCACATGTCAATATTCTCTTTATATTGTACCAGGAGAGGAATAATTTTCATCCGCTAGGTGACGCTAGTGATGAATTGCAGCATAGAGTACCAGTGGGGTAATTTTTGACCCCAGTTCCTTACGTCCGGTTTGGATCGTGATACAATTTGCAGTTTTGTGAATTTTTTGACCTGACAAAGGTATTTATCATTAATTATGTATCATTTATTTTTTGTACTCTTATTTTATGAAAATTACACATTTTCTGTAATTGATATCATACGCTCTCTCATTATTTCCGATGAAATCTAAAGGCTTTCAGCGCGTTCATCACGATTATTGTACACCTATAGTAAAACTGCTTTGCGTTTTATTCAACTTTATCTTTGTTTATTTATTTTAGGTTATTGTTTATGATGTCAAAATGAAAGTATTCAGCTGCCCAAGTAAGAGAAATATTGCAATGAGATGCTGACAGTGACGGCTCTGAATCATCTGATGATGCAGCATATTCAGCAAGCAAAGAAGCATATCAGCCAAGTTCAGGCGATAAATGTGATGATGACAGTCATGATTCAGATGGCGACAGCAGTTGGTTTCCAAGTGAATGTGAGACTGATATTGAGCCGGTAATATCACCTGCAGCAAAGAGTCAAGTTACAGGTTGAGGCAAAGGTCAAGGCTGTGCTGGATGGGGAAGAAGGCAGGAGTCCTCGGTGTCAGTATCATCTGTGAGGAATCTTAGTTGTGGTCATAGAGGAGCTAAGAGGTCATCAACTATAAGCACAATGTTGCCTTTGAAGCCTACGTATCTAAGGATGCCACACCATGGAACAGGAAACCTATAAAGCAAGCTGCTGGAAGATACGCCAGAGCTAATGTCATGCCCGTATAACAAGGTCCTACAAGGTATGCTGTACGAAATGTTGATGGACCTCTCTCAGCATTCCACTTGTTCATGAGGAAGAACTTATTGAATGAAATCATGATGTGGATGAGCAAACAAGGAAGACACATTTACGATGACACCTGGAAAGATTTGAAAGACAGAGAATTTCAACATTTTTTTGGACTTCTGATTCTCTCAGGCGTGTACAAGTCACGAAATGAATCCATAGTTCAGTTGTGGAACCTTGAAGATGGTCATTCTGTTTTTGGCAAAAATATGGCCCGTAACCATTTGCAGCAAATTTCTTGTGCTCTCAGATTTGATGACGCAACCAACAGACGTGAATAACGAGGCGTGGATAAGCTTGCTCCAATCATACACGTTTTTGATACCTGGGAAGCAACTCTAAGTGATGCCTTTGTTCCTGGTGAAAATGTTACCATGGATGAGCAACTGCTTACATTTCATGGCCGTGTTCCGTTCAGACAATATATTCCCAGCCAACCTGGGAAATATGGCATAAAGCTATGGATGTTGTGTGACAGTGCAACGTCATATGTTCTGTGTCTTCAAGTATATACAGGAAGGGAACTCAGACAAAACAGGGAACAGAATCAAGGTGAAAGGGTTGTGCTGCAACTCACTGAAGGATTGACGTGATCTGGCAGAAATGTTACTGTTGAGAATTTCTTCTGCAGTTTATCCCTGTCACGGAAATTGCTAGAAAAACAAATGACACTTTTGGGGACAATTCGAAAGAACTGACAAGAATTACCTCCAGAATTTGTAACAGCAAAGGGCCAAGAGGTATTCACTTCACTGTTTGCCTTTCGCGATGACGCCACTCTGGTTTCTTATTGCCCAAAGAAAGGAAAAGTGGTTGTTCTTCTGAGCAGTTTGCATGATCAAGAAGAAGTAGATAACACACGTCCAGACAAAAAGCCACGCATGATCTTGGACTATAATTCTAGCAAAGGTGGAGTAGATACGGCAGATCAAATGTTGCACACGTATACCACAAAACAAATGACAAGACGCTGGCCAGTGACAATCTTCTACAACATGTTGGACATCAGTGCTTTGAACGCCTTCATTGTTTGGATGTCACTAAATCCAGAATGGCAGTCCAAGTCAAAGCACAGACGTTGTCTATTCCTCTTGGAATTAGGAAAGCAGCTGCTTCAGAGTAATTGCAGCAAGACTTCTTCCAGCATTGAAGAAGCCACTGATGCTGTTTGCAATGTCAGGATCCCAAAGAAAAGGGCAAGGTGTCATTGCTGTTCCAGAAAAAAAGACAAGAAAAGCAACATAGTTTGCACCTCCTGCAAGCGCAATGTTTGTAAAGAACATTCAGAAATTGTCTGTGTCTCATGCAAATGACTGGAGTACTTTACTTTGTTCATCAAGTGCATGCAAAAACTGCTTTCATGGCAACTCTTCTTCATGTAATTTTATGATAAAGCATTAAATGTCAAAACATTTAACCTTCATATAATAAATAATTAATTTGGAATAATATTTTGTCTGTTTAGTTTAAAATTTTCATGGTTAACAATTAAAATTTGTCATGGGGTCATTTATGATTTTGCAAAAAATGTGTGTGCAAAAAATCTCGGTAATTCCAGGGTAAAAAATGCTTTGGACAAGTTCCTGGAGGAAAGTCCATAAACCATTATTAAAGGGGACCCGGGAAATCCACTTCTTGTCCCAGTACAAGCATTGTGGAACCTGTTTCTTCTGGGGAAACTGCTAGGTACTTGTGACTTAGATTGGCTACTGTTGGAAACAGGATACTGGACTTAATGGACCTTGGTCTGACCCAGTTTGGCATATGTTCTTATGTTGTAGATGTAGCAGCTCCTCACATTCCAAGTATATGGTCCCTGCTTAGATCCATGCTCCAGCTGCAGTAGTATGTAGACAGTATCTCATGGATATTTGGAAAATGATTGTGATGACACATTCCAAGTATATGGTCCCTGTTTAGATCCATGCTCCAGCTGCAGTAGTATGTGGACAGTATCTCATGGACATTTGGAAAATGAATAAGTACAGGGCTGGGACCAACATATGGGGACTCACTCATGATTACAGCATTCAACATACCTTTGAATAAAGTGCTACAGGTATATGTGAAAATGTGTCTGTCTAATATGTGTACAAATGGAAAGGGGCAACACAATAGGAGACCTCAGGATGTTTGCTGTACAAGTGGAAAAACATGATATATGCCTCAGACACAGACACAGAGCTCCACCTCCTCTGTCTCACTGGTTCATGGTACAAATATGTGTAGCAATGGAGAGCCATCACAACTCTATTTTATACAGAGAGGGAGCGTTGACCTTTCTAACAGCCCAAAGATAGAGAACAGCAGGGAACAGGACTGTGGCCACCCATGTTGCGTGACAATACAACAGAAAATACTCCTGCCACATACCAGATAGAACCGGCAGGTAGGTCCTGTCCAAATCACATACTCCACAGACAGGTTTTTCCAGAACAGTAGAATAAATACAATAGTAGAATGAGGGAGGAGTAGCCTAGTGGTTGGGGCAAGGTACTTCAGGCCAGAAGGTCAGGGGTTCAAATACCACTAGAGGACAGCAACCTTGGGCCAGAAGGACTGGGGTTTCTAGTCCCACAGGTGCTCCTTGTGGTCTTGGGCAAGCCACTTAACCCTCCATTGCCCATGTTCCCTGTAAGTATTAGTGTATGTGTCTCATATCCCCATGTGTTAAATGTATCCCCCACTTGTGTTGTGACTGCTTTGATTGAAGGATAAGGCGGTATACAAAACTGTCTAAATAAATAAAATAAATAAATACAAGGATGGGTAGGATAATACCTGGGACTCCCCTTCATGCGCGTTGCTGTGTAATGGCACCAGGCCACATTTTCACTTCCTCCACTATCTGGGCAGATATACAGCAACACACACCAACTGTTTATGTCTCCTGCTGTTGTACATATCTTTGGTGTAGAGTACATGCAAGAGTCAGAGATGCAAACTGGACAAAGTATAGTGGCCCTTTGGAAGGGCAGTACCTCCTCTATCAGAGATGCAGTTTGTGAGGGAGATCTGTATATCTGGATGACATGCTATATGTATCTGTGTGGTACTTATGCATCAAAAATGTGTGATGTACATTTGACATCTGCATGTCTGACTCAAGGCAGATATGTAAGCCATAGGTGCTCTCCTCATACAGGTGCCTCAAGGTTACACCAATCATTGTGTGTTTTGTAGCACAAAGTCAGGATTGTGAGAAAGAATGTTCACAGTTTCCACATGAGTATGATGCAGGTGGGAAAGAGCACAAGTGGATGACAACAAGAGCAGGCAGATGCTCATACAGGCTTGAGACAGTGTAAATGCTTGCAGATCTGCCATCCATCAATGCTCTATGTTTCTGTAGAGTAAGTATGTAAAAAACTCTGAGCTAGCATGTATGTAATATTGTCGGAAGAATCGCCATGAGGTTTAAATCGCCTCCTGAAGCTTAACTTCCATTTTGCTCAATTTTTATTAATGAGCCCACTGTGGAGCTATATAAATAAGGTGAAACACCATAAAAAGTGCTCCCTATAGTGATCGCTATTGAGCATGCGCTGGCATTTTTTGGGATCAGCTAACAGACTGGTCTCTTTTTGCAGTTGCGTTAAGCGTTGAGACAGGGCCATAATTTTGTTTTTGCCCGAAACGCAGTGCTGTGTCTTCTTTTTGACTGCAAATCATTTTGGATATCTGGGAGTAGTCTGACTATGGATTGAGGACACGTAGCGGATTTGCAAGACATCTCTATGGCAGTTTAAGATAAGTCACATTTTCGCTAGTTCTCTGTTTTTGGACTTTCTCACCAGTCAATTTTTCAAGATGTTTTTATGCCACACTTAAATTGGTGGCTTCACAAATACATTAGTTTTATATAGGGAGCACTTTTTATGGTGTTTCACCTTATTTATATAGCTCCACAGTGGGCTCATTAATAAAAATTGAGCAAAATGGAAGTTAAGCTTCAGGAGGCGATTTAAACCTCATGGCGATTCTTCCGACAATATTACATACATGCTAGCTCAGAGTTTTTTACATACTTACTCTATTTTTGGTTGATTAATTTTGTGTAGGGCTTAAGTTAGTTTGTTTTTTGGTTCTATGTTTCTGTAGGGCAGAATATGCAACTATGCATAGTGATGGACAAATTGGGGCATAAGAGCATGTGTTGCCCTAAGAAATGACAACACTGAATATGAATGGAATGTTAAGGTGTCATAAGAACATAAGAACATAAGATATGCCATACTGGGTCAGGCCAAGGCCCATCAAGCCCAGTATCCTTTTTCCAATAGTGGCCAATCTAGATCATAACTACCTAGCAGTTTCCCCAAAAGACACAAGTTCCACAATGCTTGTATTGGGTCAAGCAGTGATATCCTGGTCCCTTTTAATAATGGTTTATGGACCTTTCCTCCAGGAACTTGTCCAAACCCCTTTTAAACACAGCTACACTAACAGCTTTTACTACATTCCATGGCAACACATTCCAGAGTTTGATTACACATTGAGTGACAAGATATTTGCTCTTATTAGTCTTAAACAGGTTACCATGTAGCTTCATTGCATGTCCCCTAGTCTTTCTATATTCTGATGACGTAAACAATCGATCTATGTTTAACCGTTCCACTCCATTCATTAATTTATACACCTCTATCATATCTCCCCTCTTTTCCAGGTTGAACAGCCCTAACCTTTTTAGCCTCTTTTCATAGGGGTATCCTTCCATCCCCTTTACCATTTTGGTGGCTCTTCTCTGTACCTTTTCTAATAACGCTATATCCTTTTTAAGATATGGTGACCAGAATTGAACACAATATTCAAGGTGTGGTCGCACCATGAAATGATACAAAGGCATTATAATATCCTTTGTTTTATTTTACGTTCCTTTCCTTATGATACCTAGCATTCTATTTGCTCTCTTGGCTACCGCTGCACACTGGGCAGAGGGTTTTAACATGTTATCTATGATGACGCCTAAATCTTTTCCTGGGTGGTGGTTCCTAATGTGGAATCTTGCATCGTGTAATCATATTTGGGTTTTTCTTTCCTAGATGCATAACTTTGCACTTGTCCACATTAAATTTCATCTGCCATTTGAACATCTAGTGTTCCAATTTATCAAGATCCTCTTGCAATTTTCCACAATCCTCGTGGGTTTTAACAACTTTAAATGTTTTGTGTCATCTGCAAATTTGATAACCTCACTCGTTATTCCCATTTCCAGGTCATTTATGAATATGTTAAAAAGCAGCAGACCCAGTACAGATCCCTGGGGTACACCACTATTCACCTTTCTCCATTGGGAAAATTGGCCATTTAGCCCTACTCTCTGCTTTCTATCTTTTAACCAGTTCCTGATCCACAATAGTACACTGCCTCCTATCCCATGACTTTTTAGTTTTGCCAAAAGTCTCTGATGAGGGACCTTGTCCAAGGCTTTCTGAAAGTCCAGATACACTATATCAACTGACTCACCTTTATCTACCTGTTTATTCACACCTTCAAAAAAACATAGCAGATTAATAAGACAAGATTTTCCTTGTCTAAAGCCATGTTGGCTGTCTCCCATTAAGCCATGACTATCTACATCATAGGTTTTCAACCCAGTCTTCGTGAAACCCTAGGCCAGTCAGGTTTTTAGGCTTCCCACAATGAATATGCATAAGATAGATTTGCATACAATGAAGGCAGAACATGCACATCTTTCTCATGCATATTCAGTCTGGGAATCCTGAAAACCTGGCTGGCCTAGGGTTCCCCGAGGACTGGGTTGAAAACCTATGATCTACATGTTCAGTAATTTTGTTCTTTATGATGGTTTCTACCATTTTTCCCAGTACTGACGTCAGGCTCACCGGTCTGTAGTTTCCCAGATCACTCCTAGAACCCTTTTTAAAAATTAGCATTACATTGGCCATCCTCCAATGTTCAGGTATTACAAATGATTTTAATGATAGTTTATAGATTACTAATAGCAGGTCTGTAATCTCATATTTCAGTTCTTTCAACACCCTTTCGATGTGTATCATCCGGTCCAGGTGATTTGCTACTCTTCAGTTTATCAAACAGTTGTAATACATCTTCCCGATGTATCGATATTTACTTCAATTCTTCCGCACCTTTAAATACCACTTCAGTCATGGGTAACATCCCTACATCTTCCTCAGTAAAGATCGAAGCAAAGAATTCATTCAGTCTCTCCGCTATCGCCTTTCTCCTCTTAGTGCCTTTAAGGGTACGTGTGACAGAAACATGTCCCGGGAAACATTATCAGACAGTGAATAAGAAAGCACACATTGTCTGGGTGTGTTTGGTGTCATTCACCAACAGGGCTGCTGAAGAGCAGGTGTGCTGCCCTGATGTATGGAGGGAGTGCAGGGTCAGTCCGTACTGGTATATGTGGTGTGTAACTGTACCGATGAAGCAAAATTCCAGAGATGCAGAATCAGTCATGTGCTTGCACATCACAATGGTCACGTGGTTCAGAACCTTACATAGCTGCTCAAGACACACATACCTTGACAAATATAGCCATGGGCAATCTATCCAATGCACTCTGCAAAAAACCTATGTGCAATAATACTCATGAAAGCCTGTAACCTAGCCACACACTCATGGTGCCTCAGCAGCATGAAGGCCTCAAAGTCAGAAATGGCAGAAATACAGTGAGCTAGTTTGTCCTGAGACCCATGCAGGAGCCTCAGAAAAAACACTGATCATGGCATTGAGGCAAGCTTGCAATGTGTAGTACTATGTGTTCCACAGACCTGTCTTGGAGGGAGTCATGATAGTCTGCCTGGCATAAGCACATCCCCCCTGCAGCCATATTTATCTGCCTCTGGGAGATTTGCTCAACGTCCAATGTTAAGGGAGGGGACTCCTAATGTAGAAGCACAATGCTAGTGATGTGTGCCACAGGAGCTTGCAGATTGGGTACATGGGCATGACAGTGTCACATAGGCAGTCAAGATTCTGTCATATGTAGCCAACAGAGACCTATCTCCAGGTCTCCTGGCCTTGCAAAGGCCAGTCATATTAGCTGCTGTTTACTGTACTATATGCCTTCTGGGAATGTCTAGAAGTTCATCAGATGGTGAATAATGTATGTCAGCGAACAGCAGGGTGTCTCCCCTATCTGTGAGTGTGAACATTGGCCCCAGGGACCACATGGCAGAGGAGTAATGGCATTAACTCTCAATTGACTGTCACTGAGGTCCCTTAGAGGTGGGTATAAGAGACCATACGTCAGGCAGGAGAGCTCATAACAGGTACAGTAAGAGGCTTTGTGCATGTCAGCATCAAAGTTGTGTGGGTGCATCATTGACGCCCTTGGAGGTGCATGTATAGTCACTAACTGAAGTGCCCAACGGTATGTCCAGAAAGGTCTCAGGATGATCACTGATTGCATGGCCACCATTAGAACTTGTGGGGATGCTAAGGCTGGATGGTGTGTCTCAGAAGGCATGACCAGAGGTTCATGAAGTCTCTGTGACCCACATACTGCACATAATGTGAATTGGAATTCCTGTACCCATAGGTGGATAGCAGGGCATGGGAGATGCACATCTTGTATACGTGAACAGAGGTGCTGAATAGATGTAGTGGTAGCCACTATCAACAACTACAAGTGTGGGCATGAGGGTAATGACAGCTACCCCAACAGAATGGTATGTGTGTCCCTCATTGAAAGGGCTGGAGGGGACCTGAATGGTGCCTGAACCTATGCCTCCTGATGGTGGTGAATGTGAAAACACATGTTGTCCACATTTGCTTTATGGGAGACTAGTAGTGGTAGGATCTTAGAAAGATGGAAATGGCAGAATGGGCAGAACATCACCTGTTAGAGATGTATGACATGGCACACATTGGCAGTGCACACCAAAGGCACACATGCACACACATCCACTATATCACCAGGATACACAGGCAGTGATTTGTAGTACACAGATCGACTAGCTTATGCACCACAATACCACAGTTAAAGCTCCCATGTTTAACTAGCAAAGACATATGAGATCCAGCAAGGGCAATTGAATAAGGGAACTGTTCTGTGTAGATCCTGACATATTGCTGCCAAGGGGCAGAGCTGGTTTACACACATCAAGTGTGCAGGCATAGACTGCAGAGTATATGTAGGCCCTGGGTACAAGTCATAGTTCCCACAACAAAAGGCCATGGAATGAGGCATGCACACATGTAGCAAGACAACCATATTTATAAGATAGTGAAAGAAATACACACATTGCTGTACAGACAGTGACCTGCATGCAAATCATGCCCCTCTGAGCAAGTCTATCATCGTTTGGGAGGATGTCCTCGTCCCCTCCTTGGTGCTCTGCCTGCAACTCCTGCAGTGCAATTACAGCTTGTCCCTGGTGTCGGTAGTTGTTGGGGTTGTTGCAGCAGCCATCCAATTGTTGCATTGAGTCAATCAATGACATCTGCTGCCATTTTCGGGCAATACTAAAGGCAAGTAAAAGGACCATGGGGAGGGAAGGTAAGAAGGAGAGATGCTCAACCATGGTAGGGGGTCTAGAAGAGGCTGCACCATTAATGCATTAAAACTTTTAGCAATCATTAAAATTTTAATCTTATAATGCATTCAATTCCCACCTCTAATTATTAAATTCAATTGTACTTTTATGAAATTATGTTTTATGGAATAGTTGTAAATTTTACACTATAATTATATATTAATGAAAGGTATCACAAGCTAATGTAGAGGTCAATATTTAAAAGAACGTCTGGTTAGCAGCACCTTCTAACTGGATAAGTCCTGCTAAGAGAGATACTCAGTGTCATTGTCCAGATAGTGCCACTGAATACTGTATCTCTACCACTGCAAACTCATTGTCGGCCTGGTAATGTCTAAGAATCTGCAACCCTCTGAACCTTCCCATTTTACTTTGGATGGTGGAAGGAGTAGTTTATTTGCCTTTTTTAATTTACTTTTTACATAGTAACATAGTATATGACGGCAAATAAAGACCAGTATGGTCCATCTAGTCTGCCCAGTAAGATGAAAAGAGTAGGTGCACCTGTTGCTCTGTGCAGGTCACCCCTCCCCATGCCTTTGTTTAGGGGTGTGCCCACCGCTCTGTGCAGGTCACCCCTATTTGTTGAGTTAGATATAAGAGATGTTACGTTTATTTTGGGGCTTGTTTACAAAGCCGCGGTAGCGGTTTCCGATCGTTATCAGAGCCGCTGCCCCATTGAAATCAATGGGGCAGCGGCTCCGATAACGATCGGAAACTGCTACCACGGCTTTGTAAACAAGCCCCTTTGATTTTATCCTGTTGCTATAAAGGGATCCACTGTGTCTGTCCCATGCCATTTTGAATTCTGTCACTGTATTTGCCCCTAGCACCTCCATCGAGAGGGCATTCAAAGCATCCACCACCCTTTTCAGTGAAAAAGTATTTCCTGACGCTGCCCTTCAGTTTACCCCCTTACAGCTTCATGTTTTGCCCTCTAGTTTTACAGCTTCTCCATCTTTGAAAAACCTTTTGCTTGTTATATTAAGGTTCATTTTTGGTGTGTATTGTTTGGAATTAATGGATGCTACTTGCAAAGGACGTGCAAATAGTGCATGCTTAAAACAAAATGAAACAAAAAAAAAGTGAATTGTGTATGGGATTTTTGATTCATTCTGATATAAAATAAGCCTATTTCACTGCATTCTTTATTTGTAGTTCAAAATGAAGGCACAGCCCTGGTAACATCCATGGCAGGTTTGCAAAAAATGCTTAGCAAAGGCAGAACAATTTACGAAGGACTTTGTGAGATTATCTATTTCACTTTATTCCCCAGGACATACTGGTAGAAATTCTACATGATTCCCCAACCAATCTCAAGGAAATCAACACTTCCATCTCCGAACCACACTAAAATCTAAATAGTTCAACTTCAACCTCAGGCACTTCATGTACCTCTAAAGAATACCTTTGTAATCTTTTTACCAGTCAATTGTAGGTATGTGTGTTCTCCTTTAAAAGAGATTTGCAAGCTACAACAACAGTGTAACCCCAAGCAAGGAACTAGGAGGAGTTCATGATAAAAGACTCAATCCAGTGCTAGAAATTCTCTTATGTTTGTATGGGAAGATTGAAAAACTGTTAAAGTCTAATCTAAATAATGTCTTATTGACAGGGGAGGCTCTATAATGAGGCCTAGTGAGGTTTAAAAAAAAAAAGTGGACAAACTGCTGCCACTGCCCCATCTGCCTCTGGGCAGTGGCAGAATCAACCTCTCCAGGGGGAGACAGAAGGAGAATGTTGGACAACAGGAGAGAAAATGCTGGACAATGGAGAAGAGGGACAGGAGGGCAAATGCTGGAAAAAGGGAGGGGAGCAAGAGGATGAATGCAAGACAAAGTGGGGTGGGGGGGGGTGTCAGGAAGATAAATGCTAGACAACAGAGAGGAGGGACGGAAGGTCAAATGCTGAAAACGGGAGGGGGCAGGAGGGTAAATTCTGGACAACAGGGAATGGGAAAGCATGACGACAAATGCTGCTCCAGTGATGACACTACCCATTAAGCTGGGTAAGCGTGGCAGGGGGACTCGGATGTCAGGAGGATTCCGTTACTAGCCACCTTTCCCCATTCAGGATGATCTGTGGAATGCTGTCGGCCCAGTGGAGAGTCTGTCCACAGGACACACTGCTCCAATGGGCAGAAGGCTGTGAGGGGCTGCAGTCACTTTTCACAGTCTTGTGTCCTGCAAGCAGGCTCTCTACGAGGTTGCTGACGCTCTGCAGGTCATCTGGAATGAAGAGTGGAGGTGGGCGTCCAGGGATGGTGCCTTCCTGACATCTGTTCTTGCAGACAGGCTCTGTTTCTCTGGGCTGCAGTCATGGCTTGCACAGGCCCTGCCAGCAGGACATGATGCTCCCACAGGCAGAAGGGTGGGGGAGGCAGTGATCGTGGCCCAGAGAAGCAAAGTCTGCTCACAGGAGCAACATGTCCTGCGGGCAGGGGCTGTGCAAGGCTAGTTGTGCCCTGCCTCTCTGGGTTGAGATCACTGCTTGCACAGCCTCTGCCCATGGGACATGCTGCTCCATCTGCAGGCTCTGCCCATTGTGCATACATGAGGGGGAGCATTGAAGGGGTGAGGGGACATGAGGAGGCATTGGGAGGTGGATGTGGCTGGACACAGGGAGTCAGAAGGGAGATACTGGGTGCAGGAGGGGGAATAGGGAGGCAGCAGGGATAAGTGAGGTGGGGCTGGGGAGATAGAGATACTGGACATGGAAAGGGACATAGGGAGAAGCAAGAAGGGGAGATGAAGTGGTGATGTTGGTCAGGGGGTTATAGGGAGACTATGGGAAAATGCTGGACATGGGCAGGGGGGACAGAGGGGAGATGCTGGATACAGGGTAATAAGGGGAGAAGGAAACGCAGGACATGGGGGTAATAGGAAGAGAGGTGTGAGAAGATAGACATGGGGTAAATAGGCTGAGAAAGATAGACACGGGGTAAATAGGCTGAGAAAGAGATGGAGAGATGCTGGACATGGGAGTAATAGGGAGGGGATGGTATGGTATGGAGATGGGGTAGATGCTGGTTGCAGGGGGTTAGGAAGGGAGAGGGCAGACATGGAAGGAATAGAGAGTGGAGGTACTGGATGGAGTGTAAGAGAGAGACAGAGAGACATACATACTGGATGGGGGGGGGGGGGTGGAGTAAGAGATGTTAGATATGGAGGGGAAGAGAGTGTGAGCAAAAGACTAGGGAATAATGGACCACAAAAGAAGAGTTGGGAAATGGAAGGACTAGGGTGAAGTTTGAAAAGTGGTAGGTAGATGGCATAAAAAAGAGGGAGATTGAGAAGTGAATAGTAAGGAATGAAATCTGGATGGACAGAGAGAGAGAAATAAATATAAGCTGAAAAGAAAAAAAATATATATATATGATGGAAGAAAAGAAGAAAACAAAATGAGAGACAATGGCAGATGCCTGAACTAGAGACCGTAGAAAGAGAGCTAAGAGAACATAGAAGAAAACAGAAGCCTCAGACAGGGACCAGCATGATCAGAGAATAAAATGGTCAGACAACAAAGGTAGAAAAAATAATTTATTTTCAATTTAGTGATTGAATTTTGCACAATATGTGTATTTGACACAGAATAGGGAACTGCATCTCTTTTATTTCTCTGGTGTTGCTCCTCCTGTTGAGCCTGGTTTCTTGGGGTTTTAGTTTAATTTTTATCTACATATTTTTATTTTTGCTTTAGGTTGTGGTCACTTATTCTGTACTTGGTGAGGGTCTGTGTTCTGAGTGTGTGACTGAGGCCAGGCGTTCTGTTAACATGGTGTTTATTACTATAGTAATTTGACTTGACTTGTTCAGCACAATCCAATCCAACTTTTGAATTCATGGCTACCAGGATTAGTTTTTTACATTTTGCATCTTCCCTTCTCATCAATAATCTGGTCATAGTAAAACAAATTTGATGCAAAGATACTTATAATGGTTTGATTGGGGGGCTGTGTAAGTGGCTTTTCATTAATAAAATCTAATTTTTTTATTATGTTTGTTTTATTGTAACATCTGTTTCACTAAATTGCATGTGTATGTTTGGAAGTCACCTAGAATTTTAGATGGGTGGCATATGCATTTTAAAATAAATTATACTAAATTTATGCCACAATGAATCTCTGCACATGGCTCTGCGTCACCCTTGTGCCGCCCCTGGGGGAAAACAGATGGGGGGAGGGGCACTGGGATGTGGAGGATAGCAGAAACCTCAGATTGGGACCAGCGTGATCAGAGAATAAAATGGTCAGACAACAAAGGTAGAAGAAAAATATATTTTCAATTTAATTATCAGACTTGGTGCTATCTTTATATTTTATAAAGTGCAGGAAAATGCATGTCTTTCTACTTCTCTGGTGTTGCATTGTATGCAGAATCTGACTTCTTGGGGTTGCAGTTTAATTTTTATCTACATATGTTTAGTTTTAGGTTATGGTCACTTATTCTGCACTTGGTGAGGGTATGGGTTCTGAGTTTGTGGCCAAGGCCAGGTGTTCTGTTAACATGGAGTATGTATGCACAGATCTGTTCTCCAGTAATCTGAATTGTTCAGCTTTTCAAATAGGTGCTTGGATGTTCCAGGGCCAGTTGCAGTATTTACAGTGCTGCTTTTTTTGGTAGACTCCTTATGTGAGTTTTGGAAGTTGGTGCTGGTTTGGTATGGTATGATAGATTTGCTCTACAGATCCTCAGTGACTTTGTTGTAGGGTTTTGTATTAGTTCACAATATTCCTAGTACTGGAGAATGTTTGTAATTGTTAGTGAGATGATCAGAATCAGATTTTTTTTTTTTTTTTAGATATTGATTTCTGTGGGTGAATGTCCTGATTTTGTTCTGCTCCCATTGTTGAGGGAGAGGGTTCTGTGGATGCAAAATATATGCTCAAAAAGAAAAAGCAAGAACAATAATGCTGTTTATAACAACAAAATAACAATGATTTATAATTTGGTGTTATAAACTATGCTGTGGTTCTTGCTCTTTCTTTTAGTTCCTTGGTGTGCGAGCATCTTGCATTTCCTCCACATTATCTAACTGCTTACAATGAATAAAAAGATTAAATACTAACTGGCTTTTTTGTTTTGGTTCAGTCCTTGACTGGAGTTTTGGGAGCCTCCACTCCCCCACTCCAGAGGGGGTCATCTCATCCCTCACCTCAGGCAGCAGATTGCCTTGAGAAGACCTTGCTTATTGAACTTGGATACCACTGATTCTATATATCCTTTTGAAGACACATTTTACAAATGACATTCAAGTGCAATATAGGACATCCAAGCAAGAACTCAGAAAAAAAGCCAGGCACCTCCATGTTCAGGCATGATTTCACAAAGGTGGATATGGATGTCTGCAGAATAGTATCCAAGACTGGGGATGTTTAAGAGACATTCCGCAGTGATTCAAATCCAAAATAAATTTCCCAAATACAGAAAAAATATCATTGCAATTGTGGAGATTCCTGGGGATGGTGGAGTTCCATCCTATCTACATCCTATGTTTAATGGCCCAAAAGAGAATTTTCCCAATGCCTATTTAGTCCTGGTGCAGGTCTAAACTTAGATGAGGTCACAGACATCCCAGACGTTTTTGAAATTGAGCAAGGATATCCATGTCTATCGCCCTGCCCTGGACATACCTCCACTACACTCCCTGCCTACTTGTACATCCCCACACCTGGGATGTCTTTAGACAGTGTTAGCAAAATGACTCCGGGGACATCGTCATAATTTGGGCATCCACATGAACATTTTCAGACATCCAAATCATGAATAAGGCTTACAAAATGACCGTCTGACTGTTTAAGACACAGAATTTAATTTTAGATAAGCAATCATTAGCAGGTCCACCAGAGCACTAAGGAGATATTTTTTGAAGGCTTGTGATTTTTAAAGATGGAAATAGTAGCATGTGCGGTTTAGAAGGAGGTATGCTATAGGAGTGTTTTGTGCAGGCCATAAAAAATATGCAATTATGTCCAGTTTTACAATGGCATACATGTGTACTTTAAAAAATATAGATCTGATCCAATGCAGATATAAGTGTCAGTTTACTGCATGTTTTGGCCTGTATAGATATATAGATAACATGAAGAGGGATCTCGCTAAGCTTGAAGAATGATCAAGAATTTGGCAACTAAGATTTAACGCTAAAAAGAGTGGAAGATGCATGGAAAAGTCTCCCAGTGGAGGTAGTAGAGACCAGAACAGAAGCTAAGGACAGAAAGCATGGAACCAACATAGAAGATCTCTAAAGGAAAAAAAGTGACTATAGTAGTTGGTATGGAAGGGCAGGTTGTATAGGCCATATGCTTTTTGTTCTGCTATCATATTTCTGTGCTTTTATGTTTCTCTTTGTACGAGAGACTCAGGGAACAATTGTGCTTATCTCACTGGTGTTTAAACTTTCCTAAGCTGGCTATCCTTGGACATCCAGTTTTATACAATTCAGCACTTAAATTTTGAAGAGCTGATGTTTACAAATTTAGGTTGCAAAATCAGCCTGCATAGTAGTAAATGCCAATGTGTGTAGGCAAAACGCTGTGTGATACTGTTATCTCTTTGACTGTGTATCTTACTGAAACAGCAGTTTCCACTGGACGTGATGGAATTAGCACATGCATTCAGGAACATTCTTATGTATATTTTACAAAATCTCCATGTTCAGCCCAGTCTTTTGCAAATTACTTGAGAAAATGTGAACATCCACATTTGGATGTCTCTTTCCTGTGTGGATGCCCTATGCAAAATTGGGTTTCAAAGGTCCTACATTTGACTTTTCAGGAGGAAGGATTGTTTGACCCCTGGCATTTACACCATCCAATAGGCAGAGATGTTATATTTTTCTCCCCATATCAAATCTATTCTATAATCAACTATTCTTTTAAATCTCCTAGGGGTCTGTCTACTCAACCGCATTAGCTGCTATCGTGGGGATAATGTGGAAATATTGCCTGGTGGTAGTAGCTAACGTGGTTGAAATGCAGATATCACAGGCACGTTTCTTTGATATCTCCATTTTGTGTGGTGGACTCAAGAGGATGTGGGATTGGGGCAGGGAGTAGGCATGCTGATTTTGGCAGCCACAGCGCTAACATTTTTTGCGTGATGACTTCCAAAATTGACCTGATTGTGACTGCAGATAACACCATCTCAAGAGGTGGCATTAGCTGCAGCCAATACTACCTGGGACACTTCTCAGCCTCCTCTGATGCCAATCCCCTCCCCCCTCAGGCCACAATCAGGCTCCCCCGACCTTACAACATTGCCTGTGCTGTGGATGTACCAATCCATGGCACATACAAGATTACCCATCCACCTCCTCCCCCTTTAGCAACGCCTCCTGATCCCTATAGGAAACAGTCGGAGGGGATTGGGGCCCCTGTAACAAAATTTAGCACAGGGTAGCAAGACAGACCCCCTCCCTCCCACCCCCAATCTAAAATAAAAATCCCGGCTAGGCAGTTGGGCCCTTCTCTCTTCCCCCGCCCCCCATCATAACCTAAAAGTCCAGCTAGCCAGTCAGCCATAGGAGTTCCCCAGCCCCCCTCACCCCCAAGCCCTTACCTTAAATTTCCTGATGGTCTAGTGGCCACTAGGGGCAGGAGTGGTCATCCCCGCTTCTGCTCCATCATCCTCACTATTCAAAATGGGGAAATCTCATGGTGCTTCCCCCTAGCATCTTGACACTAGGGGGCAGCATCATGAGAATAGCACCATTTTTGTTAGTACAAGTGCAGTCCTCTCTGCTCCTGGCCTCTGCAGTTGTATTAACAAAAATAGTGTCATTCTCATAGTGCACTGATAAAAAGAAACAGAAGGCTTGATAATGGCAGCCCAAGAACAGGCTTTACAAACTAATGCCATCCAAATTAAAATCCAACATATTTCGGATGACAGCCAATGCCGATTGTGTAAATCCAAGGACGAAACTGTGGATTATATAATTAGCTATATCAAAATTGCACAAACTACAAACAAAGGTATGATAGACCACTGGAATCTGTTGAAAAAAAACCACTTCTGGGAACATGTTGCGGAGAAGGTTGTAGAAAATGAACCAGTTAAGATCCTATAGGACTTAAGAATACAAACAGACAGGCATTTAGAACACAATGTGTCTTATATTACTGTTACAGAAAAGAAGAAAGTATGATTTATAGATGTGGCAACCCCAGGTGATACCCAAATTGAAGACAAAGAATGAGAAAAAATGACAAAATATAGAGGCCTTCAGATTGAAGTTGAAAAGATTTGGAAGAAAAAACCTCTACTGTAATAACAGTTTTGGTTAGAGATCGTGGAGCTATACCTAAGGGACTCCCTAAATGTTTACAAATTTTGGACCTACTGGACCTGACTCCGCAAATCCTACAAAGGCTGCTCTACTTGGAACAGCTTGCATCTTGCACAATTTCCTGCATGATTCCTAGGTTCCTGGTTAGAACCCAAATGACAGAATTAAAATCAGTCCTAGACTGTTTTCCAACTATAATAATAACGTAATATATAAAAAAAAAACAACTCCTTTCTCTTGCCTCTCTTTGTGTCACTATCTGACATCTTCCACTAGCCCGGATATTATTGATGCAGTTTCCCCCCTTCCTTGAACATTTGCTTCCTTTTCCTTTAAAAGTGCTTTTGGAACAGACACCAGGGCTTTTTTCCCCCCATGACAGAAGTCCTCACTGCCTTCAGATTTTCCTGTTCAGGTGGTAGGTTTTAACAAGCTGTCTCCATGCTCTATCGGCACTCTTTGTGTTTTAGGCCTTCCAGCCTGTCTTGCTGGTTTCTTGGTACTCTTCAGGTGTTTTAGAGCCTTCCAGTCTATCTGGCCTCTATGCTGGTAGTCCTTGGGAGTTTTAGGGACTTCCAGAATGTTTTGTTGTGGTTTTGGAACTCTTAGGATGTTGTAGGACCTTCCATCTAGTTATTTGTGCTCTAACCCACTCGTGTTGCCTTTGATTGTCCAGACTGTGATGCTGGCACTTTATCCCTCTGCCTATGCTGTGGAGTCATCCTGCCAATGTTGGTGCCTTGGTATTCTCCTGACAATTTGGATGCTGCTTTACCCTCTTCCACTACCTCGGGATGTTCATTCTGCTTTTTGTGCCACTTTGCCCTTCTGATGTTGGTTTCTTATACTGTAGTCTTCTGTCACTGTAAATGCTCTTTGCCCTCTTCTAGTGCCATGGGGTGTTTGTGATACGCTTGCTGGCTTATAATGTGGTAGGCGACGGCCTATGATCCATGCTAATTGAACTAAGCAGACAGGCCTAAGCAGCTTGACCTGTAACTGAAGCCTGTAGTTAGGCCCAGAGGAATGAAAACCCCCCTGAATGATGACACCATAGAATTGAAACTTAACTCAGTTTAACTGAACATAGCTAAGCAGAAACGAAACTTAGAAAATATAGAAAAACAAGTTTAATTGGTACTGATAAGGTGTGCTTTGCTTCTATGGAATTAATTAACTCTGCAAAAAGCAAGGTTACAGTGCCCTGCTTCCCATATGTTTTAACAAGCTAAGCGACCTTGGAGGAGAGATGTAACAAGTTAGAGACACTGACCATTGTAATTGGGACTAGAAGGGGGGCAACCAGGTGCTGAGCCCAGACCAGGGTCCCGATTGGGTAGCCATATCAGTACCGGGACCAATAGATGGGTGAGAGGGGTTACTGGGACCAATGAAAAGTTTGCCTATGTCTAGAATGGAGAAGAACGCTATAAAAGTTGTTGTTTTGCTAGAAACCATTGCTCAGCCATTTTGAAATTGCTTATTGCTTGAGCCATGTGCACATTAAACTGGCTTGGATCCTTGAAACGACTCCTGGTTTTATTTATTGCATGCTTATCTGCTGCTACATTTCTTGGTGCGTTGGCCTGGAAGTGCGAGTGGTGGATGGTGTTCAAGTGAATAAATCCACGTAATTCGCCTTGAGGTTTGGTCCAGTTGGAACCATGCCAATCCGACGCAGGGGAATTTCCCTGGGCCCACCGATCCTCTTGAATCGGAGGGAGTTCTGCCTGGCCTCGGCAGGCACTGAATCCAGCTGGCCAACACCTCCGACCCGGGGGAGTCCAGGATCCAACTCAGAAGCTTGGGAACCAGATCTGGTAAGTATAGTTTTGAAAACCTGTGTAGACAGATGAGTTAGAACTGCAGTTTGAAAACTTTGGTAAGAATTTGAATCTTGTAACTTGTAATCTCGAGAACTTGGAACTTGAAACTTGGAATTTGGTAATGAGAGCACTGATCCCCTCTCAAGGACGGTCCTATTACCCTTGCATGAGTATGCGCAAGGCGAAGCCATCGTCCTTTTTTGTTTGGTAAGACTTAAGTCTTTGTTTGAAAATCCTTGCATGAGTATTCGCGAGGTACAGCTGTTAAAAAAAAAATAAATCATGATTTAGCCTAGTCAGAACAGACAGGAACTTGGAATTTGTAATCTCGAGATATTGGGAATTGGTAAGAGAGCATGATCACCTCTCAAGGAAGGGCCGAGTAACCCCGCATGGGAATTCGCCGGGTGAAACCCTCATCCTTTTTGTAATTGGGAAAAAGACTAGTCAGAATAGATAGAAAGGAATGCATTCTGAGATACGTTGCTAGCATGATTGTGTGAATGAAGTGTGAATGAGAGGTCTGGCAGCACGGACCAAGCGAGAGTGGACTCTGGACTAGCGCAGTTCCTAGCCGGGTGACTGCGTCTAGGTCGCGAAACGGAGGAAGCGTTTGGTGTATTGTCCGTCCTACTGTGTATCTGTTTTTTGTTCTCTGTTGAAACCACGAGTTTCCCTTCTGTTATAAATGTGAGATTATTCTGTTGGGTAATTTGTGACAGTTTACCGGTTAAGAAAATAGTATTAAGAAAGGAAGAAAGAAGACGTAAAACGCTACTTTAAAATCAAGGACTTCTCTCCCTCATTCTCTTTTCCTAGAGCACAGACAGTGTGAAAGCTGACAGGGGGCGTGTCTGAAGGAAAGAATGTACAGTGTCGTCTTTCTAAACCTGTGCAGGTTTAAATCTCAATGCTGTTAGTTTGTGCTTATTTCAGGATAATTGTACCTGTTCTGCTATGGTTATGTAATATATATATCATTTATATATCATTTAATAAGAATGTTTAGTCAGGATTGTGGGTCCCGATAGTTTTTGGTACTTAGCCTGGAAAGGGTTAAGTTCTTATTCGAATGCCGGCATGTCTCTGTCTGTGTCTCTGTGTGTGTGTGTGTGAAACTGTGATTATTTCATTTCCAGTGAGCGGAGAGGTGTGGCTCACACAGCTTACTAGGGAATGAGACAGCCGTTCCCGATTGAGCGAGCAGTCTCTTTTGCTTGTTTAAAATAAAGGATTCATTCAATCAAAGTTAAAAAAAAAAAAAAAAAAGTTTATCTTGCAGAGTGTTTGCACTAACCTTTTTATGAACAAGTATAAGTCATTTGAAACTCTGTACTAGTTACTAATGAACAAATCAGTTAGCTACACTGACCTTTACAATATTGACTTTTAAGATAAATTAATCTGTTTTTCTGTATTTGAAAAAAGGGAAAGGTGTGCTGTACTTTATGAAAAATATCCGGAATGTCTTTTGAATATTTGCTTTCTGAACTAAAAAAAAGTAATAATTTCTTTTGCAGAGACATGCTGATTACGGCTGGCAGATAGTTATTTTTATTCTAACTGTATCTAAATTGTTCCTGTTTGGAATAAGTTGCAATAAGCATAATGGATGTATGTGCTCAATCTAAGTGTTTCCTGCCTGCCCTATGTTTACAGAAATAATAAGTGTCTTTTCAAGTATGATCAAGAATTTCAGTAAGGGATTTACTGAAGACTATGAAATGTCTCTGTCCCAATCAGGAATGCTATGTGAAAGGGAGTGACTTCTGCTAGTTATATTTCCTTAGTTCACTATATTTTGCCCCAGAATCTCTAGATATCCTGTCTCTCTCTCTCTCTCTCTGTAAGTAGCTCCGTTTAGAGTGCTTAAGGGGGGGATGGAGCCCATTCCACCGATGATGTCACCCCCCGGTAGGCGTGAACTAATGTGCCCACAGCAGAGAAGTAGATCATTTTTAAAAAAAAACAAAACAACCTCCTGGATAGAGCGTTGCTAGGAGAAACCCAGGAGAGGGGGGGGGGAAATCCACCCTGTAGATTCCCTAGTTTGCCAGCCACCTCCGCAGGAGGGGGATGTGCACCCCCTCTGAACCAGAAGTGAAAGTCAGCTGACCAGACTTGTTTAGAACTGAAAAAAACTGCATTATACACTGAGAAGCCTTAGGATTTGATTGAACTAATGAACAGTATAATGCAGACCAGTAGCCCAGGAGAAGTTGTGTTTTTGTCAGTCAGTCCCATACAAAACAGTCAGATACAAAACAGAAATGAAACTGGATGGATTTGCGGGCATGATAGTTACTGGAAGAGTTGATTTGAAAGTGTGTGGATTGTTGAAGAAGGACAGAGAATGTAAAAATTGTAAGATGGAAAAAGAGAACAGATATTTTAGTCGAATGATGTGGAGGAGATTCTCCTAATCAAAGGACCAGAGAACGTGTAAGAGGCCGCAGAAGTAGCAGGCCTCCACTGGGTGCAAATCAGTGCACCCATTATAGAAAAAGAAGGACATTAGAGAAGTGAATGCCCGTATCTTGACTCCACCCCAGGAGGGGAGGAGGGAGTACTTGATTGCAGAGTCATAGAATAAAACCAAGCACAGTGTTTCAGCACGAGAGTGAAGCAGCTATAGCGTGAGTGGCAGCCGAAGAGGGCTACAGCATGGATGAAAACTAGGCCAGACCGGACTCTCCAGTTTCCCTGGGTCCCAGGAGTCAGTCTGAAAAATAGGGGACCAATATATGGACTTTTATGGGGGATACAGGAGCAGAATACTAAAGCCAGTAGCCCCTGTGTTTTTCTAGATGCACCACCATTATCAGAGCTACTGGGACTAAGGCCACAAAGCCTTTTCTGCAGAACCGCATGTGTGAACTAGAAAAAAAAAAAAATAATAATAATAATGTACCAGTTCCTGTATATGCCTGAATGCCCTATTCCATTTTTGGAGCCGAGACCTGCTTGCAAAGCTTCAAGCACAGATATCCTTTGTTGAAGGGGGAAAAAAATGAAACTCAAAATCTGCTGGCCTGATGGTGTTAACTGTCCCCCAAGAAGAAGAATGGCGGTTCTATTCACCTGCATCCAAAGCAACAAGCTGTACACTTACCAACCTCATAGCCCCACCTGGAGGATGGGCAGAAGATAATCCACCTGGCCTAGCGAAGAACATAGCCCCTGTCATTGTCACCCTCAAGCCAGTCAAGAAGCCTGGGACAGGTGATTACCGCCCAGTGCAGGATCTAAGAAAGAATGAATGATGCAGCTGAAACTATACAACCAGTGGTACCAAAATCCTTATATTCTCTTGGAACTGATCTCTGCTGAAGCTATACATTTCATCATTCTGGACTTAAAAAGATGCCTTTTTCTGTATACGCTTAGCCCAAGACCCCACTACAAGGAGGTAGGGCCAACTCACCTAGACAAGATTACCTCAAGAATTCAAGAACTCGCCTTACTCAGCAAAAAGATTTGACAAGTTATCCAGTAATTCCAGGAGAAAGAATTCTACTGCAATATGTGGACAACTTGCTTATAGCCACCAACTCAGAAAGTGAATGTCCACAAGCCACCAGTGAACTCTTGCACCTTTTTAATGAGGCTGGATACAAAGTCTCAAGAGCCAAAGCATAATTATGTCAAACAAGTTAAATACCTAGGATTCCAGTTGTCCAGCGGAATTCGACGCCTGGAACCCTTACCAGAACGCAAAGCAGCTGTATGCAGTATTCCTACTCCAACCACCAGGAGGCAAGTGAGAGCCTTCTTGGGTGCCACAGGGTACTGTTGTATATGGATCCCCAATTTTGCGCTGCTAGCAAAACCATTGTATCAAGCTACCAAAGGAATGAAAAAGTCTCCATTGGAATGGGGACTTGAATAGGAATGCAGTCTTTTGATCTTTGAAAACCGCTCTGATGTTATCACCAGCTCTGGGTCTACCAGATGTCCAGAAAACCTTACAGTCTCTATGTTCATGAGTCGCAAGGAAATGTTCTAGGAGTGTTGACTCAATCTCTTGGACCTTATTTGAGAAGCTGTTACAGCTACAGCCTTCCTAGTAAGCAAAAACTAAAAGAAAAATCCCTTTGAGATAGAATCTTCAAGTTACTGTACCACACTCTGTTCTAACCAATATGAAATACAAAGGAAATTACTAGCTAACAAATCTATGAATGTTGAAGTATTAGAGTATGTTGTGTGAAAACCCCAGATACAACTGAAGGGTCAGTCAAGCTTTCAATCCTGCTATGTTGTTATCAGTTGGTCTTGATCCCCTGATCATGACTGTTTAGAAATTATGGACACTGTATTCTCAAGCCACCTGGATTTGACTGATGTCCCTATGGAGAACCCTGAACAGACTTTCTTTGTGGCTGAAGGCAGTTTCATCATCAATGGACATTGTTGTGCTAGATATGCAGTGGTGACCCCTGATTTGGTAGTTGAGTCTTCAGCCCTGGCCCTAGAAACTTCACCACAGAAAGCTGAACTGATAGTCCTCACCAGAGCACTAACAATAGGAAAAGAGCCCTGTCTAAATGTGTACCCAGATTTCAAGTATGCCCTTACAACCTTGCATGCACATGGGACCCTGTACAAAGAATGAGGGTGGATAACCTTAGGAAGCAAGTCCATTAAGTATAGCCCCAAGATATTGATATTAACAGATACATACTGCCTATAGATCTCAGAATTTAGGAAAAGTAGAATGTATGAATAGAACCCTGAAATCTCAGTTGTCCAAACTTTGCCAAGAGGTTTACCTGAAGTGGCCAGGTTCTTCCCATAGCCCTTCTTAGGATATACTTAGCCCCTGCTAAGTCTTTAGGAGTTTCCCTTTTTTGAAATTTTGTATGGGCAACCCCTGCCTATTGTATAGGAAATAAAAGGAGATATGAGACAGATAGGATCTGAAATTATTAGACATGAACTATTGGTTTTAAGTTCTGTTTTGCAGAAGTCTTCATACCTGAGTACAAAATCGATTACTCATCAATTTGCCTGCACCCCTGCATCCTTTCAAGCCTGGAGTCTCGGTGTGGATCAAAGAGTGGAGAAAGATACTGTTAGCCCTGCTTTGGAGGGGACCCTATGTTGTCATCTTGTCAACTCCAACTGCAGTAAAAGTCGCAGAATTTGAACCTTGGATCCACCATAATCAAGTGAAGCCAGCAGCTGCTCTTGAACCTGATCACTGGACTACTGTACAGCATCCTGAGACTCCATTGCACCTCACCCTACGACAACAGCCACGGACCTAAGACTTATTGGTCCCTCAGAAACTGCACTGTTTCGAGACTGTCTGTTTATCTGAAAGTAAGCTTCGCATCTGGAGAAAACTGCAATCATCAGAAAGAGACTGTGTTGTGTTAAGAAATTGAATCTTCTAAGAGACTGTGTTTAAATACTCTGAAAAGACTGTTTTGATCTCCTAAAGAGTGAACTGCTCTAAAGAAGCAATAATAGCCTAAGAGATTATGCTATGATATTTTAAGAAATTGAGACATCCCAGAGGACAGTGATACTTTGGAATCTACAGCCCTACTCCTGCCAAAAAGTTGGTAGGTCTACATACGGCAGAAGCTTGAGGATCTACAATCAACTCTACCTTTGTGAAATCCGACAGTTCCTCCAATTTTCCAGAGACTATGCCCATTATGAATTATTAGTATTATTGCTTTATTCTGGCAACAGTTTTGGAGTGCTTTGAAATGACTTTTGCCTTATCTCCCTGGGCAGCCTGTATAAGTACAACATGAACTGGACCGAAGGTCACTCAGACCTTGTTTTATCATTCTTCCTATACTTGCATTGGTATACTCTCCAATCCAAAAGTTGTTCTAGATCTTGACTTTCTACAAGGCTATGCAAGCCACCGTTGCAATTCCTCATACCACCACCAGAACTTGTTTCTTGAACTTGCTGGAGCAATAGCATCTAGTCTCCACACTTCTGACTGTTTCTATTGTGGAGGAACTAAGATGGGAGATCAGTGGCCCTGGGAGACGCAAGAACTGAACTATTCTATCCTATACAATCAGACTGATTTACATAATACTACTAGTGAGTGGGTATTGGCCCACCCCATTGTTGACAGTTTGTGTTTTGTTTGGACTGGACCACAATCTACTATGAAGGATGGACAGCTGGTCTGTCTAAATCAGAAGCTTTACGACAGCACAACAAAGATGCAACTGAACCTTCTAATCCTTTAGTTTTTTTTCCCACTCTTGCCAAACTATGGACTTTGACCATCTGCCTGTTGCTCCCTTGTTTCTTGCCACTTTGCTTGCGAATGATAACTTCAGTTATTAATAACACTGTAGAGCATAAGGCAGCTACAAAGATACTAGCTATGTGAATTTACTACCCTATACCACAGAGTGATACCTTTACCTAGTATTATGTGATTTGATTCTCACACCTTATTTACATGCGGGTGAGAATAATCAAAGGGGGGAATGTGGTAGGCGACGGCCTATGATCCATGCTAATTGAACTAAGCAGACAGGCCTAAGCAGCTTGACCTGTAACTGAAGCCTGTAGTTAGGCCCAGAGGAATGAAAACCCCCCTGAATGATGACACCATAGAATTGAAACTTAACTCAGTTTAACTGAACATATCTAAGCAGAAACGAAACTTAGAAAATATAGAAAAACAAGTTTAATTGGTACTGATAAGGTGTGCTATGCTTCTATGGAATTAATTAACTCTGCAAAAAGCAAGGTTACAGTGCCCTGCTTCCCATATGTTTTAACAAGCTAAGCGACCTTGGAGGAGAGATGTAACAAGTTAGAGACACTGACCATTGTAATTGGGACTAGAAGGGGGGCAACCAGGTGCTGAGCCCAGACCAGGGTCCCGATTGGGTAGCCATATCAATACCGGGACCAATAGATGGGTGAGAGGGGTTACTGGGACCAATGAAAAGTTTGCCTATGTCTAGAATGGAGAAGAACGCTATAAAAGTTGTTGTTTTGCTAGAAACCATTGCTCAGCCATTTTGAAATTGCTTATTGCTTGAGCCATGTGCACATTAAACTGGCTTGGATCCTTGAAACGACTCCTGGTTTTATTTATTGCATGCTTATCTGCTGCTACAATAATGCTATTGCCTTTGTTACACATGCCTGCCAGCAAGTTTCAAGCAGGTTTTGCTGAAAGTGGTTGGAAAGCTTCAGTGCTGCATTCTGTAATTGCTTACCCCTGTAGACTTCAATAGACACAAATGAGATGAATGCATAAATGATTCAATGTACAAAGACTAAACAAATCGGGTCTGGTGACGAATATTAACCAACATGACAATTTTTAGCATCAATATCCCTAATGCATATCCTGAATGCATTTTCCTACTCCTTCATGCTTTCACCTCGATTAGAATCCAACTATATTAGATAAACAAGGAGTGGAGACAGACCATGGAAATATAGAATCCTTTATTGATGTATAGCCCATCTGTCACATTTGTATAATGTCCTTTAGGGAGGTCTACAGATCTGCATATAATGAGTAGTGCCAAAGGAACACAAAGGTCTTTCAGATTCTTTTCTCTTTTGGAAGCTACAATAAGTTTCTTATCTTTAAATATACATGGTTTTCAAGTATATGCCAGTATTTCCTCAGGATCTTATAAATGGAATTGGACATACTCAAAACTTCATGGTGCATACTTGCATACTAAAGCAGGGTTTGTAGTCCTTATCTAATCGCTTAACAGATCTTCATGCCTAGATGCTCTAGCTCTGGAGCAGAGTGATCTAACCCAATCTTTTCGATAACCCTTCTCTGCAAACTTATGGGCCATGTCTTTTGACTGCTCATCAAAGTCTTCAAGGTATATGTGTGCCCTGAATTTGAGAACTGTTGTATAATGTTGGAGATGTTCTCCCCCTGGAGGCAGTAAATACTGGATTTGCGGCATTCCTGGCCATGATTGACCTAAGGAGTGGAATCTGGGTTCAGGGATCAAGCTCAGGTCATTAATAAGGTATAGGACAGCACTGTAAATAATGTATCAGACCACATCCTTTTCACTAAAGTTTGAAATGATTTTCTCCATAATCCAGATTGGGTGGATTATAAAAGGTTCGTAAATATCTTTAAACCCCCTCTTTGAATGAAAATAAACTCCTACTCTGCATTGGGCTCACACCTTTTTAACTAGTAGTTCAAGGTGAGTTATATTCAGGTATACTAGACAATTTCTTTGTCCCCAGAGAGTTTACAATGCAAGTTTATACCTGAGGCAATGGAGGTTAAATTTGTCTAGCGTCACATGGAGTGGCAAGGAGATGAGACTTATGGCTTTCATAGTTGACTAACCATTAGACTACTCTTCATTCTACCCCCTTTTTTCCCCTCAGTGTCAGCCGAAGGAAATTAAACGTATTAAGAAATATCTGATGAAGCAGACTTTTTTCTTCATAAGCCCATGCCTCAATAAATCATTGAGCCAATAAGGCGCCACCTGCCACTATTATTTAAGCAATGCTGGATATCCATATCTCAACCCTGCTGTAGGTTAGCACAGACAAACACCACAGAAAGAGAAAACTGGAGGATTTTTTCCTATCACCAGTTCATGGCAGCTACTGAAATAGTGTGTGTTCTCATGTCAACAACATTTAGACTCTGCTACACAATCATCTTGCAGATTTTCTTCTAAAGGTTGTCTAGTGCACACTAAGGAGTAATTTGAAAAGGCATTTACGTAGGTAAAAGAGTGTATCTATGCAGAAATAGCCTTTTATGAAATTGCCTGGATTATATGACTCTAAATTTATGCAGTAACAGCCAATATGTGCATAGGTTTATCTAAGCTGAGTGGAAATGTTCCCTGTGGCAGGGTTAAGGAGAGGATAGTGCTTACTTACCTATTTTATAAAATATGCTTGTGTGTGCCAAAAATAAGCCAGAAAAATTGTTCATATCATACTAAATAGCAAGTGTATATGTGTGTATGTACCTTCTGTAAGGCATAATATATGCATACTTTCTCTTAGATAACTGAAGTAATGTAAGAGTAGTTACTCACCTGTAACAGGTGTTCTCCAGGAGCAGCAGGAATCAGTCCTCACATATGGGTTTCATCGACGCCGATGAAGCCCCAGCGGAGCATTTCCCCAGCTTTCCATGAAAGCCTTCGGGAATGCAGGCACGCATGCGCGGTTCCCTTCCTGCCTAAAGGTGCCATCTTACCTCAGTCAAATGAGATAGCTAAGAACAGCACACAAAAAAATAAAAATAAACTATGTACAACTGCAACTCCAAGGGGAGGAGGGAGAGTTGTGAGGACTGATTCCTGCTTCTCCTGGAGAACACCTGTTACAGGTGAGTAACTACTCTTTCTCCAGGACCAAGCAGGAAGTCAGTCCTCACATATGGGTGACTCCCTAGCTCTGGGCTACCAAGGAACCCAGGCTGAACAAGAGAACTCCCTCTAGTCCCAGCATTAAATAAAGGCTTTTCACTGACACAACCTCCACCAGTAGCTCAACAGAGGGCAGGAGGGCAGGAGTTGCCTAAACCTCAAAAAGATTCCGGAGTACTGCCTGGCCAAAAGCACTGTCCCTACGGGACTCCCTCTCCAGACAGTAATGGGCCGCAAAAGTCTGGCTTGAAGACCAAGTTGCAGCCCTGCAGATGTCTACCAACGGTACAGAGCGGAGATGAGCCACTGAGGCAGCCATTGCCCTGACACGGTGGGCTGTGACCCGACCCTGCAAAGGAAGGTCAGCCGCCCTGTAAGCCCAGGTGATACAGTCAGCCACCCAGATGGACAAGGTATGCTTGGACACAGCCAACCCCAACTTATTAGGGTCAAAAGGTACGAAGAGCTGAGTAGCCCTTCTATGCCCCTGCGTACAGTCAAGGTAGAAGGATAAGGCCCTCCTACAGTCCAGGGTATGCAGAACTGCTTCAGCCTGGCTTGCATGAGGCCTAGGGAAGAATGTTGGAAGAACCACCTCCTGGTTGAGGTGGAAAGAGGAGACAACTTTAGGGAGGAACTTTGGATGAGTCCTAAGGACTACCCTGTTCCTATAGAAGCGAGTGTAAGGCCTGTCACAGACCAGGGCCTGAAGCTCACTCACTCGCCTGGTCGAGGTTAGGGCTACCAAGAAGAGGGTCTTCCAGGACAGGAAGCAGAGAGGGCAAGTAGCCATCGGCTCAAAAGGTGGGCGAGTCAGTTGTTGCAAGACCACATTCAACTCCCACTCAGGATTGGAGGCTTGAGCAAAAGCAAGCCCCTGAGAAAGCGGGACACCAAGGGGTGAACCGATAGAGAATGTCCTTCCACCAGTGAGTGGTGAGCTGCTAGAGCTGAGAGGTGGACCCGAACAGAATTGGACTTAAGTCCCTGATTGGACAAGTGCAGTAGGTACTGAAGCACTACTGGTACAGTACAGGAGAAAGGATCCTCTGTATGGAGCTGACACCACACAGAAAACCTTTTCCATTTGAGAGCATAGGTTTTTCGAGTGGACTGTTTCCTAGAGGCTAGGACAACCTCCTCAACTTCCTGAGGTAGGCCCCAGGGAGCCAAAACTACCCTTGCAGCCTCCAGGCCATCAAATTGAGAGCTTTGAGATTGGGGTGCAGAAGTGAACCCTGATCCTGGGAGAGAAGGTCGGGTTGCAACTCCAGAGGCAGTGGGGGATCCACCGCCAGTTGAAGGAGAAGTGGAAACCAAGGCTGTCTCGGCCACCTGGGAGCCACCAGCAGGACCGAGGCCTTATCCTGAAGAATCTTGAACAGAGTTCGGGCCACCAAGGGCGTGGGAGGAAACGCATACAGGAGGCCCTGAGACCAGGGAATCAGAAAAGCATCTGCTGCTATCCGCAGAGGATGCGGTTGCCTGGAGCAGAACTTTGGCAGCTGTTTGTTCAGTGGACTGGCAAACAGATCTATGGATGGAAGTCCCCATTTCAGGAAAATCTTCTGAACCACCAAAGGATGCAGCTGCCACTCGTGGGGCTGCAGAATTCTGCTCAACCTGTCGGCCAGGCCATTTTCCTGGCCTGGAAGGTACACAGCCTTGAGGAGCATGTTGTGCTTGAGGGCAAATGAGCAAAGGTCCTGTGCCTCCTGACAAAGGAGCCTGGACCCAGTCCCGCCTTGCTTGTTCACATAAAACATGGCTACCTGGTTGTCCGTCTGAACCAGGACAGATTGATGAGCCAGGGCAGGAGAGAAAGCTTTGAGTGCTAATCGAATAGCTCTGAGTTCCAATAGATTGATCTGCTATGCGGCTTCCCAGGGAGACCACAGGCACTTGTTCAGACAATGAGCCCCCCAGCCCTGCAGGGAGGCATCTGTGGTCAGTACCACTGTGTACGCAGGAATTTGAAAAGGCACCCCTTCCAGTAGATTGGGTGGGTGCAGCCACCAGTTGAGGGAGTCCAGAAAAGGCCTGGACACCTTTATCCTGTCTCTGAGGCTGCCTGTGGCCTGTGACCACTGACTCCGAAGGCACCACTGTGCAGGCCTCATATGGAGCCGGGCATTGGGGGTCACATGAATTGTCGAAGCCATGTGGCCTAGAAGCCTCAGGCAGAGTCTGGCGGAGACCAGTGACCTGCTGAGAAACTGACTTGCCAAGGTTATCAGTCTTTGGGCTCTGTCTTTGGGCAAGAATGCCTTTGCCAGCAAAGAGTCCAACCTTGCCCCTATGAACTCCAAGTTTTGGGATGGGAGCAAAGTGGACTTTGCGAAGTTTATGACAAACCCCAGGCTTTGAAGAAGAGCAATAGTTCTGAGGGAGGCATGTCAGGCCTCCTGGCACGTCTGACCCCTGATGAGCCAGTCGTCCAGATAGGGGAAGACAAAGATACCCTGATTTCTCAGGTAGGCCGCCACTACTGCCAGGCATTTGGTAAAGACCCTGGGAGCGGAGGTTAGGCCAAAAGGTAGTACTCTGTACTGATAATGGTTTCCTCCCACAATGAACCTGAGGTACTTTCTGTGGTCTGGATGAATGAGGATGTGAGTGTACGCATCCTTTAGATCTAAGGAGCATAGCCAATCTCCCTGCTAGAGGTAGGGCAGAAGTGTTCCAAGAGTAAGCATCTTGAACTTTTCTTTCTCTAGGAACTTGTTGAGATTCCTGAGGTCCAGGATAGGTCGAAGGCCACCGGTTCTTTTGGGTACCAGGAAATATCTGGAATAGAACCCTCGACCGTGCATTGGAAGGGGCACAGGCTCCATCGCCCTGTCTACCAACAGACCTTGGAGCTCCTGGAGGAGAAGATCTGTGTGCAGGGGAGGCCTTGGAGGCTCTCCTGGAAAATATGGAGGAGGCAGTTGGTGAAAGTGTAGTGCATAGCCCCTGTGGACTATGTTTAACACCCAACTGTCCCCAGTGATGTGGGGCCACTGGTGGGCAAAGAGGGCGAGGCGACCTCGTGTGCAGGGTTGGGAGAGCAGGGACGGAGAGGCTATGCTTGAGGAGTCAAAAAACCCCACCCTGCTGAGTGGGAGCAGGGGCCAGAGGCTTGGGGGTCCTCTGCCTACGGGGCCCATTACCCTGCCCCTTGACTTGCTGACCCTGGGGGGCAGCTTGGGCAGCCTGATACTGAGGGTACTGTTTGTAGGCAGTGCCCTTCCTCGGGTAAAAGGGCTTTTTACCCGAGCACTTCTTCTTGTGAGAAGGGGCAGAGGTCTTTCTAGGCAGCCTTGTCCTGGTAAGGTGCTTGGTCTCGAGCTGAGCGGCCTTGTCGGCCATGGGCTTGCCAAAAAGTTTCTCACCTCGGCAAGGGACATCGACCAACTTGTCCTGAACCCATGGCTCGAGGTCCGATGACTGCAGCCATGCCTGTCGTCGAGCCGCGATGCCGGCTGCCGCAACTCGGGCCGAAGCCTCGAAGCTATCGTAGGCGGCGCGGGACATGAACTTGGAGCATTCCCGAATCCCCGAGGACAAGGACTTGAATCTCTGCAAGGGTTCCCCGGAGAGACCAGCAGAGAACCCGGCCAACTCCTTGGCCAGGTCTCGCAAGTACATGCCCATGTATTGCTGGTAAGACTGGACACAGCAAGCAAGCATCGAGCCCTGGAAGCACTTTCTACCAAAACCATCGAGGTTTCGGGCCTCCCTGCCAGGAGGCACCGCGGAGTGCATCTTCTGACTTTTCAGGCGATGCATGGCCGATTCCACCACCATGGAATGGTGTGGTAGCTGCGCCTTCTGAAAGCCAGGGCTCTTTTGGAGTCGATAGATCGAATCGACCCGCTTGGTTAGAACCGGTGCCGAGGTCGGTGCCTCCCACATCTGGAAGAGGAGCCGTTCCAGCATCGGAGGAACCGGGACAGTAAAGGCCTCATTCGGAGAAGAGTCATACTGCAGGGCGTCGAGCTCCTCGGCTCGAGGCTCTTCCTCGGTGTCTGCCGGGATAGCCAACACAGCGGCCATATCCCGGACAAACTCTGAGTACCGGGTATCCTCCGGAGGGGATCTACTCCGGGGTTCAGACTGCAGTGAGTCCGACGGGACGCACCGAGTCTTGAACGTGTCGGGGGACTCCTCATCCTCCATCTCCCAGGCGGACTCGTCCAACGAGGAGTCAGGATCTGACCCCGCGGGGCCCGGGAGCACCCGCCCTGATGCCGGAGGCACCGGCGTCGACGCCCTCGGTCCCAAACGGGAGGTCGAGGGAGACCGCGACCGAGGTCGACCTCGAGCCTTCATGGTCTCGAGTATCGGCTCGGTCTCCGGGGTCGACTTCGATGTCGATGTCCCGGTGGTCGTGGCAGATGCGCCAGACAGGCTGGCCATCAGTGCCCACTGCTGCTCCATGATACTGTTGATGTCCCAGTGGTCGGGGCAGATGCACCAGACAGGCTGGCCATCAGTGCCCGCTGCTGCTCCATGAAGGCAGACAGTCAGCACTCCAAGGCTGTCATCCTGAGACTCAGCTCGGGAGAAGCAGCAGCCACCGACTCGGGCCCCGGCGGCACCGGGCCCGATGTCGGCTCTCTGGGAGGAGAGTCCTCGAAGACTACAGGGCTTATGTGTCCAGCAGACTCCGGCTCCACGCGAGGAACTTTGGCAGGCTTCTCTTGTTCCACGGGCCCGGGGCGACAGTCGGGGGTCTTAGACCTGGCCCTCGAGGATCCAGGGACCTCTTCCGATGATGCCCTCACGAGACGCTTCTTCCTCTTGCGTTCCCGGTCGGGGGACCCTCTGTCCAAGGAACCACGATCGCGATCGGGATCCGAATCCCAAGATGTCGAGGCCTCAGACGAGGTCCGGGCCCGGCCGGAGGCTGAGTCAGAAAAAAGCCTTTCTTTTTGCTGCTGGCGACTTCGCAGTGCCTTGGAAGACATCTTTCCACATGGTCCACATGTCTTAGAGTCGTGATCAGGACCGAGGCACCGAAGGCAGCAGTTGTGTGTGTCGGTGAGAGACATCAACTTCTTACACCGATCACACTTTTTAAAACCGCTGGAAGCCATCGGGGAAAAAACAGTCCCCATGAGGTCAAAGGCCCGGGCTTCCAGGGAAAAAGCAAAAAAGAGCGCGAACGCCAGCCACGAAGGGCAAAAACCAAAAAAGAAGAAACGGGCTCGATACTGGTGTACCGAACCCAGCGGGAGGGGAACCGGCGTCGAACTGGAGAAGAAAAAATAGCGAGAATCGCCGAAAAAATCAAACTTTTATCTGGGATGACAGGAAACACATCCGGTGGTCTTCTCGGAAAAAGAGAGACTGAGGTAAGATGGCACCTTTAGGCGGGAAGGGAACCGCGCATGCGTGCCTGCATTCCCAAAGGCTTTCATGGAAAGCTGGGGAAATGCTCTGCTTGGGCTTCATCGGCGTCGATGACACCCATATGTGAGGACTGACTTCCTGCTTGGTCCTGGAGAACACACATTCCTATGCACAAGCTAGGAGGCCTGTTATAAAATTATCCGCCCTAAGAGATAACTGTATTTTTGGTTCGTTCATGAAATGCAAAAATGTCTCACAGCTAAGAGTGCTATGACTAAATAATTGTTTATTAATTTCTTGCTGCCATTGTTACAACTTGACATTGTGGAATACAAATCAACCATAAGAACATAAGATATGCCATACTGGGTCTGACCAAGGGTCTATCAAGTCCAGTATTCTTTTTCCAACAGTGGCCAATCCAGGTCACAAATACCTGTGAGGTTCCCAAAAGGTATCCAGCTTCCATACTGCTTGTCCAGTGGGTAAACAGTGGATTTCCCCAGTCCACTTTAATAATGATTTAGTGACTTTTCCTCCAGGAACTTGCCCAAACCTTTTTTAAATCCAGCTACACTAATAGCTTTTACTACATCCTCTGGTAACAAATTGCAGAGTATATTTACATGTCGAGTGAAAACGTTTTCTCCGATTAGTCTTAAATGTGCCACATTGTAGCTTCATTGCATGTCCCCTAGTCTTTCTACTTTTTGAAGGAGTAAACAACTTATATACATTTACCCATTCTACCCTATATATCGGAGGTAGAGAATGAACATAATGGCCTTTTTTTAGATAGGAAATTGGATTCATTCATACCTAAAAGTTAAGACTACAATATGACATGCCTACTTCCTTCTATTTCATTTGCTGGATTTTTCTGGCACAATGAACCTTGCAAGCTATGCAATAACCTTTGCATCAATGAATGTATTAAAAACGTGGAGGCCTATTCCATTCAGGCCATGCAGCCCCTGTGCGGCCGATCAGAAGCGGGGCATACAGAGGTAGACCCGAATCTGATCCTGCAGGGGCTAGAAATTATTGTAAGATCAGAATCAGATCTATGACCTGGAAGTGCAGGCTAGGCCCCAATTTTGATCAACTTGCTTGCCCAGCCACATACCCGGCTAACTCAGCCAGGCTTCTGAATAGATCCGCAGTGCCATGGTGTCCCATCACCATGCACTGTGGCTCCATTTAGGAGCCACGATCCCTGGCCACTGACCATGCTCCCTATTCCCCACAGCCCGACCCTTGATCTGACTTCCAAGGCCTGGATTGGGCTGAGGAGAACCCCCTGCGCCCCCTCACCTGCATCACCAGGTCCCACCCCGAGATCCCCCTCCATCCAGGGGGATTTATTCCACTTTCGAGGAGGAATAAGTCCCCCATCTAGATACGAGGTCCCAGACGTACAGGGCCGACCTCTGAATCAGCCCTGTACATCCGGAGTCACAGACTGCCCATGCCCTGCCTCACTCTGCCTACGGAACACCCTTCCAGGCCTCCCCGTACAAACACGCTGTTCATATGGGGAGGATAGTTCTGGGGCCAGCAGGGAGACAAATAGTGGGGATGGATGTCCCAACGGGGACAGAATGACCCCCTTAGAATACAGCACTAGGAATAATTATAAGGTAATCTTCCATACATATATAGCAAAAAAATTTACAGTGTTATTGACCTATGTCTGTACATCCCAGAAAACATCTTAAAATTGTAACTTGGCTGATAATGTTTTGATATTTGCAGCATCAAAATGCACATAATAGCCTTTGATGACATTAAAATTGTTGTAATTACATAGCAATTAAGAAGTCATTATACAGTACTTTACAAACATTTATATATCACCCTTCTTTATTCTTTATAGAAGTAATAGATGCCATTTCAGAGGAGAAATTATTTTTTTGCTGATTCATTTGCTGTTTAATAGCAGGGGGGATTGATAAGCTCTTTAGTCAGCTTAACAAGGAATGCTTAGAGCAGGAACTTCTACTAAAATCAAAACAAACTTAAATATCTTTTAAAAGAGGGGGTGACCTGCACAGCGCTGCAGTTACCAGCACTCTAGCCATCTTACTGTGCAGACTAAATGGACCATACTGGTCTTTATCTGCCCTCATATACTATATTGCTATGCTAACATTCATTCCATATATAAAAACTTGATCTTTACCTTCAATATGGGATTTAACAGAAAATGGCAAAATCTCTCTAGAATATTTGAGGTAAACAGTGGTGTACGAATGGCAGGGTGGTGGGAGTAGCCCTCCTGGGTGCCAGCTGGGAGGGGGGTCGACCCCCCAGCTGGCTCCATGGAGGTAGCATGGCAAATATACAATTAGGTTGGGTTGCCACAGTGCCTCATGCTCCGGGAACTGGCTGCTCTCTTCTCCTGGCCGAAGCTGTACTGATTTAAACAGGTGAAGTGGCATTTTAGAAAGGGTGTCCAGGTGCAATCTGTGACATCGAGGGCAGAATGCACAGAAAAACACCAGAAACATCTATGTTTTAGCCAGATTTTAGAAACATAGATGCCCCCAACGTGGAAGCCCAAATAGATAAGAAACCACCATCAGAAGGGCAAAGTGGCACAAAAAGCAGAATGAACATCTACAAAGACCTCCCCGTTTTGAAACTGTGGGGCAGGGCCATCCATCTACTGCAAGACTGTAGACAGGGATGCCCATCAGTGTGGAAGAATGGAGACACGTGTGTGCATCCCCTGCAGGTGTTCGTCCAGAGCATGTGTGGCTCTGGACGTGTAGGCCTCTCTCTCCATTGAACTTTCTACTGCCCTCCTGCAAAATGGCCCAGTTCCTCTCATCCTCTTGCATTATTCCCCTCTCTGCCTTTAGCCATTCTCCCTTCCCTCCTTTCTCTGACATCCAGCATTGCACTCTAGTTCCTTTGCCTGCATCCCCTTTCACTCACTGCCCCTCTCCCTTCTTGCGCCCTTTCCCTAGCTTCCCTGTCCCACCATGCACTTTCTCATTTTCTTCCCTCTCCCTGCATTTGCCCCTTTCTTTTCCTTCTAACGCATCCCTTCTTTATACTCCTCCCCCTCACTCCTCTCCTTCCCTGCTCTCTCACCCCACACACTCCTGTCTGCACTAACCCCTTCCCTTCTGCCTGACCCCCTTTCCTTATGCTCTGCCCTCTTCTCTTCTTCCCTCCAAACCTCAGCAAATCTTTATTTAATCTCATGCAGTTTCATTGTACATATCCTGAAAACCTGATTGCATGTGGGGTCTGCAGGACAGGGTTTGGAAGCCCTGGCTTTAGAGCTGGTATCCTTCACAATAAACTTCCTGTAAGCTATTTCTAAGAACTGAGTATCATGATTTCCATACGCGGAAACTGGCACTCTTTTTGATGGCATGGAAAAGAGTAAAACAGCATGAGCTGTATTAATTAGGTTTCTGATTTTTCCCATACAGGAAAAAATTGTGTCAAATAACTACCACTGAATATAAATGTGAGCTTTGCAACTGTGGCAGCCCTCCAGAAGAGAGGCATTCCATCCAAAAGCTGGACTGAATGTATTCAGATCTGTGAGCACTAGGAGATGAATAAAACAAATGCTGACTTTGGAATAGGAAATCTTTTTGGAATAAATAACCACATTCAAAATCATGAGCCCTTTAGAGAGCCACAATGGCAGGTTACAGGGGAGAGGATCCCTGTCCTTTTTCTCTACCCTCTACTCTCTTCCTCTCCTGCTCATGCAGCGTATCTCTGTCTGCCTGTCTCTCTTCAGTTCTCCTCTCTTGACCACATAATAAAATCTCCTGAAATAATTTTCTAGCAATGACCTCTCCTCAATGCAATATAATACAATAAGAACTTTCGGCCCAATTTTGATCTGAGCGGTGCTATACATGGCCGGCCCCCTCCCGCCTAACCTGGATTTCCCATGCTGGGATCATATGCGGTCCCAGCATCGAAAATCCGGGTATCACCACACAGCTAGGAGGCTGCAGGAGCTACCCATGTAGCACCAATTTTCAATGCTACACGGTTAGCGCCGCCTATCTTTAAGGCGCAGAAAGCTAACTGCGTAGCACTGAAAATCAGCATAGTGCTACACGGGTAGTACTATGACCCACCTCTGCACTGCCCTGGGATGCCCCAACACACCCTGATGCTAACTGCATAGTATCGAGACACATAAAGGACAAACCAGGGAATTTTCAAAGGCACTACCCATGTAGGTGCCTTTAAAAAATCCCTGTAAAAGAGTGGAGGAGTGGCCTAGTGGTTGGGGCAAGGTACTTCAGGCCAGAAGGTCAGGGGTTCAAATCCCACTAGAGGACAGCAACCTTGGGCCAGAAGGACTGGGGACTCTAGTCCCACAGGTGCTCCTTGTGGTCTTGGGCAAGCCACTTAACCCTCCATAGCCCATGTTCCCTGTAAAATAGTTATCTCCAAGTTATAATGCCCTGTCCAATGTAATTTCAGTTTGTTCAATGTAAACTGCACTGATGCAGAATAGCACAGTATATAAGAGAATATAAATAAAAAATAAATTTGCACAGGTAATTAGGGCAGTTACCAAGTAACTGCCTTCAAAAACCAGGCCCTTTCTGTACCACCTCCTTGAGAGAATGAACAGACAAATGATGAAATGCTAACAGTAATTACAGAAGCTAGCAAAGTTTACAACACAGTAGTAATGGGAGCTTTCAATTACTCCAGTTTTGAGTGGATCAATGTCACATCAGGACATGCTATGGGGATAAAGTTCCTAGATGAAGCAAATGAATGCTTTATGGAGCATCTGGTTCAGGAACAGACACGTAGGGACACTATTTTAGACCTAGTCATCAGTGGAATGCAGGATCTAGTGCAAGAGGTACCTTAACTGTTTTGGGGCCGCTTGTCAATAGCAATCATAACATGATCACATTTGATTTAATAAATGGAGGGAGGAAAGCAAGGAAATTGACTGTGCTAGCATTTAACTTTCAACAAAGGGTACTATAATAAAATGAGGAAAATGATTATGAAAAAACTAAAAGGAACAACTGCAAATGTTAAGAGTTTATATTAGGCCTGGGCATTATTTAAAAATAGTATTTTGGAAGCCTAGAACAGATGTATTCCATACTTTAAAAAGGTGGAAGGAAGGCCAATAACAGCCAGCATGGCTTAAAGGTGAGGTCAGAGAGGCTGTTATAACTAAGAGAATCTTTCAGAAAATGGAAAAAAGAATCAAATGACAAAAACAGGAAACAACGAGGGGCGGAGCCTGATGTCCAGCGGGATGGTCGCATAACGCTGAGGCTCCCGAGAGGCCTACTCAGAATCCTGAATTAACACCGTACATATTTGGAACTTTTACTCTGATCTTGCCGGGGCACATTGGTGAGATGGCGGGGACCAAACCCACGCGCCTGGAATTTGGATCTCCAGCGGCTTCTCACGGCAAACGTTCCAAAACTGAACCTCCGGCAGAAGGGGCTGGCCTTGCGTGAGGGCCACGAAATGCAGCAGGAAAATCCTCGCAGAGATTAGAGGGGTCAAAAGCCTCGTGCAGTCAAACGGTGAAGCACTCCGAGCGCTGCGGGAAGATTTTGGTGTGCTGCAGCAAGCTAGAAGGGCTTTCTTCGCGTCAGGACAAAATGGAGAGCATATTGGACTCCCATGCGGCCCGGTTGTCCAAACTCGACAAAGTGAACGTCAGGTGCGGGCCTTGCAGAAAGAAGTGGAAGATGGCAATAATAGAGCGCGCCGCAACAACATACGACTCGTGGGCATACCGGAGGGAGCGGAATCGGGAGACATGAAAGAGTTTTTATGCAAAATCCTCCCTTCCCTGCACGAAATCACCTTTACCCAAAGATTTGGAGATCGATCGCGCTCATCGTGTACCCACAAGCATAACGCTCAACAGGAAGACCCCGCGGCCTATCATTTTTCGACTTTTGAGATATCAACACGTTGAGCAAATTCTAACTGCCTCTCGGGCAAAGGGCCATATGGAGTTTGAGAGCCACAAGATCTCCTTCTATCCCGACTTGGCTAAACCCACGGTCGACTGCCGAAAGCGCTTTCTGGAATTCCGGCCGAGGCTTCAACAACTACAAGCACGCTATGGCCTGATGTACCCGGCCAAGCTCCGAGTCACGCTTCACCATCAGACAAGAACATTTGAGGACCCTGATCTACTAGCGGAGTTTTTGGATTCCAAAGAAGCCGACTTGATGCGCTGACTTCCAGAATATTCCTGCAAGTATTCTTATATCCGCTGTACCTGCCATATTGGATCTGCCGCAGCCCAGCAAAGAGTCTGGCGAGGGCAGTTTGTGCCTTACTTTTGATGATATCTGTGGCCCGACTCCATCTACCCACAGTAGCCTCGATGAGTATCAGAGACAGTGTTAATTATGGACTCTGGTGTTTCTTTTCTTTTTTCATGTCTTTCATGGTCGCCATATTCTTTGGGGGTTCTGCTTCTTCTCTAAGATACTTTGGTACGTACTTTTCAATCTAAAATGTCTATTACTGATTGATGGCACCATGTAAGATTTTCTCATTGAACGTAAAAGGAATCAATAATCCGATAAAACAAATTCGAAGGAAACTCTTAAACTCAATATTAAACCTTACATGGTGGCCGCTTGACTTCACCTTCTTCTCTTCCCCTCATAGAGGTGACATGCAGGCCTTTCCCTTCCTTTGGCAATCCCGCATGGTGAAGTATCTCGGGGTCCATTACTGTTCTCCTTTAGAAGACACTATCAGTTTTAATGCCAAAGAGGTAGTCTCCAAAGTCCGTGAGCTCACGAATGATTTTCTTAGATATCATCAAGATACTCCTTGCGGCCTTTAACACTCTCATTCTATCACTGGGCTCCGAACGTATGTCCTCAGGACGGACTCCCGCTAGGAATAACCCCAGAATTCAAGTCCTACATAGAACGATAGCATGGAAACCCTGGTACTCAAGGGGGATCTGGACACCCCAACAGCTTTAAAAACCTTTTCTGATTTACAAAAGGAATTTGCGTTACCAGCGAAACACTACTTTCAATTGATGCAGCTTCAACACTGCCTCAAAAGTGCTCGAATCATGCCGCCCTCTGCCCCTACTGAGGACGGGCTATTAGAGATAGTTCACTCTATTAGTAGTACACATGGGGTATCCTCTAACTTTTATAAATTATTATGTCAGGGTACAGACACGGCCACTTTTAGAGCCCAACAAGCCTGGGAGCGCGAACTGCAAACCACTTTAACCCCTGTGCAATGGAGCGTTTTCTGGAGCAAAGTAGTGCGGGTTTCCCGGTCTGCCTCTGTTACCCAAACTCTCTTCTTTTTTGCACACAGATGCTTTTATACCCCAGAAAAAATAGCCAAATGGAACACAAATGCTAGGGACCAGTGTTGGTCTTGCCATACTGCTGTGGGAACCTTCGCTCATGTTATTTATGAATGTCCTCAACTACAGGTTTATACCTTCAACGAACCTCTCTCTTGGAAGATCGTGGGACTCCGCTCTGTGGCGGAGGTCCCCTGAAGGGTCGCTTTCTCCTTGATAGCCATATGCTTAATCACGAGGAATTGGAAGGATAGCTCTCGACTTACTGTCAATGAATGGTGGAACCTCGTCTGCTTATATAGTAAATATGAGCAGATACCTCGGAGAGCTATTCCCCAGGCCCAACCTCACTCTCGCTTGTCTAAGTGTAACACAATAATGTAAGTACACGCCCGCTTCGGGAATGATTATTTTTCTAGAGAAGAAGCAGGGGGGAGGGGGGTGGCAGGGGTTTACTTTGGTGTATGTATTACACTTTATGTATCTGTCTTTTAGCTGTATGTCTTCCTTTTCCTTTGTTGTTATAAAACGAAAATAAAGAATTTAAATTGCATGCAAGTAAATTGAAAAAAAAACAAAACAAAAAAAAACAACAGGAAACAACAAATACTGGCAAATTAGATGCAAGACACTGATAAGGCAGGCAAAGAGAAAACTTGAAAAGAAGCTTGCCATGGAAGGGCATAATAAAAACTTTTTCAAGTATATTTATAGCAAACATCTGTGAGGGAGTCACTTAGACTATAACCGGGCAAGGCGGACGTGTAGCTCGCGCCCCGTCACCATCACCCCACCCCTTCCCCCCCCCCAACAATTACCCCCCCTCCCCTCCAGGAATGACAATCAGAGACAAAATGGCATTACAACTGGTCGCAGCTTTATTAATATAACATTATGCAAACAATAAACAACCATAACTTCTTAATCCAGGTTCCGGCAGCAGGAGGAACCCTCAATAGCCATGTTATTAGCAAAGTGAGTTCGCTCCCGCCTCCGCCGTCCACCGGCAATTCCAACCCCCACTCCGGCTTTGCCATATTATTAGCAAAAGCCCCGGGGGGTCCACCGGGTCGGGGGTACCCCACCCCCGCCCTGCGCATTGCCAAGCCTCCGGACCCCGGACACCTCCGGGATCCCGCCCACCCCCACCAGCTGCGACCCCCCTATTCGCAAACCGACCCCTGCCAGAAAACCCCCCACCACTGGGAGGGAGGGCAGGAACTCCGCTCCTCCTGGCTAACCCCCGAAGACTGCAGCCTCGTGGCACGCGCTCCTTCTCACTCCCCCCCCACCCGACCTTTCAGCGTTAACCATTGGCTCCCGCACCAACTGTGCCTTGCGGGAGCCAATCCCTTTAAATCACGCTGCTGCCCGCGCCTCCCAACCGCTGTACTCGCCGCCGATGATGGGGGCGCGCACATGCCACCCACCCGGTTATCGGCGGCCTGCGCGTATGCGGCCCCGCGGCCTTATTGTAACCGGGCAAGGCGGACGTGTAGCTCATGCCCCGTCACCATCACACCCCCTTCCCCCCCCAACAATTACCCACCCCCACCCCCCCTCCCCTCCAGGAATGACAATCAGAGACAAAATGGCATTACAACTGGTCGCAGCTTTATTAATATAACATTATGCAAACAATAAACAACCATAACTTCTTAATCCAGGTTCCGGCAGTGGGAGGAACCCTCACTAGCCATGTTATTAGCAAAGTGAGTTCGCTCCCGCCTCCACCGTCCACCGGCAATTCCAACCCCCACTCCGGCTTCGCCATATTATTAGCAAAAGCCCCGGGGGGTCCACCGAGTCGGGGGTACCCCATCCCCGCCCTGCGCATTGCCAAGCCTCCGGACCCCGGACACCTCCGGGATCCCGCCACGGGCTCAGAGACACCTGTCCCTGAGCCCCCCCCCAAACGGGAAAGCTGCGACCAGGTAACCTGCCAGGCACACCCTCCAAGGCCTCTTGCCAGTCATTGAGGAGTAAATCCACCCCCACCGGGGATAAGTGTACTCCATCGGACCGAAATAAACCCGCACAACCCACTTCCACCCAAGGGTGTAAAATCTGCACCCCTCCCTGCTCGCAAACCCAGCGGCCAATTTGCCGATTAACTTTAATTAACCCACCCGACCACCGCCGGTGGCCCCAGCAAGCAGGCCTCGGAATTATATCCGACCACAGCAACAAAACATCCTGAAACATTAACAACACAGCAGCCAGGTCCCTCTTTGCAGCTCGTATCATCTGCTTGACTGTCCAAGTTCCTAAATCATTGCCACCAAGATGCAATAACAGAACAGCCGGGGAACCTCTCCCCCGCCGATGGTGCCGCAGCAAAGGCAAGAGCTGCAACCAGCGAAGGCCACGCTCGCCCAGCTATGAGACGATCACCTCAGCAGGATGCAGGCCGATGTTCGCCCCCAACGGTTTTTCTGCCGCTCGCCGCCCTGCCCAGTAGACAAAAGAATGTCCTATCATCCAGCAGGCGTACAGCGTCCGACCCCCATCTAAAAGAAAGCACATAGTTAGAAACAGCCCCACCCAACCCATCACATGCGAACATAGCCCTGAAAAGCCTTGGAGCGCCACCGGCCTATATGCTGAATCACTCGCTCATCACACCCTGCCGCCGCGGCACTGGTGGCAGCCCCAATTCGAAAGGAGTGTGGTGCAAAGTCTCGAGGGGGCAGCCCCACGTGGTGCACTGCTAACCGCAGGACCGCCGTGAACTGAAACCGTGTTAAACGGCGCGAATTCTGGTGAAGAAAAAGAAAACCACCCCCCATAGGCCGAACCCGCAGGTACTCCGCCATCGCAGCCACCGGGCAGGTGGATGCATTAGGAATAGCGAACAACTGCACCCAAACACCCCGGCCCCTCTGGTCCGTCTTAGACCGCGGCAACCACAGGCCCAATCTCTCGGCGGACAGCTGAACATGGTGCAACTGCAAGGTCCCCTCCCCCCCTGACGAGTTGGACGCTGCCACCAGCTCCCCGATACGGAAAGCCCCAAAAAAAGCCACGCAAAAAACCGCCCGGAATAATGAGACCTCATAAGATGTGTCCCCAACCCATGGTAAGGCGGCACAGAGCTGCACCAGCAGCTCATGCGTGATCGGCTGCCGTCCATCCCCCAGAGGCGGGGTGCCCCTTTCCCAGCCCAGCAACAGACGGCAAACGAGAAACCCCCAACCGTGTGGTCCCCACCCCACCGCTCTGCAGAAAAATGCAAAACCCGCAATATGGGCCCTCACGGACGAACGCGACATGCCCGCCGCCTTCGCCGCCGTGATGTACAGACCCAGCAGATGCTCCAGAACGGCACCACACCGCCATTCCCGCGCTGCCAGGAACTCAACAATCTTTTCACAGCCGCTGCAGTAAGATCGCCACGTCGATGGGGACACAGAACTCCGCAGAAGGTTCAGCATGCTCACAGGCCAAGACACCATAAATGCTCTGGGACCCGCAATCCCACAGGGTCAGCCTCCGGCGCCAATCTCCGGAACAGGTCCCACTTAAAACGAGAGAGCATCCGCCAACTGATTAGAATACCCCGGGACGTGCCGAGCCCGCACCACCACATTCAAGCGCAAACATCCCAACACCACCTCCCGCATCAACGCCGCCACCCGCAAGCACCGCGGCGTATATCTATTGATGACACTCACCACGGCTTCGTTATCGCACCACCATAGAAGCCGACGGTCCCGCAACCTCTCCGGCCACAGCTCTAGCGCAACCAGCACCGGAAATAATTTGAGAAAGGTCACACTATCTGTCAGGCCTGCTGCACGCCATACTGCCGGCCAGGGCTCTGCACACCATGAACCCGCAAAATAAATCCCCAATCCGCAACTGGCCGCCGCATCCGTAAAGAGCTGAAGATCGAATGTAGACATTTCCACAGTCGGCAATGCTGTTATGCCGTTAAAATTCCGGAGAAACTCATCCCACACTCCCAAATCCGCTCGCATGCCCCTTGATACCCGAATGCGATAATGTGGCCTAAGCACACCCGACGTCACCGCCGAGAACCGACATGTGAACACACGGCCCATCGGGATGACCCTACAAGCAAAATTCAAAGAGCGCCTGCATCTCTCGTAATGTCACCTTGTGAGAGCCTAACACGTTAGCCACCAGTACTCGCAGCCGCGCCACCTTCTCCTGCGGCAATCGAGCCACCATGGCATTCGAATCCAGCTCAATACCCAGAAAGGTAAGGCAGGACGTGGGCCCCTCTGTCTTCCCAGAAGCCAATGGCACTCCCCATGCCCGAGCAAGGCCCTCAAAACCGTCCAAAAGCTCCTGACAGAGACCAGACGAAGAACTGCCGACGAAGAAAAAATCGTCCAGGTAATGCACAACATTCGGACATCCTACCGACTCCACTAAAGCCCAGTGAAGGAAGGAACTGAACATCTCAAAATAGGCACAAGACACTGAACAACCCATCGGCATGCATTTATCAAAATAAAACTCCCCCTCAAACGAAAATCCCAGTAAATGAAAAGAGGCAGGGTGCTCGGGCAACAATCGGAACGCAGACTCAATATCTATCTTGGCCATCAAACACCCGGAACCGGCTTCCCGTACTAAACGCACCGCCTCATCAAATGACGCATAACGAACAGCACACAATCGCCTCGGGATAAGGTCATTGACAGACGCACCAGTGGGGGAGGACAAGTTGTGTATCAAGCGAAACTTCCCAGGGTCCTTTTTCGGAATAATGCCCAGTGGGGAGACAACAAAGCATGAAAAAGGAGGTTCGGGGAAAGGCCCGGCCACCCTCCCGCAGGAGAGCTCGACGTCTAACTTCTGCCGAACAATACCCACCAACCGCCGCACCGATGGAGAGTTTACCGCTCTGCCTGGACCCCCAACCCCCACGACCGGTATGGGAAAACCATCCAGAAAACCCCCCTCTATCACCTTCCCCCTCCTACGATGTGGATATCGACTCAGCCATGGCCTCATCACCTCCAGCCGCATAGGCGTCGGGGCTAAGTGCCACAAGTTCCTATTGCTTGGCCGGGGGGGGAGGCAACGCTGATACTCCTTTTTTGATGCACCGGAGAGCCGAATGCCCGCCTCCACAGACTGAACAACTGTGCCGGAACTTACAGTCTGGAAAGGGGCAGGAGGATTTATTGAAACGCCAGCAGAGGTCGCCGGCTCCTGAACCGCCTGGCTTGGGCAGCCCAGCAGCCGCGCTCCCACGAAAAGGCTGTCCCGCACTCGCGTTAATAACACTACCACATTTTTGTCCACCACCCCCAACCCCGGCCCCCCCCCTTTGCCGACATTTGCGTTAACCATAAGTTAATGTCCTGCGTGCCCCAGGACAACGACTTATTCTCCTCCATCTTATCCCGGAATTTTTCATCGTAGTTGAGCCATGCCCAACCACCATGCGTCTGCGCCGCCTCCAGAATGGAGTCGGCATAAGCCAGTAAAATGCCATACTATCCCGGGTAGTGGTGCCCCCACACGCTCGCCAGCCGTAAAAAGGAACGCATCCAGTTAAGAATAGAACGCGACGCCTTCCGCACCCTCCCCGCCTTCTCATCTTCCTTGCGTCTTCATTTGCTATCCCCCGAGCTCTTTCGACCCTCCAACAACCGGAAGATATCAATATATCGCCATTTTCGGATTTTCCGCCGCAACTTCCGGGGAACCCCCTCCCATAGCTCTGACAAGGACGCCAGCGTTGGACCGCCCGTACCTACCCCACCCCCCCACCCACCTGCGTGGCCACCCCGCTAACTGCTGTTTATTGTAAATACAACTCAAATTTCCTTGTGTTGTATAGTTGATGTTAAATGTAAACCGCTCTGATCTAAAATAGAGCGGTATAGAAGAACTGTTAAATAAATAAATAAATAAAAAAAAAAAAGAAGAGGAAGAAACATCCAAAGAGGACGAGGACCGGGACCGCTGACGCCGCTTATGCCCACGCCGCCCCTTCTTTTTGGCTTTACCCGACCCCTTTCCCCCGACCCCCCCCATGCAACTCACCAGTCACTGACGCCCCTGCTTGTGGTACTCCATCGATGGGCACAGCCGCCAGCCGACCGACCTCCTCCCGAGGCTCCTCCCGCTGTCGTTCGCTGGGCGCTGCTGCCTGCAGAGAGTCCACTGGCGCCACGTCAGGCCCCGTATCCTGTACCGACAAACCGCCCGCCTGCTCCGACCTCGGCGTCCCGACAGCCTGCACCTGTGAAGAAAAAGAAGGGAAACAGGGGGCAGGGCCTGCCATGGACCATGGTGTTTGCCACGCCCCCAACCACTCAGCCCTCGAGGAACCCTGTCCATCCCCCCGCCAATGCTCCCAAGGAGTAGGATAACCTCCGCCCGCAGCAATAGGAAACCCCCAAGCGGCGCTACCCGGCACGCAGCCTTGCCCACCTACCTCCCCGGGCACCCCTGCCAGCCCAGAAGCTGTCCCAAGTAACCGAACATCCCCCCTCCCAACCTGACAGGTTCGCCCACCCCGAGCTACCGCCTTCCCCCTGCCCCCCCTAGAAACCCCCCGGCACACAGCCCCCCTGACTGTGGAAGGCATCCCTACCAGCCTCCCGCCCCTCCCTCGCAGAGACCCCGTAGGACCCACGGCATCCCCATCTACCAGTCCAGGCCCTGAGCCCCTCCCCCCATGCACTGGCCCCTGCACTCCCCGCCTACCACCTACTTGCCGCCCACGCGCTGCAATGCCCTTCTCCCTGTACCCCTGGCCCTCCGGTGAGTATTACCCACACTGGCCGGCATTATAAATGCACCTCCACTACCCAACAAAAGCCCATGCTGGGTTTATTATTAGTATTATTATTTTTTTTTTTTAATATAGTGTGTAGGCGAGGGAGCCCCGTAGAAGCTGAAATCGCACGGGCCTCCCCCCCCCTGCACACAGCTAGACACTCGCCTGGAAAGACACTCTCCTGGAAAGAGCACCCCTGCTCAGCGCCGCAGCCACAGTCGCTCCCGCTAGGTCGCTCCTCTGCCGCCAGCCGCTGACACTCCCGCAAGGCCGGACACGATGCAGGCCGACCTGCCAACACTTCGCTCTGCTCGCTGCCCCAAACACCACTCTGCTGCCACCACCACGAAAACCTCGCAGATGAGAGGCACCCCACCACTGCTCCGCTACCGCCAAGGAAGAGAGGCACCCAAAAGGAACAAAACCGCTGGCAATTAACAAACCGACGGGGAGAAGAAAACACAACTCCGCTCCTCCTGGCTAACCCCCGAAGACTGCAGCCTCGTGGCACGCGCTCCTTCTCACTCCCCCCCCACCCGACCTTTCAGCGTTAACCATTGGCTCCCGCACCAACTGTGCCTTGCGGGAGCCAATCACTTTAAATCACGCCGCTGCCCGCGCCTCCCAACCACCGTACTCGCCGCCGATGACGGGGGCGCGCACACGCCGCCCACCCGGTTATCGGCGGCCTGCGCGTATGCGGCCCCGCGGCCTTATTGTTAGATTACTCAGGAGTAAAAGGTGCACTGAGAAAGTACAAAGCCATAGCGGAGAGACTGAATGATTCTTTTGTTTCAGTCTTTACTGAAGAAGATGTAGGAAACTTATCTATGCCAGAAATGATATTTAAAGGTGAAGTATCAGAGGAAATTAAACAAATCTCGACAAATTGGGAAGATGTAATACAGCTAATAGATAAACTAAAGAGCAACAAATCACCTGGACTGGAAGGCATACATCCCATGGTGCTGAAAGAACTGAAATATGAGATCGTAGAACTACTATCTGTGATCTATCATTAAAATCTTCTGTTATACCCATAGAATGGAGAGTGGCCAATATAATGCCAACGCTGTTAAAAAGGGATACATGGGTGATCAAGGTAAACTATAGACCAATGTGCCTGATGTCATTACCAAACAAAATGGCAGAAACCACTATAAAAAAATAAAATTACTGAACATCTAGATAGTCATGCTATTATTTGACAAGAAACAGTCGGTATTCCAGATTTACTAGTGAAGAGAGGAGAATGATGCAATCTTTTATTTAGATGATAATGCAAACAATACAGATGTTTTTCTTTAACAATGGGTCCCCAAACAATACCAATTATAATCTTAACTGGATTTATAGTATTATAAATCCTGAGAAGTTTCATCAAACATGATGTAGGTTGTACCCTGAATTTATACAATGATAATATGGTAGGCAAAAAGGAACCGTGGGGTTCTATAGCAATATAGTCCCATGGGTTCGGTTTTTATATCACTATGTTTTTTATCCTTTTTTGATTCTGGTAAACTCATATATACATTAATTAGGTTATCAATTGATATGTGAGGTTCAGGAGTTTAACTTCAATTTCGATTTACAATTGCCCTATAATGTAAAATGGGAGGAATTTTAAAAACCCTTTCCAATTTAGATAGGATTTTGAGTTGAAATTTGCATACTCCTGTCAATCTTTAGAATCGTCATGTTTCCCGCAAAAAAACTGCTTTATCCACGGTGCAGATGCCGGCGTCCTTTGACAAGAAACAGTCGGTATTCCAGATTTACTAGTGAAGAGAGGAGAATGATGCAACCTTTTATTTAGATGATAATGCAAGTAAGAAAAGTTTTCTGGGGTCAAGAACGTTGTTTCTCATTGTTTTAATATTGGCTTCAATACCCAATATGCCGGTAGTCAAGGTTTTATTCTAGTTTTTATCCTTGCTCCATAATAAAGTTTTTTATCGGCTTGATGACCGGATTTTATATTTAGTACAATTGAAATATAGATTTTGAAATTTGATCAACTATAAAAAGAGTTTTGTTTGCGTTTCATGAATTGGTATAAATACCAGACAGGGTTATTTTTCAATAAAAGGGAGCGCGCGGGCAGGGTCCAGGCGAGCGATTGTAACCGGGTGCTCGGCCCGGCACGGGACCCTGCGCATGCGTATTCTAGCCGGAAGGGGGGGGGAGCGGGTTACGATGCCGAGCGTCTGTAGCGACGCCGGTCATTTTTTGAAATGATTGGCTCCGCTCACGCGCTTGGCGTGGGGGAGCCAATCAGTGAACCGGGAATGGCATGTGCTCGGCTAGTGAGGTTGTTGGCCGAGCACATGCGGCGAGCCTTCAGCATTGTGACCCACCCTCCCGCCCTTGCTTTGAGGGTAGAGGGGAGGGTCTGAGGATTAGGGTTGTTGCAGCTGGGGGGGGGGGGGTGAGGCGGGATCCCGGAGGTGTCCGGGGTCCAGAGCCTTAGGCATTTGGGGCGTGGGCGGGGTGCCCACGGCCCGGACAACCCCTGATCGACTTTTGCTAGTGATATGGCGAAGTCGGACAGGGGTGGTAGGCATTTGGCCGGTGGTGGTGATGAGGCCGGAGCGGAGGCAAGGGCACTTTGCTAGTAGCATGGCTGGTGCCTCATCACCCTGCTGGGGGGAGGGGGTGTTCCTAAGTTGTTGATTACCACAGTTTGTTAAGTGGTATGTTAATTGGCAAATAAAGCTGCGACCAGTTTGTACCCACGATAAAGTGTCTGTTGCCTTTGTTGAAGAGTATATATTTATGGGGAGGGGTGGGGCTGTGGGTGCAGGTAGAGGGAAGGCCGGGTCCGACTACCCGGTTACCACAGTATTAAAGAGGATTATGTGTACATTCACATTAGTGCTTATGGTATGTGAGTGTACAATGTAGTTTTTTTTAAATTGTGATATTAGTTTTTAGAACACACTTATATATCGGGTTGTCATCGGTGTGTGATCACTCAAATGCATAATTCCAAATTGATAGGTATGAATTGTAGTCGGGGGGGTTTTATAATAATTTTTATAATTGTGAGATGGATAATATTTTATTGTTTATTTTATTTTATTTATTTACATTTTCTTATATACCGCGCTATTCAACATCAGTGCGGTTTACATGGAACATAAAACATACACGTTGCATATAATGAACTGTGCTTACAAGAAACAGGAAATCAAACTTGGATAACTTGAGGGAACTATTTACACCTGAATTTCATGAAAATCGTATTACACTGACAGTGCTCATGAATGTTTTGTAGGGTCTGATTTGTTGTACTCTCTAGACTACACTGCGGGTGAAACTACTATATCTTCATCTACCTGGTAGTACAAGAGGAATAGTGTTTTACTGCCTTCCTAAACTGGACCAGGTCAGGGATTGCACGTAAGTTGGGTGGTAGAGAATTCCAGCATCTCGGAGCACATAGTTTGAAGGCTCTGTTAACTGTTGCTTGGGTGCATTGGGTTATTTCTTTTGGGACTACTAATGTGTTGATCGCTGCCGATCTTCTGGACCTGTTGGAGGGTGTATTTTGTATAAGCTCTGCTATTGAAGCGGAAGTTAGCCCATTGATGGATTTGAAAGTAATCAGCAAAATTTTGAAGGTGATTCTGGCCTGTATGGGGAGCCAGTGTAGCTGTTTCAGAATAGGAGTTATATGATCTTTCTTTGACGCTCCGATTAGAACTCTCGCTGCCGTGTTCATTGCGAGCTGTAGAAGGTTTAAGGTAGTTTGGGGGAGACCTTGCAAGATTGAATTAGCGTATTCAAAATGGGGTGTGATTAGCGCCTGATAGATTGTATGGAAGTCGTCTGGTTCTAGAAGAAAACGGAGGTGCCTCAGAGAGCGGATCTTGTGGTATATCGCTCTGACTACATTGCTTATGTGTACCTTCATGTCCAGGCGCTGGTCCAAGGTGACAAAAAGGTATCGGATCGTGGATTTAGTCTGAAGTTCAGCTTCCTTGACTTTTATATGTGATGGTGTGGTGAATTTCGGATTCCTCATGATGAACAGAACCTCAGTTTTCTTGTGCTGAATTCTCAGATTCTGGGATTGGAGCCAGTTGGATACTGCGTCAAAGCAGTCTGTAAGTGGAGAGAGGTCTGGAGTTTCTGTCAAGAAAGGCATGTAAAGTAGAACGTCATCCACATATATCAAGCAGTTTACCCCAAAAGAATGAATGAGGTTACAGATAAGCTGCATGTATATATTGAACATCAGCGTGGAGAGGGATGATCCTTGAGGAACTCCTTGCTTCTGGTGGAAAGGTTTAGATGTTGAGGCACCTGAATGTACGTGCTGCCATCTGTTCGAGAGGTATGATTTGCACCAGACTATGGATGTCTCAGAAATACCCTTTTCTCTGAGGTGCATCAGTAGTATCTCGTGACATACTGAATCGAAAGCAGCTGCTATGTCGAGGAAAATGAGGACAAATCCCTGGCGGATGTTATCGATTCCTGTAGTTATGTTATTGATGAGGGTGGTGAGGAGCGTTTCTATGCCGTGCTGTTCTCTAAAACTGTGTTGGCAGGGGGTCTAGTGGTGAAACATTGTCCACGTGGTCTTGAATTTGTCTTTGAACTTCTTTTTCTATTATTTTGGCCAGAAGTGGTATACTTGATATCGGTCTGTATGAGTCCACCTTCTGGGTATTGAGCTTGCTGTTTTAGATGAGTAAAGATATATATATTATTAATATATCTTTTGTTTTAAATCGGCTGCTAGTACGTGGTTCGACTGCCCATCCTGAACAATAGAGTAATTAAAACTCTTGTTATTTAAGGGTTCCTTTTTAAAGGGTTTCTCATGCAGTTTCACAAATATCTTCTTTATGATGAATTATCGTTTTCAATGATCGTTTTCTGTTGCGTTTACTTCTTATTTCTTATTTTATAAAAAGGATTATATATAATAGGTTTATTAGCGCATCTTTATCCTCTTTTTGTAGACAATACAGAGTGTATAAAAATAGAACATTCAGGTATGTTTTATTTAATTTATTCATAAATTATATGAGCATTTCAAGATACTTCCAAATGATATTTTATTTATAATGTGATAAGATTTATAAAGCCTTGGTTTTAATTATTTATAACTATTAATCTAGGTACAATTAGCATAACACGTGTTTATTAGCTCTATATGAATTATTATGATTGCATTATCAAATGTGTTTGTTTTTAATCATATCTTTGGTTATATTATACATACAATTTTATGGTGCCTTTTTAATTTTAACTGATTTGTTTATATGTTTTAATTATTTGGTTTCTATGTATTTAAACCATTTATTTGTGTATTTTTACATGTTGTATTTTGTAGCCAGAAAAGCCTCTGATGAAGACACAGTGAAACACGGCCTGTGTCGTGTATAAAAATAGAACATTCAGATAAATCGGAGGCCGCGGGCCCACGTGCCCGACAGCCGACTGTAACCGGGGGGGCGGAGTGGCGCGGGTCCCCGCCGGCGGGGTGAGGCGCGTGCCCGAGGGGAGTTTTGGTTTAAACTCATTGGCTCCCGCGGGCCCTGGTGGCTGCGGGAGCCAATGAGGTGGAGGGGCGCGATGGAGAGCGGAAGGGAGCGAGCGGTCAGACGCCAGTCCTCCGGAGCCGAGAGAAAGGACGGGCGTACCCACCCTCCCTCCCTTTGGTGGAGTTCGGGGCTTGGAAGACGGGGGGTTGCAGCTGGGGGGGGGGGCAGGATCCCGGAGGTGTCTGGGGTCCGGAGGCATGGCAATATGCAGGGCGGGGGTGGGGGTACCCCCGACCCGGAGAAGCCCTCGGCTTTTGCTAGTAATATAGCGAAGCCGGAAGAGGGGGATGGAATTGCTGGGGAACGGTTCTTGGCGGAAGCGGGAAGGAACTCACTTTGCTACCCATATGGCTGGTGAGGGATTGTCCCGCTGCCGGAACCATAAGTTAAACAGTTATGGTTGTAATGTTATGTTGTGCTTGTTTAATAAAGCTGCGACCAGTTAATTTGCCAATAAGCGATTCTGTGGTGGTTATTTGAAGGGCAAAAGGGGGGGGGGGATGTCGGGGTTGAAGGGGCGAGGGCCACGTCCGCCTTACCTGGTTATACAGAGTGTATAAAAATAGAACATTCAGCCAGAAAAGCCCCTGATGAAGACATAGCGAAACACGGCCTGTCGGGCCTTGGCTAATAGGTGTTTTATTAATAAAAGATTCCTTCCTCTGCTATCTACTGTAGATTAGGAAATAGCTGAAAGATAGAAAAAATTTTTCTGAATGAAGTAGGGTGAATAGTGGAGTACCCCAGGGATCTGTGCTGAGCCTGTAGCTTTTTAACATATTTATAAATTACTTGGAAATGGGAATATTGAGTGAGGTGATCAAATTTGCAGATGACACCAAATTATTTAAAGTTGTTAAAACACAAGAGGATTGTAAAAAATTGCAAGAGGACCTTGATAAAATGGAAGACTGGGAGTCCAAATGGCAGATGACATTTAATGTGGACAAGTGCAAAGTTATGCACATAGGAAAAAACAACTCAAACTACAGTTACATGATGCAAAGTTCCACAGTTGGAAAAGGACTTAGGCGTCATCATGGATAATTTTATTTATTTATTTATTTATTTACATTCTCTTATATACCGCGCTATTCTGCATCAGTGCGGTTTACATTGAACGAACTGAAATTACATTGAACAGGGTATTATAACTTGGAGATAACTATTTTACAGGGAACATGGGCTATGGAGGGTTAAGTGGCTTGCCCAAGACCACAAGGAGCACCTGTGGGACTAGAAACCCCAGTCCTTCCGGCCCAAGGTTATAATACGTTGAAACCCTCTGCCCAGTGTGGAGCGGCGACCAAGAAGGCAAATAGAATGCTAGGAATCAAAAAGAAAGGAATGGAGAATAAAACAAAGGATATTATAATGCCTCTTTAATGCTCCATGGTACGACCACACCTTGAATATTATGTGCAATTCTGGTCGCCATATCATAAAAAGGATGTTGCAGAATTAGAAAAGGTATAAAGAAGAGTGACAAAAATAGTAAAGGGAATGGAAGTACATACCTAGAAGGAAAAGCTTAAAAGGTTAGGGCCCTTCAACTTTGAAAAGAGACGGCTGAGAGGAGATACCATGGAGGTCTATAAAATAATGAATGGAGTAGAACAGGTAAACGTAGATCAGTTGTTTACCCCCTTTGAAAAGTAGAAATGCTAGAGGATACGCAATGAAGTTACAATGCAGCACATTTAAGACTAATCGTAGAAAAAAGATTTTCACTCAATGCGTAATCATACTCTGGAATTTGTTACCAGAGGATGTAGTAAAAGCTGTTAATGTAGCTGGATTTAAAAGTGATTTGGCCAAGTTTCTGAAGGAAAAGTTCATAAACCATTACTAAAGAGTACTGGGAAAATCCATTTCTTACATATTTGAAAAGCAGCATGGAATATGTGTATCTTTTGGGAACCTGACAGGTACTTGTTACCTGGCTTGGCCATTGTTGGAACCAAACCAGCAGGAGAAGGAGGTGGACACCAGAAACCACGGCCTGACACAGATAAAGTACTAAAGTTCTGAAGGCCGATTGGCACATCCTTCAAACTAGCTCCTGCTTTCTTAACCAGCGCCTTACCATTGCTTATAACAGAGGACACAATTTAGCTGACAAATTGGTTTCATCGTATATGTCTTTGGGAATAGGCTCCACCTTTAGAGAGAATGGACATTTCAAATGTAATAAATGTTCAGTTTGTAAGCATGCTATTGTATTACCTGATGCTTTTATACATCCTGACACTCATACACATTACAGGTTACATTCTAGGACCGATTGTCTTTCTACACATGTAGTGTATGTTATTATTTGTCCTTGTTCCTTGTTATACGTTGGTAAGACTATCTGGCCAATTTAGATACACATTCAAGAACATAAAAGTTGCATTAAAAGGAGAATTATGACAGCCCCCCTGGTGGAGCATTGGTCTTCATTGAAACATACTCCTGTTGATCTAAAGTTTTTTGTTATTAAGCAAGTTAATGTCCCTCCTCAGGGCGGGGACCTTGATCGCAGGTTAATCCAAGAGGAACAGAGGTATATTTTTTTACTAGATACAGTGGTTCCAAAAGGGTTAAACAAAGAGATAGAGTATCACATTTTTTTTAATAAAAAAAACACTTTCTATGTTTTCCCTTCTTAATTTCCCATGGTGGTTACAGATTTTTATGGTGGTTAAATGATCTTTCATAACTTTGGTATTATGTGTTATATTGCTGTGTTTTCACTGGTTTTACTTTTTAATTATTTATTTATTTATGTATTACTATTAAGTTTGTTAAAGTGTCATTTTAATTTCACATTTACCTATTTATTCATATTTTTTATTGATGTTAGTTCCATTTATAATGAATGGAATAACAGGCTGCCCACCCCTCTCCCCCCCCCTTTCTCCCTTCCCTCTCTCTCTCTCCCCCCCTCCCCCTCCCTTTTTTCCACCCTGGTTTGTGTATTGTTGTTTTTGGCCTTTTTATGTTTCTGATGTTTACAGTTCACTATGCCTTTTGTATATAGGGATTACTGGTTTTATGTCACCATCTATATTGTAATACATATATACCATATTTTTACGCATTTATTTTTAGCGTGCATAATGTATATATCTTTGTTCCTTTTTAATGTTGTATTCTGTAATTGATCTTATGTATCTACTATACCTGTCAATCGCTGTATGTGTTTGTGTGGGAGGCACCCTAATGCGCTTTAAAAATCCTTTCTGCACTTGCGCGGCGTTTTCCCGCCTATAGCAGCAACGCTGGTAATGTTTGCCCTTTGTAGCTTTCAAGATCGCTCCTAATTTTTTGTTTACACTGTGTGGTGGGTTCTTACCTTAAGCTATGTTTTTTCTTCGCAGTTTTTTGTGCTCCCGACGAGTTAAAAATGATTTGTGCCTGGGCTTGTTTTCTTTTAAAGCTGTAATCCAGTTGCGCTCTGCTTATGTTATACTTTTTGACGGCTAGTTTTAGGTATTAGTACTTAGTTCTGCACCCCCCCACCCCTTTTTTTGGACAAGACTCCTGTCATTGTGTCTATTTTAGCAGTCAGTTACATATACCTTTATCATGTTTGAATTGAGCTATATTGGTTTCTATTTAGAAATTTTTCTGCACATTGTTTTTACATGTTTATTATCATTTTCTCTTTGCACTTATGCGGCGTTGGTTATATTTGTCCTGTGTGGTGCGCTTTTTAGTTCCTTGGTTTGTTTTTGATTTTTCTTGCACCGCGTGGTGCCCTTCGGTTATACTTCTTTCAGAATATCTTGTCATGTTTTGACCTTGGTTCTTCGATACATAAAATATTTCTGGCTTGCATTTATTTCTTATTTTTCTTTCATAGTTGCATCTAAGGCATGCTCCTTTTATGTTACATCTTTGTTGGTAAACATTATGCTTCAAGAAACGAACGTTTCCATTTTTTGTTAAGATTCATTGTACAGTGCGGCTTGTTACAATGTTATGCCCATTTGCTTTTGCTTGTTTTAACAGTCAGTACATCTCCCCTATTATGTTTTATTTTCTGCCATATCGCTGCCATTTATAATTTTAAGTATTTTTTCATACTCATATGAATTTTTTGTCCTTTTTATAGACCTGCTCTCTTGCCAGTTGTCATTTGTATTATTAGGCCATCAGGTCTCACCATTTTTTAGAATGTAGTCCTTGCCAGTTGCTTTAGTTATGTATTAGCTTTCTGTGTCTATTTCATGCTTACTACTAAGTTATCTGTGAAGCATTTATATTGGCACATCACTTACAGTAATGCGTAATGTTGTTTTTATGTTTGAGTGAGAATTATATCAATGTATGTATACTATTTATTACTGTTTAATGTTAGTTTTTTCTGGCTAGTTATTTGAGGTATATTTTCTATTTTATAGTTATTTGTGTAGTACATATTTATCAATTATGTATTGTTTCTCAAGAGCTTGTTTCTCAAAAATCTAGCATTTTTTCACCTGTTTCTTTTTTTGTTTTCCTTTTTATTGAATGCAGATTGGGAAGAGTGGCTTGTTCCACATCTCATATGTTGTTTTCTACCCTTTGTGGTAATGTATTTTATTTATATGTAAGGCTGTTTTACACATATTTACACATATATATATATATATGTTCATTAATTGTTTATATGTTGTTGACATATATAGATTTTTTAACATTTTTTATTTTGTATGACATATGTTTAATTTTATGTTTATGTTCAATTTTAGACCCCTGAAGAAGGTTTCTGGCCAACATTTTAGTTGGGTCCACTAAATAAAGTTTCTGTGCTACATTATCTGTGTCAGGCCGTGGTTTCTGGTGTCCTGCTTCAGCTTTTTCCTTGGCTATTGTTGGAAACAAGATACTGGGCTTGATGGACCCTTGGTTTAACCCAGTATGGCATATCTTATGTTCTTACCTTTTGGATAACCAACAAAGTCGTTTACAATCTAAATTTCATAAAATTATCTTGCAAGGAATATGGAAAGAGATCCCCGGTTCTCCCTAAGTCCAGCTCACCTTAACAAGGGTATAGCCAGGGAACCTAGAGCCAAAGGTAGGGCCAGGGGAGAGGTTAAGAGCCCTGGCCCAGCATTAGGCAGAGAGGCCTAGACAAGGTGGAGGAAGGTCCATATTGTTATATATGAGCTATCCGTTATACTGCTTATTAAGCCTGCAATGGGTAAGGCAGGTATTTATTTGTGTTTCTATGAAATAAAGACTTGGTTTTGTTTGCTTTACATGAGGGGCCTTACCATAGGTCCAGAAACCCTGACCGCAAGCTTACATTATTACATTTTATGCCAATGTTGGAATTTGCCAACTCCACTGGTCAACAAATTTTTACAAAAGTCATGTTACTGAAATACAAATAGTCATTTCTTATCAATTTTTATATGCTGAACATGAATATGACAGTGAAATTGCAAAAGTTGGCTCTAGGTTTTTTGTAATCTACAAGAATTAATGTTGGTGAAAACATTCGCCCTGTTCATCACTAACCATACCACAGTTGTCAGGAAAGAAATCGAGATGGGAATCAAGGAAATGGATCTTTAGAGACATATTGCAGCCAAGTTTCTGATATTGCATCAGCATGTCTTCTACTAGTTCCTTGTAGTTTTCTGCCCTAACATTCCCGAGAAAGTTTGTTGACACTAGTCGAAAAGCATTCCATGCTTGTTTTGCATCACTCTGCAGAAAGTTGTTGAACTGGTCATCTTTGAAGAGCTCTCGAATCTGAGGACCCACAAAAACTCCCTCTTTAATCTTTGCTTCGCTGAGTCGAGGGAATTTTTCATGCAGGTATCGGAAAGCTGGCGAAGTGCGTTCCATGGCTTTCACAAAGTTTTTCATCAAACCTAGTTTGACGTGAAAGGGTGGTAGCAGGATTTTGTGAGCCTCAACCAGAGCTGGGTGCTGGATATTCTTCTCTACAACTGTTACATTTTGTCTGCGATTCCATTCCTTCCACAAGTAGTGCCAATCCCTTGCTCGGCTATCCCACTCACATAAGAAACACATGTATTTTATATATCCCTGCTGCAGTCCCATTAAAAGGGCAACTACCTTCAAGTCACCACAGAGGTGCCAGCTGTACTTGTTATAGTTAATGGAAGTCAGTAGATGCTTTAAGTTATCGTATGTCTTTTTCATGTGGACGGCATGCGCTACTGGAATAGATGGAAGATGGTTTCCATTGTTCAAAAGCAAAGCCTTCAGACTCAGTTTCAAAGAGTCTATAAATAGTCTCCAGTCTTGTTGGCCATGAGTGATTTTTAAGGCATTCATGAGGCTTTCAATATCGGAACAGAATACCAGATTACTTTCCTTTCTGAAGAAAGGCTCCAACTGCTGGTGGTGCTTTCGATATGGAGTAATGTTGACATCTTCTTCTAGAAGATTCCATTGTTGGAGTCTTGATCCTAGCAATTCTGCCTTGTTCTTGGATAAGTCCAAATCATGAACCAGGTCATTTAGTTCTTCCTGTGTTATTCTATATGGAGTTGATAATGCATCCCAGTGAAAATCTGGGTCACTGCATGCTGACGGACCAGGAGAAGAACAAGTCGGCTCACCCTTGTCCTCATTAGATGAATCAAGAGAATATTCTGATGTAGGTTCTGGAATAGGAAGTCCCTCACCATGTGGAACTGGTCTCAATGCAGATGGAATGTTTGGGTATACTATGCTCGACTTCTTTTGCTTCGTAATTCTGTTGGTAAGAGGAGGAACCAAGCAGAAGTAACAGTCATTTATGTGGTTGCTTTGCTCTCACCACACCATGGGGACTGCAAACGGCACTGATGGTCTTTTGCAATTCAACCACTGTGAAAGTTATGTTGTACATGTAGCGCAGCATATATGCGAGGCCCAAGACTTGTCTTGGTCACCAATCTTGCATCCGAAGTAAAGATGATATGCCTTCTTCAGTTGAGAAGTGATACTTTTCTTCTGGTTGGCAAATGTCACTTCCCCACAAATGTAGCAGAAATTGTCAACGGTGTTAATGCACTTTCATGGCATTACTGTTCTGTATTTTATCTAAATGGCTAAAATTATATGATTAATAAAAGTTGCATGTAACAGTAGCTTAAACTGTCTCGCACACAGTCTGAAATATTTTAAATGCTCAACCTTTCCGACTGCGTATAATACACTGCTGACGTCAGATGGCTTCAGCAGCTGTCTGGCAGTAGTATTGCATTGCATCAGAAAATGATGCAATCAACTCTGGATGATGTGTGCATGCTGGTATTATGCAATGCGATGCAATATTACACCATTCAAGGCTTATTTGGGATGTTGTTGATGTCCTACTGGATATATTTACACGGTGAAACGTCAAAGATGAACTACATGCAATATCTTCAAAACGAGAGCCAATAACATTTTTTTAATGTTATATTCGTGTTCAGCACACTAAGATACTACAGATTAGGGCCTTTTAAAGTCAGTAACGATTTCAGTGTTGACCAGTGCTCCCACTAAGGGACGATTGTACCCACTGTCATAAGGGGCTCTGGGCCTAATTACAGGAGCAGAAGTGGTTGTTTGGGCTGAAGAGCTTAGCTATGTTCATGTAGAAATGGAAGTTTAAAAATTAGTTAGAACCACATAGGCTAGGAAAATTTTTGGTTATTTTGTTTAATCTTTTCTTATGGGGAAAAACTCATAGAGTTGTCACATAGTCAAATAAGATGCCTGAGAGGGCCGAGAAAGAATGAATGTTTAATCCTTGAGAGAAGGCAACAGCTTCTTCAGAGAGCTTCACAGAAGCAATGAGAGTAGATGCAACAATGGCGGATCTCCTTGAAGCAGATAGTAGAAGCTGTTCAAACTACCATAACCTGAGTTGTCTCTCTGGACAAGCCACAGATTTGTTCTTGGTAAAGTTTAAATGGACTGCCAATCTACCTATTTAGGTGGCTTGCTAACCTGCAATAGATAAACTGCTTTACAAGCCACAAATCCAGATGGAATGGCCTCATATGCAGGGATTAAAACTGCTATCATTGAGCAACCAGGGAGTAACCCCGAAGTCTAAGGGCAACGGTTTCATCAAAAAATCCTTCAACCCTGAGATAGTCCAATAAACCTTTTCTACCACTTGAAGGATGTAGCTTAGAAATGGCTGCAGCTATAAGAAAAAAACAGTCTTGAGGTGGCCATGCTAATAATGTTAAATAGCTTGAGTCCCTCTGTGCTACAGTGGATACATCAGAACCTGAACCTTAAACTAGAGGGAGCAATGAAAGTTGCAAAAGTTTTCCATCAAGTCCAGTGGGTACCCAAGAGTCCTAAACCATAAAAGGCACTGAGCCCACATATTAACTGGTGGAAATATGAATGTCTTCCACAAGCCATAGAGAAGGGGTGACCTACATCTGTATACTACTACAACTACTACTACTACACTACTACTACTACTGAGCATTTGTATAGTGCAACAATATGTACACAGCGCTGCACAGACACATGCAAAAAATGGTCTCTGCTCATCAGAGCTTGCAATCTAGTCAAGACAGACAACACAGTAGCTGTAGATACGGGATACAGCTAGGGGAAATGGTAAGGAAAAACAAAGGAGACCAGGTGAGTCAAGATCCAAAAGCAGTAGCGAAGAGGTGAGTTTTCAGCCTGGATTTGGAAAGGGTCAGAGAAGTCGTCTAATGTAAAGACTCAGTAGTTTGTTCCAGGCATAAGGAGCAGCAAGGTGAAAGGAACTAAGTTTGGAGTTAGCAATAGAAGAGATGGACACAGATAAAAGCGATTTGCAAGAAGAGCGGAGTTCCCGAAGAGGGGTGTAGAGAGAGATAAGAAAGGAAAGCTAGTGAGGAGCTGCAGAGTGAATGCATTTATAAGTCAACAGGAGAAGTTTGAACGGGATGCAGAAACAGATAGGGAGCCAATGAAGTGACTTGAGAAGAGGGGTAATATGAGCATGACGAGGCTGGCCGAAGATTAGTCATGCAGCAGAGTGTTGAACAGATTGACAGGGAGAGAGATGATTCAGAGGGAGACCAGCAAGGAGTAGGTTACAATAGTCAAGCTGGGAGGTGACGAAAGAGTGGATAAGTGTCTTAGTAGTGTGTTCAGAAAGGATTAGGCAGATTTTATTGATGTTATAGAGAAAGAAATCAGGGTCTTTCTTATGGAGTAATATAATGCCGGGCGCTGTTTAATGACAGATCAGTTCTACTAGACACTACAAGAGTCCGTGAGCGCTCAGATCCAGATGTGATTAATTTTATCACTCGATATTCTCCATATAGCTTTAAAATTAAAAAAATTCTCACCCGACACCTGAATGTTTTGCAAGCAGCTCCAGGTTTACAGAACAAAACCATTAGATGTGTCTGGCGTCGAAATAGAAATTTGAAAGAGAGACTGAGTCCCACCATCTTGCGTCCTCTTCCTTGTTTGCTAGTGGAAAATGAACCTCCAGGTCATTACAAATGCGGGCACTGTGTAGTATGTCCAGTTACTAAAGAATTACACAAGTTATTATCATCAGAAGGAGTATAATTTACAACATCATACCTCTTGTGGCTCACATAATGTAATTTATGTAATTGAGTGCCCCTGTGCTCTCTTTTACATTGGAAAAACCAGCCGGGCGTTTAAAACCCAGCTGTCTGAGCATAAAAGTCGGCTTAAACACCAGGTATTACCAGCACCAATAGTATCCCATTGTCAAGACAAAGGTCATACTTTTGAGATGTTACAATGTTTTTGCATAGATCAGGTTTTAGCCCCGATGTCAGGAAAATCATTAATGCAAACTTTATTATATCGAGAACAGAGTTGGATTTTTCGATTAAAAACCCTGATTCCTCAAGGGCTTAATTTAGAGATAGAGTGGGGCTCACTATAGTTGGATGGTTAATGACAGCAATATGACGTCATGAGAATGAGAGAATATAATGACCCGCCCGCTATGAACTGCACATGCGTGGCGTTTTTTGGATAAGCTTGACTGCAAGCAAAGAGTTCATTACAAAGAGATTAAAGCTATACCATCTGAACTACATGCAACTTCGGTCAATTTTGGGTATGATTACAATAGTGAAGATAAACTTATGTTTTTTATCTAAAGAAAGTTTTTAACTGGATCAGAATGAAAAGTTAAGGTTGAAGGTTTCTTACTTGATCATTAATGAAAGTTTCTTTTCAGTCAAAAGCTAGTTGGAAGTGATTCGTCCCCTGAAGAACCTCGGAATACGGAGAGAAACGCGGAAGAAGTAACGTTATGAATAAGGCGTTGGGAAATTGAAGCACATTGTTTTCGACTACAAGAATGGCTATTGAGAAGGACTGAATTATTAAGTCAAACGGTTTCTGGAGAGCGTTGGAATATTACTACATTTAAGGTTCTAGTACACAGACCGAAAAGCTAAGTACCTGTTTTTACAGAGACTGTTGTCATTTTGTCTGAGCATATTTTTCGAAATACAGTGGAGAGAGGGTTTAGAATATAAAAGAAAAATATACCAAAAACCTGTCATTGATGCTAAAGGCGCCGCTGGTGAATTTGAATTTCCTTTCCCAGCATATAGGCTGCCGCTTGGTCTGAGACGGTTTCTTGGTTTTATTGGAACACTTTGCTATTGAATTTTTATAACCCTCCCTAGTATTCTGTTACAGTTTGTTTATTTGGAGTGATTTCCATTAAATTAGTAATAGAGAAAGAAATGGCAGGTTTTAGTTATCAGATGGATGTGTGTGGATGAGAGAAAGGAATCAAAGATGATCCCACAGTTCTGAGCCAAGGAAACAGGGAGGAATAGAGAGTTATCCACAGAGACTAAGAAAGGAGGAAAGGGAGAAGAGGGTGTCGACTCATGATGATCCTCTGGATGGTTGTCCTAAATTGTGTTCGGTCTTCAGTCAGGCTGCTCATTGTTGACAGACTGGTACCCATAGCTGCTGTTATTGTATTGATCCATGTCATTGCTGGCCTTCCTCTTTTGCATTGACCTTCTATCTTGTCTAGCATGATGTCTTTCTCTAATGATCTCTCTCTTCGCAAGTATGAAAGTCGAAGACTTGTCATCTCAGCTTCTAAAGAAAGCTTAGGTTTGATCTCCTCTAATACTGACTGGTTTGTTCTTTGGGCAGTCCATGGTATGCGCAGTATTCGCTGCCAGCACCATAATTCAAAGGCATTCAAAGGAGGGTATAGGGGGAAAAATAAGAAGCTCAGTTTTGGCCATGTTTAATTTCAAGCAGCAGTGAGACATCCAAGCAGCAATGTCAGAAAAGCAGGCAGAGATCTGGACCTAGATTGCCGGAGAGATTTCAGGTGTTATTGCTGGAGAGATTTTAGGTGGAATTGCCAGAGATTTCAGGTGTAATTGCCAGAGAAATTTCAGGTGTACTGGCTTTGGACTTTGAAAGCTCTGGAATGTTTTGATTGTGGAGGGGAAGGCCAATATTCCAAAGAATGTCCATAAATAGCAGAAGATAGCATGGAGGTCAGCCTGGGAAACATCCCATACTTGTAATTTTGATGATGCACCTGAATTGAAAGGATGCAATCTAGCAGCTACAGTCAAATTGGAATGGCCTCCCAACAAAGCTGTCATAGATACTAGGAATGTCAAGACTCTTGTCCAGAGGAAATTCCTAAGAAGTACTCAAATCAATTATGAACATTTGATGACTATCACTTGTGTCCATGGAGGTCAACAGCAGTATCCTACAGCCTAGGTTGAGTTGGGGACAATGTTCCCTCTAATTTTCTGTGTGCGCATAAAATATCAGCTGTGTGCAGCTTTTGAAGGAAGGTTAAATTTTTGTGCGCCACATAACGACACTCGGAGTTATATACTTTAAAATTTGACTACACGTCAGAATACAGTATGTACACCACATTGATTTTAATCAAATTAAATGAAAATAGACGATTACTAAATGAAACGGGAAATTTCTAGTAATTACAATCATAACTTTTAAATTTTAAGACAACTGTTTTGTTTTATATCAAAATCATAGCCATAATTTTTGTGCGCTCTGTTGTAAAGTATGTGCGCTCTCTCAGCGAGGTGTGTGCGCGCGCACACGCGCACAGCTTAGAGGGAACAGTGGTTGGGGATAATGAGCAAACAAGCCAACCTTGAAGTTGAAGTGCTCTTCAGTTTCCTATATCCAGTCATTCTGGATTGATATTACCCAGATTTTGAAAAATTCTGGACTTAAGTATGTAAACCCTGGTGGCAACCTCATCAAGAAAAAGCCTGACATTATGGAGTTCTAGGTGTGGCTAGTGAGAAATTACCTCAAGGACTCTTATAGAAGAACTCCATTATTTGTGGAAGCGTAATACAAGCCCAGGTGGAGGATAAGCCTGGAAATGTGTTGATGAATGGATAGAGAAGAAAAATAGCTGTCTGGTCTTTGAAATGATGGTCCAGAACAGGCATCTCCAAACCTGTCCTGGAGGGCTACAATCCTGCCAGGTTTTTAGGATATCCCTAATGAATATGCATGAAATATATTTGCATGCAATGCCCCCATTGTATTTGAATTTATTTCATGTATATTCATTAGAGATATCCTGAAAACCTGACTGATTTGTGGCGCTCCAGGACCGGATTTGGAAACCCCTGGTCCAGAACACAGAAAAGGGGCAGGTGGGGTGGCATCTAGAGCAGTTCCAAAAAAGGGAGCACATGCAATCACAGAAATTATTTAAGTAAGACTGCCTCATAGAAAGGAGCAGCTGAGAACTTTCTTAAGGCTTGTCTGATACTGCAAATGTTGCATATCAAACTTTGGGACAAAGTAAAACCACTAGCACATCTGCTACATAAGAAGCAGAGATGTTTTTTCTGGGATGAAGAATAAGAAGGGTCTTCCGAGAATTAAAGAAGGTCCTGAGTTCAGAGACAATTCTTAGAAGTCCCGGCATCTTTTCATAATGCAAATATCTCTACAGTACCTCAAAGGGGGGAGCCTGAGTGTGGTGCTGGCCCTGAAAAGGATTGCCAATAACATCTGGTGGCTTTTATAAGCCATGGAATAGTCTTGCTAGACACGCATATATGGCAATTGGAAAGAAAGCACTGGCTGGAAGACTGGCACAGGAAGCATTTCACAAATTATCTGTGGGAATACAGATTAACTTCAGAGATAAACCATCAGCTAATCATGTGAATAGAGACCAATGCCAGAATGATTCCCTAGCCTATAAACTATGCCATACAGCAAGAGAAGACCATTAAAATGCCAATTTCCTTTCCCAGGAGGGAGCCCTGGCAGATCCAGACTGTTGACCCAGGAAGGTGGAGATGAGGAGGAGGGTGTGTGAAGGGATATGTATAAGAGATCCCTAGATGCCTTGCAATACACTGTGGTATTTGTAATCCCTGTTTTTGCCCATTGGAATCAATGCAGCAAGTCCCATTGTGAGAAATTCAGGACTGACTTAAAATCTCACTACTGGAACTGGGTAACTTGGCATCTCTGAAGGCCCCAGTGATATCACCACACTATGTATGTATGAGACAGCCATTGTACTGCTTGAAAAGCCTGCAATGGGTTAGACAGGCATTTGTCTATTTATTTATTATAAAAATTTGCTTCTGTATGGAACTTGGGCTGGGTCAGATTTTTGAATGTGTAAATGGCCTCACTGCAGGCCCAGGAACCCTGTGTGCAAATTCACATTACCAGAGAACCACATAAGGCTAGGAGAGAAGGAGCTAGTACTCAATGTCCATCATAGGCCTGCACAAAACCATACTAAAAGTCAAAAGCCTAGTTATAAATCCATGCCTTAAGCCCCTTCCTAATCTTCCAAATGAAGAGTCTAGTTTCAGATAGGCAGGTAAGACCTTCTAGACACTAGGAGCCAAATATATAAAATAAACACAACACACGTGCTCCAACTGTATTCTCTGTGCGCAAGAGACATGAAGGCATTTCAGCAGATGTGCAATGAAGCAAGAGAATGACCCTCCAAAAGAAATGATGTGAGCCAAAAGAACAGGAAATGGAGGTACAAGGAAGTCCAATGTAATGTATTTATTTCAGAGTGTGTGGGAGACCCGATTCAGCTGAGTTTTCGGCAGATGTTCCCAGGATTCAGAAGCTGCAGCAGTGGGTGGAAGGCGAGGGCCAGGTCCTGTGTGTTCAGCAGCAATGGTGACATGCAGGGCAGCTCTACTTCCTGCATTCACCCATCGCGTTCCGTCCTATGTCTGCCTCTTCAGATTCTTTGTTGGCTGTGGCTGGAAGATGAAAGCAGAAGACACTGACCAGCCAGATGAGAAGTACTGGCAGGGCTGTGCGCAGACACTTCAATGGAGGGTCTCTGGCTGCAGTGACTTTAGAAGCAGGTGTGGTCCTTACAGGTTAGTGGTGGCAGTGGTGTGCAGGGCAGGGCTGGCATCCTGCAGAACCTATCATGTTCTGTGCTTCCCTCCTCATCTTGGATGTAGGATCCAGCAAGAAGTCAAAAGCAGAAGATGCTGGTGGTCCAGGTTAAAGAGAAAGCCGTAGGCTCAATGCAGTCCAAAGGCTAATGATTCTTCATGCCTGGGTTAAATGAAGCATCTGTGATAGACAACTATTAATTATCCACAATCTCTACCAAATATCTCATTTTAACATGACAGTTGTTATTCAGGAAAACCAAAATATCACGCAGCAACTCTTTAGGCTACAAAGTGACAGGGGTTGGATTGAATTATTACTTTTAAGATAGTGCTTTCTCTATTTCTTTTAGTGCAATTTAGTGTGCTATGCAGTTAGCACATTATTAAGTGTGCTCTCTGAATGCATCAACATAGTAACTGCTAACATGCTGGCATGAGAGTTAGCATGTGCTAATCCACACACTAACCTCATAGCATGTTATGGGGTGGGAAATAAGCAGGCTATGGGCAGGGAGTAAGCATGGACCACACGTTACTGTTACCACATGGTTACTTGCCAGTAGATGCACTTACCACCTGTTATTTAGGAACATGTTTGCTAAACCATGCTACCCGGTAGCACAAGGGTTTAGAGCATGCTTTGGGCACTATGCTTAAAGGTAGCATGGGGCCCAGTGCTAAAAAACTCACATTGCCCTGCTAGTGGGCGTCAGGTCAGTAACTGGATGGGGCAGGGGCATTCCCAGTGTGCTGCAGCTAGTGTGGGTATTTGTGGCCACCTCATTGCATAGAGTTAGTTGCACCTGTGGAAGGTTCACCATGCTGCATGCCCCCCTGCAGTTATCCTAAATTTCCACATTCCACATGCCCCTTATCTCATAGTAAAGAACATTTTTGTATGGTAAATAACTGGGAACATACTGGGAATGCCGTCAACTGTTGGTGCTCAGGCTTTGGGTTTATAACACATCATTTTTTGCATCTAACTCACGGTAGGTGTAAAACTTTATGCTTTAGTAAAACGGCCCCTTAGTATAGTTGTACCATTTTTTAAGGGGGAGAAAGATTTTGCTTGCATTAATAAACAACCTCTGTAGCTTAGCTCTTTCTATATTAAAGTTTTATTTAACAAAAAATATTTCCTGATCTACAAATACATAGGTATCCGATGAAAGCACCCACTGGGCTTTCCCTCCGTAAACCTAATCTCATTCCCTCCTTATCCCTTTTATAATGTGGGTGAAAGTACATATGCTGTGAACTGCTGTGTGGTCAACTTCCAGCAGGACTTTCTATGTGAGCAAAATGATTTTTACATGGATAGTTTTGAAAATAACCTTCTAGAAGCTATTTTCTTCTTCCATTAGGGTTTAAAAAGCAACAAATTCTTTCAAATGAACCGACACATCCCTAATTCATTTAGAGCATTTTACCATGTAGTCCTCCAGTGCTAGCTGAACTGAAAGCAAACTCTGTTCTTCTGAACCTGCACTTGAGACTTATTGATTCCAAACCCCAGGTTCTCCCCCTCTATTTTTTTTTAAATATATATATTTCAATGAAGACATTTGTTTTATTTCATCCATTCCTGGTCACCTTATTTCTGATTTACAGTTGTCTCATTGACCAAATCTGACTTTAGTCATCAGAATAATTTTTCCTCTGCTTCAGAGGCTTATCTGTCACAACAATCATTTTCAGTTGCCTATTATGAATATTATAGCCCTGCTTTAACTTAAAATCTTCTTAAAGTAACTTTTTGAGTTACATCTTCTATAAACCATGTTCTCACACTTTCCATCCCTCTGAAGTAGCATCACCAAAGTTCAATGCTAATATCTTTATGTCATTTAAAGGTCTTACCAGAGCAGTAGGAATAACAATTTTATCCCGTGGATTCGGTTTCTAAACCAGTCATTATGTAGCATTAATATTATTCCCATACTTAAGCCTCTGCTTGGAGCCACCCTCACTATAATTGCTCAGCTAATCCTAACTGGTTTGAGCTAAACATTCTCGGTTTTGCAAAACAGCACTGCTAGCTCATAGGACTAAATTAAATTGAAAAGCACATTTTGTTAATCATCTCAATCTATTCTGAATCAAGGCATTCATGTTCTAAATGAATATGTAATGTGCAGCTCTCTGTATTTTAAAAGTAGCATTTAAATGATTGACAAAATCCTAAGGCAATATCATACGCCAATAGCATTCACTTTTGGTCTGTGAGGGCCACAAACAGATCAGGTTTTCAGATAATTCCTTGAGTCGGTGCATCAGGCTCCTTCGCTCGTCCTATTCAAGTCCAGGCTAAAGACCTCCCTCTTTGAGGCTGCTTTTGGATCCTGATGCCCCTCATTCTCTTGTCCACTACTTATGTATGTCTTACCATGCTCTAGTCCCCAGTTTTGTGATGTTTTTTTCATCCTGATTAGATTGTAAGCTCTGAAGAGCAGGGACTATGTCTTACATCTGTATGTACAGTGCTGTGTACACCTTGTAGTGCTATACAAATGATTAGTAGTAGTAGTAGAATATGCCAAGTTCATCTCAGTTAAAAGGATAATCACTAAGATCTATGAACATAAATACTGGCACCCTGAGCCCAAAAATAAAACCAAGGAAGTGTACCATATAGAAGCATTTTCTTGTAACTGGGAATATATGTAATTTTCCAAATCGTCCATCATCATCCCAGATAAACATGTCCCCCGTTATGATTTATGGCACATGTAGAAAAAGAGTAGTAGGGAGTCACTGAGCATGTTCCAGCCACTAAGGTCAAAATGAACTACAACTATAAAATTGGAAATGTGCTATTTGCTTGAAGGAAATTATATTTTTTCATTTCTCTGCCAGAATGATGCATTAAATGCACTAGTTACTACGGAGTGCTAATGTGAACGCACGTTAATTCACTGCAACATGCATTATTTTAGCACAGGTCCTATGTTATTCAAATGGGCCTAGTTACTAATAATGCACATCAACAACAGTCCAAAACCTCTGGGTAATGCACCTCTTCCAGCAGCTTGGAGACTGAGCATGTCATCCTTTGATGTCAGATGTACTAATACAGCAAGCACCGCCCCTTCACTCCAGTACTCTATTGACAAAGCAGACTCACAGGAGCAACAAATAAGTAGTTAAGAACAACAATACCTAACATACTCACTAGAACTATAGACAATGTCCCCCACCCCCGCCTCGGAGAAGGGGATCCTCTTCTCCCCCCCCTCCCCGAGTGTGAGAGAACTTACCGTGACCCAACTGGACTCCAAACTCAGACACTGCACGTGAGACAGCACAACCTACCAACCCACCACAGACCAATATCCTGAAAAAGTGCTAAACGTGTGGGATGCAGGACTGGACTGGAGTTCCTCAAGGAACAACAATTAGCAGGTAAGTCTAATTTCATCTTCCTTATCATCCCTCCAGTCCAGTCCCGAACCTTTAGGATGTAACAGAGCATTTAAGCATAATGGGAGGGACCTGCCGAACCAAAACAAGCATCTCTGGCAGCCTGAACGTCCAGACAATAGTGCTCCGCAAAGGTATGCAGCGGCGATCAGGTAGCCACCCTACAAATTTCCACTGATGGTAGCAAACTGTACTCCGCCAAAGAAGCCACTTGCGCTCTTGTAGAATGTGCCTGAAATCCCGTCAGCAATGGCCTGCCCTTGAGGATATATGCCGATGAGATCGCCTCCCAGATCCATCAAGAAATAGACGCCTTAGCAGCCGCTTCACCTTTGCAGGGGCCACCAAACAGCACAAACAGGTGATCTGACTTATGGAAATCTCTTGTGCTCTTCAAATAATGCTGCAAAATGCACTGAACATCCAAATATAGCAGTGGATGGCGAGTGCCAGGCTACTCCGCTCCGGACAACACTGGCATAGAGATAGCCTGATTAAAACTGCCAATCCATCAAATGGTTCATGTCATATATTACGCACCGATTAATATGTGTCCAACTAGGCCAAAACACCTCAGAAACGTTCTCAAAAGGTCAGGGAATCCTTCAAGGCTCGGCCCTCTCAGCCCTCCTTTTTAATCTATATCTACAGCCCATCACGAACATATTTAAAAAATACAAAATAAATCATTACATATACGCCGATGACATCATGCTTGCTATCCCCATAAACACAGACAGCCCCTCACACCACAACCAATCTGAATGTATTAGAGAGGCTAATTCCTGGTTAGAAACCAACTACCTCAGCATTAATCTTAAAAAACCAGAAGCTATGTTTGTATCAAGAAAACCCGATACTAACTACCCAAAAACCATCGTAATCAACAACACCACTATCCCTGTTAAACAAGAGGTAAAATACCTAGGGATAATACTAGATCACACACTCAGTATGCTCCCCCATTGATGTGGCTGCTGTTTGGGTTAGTGGGGGAATGTGGAGGAGCTTACCTCCTCGTACTTTGACGACCTCTGCTGAAATGCTGCTCCCTCAAGGCTCCACTTCTGTGGTGCCGATCAGGTCTTTATTTTAAAGCAACATAAATACTGAATTACAACAGTAATACAATAAAATTCAGCATTATATACTTATTAGATAAGAAAAGACAAATCAAAGCAAATAAGATTTCAAATGGTTATGAAACCTTAAGATGTCCCTCTCTGTCCAAAATTCTAAAGGAAGATTATTCCAAATCAAAGGACCAGATATTGAGAAGGCACGCAATCTAGTCACTACCCTTATAGCATGAGCTAAAGGAAAAACAACTAACAAACCAGTCTGGCTAGAATGAATAGAGCGAGATAGTTTGGTATAAAAAATTATCAAGATCAGGGATATTCTCATCAGTAAAGCTTTATGAATAAGACACATGGGGCCCAATATTCAAAAGTCATGTACACAGTTTACAACCCAGTAAACCATGTAAATGCCATAGATGGGGATATTCAATGGCATTTACACAGTTAGTGCTATTGAATAGCCCATCTAAGTCCCCTACACACCCTGATGCTATCCGCTTAGAATCAGGGGCTTCTTGGGGGGCGTTCTGGGGTGGAGCAAAGGCACAGAATAGTGCTAACTGGGCAGCAGCGATATTGGATACTGCCCTGTTAGTGATCTGCGCTTTAAAGATAGGCAAGGAAAACCCTCGCCTATCTTTAAGGTGCAGGAGCTAACCAATGCAACATCCAATATCGCTGCTGCCTGGTTAGCTTCGGCGGCTTCCCAGCTTTTGCGGCAATCACCCTATGTTCGATGCTATCGCCACAGCATTGAATATCCAGTTTAGAGGTCGGCGGGGAGGGCGGTGCGCCAACAAGACACAAAGCCCTTCGAAGATCCAGACAGCTGAAAATCGGGCTCATGATCTTAAATTGACATCTCTATCTGATGGGCAGCTAGAGAATTTCAAATAATTTTTCTGAAAAAGAATTGATTTTTCTCAAACTAAACATTACATGGGCTGCAGTGTGTTCAATGAGTTAAAGTGCAGTAATGCTTTAGGCAAGCCAGAAAAAAAAAGAATGTTACAGTAATCTAACAGAGGCAAAATCAGCAATTACACTACCATTTGAAAATTCTCACAACTCAAAAAATTGCTTAGCCTAAAGACCATTCTCATTTGCAAAATGTACTATGGATCACTCACGATTGAGAACTATATGTTCTATTGCCAAATCATGATTCAAGTTCAAGTAGAAGAACCACAAGGAAGTCAATATTCAATGGCATTTATTTTGAACAATAAGATTTTTAGACTGAGGGATAGAAATCAGTTATCACAGGTGATGCGTTTAGAAGATGGAGTCCCTCAGTGGCCACCTTTGACTCTGATTCTTTTTAATGCATATTTTGGCACTATTGCAGAGCAGATTCATGTATTTGGATTGAAGTCTTATCTTTATGCTGATAATATTCAGCTTTGGTTCTCATTAAAACCTCAGTTGCTGAGTTGAAATGTAAGTTAAAGGACTGCTTGCAGTCATTTGAATTTTGCCTGAGATTAAACATATTAAAGTTGAGCATAGAGAAAACACAAATACCTGCGGGATGGTCATTCTCCTTTTCAAGAGGATTTGACATTTTTGGATGTGCAGGGATGTTCTATTCTGGTAGTAACCGAGGGTAGAAATCTTTTAGACTCATGGCTTATGCTAGAAGCCCAAATAGAGGCCACAGTTAAGAGGGTCTTGGTTTATACTTTCAATATATAATCTTCAAATACAATTAAATGAAGACAGAAAAAAGACAATGCAAATCACCATCCACAGAAATGAGACACTACATCCACTAAAGGAAAAGAATAAAACAGATCATCATCTCCATTAATCTCAAAAGAAAAAAAAAAAGAGAAGAAAGAAGCCCAAACAAACAGCAAAGAGGTTAAAGAGTCAGCCTCTTGAAAAGAACTATCACATCAAACCAAATGCAAGGGCTGATAAAAACGAAGGTACATCCATAGCTCGTGCCACAGAATATGCCTAGCTTTTAAAAACATTTTGCAGATGAACAGGAACATAAAAGACATAGGGCCCGAGTTTTGAAAGGTATTTACACGGTTTACAGCCCAGTAAACCGTGTAAATGTCTTAAATGGGTATAAACAATGGTACTTACACAGTTAGTGCCGTTGAATATCCCCTTTTAACTCCCCTATGCACCCCGATGCTATCCGGTTAGCATTGGGGCATGTTGGGGGCATTCTAGGGTGGAGCGGAGGCAGAGTCTGCTGCTAACTGGGTAGTGGCGATATTTCACCGCTATCCCGTTAGCGATCCCTCGCTAAAACTAAGTCAGCTTTTGGCTCGCTTAGTTTTTGCTGCAGATCTGGGTAGCAGTGCAATATTGCCAGCACCCAGTTAGGCTCTGAGGCTGTTTCCTCTATGTGCTAAACCTGGATATTTAATGCCATCACTGCAGTATTGAATATCTGGGGTTAGGGGTCAGCAGGCAGGACTATGCACTGTAGCAGCGCATAGCCTGCCCAGATGAATATCGGGCCCCCCTAATCTTTACACCCTAGTTCTAATACATTTGCATGAGACATACAGGAAAAACATAAATACAATGACCACTATTTGAGAACATCTGGCCAAAAAAGCCTTACTTCCCAGTTGAGTGGTTCTGAAAAAACAGGGAAAGCATATATTTTAACACCCAAGAATCACTCTGATTTATATTAAAAGAAAAGTTTCAAAATCCAAGGTCAAAGGAGACTGAGCATGGGCTTAGTTCTTGTTGCTACCTGTGAGCTCTCCAAGCAACCTATAAAGTCCAAGTAATCAGCCAAAACATCCTTTTGGTCTCTGGTAATCAAATTCACCCCCCCCCCCCCCCCCGAGTTCACATGAAATACCAAGGAAAGGGGAAACATGAAATCCCTGGAAATATGTAAAATCTCTAAACTTTCTCATTTCAATATGTCCATAGGAACTGAGAGATGAGTTTAGGGAAAGTTCAAGAAACATGGATTCCACGTCTGCTTTCAGTTTCCAAGGTGTCGGTCTTATAAAGGATAAGGAGCTCTTGCAGGTTTAGTCCTAGCTTGGGAGATCAATTGCTCCTCTTGTAGCAGCTACAGCATCCAGTCCCAAGAAGGACCGGCCCATCCATTGTGCAAGAATGTTGTTCACACAGGGCCCCGCGCTTCAGGTTAAAGGTTAACCTTAAACCTTTAACCTTTCCCGGCATTCAGCACACTTCACTGAAACAGCTGCCAGCGTAAGAGAAAACACTCCTCACGCTGGCGGCTGTGCAGAGGGAGCTGGGACCTCGTATGGGCTTTCGCGACTCCCTCTGAAGTCCCTTAGATGGCCGCGGGGCTCTTCAGCAGGCAGGCGGGGGCGCTAGGACTGGAAATGGGCTGTGATGGGGAGGAAGCTTGGACTGGAAATGGGCTGTGATGGGAGGGTAAGCTGGGACTGGAAATGGGCTGTGAATGGGGGGCTAGGACTGGAAATTGGCTGTGATGGAGGGGCTAGAACTGGAAATGGGCTGTGATGGGAGGGTAAGCTGGGACTGGAAATGGGCTGTGATGGGGTAGGGGCTAGGACTGGAAATGGGCTGATGGGGGGAAGATTGGACTGGAAATAATTGATGCAGGGACTAGGATTGGAAATGGGCTGATCGGGAGATGAAATAGGACTGGAATGGGCTGATGGGGAGCTTGGACTGGAAATGGGTTGGGAGAGCTTGGACTGGAAATGACTGATGGGGGGCTATGATTGGAAATGGACTGATGGGGAGCTGGAATAGGACTGGAAATGGGCTGATGAGGAGGAGCTTGGACTGGAAATGGGCTAATGGGGGCTGGAATAGGACTGGAAATGGACTGTGATGTGGGAAGCTTGGACTGGAAATGGGCTGTGATGGGAGAGTAAGCTGGGACTGGAAATGGGCTGATGGGGGGGAGCTTAGGCATATGGGGGGCTAGGACTGAAAATGGGCTAATGTGGGGGCATGGGAGAATGGGACTAGATGGGATGCTGGGTGGATATAGAACTAGAAGGGAGTTGATTTTGGGGGAGGACTAGAAGGGGGTGGGGAATGAGGATGGAGAGGGGAAAAGATATTTAGTGTGGGAGGGAAGAAAAATCTACGATTGGCCGGGTACTGAAAGAGTAAGTTGGGACTGAAAATGGAAGGGTGAAATTTGAGTGGATGATAAAGGAATAAAGTAAGAAATGGGGGAAAGAGTAAAAGGGGAAAGATCGGTATGTTAAAGCAGATGTAGAGAGAGAATGGAAAAAATCTAGAAGAGAGAAGAAAGGACAAATGGACAGCTCGCAGAAGACACTAAGAAACCAGAAGAAAGTGACTGGAGCAATTGCAACTGAAAAATAAAATGCTCAAACAAAGGATAGAAAAATACTTTTTATTTTGAATTTATTAACTGTAATATGTCAGGTCTAGGAAATGTGTATTGCTAACATCTTTGTGTCTTTGTTTAGTGCAAGAAGAAATTAATTTATAATTTTATTTCTCCATTGTTGTTGTACATTTCATATTTGGCTTTTGGGGTTCCCAATTTAATTATTATCTTCCTATTTCTAAATTGCGATCCTTTGTTCTTTGTGTGGTGACAGTCTATGTTCTGCATGTGTAACCGAGCTGAGGTATTCTGTTCATGTAGTTTCTATTTGACAGTGCCACTTGTTCTCTTTCCTCAATAGGAGATGTGTTGGCATTTTCTGAGATGTATTGGTTAATATTTGCAGTTTTGCCTTTTGATAGGTAGGGTTTAGTGCTTTGTGAGTCCTGGTAGTGTTGTTAAGATACAGTGGGTTTGCTATCGGTTCTAAATGGTCTGTGTTTATAATATTTCCTAATGGGCCTGGCGGTTGGCACTGGACTATAGTAATTTAGAAATCTGGTAGTCTTTCTTTATCCAGACACTCATTAAGAGGCATGTTTACTAAAAACATGTTATGCAAATATTTATGCAAATGAGGCTCCTTATGCAAATGAGGCCCCACAATGAATCTCCGCACATGGCCCCGCACTCTTCTTGGGCCGCCTATGGTCCCAAGTTCTATATAGGTTCCTCGCATACTGACGTGTGCTACAGCTGCATAAGCAAGCTCAGCACATCCACCCATCGCCATCAGAGAGGGAGGTCCTTCGGGCTGGGCCAGTCCTCCATCAGGTGCAAAACAGGCAGCGACTTTAGAATCCTGTAGAACACGTACCAAATCCGGCCCCCAGCTTTCTAAGGGTTCATGGACACTTTGTCATTTGATTTCCATGGTACAGTGAAACCTCCACTTACGAGTGAATCAACTTATGAGTTTTCTGAGATACGAGCTGTCGCTCGGTCGATTTTTTGTTTTATGATGCGAGTCGAGATCTGAGTTACGAGCTAGCGAGCGAGCTTATGCCACCCACCATCAGTGAGCGTTCAGTTCACATGGTTATCTTTGTTGATGAAAGTGAACATTCCACTTTTAGATGGTTCTTTGATTTCTCTCAACTTTTAACGTTGCATATTGAACAAAAACATCAAGCGATAGAGCATGGGGAAATTTTATTTGACACACGAGCAAATTGAGTTATGAGCTCGGCCACAGAACTAATTAAACTCATAAGTCAAGGTATTACTGGAAATGGGCCATTATGGCCTTTCTAAGCCAATATTGAAACATAAAATATGGGAAGCTACAGTGGGGATCTGTGTACCAAGAGTTCAATCTGTTGTTAACCCATATCATTCTGGGCAGCTTTTGCCATTGGTTTTCATTTACATATACTCAATGTGTAATAACATATTGGTTGTGCTCAACCATTTAAATAATATTAAACCTTTTTTTTGTATTACTGAAACTTGGGATTTTTCATGCTGATACTGCAGTAGTGAATCAACTGTGTTCTGATTTATACGAGTGATGTATCCCATCAACCAAGAACTAATAAGAGAGGGAGTGGGCTTATGATCATTGTTTAAAAGTCCTTAAATTTTGAATGAATTGAATCTAGATTAGATTATGGAACTGTGGCAATATTAACAGGCAATAAGTTTGCATCTGTTTGTGTGAAGGCACATTTTAGATAGTACATAAAGATTAGAAATGAGATGTCAAGTTTGGGCCGTATGCAATTCTGACAGTATGTTAGAAACAGATCTGCTAAAGGTGGGGCTGCTTTTAAAATACCTAGAAGGAAGTGCACTAATGCAGTGGGAGGAGCCAATTAAATAATTTACACATAGGAAAAACTGATAGAGGGAACCCGGCAACTTAAACGTATAAGTGCTGGCATTTCACAGCCAACATGTGTATACTGCATGTTGGCATTTATACATGCATGTGAGTTATTCTACATACATAAATTTATAGCTACTGCTATTGAACTAGAAAGGCTGCTTTATAAATTTTATCTGGATGGAGAAATAACATAGGGGGATTAAGGAGGATAACCCCCATTAATCTCTCCTGTAAAGGGCTGGCCCAAATGTGCAGGTAACGCAGGGTTTTTGCAGGAAATCCAGTCCTCAGCAGTCTCAGCAGGGCGTGCTCTGGGAATGTTTCCTGCAGATATCGCAGAGTTTTTTTGTTTATCGCACAGTTCTGTAGACATGCCCGTATGAGTCAGATGATGCCATTATGCATACTGAAACATGTAGAAGGAAAGTTATGGAGGGCACACATTCCTTTCAATTAGTGTTGGATGGGATTTCTTCAGAGATGGACATTTCAGCTTCACTTTGATTTTCTTTCTGGACTGAAGCTGGGTTTGAAAAAGAAGAGCTGTTTGATACTTTTTCTAGAGTTGTATATAGAATGTCTTAAAGTGCACTTAGCTGTGACTGCCTTTGCTGAACTAGGTAGAAGTAAGATAGGAGGTAGTTCGGAGTTGAAATTCTTTATTTCCTCAGGGGCAAATGTCATTTGGAGGGAAAATGTGGCATAGCTCCCATTGGTTTATCAGCAATTATCAGCTGGGGGCAGGATGAAAGCTTTTCTTATCTTCATATTTATGGGTCACCCATTCTTTGATTGGATTGTGTATATTGCTCTGCCTGAAAAAGTTGCATTACCTGATAGCTTAATAGGTTAACAGTCTATGACTGGAGAGGAAAGGAGAACTACTGGTGATGGCCTAAATTCACAAGGGGTTAGCAGGTTGGTAAAATAAGAACTTCAGTGTGGCCATGTGTGATTGTTTGCATGGTGGTATTATCCTTAGAGAGTATGAATGAGTTGTGGAAGAGTATATTTCTAGTAGCAGATGTGTGCAGGCAGTTATGGAGGAATGGTGAGAAGTGGGGAATATGCCAGAAGGGCCCCATCCCACCTTCTAGAGGATGATAACATTTTTATAAGAAGGAAGAAGGTTGGACCTTGTGATTGGATACTTATGGTCATTCATGGAGGGAAGAGGGATGGGGGAAGCAGGGGGTTATTGAGTACACAGGTGGAAATTGCAGTGCTGGAGATGTTTGGCGTCAGTTGTTATGAAAATGTTATACATATGTCAGCACCATTTTTATCCTGGTTTGAATAATCCAATTAAAAGGAAATCGGTTTTAGGCACTCTGGGCAAAATACACCCAATGATTGTCTATTTACAAAGAATCTATTTGGTTGATTCTGAATGTTTGTAAGAACATAAGAACATAAGATATGCCATACTGGGTCAGACCAAGGTCCATCAAGCCCAGTATCCTGTTTCCAGTAGTGGCCAATCCAGGTCCAAAGTACCTGGCAGGATCCGAAAGACCACAGGTTCCACAATGCTTGTACTGGGGCAAGCAGTGGATTTCCTGGGTCCTCTTTAATAATGATTTATGGACCTTTCCTCCAGGAACTTCTCCAAACCTTTTTTGAACCCATATGTAGGGTTTATAGCCATCCTGAGGTCTCTTTCCATATAATAAGCAGGTTTGGGGCATTTTCAATAAGAGATTGTTTAGCTACCTTTAGATCTTTTATAGTAATTTTTGTAGTTGATTAGGTAACTAAGAGGCCAATTGGGCCAGAAGAAAAACAGCCACGCTCACCCAAAGGCTTTAAAAAGCCACGGGAAGCTCAATAACAGTCTCTTCAGCCCCCAAGCAGCACCCGATCGGCGGCATCAAGGGAAAGAAGGCAGGTAAGCTCTTCCCAGCCACCCTACAACGAGGCCAATCGGGCCTCACAACTTGCCTTAAAATTGCCATCTTTAGCTAGCGTGCCCGCTCCTAGTGTGCCCTTGCCTGAGGGCCTCGCCAGAGGGCCCTTTGGTGTGGCCCTTAGGTGGGGAACTTTGGCAGAAAACAGGAAAACCATCTGGAATCTGTTCACAATACCCCCCCCCCCCCCAGGGAATCAACGATCAAGATGTCACTCAATAGAACATGAACAGATGGCGTCCAAAGATATACATCAACATCTCAGAGAAACCACACAGTTTAACGCTTTCAGCTACAACGAGGCACAGAGACGGAAACGCCGAGACCACCTAAAAGATCACACCAGCCTTCCTGGCAGCGAGGCCTTGTGAGCCGATCTCTAGAAACAAACCCACCCCAGTAATCGAAGAACAGCAACCAAAAAAAGACCACACCAGATAACACCACTATGGCATCCGCCCCTACCTCTCTATAATCTTCTTACTTACACAACTCCTTCCACACCATGCAGCCACCCACTACATACCAGACAACACCTAGTGGTCCCCACCACTGCCACCCGACTTACACCCTACCTTCCTCAACACCACAAAACAACCACACAAGATGCACAAACAGAATGAAAGCACAAAACCTAAACCTAACTCACACACTCACTCACAGAAAACCCAAAGTACACCCAACAAGCCTCTGCCAATCTCCATAGAACTCATCAATGCCAGGTCGATAAGAAACAAAATCAATACCCTAGCCGACCACATAGAAGCTCAGCAACCATACATTTTCTGCATCACCGAAACCTGGCTCACCCCCACCGACAACGTGCTCATCAACCAATTAGCCCCACCCACCCACACTGCCTTCAACTGCACTTGAAAACAAAGAAAAGGAGGAGGAGTACTGATCATCGCAAGGAACAACCTAAAGCTCAAATGCCGAGCCACCACAGAGACAAGTCAATGCAACACTATCATTGTCAAGAACAGACAACTAGCCCTGTGCCTCAACTACAGAGCTCCACATGCGCCCCCAGATGAACTATCATCCATACTGGAATCAGCCTGCGCAACCAACAACCTCCACAAACCTCTACTGGTGCTGGGAGACTTTAACCTTAAATCTGCCACAACCAAGGATGCAGATGTCTTTCTGACAGCCATGGACTCCCTTCAATACACCAAAATCATCAACGCCCCCACACACAAACATGGATCATCTCCCAACCTCATCTTCGCTCCCAACAACCTCATAGAAAATGACATCATTACAAGTCCATCAATCACACCAGTGCCCTGGTCGGACCATCACATAATAAAAATCAACTTACAGCCGACAAACCACAGCAATCACCAAGACAACCAAGCCAATCGGAGGAGATTCAAAAACGTCGACAAAGATACTTTCCTTCAAGACACCCTACTCCACCTGCTCACAAATACAGAGGACCTAAATGAACAAATTGCAACCTGGAACAGCACCATCAATTCTGCAGCCAAAGTCACTGATTCCAGTACTCGCAAAAGACACAACCCCAAAACCAGGACCACCCCATGATACTCAAAGGAAATCCGAGAAGCAAAAAAAGTCCTAAGACAAATAGAACATCCCTGGAGACGCACCAAATTCTCTACCACACAGGACCTATACCAATCAAAGCAAAAAGAATACAACAACCTCATCAACCAGAAGAAAAGGGATTTCTACACCAACCTAATCCTCAAACCCGCCAACAAGCCTAGAGAACTATTTGAGATAGTAAAAACCCTCACCAATGAACCCAACCCCGAGAACTCAGATCAAATAGATCCTCAAACATTCGCAGACTACCTACAGCCAAGTTCATCGCCTCCCCCCAGCCGACCACGAATGATACCTGCAAATCAAACCTACCCAACCACATCTGTGAGAAATTCAGCATTCCTTCAACTGATTATTTATCACACATCATCACATCACTCAACACCAGCACCACCCCCACAGACCCCTGCCCTGTGGTCTGGATAAAAGCAGCAAAAGCGGAACTCATCCAATTCATCCACAATATGGTACACAACTCCCTAACCCAGGGTATCATGCCCAGCACACTAAAGCTAGCGACAATACTCCCAATCCCAAAAAAATCCCAGCTAAGTAAAACCAATCTAGCTGCCTACAGACCCATCTCAAGCCTTCCCCTCCTGGCAAAGATCATCGAGAATGTGGTCCAACAACAGCTCCAAGACCACATTGACACCCATGCCCCTCTGGACTGCAATCAACATGGTTTCCGCTCAAACCACAGCATCAAAACACTACTGATTTACCTCTTCGACAATCTGATCCAGATCATCGACAACATCAAGAAGGGCATTATCATGATCTTCATAGACATCTCCGCTGCCTTCGACACCGTCAACCACAAAACTCTACAATCAAGACTTCAAGGACTTTGTCTACATGGCACCACTTTGAACTGGTTCACATCTTACCTCACAGACAGACAACTCCAAGTCAAGTGTGGTTCAGCCACCTCCGAACCTATGAGAGCCACCCAGGGTGTACCATAAGATTCCTCTCTCTCAGCCTTGTTATTCAACCTGTATATATAACCTATCTGCTCCATCATCAAAAACAACAAAATACAATATACCATCTATGCAGATGACATCATGATATACACCCCCATCAACCTTGACAACCCAGACTATTCCAGCATAGCCAACTGCCTACAACAGATGACTAGCTGGCTACTGGAAAAAAACTTAACCATAAACTACAACAAGACAGAAGCACTAATCATCACCAGAAATTCTTCCTTCACTCCTCCTCCTGTCATCAAGCTGAATGACATCACTATACCAATAAAACATGAAATAAAGTATCTCGAGGTGACACTCGACAAAGAACTGAACCTCCAATCTCACATCACCAAAACCACCAGTAACGCATACCTAAAGATGAGAACCATAAGACGCCTCAAGCCAATCCTCTCACAGGATCACTTCCGCACCATCAGTCAAGCTCTTATCACTCCCATCCTAGACTACTGCAACCCCATCTACCTCGGACTCTCAAAAGAAGCCACCCAACCATTACAGATGGCCCAAAACACAGCTGCCCGAATAATAACAGGATCTTCAAGGCACGAACACATCACCCCCAACCTCAACCACCTCCACTGGCTCCCAATCAGCTCCTGCATCCGCTACAAAGTACTTCTAAACACATTCAAAATCAAACAGAACATCTCCGCAGATAGTCTAAAACCCCTCATCAAACCCGAGCCAGGTACCAGTCCCAGAAGGAGAGGCACATCAGACACTATCAACACACCCAAAGCCTTTGCCAAAACAAGAAAAGACACTTCAAGAAGAGCACTATCTCTGGTCGCATCCACACTATGGAACTCATTCCCTGAAAACCTGAGATCAACAACAGACCTCAAAGACTTCCAGAAGATGCTCAAAACAACGCTCTTTGCAGAACACTATAAGGACATCACATGGACGGTCCAACGACATATCTCTCTGCCCACCAAAATGTAAAAATGTAACTAGTTTCTGTACATAGCTCATACTGTATATAGCTCACAATGCAATCAACTACAGCAAACCACACACACACACACACACACCTCGACTTACCATTGCATGCCCACACCCACGCACCCAACTACCTGATTTGTTTGCTGTGTAATTTGCTTTGATTTCAGGATAAAGCAGTATATAAATCCTTTTAAATAAAATAAAATAAATAAATAAGAGGTATTTTGTTGTTGGATTACAGAGTTGTAAACCATGTAAATGCTCCTAAGTGGGATATTCAGCAGCACTAACAAAATATCCCCCACATCCCTAACTGACCTTATTCACCCCATGCCAGCGAATAGAGCAAGGAGAACATTCACCGCTAATACCTTACAAATTCCCAAGGAAATAACAAAATGCACCAAGACAACAAGGAACCGAGTCTTCAAGTTCTATGTCCTCAGATGCTGGAATGCGCTCCCAACTACCATCAGGGCCATAACAGATCTCGCCCAATTCAGAAAAGCACTAAAACACCACCTCTTTCTCTTGCACTACTCTCAACCCAGTAACCTAACCTCATCCATCACACACCCAGCTAGGAATTCATAAGCTATAGTCAACTCATGTCCATACTGTAGATAACTGTAAATAGATGTACATAGTTCCCCCAGTTGAAACCCAAGTTTAACCTCCAGTTCAATGTAAGTGCTTAATAGTGAGCCTGTTCTGCACTAAACTGTTGTCTGTGAACCGCGCTGATTTTTAAGAGTACAGTATATAAAAACAATAAAATAAATAAATAAAATAAATATCCCAGAGTAATGCAGCTAAATACCCCGATGCTAGCCGCTTAGTATCGGGGCATGTCGGGGGTATTCCAGGGGTTATACCCAGGGATAACCATGCAGAGGTGATATTCAGCTGCTGCCTGATTATCCCTCAGTGGTGAAAGTTAGGTGCAGCAAAAGCTGCCCTAACTTTCACCGCTGGAGCTAACCGGGCAGCAGCTGAATATCACCACTGCATGGTTAGCTTTTGCGCCATATCTGTCTTTGTGGTGACCCCGAATATGCAGTGCCTGTGGCCGGATATGGCCCCAGATTATATATCCGGGGTTAAAGTATGGCAGCGACGGCTATGCGCCTTAGAGGTGCATAGCCGTCACAAATGAATATCAGGCCCTTGGTGTTTACAACATGGTAAGGAATGAGATTATACTTTTTTTTGTAGGCCCATAATTCATTCTCCCATATTGATTATTTGTTTATCTCGCAAGAAGTACAGGAATTGATGTATTCCTGTTGTACAGATAACATTGTGATCTCAGATCATGTCACAATTAGTTTGGAGGTGTAATTAAATGGCTTGCGGCCACCTAGGCAATGAGCAAAGAATAGACAGTTAGGGCCCGATATACGAAAGGCATTTACATGGATTACAGCCCTATCAACTGTGTAAAAGCCTGAAATGGGAATATTCAATGGCACTTATACAGTTAGTGCCATTGAATATTCCTGTCTATGTCCCCTGCACACCTCAAAGCTATCCAATTAGCACTGGGCCGTGTTGGGGGCATTCTGGGGAGGAGCGGAGGCGGGAAGTCTAAGTAACTAGCTAGCAGCGATATTGGACCGCTACCCGGTTAGCTATCCATGGCTAAAACTAAGTGAGCTTTTGGCTTGCCTAGTTCTAGCCATGGATGGCTAACTGGGTAGCGGTCCAATATCGCCGCTACCCAGTTAGGCTCTGCGGCATTGTCGGCTTGGCGCAGAACCCAGGTATTCAATGCCATCGCTGCGGCATTCAATATCTGGGTTTAAGGGTCGGGCTGCATGGCATGCCCAAATGAATATCGGGCCCCTAGTCCTTAATCCCTGCTATAAGGATCAGATAGTTGAGGCATGGGAGGAATACTTGCAGCTTAATATACAGATTGGAATGGATAACTTTTCAGTTTAGGAAGCAGGGAAGGTGTGGCCATATCATGTTGGCCATATCATGTGGCCATATCATGTTGCTTTCCGTTCACCTAAAATGTCACAGGGAAAGATAAATTGTAGATTTATAAACAGAAGGGTAGATTTGCTGAAGTGCGTTAGATGGTAGGCAGTTAGGTTGGGGTAGGCACACATTTGAGCCGTGTAATAGCGGGGAGCTTGTGGCTCAAAGGTGACTGTGTTAAAAATGTCACACTAGCCAAGCAGTTTGTAAATAGGCAGGATTAAGGTAGAGATGGAGCAGAGAGAGGGCAGAGTCAGAGTGCATAACCGAGGAGGGTGCACTAGTCATGCCCTAGATAGGAAACCATGCCGCTAAAACAGGTGCAGCTAATGTCAGCTTCTGACCAGCTAGCTGCACATGCCATACTTGCGTGCTCCAAATGAGCAGGTCGGACATGAGGTTTAGGAAATATGAAGGGCAGAAGCATGGCAAACATGTAGGAATACAATAGGGCAAATAGAAGATGTGAGCTGTAAACCAAGGAATATGCCTAGGCTACCTGTTTTCCTGTTTAGAGGGGCAGCAAGGTGCTGCTGACATAGCAGTGGGTCATACCAGCCTGACAACTGCAAACCCAAAGCATGAAGGTTAGGGGTGTCCCTGCTGGGACAGTCAACAAACATCCACAGACTCATCAACAGCTGTCCTCACAGACTGCTGTTAATGTTTGCACTGACTAGTTGTCAGAGGGCTGCTGGTGTTGGGGGCAGTGGAGGTGTCAGGACATAGAGCCTGCGCTCTGTGCTGTAGTCAGTACTACTACTATTAATCATTTGTATAGCACTAAAAGGTGTACAAAGCGCTGTACTGGCCTCAGAGCCAGAGATGGAGCCCAGCAGAATACAGTGATGCACAAACTGCTAACAGGGCAGTGTGACCACTGCATGGGAACATTAGTAATGCATACATGCACTTACATGTGGCATGCCACTTGCCGTGGGCCAAGCTCCTGTGGACAGATGGCCCCTCATCCTGAGCAAGGTAGGATGTGACTGAGGCCTACCAGATCTGAACAGCAACATAATACTTCTACCACTGATTGGTGTCCCTTTCCTGGCCCCCTTGTCTAGGGACTGAGGCAATATCTGTACTTAGAGAGCTCTTGTGCTCTTCCCTGGTCTGGTGGGCCTTTGCTTCCCTGACAGATGGGGTACACAGCCTTGGGGCTGCTTTGGAGTCACCAGAAAGTGGAAAGGAGCATAGGGAGCCCTCTGTGGGTGGATGGCAGTGAATCACCCACTCCTAAAGGCTGTAGATGTCAGACCACAGGGGTGGTTATTCTATATGGTGGGTCTTGGGGGTGCTTCTGACCATGTTAGTGCTGCTTGTGCTGGGCACCCCCCTTGACCCCAACATGGGAGCCCCATTCCACAATGGCTATGGTACTGTCCAAGCTATACTCAGACAAGAGAATGAGAAGTGGAGCCCCTCCTCCTCCTCCTCATTTGCACCATATCTCCCACAGTTGGGATGCAGCACAGACCCTCTGCATGTGTTTGCTTGCTTATTTGCATGCTCCATCCTCTAGCACTTAGCCCCTATGCTCTGAGTTGTGCAGGCAGTTAAGTCCATTCCTGGTCATCTCTCTCTATTCTTAACTGGCCAGTTGCTCCTTTCCTATATGTGTACTTGGGACATATTTGTTACTCTCCAGAGTGTTTCCTTTGCCCCAGCCCCCTCACATCGCATGTGTTGCTTTCTTTTTCCTGACACACATTTAGACCATGTGCACTGTCAGCATGCACTATGGCTGCACTATCACTATTGCTATGCTAGTGAAACTACTGGTGCAGTGGTAGTAGCATACTGTGGCCATATCCCTTGCATCTACCATGGTTGTTGGGCTCCACCATGGCAGGAACGCATGATTTCTGCACATTTACCTCATGCTCCATACCACACTTTAGTAAACATGCCCGAGAAAGAATAGAGGCACTTTATAAGGCTAATCCTCAAAACATGTGGAGGCCTATTCTGTAGGGCTAGTACCTGTTCAGAAACTAATGCCTGAACCAATAGCATGGCTTCCTGTTACAAGATGGGACCTGCTCTGAACCAAAGACTGAATTAAACAAGATGGATTCCTGGTTTGTTATAACTCAACATTAAAACTTATAAATCAAGCAATTCTGCCAGTTTATGATACTTCACAGTAGAAGTATTTTTCCAGCTGACTACATGCAGAAGAACATTGCTGAGAACTTCACTGTGCTGCTAGCATTTGCAGCAATGAATCGATTGGCATCTCAGCAACCTTCGCACCATGAACCTTTGTTTGCCAAATCATCACCTATTAGCTTTTATCAGATTTGCTGAAGATGACATAGAGGGTTCGAGACCAGCCGATCACCAGGACTTCAGGACAAATAATTATTCAGCAGTACACCGGAACACGGAAAAGAACACATAACAGAAAAGAGACAGACACAGCCCAGCAAACACATCTGCAGCACACTGAAACATGGACAGAGGCTGGGAACTGCAATTTTTGACACAGACTGTTCGCTTGCCTGTCTCTCTCTGGCTGGAAAGTCAGATAGTGTTCAACGGCAAAACCTTGAGATGGAGTGAATTTCTCCCACAGACCTGTAGCTCAGTGTTTGACCACGCGATTTATCTCAGCTGACGTTGGACCTCTGCCATACCTTGACTTTGTGCCGTTCCTGAGACAATTTCTCAGAACCCAACCACGAGTGTTTTGGCAATTTTGCCCTCAGGTTGGGGCTAGTTTAGAAAGACAGATAATTTACTGTACATCTGAGTGCATAGCGAATCAGTGACATTGGTTCCTAAAACAGAGATTAGGTCTCTTGATAATTTTAACATAGGGCTGAATAACATACTACCTCAGAAAACTAATTTATGCTAATATTTCCACTATTTTTGCTATCAGAAATAAAATCTAATTTTTATACAAACAGGGCTGGTTCTTGTCTTATCACGTGGTTTATTTGCCAGGTAGTCCTATGGAATCCTGGGAAAAAGGATTGTAGCAGTTTTTCCCCTAGACATACTGAGTATTTATACATGTATATTTATCTGCTACTGATAATATCTCCTATAATTCTGTAGTGTATGCCCCAGGACTCTGTGCGTCCGGTCAGAACTGGACGCACAGAGGTAGATGCGATTATGATCCTGCAGAGCATGTCTAGCCCCCACGAGATCAGAATCGCGTCTAGGCCTGTACATGCACGCTCGGACCAGATTCTGATTGGCCTGCATGTACAGGCCCTTGCCCAGCTAACTCAGCCAGGCTCTTGAATGGAGCTGTGACGCCATGGCATCTGGTTGCCATGGCACAGTGGCTCCATTCAGGAGCTGCGATCCCCAGCCACTGACATCTTTCATTCTTTCCCTGCAGCCCGACCCTTGATGCTGCCCAGGCCTCCTATCCTCCGATGTATAGGGGGAATTATTCCTCTTCTGGGGTGGAATAAGTCCCCAGTCTAGTCTGCCAGCCCTGGACATACAGGGCTGACCTCAGAATTGGCCCTGTATGTCCAGAGCCACAGACCGCCCACTGCCTGCCCTAACTCCGCCTCTGCTCTGTCCCATCCCACCCCCGTCTAAGCCTCCTCATACAAACTCCTTGTTCATACAGGGAGGCTTTGGACGGGGATGGCAGGAGGTGAATAGCAGGGATGGACATCCCCACGGGACGTCCATTCCCACTATTCACGGGTCAGAATAGATCCCTTAGCATAAAAGTACTTTAATATGCTTATAAGTGGATTTTGATAGGATAGATACATCTAAGGTAGCTTCCCAGATGATGCTGGCCAAGCAGTCGTTTTATCAGCGTATCAATAAAACTGACAATCTTCCACTTTGGCAGTTTAAGAAAATAAAACAACAGCATTGGGTAAATAGGATTAAAGAAAATTATGGTACACTTGTACTGAATTCAGAGCAAATGGCAAACTGTTTTACTAGATTTTATTAAATATTATACATACAGATTGACTTTCACAACATTGAGCGCTGGATTGATAGGCTGCCTATCTTCTGCTTAAATACAGATTTGAAAAAGATATTCCATTTTTTTATAGAGAATGAAGTGAGGAAAGCCATCTCCTCCTTGAAAAATAATAAAGCAGGAGGTCCAAATAGCCTTCCTGTCAAACTGTGCAAACACTGGAATGACCAACTAGCACCAGTCCTGCTAACAGCGTTAATGAGATATCCATTAGAGGGAGGCTAGCTGCCTCTTTTTATGAGGCCTCCATCTTCATGATCAACACAGAAGACAGGTATATTACACTATGTGCCAAGTAAAGATCAATATATTTTCTTAATATTGATTACAAACTTTTTACTAAGCTGCGCTCCCTCATGAGGAATGTAAAATGTCATGGGTCAGGAGCAGTGTACTACTATGGACTGGGAAATGGTTCAAAGATAGAAAACATAGAATATGGCTTAATAGGCAATTTTCACAATGGAGAAACATGAATAGTGACCTAGAAATGGGAACAATGACCTAAGTGATCAAATCTGGAGATGACACAAAATTATTCAAAGTTCTTTAAACACAAGAGGATTATGAAAAACCGCAAGAGGACCATGAGAAATTGGGAGATTGGGCGTACAAATGGCAGATGAAATTTAATGCAAAGAAGTATAAAGTTATGCACATAGGGAAGAACAACCCAAACTACAGTTACATAATGCACCTTTCCACATTAGGAATCACCACTCAGGAAAAGGATCTATGCATCATCGTGGATAATACATTGAAACCCTCAGCCCAATGTACAGCGGTGGCCAGGAAAGCAATGTTCCCTCTAATTTTCTGTAGGCTGTGTGCGCACAGAATATCAGCTGTGTGCGGCTTTTGAAGGAAGGTTAAATTTTTGTGTGCCACATAACGACACTCGGAGTTATATACTTTAAAATTTGACTACACGTCAGAATACAGTATGTACACACATTGATTTTAATCAAATTAAATGAAAATAGGTGATTACTAAATGAAGCAGGAAATTTCTAGTAATTACAATCATGACTTTTAAATTTTAAGACGTCTGTGTTGTTTTCTATCAGAATCAGAGCCGTAATTTTTGTGTGCTCTGTTGTAAAGTATGTGTGCTCTCGGAAAGGTGTGCGCGCGCGTGCACATGCACACAGCTTAGAGGGAACAGTGCAGGAAAGCAAATATAATGGGGTTCATAAGGAAAGAAATGCAGAATAAAACCAATGATTTTATAATACCTCTGTATCACTTCATGGTATTATCATACCTTGAATATTGTGGGCCATTCTGGTCACCGTATCTTAAAAAAGGATATAGCTGAAATAGAAAAGGTACAGAGAAGAATAACCAAAACGATAAAGAGGATGTAAGGATACCCCTATGAGGAGAGGATCAAAAGATTATGACTCTTCAGCTTGGAAAAGAGATGGCTGAGGGGAAATATGATGAAGATGTAGAAAATGATGAGTGGAGGGGGGCAGAGCCTGGTTTCTGGTCAAGATGGACGTGTAAGAGCTGTGCTCCGGAGGGCAAGAGACAAGAATCCTGACTTCTGCAATCTTTAATCAAATAGTTCCTACCTATTTTGATACCATTTGATCCTGGATATGTTGGGCTCCAAACAGACACGGCTGGATTTTCAAGTATCTCAAAATGCTAGTGCAAAGAGAACCAAGACGGAACCTCTCTCACCTCACAAGATGGTGGTCATCCGAGATAGTCCTGAGATCTTGCAGGAGAACTTGGCTGAGATTCGGGCAGTCAGAGAATTGGTCAAAGCTAATGGAGAATCGTTATGTGCAATGCAGGAAGATATCAACGCTTTAAGATCTTCCTTGGAGTCAAACATGGCTCGTTTGGAGAAGGTGAAGAGTGTGGTGGCGTTGCATGGGGAGAGGCTCAAGGCCGTTGAGAAGCAGGCCAAGTTGATACGTTCATTGCAAAGAGAGGTGGAAGATGGTAATAATCGCTCTTGGAGGAACAACATAAGAATACTCAGAGTTCCGAGGGTGCAGAGGGTCATAACATGGTGTCCTTTCTGCATGCTATGATTCCAGGTGTGTTAAAGTTGCAATTCACTATGCCGTTCGAGATTTAACGCACCCACAAAGTTCCTATTCAGTCCGTGGTCACTGGCAAGCATCCACGCCCAATCATCTTGAAAGTTTTGCGTTTTCAACAAGTACTGCAAATAATGGGAGCAGCCAGAGCACTCTCAGTCTTGGAATATCAGGGACATAAACTCTTATTTTTCCCAAACTTCGCAAAGGCAATGGTGGATCATAGAAAGAGTCATTTGGTGTTGCGTCCACGCTTGGTTCAACTGAAAGCCTATTTTGGGCTGCTGTATCCTGCCGGCATGAAAGTCACGCTGCATAACCAGACCAAGACTTTTGATGATCCCGGGGATTTATGTGCACTTCTTTATTTAGCTGTATTTATTTTATTTAGCTGTATTTATATCCTGCTTTTCACTGGGTCAAAGTGGTCAATTGGGTGATACATTTAACACGAGGGGATATGAGACACATACGCTAATACTTACAGGGAACATGGGCAATGGAGGGTTAAGTGACTTGCCCAAGACCACAAGGAGTGCCTATAGGACTAGAAATCCCAGTCCCTCCGGCCTGAGATTGCTGTCCCCAGGTGAGACTTGAACCCCCGGCCCTCTGGCCTGAAGTACCTTGTCCTAACCACTAGACCACTCCTCCCTCCTTATCCTCCTCTGGAGGATAAGGTGTCGGTGGTGATGCGGTGAAGGTCATATTGCAACTTCTACTTGCTACAGTTTTATGGCACTTGCTATCATGGGTGCTTGACTGGTCTGAAGTCGTGTAAAGTCGACTTATCCACGCAGAAGCGACATTTAAACATGCAGCATTGTTATATACTGGGACATCCATTTTGTCTTTTTTGAAGGACATTGTCTTTACTCATGGTGGGGAGGTGGGCAGGATGCAATGTTCTGGTGTTGCAAAGGTGTGGGGGTGTGGGGGTGTTGGGTCATTGGGCCTTCCGTGTCTGTCTTGTCCTGGTGGGCTCACCCATAAAGCTTTGGGTGTTATATAGCCACCCTGGGTTTAGGTGGTTTTGAGAAGATGTTTTTTTCAGTATTAGGTGTTTATTGTGTCTGATCATATGATGGGGCCAGGGCTAAAATGTGTCTCTTTGGTTTGGTTTTTCCTTTTTTTTCTCTCTCTTTTCCTTTCTTTGGGCTATAGAAGCAGCCACACTTTGAAGGTGTTTAAGAAGTTGTTCCACAATGTAAAACTAAATGCTACAAATTGGTGTGCGTCTGCAACAGATGACTGTTAATTCAGAGTTATATTGTCAATAGGCTTTCCTTTAAGGTGATTTAACTGACTGTTAAGGGCATTAATAATTCCATTAAGAGGAATGCTCTCTTCTGAATAGTAGGAAAGGAAGTGCTGACATCTTACAGCTGCAGGAAACACACTTGAATGTAATGGAGCTGTTGAAACTAGATATATAGGCCTACTCTTTAAGGGTTTCTTCTGCTGTCCATCATAAGAATAATGGGGTAGCCATATTAGTGAGGGAAGTCTTATTCCCCCTGGTTTTTTCAGTATTACGTATTGATTTCCCTAGCTTCCAAGGGACTTTGTTCTAGAATTAGTGAGTCTACTGTCCATGCAGCTCACAGCTCTGATCATGCTATAATCTCATTTACCCTAGTTGACTCAACGAGCTTTAATAATATACAGCAACCATGATTGTTGGTCTGTTTCTTGGTGGGGTCATCTTGAAGATATAAATATATCTATCACTCCTAAAGTGAATCATATAATAGGAATACTGCTATTTTCCTTGCAAGTAAAAAATATTTTGTCAAATTGATAGAACTCTAGTTTAGCTTCCATGGAGAGATAATCGCTGAGATCTGTTCTTTGGAAGCTTGGGTTTTAGTAAGAGGAAGGGGGGATGAGTTTCCCTGTTTTTCTGGACTAGTACTATGGCTTTGCCAAAGCAAGGTCCACGATGGGTGGAGAGGGGGGCCGTAGGCATACTTCAATATGGCTTGAAATTGAAGAAAGATTAAATAATCCTTTCCCCTAGAACTTTCTTCCTGGCAGAGTGTCTGCTGAGAGGTTGTAGCCTCATAGGTTATATTGGATTATCAGAAGGCCTTCTAACAATTAGCAAGTACAAATCCTATGGAAGATAGCTTATTGGAAAAGTGATAAATGGGATCAAGCAGCTGAGAATAATGTGTTTAGTTTCATTGAGGAGATGTCGGCAGGTGGGTGAATGACTGTCCTAACATTCAGTCTTATTGGGTTTCAATATGGAACCGTATTAAGGTGGTACTGGGATTCTGGGCCACTCTCTCCTGATCTGGGGTCGTTTTTTCGATCAGCAATTGGCATCTCGTCGTTATAAAGGGATTGTCAGTCTAAATTGGATCTGTGTTGGGAGTGGCCCTTTTTCCACTACTTGTAACTGGAAACATACAACAGAGCTTGGTCGATACGCATGGTGGCACACCTGTGCTTATGCTGCATATACACGCAAATACTATAGTGTGGTAGCTCTCTTGCATTTTCCTCTTTTCTTAAGTGGAAACTCCTATAGAATTGCTTCCTTAAAGTATGGTAGAAGATACCGTAGGGGTTATTAGACAAATCTCCTTATTTCTCTGTAGTGGAGTGCTTGCCCTTCTATAGCCCTTGCAGGCCTAGTAGGCTTGCAGATGTTCTATGTTTTCTTTATATGGCCCCTGATGATCGCATGATAATGGGAGGGACAGGGTGGGGTGGGCTGTGATCAGTCTTGGATTATCTCATGTTACCAAGAAAATTTGTATATTTTGATTTACTGTAATTTGTTTTTTCTTGTTTGTTATGTTGGAAAATATAAATAAAGAAAAAAAATGATGAGTGGAGTTCAATGGGTAGAAAGTAGAAAGATTAGGGGACATGCAATGAAGCTACAGTATAACTCATTTAAGACTAAAGCGAAAATATTTTTTCACTCAATGTGTAATCAAACTCTGGAATTTGTTACCGGAGGATGTGGTAAAAGCTGTTAGTTTAGCAGAGTTTAAAAAAGATGTGGAGAGGTTCCTGGAGGAAAGGTCCATAAAGGGCCTGGGAAATCCACTGCTTATCCCAGGATAAGCATTATGGAACCTGTGTGCCTTTTTAGGAACCTGTCAGATACTTCTGACCTGAATTAGCCACTGTTGGAAATAGGATACTGGGCTTGATGGACCTTGGTTTAACCCAGTATGGCATTTCTTATGGGCCTGATATTCGAAAGGTAATTACATAGTTTACAGACCAGTAAGTCATGTAAATGCCTTAAATCAGGATATTCAATGGCACTTACACCATTAGTATCTTTGAATATCCCCTTCTAACCCCGCTACATGCCCCAGTGCTATGCGGTTAGCATTGGGACATATTGGCGCATTCCATGGCAGAGCAGAGGCAGAGACTGTCACTAACCGGGTAGCAGAAATATTGCACCACTACCCTGGTTAGCGATTGGCGGGTAAAACTAGGCGTAGCAAAAGCTTACCTAGTTTTACCTGAGGAAGCTATCTGGGTAGCGATGCAACATTTCTGCCACCCAGTTAGCTTTGGCGACTCTGGGGCATGTACGTCAACCCTGTATATTCAATGCCATCACCACGGCACTGAATATCTGGGATTAAGGGACAGCGGCCGTAATGGCGCATAGCCTGCCCAATTCAATATTAGGCCCTATGTTCTTAACTTCATTGGGTCAGTAATTAAACTCTCTATTCAGCATTTTTTTTAAACATTGGCCATGGTGTTTAAAGATAATCCAGATATTCAACGCCGCTTCTTTTCCATCTCAAGGTAATCCATATAGTTATCTAGAAAGCAGATTGAATATTGGCACCATCCAGATAACTTGCTCTGCCCACTTACCACCCTGGCAGTATCCAGATAGTGCCAGGACAGTCTGCAAGGATATTCAGAAGCACTATCAGGACAGTATCTGAATATCCACGGATGGCGGCAGCTATTTATCCAGATGACAGCCGCTGTTATCTGGATAAATGCCTTTGAGTAGCATCCTGTGACATTTCTCAGGTGGTAAAATAATCAGCAATTCCATTATGTCCTTTATTTCACCTACTCACCTGATGTTCCAGTGGGTAATTTCAAAGCCACGATCCAAAGAAACCTCAAACAAGAACGTAGAATAAATTACAGTTTAAGGGGTATGTCTAGTAAAGAGTGTCAGCTGCTACCACGGGGCTAACGCAGGTTTAACGCCCCACAGTAGCAGCTAACCCATGAAAAAATCAGATATCTCAGGCAATATTCCATGATATCTGATTTTTGCACTGTGCAGGTCCCTAGAGGCAGGATCGGGGTAGGGACAGTCATGGTTCGCAGCCACCACGCGAAAATATTTTTGCATGGTGGCTGCCAAAATTGGGACTGATTGCGGCAGCAGATATCACCACCTCAAGAGGTAATGTTTCTGTTTGGAGGCCTGATAACATAGGTCTGACCTGGAAGTGATCGAGCCTCCAACAGCTGCAATTGAGACTCCCACCCACAATATTATTGGCACCATGGTTCTGTGATCTACCAAATGCTGATCCCCCCCCCCCCCCCCGCAGCTCTGATCTACCTGGAAAGTTCCCAATTTATTTTATTTATTTATTTACATTCTCTTATGTACCATGCTATTCTGCATCAGTGTGGTTTACATTGAACAAACTGAAATTACATTGAACAGGGCATTATAACTTGGAGATAACTACTTTACAGGGAACATGGGCTATGGAGGGTTAAGTGGCTTGCCCAAGACCACAAGGAGCACTTGTGGGACTAGAAACCCCAGTCCTTCCGGCCCAAGGTTGCTGTCCTTTAGTGGGATTTGAACCCCCAACCTTCTGGCCTGAAGTATCTTGCCCCAACCACTAGGCCACTCCTCCACTCCAATCACATTAGGAACTACTCAGGGGGGTTTGGTGCACTCCCCCCAAAGTGAAAATCATTCTGGCTAGCCAGTCAAGCTAAGGCCCCATCCCCACTATTCAAAGGGTAGGAAGGTAATATAATTGAGAAAGCATTATTACAATAGTTTGTTCCATAAACCCCTGCAGGAAGGAGTTCACTTTTGAAACCTCTCTCCAGATGTCTGGCAATGTAACCTCCTCAGTTGAAGGCGGGGAAGGAGATACAAGACATACCTCATGTTTTAAAGGACTTAACCTCCCAGGAGAACTTCCAGAGGGAGTAAGTGGTGACCCCAGCAGTAAGGCCGGGGATTGAGCCTCCAGCGACAGGAGGAGCAGCGGAGGACATCCCGCCCAATCGGGGCGCACCAGGAGGCTTTTAAAAGATCGTGCCAGCCGGCGCGTGGCCTCTTCCTCCCACCACCTTCATCGGCTCTCCCCAGGCCGGGGATTGAGCCTCCAGCGACAGGAGGAGCAGCGGAGGACATCCCGCCCAATCGGGGTGCACCAGGAGGCTTTTAAAAGATCGCGCCAGCCGGCGCGTGGCCTCTTCCTCCCACCACCTTCATCGGCTCTCCCCAGGCCGGGGATTGAGCCTCCAGCGACAGGAGGAGCAGCGGAGGACATCCCGCCCAATCGGGGCGCACCAGGAGGCTTTTAAAAGATCGCGCCAGCCGGCGCGCCCGTGCCCGGCGGGCCCGCGCCTGAGGGCCTCGCCAGAGGGCCCTTTGGCGTGGCCCTTAGGCGTAGACCAGGGCGCAGGGAACAAACCTTTATCGCAGGTGAGAATAGCCCCTACCCAGGGTTGCTCTCTAAGTCAACGTCGCTTGCATACAGCTGTACATGTCTAAGCAGAGCAGTACCAAATATATGTATTAGATCAGAACAACCTTAAACTACTGTTAACCAACATTGCATTTAATTCAGTGAAAAAAAAAAAAAAAACACCCCACTAGACTAAACCGGACAGTAAAAGCCTTTTTCTCAGACATGCCATGTAATGTAATTTAGTATAATGCTATGTAATGTAATTTAATAGGGCAGCAGTGCAAAACAGATATCTGTACCAGAACAGTCCAGCTAGAGAAGTTTTCTTTTTTCCTGTTCAGCATATGCTGTGTACGTATATACCTAATTCATACCTAAGGGAGGAATGTTCCAACAAACTTATTGTATGACACACAGAGCCTGCTTGCCTGTTGCACAATATACTAGCTAAGATCCAGCCAGCTCCAGCCTGCCAAGAACCCTCTGATTCACCTTCCGAAACAAGCTTCCGACGTCAGAGTTAGAATGGAAGACACGCTCATCAGGTTAATTAGCCTGTACCTCCTTTTCATAATATTGCCATCCAAACTAATAGCCCTCACTACGTCACACAATCACATTCCTATTATACCAACTAGTGACAGAAAATGGTCAGGAGACTCCTTTTACAACCCACGCGGGGCTAACCTCCCGCACCACCACCTCCTACTACATGTCCCACTACAACACAACACGAAAGCCAGACAAACCAAAAATCTCTACCCTAGCAGCCTGAAGTGTGCACTTATAAACGCCCGCTCACTTCAAAACAAGTGGCCAGTGATCACGGACATAATAACATCCCACAACCTAGACATCTTCATGATCACTGAAACATGGCTTTCAACGGAAGACAACATTATCCTAAACCAGCTAATCCCACCTAATTTTACTGCCTTCACCAGACACAGGCAGAACAAAAGAGGGGGAGGAGTACTCATCATCACCAGAGCTGACCTCCAGTTTAAAATGGATGAATCCAACAGTAACAACCACCTAGAAACAATATCAATTTCCAACAACATATGCTCCATAAACCTTGTCTACAGATCACCGTCAGCAGATCCAGATGACCTGGCAACCATAATAAACCTGGCATCCCTTACCCAGGGTCCAAATAAACCTAATTGGATCCTAGGGGATATCAACTTACCATCATTACAGGACACTCAGGCGACCGCATTCATAGAGGCCCTAGATATCCTTGGATACACGCAAATGGTGCAAGAACCCACTCACGAGAAAGGCAACATCCTTGACCTCATTTTCGCCCCGCAGCTAATTTTAGATCAACCACAAGATATCGTGTTATCAATAACTGCAGTACCATGGACTGACCACAAACTCATCACCTTTCAGATGCCTACCCTCAACTGCTCAAATAAGCCTAAAACAGTTACAAGCAAGTCTCCTAACCCAGCTGCCAGAAGTTTTCTACCCACTTAACAGAGAACGCATCCTCGCCGAAACAAGCACACTCATTGATGAGACCACCTTGAGCCTAGACGAGTTGATCGCTGCCTGGAACAGCAAACTCAGCACAATCGCTATCCGCCCCCCAACGAACAAGAACCCAAAGAAGAGATCATCAGCTCCATGGTACACAGCTGACTTGAAAGCTTCACTAACCATTCTAAGACGGCTGGAAAAAACGATGGAGAAAGTCACGCACCAGCAGTGACCAATCAGCCTACATCCAACACCTGGCGGCACACCGTAAAGCCATCACAGACAAGATCAGGCAATATCACACAGATACCTTGAAACGATCACTGAATAAACCACATGACTTGTTTAACCTAGTTAAAACGCTTACCAAACAGCCCACCCCTGAGCTCCATAGCGGTATCCACCCACAGGACTATGCGATCTACATGCAATCTAAAATGTGCAAGACTAACAATATATTAATACCGGACCCTCCTGACGAACAAGACTACCCAGCGCTACTGACAGCCTTCTCCACTCCCTCGAAGAAAGTAATTGAAGATACCATCCTAGCCCTAAACACAACCACTGCGCACACGGACCCTTGTCCCGCACACTGGATAAAGGACTTGCGATGTGACCTATCCCCAATCATAGCCAAAATCTTAACCCAATCCTTTACCACTGGCTATTTCCCACCCATTCTCAAGCAGACCTCTGTAAGACCTCTTTTAAAGAATACCAAACTGGATCCTCAAATGGTAGAATCTTACAGGCCCATATCCAGCATACCGATGCTTGCAAAAATTATCGAGAAAATAGTGCACAGGCAATTACAAGATCATATAGACACCTCAGCCCCTCTGGATCCGGCCCAACATGGATTCAGAGAGTCACATGGAGTGGAAACACTACTTACAGCCCTCTTCAACAACATAATCTCAGGTGTGGATAACATACGACATGGCTTCGCTCTTGTCTTTCTAGACATAGCAGCGGCCTTTGACTCTGTATGCCACGAAATTCTCATCTGCCGGCTAAGGGAAAAAGGTATCTGCGGAACAGCGCTCGAATGGTGTAAATCTTACCTATCCGGAAGATGGCAGCAGGTCGGAGCCGACGGAGCTACATCAGAACCATTCCAACAAAGTCAAGGTGTACCGCAAGGATCCTCCCTATCTGCATTGATGTTTAATATATACATCCAACCCATCTGTGACATCATCAGATCCTTCAATGTCAGTTACATGATATATGCAGATGATGTGCTATTATACATGCCAATATCATTGGAGAGCCTAGACCTCGCGCCTCTGACTAACTGCTTCGACACCATATCAGAGTGGCTCCTGTCACTAAACTTGAGAATACAACATAAAAAGACAGAAGTCCTTTTCGTCTCAAGGAATACCAACTTCACCCCACCTAGCTGTGTTAAGGTAAAGGATGCCCAACTACAAGTGAAGCCTGCGATACGTTACCTTGGAGTAATGTTAGACCAAAACCTTGACATGAAGAACCACATAGCCAATACTGTCAAGGCAATCTACTTTAAAATCAGATCCCTCAGACACCTACGAGCGCTACTCGAAACCGGATGATTTCCGCACCATTTATCAAGCCCTTATAATTCCTCATTTCGACTTCTCAAACTCCATACTACAAGGACTCCCACGGTCCACCCTGAACCCCCTGCAACTGGCTATGAACAGTGCAGCGCGGGTACTCTTTGGCGCATCCAGGAGAGAGACCATGTGACCCCCCTCCTAAGACAGTTACACTGGCTCCCCATTCAAGCAAGGATCAGTTTCAAGACTTTACTGCTAACGTTCAAAGCTGCTAAGGGGCTCACCTCATCCTCTCTCTCTAACCTCATCCAACCACTTGCACCAAACAGGCCACGAAGAACCGCAGAGTTGAACATGCTAGTTATCCCAAATGAAACCACAAGATGCACCAGATCAACAGCCAACAGAGCCTTCCGACTCTGCGCCCCAACTCTATGGAACGCTTTAACCAGCACAAATCAGAGCAATCCCCAACTTGAGCCAGTTCAGTAAATCATTAAAACATTTCCTCTTCCTTAAATATCTCAATGAGAGCTCCGAACATATCCACCAAGCGAGTAGCAGAAGTAGTCAATAGGCAGACCCTCGCAATAGGCTTACCCCACAATGTATATAACAAGCATTTTCCTGTATGGTTGTACCACATATGTATATAGTTGACCATGTCCATTATCAGGTGAACCACCAATGTATATAGTTTTCCCCGTTTCTCCAATTTCTACTCCCTGTTAAATGTAATGACCAGACATTTGTAAATTGTCAGATGTTTCTGTTCAATGTAAACCGCGCTGATGGATAATAGTGCGGTATATAAGAATTGTTAATAAATAAATAAAAATAAAATAAATAAGGACATTTGCTTGCAAACCACCGGGCCCATTAAGAGAGCCTCCTGGCCCTCAACTATTGTCTGCACCACTCCTGGATTGGGAGGTGGAGTCCTAGCTATTGGGCTGATGGAAGCTCTAGAGAGGATTGAGGAAGATAATTCCTGCACTATCCATTGGTAACCACAGCAATATCAAGGCCAGAACTCACAAACTGGTCCATAAGCTCCAAAGCCATCTTCAGAATTGATGTCCCAGCTGCACTCATCTTCTTCTATGCAGGCTTGGTCTTAACCTTAATCTTCCTTTTACTTCCTCCATGGGGCATATCCAGTGGCTACTTAGGGGTCATAGACCCCTCAGTGGCCCCAAAGAACACGCGTCTGTGGAAAGCTGTGTGATCTCAAATAGCATCCCAGCCGCCCTTCAATGATGTCACCAGAGGGAGGGCAAATCCAGCGAGTCGCAACTAGCAAGGCAAGGTGTATCTCCAATAAAATGCCAGCAAACACAGCAGAGCTCCGCAACCAAATGGTTCTCATTCCTCGGTAAAATGACATCTAAGCCATGGAGCAATGGGGAAGGGAATGGGTGGCATGTGGAGCACATTGTCGCTAGCATGAGGACTGTTTCTGTGCAGTCAGTGACAACATGGCTTTTAGCGCGTGTTTATCTAATGATACCTCTATGGGAGTCATTAAGTGAAACCGCCTAGCTGGAGCGCATGTTAGTTTCACATCCGAGTGTCACACCCCCTGACTGCTAATGTGGAGGCTTTATACTTAACAGGATTTTGTGTCACACAGAATCTTAGCAGGCTTTAGTAAAAGAAGTCCTAAGTTTGTGGATTATTCTGTGAACTGTTAGAAGTTAAAGCAGATGGTGAATCTGGAATCCAGTTTGCACAATGGAACCCCAGAGCCTACTTGCCCTTAAGGGACTGTGTCTTGTATTCCAGAGAAATGGTATTTGTTTTGCTATTCATGAATTTGCATACTTTTGCCACCAATGCTCCTTGAAAATCCAAGAACTCAATTATTGTGTAGGGGATATCCTAGTGGGATTATTAATAGAGCCAATAAGAATGCTCGATTTGCTAATTATGATTTATTGCTGAAATATAAGCTAGTGTCAAAAGAAGATCATTAAACATGTGTTCTGCCATATTCAAGAAGCACTCTAATGTTGAAAGTCAACATTCAGGTCAATACAGAAAGCTAACGCCAGCTTGTACACGTGCTTACATGCGTATAATGTGAGTTTAATGCTTACGAATCCGTAAGCCAAATGCAGAAAAATTATAGATATGTCTGTAAAAAGTCTGTAATGCCGCATGTATTAAATGAGTTGGGCGTATTCATGTAATATGTTAATGAAGCCTACGCTCAATGCCACGTTAAAGATTACCCAATCAGGTGTAAACTTCTTGAGCGTCATTATTTGTACGCCTGGACAGGAGGCAAAGTTAAACTCTAACGCATCCCTCTGTGTGGTGGACAGCTTCATTGTCGTGTGGATATCAGTGGTCACATCTGTTGTCTGCTGTCATGTACATATCAGCTTTCAGGATCTGTGTGTTTTCTCCATGTATATTGTTTTCAGCATTAGATTTAAAGAAGAGATGTCTTTTGCAGTTTATCATCTTGCTGGTCTGCTGCTTGCAAGAGTCAGACAAATAAGGGAGAAAACAGAGACCCGAGAGAGGAACATGAGGAGGTACATGCTACTACTACTACTATTCAGCACTTGTAAAGCACCATGCATGCAGCGCTGCACAGCTGACCTAACAAGAGATAGCCAACATACAAGAGACAGTCCCTGCCCATCAGAGTCAAGCTCATCGGAGCTTACAATCTAGTTAGAACAAAACATAAGTTAGAACAGTATAGAGCATTAGTCAGTTCAGTGCAAGGTAGAGCATTAGTCAGTTCTGCACAAGGTACGGTTTGGTCAGTAGTTTGGTCATAAATGATGACGGGGGTTAGGGTTAGATGAGGAAGGAGTCAGGACCTGAATGCAACAGTGAAGAGGTGGGTCTTCAATCTGGATTTGAAGAGGGCCAAGGAGGATGCCAGGCGCACATATGCAGGTAGGCTGTTCCAGGCGTAAGGTGCAGCAAGGTGAAAGGAGCGCAGTCGGGAGTTCGCAGTGCAAGTGAAAGGCATTGATAGAAGTAATTTGTTAGCGGAGCGCAGATTTCGAGAGGGGATGTAGGGAGAGATAAGAGGTAGTTTGGGGCCATAGAGTGGATGCACTTATAGGTTAGCAGAAGAAGCTTGAATTGGATGCGGGATTGGACAGGGAGCCAGTGAAGCTACCTGAGAAGAGGAGTAACGTGGGCATGTCGAGGTTGGCAGAAGATTAGTCGAGCAGCGTGATTTTGTATAGATTGGAGGGGGAGGAGGTGGCTAGCGGGAAGACCAGCGAGGAGTAGGTTGCAGTAGTCTAGGCGAGAGGAAATTAAGGAGTGGATAAGCGTTTTGGTAGTGTGTTCAGAGAGGAAGGGGCGGATTTTGCTGATGTTGTAGAGAAAGAAGCGGCAGGTCTTAGCTACAAGCTGGATGTGAACAGAAAAGGAGAGAGAGGTGTCAAAGATAACCCCCAGATTGCGGGCCGAGGGAACAGGAAGGATAGTAGATCCATCCACATGGATTGAAGGAGGGGGAAGTGGGGGGGAGGAGGGAAGAAAGTCCAAAAAGCTGCCAGCATGGTTTAAAGGTGAGGTCAGAGAGGCTGTTGCTGCCAAAAAAGCAACCTTCAGGAAATGGAAAAAAGAGCCAAATGATGAAAACTGGAAACAGCACAAGCACTGGCAAGTTAAATGCAAAGCATTGATAAGGCAGGCAAAGCGGGAATTTGAGAAGAAACTTGCTACGGAAGCAAAAACACGAAATAAAGACTTTTTCAAGTACAATCGTAGCAAAAGGCCTGTGAGAGAGTCAATTGGACCATTAGATGATAGAGGGGTAAAAGGGGCAGTAAGAGGAAACAAGGCTATAGCAGAGAGACTGAATGAATTCTTTGCTTCGGTCTTTACTGAGGAAGATGTAGGGATGTTACCCAAGACTGAAGTGGTATTTAAAGGTGATACTGCAGAGGAATTGAGAGAAATATCGCTACACCGGGAAGATATATTACAACTATTTGATAAACTGAATAGTAGCAAATCACCTGGACCGGATGGTATACATCCCAGAGTGTTGAAAGAACTGAAATATGAGATTGCAGACCTGCTATTGGTAACACAGGTACACTAAAAATTTTTTTTTTAAACTGCCTCTAATGTTTTCGATTGATTTTTACGTTTTTTTTGGTGCGCTGAATCCAAATTGGTAACCAATTTGCTCCATCACGTACAGATTTTTTGCTACATTGGGTTAGCAGTTTGAGGTGAACGTTTCAGATTGAGTGCGATCGAGATAAAAGTTTCTTGGATGAATTCTTTATACTAATTGTTTAGTAGTTATTCAAATAAGAATAAAGAAAATTGTAACAAGGCAGCACATAAGAATAGAGTAATGTCAACAAAACACACTGTGATGGTAGCAAAATTGTCTGCACTTAAAACAGCCACATACATGTGCACAAACATTGAGCATATAAGAGCGAGGTTAGACACAAAGTAAAGCAAAGAAATGTGCAAAAAATGTTGTACAGGTATGTATGTAAGAATAGAAAACGCAAACCGCACCATTGCAATACATGAAGACAAACACCCGATGGTGTGAAAATAAAATTCTAATAAATGAGATCCGACACTGTGGTAATAACTAGCAAATTTTTATTTCAAAGTTTAGTAAAAACACAATATTTGTCAACACAGTTTAGATTTTAAAGTCATTCTTGGGTCAATCAATCTCCTGGTGGGCCCGTTTCTTCTTCCCCCGTATGCTTCTCTTGGTGCGCTGCTTGGCGTATTTTTCATCTGGGGTTTCCCGCAGCAGCAACCAGCAGAAATCAGCCATCATAGTGGTGTTCCATCTTCCTTGGTACCTTCTCTCTGCGTTCTTGATGTCCTGGTGAAACCTTTCACCTTGTTCTTCACTGTACGCCCCCAGGGGTTTTTCGGGAAAGTAGTTTCACATGGGAGTGCAAGAAATGGACTTTCAGGCTCATGTTACAGCCTTGTTCTTTGAAGGCATTGAGCATCCTGGCAACAATATCCTTATAGTTCTCATCCCGCCTGTTCCCCAAGAATTTGAGAACAACATCCTTGAAGGAATCCCAGGCTTCTTTTTCCTTCTCAGACATCGTTTCAGCGAATGCTCCATCTGAAATGAGTTTCCTTATATCAGGGCCAACAAACACTCCTTCCTTTAGCTTTGCTTCAGAAAGTCGGGGGAACTTTGAGCAAAGGTACCGAAAGCACTCACCATCTTTTGGAAGGGACTTGATGAATTGCTTAATGAGACCCAACTTAATGTGGAGAGGTGGTAATAGAATTTTATCACGAGGTACCAAGCTCTCATGAAGAACATTTTTCTCACCGGGTCTCAAATACTCCCGAATTGGCCAGTCTTTTTTCCCCCAGTGTAGGTCGCGGGCCCGGCTATCCCACAAGCAAAGGAAGCAGGGATATTTGGTGAAACCGGATTGCTGCCCTAATAGCATGGATAGAATTTTAAAGTCTCCACATATCATCCACTTATGCTCATCATAACGAATCTTCTGAAGAATCAGGGCCAAATTCTCGTATTTTTTCTTGGAGAATAACAGAGTGAGCAATAGGAACTGAAGCGAATGTGTTGCCATTATGAAGAAGAACACCTTTTATGCTGTCTTTTGACGAATCAATGAACAGCCGCCATTCAGCAGGATCATACTTGAGTTTAAACTTTTCCATCACTCCGTATATATCGTTGCAAAATACCAAATCTTCCTCTTTGCTGAAATACTTCAAAAATTGTGTCTCGCGGTTGCGGTACCAATAAAAAGTTGTTCCTGGTGACAATAGATTTTTCTGTTTAAGCCGAGAACCTAGCAGTTGGGCAGCATCTTTTGGGAGTCCTAAATCCCGGACTAAATCATTCAATTCAGCTTAAGAGAAAAGTTCAGGTTTCGGATCTGGTTCAGTTTTCAAACTCGGAAGTACTGGACTCATCGGGAAAAGCCATCTGATGAGTCTCATCATGATCAGAACCGTCCACACAAATATGATCCAAAGATTTTGGTGGTTCAGGCACAGGTACTTCGTTGCTATGAGGCATAGGCCTAATTGCTGAGGGAAGGTTGGGGTAACTTATTACGTTCTTATTTTTTAAGTTGTATCCCTTCACAATGCAAGAGCAAAAATAGCAGTCACTGCTGTGGTCTCTTTGTTCACGGCCACATCATAGGTATTCCGAAACGAAATGCTTGTTTTTTACCTTTCATCCATAAGCGTAGATCTTCCTCACATGTCTTGCACACTTTGTGAGGAGCCCACGGTTTGTCTTGATCGCCTAACTTCAAACCGAAATAGGCGAAATATACTTTTTTAATAAATGCAGAAATGTTCCTCTGCCGCTTTTTCACGGTATATTCCCCACAAATAAAACAAAAACTGTCCGGAGAGTTGACGCAACCTCTGGCTCTGTGAGTCATCACAAATACACAGCACTGCAAACTACAACTGTAGAGAACCACTTCGGAATAAAGCTGGATTACGACTGAGCAAACAAAAGGTAATAATGAACTTGCAAGAAACTGAAATTTGACAGGAACGTTCATGTCGCAACCACCGTGTTTGAACGAGCGAACGAGGCGAGGCGAACAGGAAAGAAACATGCGCCAGCGCGAGTACGGATTTAGCCCCCTGCCTCCCAATTGTCCTGTTAATGTATAAAATGAATACAAAACACTCTAAAAAATCAAGAGCGAGAGAAACTAGTTAGTAAACCATTACAACCTCTATTATCGCCCAAGAAAATAAACAGCAGTCGCCTAAAAAGAAAATAAGTGAACAGACCTGATATTGGTAAGAAATCTAATTTTGCAAGAAAACGTGACGTGATGGAACATTTTGGCTATTTTTCCTGGATTCAGCACCCCAAAATCTATAGGAATCAGTTGCAAAACTGGAGGCAGTTTTTTGGTAGTGTACCTGTGTAATCTGTGAACTTTCATTAAAATCATCTGTAATACCTGAAGATTGGAGGGTCGCCAACGTAACACCAATTTTTAAAAAGGGTTCTAGGGGTGACCCAGGAAATTACAGACCGGTGAGCCTGACATCAGTACCAGGGAAAATGGTAGAAACCATCATAAAGAACAAAATTACACAGCATGTAGACAGTCATGGCCTAATGGGAGACAGCCAACATGGCTTTAGACAAGGAAGATCTTGTCTTACTAATCTGTTATGTTTTTTTGAAGGTGTGCATAAACAGGTAGACAAAGGTGAGTCGGTTGATATAGTGTATCTGGACTTTCAGAAAGCTTTTGACAAAGTCCCCCATCAGAGACTTTTGGCGAAGCTAAAAAGTCATGGGATAGGAGGCAGTGTACTATTGTGGATCGGGAACTGGTTAAAAGATAGAAAGCAGAGGGTAGGGCTAAATGGCCAATATTCCCAATGGAAAAAGGTGAATAGTGGAGTACCCCAGGGATCTGTACTGGGTCCGCTGCTTTTTGACATATTCATAAATGACCTGGAAAAGGGAATAACTAGTGAGGTTATCAAATTTGCAGATGACACAAAACTGTTTAAAGTTGTTAAAACCCAAGAGGATTGTGGAAAACTGCAGGAGGATCTGGATAAATTGGAAGACTGGGCATCCAAATGGCAGATGAAATTTAATGTGGACAAGTGCAAAGTTATGCACCTAGGAAAGAACAACCCACACTATAGTTACACGATGCAAGGCTCCACATTAGAAACCACCACCCAGGAAAAAGATTTAGGAGTCATCGTGGATAACATGTTAAAACCCTCCGCTCAGTGTGCAGCGGCGGCCAAGAAAGCAAATAAAATGCTAGGTATCATAAGGAAAGGGATGGAGAATAAAACAAAGGATGTTATAATGCCTCTGTATCGCTCCATGGTACGACCGCACCTTGAATATTGTGTGCAATTCTGGTCACCGTATCTTAAAAAGGACATAGCGTTATTAGAAAAAGTACAGAGAAGAGCCACCAAATTGGTGAAGGGGATGGAAGGCTACTCCTATGAAGAGAGGCTAAGAAGGTTAGGGCTCTTTAGCCTGGAGAAGAGACGGCTGAGGGGAGATATGATAGAGGTCTATAAATTAATGAATGGAGTGGAACGGATAAACGTGGATCAATTGTTTACGCTATCAGAGTATAGAAAGACTAGGGGACATGTAATGAAGCTACAGGGTAAACTATTTAAGACAAATAAGAGAAAATATTTTTTCACTCAACGTGTAATCAAACTCTGGAATCTGTTACCGGAGGATGTAGTAAGGGCTGTTAGTATAGCTGGGTTTAAAAAAGGTTTGGACAAGTTCCTGGAGGAAAGGTCCATAAACCACTATTAAAAAGGGACCCAGGATATCAATGCTTGACCCAGTACAAGCATTGTGGAACCTGTGTCTTTTGTGGATATTGCTAGGTACGTATGACCTAGATTGGCCACTATTGGAAACAGGATACTGGGCTTGATGGACCTCGGTCTGACCCAGTATGGCATGTCTTATGTTCTTATGAGTTAGGTGGAAAGACAAGGAGTTCAGTCTTGGCCATGTTCAATTTTAATCGGCGATGAGGCATCCAGGCAGCGATGTCCAAAAGACAGGCAGAGATCTTGGACTGGGTTGCCGGGGAAATATCAGGTATAGAGAGGTAGATTTGGGAGTCATCGGCATAGAGATGGTAATGAAAGCCATGGGAGGAGATGATGAGCACGCCAAGGCCTTGGGTATAGAGAGAGAAGAGGAGGGGGCTCAAGACAGATCCCTGGGGTACTTCTACATGGAATGGGGTAGGGGAGGAGGAGGAGCCACCAGAGCATACACTGAATGAGTGATGGGAGAAGTAGGAGGAGAACCAGGATAGTACGGAATCCTTGAAGCCAAGCGAGGAGAGGGTGATGAGGAGAAGGTCATGGTCAATGGTGTCAAAGGCAACAGAAAGGTCAAGAAGGATGAGGATAGAGTAGAGGACCTTGGATTTAGCCAGGAACAGGTCATTTGTGACTTTAGTGAGTGCCGTTTCAGTGGAATGTAGGGGACGGAAGCCGGATTGAAGTGGGTCCAGGAGGGCCTGGGAGGTGAGGAAGTCAAGGCAGCGATGGTGGACTACTCATTCTAATAGTTTGGATATTGTCACAGCCCCTCCCGGTAGCAGCGTGCTGAAGGGTCAGGGTGGACATTTATTGTTTGTTGAAGCCGGGAACTCTAACTTAGACCAGGTGCATTATGGTCCTTGTAGTTCCCTTCTTTATAAAGAATAGTAGTGTGAGCCTTGTGCTGGGTTAAATATAAGGTTTTATTCCCTTGATGCGCTAAGGTTCTCCAAGAAGACAACAGAATTCACCTTAATTCAGGGTTTCTACCAAAGTATTTACAAAGTCCAAAACTGTTAAAAGAGCTTCACAGTCTTTTCCATTCAAGCAGGATTTTTCAATATAAACAGGTTAAATAAACACAAAAACTTCTTCTTTTCAGCTCAACAAAGCAATGACATTTTAGAGCACGTCTTATGCTATGACTCTGTGAGAGATTCTATACTCTCAGCTACACAGAGAGTACAGTCCATAGGATATTCAGGTAGCAATGGTTCTGGTTCTACAAGGTCTGTTTGCATATCCTCTTGATCAGATAAGGTGTCTGCTAAGCCTGAGCTTTCCCTAGGCAAAACTGGTTGTACTTCAGTAGTTCTCTCCAAGACTTTCCAGCCTGGCTGGACCTGGTCTGGCAAATAATTAATATGGCTTTTCTCTAGGACCTTCTGCACAGGTTTCCAAAGCTTTCCCCAGCTTTGTTTCTCATATCTGTGGCTCTCTGGTTTACAAGCCTTTCTAGGACGTGGCACACATTCAGGAAAGGAGGTGTGAATGTACCTTTGTTCTCTGAGACGTGCGTTGCTGGTATTCCCTCTACCAGGCACTCTCCTGCTTACCCTGTCTTCCCTAGAGACTTCTTTCTGGAGCTTTTCAGCATGGGCTTGTCCTTCCTGGAAGTTGTCCCTTCCTTGTAAGGACTGCAAGCTTGACTGCCTTTCCTTCCGCAGTTGGAGCTTTCCCCTTTCTCTCTCCTTAGTAGCAGGGGTTTCTGTTGCTCTCTGTATTTGTGGTCCTCTCTGCTCCTGTGGTCATCTCTCTATTCGAGGTCCTCTCCGTATTGGTGATCCTCTCCGTATTCTCCTGACCGAGCACTGCATATAAAGCCGTTTCTCTAGTGAGCTTTCTGGCCCTCTACTCAGGTGTGTTTGATTAGCTATTGCATCATTACAATCTGGGTGTGTCAGCCTACCTTCTGCAGCCTCATGCCTACTCCCTCTAGCTGCACTTCTTGGTAACTGCATTCTCTGTAAATCAGTTTCTTTAAAAGAAACGGAGTTTTCTTCTAACTCCATAGCTTCAGTAGTGTCAGCTTCATCACAATATGAAGGGAAGGAGGGAGATGGGTTGATAGTTAGAAGGGCATGTGGGATCAAGTGAGGGTTTCTTGAGGAGGGGTGTGACAACAGCGTGTTTGAAATCAGCAGGGACAGTTGCAGTGAAAAGTGAAAGGTTGAGGATATGAGTGATGGAGGGGACAATGGTGAGGGAGATGGAACATAGGAGATGGGTGGGGATAGGGTCTGAAGAACAGGTGGTGGGTTTGTAAGAGGAAAGAAGGAGTGTGGTTTCTTCATCAGAGATCGAAGGGAAGGAGGAGAAGGTGGCAGGGGCTTTGGATGGGGGAGGAGAAATGTGTAGGAGGGGAGGTAGATGAGGGGGTAGGAAACTGGAGGGTAATTTTGAGGATTTTGTCGTGGAAGTAGTTGGCTAGGGTTTGGGCGGAGAGGGAGGGCGGGATTGGGGGCAGGGGGACCTTGAGGAGAGAATTGAGGGTGTTAAAGAGATGGCGAGGATCAGAGGCTAGGGAATTAGTCAGATGAATGTAGTAGTCTTGTTTGGCAAGTGCTAAGGCTGACTGGAAGGAGACAAGCATGAATTTGAAGTGTAGAAGGTTTTCTGGGGAGCGGGATTTGGACCAGGCTCATTCGGCAGAACGGGCGCAGATGCGTAAGTAACGGATTGTGGGTGAAAGCCAGGATTGGGGAGTAGATCGTTTAACAGGACATGAGGTGGAAGTGGCAAGAGTGTCAAGGGCTGAGAATAGTGTAGCATTGTATGAAGATAATGTCTCATCGATGGACTCAGATGATAAAATGGAGGAAAGAGATGGAGAAATGGTGGAGGAAAGAGTCAGGGGATCAATATTATGCAGATTTCTAAATAGGTGGGAGGAGACAGGACGAGGTTGGGATGGTGGGAGCTGTAGAGTAAAAGTTAAGAGATGATGGTCAGATAAGGGATCTATGCCGAAAAGATACGCAAGGAAAACCCTCGCCTATCTTTGAGGCACATGAGCTAACTGGGCGGCATGTAATATCGCTGCTGCCCGGTTATCACTATCCGCTCCACCCCAGAACGCCCCTGACATGCCCTGATTTAGACAGATGGAGATAAAGAGCAGTTCCTTATCTATGGGGAGCAGTGGTGGATTTATAAATTAAATATTGTAGACCCGAGGGGACTGAATAATGAAAATGAATGGCTATCATTATTGTAGATTTTGAATGGTAAAGACAAGTCACATGATGGTTTTAAAACTGACGCTGATGTTGGGGGTACTAAAGTAAGTCTCTAAGACTAGAAGTAATCCCTGAAGAAGAGACGTTTAAATTATGGATACCTCTAGAAATATGATTTCAAGTCAGGTGAGCAATTTGTGAGAAGAAGACAAAAGTTCAGATAAGCTTTAATGAATTTTCAATAAAACATTTTAATAGAGATTTTATATGCAATGAAAAAATGCAAAAAAAAGGGGACTGATGATAATATGGTAGACAAAAGCATGTCTTAGGGGGATTTTTACTAAAGGACATTAGCTGATAATGCGTGTTCTGCCACACGCTGAATGCACGTTGGACAAGCATTGCCAGCGAGTGCCGGACCATGACAGTTCATGTGGGATTGTTGGTAACTGAAATATGTGCATACGTTTCAACATGCAAAGCATGAGAGCATAGTTCTAAAACCGGATCCAGCCCTATATCCAGTAAGACCTCCACATACATGTTTTCCTAACATTTAGGACCTCTTTTACTAAAGCTGTTAGCTGGTTAATGGGTGTTTTAATGCATGGCAACTGGTAGTCAGGAACACTAATGCACTAGTGTCTGACACTGCATGCTAAAACACATGTTAATCGGCAGTTGTGAGTTGGGGCAGGGAATGGGAGGTGCGTGAGCATGGAAAGCACGTTAGGGTAAAAGCCCAGGCTATTTCCATGTCCTCAGCAGCAACACGTCGCCTAACATGGTTTCACATAATGACACCTCTATAAGAGTTGCTAAGTGAACCCACTGTAGTGCAGTGCAAGTTAGGCAAACCCTTCATGTGTTAGCTGCCGGTAACATGCAGGTCACACCCCCGACAGCTAATGCAGATGCTTTGCAATTAACATACATCAAATCATCTCGTTAATGAAAAATCTTAGGTGGGATTTAGTAAAAGGGGCCCTTAAATTACTAACATGATCTTAATTAGAGTTCTAACACAAACTGCTTAATTAGAGTTCTAACACAATACCAATAAGCTACATTAAAATAAAATTCAATAGTTCAAATGTATATTGGCAACTTTCCATTTAAAGATTCCAAAGTACATAATGAAAATTTTAAAAAAAATCAGTTTACATTTTTAAAAATGTTAATATTCTTATTGTTTTCTATTTTGATAAATCTATTCTTATATAATTCCTGCACATCTTCATGTGTAATTTATGCGATCATATGCCCTTGCGAGAAGGTTTATATTGGGCGCATAAAGCGAGCTATCAAATTGCGCTTAGGTGAACCTATAAGTAGAATTAGACATCAGGGGAACACCTCAAGGCAAAGCAGTGTAGGGAGAGGTCGGCACTTTGGAAAAAAACAGAAAAAGAGTGTGGAGTGAGGAAGGACCTAAGCCAAATTAATGGAATTCCAGAGACACCAAAATCTGAGAGATGAGAGAGAAGAGTACAGTAGTCTACAAGATCAAATGCAAAGGAAAGGTCAAGGGAAACATCTAGAGTGAGGTCCCCAATATCACGTGCAATGTGAAGCTCATTTAACAGAGAGCAGGATAGGATCTGTACAGCGACCCTCACAAAAAACGGACTGATGGGGGTGAAGAGCGTTGGTTGAAAGAAGATGAGAGGATAGCTGGGCAAAGCCAAAGCGTTCTAGCAATTTGGAGAGAAAGCAAAGATTGGACACCGAATGCCAGTTAGCCAATATGGAAGTATCGAGGAGAGTTTCTTAAGGATAGGACAGACCACAGCATGCTTCCAGGAAGTAGAGAAAGAACCAGAGGAAAGACTTGCATTAAGCATGGACAACAGAGGCGGGAGAAGGGTGAGAGAAGGCTCAAGGAGCTAGTTGAAAGGGATGGAGTCCAAGGAACAGGTGGTTTTACGGGTGAAGGACAGGGTAGAAGCAAGCTCTGATGCAGTAATCAGCTGGGAAGAAGACCAGGAGTATGAATGAGGAGAAAGTGTGGGGGGGGAGGGGGGAAGGCATGGGAGAGAGATGGAGAGGCAGGGGAAAGCGGTGGTGGGCAGGAGGGGAGCAAAGAATGAAGGGAAAGAAGTCTGCCAGTTTGGCAGAATCTAGGATGGAGGAAGAGGAAGGGGAGCAAGGATGAGAGGGTTCAGAAGATGGAATAAAGCTGGCAAGAGGATTGAGAAGAGGAAGTGATGAGGTTAGAGAAGTAGTCACGCTTAGCCAGGTTGATCGAAGAACAATACTCTCGGTGTCGCTGACAGAACACATAAATGGTTTTGGCGGAGGGATGTGAGCGCTAGGAGCACTCAGCACAGTGCAAATGGAACCGATGAAGACAGAGGCTGGGATGGTACCAGGGATGCCGAGTGGGAGGAATGGCAGCAGGGGGAGGATGAAGGGGAGCCAGGAAGTCAAGAGCAGCAGAGAGTGAAGAGTTCCAGGAGAGTGCCTGAGAGTCTGAAGACAGAAGGGCAAAGTCAGGCAAGAGGAGCTGATCAGCCAAGGGAAAGTGTTACAAATCTGTGAGGAGTGATATGCCAATGAGATTGCGGAGGAGGAGAGAACGCGGGGAGGGAACCACAAGGGAGTGGAAGCTGTAAAGAAAAGCAGATGCAGTCATGGTCTGACCAAGGGAGAGAGATTGATGACAACAGCTGTGGGGTAAAAGGGCAAATGGAGGGCGCAACAATAAGGTCTAGCATGCGACCAGCCACATGGGTTGGAAATGGGACATGTTGAATCAAGGAAAGGTCATCAAGAAGAGAGGCATCAATGGAGGGGAGGAATCAAGACAGAGGAAAAGTTCTTCAGTATAATGCAGAGCTGGGGAGTGAATTTCCCAGAAGGCAAGGGTGGAGCAATGGAAAACAGCTATGCCCCCACCTGCCCGGCCTACTCAGGGGACGCAGAGTAACTGGGAGGCAGACACCCAATAAGAGGGGGGGTCTTCCCCATCTTTGATCCAGGTTTCAGTGACAAATAAAGCATCAAGGGAGTTCTGATGAATTAAATTATGAATGAGGGCAGACTCTGCATGGAGAAAACAACAATTGATAAGAGCTAGGCTAAGGAGGAGCTGAGAGGGGGAGGAGAGAGGAGATAAGGAGGAATGGCAGAGGAGTCGAATGGATAGAAAGTGGGATAGATGGGAGGGGACAAAGGGGTACGAGTGGCCAGGTCACCGGTCCCAATGAATAGGAATAGCAGCCATATGAGGGAAAGGTGGAAAATAAACCAATGAGGCGGGCAGAAAAAATGAGAAAAACAGTGCAGCAAACAAATACTTGTGACATGAAGTGAGTAGCCAGTGCAGCTGGCAAAGATGCAAGGCGAGCAAACTGAAACATCACACAACTCCTTAGTCGAGCTAGGAGCGCTCCGGAGACACCCCAAGGATCTCGCCCAAGGAGCACGTCCTGCTCCTTATGTGCACGCATTCAGTGTGCGCCCGTGGCACAGAACACCACAGAAAGCATGTTTAAATAGCCGGTGCAGCAGAGGCAACGTGGGAGGAGCTGCAGGGGTGACAAGGCACAGCGATGGAGAGTCCCAGATACCTGTAGCAGGAAAAGAAGGATAGGGCACTTAGCAACAGGAGCAGGTAACAGCAACACAAATGCAGGAGACAAATGGGAGAATTAATGGTGGCTATTTATTTTATTTATTTATTTAACCGTATTTCTAAACCGCCTTATCTTAATAATCAAGGTGGTATCACAGCAAACAATCTGGTAAAGTGAGTGTGTTATGCATGCAGTGAGGGTGAAATTTAGTTGAGTGTGTGTTGTATTGTGTGCTAGATTGGTTTGAGCTATGTACAAGGTGGGCTATATACAGTGGTGCTAAAAACATTTTCCATACATACATTGTTTAGGCGGTATCATGTACTGTTATACATTCTCTGAGGTTATGTGATGTGTCCATAGTGTTCTATGAACAGCATGGTTTTCAGCTGTTTTCTAAAGTCTTTGAGGTCTGTAGTTGCCCTCAAGTCGTCCGGTAGTTTGTTCCATATTGCTGGAGCAGCCATGGAGAGTGCTCTGTCTGTTGTGTCCTTGCGTGTGTGTTTGTATTCACTTGGGGTGCTGACTCGGTTGTGTGTTTGTTTTCTTCTAGGACGTGTGCTGGTGTCTGGTTGTATGAGGGTGTGCAGGCTGTTGGCTGATGTGTGCTGTTTTATCTTAAATAGGTTTATGATAGTTTTGTATCTGATGCGTGCACCGATTGGAAGCCAGTGTAAGTCCTTTAAGGTAGGTGTGATGTGCTCTTGTCTTGCAGTTCCGGATATGATTCGTGCTGCAGTGTTTTGTGCCAGTTGGAGTGGTTTGAGGGCTTGTTTCGGTAGTCCAAGGTATATCGGATTGCGGAAGTCCAGTAGTGGGGTTATCAGTGCTTGACAGACGGTACGGAAGTGATCTGGGGCGAGGAGTGCTTTCAGTCTCCTGATGATTCGCATCTTGTAGTAGGCTTTTTGGATTGTTTTGTCTATGTGTGGCTTGAGGTTGAGTTTATTGTCCAGAGTAACTCCGAGGTATCTTACTTCTGATCTTATTGGTATAGTAGTGCTTTGTATCTTTATATTTGGTGGGTGTATGAAGCTTTGGTTCCGAGTGATGATTAAAGCGTCGGTCTTGTTGTAGTTTATGGCGAGTTTGTTGTTTTGACACCAACTGTTCATTTCTGTAAGGCAGTCTGTTATTTTAGAGAAGTCCGGGTTGTCGATTGAAATCGGGGTGTATATCATGATGTCGTCTGCATATACTGTGTATTGAATGTTGTTCTCTTTCATGATGTTGCATATTGGTTGGATGTAGATGTTAAATAGGAGTGCTGAGAGTGCGGATCCTTGAGGTACTCCTTGTCGGACATTTATGGGTCGGGAGGTGTTGTGTCCCACTTTGACCTGTAGTTGTCTTTCGGTTAGGTATGATTGGAACCATTTCAGTGTGATACCGTGTATAACCAGTGTTCTTTAGTCTTTTCCAGGAGCGTGTTGTGGTCCACTGTGTCGAAGGCTGAGGAGATGTCGATGAAGATCATTATGATTCCGTTCCTGGTGTTGTCATTATTCTTAGGATGCTGTCGAAGAGGTAGATCAGTAGTGTTTTGACTCCATGGTTGGGACGAAATCCGTGTTGGTTGTCGTCAAGTGTTCGTGTTCGTCGATGTGTTCCTGAAGCTGTTGAACCATTTTTTCGATGATTTTTGCGAGGAAGGGTATGCTGGAGATTGGTCGGTATGCTGCTGTATCTTTTTTGTCGAGAGTTGTTGTCTTTGTGATTGGTCTTACTGTGGCAAGCTTTAGTTGCTTTGGCATGAGTCCTTGAGTGAGTGAGTTGTGTAGCATTTTATGTATGGTGGGGATGAAGCTTGATTTGGTGGCTTTGACCCATGACACTGGGCACGGGTCTGTAGGAGCAGTGCTTGTGTTGATTGTAGAGATGATGTGGATATCTGTTTCTGTTGAGGGTGTGTAGAATGTGCCCCAGGTTTTGGAGTGTACGTCCTTCCTGGTGGTCCCACTAGGTGTTGTTCATTCTTTGGAGTGAAATTTGTCTTTGATGTGGTCGGCGAATTCCTGTGGATCAACTTGTACTTCCCCTTCTGTTGTTTTGCTCTTTTGTGAGGATCTTTACTATTTCGAAAAGCTCTCTGGGTTTGTTGATGGAGAATTTATCATGTTTGTGTGGAATTCTCTCTTTGATTGATTGATGTGTTCATTGTATTGTTTTGCTTTGTTAGGTAAAGATGCTGGTCGGCAGTTGTTTTGTTTTTTCTCCATCTCCGTTCAATCTTCCTGAGCTCCCTCTTTTCCTGTCGTATTCTTGCCGAGTACCATGGTTTGTTTTGTCTCTTGTTGTGGTGTGGTTTCTCGGTCCCGCCACCAGATGGTTTGGCGGCATTCGCTAAAATGCTGTTCCAGCTGGAAACTTGTTCCTCCAGGTCGTCTGTAGTAATGTTCAAGTGTTGTGTTGTGTCCTGTATGAATTCGTCCCTGTCGAAATACTTGAATCGTCTGTGTGTGTGTGAGATGTTTGCTCTTTCGTTTGTCTGGTCCTCTTGTGATCGCAGCTTTGTCTCGATTAGGTAATGGTCAGACCATGGCACTGGGGTAATGGTGGGTGGGGAAATTAGGTCTCTTGATGTTAGGTAATTGGATGCGAAGATGAGGTCTGGGGATGATCCATGTCTATGCGTTGGTGCATTGATTATCTGTGTGAATTGAAGTGAGGTCATTGCTTGAAGGAAGGCCTCTGCGTCTTTGGCATTGGTGGACTTGAGGTTGAAGTCTCCAATCAGTAGCGCTGGTTTGTTGTTTGTTGTTTTGGCACAGGCTTCTTCGAGTGTGAAGGCTAGTTCGTCGGGTGGAGCTCTGGGTGCTCTGTAGGTTAGGCAGATTGCAATATTCTTGTTCTTGATGCTAATTGTGTTACATTGCTGTGTATCGGTGAAGTTCTGTGTCTTGAACTTTAGTTTTTGTTTTCGCTATTATCAGGACTCCTCCTCCACGCTTGTGGGTGCGTGGGCAGTTGTACGCTGAGTAGTTGTCCGGTACTAGTTGGTTGAGTAGTACATTGTCGGTGGGGTTGAGCCATGTCTCTGTGATGCATATTACGTCGGGCTGTCGCTCTTCTATGTGGTCTACAAGAGTGTATATCTTGTTGCAGACGGATCTGGCGTTTATGAGCTCTATCGTTGTTGTCTTTGTTGAGGGGGTTGCTGTTACATGTGCTTCCTTTGTGTAGGTGTGGGAGTTTGATTTGTGTCTGTTTGGCCGCTTTGTCTGGGAAGTTCTGTGTGTCTCTTTGTGTGTGTGCTGTGGTTCTAAATATGGCAATGCAGTTGGTGGGTGCCATGTTGTGTTTTGCTTGTGGGTAGTGGAGGTGTGTGGTTGGTGGGAGGAGTTGTGTGACGAGTAGGTAGAGTGGGAGGAAGTATGTGGCGTGCATGTTGTTTTTTTGTGATGTTCTGTTAGGGTGATGCCTGTTTTCTTAAGTCTTCGTCTGTTGTCTGATTGGGGAGAGCTGAACTTGGTGCGGGAGCTATGGATTAGTCGATACTGGAACCAAAGTTCTTGTGTTGATAATCACTGAGACCTCTGCCAAGAGGGTAGTGAGGACTTCATGAGTGAGTTGAATAGTCCCAACCTCCGAAAGCATAGAATCTAAGATATAATGATCAATCCCAATCATGTGTTCCCAAGTGTCTCCCATGTGTGACAAATGAAGAGGGTTGAATACCTATGTACATTTTTGATGACAGGACTGTCAATTTTATCCGAATTTATACTTAACTCTCTGCAAGCAACCACAAAACTGGACGCACTGTTAGAACAGATTGTTTGGCTGGTCCTCTAATAGCAAAATATCTTCAAAGAGCATTTATGAAACTGAATGTATCCATGGATTCAATAACTTCAAGGTGAACAACACGGATGCTCATACATGTCATCACAGCCCATCATTTACTGTTCATCTATCCTCATCTACTTCATTGTGACACAACTTCCCATGGCCAGAAGACAGCCATCCCTACATAGGTGAATGGTGGTTCAGTACTAAGCCGATCAGCTGGCAAGTCTGCTATCTTTTGTTTTTGGTACTTGCCCTGTAGTTTGCAGCATTTAACACATTTGTGAATCGCTGTAGTGCTGCATCATTTCGCTTCAATAATCCAAAATCCTCAAGTTCTGAAAGCTCCTTCTGTAAAGTGTCAACCTTGGAGTTTGACTTGCTGATGATAACAACACACAAGCAAGGTAGAGATGTGGTGCCGACCTGGTATGATTGTTCTTTTCACTCTTATATAATTCGGCATGAGCAAGCTGACCCCTGACTCTCAACAGGCCATCATTGTTGACAAAGGGATTCAGCTTCTGAAGAGGGCTTTCTTTGGGAAGGTTGGTTGATGCACTTGAATTCTTTGCCATATGTTGTTGTTTTTTAATGCTTAGCAAAATTGCCCACTCTGCTTGGGAAAGTTTATTGCCCAGGAGCTGTAAAACCAATGTATCAGAGAATGAGTAAGGATATTAATGTGAGCTAACTTTCACTGGCTCTACAAAGTAACCACACTCAAAACAAAACAAATGCTCAGTTAGAGGTTCAAGATTTTAAAGGGCCTCAGAACCGGGGAGCATGGACCGGAAGAGCCACTCTGGCATATGCAGACTCACGCAAACAATCCCCAACTTATCATTCTCCGGTCCATAAGCAGTTTTGAATTTTTAAATGCATTTAAAATCATCCAAAAACCATTTAGCTTTAAGGAGTAAATTCCCCTGAACTTCTGAGGCGCCAAGGCTGAAAGACAAACTTTGTGCAAGGACAGTAGGTCTCTGTTCAGTAGAATTTGAGCAACTGGATCCAAAAGCGGGATTAGATTGGCTATGGGTTTCAAGTGAGGATAATGCCAAGCAGCTTCTGGTGTAGGAATTTCATCCCTGTTGTCTGGTATCTAGTCACATTCTGTAACAATAGGTAGTTGCAACTTGATGCTGCCATCTATAGCTTCTATCATATACCCACTCACTTTCATTCCCATCAACTTTGAGACTCCTGAACAAGTTCTGAGCTTATAAAGGTAGTAAACTGCCAAATAAGTCATAGAACTCTGATCTTGCTGATGACTTGTTGCTTTGATTGTCAATGATGGCATACATTTTCACTGACTTTTGAGGCAGTTCTTTGAAATACACCTTGACTAGGCATATCTTAGCACAAGACTTCTCACTGTGGCCTTCTCCACACAATTCTGTACATTTGGCAATAACCTCAGGTGCTGATGCCTTGGTTTCATCATTCTACCTACCACAATTCAACACAGGGGCTGTAGATTCTGGGTATTTAGCTTTCACCACCTCTGAGTATAGGGCATTGATGTGTTGGTCACTGCCAAAATCTGTACAATTGATGGTTACCTTACAAGCAAGATGAAAATATATTCACCTGAGTAATTTCAGAGAGACTTTCAGAGTCCTGAAGGTCAGACCAGTTGTATGCTAAAGAAAAGGTGCTTTTGAATAATATTACTGACAATCTTATTAGTTACCTATTTAAACAACTTGTTAAAATGAAGTTGTGATGGCATGTTTAGGAAACTTCCCATCCCTCTCATGGGATCTCCCCAGCCAAGGATAGAACCAGTGTGCTATTGCTCTGGTAAGAGCTTAAACCCTTGTCCCTTTAAGAGACTATGTGAAAAATGCCTGGGGAAGGTGTGACCAGGTCATGGGATTAAAATCAAGAAGCAGGCGATGTGGGGTTCTGGAGCATATACTGAAAACAACTTACCTGTAAAAGCCAGCTTGCTCTAAAGGTAAGAAGCATTTAAATTTATTACTGTCTGCTAAGCCTTGCTGCTGGAATTCTACTCGGTTGGAGAGATTGTTGCTGGGTTGTGCTGTCCCAAGTGAAGAAACTTAGAGGAGCCAGTTTTATTTTATTTTGGAAGTGCTGTCAATGCTGGAGCAGTCTTCAGCTATTCAGAAGAGTAGCTCAGCTGAGAGCAATTCAGGGCTTGTTACAGATAGGGAACACCCTAAGGCAACAGAGGATTTTAACTCTACATGTGCCTAAAACCCAAAGAGGGCCAGGGCACTTTGGAGGATTGTACCCAAATAAAATATATACTTTTAAAACCCACTCTTGGCTATGGAGTCCTGTGTTGTGCCTCACGCTGGCCACAACTAAAACAGAACTGTTAATAGAAAATATTATACAGTTAAAGAAAATCAGAAAATCAGACATTCATGAAGACAGTAAGGAGGATGAGATGCTCCCAGAGATCAGAGAACTGGCTGATCAGGTGCAGAAAATAATGAAGCTTCAAAACAGAGGATACGGGGTGAGACAATATAGCTGATAAGCTGAAGAAAGTAAAGAAAGGATAGTATGTTTCTACAGGCTTTTAATGATCAGAAGAAGGAAGCAAGACTAGATAGAGTTAAATACAGAGAAAGTATGCAGAAAACATAGGAAATCTATGGAAATGGAAAAAATGAGAGTCGAGGAGATCTGGCGTGTGCCGTAAGGCGCGCACCTTTCTGTAAAATGCTGGCCGGACCATGGCCATTCAATAAAGTGCTGGATGGACCATAAACACATACACACATGTGCTTTTTCAAGCCTTTTCCTTTTCTTATGGTCTCCTCTCTAGTCCTCCAGCAGACGGCCCTGTCCTTTCATTTTGCCCATGTTCTCTTGGGTGTGTTCCACTGCTGCCTTTGAGTCTTTGTTTTCTTGATTCTTGTCTGTGGATCTTCTTAGTAGGGTGCCTAAAGTCAGGGAAAGGCTGCCACCCGTGGCAGCCAACACTTGTAATGCAATCTAAAAGAGTAAGCATGCTCCAGCTCACAACCTCAGCATAACTCTGAGTAAGTACCACAATGCAAGTACCACACGCTAAGCAATTGACCACTGGGGCACAGATAAAAGGGTGAGGCAGGTCATGGTAGCACTGCAGTAGCACTCTGCACACTTCAAATGTCAGCACCCAGGAGTTGGCAGAGCTGCTGCGGGTACTGGGGAGCAATGGTGGCTTCTCAAGCATTTACCAGGGAGCTCTTGTTAGTTGGAGCTATGGCTGAGTTGTCTAAGATGCAGGCATAAAACTACAGCCCTGTTGGGGCAGTGTTAGTAGGAATCTCCCCCCACTGCCAGTAGTACTGACTTTCTTAGGAGTAGATCATCAAAGTAGACTCTAGTAACTTTATGCCAGCTCACAGCCCCACAGTTCTGCCATGTTGGGCTATCTATGGGCTTGTGGGAGACCATAGATAGCTAGATAAGGTTGTTCTGGTGCAAGCTGTCTGTGATGGCGACAACTGTACCTTAACTGAGTGCGTGAATGCAAAAGGTAAAGAGGAGGAGGGGGAGAGGACTTGAAAGTATTGTAATAGTTGCCGAGAAGGGTAAAAAGTGGATGGGCTGCAGAGAGACAGATGGTAAGGCTTCCCTTGCACTCGAGTTAAAAAAAAATAAAACAGGATGATAGTGGCTAATTTTTCATAGGTTCTTTTGTGTAATCTACCTGTGCTGAAATCACTCTAGCAAAGGCTGTTGCAGAAGACCTTGTGGCACAAGGGTAGCCATCTGAGTCCAGATCAGAAGGCTGTGTGTTCAAATCACATCAAGGTCAGGGCACCTTGAGCTAATGTCCCTCTTTAGTCACCAGAAAGGAAACCTCTTTGTTCCTGCTGTTTTGGCATGTCCGAATTACCAGAAAGGGGAACCACCTCCCCAAAACAAGCTGCTTCCATGTATCAGGCCCTCAGGGTGAAGCTCGATATGTAAGAGCCTGGAGGAAGAGGCCCTTCTGGTTTGCAAAAAGACAAGGCTGAAACCGTTGTGGCCAGGATTGAAAGATGGGCAGAGACAGACTCCTCCTACCTTTCTGTAAAATGCTGGCTGGATCATGGCCATTCAATAAAGTGCTGGATGGACAATAAACACATGTGCACGTGTTCTTTTTCAAGCCTTTCCTTTTTTTATAGTCTCCTCTCTAGTCCTCCGGCAGACAGATGGCCCTGTCCTTTCATTTTGCCCATGTTCTCTTGGGTGTATTCCACTGCTGCCTTTGAGTCTTTGTTTTCTTGATTCTTGTCTGTGGATCTTCTAAGTAGGGTGCCTAAAGTCAGGAAAGGCTGCCACCTGTATTAGGGCATAAGAAGTGGCAGCCAACACTTGTAATGCAGCCTAAAAGAGTAAGCATGCTCCCGCTCACAACCTCGGCATAACTCTGAGTAAGTACCACACGCTAAGTGATTGACCACTGGGGCACAGATAAAAGGGTGAGGCAGGTCATGGTAGCACCACAGTAGCACTCTGCACACTTCAAATGTCAGCACCCAGGAGTTGGCAGAGCTGCTGCGGGTACTGGGGAGCAAAGGTGGATTTCCAAGCATTTACCATGGAGTTCTTGTTAGTTGGAGCTATGGCTGAGTTGTCTAAGATGCAGGCATAAACCTACAGTCCTGTTGGGCAGTATTATTAGGAATCTCCCCCCACTGCCAGTAGTACTGAATTTCTTAGGAGTAGATCATCAAAGTAGACTCTAGTAACTTTATGCCAGATCACACCCCCACAGTTCTGCCATGTTGGGCTATCTATGGGCTTGTGGGAGACCATAGATAGCTAGGTAAGGTTGTTCTACTGCAAGCTGTCTGTGATGGCGACAACTGTAGCTTAACTGTGTGCGCGAAAACAAAAGGTAAAGAGGAAGAGGGGGAGAGGACTCGAAAGTATTGTAATAGTTGCCAAGAAGGGTAAAAAGTGGATGGGCTGCGGAGAGACAGACAGTAAGGCGTCCCTTGCACTCTTGAGTTAAAAAAAAAGAAAACAGGATGATAGTGGCTAATTTTTCATAGGTTCTTTTGTGTAATCCACCTGTGCTGAAATCACTCTAGCAAAGACTGTTGTAGAAGACCTTGTGGTGTGAGGGGTAGCATGTCAGACTCCAGATCAGAAGGCTGTGTGTTCAAATCACATCAAGGTCAGGGCATCTTGAGCTCATGTCCCTCTTTAGTCACCTGAAAGGAAACCTCTTTGTTCCTGCTGTTGGCATGTCCGAATTACCAGAAAAGGGAACCACCTCCCCAAAACAATCTGCTTCCATGTATCAGGCCCACAGGGTGAAGCTCAATATGTAAGAGCCTGGAGGAAGACGCCCTCTGGTGGGTGAAAAGACAAGGCCAAAACCACAGCGGCCAGCCTTCCAAGATGGGCAGAGAGAGACTCCTCCTACCTTTCCGTAAAATGCTGACTGGACTGTGGCCTTTCAATAAAGTGCTGGATGGACCATAAATTAAATAATTTCTGGACTCCAAAACACATGCGCACCGTGTGCTTTTTCAAGCCTTTTCCTTTTCTTATAGTCTCCTCTCTAGTCCTCCGGCAGTCAGATGGCCCTGTCCTTTCATTTTACCCATGTTCTCTTGGGGGTGTTCCACTGCTGCCTTTGTGTCTTTGTTTTATTGATTCTTGTCTATGGATCTTCTAAGTAGGGTGCCTAAAGTCAGGGAAAGGCTACCACCTGTGTTAGGGTATTAGAAGTGGCAGCTAACCCTTGTAATGCAGCCTAAAAGAGTAAGCATGCTCCAGCTCACAACCTCGGCATAACTCTGAGTAAGTACCACTTTGTAAGTACCACACACTAAACGATTGACCACTGGGGCATAGATAAAAGGGTGAGGCAGGTCATGGTAGCACTGAGATGGGAAAGGGGATAGCATGCTAGAAGAAAATGGCTTGCTGGCTGAAATATCTGGCAACAAAGACAGAAGCAGCAGCACATGAACACCCACAGGCTAAAACCAAATAAACTATCTTTACAACCAAGCTGACAAAAGAATGGGAGAGGGAGGTAGAGCGATGCCTTTGCTAGAGTTATCTTCTCAGGCACACACACAAAGGAGTAGGGCATTAGCCACAAATACCTTAGACTACAGGGAGAGATAAGGTAGCCACCCATCAACTGACCAATCAGGGAATCCTTGCCGTTAGGTACATTCCAGATATGCCACCTAGATAAGCAAGTGGCCCAGAGAATTCTTCCAAATTGCTATTCTGCTCTAACACATGTGACAAACTGCTATGCTAAGACTGTATAAAAATCCAGCTTGAATCCTGTGTGAGTGCTGGACTCCTTGTTAGCTTACTATGAGCCAGCCTTGCTATAGCAGTATATAAAAACGTATCTGCCTGGAAATTTTGTCTCTCTCTTTCCTTATTTTGTTCTCTCCTTGCCAGGTATTATCTGGACTGTACTGGATCCCACTAGATGCTTGTCCCACGACAGAATGGCACCCCAGATTGGGACCATCTAAGCCACTGGAAATCTTTCCCCCTTCTGGGTTGATGGAACGCTAAGCGCACATCTGCTAAGGTCATTGTTACCGGGAACAATCTTCCTGATCCTGAAGGGAGAGAAAGGTGATAAGTGGGAGGTCTAGAGAAGATTGATAGACTGATGAAGAGACAGCAAGACAGTTGACAAGTTTCCAGGTAGGGAGAAATAATCACCGGTGGGGAACTGGTCACCTCCCTCATTTACAGGCTTGCTTTTAGGTTTAAACACCTCCCTTAGAGGCTTGGTGGGAAGTAAGAATTGGGAAATTTAAAGGCTTAAGTGTCCCGAGACCAAAACAGCTTTAGCATGTGTTTTAAGAACTGGGGACTGTTTGCCAGATATGGCCTAACTAAAAAGGGTGGGTCCTTTGATCTCCCAGTTCTTTCGAATCTTAGACGCATTCTAACGGACCAAAAGATGCATCAACTTGATTATTATTAATGTTTGAAAATTCTATGAAATTCTGTCTTGAGAAAAATTGTCAGAAAAGTGTTTGTCCTGTGGTAAAGAGAAAGGATGAAGGGCCCCCTCCTCCTTTTCTGGATTTAGATGATCCCCTTGACCCCTTGCTATATAATTTGACCCTTACTGCCCCGAGGTTACCTGATATTCTGGAGCCTCCAGATGACCTTCCCATCCTGAGGTTAGAGTCTCCCCCTTCATTAAGTTTAGTATCTCAGGGGTCAGTTAATCAGTCACCCAGCCCCACACAGGCAGAAAGTTCATCGCAGGCAACAGTTTTCCTGGAAGAGGGAGAGAGCATTTCTCAAAGAACACACTCTCATCTCCCTGTACCAATCTGTAAATTTGCAAGCATTGCCACCAGAGTCCAAGATATGCCAAATATTACTTAAGATATAATACATTCTAATAATGCCCAAGATATTACTACCCTAAAGCCCCTGAGAGTTGTCCCTACTATGGGGACTGATGGGCAAGTTACAGACCGCAAGGTCTATGTCCCATCCACTGCAAACCTTCTTAACTGGAAAAATCAAAACAAGCACAGGAGCGACCAGAGACCGAAACTACAAGCCATTAGGATGAAAACACAAGTATTAACACACACACACCAACTGGTCTAAAAGCATAAACCCCTAAGACACCACCACCAACTAGACACCAGAACGAACAGATAATATAAATAAATATTTCTGGATAGCTACCCACATTGAGGTTTGATAGCACTACCTGTTAGATTGTCTGCCTGTTTGGATAGCCTGACTGTTTAAATAGCCTACCTATGCTGATAGCCTGCCTATGCTGATACCACTACCTGTTTAAATAGCCTGCCTATGCTGATGTTGGATAACCTGACTACTGGATAGCACGCATGATCAGATAGCTTGTCTATATTGATATTAGATAGTGTGCCTATTAGTGAATCTACCAGTTCAGATAGTCACCTGCCCAGTCGATTATATCTACTCACACTAGGTCCAGATAGGTGGCCGTACAGCCTCAAGTTAACACTTCCACTCAACTGCATGATCCCTATACTAGATAGCATTGGCCCTCGAACTAACCACACACAACCAAAACTGATAGTGTAACAGTCCTCTACAGTGTGCCGTTCAATAGCTGACCATAACCAAGTTAAAGAACCTAAGCTACTTATCGATACAGGCCCCACTGCAATAGGCCCTGTTGAACGTAAGCTCACCTATGAGTAACCAACATTCTTGCTGCAACAAAATAACGCAGGAGCACCCAAGAAGATGCACCCAACTTTAATCTTAACCAGTATCTACATCATCATTGGCCTCCCCAGTGGATCAAACACCTTTAACCCAGACATCAACTTCATCCTGATACTCCGGAGCAATGGAAGAAGATGGACAGAAAACCCTCACCACTCTTCAATGGAAGCAAATTGCATGCTTCACTCCCACCTATTGCACATCTCACTTCAACACATCAAGAAATCCCTAGAGAAACACCAGTACCAACACCTGTTGAAGTGTGCTCTCATCAATGCCAGATCAATTCCCTCAAAATGGCTGGTGGTCATTGACCTGATAACCCTCCACGACCTGGACATCCTGATGATCACTGAGACATGGCTATCTGACTGCGACAACATCCTGCTCAACCAAATGCTACCTCCCATGTTCTCACTCTACACATGCCACAGAGACAACCAGAGAGGGGGTGGAGCACTCATACTCGCAAAAGCCGATCTACAATTCCAACTGATGAATGCCACTAGCACTGCCCACCTAGACACCATCACCATAGAAAATTACCACTGCGCAATCAACCTATTATATAGAGCTCCAACATCATCACCAGATGACCTCCCAGCAATAATCAACATAGCCTGCAACACAAATAAGCCACGAACCCAAAACTGGCTACTAAGTGACTTTAATTTACCTATTTTACATGAATCTCACACCGCCGCCTTCCTTGATGCACTTGATGAGTAGGGTTATAAACAACTAGTTAACACACCTACACATGTGAAAGGGACCAAACTTGACCTGATTTTCTCCCCACAAATGGCATCAGATGCAACACATGACCCCACACTATCTATAACCCCAGTTCCATGGTCTGATCACAGTCTGCTCAGATTCCATATACCTACCAAACAGCACAACCAGAATGGCATAGAGGAGTGGCCTAGTGGTTGGGGCAAGGTACTTATTTATTTATGTAAAATCATTTTTATTATTATTGCCACATATAAACATACAGTCATTTGTGCACCCCTAAACAGGGAAGGCAAGCAAGTTAGTACAGTGTAAACAAGTAAATAAAATAAGAACTAGGAACAGAGGAATGCAGGAAATCACTCAATAAAAACAAAGGATCAACCCAAAGGGGCTATAACCTGACAACTGAAGGACAAGCAAGATAGGGTTATCCCTTACCAAAGCTTCCAAATGCCCGAGGGCCCTAGGGGACCCCCATAACTAATATCAGACGCACAGGGGCACTTCCAATTCACCAATAATACGAACAGCAACCAGGAGAACACAAAGAGACAGATACTAAAGAAAGAGAGAGAGAAACAGATAAAGAAAGAAAGAAACATACCGCCCCCTCCCCCCCCCAGTCTCCCTAGCTCCCTCTCCCCCCTCCTCCCCAGAACACCCCCCCCCCCTAAGTAGCCCAAACCCTAGTTACTACTCAAAAAAAAAACGTCCACGGGGAAATCACACCCATCCCGCCTTCCTGAGCGTACCCAGTTCTCCCCAAACCAGTCCCCTAAAGAGGACCACACTCTCGGGACAACCCACCTAATCCTCACGTTGGGCAACCCAGCAGAGCCAAAATAAAGGCTCCCATATGGATGAAATCTTCCCATGCCCATGTCCGAGCAATTTGGCAGTTCTACGCTCCATCTGCATCAAGCCACGCAGGCGGCTTTCCCATTATTCCAGTCCCGGTCCCCCCTCCGAGAGCCAATGGCGCAGAATACAGCGCTTGGCCACTAAAGAAGCCCTTTCATAGAAACTGTCTCTGAGGTCGAGCACCATGGACCGGGGAGGCCAAATGAAAAGATACACCAGAGAGGGTGTAGGGCTAGCGGTGTGTGTGAGTCCACAACTAAGTTTTGCCCCGACTCCCTCCCCGCCAGAAGACAGAGATGGTGGAGCAAGCCCAAAATCTATGCAATAAGGTTCCACCTCCTTCTTACAGAGACCACACACATCCACCAAAACGAGGGCCATCCGCCGCGCCCTCACCTCTGAGACATACGCCCTCCATAAACAGCTTAAATTTGCAATTCACGATTACCGTACGGCTTCTACCATTCCCCTAAGTAGCAAAAAAGCCTGTCCGAGAGTCTCTTCAGTAAGGCCCTCCCCAGCCCATCCTTTCGCCAGCGATCCACCAACTGGGATAAACATTGTTAGGGGTGGACGGGGGGGCCAGCTCAGCCGGTAGATGACTTGCAGATGAGGTCTCCTGCAGTCTACTCATCAACCCCCAGAGGCTAGCTGTATCGACCAGGGCGATGCATCCTTAACTAGACTTGCCACATAGTGGCGAGCCTGTAAATAGAAGTAAAAGGATGGACCTCTGCAGTCGATACCGAGCACAGAGATGCGTAAACGATTCCAACCATGTCCAGAGGTTCTCCATTCGCAGCTGTCCCAGATATTCCACCCGGCTCGCTGCCCAGGCCCGAGCTACGCCCCCCTCCCTCCAGGCGGAAAACTTCGGATTACCGAGCAGAGAGGGCAAAGCAATCCGTGATCGACCAGCGCTGCGCATGAGACCTACAGATAACTCTCCACACCGATCGAAGCGTTCGCAAATAACACGAGTTCCTCCAAAAACGCGGGAGCAACGAACCACCCACAGTGCAACAGATATACTATATGCCACGGCTCGGAGGCCTGATCCAGCAGAGAGAGATGAAGGCGAACCTCGTTCCCCATAACTAAATCACTCACCAGGCGTGCTAGGTAGCTAAGATTAAAGTATCTGAGGGAGGACCAGCACACACCTCCTAAACTCACTGTCGCATTAGCGCTGCTAGGGCTATCCTTAGGCCTTTTAGCTTGCCAGATAAACCGACCCAGGCTACTGTGTGCTCGAGCAAATCCCGCCGAGTGACCCATAAGGGCAGTTGCCGGTAAGAGGTATATCCAACGCGGCCATTCCACCATTTTCACAAGCTATCCGTTCACATAAGGGAGAGAGCGGGAGATCTTTCCACTTCTGCAGGTGGGCCATCGTCGACAGCAGCAGCGCCGGATATTGACCTCATAGAGACTAGAGACTCACAAAGTGGGTGTGCCGGAATATGTATACCCAGGTAACGAATTGGTCCAGTGCCCATCATTAACGGAAAGACCCCCCGCCAAATCGAGAGCGCGAATTGGTTATCCACATCTAAAACCAGGGATTTCGAGCGATGATGCGCAGGTCCAAGAGAAGGCTCCAAAAGTATCAATAAGGCGAAGGCTTCTGGCAGGGACCTTTCCGGGTGTCTGTAAGACATAGTAAGAGATCATCGGCAAAAGCACTGACCTTAAATGGCCCCCTCCCCGCCACGCGATACCCCAGTATAGAGTGCGGACTCGGCCAGAGCAACCACAAGGGCTCCAACTGCAAGACATACAACAACGGGGACAGAGGACATCCCTGTCTAGTTTCCCCTGTGCAGTGTGAATGGGTGAGAGGCCCCCCCTCCGTGTGTCAACCATCGCGCGGGGGGCAGCATAGAGTGGCCTGGATCCACTGGGAAAAACTGTCCCTGCAGACCAAACTTTCGCAGGGCTGCGAAACATATATTTCCAGGACACCCTATCGAATGCCTTTTCCGAGTCTAGGCTAGCGAGAATCAATGGTCGTGATGAAAGCAGACACTTCTTCAATTTCCTAAGAGCACCGTTCCTATATTGATTGAAGCCTCACGTCCCTTAACAAAAACAAACCCGCCTGGTGTCTTCCTATCAAGGCCGGGAGGAATAATTGAAGTCGGTTCGCAAGGACCGAAGCAAACAGTTTCACGTCCACATTAATCAGAGAGATAGGTCTGTAGGAAGCCGGGGTCTTCCAAATCCTTTCCCCAATTTCGGAATCAAACTAATACTAGCAGTGCGCATATCACGCGGAAAAAAAATGCCCGAGGCACCCGCCTCCTCATAAACAGCCACCAACGTTGGGGACCCATGCAGACTCTAACAGCTTATAGGCCTCATACGTGAAAGCCGTCAGGACCTGGGGGCCTTGTGTGAGGAGCCCGGCCTGCACTGCTTTTTGGACTTCCCCCCCCGTGATGGGTTGATTCAAAACCGTTAGTTGCTCCTCAGAGAGTTTAGGGAGGGAGACTCCCTGGAGGAAAAGTCGCTACCTGGTCCTCATCTCCATCTTCCTGCCTGTATATAAATTACTGCGATAGAAGGAGCGGAAACACGCTCGCCACCTCTGCACTGGAGCGTGGGCTTCCTCGCCCCTCTCAGCATCTTTAATCACCATCACCCTCGGGGGCCTGTCCTATCTCTCACTAGCGCGCGAGCAGTTTACCGGACCGATCGCCGTACCGAAAAAAAATTGGTGGCGGTAATATTGCTGTGACTGGAGAGCTCTCTCTTGCAGTAAATCGTTTTCAGCTGTTTCTGAATGGCCACATAAGGCGGGATGCCGCTCGCCCGTCGGATTGCCTGTGTTTTGCCGCGCGCAAGTCTTGGGTTAATCTAAGGATATCGTCGTTAACCCCGACGTTTCTCTGCAGCTACATAAGCGATGATATGACCGCGTAGGACGGCTTTACCCCACGTTCCCAGAAGACTGCCACCGAACTCGCCGTTCCTATGCTCATTGTGATGCACATATTCCGACCAACACGTCCGCAGGAACTCCCCAAATTCCGGCTTCTTCCAAAGGTGACTAGGGAAATGTCCATTTACGGCTCCCCACCCCCCTTCCCACCTCGCCAACTCAGACAGAACCATAGCATGGTCTGAGATAATAATAGACTCTATCTCTACGTTACGTACTTTCCAAAACCACTGCCTCGACACCAAGATATAATCAATTCTCGACCATGTATTATGGGCTCGCGAGAGATGTGTGTAGTCTCTACTGTCTTGGTGCAACACCCTCCACGTGTCCACCAGCTCCCCCAAATCACATAGAAGACCAACTCCTTTAGCGTCCCATCTCCGCCCAGACTGATGTTGAGATTTATCCAAAACCGGATCATGGGGACAATTAAAGTCCCCCGCTAAAACTATCGGGATTTTAGGAGCTGCCAGAATTTTCTTTAAAACTTCCCGGAAGAAGTCATGATTATAAATATTGGGAGCATAAATATTGCCGATGAAGATCTCTTCTCCCTGAATTTTAGCGTGTAAGAAAAGATATCTACCCATGGGGTCCCCCTCCACCCCCAGAAGTTCACAGGAGAGGCTTTTGTGTATCAAGATGGCCACCCCTTTCCGTCTCATGTCGGAGGAGGCGGAATAAACCATGCCTACCCAATCCCGCTTCAATTTAGCGTGTTCTGCGGCCGTTAGGTGGGTTTCCTGCAATAATGCTACCTGAGCCTTGCGCCTCTTAAGGGCTTGCAAAATTTTGGTACGCTTCACCGGTGTACTGATCCCCCCCACATTCCACGTAACAAAGTTTAAATCAGAAGGCATTCAGCAGTTTTAGATAATGCTGCCACGTGACAAGCAAGAATGCCACTCTTCTGAGTGCGGAACGGCCCAGCCTCCATTCCGCCCCCAGGTAACAGGGTCTCAGAATATGAGAGTAAGACACCCCAGGAACGTCTCAGGAATTCCCTCAGAACAATTAAGTGGCCCCGATCTCCCTCTGTATAAGGTCTAATTACTTCCCCAGCCCCCACCCTCCCCCCCTCCCCAGCCCCTTCCCTCCTCCCCCAAAATCCCCTAAATTCCAAACACATCTTATACCTCAGTTAACTTCACTGAGGTCCGAGCCTTAAATGATGCCGCGGGGCAGCCCCAACCTTACCCTCCCTCCCCCCTCCCACAGAGATCTATACAATGTAGAGCATCTAGAATAGATCACTCACCCACATAGCAAATATATATAACAGCCAGGCCAAGCATAATATGAAAGAACAACACCCAGCATAGCAGAGGCATAGCATAAGCATAAGCATGAAGATCAAAAACAAAAAACCTCAAAACACATGCTGTGAGACAGCCGCCAACACCAGCAGAAGCCCGGTCCGCCCAGTCCACTCAAATAAAATAAAAGAAAAAAAAGGAAAACACAAGTTAGAGCACTCAGCCGGCCGTGCGTCCCGGGCCTACCACCATATTGGTCTGCAGCTGTGCCAGCTCGCCGTACAAACTGTCAAGGCCTCTCAGAACCAGGAGCGCTTCACTCAGCCAGTGCCGATGGCGGCCATTTCGTTAGAAAATGCTGCGCAGCCTGCACATTATCAAAAGTGTGTGATTGTCCCTGATGGGTGAGGCGCAACGTGGCCGGGAATGCCAGAGTGAATCTTATATGGCGTCGAAACAGTTCTGTACAAACCGGGCCGAATTCCCGTCTCCTTGCCGCCACTGGCGCGGAGTAATCCTGAAATAAAAGAATCTTGCGGTTGCCCAGCATCAATTCTCCCTTTTTCCGATATTCTTGCAAAATTTGCATTTTATGCTGAAAGTTCAAGACGCGTAGAATGACAACCCGTGGGCGCTCTGTGGCTTCCCGACGGGCACCCAACCGGTGCGCTCGCTCAATCTTGAAGCTTGCCGCCAGGTCAGTCAGGCCCAAGGCCTCCGGTAACCAGCGCTCCAAAAAGGCCAATAGCTCCCGTTCCGGTTTGTCCTCTCCAATGCCCACAATACGCAAATTATTGCGCCGGGATCTATTTTCTAGATCGTCTAATTTCTGCTGAAGCTCCTGTAGTTGCCTTTGTGAACCTCAAGCGTTCTGTCCCGAGTGCCCTCTTCCTCCTCTACACTCGCTACACGGAGTTCCAATTCGTCCATTCGATTCCCGAATGCCGTTAAGGTTTCTTCCATGCCATCTAGTTTTTTTAGGAGCAGGTCGAACTTAGGATCAAGTAGCTTGACCACTTCTTTGGCGAGTTCGGCTGGGGCCGAGTCAACACTTTCTCCACTTGGCGAGGACGGTTGCGGCATGGCCGCCGAAGAAGGCCCCGCTTTCGTTGATTTTTCGCGGTCCTTTTTTGGTGCTAAAGGCATTGTCGGGTAGGATGAAAAAGAGGAGTGTATGGAGCGCCAGAGTTCGCAGGCTTGACCAGTGAGGTGGGAGGAGGTAATCACCGAAGATTTAAAGATAAATTAGCCGATTAATCGTCGGGGCTGCACCGGAGCGAGCAGGACACGTCCACCCTCACTCACGCATCACGTGGTCTCCCGGTACTTATTTATTTATATTCTCTTATATACCATGCTATTCTGCATCAGTGCCATTTACATTGAACAAACTGAAATTACATTGAACAGGGCAATAACTATTTTACAGGGAACATGGGCTATGGAGGGCTAAGTGGCTTGCCCAAGACCACAAGGAGCACCTGTGGGACTAGAAACCCCAGTCCTTCCAGCCCAAGGTTGCTTTCCTTTAGTGGGATTTGAACCCCTGACCTTCCAGCCTGAAGTACCTTGCCCCAACCACTATGCCACTCCTCCACTCCACTCCAATGCTTCAGGCTGGAAGGTTGGGGGTTCAAATCCCACTAGAGGACAGAAACCTTGTGCCGGAAGGACTGGGGTTCCTAGTCCCACAGGTGCTCCTTGTGGTCTTGGGCAAGCCACTTAACCCTCCATAGCTCATGTTCCCTTTAAAATAGTTATCTCCAAGTTATAATGCCCTGTTCAATGTAATTTCAGTTTGTTCAATGTAAACTGCACTGATGCAGAATAGCACAGCATATAAGAGAATGTAAATAAAATACCAAAAGAGCTAATGCTTCTCTAGAAAGGCCAGGGAGAAGATTCAAACCCTTTGTCAAGGAAGAAATACTCTAGAGAGTCCTTCCACTACTTGATAACTCAGCCCATGGATTGGACAAAATGATTGATATTTGGGACAATAGCCTCAACTCCATCTCTAGCCACCCAAGTACATGCAAAAAGTCAAGTAAACGAGAACACGCAGCTTGGTACACCAAGGAGCTCCAAGAATCGCTCCTCCACCTATGCAAACTCGAGCGAAGATGGTGCCAATCTCCATCCATTGTGGCTCATAATGAATATAACTTACACTTGAAAAAACATTGCAAGAAAATAGAGGAGACAAGGAGACAGTTCCATACAGACCTCCTAAAGCGCTCAATCAACAAGCCACATGACCTGTTTAACATTGTAAAGTCATTAGCAAAAGAACCAACACCTGACCAGTCATACATGCCACATCCACAAGCATACTCTGACTACCTACAATCAAAGATGATCCTAACTGACAAGAGTACAAACCCCATAAGTTGCACCCCCCTGCACACACCTCCTCTGCCATCTACACTTGAGAACTTCAAATCTATTTCAAACAAAGAAATAGAAGATACCATTGCTGCCATCAACACCACCACGGTATCCAACTACCCCTGCCTGCACCCTTGATAAGAGAAATGCGTTGTGAACTAAGCCACTTCATGAGCAAAATCCTGAACCAATCACTATCGACAGGATCTTTTCCACAAAAACTAAAAAAAACATCCATCAGACCGTTATTGAAAAACAATAAGATGGACCCATCAAAAGTTGAATACTACAGACTGATATCAAGTATACCACTGTTTACTAAAATAATCGAAAAGGTAGTACAACGTCAAATTCAACAACACATTGATAATGAAGCACCACTCGACCCATCCCAACATGGATTCAGAGAAGCACACGGTGGTTCTCTACAGTGGGTTCTTTTTCTTTTTTGTTAATTCTGATTCAGATTTCAGATTTGTATTATCTGGATTATATTGTAAAATTGATAGATAAATAAATAATAGAGAAGCACATGGTGTTGAAACCCTCCTTGCTACACTCTTCAACACTCTAATCTCAGGAATCGATAACGTGGGACAGGGCTTCGCCCTCATTTTCATGGACATTGCAGCAGCCTTTGACTCTGTTAGCCACAAGATACTCATAGAATGTCTTAAGGAAAAGGGATTACAAGGTACCGCCCTAAACTGGTGCATATCCTACCTATCCAACAGATGGCAACACGTGAGGACCAGCACCACAACCTCTGAACCGTTCCTACAAAAACAAGGTGTGCCACAAGGATCATCACTATCGGCATTAATGTTTAATATTTACATGCAACCCATCTGTGCTCTGATACGATCATTCAATGTCCACTGTCTAACATACACAGACGATATCCTCTTATACATGCAGTTTGTAATTGACCAGCCAGACTTTGCTCCGCTAACAAGATGTTTTGATGCAGTTGCAGAATGGCTCCACACGCAAAACCTTCAGATTAACCACAACTAGACAGATGTACTCTTCATCACGAGGAGCCAAGAATTCACTCCCCCACCCTCACTAAAAGTTAAGAATGCAGAGTTGACAACTAAATCCACAATTTGATACCTTGGTGTTACGCTGGACCAAAGGTTGGACATGAAAATACACATAAAAAACATAGTAAAAACAATATATTACAAAATACGGACACTTCGGCATCTTAGAGCACTCCTTGACCCCTGCGATTTCCGAACAATCTTCCAGGCCCTGGTTCTCACACACTTTGATTATGCCAATGTTATACTATATGGGCTTCCGCAGGCAACGCTACACCCACTCCAACTTGCGATGAACACAGCAGCAAGAGTCCTTATCGGGGCAGCGAGAATGGAACGCATCACACCAATATTGATGAGTCTTCACTGGCTATCCATTCAGGCTAGACTTCTCTACAAGATCTTAGTCCTGACCTTTAAAGCCCTAAACAATCATCCACCTACATCCATCAACGAGATGATCCACATTATACATCCAAACAGAACCAGAAGATCTTCAATGGTAAACACCCTGACTATCCCGAAAGAAATGACAAAGTGCACAAAGGCAACATCCAATAGAGCCTTCATGATATACACACCCAGAGCCTGGAATGCCCTCTCTACAGATATGTGGGTCATCACTAGCCTAACTCAATTTAGGAAGGCTCTAAAACATCATCTCTTCATAAGACACTACCCTGAAACTGGCTATAGAACCCAACCAACGAGCACTCACATTAAACATTCAGATCCTCCCAACAACATACCCAGCAAGACAAGGAATAGCCAACCCAAAATGATCAGCTCTGAATAGAATATAGCCTGAAAACATGGACAACATTGTAAATAAGCTGTAGAAATGTTACCCCTTTTTTAAATCCAAGTTTTAATCCCTGTTCAATGTAAACACTATGCAGCTCGTCCGCACAGTATATTGTTCTGTTCAATGTACACCGCACTGATAAGTAATAGCGCGGTATATAAAAGAAGTTAAATAAATAAATAAATAAAATACCACCCCTCAGTGGAGGGATGATCCAGAAGGAGTTATTAAAGTTTTTGAAACTATTTTCCTTATGCATGAGGCAGACTGGAAAGACTGCCAGGTACTCCTTCAGACTCTCCTTAAGGCTGGGGAGGGGCCAGAGGTTATTAGGGCTGCCAAAGAAGCCTGAACCACTATTAACTGAGATAATGACAGACCCCAGGGTATTAGACGCCTTGCTGATGATGATTTTGACTGTAATCCCAATTGGGACCCTAACACTGCAGAGGGAAATTTCTTTACCTCGATCTTCTATCTCTGCATTTTGGAAGGTCTCCGTAAAGGCTGCCCATAAGACTGTTAATTGGCAGGAAGTGCATGAAGTGAAGCAGGGACCAGATGAACACCCTTCAGACTTCTTTCAGCACCTTAAGGAAGCTGTGGGGGTCTGGGGAGGTATAGGAGACCTTGATGAGGCTACCCATGTTGCTTTAATGCGAGGCTTGTTTAAAGGACAATGCACTCCTGATATAAGGCACAAACTAGCATGAAGAGATGATTTTAATGGTAAGAATTTAAATGCAATACTATCTGTGGCCACTTCTGTGTTTAACAATAGAGACAGTAAGGAAAAGTGCAATGAGAAAACTATGACCAAGCTACTGGCTGCTGTCATTACTCAAGACCAAAACATATTTCCTAGGGGTCCTCAACCAAATAATTCTCAACCAAATAATCAGTACCCATTTCCGGTATGGTCAAAAGGGCCACTTTAAATGTGAATGTCCTCATAAGGGAAGCAAATGTGTAGGATACTAAAGATTTGTTAATTAGTTTAGCTTACAAAGGCCACAACGTTTCCCTGACAAAGATTCAGTTTGCCCAAAAGGAAGTACACTATTTGGGTCATGTGCTATCAAAAGGTCAGATAAAATTATCTGAAAGCAGACTTCAGGGTATCATGAACTGCCCTAAGCCACATACTAAAAGACAGATGAGAGTATTCTTGGGAATGGCAGGGTTTTGCCGAGCCTGGATCCCAGGGTTTGGGGAATTGTCTAAACCTCTCACTGCCATGACACGTAAAGAGGAACCTGATGAATTGTAATGGACAAAAGAGGCAAGCAATTGCTTTGATCAGCTGAAACATGCCTTGTCCACAACCCTAGCCCTAGGTCTCCCAGGTTACCGTAAGCTTTTCACTCTCTTTGTCCATGAACAGAGGGGGTGGCTTCAGGGGTCTTCACAACACGTAAAAGACCCATAGCTTACTTTTCCTGCCCGTTAGACCCAGTGGCCGAAGGATCTGTAAGTTGGCTGACAGCAGTAGCTGCCACTGCTGCTATTGTGGAAAAAGCAAATGAGTTTGTGCTGGGACATGAACTGACTGTGGCAGTTCCCCATTCTGTCCACATGCGGCTAAATCAAAAGAACACTCAGCACTTTTCAAATGCTAGACTAAATAGGTGCGAGACTGAACTTCTGACTCTTAGTCATCTCACCTTTGTCAGAACTAATACTTTAAACCCAGCTACTCTGTTGCCTAACCCTGCTGATGGGGAATCTCATCATGATTGCTGCCAGGTAGTGCAGCTCAATGAGAAACCCCATTCTGATCTTTCTGATGTTCCCTTGGAAAAATCCTGATGTGACCCTCTTTTGTGTTGGGAGTTTTAAAAGGTTATGCCATCATTGACCCAGACTCTTCTGATCCTGTGTTAGTCTGCTGTACTCCCATCTAATTATAGTGCACAAGCAGCAGAGCTAGTGACTCTCACACTTGCCTGTGAATTAGCTGCTTATGTGGCTGTAAAATTATTTATTTAACAGGTTTTACTGCTTTATCATTTCACTCAAGGTAGCTTACATTGAAATATGGACTTGGTAATGTACATTAAACAGGGACAGTGATGACTTGGATTTTTCTGAGGCAGTGGAGGGTTAAGTGACTTGCCCAAGGTCATGGGGGGTGTTGGTGGGAATCAAACCCTGGTCTCTGTGTTCCCAGGCCAGTGTTCTTAACCATTAGGCTACTCCTCCAGAAAGCCTGTATACCTTTGGCATTATTCAATTCACAGGTCAGTTGTGGAGACAATGAGGGTTTCTCACCTCAGCAGGAACTAAGATTGCCAATGCTCAGTTAGTCAGTGCCTTATTAGAAGCTATTCGGCTCCCTGAAGCTATCTCTGTCATGCACTGTAAAGGACACTCCCGAGACTCTGATCCTATCTCTATAAGTAATAGAATGGCTGATTATGCTACTCAGAAGGCTGCCTTGCTACCCCCATCTATCTCATTATACATGCAAGCCTCTGTCTGCCCAAGTGCTGCCGAGTCCCCTGGTCCTCTGTATACTAATTTACCCCTGAGACAGTAGAACAATGGACGTCCTGGGGTCTCATCGTCACGGGGAGGGGTCATGGACTGCACCAGAGGGCAGAGTAGCTATCCACACTCCTCAGTTAATACAGCTTTTAAGATTGTTACATAAAATAACTCATTGGTCAGCTATGAAAATGGGAGATTCAGGTTTGCCCCTGGAGTCTACTCCCTGGCTAAACAGATTGTTAAGGATTGCTTGCTGTGCGCAGCAAGTAATCCAAGGGGGGAGGTGCAAAACCATGGGCTTTTGTTCCTTTTGAGAGATTGCAAATTGATTTCACTGACTTGAATCCTACCAAAAGGTTTAAATCTGTATTAGTTATTGTTGATCAGTTAACTGGATAAATTAAAGCATTTCCTTCTACCAATAAAATGGCTCAGCAGGTTGCAAAAATATTGGTAAAGGAAATTGTGCCAAGATATGGTCCACTTAGGGTCATTGCTTCAAACTCTGTCTGCATTTCTGGGTTTCACCTGGAAACTCCATACTCCTTGGCATCCTCAGAGTTCAGGACAAGTTGAGAGAATGAATCAGACTTTAAAACTACAACTGTTTTGCAAAGAAACAAAACTGACTTGGCTGGATGTTTTACCCTTAGCTCTGTTTAATATCTGCACAGCCTCAAGGGGAAGACTTAAGGTCTCCCCATATGAACTGTTATATGGAAGACCACCTCTAGGGTGCGGACCCCAACCCCCAGAGCTTCCTACATCTGTTTTACAAGAATCTCACCTCACTTCTTATATTTTGCAGCAGCAGCAGTTGTCCTCTCTCCACAGGTATGCACAACAGTTCCAGCCTCTTCCATTAGATGTGTCTGCACATTCATTCCAACCTGGAGAGTGGATCCTCATCAAGACCTATCGCCAACAAACACTACAGTCACCGTGGGAAGGGCCCTTCCAAGTGTTGCTGACCACCCTGACTGCAATTAAAGTTGCCGGTAAAGGATCCTGGACTTACTACACATGCTGCAAGCATGCACTACCCCCACAAGCTCCTGGACCAGGACGAGAAGCATCTGACAACGGGGCAGCCAAAGCCCTAGCAGCTGGTGAGGGAAAGGAGAAGACTCCTGAAGAGAAGAGGTTCACGGAGGTCATACCGGACCAAGGCCTGAAGATAAAGCTCAAGAGACTGAAATAATCTTATCTTTACTGATATTGTGACTCTCTATGCCTACCTGCTATCTTTTTGGAAGGAGATCTTTGCCAAAGAAACTCCAGTGCTTTACAGAAGAACTTTAAGGACTGAAAATATTGTATACCTCCTTTTCTTTCTGCTGTTTGCATTATTAGTTATTGTTATATTTCTTGTATGGTTGGTTAGGATATGGGTAACCTCCATAGTCACAAGCCCTTTAGAATGATATTTACTTATATTTTCTGCATTGTCTTCCTGCCGTTGAAAAGCCCTGACTCTATTGCATTACAGGGAGCAGGGCTAAGGGGAGAGGTTGCTGTCTGTGTCATACATATAAGGATTACTCAAGCTGTCCCTCCAATCTGATGAAAGTTGAATACCAGCCTTTTACTTCTTTATGTCTAAAGCCAGAGCTTATAGGTACTCTTAGATTTACTTCTCATAATGCTTCTGTTTGTATAAAGGTTGATTCTGTTTGTGGTAAGAGTGTGATTCAGGCTCTGAAGGATAAACAACTATTGCTGAACAAGAACTTGGTGGGTCACATAGGCCGCAAGGTGCCTAAAAACCAAAGCACTGTCGCCACCCCGACCTCTGACCCTAAAGTCCTTGATCACTTTGGTCATTGGGAACAGAATTTACATATAAAATTACTTAAAGATGTTGCCTCAAGGACAAGTCAAGATTGTTATATTTGTTCCCATGTTCCTTCACACTATCAAAGTGGTATTCCCTTAATAAGCATAGAGGTTGCTTACGCTGATTATAATATCACTAGCTTTACCCTATCCAAAGCTTTTAATACTTCTTTTACCTTCATTTCACTGACAAATTTAGGCCACGAGACTGTTTGCTTCCAGAGAGATGGAAAAGGCCAGAACTTAGGGAGAAGTGTCTGTCTGAATAGGATCATATATGAAAGTACTAACAACTCTGGGACCCTCCAATGCTCTTTTAGTCCTTATGACTCCACCTCACATATACTCGCCTCTCCAGATTTAACTACTTTGTTATGCAATATTTCCTCTTGCTCCCTTTCCCCTCTACTTATAGGTAGACTAGCATCCTGGGGACCTCTTCCAGGAACTTACTGGGTATGTAGATTCAGGACCTTCTCTGTATTCCCAAAGGGAGCAAAGGGTACTTGTTTTATTGGCCTTGTAGTCCCTGGAGTGCAAATCACCCTAAACTCCCCGAGGGATGGTTAAGGAACCGGAGATCTCCATCTGCTAAAGAAAGCCATAATAAAGCCTTAGATAACATAGTGACCCAGTATGATGGGGACTCAGTGGGGAGAGGAATTATACCCAGTGTTTTCTTTAGTGTAGGTGTTATGAGGAATCATAAAGACATATGTACTTTTGCTTCTATTTTATCTACTTTCCTGAATGAAACAGCAAGTGTTTTTGAAAATGTTAAGGAAGAATTGGGTCAGTAGAGAAACCTTGCACTATAGAATCAATGGGCCCTTGATTATCTTCTTGCTGCCCAGGGGGGCATGCGCAGTCTAATCGGAAGAACCTACCATATTAATCTTAGGCAAGATTTACAGAGACCCCTCCAAGATATTATTAGGGATAAAACTGACTTAGGAAACATTGCTGAGTGGTTTGGAAACTGGGGTTGGCCACAACAACTTATGTTCTATTCAATCATAGGTGTTGCTCTCCTAGTCTCTGTTGTTGCATTCAGTGTCTCCCAGGTTCGATGCAGACTTTCAAAGCTTGCTTTCCATTTACAAATGAATGCTAATCTCCTTTTCTCTGAAATTTCCCTGATCGAGTCTCAAGTATGCTTCAAGCATCAGAGTTGTAATCAGAGATGCTCCCCACTCTGGCTCAAGGACCCCCCTGCCTACACAATGGCCAAGAAGAACCTGAGCAGAGGGAAGCAGGAGCAAAAGGTGTGATTGCGTCCTGGGACAAGAAGGTAATCAAAGGAGGGAATGAGATGGGAAAGGGGATAGCATGCTAGAAGAAAATGGCTTGCTGGCTGAAATATCTGGCAACAAAGACAGAAGCAGCAGAACAAGAACACCCACAGGCTAAAACCAGATAAACTATCTTTACAACCAAGCTGACAAAAGAATGGGAGAGGGAGGTAGAGAGATGCCTTTGCTAGAGTTATCTTCTCAGGCACACAAACAAAGGAGAAGGGTGTTAGCCACAAATGCCTTAGACTGCAGGGAGAGATAAGGTAGCCAACCCTCAACTGACCAATCAGGGAATCCTAGCTATTAGGTACATTCCAGATATGCCACCTAGATAAACAAGTGGCCCAGAGAATTCTTCCAAATTGCTATTCTGCTCTAACCCACGTGACAAACTGCTATGCTAAGACTGTATAAAAATTCAGCTTGAATCCTTTGTGAGTGCTGGACTCCTTGATAGCTTACTATAGCCAGCCCTGCTATAGCAGTATATAAAAATGTATCTGCCTGGAAATTTTGTCTCTCTCTTTCCTTGTTTTGTTCTCTCCTTGCCAGGTATTATCTGGACTGGACTGGGACCCTGCTAGATGCTTGTCCCACAACAGCAACACAGTAGCACTCTGCACACTTCAAATGTCAGCACCCAGGAGTTGGCAGAACTGCTGCGGGTACTGGGGAGCAATGGTGGCTTCTCAAGCATTTACCAGGGAGTTCTTGTTAGTTGGAGCTATGGCTGAGTTGTCTAAGATGCAGGCATAAAACTACAGCCCTGTTGGGGCAGTGTTAGTAGGATCTCCACCCACTGCCAGTAGTACTGACTTTCTTAGGAGTAGATCATCAAAGTAGACTCTAGTAACTTTATGCCAGATCACACCCCCACAGTTCTGCCATGTTGGGCTATCTATGGGCTTGTGGGAGACCATAGATAGCTAGGTAAAGTTGTTCTGCTGCAAGCTGTCTGTGATGCTGACAACTGTACCTTAACTGAGTGCGTGAAAGCAAAAGGTAAAGAGGAAGAGGGGGAGAGAACTTGAAAGTATTGTAATAGTTGCCGAGAAGAGTAAAAAGCAGATGGGCTGGGGAGAGACAGAGGGTAAGGCTTCCCTTGCACTCTTGATTAAAAAAAAAAAAAAAAACAGGAAAATAGTGGCTAATTTTTCATAGGTTCTTTTGTGTAATCCACCTGTGCTGAAATCACTCTAGCAAAAGCTGCTGCAGAAGACCTTGTGGCGCAAGGGTAACTTGTCCAACTCCAGATCAGAAGGCTGTGTGTTCAAATCACATCAAGGTCAGGACACCTTGAGTTCATGTCCCTCTTTAGTCACCTGAAAGGAAACCTCTTTGTTCATGCTGTTTGGCATGTCCGAATTAACAGAAAGGGGAACCACCTCCCCAAAACAAGCTGCCTCCATGTATCAGGCCCACAGGGTGAAGCTCAATATGTAAGAGGCTGGAGGAAGAGGCCCTTCTGGTGAGCAAAAAGACAAGGGCGAAACCATTGCAGCCAGGATTCAAAGATGGGCAGAGAGAGACTCCTCCTAACTGCACATGCCTTTTAGTAAAATGCTGGCTGGTCCGTGGCCTTTCAATAAAGTGCTGGATGGACCATAAATTAAATAATTTTTGGACTCCAAAACACATGTGCACCCTGTGCTTTTTCAAGCCTTTTCCTTTTCATATAGTCTCCTCTCTATTCCTCCGGCAGACAGATGGCCCTGTCCTTTCATTTTGCCCATGTTCTCTTGAGAGTGTTCCACTGCTGCCTTTAAGTCTTTGTTTGCTTTATTCTTGTCTATGGATCTTCTAAGTAGCGTACCTAAAGTCAGCGAAAGGCTGCCTCCTGTGTTAGTGCATAAGAAGTGGCAGCCAACACTTGTAATGCAGCCTAAAAGAGTAAGCGTGCTCCAGCTCACTACCTCGGGATAACTCTGAGTAAGTACCACTATGTTAGTACCACACGCTAAGTGATTGACCACTAAGGCACAGATAAAAGGGTGAGGCAAAATACTGCATGCTAGTCAGAAACCGTCATTATCACCCTCAGTTAAAAAAACATCAAACTTGCCCAAGAGTAAAGTGCTCCTTTCTTTCTAAACTTAAGCTATAGTTCTCATAGCATACTCAATTTAATTTGTTGGCACTGACACCTCCAGGTATTAAATCAGGCTACAAATGATGGTTTACAGCAGCCAGATGACAACGACCGATGTTTTTGACAGAAAGTGGCTTTTTCACAACCAGTGGTTATAGCTGTTGAAAAATAAAAGGGATAACCATTAGCTCATGTCCATAACATTTTAACAATACCCCCTAGCACATAACAAACCCACCTTGTCAATACATCCTTTCTGTAGAAAAGCCTGATTGAAACTTTTCTTTCTTTTTTGTACCACACTCCTTAGAATCAGTACAGTTTACATGTATACTAACAGGTACTTTTTATTCTCTTGTCCCCAAAAGGCTCACAATCTAAGTGTACCTGAGGCAATGGAGGTTTAAGTGGCTTGCCCAAGGCCACAAGGACTAGCCATGGGACTTGAGACCCCAGTTCCTCCAGCCTGAGGTTGCTTGTCCCCATGTGGGAATTGAACTTCTGACCTGAGGTAACTTGTCCCAACCACTGAGCCACTCCTCCCTCTGAAACTGTCCATTCCTTTTCCTCTTCTAAACCACAAACTCTCTTACACATTCACTAATAAAAATCCACCAACACCACCAAACATCCAATCAAGTTTCTGCTTTCAAATCTCTATCAGTATATCACATGACTGTCAATTCCTCACCCTTCTCATTGATGCAAGATGGAAGCCTACAGAATGACAAAGGTTGGGGCTGAATCACCAGGGCCTGCAGAATCACCTAGTCAACTCCTCCAACTCTTGAAATGAAGAAACATTATGCAGCCCTGGAAGTGGAGAAGGTGAAAGCATCCTAGAAAGGAAGAACCAGAGCTTGACCATCCCAAAGTTGCAGAATCAGTGACCACAAAGAAGTGTAGGGTAGTGGTGGTTGGTGACTCTCTTCTGAGGAGTACTGAAGCATCCATCTGCCAACTAGACTTGATATCCAGAGATGTGTGCTGTCTGTCAGGTGCCAAAATCCGAGATTGTAATGTAGAGTTTGCTGAAACTCATCCATGTCGACTCAAATGATACTTGCCAGTTATCTCTCTGAACATATCAAAAGTGACTCCATGGCTCTGGGACAGAGGTTAAAGCAGACGGATGCACAGGTAGTGTTCTCTTCAATCTCCCTGTTGAGGTTAAAGGCCAAGGCAGAGAAGCTCGATCCTGGAGATAAATGCATGTTCTGCTTTGATGGTGTCAGAAAGTGTTTTGGTTTCCTGGACCATGGGATGATTTTCCAAGGGCTGCAGAGCAGAGATGGCATCCATCTGTCCAAGAAGAATCAACATGTATTCAGTAGCAGACTGGCTAACCTACTGAAGAGGGCTTTAAACAAGATTCATTGGGGATGGGTGAAGTATGCTCCCAGGTAAGTGAAACATTAAATACCTTTATAGAAATGGGTAAAAGGAGCAACATCTGGAAAGCGATGTGTATAAATGTCTGTAGCATAGGGAATAAGATCCCAAATGTTGAGGCTTTAAAGGGAGAGGCTGACTTGGATTTAGTGACAGTTACAGAGACATGGTTCACAGACAACCATGAGTGGGGTTTAATTATACCAGGATATACTTTATTCAGAAAAGACAGGGTATGAAGAAGGGGAGGAGGAGTGGCACTATATGTACAAAATAATATTAAAGCTAAGGAAATACAGGGCTTAAAATGGAGAGAGGAGGCATTTGGGGTTAAACTAGAAAGAGTAAAAAAAAATCCATTTGCTTTGGCATGATATATAGACCTTAGTCACAAGGAGAAGAAGTGGACAGAGATTTAATAGAAGACATATGCAGCATTGCCAGGAAAGGTGAAGTGCTACTGACAGGGGATTTTAATATGCCTGATGTTGATTGGTGAAACCACCAAACACTCAAAAGAAAAACCAGTGAAAAATACTTTTTTTGTCGGAATGGCCGGCACAGTATAAACAGGAAGAGCACCTGCTACCACTGCGGCCCGTCCTTTTAATCAATTTAAATGTCCATTTAAAACCGCTATTAGCAAAATTAGCTGGTACTTAGCTTTAAGAAAAGCATCTCAGGCTGTGATGACGGTACAAAAATCCGTAGGATACTCTTGTAACAATTTTGTAGCAGTAGGTCACTTCAACACGACGTGCCACGTTTCGGGGGTACACTCTGCAACCCCCTGCTTCAGGCGAGACCTCTGTAAAATAGAACCGTCAGCCCTTTTACAGAGGTCTCGCCTGAAGCAGGGGGTTGCAGAGTGTACCCCCGAAACGTGGCACGTCGTGTTGAAGTGACCTACTGCTACAAAATTGTTACAAGAGTATCCTACGGATTTTTGTACCGTCATCACAGCCTGAGATGCTTTTCTTAAAGCTAAGTACCAGCTAATTTTGCTAATAGCGGTTTTAAATGGACATTTAAATTGATTAAAAGGACGGGCCGCAGTGGTAGCAGGTGCTCTTCCTGTTTATACTGTGCCGGCCATTCCGACAAAAAAAGTATTTTTCACTGGTTTTTCTTTTGAGTGTTTGGTGGTTTCACTATTTAGTATAAGCTCTATTCAGAAGGTTTATGATGTTGATTGGCACATCCCTGCTACAATGTCATCTAGAAGTAAGGAGATCATGGATTCTTTATAGGAATAACTATTTAGCAACTGTTAACAGAACTCACATGTGAAGGGGTTACCAATGGTGAAAGTGTTTCTGATGTTATAGTGGGAGATCATCTTGAATCCAGTGATCACCAGATGGTATGGTTCAGTAAAATCCATTCAAAAGCAAGGGTCTTAGACTTTAGGAAAACCAACTTTGCTAAGATGGCCCAATACCTCCAGGAGTCGTTAGGGGATGGGAACAGCTGGGGGATGTAAAAAATAATAGCGGGCAAAACTGAAAGGGGATATTTTAAGGGCAACCATCTTTTTGTTAGAATGCTAAATAAATGTAAAAGGAAAAGGAAGCCGCTATGGTTCACAAAAGAAGTAGCTGAAAAGGTGAAGAAAACAGGGAGGCCTTCATGAAATACAAGAGACCACAGAGAGAGGAAGATAGACATCTATATTTGGAAAAACTTAGAGAGGCTGGCAAAGTAGTCAAGACAGCAAAGAAATAGCCAATGCAATGATATGGATGGATAAGACATTTTTAGATATGTTAGTGAGAGGAGGAAGGGAAAAATTGGTATTGTCATACTCAAGACTGAAGGGGAGGAATATGTAGAAGCTGATGTGGATAAAGCAGAATTGCTTAACAAATATTTCTGTTCTGTTTTCACAGATGAAGGGCCAGGAACAGGACCACAGAAAATACCCACAAACAGAAACAGAAGCAGGGGGGGGGGGGGGCAACACGACCGATTTTCAGAAGACTGTGTTCATGAGGAACTAGCTAAACTAAAAGTAGACAAAGCGATGGAACTGGATGGGATATATTTGAGAATACTGAAGGAATTTGGGGATGTTCTACCAGCTTCACTGGCTGATATTTTAAATGCCTCTTTGGAGTCGGGATTGGTGCCAGCGGACTAGAGGGAGGCACATGTGGTCCTTTACACAAAAACAGAACTAAGGATATGGTTGAAAACTACAGGCCGGGTAGTTTAACCTCGGTGATGATTAATTATTGGAAACGCTGCTAAAAGAAAATAGTGAGTTTTCTGTAGTCCAATGAATTACTGGATCCAAGGCAGCATGGATTCACCAGAGGCAGGTCTTCTCAGACAAATCTGATTGATTTCTTTGACTGGGTGACCAGGGAGTTGGACCGAGGGAGAGCCCTAGATGTGGTGTATTTAGATTTCAGTAAAGGCTTTGACACCATTCCACACATGTGACTTATAAAGAAACTGAGCATCCTAAGGATAGATCCTAAAGTTACTGGGTTAGAAATTGGTTGAGTGGGAGGCTACAAAGGGTACAGGTAAATGAAGGAATTTACCAGTGGAGTGGCGCAGGGATCTGTCCTTGGTCCAATTTTTTAAACATCTTTGTTAGTGATATTGTGGAAGGGTTGTTGGGTAAGGTTTGCCTCTTTGTGGATGATACCAAAATCTGCAATAGAGTAGACACCCAGGAAGTTATAGATAACATGAGGAGTGATCTAGCTAAGCATGACGAATGGTCTAGAATTTGGCAGCTGAGATTTAATGCTAAAAAATGCAGAGTTATGCATTTGGGCTGCAACAATCCAAGGGAGTGGTACAATACAAGTGGTGAAATGCTTCTGCCCACAAAAGGGCCTAGTGGTTGGGGCAAGTTACCACAGGCCAGAAGGTTGGGGGTTCAAATCCCACTAGAGAACAGCAACCTTGAGCCAGAAGGACTGGGGTTTCTAGTCCCACAGGTGCTCCTTGTGGTCTTGGGCAAGCCACTTCACCCTCCATTGCCCATGTTCTCTGTAAGTATTAGCATATGTGTCTTATATCCCCCTCTTGTTAAATGTATCACCCGGTTGTGTTGTGACCAATTTGATTGAAGAATAAGGTGATATACAAAACTGTCTAAATAAATAAACAAAAGAAGAGCAAGTCCAAGATATGATTGTGTCTGACAATCTTAAAGTAGCTAACAGGTAGAAAAGATGACAGTGATAGCTAGAAGGATGCTTGGGTGCCTAGGAAGAGGAATGGCCAGCAGAAGAAAGGAGGTGATAGTGCCTCTGTATAAGTCTTTGGTGTGACCTCATTTGGAGTATTGTGTGCAATTCTGGAGAGCACACCTTCAAAAGGATATAAACATGTTGGAGTTGGTGCAGAGGGTGGCTTCTAAAATGGTTAGTGGTCTTTGCTATAAAGCATATGAAGGCAGACCTAAGGATCTTAATATGCATACTTTAGAAAAAAGGCGGGATAGAGGAGATTTGCTTGAGATGCTTAAATATCTCCATGGCATAAATGCAGGAGGAAAGCCTCTTTCAATTGAAAGCAAGATCTGCTATGAGGGGAGATAGGATGAGGGTGAAAAGGGATAGATTCAGGAGTAATATGCAGAAATATTACTCTAACAGACCTAGAGCCACTATTTGGAGAGAACATCGAAAATTCCTCTAACCTTTTTGGTATTATTCGGTTGGATAGCACCAAGGCAGACACAGAGCAGAGTGAAGGCAGAAGTCAACATATATATATATATTTATATTTTTATTTATTTATTTATTTATTTATTTATATGTATTTGTTTAACTGTTTTTCTACACTGCCTTATCTGGGAATCAAGGTGATTTACATGGAACAAGAACTCAACATGTTTACATTGAAAAAAATATATATATATATTAGGGATGTGCATTAATTTGAAACAATAAGAAGGAAGATCATCAGCAATAGAAGAGCAGGCGGACTACAGCCAGCCCGCATGGGGATGTGATGACTCTTCTTTAAGATGCCTGCCTTGTAATTCAGAGGACACTGGTTTGCAACCATTTTCTGAATGTAGGGGAAAAAAGCCAATTGAGTTTTTTATGTGCCTGAAATCTCTAGTAATCTTTCAGCTAGTTTTTTTTTAGTTTAGACAGCAGCCACAACAACCTATTTAACAAAATGGTCCTGAAATGAAAATTTATATAAACAAAATGAAACTCTTGTATTGCTGATGATATTTTTCTTGCTTCCTGATTGGCCCAACATTGGTCTGTTCTGGATCTCTATAAAAATGCTAACTGGATTTTTTTGCCTTGTGAATCTATTGACTCTTGCTGTAGAGATTTACTCCAAAGACTTTTCTTTTGTCATGTTCTTGTGCCAGAAATTCTGTGAGACATGTCTAAGGGGTATGTTTACTAAAATGGACTAACTGTTAATATGTGCTATTTTCAATTAGATCCCATTGAATAACATGGGACCTAGTTGCAAATAGCATGGGTTAACCATTATCCAGCTTAATAAACATACACATAAACAGGTTTTTTTGAAGAGGTATGTGGTGATACGAAGCCCAGCACCTTTTTCATTGCCTGCTAAAATGGATCCATGGTCCTATGTATTAATGAAAGAGCTCTGCATATGAGTACCAGCAACTTTTTTTCTAGGAAAAATGTAGTGCATGTAAGTATGTTATCAAACACATTTACCAAGCCTAATCAAGATCCTGTTTGAACATCAATAATTAGACAACCGGAATCGAGATTAGTCTTGGCAAATGTCTCTGATAGCATACTTAGACATGGTTTCACAGAATTTCTGGCACAAGAACATGGCAAAAGAAAATCTTTGGAGTAAATCTCTACAGCATGAGTTATCAGATTCAACAAGGCAAAAACTCAGTTAGTATTTTCCATAGAGCTACAGAGCAGTCAGACTTTGAGCAAATCAGGAAATAGGAAGGAAGATCATCAGTAATATATAACTTAAGAATAGGCTTACTAGCATCAGCCCCCATGGAGATATGATGGTTTTCTCAATTTGCATACTTTCTAAGCCAAAGGTCACTTGTTGGAGACCAGCCTTTGACTGAGAAAAAAAAGTCAGTTGTTTTTTTTATTTGCCTGAAACCTCTATAACCTTTTGTAGCAGCAAAGCGCAGACAAACCAATGATACCAGGAGTCTGTTCAAAAGGTCCAAATCATTTATTTGTGCACAAGTCTCGAACCAATCAATTTCAAAATGGCTGAGCAAAGTTTTCAAGCATTACAACAACTTTTATAGACTTCTGTTCCATTCTAGGTATAGAAAAACATTTCATTGGTCCTGGTAACCTCCCGTACCTCCCGTACCTCTTCTATTGGTCCCGGTACTGAAAAGTTTATCCAGTTATGTCCCTCCAGTGGGCATGACACCTGCATACCCCCCTTCTAGTCCCAATTACAATGGTCAGTTCATCAACTTGTTACTTTCACACTCTCAAGGTTATAGAACCAATTTGTACGTGCAGAGGAGCTGGGCTCTGCAACTCATCTGTCAGCACTCCCAATTATTTCTTTGCAGATGTACTTTTTCTTATCAGTAACTTTTAAACATGTCTTTTCTGTATTTTTCCATCTTTCAATACTGCAGTTCTGCTTACCTAAGCTAATTCAATACTTCTACTGAGTTCTATCTTACAATAGCAGCATATTGGGGGATGTGCAATCCTATATGCCTCTCCACAGGCCTCATTTACAGGTCAAGCTAGCCATGCTGGCCTGCTTATGTTCAGACACTGTGGGTCACAGGCCTGCACCTGCCACATTCCCCCCTTTGATTAATCTCACCCTATTACTTAATAAGGTGTGAGAATTAAATCACTTTCTGAAGAATCACATCCTGGCTAAAGGATTTCTACCAGGACTGGCTGTATATAAAGCCATGATTTTTGTTGCGGTCTTCCGCTCTACTGTACTATCAATAGTGTTATGAATGGAACGCATACAACATGGGATTAAACATGGTAATAAGAAGATAACAGCAACAAGGATTAGTACCAATACGATGAAAGTCTTAAATCCTCCCACCCATGAAAAGAGGTTAGCAAACCAATTAGGAAATTTCAATGAGTGCCAAGTCTGCACTGGCACATAAGCATGTCTTTGCATATCTTTAGCAATTTCTTCAACTACTTGACCTTTATCATCTATTTTCAAACAGCAATTGGTTAAGTTCAGTTTACCACATACTCCTCCTTCAGCTGCTAACAAATAATCAAGTGCTAAGCGGTTCTGATATATCGCAGTGCGCATCTGTGTACTTTGTCTAGCTAAAAGCGTAAGAGCATGACTAGTTTCGTTAGTTATTATTTCAACTACTGCTTGTAAGCGAATAATACGATTAATCATATAAATTGGGGTACGATAACCATACATACCATCATCATTCCAAGTGGCGGGTCCATAATATTCAATAATTCTTTCTGGTGGCCAATCATCACCTTGCCATTTCTCCCACTTGCCTATCTGTAAGGCCTCTCTCTTCTGTCTTAGTGCTCTTTTGTGTCGGTGGGTAGTGTATACTGGGTATCCTAATTGTTCTCCATGTTCAGTGTTTAAAAGAAAGAAAGAAGGTCTGATGGTTCCTAAGACACATGCTCCTCCCCAGTGTGGTGGGAGTTGTGCATATGCTCGGTTTCCACAGATCCAATATAGGCCAGGTGGGGCTTGCCAGGCTTGGACTTTAGCAAGGTTAGTCCATAGACCTGCAAGTTCAGGAAATCTGGCTAATGGGTTAGGAGGTTCAGGATGTTTGAGTCCTGACCACCATGCTATCTTTTTGGTCGTGGCATTATAGTACTTCTGGCTAAGACAGACCAGCTGTCCTACCTTTTGGGTGAACTGGGGTCCAGTTCTGGCATAGCAAAGACGTCCAACGATTGAGTGCGCTAACACCCATTCACTGGTAGTCTTGTGTAATTCAGTCTGATTGTAAATCATGGAATAATTCAATTCTTGGGCTTCCCATGGCCACTGATCTCCCATCTGGGTTCCGCCACAGAAATAACAATCTGTGATCTTAAGACTAGATACTACTGCTCCGGCTAATTCTAGAAATAAATTCTGTGAGGGGTGAGGGATCTCAAACTTATTTACATGCATGGCTTCATAGAAAGTATTATAAATATGATATTTAGATGACTTGTGGGCTTGGGTATTCAATCTGATATACACAATGGTCCCTGGATCTATTGCTCCTCCAGCAATACGTAAACCAAACTTATATTCTTGTTTCCATGCATAGGGATTGTGTATACGTAAGTGTAAGGGGTTACAAGCATCTTTCTGACATTTATCATTTGTGGTTGGCTTGGTTAAAGTAGCCATTCGTTTATCTATTTTCTCATCAGTTATACCAGTGTTCCAGGTAGCATAAAAAACACATCCCCAATACGGGCAATAGTAGTCTGCTGCTGGGGCAGTACTATAGCCTGGTTCCTTTTTACCTGTACACTTTCTCCATCCCGTGGCACCTTCTGGACACATATACTTATGGTCATTTCGATACGCTTTCTCCCATGTACCACAGGTGGAATAACTATCTCTATTAATAGCATTGCATGCATCAAAATTCAAAACAGCAGGTTTAGTAATGTCCTTAAGTGGTGGCGTTGCAGCTAATATAGGTCCATCTGCATCCTTCCATCTTATTTCCATCGTGTAATAGGATGGATTCTGATGCGGATTAAAGCATGTTTTAATTTTTCCTTGAGTGCAAACATTTAGTTCAGTGGTGTTATAGATACACCGAGTTACTGTCCCCTTGCAGGTATAGTAAGAATGATAAAGCAAAGTCTGAGTTACTTTCAGTCCAATTCTAGTAGAAGTAATGCAGGCAGTGCATGGAGGTAAAGCATGAGTCTGTTCAAAACCTCCAAAGAAAGCAACCAAAGCAAAGCAAAAGTAAAGATGCATGTCGATGTTGATTGGAGTTCTTCTGAATCCTCAGCTTGCTGATCTTGATCACGACGGTCTTTTATTCTTCGTCCCGTTTGCTAATGAAGCAATTTAACGGGTGCTGAGTGTTGATTGAAGATCCTCAAGTTGTCCAGTACAAATTGACCAACTTTTTAGCAATTTCAGTTGGCCTGTGAAGTCTGGCTTAGTCAATGTAGTCTCAAAGTAGTGTGTCAAATCACACACAAATTGGGTTCATTGAAACAAAGCTGTTGCTGTATGGAAAACAGCAATCCTCTTCGAAAGACTTGGCTGCTGCAAAGCACTTGTGATGAAGTATCTAAGCTGCTGGTTGCCGTCTCAAAGTAACTCGCAAGGGTGCATCAAGATGCTGTTCTGCAGGTCCACTGCTCAGGTTCAGGATCAGCGGCGGGCTTGACTCTGCTGTGGTGGATCCAGGCGTCGATCTCGGCTACCTTTACTGCAGTTGGGGTAGACAGGATGACGGTGTACGGTCCCTTCCAATGGGGTTCCAACGGTGTCTTTTTCCAATCTTTGATCCACACCGAAGTACCAGGCTGGTAGGGATGCAAGGGTTCCGTCAAGTTGATAGGCAACTGGTCTTGGATCCACGTATGGAGAGTCTGCAGAACAAAACTAAGAGCTAGAAGTTCTTGTCTGGTTATTTCTGAACCAATTTGGGCTAAACTTCCTTTGATTCCCTGCACTATTGGTGGGGGTTTACCATACAAAACTTCAAAAGGGGAAAATCCTGTTGACTTTACAGGAGCTGAGCATATTCTGAATAAAGCTATGGGGAGCACTTGGGGCCACTTCAGTTGTGTCTCCTGGCAAAGCTTAGACATTTGGGCTTTCAAGGTACGATTCATTCGCTCAACTTTCCCTGAACTCTGGGGTCTGTATGCAGTGTGGAGTTTCCATTGTATCTGCAAAGCTTTTGCTAACTGCTGAGTAACTTGGGAGACAAATGAGGGTCCATTATCTGACCCTATTACTGCTGGAATTCCGAATCTGGGGACAATCTCTCTCATTAAGACTTTGGTAACTTCTCGGGCTTTCTCAGTTCTGGTTGGGAATGCTTCTACCCACCCAGAGAAAGTACAAACTAATACTAATAGGTAATGGTACCCATTGGCTTTTGGCATTTCGGTGAAATCAACTTGGAGGTTGTGCATAGGGGTCACACCTCTTGACTGAACTCGGGGTGCTGTAATAAGGCCTTGCTTGGCATTATTCTTGGCACAAGTTTGACATTGTCGTGCTACTGAAGCTGATATGGTCGTCATCAGAGGGATGTAGAAATGTGGTCTGAGTGCTTTTTCCATAGCACTTTTCCCATAGTGGGTAGCTTCGTGGAAAGCTTTGACAAAGGATGGTCCTAACAGTTCAGGAATTACTATTCGTCCTGGAGGTTGACTGCCCTCCTCTGGAGGCAGCTCAATCCATCCATCTTTCAGTACTCCATTTTCTCTGTCACAATAGTAATCCAATTCTTTGGTGGTATATCGTGGGGTCCATAGATTCAAAGGTACTGGAAACAATGCTGCTTGCATTGGCATAGCTTGTGGGGCAATTTGTCCTGTCATAGCGGCTTGTCGTGCTGAGGCATCTGCAAATCTATTCCCTCGGGCAACTTCTCCTTTTCCTGCTTGATGTCCTCGACAATGCATGACAGCTACACGTGTTGGGGCCCAAACTGCATCAAGTAACATCAATATTTCGGGACCATATTTGACTGATTTTCCTCCGGATGTGATGAGTCCTCTTTCTTTATAGAGAGCTCCATGGGCATGCAGGGTAGTGAAAGCATATTTGGAATCTGTATATACATTCAGTATAAGTTTTTCTCCTAACAATAATGCTCTGGTGAGTGCTATTAATTCTTCTTTTAACTTTTGGAAGGCTGTATCCTGCTCAAGTCCCCACTCCAGTGGCGACTTTTCTTCTCCTTTTGTGACTTCATACAGTGGTTTGGCAATTTGGGCAAAGTTGGGTATCCAAATTCGGCAATATCCTGCCGCTCCCAGAAAGGCTCTGACTTGCTTTCTGGTTGTTGGAGTTGGAATTCTGCATACTGCTTCTTTTCTTTCTCTGCCTAATCTTCTGCTTCCTTGGGTGATACGAAAACCCAGGTATTTCACTTCTTTTTGGCATAGCTGTGCTTTGGCTCTGGAAACTTTGTATCCAGCTTCCTCTAGTAACTGCAAGAGATCTTTGGTGGCTAGTATACATTCACTTTCTGATACAGCAGCTATCAACAGATCATCCACGTATTGGAGAACCACTCTCTTCCCCGGGGCTACTGGATAGCTTGAAAGGTCTTGATTCAGTGCGGCACTAAAGATGGTAGGCGAATTCTTGAATCCTTGGGGTAATCTTGTCCAGGTAAGTTGGCCCCCTCTTCCAGAGATGGGGTCCTGCCATTCGAATGCAAACAATATTTGGCTTACAGGGGCTAATCTTATGCAAAAGAATGCATCTTTCAAATCCAGTACAGTGAAATGGGTAGCTTCAGCAGGTATCAGTCCTAGGAGGGTGTAAGGATTGGGTACAACTGGATGTATGGTCTCAGCTGCATCATTTACTCTTCTCAAATCTTGCACTGGGCGATAATCATCTGTCCCAGGCTTCTTTACTGGCAAAAGTGGAGTGTTCCATGGGGATTGGCATACTTTTAGTAGGCCATACTCAAGCAATCTTTGTAGGTGGCGATGAATGCCTTCAATTGCGGCTCTTGGGAGAGGGTACTGTTTGACGTGCACTGGTGTAGCACTAGGCTTGAGGGTTACAATCACTGGAGCTATATGTTTGGCTAGGCCTGGGGGGCTGCCTTCTGCCCATACTCCAGGTGGTGCATCAATACTTTTCAAAGTTTGTTCAAAATAGGTATCTTGGATCGAATCATCAATGTAGTATCTCCATTCTTCTTCTCGGGGAACTGTCAGCAGCATCACTCCTGCTGGTTTGGTTTGGGAATTTACTGTCATTTGCATTTCTCCTTGCTCAGAGAAAGATATTTGTGCTTGAAGCTTGGCTAACATATCTCGTCCCAGTAGTGGTACTGGACATTCGGGCATGTAAAGGAATTGATGAGTTACTTGCTGTCCTCCCAGACTGCATATTCGATTTTGAAGAAAAGACTTTGTGGCTTTGGCACCAGTTGCTCCTATAATGGTGACTGCTTTTGTAGTGAATGGGGCTATCTTTTTGTCTATTACTGAATGTTGTGCTCCAGTATCAACCATAAAGTCCATAATTTGGTCTCCTATTTGTATTCCGACCATAGGCTCCTGGAGACCTAAAGCAAACTTGGAGCCCGGTCTGTCCTAATCCACGTCATTCTCATCATGGGCTGGTGTGGCCAATGCTTGAATGGCTCCTCCTCTCTCTCGCTGGAATTGTTCTCGATTGGCTCCTCCTCGGCTTCGGGGATAGCTTCGTCTTTCTTCTCGCCACTGATGGCTGCTGTCGTCATCATGCTGGGCGTCTTCGAGTTGCGGGCACGTATCTCTCCAATGTCCTTCCTCTCTGCAATAGGCGCATTGGTTCACGCCTAGTCTCTGGGTCCGGCCTCCGCCTTGACCCCGCCCTCTTCCTCTGCTCCTTCGACTAGGGACACCTCCCCTTTTCTGTTCCACTATGGCCGCAGCCAAAAAATCAGCTTTCTTCTTCATCTTTCTATCACATTCTCTCTGTCTTTCAGTATCACGATTCACATACACTTTATGAGCGACTTCCAATAACTGTGTTGCATTCATGCCCGCGAACCCTTCTAACTTCTGTAATTTGCGTCTAATGTCTGGTTGAGACTGGTTTACAAAAGCAGAATTCACCATACATAAACTTCCTGGTGCCTCGGGATCATAGGGAGTATACATTCTGTATGCTTCAGTTAATCTCTCATAAAAATCTGCTGGGCTCTCATCTATTCCTTGAATTACTCCTGCAACTTTGGAAAGGTTCATAGCTTTCTGGCCCCCCCTTTTCAGGCCTTGTAAAAAGCCTTGGCGAAAACGGGCTAGGGCTGTGGATCCTTCATCTGTATTTGGATCCCATTGGGGGTCTTCATTCGGGAATTCTCTCTGAGCTGCTTCTCGACGGTCTATTATATTCTGCCCCTGTGCCGGAGCTACAGGGTTCTCTGCCATCCATTCAATAGCTGCTTTTCTAATTCTTGCTCGCTCTTCTGTCGTGAATAGGGTGGTCAGGAGCTGACGGCAATCTGGCCAAGTGGGTTGGTGAGTTTCCATAATACTAGTTACTAATTCTGTCAGCTCCTGGGGCTTACTAGTATAGGAGGCGTAATGCGACCTCCAATTTAATAAATCAGTTGTAGAGAAAGGGATATACACATAAGTTAGGGGTCCCGCTACCACTTCATCATTATCATTCTTTACGGGCACTCCCGGGACTTGCCGTAAGGGAAACAGTTTGGCTGCCATGGGTGTCTTTTGGGATCTAAGGGTTATCGTTGTTGCCTTTGCCGGAGTCACTTTCTTTTTCTCAACAGGTTTTGCTTTGGGTTTCTCTCTCACTGGCGTACTAGTACTAGCGCTGGCTTTCTCAATTATTTGTACACTTTCCTCCTCATCTGGGGGATTCTCTCTTTCTCCTTCTTCTGTCTCCACTTCTGACTCGCTTTTTAGGTCCTCCTCTTCTTTTTCCACTAATTCTTCCTCTTTCTCTCCTCCGGGTGGGGGATCAGGGGTTGGGTCCCGCCTCAGCTCTGGCCGTCTCTGGGGTTCTGGGGCAGGACGCCGGGTTACTCTTACTGGACCTGGGGTTCGGGGCTGCCTGAGAATCATTTCTGGGGAATCAGGATCTGCCAGGATGGGCTTCTTTCTGGCTTTCTTATCCTGCTCTTTCATTCTAGGCTGTTCCGTTTTCTGTCTAGAATCTGTTTTAGCTAACATTATTCTGCACTGTTCCTCATAACAGCGCTGCGCCCAGGGGGGCGGATCTTCACAAATACTTAACCAGGAATCTATATAGGGGTACTGATCAGGGTGCGCTACCCGCACTCTACGGTGTATTGACTGAATAATCTCTACTTTGAACGTTCCCTCTCGGGGCCAGATGGGGTCTAGACCGGGCCACTCCCTAGTACACAAAATCTGCAAACGGGCTGCTGTCATTTTAATACCATAATCTCCTAAATATCCCTCTTTAAAATGTGCGATCATACATTCTAGTGGAGTGTTTCTAGTAGACCCCGCCCCTCCCATTTCGATGTGTGCGCGCAACAACAGACAGAAGGGAAAAGGAGGGCGGACCGTGGGTAAGGGGTCCACACGGTCCTGGAAACGTATAGGGAATACAAATAACAAGACAAGACGACAATCGCTTCCCCCTTTTTGCGACCTGAACGCGGTCGCCCGGTCAGGAAATGCGCTACTCAGGGGTCCGCCTTCACTTGGTCCGTGCTGCCAGACCTCTCATTCACACTTCGTTCACACAATCATGCTAGCAACGTATCCCAGAATGCATTCGTTTCTATCTGTTCTGACTAGTCTTTTCCAATTTCCCAATTACAAAAAGGATGGGGGTTTCACCCGGCGAATTCCCATGCGGGGTTACTCGGCCCTTCCTTGAGAGGTGATCATGCTCTCTTACCAATTCCCAATATCTCGAGATTACAAATTCCAAAGTTCCAAGTTCCAATGGCAGTACTGCTCTTTCTATTTCTGTCTAGACCCAAAATCAAAACTATACTCACCGGATCCGGTCCTCAAACTTCCCAAGCAGGCGCATGAGTTGGACCTCGGACTCCCCTCACTCGGGTTCGAGGCGTTGACTCCAGCCGGGCTCGTCACCCGCCGAGGTCCGACCAGCTCCCTCCGATACAAGGGACCGGTGGCGCCAGGGAGCAGCCCTCGTCGGAAGGGCGCGATCCCGGCAGGACCAAGCCTATAGAGGCGGAAAGTCGTGGTATATTGCCCTATATACACTTTGATTCCACAACTTCCCGGCCAACGCACCAAGGAATATGTAGCAGCAAAGCGCAGACAAACCAATGATACCAGGAGTCTGTTCAAAAGGTCCAAATCATTTATTTGTGCACAAGTCTCGAACCAATCAATTTCAAAATGGCTGAGCAAAGTTTTCAAGCATTACAACAACTTTTATAGACTTCTGTTCCATTCTAGGTATAGAAAAACATTTCATTGGTCCCGGTAACCTCCCGTACCTCCCGTACCTCTTCTATTGGTCCCGGTACTGATAAGTTTATCCAGTTATGTCCCTCCAGTGGGCATGACACCTGCATACCCCCCTTCTAGTCCCAATTACAATGGTCAGTTCATCAACTTGTTACTTTCACACTCTCAAGGTTATAGAACCAATTTGTACGTGCAGAGGAGCTGGGCTCTGCAACTCATCTGTCAGCACTCCCAATTATTTCTTTGCAGATGTACTTTTTCTTATCAGTAACTTTTAAACATGTCTTTTCTGTATTTTTCCATCTTTCAATACTGCAGTTCTGCTTACCTAAGCTAATTCAATACTTCTACTGAGTTCTATCTTACAATAGCAGCATATTGGGGGATGTGCAATCCTATATGCCTCTCCACAGGCCTCATTTACAGGTCAAGCTAGCCATGCTGGCCTGCTTATGTTCAGACACTGTGGGTCACAGGCCTGCACCTGCCACACTTTTACCTATGTTTTTCATTTGGGCAGCAGCCACAGCTACTTCTTTCATTAACATAATTGCCCTGAAATAAAAATGTATACAAATTAAATGAAAGAAAACAAAAGTTTATTAAAATGAAACAAACTGCAAATGACACAGGGAATGAAACAAAACAAATATTTGTGCTTGAACATCCCTAATATATAGTGGTAATATTTAGTCACTATCCTTGTAGAGCCCGATTCAGGTAGGGACATGTCCAGGCCATCTGGACGTCCCCTGTGATAACCGGAATCAGGCCCGAGGACGGCTTGGCATGTCCCTGCCACCTGCAGGGACATCCTTCCCTCAGGCTTCCCCGACTCCCGTGGCTTTGGTACCCCTTTTACCCATCACCTGACCCACAGCTGGCCTGACGTGGCCTGGATTGGACAACAAGGACCCCCTTGCACCCGGCCCCAGCCCTGAGAGGGATCCCCAGGCCCAATCGACAGTTTTGTGCTGCTTATTCCACCTTTGAGTTAGAATAAGCAGCATGTCCTCACGGGCCCGGCAGGATGTACAGGGCCGTGACCTGAATTAGCCCTGTACATCCTGCCGAGTTGGCCCGCCACCACTCCGCCCTGATCCTGCCCCCTCCCGCCCCCTGCCTGCTCTCCCTGTCCTGATGCTCAGGACGTACAGGGGGAGCCAGAAGGGGAATAGGGCCTGGATGGCTTGCGGGGGTGTCCCGCAAACCACGTCCCAAAATCGGGCCCATAGCTAACTGGCTAAACAGCCATAATAAAACACTTAAATATAGATATAATGGCTAGCTTTTGCCACTACATTTTTATGTGTCAGTGCTGACAGTATTCTACCTACAGTATATTCCACATCATTGTTTATCCGCTCAACAGTGCTGAATTGCAAACTTTTTAAAAGCCATGGCCAGCGGCCCATGGATTTTAGTTGCATGAAAACTATATATTTTTGAATAAATTCCACCTCTCTCTGTTCTTTGAAGTGGATGCTACTGGTATGAATACTGCTTATCCACTTTTTTCCATTTCTGAATGGTGTGCTTATGTTTAAATATCTTGTACAAATCAGTACAGGGATGTTTTTACTCGTATGATTCCTTTGTCTGGACTTTATTTCACAAGAGCATATTGACCATTACCCATTCATCAAAAATAGAGCCACACTCACCAGGATGTATAGTGACAGCTAAACACATGCTAAGGCAAAGAAAAACAAACACAAAAAGAATCAATGATAATAATAGCAGAGAGTAGTAAAGAAGGCAAGGAGTCATACAAGACGGAAGCATTAAAGACAGAAAACTAAAAAGCAAAAACCCTGCGCACAACCCACATTTGATTTGCTTCTTAGCCCAGGAACTAATAACACTGGTCAACATTGAAATCGTTGCTGACTTTAAAAGGCCCTAATCTGTGGTATCTTGGTGAGCTGAACATGAATACAACATTTAAAAAAGTTTTATTGGCTCTCGTTTTGAAGATATTGCATGTAGTTCATTTTTGATGTTTCACCGTGTAAATTTATCCAGTAGGACATCAACAACATCCCAAATAAGCCTTGAATGATGTAATATTGCATCACATTGCATAATACCAGCGTGCACACATCATCCAGAGTTGCTTGCATCATTTTCTGATGCATTGCAATACTACTGCCAGACGGCTCCTGAAGCCATCTGACGTCAGCAGTGTACTATACGCAGTCGGAAAGGAAAGTAATCTGGTATTCTGTTCCAATATTGAAAGCCTCATGAATGCCTTAAAAATCACTCATGACCCACATGACTGGAGACTATTTATAGACTCTTCGAAACTGAGTCTGAAGGCTGTGCTTTTGAACAATGGAAACCGTCTTCCATCTATTCCAGTAGTGCATGCTGTCCACATGAAAGAGACATATGATAACTTAAAGCATCTACTGACTTCCATTAACTATAACAAGTACAGCTGGCACCTCTGTGATGACTTGAAGGTAGTTACCCTTTTAATGGGACCGCAGCAGGGATATATAAAATACATGTGTTTCTTATGTGAGTGGGATAGCCGAGCAAGGGATTGGCACTACTTGCGGAAGGAATGGAATTGCAGACAAAATGTAACAGTTGGAGAGCAGAATATCCAGCACCCAGCTCTGGTTGAGGCTCACAAAATCCTGCTACCATCCCTTCACATCAAACTAGGTTTGATGAAAAACTTTGTGAAAGCCATGGACCGCACTTCGCCAGCTTTCCGATACCTACATGAAAAATTCCCTCGACTCAGCGAAGCAAAGATTAAAAAGGGAGTTTTTGTGGGTCCTCAGATTCGAGAGCTCTTCAAAGATGACCGGTTCAACAACTTGCTGCAGGGTGATGCGAAACAAGCATGGAATGCTTTTTGCCTAGTGTCAACAAACTTTCTCGGGAATGTTAGGGCAGAAAACTACAAGGAACTAGTAGAAGACTTTGCAATTTCACTGTCATATTCGTGACAATTTTTATTTCAGTAACATGACTTTTGTAAAAATTTGTTGACCAGTGTAATAAGTGTCCGTGTTTGTCCTCAGGTTCTTCTTCCTTCTTTCCGGGTTACTCTTAATTTTAAATGGCTGGACTGAGATTGCGGCATAAGAAGAGAGAGGACGAGAAAAGACAAACATAGAAGATAGCGAGCATGTGAAAACTTTGTTAAGCGGCATGAGATGAGCTTCCATGAATTTTCAAGTTGCTGCAGGCTTGCCCACGTCTATGTGGTAGAGTTTCTTATAACATTGGGGATAGATACACTTAACCTTGTCTGCATGGTCTGGGATTTTTGCTACACAGGCATTATAATCATAGGCATAGACATTCATCAAGTATCTGTCGGTCAACATCTAAATTTGAACTGGGTGACTGAAACGTTTCATAGATCCTGATTGTATGTCAGTAATCTGAGCTTTGATTGGTGGGACTACTTACTTCCTGATTCATCCATATCTCTTTGTCGGTACAAGAACTCAACTCCCAGCTCTTCACCAATTGCATTTTTATTGGCTTTGTAGTTCTACTCATTCTTAGTGATTTTTTACCTTTCTCTGTTCTTTCATCCTTCCCAGACAGCTCTCATCTGTTCCCTGTGATTAGAGTCTTAGGGGTATGTTTGCTAAACCGTCTTAATGTACACTCTGACATGTTAGCATGCGATAAGGCACCTTATCACGCGATAAGGCACCTTATCGCGCGCTAACACGCTCAGCAGCGCAAACGAGTGCTGAAGGCGGAGTAAAGGCTCCCTGAGGGCGGAGGAAGGCTCCCCAGGGGCGGAGAGAAGGGGTCAATGGGTGGAGAGTGGGAGGGAAGAGGCTCCCTGCACACTAACGCTGTGGATTTTGGGGCTGAAAAGTAACGCCAGTGAAACCCTGGCGTTAGAGTAGATTTAAAGGGAAGAGAAACCATTTACGTCAGCAATGTACAGCAAAGCCAGGGAAACCTACAAAAGGTGATAAGTGTGATACATGTGCACAGAACAAAAGTGAACATAAAAATTGAAAATGACCTGAACAAACTGGAAAAAAAACATAACCTAGCTGAGAAATAGTGATATCAATGGGAAACATCAAAAAACACTACCGAGAAAGCTCCAAAAAAAAGATATCAATTTTGGAAGGGGCTATGCTCTGTCCCCATACAAGGTGAATGATCCACAGTGAAATAACGCTGATCAGGGCTTTCACTTGTTACTGGACAGGTTTCCTATGGCATGCACATGACCCGCAATAGCAGGGTGGGCATGTCGGAATGGGCAACTGGACAGATGCTGGAAAAGGGGACACAGAAGGCTGCAGGCGGCACATGCTGTGGTGCAGCTGGGCCACAGTGCAGACTAGGGTGATGCCTAGGCGGCCCATAAGAATGCTGAAAAACACAAAGAGGAGTGCCTGTTCTTGCAGAATCAACAGGAGAACACAGGAAGCAAGTGTCGTGAATAGGTGAAACAGGTTTTATTGATCCCCTACGCGTTTCGGCCGTAGCCTTCTTCAGGGGGCACACAGCTAAATGAAATGCATTACAAAATATAAAATCATGGGAAATAAAAAACAATAATGACACATTAAAATCATAAATCATAAAATTATTAAAAACATATAATATAAATAAATAGGAAACTATACATGAACAAACTAAAGTCAAAAAATGTTCATGGAAACTATAAAAATGACATATATATTTTATGAACAGACTCCAATGTATAAACCAAACCGCAGGCATATTTTAGAAATTGTCATAAAAAAAAATATATATAATATGATCTTTATACATAATCTTCATATGCTAGATCTCAAGTGGGAAAAAGGGAGGGGGGAAGGGGGAAGGGGGAGGGAAGGGGGGAAGAAGGGGGAGGGGAAGGGAGGGGGAGGGGAAAGGAAAGGAGGGGAGGGAGGAAGGGGGAGTGAAGGGGGGAGGGGGGAATAAGGGGGAGAAGGGGAAGGGAGGAGAGGGGAGAGGAAAGGAGGGGAGAGGAAAGGAGGGGAGAGGAGGAGGGGGAAGGGGGGGAAGGGGGAAGGGGAAAAGGGGAGGGGGAGGGGAAGGGGGAGGGGAAGGAGGGGGGAAGGGGAAGGAGAGGGGAAGGGGAAAGGGGGGGAAAGGGGAAAAGGGGGGAGGGGAAGGGAGAGGGAAAGGGGGGAGGGAAAGGGGGGAGGGAAAGGGGGGGAGGGAAGATTATGTATAAGATCATATTATATATATTTTTTTATGACAATTTCTAAATTATGTCTGTCAATAGATACAATTTTTAAACTCATACATTCAGTGTACATCATGTGGCCTGTTCAATGTACAATTTGCATGTCTGATCAAGCACATTCATCTGGTTCCTTTCCACCCTGCAGTTTGGTTTATACATTGGAGTCTGTTCATAAAATATATATGTCATTTTTATAGTTTCCATGAACATTTTTTACTTTAGTTTGTTCATGTATAGTTTCCTATTTATTTATATTATATGTTTTTAATAATTTTATGATTTATGATTTTAATGTGTCATTATTGTTTTTTATTTCCCATGATTTTATATTTTGTAATGCATTTCATTTAGCTGTGTGCCCCCTGAAGAAGGCTACGGCCGAAATGGGTAGGGGATCAATAAAACCTGTTTCACCTATTCATGACTCTTGCTTCCTGTGTTCTCCATACGAATGCTGAAACAGTAGAGCACCAAACCCCCTATGAAACTCACTCAACTTTTTTTGTTGGATAATACCGGAAAGGGACATGGACTGAAAACCATGCTCTCCACACGGTTATATCCTATTTAATCATTTTTTTAAAAAAGAGAACTCAATGAACATTCTCAAAAATAGACGTTTGTTACTTAGCTGATTCGAAGAACTAGAGCACGACGTGCACGTTTCGGGTTGAACACCCTGTTTCAAGTGCTAACATGTCACTAATTTGGGGGCTTTTTTGTTTGAAACAGTAGAGCAGCCAGACAGCAACTGATGAGGGCCCAACACGAGCACGAGTGTGTTTCCCACAGTGTCACAGGGGATAGTACCCAGCAGGTACCCCCAAGGGTACAGAACATTTGCAGGCGGTGCTGGGGGGCACCACTACCCCAGAACCCGCACCTTAGGCAGCCGCCTACCCGCACACTGGATAGCCCGAGACTGCGCACCACCAGCACCACCAGCAGAAGGGCATGTCAGCATAGTGCAGAGAGGTACTGGTGTGGAGGGGGCAGTGGCTGCTGCCCACAGCAGATCATGGCCCAGCCCTGTTTAGGTGGGTGCCATGCACTGCAACAGACAGAATCTGTCTGACAAACAGTCATGGTATCTCCAGGGAATGCACAGCCTCTGTGGCAACACAGTGGTGCAGGGCACACAGCCAGTGTGTTCAGGAGCAGCAGGTCACAGGTGCAAGTCCCAGCTGTGGTTCCTGCCAACCCAGTCCCCATTTTTTACCCACTACTAAAACGTGCTAATATAGACAGAACCTTTATTGCAGATGACGTAAACATGACCAAAACACCTACATTTTACCCTACAGAGCACAGACACCATAAATAGGCGCATTACCTAGAGCAGAGTCTCCCAAATGCAGTCCTGGAGGGCCAAACACCATTCAGGTTCCATGCTGCCTCTAATAAAGTTGCTTGTGCTGCATATCTATGCACCACCCCCATGGTATGCAGATATATCTCATGCATATTCATGAGGGACAGCATGAAAACCCGAACAGTGTTTGGCACACCAGGACTTGAGTTGGGAACCTCTGCCGTAAAGCAGCAGCCAACAGGGGCAGACACACCCACACCCACAGGCTCCATTAGCCAATGCCTCCTGGAGAGGCAGGACATTGGGCCCTGCGTGCATCTCCCATTACTAGCACTTGCATACCTTAGAAATGCCACCCTGGGAATACGGTACACAGCTATCAAAAGGTTGCTATGATTACTGGCAGATAGCAATTCCTATGTTAAGCACAGTTTGATGATTGAGCTCCATCATAGCAACCTTTCTGATGTCTGTGGAGTGTGCTTCAGGTCTGGTGTCTGACAATGTTTACCACCCAGGGGAGTGACCCCCAACAGTATTGCGTACCATATCCATGCCTGCACTGTGCCCAGGACTGGTGTGGTGGCCAGGGCTGCTAAACACCTCTATAGTAGCACAATGCTGGCATAGGTGTGGGAGTGTGTGTCTGTCTATCCAGTGTGTGGTGGCTGCAAACACCCTCTACAGCCCACACTGCCTGCACTGTTGCCAGTATTGGCCTGCCAATGTGCATAATGAGGAGCAAGGTACCATGGGTATAGCCCGGACAGGGTGGCCTGGCCAGGATGCATCTGCACAGGGCATAGGGCACTGGCTGGGACATTGTAGTGCCCGGCCACCACCTGCACAGACAGGGTGGACACAGCATGTTCTGCTGGGAGATCACTCTCACCCTGACTGAGCAGTGACCACGGCATGGCTAGGTTCCCCCATAGTGCTATATAGCATTTCTCTCATGTGATATTTATGGGTTCCCTTTTGGGGTCCAGTCACTGATTTATCTGCTTGGCATGTATGCTGACATCCCAGTTCTGGGTGCATGCATTTCCACCGGGAACATGCACTATGGACTAGCTAGCAGACTGTCTGCAGCTGGTATGTGTCTTGATGGAACACCTTGCAGGGTGCAGCGGCTGAAGGCTTGCTGCTGGAGAATATCAGATAGTGGTGGGGTGCAGCTTAGCATATCCAGGCCTAATGTCTGGCTGCTATTGCTTTATGGATGTGTACAGAGCTGCATTGACTGCCCTGTAGGGTGTCTGTTCCCCAGTGGGACTGGGGTTGATGGTCCCCTCTACTGTCACCATTGCTGGGAGGTAGAATGTGGATCTGTTGGTGGAAGACCCTGTTTACCACCCTCAGACCCGGAGGAGGAGGGTGTTGGTCCATAATCCTCCTATGGGTCCATAAGGGCTAAACCTGACTGAGAAATACAGATATATTCAAGCTGTGTCTTCAGAAATTACCTATCTCACACATTAGCACTGCTGGGGACCTGCAGCATGGCCTATCTCTGCTGTGGACCTGGTGCTGGGCGCCCCACCTCACCCTGAGGGTGAGTGCAGTACCTGCACAATGTGACGGTGTGTAGCTACTCTGTGCCAGTACCACACACGGTCAGTTCCCCCTACCAGGCCAAGGTGCTGTGGGGGTGCATACCCCATCTTGTGATCATCTGTAGACTGCTGATTTGCATGTGCAGTGCATCATGGGTATGGGTGGGTTAAGCCTATCCTGGTGACCTCAGCAGACTGTTTGTGTGGTGACGTGCAGTCCTTCTGCAGCCAGCCAGGGGTTTGCTAGCAGCTATGGAGCTGTGCCCCACTGGTTACTTCACTGCTTGTGGAGCCAGAGGTCATGGGTTCTAAACCCACAGTGGGGTTATTTGATAGGGCTGTCCAAAGCATTGTCTTTTTTTAATGTACATTAGTGCTACCAGCAAAACACCCTCAGTGTACTGTAACCATAAGGTGCCTCAGAAGGCGCCTTATAGGGCACCCTATAAAGCGTCTTCTGAGGCACCTTATGGTTACAGTCCATATAAGGTGTCCTATGGAGCGCCTTATAGGGTGCCCTATAGGGGACATTATAGGGTGCTGTGGCGGACAGTGCACTTTATATTGTGCCCTATGGGGTGCCTTATAGGGTGCCTTCTGCGGCACCTTAGGTTACGGCACGTGAGGGCATGTTTTCTGGCAGCAATAATTAAAATACACATAAAATGCCTCAGGAAACAATACTTACATGTCAAAGCTGATGCCTCAGCCAGCCTTATGCATTAGACACACTGGGGGATTGAACTCATGACCCCTGTATCATCAGTCAGTGTATTAACCATTGTACTACACCTCTGTTTCTGTGCTTGTATGTCTGGGTGCCTACTTAAGATTACCGCGCGTTAACGCGCTTAGCGGCACTTAGCCCGTTAATGTGCACAGCAGCGCGCGTTATCGCGCGATAATCCCATTTTGCTACTTTAAGACTGAAACGCCCACTCCTTTTATGGCAGCCTGCACACTATCGCCGGGCGCACATTAAGACGGTTTAGTAAGCATACCCCTTAGTTTTAAGTTTGGCCTGGTCCAGACAGTGTTTACCCATTTGCGCCTGACTGCTTCCACAAGTATCAATAACAGTGTCGTAACATACATTGGGATTGGATTGGCTGGTAAAACTACTCCCATTTTGCATCCCCCATAAATTTGCATGATAGCAGTTAAGAAAAAAGTGAAAGTGAATGTAATTATTTCAGTGTAAGAAAATAGCCTTTGTTGATGTTGAATTTGTCATAGGGGTGTGCCTTTATGAACGTGCATTTCATTCATTTGGGCACCTAAAAATTGAAAGTGCATTCAAGTCTCTTGTATGTGTGAATACTTATGAACTGATATACATACAATTGATTTGCACACTTTAAAGACTTCTAGCACACATTTACTAAAGCATGCTATTGGGTTGCATGGAGTTCAGCATGCACCAAGGTAAAAAGTACCGCATGCAGAAAAAGAGGTTATTCAAAAAATCCCACACTAGCCGAGTAGCATGGGTTAGGGGGAAGACTGAATATCCTTGGGCAGAGCATCCAAATCATGAGTAGCATGGGGGTTGGCTCACATGTCCTGCTAATGTAGTACGTAGCATTGGTGCTCTTACCACCACCTCGATTGATGGCATTCAGTGCACCTGTGCTGATGGCACCAAAAGAAACGAGCATGGCAGCGGTGTGATAGCTGTGCTAGCAACCAACAAATCATGCCGGGCACAGCTTCATGCTTCAGCACGGGTAAAGTACATCCCTATGCTTGCTTTCAGGCCGTTTGAGCGCTAGGGACACACACAGAGCATGAACAGGGGAAACAAATACAAAGACATGCCCAAAGATCAGGACACATTTGTTTAATGCAAGTACATACTGAACTTTTGTACACCCCTAATATTTCAAGATAGTCACTTATTTAAATAGTTCTAAACTTGTCCAGGATTAATCTTGTTCTGAACAGTTTCTCACATTTTAGGTTGCAGTTCTATACAATATGTTTGCTTAGTCAGTGTTGCAAACATCACAATGGGAAGACTACTGCACACTTAAACACATCCAATGTGGACTGGACATCACCACTCACCCATTATTTCCTCTCTTTTTCTAATGTAATGTTATTGTCCCATAGCTAACAAGTTACCCAGTCCCAGTCCCAGTCCCAGTCGGGATATTTAGGCCAGTCTTAGTTTGTAACTTACATCATATCCCAATGTAGCATGTGCTTGTAATCCCTGATTTTACCAATTGGGATTAGTGCCACCAGTCCCATTACGCATCAGGATGGGGTTGACAGAAATCCAGGACTGGAATAAATGTCCCTTCTGAAACTGGGTAAATTAGAAGTTATGTTCTGTATCTTATTCAGGTCTCTGAAAACCTTTTTGGCAGATTCCAGCCAGAATAATTTATAGAAACATAGAAACATGATGACAGAAAAAGACCACATGGCCTATCTAGTCTGTCCTTCCATATCAACAACTACAACAGTCCCCTTTTTTCCTTTAGAGATCCTCTGTGTTGGTCCCATGCTTTTTTAAATTCAGTTACTGTCCTCATCTCTACCACCTCCACTGGGAGACTATTCCATGGATCCACTACTCTTTCCATAAATAAATATTTCCGCATATCACTCCTGAATCTATCTCCCTTCACCCTCATCCCATGTCCCCTCGTAGCAGAACTCGCTTTCAATTGAAAGAGGCTCTCTCCCTGAATATTTATGCCACGGAGGTATTTAAACATCTCAATCATATGACCTCTATCCCGCCTTTCCTCTAAGGTGTACATATTAAGATCCTTAAGTCTGTCCTCATATGCTTTATAATGAAGCCCACTAATCATTTTAGTAGCCACCCTCTGCACCGACTCCATCCTGTTCACATCCTTTTGAAGGTGCGGTCTCCAGAATTGCACACTATACTCCAAATGAGGTCGCACCAAAGACTTATACAGAGGCATTATCACCTCCTTTTTTCTGCTAGCCATTCCTCTCCGTATGCACCCAAGCATCCTTCTAGCTTTTGCCGTCGCCTTTTCTACCTGTTTAGCTAGTTTAAGATCATCAGACACAACCACGCCTAGGTCCCGCTCTTCTTTAGTGGACAAAAGTACTTCACCTCCTATACTGTATTGCTCCCTTGGATTGCTGCAGCCCAAATGCATGACCTTACATTTTTTAACATTAAATCCCAGCTGCCAAATTCTAGACCATTCTTCAAGCTTAGCTAGATCCCTCCTCATGTTATCTACCCCTTCCTGGGTGTCTACTCTATTGCAGATTTTGGTATCATCCGCAAAGAGGCAAACCTTACCCGACAGCCCTTCTGCTATATCACTAACAAAGATGTTAAAAAGAATCGGACCAAGGACAGATCCCTGGGGCACACCACTGGTAACATCCTTCTCCTCAGAGTGAGCTCCATTTACTTATACTCTTTGTCGCCTCCCACCCAACCAATTTCTAACCCAAGCAGTAACTTTAGGGTCCATCCCTAGGGTGCTCAGTTTGTTTATAAGTCGCCTGTGAGGAACAGTGTCAAAGGCTTTACTGAAATCTAAATACACCACATCTAGAGCTCTCCCTCGGTCCAAATCCCTGGTCACCCAGTCAAAGAAATCAATCAGATTTGTCTGACAGGACCTGCCTCTGGTGAATCCATGCTGCCTCGGATCCTGTATGTATTTATCTCACTTATAGAACACATTCCCAAATTAATGAAACATCCACAGCCTTGAAATCAGAGGTGCCAGAGATTAGACCCCTGTTAGCTTCACTTGCCACATAATCAATTGTGCAAGTACGATGACCAGGCAACAAATGAGACACAATATTAAGTACAGCTAAAATTGAAAATGAAAAAAACAAAAAAACAAAAAAGCAATTACAAATAACATTTGAAGCCCCTATCAGATTAGTCAGGCACAACACTTTTTGATTATAAAGTGTAATTTATCTTGAAACCAGATGGAAAAATGCTTAAAATATTTTAATCTCTGACTATTCTTCATATCGATGTTCTGCTTCAACTTTCTTTTCAATTAATCGATTAGCAGAAGCTGAGACAGAAGGAACATTTTATCATTCTTATAGTCTTTAATTTTGTGATGCTATTTTATTGGCTTTAACCACCTATTTTGCCAGTGGCATTTGCACACTATTGGACAGTGGCATTCCAGTACTTGAGGGCCGCCACGTCAGATTTGCGGGATATCCCTACATATCTAGCTCATGCATATTCATTAGGTATATCCTGAATACCTGGCCCATTTGCAGCCCTCGAGGACTGGGAGTGATAACCACTGCTTTAAGAGTTTATGGGGTATGTTTACTAAACTGCGTTAATCGTACATAACACGCGTTATGTAACGTTAACGATCGTAAGTGCATCATAACGCACGTTATGACGCGCTTACGATCGTTAACGTTACATAACGCGCGTTAATCGTAGTAAATGATCGTAAACTCCTGCGGCACGGTAAAACACCGCAGAAGGTGGAGAGAGGGCGGAGAGAAGGGGTCAATGGACGGAGAGTGGGCGGGGAGAGGCTCCCTTCACACTAACGCGCTGATCTGAAGAGCTCAATTCCAACGCGAATGAAAACCTGCCGTTAAATGCACATTACAGGGGAGAGAAACCATTTCAGTGTCAGCAATGTACAGCCCAGGCAGGGAAACCTAACAAAGGGATAAGTGTGATACATGTGCACATAAGAAAAAGGCACATAAACACTGAAAATGACCCCAACAAACTGGAAAAAAAACATAACCAAGCTGGCCAATAGTGGTATCAATGAGAAACATCAACCCCTCCCCCCCCCCCGAGTAAGTTCCATAGAACAGATATAAATCGTGGAAGGGTCTATAATCCGTCCCCATACAAGGTGAATGAGCCCACAGTGAAATAGCGCTGCTCAGGGTTTTCCCCACCATCGGACAGGGTTCCTATGGCGTGCACATGTCCCGCAACATCAGGGCGGGCATGTCGGAACGGCAACTGGACAGATGCTGGAGAAGGGGATACAGAGGGCCGCAGGCGGCACATGCTGTGGTGCAGCTGGGCCACAGTGCAGACTAGGGCGATGCCTAGGTGGCCCATACGAATGCTGAAGCAGCAGAGCAGCCAGACAGCAACTGCTGAAGGCCAAACATGGGCACGACTGTGTTTCCCACAGTGTCACAGGGGATAGTACCCAGCAGCTACCCCCAAGGGCACGGAACATTGGCAGGCGGTGCTGGGGGGAAGCGTGGACACCTATGCAGGCACCCCTACCCCAGAACCCGCACCATAGGCAGCCGCCTACCTGCACACTGGATGGCCTGAGACTGCGCACCACCAGCAGAAGGGCATGTCAGCATGGTGGCTGAGGGATACTGGTGGTGGAGGGGGCAGTGGCAGCTGCCCAGAGCAGACCGTGGCCTAGCCCTGTGTAGGTGGGTACCGTGTACTGCAACAGATGGGCCCTGTCTGATGAACAGTCATGGTATCACCAAGGAATGTACTGACTCTGTGAAAACAAAGTGTTGCAGTGCACAAAACTAGTGTATTCAGAAGCAGAGGGTCACAGATTCAAGTCCCAGCTGTCTTTCCCGCCAACCCAGTCCCCATCTTTTACCCACTACTACAACGTGCTAATAAAGACAGCACCTTTATTGCAGATGACGTAAACATGCCCAAGACACCTACATTTTACCCTACAGAGCACAGACACCATAAACATGCACATTACCTAGAGCAGAGCCTCCCAAATGCAGTCCTGGAGGGACAAACACCATTCCGGTTCCATGCTGCCTCTGATAAAGATGCCTGTGCTGCATTTCTATGTGCCACCCCCATGTTATGCAGATATATCTCATGCATATTCATGAGGTACAGCATGAAAACCCGAACAGTGTTTTGCACCGCAGGTCTGGATTTGGGAACCTCTGCCGTAAAGCAGCAGCCAACAGGGGCAGACACACCCGCACCCATAGGCCCCATTATCCAAAGCTTCCTGGGGAGGCAGGACATTGGGCTCTGCGTGCATATCCCAATACTAGCACATGCATACCTTAGTAATGCCACCCTAAACTGGGGAATATGGTACACATCTATCAAAAGGTTGCTATGAGTACTGGCAGATAGCAATTCCTAGGTTAAGTACACTTTTCTGAGTGAGCTGCATCATAGCAACCTTTCTGATGTCTGTGGAGTGTGCTACAGGTCTTGTGTCTGACAGTGTTTACCAACCTGGGGAGTGACTCCTACAGTATTGCGTACCATAGCCATGCCTGCACTGTGCCCAGGACTTGTGTGGTGGCCTGGGCTGCCCAACACCTCTATAGTTGCACAATGCTGGCATAGGTGTGGGGAGTGTGTGTCTGTCTATCCAGTGTGTGGTGGCTGCCAACACCCTCCACAGTCCACACTGCTAGCAGCGTTGCCAGTATTGGCCTGCCAATGTGCATAATGAGGAGCAAGGTACTGTGGGAATAGCCTGGATAGGGTGGCCTGGCCTGGATGCATCTGCACACGGCATAGGGCAATGGCTTGGACATTGTAGTGCCTGGCCACCACCTGCATGTACAGGGTGGCCATAGCATGTCCTGCTGGGAGGTCACTCTCACCCTGACTGAGCAGTGACCATGGCATGGCTAGGTTCCCCCATAGTGCTATATAGCACTTTTCTCATGTGATATTTATGGGTTTCCTTTTGGGGCCCAATCACTGAGTTATCTGCTTGGTGTGTATGCTGACATCCCCATTCTGGGTACATGCATCTCCTCCAGGACCATGCACTATGGACTAGCTGGCGGACTGTCTGCAGCTAGTATGTGTGTTGCTGGAACATCTTGCAGGGTGCAGCGGCTGGAGGCTTGCTGCTGGAGAATGTCAGATAATGGTGGGGGGCAGCTGAGCATGTCCAGGCCTGCTGTCTGTTTGCTATTGCGTTATGGATGTGTACAGCTCTGTCTGTTCCCCAGCAGGACTGAGATTGCTGGTTCCCTCTACTGCTGCCATTGCAGGGAGGTAAACTGTGTATCGATTGGTGGGTGATCCTGTTTCCCACCCTGAGCCCCAGAGGGTGGGTTGTGTGGTGGTACATAATCTGCCTATGGGTCCATACACCCCCCCCCCCTTTCACCTACAGCAGGTAACGATGGCACCAACACAGGATATGCACTATTCTGGTGCAGCACCGCCCATAAGGACTAGACATAATCGAGACATACAGCAGGATACAGATGTATCCTAGGTGTGTCTAACTGAACTACCTATCACACACTGATGGGGACCTGCAACATGGCGCATTTCAGCCATGAATGGTGCTGTGGACCTGGTGCTGGGCGCCCCACCTCAACCTCAGGGTGGGCACTGTACCCGCACGATGTGACTGTCTGTGGCAGTGCCACACACGGTCTGTTCCCCCTGCAAGGCTGAGGTGCTGTGGGGGTGCATACCCGATCTTGTGCCCATCTCTCGACTGCTGATTTGCATGTGCAGTGCATCATGGGTATGGGTGGGTTACCCCTATCCTGGTAACCACAGCAGACAGTTTGTGTGGTGACGTGCAGTCCTGCAGCCAACCAGGGCTTTGTTCACATCCTTATAAGGTGTCCGATAGGGGACATTATAGGCTGCCTTGGCGGACAGTACACTTTATAATGTGCCCTATGGAGTGCGTTATGAAGTGCCTTATGCGGCACCTTAGGTTATGCCACCGTGAGGGTGAGTTTGCTGGCAGCACTAATTAAAATACACGTCACATGCCTCAACAATCGCTACTTAAATGTAAAGGGTGCTGCCTCAGCCAGCCTTATACATTAGGCCCACTGGGGAATCAAACCCATGACCTCTGTACCAGCAGTCAGTGTTGCAACCATTGTGCTACAGCTCTGTTGCTGTACTTCAGCTCTGTTGCTGTGCTTGTATGCCTGCACACCTTCTTAAGATTAACGCGCAGTAACGTGCCCTGTAGCACTCGTTCATTTATGGCGCCTTGTAACGCGCGTTCTTGGCGCGTTCTCGGAAACGATGTACCGCCCATGTCCTTATTTGGGATTTCTGTCTCTACCGTGGCTCCTAACGCGAATCGCAGTAACGCAGTTTAGTAAACATACCCCTATGTCTCCAGAAAGATATTATAAATCTCAAAAACAGCAGTGAAAGACTCACTAAAAAATACAAACTGCTATAGAAAAATAGCAATATACCAATTCATGTGTTTACACACATGAATACACAAAAGGAGGAATAGGTAGCTTCTTCAATGGGGTTTCAATGATATGGCATATCAATACATTCTGGCCACATCATCCCTGTAGATAACATCATATGCCATCTAGTTCCCCTCATTCAACATTTTTTTCTTTCTTTATCTTACTAAAAAACTAAAATGAATTTATCTTTTCAAAATAACCACCCTGACCCGGTAAATGGCGGTATATAAATATAGCTAAATAACTAAAAATGTCCCTTATACATATCCAATGCTCTATTGAATGTCCCGACGCTGGCAGCGTTTCGCAATAATGCTGTTTCAGGATATAAAAATTATATGCAACACTCTATGGGTGCTTACTATTTCATTCAAAGTCTTCAGGGTAGAAACAAATGTTGACACGGACAGGATCCAACATGGCTGCCTCCTTCAAAATGATTCTACCATTGAGAGTGCCGAGTCCAAATTGTGAGCACGTTTCTCTATTCAGTTGAACAATTACATCCTTTTGGAAGGCCTCTCGCATTGTTTGTGACTGCTGTGTTTGCTAGATGGGGTGGGGGGGGGGGAGGAGTGGGTTGATACCTTCAGAATTTGCAGCCAGAATACTACCTTTTCTGACCCAAACAGGAGATGAGTGAATATAAGAGAGCTTTCTGGTTTTTTTTTTATAAAGCATTTTTGCGCTTACAGTGCTGTTTTAGGCACATAAATGGACTCCTATAAAATTCAATGCAGCATAACAGCACGTGCAGTGCAAGCCAGCAAATGCTTTTAGAGTAGGCAATCACAGGGGATAGAGTATGGATAGAATCACAAAATACGTACGTGCTTTTTGACATTTACAATTGCTCTAGAGCGGGCATAATGTCTGCACCTGCAATCTAGGTGTGATTTGTGCAGGAATTGCACTAGCATTTTATAAAGACAAATAGGCACCTAGTTGTCTTTATAAATGTGTTTTAAATAGACAAAACAGATTACAGCATACAATAATCATAGTCATATAAAACATAGGCCATGCCGCTTTCTTTTTCTTGGGTCCCTCACTCTGGAATTCTCTACCCTCCTCTCTCCGTTTAGAATCTTCCTACCAACACTTCAAAAGCCTACTAAAAACTCATTTGTTCCAGCAGGCATATGATCTCCCCTCCCAGTAGTCCTGTCTAATTGTTTTGTTTGTCTTTGCTTACTTATGGTTTGTTTGGTTTGTCTATTTGTTTTGTGACCTCTTTGGTCCATCTTTTCTTTATTTTAATGGATTTCTTTTCTTGTCGATGCATTTATTTATATTATTTTATTGTAAACCGCTCTCACGTTTCGACAAGGGTGGTATATTAAATGTAAATAAAGATAAAGATAAAGATAGGGGCATGTTTACTAAAGCACAATAGTAACGTGTTGCAATCATGCAAATAGCGCCATATTAGCTGCAAAAGCCATGCTGTATCTGTTGGGGCATGCACAGCATTCCCAGCAGATAATGCATGGAAAATGTACGAGCATGAGCCAATTGGCCCAACCCCCCGGCCCGCCCCTAGCTAGCTAGCCAGTTTTCATTCTTCCGCCTTGACAGCAAGACGGACCTCTCTACTCTCTAACTGAAATTACACAATTCTGAAGAAAAAGAGGAATTCCTCCTCTTTGCTTAATTCTTTCTAAAATTCTAACACTGTCTCTGATGATTTCTTTCTAGATTGTTACAAAAAGATATATATATCTGAATTCCTGAATTAAAGAAGATATCCAGGATGAACAACGATACAAGAAATACCTGAAAAAGAAGCTCGGCAGCCCAGGACATGCCTAATAAGGCCTCTGTTTCCAGCAAGCCTTTCTGATCGAACTCCTACCTTTTTTCTCCAGCGGCAGAAGCAAAGGATTCCGGAGGAATGGGCTTTAAAAAGAGGATCCCAGTCAGGCAGTAGCCTTCGTGGCAGCCCAGGGTGTGCCTAAGAAGGTCTCCGTCCCCGGCCAGCCTTCCTCTGCTCCTCCGTCGATCTGGGAAACTTCCTTACATGTGTGGCCTGTTGAAAAGAAGCTCCCAGTAAGGCAGTAGCCTGTGGCAATCCAGGACGTGCCTAAGAAGGCCTCCATCCCTGGCCTGCCTTCCTCTTCTTCCTCTGTCTATCCAGGAAGCCATCCTTACACGTGCTGACCATGGGGGCAGCCATTTTGTCCAGCCGTGCTGCCCATATCCTGGAGGTGAGGTCAGCAACTCTACTCCACCCCGCGGCGCCATTGGCCAAGCCAAACCCGCCCTGCAGCACCATTGGCAGATGCCAAGCTCCGCCCCACGTCACCATTGGCAGACGCCAAACTCCGCCCCACGACGCCATTGGCGGATGTCAAACTCTGCCCTGCAACACCATTGGTGGATGCCAAACTCCGCCCCGTGACGCCATTGGCTGACATCATTGACTGTGCTGCCCTCCATCCCCCCCCCCCCCCCCCCCCCTGCTGAAGCCTACAGCCTCTCTCCGCCCTCTTGCTGAATGGTCTGGGCTCTGCTGCTTCTTCGGCGCTGACAGGGAGCGCCTCCATGAACTGCTGGACACATTAAGCCAGTGCATCAGTGCTACCCGTGCCTCGGCGCAGAGGCACCTTCTTGGATGGTGCCAGATAAGTGAGGTGTCATTTCCTGAGGATGGCAGCATGCACAACAGGAACAGCGGTACAACTCCCTCAGAAGCGGCTTCTGCTCTTCTCCGGGAGTGGGATCGCATTGAGGTAAGTCCCACTACTCAGACCGAATACAGCTTCGGCAGCGCACCCTCCCTCATGGCTGCTACACTCCCAAGGCGACTCCTGGCGAGGGAGGTTGTCGGCGGCCATTATTTCCCTACCCCGGGGTGCAAAAAAAAAAAAGTGCTTTCTTTGCGCTTACTCTATGCTGAGCTGGAGGAGCAGGTGGTTGGAAGCATCACGCGCCCAGGCCTCAATCCTGGGACATCTAATAGCTTTATGGCTAGCGTAGTGGAGTAGGACAAGGGAAACCAGAATTCAAATCCCGCCGCTGCTCCCTGCAATGAAGCCAGAATTCAAATCCCTCCGCTACTCCTTGCAAACCCTTGGGAACTGCTGCGAAGGAGCACTTCCGAGTCAGTGCGGTGATAAGGAAAGTCTGGTGCAGGGTTGACCTCCATCACAGTTCTTTCTTTATACCTCCTATAGGTATTTTAAAAAAAAACCCAACCCCCCCCCCCCCCACCAACAAGCACTTAAGGTACTGCTGTGAAGGAGCACATCCGAGGCAGTGCAGTGTAAAGATATGCCTGGTACAGGGTTAACCTGCATCACAGTTCTTTCTTTGATCCCTCCTAGTTAGGGATAAGGGGAGTGGTATTTGTAGGATAAAGGAAGTGGAATTGGAGTGCCACCACCAAAGGATATAAGGCTTACCCCTAAAATTGCTGGCCCCGCAACAGCAAACTATAACCGGAGATAGCCGTGTGCACACAGTGGCATCTGGAGCTCCAGAAACGACACCAGCCACTGGAAGACACTCTTGGGTGCAAGGGAAGCACAAGCTGGAGTCCCGGGAGCCCTGGCTCAACCCTGGGAGCTTTTCGACAAGTCTGTCTCCCGAATAAGATGAAAGTAAAGAGATCAAGGGACGGCAGGCCAGTACCAGGCCATTCCCACCAGAGCTCCTCCAGACTCTGCTCCCTTGACTATACCCACTGTGATGGTGACCCCTCATTCCCACCAGAGCTCCTCCAGACTCTGCTCCTTTGGCCATACCCACTGTGATGGTGAAACCCCCTTTCCCTAAGGCCCTTGGGAATAGGATTCCCAGACAATGTGCAGGGAGTCGCAGGCCTCCCCTCGCATTGTGCTCTGATTTTCACTGTAGTATTCCATCACTGCTGCACCCAGAAGACTTGGCTTCACAGCGGTGAATGCTGGAAGAAAGGGCTACTTAAGGTGGCCACTCTCCTGGTCTGGCTTGGCTGGAGCACAAACCAACTCGGTGGACTTTTCTGCTGGCCCGGCTCATTTGAGCGCAAACCAACATGGTCAGTGCTGCCAATGTGGTTCAGGGTGCTCAGTGTTTCGCTTCTATACGGAACAATACACTCCCATCGGCAATGCCTCCTAACCTTACAGGGTAGCCATCCAGTATGATCTGACACATACACAACCAACCCGCATCTCCTTCGTGACAATAGTAAACAAGGGCAAGCCTCTTCCCCAGGGTAAGACAACAGGATTGTCTAGCCAGTTAAACAAAAAAAAAAAACAGCCGAGGCCAGAGCTCCTTCAGTCTCTCAGACCCAGCAGCACCTATGACTCCGCAGCACTGTTCTTGCTTCCAAGGGACAACCGTTAGGGCTACCTCACACTCTCGCTCCAAGACAGTGCCCTCGGCAATGTACTCTCGCTACAAGACAGTGCTCTCGCAATGTACTCTGCATGCTGCTCCATGGAAAAAATAAAATAAAAATAAATAAATAAAATAAAAATGCTCCCAGGTGCTCCTGCCCCACAGGTGGCGACCTCTGGGAAATGTAGTGGTGTTTCCCCACACTGTGCTTCGTGGGAAGCCAGGCAACGATCCAGCGAACTATACCTATCAACTTTGCTTCCACCTCATTAACATCAGCATCACAGTTCCCAGGACTTCAGCACCAACGGTCTGGGGCAGTGCAGTGCACACAGATAGTGTTCTGCGACTGAAAATCACAGCTTCAAGTCTCAGCTGTGGCTCCTGCTGACTATATCTATATATTTTCGATGCTGGATGGCCATCATCATCACCCCCTCCATCATCATGACACGGCCAGAGTCACAGGTTCAGACCTCAGCTCTGGACCTTGCTACATTACCTAAATACCATGGCCTACCGGGTGAGCCCTGCATCCCGGGCAAAACTACACAACTACTGATGCCAGTGTCACAACCAAGACTCCCTAGCTGTGCTCTGTCCCCCAGGGAGGGCAACAACAGGTTACCACCATGATACCCCTGCAGTCTGACTCCTGCACAATACTCAGGACAGGCCCCAGCGAGATCTGTGGCAATAGAATCTAGGGGACCTGTGGCACTAACCTAGGTCACTGTTGGCCTGAATGCAGAGTGGCATGCTCGGCACCAGTCTGGGACCCCCCCCCCCCCTTTATGAGCCATCAAAGGACAGCACTGTAACTCACTAAGGGCAGAGCAGCAAACTATCACGTCCAAGACCTGACTCAGGTCTGGCTAGGGATTTATGCACACCAGCAGATCGCCGCAACGGCTCTGCATGTGCCTGCCCTGATAGTCAACAGGCGGTCATAGACCAAACCTGCACACAAGGGGAACAGGTTCCCACACTCTTGCAGGAAGACCCTAAAAACCTGAAACATCTGGCCACTACCAAGCAGTATCCACCCAAAGCAGCCTCATGCTGGGACCCAGGGAAAGCTGCCAGCCAGACGCTGCTCTCGGATGAACTGCGGGTAGAAACGGAACCCTTGGCCATCAACTTCCATCTTACATCGACGGCTGGACCACCAATCGTCCTGCCCACCATGTGGAGAGCATGAAAGGCAACTGCATAGAATGGACAGAGTCCAGGCCATCCTCATCATACCCTGGCTGACACCAAGCAGGCTCCCTAAGCATCTGGCCATAGGGCCCCTGGCGGGGAAAAAGAGAGAATCTCAAGAGACTGACCCGGTTTACAGATCACAACTCAGACCTGACCATAGTCTTCTATGTATGGAACTCGCACCTCTACAGCGCCTGGTACAAGCACCAGCAACCAGACGGTCCCCCAGTTCGCTTGTGATCACTGCGTGCAGCAGCCTCGCTGCCACACTACTCTCTAGGACTACCCCTATGACAGTCTCACAGCCGAACCACTGTGGGCAGATCTGACTTGCAGCTAGACTATATGGATAGGGGTCCAAATACTATTTCTTATGGCTTCAGATCTGAGTTATACCTACAGCTAGACTATATGGATAGTGGTCCAAAATGCTAGTTCTTATGGCTTGGATAGCAGTCCAAACCGCTAGTCCTGATGACACGCCTGACACACTATGCTACTACGACCAAGCCATCCTTTGGAACCCCTGAGTCATCAGCAACACCATCAGACTGCGGGATTCCATTCTCTAAACAGCAGAGATTCCATACCCTGGATAGCATCTATGCCCTACTCTCAAGAGCATCACAGCCCTAGGCAGCTATATGACCAGGACATGCACGAACAGTGCACCAGCAGCAAGGGATATTATGAACCTGGCCTGCTGGTCACAGCGTACCCACCTCCAGGGTACCCACCTCCAAGGTTCCCACATGCTCCTCCACCAGGGTTACCACATGCTCCTCCATCTCTGCCAGGGGCACAAGCAAGGGCTGAAGCCACAACAGAGGCAAACACAGGACTCTAACCACAAGCAGAGGTGTAGCACAATGGTTAATACACTGATTGATGGTACAGGGGTCATGAGTTCAATCCCCCAGTGGCCTTAATGAATAAGGCTGTCTGAGCCATTACCCTCTACTTTCCAAAGGGTCCATCACTAACCTGAGGCCCCTAATTGCACCAGGGCCACCTGGCTAACACTGAACACTGTCCAAGTACATTGCAGCAGGGACAAGCACATCGCCTAGCAATTTTCAAGATCTAGAACATTGCACCACACACTCTAGCAGTTTCAACATCTAGGCTGCTACCTCCTACCTCAACACACCCTATCAGTTCATGGCCATTGACTGGCAGTATTAATACTCTATTGCATCACTCTGGTAATGCGTCCGCGGTTAGCGTGTCTGGTTGCAGCGCATTTACGCACTAGGACTGCAGTTCACACGTTCACTGTTTTCTACACGCCACATCTTATGGGCGCATTATCTCATGGGTGCTTTATCGCACGCTGTGCGTTTTACTGCACGCTGCCCTACCTAAAGGGGATGTTCCAAGGTGCACCAATAAGGATCCAGTACCAGTAAGTGTCGCCGGATCCCGATCTGCCCCTCAGCTACCCCTTCCACCACAGCACTTAGTAGCTTGGGAGGCACCGAGTGTGGCTGACTCATCCTGCTTGTCCTAGGAGAAAGCAATGTTACTTACCTGTAACAGGAGTTCTCCGGGGACATCAGGATAAGTCAGCCACACATACCCACCCTCCTCTCCTGGGAAGGGGTCAGCCTCTAACCGGTGCCCACCTCCTAGCGGCAAAGGCTCAGCTAGTGACGAACTGGCTAGCTAGGGGCGGGCCGAGGGGTAGGGCCAGTTGGCTCATCATGGATGCAGCTACCATTGAGGTGGTGGTAATGGCACCTGAGCTATCTGCAAAGCTTGCAGTTACTGCGTGTTCTTGACGCTCACTGTAACTAAGCATTGCAGACACAACCACTTTCCGCTCACACCTCATCCATGAACTCAGCCAGGGGCGGCTCAAGGCAATCTGCTGCCTGAGGTGAAGGATGAGATGGCGCCCCTCCCTGCCCCCGCCCCCATGGGGGTGGGAGTTCTCAAAACTCCAGTCAGGGACTGAAACAAACCAAAAAGCAGATTAGATTACACTGGTCAACAAATGTTTACAAAAGTCATGTTACTGAAATAAAAATAGTATATTTCTTATCAATTTTTATATGCTGAACACGAATATGACAGTGAAATTGCAAAGTTGGCTCTAGTTTTTTTGTAATCTACAAGAATTAATGTTTACATCATGAAATGCATGTCAATAGTAAATATATAATAGGCCTTCGGTTAATACCTGTAAAAAAACACGTCATAGACTACTTCTTAGATTTTTTTTGCCAGTCTCTTGTACAGCTCTTCGGGAGCTTCTCTGGGGAGTGTCCAGCAGTAGTCAGCCAGTATTGTAGTGGACCATTTTCCCTGGTATCTTTGCTCCATCGTTGCGATATCCTGGTGAACACGTTCGCCCTGTTCATCACTAACCATACTACAGTTGTCAGGAAAGAAATCGAGATGGGAATCAAGGAAATGGATCTTTAGAGACATATTGCAACCAAATTTCTGATACTGCATCAGCATGTCTTCTACTAGTTCCTTGTAGTTTTCTGCCCTAACATTCCCAAGAAAGTTTGTTGACACTAGGCAAAAAGCATTCCATGCTTGTTTCGCATCACCCTGCAGCAAGTTGTTAAACCGGTCATCTTTGAAGAGTTCTCGAATCTAAGGACCCACAAAAACTCCCTCTTTAATCTTTGCTTCGCTGAGTCGAGGGAATTTTTCATGCAGGTATCAGAAAGCTGGCGAAGTGCAGTCCATGGCTTTCACGAAGTTTTTCATCAAACCTAGTTTGATGTGAAGGGGTGGTAGCAGGATTTTGTGAGCCTCAACAAGAGCTGGGTGCTGGATATTTTTCTCTCCAACTGTTACATTTTGTCTGCAATTCCATTCCTTCCGCAAGTAGTGCCAATCCCTTGCTCGGCTATCCCACTCACATAAGAAACACATGTATTTTATATATCCCTGCTGCAGTCCCATTAAAAGGGCAACTACCTTCAAGTCACCACAGAGGTGCCAGCTGTACTTGTTATAGTTAATGGAAGTCAGTAGATGCTTTAAGTTATCATATGTCTCTTTCATGTGGACGGCATGGGCTACTGGAATAGATGGAAGACGGTTTCCATTGTTCAAAAGCACAACCTTCAGACTCAGTTTCGAAGAGTCTGTAAATAGTCTCCAGTCTTGTGGGTCATGAGTGATTTTATTTATTTATTTATCAATTATAACAAATTTGCATCCAAGAAACAAATGAATGAATGATACAAAAATGGGCATACTTGTACAGACAATTCTAAAGAGGAAAATAAAAACCCCTCCCTCCAAGATGGAGATTAAGAAAAAAACCAAAACAAATAGTTAACGCCCATTTAAATGTAGACCTCAAGAAACAGGCAATATAAGGAAATACTAGGAAAAAAATTACCTAAACAGACAGTAAAGGACCTAGACAGTCCTAAACTCTCTAACCATCATTATTAATGCAACAGGTGAAGACTTAAGAGACAGCCGATTGAGAGGGACCAGCAACATCAACCATTACAACTTCCCTCGCCTCAAGGAACTCTAAGAACATAAGAGCATAAGAACATAAGATATGCCATACTGGGTCAGACCAAGGTCCATCAAGCCCAGTATTCTGTTTCCAACAGTGGCCAATCTAGGTCATACGTACCTAGCAGTTTCCCCAAGGGACACAGGTTCCACAATGCTTGTATTGGTTCAAGCATTGATATTCTGGGTCCCTTCTTAATAATGGTTTATGGACCTTTCCTCCAGGAACTTGTCAAAACCTTTTTTAAACCCAACTACACTAAGAGCCTTTACTACATCCTCCGGTAACAAATTCCAGAGTTTGATTACACGTTGAGTGAAAAAATATTTTCTTTTATTAGTCTTAAATAGTTTACCCTGTAGCTTCATTGCATGTCCCCTAGTCTTTCTATATTCTGATAAGGTAAACAATCGATTTACGTTTACCCGTTCCACTCCGTTCATTAATTTATAGACTTCTATCATATCTCCCCTCAGCCGTCTCTTTTCCAGGTTAAAGAGCCCCAACCTTTTTAGCCTTTCTTCATAGGAGTATCCTTCCATCCCCTTGACCATTTTGGTGGCTCTTCTCTGAACCTTTTCTAAAATCGCTATATCCTTTTTAAGATATGGCGACCAGAATTGCACACAATATTCAAGGTGTGGTCTCACCATGGAACGATATAGAGGCATTATAATATATTTTGTTTTATTTTCCATTCCTTTCCTTATCATACCTAGCATTCTATTTGTTCTCTTGGCCGCTGCTGCACACTGGGCCGAGGGTTTTAACATGGTATCCTCAATGACGCCTAAATCATTTCCTGGGTGGTGGTTCCTAATGTGGAACCTTGCATCGTGTAACCATAGTTTGGGTTGTTCTTCCCTAGGTGCATAACCTTGCACTTGTCCATATTAAATTTCATCTGCCATTTTGATGCCCAGTCTTCCAATTTATCATGATCCTCTTGCAATTTTCCACAATCCTCTTGGGTTTTAACAACTTTAAATAGTTTTGTGTCATCTGCAAATTTGATAACCTCACTCGTTTTTCCACTTTCCAGGTCATTTATGAATATGTCAAAAAGCAGTGGACCCAGCACAGATCCCTGGGGTACACCACTATTCACCTTTCTCCATTGGGAAAATTGGCCATTTAGCCCTACCCTCTGCTTTCTATCTTTTAATCAGTTCCTGATCCACAATAGTACACTGCCTCCTATCCCATGACTCTTTAGTTTTGCCAAAGGTCTCTGATGAGGGACCTTGTCAAAGGCTTTCTGAAAGTCCAGATACACAATATCAACCGACTCACCTTTGTCCACCTGATTATTGACTCCTTCAAAAAAACATAACAGATTAGTAAGACAAGATCTTCCTTGTCTAAAGCCATGTTGGCTGTCTCCCATTAGGTCATGACTATCTACATGCTGAGTAATTTTATTTTTTATGATGGTTTCTACCATTTTTCCCGGTACTGATGTCAGGCTCACCGGTCTGTAGTTTCCCGGATCACCCCTGGAACCCTTTTTAAAAATTGGTGTTACATTGGCGATCCTCCAATCTTCAGGTATTAGAGATGATTTTAATGATAGTTCACAGATTACTAATAGCAGGTCTGCAATCTCGTATTTCAGTTCTTTCAACACCCTTGGATGTATACCATCCGGCCCAGGTGATTTGCTACTCTTCAGTTTATCTAATAGTTGTAATACATCTTCCCGATGTATCGATATTTCCTTCAATTCTTCCTCACCTTTAAATACCACTTCAGTCATGGGTAACATCCCTACATCTTCCTCAGTAAAGACTGAAGCAAAGAATTCATTCAATCTCTCCGCTATTGCCTTGTCGCCTCTTAGTGCTCCTTTAACCCCTTTATCATCTAATGGACCAACTGACTCTCTCACAGGTTTTTTACTACGAATGTACTTGAAAAGGTCTTTACTTCTCGTTTTTGCTTCCGCAGCAATCTTCTTCTCAAATTCTCCCTTTGCCTGCCTTATCAATGCCTTGCATTTGACTTGCCAGTGCTTGTGCTGTGCCAGTGCTTGTGCTCTATACTTTATACTTTATGTTTGAAAACCATACAACATTTTGCAGGAAATCTAAGCTGGAAGGTAGCCCCCAGTGCTAAACCCCTGGGGCGAAGAACCAAAAAGTCCTTCCTTCTTATCTGCGTAATACAAGATATATCAGGAAATATGCATACTTTAGACCCTAGGAAAACTTCATTAAAATTCCTAAAATACAATCTGAGGATAAAAAATTTATCTGATTCCAATGCTAGGGTAATAAGAAGGGTAGACGTATCGGAAATGACCTCCAGGGAAGATTCTAAAAACCCCATGAGGTCACCTACATCAGGGGAAGCAGAAGGGGCACTGGAACCAAGATCCCTTTGCCCCAAGGACAAATACTGCGCCCGCACCAGGGGTGGAAACTGATCTGGGGAGATCTTCAAAACCTCTCCAAAATACTTTTTCACCATCTCCAATGGTGACAATAAAGGAGACCATAGAAAGTTCAGAAAGGGCAGATTGCACCGCCGAACCTGGTTCTCTAAATATTCCATTTTCCTAGAGGATACACTTTTGTCCTTAACCTGGGCAGTCACCAACTCCCTCAACTGCCCAACTTCTTGCTCCACCTTGGAAAGTCTCTTCACTTGCTCTTCCTGCACACCAGAAAGAGTTCCACATAAAGACTGAACCCCAACAATCTCAGTACTCACAAAGCTCAAAACAATCTTGAAGGGAAGAATTCAGCGTTGCTAGACCATCCCACAGTGCTTCCATTGTTATCACCGCAGGTCTTTCCAGCACTGGCAGCCCCGAAAGGCCCTCTACACGACCAGGTATCACCTCAACTCGTCTCTCCGAGGAGGTTCCTCTCAGCACAGCCCTCTGTTGGCCCCCGGTCTCTATAGGGGAAAAGCTCTCAGCAGAAGCACCTTCTGCCGCTCCATCTACCGGCGTGCTCACCCGCACACTGGCAGGAAAAGCAACTTCTGGCAAGGTAATACTTCCGGGACGCAGTGGAGGGGTACGCTCCTCCGATGAAAGTCAGATCCCTGATGCACTCAGCGATGACACCTCTCCCTTTGCGGCTGCCGAAGACGCTGCTCCACCTCCGGCTGCGAATCCACATTCCTGCAAGGTACGCTAGGTCAAAGGCACCGGCAGAGCAGTCCCAGGAGGAAGGGCAGCCTGCTTCCGCTTCTTCTGCCCCATTGAAAAAAATTCAGGAGCAGGCCACGAACCCACAGCCACCAAGAAGGATGCAGCTCACCGGTCAGAGCTTCCTGTCGCCATCTTACTACCCATGAGTGATTTTTAAGGCATTCATGAGGCTTTCAATATTATGAACAGAATACCAGATTACTTTCCTTTCCGACTGCGTAGAGTACACTGCTGACGTCAGATGGCTTCAGCAGCTGTCTGGCAGTAGTATTGCATTGCATCAGAAAATGATGCAATCTACTCTGGATGATGTGTGCATGCTGGTATTATGCAATGTAACAATATTGTTGATTTTACCTATTATCATCTGGTTGGCCGTGGTATTTTGCCCTCCGCTGTACTCTTATTGTGTCAATCTGCGGAAGGCCTCCTTCTTTTGTCCCTTCATTATGCAATGTGATGCAATATTACATCATTCAAGGCTTATTTGGGATGTTGTTGATGTCCTACTGGATAAATTTACACGGTGAAACGTCAAAAATGAACTACATGCAATATCTTCAAAACGAGAGCCAATAAAATTTTTTAAATGTTATATTCGTGTTCAGCTCACCAAGATACTACAGATTAGGGCCTTTTAAAGTCAGTAACGATTTCAATGTTGACCAGTGTTATATGGAGGAAATGCAAGATGTTTGAACACTAAGGAACTAAAAGAGAGCGAGAATCACAGCACAATTTATAAAATTTAATTATAACCGCTCCAGCTAGAGCTCCCTGATCGGGGTTGAGCCCGCTGCAACCAGCTGCTGCCAGATCCAGCCGGCCTGCCTGCTCCCGCTTGCCCAATCGGGGCCGCCGCCAAGATCCTTAAAACAGCACCATGGGGTGTCAGCCTGCGCCTGGCGGGCCCATGCCTGAGGGCCTTTCGGTGTGGCCCTTAGGCAGAGGCCAAAACCTCCAGGCCTTCTCCCACCAGTCAGCCTAACCGACCAGACACCAGGGCAAATAACAGTGACCGCAACAAGGACACAGCCAAAGTGAGTATCAACCACTACCTCACGCAGGACTAACTAAACGAGTTAGTAAGAACCTGTTTCCAGACGCTGAATCGCTTGTATAGCTCTAGCTTATGTGACCCACCAAGTGTCTATTAGAACAACAGTCTGCTAAGAAACCGACGCTGTCCAATATTGAACTACCACTTAAATCTGCCCTTTAGAATTGCTTGTTAGAAATACTATCCCTGTAAGCCTGTAAGACACTGTGTTAATGCTAGAACAAATAGCTGCCTATAAATATACACTGTCTGTCACAACGAACGACCACTAGAAAGTTCAGCGATCTACCCTATCACCTGCATGACACATTGTATCACATAGCTGGCTTGTAGCACAAAGAAACAGACGTGACCATCCTTTCAGCTAGTCAGAGTAGTACGCCGATAGAGATACCTTGGAATTGCCCGGTGCCACAAAGTAGACACCCAAAATGGCGACTTCCCTTCTAGCCTTAGCCAGTTGTTACCTCCTCGCCAGCCTATTCCACAGTGCCCTCACCCTTACTGCTGCCTACAACCCCATACCAATCCTACGGGGCTCTGGGAGGAGATGGTCGGGTACCTCCCGCCAATCAGCAGCAGAAGCTAAGCACACCCTGCACTCACGCCTACTCTATGTCTCACTTCAGCACACCAAAAAATCTCAGCTGGAGAAGCACCCACACCCCCACCATCTGAAATGCACCCTCATAAACACACAGTCCAGAAAAAATTGCCAGTCATCTCCGACCTAATAAACAACCACAACCTAGATATCCTATTGGTCACTGAAACATGTCTGTCCGACTCTGATACGGTCATCCTCAACCAGCTCATCCCACCCAACTTCTCAATCCACACCTACCACAGAACCGACCGTAGGGGTGGAGGAGCACTCGTCCTTACCAAAACGGAGCTTCAATTTCAGTAGATCTCTGCCACTAACACAATGCACCTTGACTCTGTCACCATAACCAACAAGCACAGTTCCATCAACCTAATCTACAGATCCCCGTCTCCCTCCCCAGATGACCTCTCAACAATAATCAACCTTGCCTGCAATACCAAGAACCTGCGCACACCAAACTGGATACTGGGTGATTTCAACCTGCCTGCCCTCAAAGATACTCACTCCAAAGCCTTCCTCGAGGCGCTTAACGTGTTTGGCTACGAACAAGTAATCAACGCTCCCCATCACTTAAAAGGAAACAAGCTGGACCTGGTCTTTGACCCATGATCAGCCACAGGCCCGAACCACGATCTCACCCTATCCATCACTCCAGTCCCATTTTCCGACCACAGCTTGATAAGATTCCAAATGCCCACACACCCTGATCACATAAGGGCCCGTACCACAGCCGAGGCCTCCACAGTACCAAAAGCACGATTCTGGCCCTTCGACAAAGAAGAGATACTCAGCAAAACCCTACCACTCCTCAACCTCACAGAACCTAGCCTCGAGGAAATGCTCTCCTCCTGGAACAATAGTATCAGCTCCATCGCTCACCTATCAACCGCAGATAAGCTGCCAAGGAGAAGAAAGACTGCTCCGTGGCACTCCCCTGAGCTATGAGCATCATTCCTCCACCTAAGGAAGCTTGAAAGATGATGGCACCGATCACGCTCCACTGATGACCAGGGAATTTATACCTCCCACCTAAAAAGACACCGCAAGGCAATCATGGAGAAAATGAAGCAATACCACTCAGAAATCCTGCAGCGCTCCCTGAACAAACCGCACGACCTATTCAACCTAGTGAAGACCCTCACAAAAGAACCTTCCCCCACCCAACCTAGCATGCCACATCCACAGGAATTTGCGGTCTACCTACAGTCAAAAACAATCCAGACCAACAAGACCACCATCCCCACTCCTGTGCACGTGTTACACCACCCAACACCACTAACCACCTTTTCAACCCCATCAGAGAAAGGCATCAAGGACATCATCACCACCATCAACACCACCACAGCTCCAAACGATCCCTGCCTAGCGTTCTGGATAAAATCACTGTACATAGAATTTAGCCCATTCCTGTCCAAACTCATGGACCTATCCTTCTCAACAGGCTCAATCCCACAAATCTTGAAACAAACATCCATCAGGCCACTTCTAAAAAACAGCAAACTCGACCCCCAGAAGGTGGATTCACACAGACCAATCTCAAGCATCCCACTAATGGCCAAAATAATTGAAAAGGTCATCCAATGCCAAATCCAACACCATATTGAGACCGCCGCTCCTCTCGACACATGTCAGCATAGATTCAGGGAATCACATGGAGTTGAGACGCTCCTTATCACCCTCTTCAGCACTTTAATCACCGGAATTGACAACATCCCCTCCCATGCTGCCCACCTACCTCAAAAGCTTAAGCCTCATATGAACCTAATGCTCATATAATGTCCACTTCCATGATGTTCAAAATGTCGATATGTTTATAAATTCTCCTATCATGCCTTTATATATTGCGACTCTGTTGTATATTTACTCTGGTGTTCAAACTGTAATTTATGCCAATGATATATATAACTGTAATTGTGCCGTTGTTAATCACCCCCCCTTATCTTGTCCCCTCCCCCATGTCTTGTACAATAATTTGTAATTCATACTGGTGTTTAAACAGTAATTTATTTGCCAATCAATTGTATAACTGTAATCTTCTCGTTGTTTATCCTTCCACTGTCTGTTTCCCTCTCCCTGTCTTGTACAACGCTGGACCGCTTCTGATCGCTTGAAGGAGCGGTGTATAAATGTATGCCAAATAAATAAATAAATAAAAACATCAGATGAGGATATGCCCTAATTTTTATGGATATTGCCGCGACATTTGACTTCAAAAACCATGAACTACTCTTGGCGTGCCTCGAAGAGAAGGGAATCCAGAACACAGCCCTAAGTTGGTGCAAATCATACCTGATGGACAGATGGCAACATGTACAGACCAGCCCCACGACCTCCAAACCGTTTCAACAAAAACAAGGCATGCCACAGGGCTCCTCACTCTTGGCCCTGCTCTTCAAATATATATGCAGCCCATCTGCGCACTCATCCATTCCTTCAATATCGCCTGCCTGGTATATGCCGACGATGTACTACTCTACATGCCATTCTCAACTGACCAGCCAGACATTTCACCACTAACAACCTGCTTCGATGCTGTCACTGACTGACTCCACACCCAAAACCTCAGAATAAACTTCAACAAAATGGAGGCACTATTCATTACCAGGAACCAAACATTTATTCCCCCCACATCACTAAAAGTAAGATGCACCGAGCTCCTAAGCAAGCCTACGGTCCGCTATCTAGGGATCACATTAGACCAACAGCTAGACATGAAGGCCCACATAAACAACATTGTCAAGGCAGTATACCACAAAATACGGACAATCCGGCACCTACAACCTCTACTGGAGCCAGATGACTTCCAGACAATCTACCAAGCATTGGTAATCCCCCACTTTGACTATGCCAACTCAGTTCTACAGGGACTCCTGAAAACCACGCTGAACCCACTTCAGCTTGCAATGAATGCAGCCGCCAGAATACTATATGGAGCCGCCAGGAGGGATCACGTAACCCCAATCCTGAAACACCCCCATTGGCTGCCGGTCCACTGCAGACTCTCCTTCAAAATACTATTGCTGACCTTCAAGGCCATTAACAGCTGCACCTTCTCCTCCATCAGGGACCTCGTCCTCCCCACTCCCACAAACAGAGCCAGAAGGTCATTCGCTGCCAACACACTGAGAATCCCTAGCAAAATTATGAAATGCTCTTAAGCAACAAGGAACAGAGCCTTTGTGTACTATGCACCCACATGTTGGAACGCCCTCCCACCCACCATCTGGTCCATCACTGCCCAATTTAGGAAGGCACTGAAGCACCACCTCTTCCTCCAGCACTACTCCCAAAATGGTGACACATCACTTCCAGCCATACTCAACCACCAAGATAACCCCCCCAACACACCCACAGCACACAGATGCAGCCCCGCCCATTAGCACTACTACTCACCCTGGTATGAACGTGTATATAGTCACCTAATCTTGTAAATAGTTGCCAAGCAGCTCCTGTCAAAACTGTACATCTGTGACCCGACTGCTTAGCCTGTAGATAGTTACCTAAAAGAGTTGCCAAGCAGATCTGGTCAATACATTATTCCATGACCAGCTCAGCCTGTACATAGTTACCCTAGTTAGTCCCAAGCTGCAACCCCTGTTCATTGTAAGTACAGTACAGATTCAGCCTGCACTGTACAATTGTTGACTGTAAACCACACTGATTCTAAAGAGCGTGGTATAGAAAAGACATTAAATAAAATAAATTAAAAATTTGTATTTTGTTGTTATAAATTGCGTTATGGTTCTTGCTTTTTCTTTTTGAACATATATTTTGCATCCACAGAACCCCCTTCAACAGTGGGTGCAGAGCAGAAACAGGACATTCACCCACAGAACTCAATATCTTAAAAAAAAAATCTGATTCTGATCATCTCACTAACAACAACAATAACAAACATTCTCCAGTACCAGGCATATTGTGAACTAAAACAAAACTCTACAACAAAGTCACTGAGTATCTATAGAAGAAATCTACCATACCACATCAGCACCAACTTCCAAAACTCACATAAGGAGCCCATCCAAAAAAAGCAGCATTGTAAATACTACAGTGGACCCTGGAGCATCCAAACACCTATTTGAAAAGCTGAACAATTCAGATTACTATTGTACAGATCCCTACATACAAACTCCATGTTAACAGACCTGGTCTTAGTCACACACTCATAACACAGACCCTCACCAAGTACAGAATAAGTGACTATGCCTAAAATAAAAGATATGCAGACAAAAATTAAATTGAAACCCCAAGAAGCCAGACTCCGCCTTGCAGTGCAATATCAGATACATAAGAAATGCAGTTCCCCATACTGTGCAAAATATAGAGACAGCACAAATTCCAATCACTAAAATGAAAATAAAATTATTCTTTCTACCTTGGTTGTCTGATCATTTTATTCTCTGATTATGCTGGTCCAGATCTGAGGCTTCTGCTTTCCTGTCTTCTCTTAGCTCACTTTCTATGGTCTATGGTCCATCTGCCATTTCTTATCTCTTATTTTGTTTTTTTCACTTCCTTCCATCAGCCTATTTCTAGTCCCAGTAACCCTCCCCTTCCAGTCCTCCCCTTCCAATATCAACCGCCTTGCTTTCCCAGCACTGTCTCTGGTGTCCATTTCCTTCCAGTTCCCCTCTTTCCCCACTGTCCAGCCCCCTCTAGTCCAAATACCATTGCAGGTATCAGCTCACTTCCACTCTCAGTTCCACACCACTCCCGTCAGCTCCATTCCAGTCATCCTACCCTCTGTCCATCCCCCTTCCAGTGCCATCCCCACATGTCAGCTATCTTCCAGCCTCCTCCCCATTACCCAGCCACCTACTAGTCCCATCTCCAAATGTCAGCTCCTTCCTGTCCCCCTTCAGTACCATCCCCAGGTGTCAGCTCCCTTCCAGCCCCCTCCTTCCCCCGTGTCAGCTCCTTTCCTGTCCCCTCCTTCCCCTGACAGAACCTCTCAGCATCTGCTCCCTTCCAGTCCTATTCTCCCATCCCCCGCATCTGCCCATTTGTAGCCCTAGCTCCTAGTTTTCTTCCAGGGCCAGCAGCACTCTCCTCCCCTCCCCCCATCAGCCCATTTCCAGTTCTAGTCCCGGTCTTCTTCCAGTGCCAGCAGCTCTCTCCTCTCCCCTCATCAGCTTTTTTCCAGTCCTATCCCCCTTAACAGCCCACTGCAGTGCTAGTCCCCCGATCAGCCCATTTCCAGTGCTAGCCCCCCATCAGTCCATTACCAGTCCTAACCCCCCTTCATAAGCCCATTTCCAGTCCCAGCTCCCCAATCAGTCTATTTCCAGTTGTAGCCCATTTCCAGTCCTAAACCCACCTAATCAGCCCATTACCAGTCCTAGCCTCCCTTAAGCACCCATTTCAAGTTCTAGCTCCCATCCACCAGCCCATTTCCAGTGCTACAGTAGACCTTCCATTAGCCCACTACCAGTCCTAACTCCCTTGATCAGCTCATTACCAGTCCTAGTCCCCTTGATCAACCTGTTTCCAGTTGTAGCCCATTTCCAGTCCTAACCCCACCTGATTAGTCCATTACCAGTCTTAACTCCCCAGATCAGCCCATTTCCAGTTCTAACCCTCCCCCATCAGCCCATTTCCAGTGGTAGCCCTTCTGTCAGTCCACTACCAGTCCTACCCCCCCGCCCCTGAGCAGCCCATTACCAGTCCTAGACCACCCCTGATCAGCCCATTACTAGCCATAGCCCATTTCCAGTCCTAATACCCTGATCAGCCCATTTCTAGTCCTAGCTCCCTCATCAGCCCATTTCCAGTCCTAGCTCCCTCATCAGCCCATTTCCAGTCCTAGTTCCGCCCCACCCCACCCCATCAGCCCATTACAAGTCCTAATTATCTCAGACTATTTCCAGTGCTAACCCCAGCCCAGCCCCAGACCTCCTCAGCTGATTACCAGTCCAAGCCCCCCCCCCCCCAGGGAAAAGCTCTCCATCGCTTTACAGATGCCCCAGCTCACTTTGCAGAGCCGCGAGAAGGGAGGGTGTTTCCCTTTTTTCCCGTGGCTCTGTTAAAGTTGAACCCGCCGATGCTGAGGGTAAACGAGGCATTACCTGTCTTGCGCGAGTCAGGAAATGCCTCATTTCCACTCAGCATCAGTGGGCTCAACTTTAACAGAGCCGCGAGAAAGAAGAGAAACTCTCTTCCTTCTCGCGGCTCTGCAAAGGTGAGTCAGGGCACCTGTAAAGCGACGGAGAGCTCTTCTGGGGTGGGGGGGGGGGGGAGACACAGACCACTGATTCTGCCGCTGCCAAGTAGCAGCGGCAGCAGCTTATGAGCCCTTTTTATTATTTAAATTTTGAAGGCCGAGTGAGGTGGCGTTTTTGGGGCATTTTTTGCCGCTCCAAAAAAGTTGCCACCTGAGGCCACCACCTCACTTGGCCTCACGATAGAGACGCCTCTGCACACAGTTATCATGTGCTCTGCAGATAGCACAGAAAATAACTGTTATCTGCATTTGTGCTGCATTAGCTATTAAAACAACACATTTGACAAGTGCTATCTGCCTCATTAACTCTTTTGGTGCTGAATTAAAATGTTTACATTGGGAACCCCACACAGGTGGGTGAAACTATTTGTTTGATCTGTTGGTTGTTTCACCCACCTGTGTGGCAATTTTAACAAATGGATAGCATCCCGCTATGTGCCCACAAGGCTGCATTATTATTGAGCACTTGTCCTTTTTTAGTGAGGGACACCTCTGAACACCTCTGAAGTCAATTTAAAAGCAGGAAGGAAGAAACAATTTAAAAGCAGGAAGGAAGAAACAAAAGCCTTATCTCTACTGTCTAAAAAACTCAGCGTTCAAACACTAACACTCGGGGCTTTTAAAGCTCAGGTTGAATGGTGTGTGTGTCTCTGAGTGTTAGTGTTTGAGCGCTGAGTTTTTTAGACAGTAGAGATAATTTTGTGGTTGCTTGACAGTTGCTGTTTTTTTATGTTCGATGACCAGAGGAGGGTTGTCTTTCAACTCCTAGGAGTTGTTGTACGGTGTGGAAGTGGTTCCCCCCATTGCATCATGTTTTGACATCACTGTTTTTTCTGCATTTATAATCGCGCATGCGCGGGGTTTTTTGCATTGCCGGTTTGTTTGGCTGGTGTGATGAACGCCGGTGAGCATGATGCTGGTTAAGACGGGTATGTGTTTTTTGTTATGGATTTTGGCATGTCTATGGCAGATTTTTGCTCTCGTGATGGTACGTTGTCTAAAGGTTTTGATTTTGGTTTTCTTTTTCTTTTTCAGTGACTTGTGCATAGTTTGGGAGGGGCTTTCCCTGAAGAAGCTTTCTCCAGAGAAACGCTTAGGGCTGCCTGTACCCCGTAACAGCATTGCCCAACTGTGTGTGGGGGTTCCTTGGTTTGCCAGGTTAATTGTTTAAGTGTTGAGACAAGTTCCACTTTGTGTTTTTGTTCTGGCATACCAATGTCTGTTTGTTTTGTGCACTGAATGTGTAAAATAGAATGCCATTGTTGAAAATAGTTTTTTAAAGGTTGGAAGGAGGTATAGAGTGCCTGTGATGTGTGGAAGGTTGGCTTTATGATTTTGAAGCTGGGTTTATCACCTTGTGTTCTGAGGCTTTTGTTTCTTCCTTCCTGCTTTTAAATTTTGTGAAATTAAATTTTGTGAAACTGTTTTTGGTTTTGTTTAGTACCAGATGTAAGGTTTGTTAACTTGGTTGAGCGATTATATTATTTATTTTGTCAGTTCTTATTCACTCTGATATAGACCTACTATTATTTGTGAGTTCAGATCAAGCCTTTGCCTTCATAATGGCTTCTAGATCTCATCAATCACTATGTGTGATCTGAACTAAATACAGCCTTCCTTCAATTCCTCAGCGCGGAATGACTGTAGTCCGAGGTGCTTCTCCACTGGTGTCCAGGCAGCAACTAACTCATCAGTCTGAGTTTCTCTTTTAAAGCAACATGGCTCCATCCACACTGCATCCAGAGTACCACCCCTCAGCATCCCATTGGGGGTCATTCTGCACCAGGTTTAGAAAGGATATATGTCTGGCTTGGATATATAATCCCCTGCTAAATGCCTGGGCCAGATTCCCGCTCAGTGCTCCCCGCACGTACAGGGGAGATGTGTGGGGAGATCTGGACTGGTGGGGAGGGGGTGGGCCAGAAGAGGAGTGAGGGCAGGCCGGAGGCATGACCCTGATCCCAGATGTACAGGGCCGATTCCAGTCATGGCCCTGTATGTCAAGGGGAGCCAAATTAGACGAGGGGCTTATTCCACCTCAGTGGTGGAAGAAGTCCTCCAGACATTGCCAAACAGCCACGGAGGGAACGATGGAACAGGTATGCAGCACTATAGGGTTTCCCACTGCCCGATCCTGGCCTTAGCAGGCCCAATCAGGGGTCAGGCGTCAGGGAAGGGGAAAGTTTAAAGGCCTGATGGCAATCGGGGCTTGTGCATGGCATCCCAGTGCCATGATGACAGGATGCCATGACCCCGGGCTCTATGCAGGAGCCGTGGGTGTTTGTACGTGGAGGGGACTGGACCTACAGCGAGCCGGAATTTGGGGCACATCCTGCCAGTCCAGGCATGTTGCACCCAATTCTGCTCCCACAGGTGCAAAATTGGGTGCACAGCTTGCCCGTCCAGATTTTGGATGTCCAGACGGTCCAGATGTGCCCCATGCGGAATTGGTCTCATTGTCTAACTTGAGCTCTATATCCTTCAGCTGTCACTCGTCATCGGGAATTATTGCTGTTAATGTGAACTGAGCTTCAGTGTTACTTGGAGCCTGTTATATCTTCTAGACATAAGGAGATCCTCCTATGAAAAACAGAGGAGTTTGGTGTGCACAAAGACTTCCTTAGCAGTCTCTTTTAATTTGACTTCTGCCTTTGACCATGTATATCACCTTCTCCTGCTACTGTGTCTTGAGGAAATTTGAATAGGGTGAACATCCTGCAATGGATTAACATCTTCCTTACTGGTCCCTCATTTCACTTTTCAATTTAATCCACCATCTCCATTCCCTTCCTATTTTCCTGTGGAGTATCCCAGGGTTCAGTTCTTGTGCTAATACTGTTCAAAAATGTTCTTAGTCCTCTAGGTGCTTTAATATAAGGCTTTGGATCAGTGGCTTTTAATATGCCAATGATATCCTCCTAGTTCTTTATACTGATCTATGAGCTTCCAACATAGCTCAATGAATCAATATCTCAAAGCCACTTGACTTTAAAAAACATTTCTTAAGCTACTGTAAGCCCTAGCAAGTCTATAGTCACCTCGATCATAGCTAAATCCTTGCACCCATCCACCACTCCATCTCTGTGGGGTAACCCAATCCCTTTTAGTCTTTCAAATACCTAGGCATTGTCATTGATTACCAAAAGGAGATAGAGCAGCTTTTAAACTAGATAATAGGGGAGAGCCAACAGTTGCCCAAGAATGCATGGTACGGAAAAATGTATCCTTAAAGGATACTAGCAAAAGAATGAAGTTAGGGCATATCATTAGAGAGGTTCCAATAAAGACAAAATAGCCCAAATGCTCTTGATTACAGAGCAGACAGAGCTTAAAGATTCCAAATTATCCCTGCCTACCGATTGTCAGATTAGTAGAAACCATTATAAAGAACAAAATTACTGAAAATGTAGATAGTCATGGCTTAATGGAAGACAGCCAACATGGCTTTAGACAAAGGTTAGTCAGTTGATGTAGTGTATCTGGATTTTCAGAAAGCCTTTGATAAGGTCCCTCATGAGAGACTTTTGGAAAAATTAAAAAGTTATGGGATAGGAGGCAGTGTACTACTGTGAATCAGGAACTGGTTAAAAGATAGAAAGCAGAGGGCGGGGCTAAATGGCCAATTTTCCCAGTGGAGAAAGGTGAATAGTGGAGTTCCCCAAGGATCTGTGCTGGGTCTAGTGTTTTTTTTTTAACATATACATAAATGACCTGGAAATGGGAATAATGAGTGAGGTTATCAAATTTGCAGATGACACAAAACTATTCAAAGTTGTTAAAACCCATGAGGATTGTGGAAAATTTCAAGAGGAACTTGATAAATTGGAAGACTGGGCATACAAATGACAGATGAAATTTAATGTGAACAAGTACAAAGTTATGCACCTAGGAAAGAACATTCCAAACTATGGTTACGCGATGCAAGGTTCCACATTGGGAACCACCAGCCAGGAAAAACATTTAGGCGTCATCATGGATAACATGCTGAAACCCTCCGCCCAGCGTGCAGTGGCTGCCAAGAGAGTAAATAGAATGCTAGGTATCATAAGGAAAGGAATGGAGAATAAAACAAAGGATATTATAATGCCTCTGTATCATTCCATGGTGCAACCGCTCCTTGATTATTGTGTGCAGTTCTGGTCGCCATATCTTAAAAAAGATATAGCGTTATTAGAAAAGGTACAGAAAAGAGCCACCAAAATGGTAAAGGGAATGGAGGGATACCTCTGTGAGGAGAGGCTAAAAGGTTTAGGGCTCTTCAACCTGGCAAAGAGACAGCAGAGGAGAAATTTGTTAGAGGTCTATAAATTAATGAATGGAGTGGAATGGGTAAATGTAGATCGATTGGATACGCCATCAAAATATAGAAAAACTAGGGTACATGCGACAAAGCTATTTAAGACTAATAAGAGAACATATTTTTTCATTCAACATGTAATCAAACTCTGGAATTTGTTACCAAAGGATGTAGTAAAAGCTGTTAGGGTTGCCGGGTTTAAAAAAGGTTTGGACGGGGGGCGGAGCCTGATGTCCAGCGGGTAAGACGCTTCGCGCTGAAGCTCCCGAGAGGCCTACTTAGAATCCTGACATAATACCTATACAAACTTACTATTTCGCTCCGGGCTGACCGGGGTACCTCGGGGGGGATGGCGGCCCATAAACCAGCGCGCTTGGACTTCGGGTCTCCTTCGTCTTCTCACGGAAAACGCTCCAAAACAGAGGTGTCCTCCCCACAGAAGATGGTTCCATTTCGGGAGAACCCCGAAATGCACCTGGAGATTTTAGAGGAAATACGCGGCGTGAAGGAATTGGTGCAGTCCAATGGAGAAGCGCTTAGAGCCATGCGAGAAGACTTTGGAGTGCTCCAGGACCGACTTGAAGGTCTCTCATTACGGCAGGACAATATGGCGGGGGTCCTCGACTCGCACGCGGTGCGCTTGGGCACACTGGACAAGGCTGAGCGCCAGATACAGAATCTTCAAAAGGAGTTAGAAGATAGTAATAATCGAGCCCGTCGCAACAATGTGAGGCTCATTGGAATACCGGAGGGGGTGGAAGCGGGAGATATGAGAGAATTCCTGCTCAAAACTCTTCCTTCCTTGCTGAAGATCACCTTTCATAAAGAACTGGAAATCGATCGAGCACACCGTGTTCCTACCCACATGGCGCTCAACCGAACGACCCCCCGGCCTATTATCTTTCGCTTGCTACGATATCAACAAGTGGAACAAATTTTAAATGCTGCCCGGGCGAACCATCATTTGGAATTTGAAGGTCACAAAGTCTCCTTCTTCCCTGATTTGGCAAAGCCTACAGTCGACCGACGGAAGAAACTCCTTGCTTTTCGCCCTCGACTTCAACAGCTACAGGCTCGCTTTGGCCTGTTGTATCCCGCGAAGCTCCGAGTGACTCTCCACAACCAAACCAGGACATTCGAAGATCCTGATCTACTATCAACATTTTTAGACTCCAAAGAAGCAGAGCAGATGCGCTAATCCAACGACTTGGATTTTTATTTGCCGGCTCTGTCCGCCATTTTGAAGGGCCCGATGCGGCGGTCATAGTTCAGTACAGAGACTGCCTGGACTTTCTTTCTTTCTTTCTATGACTTTTGTTGTGTGGTCTCCTATCCCTCCATGATGTGTGCCTCGGTCGGATTCGGAGCACGCACAGTCCTACAGGTTATGTGTTTTTTCAATTTCGGCCTTCTCTGGGGCTTCTCCCCGCAGACACATGGTCGCCAGTAATTTTTGGGGTTTTGCTTCTTCTCTACCGCGCTGCAGTTTTTCTTTTTTCATGTGGGGCGCTTCATTGTATTATCTAAGCTTATTTTCTTTTCTGCCATATGTACAGCCAGATACAGTCAATATGAGGGACATTGTGAAATTATGTGCGCTATCATGCTCAGAATTTTTAACTTGTCTGAATGGCTTTATGTAAAATCTTATCACTCAACGTAAAGGGCATTAATAGTCCAATCAAGAGAAAGAAAATCCTTAGCTATCTTAGCCATGAGCATGCTGATTTAGCGTTTCTTCAGGAAACGCACTTAAACTCTGCTGAAACACTGAAACTCAATGTTAAGCCTTACATGGTGGCTGCCTATTCTCCCGCCGTTTCCAAACGGTGCGGGGTAGCCATTCTGGTTAAGAAATCTTTGCAAGCTACTGTAATTGATACTAGCGCTGACAAGGAGGGTAGATGGGCCCGCGTACATCTTAAGGTTGGTGAAAGTGAATTTACATGTATTTGCATTTATGCCCCGAATGTGGACAACCCTGCTTACTATGCAAGTATTGCGCAGTTGGCACAGGCCTCTGCCAATACTCCATTAATACTTGGTGGTGATTTTAATCAAGTGTTAGACCCTCTGATAGATAGACAGCCGCCTAGAACGAGTAGTCCACCCAAGAGTCTTGCTACCCTTACAGCTCTGATGCAAGACCTTGCGCTGGTAGATATATGGAGGCTGCTTCACCCCTCCGACTTAGAATTCACTTTCTTTTCTGCCCCCCATCACTCCCAATCTAGAATAGATTTCTTTCTCATTTCCAAAGCACTGATTTCTCAAGTAGACACGACTAGGACTCATCCTCTCCATATTTCAGATCATGCTGCCATATCTTTATCATTACGTGTCACTGCGCGGGACGATTCTCCCCGAGCTTGGTTTTTTGATAGATCCCTACTGGGTCAAAAAGATTTTCAGGTTGATATAAAGGCCGCTATCCAAGATTATTTTCATTTTAACTCACCCCATGACACAGCGAGCTGGGCTTGGTGGGAGGGTTTTAAAGCATCTATCCGCGCCACTATAACTAGCTATCAAATTCGGCAGGGGAAACAAAGAAAGCAGCATTTACTGATTCTAGAGCAGCAGATACAAGCTGGGGAGCGTCTCCTCACGTCCCGTACTGACCCATGTATTTTACTCCGTTTACAACGCTTGCGTTTTCAATACAATCAGCTTTTGTACACTGCTGCTGTTAAAAATATCGAATCACAACAAGGGCTAAAATATCTGGAAAAATAATCGTGCTGGCAAATTATTAGCAAATGCCCTAAAAGGTCAAAAAGAAGCCAAGCGTGTTACCGCCCTCCGTAGTCCGTCGGGGGGGGGCTTGGTCACTAAAGATACCGAAATCTTAGAACTCTTTCGTGATTTTTATACTCGGCTTTATCAATCTGAATGTGATTTTGAGCCAGATGTATTTGAACGCTTACTTTCAGGGGTACAAAGACCGACCCTATCTGACGAAGATAGAGTGGCCTTGGACACACCATTTACTGTCTCAGAAATTCATTCTGCTATCAAGAAATGTGCCTCAGGTCGAGCCGCAGGCCCAGACGGTCTCCCTGCTGAATTCTACAAAACTTTTCACGCTGACTTAGCTCCAGTTTTGAAAATTTATTTTTCTGCTCTGGCCGAGGAGGGTTCTCCTTCTGGGTCCTTTTCAATGGCAAATGTAGTAGTTTTTGAGAAAGAGGGGAGAGACCCGCAACTCACAGCTAATTATCGTCCAATTTCCCTCCTAAACGCGGACTATAAAATATTTGCCACCATTCTCTCTACCCGGCTCTCGGATAGGATGCCTACCTTAATACACCCAGATCAATGCGGTTTCATTCCTGGTAGATCAACTGCTGACAATGCTCGGACTCTATGCCACGTACTGACTACCGCAGTTAATCTTGATCGCCCATTTGTTGGCCTCTCACTTGATGCTGAGAAGGCCTTTGATCGCTTAGAGTGGCCCTTCCTGTTTGCAGTCCTCCGCTGGTACGGATTCGGGGAAGGTTTTCTCCGTTGTCTTCGCACCATGTACGCACAGCCTACAGCCAGTATATGTGCCAATGCTTTAAAGTCTCAGCCTTTTCCCCTTCAACGCGGCACTCGCCAGGGATGCCCACTGTCTCCACTTCTCTTCGATCTTGCACTTGAACCCTTGGCTTTACTAATCCGGCAATCGGAGGAGATTCATGGAGTCCCCTTCACCCATAGGGAAATCAAAATTTCAGCGTATGCTGATGACCTTATGCTTTTTGTCTCTATAGACTCAGTACCGGCTGTCCTAGAGCAAATTGGTAAATACTCACAACTGTCCGGTTATAAGATAAATTGGACCAAGTCGGTAGCCTTTCCATTAAATCCTTTGCTTCATCAGGCAGATATGCAACCCTTCCCCTTTTTATGGCAACCTCGCATGGTCAAATACCTTGGGGTTCACTATTGTTCTCCTTTGGAAGACACTATCTCCTTCAATGCCAAAGACTTAACCTCTAAAGTCCGGGCGCTTACTCACCGCTGGACTCCTTTAACACTTACCTGGTGGGGTCGATTAGAAACCATAAAAATGATGATTGTTCCGAAAGTGAATTATATCTTAGAAATGTTGCCCTGTCTCTTCCCCCGACGTATATATAAAGATATAGAGGGCCTTCTGACTAGATACTTGTGGCAAAACAAGACACCTAGGATAGCGAAACATAAGCTGCAAGCAGATAAGGAAAATGGGGGTGTCAGATTCCCTGATTTCCTGAAGTATCATCAATCTTTTCTTCTCAAACAAGGTGCTCGCTGGCTGGAAGATCCAGTACCGAGTAGACCTGTGTGGCTAGACATAGAAGAGGACCTTTGCAAACCGATTCCTCTTACTTTTCTCCCTGGTATGACTCTCCCATCAGACTCCCACTTTCCACCAATGCTTTTAGACACCTTAGGTGCCTTTAATAATCTTATGCACTCTTTAGACTCCCGACTCTGTCCGTTAGACAAGCTCCCACTTTGGTATAACACTCGATTTCGAATACAAAATAAGCCGATGGCGTGGAGCCCCTGGTACACTAGGGGCATTTGGACTCCTAGTCAGTTGTTCCATGAAGGTCGCTGGAAAACTTTTAGTGAATTGCAAATTGAATTTGGTCTCCCAGCGAAACACTACTTTCAGTTGATGCAACTTCAGCATTGCCTTCGGAGTGCTAAGGTGCTCCCGCCATCGGCCTCCTCTACACAAGGTTGGTTGGAGACTATCCGATCTATCGGTAGTTCACCGGGTGTAGCATCCAATTTTTACAAAACCTTATGTAATGCTATAACTAGAGATACCCCTATAGCGCAGAAAGCATGGGAGAGAGAATTGCATGTGACTTTGACCCCGGAGCAATGGAGCCTTGTCTGGAGTAGAGTGACACGGGTCTCCCGATCCGCCTCACTCATTCAGACACTCTTCTTTCTAGCCCACCGGTGTTTTTACACTCCTGACAGATTAGCCAAATGGAACACTACTCAGGGCAATAGTTGTTGGACATGCCATGCGGCCATTGGCTCACTACCTCATGTTATGTATGAATGCCCCGCACTACAGTATTACTGGCGTCGGGTCTGGGGTCGTATCCAGTCTATTTTGCACTTTCAAGAGCCCCTTTCTTGGAGGATAGTGGGACTTCGCTCAGCTGCGGGGATCCCCTCTCTTCCAAAAACGGCTTACTTCCTTTTGGACTTTATGCTTGGCATTGCTATTTCCCTAATTACGAAATACTGGAAAAATAGCTCTCAGCTGAGCCCCAATGAATGGTGGAATCATGTCTGTCTCTACAGTAAATATGAACAAATACCTCGTATGTTTGCTTCCCCCATTCAGACTTCTCATCATCGGTCTAAATGGAAGATGCTCAATGACTATGTACATTCTGCTCAATGCTCTCATCTGACTGTCTAAATTTGTATATATCTTTGTCCCATGATTATTCTGTATCGCAGATACTCTTTTGATTGTTTTGATGTATAATCACTGTTGTTTGGAAGCGCTCACATGCTGACATAATCAGCTAGAGAAGAAGCGTGGGGGTGGGGGGTAATTGGGTTTACTTTTCTTTATTGTATACTTGTTTTGTCTCCTTTGGTGTGTTGTTTCTTTTGTTTGTTGCAAAATGAAAATAAAAGTTTAAAAAAAAAAAAAAAAAAGGTTTGGACGGGGGGGCGCTCGTGAGCTCGCAGCGAGATGGCCGCACTTTCTTAGAGCTCCGTCCCCGCAGCCCCAAAACCTCAGCAAACACTCGCTAAAACCAGCAATTTGCCCCCCTCTACCTACCCTGGATTGGAGCGAGCAGGCGGTCCTCCGCGGAGTCTGGTTTGGTGGCCGGGTGGGTCCTCGGAGGACCGGAGAATCGCGGGGATCACCCCTGGAGCGCGGCCTGCTGAGTGCCTCTGCTCGGTGAAGGATCTGGGCCCGATTACTCCCGCGGCTGACAGCTGAGCCCTGCGCGGGTTTGAACACTCTTGGAGTGGAGCCCTGCAGGATCGAGTGGCTGCTTTCTGGGCGCTGTGTGGAGGAGCGTGTGGCGCCCGTTGGTTGGGGGAGACGGCTGCTCCTGGTGCTGAGGCCTCTGCACGTGCCGCTAAATCCCTGCCTGTGAAGCCTGCATGGAGACCGCGTTGCAGCTACCGGCGTCTGCTATCCTCTCCTGCAATTGCGATTCACCCCGAGGGGGGTAAGTCTGTGCATCCACTCTCTTCTCTCCCGCACTTTGGCTGGCATCTGGAGCTGGTGACATCCTTTAGCAGCTTGGAGTACCGCCGAAGATTCTGTCCCCCCCTGCGTGGACCTTGGGGGCCCTGTCAAATGCTTGTTGCCCTAGGAGGGCTGGGGCTCCTTTTTTCTACTACCTCACTGTTTCTCCAGTGCCCTAAGCTTTGCTGACATTGTTCATACCTGTCTCCTGACACTGTGTGGTAGTGACTGTGCTGCGGATCTGTGAGAGCCTGGACGCTGCTGTCTCCTGGGTGTCCCCATTTTTGCTGACATTGGATATATCTCTCTCCTGCCACTGTGTGACTTTGGTGACTTTGTGAGATGGCTGCTAAAGCCAAAAGCTCTGAAACTCGGGAGGGGATGCGCTCCTCCCAGCGCCTGCAGAGCAAGTCCGGAGCCCCAAGTAGCCCGCATGAACAACCCCTCCCATCAGGTTCTGATGATGAGACTGTCAGCGAGGAGGACTTGGACCCGCATAAGCAACTCTCATCAGCTCAACTCAAACAGGAACTCCGTAGGGGCTTTGCGGAATTAGCTAATGAGTTTCGCGCGCTACGGGAGGACCTGATGAAAGATGTCGCCGAGCTCAGGACTGACGTCAAGGAGCTGGGAGCCTGAGTGGAAGACGTGGAGACCAAGATGGTAGACCAAGATGGGATTCTGATGGATTTACAATGTGCTTTAGACCGACAACATGCACAAGCAATGGAACTGACTTATAAAATTGATGATATTGAAAACCGTGCCCGCCGCAACAATGTGCGTTTCCGAGGAATCCCAGAGGCGGTCGGGGGTGGAGAAGACCTACCAACTGTACTTAAATTGCTGATAGCGGAATTGCTCACGACGGAGGACTTGGCTGCTCACACCTCTGATATGGAAATTGAACGAGTTCACCGCGCCTTGGGGAAACCCCCCAATAACCAACCTCGTGATGTCATTGCGAGATTTCTGTGCTACTTTGATGCTGAGCTCCTTATCCGTCGAGGCCGGGAGAAAAAGACGGTCCGATTTCAGGATGCGACAGTGTCCATCTACCAGGACCTCTCGACGTTCACTCTGGCGCGGCGGAGGGAGATGAAGCCAGTCTCAGCGGTTCTGAACAGCAAGGGGATTCGCTATTCCTGGTCCTTCCCATTTAGGATGAACTTTTTCTTGGGCAACAAGAAGATTTCCGCAAAGGACTACACTGAAGCTTGGCGAGCCCTTCGCCAAGCGGGTTTAGTAGATGACAATGCTCAGCCTCACCCGCCGCCCCCTAAGCCCCAGCATTCCATGTGGACTCGGGTGGGCAAGTCCACCTGATCTCTTTTTGTGGACTTGAGGAGCTCCGCTAACTTTTTCCTTTTTTCGGGAGTCTCCTACTGTGGGTCTCCTGATTTTTGGACACCGGGTGGTGGGAATTAGCCTGGGGTCCCTACCTCTTTGATACATGGGGGGCGGCGGATGATCTGCAAATGTTTTGTTGATGTTATTGCTTTGATAGAGGGGCATGGTGAGTTTGATGATCCGGGGGAGGTGGAGGAGTAGTGGGGGGTATGTTTTTCTCTGTCTTTCACTGTTTAGGTTGAGATTTTGCCTTGGGGGGCTCCGGGGGGTTTGGGGTTTGTGGTCAATTTACCGTGTCCTGTAATAATTTAAACAGGCAGGTGGTATTGACGGGAAGGGGGGGGATGGGCGGGAGGGGCGGCTCTTTTGCAATATGGAATTGGGGGGTGTGCTTGGGCTTGGGAGGAGGGACTATGGCTCTTGTTCTTGGCAGGTGGAATGGCTGGGCCCGCCTAACTAATTTCCCGAGTTTGATGGGGGGGAGCTACCATTGGGGCCTTCTGGATAGCGGGCGGCAGCGAGGGAGTGGATTGTAATTGCTAATCATGCGCTTTATCTCTTTGAACATTAAGGGCCTTAATTCCCCGAGGAAGAGATCCCTGTTGTTCTCAGAACTGCGCACTTTGCAGGGGGACATTGTTTATTTGCAGGAGACCCATCTTCAGAACTGTAAGCAGGGCTGGCTGAAGAGGTCCCCGTACACTGAGGTGCAGGTGGCCTCAGATGCACAGGGACGGAAGAAGCGGGGAGTGGCCTTACTATTTCACCAGAGCCTCTCTCTACAGATAGAGGAGACAAAGCAAGACACTCTGGGGTCGTGGCTTTTCTTGAATATCCGTTTAGAAGGGCACTTGCTAACTTTAGCTAATGTTTACACTCCCAATACAGGTCAGGGGACCTTTTTTGCACGGTTGAAAGCCTTACTGGCAGATTTTGCAAGGGGTCCTATTGCCTGGGGGGGGACTGTAACACGCACCTGGTGCCCCACCTGTATTCCACAAGTCGCGCTGGGGGGCGAGTGGGGGGGTCGGCAAGAGCCCTGCAGCGTTTTATGCTTGACTTAGGATTGAGGGACGTCTGGAGGGACACCCATGGGGGGGAAAGAGGCTATACGTATTACTCTCCAGTCCATCAGGTTCACACTCGCATTGACTATTTTCTATTGGATCAGCGCCTGATGGACGGGAGAGTGAAGACTGGACATGGAGCGCTGGCCTGGTCAGATCATGCTCCGTGCTGGCTTGCTCTTCCGGCCGGATTGTACAGTGAACACCAGCGGCTTTGGCGCCTAGACGTGAGGTTCCTACGGCGGCAGGGTGCAGTGCAGGACCATGTCCGTTTTATTACGGAATTTTTTGAGCTTAACAATTCTGGGGATGTACCTCTCCCCACGGTGTGGGATGCTTATAAGGCTACGGCTCGAGGTCAACTTATGGCGGAGGCGGCCCACACGCGCAAAATGTGGACGCGTGACCACGATCAGTTGGTGGAGGAGGCTACCCGCCTAGGTTTGGAACACGCCAGAACTGGTTCGCGACAGGTCCTGCGCCAGTGGCGGGCTGCTCGAGCCAATTTGGATGCGTGTTTGCAGAAAGAATTAGATAATAAACGCCGGAAGTTACGGCAAACTTTTTATGAACATGGGAATAAAACAGGCCGCTTCCTGGCCTTGCGTCTTCGCCAACAACAATCCGCGAGAGTGGTGCGCGAACTGCGCGATACTGGGAGACGGAAGAGGGTTATTTCCCAGGAGATACGTGAGCTTTTTGCTGACTTTCTGGAGCAGCTTTATAAGGCGGAGCCCTTTGAGCGGGATCGTGTACAGGATTACTTGCAAGGGATTGATCTGCCGCACCTCTCCGATCCTGATCAGGCTCAGTTAGATTCTGAATTATTTTTTTATTTAGACAGTTTTGTATACCGCCTTATCCTTCAATCAAAGCGGTCACAACACAATTGGGGGATACATTTAACACACGGGGATATGAGACACATACACTAATACTTACAGGGAACATGGGCAATGGAGGGTTAAGTGGCTTGCCCAAGACCACAAGGAGCATCTGTGGGACTAGAAACCCCAGTCCTTCCGGCCCAAGGTTGCTGTCCTCTAGTGGGATTTGAACCTCCGACCTTCCGGCCTGAAGTGCCTTGCCCCAACCACTAGGCTAGACGAAGTGGAAACTGCAATCCGGCGATTGAAAACTGGTAGTGCGCCGGGTAGTGATGGCTTTCAGCAGAATATTATAAGAAGTTTCGGATGCACTTAGCGCCAACCTTGACTATCTTATTCAATGAGATCTTGGGGGGGACCTCCTTACCACCGTCCCAGCGCGAGGCATTGATCGTGATGATACCCAAGCCTGGTAAGCCACTGCACGACGTGGCGTCGTACCGCCCTATCTCCCTGTTAAATGTTGATGTTAAAATATTTGCCTCTGTGCTGGTGGCGCGCCTGAATCGGGTCCTTCCGGGTTTGGTTCACCCGGATCAGGTTGGATTTGTGCCCGGTCGTCAGGCTGCAGACAACATTAGGCGTATGTTGCAGGTCATTCACGTAGCCCAACGGGAACCACAACCAGCCCTGCTGGTGGGGATTGACGCAGAAAAAGCTTTTGATCGGGTCGATTGGGAATACCTATGGTGTGTTCTGGAGAAAATGGGCTTTGGCTCTAACTATATCTGTTGGGTTCGGAGTCTTTATCAGATGCCCCAGGCGTGCGTTCGGATCAATGGGGGACACTCAAGACACTTTTTGCTGGAACGGGGCACGCGACAGGGTTGCCCGCTCTCGCCCCTACTCTTTGCACTTGCAATGGAACCCTTGGCTCAGAGCTTCCGAGAACATCTAGGCTTGAGGGGGGTCCATATTGGCCTTGCGGAATATAGGATCGCACTCTTTGCGGATGACATCATACTGTCCCTGGTGAATCCGTCCACTTCCCTTCCAGTTGCGATGCAGTTGTTCGAAAACTATGCTCGGGTATCCGGTTTTAAAATTAATTATACCAAATCGGAGATCTTGAATGTTGGGGTCCCTGGGGCGGTTTGTGTGGAGCTTCAAGCGGCTTATCCTCTTCGCTGGGTGTCCGGAGCTTTACGTTATTTAGGGGTGCATTTGACCGTGGAGCGGGCAGACCTCTTTAAGGCCAACTATGATCCCTTGCTTCGTCAGATTCGGCGGGACCTAGAGGTTTGGAATGGCTTGCTTCTGTCCTGGTTCGGGCGTATCGCCGTAGTCAAGATGGTGGTTGTTCCTCGCTTCCTCTACTTTTTTCAGGTTCTGCCACTACCCATCGCGCGGGCTACCTTGGCGGCCTGGCAGCAGCTGCTTATGAAATTCATCTGGCATTATCGTCGTCCGCGCTTGGCGCGACAGGTTCTGTATGCCCGTACGCACTCTGGAGGTATGGGCATGCCCAATTTATATTGGTACTACGTGGCGGCGCAATGTCGGGCGGGAGTGGAGTGGATGATTGCTGATAGCACTAAGCGATGGGTACAATTGGAAATGAACTTGGCGGGAGGAGCCGGCTTGGGAGACTGGCTGTGGCTTGGTCCAAAACTACACCGTGGTAAGCGCACTAGCAATCCCTATATTCTTCATACCCTCCGCTGTTGGGATCAACATTTTCGATCTCGTGACATAGACTTAACCCCTTTAGCTCCTATAGTAGATAACGCCTCTTTCCCGCCGGGGTTAAACGATATAGTCTTTCGACAGTGGGGACATCACGGCCTCAGTCGGGTTGGACAACTTTTTGAGGATGGTCAATTACAATCTTTTCGTGCGTTACAAGCTGAATTTGACATTCCGGATAGGCAACATTATCAATATATGCAAGTGACACACTGGGCTCGATCCAGGCTTGTCCGGCCCCAGGTTGCTCGGGCTCTGACAGACTTGGAACGTTACTGTGAGGGGTGCACTACCACTAAGGGACTCGTGGCGACCCTGTATGCCCACTTGCAGGGATCTCAATTGTCTTCTACTAGACACAGGGAACTTTGGAACTCCGACTTGAACCTCTCCTATACTGAGCAGCAGTGGGAAAAGGCAGAAACTCACTTGTGGAAGAGTGCGGTAGCGATTAATGCCCGTGAAACCAACTATAAAATATTGTACCGTTGGTACATGACTCCGGCGTGGATTGCGCACATATATCCTGGGGCGGTGGACCTATGCTGGCGTAGCTGTGGGCAACGGGGTACTCTAGGGCACATTTGGTGGGATTGCCCCCGCATTAGCGCCTTTTGGAAGGTATACAATTCCGGATGCAATTGCTTTTGGGAGTGAGTGTCCCTTGGGATCCAGGGATTTTCCTATTTGGGGCCCCGGTGCCGGGTGCACGGGCTCCGCAGTTGGCTCTGCTGCGCCATGGCCTGAATGCATCTAGGCTATCCCTTGCAGCAGCTTGGAAGCGTGTCTTGGCCCCCTCCTTTCAGGCTTGGCTGGAACGGATGTGGGATATGTATACCATGGAACGAGGGGTAGCGGTCAGTAGGATGCACCTGGCGCGCTTTGAGTTGGTGTGGGCACCCTTTGTCTCTCGTTACAGTACATGACTGTGCTGGATAAGAGGGGGGGAATATGCAAACTTTAAAGGCAGCTCATCCCCCGAGTGTGTCTTTTGCTCACCACTTTCCCGTCCTTGAACGCTAGCAAGCCATAGTTGGGGGGACTGGGAGGTTGGGTGGGAGAGGGGTTCTGGGTTAGGGAGATCTTGGGGGGGGGGAGAGAAAGGGAGGCTGGGGGGTTACTGTTCCCAGTTTCCTTATCCTAAAACTGCAAAAATGAAGGCATATTGTTGTATGTTGTTGTGATCTGACGTTGTTATTTCTGTCGCATCTTCTTTGAAGGTCTTTGTGGTTTATGATTCTATGTATTTTTTGGAAGCCTTTTAATTAAAAAAAAAAAAAAAGGTTTGGACAAGTTCATGGAAGAAAGGTCCATAAACCATTATTAAATGGGACCCTGGATATCCACTGCTTAGCTCAATACACACATTGTGGAACCTGTGTCTTTTGGGGAAACTGCTAGGTACTTGTGACCTAGATTGGTCACTGTTGGAAACAGGATACTGGGACTTATGGATCTTGGTCTGACTCAGTATGGCATATCTTATGTTCTTATGTTCTAACTATCATTTGAAGCACAGATACTATATCTGCAACTGTCAAGACATAACATTTATGTTTTATGACAATTCCCTTCCCTACATTCTTTCCTAAATATGACTGATCAATATACTTTGATGCTTGTAATTCCTGCCTTAACTATTGTAACTTTATTTACTCAGGATTAAGATCATGAGATTTAAAATGTCTGCAAACAATTTGAAACATTGCAGTCTGACTTCTCTGACACAAGCAGGAATTCAACCACTAGCTCCCAGTGATCTATTCACTTCAAGATTCTTAACTGATTGGGGTCTGATAACAGAGGTGCCATCCTATCTCTTTTATTCTCCCACCCGCCACTCCATCCCATCCCTTTCATTCCCAGCATGAATACTGTATGTCTTGTCTAGCCCTGCTGTCTTAAGAGCACTTGAAAGGCAGGTTTTTTTCTTCATGGCCTCTATTTTATAGAACTCACTGCCACTTATTTTGTTTGTACGGTAGTTATAAAAAAATTTAGGTGGGTCTAATGATTCACGTCTTTACCCTGGCCTTTGGTAACCTATGACCCTGCTGTTGGCCTACTGGGTCCAACCAAGTGAATTACAGCAATGGAGTTCTTTTCATCCCTTTATATGTACTGATTGTAAACTGCCTTGCTATCTTTGTGAAAGGCAATGAATTTAGGCATTTTAATAAACATAAACATATTGGAATAGATATTTAAAAGGTTTTATATGGTTTGTAGGAGTAATTTTAAAGGGGGGGGCAAGTACTTTCCTACTATGATGATATTTTAGTAATTTATGTACATAGGCGGCCACATACTGTATGTGCAAAAATGGCTTGTTATAAAATATTGACGGTAAACATGTTCACTTTGCTGATAGGCGTGTACCAGAATGGGGTTTGGATAGAGTGTAGGTGGAACTCACAAGTATGTGCATAGATTATAAAATACTATAATTTACATGCGTACTTTAGGAAATTACAGGCGCATATATTTACATTAGCTTTAACACTAGCGTAAATGTCCTCATGTGTAATGTAGGTTTATTATTCCACGTACTCTAGTACTTCTTTAAGGTGTTAGATGCTTACTTGTCTTTATAAAATAGTGTTTATATAGGTTACCTTTGGAGGTGCCTACCCATGGCACCTTGTTATAAAATTACCCTCTTTAAGTTAAAGAACTATTTGTTCTTTGTGCCATATGACCTCATACAAAATTCTCCTCAATATCTACCTATAATGAAGTCACCCCCTCGAGAAGGGAAAGCCTAAATTAAGGTAGTCCTGGTATACCCTACACCAGGGGTGGGCAATTGTTTTGGCTCGGGGGCCACTTTGAGAGGGCCATGGTTAGCGGAGGTCCGCACCTTCTAAAACTGATCATATTCATTAGTTAGCATTCCATTTCATTTAATGCAATGTGTAAATTACATAATAATAATAAATAAATAAATAAAACTAGAACAACAGGAAATACAATCACAATATGCCACATTATTGGGGGTTGAAATATACAGAGATTTTTGCAAATGACTTCCGAATTTCAGAAACTGCAACTGACGTTTCTAACTCTTGCCATGGAATCTCCCCTTGAGCTGCAGCAAAAAACTGGGGACTGTGATTACCACTAATCACCATGGTTGACTGACTAAATCGCTCATGGGCCAGCTGTGCTTTCTTCATTTTATAAGTCTGCAGCATTTTATTCCCATTCCACATGCACAGGAAGTAGGAAAGGATTTATCATAGTTTTTCTCACTTTTGCATTAGTATTTACACCAAGGCTTCCCAAACTGTCCTGGGGACATTACAGGGTTTTCAAAATATCCAAAATGAGTTTTCATAAAGTATAAGGACATAAGAATAGTCCTACTGGGTCAGACCAAAGCTCAATCAAGCCCAGTATCATGTTTTCAACAGTGGCCAATCCAGGTCCAGGAATAATCTCAGAAGTAGCCTGGTTTACAGCAATAACTGATTTTCACTAAAGAAGACTCACTCACCAATCCGCAGATTAGAGTCTGCCGTGGCCTTAGTGCTGACAAGAGGCATTATTAGCGGCACAGTGCTTCCTGTGTAGCAGCAAAGCGCAGACAAACCAATGATACCAGGAGTCTGTTCAGAAGGTCCAAATCATTTATTTGTGCACAAGTCTCAAGCAGAATCAAATTCAAAATGGCTGAGCAAAGTTTTCTAGCATTACAACAACTTTTATAGATTTCTGTTCCATTCTAGGTATAGAAAAACATTTCATTGGTCCCGGTACTCTCCCGTACCTCCCGTACCCCTTCCATTGGTGCCGGTACTGATAAGTTTATCCAATTATGTTCCTTCAGTGGGCTCGGCACCTGCTCACCCCCCTTCTAGTCCCAATTACAATGGCCAGTTCATCAACTTGTTACTTTCATACTCTCAAGGCCATTCGAACAGTCTGTCAGGCACTCATTACTCCCATTCTGGATTTCTGCAACCCTATTTACAATGGACTGCCTAAGCATGCTCTCAAGCCACTTCAAATGGCACAAAATACAGCAGCTAGAATCATCAATGGATCCTCAAATTATGAACACATTACCCCCATCCTTAAAGAACTCCACTGGCTCCCAATAATCCTTCGCATAAAGTATAAATTAATCATAAATATATTCAAAATGAAACACAACAGTTCTGCAATCAGCCTTCATGCCCTCTTACTCCATGATATCAACAAAAGACCAAGAAGGTTATCCACTTCTAACACCCTCAGCACCCCAAAAAACTACTCTAAATCATGCAAATGTACCTCACAAAGAGCAATTGCTTTGGCCGCCCCTTTAATTTGGAACTCTCTCCCTCCTGATTTACGCTCACTGGATGATTTAAAAGACTTTCGTAAACAATTGAAAACTACACTTTTCATTGAACAATATGGATCAACAATTGACTAAATATATTATATTTATTTTAATTATTTTAACTAATTTGCCTTATTGTTAACCCTTGTTATTTTTCCTATATTACCATTGTACTGTTATGTTTATACTGTGTTTGTTTCCCTTGCCTATAACCTTTGTATTTCTTGTGACCGCTTTGATTGAAGGAAAAGGCGGTATAGAAAACTTGTTAAATAAATAAATAAATAAATTATATTCCTTGCAGATGTACTTCCTTATCAGTAACTTTTAAACATATTTTTCTGTATTTTTCCATCTCTCAGTTTTGCTTATCTAAGTTAGTTTAGTACTCTTGCAGAGTTCTATCCTACAATAGCAGCATGTTGGGGGATGTGCAATTCCTATGAGCCTCTCCACAGGCTTCATTTACAGGTCAAGCTAGTTAGGCCTGCCTGCTTATGTCAGACACCGTGGATCACAGGCCTGCACCTGCCACATTCCCCCCTTTGATTAATCTCACCCTATTACTTAATAAGGTGTGAGAATTAAATCACCTTTAGAAGAATCACATCATGATTGAAGGATTACGACTAGGACTGGCTCTATATAGGGCCATTATTTTAGTGGCGGTCTTCCGCTCTACTGTACTATCAATAACATTATGAAGAGAACGCATACAACATGGGATTAAACATGGTAATAAGAAAATAACAACAACAAGGATTAGTACTAAGACAATGAACGTCTTAAATCCTCCCACCCATGAAAAGAGGTTAGCAAACCAGTTAGGGAATTTCAATGAGTGCCAAGTCTGCACTGGCACATAAGCATGTCTTTGCATATCTTTAGCAATTTCTTCAACTACTTGACCCTTATCATCTATTTTTAAACAGCAATTAGTTAGATTCAGTTTACCACATACTCCTCCTTCAGATGCTAACAAATAATCAAGTGCTAAGCGGTTCTGATATATAGCAGTGCGCATCTGAGTACTTTGTCTAGCTAGAAGCGTAAGAGCATGACTAGTTTCATTGGTTATTATCTCAACTACTGCTTGTAAGTGGATAATACGATTAATCATATAGACTGGGGTTCGGTAGCCCCACATACCATCATCATTCCAAGTGGCAGGCCCATAATACTCAATGATTCTTTCTGGTGGCCAATCATCACCCTGCCACTTCTCCCACTTGCCTATCTGTAAGGCTTCTCTTTTCTGTCTTAGTGCTCTTTTGTGTCGGTGGGTAGTGTATACAGGGTATCCTAATTGTTCTCCATGTTCAGTGTTTAAAAGAAAGAAAGAAGGTCTGATGGTTCCTAAGACACATGCTCCTCCCCATTGTGGCGGGAGTTGTGCATATGCTCGGTTTCCACAGATCCAATATAGGACAGGTGGGGTTTGCCAGGCATGGACTTTGGCAAGGTTAGTCCATAAACCAGCAAGTTCAGGAAATCTGGCTAATGGGTTAGGAGGTTCAGGGTGTTTAAGTCCTGACCACCATGACGTCTTTTTGGTTGTGGCATTATAGCACTTCTGGCTAAGACAGACCAGCTGTCCTACCTTTTGGGTGAACTGGGGTCCAGTTCTGGCATAGCAAAGACGTCCAACGATTGAGTGCGCTAACACCCATTCACTAGTAGTCTTGTGTAATTCAGTCTGATTGTAAATCAAAGAATAATTCAATTCTTGGGCTTCCCATGGCCATTGGTCTCCCATTTGGGTTCCGCCACAGAAATAGCAATCTGAGATTTTAAGACTAGATACTACTGCTCCAGCTAATTCTAAAAATAAATTCTGAGAAGGATGAGGGATCTCAAACTTATTTACATGCATGGCTTCATAGAAGGTGTTATGGATATGATATTTAGATGACTTGTGGACTTGGGTATTCAATCTAATAAACACAATGGTTCCTGGATCTATTGCCCCTCCAGCAATACGTAAACCAAACTTGTATCCTTGTTTCCATGCATAGGGATTGTGTATGCGTAAGTGTAAGGGGTTACAAGCATCTTTCTGACATTTATCATTTGTTGTTGGCTTGGTTAAAGTGGCCATTCGTTTATCTATCTTTTCGTCAACTATACCATTATTCCAGGTAGCATAAAAAACACATTCCCAATCCGGGCAATAGTAGTCTGCTGCTGGGGCAGTACTATAGCCTGGTTCCTTTTTACCTGTACACTTCCTCCATCCTGTGGCACCCTCTGGACACATATACTTATGGTCATTTCGATACGCTTTCTCCCAAGTACCACAGGTGGAATAACTATCTCTGTTAATGACATTACATGCATCAAAATTCAAAACAGCAGGTTTAATAATGTCTTTAAGTGGTGGTGTAGCAGCTATTATAGGTCCATCTGCATCCTTCCATCGTATTTCCAACGTGTAATAGGATGGATTCTGATGTGGATTATAGCATGCTCTAATTTTGCCATAAGTGCAAACATTTAGTTCAGTGGTGTTATAAATATACCGAGTCACTTTTCCCTTGCAGGTATAGTACGAGTGGTAAATCAAAGTCTGAGTTACTTTCAGTCCAGTTCGAGTAGAAGTAATGCAAGCAGTGCATGGAGGTAAAGCATAAGTCAGTTCAAAACCTCCAAAGAAGGCAACCAGGGCAAAGCAAAAGTAAAGATGCATGTTGATTGGAGTTCTTCTGAATCCTCAGCTTGCTGATCTTGATCACGACGTTCTCTGTTCTTCATCCCGTTTGCTAATGAAGCAATTTAACGGGTGCTGAGTGTTGATTGAAGATCCTCAAGTTGTCCAGTACACATTAACCAACTTATTAGCAATTTCAGTTGGCTTGTGAAGTCTGGCTAGTCAATGTAGTGTCAAAGTAGTGTGCAGTATCACGCACAGATTGAGTTCGTTGAACCAAAACTGTTGCTGCATGGAAAACAGCAATCCTCTTCGAAAGACTTGGCTACTGCAAGGCACTGTGATAAAGTGTCTACGTTGCTGGTTGCCGTCTCAGAGTAACTCGCAAGGGTGCATCAAGATGCTGTTCTGCTGTCCACTGCTCAGGTTCAGGATCAGCGGCGGGCTTGACTCTGCTGTGGTGGATCCAGGCGTCGATCTCGGCTACCTTTACTGCAGTTGGGGTAGACAGGATGACGGTGTACAGTCCCTTCCAATGGGGTTCCAACGGTGTCTTCTTCCAATCTTTGATCCACACCGAGGCACCAGGCTGATAGGGATGCAAAGGTTCCGTCAAGTTGATAGGCAACTGGTCTTGGATCCACGCATGGAGAGTCTGCAGAACAAAACTTAGAGCTAGGAGTTCTTGTCTGGTTACTTCTGAACCAATTTGGGCTAAACTTCCTTTGACTCCCTGCACTATTGGTGGGGGTTTACCATACAAAACTTCAAAAGGGGAAAATCCTGTTGACTTTACAGGAGCTGAGCGTATTCTGAGTAAAGCTATTGGGAGCACTTGGGGCCACTTCAAGTGTGTCTCCTGACAAAGCTTAGACATTTGGGCTTTTAGGGTACGATTCATTCGCTCAACTTTCCCTGAACTCTGGGGTCTGTATGCAGTGTGGTGTTTCCATTGTATCTGCAAAGCTTTTGCTAACTGTTGAGTAACCTGAGAGACAAATGAGGGTCCATTGTCTGACCCTATTACTGCTGGAATTCCGAACCTAGGGACAATCTCTCTCATTAAAATTTTGGTAACTTCTCGGGCTTTCTCAGTTCTAGTTGGGAAGGCTTCTACCCACCCAGAGAAAGTACAAACTAATACTAATAGGTAATGGTATCCATTGGCTCTTGGCATTTCGGTAAAATCAATTTGGAGGTTGTGCATGGGGGTTACACCTCCTGACTGAACTCGGGGTGCCGTTATAAGGCCTTGCTTGGCATTATTTTTGGCACAGATTAGACATTGACGTGCTACTGAAGCTGATATGGTTGTCATCAGAGGGATGTAAAAATGTGGTCTGAGTGCTTTCTCCATAGCACTTTTTCCATAGTGGGTCGCTTCGTGGAAAGCTTTGACAAAAGATGGTCCTAATAGTTCAGGAATTACTATTCGTCCAGGGGGTTGACTGCCCTCTTCTGGTGGCAGCTCAATCCATCCATCTTTCAGTACTCCATCTTCCTTGTTACAGTAGTAATCTAATTCTTTGGTGGTATATCGTGGTGTCCATAAATTCAGAGGTACTGGAAACAATGCTGCTTGCATTGGCATAGCTTGTGGGGTAATCTGTCCTGTCATAGCTGCTTGTCGTGCTGAGGCATCTGCAAATCTATTTCCTCGGGCAACTTCTCCTTTTCCGGCTTGATGTCCTCTACAATGCATGACAGCTACACGTGTTGGGGCCCAAACTGCATCAAGTAACATCAATATCTCGGGACCATATTTGACTGATTTTCCTCCGGATGTGATGAGCCCTCGTTCTTTATAGAGAGCTCCATGGGCATGCAGAGTGGTGAAGGCATATTTGGAATCTGTATATACATTTAGCACAAGTTTTTCTCCTAACAATAATGCTCTGGTGAGTGCTATCAATTCGGCTTTCTGGGCTGATGTGCCTGAGGCTAGAGCTGATGATTCAACTACTTCGTGTTGAGTGATGACTGCATATCCGGCACAGCGTCGTCCATCGAGGATAAGACTGCTCCCATCAACATAATAGATTTGGTCAGGATTGTCTATGGGCACATCTGTCAAATCAGGTCGACTGGAGAACACAGTTTCCATGACTTCGATACAGTCATGTTCTGGGAGTTCTTCACTGATGGGTATCAAGGTGGCTGGGTTCAAGGCATGACTCACTTCTAGTTGTATCTGTGGGTTTTCACATAACATGCTCTGGTATTTCAACATTCGGGAATTGGTGAGCCAATAATTTGCTTTTTGTTCCATGAGGGCAAGGACTGCATGTGGCACAGTGACTCGTATGTTCTGTCCTAGTGTGAGCTTGTCTGCTTCACTCACTAATAGTGCTGTAGCTGCAACTGCTCTCAGGCATGGTGGCCATCCTTTGGCCACAGTGTCCAACTGTTTCGATAGGTATGCTACAGGTCGCTCCCAATTTCCCAGTTTCTGAGTCAACATGCCTAAGGCATTTCCCTGTGCTTCATGTACAAACAAGTGGAAAGGCTTGTGGACATCTGGTAGTCCAAGTGCTGGTGATGACATCAATTCTTCCTTTAACTTCTTGAAGGCTGTATCCTGCTCAAGTCCCCACTCCAGTGGCGACTTTTCTTCTCCTTTTGTGGCTTCATACAGTGGTTTGGCAATTTGGGCGAAGTTGGGTATCCAGATTCGGCAATATCCTGCCGCTCCCAGAAAGGCTCTGACTTGCTTTCTGGTTGTTGAGGTTGGTATTCTACATACTGCTTCTTTTCTTTCTCTGCCTAATCTTCGGCTTCCTTGGGTTATACGAAAGCCCAAGTATTTCACTTTTTTTTGGCATAGCTGTGCTTTTGCTCTGGAAACTTTGTATCCAGCTTCATCTAGTAACTGCAAGAGGTCTTTGGTGGCTAGTATATATTCACTTTCTGATATGGCAGCTATCAGCAGATCGTCCACGTATTGGAGAAGCACTCTCTTCCCCGGGGCCACTGGATAGCTTGAAAGGTCTTGATTCAGTGCAGCACTAAAGATGGTAGGCGAATTTTTGAATCCTTGGGGTAAACTTGTCCAGGTGAGTTGGCCCCCTCTTCCAGAAATGGGGTCCTGCCATTCAAATGCGAACAATATTTGACTTACAGGGGCTAATCTTATGCAAAAGAATGCATCTTTTAAATCCAGTACAGTGAAATGGGTAGCTTCAGCAGGTATCAGTCCTAGAAGAGTGTAAGGATTGGGTACAACTGGATGTATAGTTTCAACTGCATCATTTACTCTCCTTAAGTCTTGTACTGGGCGGTAATCCTCCGTCCCAGGTTTCTTTACTGGCAAAAGTGGAGTGTTCCATGGGGATTGGCATACTTTTAGTAGGCCATACTCGAGCAATCTTTGCAGGTGGCGATGAATGCCTTCAATTGCGGCTCTTGGGAGAGGGTACTGCTTGACATGTACTGGTGTAGCACTAGGCTTGAGGGTTACAATTACTGGAGCTTAATGGCTTGGCTAGGCCTGGGGGACTGCCTTCTGCCCATACTCCAGGTGGTGCATGGATGTTCTTTAAAGTTTGTTCGAAATAGGTGTCTTGGATAGAGTCATCAATGTAATACCTCCATTCTTCTTCTCGGGGAACTGTCAGCAGCATTATTCCTGCTGGTTTGTCTTGGGGATTTACTGTCATTTGCATTTCTCCTTTTTCAGAGAAAGATATTTGTGCTTGAAGCTTGGCTAACATATCTCGTCCCAGTAGTGGCACTGGACATTCGGGCATGTAAAGGAATTGATGAGTTATTTGCTGTCCTCCTAGACTGCATATACGATTCTGAAGAAAAGACTTTGTAGCTTTGGCACCAGTTGCTCCTATAATGGAAAGGCAGCGGCAGCCCAGAGGCGGCAAAATGAGAAATAAACACAGCCGGAGTGCCACCACCTCAGTTGGCCTAATGAAAGAACCACCCCTGCTTCCACGGGCTCCAGAAAACTCTGTGGCGGGCCACATGCGGCTCACGGGCCATAAATTGCCCACCCCTGTCCTACGCTGTATTTCATCAGTAAGGGGTGGAAACTCAGGAACCGGCATATGACCATGGCATTGGTCTCCTCATTATGAACTATCCACTTGAATGGCTAGTGGTCTATTCTAAGAATTTGTCTGCATCCCCATAGGTAATGGTGAAATGCCTCCACTGTCCCTTTTATAACCTGGGCCTCCTTCTTCGTTCTCAGATAAGATATCTCCTGTGGAAGTAGTTTTTGGACTATAAAGGATACTGCATATGCCTGACCATCCTTCTCAAAAGATACCTTAGGCACTGCTTTACCTGACCCCCTACCTTATCTTTTCATGTGTTCTAGGCCCTCGGGTGGAGACAGAACCACCATTTCTCCTTTATGTTTGTTCACAGATAAACTTGCCAGCACGGATTCAGAGAGTCACACGGAGTGGAAACCTTGCTGACAACTCTATTTAACACCCTTACAATTGGGATTGACAATATCAGACAAGGCTTTGCTCTCATCTTCCTCGACATCGCAGCAGCCTTTGACTCGGTCAGCCACAAGTTACTCTTATCCCGCCTTGCCGATAAGGGTGTCTACGGAAGTGCACTCACCTGGTGCGCATCATATCTTAACGACAGATGGCAACATGTTCGCTTTGGTCCCTCCACATCCATTCCATTCCCGCAAGAGAAAGGAGTTACTCAAGGATCGTCACTCTCAGCCCTATTGTTTAACAGCTATATGCAACCCATCTGCAACCTCATCCGGTCGTTCAACATTAATTGCCTGGTATATGCTGACGATGTCCTAATGTTCACCCCAATATCCACAGAGCAACCAGACCTCTCCCAGCTTTCAGCATGCTTCGATGCTGTCGAAGACTGGCTACATACGCAAAAACTCAAAATAAACCTCAAAAAGACAGAGGTTCTCTTCATCAGCAGAGACCAGACATTCGCCCCTCCCGCATCACTCAAGGTACGCAACGCAGAACTCATTTCCAAGACGACGATTCGATACCTTGGTGTAACACTCGACCAGCGCCTAAACATGCACTCCCAAATAGGCAATACCGTAAGGGCAATTTACCACAAAGTTCGGACACTACGCCTCATGAAACGGATTCTAGAACCAAATGACTTCCGAACAGTCTTTCAAGCCCTAATAATGCCTCATTTTGATTACGCCAACTCTATACTGCTGGGCCTCCCTAAGAGCTCCCTAAATCCCCTGCAGCTCACAATGAACTCTGCAGCCAGAACACTCTATGGAGCATCAAGAAATGAACATATCACCCCCATCCTCAAATATCTACACTGGCTCCCGGTACAGTACAGAATCACATTCAAGACCTTAACAATGACATTTAAGGCAATTAATAGAAGCACATCCACCTCCCTCTCAGACCTTATACACCCCACCCCCCTCAACAAATCAAGGAGATCTACTGCCTGCAATACCATACTTCTCCCAAAAGCCATCACCAAATGCTCCAAGACTACGAGAAAACGTGCCTTTGCACTATATGCACCCTCCTGCTGGAACGCCCTCCCACCAGACCTCTGCGCCATAAGCAACTTCTCTCAGTTCAGGAAGGCGCTCAAACATCATCTCTTCCTGCAACACTTCTCCATTTCAGACAACATCACCTAGACACCCTCACCCCGACTCATAGCAGATTACACAGAGTAACCCCTCTGCCCTACAATTAGTGCACTTAATCCATTCACTACAACCATCCCTAACAAACCACGGAGTACCAATAAAAATATGTAGATTTATATAGCCACCATTGAGCTTTTGTAACTACCGCCGAATATTATGGGAAACCATAATACCAATTTGTACATAGTGTATATAGTTATCCTGTTCACCATGTTTTATCTTCCCTGTTCATTGTAAGTCCAATGTCAGACTGTTCTGCATTGCACAACTTATGTTACTTGTAAACTGCGCTGATGATAAATAGTGTGGTATAGAAAAGCATTAAAATAAATAAATAAACTTACATGATTTGTCCTTTATCTGAGTTTTCCTAAAGGCTAATGTCCTTATGACACATCTTATCTCACAGGGCCCTGGTTTATGATAGACCCCAGTAGTCCAGTAAAACAGGCTTTCTCCTGTTGATATTGCTACTTAGATTTAAGTGCATTAGCTTCCATGGCATATAAATCTGGATGCTCTGGAGAAAAATTCTCTGGTGAAAGACCCTCTCAGGTTCCCGCATCCATTGAGTCAGCATTAATTTGGTGCATAAATTTTCAAAGCCCAGGTAGTCACATCCCTAGATGATCAGATATGGGAGGTTGGAAAGTTCCCCCACTTTATGTTTGGTTTGTCTAGCCACTGTTCTAAATCCCACCTAGTTTGTAGGATACTGTTGAAGGTCACCATGCACACATGCACCATGCATCAACCTGAGTCCTTTATAGCAACTCTTGCTAAACAAGTCTTGACGTTCCCAAAATCTATGAGAACTTGGCTGGGAGATTTATCCAACAGCACCAAAATTTCAGTCTTCCAAGCAGGGAGCACCAACAAAATTACAAGCATGGAACACTACCCAGTTAACTGCTATGAGAACTTCCACAGTTTCTGGGCACTCCCTGGAAAAGTGGCCTTCTCCATAATGAAAGCATGCTAAGTCTTCCATACGTCAAGGTCTAGGTAGAAGTGGAAGCTGTCCTTTCACTAAGGTCTGTGAAGGGTGTTCAGATTTCTGACAGTTAATATCCTGATCTCATCATTCTTGTGGGCTGCAGTTCCCTGGACTTGGTGGAAGGCATCAGCTATTTCCAAGGCTCTCTCTAAAGTCAATTTTGAATTTGATGTACCCACTGTCACACTGAAGAATTCAAACTATCTAGAAACTACTCCAATAAAAATAATTTGTCCATCTTAAAGTTTATCTTTTCTTATGACTGTAGCCACTTCCATTCTATGTCCTTCAGGTCATAGAAAAGGCTCTTAGGATTCTTCCCAGACTGGAGGACTTTTCATCAAAAACACTGCCTATACAGGTTTCTGGGGTACCTCCTAATTCAAATGGGGGAGTCGCCCAATGGTTAGAGCAGTGGGCTGAAAACCAGGAAAACTTGTTTCAAATCCCACTGCCACTCCTTGTGATCTTAAGCAAATCACTTAACCCTATACAAACTTAGATTATAAGGCCTTCAGGGCTAGAAAAATATAGCACCTACTGCTCCTAAATGCAACTTGCCTTGAGCTAGATCTGAAGAAAGGCATACCTAAATTCAAAATGCCTGCTCTTGTCTAAGGACATGTATAGCAGCTTTAACTTCCACATATGAGATTCTTCCATCCAGATTCATGACCTAGAATGCAGATGGCTATTTTGACCAAATAGGTGAATAGTATGTCCTCTGCCCACTCATTCAAAGTTAAAAAAAAAAGAAAACCCAAGTCCTCCACAGAGAGCACTTTGGGCATTATGGGAGCTGGAGGGACAACTTGGACTGTGGCCATTTGAAAGGCTTGGAATATTTGTGTGATGGAAGTATATTGCTGTTCCAGCTATTCCTAGAGGGTTTGTCCCTCAAAGCATTCTGTAACTGCTTCTATTCATTCTGTAGCTGTCACCGCCTTTTACCAGGGCATGAACACCATGGGTTGAATGGAGGCCATGGTTTCACCTCAGTTGTTTCTAAATGACAAAATAAAAATTCAGCCTATTTAGCTCTTACTTTTGAAGCTCTCTGTCTTAGTGGGTAGAGATAAGCTCTGTAGCCCCAATAAACATGTATTGCAGCAGCAACTAGACCAGAGCCCCTTTAAAGAGGGGCTCTGGTCTAGTTGCTGCTGCAATACACTAGAGGACAGCAACCTTGGGCCGGAAGGACTGGGGTTTCTAGTTCCACAGGTGCTCCTTGTGGTCTTGGGCAAGCCACTTAACCCTCCATAGCCCATGTTCCCTGTAAAATAGTTATTTCCAAGTTATAATGCCCTGTTCAATGTAATTTCAGTTTGTTCAATGTAAACCGCACTGATGAAGAATAGCGCAGTATATAAGAGAATGTAAATAAATAAATAAATAAATAAAAAGAGATAGCATGGGGTTGTTAGTCATTGGTGGAAGCTGACAACGTGAGTGGTAGGCTGAGCGGCATACGGCGAAGCCACAGCAGACAGATGAGCCCAGGTTCTGTATACAAAAGGCTTTATTCCAAAAAGACTCACAAACAACGTCTGGCTTACCTTTGCAGATTTCAGACAGCATCACATCAGGTTCAAATATAAACGACCTGGTCATATTCTCAAGACCTTCCTCCTCCTGGTCTGCGTCTCCCCCTTCTATTGGGCTTGGGTTTTAACTTCATACTCTAGGTCCCACCCTCTGTTCTAGGTTCCTCAGTTGGGTTGCTGGTTAAGATGAGCTGGAGTTGTTGTGCCCTTAAGATAGGCTATGGATTTTTCCTGTATATTTATTTTATTTATTTATTTATTTATTTAGAATACATTTGTATACTGCTGCTTCCAGCGATCAGCAGCGGTTTGATTCCAGCTTGGAAATTGCCAAATCAGGCAGAAATTTCGAAGTAACAACACATTGATTTGCAAAAGGAGAGCACGGCACACAGAAATAAGGTCACAGGAGAGCACGGCACACAGAAATAAGGTCAAAGGGGAGGAGTAAGGAAATTACATATGTACATGTTTCATAACAGAATTTAGGTTGCTAATTGTGACATCTTGTAATCCCCTGAGATTACATCAAATTGTAATAACACTGGAAAAGATGTGTTTTTAGTTTTTTCCTGAACGCAATAAGGTCCTTGGTTGCTCTTAGCTCAGGCGGTAGTTTGTTCCAGAGGGTCAGGGCAGAATACGAGTATGCTCGGCTGCTGGTACTTGATTTGACAGATCTGATATCGGGCGGCACATGTAGGGTGTCAGAGTTGATGGTTCTTCTGACTCTGTTGGGTGGTTGCGAGCTGATAAGGGTGGAGAGAAAGGATGGAGCTGTGTTATGTATGAGTTTGTGGGTGGTTATTTTTTTTTTTTTTACATTTTTTATTTATGCAATTTTCAAAGAATAACAAGAAGGTTACAACACCAATCCTGAAGTAATAGAAAGGCAACAGAAATAATCCCCACAGCCGGGAATCAATAAAAGAAAAAAAAAACATAACATACAACAAATTGCCTATTTCACTCTAGCCCACAATGGGGGGGAATTCCATAGAAATTATACACAATACAAGAAGAAATATGCATGCAGCCTAAACCTGGAGACTAAACTATGAGTCAGAGGGAATTTCCAGACGCTTGGCACCAATAAAAGCCAACAACTGGGAGGGCTCAAAGAAAATATAAGAAAAAGTCTGGAATTTCACCAAACACTTACATGGGTGTTTAAGAAAAAACAGCCCCCCCAGTTGTAATACCCCTGGTCGAAGCAACAGAAACTCTCTACGTCTCTTTTGCGTTTCTCTTGATAGGTCTGGATAAATACGCACTGAAAGACCTCGAAACGAAAGTTTCCGCTTCTGAAAAAACAATTTCAATAACCATTCTTTATCGGATAGTAAAGCAAAGGTAATTAACAGTGTAGCAGGAACCTGTGACTCTAAACCAGAATTTTCAATAATATCTGTAAGATTTAATACATCACTCTGGCTCTGATTTACCCCTGACACACTAGGAGCCGAAACCCGTTTAGCAGTAGGCAGATAATAAATTTTTACCAGGGGGGGAACCAGGTCAGGGGAAACCCCAAGTATCTCAACTAAATATTTAACAAACATATCTCGGGGAGAGATGGAAGACACCTTGGGGAAGTTTATAATTCTTAAATTGTTCACTCGAGTCAAGTTATCTAAATGCTCCATCTTCATCTGTAATGACATTACACTTTTCCTATGGCCATCCGAGTATTCTTCCAAGCTTTCAACTTTGCTAGAAACAGCAGTATGCTCCATTTGGAGCGTAGAAACCTTTCCTTCCAGCTCAGTCAGTAAAACTGCAGAAGAGTCTACCTTATTAGCCAACTGGGAAACTTGTGGCAACAGGGCCTCTCCAAGAGAAACAATCGCATTCCAGATAGATTCCAACGTGAAGTTCTGTGGCTTCTTTAATGAAAAAACTTCACCTGAGCAGGGAGGGGGCACAGCAGGCTCCATTGATGCACAAGGTCGGTCACCACTCAAAGAGAGAGACAGCTGCTCCAACTGTGTCTCTCCCGACACCGCCGTAAGTCTTCGTGAGCCCAGATCTCCAGAGGGCTCCGCTCCCGACTCTGATGAAACAGCCCAACCTGACCCTCGTGAGGACTTCCCCTGTGGGTGGTTATTAATGTTTTATATTGTATTCGGGCAGTAATGGGGAGCCAATGCAGTTCAATCAGTACAGGCGTGATGTGTTCAGTGATTCTTTTTTGCATGATGATCCTCGCCGCCACATTCTGGGCAGGATGTTTATCGTCTTCTTTGGGAGACCCTGCAAGATGGCGTTGCAGTAGTCTAAATGTGGTATAATGAGTGCTTGCGCAACAGCCCTAAAATCATGAGGCTCGAGGATGTTCCGTAGAGGTTGTAGGACTCTAAGTTTGTGGAAGATGGCCTTGTTGGTTTTGCGTAGGTGCTTTTCCATCTTTAGGTTGTTATCAAATGTGACTCCCAGGTATTTTATCTCATTCTTTGTGTGGTACGTATTGTTACAGAGTGTAATTGTCGCTGGAGGTTCAAAGTTTGGTTTGCTGGAGATAAACATCACCTCAGTTTTCTTATGGTTGATCGCCATGTTGTTTTGCTGCAACCATTGCAACATCTCATTCAGGCATGTTTCGAGTATCGTATAGTTAGGGTCGACGGTATCCAGTTGTGTGTATAGCATAATATCATCTGCATAGATGTGGTAATTGACATTATGCTGTTGGAAAATATCACAGAGGGGCTGCATATAAATGTTGAAAAGTAGGGCCGAGAGAGCCGAGCCCTGAGGTATTCCTTGTGTTTGAGGGAAAGCTTCTGCGTTTTCGCCATTGAATTGAACCTGTGGCATTCTGTTTGATATGTAGGAGGCGAACCATTTTAGGGGGGTTCCTGATATCCCTATCGATTCAAGCTTGTTTATTAGGATTCCATGATGGACTGTATCGAAGGCAGCCGAGATGTCAATGAAGATGAGTATAAACATTTTCTTCTTATCTTCAAGACCTTTGAGGAGGTTGTTAAGTAGTGCTATTAGCAGCGTTTCGACTCCGTGATGTTGTCTGAAGCCGTATTGTTGCCTATCGAGGATTGCATGGTCATCCAGGTGATCTTGTAGTTGCATAAGGACTGCCTTTTCAATGATCTTAGCTAGGAGAGATATGCTGGAGATGGGGCGGTAGGATGCTGGGTCGTCTTTGCTGAGTGAGTTGTTCTTTAGAATTGGTCTTATTATAGATTTCTTGAGTTGCGCAGGCATGATTCCTTGTTGTAGTGACTGGTTTACAATATGTGCGACTTGGCTGGCAATATCTTTTTTTGCCGCCTTTATCCAAGCAGCTGGGCAGGGATCTAGCAGGGATGTGGTGGTATTGATGCTTGTTATTATGTTGATAGTTTGTTGTTCGTCCATGTTGTGGAATTTGTTCCATGCCTGATCCTGTTCTACACTGGCTTTTCTACATGTTGTGTTTAGACAGAGAGGTGGCGAGTTTGCAGTTAGTTTGCTTGCGTAGTAGTCTGCCAGGGTTTGTGGTTTTATTACGTCATCATAGTGGTCTTCCTGGGATGTTTTTGTTAGTGATTTCACTAGTTCAAAAAGTTCACGAGGCTTATTAATAGCCTTGTTCAATAGGTTTGTGTGATGGGTCTTTTTGGCGGCGTTGACTTCTTCTTTGTATTTCGAGAGGAGATTGAGGTATTCCTTCTTGTGTTCGGTGGATTTGATGCGTCTCCATCTCTTTTTGAGTTTTCTGAGTTCCCTCTTCGTTTTTGTCAGTGTTTCTGTGTACCAGGGTTCTGAGTGGTGTTTGGTTGGCTTCGGGGGGGCATCCCATGTTGGGTGTGCTGCAGCCTGAATCCCGGTGTTCCAGCTGCTTGTTAGAACATCGAGGTCCTGGTTTTTTCAAGTCTATGTGGGTCGTGATGGTACTTACAAGACTTTCCAGGTTGAATTTGTTGAATTTTCTTCGCTGTTGAGTCACTCTCTGTGCTTTCGCATCCTTGGGTAGTGTAGGTAATTGTATCCGGATGTCGATTCGATGGTGGTCGGACCAAGGCACCGGAGTTATCTTTATCAGAGGTTTTTCTTCGTTGTTTTGTTTACTCGTGGGAGTGAAGACCATGTCCAGAGTATGGCCCTTTTCATGTGTTGCATCATTTATTTGTTGTTGATACCCCAGTTGGGTCATGGCTTCCAAAAATGTATTTGTGTGAATAGGCGGGATGGACGCTAGGTTTAGGTCTCCTAGGATGATTTGGAATTTCTTGGGCTGAGTGGAGGATGTGTTTTCTAGTGCTGTGGCAAGTGTTTCATGTTGCGGCGAGGGTGCTCTGTAAATCAGGCAGATTGCTAAAGCTGTGTTTTCCACTTTTAGTAGGTCAATGTCCAAATTTGAATTCAGGTATGTGCTTGATAGTTGAAGGTTGGTCTTGGCTACGATGAGCACTCCTCCACCTCTCTTGTTGTTGCGAGGGCAGTTGTACAGGCTGTATCCTGGATTGCTTATCTGGTTCAGTATGGCTGAGTCTGTGTTCGTGATCCATGTTTCCGTTATACATAGGATGTCTGGTTGCTCATCCTTGATGATGTTGTATATAATGTGTGTCTTGTTCCTGATTGATCTGGCATTGATGAGTGTGATGTTACAGGAGTTATGGGATGTTCGTGTAGGCTGGTTGTGTATGGTCTGGGTTTGGATGGGCTTGTTTATATGTGTCTTTTTTGGTTTGGGTTTTCGGTGCCCCTGTGCCTTAGCATGTCTGTTACCAGAGGGCTTCTGCAAGGGTGTGAGCATTGGTTCATTGTTGGTTATGTGGTAAGGGGCGAGTGGAGGTAGTGAGTGTGTTTGTATGGGGTAGAGAAAGTAGATTGGACTGCATAGGAGTGGTGGAGAGTAGTACAAGTTTGGGTTGAAGGCGTAAGCTGGGACAAGCATGAGTAGACATATGCTTAGAAAGATATTGAGGGATTTCATACTTCAGTTTCTTTCAGTGGAGGGTTGGACTGGACCGATACCAGGAGATTGTAGTATTAGCAGACACTGCGTGGTCCAAGATGTTGTTTGTAGACCTTGGCCTGATATCCGTACACACTTAACAGTAGCACGAGGTTAATTTGCGGACAGTGTCCTAGTGTCCGAATACACTTAACAGTACTAATGCAGACAGTGGCCTAGAGTCCGTATACACTTAGCGGTAACCAGGGATTAATTTTGCAGACAGTGGCCTAGTGCCAGCATACACTTAACAGTGACAGGCGGTTAATTTGCAGACAGTGGCCTAGTGCCAGAATACACTTGACAGTACTAATGCAGACAGTGGCCTAGAGTCTGTATACACTTAGCGGTAACCAGGGATTAATTTTGCAGACAGTGGCCTAGTGCCAGCATACACTTAACAGTGACAGGCGGTTAATTTGCAGACAGTGGCCTAGTGCCAGAATACACTTGACAGTACTAATGCAGACAGTGGCCTAGAGTCCGTATACACTTAGCGGTAACCAGGGATTAATTTTGCAGACAGTGGCCTAGTGCCAGCATACACTTAACAGTGACAGGCGGTTAATTTGCAGACATTGGCCTAGTGCCAGAATACACTTGACAGTACTAATGCAGACAGTGGCCTAGAGTCCGTATACACTTATATTATGGTATGGTATTGGAGCTCTGCTAGCACCTAACCACTGAAGACCCCTCAGTCAGTCAAAATGATAGAGACATGTTTGGGTGTCCTTTAGAATAGGACTCTGTGGTAAAATGTGGGGATATTGCATACCAGGGAAAATATTCAGTTGAAAGGGGGAAACCAAATCTCTATCAGCTGCCACACAGGAGTATTGGGATTATCTGATGGGACCACCCACCAATTTGCCTGGAACAGGTTAAAGGTATAATGATAATTAGAAAAGCTGTGGAATCCTACTGTGCCTTTAGTTTCTTCAGAGCTATTCATGGGGATTTGGATTGTCACAAATAGTCATATAATTTCCATTTCATTCTTTTGTAGAATGTGGATGAATAAAGTATTGGCAGTATACTAAGACAATAATTAACCTGAGCTTATATCATAATTTTGATAGACTTCAGGTGGCCCCACAAAGAATATGACAGGTAAAATTAACATAAACAATTATTCTTAACTTTTTTCCAAAATGATGGCTAAATTAGTAGATAACACTGGTTTAGGGTCATACAGGATTGAATACTTAAGTACTTTATTGCAGGTGCATACCAATGAAAGGGAAACATCAGAAACATGAATTCAGTACAAATTATGTTCAAAGGCATGAGATCTGTTTTTTTTTCCCATTTAATTTTGCATCCAACTAAAGAGACAACGTACCGTATAACATGTAATAATATTATGATAGAACTAGTAGGGTGGCACAGATATACTAAAATGTCATTGGCATAACTGTGCAGTGGAGGAGTAACCTAGTGGTTAGGGGCAACAGCCTACTACCCAGGAGATCTGGGTTCAGTGACTGGGAACTGGTGAGGTTATCCTTGACAGTTGTACAGGAGGGAGGGGGAAAGATGAAAATATGGAGAGATGTTTGCTTTGCTATCTGTGTGCAAAAATTCCTAAGAGTTGTTAAATAGGTTTGATATCTGTTTTGTATTGATAGCATTATCCTGTTGTCTTGTGTTGAATAAAATAATTCAAACAGTAGAATTAGCCTTAGACCAGGTTGTTCTTTGGGTGCATACATCCAGAAATATGAAATCCTTGGTTTAACAAATCCTTAAAAGCAAGCAGAGAGATGGTAGAGAATATATATTGAGAACCTGAAGGTTTATATGATCTGTTAGTGGCTTATAAAGGAGTGGATAATAGTAGAGCAAAGTTTTTTTCACAATAACATTAAATCTGCTGCTAAGAGCTTTTTGGCACTATAAAATATTTAACACAAAAGGGAGAGAGGCCCCAGATTTATCAGTGGATAAAAAGTGAGGATTTTTTTTTCACTTTCTTGTTTAGGGAAATGATTGCTAAGATCATATAGTGATTTGGAAACATCCAGTTCCTACATGTGCATTGCTGATTAAATCAGAGGAGCATTGAGATCACTGTATCATATCAGATAGAAAGATAATCATGATCTTGAGTACCTTCAGCTTAAAGTTCTGCCTAGTGGACCCAAGCTTTCCAGTGATCTCGAAGGTCATGAAGCACAAAATCTGGCCAGCATTAACTGGAGTGATCAATGCATCTGTATCTACAATTATTGAAGCACTCAAGTAATCGCCTGATGATCAAGAGGAAGTCTTTGGACCCTTGAGATCTGTCGAATTATCAGCCTGTATCCACTCTCTTTCTTTCAACAAAAGTATTAGAGAAAGCGGTATTTATTTATTTATTTATTTATACTTTTCTTCTATACCGCTTTTTCCCAAGATCAAAGGCGGTTTACAAATAACATAATGAACAGTTTACAATTAACATAATGAACATTGTTTTACATAGAACATAGTGTTTTCTTTAAATTATGTACAATTAACTTTTTTATGAACAATAACATTAACTTTTCATGAACAATAACATGGCGCATATAATTATACATATGCTGAAACTATTTACATCAGTCAAATATTTACATTAGTCAATTATTAATCATGGTTTCGAAGGGTTGTTTTTCTTATGTGTGTTGAGGTTTGAGGCTTTTTGATCTGTGTTTAGGGAGGATTTTTATGTAGGTGTGGTGAGGAGGATGGAGGGGGTTCATTAAGGTTTATGAAGTGTTCTTTAAACAGATATGTTTTTAGTTCTTTCCGGAATGTCTGAAGATCCTTTATTTTGCGGAGGTTTAGTGGGAGTTTATTCCATATGGTGGGGGCTGCATATGAGAATGCTCTTGAGCTTGTGGTTTTTTTTGTTTTTCGAATTGATTTTTTTATGTCTAGTGAGTGGGTTGCATTTTGTCTGCGGGTTCTATGTTCTTTTGGAGCATGTAGTAGAGTGGTTAGATGTGAAGGTGATATGTCGTTGATAAGTTTAAATGTGGTTAAGAGTATTTTGTATGATATTCTACTATTTATGGGAAGCCAGTGTAGTTCAGCGAGGATGGGAGTTATGTGGTCAGTGAGGCGGGCTTTTGCTGTTACTCGGGCACAGATGTTTTGAGCTCGTTGGAGTAAGTTAATATTTGTGAGAGGGAGGCCGATGAGTAGACTATTACAATAGTCAAAGTGGGGAGTGATGAGTGTGCTGATAACAGATCTGAAGTCATGTGTGTCTAGTATTGGTCGTAGGTGTTGAATGGTTTTGAGTTTATAGAATATGGTTTTCACGGTTTGTTTTATGTGAGGGATCATACTAAGTGTGTGGTCTATTATGATGCCTAGGTATTTTACTTCCTTTTTGATTGGGATTATTGTATCGTTAATTGTTATTGTTTCTGGGAGAGTAGTATCTAGTTTTCTTGTTACGAACATTGCTTCAGTTTTTTTTTAGGTTGATGCTAAGGTTATTATTTTGTAGCCAGGTATTTGCTTCACTGATACAGTTTAGTAAGTTCTGGTAGTTGGGGTTATTTGTGTTTATTGGTTGAGTGAGCATGATGTCATCTGCGTATATATAGTGGTTGACTTTATGTTTTTTGAATATATTTGTGATGGGTTAGAGATATAGGTTGAAAGGAGGGCTGATAGGGCCGAGCCCTGTGGGATACCTTGTCCTTGTATGAATGGCTCAGAGGTGTCTTGACCCAATTTAACGCGTATTGATCGGTTTGTGATGTATGATATAAACCATTGTAGAATTGTTCCTCCTATTCCTAGGCTTATGAGTCTGTTAATAAGTGTGTTGTGGTGGACATTGTCAAAGGCACCAGCTATATCAATGAATATGAGGATGTAACCTTGGTTGCATGTGTCAGTGCCCTTTATGAGGTCATCCATGAGTGTTATAAGTAGAGTTTCGACTCCATGTGAAGGGCGGAAGCCAAATTGATGTGAGTCAAGTGGTGCATGTGTGTCAATAAAATCTTGCAGTTGAAGCTGTATGATTTTTTCTATCACTTTGGCAATGAACGGTATGCTGGCTATGGGCCTGTAGGAGTTTGGGTCTGTAGGATTGAGTTTATTATTTTTTATTATAGGGCGTAAGGATGTGAGTTTTAGGGCATCTGGCATGATGCCTTTAGATAGTGATTGGTTTACTATATTTTGTATATGTATAGCTAATTCAGTTTTAGTGTTTTTTATCCATGACACCGGACAAGGATCTAGAGGGGAGGTAGTGGTGTTGATCAGTGATATGATATTGAGGAGGTGTGTTTTTGTTCAATATCTTGAAAGGTTATCCATTTATTTGTTGGTTTTAATTCAGTGGGTATGGTTATGATTGTGCTGGATGATTTGTTTTTTAATTTGTTAGCAAAATGAGTTGCAAGTGTTTGTGCGCTTATCGTTGATTGTTCAGGCTCTGGAGTTTGGGTTTTTGTTAGTGTCCTTATAATTGTAAATAGTTCTCTTGGTTTATTGAGTGCCATATTTATGACTTTTGTGTGGTATTCTTTTTTTGATCTGTTAATAGTGTCTTTGTATTTGTTAAGGAGACTTAAGTATTGCGCCTTATTATCGCTTGTTTTAGATTTCCTCCACCGTTTTTTTTCCTTGTTTTCTTAGTTGCTTTTTTATAGTGGAGAGTTCTCTATTAAACCATTTTTCTGATTTTCTTTTTGTGAATTGTTTTTGGGGGACCTTGAGTGGGAGTTGCTGCTTCTTTTATTATTGAGTTCCATTGTTCCATTATGGTGTTGATTTCTGTTGTGTTATTTATAAGGTTAGGTAGTACGGTTTCTAGGAAGGTTTATTTGTTGAAGTGTTTAAAGAGAGATTTATAAGGTGTTGTAGTAATCTCTGTGTTAGTGTGTGATAGTGAGATTAAATTGAAGGTTATTAAGTGGTGGTCTGACCATGGTACTTCTGTGATGAGAGGTGGGGATTGTAGTTGGTGTTTATTAAAGGGAGTGGGGATGAATACAAGGTCTAGAGCGTTACCTTTTGTATGTGTGGGTGTTTGTATGATTTGATTGTAACCCATTTCCTTCATTGAATCCATAAAGTTGATTGTGTGTTGTGGGTTGAGCGACGGAAGGTTCAGATCCCCTAATATAACAAGTGGTTTTCTCTGTGTAGCTGTACATGCGAGTTCTAGAATGGGGGTGAGATTTTTGTGGTCCGCTGAGGGGGGTCTATAGATGAGGGACAGTGCAAGGTTTTTGTTTTCTATATTTATGATATCCATACCGTCTATGTTGTTCACATTTTTTAGTGAGTATTTGAGCTCTTTTTTGGTGATGATAAGGGCCCCTCCTCCCCTTTTTACTTCTCGGTGGCAGTTGAAAAGGTCATATTGATGTGTGTTGAGTTGGTTCAGGAGGATTGTGTCCGTGGGTGCGAGCCAAGTCTCTGTGATGAGAAGGATATCAGGTTTTTCGTCAGTGATTATGTCATTAATTATTGGTATTTTATTTCGTATGGATCTTGCATTTATGAGGATGAATTTTCTGATGGTGTTTGTTTCATGGGATTTGTTTATAGGTTTGACTTGTACAAGATTTATTTGTATTAGTCTTGAGTGTCTGGGAATGTTGGGGCGGTGTGTCTGGTTAAATGTGTGTGAGTATGGTTGTGGTGTGGTTTTGTATGGGTTGTGAATAATGGGGATAGTGTTGTATGCTGTAGGATTTGGTTTGTGAGCATAGATGTTTTGAGTTAGATGAATGGTTAGTATGGTGATAATAAGGTATAATTGGTACTTTGTGTAATCCATGTTAATTATAGTGCAATAGCTAAGGTTACTGGCAACAGTATGTTAGACAGTGAGCAAAATTACAGTATTTCAGGTAGGTGAGTGAAATTACTGACAACAGTATATCAAGCAGTGTCTATATCTCAAACAGTAGCTGTAATTGGTGAATTCAACAGTCATTAAGGTTAAATCAATTACTGACAACAGTAGATCAGATATGTGTTATAAATAAGAACTGATTATATCAAGTATATCAAGCAGTGTCCATATCAAACAGTAGCTGTAATTGGTGAAATCAACAGTCATTAAGGTTAAATCAATTACTGACAACAGTAGATCAGATAGGAGTTATAAATAAGAACGACAGTTATTAGGGTTGAATGAAATTACTGACGACAGTAAATCAAATTTGTAGGAGGTGTAGAGGGGGGTGCTGGCTATAGTGAATTCATGTAGTGGTTATGAGTTGCAAATACTGGCTACAGTAAAAATATGCAATAGTTATCAGTGTCATTCTTATAGAAAATACTTGCTGTGATTTGTTGGTTGTAGGATCGCTTGGTGGTATGTGAGCTCAACCTTAGGGGAGCTCGAGCGGCAATGGCGGGTGTGGGTTGTAGTTGGATAATTAAGTCCTTCACAGGTAGTCGTGGGTGGAGTATCTTCTTCTTCTTGTAGTGGGTGATGATCGTGTGCTTTTTGCCTGTCGTGCCCCGCCTAAGGGCCACGCCAAAGGGCCCTCTTGCGAGGCCCTCAGGCGCGGGCCCGCAAGGCGCGGGCGCGCTTGCCCGCGGCTGCTTTTTGCTGGTTGCTGGGTCCTCCCACGGCCCGGATTGGGCCGGAGTTGTAGGAGCGGGAAACCTGCTCTCTCCCTGCTCGACCCCGGCTGGGGAGCTGCTGCGGCAGTATTCGCCGGTGGAAAAAGGGCTTTTTTGCTGCCCGCGGCTGCTTTTTGCTGGTTGCTGGGTCCTCCCACGGCCCGGATTGGGCCGGAGTTGTAGGAGCGGGAAACCTGCTCTCTCCCTGCTCGACCCCGGCTGGGGAGCTGCTGCGGCAGTATTCGCCGGTGGAAAAACCATTTACTGGAGTTCATAGATAGGAACAATTTGCTAGACTTGTTTCAGTTTGGATTGCAGCAAAACCATAGCACTGAGACCCTGTTGCTATGAAGCCTTGATATAATCTGCCAGGGCTTTGATAATCGTTTTAGCTGTGTTCTGGTTTTAATCAGCATCACCGCTGCATCTGATGCATTAAATCATAAGATGGTGGGGATAATGGGAATAGTATTAGGCTGGTTTTCATCTTTTTTATCAAATGAAATAATGAATAATGAACACTCATTGAAATTTCACTTGGATACTGGGGTGCTTCAGGGGTCTGCCTCATCAGCAATTTTATTTAATTTATACATGTAGTCTGCTACTAGAACTTGGTGCATTATTCAATTCACACTAATGATATTCAGTTTTTGTGTTTTAGTAACATCTAATTTTAAAGATGCCTGTACTCGAGAGGCTAAATGCTTGACATACATAGAGAAATGGAAGCCTTTGAACTGAGTTGATAGTACTAAGCAGGGCTAAAGCCTCTGTGTGCCCAGAAGTGGTTAAATTTGGAAAATATCAAATCCCAATAGTGTCCCAGTTTTGGAGACTAGGGGGTATGTTTACTAAACCGCGCAATTGTGCGGGGCGCACTTGAGCGTGCGCTAAGGTACCTTAGCGCACGCTAATAGTGCATTTTTGTGCCCTGCACACGTGTGCGCTGCACTAACGGGCCCGCACAAGTGCGCGGCGTGCTGATGTGCGATAGAGGCGTGGAAAGGCATTCTGAGGGCGGAGGAAGGCTCCCGAGGGGCGGAGGGACGGGGTCAATGGGTGGAGAGTGGGCGGGGAGAGAGTCCCCGCACAGGAGCGGGGCTGAAATCCGATGTAAAAAATACCACTAGTGAAAACCTCGCGTTAAAGCCGATTTAAAGGGAAGAGAAACCATTTATGTCAGCAATGTACAACAAAACCAGGGAAACCTACAAAACGTGAGCAGTGTGATACATGTGCACAGAACAAAATAGCAAATAAAAATTGAAAATGACCACAACAAAATTCTAATAAATTATAATCCAGCTGGGCAATAGTGATAGTCATGGAAAACATCAGAAACCACTCCTAAGAAAGCCCCAAAAAAGAAATATGAATTTTAGAAGCGTCTACGCTCCGTCCCCATACAAGGTGAATGATCCCACAGTGAAATTGTGCAGAGCAGGGCCATAAACCCTGCTCTGCACAATTTCACTGTGGGATCATTCACCTTGTATGGGGATGGAGCGTAAAAATAATAATTATTATTTTATACGCTCCGTCCCCATACAAGGTGAATGATCCCACAGTGAAATTGTGCAGAGCAGGGTTTATGACTCCTTTGGGCAGGCTTCCTATCTCTAGGGACTGCACTGTCAGTGTGGTGCAGGAAACACAGACAGTGTGTTCAGAGAGCCAAAGATCACTAGTTCAAATCCCAGCTAGGGCACCTGCAAACCCAATCCCCATATTTTAGCCACCACTAAACCATGATAGTAAAGACCAACCTTTGTTGCAGATAACATAAGCATGGTCCAAACACCTCTATTTTACCCTACAGAGCACAGACACCAGAAACATGCACATTACCTAGACCACAGTCCCCTCAATGCAGTCCTGGAGGGCCACATATCATTTAGCTGTGATGCTGTCAGCAATATAAGGCCATGTCAGCATGGTGGCGGAGGGGTACCATTGGTGGAGGGGGCAGTGGCTGCTGCCCACAGCAGACGGTGGCCTAGCCCCCTTCACGTGGGTGCAGTGCCCTCCAACAGACAGGCCCTGTCTGACAAACAGCCATGGACTCCCCAGGGAATGCACTGTTTCTATGCTAAGACGGTGGTGCAGCAGACACAGCCAGTGCCTTTAGGACCAGAAGGTCACAGGTTCAAATCCCAGCTGGAGCTACTGGCAACCCAGTCCCCTTATTTTACCCATGAAGAAATCATGGTAGTGAAGACTGAACCATTATTGCTGAGACCATACACATGGGTCAAAAACCTCTATTTTACCATACACAGCACAAACACCATAGAAATGTGCATTACCTACGGCAGAATCCCCCAAATGCAGTCCAGGAGGGACAAACACCATTCAGTTTCCATGCTGCCTCTAATAAAGATGCCTGTGCTGCATATCTATGCACCACCCCCATGGTATGCAGATGTATCCCATGCATATTCATGAGGGACAGCATGAAAACCCGAACAGTGTTTGCCACACCAGGACTGGAGTTGGGGACCTCTGCCGTAAAGCAGCAGCCAACAGGGCCAGACCCACCCACACCCACACCCACAGGCCCCATTGGCTAATGCCTCCTGGAGAGGCAGGACATTGGGCCCTGCGTGCATCTCCCGATACTAGCACTTGCATACCTTAGCAATGCCACCCTACACCTGGGTATACGGTACACACCTATCAAACGTTTCCTATGATTACTGGCAGATAGCAAGTCCTACGATAAGCACAGTTTGCTCATTGAGCTCCATCATAACAATCATTCTGATGTCTGCGGTGTGTGCTTCAGGTCTGGTCTCTCACAGAGTTTACCACCCTGGGGAGTGACTCCCAACAGTATTGCGTAGCATATCCATGCCTGTACTGTGCCCAGGACTGGTGTGGTGGGCAGGGCTGCTAAACTCCTCTATAGTAGCACAATGCAGGCATAGGTGTGGGAGTGTGTGTCTGTCTATACAGCAGAGCTACTCAATTCCAGTCCTGGTGGCCCGCAACCCTGCAGGTTTTTGGGATATCCCTAATGATATGCATGAGATATATATGCATTAGAGATAGCCTGCCAACCTGACTGGTTTGTGGCCCTCCAGGGCTGGATTTGGAGACTCCTGCCTTACACCTCTGTCATTTAAGATTGTGAGTGGGCAAGGTACAGATGTTCTAGACATCAAAAGGGTAGATAGAATGTGTCACATTCCTCCTAGATTCTCAACACCACCAAAAAGTTGTCTAATAGACAATATTTTGGTGGTGGTGAGAAGCAAAGAGGAATGTGACAAATTCTAACCTTTTTGATGTCTTGGACATCTGCACCTTGCCCACTTACAATCTTAAATGACAGAGGTGTAAGGCAGGGGTCTCCAAATCCAGCCCTGGAGGGCCAAACACCAGTCAGGTTGGCAGGCTATCTCTAATGCATATATATCTCATGTATACCATTAGGGATATCCCAAAAACCTGCAGGGTTGCGGGCCACCAGGACTGGAATTGAGTAGCTCTGCTATACAGTGTGTGGTGGCTGCAAACACCTTCCACAGCCCACACTGCCAGCACTGTTGCCAGTATTGGCCTGCCAATGTGCATAATGAGGAGCAAGGTACCATGGGTATAGCCCGGACAGGGTGACCTGGCCAGGATGCATCTGCACAGGGCATAGGGCACTGGCTGGGACATTGTAGTGCCCGGCCACCACCTACACAAACAGGGTGAACTCAGTATGTCCTGCTGGGGGATCACTCTCACCCTGACTGTGCAGTGACAACAGCATGGCTAGGCACCCCCATAGTGCTATGTAGTATTTCTCTCATGTGATATTTATGGGTTTCCTTTTGGGGCCCAGTCATTGATTTATCTGCTTGTTGTGTATGCTGACATCCCAGTTCTAGATGCATGCATTTCCACTGGGAACATGCACTATGGACTAACTAGCAGACTGTTTGCAGCTGGTATGTTTCCTGATGGAGTGGCTTGCAGGGTGCAGTGGCTGAAGGCTTGCTGCAGGAGAATATCAGATAGTGGTGGGGTGCAGCTTAGCATATCCAGGCCTAAAGTCTGTCTGCTATTGTGTTATAGATGTGTACAGAGCTGCATTGACTGCTCTGTAGGGTGTCTGTTCCCCAGCAGGACCAGGGTTGATGGTCCCCTCTACTGCCACCATTGCAGGGAGGTAGAATGTGGATCTGTTGATAGGAGACCCTGTTTGCCGCCCTGGGGGAGAGGGGTGGTGGTACATAGCCCACCTAGGGGTCCATAGAAGCTACACCTGACTAAGACAGACAAAGATATCCAAGGTGTTTCTGCAGAAACTACCTATCTCACACATTAACACTGCTTTGGATCTCCAGCATGACCTCTTTCAGCCATGGAGGGTGCTGTGGACCTGGTGCTGGGCGCCTCACCGCACCCTCAGGGTGAGCACAGTACTCGCACAATGTGACGGTGTGTAGCTACTCTGTGCCAGTAAAACACACGGTCAGTACCCCCTACCAGGCCAAGGTGCTGTGGGGGTGCACATGGTCAGTTCCCCCTACCAGGCCGAGGTGCTGTGGGGGTGCATTCCCCATCTTGTGTTTATCTGTGGACAGCTGATTTGCATGTGCAGTGCATCATGGGTACGGGTGGGCTAACCCTATCCTGGTGACCACAGCAGACTGTCTGTGTGGTGACATGCACTCCCTCTGCAGCCAGCCAGAGGTTGGCTCACAGCTGTAGGGCTGTAACACAATGGTTACTTCACTGCCTGTGGAGCTAGAGGTCATGGGTTCAAACCCACAGTGGGGTTATTTGATGGGACTGCCCAGAGCATTATCTCTTTTTAATGTACATTATTGCTGCCAGCAAAAACACCCTCATCGTACTGTACCCATAAGGTGCCTCAGAGGGCGCTTTATAGGGCGCCCTATAGGTTACCTTATGGTTACCGTCCATAATAGGTGCACTATACGTTATCCTGTGGAGCAACTTATAGGGTGCCCTATAGAGGACATTTCAGGGTGCCGTGGCGGACAGTGCACTTTATAATGTGCCCTATGGAGTGCCTTATAGGGTGCCTTATGCGGCTCCTTCAATTACGGCACGTGAGGACCTGTTTGCTGGCAGCAATTAATAAAATACAACTAAAGTGCTACAGGAAAAAAAACATACATTGCAAAGCTGATGCCACAGCCAGCCTTATGTATTAGGCACACTCATGACCCCTATATCAGCAGTCAGTGCCTTACACATTGTGCTACAGTGCTCCTCCTCCTTGCATGTCAGCACACCTACTTATGCTGTGCATTCCTTAGACTGCACAGTGCTGCCATCAAAAACATTGCTGTGACCTTGCGGTAACTCATACGGCACCCTATAAAGCGCCCTATAAGCAACATTCCAGGGTGCCGTGGCGGACAGTGCACTTTAAAATGTGCCTTATGTTAACACGCTTTGAGAGTGCGTTTGCTAGTAGTAGTAATTAAAATAAAAATAAAATGCTTCCTAAAGCAATCTTCCCCATAATACCTCAGCCAGCCTTGTTCATTGGGCACTGTGGGGGATTGAACCTGCAATCCCTGCACCATTGGTCAGTGTCGTAACCATTGTGCTGTGGTTTTGCTCCTGTGCTTGTGCATCAGCGCGCCACTTATGCTTCCCGCGCAGCTTTCTCATGCGCTAATGTGCGGGGCGCACCTTAGCGCATATTTAAATCCCGGTTTTTCTTTTTCAGGAAGAAACGCCCACTCCTTATATGGCACCCGCACATTAGCGCGGCCCGCACATTAGCGAGGTTTTAGTAAACATACCCCTAGGAGTGGTTCTGGATTATTCTTAAACCATGAAACCACAGATAAAAGGAACTCTGTCAGCTACTTTATTTAGACTTTGATATGAAGATTAAGGAATTAATTGCCTTCAGATAACCACAGTTGTGGTCAACATTATTGACACACTTGCAGTTCAACCCCTTAATATTCAATATCTCCTAAAAAAAAGTGGCCAGTGAAATGGCTTTAGACTATACAGTATATGCACATATATTTAACACATAAAAGAATAAATTAAAACAAGATCAATAAAAAAAAAGAAATAGTAGGAAATAGTTTAAAAACCGAGAGATTGTTTAAGTTTGTGGATTGATTTTATGCTGTGGGTTGGCTCAAAAAATAATAAAAAGTAAGATATATACATTTCTAGGTTTTTTGTTTATGCTTGGGATTTTTCATAAAGGGGTTTGTTTGGATATTAGGTTTTTTCCTCTTTAGTGTTTGTTTGGAGGAGATTATTATTGGCATCCCTATAAACAATTCAAATCAGTTTGAACAGAAGAACCACATTCCCACTATAGTAAAATTAGATGCACCTGTGATCATATCAGTACCCACATGACTTGAATCAACCAATGAGTGATGGCTGTAATATTTAAAATGGCCACATTCACTCCCTGTTCCATTTTCACAATGGTGAAGACAAGAAAGCTGCCTGAGACCTTCAAAAAAGCCATTACCACCAAACATCAAATTTCAAAGGGGACAAAGTCATCTCCAAAGACCTTGGGATTCCTATGTCTACAGTTTGCAATTTTATTACAATGTTTTCTGCTCATAGAACTGTCAACAACCTCCCAGGACATAGTGAGAAGAGGAAAGTTAATCCAAGAAGTCTTCAAAGGTTAGTGCAAGCCATTGGAAAAACACCATGTACAATATCCAAAGAGTTTAAGGCTGACCTGGAGTAATCTGGAGTGGTAGTTTCAATCCGCACCATAAGCCAAATGCTAAACAAAGAAGGACTTCATAGGCGAAGTCCAAGGAGGACCCCACTGCTCACAGATAGACAAAAAAAGGCACACCTGATCTTTGCCCAAACCCACCTTGAGAAACCACATTCCTTCTGGGAAAATGCTCTGTGGACAGATGGAACCAAATTTGAGCTCTTTGGCAATGTAGACCAACGATACATTTACAGGTGAAAAAAATGAAGCTTATAAGGAAAAAAAACACCCTTCTTGCAGTTAAATATGGTGGAAATTCCATATTGTTTTGGGGCTGTTTTGCTGCTTCAGGTACTGGAGGCCTGAAATGTATTAAAAGAATCATGAAGTCAGATGGATACCAACGTATTTCAGAGCAAAATATAAATATAAGAACATAAGACATGCCATACTAGGTCAGACCAAGGTCCATCATGCTCAGTATCCTGTTTCAACAGTGGCCATTCCAGGTCACAAGTACCTGGCAGGTTCCCAAAAAGATATACAGGTTCTAGAATGCTTGTTCCCTTCCGCTATATCACTAACATCTTTGTTAGTGATATAGCGGAAGGGCTGTCGGGTAAGGTTTGCCTCTTTGCGGATGATACCAAAATCTGCAATAGAGTAGACACCCAGGAAGGGGTAGATAACATGAGGAGGGATCTAGCTAAGCTTGAAGAATGGTCTAGAATTTGGCAGCTGGGATTTAATGTTAAAAAATGTAAGGTCATGCATTTGGGCTGCAGCAATCCAAGGGAGCAATACAGTATAGGAGGTGAAGTACTTTTGTCCACTAAAGAAGAGCGGGACCTAGGCGTGGTTGTGTCTGATGATCTTAAAGTAGCTAAACAGGTGGAAAAGGCGACAGCAAAAGCTAGAAGGATGCTTGGGTGCATACGGAGAGGAATGGCTAGCAGAAAAAAGGAGGTGATAATGCCTCTGTATAAGTCTTTGGTGCGACCTCATTTGGAGTATGGTGTGCAATTCTGGAGACCGCACCTTCAAAAGGATGTGAACAGGATGGAGTCGGTGCAGAGGGTTGCTACCAAAATGATTAATGGGCTTCATTATAAAGCATATGAGGACAGACTTAAGGATCTTAATATGTACACCTTAGAGGAAAGGCGGGATAGAGGTGATATGATTGAGATGTTTAAATACCTCCGTGGCATAAATGTTCAGGGAGAGAGCCTCTTTCAATTGAAAGCAAGTTCTGCTACGAGGGGACATGGGATGAGGATGAAGGGAGATAGATTCAGGAGTGATATGCGGAAATATTTCTTTACGGAAAGAGTAGTGGATCCGTGGAATAGTCTCCCAGTGGAGGTGGTAGAGATGAGGACAGTAACTGAATTCAAGAAAGCATGGGACCAACACAGAGGATCTCTAAAGGCAAAAAGTGGACTGTTGTAGTTGTTATGGAAGGACAGACTAGATAGGCCATGTGGTCTTTTTCTGTCGTCATATTTCTATGTTTCTATGTTTCTAAGTAGTGGATTTCCCAGGTCCTCTTTAATAATGATTGAGGGACCTTTCCTCCAGGAAATTGTCCAAACTTTTTTTAAATACAGCTACACTCAGGGCCGGATTTACCTTGAGTGAGGCCCTACGCCAACAAAAATTGTGGGCCCCCAGCAGGGGTGGCCCAAGGGGGGTGCGGGGTCTTATTTGCATAAGGGGCCTCATTTGCATAAATATTTGCATAATGTTACCATATACTAACTTTTAGTAAACGTGCCTCTTAATGAGTGTATGGATAAAGAAAGACTAAAAGATTTCTACATTACTATAATCCAGTGCCGACTGCCAGACACATTAGGAACTACTACAAATACTGCCCATTTAGAACCCATAGCAAACCAGCAGTATCCTAACAGCACTACCAGGACTCACAAAGCACCATACTCTACCAATCAAAAGGCAACACTGCAAATATTAAACCAATACATTTCAGAGAACAACAATACATGACCTACTGGGGAAAGAGAACAAGTGGCAATGTCAAATAGGAATTATATAAACAGAACACCTCAGCTCAGTTACACATGCAGAACATAGACCATCACCAAACAAGTAATCACAATTTAGAAACAGGAAGACAATAATTAAACTGGGAATCCCAAAAGCAAAACTTGGAATGTACAACACTGTAGAAATAAAACTATACATTAATTTGCTCTTGTACTAAACAAAGCGCAGACGTTAATGATGCACATTTACCAGAGCTGACATATTCCAATTAATAAATCCAAAATAAAGAGATATTTTTCTACCTTTTGTGCATTTTTTCAGCTGCAATTGCTCCAGCCACTTTCTTCTGGTTTCTTCGTGTCTTCTGCTAACTCTCCATCGTCTGCTGTCCATTTGTCCTTTCTTCTCTCTTCTAGTTTTTTTCCATTCTCTCTCTACATCTGCTTTAACATACTAATCTTTCTCCTTTTGCTCTTTCCTCATTCCTATTTCATCCACTCAAATTTTACCCCTCCATCCTCAATCCCCACTTACTCTCCAAATACCCGGCCAATTGTAGATTTTTTATCCCTCCCACACAAAATATTTTTCCCTTCTCCATTTTACTCTTCCAGCCCCATCCCATTCTAATCCTCCCCCAACATCAGCTCCCTTCTAGTTCCAGCCTCACCCAGCATCCATTCCCTTCTAGTCCCTGCATCAGCCCATTTCCAGTCCTAGCCACCCATCAGCCCATTTCCAGTCCTAGCAACCCCCAACCCAATATCAGTCCTAGCCCCCCCATCAACCCACTTCCAGTCCTAACCCCCATCACCCCATTTTCAGTTTAAGCCCCCCTATAACCCATTACCAGTCCTAACCCCCCATCAGCCCACTTCCAGTCCTACCCCATCAACCCATTTCCAGTCAGCCCCCCATAGCCCATTGCCAGTCCTAACCCCCCCATCAGCCCACAGCCCATTACCAGTCCTATCCCCACCAGCCCACCTCAAGTCCTAACCCCATCAACCCATTTCCAGTCAGCCCCCCATAGCCCATTGCCAGTAATAACCCCCCCATCAGCCCACAGCCCACTTCCAGTACTAACCCCATCAACCCATTTCCAGTCAGCCCCCCATAGCCCATTACCAGTTCTAACCCCCCCATCAGCACACAGCACATTACCAGTCTTAACCCCCCCATAGCCCATTACCAGTTCTTAACCCCCAAACAGCCCACAGCCCATTACCAGTCCTAACCCCATCAGCCCACCTCCAGTCTTAACCCCCCCAGCCCATTTCCAGTCCTAGCCCCCCCCCCATAGCCCATTACCAGACAGCCCCCATCAGCCCACAGCCCATTACCAGTCTTAACCCTCCCCATAGCCCATTACCAGTTATACCCCCCCCCAACAGCCCACAGCCCATTACCAGTCCTAACCCCATCAGCCCACCTCCAATCCTAACCCCCCCAGCCCATTTCCTTTCCAAGCCCCCCAATAGCCCATTACCAGTCCTACCCCCCCCCCCCCATCGGCCTAAAGTAAAATTTACAAAAAAAAATAAAACGCTGGCTGCTACCGCTGCCGCCGCGGCAGCATGGAATGACCAGCGGGGCCCCCTCTGCCTGGCTGAATCCCTGCCTCCCTCCATGACGGCTGAGCCCCTCCATGCAGGCTTTGAGAGGCACGAAGGTTTCCCAGCATTCGCGGCTTCACAGAAACAACCGCCAGTGTGAAGGAAAAGGATCTTCACGCTGGCAGTTGTACAGAGGGAGCCGGGGCCTCGCGCGGGCTTCCCCAGCTCCCTCTGAAGCCCCTCAGACAGCCGCGGTGCTGGTCGGGGGGGGGGGGGGGAGAGGCCAAGGACTGCAAGGGCTGTGATGGGGGGGGGCTAGGACTACAAATGGGCGGTGGGGGGGAGACCTGGACTGGAAAAGGGCTATGAGGGGGGGGACTTGGACTGGAAATGTTGCTGTGATGGGGGGGACCTGGACTGGAAATGGGCTATGAGGGGGGGAACTTGGACTGGAAAAGGGCTATGGGGGGGGGACTTGGACTGGAAATGTTGCTGTGATGGGGGGGGGACCTGGACTGGAAATGGGCTATGAGGAGGGGAACTTGGACTGGAAAAGGGCTATGGGGGGGACTTGGACTGGAAATGTTGCTGTGATGGGGGGGGAGCTGGACTGGAAATGGGCTGTGAGGAGGGGAACTTGGACTGGAAAAGGGCTATGGGGGGAGGACCTAGACTGGAAATGTTGCTGTGATGGGGGGGGGGACCTGGACTGGAAATGGACTGTGAGGAGGGGAACTTGGACTGGAAAAGGGCTACGGGGGGGGGGGGACTTGGACTGGAAATGTTGTTGTGATGGGGGGGGGGATCTGGACTGGAAATGGGCTATGGTGTAGGGAGGTGGAACTTGGACTGGAAATAGGCTGTGATTAGGGGGGCTAGGACTGCAAATGGGCTGTGATGGTGCGGGGGGCCTAGGACTGGAAATAGGCTGTGATGGGGGGGGGCTAGGGCTAGAAAGAGGCTGTGATGGGGGACTTGGACTGGAAATGGGCTGTGATTGGGGGGGGGCTAGGACTGGAAATGGCCTGTGATGTGAGGGCTAGCACTGGAAATGGGCTGATGAAGAGCTGGAATAGGACTGGAAATGGGCTGATGGGGGCTACAATAGGACTGGAAATGGGCTGATGTGGAGCAAGGGAGTGGATGCTGGGTGGGTCTAGAACTATAAGGGAACTGATTTTGGGGGAGGACTAGAATGGATGGGGAATGAGAATGGAAGGGGAAAAGATATTTTGTGTGGAAGAAAAGTCTATGATGGGCCGTGTATTGGGAGAGTAAGAGGGGCTTGAGAATGGAAGGGTGAAATTTAAATGGATGATAAAGGAATAAGGAAAGAATTGGGGGAAAGAGCAAAAGGGAAACAATCAGTATGTTAAAGCAGAAATAGGACAAATGGATAGCTCGCAGATGACACGAAGAAACCATAAGAAAGTGACTGGAGCAATTGCAACTGAAAAATAAAATGCCCAAACAGAAGGTAGAAAAATACTTTTTATTTTGAATTTATTAACTGGAATATGTCTGGTCTGGGAAGTGTGTATTGCTAACATCTTTGCGTTTTTGTTTAGTGCAAGAGGAAATTACTTTATAGATTTATTTCTCCAGTGTTGTACTTTTCATGTTTGGCTTTTGGGGTTCCCAGTTTAATTATTATCTGACCAAGGAAGTTAGCTTACACGTATCCTCGGTAATTTTTGTGGGTGGGGCTGGGGGCGGGGCGGGGTGGGGCAGGGGTGGGACTAGGGCGGAGAATGGGTGGAGCATGGTGAGCCATAGGTGTCGGGTTTTTCTCGGTGAAAAAGTTGGCAACCCTAGAAATATAGCGCAGAGCAAAAGCAGAAGGGAATACCGAGTTACAGATCAAGCTCTGGTAAAGAGGCCCAGCCAAAGCTGGTTTATATACAGATCCTGGATGGAAACAAGATGGCCCCTGAAAGGAAGTAGTAAATTTAAAGCAGGCTAAGGCAGTCAGCCAAGTGGAACCTATTGATGTCTGCTGCTGGGCAAGGTTTCTCTATGAAATGAGCCACCTACAGGCAGGTATGGAACCTCACATGAGATCAGTTCAGTCCTAAGAAAATGAAGGGATATGCCAAACCAAATCCATATTCCCCCTCCCACCCCACCCCCACTCCCACCTGCTTTAGTGTCCTGAAGAGAAAGAGCCACCACACAGGGCTTAACATCATTCCCATTCCCCCTCACTCTTCCCCGTCTGGGATAATCAAGCCCTCTCTAGTGTTGTAGCAAGGTCTAGGAAATTTGGGTGGAACTTTATAGTTATTAAAAATATTTTCCAACTTTTCCATGTTAGCTTTGCTAGCTTTGCCAGCTTATTTATTTATTTATATTTTAAAAGTTTTATATTCCGCATTTTCACCGATCAACGTCTTTCATATATAACATAACTTAACTTTACAGAGAAACATTGTAACATGGAACAGTTAAACTAGTTGAACAGTAAAAGTTATAGCTTGGTTGCAGTAACAGGGCTTGGGGTGATACAAGATAACATTTTCATTCAAAAACATAATAACTATTGCACAACAGGTGATCGGGACAATGTTCATAGTTCATTCTTTGTGGATGATACAAAAGAAGCATTTATCATGGGTGATGCATAGTGAAAATTTCAGGTGGTGCCTTTGAAGTGGTCTGAGACTATATAAGTTTTTAATAACTCGCGGAATGTTGATAGATCAGAAATGGTTCTGATATTTTGTGGAAGGGCATTCTAGAGGGGTGGGGTATACAGAGAGAATGATCAAGCACGTGTAGATTGGTACCGCTTTGTCAGCTCTTGGGGTAGCGCAAACTTGTTTTGGGTGATTGCTCTTCTGAGCCTGTTATCTGGAGGTCGTTGTAGCAGCTCCTGTAGATAGAAAGAGGTCAAGCTATGATAGACTTTGAAGGTTGTTATAAGTATTTTATACTTGACTTGTGACTGGACAGGGAGCCAATGTGGTCTTTTTCTGTTGTCATATTTCTATGCTTCTATAAGGGGACTGTTGTAGTTGTTGATATAGAAGGACAGACTAGATAGGCCATGTGGTCTTTTTCTGTCACCATATTTCTATGGTTCTATGTAAATCTTTTAGTATAAGTGTTATGTGGCTGGACATGGAAGCACCTGCAAGTACATGTGCAGCAGCATTTTGGGCAAGTTGTAGTGGGAGAAGGGATCTTCTTAGTAGTCTTTGAAGGATGGTATTGCAGAAGTCAAAATGTGGGTGTGTGAGTGTAAGGTGAGGTGTTGGTCGAGGATGATGCCAAGGTAATACACCTCTGTTTTCACAACTAACTCTTCATTGTTGATTTTTATTGAAGCTGGTGGGGGAGAATGAGTGATCTCTAGTTATAAAGAGCACCTCTGCTTTCTTGTAATTGATGGCAAGGCATTGGTTGGACAGCCATTGGGCAACTGCTTTGATGCAGTTTGTTAATGGTGAGAAGGTCATCTACAAGGCGGAGAAGGGTGCGTAGATCATAATGTCATCTGCATATAAGTGGTAGAAGACATTATGAGCATGGGTGATATCACGGATCGCTCGAATATATATATTGAATAATAAAGCAGATAAGGAAGATCCCTGGGGAACTCCTTGGGTTTGCATGTAAGGTTCAGAGGTGTTGACACCAGATTTCATGAACTGGAGATAACCAGAGAGATAAGAGCAAAACCATTTAAGTGCAGTGTTTCAGAGGCCAATATGCTGTAGACACTGTAGGAGGATTTTGTGACAGATAATGTCGAAGGCAGTGGCCTTGTTTGGGGTTTTCAATATCTTTCCAGAGTGTGTCCATAAGTGAGATAAGTAAGGTTTCAACACCATGTCCTGGTCGGAAGCCATATTGGTGAATGTCAAGTAGTGCATTGGTGTTGATATGATATTGCATCTGAAGGAGAACTAACTTTTCCAATATTTTAGCCAGGAAGACTGGACTTGAAATTGGTCTGTATGAGCTTGCAGTAATTGGATCTAATTTGGGATTCTTTAGAAGAGGCTGTATTGATGCAGTCTTTAGTTAATAGGAAAGTAACCTTGTCTAAGAAGGAGGTAAACCATTCAGGACAGGAATAAGGCCAACTCTGCTCTTGATAGTTTAACCCAAGGGCAAGGGTCTAGTGGTGATGTGGTTGTGCTGAGATTGTGGATTATATTCGGAATGTTATCTAGGGAGATTGGAGGAGGTTGCTAGGGCTGGAAGGAGCTGGATTGTCAGAGGTGCTTGTTCTCAGAGGGAACTGAAAGGATTTTGATTGGAAATGGTTGGCGAGTTCTTGCAAACTTGGCGTGGTGCTAGGAAAAGGCGGTACATGAGCATCTGCTAGGGATTTCACTAAGTCAAACAGTTCCCTGGATTTGTTGAGAGATTTTATAATTAGATGTGTGTGATAGTCTTTCTTGGCTTTGTTAACTTGGATCCAATAATTGTGCAGGCTTGATAAGTATTTTTCCTTGACTGTGTTCTCTAGTGTGTGTCTCCATCGATATTCATATTTTCTTAGGACATTTTTTTGAGCTGTAAGCTCAAAAGTGTACCATGTAGGATATTGGCCTTGACTGGGTTGTGATGTTTTGAGGAGCAGTGCAGCCATATTTTTGCTAATAACCTCCTTCCAGTTATTGACAATGAAGTCCAGATCGCTGGAGTTTGCGATTAGTCTAGAAGTGTTATTGTCAAGAAAGGAGGACATGTCAAAAGATTTGAAATGGCAGTAGGGCCTTTTCTCATAGTTACTGGTAGCAGAAGGTTGTGCGGAGAAGTTGGAATGTGATGGTATAATGATCTGACCAGGGGACTTGCTCCAGTGGGGAGTCTTGCAGCATGTTATCATCCAGGAAATTAGATGGAATAAAGATGAGGTTCAGAGTGTTTCCCATCATGTGACTTGGGAGTTGAATGATTTGTTTGTAATTGAGATGCTCCATGGCATCTAGGAAGGCATCTGCTATTTTGTGCAGAGCCGAAGACAGGTTTTAGTCGCCCATGAATGTGAGAGGACGGTTAAAATTGTTGTCAGTGCAGATCACTTTAATAAGTGCTGCTAACTCATTGTTGCTTGAGTTGGGAGGTCTGTAAGTACATTTGTTTGAGATAATGATTAGGTCTAGGGCTTTGGTGCTTGAAATGGAGATAGGATTGAATTGTAAGTTGCTTCTTGCAATAATAGAGTCACCACAGCCTCTACGGCTTGCCCGAGGGCAGTTAAAAATATCATAGTTAAGAGGCTTGAGTTGATTAATAAGGAAGGAGTCTGTTCCTGTTATACACATAGAGGGTCATCCTGAACAGCATTTAGCAGGTCTGGACGTCCGATCTGGATGTCCAGTCATGCTAAGCGCCTGGCTCCCATCCAGGAAACAGAGCTCCGCACACTTAGATCTAAACTGTGTGGGGAGCTCTTTTTGTGGGTGGGAGGGGGCTGGCCAGAGAAGGAGCAAGGACTGTGGGCTATGGACAGCACCATGACCCCAGACATAGAGGGCCGATTCCAAGGTCAGTCTTGTAGGTCCGTGATTGGCCAATTGTACGGAGGACTTATTCCACCTTGGAGGTGGAATAAGTCTCTCTGGATGGAGATGGATGGAAAACCCAGGCCAGGACAGGAAGGTGATGGGGTGCAGAGGGCTCCCCGTGGCCTGACCCTGGCTACGGCAAGGCCAAATGGGGGTCGGGCAGTGGAGAAAGGGGTTTCTCTGGGTATGCCAAGGATCACAGCTCCTGTGTGGAGCCACAGTGCCATAGCAACAGGATGCCACAGCACCACAGCTTCATGCAGGAGCCTGGCTGGGCTAGCCAGTTAGCAGCCCGCAGATAAAGATAGGTGCAGCCAAAGCTGGCCTATCTTTACCTCTGGGAGGTAACTGGGTAGCGGCTCAATATCGCCGCTGCCTGGTTAGCTTTTGCGGGTTTGTGGTCTGGGCGACAGCCCTAGATATTCAATAATGGTGCCGCATATGATCCTGGAATTGAATATCCAGGGTTAAAGTTCGGCGGTGATGATGACTATGTGCCATAACAGTACATAGCAGTCCCAAAAGTATATCGGGCCTTTAATGTTCACAATATGCATATAATTCTCAGTTCTGAATTCAGAATAAGGGGGCTCTTTGCTGTTAGCACTAACTGCTAGCGTACAAGCATTATAACTGTTAATGTGCAGGCAAGACAGTGCACACTAATTCCTGCCCTATCTGCATGCCATGTTATGGGGCAGGAACTGGTGGGTTATGGGTGGAGAATGCACATTTGAATTAGGGAATGGTATTTTACTGCACGCTAACTCATAGCAATTGATAGCATGGGGTTGCTTAATGTCTCCTCGAGAGGAAGTGTTGGGGCCCTCAAGCTACTGTTAGGCAGTTACTGCAGCCTGTTGCATAAGACACCTCATACCCCCAATCTGCATCTGCACTGACCTTCACTTCCTGATGAAGCACTAACCCTTGTTTCTCTCCAAAGAGGCTCCAAACCCCTTCTTGATCCCTCTCCCCAGTATTTACTGGGGATGTCCTTAGTGGGTTGGGGTGGCAGGAATGAAACCTGAATGCTCCTGCCCCATCACCAGCCTGGGTGTAAAATGATGGCTCGGATCACTAGCCTCACGATACTATGGCTAGAAGTCAAGTTCCTTATTTGGAAGAATGTTTGCTGTAGCAAAATAATCTACTACAGCAGGATAGGAATAGGAATTTGGGGCAAACTGCAAGTTTTCACATCCACAACCATGTTAGCATTGATATAGGGTCACTATATAGAAAAAAGGAAGAGCTCCCAAACAGGGCAGTGCTACCATTAAGTGAACTAGAGCACCGACCCTCTGGGGGCACCCATTGTCACCACTGCCACCCCTCTCTGGGACTGACAGCAGCAGCAATAGCTAATAGCTCCATGGCTCTTACCTTCAGGCTTTGGTGCCATGGGACTGTTTGCTTCAGCCCCTCTCTGGCTCATGATGCTGACTTCCTATTTGCATAGGAAGTCGGCATTGGGTGTTGGAGAGTGGAAGAATCAAACAGCCTCATGGTGCTGAAGCTTGAAGGTAAGCACCACAGGACTGTTTAAGAACATAACATAAGATGTGCCATACTGGGTCAGACCAAGGGTCCATCAAGCCCAGTATCCTGTTTCCAACAGTGTCCATTCCAGGTCTCAATAGCTGTAAGGTTCCCAGAGGTATACACATCCCATGTCACTGTCAGTCCTGGAAAGGGATGTCAATGATAGCAATGGGCATTGCAGGGGGCAGAAGGGATGATGTTCACCTAGGGCACCTCATCTCCTTCCACCAGCCCTGCTCACAAACCATGAACCTGAAAGAAATATTAGTGTCAATATTCAATGTCTCTTATCCAGTTAGTCACACCTGCTAAAAAGCAAAAAAAGACTTTCTTAAAACTATCCGGATTGGCTGGTCATATAGCAATGCTGAATATTGCTGTTATGTTGATAACAACAGCAGCAGTTGTGGTCACACCATCCAGGTATTCAGCACCAACCTCAATCCAGATACCAGCACTGAATATCAAGATTTCCTGTAGATGCAGTTGCCAGCATTAAAAAAATCATGCTGACTGCCATGGCTGAATATTGACCCAATTGTTCTTTACTCAGAGGCTGCGGTAGGGCTCTTAAGCTGATGGATGGGAGCAATGCAAGACTGCAGTAATTGACGCATCCATTTGGAGCACACCTAGTTGACAATATGACCCCTACCTATAATATCACAAGACTGCTACTAGGGGTCAGCAGGCTATTTTGAAGAAGATTCACTGGGACAGGAACGAGTGGTAATTGCTCCTGCCCTATCACCCCCAGACACCTTAGGCTGAGTCAAGCTGACCCACCTCTCATTTATGATAGAGACTGGGGACTGAGGGGATAAAGGGGGTGTTCTGACATTTTAGCCCAGCATTGAGACTGGAGAAGGGGACATCAGACCTCTTGGACTACCAGAGTTCATAGGTCCTCCAGGGAACTGCGCCCTTGGGACCGCTCATTTGGGCTGGTGGGCCCTTTATTTATCAAATGCCACCACCGGGTGAAGAGGGCTGTTTTTGTTTCATGGTAGTATATGAAAAAATATCTACAGCTCTTGAACTGTAGTTAATTTTTTTCTACTGAGACGGGCTTGTGAAGCCTTTTTGCACATTCCTTTTTTGCATGATTTTGCATTAATAAACTGCTTTGCATGATTTTCTATCACAACAGCTTGTTAATGCACACAGTTTGTACAAAGTGTGCTCGCATGAAAGTTTACTACCCTCACAATTTGAACTGTACTTTGTGAAGTGACTTCACAATAGATTGTAAGCTCTGATGAGCAGGGACTGTGTCTTACATCAATATGTACAGTACTGCGTACGTTTTGTAGCATTAAACAAATGATTATTATTATTAGTAGTAGTAGTAGTAGAGTGCAATTTGTACAAAAAATAATAGAAAAACACTAGAATTTTGGAGTTTTTGTGCATTTCCAAGTAGTTGCACTATTTTTCACATGAAATGCACTTTTGTAAAGTCAGCTTGCACGTTAGTAAATAGGATCTACAGTTTTATTTATTTTTTAATTACTGCATCAATGGCTTGCATGAACTGTGAACGCTGAAGAACAATGGAATGTGCTAAAGGTAGGGCTTGTATATTTAGATGCATATAAACTGTAAATTTAAGGGCCGTGTTTACTAAATATTAGAACATGCTATCTGCCACCATGCCCTTAGGAATAAGATGGGTGCTGCAGCAGTGTGCTAATGTTTAGTAAACATGGCTCTAAGTGTTTATTTTCCCGGTAATTGGAAGTTGAGGATACAAAGGAAACGTATCAACCAATATGTTTCCTACCACAGGCAAGATAAAGAAAAACTGGGGGTGTGGAGGGAGGGAAGCTGTAGTTATAGCCTCTGAACCTTTTAAAGGCACATTTTAGATAGTACATACAGATCAGAATTAAGATACTGAAGATTTGACTTACACATTTCTGCTGGAATTTTAGAAAAAGGCTCTGCTAAACCTGGAGCCTCTTCTGAAATACAAAGAAAGAGGTGATGGAGAGCATATGTAGAAATGAAGAAGCCATTTTTCAAATCTACACATGGGAAAAATCAAAGGAGGAAACACGAGAAAGGTCCAATATTTCCGTGTGTAGGTAGGCCAAAAGAATATAAGATATGCCATATTGGCTCAGATCAAAGGCCCATCAAGCACTGTGTCCTCTTTCCAACAGTGGCCAATCCAGATCACAGGTTCCTGGCATATCTTAACCCTGGAATTACTGAGATTTTTTTGCACACACTGAATACCGTTGGGGTCATAAATGACCCCACGACAAATTTTAATTGTTAACCATGAAAATTTAAACTAAACAGACAACATATTATTCCGAATTAATTATTTATTATATGAAGGTTAAATGTTTTGAAATTTAATGCTTTATCATAAAATTACATGAAGAAGAGATGCCATGAAAGCAGTTTTTGCATGCACTTGATGAACACAGTAAAGTACTCCAGTCATTTGCATGAGACACGGACAATTTATGAATGTTCTTTGCAAACATTGTGCTTGCAGGAGGTGCAAACTATGTCGCTTGTCTTGTCTTTTTCCCTGGAACAGCAGTGACACCTTGCCCTTTTCTTTGGGATCCCGACATTGCAAACAGCATCAGTGGCTTCTTCAATACTGGAAGAAGTCTCACTGCAATTACTCTGCAGCAGCTGCTTTCCTAATTCCAAGAGGAATAGACAAAGTCTGTGCTTTGACTTGGACTGCCATTCTGGATTTAGTCCAAAATGAACAAACCCAGCCAGTGAAACTAATAAATAGTCAATAATGCAAGATTCACTATGAAAAAAAAACTAACGAAACTTATCTTTATGTCGGAGCAAGCCGAAGGAGGGAAGGCATGAAGACCCATCCCACACCAGACGGCAGGCTTCTTTTTTTCTTTTGCAATTGTGGTTCCCCATCAAAACTTGTTCGATATTCAATTCAACTATTTATAAATTCTTCCATTAATTCAGTTAGTGTCGTTGCTCCCAAAAGAATAATTCAGCACGACGTGCATGTTTCGGGCTAGCGCCCTGTATCAAGTGCTCATCTGCCACGAAACAAAATGGCAACAACAGCAAAAAACGCGTCACTGCGGCCAAGGTTAAGCTTGTAATAAGGTTGACTCATAACATGATAGTATTTAAAGAGGAACCAGCCAATAGGGACAGGGTCTACCCCACAGGTAGGGGAATCCCAGTTACCATTGGTTAATTTGGGTATGACAGCAGACAACGTCACAAAACACTTTGCCATTCTATCTCACGATTAAGGCCTGTAGGTTTGACTGTATCCAGCTGATATATCCATCTTTGCTCCAGCCATTGTAACTTTCTCAGCCGATCTCTGCCCCGGGGATCCAAAGGAACATGATCAATAACAGACCATTTAAGATCCTCAAAAGTGTGATTATGGGCAATGCAGTGAGCTACGATCGGGGCTGTATCTATCCGATGACGCAAGCGCAAAGCATGCTCAGAAAGTCTAGTTTTAACCGGACGAATCGTCCATCCAATATAAAACAAAGAGCAAGGGCATCGCAAAAAATATATAACATATTCGGACAAGCAAGAAGTGTCCCATTTGCGTTTATAGGTTTTCAAAGTCCGTGGATAATGCCAGTCCAACCCAGAGATGGTATTCAAACAATATTTGCAGGTATTACATGGGGAATGCCCATTAATCACTAATGATGGTTGTATACGATCAATCTCCAATGGCGTTTTTACTAACCAATCACCCAAATTACGACCCCTAGAAAAGGCAACCCGTAGCGGCTTCCTAAAACACTCCACCAATTGTAGTACCGACCACCGGGCATGCAAAATTCGTAAAATCTCAGAACTACGTTCCGTATACGGGAGAACCCCCATAATAGAAACATCTTGTTTTGATCCATCTTTCATATACTGGGGATCCAATAGCCATTCCCTATGCATGTAGGAAGCACGTCAAAAGGCTTTGTTAACTACAGTAAAAGGATATCCTCTTGCAAGTAGATGCTGAAACAGATCTTGTGCCTGCCGACCAAATTCCACTGTAGTATGACACAATCTACGTAACCGGAGAAATTGACCGAAAGGTAAACCCTTTCGTAAAGGGCCTGGATGAAAACTGTTATATTGAAGCAAACTATTACGCTGCACAGATTTTCGGAACACAGTAGTATGTAATTGACCCTCGTGTATGTCGATCCGAATATCAAGAAACTCAATAGTCGTCACATCAATATGCTCTGTAAATTGAATGTTCGTGCGTAAGGAATTAAGCCAATCAATGAATTGCCGAAGAGACATTAAATCCGAAGTCCACATGAAAAAAATGTCATCAAGAAATCGTTTCCAGATCAAAATATTAGAGAAAGCCATTGAACATTCTATCTGATTTGTTTCCATTTCTGCCATATAGAGAGTGGCGATGGAGGGTGCTACCGTTGCTCCCATCGCTATTCCCGAAATTTGTTGGTAAAAAACACCTCCCAACAGAAAATAATTCTTTGTGAGAACCAATTCTATCAATTGGATCAAAAAAGACTGAGGCATCCGAGCCGGAGCATAATAAAAACGATTCTTTAATAAATCCAACGCTTCTTCCTGGTCAATATTTGTATACAAGGAGACCACATCCAAGGTGACCAAAAAAGCACCCACAGGTATCTCCAAAGTGGTTAGAAGTTGTAAAAAATAAGTAGAATCCCGAATAAATGAAGCAACTTGACAAGCTTCCTGTTTCAAAAATGTATCACAAAAAATTGACAGTGGCTCCAACACTGAATTTCTACAGGATACAATTGGCCGACCCGGGGGGGAAGAAAGTGATATATGAATTTTCGGCACTAGATAAAGAACCGTAATCTTAGGATGTGAATTAATCAGAAACAGTTGCTCTTTGCGAGTTATCCAGCCCCGTTGAAAAGCTACCTCTACCACCGATTTGATTCGTTCCATCAAACCAGTAGTAGGATCGTGTCCCAATACTTGATAAGTGCAGCAATCGTCCAGGTGGGAGCGTAAAGAGGCCTGATAATCATCCAACGTCTGCAATACCAGTGCACCACCTTTCATAATGGGCTGTGGGCTGTTGGGGGGGTTAGAACTGGTAATGGGCTATGAGGGGGGTTAAGACTGATAATGGGCTGTGGGCTGATGGGGGCTGTCTGGTAATGGGCTATGGGGGGGGCTAGGACTGGAAATGGGCTGGGGGGGTTAAGACTGGAGGTGGGCTAATGGGGTTAGGACTGGAAGTGGGCTGATGGGGGGTTAGGACTGGTAATGGGTTATAGGGGGGGTTTAAACTGAAAATGGGGTGATGGGGGGTTAGGACTGGAAGTGGGTTGATGGGGGGGCTAGGACTGGTATTGGGTTGGGGGGTTGCTAGGACTGGAAATGGGCTGATGGGTGGCTAGGACTGGAAATGGGCTGATGCAGGGACTAGAAGGGAATGGATGCTGGGTGAGGCTGGAACTAGAAGGGAGCAGATGTTGGGGGAGGATTAGAATGGGATGGGGCTGGAAGAGTAAAATGGAGAAGGGAAAAATATTTTGTGTGGGAGGGATAAAAAATCTACAATTGGCTGGGTATTGGGAGAGTAAGTGGTGATTGAGGATGGAGGGGTAAAATTTGAGTGGATGAAATAGGAATGAGGAAAGAGCAAAAGGAGAAAGATTAGTATGTTAAAGCAGATGTAGAGAGAGAATGGAAAAAAACTAGAAGAGAGAAGAAAGGACAAATGGACAGCAGACGATGGAGAGTTAGCAGAAGACACGAAGAAACCAGAAGAAAGTGGCTGGAGCAATTGCAGCTGAAAAAAAATGCACAAAAGGTAGAAAAATATCTCTTGATTTTGAATTTATTAATTGGAATATGTCAGCTCTGGTAAATGTGCATCATTAACTTCTGCGCTTTGTTTAGTACAAGAGCAAATTAATGTATAGTTTTATTTCTACAGTGTTGTACATTCCAAGTTTGGCTTTTGGGATTCCCAGTTTAATTATTGTCTTCCTGTTTCTAAATTGTGATTACTTGTTTGTGATGGTCTATATTCTGCATGTGTAACTGAGCTGAGGTGTTCTGTTTATATAATTCCTATTTGACATTGCCACTTGTTCTCTTTCCCCAGTAGGTCATGTATTGTTGTTCTCTGAAATGTATTGGTTTAATATTTGCAGTGTTGCCTTTTGATTGGTAGAGTATGGTGCTTTGTGAGTCCTGGTAGTGCCGTTAGGATACGGCGGGTTTGCTATGGGTTGGCACTGGATTATAGTAATGTAGAAATCTTTTAGTCTTTCTTTATCCATACACTCATTAAGAGGCACGTTTACTAAAAGTTAGTATATGGTAACATTATGCAAATATTTATGCAAATGAGGCCCCTTATGCAAATGAGGCCCCGCACCCCCCTTGGGCCGCCCCTGCTGGGGGCCCACAATTTTTGTTGGCGTAGGGCCTCACTCAAGGTAAATCCGGCCCTGACAGGCCTTAATCGTGAGATAGAATGGCAAAGTGTTTTGTGACATTGTCTGCTGTCATACCCAAATTAACCAATGGTGACTGGGATTCCCCTACCTGTGGGGTAGACCCTGTCCCTATTGGCTGGTTCCTCTTTAAATGCTATCATGTTATGAGTCAGCCTTATTACAAGCGTAACCTTGGCCGCAGTGACGACGTTTTTTGCTGTTGTTGCCATTTTGTTTCGTGGCGGATGAGCACTTGATACAGGGCGTTAGCTCGAAACGTGCACGTCGTGCTGAATCATTCTTTTGGGAGCAACGACACTAATTGAATTAATGGAAGAATTTATAAATAGTTGAATTGAATATCGAACAAGTTTTGATGGGGAACCACAATTGCAAAAGAAAAAAAGAAGCCTGCCGTCTGGTGTGGGATGGGTCCTCATGCCTTCCCTCCTTCGGCTTGCTCCGACATAAAGATAAGTTTCGTTAGGTTTTTTGCATAGTGAATCTTGCATTATTGACTATTCTGGATTTAGTGACATCCAAACAATGAAGGCATTCAAAGCACTGATATCCAGCATGTTGTAGAAGATTGTCACTGGCCAGCGTCTTGTCATTCGTTTTGTGGTATACGTGCGCAACATTTGATCTGTCGTATCTACTCCACCTTTACTAGAATCATAGTCCAAGATCATGCGTGTTTTTTTGTCTGGACGTGTGTTATCTACTTCTTCTTGATCATGCAAACTGCTCAGAAGAACAACCACTTTTCCTTTCTTCGGGCAATAGGAAACCAGAGTGGAATCATCGCGAAAGGCAAACAGTGAAGTGAATACCTCTCAGCTCTTTGCTGTTACAAATTCTGTAGGTAATTCTTTTCTGTTCTTTCAAATTTTCCCCAAAAGTGTCATTTGTTTTTCTAGCAATTTCCATGACAGGGATAAACTGCAGAAGAAATTGTCAACAGTAACATTTCTGCCAGATCATCAATCCTTCAGTAAGTTGCAGCACAACCCTTTCACCCTGATTCTGTTCCCTGTTTTGTCCGAGTTTCCTTCCTGTATATACTTGAAGACGCAGAACATATGACGTTGCACTGTCACACAACATCCATAGCTTTATGCCATATTTCCCAGGTTTGCTGGGAATATATTGTCTGAATGGAACACGGCCACGAAATGTAAGCAGTTGCTCATCCACGGTAACATTTTCACCAGGAACAAAGGCGTCACTTAGAGTTGCTTCCCAGGTATCAAAAACGTGTCTGATTGGAGCAAGCTTATCCACATCATGATTTCATTCAATAAGTTCTTCCTCATGAACAATTGGAATGCTGTGAGAGGGCCATCAACATTTCATACAGCATACTTTGTAGGACCTTGTTGTACGGGCATGACATTAGCTCTGGCGTATCTTCCAGCAGCTTGCTTTATAGGTTTCCTGTTCCATGATGTGGCATCCTTAGATACATAGGCTTCAATGACAACATTTGTGCTTATAGTTGATGACCTCTTAGCTCCTCTACGACCACAACTAAGATTCATCACAGGTGATACTGACATCGAGGACTCCTGCCTTCTTCCCCGTCCAGCACAGCCTTGACCTTTGCCTCAAACTGTAACTGGACTCTTTGCTACAGGCGATGTTACCGGCTCAACATCAGTCTCACATTCACTTGGCGACCAACTGCTGTCGCTACCTGAATCTTGATTGTCATCATCAGATTTATCGCCCGAACTTGGCTAATATGCTTCTTCGCTTGCTGAATATGCTGCATCATCAGACGACTCAGAGCCGTCACTGTCAGCATCTCATTGCAATATTTCTCTTACTTGGGCAGCTGAATACTTTCATTTTGACATCTTAAACAATAACCTAAAATAAATAAACAAAGATAAAGTTGAATAAAACACAAAGCAGTTTTACTATAGGCGTACAATAATTGTGATGAGTGAGCTGAAAGCCTTTAGATTTCATCGGAAATAATGAGAGAGCGTATGATATCAATTACAGAAAATGTGTAATTTTCAAAAAATAAGAGTACAAAAAATAAATGATACATAATTAATGATAAATATCTTTGTCAGGTAAAAAAATTCACAATACTGCAAATTGTATCACGATCCAAACCGGACGTAAGCAACTGGGGTCAAAAATGACACAAATGGTACTCTGTGCTGCAATTCATCACTAGCATCACCTAGTGGATGAAAGTTATTCCTCTCATGGCACAATATAAAGAGAATATTGACATGTGAAAAGTCATAAAAAGATTGCATTCTTGAACAACTACTTTCCGAGATACGCGTTGTGAAACTTCCAATGGGGTCACTTTTGACCCCATCGGTACTCCCAGGGTTAAATGCAGCCAGTTCTATGTTACCAATTCCCCAGGGATAAGCAGTGGTTTTCTCTCAGTCTACCTTAATAACTGTTTATGTACTTTTCCTCCAGTAATTTGTCCAAACCTTTTTTTAGGTAAATCATTTTTATTATGATTATGAACATCATAAACAAACATACAACCAGAGCACAACAGCAATCCAGAACAGAATAAATAACGCAATACCTTTCCCCTCTAATTCCCTCCCCACTCTTATCCAGAATATACGTAAAGACATACGCCATTTAGTACCTCCACACAGTCTACGATTGAACCCCCCAACTCCCCCCCACCCCCCGGCCATCTCCCTCCTTCCCCCCCCATCTACAACCCCCCTCCTTCCCTCCCCAATCTATACCAATTCGATCTTTACTCTTTACTCTCACCCTTCTCCCTCCCTCATCTTAGGGGGCTACATCTCTCAGGGGCCCCCACACAGTGATGAATCGCTCCCACGCCCCTCCTGCTAGCAGCCGGGCAGTACACTGCTCCATCTCCATCAAGTCTCTCATAGCCCGCTCCCACTCCCCCACTGCAGGCGCAGTATCTTTCAGCCAACTCCGCAATATGCACAGTTTCACAATAACAAATCCTTTTGCACATAGCTTGCGCCCACTCTCCCCAAGGGGTTGCACTCCCTCATAAGATCCAAAAAGGCACCATTTGGGGGTCATCTCCACCCTGATTTGCAGCCACCTCCCCAGCAACCGACCTACCGCCTACCAGAACCCCTGAATGTGGATACAGGACCAGAATCGATGGGCGAAACTCCCCTTCTCCACCTTGCATAGGCTGCATATATCCGTCGCCAACAAGCCCACCTTTGCCCAAACATTATGGACATATGCTCTCCATAGAAACTTATACTGAATTTCCTGCAGTTGAACTGTTTCTGAAATAGCTTTAATTCCCGCAAATGCCCCCCTAAGCCACTCCACGGTGGCCTGCAGAACTCCATCTTTCCGGTACTTCTCCACTAGTCCTACCAAGCACGTGCTATTCCCCTCAGGGTATAGCGCCCTATCTAGATCCCCGCTGGTGATCTTCCCCTCCAAGGCGCTAAACAACTCCAACATCCCTCCCCTCGCCAGTACTCCCACAAACTCCGTCCGCAGCGTGGCAATATAGTGCTGGTTCTGTAAGTAGAAATAGAAATCTCGTGGCCCCAAATGATATCTCCCCAGCAAGGAGGTGAACGAGTCCACCTCTGCCCCACCTTCCATATGAAGATGCCCTACAAATCGCACACCTTTGGACGCCCATGCTGTTGCCATGGCAGCCCGCCAGCCTGGTAGAAATACCGGATTTCCTTCCAGTGGAAGACAATAGGTCATTGGCAGGTCAAATCCAAGGCATTGATGAAGAAGGCAAAGAGAGAATTTGAGAAGAAGCTTGCTGCGGAAGCAAAAACGCGAAATAAAGATTTTTTCAAGTACATTCGTAGCAAAAAACCTGTGAGAGAGTCAGTTGGACCATTAGATGATAGAGGAGTTAAAGGGGCACTAAGAGGCGACAAGGCGATAGCGGAGAGACTGAATGAATTCTTTGCTTCGGTCTTTACTGAGGAAGATGTAGGGATGTTACCCATGACTGAAGTGGTATTTAAAGGTGCGGAAGAATTGAAGGAAATATCGATACATCGGGAAGATGTATTACAACTATTAGATAAACTGAAGAGTAGCAAATCACCTGGGCCGGATGGCATACATCCAAGGGTGTTGAAAGAACTGAAATATGAGATTGCAGACCTGCTATTAGTAATCTGTGAACTATCATTAAAATCATTTCTAATACCTGAAGATTGGCGGATCACCAATGTAACACCAATTTTTAAAAAGGGTTCCAGGGGTGATCCAGGAAACTACAGACTGCTAAGCCTCACGTCAGTACCGGGAAAAATGGTAGAAACTACCATAAAGAATAAAATTGCTCAGTATGTAGATAGCCATGGCCTTATGGGAGACAGCCAACATGGCTTTAGACAAGGAAGATCTTGTCTTACTAATCTGTTATGTTTTTTTGAAAGTGTGAATAAACAGGTGGACAAAGGTGAGTCGGTTGATATAGTGTATCTGGACTTTCAGAAAGCCTTTGACAAGGTCCCTCATGAGAGACTTTTGGCAAAACTAAAGAGTCATGGGATAGGAGGCAGTGTACTACTGTAGATCAGGAACTGGTTAAAAGATAGAAAGCAGAGGGTTGGGCTAAATGGCCAATTTTCCCAATGGAGAAAGGTGAATAGTGGTGTACCCCAGGGATCTGTGCTGGGTCCGCTGCTTTTTGACATATTCATAAATGACCTGGAAAGTGGAATAACGAGTGAGGTTATCAAATTTGCAGATGACACAAAACTATTTAAGGTTGTTAAAACCCAAGAGGATTGTGGAAAATTGCAAGAGGATCTTGATAAATTGGAAGACTGGGCATCAAAATGGCAGATGAAATTTAATGTGGACAAGTGCAAAGTTATGCACCTAGGGAAGAACAACCCAAACTATGGTTACACGATGCAAGGTTCCACATTAGGAACCACTACCCAGGAAAAAGATTTAGGCGTCATTGTGGATAGCATGTTAAAACCCTCGGCCCAGTGTGCAGCGGCAGCCAAGAGAGCAAATAGAATGCTAGGTATCATAAGGAAAGGAATGGAAAATAAAACAAAAGATATTATAATGCCTCTATATTGTTCCATGGTGAGACCGCACCTTGAATATTGTGTGCAATTCTGGTCGCCATATCTTAAAAAGGATATAGCGTTATTAGAAAAGGTTCAGCGAAGAGCCACCAAAATGGTAAAGGGGATGGAAGGATACTCCTATGAAGAAAGGCTAAAAAGGTTAGGGCTCTTTAACCTAGAAAAGAGACGGCTGAGGGGAGATATGATAGAAGTCTATAAATTAATGAACGGAGTGGAACGGGTAAACATAGATCGACTGTTTACGTTATCAGAATATAGAAAGACTAGGGGACATGCAATGAAGCTACAGGGTAAACTATTTAAGACTAATAAAAGAAAATATTTTTTCACTCACCATGTAATCAAACTCTGGAATTTGTTACCGGAGGATGTAGTAAAGGCTGTTAGTGTAGCTGGGTTTAAAAAAGGTTTGGACAAGTTCCTGGAGGAAAGGTCCATAAACCATTATTAAGAAGGGACCCAGGATATCAATACTTGACCCAGTACAAGCATTGTGGAACCTGTGTCTTTTGGGGAAACTGCTAGGTACGTATGACCTAGATTGGCCACTGTTGGAAACAGGATACTGGGCTTGATGGACCTTGGTCTGACCCAGTATGGCATATCTTATCTTATGTTCTTATGTTCACCCTGCTGTGCCCTCCCCGATGGCGGCACAGCGCCCCCCATGCCACACGCAGGGCACTCCAAAAAACCGACTGTTTGCAAGCCTCAGGAAGTTGCCCCCTTTCCACATGTACCATCACCATTCTGTGCCGTGGAGCTGCCATCTCATCAATAATACCAAAGGGGACTATTTCTGAGGTGTCCTCCAAAAAGTCACGAAGAATTCGCGTCCAACACACCAGATTGTACCACCGAATTGACAGCAATCCAGCCCCTCCATTCTCCCTAGTTTGCAGCAACGTACCTAACGCAATTCGTGCCCGCCGGCCCCGCCACAAGAATCGTGACAAGTGACTTCCCAGCTGCTCAAGATCTCGGCGCAACAGCCACACAGGGAGATGACGCAGGACATATGCCCAGCGAGGGAACTCCACCATATAAAATAGAGCTATCCTGACACTCAGCGACAACGGCAGCTCCTTCCATTTCCGCAGCCGATGGACCGTCCCCTCCATTAACAACTGAACATTCACCTGATATAACTGACCTAGCCATTCGGGGACCTGAATACCTAGGTAGAGTATCTGTCCCTCCGCCCACACTAGTGGAAAACCACCTCTCCACACTCCCCGACAGCCCCCACCCACATCGAGCCCTAGAGATTTAGCCTTATTAATTTTCAAACCTGAGAAGGTGCCAAAGCGCTCAATCACCTGCAGCGCCCGCGCTAGGGACACCTGTGGGTTTGCCAAGCAGAGCAGCATATTGTCTGCAAAGGCATTAAGTTTAAATTCGCCAGCCTCCCAGTCAACACCTGTCACTTCTTTCTGCTGTATCAACTTCACCAGAAGGGGCTCTAAATGCAAAATAAAGAGAAGCGGCGACAGAGGGCACCCCTGGCGAGTCCCTCTTCACAAGACAAACAGCTCCGAGCGCTCTCCCCCCACCATGATGAATGCCCTCGGCTTGGCATACAAGGCACGCACCCACCCCACAAACTGTCCCACGAATCCAAACCGACGTAAAGCCTCAAACATATAATCCCAGGAGACCCAATCGAAGGCCTTCTCCGCATCCAGGCTGGCCAATAACAAGGGGCAATTCTGCTGGAGACATCTATCCATACTCAACAACACTTGAACAATATTCCGAGCTGCCACCCTCCCCCGTACAAATCCCGCCTGGTACTGTCCAATAATACGGGACAAAATCTCCTGTGCCCACATGGCTAGCACTGACGCAAGAATTTTCATATCGAAATTGATGAGCGAGATAGGCCTATAAGATGCTGGATCTTCCAAATCCTTCCCTGCCTTATGTATCAGAGAAATGGAGGCCATCCACATGTCTCTTGGGAACTTTCCTATCTCAAGAACTTCCGCATATACCGCTGCCAAAGTAGGCACTACCTGCCATTCCAATATTTTATAAAACTCCACACAGTACCCATCGGGGCCCGGCGTCTTATGCAATTTCCCCGCTCTTATGACCTTCTGTATCTCCGCACCAGATATTGGCTGGTTCAACATCTCCCTCTCCTGTGGGGTCACTTGATTTATCTTCACATCCGCCCAAAAGGCCTGCGCTTGCTCCGTATCCTCACCTTCCGGGGTATACAGGCGACTATAAAAACGCTTAAACACCGCCGCTATCTCCGCGGGCTCTGTTTTCTGTACTCCCTTCTCATCTCGGATCCGCACCACCAAGTGGTTATCCTGCCAATCTCGTACGAGTCTCGCCAGCAACCTCCCAGAGCGGTTTCCAAAACGAAAGAACTGATGCCTATAGTACTGTAGATCAAAGGTCGCCCTCTCCTGGAGGAGATTATTCACTTGTCTCTGGATCTCGAGATATTCCTGCCGCGCCTCCCCCCCCCAGGCTTCCGCAGAGAAGCCTTTTTTTTCACTTGAAGCTCCTGCGTGAGCCTCACCAGATCCTCATTTACTCCTTTCTGTTCTCTGACCACATACGCAATCACCTGCCCACGCACTACCGCCTTCCCTGCCTCCCACAAAGTGACCACAGAAGAGACAGTTCCCTCATTGTCCTCCAAAAATTCTCGCCATTTAGCCCAGACATAGTCCTGAAATTCCTTCCTATGCCAAAGATGCCTGGGGAAGGACCATCTACTCCCCAAACTTCGACGTCCTGCCCAAGCCATAGTCACCATCGCATGATCTGACACCACGATTGGACGAATCCCCGCCCTCCGGACTCTCCCAATATCTGCCTGTCGCACTAGAATATAATCTATTCTAGACCACGTCTGGTGTGCTCGCGATAGATGTGTATAGTCCTGCTCTCCCCCGTGTAATATCCGCCAAATATCTAGAAGACCACCCGCCTGACATAGGTAGCTTACTCCTTTCGAGGCCCACCCGCCAACTCTCTTTACCGGGGAGGACTTATCCAGGGCTGGGTCATGCGGGCAATTAAAATCCCACGCTAGAATTACTGGCACATTAGGTAGACCGCCCAGCTTACTGACCAGAGCCTCAAAGAACCCATGAGAATACACATTGGGAGCATATATATTAACTAAGACCATTTCTTCACGATTAATCTTCACCTGCACCCATAGATAACGCCCCAGTGGATCAGGATCCTCACTTATAAATTCTACGGTGAGGCGCTTATGAAATAGGAGCGCAACCCCCTTTCTCCGTCCCTCCACTGCCTCCGCCGCACATACCCGCCCAACCCACTTCCTTTTAAGCTTGGCATGCTCTCGAGCACTTAAATGTGTTTCCTATAAAAATGCCACCTGGGCCCCTGCTTTTTGTAGCGCCTGGAGTACTTTAGTACGCTTTATCGGTGTGTTCAGGCCACCGACGTTCCAGGAAATAAACCCCACATCAGTCCCCATTAACCCCCATTTCCCTCTCTCGAACATAACAAAGCCCATAACTGCAGCCATCGGACCGAGTGCTGCCCAGCCTCAGTGCTCTGGTCCACCCTCCATCTGTGCCCCATACACCCTCACAAACAAGATCCTCTACCCTCAATCACTCCAAGACCCTCCCCCCTCCCCCTATCCCTCCCCCCCCCAAACCCACCCTCCCCTTATAAGAACCATGCAAATTACTCCTGGCCCACCCCGCCAGGCTCGAGACCCACCGCAGTGCGCTACAGGACCGCCCTGCCCTCATCTCCTCTCTCCCCCCTCCCCTAGATCAAAGACAATAAACCCCCCTTAGCATACAGTAGTATTGTACCCCCAACCATTCACTCTCATACAAACAATCTCACGTCTCAGCCATACGAATGAACAAATACAAATAATATCGCAATTCTATAATCACAGGTACTAGCCTACACATCCTATCATAACAGCATTCGCTAACTGCCCAAACTCACAATTTACTCAACATCACATACCCACACAAACCCCCCTCCGGGCCCGGTATCATCTCCAACATAGCCACTGTTCACCTAGTCATCCATTGGCATATACAAAGTTATTATCATACCAACAGAGGACACTTCTGGACCCACATGCAACTGTCCAAAAGAATAAAGCACACAATTACAAGTCCACTGAGCATGTCGTGCTCTCCCAGCATCACCTGCTTGTTCCCGCTCCCGTAACAGCGCCGGTGGACCTCACTCGTTCCGTCCTCCTATGGGTACTTGCTCACTCTCCTGCCCGCACTTGTCCAGCTCTTCCACAAATCTCTTCACCTCCGCTACCGTGGTCAGCACATGCTGCTTCCCCTCATAATGCACTCTTAGTGTCGCCGGGAAAGCGAGGTTGAAACGCACATGCTTTTTGAAAAGGGCCGCACACAGCGGCGAGAACTCTTTCCTCTTCGCCGCCACAGGCGCAGAGTAGTCTTGGAAAAGTAAAACTGTGTGATTGTCCAAAGTCAGGTCCCGTTTCTTACGAAACGCCTGCAACAGCAGCCACTTATGCTGGAAGTTTAGGATTTTCGCAATAATTACTCTGGGCCGCTGCCTATGCTCAGTCCTAGGCCCCAGGCGGTGAACTCGATCCACTTTCATGTTCCCAATGAGCCCTTCAAGGCCCAATTCTCGCGGCAACCATGTCTCCACCAAGTCCAACAACATGGCATCTGTTTTGGACTCTGGTATGCCTACCAGCCGCACATTGCTCCTCCGAGAATGATTCTCCAAGTCATCGACCTTTTCAAGTAGGGCATCCACCTTCTGCCGCAGCCGACCTACTTCCCGGACTTGTTTGTCCTCCTCGTCCTCGAGCGCTGCTACCCGATGTTCTAACTCGTCCACTCTTTGCGTACACTCCGTGAGCTCCTCTGCCATGGTCTCTAGCTTGCTTAAAATCAGATCGAATTTGGGCTCAAGGAGTCTCGCCACTTCGCATGCCAGTTCTTCGGGCCCTGAGTCCACACTCTCACCACCCGGCGATCTGTGCGCCGCCATATTTGCTGCCAGCCCCGCAGTAGCAGAGGCCCCGGACTTCGGTACTTTCTCTTTCTCCTTTCTCGTTGAGGGAGGCATTTCCAAGCAAGTCCGTCTACCCTTACTTGCACACCAGCACCACCTTCCACACAAGGGATTTTCTGCACAATTCGCTGGGATAATCACTTCAAATTGCCGATTAATAGCAGGACGGCCCCAGAGCGAGCAGAGACACCTATTACTCGTTCATGCGGCACGTGGTCTCCCTCATCCAAACCTTTTTTAAACTCAGCTACACTACCTGCTTTTACAGCAGCCGCTGGCAAACCTATATATGTGCCAATTAACTACAGAGGCCAATATCTTAATTTAATAAGAATTTGGAGATAGAAGTAAACAATGGGGTATTAAGGCAGATAATCCTCTTAATCTCTCCTATAAAAGGCTGGCCAAAACATGCATCTTTTAAAATCCTAAGCATGCCAAGGAACGGGTATAAATCCCAGTGGGAACAATGTTGGTCATACACATGCACTTTCTGTATGACATGGGGAATACACGTGTAGATATTTGACCCACCCTGGCCACTCCCAAACATCTCGGAAATGTCCCCTTGCAACTTCTAAATCGGAAGGACATCCATGTGTAAATTCAGCCGGTTTGAAAGGAAGATGCCATTTCCATGTATAAATGCCTGATTTTACACATGGAAATCGTAAAACCCCCTTTATGTTTTAAGTTGCAAAAAATAGAATTCTGCAGTAATATAATAAAACAAATATTTTTGTAATGATGATATTGCTGGTGCCATGAGTGCAGAACATTTAAATTTAGCAATAAGGCCAAGATTAGGCATGCTAGAAATTAAAAAGTAGTTACCGTGCAGTCATATGCCATGACTGTGTAATCATAATACTTGATGTGGGTTTAGTTTTAAAGTTAATTTAATTATAATTACACACAAAAATGGATTCCTCTTTTGATGAAAGTAAATTGATGTGTTCTGGGATTCCTTTTGAGGATGCACTTGTATGAAAGATGAATGGATTGTGAATTGCCTGCCCCCTCTCATCAGTGCTCCAGCTATAGATACAATGGCTGGTACTTTCTGGAGTGAGCATAGTGAAAGCATTTAAGGGGAAAAAAATCAGCTGCTGCTAAAATGAAGCAAAATCGAATGCTCCACTAATTGATATTCAAGACAAGGTACACAAAGCCAGGTAAAGTTTAACAGATCCGTAATTTAAGAATTCTCAATCTGTTAATCTACCTTGTTTATTTACACTAGAAAATAAAAGATCCAAAAGGCATTTACCTTCATGGCAGATGAAGAGCTCAGGCTAAGTCTGAGAAATTGTGAGATGTGCATGGATCAGAATACATACACAAATGTTGATTTTCTAAGCAAGAATACCAGGGCTTACTTAGATTAGAGCGCATGAGTCTATAATTCAGCTTTCTTCACTGATTAATGCTGAACAGGCATCAAGATACGTGGCAAACAAATCAGGAAGTCAAATAATTTGCCCAACCCCTTCATGCAAATATTTTTCTTTTTGAATGCTAGCATATGTAGATCAAGCAGTTAATTTATAACTACACACACAGATAAAAGGCAATATTTTACTTACCAGATAATGTCCTTTCCTTGAGTTCTGCTAGACCAGTCCAGATAAGTAAGTTATGTTCCCCTACCAGCAGATTGGTGGAGGAAAGAACCAATGAAAAGCCCAGGTTTCAGTGACATCACTCCCATACCTCTGTTTCCCTCAGCCAGTATTCATCCCAAAGCATATGGGAGAACATGGCAAACCTCACACAACCACAACATGGGCAACAATGAGTAACCAACAATAGAGAACTATGTACAGGAAAGCATAAACAGAAGGCTGACAGCTAGTCGAAGAAGAACATGCAGAGCCAAATATATGAATCATAGCGGACCCATGGGTACTACCACAGAAAAACAGACCAAATTCAGTTCCTGGGGTGGGCCCTGGACTGTCTAGCTGGACTCAAGAAAAATACATTATCTAGTAATTTAAATGTCACCCTCCATATTGTACTGCTAGACCAGTCCAGACAAGTGAGACATACCAAAGCTGTGCCTCCATTGGGCAGGAAGAAGACAGCAGGCCTGCAACACCTTAGAGTCAAGACCATGTCCGGCCAAGCGTGGATATCCAAGTGGCAATGCCTGATAAAAGTGGAAAGTGATGCCCACATTGTCACCCAACAAATGTCTGCAGAGGCTACCATGAAGATACCCATGAAGATGCTTGCACTTGGGTGGAATGAGTGTGCAAACCCTCCAGAACTGGCCGGTTCCACAGAGATACACTGAGGCAAAGGCCTCCTCATCCCAAGGTAGACTTAGCCATCACATCACCTTTGATTGGGCTAGCAAATAGCACAAAAAGATAATCTGACTTTTGAAAATAAATTGTAACCTCCAAGTACTTTAAAAGCACTTTCCAGACAGCCATAAGGCAAAGATCCTTCCCCTTCCCCCAACACTGCTCCTTAGATGAGGGCAGACAAACTATCTGGTTCACATGATGGAGAAGAAATCACCTTAGGCAAAAAGGAAGGCATAGTCCAAATGGAAATGGATTCATCAGAAAAAGATAGGTAAGAATCTCGGCAAGACAGATCCTGCAGCCCGGAAATCCACCTTATGGAACAAATCGCAACCAAGAAGAACACCTTGAGAACAAAATCCTTCAGAGTAGCATGCTTCAGTGACTCAAAGGGCTTTGACATAAGGGCCCTGGGCACCAGATCCAGATCCCAGAAATGGACCAGATGCTGGAGGGGAGGATGCAGATGCCGAATCCCCTGAAGAAAGCATGAAACATCTGGGTGTAAGGCTAGAGACTTACCATCTAAGGCTAGAGACTTACCATCTATCGGACCTCTGAAAAAAAGCCAAAGCCAAATCTGCCACCTGAACCTTTAGGGAGCTAAAAGAAAAGCCCTTCCCCAGACTATTCTGCAGAAAGGCCAACAGAGAAGGCAGCTTTGCCACCTCAGGAGCTGACATACATTGCACCATTGCTCAAAAAGGCACCAGACCCGCATGTATGCCAGGCTGGTAGACCTCCTCTGGATCTGAGCAGAACAGAACCACCACCTGAGGGTAGCCCTCACGCACTGTCTCCTTTTAAGAGCCAAGTCATAAGTGAGAAGGGAGCTGGATCCTTCAGGACAATCGGTCCCCGATGCAAAAGGTCCCAAGATGGGGGCAAACGGAAATGTGGCACTTACAGGAGTTGCATCAGACCTCCGAGCCATTTTCTCCTTGACCAATTCAGTGCCACCAAAATAATCCTTTCCAGTTATCTCACTATACACCTAATCACTCACCCCACCAGGGGTCACAGAGGAAACACATACAGCAGGCGCTGACTTGGCCAAGGTTGAGCCAGGGTGTTGATGCCCTCGGACCCTGTCTCAATGTGGCAACTGAAGAAGCGGCACACTTGGCATTTGAGCGGGTCACCATCAAATCCATCTCAGGGTGACCACAGTGGCACAGAATCAACTGAAATGCCTTCTGACTCAACACCCATTCTCTTGGATCCAGAGAGTGCCGACTGAGAAGTTCACTTCAACATTATCCACCCCAGCAATGTGCTGAGCTGAGATAGCTAGAAGGTTCTTCTCCACACAGGCAAACTGGAGAGTCATCTCCAGGGCTATCTCAGCACTGTTCATGCCACACTGCCTTCCTGAGGTCTTAGCAATTGGCTCCCCAGCCTGAAAGCTGGCATCCATCATCAGAAGGATCTATGAGTAATCGTCCAGTGGCATGCCCTTCCTCAGAGGACTGGGCTGCTACAACAACCACAGACTGGCCTTCACCATCATTGGGAGAAGGAAACTGAGCTTGAACTCCTGAGAACTCAGGGTCAGCAAGGACTGTTGGAGCAGCCACATATGAGCACATGCCCACTGCACTCTCATTTGTTGCTGCCATCAATTCAAGGAGCTGAAAATAATCCCAGACTCTGGGAGCTTGCTGTGCACACCAGGCAATCCAACAACCTTTCAACTGTCTCCCCAGGCAGGAAGTCTCTGCCTGCTCGAATATCGAAACATGCTCCCTGGAACTCCAGGGACTGGAAAGGCATCAACTGGTTCTTTCCCTGATTAATCACCCAGCTGAGGCCTTCGAAAGAGGACACCCCTCGGGTTGCTACCCAAGACACCTGAAATAGTATGGGCTCAGATGAGAGAATCATTCAGATATGGGTGCATACAAATCCCTTGGTGCTGTAATGCCACAGCCACTACCATGATTACCTTGAATAGAATGTTCTTGGGGCAGTGGAGAGTCTGAATGGGAGGATGGCAAACTGACAGTGAAAACGAAACACAACAAATGCAGATACCCTGCTGATCTTCCCCAATCAGGATATGGAAATATGCTTCGGTGAAATCCAGAGATGCCAGGAATTCCCTTTGGTGCACCGTTGAGACACGGATTGCAAAGTTTCCATCTGGAAGTGCAGGATATGCCAGTGCTCATTGACACCCTTGAGGTCCCGAATGGGCCGTAATGATCCGTCCTTTTTCAGCACCACAACACAGATGGAATACCTGCCCTTGTCTCGATCACCTGGAGGAACGAGCACTACTGCCTTCAGGAGTAACAACATGTCCAAGGTGATCCACATAGTGACCTTTTTGCATTCCAGGACATAGCTTCACTGAACGGTGTCTAGCATCCAGCATTCTTGGTGACCCACGCTCATTCCTGAAGAAGAGGTAAAGCCTGCCCCCAACTAGAGGAACCAGGGAATGGGCCCCCAAACATTCACTGCATGATCTGGGAGGGTCCTCCTCTGGAAGGGACCAAGACCTTGGACCACTGTTCCCTCTAAGCTGTGCGCATGTGCGTGCGCACACACCTCGCCGAGCGAGCGCACATACATCTTAAAATGTAAAAGTTATGATTGTAATTACTAGAAATTTCCCACTTCATTTAGTAATTGTCTATTTTAATTTATTTTGATTAAAATCAGTGTGGTGTACATACTGTATTCTGATGTGTAGTCAAATTTTAAAGTATATAACTCCGAGTGTCGTTATGTGGTGCACAAAAATTTAACTTTCCTTCAAAAGCTGCACACAGCTGATATTTTATGCACACACAGCCTACAGAAAATTAGAGAGAACATTGCCTTGGACCCACGTGTTCCATGAAAAGACTGAGAATGAGCCAGAAGGCTTTCCAGGCCAGTAGTGATGGGAGTCCTGAGACCTCTCAGAGTCTGACCAGCACCAATGAGGAGTGGCAGGAGGCCGACAGAAAGGGGGCTCCTGTCCACTTCACAGGCCCCTCAGACCTGTCCTCCAGAAGGTGGTAAGATTTTGTCTTGCCCTGGTCCTTCACCATCTTCTCCTAATCGCCCCCAAAAGAAGCTTCCCTTCAGTTGGGTAAACTGGGCTTTCAAAAATTTGTCCGCTGCCCAGGTTCAGAGTCAAATCCAACATTGTGTCCATATCAACAGGGCACTATCCCCGGACACTAGATGTACCAGGTCATATATGGCACCTGAAGGAAGGCCATAGCTGACTCCAAAAGGGGGATAGTATCATCTGGCAGAAGAGACTGGATCAACTGAAGCAGGGCTCAAGATGTCAGTCCTGCACATACCGCCAATTGACAAATAGCTGCCATTGCAGTAAACTGGTTCTTCAACCATGAATCCACCTTGCGGCCCAGAGTATCTTTTAAGGCCAATCCACCTTCCACAGGAATGGTGATCCATCTGGTAACCACCGTGGCCTGTGCAGACACCTTGGGAATATCAAACCACAGAACACACTCCATCAGTGGGAGAGCGTATATCTTCTTATACACTTAGGCGAGGAGTCGGGGGAATCCCTCTCTGACCATATCATGCCCTTGATCGCCTCTGGGAACGGGGAGACAGTAGTGGATTTTTGCACTCCTTGCAGAAATGGATGTACCTTTGACTCCTGCTCCATACCAAGCTCAAAGTGGATGAGACCCTGGTAATCAATGCTGTCAGTTCCTCCTTCCATAACAGGTGGATCACACCAGCCTCTTCACAATCCTACGAAGGTGAGAGTACCTCTTCATCCACATCAGAGCCCAGAAGTGAAACATCTGAATCCAAGCCGCAGTCCAAATCTTGGACAGATTCCAGTTGATCCCCATCTCCAGGGGGCACCTTTCTCCGTGGATGCTTAGCCATAGACAATCAAACAGGGCTTCCACTCTCAGCATTCCCCTCGCAAGACTGTACTTGGGGGGGGGGGGGGGGGACCCAGAGGCCATAGGGTCTGAATTTCCATGCAAGAATGACCAGGTCTGTCGTAAATAGGAACAGAATTCTAGGGAGGACAATCCAGACTCCAGAAGCTCTCCTCACGGTAATAGCCCACTATACCAGGGGACATAGCCGCCATCAAACCCCTAGAGGATGGGAAGCCCACAACCCAGTTGACGGAACCTCTGGCCAGCTCGTTATTCTTACCTACAGCACCATTTGCCACCCCCTGCCCTGACACAGACAAGACCAGACCAAATGCATCCCCATGCTTAGAGGGGCGAAAAAATGGGCAATCCAGGGAGGATGCAGAAGCTGCCATGCAGGAAGAACAGAGTACAGAAGGCATACCTCACTTGCCAAATAATTCTTGGAAGAAGACATAAAAAGTTAAGGGAACTGCAATAGCAGAGTGTGATAAGGCCATGGTGGCCATAAGGTGTGTGTTAAAGTGCTTGTAAAGCTATGTGTGAAGCGAGCACTTGGGTATGAACGCACATTGGAGCTGCTCAGGCAGAATGCGTGCTAGGGCCATGCAACTGCCAGATGCACAATAGTAAAAAGCTCTAGTAATGCATGCAGAAAATGATGGGAAACCCACACATCATGCCAACGGTCACCAGTGGTCCACCCCAAATTGGGCACCAGACAGACCTGGTCAAGCCTTGGTATTCACCTCCTGAGAGCCCCAGGCAGAAAACTCATGCTGGGCTCAGCTCTTCTCCCCTGTAATATTTCTGTGCATTTCAGACACTGTGTTTTAAAGTGGCTGGCAGGCAGATTCCTTTTGATAGCTTTCTGCGATCTTTAGAAGAGAGCAGGTAGAACAGAGGAGGAGGGAGGGTACATTAAGGTAGTGTGAGGCTGCTGAACTCTTCCAATCCTTCCAAATCCTTCCAATTTTCTGGCTGTGCAAACTGGCTCTCATGATGATAAAAGCATAAAGCTGAACCAATTTTCTTTCCTCCTATGGCTACCAAAGAAAACACAGTCTAATGGAGCCTCCCACATCATGCTCAAGTGAGAGAGTCACCCTCAAGGTGGACATTCACAAGTGTTTAAATCAATCTTCCTCTAAGTCAGATTTTCTTCAGAGTGGAGAAAATCCATCCACCAATTGCTGGAGACAAAAGAATACTGAAGAGATCTCTGGTGGCTGAGACAATTAGAGGCCTGGGACTGATGTCATTGAAACCTGGGCTTTCATTGGTTCTTTGTCTCTACCATTCTGCTGGTAGGGGAACACAACCCACTTGCCAGGACTGGTCAAGCAGGACGATATGGAAATAGGGTTGTCAACTTTTTCACCGAGAAAAACCCGACACCTGTGGCTCGCCATGCTCCACCCATTCTCTGCCCCTAGTCCCTTTAACCTTTCCCAGCAATCGCGGCTTCACAGAAACAGCCGCCAGCGTGAAGGAAAAGGATCTTCACGCTGGCAGTTGTACAGAGGGAGCCAGGGCCTCGCGCGGGCTTCCCCGGCTCCCTCTGAAGCCTTCCGGTGTGCAGGCAGATCGGAAGAAAAGCCGGTTTTTTGCTCTGGCTGCTTCTGATCTTGCGGCCAGAGCAAAAAACCGGCTTTTCAAGGGCCGGTTTTACCTCTGCGCCGGCAGCCGGCCTGGCCATGGAAAAGCCGGCCAGGCCGGCTGAAAACCGGCCGGTTGGCAACCCTATATGGAAAGTACACATATTTTTCTCTCAGCATACTTCCGCTTTGAAAATTATCCCAGAAAAGCTATGCACTAACATTTGTACATGTTCATTGGTGAACATAATTTCTTTAGGTTAAGAAGCACTAAAAGGGTTCTTTCTACTAAACCACTGCATCCTTTTGCAGCTATTGTGGGGCGATAACTGCAAAAAGCCAACAGTAGTTGCAAAAGGCCTATGATATTTATAGAGGGTGTTCCCAGCCTTATGCCTGCAGATATCGCAGAGCATTTGCATTTACTGTGCAGACCTGTGATCCCTACATTGGCCGGGATTGTGGGATCTGTGGCAAGTGCCCCCAAGTGCCACCAATCCCAGTACAGGCAATGATTCCCCCCCCCCCCCCACACAACCTTATACCATTGCTGGTGCTGTGGATGTAGTGATTTGCAGCACAGAAAATCCAAAACAGCTGAACCCACAACCTTCCTTCAGAACACCACCCCCCCCCCCCCCCCGGACAGCCCCAAATCAATATTGAGAACTGTCTGGGGGTGGAGGGAATTGGTGCACCTCTGACAAAACACAAAGCACCAGCTAGTCAGTTGGCCAGTTGGCCCCCCTGATCCCTCCTTCCCACCACCCTGATCCACATCAAAAAACCCAGCTAGCCAGTTAGGCACTTCCCTCCCCCTCCCCCATTTCAAAATCTAATAGCCTGTCAGCCTAAGGGGGCCTCCCTTCCCCCCAATACCCCTGACTCCCCCAAGCCCTTACCTTTAAATCCCAGATGGTCTAGTGGGCACTGGGGGCAGGAACAATCCTTCCTGCTCCTGCCCCCATCAGCATCACTATCAAAAATGGCATTGATCTTGCGGTGTTGCTCTCTAGCGTCCTGATACTAGGAGCCAGCACTGTGAGAAAGGCGCCATTTTTGTTAGTCCAAGAACCGAGGCCAGAGGTCTAGAAGACTGATCTGCCAGCCAGCTAAAACACAGTCAGCCCAATATTCAGCAATATTATCCAGATAATGCTGCTTAATATTTCCACAGACCATAGAAAAATACCTGCTTAAAACCAGGTCTGTGGCCATTCAGGGGCAGTGATGGTTGCTATCTGGGTAGCAGCGATATTCAGCTGCCTAACTGGATAGTTTAAAGGTGAATAGATGTCCAGTTATCAGCTGAATATTGCCACTAAGCGGATATTGGCGATGGTGTCTGGTGAGCCCAGATAATCAGCAACAGAAGCCAGATAGGTTCCGCTGCTGAATATCCAGGTTTTATTAAGCAGTGGTGGCAGCTAGACACTTTCATTAGCCTGGTCTCTGCCGCTGAATATGCCCCCTATATGTATAGAGAATGAAAATCGATGGAGAGCAGACACGTGCATTTGCTGGCCTCTGGTGAATGTGTTAGTTTGCTTGAATACTGGCCTGCAGATAAAAGAAAGAAATGCTTCTGCATACTTGCCTTACTTGTTTCTCTTGAAGTGGTGTGAGATTTTCCAGAAGCTGTTCAGTCAAACTAGGGAAATCTCTTTATTTAATGTGCACTATCGTTTTTTTTTTTTATTTGGACGCATAGCATGGAAGAAAAAAATATATTTTGGAAATACAGGACACATGATTATAATCTGGAGTGTATGAACTTGTTGAATTTGTGAAACTGATCTTCGCTTTTATGTTTGCCCCATATGTATTTCAATGTGTTTTGCAGCCCCATGGTGGATTTTTTGTAAACGTTTTGGAGTTTTAACATTTTTATAACTTTCAATTAATTTGTATATTGCATGCATGATTCTGGTTGCTTTTGATTCTGAACAGTTTCATATAGCTAAATGTCTCCAAGAATGTATTAGGGTTGCATAGAGTTTCCTTAAAAGAAAACATATTTTCTGTCTCTTTTGAGCTTATTCAAAAATGTTTTTTTCTCTCATTTTGTGTCTAAGGAAAATGTCTATGTTATATCTGCCATTCCTGTTCATGATTTGTGTGTTTTTGAAACGGAACTCTCTTTTACTTCTCACATGCATCTGAAAAAGCAAAATCCTAAGTCACAGCTCTGTTCTTTCTCCCCTTATCATCCAGAATTCTGCATTTTATGCTTCCATTATCCCCTCTCCCCTACAATCCTGCCAGCTCCACAAGTCCAAACTTCCTAGATTCCAATTTCTGTGTTTAAAATACTACTGCTAAACTACTTATTCACACATAAACAAAACATTGTGTCAATATTCAAAAGTGTCTGTGTCTTATTGGTGTCTGTTAAATGTATAAATCTCCTAATTCATGAATTTTCAGAGGTATTATATGACTAGTGCAGCAGAAAATTCTTGCAGGCTGCTCCAACACTATCCAGATAGTGCTGGAAGAGTGAAAGCAGGGTGTAGTTGTTCTGCCCAACTATAGAGATAGCACAGTATTCAGTTTGCTAGATATTGTAACTATGAGGTTTAATTTAGGACAACCAAAAAAGCTATCCTAAATTAAAAGTGGCAATTTACAAATGACGTCCAAGTGCGATCTGGGAGATCCAAGCCAGAATGTTTGAAAATAAGCAGGCACGTCCAAGTTCACAAACATGGACATCCCTGATACATAGACTTTCCTGGAATAGTATTCCAGACCATGGGTGTCTAGGAATAGCCCAATGATTAGAGCAGTGGGCTATGGCGAGGGAAGGCAGGACTCAAATCCCACTACTGCTATAATTGTGATTGTGCAGAGTATTGGGGATTGTGGAGTGCCTTCTTCTCTACACCTTCTGGATCTTTTATGGCCAAAACAAGCACCTTTCAGATGCAAGTTCATGCCTGGAGCAAGTATAACCTTAGATGCAACTCTAAACATTTCTGAGAACAGGTGATGACATACAGGTTCTTGGGAATGCCACAACCATGCATCTGTTCAGACTTGAGCATTCTCATGCTGGGGACATCTGCAAACCTGGCTTCTAAAATGCCTCTGGACACGTCTCCATACTTCGGACCTCTCTATGTCCATTTTCATATGTCTGAAGCACAAATAGGGGTTCTAAAATAATCCCCAAACCTCTTTATAACAATAGCGGACTGAATTCACCACTATCCAAAGAGTTGTGGCAGTCAGTGGTCTCTATATATAGTCAACACTGCCACTTCTACAGTTAGTAGTGCTGAATATACATAAAGGGCGGCATTTTACAGGAGCTAAGTGGGTAGCATCGAAAATCGCTGCTACCCGTTTAGCCTCGGCGGCTGCCGGCGCATCCAGCATAACCCAGATTTTCACTTCCGTCACTGGGGAAGTGAAAATCCGGGTTAAAGGGGTCAGCAGACGGGCTATGCATGGATGTGGCGCATCGCCCATCTAAATCAAAATCGGGCCTAAAATCTTTAAAAAAATGCTAACCATGGGGTTTAAATATTGACCTGAATAGGTGGTCCTACCCCCAGGACCACCCCTAGCTAGCCACTTTCTTGTCTTCCGCCTTGCCAGCAAGACAGATGCTACCTCTCTCCAAACATCTTTAAGAAAATTCAACAAATACTACCTCCAAGAACTTCGGGGTCAAGATGCCTAAGCCGGGTTTTAAGAAATGCCTATGTTGTGCTAGGAAGATGAACTCTACTGACCTGCACGATCGCTGCCTCCGGTGCTTGGGTATGTCCCACCGAGTTGAGGACTGTGCACACTGTGCCAGGATGTCGCCTCGCGCTATTTAATCTCACAAGAATGCACTAAAAGAACTGTTTCCAGCTCCTCCAGTCGGGCCTCAGCTGTTCACTTCTCCATTGGCAGTCCCCTCCTGTTCAGGAGCTCAGGACAGTAACGGCAACAACGGGACCTCGTCAGCCCCTCCGCTGCCTCTGATGACTCTGGGTGCGCCCTTATGGGCCTCCTCCCACAGCCTTGCAAATTCGGGCTCTGCTTCTGCCCAAGAGGCACTTCCCTCCTCTGTCTGGCTGCCTCAAACAGACCAGCTTCTTTGCAGCCACGAGGCTCCCATGGTGGCGGCCATGTTGGATGACATCAGCGATTCTAACTCCTCCCCCCACGGCGCCATTGGTCCACGTGGAAGCCCACATCACACCAGGAGGAGGAGCCATTCCCACGGGCACGCCCACCACCACCGGAGCTCTCACTCGGCGCGGAGGCATCGCGCGGACACGCGCCGTTGTTCCAGACACCGGTGCAAGCATCGGAGAAGCACAAGTAGCAGCAGTAGCAGAAGCAGGTCTGCCCATCGCTACAGAAGGAATTCATCGCAGCACCATAAAAAACACCGTCGGATCAACAGGGGCAGCTACACAAGAGACTCCACATCTGACAGCAGCCAAGCCAGCAGCAGGTACAGCAGCCAATGCGATCTCTCCCCACTCCTGACTTTTGCTGCCTCTCCAGCCCTCCCGGGACCACAGAAACAACTTCAAATTTCCAGGGATCCCACTTGCCCTGCTCCCGGACTGCCTGAAGCACCTGAGACACACACTCAGTTCTTCAACTTTCTTTCTGATCTCTTTGCTCAATGGACTTCCACAGCCCAAATCCCTACTACAGGAAACCCTCTCAGCGCTCCTCTTCCTAACCCTCTCTTGGTCACAGACCCAGCCTCTGTAACCTGCGACGCCGCTGAGGTGAGCTCTGCTCACACTTCTGCAGGAGATCCCCTTTCCTCCGTGGATCTTGAGCCCTCAGCACCTTCAGCCGAGACCCCTGCGGACGTCCCGGCCAGCAGCCCAGAGGACTTAACCTACCCCAAGTTTCTCTTGAAGGTTGCTAACGCACTAAACCTCTCCAGTCCCTGTGTCTCATCCGACCAGCGCCCTGAGACCCAAGCGGCCAGAAAGTTCCTGGAGACACCACAACCCACCGCGCATATCCCGGTGCACCCTCTCCTTAAGGAAAACCTTCTCTCCCTTTGGCAGAACCCTACCTCCGGGGCAGCCGTCTCACAGAAGCTGGATGCCAAGTACCAAGTCCAGGCCTCCCCGGGCTTCATCAAAACCCAGCTCCCTCACGACTCCATAGTGGTGGAGTCTGCGATCAAGCGCTCTAGGTCCAACAGGACCAACAGTAATTACCCCCCTGGAAAGGACCTCAAACTCCTGGATGAGGTTGGCCGCAAGACTTTCCAAGGGGCGATGCTTTGCTCCAGAATCTCTGCACACCAGTTGCAACAGGCTCTTTACCAGGACACCCTTATGGAGCAGTTAAAGTCATCCCTCTCCACCTTCAGCCCGGAGGCACAGGCAGCTACCTCCGCCACCATCGCGGATCTACAGGAATGCATCAAACACCAGGTGCGAGCATCCTTCGATGCGTTTGATGCAGCGGCTCGCACGGCGGCAACCTCTATTTCTGCTCGCCGGCAAGCCTGGCTCAGGGCGTCTGGCCTGCGGGAGGACACCCACGACCGCATCGCTGACGCACCCTGCACGAGAGATACTCTGTTCGGTGAACAAGTCAACGACACCGTCAACGCCATGAAGGACCGCTGCACTACACTGCAGACCCTCGCCGATGAGGGCATGGAGCGGTCCAAACGCAGAAGCTCCTACCAGCACAAGCCCTACTCCTTTTCTTCGTCAAAACGCCTATACGGATCCTTTCGAAAATGGCAACAACCCCGCTATAAATCACAGCCTCACCCTTCTCAGTCGGTTTACAGGCAAAAGCCCCGCCAGCGTGACAGGAAACAACAACAGAAAAGCTCACAGCCGGGACAGGGGAAAGCAAATCAGCCCTTTTGACGCCAAGCCTGGGGCCTACGCTCCTACGGGGGGTCGCTTGGCCATGTTTCTACTGGCCTGGGAATCTATCACTACGGACAAGTGGGTCCTAGCTATCATTTCCAATGGATATCAGATAAAATTCCTATCACCCCCGCTACAGCGGGCAATTCCAGCCTGCAAAGAAATGACCTCATCTTTAGAGAAAGAGATCTTGTCCCTCCTAGCGTCCAGGGCCATCAAACCTGTTCCGGAAGTGGAGCAGAACACTGGCTTCTACTCCAGATACTTTCTAGTTCTAGTTCCCAAGAAGGCTGGCAGCATCTCCGCAAGCTCAACCTCTTCATCGCAAAGGAGAAATTCCAGATGCACTCCCTCGGATCCATTCTGCCTCTCATCCAGCCCAAGGAGTGGCTCACATTCCTGGATCTCCTGGATGCATACACGCACGTCCCCATACACAAGGACCACAGACAATTCCTACGTTTTCAGGCCGCGGGACAACACTTCCAGTACAAGGTCCTTCTGTTTGGCCTGTCACCCGCTCTAGGGTGTTCACGAAGTGTGTTGCGGTGGTAGCCGCACACCTCCACAAGCGAGGAATCTGCGTTTTTCCCTACCTGGACGACTGGCTGATTTCTGCCCCCTCCTCGAGGGATTCGAAGCGCTCAACTCAGGCAACCATCAACCTGCTGACTTCCCTCGGATTTCTAGTGAACTACCCGAAATCACAACTCCACCCCTCACAGTGGCTGGAGTTCATCGGAGCACTAATAGATACTGTCCGCCTGAAAGCCTTCCTTCCCCGGACACGAGTGAACAACGTCAAAGAACTGACACAGCTCGTGTGAGCAGAACGATCCCCTACAGCCAGGGTAGTCCTTCGCCTCCTGGGTCACATGGCGTCGGCTAATCAGACGGTACCCCTGGCAAAGCTCCACATGCGCTGCCTTCAATGGCACCTACGGGCTCACTGGTCTCAACATTCGCGATCTCTGGAAACTACTGTTCCCATGGACAGGACAGTAATCTCCTCCCTTGCTTGGTGGACCCGCGAAAGGAACCTATCATGCGGGAGACCCCTCTCCCAACCAGTGCATCAACTGCCTATCACCACCGATGCCTCCCCCATGGGCTGGGGGGCACATTGCCTTCACCTCCGGACCCAAGGAGCCTGGTCGCAACAGGAACAACGATGACACATAAACTTCCTCGAGCTCAGAGCCATGAGGTACCCTCTGGAAGCCTTCCAAGACATGATCAACGACAAAACTGTCCTACTACAGACGGACAGCCAAGTAGCCATGTTCTATATCCTCAAGCAGGGTGGCACAGGGTCACGCACCCTTTGCAGGGAAGCCCTTCGGATCTGGGCCTTCGCAATCTCTCATCGCTGCACGCTCCAGGCCTCCTACCTCCCCGGTCTGCAGAATGCATTAGCGGACAAACTCAGCCGACATCTCAACCCACACAAGTGGTCCCTCAAGCCACAAGTGGCCCGCTCTCTCTTCCAGGAATGGGGCCAACCAGCAGTCGACCTCTTCGCTACAGAAGCGAACATGAAATGCAAGATCTTCTGCTCAAAACGCCCCTCAGCTCTGAGTCACGCAGCGGATGCATTCGATGTGTCATGGGGGGAGTGGTCTCTTGTGTACGCCTTCCCCCTTATCCCGCTGATCTCCAGAACCATCCAACGCATCATCTCCGACAGGGCGCAGGCCATTCTAGTGGCCACGAACTGGCCACGCCAAGGGTGGTTCCCGCTTCTCCTCAGACTTGAGGTGCATCCTCCGATCCGGCTCCCCCTAACTCCGGACCTCCTCTCACAGGACGACAGGAATACCCTCCACCCCAGCATACGAACACTGGCCCTAACGGCCTAGAAGCTGAGCGGATAGCCCTTTCCCCTTTTCACCTCCCTCATGAGGTCAAACAAGTGGTCTTCGCATCCCGCCGCCCCTCAACTAGAAAATCATACTGCCTCAAGTGGTGGCGCTTCACCTCCTGGTGCTCTCACCAAGGTCTGGACCCTTTTTCCTGCACCATACCATACATCCTACAGTACCTGACGTCCTTAGCCCAACAAGGCCTACAGACACAGTCCATCCGTGTCCATCTAGCAGCCATTGCGGCCTTCCACGATTGGCCGGGGGACAGCTCCGTCGCGCAGCTCCCCATCGTTACTCACTTCATGAAGGGCCTCTCCAATCTTCATCCACCAATCAGGAAGCCAGTTCCGCACTGGGACCTCAATGCAGTTCTCCACCAGCTAACCCAACCTCCTTTCGAGCCCATGCAGTCGGCTGACATCAAGTTTGTCTCCTGGAAGACCCTTTTCTTGATAGCCATCACTTCGGCCAGGCGCATCAGCGAACTCCAGGCCTTGGTGGCACACCCGCCATACACACAGCTCTCTGAGGACCGTGCCTCCCTTCGGACACATCCTAGATTCGTCCCGAAGGTAGCTTCGGCTTTCCACATTAACCAGACTATAGAACTCCCTACCTTCCACCTGGAGCCCCACGCTTCCCCCGAGGAGGAGCGGCTTCACAAGCTGGATTGTGTCAGAGCCTTGCGCCTCTACCTTCTCAGGACGGCGGCCCAAGAACGAGGCACACAACTCTTTGTCTCCTATGACCAGAACAAGCCGGGCCACCCTGTCACCAAGCGCACCTTATCCCTATGGATTTCCGCCTGCATCTCCTTCTGCCTGGACCAAGCCGGCACAGGGCTCTCACCACCTGCAAACGCGCACCAGCTGAGGGCACTCGCAACTTCCATTGCCAATCTACGCTCGGTACCGGTGGCCGACATATGCAAAGCGGCCACCTGGTCCTCTCTCCAAACCTTCCAGAGACACTACTGCCTTGACCTGCAGATGGGTTCCTTCGGGCGGGCTGTCCTGACGGCCGCCACCAGACCACCCACTCCTTGAACCATTGAACTTGTTCCATGAGCTTCTACCTGGACACAGTGGTGTTCGCGCATTTTTGTTGCACATGTCGTTGATTTACTATGCCTTCTTGAGTATTGATTTGCACATATTGCATGTTAATATTGATTGCACATGTTGTGTTTTTTTACCTTGCACACCTCGCATTATTTTGCACATATATGCTGTTGTTTTACCTTGCATACCCGCGTTTACTTCACACATTTTGCACATGTTGTTGCTCTTTCTGACCAGCAATAAAAGCCTTGTAAAGACCCACCAGGCTTCTGTCTTTATATCCCGACAGGGCCCCTTCCACCTCAGCCATTTCTAGCTAGGGAGTCACCTGGTGTAGATGACTTCATCCTGCTTGTCCTAGGAGAAATCGGAGTTACTTACCTGTAACAGGAGTTCTCCGTGGACAGCAGGATAAGTCATCCACACTCTCCCTCCCTTCCTCCCCTGTTAGGGGCCCAGTCTCGTTCCTGGCCCTCTCGCTCCTAGCATCTGGCTAGCTCGAGACACAGTGGCTAGCTAGGGGCGGTCCTGGGGGTAGGGCCTGGGTGGAGCAGCCCCAGAAGGTAAACGCCTTCTGGGCTAGAGAGAGAGTACTTCCGTCGCGGCGCCATCAGATGACGTCACCTGGTGTGGATGACTTATCCTGCTGTCCACGGAGAACTCCTATTACAGGTAAGTAACTCCGATTTTCAAGACATTCATAATAACCATGCTAGGTGTAATCTTCTGTCACCTGTGTGATATTTGCTGTCTTGATAATGCAGGGGGCTTTTGATCCTAGTCTTGGTGTTTTCACCGACATTTAATGCAGGACCATCTGTTGCTCTACTTATCTCTCCAACATTTCATAAGTGGAATTCCACCTAGTGCCAACATCCTGTTTGACCTGGTGTATACGTGGTCCTGTTGCTTCCTGCTTCTCATACAGCTCATTCTCTTCCTTTACACCCCAGTGAAAATACCCTATTTTTTGGCGCTTCTCAATTAGTTGCCTCAGCACTGGGCTGCTGCTTTATTTGTTCCCCAGGCCTAGAGTGGCTCTGACAACTAGATTCAGAAATTGTGCAAAGCTTCTGATCCCGTGAAAGTACCTCCCCCCGCCTTAACCACATTAGCCCCTCCATCTGTTACAAAGAAACCAGGAAGCACAGTTCTTTGTTTGTGCCCTGCAGCATTGCCCTAATTTCTGCTAAGAAATGAGTTTAAGTATGGCTGTCACCCATCACCTGGCTGTGCAGAACAGGCCACTAGTACCCGCCTCCTGTTGCTCCACCCATTAAACCTACAGCCTGTCCTTGCCTCGTTCAGCTGTTACTAGTGTGCTATCAAGGAGAAGTAGGTGTGCATAGCATGCTGACTGTCCAGATGCCAGGGGTAAAATATAAGCTACAACTAGTCTCTGCCTTTGCAAGCTGTACCAACAGTTGGCAAGTCAACTGATTATACAGGCTGGGAATTATCTGCCTGCTAAAAGTCCTGCAGAGCATTCAGTAATCAGGAGCTAAGAGATGAAGCAGCCTTTTAAACCCCATCTTCTCAACTTCTTCAGGGGATGGTCATCTAGAGCTATCATTTTAGCGACTGTGCTGCCAAACACCACCCCATCTCCTCTATGGTGGCTTGCTTTGATATGTGTTGGATCTGCTGTCATGGCACCACACTAGGGGAAACGGGTAGACTTAAACTTAGAAAGGGATTTTGTTTTTCTCTACCTTTCCCACCACTGCTATTTCCTTTCCTAGACAGTCCCCAACCTAGGATTAGTACGGCCTCTATAGTGAATAATGGAAAGAGTGTTGTTTTAATACAGTAAATGGTGCTGCATGCCGTCTATGGTTCATGCCATGGCCCATCAGCTTCCCTCTAGTAATGTGCTTCCTACAGTAATGCGTTCGGCATACTGTGGACCATCAAGCACGTTAAAATGCTGCCTTACTTGTGAGGTTTTACAAGACTTCCCTTCTACTTACTTTGGGGAGGCGGGCTGCTGCTGGACTGAGGTCCCGTTTTTCTTTCATCCATTCAAGTACTTTACCCTTTGTATTTGCATATATGTATGTCTGTGTGTATGTGTGTGTGTGTGTGTGCAAGAGAGTTTGTGTATGTGTGTCTATGCTTGGGGGTATGTTTACTAAACTGCGCTCATGTGCGAGGTGCACATTAGCGTGTGCTAAGGTACCTCAGCACATGCTAATGATGCGTATTTGTGCCCCGCACACGTGCACGCCGCACTAAAGTGCCCGCTCATGTGCGCGGCGCGCTGATGTGCGATAGAGGCGTGGAAAGGCTCCCCAGGGGCGGAGAGAAGGGTCAATGGGTGGAGAGTGGGAGGGGAGAGGCTCCCCGCACACGAGCGGGGCTGAAATTCAAGCCAAAAAATACCGCGAGTGAAAACCTCGCGGTAGAGCCGATTTAAAGGGAAGAGAAACCATTTCTGTCTGCAATGTACAGCAAAACCAGGGAAACCTATAAAACAGTGATAAGTGTGATACATGTGCACGGTACAAAAGTGCAAATAAACATTGAAAATGACCCCAACAAAATCTAAAAAAATTATAATCAAGCTGGGCAATAGTGATAGTAATGGGAAACATCAAAAAACACTCCCAAGAAAGCCGCAAAAAATAAATATGAATTTTAGAAGGGTCTATGCTCCGTCCTCATACAAGGTGAATGATCCCACAGTGAAATAGCACTGATCAGGGTTTCCCTCTCCATTGGACAGGTTACCTATGGCATGCACATTTCCACAACAGCAGGGCGGGCAGGTTGGAATGGGCAATTGGACAGATGCTGGGAAAGGAGATACAGAGGGCTGCAGGCGGCACATGCTGTGGTGCAGCTGGGGCACAGTGCGGACTAGGCAGATGCCTAGATGGCACCTAGGAATGCTGAAACTGAACAGCAGCCAGACAGCAACTGATGAGGGCCCAACATGGGCACGAGAGTGTTTATCACAGTGTCACAGGGGATAGTACCCAGCAGGTACCCCCAAGGGCACAGAACATTGGCAGGCGGTGATTGGGGGACGTGCGGCCAAATTTGCAGGCACCCCTACCCCAGAACCCGCACCATAGGCAGCCGCCTACCCGCACACAGGATGGCCTGAGACTGCATACCACCAGCACCACCAGCAGAAGAGCATGTCAGCAGGGTGGCACCGGGGTACTGGAGGTGGAGGGGGGCAGTGGCAGCTGCCCAGAGCAGACCATGGCCTAGCCCTGTGTAGGTGGGTGCAATGCACTGCAACAGACAGGCCCTGCCGGACAAACAGTCATGGTATCATCAGGGAATGTACTGTCTCTGTGGCAACACGGTGGTGCAGTGCACACAACCAGCGTGTTTGGAGACAGAAGGTCACAGGTTCAAGCCCCGGCTGGGGCTCCTGCCAATCCAGTCCCCATATTTTACCCACAACTAACTAGTGATAGTAAAGACGAACCTTTATTGCAGAGAACATAAGCATGGCTCAAACACCTCTATTTTACCCTACAGAGCACAGACACCAGAAACATGCACATTACCTAGAGCAGATTCCCCCAAATGCAGTCCTGGAGGGCCACAAAACCTTCAGGGTTTATGCTGTCTCCAATCTAAGGATGCAGCGGTACTGGTGGTGAAGGTGGCAGCAGCTGGTGGCCACAGCAGACCATGGCCTAGCCCTGTCCAGGTGGGTGCCGTGCACTGCAACAAACAGGCCCTGTCGGATGTACATTCATGGACTCCTCAGGGAACACAGCATATCTGCGGCAACATGGTGGTGCAGTGCACACAGACAGTGTGTGCAAGAACAGAAGGTCACAGGTTCAAAGCCCAGCTGGGGCTGTTGCCAATCCAGCCCACATATTTTTCCCACAACTAAACCGTGATAGTAAGGACAAACCTTTATTGCAGAGAACATACGCATGGTTAATACGCCTATATTTTACCCCACCGAGCACAGACACCATAAATAGGCACATTACCTAGAGCAGAGTCTCCCAAATGCAGTCCTGGAGGGCCAAACAACATTCAGGTTCCATGCTGCCTTTAATAAAGATGGCTGTGCTGCATATCTATGCACCACCCCCATGGTATGCAGATGTATCTCATGCATATTCATGAGGGACAGCATGAAAACCCGAACAGTGTTTGGCACACCAGGACTGGAGTTGGGAACCTCTGCCGTAAAGCAGCAGCCAACAGGGGCAGACACACCCACACCCACACCCACAGGCCTCATTAGCCAATGCCTCCTGGAGAGGCAGGACATTGGGCCCTGCGTGCATCTCCCAATACTAGCACTTGCATACCTTAGCAATGCCACCCTACACCTGGGTATACGGTACACAGCTATCAAACGTTTCCTATGATTACTGGCAGATAGCAATTCCTACGTTAAGCACAGTTTGCTCATTGAGCTCCATCATAACAATCTTTCTTATGTCTTTGGTGTGTGCTGCAGGTCTGGTCTCTGACAGTGTTTACCACCCTGGGGAGTGACCCCCAACAGTATTGCGTACCATATCCATGCCTGTACTGTGCCCAGGACTGGTGTGGTGGCCAGGGCTGCTAAACTCCTCTATAGTAGCACAATGCTGGCGTAGGTGTGGGGGTGTCTGTCTGTCTATCCAGTGTGTGGTGGCTGCAAACACCCTCCACAGCCCAGACTGCCAGCACTGTTGCCAGTATTGGCCTGCCAATCTGCATAATGAGGAGCAAGGTATCATGGGTATAGACCGGACAGGGTGGCCTGGCCAGGATGCATCTGCACAGGGCATAGGGCACTGGCTGGGACATTTTAGTTCCCGGCTACCACCTACACAGACAGGGTGACCTCAGCATGTCCTGCTGGGAGATCACTCTCACCCTGACTGTGCAGTGACCACAGCATGGCTAGGCACCCCCATAGTGCTGAATAGCATTTTTTTCATGTGATATTTATGGTTTTCCTTGTGGAGCCCAGTCTCTGACTTATCTGCTTGTTGTGTATGCTGACATCCCAGTTCTGGGTGCATGCATTTCCACCAGGAACATGCACTATGGACCAGCTAGCAGACTGTTTGCAGCTGGTATGTGTCTTGATGGAGTGCCTTGCAGGGTGCAGTGGCTGAAGGCTTGCTGCAGGAGAATATCAAATAGTGGTGGGGTGCAGCTTAGCAGATCCAGGCCTAATGTCTGTCTGCTATTGTGTTATGGATGTGTACAGAGCTGCATTGACTGCCCTGTAGGGTATCTGTTCCCCAGCAGGACTGGAGTTGATGGTCCCCTCTCTTGCCACAATTGCAGGGAGGTAAAATGTGCATTTGTTGATGGGAGACCATGTTTACCACCCTCAGCCTGGAAGAGGAGAGTGCTGGTGGTGCATGATCTTCCTGGGGGTCCATAGGGGCTACACGTGATTGAGACAGACAGATATATCCAAGGTGTTTCTGCAGAAACTACCTATCTCACACACTAGCACTGCTGGGGACCGGCAGCATGGCCTATTTCTGCTTTGGAAGGTGCTGTGGACCTGGTGGTAGGCACCCCACCGCACAGTCAGGGTGAGCACAGTACCCGCACAATGTGACAGTGTGTAGCTACTCTGTGCCAGTAACACACACGGTCAGTACCTCCTACCAGACCGAGGTGCTGTGGGGGTGGACATGGTCAGTTCCCCCTACCAGGCCGAGGTGCTGTGGGGGTGCATACCCCATCTTGTGTTCATCTGTGGACAGCTGATTTGCATGTGCAGTGCATCATGGGTACGGGTGTGCTAACCCTATCCTGGTGACCACAGCAGACTGTCTGTGTGGTGACATGCAGTCCCTCTATAGCCAGCCAGGGGCCTATTGACAACTATAGAGCTGTAGCCCACTGGTTAATTCACTGCCTGTGGAGCTAGAGGTCATGGGTTCAAACCTACAGTGGGGTTATTTGATAGGGCTGGCCAAAGTGTTATCTCTTTTTAATGTACATTATTGCTGCCAGCAAAAACACTCTCTGCATACTGTACCCATAAGGTGCCTCAGAGGGCACTTTATAGGGCGCCCTATAGGGCACCTTATGGTTACCATCCATATAAGGTGCACTATATGTTATCCTGTGGAGCGACTTATAGGGTGCCCTACAGGGGACATTTTAGGGTGCCATGGCGGACAGTGCACTTTATAATGTGCCCTATGGAGTGCCTTATAGGGTGCCTTATGCGGCTCCTTCAGTTACGGCACTTGAGGGCGTGTTTGCTGGCAGCAATTAATAAAATACAAATGAAGTGCTGCAGGAAACAATACGTGCATTGCAAAGCTGCTGCCTCAGCTAGCCTTACGTATTAGGTACACTGGGGAGCAAACTCATGACCCCTGTATCAGCAGTCAGTGCCTTAACCATTGTGCTACACTGCTGTTCCTCCTTGCATGTCAGCGCACCTACTTCAGATTTCCATGCATTTAAATGCACGGTGCTGCCATCAAACACAGTGCTATGACCTTGCTGTGCCTCATAGGGCACCCTATATGGCGCCCTATAGGCCACCCTTTCAGAAACATTGTAGGGTGCTGTGGCGGACAGTGCACTTTAGAATGTGCCCTCTGGGGTACCCTATGAGGCGCTTTATGCAGCACCTTATGTTACAATACTTTGAGGGTGTGTTTGCTGGCAGCACTAGTTAAGATAAAAATAAAATGTCCCCTACAGCATTATTACCTATAACAGGTAATGCCTCAGCTGGCCTTCTTCATTAGGCACAGTGGGGGATTGAACCCATGACTCTTGCATCATTGGTCAGTGTCTTAACCATTGTGCTACACTGCTGCTCCACTTTGGCTGTCAGCGCACCTACTTATGATTTTCATTCCTTAACTGCACAGTGCTGCCATCAAAAACAGTGCTGTGACCTTGCGGTACCTCATACAGCACCCTATCAAGCGCCCTATAAGCAACATTCTAGGGTGCCTTGGCGGATAGTGCACTTTAAAATGTGCCTTATGGGGTGCCTTATGTTAACACGCTTTGAGAGTGCGTTTGCTAGTAGAAGTAATTTAAATATAAATAAAATGCCTCCTAAAGCAATCTTCCCCATAATAGGCAATGCCTCAGCCAGCCTTCTTCATTTGGCACAGTGGGGGATGGAACCCATGATCCCTGCACCCTCAGTCAGTGTCTTAACCATTGTACTCTGGTGCTGCTCCTGTGCTTGCACATCAGCATGCCACTTATGCTTCCCGCACAAGTTTCTCATGCACTAATGTGTGCGGCGCACATGAGCGCAGCGCACATTAGCACATGATTAATCCCGGTTTTGCTTTTTTCTGACTGAAGCACCCACTCCTTATATGGCATCCTGCACAATAGTGCGGCGCGCACCTAACGGGGTTTTAGTAAACATACCCCTTGGTGTTTGTAACTGGGAGAGGAAATAAAGGGGAGGGCATTTTGAAAGGCGGAGGTCCTTAAACACTGTATTACAGAGTATCAGTGTCTATTTTGCTGCAGCCACTCAAACTGCTTCGCTCTTAGCAATGCACTGGACTATTTTTTGAAGGCTTTATTTCTATAGCCCAGACTGATCTGGCCTATTTTTGAAGTTGACATGTCTTTTCTCTAGTTTTCCCTCCATACCAAATTTGGTTCTGTTCCGTTACATTTTTGAAAGGTTATTTTGTCCTCAAACATACCTATTTTTTGACACATTGGGGTATCTTTACTAAACTGTCTTAACGTGCGCTCTGTGATGTTATCGCGTGATAAGGTACCTTATCGCGCGATGATGGCGCTTTTTAAGGCGCACAGGTACCATATCGCGCGATAACGCGCACTGCGGCGCAAACGAGCGCTGAAGGTGGGGAAAGGCTCCCGGAGGGCGGAGGAAGGCTCCCCAGGGGCGGAGAGAAGGGGTCAATGGGTGGAGAGTGGGAGGGGAGAGGCTCCCTGCACACCAACACTGTGAAATCCGAGGCTCAAAACTAACGCCAGTGAAACCCTGGCGTTAGATCTGATTTAAAGGGAAAAGAAACCATTTCCGTCAGCAATGTACAGCAAAACCAGGGAAACCTACAAAAGGTGATAAGTGTGATACATGTGCACGGAACAAAAGTACAAATAAACATTGAAAAGGACCCCAACAAAATATACAAAAAAAACCATAACCAAGCTGGGCAATAGTGATAGTAATGGGAAACATCAAAAAACACTCCCAAGAAAGCCCCCCCAAAAAAGATATGAATTTTGGAAGGGTCTACGCTCCGTCCCCATACAAGGTGAATGATCCCACAGTGAAATAGCACTGATCAGGGTTTCCCTCTCCATTGGACAGATTTCCTATGGCATGCACATGTTCCACAACAGCAGGGCGGGCATGTTGGAATGGGCAACTGGACAGATGCTGGGAAAGGGGATACAGAGGGCTATAGGCGGCACATGCTGTGGTGCAGCTGGGGCACAGTGTGGACTAGGCTGATGCCTAGGTGGAACTTAGGAATGCTGAAACTGTACAGCAGCCAGACAGCAACTGATGAGGGCCCAACATGGGCACGAGAGTGTTTATCACAGTGTCACAGGGGATAGTACCCAGCAGGTACCTCCAAGGGCACAGGACATTGGCAGGCGGTGATGGGGGGAAGCGTGGACAGCTATGCAGGCACCCCTACCCCAGAACACGCACCATAGGCAGCCGCCTACCTGCACACTGGATGGCTTGAGACTGCACACCACCAGCACCACCAGCAGAAGGGCATGTCAGCATGGTGGCAGAGGGGTAGTGGTGGTGGAGGGGGGCAGTGGCAGCTGCCCAGAGCAGACCATAGCCTAGCCCTGTGTAGGTGGGTGCCATGCACTGCAACAGACAAGACCTGCCGGACAAACAGTCATGGTATCACCAGGGAATGCACTGTCTTTGTGGCAACAAGGTGGTGCAGTGCACACAGCCAGCATGTTAGGAGGCAGAAGGTCACAGGTTCAAGTCCCAGCTATGGTGCCTGCCAACCCAGTCCCCATGTTTTACACACTACTACAAAGTGCTAATACAGACAGAACGTTTATTGCAGATGACGTAAACATGCCCAAAACACCTACATTTTACCCTACAGAGCAAAGACACCATAAACAGGCGAATTACCTAGAGCAGAGTCTCCCAAATGCAGTCCTGGAGGGCCAAACACCATTCAGGTTCCATGCTGCCTCTAATAAAGATGCCTGTGCTGCATATCTATGCACCACCCCCATGGTATGCAGATGTATCTCATGCATATTCATGAGGGACAGCATGAAAACCCGAACAGTGTTTGGCACAGCAGGACTGGAGTTGGGAACTTCTGCCGTAAAAGCAGCAGCCAACAGGGGCAGACACACCCACACCCACAGGCTCCATTAGCCAATGCCTCCTGGAGAGGCATGACATTGGGCCCTGTGTGCATCTCCCAATACTAGCACTTACATACCTTAGCAATGCCACCCTACACCTGGCAATACGGTACACAGCTATCAAACGTTTGCTATGATTACTGACAGATAGCAATTCCTACATTAAGCACAGTTTGCTGATTGAGCTCCATCATAGCAACCTTTCTGATGTCTCTGGAGTGTGCTTCAGGTCTGGTCTCTGACAGTGTTTACCACCCTGGGGAGTGACCCCCAACAGTATTGCGTACCATATCCATGCCTGCACTGTGCCCAGGACTGGTGTGGTGGCCAGGGCTGCTAAACACCTCTATAGTAGCACAATGCTGGCATAGGTGTGGGAGTGTGTGTCTGTCTATCCAGTGTGTGGTGGCTGCAAACACCCTCCACAACCCACACTGCCAGCACTGTTGGCAGTATTGGCCTGCCAATGTGCATAATGAGGAGCAAGGTACCATGGGTATAGCCCAGACAGGGTGGCCTGGCCAGGATGCATCTGCACAGGGCATAGGGCACTGGCTGGGACATTTTAGTGCCCAGCCACCACCTGCACAGACAGGGTGGCCACAGCATGTTCCGCTGGGAGATCACTCTCACCCTGACTGAGCAGTGACCACAGTATAGCTAGGCTCCCCCATAGTGCTGTATAGCATTTTTTTCATGTGATATTTATGGGTTCCCTTTTGAGTCCCAGTCACTGACTTATCTGCTTGGTGTGTATGCTGACATCCCAGTTCTGGGTGCACGCATTTCCACCAGGAACATGTACTATGGACTAACTAGCTGATTGTCTGCAGCTGGTATGTGTCTTGATGGAACGCCTTGCAGGGTGCAGTGGCTGAAGGCTTGCTGCATGAGAATATCAGATAGTGGTGGGGGGCAGCTTAGCATATCCAGGCCTAATGTCTGTCTGCTGTTGTGTTATGGATGTGTACAGAACTGCATGGACTGCCCTGTAGGGTGTCTGTTCCGAAGCAGGACTGGGGTTGATGGTCCCCTCTACTGCCACCATTGCAGGGGGGTAGAATGTGGATCTGTTGGTGGGAGATCTGTTTACCCCTCTCAGCCCTGGAGGAGGAGGAGGAGGAGGAGGAGGAGGAGGAGGGTGGTGGTACAAAATCTTCCTAGGGGTCCATAGGGTCTAAACCTGACTGAGACATACAGGTATATCCAAGGTCTGTCTGCAGAAACTACCTATCTCACACATTAGCACTGCTGGGGACCTGCAGCATGGCTTATCTCTGCTGTGGACCTGGTGCTGGGTGCCCCACCTCACCCTCAGGGTGAGTGCAGTACCTGCACAATGTGACAGTACCACACACGGTCAGTTCCCCCTACCAGGCCGAGGTGCTGTGGGGGTGCATACCCCATCTTGTGATCATCTGTAGACTGCTGATTTGCATGTGCAGTGCATCATGGGTATGGGTGGGTTAACCCTATCCTGGTGACCACAGCAGACTGTTTGTGTGGTGACGTGCAGTCCTTCTGCAGGCAGCAGGGGTTTGCTAACAGCTATGGAGCTGTAGCCCACTGGTTATTTCACTACTTGTGGAGCCAGAGGTCATGGGTTCAAACCCACAGTAGGGGTTCATTGATAGGGCTGTCCAAAGCCTTGTCTTTTTTAATGTACATTAGTGCTGCCAGCAAAACACACTCAGGGTACTGTAACCATAAGGTGCTTCAGAAGGCGCCCTATAAGGCGCCTTACAGGGCGCCTTCTGAGGCACCTTATGGTTACAGTCCGTATAAGGTGTCCTATGAAGTGCCTTATAGGGTGCCCTATAGGGGACATTATAGGTGCCGTGGCAGACAGTGCACTTTATAATATGCCCTATGGGGTGCCTTATAGGGTGCCTTATGCGGCACCTTAGGTTACGGCATGTGAGGGTGTGTTTGCTGGCAGCAATAAATAACATACCTCAGGAAATAATACTTACATGTCACAGCTGATGCCTCAGCCAGCCTCATGCATTAGGCATACTGGGGGATAGAACTCATGACCCCTGTATTATCAGTCAGTGTATTAACCATTGTGCTACACTTCTGTTTCTATGTTTGGATGTCTGTGCGCCTACTTAAGATTACCGCGCGGTAATGCGCTTAGCGGCGCTTCGCACGATCATGTGCGCAGCAGCGCGCGTTATCGCGCAATACTCCCATTTTGCTGCTTTAAGACTGAAACGCCCACTCCTTTTATGGCAGCCTGCACACTATCGCCAGGCGCACATTAAGACGTTTTAGTAAACATACCCCATTGTGTATAATTTCTTTCTAACAATCAGTTGGGTTGGACCGAATAAAACAATCTGTAAAAATCTGCAACTCCTCTGTTTTTTGGTACTTTTTCATAGCAAAACAATGTTCATCCTTTCGAAATATAGAGACACATGGATTGTTCCAATCACTGTCCCAAACCAATCCCCAGGAGCGCCTCTGTTAAATGTGGATAAAATGATGGACATACTTTCACTCTCATGGAAGGGGGGGGGGGGGGAGCAGTTTTCAAATAACCTTTTCCACCGGGAAAAACCATCTTTAACATGGGAATGGAGTTGGAAAATTTCCTTTTTTGTATTCTAAGGAGTTATATAGTTCATTGGTTGACCTTTTTAAGGAACCACAATCCTTTTTACACACCTTTCAATGGGAGAGATACGGAAAACTAAGGATGTGTGCAATTATGTACACTAAATAGGATTAGCTCGAATAGCAATTGGCTGAATGACTCATTCAAAAAGTCACAATATTACAACAGATAGGGGAAATAAAGGCAGGCATGGACTCTGTTTCTTTTCATTCTGCTTTACTAAACTGTTTGCCAAAAAATAGCTCCCTCGGATAGCAGAAGCTGCCGGTTTGCTGGGGTCGGCAGATGTGTTGCACTAATATAGAAGCAAATCTCTGGCTTGACTTTGACTGCTTCCCTCAGTTCATGCACCAGCTGATACATTTACCTGTCTTTCAAACTAGTCCAAACCAAACGTATGATAGACTAATGGTGATGTCTCAGATAGACGATATCTCAAGGGAAAACAAGACGTGTTGTCCAGGGAAGTTCAGTGCACTCTTACCTGCAACAAACAATAAATTCTGACTTATGGTGAAGTAAAGCAGATCACAACTGTTTGACTTTGCTTTCATTTTTATTTCTCCATGCTAAGCAGATGAGATCCATGTTTTGCTGTAGGAGGTTTCATGTCTGGTTTTATCAACTTCTGATTAACCAGGAAACCGGCTACTTCCTCTTAGTGAAAACTGTTACATTTTTCCCATGGAACAGAGCTGAAACAGAACAACGTCTGCTTCACTTTCAACACACTGCCTCAAAAAATTAAAAACAAACACTACCTCAATGAGCGAATCTGGAGAGTGTTTGCATGCAAGGTCACTCATGCTGAAGTAGGGAACCCAAAGAAGAGATGCAGAATTTTAAGGCATCAATTTTAATTGTCAACAGAAGCAAATGTTTGCTAATTACTGTTGGGGTTGATATTGAACAGCACTTATAGAGTCGGCAGTGGCGCAAATCTCATAAGTACTTTTTTTCTTTAAATCTGGGCCATGGATATGAATAACTTTAGCTATTTAAATCACTAAATGACAAAACATATCTGTTTTATAAAGGGACATGGACAGAGGCATTCTGGGGCTAGATGAAACATTACCCCTTTAAGCAGCAATACTCCTACACTAAACCTAATTGTTGACTCATAAATTTATTTACATTCTCTTATATACTGTGTTATTCTGTATCAGTGTGGTTTATGTTGAACAAACTGAAACTACATTGAACAGGGCATTATAACTTGGTGATAACTATTTTGCAGGGAACATGGGCTATGGAGGGTTAACTGGCTTGTCCAAGACCACAAGGAGCACCCCTTGGACTAGAAAACCCAGTCCTTCTGGCCCAAGGTTGCTGTCCTCTAGTGGGATTTGAACCCCCAACCTTTCAGCCTGAAGTACCTTTCCCCAACCACTAGGCCACTCCTCCACTCTGTAAATAGCAGTGTATTGAACATTGTACCATTCTCCTGAAGCAGCCAGTAAATCCCTTTGGTGAAACTCGCGACCAGTGTCAACATAGCTTTACCTACATAGTGGAAGAGTTTCAGCATTGCATCTTCCTTGAGCTAAGTACTCCTTTTGGAAATATTTGGAAGCATTTTCAACTACAATGGTTTGTTAAAAAATGAAAAAAAAGTAAAATGCTAAAAGACCAATGAATGAAACTTACGGGAGTAGCTTAGAGCTTTCAGTTATTGATACAGCTGTTTTTATTGCACCCCATACTGAGGTCCTTTTACCACAATTTATATTTATCCTAGGAGTAGGAAGAATTGAATTGAGTGGTATATGGTTGTTAGCTGTAAAATAATATCAGCAGAAGAACCTTGCAAAGGTGAATCTTGATTAATTGCTCTAGCATTTTAACACAAATTTGTTTTGAATTTTTATCATCAAGCTTTTGCAAATCATTAACACCATCTTGTCTGGATTTAGACTTCTGCAAACTATCTGCTTCAGCCTTAAAAATACCTTTGACAATACTCATTTTAAGCTTATCGAATTCGGAATATGTTTTAAGAGAAAATATATTAGTTTTATCAGATGTAATCTTCAGACTGGCTCCTTGCCGATGTAGAACCTCCACTTGTTGCCTGATCTGGAAGATCTGTTCTCAACTCAGTCCTCAGGACACACCTAGCCAATCAGATTTTTAGGAAAACCACAATGAATATGCATGAAAGAGATTTGCATGCACATCCTTCATTGTATGCAAATTTCTCTTATCAATATTCATTGTGGTTATCCTGAAATCCTGATTGGCTAGGTGTGCCGTGAGGACTAGGTTGAGAACCCCTGCTCTTGAGGAATTAAATGAAGGCTATTCCCAGGATCTCTCTGCTTCTTCCATTGAACTTAAAAGTTCTTCATCTGACACTGATAAATCAGAGATTGTTGAAGACTGTTTCAACATAACTGATACTTCTGGAGATACTTTCTGCACTGAGGAGACAGCTGACACTGGACTTTTAAAGCAGGTAAGCATTCAAGGCTGGATGCAGACATGGAGACAGAGGTCCAGTCAAAATGCCACCCGACCGATTCCCTTGGGCTTGATCCCCAGCAGCACTCTGCTTCACAAGGAAGGGAGGAATTGAACATCAGCAAGCCTCCCCAGTTATTAGGTGAATCTCTTTTCTTTTAGCCATAGCCATGTGCTTAAATTGAAGAGAATTACCAGTGCTCATAGCTGCACTGCTTGAAATTGCCATCTTCTGTTGTTCTTGCTTTAATGATTTGTTGATTGCATTAGTAAATACTATATTCTGCCAAAAACTAAAATTGTGATAAAATGAGAGTCAGAAGCTGCAAAGTAGTCTTAGGTATCGGAACATGGAATGTAGGAAGCATGAACCCCGGGAAGCTGGAGGTGCGGTGGGAAGGACAGGCTGAGAAAAGAGAGATGGACTGTGAAAGGGAGAATGGAACTGAGAGGAAGGAGAGCAAACTGGGACAGAGGTGGGAAGGACTGTGAAAAGAAGTGGGTGAGGATTAGCCAACAGGCATTTAAGAAGGGGAGAGAGAAGCAGAGAGAGGGGAAGAGGGCTGTGAGAGAAATGGGGCTAATAGAATAGAAAACGCTTGTGAGAACAGAAAGGATCCTAGGAGGTGAGAGAAGATAACAAGCTGTGGAGAGACAGCCTGTGTACAGAAAAAGACATATAAATGCATGAAAAGAAATAAGAGGCACACAAGAAAATAAGTTTTAAAAAGAGAATGAGGAGTTGGAGAGGAAAAGCAGAGAAAGAAGAGATTCAAACTACAGTACAGACACAAAGATTTCAAAATTGTTTATCAGCTCGCCCGGCAACTGACCCATTCCCATTAGCACTGTCAGGGAGCAGAGCTGGATATATGATTATGGCACCTACGGGCAGAGGACTGTTGGGGAGGGAAGTTCCCCAGGGATTAGTGAGTTGGTGTCTCAAGCATCAGTTTTTAGGTGCTTTTAGAATTTGGCACCCTAGGCATGTGCATATGTTGCCTTTTTCTAAATACAGCATTGGCTGGGAGATATAAAATAAGTTGGGGGGGGGGGGGGGACCTGGTGTCAGCTCTTCAGCTTTGCAGCCACTAGGGGAAATAAGTTATTTGATATTCCACCTATACGCATGAGAGTATCAAGGGGGATTAAAAATAAAAATATATAAAAATCAGTAAAGCTTAAAAATAGAATAAATCCATGTAACATATAAAATAAGCAATCTATCATGTGATTCTTTACTATATGACTCAGGGGCCCTTTTACTGCAGTACAGTACGATTTTCTACTTCCTGTGCAGTTACCTTGCTGAAACGTACCCTGATGTGGCAGCAGCATTCGAAATTAACACCGGTGCACTTAACACCATCTATTGAGTACCATTTATTTATTTATTTATTTAAAGTCTCTTCTATACCGCACTATTCAGCATCAGCGCGGTTTACATTGAACAAAGAATTTACACATTTCTGAAGGTACTTTGTGTTTACATTTGAACAGGAAGAAATAACTTGAATAACAGGGGTAACTATTTACAAATTAATTTAGTGCACTGACGCTAATTGCAACTTTGATAGTGTGTAAAATGTGCCTCTGCTCTAACCGAAATGTAATCTCCATGCCCATAGCCTGCCAGTCCCCCACCCCATTGCATGATGAGCATTTAACATGGGAATTAGCGTGTGGTAATTGCCATGCCTGCACAATGACAGTTATGGCAATAAGCTCAACTTGTGTTCAAACTCTGGAATTCAGTACCAGAGGATGTTAGTGTAGCTGGTTTTAAAAGAAATTTGGACAAATTCCTGGAAGAAAAGTCCATAAACCATTAGAGGACCAGAAAATCTACTGCTTACCCCTGGAATCTGTGTACCTTTTTGGGAACCTGGCAGGTACTTGTGACTTGGATTGGTCGCTGTTGGAAACCGGATACCGGACTGGACGAACCCTTGGTTTGATAAACTATGGTATATTTTATGTTCTTAAGTTGAAAATCTCCCTCTTAAAAATTACTTTCCCTTGGTAGCTGTAGTCAGGGATTGAACTGATGAAGAATGAAATGTGCCAGAAAGAGTCTCCTTCTGGAGTTTAAAAGATGTAACAGCTATTGGTAATTTATTTTTGGTGTGCCTGGAAATTCTTCTTAACCAAGCATTTGGGACTCAGCACAATGAGGAAAAGCTCAACATCTTTCTGCCACATTTTCTTGGTCTCTGATTGCATTTCTTAGTACTTGAATATCTTCTCTCTTTCAATGCGATTCACAGAATAATCACTTTGAACTGATACCTCTATAGACAATGTCGTTCTAGTGTTATCCTTTGCCACTATGTCTGACTTCCTTGCATCCAACTTTTTCTAGGTCGGAATGGGAGTATTCCATCTTTTCATTCTCCATAATTCTCTTAGGGTCATGATCCCAGTTCTTTTCTGGCACAGTGATATTGTAGTGTTTGCAGAGTTTCTAATGGATGAGGTCTGCTACTTTATTGAGCCTAATCTGGGCTTGGGGTTCCAGTGGCAGATCAGCTCAAGAGAGAGCTGCAGCGGCAGAGAATCCAGGAGCCACAATGCCCACAATGCCCAGGAAGGGCCCAGCAGCAGATCAGCTCAAGAGAGAACTACAGCAGTGTAGAATCAGCTCCAGAGGGGGCTACAGTGATGGTTCAGCTCCAGAGAGAGCTACAGTGGCAGAATCAGCTCCATAGAGAGCTGCAGCGGCAGAGAGTCCATTCTGTACTAGGAGCCACAAGACCCAGGGAGGTCCAGTGGCAGATCTTCTCAAGGGAGAGCTGCAACAGTTGTTACAGAGTGGGCAGAAGTGCAAACCCTCTCCAGGAGGTGGAGCCTAGCCATAGCCTCAGCGAGTGGAAAAATCTACAAAACTTCTCCTTTCATAAGCAGCCACCAGTGCAGAGCTCCAGCAGTGGGTGAGACTTGGGGCTGGTGGGCAAAGGGACAGGGAGGGCAGTTAGGAGACAGGATATTAAGGTTAGATCCACAATCTTTAAAGGTTAGCTTAAGTTGGGGGGGCGGAGCCTGATGTCCAGCGGGATAGTCGCATAGCGCTGAGGCTCCCGAGAGGCCTACCAAGACTCCTGAATTTTGAACCGTTTTAATTCTGAATATCGCTTTGACTCTACCGGGGTACCTTGAGGTGATGGCGGGGACCAAACCAGCACGTCTAGATTTCGGGACCCCAACGAATTCCCATGGTAAACGCTCCAAAACCGAGCCCCCGTCTCCGCAGAAGAAGCCCGCACCTCGGGAAGGTCCCGAGATGCAGCAGGAGATCCTCACTGAAATACGAGGGGTAAAAGACCTTGTGCAATCCAACGGGGAGTCACTCCGAGCGCTGCGTGAAGATTTCGGCATGCTGCAAAGCAAACTTGAAGGGCTTTCCCTACGGCAAGACAAAATGGAAGGCATACTGGACTCACACACGGTCCGGTTGGCGAAACTTGACAAAGTAGAGCGCCAGATACGGGCCCTGCAGAAAGAAGTGGAAGATGGCAACAATCGGGCCCGCCGCAATAACATACGGCTCGTGGGCATACCGGAGGGAGCTGAGTCTGGAGACATGAAGGAGTTTCTTTATAAAGCGCTTCCTTCCCTACTTCGGATCACATTTGCTAAAGACCTGGAGATTGACCGGGCTCATCGAGTGCCCTCAAATATGGCGCTCAATCGGAAGACCCCGAGGCCTATTATCTTTCGGCTCTTAAGATACCAACATGTTGAGCAAATTCAGAACGCCGCTCGCGCAAAAGGCCCCATCGAGTTTGAGGGCCACCGGATATCCTTCTTTCCTGACTTGGCCAAGCCCACGGTTGACCGTAGAAAGCGATTCCTGGAATTTCGGCCGAGGCTACAACAACTGCAAGCTCGCTATGGCCTGATGTACCCGGCTAAACTTAGGGTAACGCTGCACAACCAGACCAGAACATTTGATGATCCTGAATTACTTGCGGCATTTTTGGAGTCCAAAGAGGCAGATCAGATGCGTTGATCCAAGGAACACTTAGCTAATTGACCTTATACTGGTAAAACCCGCCATATTGTTGTCGGACGCTCTCTACCTTGGAGACCGCCTTGGCAATTCACAACCTTGGCTTTCACTAGCCTTGATGGCCCTGCTCTATCATGCCCACAGCTACTTCGGTGGAGATCGGAGACTATAATAACAGAAGGGTTCGAATATTACATTCGCACTCTCTTGGGCCTCCTCCCGCAGACATATGGTCGCCATTTATAGTTGGGGTTATGCTTCTTCTCTGGGGCACTTCGGTGCTTGTTTTTTCATATGGGGTGTATCTGGTATCTTAATTGATGTGTATGAAATAGATGTACAGATGTGGTATATATTCCATACTCGCCTGCGCTTTTACTTCAAATGTATGACAATGTCTTATGGCCCTATGTAAGGTTTTTTCATTGAACGTAAAGGGAATCAACAACCCGATTAAAAGAAAGAAAATCCTTAGTTATTTGAGTCATGAAAAGGCGGATTTGGTTTTTCTTCAGGAAACGCACTTAAATTCTACCGAAACTCTGAAACTCAATATTAAACCTTACATGGTAGCTGCCTACTCTCCGGCTGTTTCTAAGAAATGTGGGGTAGCTATTCTGGTGAAGAAATCCTTGCCTGTCACCATTATTGCCACTAGCTCTGACACGGAGGGCAGATGGTCCCGCGTCCACCTTAAAATTGGACACCTTGAACTAACATGTATATGTATATATGCCCCCAATGTGGATAATCCTGCCTTTTTTGCTACCATTGCTCAGGTTGCGCAGGCCTCTGCTAGCACCTCATTGATAATAGGTGGCGACTTTAATCAAGTCGTCGATCCTCTGATAGACAGGCAACCGCCTAGAACGAGTGGCCTGCCCAAGAGCTCCCTCACACTCACCTCCTTGATCAAAGATCTCGCTTTAGTGGATCTTTGGAGATTGTTGCATCCTGCTGAACTGGAATTTACTTACTATTCTCCCCCCCATCTATCACAGTCCAGAATAGATTTTTTCCTAATATCTAAAGTGCTGGTATCTCAGGTAGACACAGCGATGATTCACCCATTACATATCTCAGACCATGCTGCCATTTCCTTCCAGTTGCACGCTAACCTGCCTAGTGGGAATCCGGGAAATTGGTTTTTTGATAGGACCCTGTTAGAGCAACAAGAGTTTCAGTTAGACATTCGGGCCGCCATTCAGGACTACTTTCATTTTAACTTACCACATGATACCACGGGTTGGGCTTGGTGGGAGGGCTTTAAAGCTGCCATTCGTGCAACCATTACTAGCTATCAAATTCGCTTGGGGAAACAGCGTAAGCAACAGTTATTAATATTAGAGCAACAAATTAAAGCTGGGGAACGGGTTCTTACTTCCCGCACTGATCCTTGTGTGTTGTTACGATTGCAACGCCTACGCTTTCAATATAACTCAATCCTGTCTGCTGCAGCTTCTAAAAATATCGCATCGCAGCAAGGGATGTACTATCGGGAAAGCAACCGTGCTGGTAGACTCTTAGCTAATGCCTTGAAAGGTCAAAAAGAAGCCAAACGGGTAGCGGCTCTCCGAAACCCGGTAGGAGGGGACATAGCGACAAATAATACAGAGATAGTAGAGCTCTTCCGGGATTTTTACACTCGTCTTTATAAATCAGAATGTGACTTCACGTCAGAGGCTTTTGAGCGATTATTATCCGGAATCCAACGGCCGACCCTCTCCGAAGAGGATAGGGTTGCGATGGATAAACCTTTCTCTGCTAATGAAATTCACTCCGCCCTTAAACGTGTGGCCTCGGGACGTGCCGCAGGCCCTGACGGTCTCCCGGCCGAATTTTATAAAACGTTCAGTGCTGATCTAGCCCCCCACCTGAAACTCTATTTCACTGCTCTGGCTGAAGACACATCTTGCTTGGGATCCTTTTCGGCGGCGAATGTGGTAGTATTTGGAAAAGAAGGGAGGGATCCGCTGTTAACAGCTAACTACCACCCAATCTCCCTTCTTAACGCAGACTATAAAATTTTTGCGACTATCTTAGCCTCTCGACTATCTGACCAAATGTCTACACTAATCCACCCTGATCAATGTGGTTTTATACCCGGAAGATCCACTGCCGACAACGCTAGGACTTTATGTCATGTTTTGACTAATGCTGCAAGCCTAGATATACCACTAGTTGGCCTCTCCCTAGACGCCGAGAAAGCCTTCGACCGTCTCGAATGGCCCTTCTTATTTGCTGTTCTCCGTTGGTACGGCTTTGGGGAGGGCTTTCTCCGGTTTCTTCAAGTTATGTATGCCGAACCCACAGCCAGTATATGTGTAAATGCTATCAAATCTCAGCCATTCAGCCTTCAAAGAGGTACACGCCAAGGGTGCCCCCTATCCCCTTTTCTCTTTGACTTGGCGCTCGAACCTCTAGCCCTGTTACTTAGGCAGTCCGCAGACATCCGAGGTGCCCCCTTTAGACACAGAGAGATCAAACTCTCTGCTTATGCAGATGATCTTATGCTTTTTATAACTTTGGACTCGGTCCCAGTAGTCTTAGAATTACTGGACAGGTATTCGCAGCTCTCGGGCTATAAGATCAACTGGACCAAATCGGTTGCTTTCCCACTTAACCACCGGGTACATGCGGCCGACATGCAAGCCTTTCCCTTTCTCTGGCAGCATAGTATGGTGAAATATCTCGGGGTCCATTATTGCTATCCTTTAGAGGACACTATTAGTTTCAACGCCAAGGCGATAATCTCCAAAGTCCGTGAACTTACCAATCGGTGGTCTCCACTAACCCTTACATGGTGGGGCCGCTTGGAAACAGTGAAAATGATGATAGTTCCTAAAGTGAACTACATTCTCGAAATGCTACCATGTTTACTGCCCCGACACATCTACAAAGATATAGAAGGCCTTCTTATTCGTTATCTATGGCAGGGTAAAACACCCAGGATAGCTAAACAATACTTGCAATCTGATAAAGCGAGAGGAGGAGCTAGATTTCCAGATTTTCTCAATTATCATAAAGCCTTCCTCTTAAAGCAAGGTGCCCGTTGGTTGGATACCCCGGCAGCAGGCCGCCCGGTGTGGCTAGATATTGAAGAAGAGCTTAGTGGACCAGTTCCGCTGGCCTACTTCCCCGGAATGTGCCCTCATTCAGACTCCCGCCATTCACCAATGGTTGTAGACACTCTAGTGGCCTTTAATGCCCTCATTCAATCTCTGGGTCCGCAGGCGTGCCCCCCGGACCATCTCCCGATATGGCATAACTCTAGATTTCAAATTAACAAAAAAACGATAGCATGGAGACCCTGGTACTCTAGGGGGATTTGGACACCTAAGCAGCTGTTTGCTGGGGATCGCTGGAAAACCTTTAATGCTTTACAAACGGAATTTGGTCTACCAGCGAAATATTACTTTCAATGGGTACAGCTCCAACATTGCCTTAAAGGCACTCGGGTCATTCCGCGCTCTGATACTAGCGTGGAAGGGCTGTCAGAGGTGATTCGTTGTATCGGGAGTTTACCAGGGGTGGCATCTAACTTTTACAAAATACTCACTCATAGTCCAGGCAGGGACACCCCTAGGGCCCAGCAGGCATGGGAGCGCGAATTGCACATCACTTTAACTCCCCAGCAATGGAAGATAGTCTGGAGCAAAGTGGTGCGGGTCTCTAGATCCGCCTCTGTCACTCAAACGCTCTTCTATTTTGCCCACAGATGCTTTTATACTCCTGAGAAGATGGCCAAATGGAATGTCAATGCAAGCTATCGATGTTGGTCCTGCCATACAGCGGTGGGTACCTTCGCCCATGTTATCTATGAATGTCCAGCACTACAGCAATATTGGGGGCGGGTTTGGGACCGGATTCAAAGTATCCTTCACTTCCGGGAGCCCCTTTCTTGGAAGATTGTGGGACTCCGCTCTGTGGCGGGGATCCCCTCTCTTCCCAGGACAGGCCGCTTCCTCCTAGATTTTATGTTGGGTATGGCTGTATGCTTAGTCACGAAAAATTGGAAGAATGGCTCCCGCCTAACTTTTACCGAATGGTGGAATTCTGTCTGCTTATATAGTACATATGAGCAGATACCCCGTCGGATGGCATTCCAGGTTCAGGACTGCTCTCACTTGTCTAAGTGGCAGATGCTTAATGACTATGTTCAGATTGCCAGATGCTCCAATATAGCCGTATAGCTACACTCATCATGTTGCAGATAATTATATTATTTCGAAAGATAATAATGTATATATACACCCGATACTGGATTGTTACGTATCCCAGAGAAGAAGCAGGGGGGGAGGGGGGTGGTGGGGGTTTACTGTCCGTGATTGTATAATATTATTTGTCATGTCTTTTATTCTGTATGTCCTTTTGTTTCGATGTTCCAAAATGAAAATAAAAGTTTAAAAAAAAAAAAAAAAAAAAAAGGTTAGCTTAAGTCATTACGTATAAAGATATAGTTGGTTGTTTGAACTGCCTTATCTCTTATCCTGCACTGTTATTTTACCTTACCTGCTTGAACCACATATCATAATTTGGGTTGCACATACTGCAGTATTTTATCACAATACTTAATGTATATATTTTGTAAATAAATTGTAAATGCTATTTAAGCCCGCCTTGTTCAAAGCAGTATTTTTTGAGAGGTTTCCTGGGATGAAAGGAGGGAAATCCTACTCGCTAACACCTTTCTTCCCCAGGTGGAGGCATCAGGCGCCAAACTGACAAAGATTGACGGAGCTCGGCCTCAAGGGGACTCAAGCCAGGCCGGTCCTGGACCCAGAAGCACACCCAAGGGGGCACTACAGAAATTTTCTGCCATCAGAACTTCACAGCCAGCTATGAGGTGAGTCCCTGTTTCCTGCTCTTTATTACAGAATCTACTTATGTCTGTTTTGCCCATTTTTTCTGTGGTCTCTGTAAATCATCTCTTCTGTAATCCGCTGTGTGGGGCTGCAACTATCAATCTCTCATCCTTTGGTTTCAGTTTACCTCTCCTTAACCATTCATGTATCCGTTCTTGATCTACAAAGGGTTCCTGGAGTAACACCTTGTATTCTGCTCAAGCCCATGCACACTGCACTCTCTCTTCAAATTTTTCCTCCTCTCTCCTCCTTATCTTCTTTCCCTACACCCCTCCTTACTCCCTCTGCACTTTTTAATTCTTCCTCTCCATCACAAGCATAGTTTGACTTTTTAGGCGCATTTTGCGTAAACAGTGGAGGCACATTCCAATGTGGCCATCCAGGCCCCAGTGCAGCTGATCGGAATCAAGACGCCCAGAGATAGACCCAATTCTGATCCCTTGGGGGTTAGATGTACCCACAGGATCAGAATCGGGTCTACGGCCTGAATATTCAGGCCGGGACCCAATTCTGATCAGCCTGCACACCCAGACACATGCCTGGCTAGCGCAGCCAGGCTCCTGAATGGAGCTGCAGTGCCTTGGTGTCCCATCGCCATGACACCGCAGCTCCATTCAGGAGCTGTGAATGCTAGCCGCCACTGATGTCCTTCTTTCCCTCGATCCAGTCTCCCATGGCTAGAGTCCAGCTGTGGGGAACTTCCTGCACCCTGCTCTTTTTATTGGGCCTGGCAGCAGAATCCCATGATGTCCAGGGGAACTTAGTCCCCTGTCTATGTCCACGGCCCCAGACATACAGGGTCGACCTTAGAAACAGCCCTGTATATCTGGGGTTGCAGACTACCATGCCCCGCCCTCGCTCCGCCTCAGCAACATCCCCTCTCTCCCCTGTCTACGCCTCCCCATACAAATGTGTTGTTCATAACGGGACGTTTATGGCAGGGCCAGCAGAGGGGCAAATAATCCCTGCTATTCATGGGACAGAATGACTGCCACAATGTTTATTGTGGCAGTTTCTTCATTGTTGATGAGTTTTGCCATCCATACACGTCTGTTTGTGCATGTGCAAGTATGTGCAAACAACAGATGCCTTAGAGGATTTATATGTTCCCTAATCTTATAAGGATTCACTGGAAGGTCTTCTGTCTTATCTCAATGAATTTTACAGCCTAAGATAAAGTTAAAATCCTGTAACAAGCAGGGGATAGGTCAAATTATAAGAAAAGCTAGGATGTCATTAACATATATAGACAATTCATATTCCAGTTCTTAATCCCTTCAATCCTTGTGTCTTGCTGGAAGGCTAATGCACCATTAAATAGTAAAAGTAACAAAGAACATCCCTTGTGACATAAAAGGGCTAGACCAGAGATCATTAATAAAAATCCTAGCTGTAGGATTATAATGAAGGAGCATGGTCATAGTGACAAACTGGGAACCCAAGGCAAACCAAGCCACCACAAAAGACTTCATACGCGCATTCTCCCTTATCAAATGCTTTCTCATCAAACAAAGAAATAGTGAACATTGCAGTATGTTTACTTCTGGCATGAGAAAAGATATTACAGAAGAGTCTCACTTTATCAACAGCGACCCCGCCTTTCATGAAACCATTTTGATCCTATGAATAAGCACATCCATCACTCTGCTTCTTAGCACAGATTTCACAAGCTCTGTTAATTAACAATATGGACCAAAGATGGATCCTTGCCGGGTATTTCCATCACAACAATCAGAGCATCAGCAAATAAGACCCCAACTTGAACCAGAAAATATAAAATGATCATACAGTTGATGTAATTTAGGCAAATGCTTCATAAAATTCTATGATAAATCTATCGCTACCTAGAGCCTTTTTCTGAAGTGTCACTATTGTTGCTCGTGGAATTTGAAGTTCTGAAATGAGATAGGCAGCAATGTCCTGCTGTAGATTGGGAACTGGTGAAAAGATAGAAAACAGAGAGTAGGGCTAAATGGTCAATCTTCTCTTTGAAGAAAGGTGCATAGTGGAGTGTCCTAGGGATCTGTACAGCTTTTTAGCATATTTATAAGTGACCTAGAAATGGGAACAAGTGAGATGATCAGATTTGCAGATGATACAAAATTATTCAAAGCTGACAGATCACAAGAGGATTGTGAGCAAATTGCAAGAGGACCTTGAGAAACTGGGAGACTGGCGTCCAAATGGCAGATGAAATTTTGGCGCATGTTTACTAAGAAGAACTCCAGTAGCATGTGTTGAGGCCTTAAAGTTAGCGCAGATACCTGTTCGAAATTTAGGAGGCATGTGCATCCATCCACCTGGTATTATGATGTTAACACCATGCCATGCTAATCAGCATGTGGGTGCACTTGCTGCCTCCCATTAAGGTAGTGTTAAGTGCACTCACCCTAACAGCTTCCTCTGAGGTTACCGCATACTCTAAATTCCCGTGGCAACCATGAAGCACCATCATTCTGCTCACAACCTGCTCGATCGTGTGCTACCCTGTTAGCCCGGCGTCCCATGATAACTGCTAATGCAGTGTGCTTAACACATTCTAAACCCTACATTAACAGTTAGTACCCATTAGTAAACATGCCCCTTATATGGACAAGTGCAAAGTTAAGCACATAAAGAAGAAAAATCCAACCTATAGCTACACAATGCAAGGTTCCACATTAAGTCTCATCACACAGGAAAAGGATCTAAGTGTCATCATGGATAATTTATTTTAGTTATTTATTAACATCTTTTATATACCGCACTATTCATTATCAGCGCGGTTTACAGAGAACAAGAAAACTTCAGACAAGTTACATTTATCTGGTTTTACATATAACAGGAACAATAACTTGGATAACCGGGGCAATTATTTACAACAAAAGCAGTCAGAGTAATTATTTACATTAGGAAGACATATTGTCTGAAAAGAGCCTTGTAATATGGGAAAGTGGTGTAATGTGTTGTTGGGTCAGTAGAGATTACGTGGTCAGAAAGGGAATGTTGCTATTTGCGTGTGCCTGTGTTTCTATGTCCTCTGGGAAGTAATTGATGAAAAGGTGATGTTTCAAGGCCTTCTTAAACTGGCTGAGATCAGAGATGGCCCTAATGTGTGATGGAAGGGTATTCCAAAGTTTTGGAGCGCATAAACTGAAGGATCGGCTTACTGTTGTAGAGTTGTATCTTAGGGGTATGTTTACTAAAGTGCGGTAAACGTGAATAACGCGCGTTGTATGATGTTAACGATCGTAAGTGCAGTATAACATGCATAATCACACGCCAACGACCGTTAACGTCATACTACGCGCGTTAGCCGCACTTAACGATCGTAAAGCCCCGTGGTGCGTTAAAACAGCGCAGAAGGTGGAGAGTGGGCGGAGAGAAGGGGTCAATGGGCGGAGAGTGGGCGGGGAGAGGCTCCCCTCTCACTAACGCGCTGAATTTCTGAGCTCAATTCCAACGCGAATGAAAACCTGCCGTTAAAGGCATATTACAGGGAAGAGAAACCATTTCCGTCAGCAATGTACAGCAAAACCGGGGAAACCTACAAAACGTGAGCAGTGTGATACATGTGCACAGAACAAAAGTTCACATAAAACTTTAAAAATGACCACAAGAAACAGTGTAGAAATTATAATTCAGCTGGGCAACAGTGATAGCAATGGGCAACAATGAAAAACACACCCAGAAAGCACCAAAAAAAAGAAATGATCATTTCATTGTAATGGGGCTTTCCTGGGAGTGGTTTTCATTGTTGCCCAATGATATCATTGTTGCCCAGCTTGGTTATGAGTGTTTGCCCCTTTTTTCGAAGTCTCTTTTGAGGTTTATTTGCACCTTTGTCTCCATACAAGGTAAATGAGCCCACAGTAAACTTGTGCAGAGCAAGGTTTCTGACACGTCAGGCCGGTTTTCCTATTTCCAGGGACTACACTGTTTCTGTGGCCACAGTGTGGTGCAACAGACACAGCCAGTGCCTGTAAGACCAAAGGGTCACAGGTTCAAATCCCAGCTGGGGCTCCTGCCAACCCAGTCCCCATAGTTTTACTCACCACTAAACAGTGATAGTAAAGACACCCCTTTATTGCAGAGAACATACGCATGGTTAATACGCCTATATTTTACCACACCAAACACAGACACCAGAAACAGGCGCATTACCTAGAGCAGAGTCTCGCAAATGCAGTCCTGGAGGGCCCCACAACATTCAGGTTCCATGCTGCCTCTAATAAAGATGCCTGTGCTGCATATCTATGCACCACCCCCATGGTATGCAGATGTAGCTCATGCATATTTATGAGGGACAGCATGAAACCCGAACAGTGTTTGGAACACCAGGACTGGAGTTGGGGAACTCTGCCGTAAAGCAGCAGCCAACAGGGCCAGACACACCCACACACACACCCACAGGCCCCCATTGGCCAATGCCTCCTGGAGAGGCAGGACATTGGGCCCTGCCTGTATCTCCCAATACTAGCAGTTGCATACCTTAGCAATGCCACCCTACACCGGGGTATATGGTACACAGCTATCAAACGTTTCCTATGATAACTGGCAGATATCAATTCCTACGTTGAGCACAGTTGGCTCAGTGAGCTACACCATAACAAGCATTCTGATGTCTGCGGTGTGTGCTGCAGGTCTGGTCTCTGACAGTGTTTACCACCCTGGGGAGTGACCCCCAACAGTCTTGCGTACCATATCCATGCCTGTACTGTGCCCAGGACTGATGTGGTGGGTATGGCTGCTGAACACCTCTATAGTAGCACAATGCTGGCATCGGTGTGGGGGTGGCTGTCTGTCTATCCAGTGTGTGGTGGCTGCAAACACCTTCCACAGCCCACACTGCCAGCAATTTTGCCAATATTGGGCTGCCAATATGCATAATGAGGAGCAAGGTACCATGGGTATAGGCCGGACAGGGTGGCCTGGCCAGGGTGCATCTGCACAGGGCAAAGGGCAGTGACAGGCACATTTTAGTGCCCGGCCACCACCTACACAGACAGGGTGACCTCAGTATGTCCTGCTGCGAGATCACTCTCACCCTGACTGTGCAGTGACCACAGCATGGCTAGGCACCCCCATAGTGCTCTGTAGTATTTCTCTCATGTGATAGATATGGGGTTCCTTTTGGGGCCCAGTCACTGATGTATCTGCTTGCTGTGTATGCTGACATCCCAGTTCTGGGTGCATGCACTCCACTGTGCGCATGCACTATTGATTAATTAGCAGACTGTTTGCAGCTGGTATGTGTTGTGATGGAGTGGTTTGCAGAAAGAGAATATCAAATAGTGGTGGGGTGCAGCTTACCATATCCAGGCCTAATGTCTGTCTGCTATTGTGTTACGGATGTGTACAGAGCTGCATTGACTGCCCTGTGGGGTGTCTGTTTCTCAGCAGGACCAGGGTTGCTGTTCCCTGCTACTGCCACCTTTGGATCTATTGTTGGGAGAGCCTGTTTACCACCCTTGGCCCTGGGGGAGGGGGTGGTGGTGGTGGTACATGGGCCACCTAGGGGTCCATGGGGGCAGCACCTGACTGAAACAGACAGAGATATCCAAGGTGTTTGTGCAGAAACTACCTATCTCACACATTAACACTGCTTTGGTCCTGCACTATGGACGGTGCTGGGCGCCTCACTGCACCCTCAGGGTGAGCACAGTACCCGCACAATGTGACGGTCTGTAGCTACTCTGTGCCAGTACAACACACGGTCAGTACCCCCTACCAGGCCGAGGTACTGTGGGGGTGCACATGCTCACTTCCCCCTACCAGGCCGAGGTGCTGTGGGGGTACATTCCCCATGGTGTGTATCTGTGGACGGCTGATTTGCATGTGCAGTGCATCATGGGTGTGACTGGCACAATCCAACCCTGGGTAAATCCAGCACCTGCTCACAGGCTCAGATACACCATAGGCCATCACACGTACATCTGTTAGCATAATGCATAGGTGCAGGACACCCTAAAGAGTCTGTAATATTAGGTGTCCACGCTGGTAAAAACACATGTACCCACGCACGCACCTATGCACGTAGCTACACATGGGGCTATGCATGGGGCTACGCACGCAGCCACGCAAGTGGCTAGGCACACTGCGAGGGTGTGTTTCTGACACCACTACTCAACGTAAAGAAAAACATGCCTCCTCATTCCCTATGTAATGTACAGGGTGATGCCTGGGCCAGCCTTCTGCCTTAAGCACACTGGGGACTCGAACCCATGCTGCCTGTAACAGCGGTCAGTACACTAACCATTGTGCTACAGCTCTGTTTCAGTGGTTTGTGTCTGTATGCCTTCATACGATTAACGCGCAGTAACGCGCCACGGCGCCCTGTAACACTCGTTAGTTTTTGGAACGCGCGTTAGTGGTTACGATGTCCCGCCCATGTCCCTTTTTGGCTTTCCTTTCACTAACGCGGCTCCTAATGCGATTTGCACTAACGCAGTTTAGTAAACATACCCCTTAGAGTCTCTTTTGGTACCATTAGCATATTTAACTCCGTGGTTCTTCTTAGTCTGTTGGGGGTGATTGGTTGGATCATCTCAGATAATGAGGCGGGAGTGAGTCCTTTGTGAGCTTTAAAGGCCAGGAGCACTGAACATTTAAACATCTGTTCAGTGTGCAGTGGCAGTCAAGAAAGCAAATGCTAGGAACTATAAGGAAAGGGATGAAGAATAAAACTGAAAATGCCATAGTGCTTCTATATCACTCCTTGAACAGTGTGCATATATGGTCACCACATCTCTAAAAAAGATCATGCGGAATTGGAAAAGATACAGAGAAGAGTGGCCACAACGATAAAGAGGATGGAATAATACCCCAATGAGAAAAGAGGTTAGGGCTTTTCAGTTTGGAGTAAAGATGGCTGAGAGGAGACATGATAGAGGTCTTTAAAATCTTGAATGGAGTGGAACAAGTAAATGCAAATTGATTGTTTACTCGTTCAAAAAATACAAAAACTAGGCAACATACAATTAAATTGCTAAGTAGTACATATAAGACAACTCAGAGAAAATATTTTCTCTCAATACATAATTAAGCTCTAGAATTTGTTGCTGGAGGATGGGTAAAAGCTGTTAGTGTAACTGGGTTTGAAAAATATTTGTCAAGTTCCTAGAAAAAGTCCATAAATCATTATTATGGAAATCCACTCCTGATCCCTGGGATAAGCAGTATGGACTCTGTCTGCCCTTTGAGATACTGCCAGATGCTTCTGGCATGGACTGGCCACTGTTGGAAACAGTGTAGTAGGCTAGATGGACCTTGATATGACTGACTATGTCAAATGTTATGTTCATCTTAGTCTCTCACTGCTGAAAAAAGGTTTGACTAGCTGATTAAAAATCCATAAAAATCAAGTTCTGCAGGGAAAACATTGGATGTATAAGGGGATGAATAATACCCACAAAAAGTTGGATAATCTAGTCATTTTTAAGTACTTAGACCTTATGCAAGTTATTTAAAGATCAAAGCTTCTGTTTATTATGCTTAGAGGGGCATATTCAAAAAGGACCTGCTAAACAGCTAAACCTTGATGATCCCGATATTCAAATAGTGCTCCTGAATATCTCCACTAACCACAGAAAAGACGCCCAGTTAAAGCCGGGCTGATCTGCTTCCCCCATCTCCCTGGTTGCTGATTCTGATGTTATAACGGGCAAAATAATATTAATTTATTATTTTAAAAATCGTATATACTGCTGATCAAAATTTTCTCTGCAGTATAACCAGACATATATGAAATAATGCTATCCAACACACAAACATATAATAAACACACACAAAATTTAAATTTTAAAACTCATCAATACTCACTCCTATCTGAACCATAACCTTCCACTATACCTTTTGACTCATATCATCACCTTCTAGCTACTATATGCCTGGCCAAATTGGTAGAGCCATGGCCACTAAGGCCCAGTCCTTTCTGCTGCCTATGATTCAACTGCAACTGGATAGCTAAACCTTGTAAAGTTAGGACAGGTCAGTGGCTGTCCTACCTTTATCTGGCTCTTAGCTATCTAATCAGTGGGTGAATATCACCACTAATCAGATAGCCAGCTCTCTGTTTGGCGAAACCTGATTTATTTATTTAACAGTTTTTATATACCGTCTTTCATCAATTCAAGACGGTTTACAGGTAACAAAAAACATAACAGCATGGCACTGCTGTTTTACATGGAACAGAACTTAGTTAAATTGAACTCTTATAATATGAGAATACAAGAACCATCAGGTAACTATGTACATATTTACATTATAGGGAAATATTTACATTTTAGGGAAATCATTACGTGAGAGGGAGGGTTTAAAGGCAGAAGGGGAGGGAGAGGTGCAGTGTCAATAAGGCCATAGGGGGGAGCTAGGGTGGTGTAGAGAAATATTCATTGAAAAGGTGAGTTTTGAGTCTCTTTCTGAAATCAGAATGGTCGGCACAGTTCCGAAGTTCAGGCGGAAGAGTATTCCATATGGAAGGTGCATAGAGTGAGAAGGCCTTCTTACAGGTGGTTTGCTTGTAGGTTTTCTTTAGAGAGGGTATGTTTAGCAGGTTTTTGGTGTTTGAGCGGTGTGATCTACTGTTATTGAGGCTGGAGATAAGGGAGGATAGGCATGGAGCTGATTCGTTGTGGATGACTTTATGGATAAAATTTAAAACTTTAAATTTGATTCTAGAAGGTATAGGGAGCCAATGTAGGTCAAAGAGGATTGGGGTTATGTTTGTGCGGCTAGTATTGTTTGTGATTAAGCGGGCTATTGTATTGTGCCATTTGGAGAGGATGTATACTGTTTTTATGGAGGCCATGGTAGATGAGGTTGCAGTAGTCTAGGTGTAGTGAGTGATTGGCAGACTGTACAAAATGAGTCAGGGTTTAAGAGCGGTCGGAGGTTTCGGAGGGTTATTAATTTAGCATAGAGATTGTGGATCTTCTTATGTGTTCCAGGAAGTGAGGTTCTGGTCGAAGGTAATGTCAAGATATTTGGGGGTATGTTTACTAAAGGGTGCTATTTGTGCTGCTGGAACGTTATCGCGCGATAAGTGATGTTTTCACGTGATAATGGCGCTTTACCGGGCGAAGGCGTCACGTATCGTGCGATAACGTGCGCAGCGGCGGAAACGAGCGCTGAGGGTGGAGAAAGGCTCCCTGGAGGGCGGAGGAAGGCTCCCCAGGGGCAGAAAGAGAGGGTCAATGGGTGGAGAGTGGGAGGGGAGAGGCTCCAGGTACACTAATACTGTGGAATCCGGGTATGAAAACTAACACCAGTGAAACTCTGGCGTTAAGGCAGATTTGCAGGAAAGAGAAACCATTTCCGTCAGCAATGTACAGCAAAGCCAGGGAAACCTTATAAAAGTGATAGTTGTGATACATGTACACGGAACAAAAGGGAAAATAAACATTGAAAATGACTTGAACAAAATTTAAAATCACCATAACCAAGCTGGCCAATAGTGATAATAATGGGGGGAAAAAAACACTACCGAGAAAGCTAAAAAAAAAAAGATATCAATTGTGGAAGTGTCTATGCTCTGTCCCCCTACAAGGTGAATCATCCCACATTGAAATAGCGCTGATCAGGGTTTTCCCTATTTATTGGAGAGGTTTCTTATGGTGTGCACATGTCCTGCAACAGCAGGGTGGGGATGTCGGAAAGGGCAACTGTACAGATGCTGGAAAATGTGATACAGAGGTCTGCAGATGGCACATGCTGTGGTGCTGCTGGGGCACAGTGTGGACTTGGGAGATGCCTAGGTGGCACACAGGAATTCTGAAACTGTACAGCAGCCAGACAGCAACTGATGAGGGGCCAACATGTGTCACAGGGGATAGTACCCAGCAGGTACCCCCAAGGGCACAGAACATTGGCAGTTGGTGGGGGGGAAGCACGGACGTCTATGCAGGCACCCCTACCCCAGATCCCACATCATAGGCAGCCACCTACCCACACACTGGATCACCTGAGACTGCACACCACCAGTATACGGGCATGTCAGCATGGTGGCGGAGGTGTACTGGTGGTGGAGGGGGTAGTGGCATCTGCCCACAGCAGACCATGGCCTAGCCCTGTTTAGGTGGGTGCTGTGCACTGCATCAGACAGGTTCTGTCTGAAGAACAGTAATGGTATACCCAGAGAATGAACTGTCCCTGTGGCAACAGTGTGGTATAGTACACACAGGCAGTGTGTTCAGAAGCAGAAAGTCACAAGTTCAAGTCCCAGCTGTGGCTCCTACCAACCCAGTCCCCACATTTTACCCAGTACTAAACCGTGGTAATAAAAATGGAACCTTTATTGCAGATAACATAAACATGCCTGAAACGTCTCTATTTTACCCTACAGAGCACAAACACCATAAACAGGTGCAATACCTAGAGCAGAGTTTCCCAAATGCAGTCCTGGAGGGCCAAACACCAGTCAGGTTTCATGCTGTCTCTAATAAAGATGCCTGTTCTGCATTTATATGCGCCGCCCCCATGGTATGCAAATGTATCTCATGCATATTCATTAGGGACAGCCTGAAAACCCGAATAGTGTATGGCCCACCAGGACCTGAGTTGGGAACCTCTGCCCTAGCAGCGGCCAACAGGGGCAGAAACACCCACGCCCACAGGCTCCTCTATCCAAAGCCTCATGGAGAGGCAGGATGTTGGGCCCTGCGTGCAGCAGCATCTCCCAATGCTAGCACTTGCATACCTTAGCAATGCCACCCTAAACCTGGGAATACGTTACACAAATATCAAAAGGTTGCTATGATTAATGGCAGATAGCAATTCCCAAGTTAAGCACAATTTGCTGATTGAGCTGCATCATAGCAACCTTTCTGTTTTCTGTGGAGTGTGTTTCAGGTCTGGTTTCTGACAGTATTTACCACCCCGGGGAGTGACTCCAACAGTATTGCGTACCATAGCCATGCCTGCACTGTGGACAGGACTGGTGCGGTGGCCAGGGCTGCCAAAAGCCTCTATAGTTGCACAATGATGGCATAGGTGTGGGAGTGTGTGTCTGTCTATCCAGTGTGTGGTGGCTGCCAACACTTACTCAGCCCACACTGCTTGCACTGTTTCCAGTGTTAGCCTGGCAATGTGCATAATGAGGAGCAAGGTACTGTGGGTGTAGCGCAGACAGGGTGGCCAGGGCAGGATGCATCTGCACAGGGCATAGGGCAATGGCTGGGACATTGTAGTACCCAGCCACCACCTGCACAGACAGGGTGGCCACAGCATGTCTTGCTGGGAGGTGACTCTCACCCTGACTGAGCATTGACCACGGCATGGCTAGGTTCCCCCATAGTGCTGTATAGTATTTCTGTCAAGCGAAATTTATTGGTTCTCTTTTCCGGGGCCCAATCACTGACTTATCTGCTTGGTGTGTGTGTGTGTGTGTGTGTGTGTGTGTGTGTGTGTGTGTGTGTGTGTGTGCGCGTGCGCGTGCGCGTGCGCGTGCGCGTGCGCGTGCATGCATGCGTGCGCGCGCGCGCGCTCACATCCCAGTTTTGGGTGCACACATCTCCTCCAGGAACATGTACTATGGACTAGCTAGCAGATTGTCTGCAGTTATATGTGTATGGCTGGAGCACCTTGCAGGGTGCAGTAGCTGGAGACTCGCTGTGCTTGCTGCTGGAGAATGTCAGATGATGGTGGTGTGGGGCAGCCGAGCATTTCCAGGCCTACTGTCTGTCTGCCATTGCCTTATGGATACATAACAGTAGGGTGGCTGTTGCCCAGCAGGACTGGGATTGATGGTCCCCTCAACTCCCACCATTGCAGGAAGGTAGAATGTGTATCTGTTGGTGGGAGATGCTGGTTTCCCACCCTGGGACGGGGGGGGGGGGGCGGTTGGGTTGGGTGGTGGTATATAATCTGCCTATGGGTTCAAATACCCCTACGCCTATTATGTGACCATGGCACCAACACAGGATATGCATTATTCTGGATCCATCATAGCTTATAGGGGCTAGATGTGACTGAGAGATACAGATGGACACAGATGCATCCTAGGCGTGTCTGCAGGAACTACCTATCAGACACAATAGCACTGATGGGGATCTGTAGCATGGCCTATCTCAGGTATGATAGGTGCTGTGGACCTGGTGCTGGGTGCCCTACCTTACCCTCAGGGTGAGCACAGTACCCACACAATGTGACGGTCTGTAGCTTATCTGTGCCAGTAGCACACACGGTCAGTACTCCCTACCAGGCTGAGGTGCTGTGAGGGTGCATACTCCATCTTGTGATCATCTGTAGACTGCTGATTTGCATGTGCAGTGCATCATGGGTATGGGTGGGTTAACCCTATCCTGGTAACCACAGCAGACAGTTTGTATGGTGACCTGCAGTCCTTCTGTAGCCAGCCAGGGGTTTGTTAGTAGCTGTAGCCCACTGGTTACTTCACTGCCTATGGAGCCAGCGGTCATGGGTTTGACCCCACAGTGGGGTTATTTGCTAGAGCTGTCTGAGGCATTTTCTTTTTATTATTTAAATTAGTGCTGTTAGCAAAAACACACTCACAGTGCTGTAACCTTAAGATGCCTCATAAGGCGCACCATAAAGCACCCTATAAAGCGCCTTATAAGGCACCCTATAGTGAACATTATAGGGTGCCGTGGTGGACAGTGCACTTTATAATGTGCCCTCTGGAGTGCCCTATAGGGCTCCTTTTGCGGCACCTTAGGTTATGGCACTGTGAGGGCGTGTTTGCTGGCAGCACTAATTCAAGTAAAAAAGAAAATGCTGCACAAAGCACTGGTTTAAAGTAAAGGGTAATGCTGCAGATAGCCTTATTCATTAGGCCCAATGGGAGGATCAAACTCATGACCTCTGTACTATCAGTTAGTGTATTAACCATTATGCTACATCTCTGCTGTTGCATTTGTAGGTCAGTGTGCTTACTTAAGACTAATGCACGTTAACTTGGCACAGCTCCCTCAATCACCCAATAATGTGCATGGTGCACTTTATCACGCGATAACACGCGATTGCTATGTTTAGACCGTAACACCCACTCTTTTTATTGTATTCTGCACATTTTCACTGGACGCACATTAACACGGTTTACTAAACATACCCCCTTGTGTAACTGTTTAGCCAGCTGTTGCTATCCAACAAGGCATAGCACACTGGTTAATATACTGTCCTCACAGCCAGTGGTGATGTGTTTGAGACCCCAGTGTGCCAACACCAAAACAAATGCATAATAAATGAACTGTGTTCAGACACAACACTTCAATGTGTATTTGCAGCATTGATCTTTATATATATTGATTGCACCACCATTTCCTGTGTACCAGCCATTGAACAGGCACGTTGCTAGCATGCCTTAATGATCTGCATTGCGGTGCGCATGTGCTTGCGTGCGTGAGCAAGGCAGTGCAGAAAATGACTACTTGGTCGAGAGAGCCTGCCTTTACCAGCAGGGAGCTCAGGCACCTAGCAGGGCTGATCTGCACCAGGCAGACAAAGCTTTTCCCCGGCTCTTCAAAGAGGCAGGACCTGGGATCGCATCACAAGGTGCTTTAATCATCTTGCAGACTACCCACATGAGGTAAGTGTATGGGGACAGGTCAGTATATCCATATACATATCCAGTGTGGATTGTAGGTGTGCATGCTGCTGTGTGTAGGCATTCTATCTCATTTCTTTTTATTAGTTAAACCCACGTGATATACAGCCTAGGTATCATATCAAAGTGGTTTGCCCTATCCCCAGGAGGCTATGGAACTGATCACAGAGTTCCAGATGTCAGCCTGGTGTTATGGCAGCTGCTGCTGTTGCTGTGTGAAAATACACAGTAACACAAGGAGCCCCAAGATCTGCCTAAAGTGGTTTGGTAAACATCATGCTGATATGGTAGGTTCTGCAGTTGCAGGGTAACACCTCTGCCCTACCCCTAGTGGTCCTGAGACCTGATCCAAATGCTCAGTCATTCACCCTGGTGATACAGTTGTGTGTGCATTTGCAAATTAAAACATTTGCCCTATCCCCAGGAGTACTGAGAGCCCATCAAAGTGGGTTGTCAGTCACCCTGGTGATATGGTTTATGCTGCTGTTGCTGTGTTATCATCCACCCTACCCCCAGGAGTCCTGACACCCCATCAAGGTGGGCTGTCAGTCACCCTGGTGGCATGGTTTGTGCTGCTGTTGCTTTGTTATAATTCACCATACCCTCAGGAGGCCTGAGAGCCCATCAAAGTTGGCTGTCAGTCACCCTGGTGATATGGGTAATGCTGCTGTTGCTGTGTTATAATCCACCCAACCCCCAGGAGTCCTGAGAGCCCCTCAAAGTGGGCTGTCAGTCACCCTGGTGATATGGTTTATGCTGCTGTTGCTGTGTTATAATCCACCCTACCCCCAGGAGTCCTGACACCCCATCAAGGTGGGCTGTCAGTCACCCTGGTGGCATGGTTTATGCTGCTGTTGCTCTGTTATAATTCACAATACCCGCAGGAGGCCTGCGAGCCCATCAAAGTGGGCTTTCAGTCACCCTGGTGATATGGTTTATGCTGCTGTTGCTGTGTTATAATCCACCCTACCCCCAGGAGGCCTGAGACCTGAGTGCAATGGTGGGTATGGCATCTAGATATTGTGGTAGGTGATGCCGGGTTGGGACACACATTTGCCCTATTCTCCAGAGGCTCAGACCTCATTACACATGTCTGTTATGGATCCTGATTGTATGGTAGGTGCAGCTGTGTATGTGCTGTAAACCATCCCACCCCCAGGAGCCATGAGACATGATTACGAAGGTCTGAAACAAATCCATATACCATTGAAATGTACGCAGTTTCAGGTCACACATCTGCCCACTCCCCAGGAGCCCAGTAACTGATTGCAGAGGAACATTATAGATGCTGGTGTAAGGGTACAAAACCTCACAATGCCCGTACCACAAAAACACAAAGTGCTGGTCCAAATTGTTCCATATTCATTATCTTTCAACATTCAAGTACCTATATCAATGTTCATTATATGTTGTTAAACACACAATACTGCACAGAAGGTCTCAGTAACCATGGGCCTACAACACGCATACAACAGACTAAACTGTCATAATGCACAAGCCCTTATAACATCAATGACCTTCCGTGCAGATCCCGACAAGCCACCCAAACACAATCAATGAGACAGCACTTAACTTTCAAAAATATGCTTTGTGCCTCAAGGGGTGGCCGTCCTGCTTCCCATTCCCCGACACCTTGACCCAGAGCTCAAATGCATTTCGCAAGCATCCTTGCCCCATCAGGGGAAAAGCACCTGTCCAACAAAACATATAACCAACATGAAATACACAAGCAATGAAGAACAACAGCACAAGCCAGCACACCCAACTCAGGCCCCGTACTCAACACTATCCAAAGTTAGCAAGGCAAACAGCCAGTGGATTGTGGATTTCATGTTGGTTATATGTTTTGTACACACATGCCCAGACCCACAGCCACACATGCAGGTGGCACTGCCAACCGTTAGTAGAGGAAACACTGAGCAGAGGAGCAGGAGAAGCACGATGCTGCGCACAGAGATGTGTGATATATGTTTGCCACCCACCAGAGATATATGGTCATTAATGCACCCTCCCATTGCTTTCTCCCCCCCCCCCCACCAGGTAAAGGACTTATGTAAAAAGGGTCGGGAGCTGAGGCTGCACTGCCCGGAGGTCCTTGCCCGCCTACAGAGGCGGGCAATGTCTCAATGTCAAGGTGAGTGTTGCGGCCTCTGCAGCTCTGTCACAGTGGCCCACCAGCCTGTTCGTGGCCAAACTATGTACATGTGGTATGTGACTCACATAATAGTGTGCTAATGACTGTCATCCCCCACAGAGGAAGATCCTGCCGGTGAGGGTCCCTCCACATCTGGGCACGAGATGCCAGGCCCAACTGCCAGTCACCTAACGGAAGAGGAGGAGGAGGAGGAGGGGGTAGTGGAGGTGTTGGAGGCTGAAGAGGAGGAGGAGGAGGATGCGGCCAAGGAAGAGGCGGCAGAGGCGGCTGTGGCAGAGTAGGACAATGGGGAAATGGAGGGTGTGGAGGGTGGTGAAGGTGGGTGGGAGGTGCCAGGAGAGGAGGGGGTGAGGGAGGGGGAGGTGGAGGTGTTGAGGGGTGGAGGGTGGGGTGGGAGGTGAGGATGAGTGTGTGTTTGTGATTTCGGGGGGTGAGGAGGAGGAGGGGAGTGTGGAGGGTGGTGAGGGTGGGTGGGAGGTGCCAGGGAGGAGGGGTGGGGGAGGGGGAAGTGGGGGGTGTTGAGGGGGGAGGGTGGAATGGATCACAGGACAGCACAGGGCACTGTGGGTCCCTGCCAGCCACCACATGTGTGTGGGAATGGTGCCCGTCTGGGTGGAGCTATGCCACCCATTGCCACAGACAGGGCCCATGCACATGCCACCACACAGACACCTGGCACCATGTATGTATGTGGTGGCAGGTGCGTACGGGACCTGTATGTGGCAATGGATGGCGTGGTGCAACATATGCGGACCCAGGACCGCATCATCCGGTGGCTGGCAGGTTCCATTCAGTGGATGGCTGCCGAGATGCAGCGTGTGGTGGGTAGGGGCACTGCATCTCAACAGCCATCCACTGATGGGCATCCCAGGAGCGTTTGATGGCCCCTGTGGCGCCCACACATGTGCCCTGTGCTGTCCTGTCTTCCACGACCCAACATGGGTAAAGGGGATGGAGGGACAACATCGCCCACAACAGCTGGGTAGAGATGAGCTGGATTGTCCACTGTTGGAAACAGGACACTGGGCTTGATGGACCTTTGTTTGACCCAGTATGGCATATCTGATGTTCCTATGTTTGAATGTTGATATACCCCTTGTAAATAATTGTAAATACAGATTTGATAGTACATTACAATGGTCATGTGTCTCCCTTACAGACAGACTGTGGACATAAGCATGGGACATGTGTTTAGATAAGCATGTGTATGCATGGTAGACATGGGTAGCATACATGGACTGTCTCCACATGCAGTTGTGGGGACTGCCCATGTGCATATGCGTCTGAGTCCCATGTTGTCCCTGTGATGTGCCAATGTGGAGCATGTCCTAAAGTCTTTGCTCACGTGTATGCTGTGTGCAATGTGTGGGAACCATATATGATGCACCATGCTTGTGTGCCAATAGGGGAAATGGCTAGCAGCAGGTTTGTGGCATGGAGGGTATGATGGAATGCTGTACCCAGGAGCTGCTCAGGGATAGCTGTTGAGGGTGACATAGGACAGTGCATGTCACAAGGATGAGTGGTGTGGGACTACAAATGCTAGTGAAGGGTGATCAGCTGACTGAAGCAAGCCACCTTTGTCTGCCTGTGCCGCATGTAAGCCTATGTGGAAAGACAGCCATGTAGGCCCTGGTGTGGGCAGGGAGAATGGTCGCACATGTGTGTTCAATGATGGAGAGTGTATGGGGTGGGAGAGGGTGGCAGATCCCTAGACCAGACATGTACCACCATGCACACCTTCCTGGGCAACAGGAGAGGACGGGTATACCCACACGCATTGGTAGTAGGGTAGCAACCTGCCACAGTCCATGGCACACAGGGCATGGTATGACCTATGGGCGCTGATAGGTGGCAGTACAGACACCCCACCCCTGAAGGACATGGGTGAGGCACATGTGGGCAGGGAGACAACAGGATGTGCAGAGTACATAGGGGGCCACAGTGCCACACATTGGAATCAAACACATAGGATGTAATATTTTAACATGTTTTATTTGTCATGTTCACATTCTCCGTGGCTGGCCACAGCGATCACAGCCCCAGCCCACCCCTCTGTTGTGGGGCTGCCGGTGCAGCCTCTGGTGCCAGTGCTGGCTGCTGTAATCGTGCCACCATGGCCTCCTAGGCATCGGCAATGCGGAGAAGCGCCCCTGCTATCATGTTAGCTGTTGACTGCAGCTGTTGCAGTCCCTGATTTGTGGCCAACAGATCCTGGTGTATGGCCACCAGAGCCTGACGAGTGCCTGTGGGTGGGAAACAAGGTGATAAGTGAGATACCTCTTTCAAACCCAAATGTTACACATGCACATGTCAGGCATATCCCACCAGATCAGTCTGCAGAACAATCATGCCTGCCAAAACTAGCAATGCATGACTATGTTTAGATCTGTGTCGCCCATGAGCCATCCCCATGTCTGGAAGGGGTCTGGATGAGGGGTCATGAGAATCACAGATCTCACACATGGCACATTGTCCCAGTTTAATATGTCAATGCTTGATCTGCACACTGGTCATCTGGGATAGGTCAGATGATGTGAGGGGTCATGGCACACACATACATATATCTGGGGGGGGCCCCCATTTCTATAATGCTGGTGCACAGTACAGATTATGTTGACAAACTATGCTGCCTAACAATACCCATTGAGAGGTGTCTGTCACGTAGGGTGTCTGGGTGACCTGCGATCGTTGTTTTCCTCTGTGCGCTTACTTGGAGTATATGGCCATGCACAGTGTGCGTGTGTCTAAGCCACTCATACATGCTGACACCTGACAAGCCATGCTACAAGAGGTTGAAACACAGAAGGCATAGAACAACCCCCCCAACATGAGAATACTCAGCTATGTGGGCAACATGCAATCTCATTGTGGATGTTATGACAAACCCCATGGGGATTGTGGGGTATGCTGTTACCCACCTTCGGCATCATGCTGTGCTGAGGTAGTGTGGGCCCGCAGCTCAGCAAGGATAGTAGCCATGCTTGTCGGAGGGGTGGCTGCTGTCCCTGGCACCTGCATGGGGTGGCGGTTTCCCTTGAACTCTGAGCCCTCTTGGGCCTGTGTGTGGCTACCTGTGGCGGTGATGTCCAGGGGGGTGTCCTCTGCCTCGGCCATCACGTGGGTCCCTGGTGTGCATTCCCCATCACTGGTGCTGCCCCTTGACATTGTGGGCTCTGGCTCCGCCACATCCTGGGGCCCTGTCACATCCTTCTCCTCAGGTGCCCCCATGGTTGTGTAGTCACCTGCGTTGTGGAAGAGCATACACAGCACAGATAGGTTTGCACAGTGCACCTATGTACAACTGTGTAATACATCCACCCCACAATCAATGTGTGCTTGGCCGTGCCCTGTACGTGTGCTGCATAGCTACCACTACAGCTCTTGCTACCACTATTAGGCATTTATAGGGCAGTACCAAGCACACGCATCACTGTGTACGTTATCTCACAGAAGGACAATCCCTGCTCAGCGGTGCTTAGATTAGACACAGACAACAATAACAGGTCTGGGAGGGGGTTTGTAGCAGAAGTGCAGCGACATGTGCAGGGCAGACATAAAAAGGGATGGTGTTAAAGAAACATGTGGTTGGAGAACAGAAACACGCAAAGTAAAAGGGGTGGAATGGGGACAGCACACTCATGCGCCAAAGGCAGAGTGTAGGAGATGATCTAGGAGACCAGGTATGAGGAGGTGCTAATAAGATGCCTGACGCATATCCAAAGGGCGTTTACTCTATGCGTTGGAAGCAGCAAGCTGTGAGTTGCGTACCTACCTGCCTGGGGATGTGTGGTGTCCAGTGCCTCTGGCAGTCCACACAGGTATATGGGCCCAAGCCGGTCCACTAACTCCTGCTCCAGGGGTGTTAGGGTGGGTGCAAAGGGGCCTCCCCCACTGGTGCCCATGGCATGTTGCCGCTCTGCCACCATGTGTGCACGCACACCATGCTTAATATCATTAAAGCGCTTCCTGAGGCTGTCGAGGTCCCTGGTTGGTCCCCCTGCCTGTGCGACAGCCTCCTGTACCTCCTCCCACACCTGTGTGTGTGTTGCAACAGTGGTGCTGTTGCTCAGCCGGCCATTGAGAACCTCGTAATGCTCCAAGACACTTGCCAGCAGGATGTGGTTCTCCTACTGGCTGAATCTCACAGCCCTCCACCGTTGCGCAGCTGGCACCGGTATGCACCTGTGTTTGGCACTGGGAAGGTCCTGTGTGGGCTAGGGACCACCCGATGTGCCTGCAGCCACCACATGCCCAACACTCCCTGCCATATCTGGGTCCTCCTGAACAGGTGGCCCCCTCCCCCTCCACTCCTGCCCCATCCTGTCACTCCATCTCCCTGTCCTCTGTGCCCTCTCCAACCCTGTCACACATTCCTGCTCTTGGCCTCCTCAGCTCCACCTCACACCTCCCTCCTCTCCCTGCTGTCTGCTCCTCAACTCTGCTCCTTTCTCACTCACCTGCTCCTTGCCTCCTCTACTCTCTGTCTCCCCTGCTCTGCCACACACCTCTCCTCAACAAACCTGCCTCTACCACTCTCCACTGCAACTCACTAACTGCTACTCTTCATTAGACACTTGCTTCTCACTCTTACTGACACCACACGCCTTCTCTCACTCGCCTACACAAACCCTCAACGTGCACCAGGTGTGCAGGTTTATTTATAGGCTTGTTTTACGTAGTGCACATTGCGCATGCGCAGTTGGGCGAGCACGGCAGCTGCGTGCGTTGTGCATGCAGAGCACAGACGTGGGAGGTGCATGCACATGACATTGTGTTACACGTGTGCTGTGTGTGCACGTGAGGCGTGGCATATGTGCATGTCTCACGCTCATGCACAGTGCATGTGTAACACAATGTCACGTGCACGCACCGCGCAACGTGCACAGTCGCTGCGCTCACGCATCGCGCACTATGTAAAACAAACCTATAAATAAACCTGCATACCTGGTTCACTTTGAGGGGTTTGTGTAGGCATGGGAGAGAAGGCGTGCATTGTCAGTGAAGGAAGGAGAGAGTCAGAAGCAGGTGTATAGTGGAGTGTGACTGGATTTGTGAGTGGTGGTGGTTGTATTGTGTGGCTGTGTTTGTGTGTGGTGTGTAAGGTATGTGGCTTGGTTAGTGAAGTGAGTGTCTGTATTTGAGTGGGTTAGATGAGTAGGACGGGTGGAGTTTATGGCTGCCTTTGTGATTGCTGCATCTGTAGTGGGAGGTGAGCAGGTGCTGCGGTTGCCTGACAGGTGAGATGGTGTCTATGGGGCTGAGGCTCATGGCATGGGTGTAGTCCCGCTGCAAAACAGACCTGCAGCTGTAGGGGCAGACCAGGCAGGGACTGTGCTGGCATGGCGCAGGAGGCGTGCTGAGGTGCAGGCTCACCAGCCTCGCCTCTACAGGCCCAGGTCCCAGCTCCAGGGCATGCGTGAGGACCAGGTTATCTCCTCTACTGCCTGAGCATGGGGGCTATTGGGGAGCTCTATGAGGATCTAAGACCTGACCTCGAGCCCCTGACTGATCGGTCAAATGCCATACTGGGTTTTGTCAAGCTCCTTTTGCCCTACATTTCTTTGCCTCTGGCTGTTTCCAGTCATCTGTGGCCGCAGTGGGTGGCATGAGCCGCCCCACCTTCTCACACTGTCTCCACCAAGTACTGTGTGCCATGGTCAGCCGGTTGGGGAATTACATTGCCATTCCCCACACTAGGCAACAGTGGTGGACCCTGAACCAGGCCTTTGAGGTGTTAGCCGGGATACCAAACGTGATGGGAGCTATTGATTGCACACATGTTGCCCTGGTCCCGCCTAGAGACAGGGAGGTAGTGTTCCTCAACTGTAAACACTATCATTCCCTGAATGTTCAGGTTGTATGTGATGCAAATATGCATATTCTGAATGTGGTCCCTAGGTTTGCAGGGTCCACCCATGACTCCTATATCCTGCATCACTCGGCACTATTCAGACAATTTGAGGCAGGACAGTATGAGGACTGTATATTGCTGGGTGTGTATTTCTCATTTCTGACATGCACATGGTGTTCATGTGACTAACCGTATGTGCAAATGTCTGTCTTGGAGGTATATCCCTTGTTTGGTGTGTGTGTCATTTGGCTGTGTGTGATATAAGGGGGGGGGGGGGTTGATGCCTTCCAACTCCACCTTGCTATGGTGCTGTATGATGATGGTTGAATGGATGCTAGCATTTGTGTGGTGGTTACAGATTATGTTGTTTTCAATCCATACACCTACCCCTTGTCTTGTGTGTCTTAACTTCCCACACTGATGCATAGTTGTGATGTCATATGTTTATGTCAGGATGTGTTATGCATTTGTTTTGCACGTATATACCTGTCTCCATTTGGGTAGACATGAGCTCCTGCTTTAACATTCCACATTTATTTCTGCAGGTGATGCAGGATATGGGTGTCACCCCTGGTTGTTGACCCCCATGCGTCAACCATGGACACGTGCAGAGAGGAGGTACAATGAGGCCCATGCCTCCAGCTGCTCCATCATAGAGCGCACCTTTGGCATTTTAAAGATTTGTTTCAGGTGTCTGGATAGGACAGGTGGGGCCTTACAATACAATCCACAGACTGTGGCAGAGATCATTATAGCCTGTTGCATCCTGCACAACATTGCTCTCAGGCACCATATCCCTGTCGAGATTAATGAGGATCTGGAGGATGATCCGACGGGCCCTCCTGTACGTGCCCGTGGTGACACATGTGAGGGCACAGCAGTGAGGCGGCAGGTGATTGCAGAGCTCTTCTCATGTAAGTACTGCATATGTTCCCACCTACATTTGTTGGAATATGTGTGTACTGCTAATACTAGTTAACATTTGTATACCAATATCAGTAAGATGCAACACTGCACTGACATGTAACAGACACTGCCTGGCCATCCCAACTTCAAATCTAAGCATGACTGAGAACCAAAAGATGTGGGCAGGGCACAATAGTGGGTGGAGTTGGATTATGTGTGTGGGGAGTTTTAGGCTTGTGGGAGGTGTTGGGGTGACATACCTGGTTTGTGGCTGATTGTGATAGTGGCTGCTGTGCAGCCACAGGTAGTTAGTTTGATGCTTTGGGTGCAGCAAGGTGCAAGGCATGTGGTGTGGAGTTAACAGTGGGAGAGCAGACCATGGTTGGGACCAGTTGTCCAGCTGTGCCTGTTTTTCATTTAGTATTTTGAGCTGGTTGTGTGGTTGGTATGCTCTGATGAGCAGGATCTGTGTGTTTGTTGTTTTTCTATGGCGCTACATGTGATACGTAGCAATATATACATGCTCAGTAGTATTTTTAATACTGGTATTTAATATCCTTAAGGGAAGTTACTGCAACACCACAGTGTGCCTGAATGTATAGGTCATCATGTAGCCTTGACATGGATGCGGGGAAGGATAGGGAACCTGTGCAGTGTCCAGCCAGGGGGAGTATCAATGCCCTTTTGTTTTGGGTGTAGAATAGCCATGCAGTGCAGTGTTGCATATTTACACGCAGACAGAGATGATTCAGGCAAGATCTGCAAGGTGTAGGTTACAGTATTTATTTTTATTTATTTAGCTGTATTTATATCCCGCTTTTCACCGGGTCAAAGCGGTCAATTGGGAGATACATTTAACACGAGGAGATATGACACACATACGCTAATACTTACAGGGAACATGAGCAATGGAGGGTTAAGTGGCTTGCCCAAGACCACAAGGAGTACCTATAGGACTAGAAATCCCAGTCCCTCCGGCCTGAGATTGCTGTCCCCAGGTGGGACTTGAACCCCCGGCCCTCCGGCCTGAAGTACCTTGTCCTAACCACTAGGCCACTCCTCCCCAGTAGGCAAGCCGAGAGCTGAATGTGGGGGTGGAATTGGGTTTTAGTGGTGTTTTCAGGGAGGACAGAGCAAATCTAGCTGATGACATCTAGATATAAACCACATGACTCAACTACAAGCTGTGTAAGTGTGTAGAGGAGGAGCGTGCACTCCAAGACAACAACTACATTGCGGACCCTAGAGAAGGAAAGTTATGTTCACACACACAAAGAGACTCTGATGGAGGGGAGGTTTTAGGTGTACATATAGGCTATCCATGCTTTGTCATTATCACTTTCGCACAGTGGGATGACATGCAGCCATCAAGGTCAGATCACAAACAGACATCGGGGTGTGGTTTAGCAGACATAACGCAGACATTGAGATATATATTTGCAACTCATCAGCACACAGCTGTTAATGTTAGACAAGGTATGAGATATACACACCAAGGAAATGTGTATGGACAGAGGATATGGGAGGTGCCCCTACATATTTCTGTGTGTTACAGGAATTGACAGCGGGGTAGCAGATGACATTGAGACACCAGTACACACAGTGAAGGGGCATTGGGAGCAATATGGGGGACTCAGGATAATACTGTGGCCTTGGAGTGAAGCAGGGACATGGTAGGGAGAAAACACTTCTGTTCACCAGTTTGTACGACAACAGGGAGGTGGGGGAGGGAACAGAGTACGGACCCTTGTAGTTTGCCAAAGAAATGTCAGTGATAACTCTCACATGAAAGAGATCGGTACAGTGTGATGGTGAACAGTCAGTCTGTAAAGGATCTTGGGGGGTCTGCAAGCTGAGGACAGGAAGGTGAGGTGTGTGTTGCACAACTAGAACATGACATATGTATGTTTCCCTTGTGTTTCCCAAGCCACAGGACATACTTGTTGACGCTCCTGGTGCTATGGTGCATTGGCAGGTGACTGTACGTCATCCAACATGCAGTGGTCTGGGGTAGGTGGACCTACAGCTACACTGTTTGTGAAGGCAGTCAGGGGGAACACATGTCCTCAGTGATCTGTCATATTGTACATATGTTGTGGTTCACCTCTTTTCTCTGCACCTCCATACCCCATATCTTGCTGTTGGCACACATTTCCCCATGTGTTCCTGTCCAGTATGTCTTCTGCAACACTGTCTCTGGGACATGTCCAACAGAGCTGCATGTTTGAAGAGGTCCTAGGTTTTTGGGTGGTGGCCTATATGTGCACCCTTCCCCGACATTGTACCATCAGCCAACACCAGGGTATCATTGCATTTCACAGGGCCTTTATGTCTACAAATCTCCACTTGTGCACATACAAGCCATATGCTACTGCTGGCATGCTCACCTTAGCATACTGTGTGGGTGTGTGTTTTGGGGTTGGCTGTGTGATGATACAATGTGCAGGCATTTTACATTATCATGTGGTGTGAGGGGTCTGTACACCTGGGGGGCAGTGGTAACTGTGCTATCTCTACCTTACTGCTGTTTACCGTGTGAACATTGTGGACATGTGTTGTGTATTGGGAGCAAAACTGTGTCTTGTGTTCTCACAGACCACTGTTGACCAGCATTTTTGTATTACAGATATTGCCATAATGTGGACATGCATCAACAGTGGCGTGACATGGTGACATGGTGTTTCTACACATTTTGATGACATTGTCTCCCTTCATGGTGACCTGTTGTGGCCTTTGAGTGGCTCAGGGGATCCGAGACATACACTTGATGCAAACACAAGGTAGTTTGCACCTTTGTTCTTTTGTGAATGATATCAGCCTTTACATGTTAATGATTTACTGTTTGTTTCATATACATTTCCTGTTGGCTCTCTGTTCACGAAGGCTGATGCACATAGGCTGGAGCTGTGAAACGCCTGTGTAACATGGGCATGGACATGACCATATCCATGTGACACCCACGTCTGTTGTTCCAATTCAAAATGTCCCCAACATGCAGTGTGTTTTGTGTTGTGATCATGTCATGTTTGCCTGTGTGTCCCTTTATTATGTGCATCTTAATGTTTGACTCTCTGCAATTTGTGCTGATGTTGCAAACAGCATACCAATACATTATTTATCCTCTTCTGACACAGGGCAGAGAACAAACCAGACACATCTATTACAGTGCATCCGGCGTTGCCATCATTCACCTGTTGAGGGACACAACACCATAGAACTATCCCTGGGAAATGGTGCCATAGGATGTTTGACCTCTGCAAGTGGGACACATGCCTAGGATGGGCAGTATTATTAGTGGAGTGCTACTTTGGCCATGACAGACCTGTCCAACACACTGTTGCTGCCGTGCTCTGGCTGGGAGTCATGTTCATCGCAGGAGACACACGTGACCTTTCAAGTACTGTGGCATATTGGGATGTGACACTTGATTATGCATGCCCAGGGTTTCAAGGACAGTCTTAACCTGACCTGTTGGATTGCAGATACACTTTGCACTTTGGACACTGTGTACTGGTCCCCACGTGTGCAGCAGGGACTGACATTGTCACTGTATGTTGTACATTCCTCCAACGTTGTGTTGTTGTTTTGTTTTGGCCATGTGTGTGACATGGAACACAGGATACGCTCATCTGTTTGGTTCAACACAAGCATACAGCCATGCGTATGGAATAGGGGGAGCAATGGAGAGGTCCTGTTGTCTATGTCCACCTACTCTCCTCCTGGACATGATACAGTTTTTGCCACAACACCGCTTTAATGCACACCAACATCTTGGATTGATGTTTTCACTCACCAAGGGTGTTTCCGTGCATGTGTGGCATCACTGTATCATGTTGAAATGTACACGGTGCATGTGCATATGACTGACTATGTTGGGGAAATACAGCATGTGGCAATTTGGCTTCTGTGTGGTTTACTGCAACATGTTTTCCCTTAATTTCCATCTCTATATACTGGTTATTGTGTTTGTTTACTGTGCAGATATGACGCTCAACATTGATTTACAAACCTTGCATTGCATGTCTGCACAGTCCTATTTATCCCCTGAGGTAACGACACTCACATTGTCCCATTATATTTGGAGTGTCACAGTGTGAGTGTCCATTGTCTTCCTTCAATTGTGCATTCCATGTACCGTGATATATGTGTACAGACACTATACAAACCAACCAGTGCAGGGGGACCTCCTGCATGGTGTTATCTCTGCATGTTTCTGCAGGTAGTTTCTTTTGAATTCTCTCTGTGTTCATGTGCCTCTGCTACCTGTTAGCATATCCTCATTGTGCATTTGACGATTGTTTAGAGTTACATTGTTGCAGCTTTGATTCCTATATCAGGCATTATGTGACAGCTGAAACATAACTTTCGATATGTGTTTTTAAACTTACAACATTTTAACAACATATGCTGTTTATATTTGTGTGCCTCCTGTGTTGCCAGATAGATATGTTTTGAGGAACAGATCATGATTGATGTGTGTTGGGCCTTCATCATGCACCGCCTACTGTCTTCATGCACTCATATGTAAGTAACACATTTGAGGCATGCAGCAGCATGTGGGGGGTGGGGGCCTAATGCATACTGCACACCATGCACCTGATGCACATTATGTCTCCTGCCCATCATTTGTAGATGGGCCAGTGACCTTTCTGTAGGATGTGGGTTGCTGCCCTGCTAAATGTGTTTTCCGTCTTTCACCTGGGATCCACTCATCTTGATATTATGATGGCGGTATCTACACTATCTGTGATGATTAACCAAAATAAAACTATGTGTTTGACATACATTTGTCTCTGCTGCTGCTTGATCATGCTGACAAACATGCAATGCAATGTGTGCCTTTGAGTCAGTCCTGACTCCTTGTGACCCAGAAACTCTAAGGTTTTCTTGGCAGTGTCACTGGAAGTAGATTGCCAGGCCTTTCTTCCAAGGCAAGCGAGGGTTAAGTGACTTGCCCAAGGCTACAAGGAGTGCTAGTGGAAATTGAACACTGGTTGCTTGGTGACCAAGCCAGTGTTCTAACTACTAGGCTACTCCTCCACTCCTTGATCACACTGACACTTGTATTTACTGATTTCCTGGTCATGTACATGGCCCACCTGTGCTCACATCCTTGTACAGTGGCAGATGTCTATCTACCAGCCATTTGCCACATCACTGGGTGTTACACACCCTCCCTTTGGGGTACTATTTTTGCATTGTGCTCAGTGTGCTCATTGTGGTTGTTTGGGGTAGTGGTTACAGACATGTATTATAACACCATAGGTTGCAGATTTGATCCCTACATAGGTTTGTTTGTTTTTCTGTTGTGCTAACATGACCATTAGATACCTGCAGGTTCATCACCTCTGCACACACCCTTCCATCTCTTCACTGTACACCAAGGTGTGCCCTCTCTGCTGCCTATCCATCACATTTTAGCTGTTACATATGTCTCTTTCTTTATGGTGTTTACATGGCAGTCCGCTTGGGGGTTTGGCATTGCTGTGGTTCAGCTGGTTTGTGGCACACCTGTTTGCAGGTTCAATTCTCTCCTGTCCTGTTCCACATTTTGCACCTGCTCCACAGAGTATCCTCTTCTGCCCTTGGGGTTTAGGTTCTTTCATCTTTTGCATGCTGTATCCACTGCATAACATTTCATTGTGTGTGTGCATGTAGTTATATGTGGCTCTGGTCCCAATTACAGACTGTGATCTGATCTGTACACACCAGATCTGCATGTGCATTTCATCATGGTTACTGTTGGGGGTTTGCCTATCCTGACAGCCAGCAGGCTTCTTGTGTGATGCCCTGCAGTATTTTTGTATGCAGCCTTTGCTAATGAGCTCATGTTGGTGGTGTGGCCTACCGGTTTGTGCATTGTCATTTGTGCTAATGGTCATAGGTTTGATTCCTCTCTGTTCTCTTTCATTTGTATGCCTGTCCTGCACAACTACTTTTCATTCTTGTGACAGTCATATCTGTGCAGATCTGTGCTGTTAGCACATTGTACCCTTATCACAGTTGTCAACCATCCTTCTGTCCATCTACGTGTGTCTGCCAGCTGTGTGCCATCCTACCCTGATGTGCATGCTGCTACCCCACGTCCTACACTACTACACATTTCTGCATTGCAGCTCTCCCTGGTTGCCTCTCCTGTGTGTGCTCTGCATAGCACTGCTACTCCACTGTCATCCTGACATTACACCTATCCTGCCACTTCTACCTCCTCTGCTGGACATGTCTTCCCATCTTCTGCCACACACTGTCATTATTGAATGGTACATTACCATCACTCTGTGCATCACTACAGCTGCCCTCAATATGTTTGTCCATTTTTACAGCTGCCACATGGGCTGGATGCAGATTTGTCTGGTCCATCAGCTCAGATCTACTTCCTTCCATTACTTATGCATTGTCTTTCCTTGCTGCTCTGTGCAGTGTTAGGGTTACATCTGTGTTTGGCCCATACCTCTCTTGCTTTTCAAATTGGGGGACCTTACTGCTCTTGGCCAACATTTTTGGGTTCACCTATACATCCTTGGGGCATCTTACGCCACACCTTAGATTCAGGCAGCTTATGGGATGCCTACTATGGTGCCTTGGGAGTTGGCAACCTTTCAACATGGCCTCTGGGGCACATTATAACCCACCTTCGCTGATGTGGTTGTTTAGGATGTGCCTTCTGGTGCACCCTAAAAGGTGCATTAATTTATGGCACTGGGGTGCGGGTATTTTTAGCTGCCAGCACAGATTGTTGTACAGTTGCAAGCAGAAAAAGGAATTGCCTTGGCCAACCTTATTCATTATGCCCACTGGGGAATTGAACTCATGAACCTTGTACCACCAGTCAGTGTATTAACCATTATACTACACCTCTGTTGCTATGCTTGCAGCTCAGCGCGCCTACTTTAGACTAACGCGCGTTAATGTGCACAGCTCCCTCTATCGCCTGATAATGTGCTCAGCGCATGTTAGCGCGTGATAACGCGCGCTTGCTACGTTTAGTCTGGAACGCCCACTCCTTTTATGGCATCCTGCACATTATCACCGGGCACACATTAAGACCATTTAGTAAACATACCCCTTGATGTGATTTCTTAATGGAAGGGTTAGGTCACCGAGGGTCAGGGATGAAGGAGGAGAGTAGGAGGTGTTGGTGAAAATTTGGAGAGCTTCTGATTTCGATTGGTTGATTATTAGGTTGTGATGAGTGAGCCGGGTTCTTATATCTGTCAGGCATTTAGTTATGTTTGTGAAGTCAGGGTTTGCTATGCTGAACGAGAAGAAGCACATGATATTGTCTGCATAGATTTGGTAATGGATTCCAAAGCTTTGGAAAATTTTGCATATAGGTTGGAGGAAGATGTTAAATAGGAGGGTGGATAAACTAGATCCTTGAGGAACTCCCTGTTTTAGTGTGAAGGGTCGGGAGATGTCATTTCCAATGTGAACCTGCTGTGTTCTGTTGTCCAGGTAGGAGCGGAACCAGTTAAGGATTCTGTCTCTAAGTCCGATTTCGTAGCGTCTATTCAATAATTGGTGGTGGGGTAGAGAGTCAAAAGCTGAGGAAATATCAAGAAAAATGAGTAGGCAGCCTTGGGTGGGGTTCTGGGTGTGAATTATCACAGCATCTAAAAGGGATGTTATAAGGGTTTCAACTCCATGGTTCTTTCTGAAGCCGTGTTGGAATAAATCAAGGGGGGGAATGATCATCTATGAAATTCTGAAGCTGAGTCTGGACCATTTTTTTCAGTAATCTATGTAATGAAGGGGATACTTGAGATAGGCCTATAAGACGTGGATAATGAAGGGTCCAGTTTTAAGCCTTTGAGGATGGGGCGGATTGAAGCACATTTTAGTTGTGTAGGTACATATCCAGTTTGGAGTGAGGTATGGACAATGTGTAATATATATGGGCTGATGGATCTTTTTGTGGTCTTTACCCTCCATTGCCTCAGAAGAAAAGGCTGGCAATCTATTTCTGGTGATACATTGCCAAGAAAACCCAGAGGTAGCTGTGTCACTATGAGTCAACACTGACTTGATGGCACTAAAAAAAAAAAAATCCATGCAACAGGGCATGGGTTGAGAGCAGAGGTGGAAGCATTAAGATCTCTAATAACATTAGTTATGCTCTCGATTGCGAGTGGCTCAAATTCATTCCAAGTTTTTAAGGACGTTGCATTATGGTTATTACTTGTTGGTTGGGGGGGGGTCGGTTAATTGGAGAGGTGGGTTGAATTTTGAGCTGAGGTGGTCAGCTATGGTTTGTGGTGTTATTTTGAGTATCTGTTCTGATTGGGAAGGTTCACTTATGAGTGACTTCACAATAGAAAAGAGTTCTCTGGGTTTGTTTAGAGAACGCTTGATGGCATTTTCATTTAATTCTTTTTTTAGTTTTAGTGTCTCTGTGCAATAGGATCTTGGTTTTTCTGTTAGTGTGTATGAGTATTTGGGTCACGAGTACATCTCCAGTGACGTTCGAGATGCCTGAGTTCCCTTTTGAGATCTCTAAGCATAGTTGAGAACCAAGAAGATCTTTTACGCTGTTTAATAGGATGTTGGTTGGGAGGTAGTAGAGCAGCCAAGAAGAGGATTTCATTCCATTCTTTTATGTGTGCATCAGGTTCAGTTTGCTTGTTGCTTAGTAGCTCTAGTGATGGAATGATTTGTTCAAGGAAGGTGTCTGGACTGAACTGTTTGAATTTACAAGGTTGTTGGAATGAGGTCAGATGTTGTCTTTTTTTAGGTGAGGAGGGTATTGAGAAGAGGATGAGTGAGTAGTCAGACCACGGTACTGGTAGGATAGTGTGTATATTTTGGGTGTTGGCTGAGGTGTGTTGTGGGAAGAATATTAGATCGAGAGTATTACCTTTACTGTGGGTGGAGGTCTTTAGGATCTGGTGAAAGTGTAAGGCTTCCATTGCTTGCATGAATGAGGTAGCTTGTTTCTGTGAGGTTGAGTGGAGATTAAGGTCACCTAGGATTATAAGAGGTCGAGAAGATGAGTGGGGGATACAAGCTGCTTCGAGTATTAGGAAGAGGTCAGTTGTGTCAGCTTGTGGTGCTCTGTAGATGAGGTATGTGGAGAGGGTAGGGTTGGAGACTCTGATGGAATCCATACCTGAAGTGGATGTAGATTCAACTGTAGAGAAGTGAAGGTCAGATCTTGAGATTACCGCTACTCCACCACCTCTGCTATTCATTCTGTTACATAAGTTGATAGAGTAGGTGGTAGGACAGAGTTAGTTAATTAGAACAGAGTCATTTTCTTGGAACCAAGTTTCAGTGAGACATAAAATGTCTAGATCGTATTCAAGTATTCCACACTATGTTCCACACTATGGGGTATGTTTACTAAACCGCGTTAGTGCAGTTCGCGTTAGGACCCGCGGTAATAATCAAAACCCCCAAATAAGGAGATGGGCGGGACATCGTAACACCTAACGCGCGTTCCAAAAACTAACGAGCGATACAGGGCGCGGTAGCGCGTCACCGCGCGTTAAGCATAAGAAGCCACCCAGACATACATGACTGATACAGAGCTGTAACACAATGGTTACTGCAGTGACTGCTGATACAGGCATAATGGGTTTGAGTCCCCAGGGTGCCAGATGCAGAAGGCTGGCTGACGCAGCATCCTGTACATTATATAGTGAGTGAGGGGGCATGTATATGTTGTGTTTGTTTTGTAGGGGTGCTAGCAAACACACCCACACATTATATAGTGAGTGAGTGAGGGGGCATGTATATGTTGTGTCAGTTTTGTAGGGGTGCTAGCAAACACACCCACACATTATATAGTGAGTGAGGGGGCATGTATATGTTGTGTCAGTTTTGTAGGGGTGCTAGCAAACACACCCACACATTATATAGTGAGTGAGGGGGCATGTATATGTTGTGTCTGTTTTGTAGGGGTGCTAGCAAACACACCCACACATTATATAGTGAGTGAGGGGGCATGTATATGTTGTGTTTGTTTTGTAGGGGTGCTAGCAAACACACCCACACAGTGGCGTACCCAAAGGTGCTGCAGAAGGCACCCCATAACGCACAACATAGGCCACATTATAAAGTGGAGTGTCCACTGAGGCACATCAAAATGTCCCCCATAGAGCATTCCATAAGGGAACGTAAAGGGAGCCAGATAAGGTGACACATGGTGCGCCCTATGAGGCTCAGTAAGGTAATATTACGCTGAGGGGCTGTCGCCGGTAGCAGTCCTGTGTATGTAAAACATATAATGCAGCAGACAGCCCTATAAAAGGAGTCCATTGTGGGTCTGAACCCATGACTACTGGCTCCACAGGCAATGAATGACCCACTGGCCTGCAGCCCCATAGCAACTAACCACCCCCTGACTGTCTACTGAAGGGCAGCAGGACACCACCCAACCGCCTGCTGTGTTGGCCAGGATCTGTACCAATGCAGGCATACCCATGGTGCACTGCACATGCAGACCAGCAGTCCAGAGATGAACACAAGATGAATACAAGCATTGTGGAACCTGTGTCCCTTGGGGAAACTGCTAGGTACTTTTGACCTAGATTGGCCACTGTTGGAAACAGAATACTGGGCTTGATGGACCTTGGTCTGACCCAGTATGGCATATCTTATGTTCTTATGTTATGTTCTTATGTTCTTAGGGGTATGTACCCACATAGCCCCCTGGTATGGTAAGGTGAAATGACTGTGTGCGTCACTGCACATAGTAGCAACAGACAGTATCCCAACAGGGTGCACCAGAAGAAGCTAGAAAAGTTGTTTGTGAAGGCAGACTGATCCGTAGCACAATGGGTAAGACACTGCCAGGTGGTACAGGGTCTGTGAGTTCAATTCCCCCTGTGTGCCCAAGGACAAAAGCTGCCTGCAACAGTACCCTCCACAAACAGTAGTCCCACATATGTAGAACCAGTCACCCCTCTGTCTAAACCATAGATAACCCCATATTTTTTTCGGACACAAAGAACCTGAGAGGTTGGAAAAAATGCCCACCACCACTCGTTGGGAGTGTCCGTGTAATCCAGAGAGCCGCAGCCCCCAAAGGTAGAAAACACTGTGAATATGCAGCCAGAACTGGGTGTGTGAAACGTACAAAGTCAAATATATAGACAAATCAGGTAATAAAGGAAAGACCACGTCAAACTGTACCAGAAACAATGCAGGGGACAACCCAATTGCCCTGCCATTGGAATCCAGCAGCAAACAGCACTAGGACATGCTTTGTGTGCCACAACTATGGGCCCTGTACTAAGTGGATGTGTCCCTGCAAGGTGGGCGTATCTGTGGATGAGTGTGCGTCATGACCCCCACACTAGATCAGTAATGTCATAGGTAGTCTGGTTTGTACGTCCAACAAGTACTGCTGTCAAACACCCACTCACAGGGATATAACCCGAAGGTGTCATATAGGGTAACCCTCTGAAAGCCACACCAGAGGGCAAAGCCTAATGTTCACTGTCTGCCACAGCATCCTATAGGGCGTTCCACAAAGTGCCCCATAGGGCATGTTACAGGGTCCATGATGAGTCACTGTGAGGAGTCTGCAGTGTGAGGGTGTTGTTGCTGTCAGCACCAATGTAAAGCAAGATAACAAAATGCCCCACAAGGTGCGCAAAATGACCCACTGTGTGTTAAAACCCATGACCTAGGGGGCCCCCCCCAAGCATGGAAGCAACTATCTGCTCATATTGCCAGTGCAAATAACACAGTCCCAATAATGAGGTGGCCAGCTCCTGGAGCAAAACTGCCAAATGACCCAATCACCCACACCGAAATCACAGAAGTCGCACTATGTACATACAAGGGCTGCCTGACAAGGAAACAAAGCAAGGTCTCAGCAAACAAGGGCATATGGCAAACACAATCAAGACCAAGGTCATGATCATTACCAAATATATAAGGCCCAATAACATCACAGACCCCTTTGCAAAACTGAATGTCACTGGCAAAAGCAAAAGCAAGAACAAACATACTATGGTTAGTGTGCGCAAGAAAATGCAGATGTCCGTAACACCTGAACCACAACCCCCTGACTGTGCACCGAGGGGCGCCATGTCGTCACCCAAGGTGCCTGCTGGGGTGCTAAGGATATGAGTGTATGCAACAGTACCCATGGTGCACTGCAGATGCACAGCAGCAGTCCAGAGATGACCATAGGAGGGGGTAGGCACCCCCACAGCGCCTGGGCCGGAAGGGAGATATGAATATGTGTGCCACTGCCATAAAGCATCAAAAGACAGTAGCCCAACAGTGTGGCCAAGAAGAAGCCTGAAAAGGTGTACCAGCACGGTGTCAAGACAGGTGTCCAACGTTAACTGCAATATGAGGTACATAGGGATAGGAGAGTGCTGATGGAACTGTGGCCCATAGAACAATATGGCACGGTGCACCAAAAATGGTATGTTTGCAAAGGTCAGTGTGCCCTAGAGGCTGCAAGGTGTGCCTGGAGGGCCTGCAGGACCTGTGTGGAACAGAGACAGATGTAGCACAAACACCACCTAGAGCCCACAGTAAAGACAATGAACAGGCGACAGATGGAGGGCGAGTAGGGAGTTAACGGACCCTCAAACCTGACAGCATCACACGTGTGTGGCAGCAGCGCAGACAAACATGACGGTAGCAACAGCATCACATCAAAGGGTGTTGGCACCCTGGTGTACCAGAAAAACAGTGTGTGGCAGGTGAGGAGAATATGTGTCCCCTAGTGGAGGGTGAGGTGGCCAGAGAAGTGAGCAGAAAATGCAGAGCAGGCACAGGACCAACAAGCAAAAAGAGATGCTATGTAGACAACGGTAGCAGGGTAGGATACGGGGCAACAGTCCACAGCAACATACAGGACACCTCACCCCACAATAATGCAAATACATGGACCAAAGGATGGACAGCAAATGTGATCACGATAATATGACCGGACAGGTAGCAGAAGCCAAGAAACGAGTATAACAGCGACAACAGGTATCAGTGCGGGAAAGGCAGAGGAAAAGAGGAACAGAGAGAGTGCAAAGCTATGACCACTCGGATGGAAAGCACTGGAGAAAAGAAATGACCAGAAAAACACACTGAGGCACACAGAAATGGATGCAGACAGGATCACAGCTTGCCAACATCCAAAACCACAGCTGCGTGTCAGGAGATGGAACCACAGAGCGTAGGCAAAATGCAGTACACATGTGGAGGAGGGGCCCACAGCCAACAACATAGTCCACAGGTGGGATGGAAGACACATATGAACAGGTCCACACACACACACACAGCAGGAGGTATAATGTAGTGTAAACAACATGCAATTGATCAGGGGAGTGACACATGAGGGGTGGAATTGGATAGGCCAATGGAGGCCCATGTGGATGGGCTGTGGAAAGGGGCACTGGACTGAAAGAGGAGCATGTCAATCACCAACCAGATCAGGGATGAGGCCCAGGCTAACCCACATCAGCAGAACCACTGCACAGGTAGCTCATCACATGCACCACTCCAGAAGGAGAACTACTATTAGTCCAGACAATGTGGCACAGGGACAGCAAACATGCCACACGGACATGAACAGCTCAAACATGGATGGGTGGGCGGAGATGTGATGGGGCTGCACACATGATATGGCCAAGTAAGCAGAAAACAAGGAAGGAACAGACAACTTGCAGGTGTCACCGAAAACGTCAAGCACCCGAGTGTCAATGAAATGGGGTGACCCAACCACCAAATATCCAAAACCATGAATGTGCAAACATCTGTCCCCAACAGCCAATCACCAGACCCAAGCAGAAAGCATATTCTGCAGTCCGGTGCACCATATGACGTGAAGAACTACATGGGGCCTGTGTGGCAGCCAACATCGCAAGGACACACCCAACCCACCTTACAATGCCACCCACCTGTTTATGCCTGTGGAGCCTACACACCCTGACCACCCCCTGCTGGCACCCCCAAAAATCAAAGGTGCGAAAGCAGCAGACGTTGGAAACAGCCAGTAATATGTGAGGTGAAGGGTCGCAACATGACATGTCTGCACAGTGTATGCACGCACTGTATGCAGACCAGACACCATCCCCATCAAATATAAGACTCTGGAGAAAGCATGCAGAGTGACAAGGCCACATGCCATGCCAATAGTGACAGTTCATAAATCACCAACCCATGTACAGCTGAACACCCCCCTACTGCAAAAGAGGAAACACCCAAACAGGTAATGGCAGCAACGGCAGGCCAGTCACCGCAGGAACAGTAACAATAGGCCAGCAATGAGTCTGAGAAAAAGGCCTGTGTCCAACGTGCAGAGGACTATCTCCCTGTGTCGCCAACATCTGGGAACACGCTCACATGGGTGCTGTGGCCAAACACATATGGATGACATGATCACAGGATGCAGTGGAACACATGTGTCAACATTGTTGTCTGTGTCCTGTGTGAAAAGATGCGGATATCAGGTAAGGGAATGACACACCCACCCACGACACATGGAGGACAGAAAGGAGACACACACATAAAAACAGCCACACACAGAATGCATAGATAGCACCACATGACATGGCCACAACACTGAGCACAGTGCACATGGACCACTGAAGTAGATGTCCGTGAAGACCACGGCACCATCCCAATATGATCATGTACATGCACATGACACGCATACACCCCAGGGGTCCAGAGCATGTGCAGCAGCGGTGGCATACCGAGATAACAACTAACGACAGCCTGAGAGCAATAGCCAAAATGCAGCATAAGCACGTGGTGTATGTCCCAGAGGATGGAAGGCGAGGCCCACCTGAAAGGTACACCAGTGGCCTGACTGGGAATGTCCGTGTCAGGCAAAAGCACAAAGAGCCCCAATAGCGGATCCAGACACCAATGGACGGTGGACATCACCACGTCTGCATGGGTAGCTGTGAGAGGAACATGTCCACGGTGCAGTGTGTCCTGCGGAAACACAATGTTGATGTACATTGGATCACCATCAAAACTGTGACCCATCTGAGAAACATATATGACACATGTGCACAATGTACATTCGCCCACAAGCAGAAGGTAACATAGGGATGAAGGAACATAATTGGAGAGGGGGCCAAACACATCCCTACAACACAGATAGGCAGGGTAGCGCATACTGAATGGTCATGTAGACAGGTCAATAAGAAACAGGAACATACACAGTGTGAGAAGGTACGCATGCACGAAGCCCAGATGTCATGACCCCCAACACTGAACGACAAATGGAGACACACAGCACATCACATGCATGAGTGGCACAAATCTGTCAAATGACCCAATGGCAGTGGCTGATCAACATACCCTCCAACAATACATTGTCCTGTGCCAGAGTACACACAAAGCCGCACAAGATGTGTGCAAGATACACCATGCAGACCCCCAAGATGTGAACAGGTAATGGCCACATGTGTGACAGATGGAAGTGAAGGGTGATGGAGCAGTGGTCCAAATACATGTGCAGCACCATAGGAGCAGTGGAGAGAAAACAACATATATGTGTCTAGCCGTGATGACTGCCATGCAATCACCACTACCTGTCAACTCACCCGAGCCAACAGGAAGGATGCATATATGAACTCACACTCCCCACATGCAGCACAGCCTCAGGCAGCATATTAAGGCAATCCGGGTGGGCCTGGAACACAGAAGCTCATCCTGTGGAGCCAACAACAGGACAGAGATATGGAGACATTAGATGGCAGTGCTGCACAATCCTCACACCACCTAACACATGGCTAACCCAGAGACACGTCCCCAGCACACCCATAACTTACAGGTAAAGGTGTCCTCGATCAGATGTTGCCTGGCTGCCATCCCCGCACGTGTGTCACCATGGCCAGGTGCAGGAGGGCACATAGGATCGACCCCGAGATCCTCATTAATTTTGACTGGAACATTGTGCCTGAGAGCAATGTTGTGGAGGATGCAACAGGCTATGATGATCCTTGCCACAGTCAGCGGTCCGTACTGTAAGGCCCCGCCAGTCCTATCCAGACACCTGAAGCAACTTTTGAGAATGCCAAAGGTGCGCTCAATCACTGAGCGACTGGAGGCATGGGCCTCATTGTACCGTATCTCTGCACCTGTCCGAGGGAGACGCACAGGGGTAAGCAGCCAGGTGCGACACGCATATCCTGCATCACCTGCAGAAAATAATGGTGCAAAGTCACATGCGTGCTGAGCCAACAATGGAATGACAGACATAGCAATTCAGAACTGGACAGCTGAGAGGCCGTGCACAGAGATATGAGGCAAACGCAGTGCACACAGTGGTAGTGCAGCAGAGGCTGTCGAGGCCAGTGGCAAATGACCATGACATGCCGATAGTGGCAGTGCACACCCATGTAACCGTGACACAGGACATGTGCAAGAACTGTGGCGACAAAGAGCAGTGGCGGTAGCTGTGAGGCAAGATGCCGGACATTGTCAAATAGCACCCAGGGGTGCAGGGAGGCACAGATGTGCAAGTAGGTGGCTGGCCCAATCTGGCGCATACACAGCACATGCCACAGGGATACATTGCGTGGGTGGTGTGGGTGAAGCAACATGCGGTGGTGACAGGGGACCCCGAAGACGGTGCCCAGACATGCAGCAGACATGTGTATTAGCTGAAGCACCCACAGCACATCTCATGTCTAGCCCACAGCATGGCCAGAGAGAGTAGGCTGCGTATACAGAATTACCCCCATGAGGATGGGTCTATGCACCCCCCCTGGAGGGTGCCTCCCTGACAGCCATGCAACATATGGGCTGCCCAAGTGACTGACCCCACTGGGAGACATGGGTACAACTGCCAGTGCAGTATGCCCGTGCCCAGATGTGGAGGCCATGGGCAGGTTGCATGTGTAGCTCACAGGCATGGAGGGGACACAGCATATGCAGCACGGTTGCCCCTGGACACAGTTGCTCGGAATAAAGAAGGGCAAGGCCACGGAGAAACCGACACCACATGGCCGCTGGGACACACATGTGAGAGCAAACAAACACACATCTTAGACAGAGAGATGGGTGTCACGAAACATATGTCTGTGACCAAGACACCAGTGACACGGCATGAGGTAGTGAGCCACACCCAACAGTGTACTCCCAGAAATAACGCAGCAATGTCAGGCAAGCAGTGGAGAATGGTGACAATGCAGTATAGACACCCACCTACAGTAGGTGCATGTCATATACGCTGAATACCCACCCAGCAGGACGTAGTCACCATATTGACCAGTCTCAAACTGGCCAAACACTGCTGAGTTCTGCAGGATATAGGAGTCATGGGCAGACCCTGGGAACCGCGGAACCACATTCAGGATACGCATACTTACATCACAAACAACCTGCACATTGAGGGAATGGAAGTGTTTGCGGTTGCGGTACACAACCTCCCTGTTGCGTGGCGGGACAAGGGCAACATGTGTGCAATCTATAGCGCCCATCACGTGTGGTATCCCAGCAATCCTATGGAATGCCTGTGCCAGGGCCGCCCAATGTTGCCTACCGTTGGGAATTGCTATGTAATTCCCAACCCGGCTGACCATGGCACGCAGTACCTGGTGGAGACAGCGGGAGAAGGTGGGCCTACTCATCCCACCCACTGCTGCCACAGAGGATTGGAAACAGCCAGAGGCAAAGAAATGTAGGGCAGCCAGGAGCTTGGTCATACCCGGTATAGCATGTGACCGGGCAGTCAGGGGCTCAAGGTCAGGTCTGAGTTCCTGATAGAGCTCCCTAATGGCCCCTGTGTCCAGCCGGTAGAGGGAGAATACCTGGCCCTCTCTCAGGTCCTGGAGCAAGACCCTGGGCCTGTAGAGACGCCCCAGGCGGTGTTGTATCTCAGCACGCCTACGGCGCCGTGGGTCACCCACACCCGCTTGTGCAGGCCCCACAGCTGCAGGCCTGAGTTGCAGTGGCATTGCACCTATGCCCAGGGCCGCTGCCCCAGGAACAACATCTCCCTCCTCCTGGAAAAGCAGGTCCGCCAGCTCGACCAATGCAACCACTGCACCACCTGCATGCGCAGTATGAGCCATGATAGACACAGGTTGGAGGATAGCAGGGTTAGAAATAGTGGTGTGGGTGGGGATGGACACCACATGATTGCCACTCACCTGGGGAAATAGAAGGATCCAGATTACAACAAATAGAAGATGTACCTGTATGAAAGTGCAGCGCGCGCTGTTTCGCGCGTTCCCATAATGCAGCCATGGATAATCATCTACGTGTCACACTCATGTAGGTGAGTCCGAGCGATGTCGCAGGGTGTATATAAACTGCGTATCACACTTGAAGCCACACCCATACGCCAATACAGGAGTGACATAGAATACATGTGCCCATGAGCAGGCAACGGAAGACGCGGTGCGACGCACGTAACGATGCGTGCAACGTCAGAGTGAGGTCGCGTACGTGTCACGTAGTGCTGCAGCAGCCAGCGCTACCACTACGGTGCAGATAAACATAACCATACCAAAAATGGGTAAATGTGCACCAGCATTACACCCAACGAAACTGCCTTAAAGGGATGTGTAGGAGGGATCCATGAAATGGCAACTACTGGCTACACGCACACATATGATGTCACTTCCTGCGCATAGCAATGCGCGTAGCAATGCGCGTCGGAACGCGCCTCACGGCACACATGGCTGTGAGCGTAGCCAACGCCCCGCGAGCCACACCCCATGATAACCTATATATATGATTGGTACTGTATGGCTAACCCCCGAGCACAACCATACACAACAGTATGGAGCAGCGAGAGACACAAGAGCAGGACCATCCACGGGTCCAGCCCTCACACCCAGCAGCACCAGCCACATCTGCGCAGGATGAGGTTCCAGGACCATCTGGGGTGCAGCAGGCTCCAGGTGCCCATACAGGTGGGAGACCATGCCAGCCCAGGGTCGCAGGGCAGTACGCTTCAGCGAGCAGGAAAATGACCTCCTGCTGGCAAACATCCTGGAGCGCTACGATCTTCTGTTTGGGCGGCACAGCTCATCCCTGACAATAGCTATGCACACAAGGGAATGGAGTGAGGTCCAGGCAGTGGTGGGAGCAGCAGAGGGACCACACCGCGACATAGAAAACCTTCGCAAGCGCTTCTGCGATATCAAGAGGCACATAAGGGCTGAGCTGGTGCGTGAGCATCGTGGGGCCCAAGGCACTGGAGGGGGCCCAGCTCACGTTGCAAACCTGACCAACCTGGAGCGACGCCTGGCCAATAGATTCGGGCCCATGTATGTGCACGGACTACCCGCTGCATTGGACACGGCCCACCCACAAGCAGGTAAGGGGGGAGTGCAGACCAAAAGTGGAATGTAGCACAGTCACATGGTGTGCGACAAAACAGAGGGGGGGGGCAGTACGTGGCTGTCCTGGATGAGGGGGACAAATGAGACACAGAGGGAACACCCATTCAGGAGCCACGATGGGGGGGGCCTGTCATTGGGTGGCAGTGGGTGGCAGTATGCAGTGAATGGGAGACTGGGCATGGGTGGCCGAACCACAGTGACAGCAGAGGGTGTCAACATGTTGCATGGCTCACATGGCAGGGCTGGCAGGAGCACTAGGGCCACACTGGTAAGGGGATGGCCTACCTGAAGACACACTGCACCTGATACGGAAATGCTGGGTGGGGTCAGGATGAGGGTGGTGATGGCCTTGGCTGGGGTGTGCATCAGCACCCAGGGGTGTGGGGGGGGCCTGGGAAGGCAGACCACAGGGGACACTTGCATGGGGAGTGCACAAACGTAGTGGGCTGCCACTACAGTCATGGCCCAGACACACGTGGATCATCAACCCACAGATGCCTGAGGGGGTATGTGATGGGGTGGGCAGGCAGCGAGACCCCCCTCTGACGTATGTAACCCTGTGGCACCCAGGTGATGTCAGCGCCATCGAACGTGAGGAGGAGCCACACGCGGTGACAAACGTGGATCCATAAAGCCCCGTGGACACTGGTGCCGAGGTCGTCCATGTGGGTGACGAGGGGCAGGCTGCACCCCTGGGTGATGGGGACATGGAGGTCCCAGAGATATCAGACGGGGACTCGACACACACCACTGCAGGCACTGGGGACGTGCCTGTGGATGTTCCCCGGCAACACCGCAACGAGGCACTGGCTGCTGTTGGCGACATCATCGCAGAAATGCAGGCCCACTCAGCAGCAGCCCATCGAGATGCAGAGGTTGAGTGTCCTATCCTGCTATGGTAGATATGGCCCCGATCAGGTGTTGCTGTTTCCCCCATCTCACACTGTACTATGGGCTCTCCCCACAGGTATACGGCATGTACTGCGCTCCGTGGCCCGCACCCAGCGGCGCCAACTGAGGATGACAAGGCGCCTGCAGCGGACCATGTCTGGCCTCCTCGCACATGCTGACCGCATGGCCACGGCGTGCGAGCGAATGGCTGAGGCGCAGGAGCGGATGGCAGCAGGGAGGGGGGCAGGAGGTCCCCTTGTGCAGCAGCCACAGGCGACAACGCCACCTACACCAGCAGCAACAACAGCAGCAGGGGGGCGACAATCGCCAAGGGTTGGGCGGGGACGCGCAAGGGGTGGCAGGGGGAGGGGTAAATAAAGGGCCACACAGGTGGCCAGTGAAGGTGACATGTGCTTCCTGTCTCATTTGTGGCATGACAATCACACCCCCACTCCACCCCACCCCCTGGCCCGTGGGCAGGGCACGTCACGATCCCACTGATGTCATTCTCCATTGTCGTTCCCCCCTTCAGCCATGTCCACCATGGGTACGCAGCCAATCCCATAGGCTGCAATGCTGGTCCATCACTCCCATGTCGTGGTGGCTTGCATTGTGTCGTGGGTGCCCAGGGACCCCATGGGCCAATACCGTGTTGAGCCCTCAGCCACCATTGGCCTCTGTGGTGGTGTAGGTGCACTGTATGTCCTGCATGGGGAGCCACATTTGCAGCTCACAGCACCCTAAGCAAGCACAGTATGTACACTGCACATGTCACGTACTCCAGTTTACATGCTCCCACAAACATCCACCTTGGCGCAACCGTCACACATGTCCACTGTGGCCCCCTGAGCACAGCCATGCATCTTCCAACACCTTAGGGTCACCCCCCGGTAATGGCTACCCGTCACCCTGTGCACCAGTGGCCGCAATATACACCTACACCCCCTTGCCACCCATCATGGCACATCCCAATAACACATTGGCCTCCAGAACCTACATCCAGCAACTGTCACCTGTTGCACCATCCACACTGCGCTCCACACCATCCACAGCCACGCCGCACTGTGCCACCCTTCTGGGCATTATCCCGCTGAGCCCCTGTCCCGACCCTCTGCTGTGGGCACCCCCCGACCCCCACACCCCTGTGAGTGCCACCACCGATGGCCCACTGCACTCCACTGACGATATGCTCTTGCACCCCCTGGGCCCAGCCAGTACACCCATACCAACATACAGCAGGGTGGTCATACGTCTCACAGCGGATCATTGGACCATCCTGTACCCTCCCCCATTTCCACCCTGCATGCTGGTACACGTGCTTGCCATATAGACAGCTGTTGCCGGGCCCTACACAGTCACACCTCGCAACAACGCTCACCTCCCCCTCCCCCCTCAGGCACCAGCTTCAGGAGCCCCTGTGGTGCACCCTCTGTGTTTCCCCCCTAACCCCACCGCTACGCATACACCTCAGCCGTCCTGCACCTGCCACCACAGGCCAACAATATGGGGCCATGCTGGATAGGATACACAGGCCATCCGCTCCCCACCGCCATATGTCTCATTGTCACTCTGTGCTGTGTGCCCCGCACCTACCAACACATATGCTGTTGCACGTCACTCATGCACGCCACTCTCCACCCTTCTCGTTGGGCCACCCTCGCAGCAACGTAGCTGTGACATGTCTGTAGGGGTGCTCTTGCCACAGCCCTTACCTGTTCCACATCCTCCCTTGCCTCTCATAGTGAACACTGCCACACCCATCACTCGCACATCACTGTCACCTAGCAATGAGGGACATCTGACCACCAGGTACATATCTTGAACATCAAACATTTATAACTTTTTTGTATAAAACATATTTACACTATTTACATTAGGACACACATGGGCCATCCGGTTGACATAGTACATGATGGCAGTTGACAACCAGCATGGCCAACCACGCCTGCTAGGGCAAACAGCATTGGCCACCCCCATCCCTTTGGCCATTGTGATGGACAGGGCGGGTGTGCCATGTGTGTCCACACATTACACACCCTGGGGACCCCTGTCGGATGGTGGCTGACCAGGTGCGGCACGGGCAGGGCGCTCATCCCGCTCCCACAGACATTCAGCCACCATGGACAGGGTCGCCAGCACCTGCCCCTGGATTAGGGTGAACTGCCTGTGGGCTTGTGCCTGGGCACGCACAGCCGCAGCCAGGCACAGACCGCACATGCAGCCGCACAGACACACATCTCCCTGTGTCTGTGTTGCTGCATGCACGTCAGACCTGCCTGCAGCCATGTGTGGCAGGCACACGTCCAGAGGGCGTGCCTCGCCATGATCATGGGGCAGGTGGCTGGTGCCCCCATTGCCCTGTGGCGGAGCGTGCCATTGGGGACCTGTCCCACCCACCCCCCCGCTGTACACCCCCTCCCGCCCCCCTGCCTCCAACACCCTCCCCACATCCCCATCCCCCACCTCCCCCTCCCTCTCCCTGCCACCCACCTCCTCCCTCTCCCCTCCCCTTTCACCCACCTCCTCCCCACCTCCTCCCCCCCTCATTTCCCCAATCCCCCAGCTCCACAACATCACTCCCCATGTGAGCCACATCCTCCACATCCCCTCCCATATGGCCATCATCCTCGTCCCCCTCCTCTCCCTTGTAGGGGCGTGGGGATGCACCCACATGCCCTCCTTCGGCATACTCTGTGGCCACCTCTGGTCCGCCGACCTGCAGTCCCACGTGCTCTTAGTCCCCCTCCCGGGCCACACCGTCATCCAGTTCTTCCGGCCTCTCTTCCTCGATGGCTGCACGTGCATCAGCTGTGGGAGAGGTAACACATGTCATCCCCTGGGTGAACATCATATTCCGCAGTCACAATGGACCTGTGGTTCCACCACTCGGTGCCCTACAAGGCCATGTCCCGGTACTCACCATTCTGCTGGGCCATCCGCTCACGCTGCACCCTAGCCACAAATCTGGGGTACCGGGCCCTCAGCTCCCTTGCCTTCTTGCGCAGGTCCTCCACCTGTAGGGGTGACACCAAACATTGCCCTTAGCTACCACTGGGACACGTTGGGGTCCCCTGCCTCTGCAGCTAACCCTCTCACTTCATGCAACAAGCGCCTGCCCCTATTGGGTGAGACACTCATGCCCCCTGCGTTCACAGGAGACAGCCCCATGTGTGGCCCACACACATGCCTCTCAGGTCTGTGCCCCATGTGCCCTGTATGTGCACCCCACGTACATGACACATCACAGCTCTTTGTGCCACCTACACACATCTGCCAGTGCCAATCAGCCACAGTTGGGGTGGGAGGTTGTCACCTGCAGTGCTCCCTGCAAACTCCTTGGCCTGTGGTTTGTCATTTGTGATCCCATACAGGGCCTGTTTTCAAAGGCACCGGGATGGTTCAGGGAACCCCTCTTGGGGCCTGCATCATCCCAGGAGCTGTGGTATGTCTTTTGTGATCACACAAGGCTCCAGCTGACAGTTGGCAGGGATGAGGAGGGGTGCCCTCATTTGGGGCCTGCATCTGCTTGGAGCTGTGGTTTGTCTTTTGTGATCACACAAGGCTCCAGCTGACAGTGGGCAGGGATGGGGAGGGGTGCCCTCATTTGGGGCCTGCATCAGCTCAGAGCTGTGGTTTGTCTTTTTGGGATCACACAAGGCTCCAGCTGACAGTTGGCAGGGATGGGGAGGGGTGCCCTCATTTGGGGCCTGCATCTGCTTGGAGCTGTGGTTTGTCTTTTGTGATCACACAAGGCTCCAGCTGACAGTGGGCAGGGATGGGGAGGGGTGCCCTCATTTGGGGCCTGCATCTGCTTGGAGCTCTGGTTTGTCTTTTTGGGATCACACAAGGCTCCAGCTGACAGTGGGCAGGGTTGGGGAGGGGTGCCCTCATTTGGGGCCTGCATCTGCTTGGAGCTGTGGTTTGTCTTTTGTGATCACACAAGGCTCCAGCTGACAGTGGGCAGGGATGGGGAGGGGTGCCCTCATTTGGGGCCTGCATCTGCTTGGAGCTGTGGTTTGTCTTTTTGGGATCACACAAGGCTCCAGCTGACAGTGGGCAGGGATGGGGAGGGGTGCCCTCATTTGGGGCCTGCATCAGCTCAGAGCTGTGGTTTGTCTTTGGTGATCACACAAGGCTCCAGCTGACAGTGGGCAGGGATGGGGAGGGGTGCCCTCATTTGGGGCCTGCATCTGCTTGGAGCTGTGGTTTGTCTTTTGTGATCACACAAGGCTCCAGCTGACAGTGGGCAGGGATGGGGATGGGTGCCCTCATTTGGGACCTGCATCTGCTTGGAGCTGTGGTTTGTCTTTTTGGGATTACACAAGGCTCCATCGGACAGTGGGCAGGGATGGGGAGGGGTGCCCTCATTTGGGGCCTGCAGCATCGGCGGATGTATTTTGAACTTGTGTTGGTTGACAGAGGCATGGTGCAGACCCCTTCCTTTCCTGTTGGCCTGAGAGGTGGGACTGGGGTGTCTTGTGGATGGGGGACATCCCTGGCCTGCAAAGGCGCCCCATACCATACCAATGTGATCTGTGGTGCACTCCTGCCATGGTTGCAGCTAACCCCTTGGGGCTGGGGGGTCTTTTTCTAGGGTGTGTGGCAGACGTTGCTAGCCACAGGATGTGTCAGCACCTGCTATTCCCTGGCAGTGCATAGTGTCTTTGTGCTGTGGTTACTGGGTGTGTTTTGTTTAGACTCATCATTTGGGGTACCTGTCCCCATGCACTTACCTCACGTGGGTAGTGAGAGCTCCGGTTGAACCTATGGGCCAGGCGCTCCCAGGCCCTCCTGACCCTTCCCAGGTTCTGCCTCCTGGATGAGCCAGGGAAGAGCCGCTGCTGGCGGAGGCAGAACAGCTCTGTCAGGAGATACAGATCCCCCTGGCTGAATGCTGGCTTCCTGGACATGGCTGCCATTTGTTCAGACTGTGTCTGTGCTGCGTAGCCACGTGCGTTGCTGGGGGCGTAGCCACGTGCGTTGCTGGGGGCGTGGCTACATGTGAATGTCATGGCGCTTGAATACGTGCGTTACTGCGGGCGTACGTACGTGCGTTGCTGCGGGCGTGAATACATGCGTTGTTTACGGCATGTACGTGCATTACTACGTGCGTTGGGTTTTCTCTCAGCACTGTACATTTACATATCCCTGGGGGAATATTGCACCTGGGATTGGTACTACTATTTCTGATTGTGTTCGACTCTTACCTATGGGAGCCTGTGGGCATGATCCACACATTACAAACCCCGCTTCCTCATACCTGTGCCACATCTTGCAGCATCAGCATCATGTTTCATACCACCTTCTGCTGAACAAACCTCACATCAGGGTCCATTCACATTTCATTGGGCACCTTATATTACAGACTCTTTAGGGTGTCTTGCACCTATGCATTATGCTAACAGATGTACGTGTGATGGCCTATGGTTTATCAGAGCCTGTGAGCAGGTGCTGGAGTTTCACAGGGTTGGATTGTGCCAGTCACACCCATGATGCACTGCACATGCAAATCAGCTGTCCACAGATACACACCATGGGGAATGCACCCCCACAGCACCTCGGCCTGGTAGGGGGAACTGACCATGTGCACCCCCACAGCACCTCGGCCTGATAGGGGGTACTGACCGTGTGTTGTACTGGCACAGAGTAGCTACACACCGTCACATTGTGCGGGTACTGTGCTCACCCTGAGGGTGCAGTGAGGCGCCCAGCACTAGGTCCACAACACCGTCCATAGCTGAAAGAGACCATGGCACAGGTCCAAAGCAGTGTTACTGTGTGAGATAGGTAGTTTCTGCAGGAACACCTTGGATATCTCTGTCTGTTTCAGTCAGGTGTAGCCCCCATGCACCACCACACCCCTCCTGCAGGGCTGAGGGTGGCAAACAGGGTCTCCTATCGAAAGATCCACAGTCTACCTCCCTGCAACGGTGGCAGTAGAGGGGAACATTAACCCTAGTCCTGCTGGGGAACAGACACCCCACAGGGCAGTCAATGCAGCTCTGTACACAGCCATAACACAATAGCAGACAGACATTAGGCCTGGATATGGTATACTGCACCCCACTACTATCTGATATTCCCCTGGTGCAAGCCATCAGCCACTGCACGCCACTCCATCACAACACCTACCAGCTGCAAACAGTCTGCTAGTGCCCAGTGGAGATGCCTGCACCCAGAACTGGGATGTCAGCATATACAACAAGCAGATACATCAGTGACTGGGCCCCAAAACAAAACCCATATTTATCACATGAGAGAAATACTAGATAGCACTATGGGAGTGCCTAGCCATGCTGTGGTTACTGCACAGTCAGGGTGAGAGTGATCTCTCAGCAGGATATACTGAGGTCACCCTGTCTGTGTAGGTGGTGGCCGGGCACTACAATGTGCCTGTCACTGCCCTATGCCCTGTGCAGATGCACCCTGGCCAGGCCACCCTGTCCGGTCTATACCCATGGTACCTTGCTCCTCATTATGCACATTGGCAGCCCAATACTGGCAACATTGCTGGCAGTGTGGGCTGTGGAAGGTGTTTGCAGCCACCACACACTGGATAGACAGACAGCCACCCCCACACCTATGCCAGCATTGTGCTACTATAGAGGTGGTCAGCAGCCATACCCACCACACCAGTCCTGGGCATAGTACAGGCATGGATATGGTACACAAGACTGTTGGGGGGTCACTCCCCAGGGTGGTGAACATTGTCGGAGACCAGACCTGCAGCACACACTGCAGACATCAGAATGATTGTTATGGTGGAGCTCAATGAGCAAAATGTGCTTAACATAGGAATTGATATCTGACAGTTATCATAGGAAACGTTTGATAGCTGTGTACCATATACCCAGGTGTAGGGTGGCATTGCTAAGGTATGCAACTGCTAGTATTGGGAGATACAGGCATGGCCCAATGTCTTGCCTCTCCAGGTGGCATTGGCCAATGGGGCCTGTGGGTGGGTGTGTGGCCCTGTTGGCTGCTGCTTTACGGCAGAGTTCCCCAACTCCAGTCCTGGTGTTTCAAACACTGTTCGGGTTTTCATGCTGTCCCTCATAAATATGCATGAGCTACATCTGCATACCATGGGGGTGGTGCATAGCTATGCAGCACAGGCATCTTTATTAGAGGCAGCATGAAACCGGAATGGTGTGGGGCCCTCCAGGACTGCATTTGCGGGACTCTGCTTTAGGTAATGTGCCTGTTTCTGGTGTCTGTGTTTGGTGTGGTAAAATATAGGCCATGCGTATGTTCTCTGCAATAAAGGAGTGTCTTTACTATCACTGTTTAGTGGTGGGTAAAACTATGGGGACTGGGTTGGCAGGAGCCCCAGCTGGGATTTGAACCTGTGATCCTCTGGTCTTACAGGCACTGGCTGTGTCTGTTGCACCACACTGTGGCCACAGAGACTGTGCAGTCCCTGGAGTTAGTTAAACCGGCCTGACGAGTCAGAAACCCTGCTCTGCAACAGGTTTACTGTGGCCTCATTTACCTTGTATGCAGACAAAGGTGCACATAAACCTCAGAAAAGACCTCACAAAAGGGGCACACACCCATAACCAAGCTGGGCAACAATGATATCATTGGGAAACATTACACAACACTCCCAGGACAGCTCCATTACAATGAAATGATCTTTAAAAGGGTCTGTGGAGCGTAGACCCTTCCACACATCATTTCTTTTTTTTTTTGGTGCTTTCCAGGGAGTGTTGTTCCTTGTTGCCCATTGCTATCACTGTTGCCCAGCTGAATTATGCTTTTTAAAATGTTTCCTGTGGTCATTTTTAACGTTTTATGTGAAATTTTGTTCTGTGCACATGTATCACACTGCTCACGTTTTGTGGGTTTCCCCGGTTTTTCTGTACATTGCTGACGGAAATGGTTTCTCTTCCCTTTAAATGCCTTTAACGACAGGTTTTCATTCGCGTTGGAATTGAGCTCGGAAATTCAGCGCGTTAGTATGAGGGGAGCCTCTCCCCGCCCACTCTCCGCCCATTGACCCCTTCTCTCCGCCCACTCTCCACCTTCTGCGCTGTTTTAATGCGCCGCGGGACTTTACGATCGTTAACTATGCTTAACGCGCGTAGTATTACGTTAACGGTCGTTAGCACGTCGGTACGCGCGTTATACGGCACTTACGGTCGTTAACATCGTATAACGTGCGTTAGTCACGTTTACCGCACTTTAGTAAACATGCCCCTATGTGCCAGATACGATCTGGTGCTGAATATCTGGTACTGGGCTAAATGATATCCAGATTTATGGACTTTGAGTCAACGCTGACTCTTGGTAACCCAGTAGCCTCCTGAATTTTCTTGGCAGTGTGACCCAAAGTAGATTGCCAGGCCTTTCTTCTGAGGCAATGGAGAGTTAAGTGACTTGCCCAAGGTCACAAGGAGTGCTAGTGGGAACTGAACCCATTAGGCTACTCCTCCACTCCTTATGTCTTCGTCATAGTATTAAACATGTTGACAAATGGGCCTCTATCTTCTTGACTGAGCACCACATTATATTTCTATTTCAATTGTTGAAGCCTCAGAAATGTGTCATTGGTTAATCTGTGAATCAGCTCACCTTCCAAGAATTTAAGGTCTTGATCTAAATCAGCTAGAGTTTATTCTTCTCTTCACTGACTCCTATGAAGTAGTTTATAATTTCACACTAGAGAGTTGCCACCAATTAGCTATAGAAGTATCAGCACAAAGATAATGCAGAAAACAATTCTCCAACTGCACTGTACTACCTTAGAAAAATATGAATGCTCTAACAGAGCAGGATTAAAGCTCCAAAGATTATTTCTAGGAGTTTCAAATCTAGGGTATGTTTACTAAAGCGCATTAGTTGTCTTCGATGCATTATCATGGGATTGTCCTGCTGTAAAGACAACTAACGTGTCAGAAATGCAGCTACCACGGGCCTTTTTACATGGCAGCTGCATTTGCTGTGGTGGCTACCCGAATGGGTGGGATGTGTGTGGAGCATGGGAATTTCAGTTATGAGCAGCTATTGCAGGCATTCACATCACATGGAAACAGTTCTTTCTGCAGGCTTTGTGGATGCAGCTATTGCTACCTCAATGGGTGGCGATAACTGTATCTGCAAAGGTGGCCTCCATGTTCCCAGTATTTTCTTGGTGGTATCTGCAGGAGAAACACTGGGAATGCACCCTGCACTTACCACGGGACCTTTGCCGCTAATACTGGCTTTTTGAAGCTATTGTCAAGCACTAACTGCTAAGGGAATGGGTTCATCATCATCAGAGATTCTGATATGAATTTCAGAAAACAAAATTGGGGGGACTAAGGACTTTGGGCACGATTTTCGAAGGCATTTACATGGGTAACTTCCCTAGTTATCCGTGTAAATGCCTTTCCAGGATTTTTGAAGGACACCTACACGGGTAGTGCCCTTCGAAAATCACAGATATGTCCCTAACGTGCCCAGATGCTATCCGCTTAGCATTGGGGTTGTGGTGGACGTTCTGAGGCCGAGCGGAAGCAGGCCATGGCGCTACCCATGTAGCACTGATTTTCTATGCTACACAGTTAGTTCTCTGTGCCTTAAAGATAGGCGTGTAAAAGCGTTGCCTATCTTTAAGGCACTGCTGCTAACCGTGTAGCATCGAAAATCAGTGCTACATGGGTAGCTCCTGCGGCTTCCTGGCTGTGTGGTGACACCTGGATTTTCAATGCTGGAGCCGCATATGACAATGGCATGGAAAATCCAGGTTAGGCGGGAGGGTTCGTGTTATGTGTCGACGTGGCTCATAGCACCATCCCGCTCAAAATCGGGCCCTTTATAATTAAAAAATAGCAAATCTGGCAACACAAATCATATGGCCTGGAAAAAAAAGATGTATTCTCTGCCTGATGGATATTGTAATCACCAGAGGTCCAAAAGACCAACCCTCTGAATTATTAAATGTAAAACAACAAGGGTTGATGATTTGTAAAGATTCCCTAATGCCATAACAGGGGTGTGTAGGCCAAAATTTTTCATTGTGTTTAGTTTCACATGTCATTTGCAAGATTATTTTGTTTTGGGAAAATGTCATTAATAGCACACATTATTACTTAATAGTTCTCCCTTTCTACTACTACTACTACTACTACTTATCACTTGTACAGTGCTAAAAGGCGTATGCGGCAACTGTACAGAGACATGTAAGAGATGGCCCCTGGTCATCAAAACTTACAATCTAGTCAAGACAGACAACACATCAGCTGGGGCCTAGAATACAGTGAGGGTAATTCTAAACCACGAATACGCTGGTTAGGCGTGCCGGTAGATGTATATCCCTTGAAAATGGGTAAAGCCATATTCCAAACCCACCTGTTTTCACATGTCTAAGTTGATTGCATATGGATCTCTGAATATGGGTGGGGATGGGCGGATCATGGGCATGGCCAGCCGTGGAGATGTACAAAGTGTATTCTGAAGACAAACGTGTACGTCCCTGTGGACACCAACATTATTCCTGCAGAAACGTGGAAAAGGGGCTGGACGTAGAAAATATACTGCTCGCAACTGCACTGTGTCCCATATAGATGAATGGCTGTGACAAATATGTTCTGCACCAGTGTGTCTGCAGTCCAGAAGGCCATATGATGTATTGATATAGGACATGGAGCAGAGAGGCGGGACAGAGGTAAGGTAGGGAAATGGAATTAAACACCCCTACTGCAAGAGTGGAGGAGTAGCCTAGTGGCTAGAGCAACCACCTAGTACCCAGAAGATCAAGGGTTCATTTCCCACTGGCACTCCTTGTGACTTTGGGCAAGTCACTGTACCCGCCATTGCCTCAGAAGAAAAGGCTGGCAATCTACTTCTGGTGATACATTGCCAAGAAAACCCAGAGGTAGCTGGGTTGCTACAAGTCAACACTGACTTGATGGCACAAAAAAAAAAGTAATAGTATAGATCCAGGCTAGGCTGCCATCTGCTTTTTGTGATAAAGGAGAAAAAAGCTTGGGGTCCCATGTCCTGAAAAAGGGGATTGCTAATGTAGCCATTGACCCCATGCCATAATGGTGTGACAGGTGCTGGGTGGTGTGTTGGTAGAGGTATGTAATACTGTGCATAGGGAAGAGTGTGTGTATGTGGTTTGCACATTGCACAGGAGGATCTGTATATCTCCCCAGAGCCCATCACAGACACTCAGAACTTCAGGAAAAAGCTGAAAATAACCCTCCAAACACGTTGATGACATTACTTAATGACCAAACACTTCCTCATCTCTGCTGCCTCCTCCACTTATACCACTTTTTGCTTCTGTACATAGTTCTTTGTATATAAGTTAACTTGAAATACTCATTGCATGCCCCTTTCCCCTTGTTCATTGTTAACTCTCAAGTTCATTGTAAACCATTTTGATTTTAGGATAAAGCGGTATAGAAATCCAGCTAAATAAATATATGGGGGCAATGGAATGGCTGTAGGGATGACCATGGCGTCACCAGGCACCAATCTGTATGGGCAGGGGACATCAGAACAGGCTTGCTCTATCCCCATGCTATAACACACTCCTGTCACTATTAAGGGACCCTCAGGATAGGGGTACACAACAGCCACTACTGCTCATTTGTATGGTACCATGAGGCACACGCAGCACTACACATACATAACAGCTGGTCTCTGTCAGCCTGAGCTTATCATCTAGCCTGGACAGACAACAAGCGGCTGTGAACAGGGTATGTCCGGGGGGAATGGTCAGGGTCCACAGGGTGCTTTGGTGGATCCGATCCAACAGTGGCACCAATAGGGCCTGCACTATGCCTGGCTTAGAGAGGGACCAGGGTCAATGCATGCCATAAGTTTTCAGTTAGTTTGTAATGGGCTGATGGAGCATCAAGATGCAGGGAGCGATGCCTGGGGTTGCCGGATACAGTCCATCTGATGGAGAACATAGTAACATAGTATATGATGGCAAATAAAGACCAGTACAGTCCATCTAGTCTGCCCAGCAAGGCGGCAAGAGTAGGTGCACTTGCCGCTTAGTGCAGGTTACCCCTCCCCATGCCTTTGTTTAGAGGTGTACCCACCGTTCCACGTAGGTCACCCCTATTTGTTCACATATAAGAGATACTTATGCTTATTTTGATTTTATCCTGTTGCTATAAAGGGATCCACTATATCTTTCCCATGCCATTTTGAATTCTGTCACTGTGTTTGCCCCCACTACTTCCATCGAGACGGCATTCCAAGCATCCACCACCCTTTCAGTGAAAAAGCATTTCCTGACATTGCCTTTCAATTTATCCCCTTGCAGCTTCATGTTATGCCCTCTAGTTTTACAGCTTCCCCATCTTTGGAAGAGGTTTGTTTGTCCATTAATACCCTTTAAGTATTTAAAGGTCTGAATCATAGCTCCCCTGTCCCTCCTGTCCTCCAGAGTGTACATATTTAGGTTTTCACGTCTCTTCAAATAAGACTTCTGACGCAGGCTCAAAATCATTTTGGTAACCTTCCTCTGAAACGCTAACATCCTTTTAATATCCTTTGCGAGATATGGTCTGCAAAACTGAACACAATCTTCCATGTGAGGCCTCACCAGCGACTTCTACAGTGGCATTAGTACCTCTTATTTTCTGCTGGTAATTCCTCTTTGTATTGTCATACCCCTTGCCTAGGGCCAATGGCTGAATGGCAAAAGGGCTGCCTTATTTGTTTTCGAGTAATGTCTCAAGCCTAGTGTGCCAGCAATGGATGCTGGGACTTGTAGTTTAATTACTCTCCAACAAAGTATTGTGACCACACGGGGTTCAAGGCAAACAAATAAATTTTATTCAGGGTTTTCCCCCTCGCATAGAATTCTTAACGCAAGACATGGCATGGATTATTTCTCCAAAATAATAGGATAACAGGAACAATTGAAAGTTGAGAATCAAAATGACAATAGTACTGTTTCATTCACAGCTCTGCTCAGGCTTCTCTACAATACCAGCTTTCCACAGCCAAGGCTGAAGAACTGATCAGACAAACTTAAAAGTTTCAACAAAATGTCTTTCTTTCTCAGGTTTAGAAACAGCTATGCACTTCTCTCATGCAGAGGTAACTCAGCGTAAGTCCAAGCTGTTTGCTTCACATAAAGAGCAATCCATTTCACATACGTCACTTTCAACAGGTGCTTCATCAACATCTATTATCATATCTTCACAAGCTCCATTAGCATTCTCTTCTAAGGAACTTTTATAATCAGGTTTAAACTAAAGCTTATTTAGAATCTCTTGCAGTTGTCCTATAAACTGTTCTCTCTGGTTTTCACGTACACTGCTTAGGGAAGGAGTTTGATTGTCTTGTAAGAATTTGAATACAGAATCTGAAGTTGTCTCAGGGCACTTACTTGGAATACTCTTACTCCTGGCTGGAGTTGGTTTTACTGCGTTCCTGTCCTGACTTTGCTCAGCGCTGAACCTTAGCTTCTTAACAATATCCTCAGCACAGCTCTTGTTAGGGACTGAAGCCCACATACCTTTCCAACATGCAATGCTTTCTCTACAGTCAGAGCTCTTTCCGCGGGTAAAGGTAAGCCTTTCTACCTTCTCTCTGGGTTGCTTTGGCAGAAGCTTCAGGTTTGCTTTCAGTGCTCCTTGTGAATAGGAATCAGCAGCCTCTCCAGAACCCTCCTTAGCTTCCTTAGCTTGTTCTGAGTTCCGTGATTTCCCTGCTAGTTCGCTTCTTGGTTCACCTCCTGGCTTCCTTCCTCCTGGCTTCCTTTCTCCTGGCTTCTTCCCCTTACTAAACTCCGAGGCAGCCTTAAAACGGCTTTCCTCACCAGCCACTCCCTCCTTGCTGCACATGTGAAGTTCGTTAGGGCTCAAACTAGCTCTTACGTCACTGCTGGGGCAGGGTTTAGCTCTAGCTACTACATGCTCTGAAAGCTTGTGGTTTCCATGTGAACCCTGTTTGCCTTTACTTTTAAAGGTGTACCCCTCATTTCCTTCCCATTCCATTCGGTCCACACAACTCTCCTTATCACATATTCTCCCCCTTAAGATATTACAGGCTGGGTTGATGGCATCTTCACAGCATGTAATTCTAGCTAAACTATTGATGTCACTCCTGCTCTCTGGCCTCCTATGGGAATGTTTAACGAGCTGGGCTAGTGCCACCCTTTCATGCCATGGGCTTAACAGATTAACATGGTAAATCTGCCTTCGGCCTCTCCTATTTTTCACTGCATACGTCAGAGGGCCTACCTGTTCAACTACTCGGAAGGGCCCTTTCTACTGACTTTCAAACTTGGGCACTGCTCCTGACACCCTAACAATTACTTTATCTCCTATAGCCAACTGGCAAGGCTTGGTATTGCGATCAGAGTAATTCTTTTGTTTTTGTTGACTGGCTCTTAAGTTGTCTTCTGCTATCTGGGAGGTTCGTGTTAAGCGACCTCTTAGGTCTCTCAAAAATTGGGGCACGGCTGTTTTCTCGGCTTCAGATTCTACCCATTGTTCCCGGAGGATATCGAGGATACCCCTTGGTGACCGTCAGTACATCAACTCATACGGAGAGGTTCCTAGGGATGCCTGCTTCCTTTCCCTACATGCGTACAACACAAAGGGAAGCATAGTGTCCCACTCTTTCATTTGCCCTTCCAACCCACGTCTCAGCATGTTCTTTAACGTCTGGTTCAGTCTTTCGACTAACCCGTTTGACTGTGGGTGGTAGGCTGCCGTTTTCACATGCCGAATGCCGAAGGCATCCCATACCCTAGCTAAATAACGCAACATAAAATTACTGCCACGGTCGGTCAATACTTCTCTTGGGAACCCCACCTCACAGAACAATTTTACCAGTTCTGCCGCCACCGTATGGGCAGAAATGCTACATAAGGGGACCGCCCAGGGGAATCGTGTCACGTGGTCCACCATAACTAATATGTACTGGTATCCGCGCGGCGTTTTAATCATGGGGCCCACTATATCTACAGCTATCCTGTGTATGGGTGCCACAATTACTGGTACCGGAATCATTGGTACTTCCATTGACTTAGTCGAGGTAACCCTCTGACAAGATGGACAGGCCTCACAAAACCTAATGGTCTCCTTAAACACCCCGGCCAATAGAATCGTGCTAAAACCTGATCCAAGGTTCCTTGAATCCCTTTATGCACTCCTATGGGATGATTGTGGGCGAGTCTTAGTACCAGGGTTCTAAAGGTGGTCGGCACTACCAGCTGCTTGCGTGTATTACCCGTAGCTGGCTCTAGACTTTCTCTGTATAGAATGCCCTCATCAAGCAAAAATCTTAGCAAAGTATCCCTCTCTTCTTGGGCGTATTTAAAAGCTTGAGCGAGAACTGGGTCAGCCTGCTGCTCTTTCGGGAACGAGGGAAACTTATCCATTAACTCAGCTGGGACCCATGGTAACTCTAAGCCTGCACATATCTCCGCTCTATTCTGGGAGCGAGTCTGTCGTTCCCTACGTTTTTCTCCCTTACTCTTTTTGGCCTTATTCGCTGGGGTACTGACTAGGTCTTCATGAGAAGGTAAATCTGTCAGCTCTGATGCTGAAGATTTCCCCTCATCTTTATTTTATTTATGTATTTACATTCTCTTATATACCGCGCTATTCTGCATCAGTGCGGATTGGGTTCTCGTAGAAACCATCCCCTCTCTTATCTGTAGATGCTGTTGAATACTCTTTTGGAACTGGGGCCAGTCTTTGCCTAATACTAGTTCTTGTGGCAATCGGGGTACTATGGCTACTGGAATCTCCCTTTCTATGCCTAATCCTCGTATTAGGACTCGGTAAATGGGGTACGATGATGCTGCACCATGTACACATTTGATTTTTACTGTGCCACTGGGTAGACAAGGTATGGTTTTACTTTGGGCCTCTATTGTTTGCCAAAGCCTTTTTGATACCATACTCTGGTCGGATCCAGAATCTAGTAAGGCATTCGCATTCACTCCCTGGACAGTTACTGCTAAGAGAAAACCCTCTCTGACTTGTCCTGGGTCAGCTGTTACTAACGCTGTTTTTACCTTACAATCACGGTATAAATGATCATCACTGCCACATTTAAAACATGTTTTCCTTACACATTTCTTGTTACACCTGAGCAAACACAATTTACCAACAGCATTCATTTCTTTCTCTTTCTTTTCTGATAACGCATAGGTCGCTTTCATAGAAGCTGTGCCTTTCACCTGCGTGCTTCCTTCTGCCTCAAGGAATCGCTCAGTGAGCAAGGTAGCTTCCTGTGAGCTTTTGCAGCCTTGCAATATCAGGAAGGTGCGAATATTTACAGGAACAGCTTTCATGAATTGTTCCAATATTATATTATCCAGCACTGCTTCTAGCGTCTTACCATCTGGTTCTAACCACTTGTTTACCAGTCCTTTCAGACGATGGTATAACGCTCTAGGTGTTTCACCGGGCACTAATTTGGCATTCCTGAACAAACGGTGGTACACCGAGGGAGTTAGACCTATCCTATCTTTGATAGCTCTTTTAACCTCATCATAGTCATTAGCTAAAGCCGGTGGTACGGTCTGGTAAGCGGCCAATGCCTCACCCGTGAGAGACATCGCTAACCGGATCGCCCATTGGTCTTTAGGCCAATTGATCAAGTGAGCCACCAGCTCAAACATTTCCAGGAAATCGTCCAGATTGTCCTTGTCAGAGAACTGACCAAAGTTCAATGCTTCTCTGGACCAAGGTCCTAAAGCATGAGCTTGACTTAACCGTGCTGAACCTGGTGTGGGAGAAACAGGATCCGGCTCCTTCTTTGTGCTCTGTATCCAGGCCTCCATCATATTGATGAGCGGTTTTTGCTGAGCCTCCATCCTGGCTGCAGCTCGCTCTTGAGCTTCTATCGTGAGTTCAGGCTGTCGCTCAAACTGTGACGCCATCCAGGTGAGTACTTCCTTAGCCTCCATGGTCATTCTGAAACGATAAAGCAGACAACACATCCACCCAAGTGCGGTACCACAGTATAGAAGGTAATATTCTCTTTGTCACCTAGCTATACCAATACCCACAGCACAAGTATCCTTAGGTAACCCTGTTCGACACCAATTACCTGATACTAATGGTGCATCAGGCTTGTAACAACGTTGGTCTCCACCGTAGTAGACATGCCTTCTCCATCCAGATGCAGCTCTGCTTAGCGTTCTTCCTGTAGCTTGACCTCAGCATTGCTCCTTTAAATCCTTGCGCATGCGTGCTTGCGCCTTAATCCGCAGCAACTACGCCAATCTGTCATACCCCTTGCCTAGGGCCAATGGCTGAACGGCAAAAGGGCTGCCTTATTTGTTTTTGAGCAATGTCTCAAGCCTAGTGCGCCAGCAATGGATGCTGGGACTTGTAGTTTAATTACTCTCCAACAAAGTATTGTGACCACACGGGGTTCAAGGCAAACAAATAAATTTTATTCAGGGTTTTCCCCCTCGCATAGAATTCTTAACGCAAGACATGGCATGGATTATTTCTCCAAAATAATAGGATAACAGGAACAACTGAAAGTTGAGAATCAAATGACAGTATACTGTTTCATTCACAGCTCTGCTCAGGCTTCTCTGCAATACCAGCTTTCCACAGCCAAGGCTGAAGAACTGATCAGACAAACTTAAAAGTTTCAACAAAATGTCTTTCTTTCTCAGGTTTAGAAACAGCTATGCACTTCTCTCATCCAGAGGTAACTCAGTGTAAGTCCAAGCTGTTTGCTTCACATAAAGAGCAATCCATTTCACATACGTCACTTTCAACAGGTGCTTCATCAACATCTATTATCATATCTTCACAAGTTCCATTAGCATTCTCTTCTAAGGATCCTTTATAATCAGGTTTAAACTGAAGCTTATTTAGAATCTCTTGCAGTTGTCCTATAAACTGTTCTCTCTGGTTTTCACGTACACTGCTTAGGGAAGGAGTTTGATTCTCTGGTAAGAATTTGAATACAGAATCTGAAGCTGTCTGAGGACACTTACTTGGAATACTTTTACTCCTGGCTGGAGTTGGTTTTACTGCGTTCCTGTCCTGACTTTTCTCAGCGCTGAACCTTAGCTTCTTAACAATATCCTCAGTACAGCTCTTGTTAGGGACTGAAGCCCACGTACCTTTCCAATGTGGAATGCTTTCTCTACAGTCAGAGCTCTTTCCCCGGGTAAAGGTAAGCCTTTCTACCTTCTCTCTGGGTTGCTTTGGCAGAAGCTTCAGGTTTGCTTTCAGTGCTCCTTGTGAATAGGAATCAGCAGCCTCTCCAGAATCCTCCTTAGCTTCCTTAGCTTGTTCTGAGTTCCGTGATTTCCCTGCTAGTTCGCTTCCTGGTTCACCTCCTGGCTTCCTTCCTCCTGGCTTCCTTTCTCCTGGCTTCTTCCCCTTACTAAACTCTGAGGCAGCCTTAAAATGGCTTTCCTCTCCAGCCACTCCCTCCTTGCTGCACATGTGAAGTTCGTTAGGGCTCAAACTAGCTCTTACGTCACTGCTGGGGCAGGGTTTAGCTCTAGCTAGTACATGCTCTGAAAGCTTGTGGTTTCCATGGGAACCCTGTTTGCCTTTACTTTTAAAGGTGTATCCCTCATTTCCTTCCCATTCCATTCGGTCCACACAACTCTCCTTATCACAGTATACAACCCAACATTCTTCTTGCTTTTGCCACCTCCTTGTCACACTGTTTCGCCACCTTGAGATTGTCAGAAACAATCACAACAAGGTCCTTCTCCTGGTCCATGCACACCAATCTCTCGCCCCCTATCCCATACAATTCCCTTGGATTTCTGCTTCTCAAGTGCATGAAATTGCACTTCTTAACATTAAATCTTAACTGCCAAGCATTAGGCTATTCTTCCAGCTTTTGTAGATCTTTCCTCATGTTCCCCTCTCAATCAGGGGAGTCCACTCTGTTGCAAATTTTGTTGTCATCTTCAAAAAGACAGACTTTTCCATTCAGTCCTTTGGCAATACCACTCATGAATATATTGAACAGTATTGGTCCCAAGACCAAACGCTGGGACACTGCGCTTATCACCTTCCTTTCATCTGAGTGAGTTCCGTTTACCATCACCTTCTGTCGTCTGACAATCAATCAATTTCCAATCCAGTTCACCATCTTGGGACCCATCCCCAAGCTGTTGAGTTTATTGATAAGCCTCCTATGAGGAACAGTATCAAAGGTTTTGCTGAAATCACATCCATCGCAAGCCCTTGATCTAGTTCTCTGGTCACCAGTCAAAGAACTCAATCAGATTTGTTTAGCAAGATTGTCCTTTGGTAAAACCATGTTGCCTCGGATCATGCAAGCTGTTGGTTTCAAGGAAGTCCACTATTCTCTCTTTTAGGAGCGCCTCCATTACTTTTCCCACCACCGAGATAAGACTTACTGGCCTGTAGTTTGTCACTTCTTCCCTATTACCACTTTTGTGGAGAGGTACCGCATCAGCCCTTCTCCAGTCCTATGAAGAAGTGTTATGTATGGGGGTGCTATGGATAGGTTGGAAGGGACTGGTAGTGCAGAGCAGCATTGTGTGTGCCCCGCCTAGGCCAGAGGCATGGAAAAGGCATATGCTCATTGCCCAGTGGTATTTTGCATCATTTGGAGTACTGCATGATTAGTTCGGAGTTCCTTGGACCTGGTGGGGGTCCATTCCTAGCAATGTCAGGCATATTGGCAGTAATGACAAGGCATGGCTCACTGTGGCAGGTTCCTAATGCCACATACCATTTGCTACACTGTATGACCCGACTTTCATGTTCATCTGGAGTAGGAGTACCCTGGTGGTTGGGGCAAGGTATTTCAGGTCGGAAGGTCGGGGGTTCAAATCCCACTAGAGGACAGCAACCTTGGGCCGGAAGGACTGGGGTTTCTAGTCCCACAGATGCTCCTTGTGGTCTTGGGCAAGCCACTTAACCCTCCATTGCCCATGTTCCCTGTAAGTATTAGTGTATGTGTCTCATATCCCCGCGTGTTAAATGTATCCCTAAATTGTGCTGTGACTGCTTTGATTGAAGGATAAGGCGGTATACAAAACTGTCTAAATAAAATAAATATTGTATACCTTCTTGCAGTGCCCTGGGTTTGCTGTGTGTAGCTCTGGGCATAGGAGGTCTGGTGTATGGTCTGTTTTGCTGAAGCTGTCATTTCCCATTGTTTTTCATGTCTGGGGGGCTTTGGGGAGGCACATTTTTCTCGGGGGATGTGCCATTTATGGGTATATCGTGGAGATGGGTAATATCCTACACATGCAGCAGTATAGAATATAGTGCGCTCAGGGACATCTAAACAGCCTCCCACGTCCACAACACAAAGCAGGCCTCATGGGACTTGCACGTACACATTGCATACATCTATCTCAGGTATGCTGTCCCTGCGGGACGTGTGCAAGCCTGTGCATTCAGATTCTGAATGCAAAGGCATGCACGTGCTCTGCTTTGTGTGCCCATTCTGATTTTAGACATGTGCAACGGCCCTGCACGTCTGACACAGAATGACCTCCAGAAAGTCTAGGGGATTGGCAAGGAAACACAATAGTGGGTGCTATGGGCAAATAGTGTGTCTTTTAGATTTCGTAATTGGTCCTTTTTCTCATTTCATAGGATTCATCATTCATTTCAATCTTCTTTTTCATCTTATTTCAATCTTCTTTTTCATTTTTTCTCTTTTAACTAAAAACATTTAACATTACCTCCCCTCTGACATAGTACTATGTTTGAAAAGTTTATTACTTATCTTTTCTGTAGCAAGGAATCAGCTTTTATTCTTCCCATACTAATTTATCCATGGCTTAAATTCCATCTAAATAATAGTGGTCAATTTTATACTGCATACTTCTAATGCAGCCAGAAAGTAAAAAGATGGCATCTGCATTCTTTACAGAGTCAAATCATATGACCGAAAATGTCATCCTTCTCACACCAATAACTTTTATTAAAGAAAGGATGAAAGAATTTATTTTGAATGTGTCCTTTTTGTAAGACTACTTTACTAAAATTGAGGAAACGATGATGAAACACATGGCACATTCAAAAAAACTCAAAGGCCTAAGGTATTGGACAGACAACATGAAAAACCATAGTAGATGCTGCATCTTGCATATTAATGGCCTGCCTGATGGTGTAGAGGGACAAGATTCATGTGGCTTCATTGAAAGTATACTGTCCAAACAATTACCACTATACTTTAATCAACCATGTGAAGCTGAAAGGGCTCATAGGATCACTACATGGAGTAATGGACAAGAGAAAGGTCCTGGGTCCTTTATCATTAAATCGCTGTGTTACCGTCATGTGGAAGCTATTCTCACCACTGTCAGAAGTAAAAACCCTAGCTTGTGGACTGAAGATAAAGCATAGTTACTCACCTGTAACAGGTGATCTCCGGGAACAGCAGGAATTTAGTCCTCACATATGGGTATCGTCGGTACCAACGGAGCCTGCGCGGGAACGCTCCCCAGCGTCCAATTAGAACGCTTTTGGGAGCATCCCACAGCGCCTGTGTGCTGCCTTCCCGCCTTTCCCAACTGCCTCTCTTCAGTTGAGTTTTAGAGCTGAGACAAAGAGAGAGAGGGAAAAGAAAAGAGATAGATAGAGAGATACAACTCCTAGGGGAGGTGGGTGGGTTGTGAGGACTAAATTCCTGCTGTTCCCGGAGATCACCTGTTACAGGTGAGTAACTATGCTATCTCCAGGAACAAGCAGGAATGTAGTCATCACATATGGGGACTCCCTAGCTTTAGGTGCCAGGGAGAGACCCCAGAAGTTGTGTGTCCCTGAGAAGGGCTCCACTTCCCCCCATGGATCTCTGGCATCCTACCAGGGATGGTGGGTAGGAGTTGATTAGGCATGGAACAGGTGTTTGAGAACAGCCTGACCAAACAAGGCATCCCGGCGGGAGTCCTTGTCCAAGCAGTAATGGGCTGTGAAGGTATGAACCGAGGCCCAAGTGGCTACTCGATAGATGTCGTCAATAGACACAGAGTTCAGATGAGCCATTGAGGCTGCCATGGCTCTCACATTGTGAGCTGTGACATGGCCCTCCAGAGAAAGGTTCTTACTCTGATAGGCGAAAGAAATATACTGAGCAATCCAGTTAGACAGTGTTCTCTTGGAGACTGGAAGTCCAAAATGAGAAGAATCAAAAGCAACAAAGAGTTGAGAGGACTTTCTATGTTGCTGTGTTCTTTGTAAGTAAAAAGCTAGAGCTCTTTTACAGTCCAAGGTATGAAGATTCCTCTCTGCATTTGATGCATGAGGTCCTGGAAAAAAGACAGGTAGGTAGATCTCTTGGTTGACATGAAAAGGCGAGACCACCTTAGGCATAAAGTGTGGATGAGTCCTAAGGACTACCTTGTCATGATGGAACCTTGTATAAGGTGGATTAGCTACTAGCACTTGCAATTCACTAATGCGGCGTGCTGATGTGATTGCAATGAGAAAGATAACCTTCCAAGAAAGGAATTTCAAGGAGGTGGTAGCTAAAGATTCGAAAGGTGGCTTCATGAGCTGCCCAAAAACCAGGTTCAAGTCCCATGCCACCGGAGGTAGTCTAATGGGAGGCTTAGTTAGAAGGAGGCCTCTCATAAATCTTGCTATGAGAGGATGAGAGGAAATAGGTTGTCCATTTAGAGGTTTAAGAGAAGCTGCAATAGCACTTAAATGGACTCTTACTGAATTTGTCTTAAGGCCTGCATTAGATAAATGGAGGAGATACTCCATCAAAGATTGCAGAGGTATCGCAAGGGGGTTAAGACCCTTTTCCAAACACCAAATAGTAAACCTTTTCCACTTGAAAGCATAAAAGCGTCTAGTGGAAGGTTTCCTGGAAGCATAAAGAACATCTTTCACTTGTTGAGAAAGATTAAGATCTTAGAGATCTAGGCCTTCAGCAACCAAGCCCTGAGATGCAGAGACTGGGGACTGGGATGCCATAACATTCCGTTCTCCTGAGATAGGAGATCTGGAGAAGACCCTAACTCCAGGGAGGGAGCTTGAGAGAGATGTAGAAGCAGAGGGTACCACACTTGCCGTGGCCAATGTGGGGCTATGAGAATCATGTGGCCTCTGTCTCTCTGAAGCTTGAACAGGTTTTGGGAATTAGGGGAATGGGTGGAAAAGCATACAGGAAGTCTTGACCACAGTAAAGGAGGAAAGCATCCCTGGCCTGAACCCCCTGAGCCAGAATTCTGGAACAGAACCGGGGAAGTTTGGCATTCCACGGACTTGCAAAGAGGTCTATGTCCGGGGTTCCCCAAAGTTGAAATATCCTGCTCACCTGGTCTGCATGCAGAGACCACTCTTGTGGAAGCAGAACTTGACTGAGTCTGTCCGCCCAAGAGTTTTGAATGCCTGGAAGACATACTGCCAGCAGATAAATCTGATGTTCTCTGGTGAGGGCCCATAGTCGCAAAGCTTTGTTGCAAAGCGACAGAGAGCCTGTTCCCCCCTGCTTGTTCACATAGAACATGGCTACTTGATTGTCCGTATGAATGAGGATTGTCTTGTAGCTGAGCGGGGAGTGGAACACTCGCAGAGCCAGGAAAATTGCTCTGAGCTACAAGAAATTGATATGCAAACAACTCTCTTGAGGAGACCAGGTGCCCTGGGTGGAGTAGTCTTGCAGATGAGCTCCCCAACCCTTTGGAGAAGCATCTGTTGTGAGAGTTTCTTGGGGTAAGAGTTGTTGAAAGGGGGACCCCAACAACAGGTTTTGAGTGGACGTCCACCATTGGAGAGGCAAAATGAGGCGACTTGTGTTTGCTATTTTGTCTGACAGACACCCTGATGCCTGGGTCCATTTGGTGGATAAAGTCCACTGAGCTACCCTCATGTGGAGGCGAGCATATGGAACCACATGCACGGTGGATGCCATGTGGCCAGCAACTGCAACATTTCTCAAGCAGTTAGATGAGGCTTCAGCACTGCCTGAGAAGCTAACTGCACCAAGCGAAGGCAACGGGCCTGGGGAAGATAGGCCCTTGCCCTTGTTGTATCCAGAAGAGCTCCTATGAACTCTAAAGACTAAGTGGGAGTCAGACTTGATTTTGGGATGTTTATTACCAGCCCTAAATACTGAAGGATACACATTGTGCAGGATAGAGAAGTCTTGGCCTCTGACTATGTTGGAGCTCAAATGAGCCAGTCGTCCAAGTAGGGGAAGACGAATATTCCCAGAGTGCGTAGAAATGCTGCTACCACAGCCATTCATTTCATGAACACCCTTGATGCTGAGGCCAGACCAAAAGGAAGCACCCTGCATTGGTAGTGCTTTCCTTGAAAAAGGAACTGAAGGAACCTTCTGTGGGTTGGATGGATGAGGACATGGGTGTACGCATCCTTGAGATCTAGAGAACAAAGCCAATCTTGATTCTGAAGGTATGGAAGCAGAGCTCCGAGAGAAATCATCTTGAATTTCTCCTTTGCAAGGAATGTGTTCAATTCTCTGAGATCTAAGATAGGTCTGTATCCCCCTGTTTTCTTTGGGATAAGAAAGTAAGGGGAATAGAACCCTGTGCCCTGTTGATTAAGAGGCACTTCTTCTATTGCCCCTTGGGCAAGAAGGATGGCAACCTCCTGACCTAACAGATTGATGAGAGAGGTCGGAGAATTGAACTGCTTCACTATTGTGTGAGGGGGCATGCTTGAAAAATGAAGTTTGTACCCCTCCTTTATGATGGAGAGTGTCCAATGCTCTGCTGTTATTTGCCCCCATCTGGGGGCAAAATGACATAACCTTCCTGGAATGGTGGAAGGTTCTGGTCCCTCCAGAACCAGAAAGGCTAAGTTCTCTAGCTGAAAGTCAAAGGCCCTGAGGAGGCTGAGGCTGCTGGGCCGGTGAAGGCCTAGCAGCCTTTGCTTTCTTCTGTTTGGGTGGTTGCTGACGTTTATTTGAAAACTGACCTGCAGAAGATGCCTGCTGACCATAAGCAGGATAAAATCTTTTCTTTTTAGAAAAAGATGTTTTCTTGAACAATTTCTTTCTAGCAGGATCAGCAGTGGACTTGGATAATCTATCCAAGGTGGAATTTTCAGCATCCATTTCATTGGCTTTTTCCTGCCAATATTTACCAAACAGGTTCTCACCAGTACAAGGGATATTTCCCAATTTATCTTGTACCCAGAGCTCTAAATCAGATGCCTGGAGCCAAGCAATTCTACGTGCACCTATGGCAATAACCGAGGTTCTGCTTATACACTCAAAGCAGTCAAAGGCTGCACGGTTGGAGAATTTAGAGACATCTTGGGCATGTTTGACCCAAGTGAGAAAGTCCTGTCTTTTATCCTCAGAAATGAAAGGACTTAAAGTCTGTAAATTATCTGTGACCTCCTTTAGGAACATTCCCATGTAGAGACTATAGGAACTGATTCTTGCAGCAAGCATGGAAGCTTGGAAGACTCTACGTCCAAAAGCATCCAGGGTTCTGCATTCACGTCATGGAGGATTAGAGGCATGTCTTTTTGCACTTCTAATCCTTCTCATAGCTGACTCCACCACAATAGAGTGGTGAGGAAGCTGAGTCTTATGGAACCCAGGACAAGGAGGGACACGATACATAGTATCTAACCTACAAGAATGAGAAGAGGTGGTAAGAGGTGTTTCCCACATCCTCAACATGAGATCATATAGAATCTCATGAATGGGTAAGGTAGCTGCCTCCTTAGGAGTTTTGGGATATTGTAAAATTTCCAACTCCTTGGCCCTTGACTCTGTCACAGGGGCCACAGTAATGGACAAGCCCCAAGCCACCTCTCTGATGAAGTCTTGGAAAGACATGTCTTCTGGAGGAGACATCCTGCATTTAGGGGAGGAGGACTCCTCTGGAAGAAGCATCGCTGCATCGACAGAACTGTCAGAATCCTCAGATTCTTCTGAGGACTCGAAGTATCATCTGTCCGGATGCTCCTGCAGAGCCCGATACCCGTACCGACCAAGGTCGGTACCGTGAATAACCGGTACTGGAGAATCTGTACCGGAGGGCATCGGAGGACAGAGTACTGGCATAGCAGACACCGATGCCGATGTCGATGCTATCTGTACCGGTGCCGATACCGATACCGATGCCGGTGCCAGTGCCAGTACCGGTGGAGTTGTCTGTCGCGGTACCAAGGGCGTCGATGCCACAAGGAAAGCCGCCAGACTGCGTTCCATGGTCAGAATTCTCTGGTCCATGGATGCCGCCAATGCCTGGAAGACGGTACCGGTGGAAGCCACCGGTACCCCAGAGCATGGCACCAGGAGATCTGTCGAGGCCGAGCCATCTAGAACATCCTGGAACCCCGAAAATGCTTTGAAAGCCGAAGCCTCCTGCCGGGGTAATTTTGCTGGTGCAGAATCCTCGAGGGCAACACCAGAGGCATCTTTATCTTTATCTTTATTAGATGCTTAATATACTGCTCAATGCAATTGCGTCAGAGCGGTGCACAAAGTACATAAAAGCTGCAAGGAAAAAAGAAAGGAACACCAAATGTGTGATAGGATAGATAAGAGAGGAGGAAAGAGCTAAAGAGAAGGGTCAGGTAGCAAATAGGGGCTATAAGAAATCAGCGGGGGGAGGGGAGAGAGGAGAGGGAGATGGGGGAAGATCAAATGCAAGGCAAAAGAGGTAAGTCTTCATGTGGGTCTTGAAGGTTTTCAGGGAGGGTTCCAGGCGGAGGTCCGGGGGAAGTGAATTCCAGAGACGGGGCCCAAGGAAGTAAAAGGCAGAGGAGCGGGTGGATTCGAGGTGGGCTTGTGAAGGGGAGGGGAGGGTCACACGGTTAGCATGGATGGAACGGAGAGAACGGTAGGGAGTGTGAAGGTGAATCTGGTCAGCGAGGTAGAGAGGAGTACCCGTGTGAATGGATTTGTGGGCAAAAGTGAGGACCTTGTATTGTATACGGAAGGGAATAGGAAGCCAGTGCAATCGTATGAGAAGTGGGGTGATGTGATCGAAGCGAGAGGAGCAGGTGAGGATGCAGGCTGCAGTGTTGTGAACTCTCTGAAGGCGCTGTAGTTGGGACTGGGGAAGACCAGCCAGGGAGGCATTGCAGTAATCCAGACGGATAACAACGAGTGAGAGGAGAAGGGTGGTCATAGATGAGAAGGAAAGAAAAGGGCGAACAGAGCGAAGTTGTCATAGAGTAGAGAAACAGCATTGAATGACAGAGGAAATATGGGCTTTAAAAGATAAGGATGAGTCAAGGGTGATGCCCAGGTATCGTAGAGACGAGACAAGGGGGATGGGAGAAGAGGAAAGCAAAGGGAGAAGAGGGGGAACGGGACTGCCAGCGGTGAACCATATGGCTGAGGTCTTAGAGAGATTAACGTGCAGGAAATTAGAAGAAAGCCAGGAAGCCACGGTGGAAAGACAGTTATTGAGAGGCGTAATATCAGGGGAAGCAGAGTCAGTATTTATTTATTTATTTTATTTTTATTTAGCAAGCATTTGTAGCCCGCTCCTTCCAGCGATCCGAAGCGGGTAGGATTACTATTGTGAAACTGCCGAATCAAGGCAGGTACAAATTTTGTTTACATACAGATTGTCAGAAAAGCACATCATACAGAGTTAACACTTCTTAGCTATGGGGGAGTTCATTTACATATATACATAAATACATATATACAGGATAATCTTCTTGGACTGTCGAATCAAGGCAGGTACAAATTTTGCTTACATACAGATTGTCAGAAAAGCACATCATACAGAGTTAACACTTCTTAGCTATGGGAGAGTTCATTTACAGATATACATAAATACATATGGTAGACCAGAAAAATATTGTCGGCATAGTAATGTGCAGATATACCCTGTTGTTGAACTAAGAGAGCGAGAGGGGCTAGAAAGACGTTAAACAGGAGGGGAGCAAGGACAGACCCCTGTGGGACACTGCAGGGGATGGGGGTAGAAGGTGAAGATAAGGGACCAGAGGAAACACAGAAAGAACGACCTGAGAGAAAAGACTGAAACCAGTGAAGCACGGTGCCGGAAAGACCAGCATCATGTAGACGTGAAAGGAGGGTACGGTGATCGACAAGGTCAAATGCAGCAGAGAGATCGAGTGAGACAGCAAGGGTGAAGAGACCACGGTCATGGGCAGAGTGGAGTTCGTTGAGGATGCTTAGAAGGAGATCTACCCTTCGAGGACCGGCTGGATTTATGTTTAGTTACCTGAGATCCACGGGAGGAAGAAGAAGCCCTGGAAGACGTCAATGTCACCGAAGCCGCATCAGAGGGAAACAGGGTACTGAGCTTGGCAGCTCGGTTCTGCCGACCTCTTTTAGACATCATGGCACAGGACACACAATCCATGATGGAGTGGTCAGGACCTAAACATCTTAAACACCATTCATGGGTGTCGGTGACGGAAATGGTACCGCCACACTTGGTGCACTTTTTAAAACCTGAGGCAGGTTTTTCCATGTTAACGAAAGTTTTGGGGCCTAAGGCCCAAAAAGGCGGGTGCACCTGAAGAAAATAGAAAAAACAGATTTTTTTTTAGAAATAGGGAAAGAAAGACCGGCGGTTCCGGTAGAGTATTGAAGAAGGCAGACGTGACCACAAAAAGAAATAAAGAAAAAGAAAATTCTTCTGCGGTGACAGGAATACGACCTGCTGGCTCTGCGGAAAAAGAAGAACTGGAGAGAGGCAGTTGGTAAAGGCGGGAAGGCATCACGCAGGTGCTGTGGGATGCTCCCAAAAGCGTTCTAATTGGACGCTGGGGAGCGTTCCCGTGCAGGCTCCGTCGGTACCGACGATACCCATATGTGATGACTACATTCCTGCTTGTTCCTGGAGATACAACTTATTATTCCTGATTTCTGTCCATTGACCGCTTTGAGATGCAAACAGTTTCTGGAATTTAGACCCCAACTTTGGGCACTGAAGACCCAGTATGGTCTATTTTAACTTGCCATATTTAAAGTCACATATCACAACAGCACAAAAACCTTTCAATCCCCAGCGGAGCTTGCACTATATCTGGAGCAGTAAAAACGTGCTTGTATGGAAACCAAGTGATAGTCCCGGAACCTGATGTCGTTGCTGTTAAAGTACAGGTTACCAGTATTGTGTTGACAGAGGGGCCAGTGTGGCCTATGCTTATTCTCTGAGTGGCCTATCCTTGGTCTAAGGTAAAGGCAGCATTACCAATTTTATTAGTGGTAAAGGTTGACATCCAGTATGTTGTAACTGTATGCAACAACTCTTTAAGTCAATTTTGCCTCTAGTAAATAATGATCATCACTGGCAGATGATCTGCTCCAGAGAAGTGAAATCTTAATGATTGTGTGTCTGTTATTGGTGTACACACCAAAGATTTCAAGTCTTGCTTAATAACATCGACACAAGCTCTGAAGATGCACATGGAGAGGCCTTTGAGGTAACCATAGGCAGCAGAATGGGGTGAGCCACAGGGGCCATGGCCCCACAAATAATTTTGCCCAACACAGCATCAGCAACTAAAGAGTTTGAGAGTGGGGTTGAAGAATGATTTTTTTTAGCCCCTCCAATCAAAAAGATGTTCCTCTGCCCCTGTCAGTCACCGCAGGCATTTATTTAATTAATTAATTTATTTATTTAACTGAACTTATATACCGCCTTTCAGGAATTAAAGCGGTTTACAATAAAACTTGAAAATAAAAGAGAAATACAATTAACAAATTAAAATAAAAATACAGAGTAAGTTAGATACAATTGTTAAAAAGGGTTTTAAAGAAGTGAAAGGCCGCAGGCAGGGTCCCAGCGGCCACCTGTAACTGGGTGCTCAGTCTGGCGAGGGGACCCTATCCACATCTGTTTAAGGGGGGAAGAGAGAGGAGGTCTTCTTGAGAGACTTTAATGGGACTTCGGTGCTGATGGAGGCAGAGATCTCTAGTGAAGATTTGCAGCTAAATCCTGTGGCGACCCCCGTGGGTGTCGCGACCCACAGGTTGAGAGCCACTGCTCTATAGGGAATCAATGTAGAAGTTTTAAGATTGGAGTAATATGTTCTTTAATTGGTAATTGCAAAAATTATTTTTGCTGCTGTGTTTTGAACAAGTTGGAGTTTATTAATGATTTGTTTAGGAAGGCCCATAAACAAAACACTACAGAAATCCAAATGAGGGGAAATCATGGTTTGAATTACTGTTCTAAAATCACTTGATGATAAGAGTGGTCTTAGGTGTTGATACATCTTTAATTTTGAGAAAATAGCTTTTGTTACATTACTCACATGCTTTGAAAAAATTAGAAGTTGATCTAATATTACGCCCAAGTATCTAACTTCTGATTTAACTTTTATGTTTGCTTCCTCTAAAATTAGTACATCCGTAGGAGCAAATAATTTGTCTTTTGAAATAAAAAGACATTTTGTTTTATCCAAATTTAAAAGCATGTTATGATCTGCTAGCCAAGTGGTGATATTGGAGAAACATTTGTTTATTTTATTTAGTTGTAACTGATTAGTATTGAAATGAGTATATAACATGATGTCATCTGCATAAAGATGATAATAAATACCATGGCTCTTAATTAACCCTGGAATTACCAAGATTTTTTGCACACACTGAATACCGTTGGGGTCATAAATGACTCCACGACAAATTTTAATTGTTAACCATGAAAAATTTAAACTAAACAGACAAAATATTATTCCAAATTAATTATTTATTATATGAATGTTAAATGCTTTGAAATGTAATGCTTTATCATAAAATTACATGAAGAAGAGTTGCCATGAAAGCAGTTTTTGCATGCACTTGATGAACACAGTAAAGTACTACAGTCATTTGCATGAGACAGACAATTTCTGAATGTTCTTTGCAAACATTGCGCTTGCAGGAGGTGCAAACTATGTTGCCTTTCTTGTCTTTTTCTCTGGAACCGCAGTGACACCTTGCCCTTTTCTTTGGGATCCCGACATTGCAAACAGCATCAGTGGCTTCTTTAATGCTGGAAGACGTCTCGCTGCAATTACTCTGAAGCAGCTGCTTTCCTAATTCCAAGAGGAATAGATGACGTCTGTGCTTTGACTTGGATTGCCATTCTGAATTTAGTGATATCCAAACAATGAAGGCATTCAAAGCACTGATGTCCAACATGTTGTAGAAGATTGTCACTGGCCAGCGTCTTGTCGTTCGTTTTGTGGAATACGTACACAACATTTGATCTGCCGTATCTTCTCCACCTTTACTAGAATTATAGTCCAAGGTCACGCGTGGTTTTTTTTGTCTGGACGTGTGTTATCTACTTCTTCTTGATCATGCAAACTGCTCAGAAGAACAATCGCTTTTCCTTTCTTCGGGCAATAGGAAACCAGAGTGGAATCATCGCAAAAGGCAAACAGTGAAGTGAATACCTCTCGGCCCTTTACTGTTACAAATTCTGGAGGTAATTCTTTTCTGTTCTTTCGAATTGTCCCCGAAAGTGTCATTTATTTTTCTAGCAATTTCTGTGACAGGGATAAACTGCAGAAGAAATTGTCAACAGTAGCATTTCTGCCAGATCGCGTCAATCCTTCAGTGAGTTGCAGCACAACCCTTTCACCCTGATTCTGTTCCTTGTTTTGTCCGAGTTCCCTTCCTGTATATACTTGAAGACGCAGAACATATGACGTTGCACTGTCACAAACATCCATTGCTTTATGCCATATTTCCCAGGTTTGCTGGGGATATATTGTCTGAATGGAACAGAGCCACGAAATGTAAGCAGTTGCTCATCCACGGTAACATTTTCACCAGGAACAAAGGCGTCACTTAGAGTTGCTTCCCAGGTATCAAAAACGTGTCTGATTGGAGCAAGCTTATCCACACCTTGTTGTTCACATCTGTTGGTTGCATCATCAAATCTGGGAGCACAAGAAATTTGCTGAAAAAAATTACGGGCCATATTTTTGCCGAAAACAGAACGACCATCTTCAAGGTTCCACAACTGAACTATGGATTCATTTCCTGACTTGTACACACCTGAGAGGATCAGAAGTCCAAGAAAACGTTGAAATTCTCCGTCTGTCAAATCTTTCCAGGTGTCATCATAAATGTGTCTTCCTTGTTTGCTTGTCCACATCATGATTTCATTCAATACGTTTTTCCTCATGAATAAGTGGAATGCTGCGAGAGGGCCATCAACATTTTGTACAGCATACCTTGTAGGACCTTGTTGTACGGGCATGACATTAGCTCTGGCGTATCTTCCAGCAGCTTGCTTTGTAGGTTTCCTGTTCCATGATGTGGCATCCTTAGATACATAGGCTTCAATGGCAACATTTGTGCTTATAGTTGATGACCTCTTAGCTCCTCTACGACCTCAACTAAGATTCCTCACAGATGATACTGACACCAAGGACTCCTGCCTTCTTCCCCGTCCAGCACAGCCTCGAACTTTGCCTCGACCTGTAACTTGACTCTTTTCTACACGCGATGTTACCGGCTCAGCATCAGTCTCACATTCACTTGGCGACCAACTGCTGTCGCCATCTGAATCATAAAATACCTTGTTGGCCGTGTTTAGTGAATGATTATTACTATAAACATAAATCAGCTTACTCATTCAACTTTTTCACCATTATACTACTATTCAGTATTAATTCTACTTGTCTTATATTAAGCCTCAGACAACACCCTTATTGCTTCGTTACACTAGAAGATTTGTAAATCGTCTCCTAAACGTGTATAGGGTTTAGTACATCAATGGCTTAAATGTGAAGATTCTCCAACCAGTTCAATTAATTTCAAACAGCTATTGCTGATTTAAATTTTCTTAAAAGACTACTTAGCTTCTAATGAAAAGACTGGTCTTCATCTTCTTCTTCTGTTTTTCTCTTTTCTTTTAATCTTTGATATTTCTTTGCCTTTTCTTATGTAGTTAAGCACAGCCTTTTCTTTAACTACATAAGAAAAGGCAAAGAAATATCAAAGATTAAAAGAAAAGAGAAAAACAGAAGAAGAAGATGAAGACCAGTCTTTTCATTAGAAGCTAAGTAGTCTTTTAAGAAAATTTAAATCAGCAATAGCTGTTTGAAATTAATTGAACTGGTTGGAGAATCTTCACATTTAAGCCATTGATGTACTAAACCCTATACACGTTTAGGAGACGATTTACAAATCTCCTAGTGTAACGAAGCAATAAGGGTGTTGTCTGAGGCTTAATATAAGACAAGTAGAATTAATAATGAATAGTAGTATAACGGTGAAAAAGTTGAATGAGTAAGCTGATTTATGTTTATAGCCATCTGAATCATGACTGTCATCATCAGATGTATTGCCCGAAATTGGCTGATATGCTTCTTCGCTTGCTGAATATGCTGCATCATCAGATGACTCAGAGCCGTCACTGTCAGCATCTTGTTGCAATAATTATCTTACTTGGACAGCTGAATACTTTCATTTTGACATCATAAACAATAACCTAAAATAAATAAACAAAGATAAAGTTGAATAAAACGCAAAGATGTTTTACTATAGGTGTACAATAATCGTTATGAACGAGCTGAAAGCCTTTAGATTTCATCAGAAATAATGAGAGAACGCATGATATCAATTACAGAAAATATGTAATTTTCATAAAATAAGAGTACAAAAAATAAATGATACATAATTAATGATAAACACCTTTGTCAGAATAAAAAAATCACAAAACTGCAAATAGTATCACAATCCAAATCGGACGCAAGCAACTGGGGTCAAAAATGACCCCACTGGTACTCTGTGCTGCAATTCATAACTAGCGTCACCTAGCGGATGAAAATTATTCCTCTCATGGTGCAATATAAAGAGAATATTGACATGTGAAAAGTCATAAAAAGATTGCATTCTTGAACCAAGAGAAAACTTTATTTTTTTAAAACAATTTCTTGTAATCTAAATAAATGGAAATCATGTAGAATGGAGTCATAAAAAGCTGATATGTCAAGAAATATGAAAATAAAACCAGAATTAGGTTTTTCAATTCCTTTGAGGAGCCTATCCATTAATGACAAATGAATCCAAGTGGATGGACAAGGATCCAAAGCAGATGTAGTAGTATTTAATGATTTAATTATATCATCTAGTTGTCTAATGGTTATAGTAGTAAATTTATTCCACTCTTGAATAACAGAAAAACTAGAAGAATGATATTGATAACAAGGTGATGTAGAAATGCCCACCTTTTCTTCATAAAATGATGCCATTGTAAAAGCATTTGGAGCGAGCATTGAATTTACCTCCTTTGGTATGACTGTTAACTTTTTCACTATGTCGAATAATTCTCTTGGTTTATTTAAAGCATTTATAACACAGGTACACTAAAAAAAATTTTTTTTAAACTGCCTCTAATGTTTCGATTGATTTTTACGTTTTTTGGTGCGCTGAATCCAAATCTGGTAACCAATTTGCTCCATCACGTACAGAGTTTTTGCTACATTGGGTTAGCAGTTTGAGGTGAACGTTTCAGATTGAGTACGATCGAGATAAAAGTTTCTTGGATGAATTCTTTATACTAATTGTTTAGTAGTTATTCAAATAAGAATAAAGAAAATTGTAACAAGGCAGCACATAAGAATAGAGTAATGTCAACAAAACACACTGTGATGGTAGCAAAATTGTCTGCACTTAAAACAGCCACATACATGTGCACAAACATTGAGCATATAAGAGCGAGGTTAGACACAAAGCAAAGCAAAGAAATATGCAAAAAATGTTGTACTGGTATGTATGTAAGAATAGAAAACGCAAACCGCACCATTGCAATACATGAAGACAAACACCCGATGGTGAAAATAAAATTCTAATAAATTAGATCCGACACTGTGGTAATAACTAGCAAATTTTTATTTCAAAGTTTAGTAAAAACACGATATTTGTCAACACAGTTTAGATTTTAAAGTCATTCTTGGGTCAATCAATCTCCTGGTGGGCCCGTTTCTTCTTCCCCCGAATGCTTCTCTTGGTGCGCTGCTTGGCGTATTTTTCATCTGGGTTTTCCCGCAGCAGCAACCAGCAGAAATCAGCCATCATAGTGGTGTTCCATCTTCCTTGGTACCTTCTCTCTGCGTCCTTGATGTCCTGGTGAAACCTTTCACCTTGTTCTTCACTGTACGCCCCCAAGTTTTCGGGAAAGTAGTTCACATGGGAGTGCAAGAAATGGACTTTCAGGCTCATGTTACAGCCTTGTTCTTTGAAGGCATTGAGCATCCTGGCAACAATATCCTTATAGTTCTCATCCCGCCTGTTCCCCAAGAATTTGAGAACAACATCCTTGAAGGAATCCCAGGCTTATTTTTCCTTCTCAGACATCGTTTCAGCGAATGCTCCATCTGAAATGAGTTTCCTTATATCAGGGCCAACAAACACTCCTTCCTTTAGCTTTGCTTCAGAAAGTCGGGGAACTTTGAGCAAAGGTACCGAAAGCACTCACCATCTTTGGAAGGGACTTGATGAATTGCTTAATGAGACCCAACTTAATGTGGAGAGGTGGTAATAGAATTTTATCACGAGGTACCAAGCTCTCATGAAGAACATTTTTCTCACCGGGTCTCAAATACTCCCGAATTGGCCAGTCTTTTTCCCCCAGTGTAGGTCGCGGGCCCGGCTATCCCACAAGCAAAGGAAGCAGGGAGAGTTGGTGAAAACCGGATTGCTGCCCTAATAGCATGGATAGAATTTTAAAGTCTCCACAAATCATCCACTTATGCTCATCATAACGAATCTTCTGAAGAATCAGGGCCAAATTCTCATATTTTTCTTGGAGAATAACAGAGTGAGCAATAGGAACTGAAGCGAATGTGTTGCCATTATGAAGAAGAACACCTTTTATGCTGTCTTTTGACGAATCAATGAACAGCCACCATTCAGCAGGATCATACTTGAGTTTAAACTTTTCCATCACTCCGTATATATCGTTGCAAAATACCAAATCTTCCTCTTTGCTGAAATACTTCAAAAATTGTGTCTCACGGTTGCGGTACCAATAAAAAGTTGTTTCCTGGTGACAATAGATTTTTCTGTTTAAGCCAAGAACCTAGCAGTTGGGCAGCATCTTTTGGGAGTCCTAAATCCCGGACTAAATCATTCAATTCAGCTTGAGAGAAAAGTTCAGGTTTCGGATCTGGTTCAGTTTCAAACTCGGAAGTACTGGACTCATCGGGAAAAGCCATCTGATGAGTCTCATCATGATCAGAACCGTCCACACAAATATGATCCAAAGATTTTGGTGGTTCAGGCACAGGTACTTCGTTGCTATGAGGCATAGGCCTAATTGCTGAGGGAAGGTTGGGGTAACTTATTACGTTCTTATTTTTTAAGTTGCATCCCTTCACAACGCAAGAGCAAAAATAGCAGTCACTGCTGTGGTCTCTTTGTTCACGCCACGTCATAGGTATTCTGAAACGAAATGCTTGTTTTTTACCTTTCATCCATAAGCGTAGATCTTCCTCACATGTCTTGCACACTTTGTGAGGAGCCCACGGTTTGTCTTGATCGCCTAACTTCAAACCGAAATAGGCGAAATATACTTTTTTAATAAATGCAGAAATGTTCCTCTGCCGCTTTTTCACGGTATATTCCCCACAAATAAAACAAAAACTGTCCGGAGAGTTGACGCAACCTCTGGCTCTGTGAGCCATCACAAATACACAGCACTGCAAACTACAACTGTAGTGAACCACTTCGGAATAAAGCTGGATTACGACTGAGCAAACAAAAGGTAATAATGAACTTGCAAGAAACTGAAATTTGACAGGAACGTTCATGTCGCAACCACCGTGTTTGAGCGAGCGAACGAGGCGAGGCGAACAGGAAAGAACATGCGCCAGCGCGAGTACTGGATTTAGCCCCCTGCCTCCCAATTGTCCTGTTAATGTATAAAATGAATACAAAACACTCTAAAATATCATGAGGGAGTGTTTCTAGTTAGTTAACCATTACAACCTCTATTTTGGGCCAAGAAAATAAACTGCAGTCGGCTAAAAAGAAATTATGTGAACATTCCTTATATGGGTAAGAAATCTAATTTTGCAAGAAAACGTGACGTGATGGAACATTTTGGCTATTTTTCCTGGATTCAGCACCCCAAAATCTATAGGAATCAGTTGCAAAACTGGAGGCAGTTTTTTGGTAGTGTACCTGTGTAATTAGTTTAGTAAGAGAATCACATTTTTTACTATTTAACAATGTTTTGTATTCCTCGAGAATATTGAGAAAGATATTGTATCTATGGAATTCTTATATTTCCTCCATTTCCTTTCTGATCTTCTAAGTTTTCTTTTTAATAAACAAATTTCCTTTGTATATCAAACTGCTCCAACTCTCGTATGAATCTTATGAGTTAAAAAGTTATTAGAAACTGAAGATGCTTGAAACAATGTAGAATTCCATCTATTAATGAGAAAACCAGTATCTCTAGAGTCAATTTGAAATTGGGGAAGAATTTCAAAAATTGGTCTTTGTCAAATTTGCAAAACTTTCTAATTTGATAAAAACATTGATTTGTATTTGATCTACTAGGAAGGAAGGTAATGTTAAACTGGATAATTTGATGATCAGATCAAAGAATATGTTGTATGTGCAAATTTGAATCAGGAATATTACGTGACATCTCTTGAAGAGAAATGTAAGATCTAGGGTGTTTCCTTTAATATGAGTTGGTTTTTTAACTATTTAAAACCCATGGCATCCATTGAATCCAGAAAATTTTGAGATAAATGTGAAGCAATAGAAGGTAAATTTAAGTCATCGAGAATGATTATGAATCTATTAACTGAAATTTTCTATAAATTAAATCAATTAAATTAAAGAGATCTTTACCATTTGACGAAGGGGGTCTATAAATTAAGATTAATAACATATTCTTGTTTTCAACTAAAAGAACATTAATATTTAGAGAAAAATCACATGAACCTTTAGAAAGTTGCAATTCCTTCTTTGTTAGAATGGCAAGGCCGCGTGGCCCCCCTGCAGGGCGTGAGCGCGGCCGGTGTTAACCGGGGGGGGCGGCCGGCGGCGGCGAGAGGGCTCTCGGCTCCCGCGGCAATGGGCAGAGCGCGGGAGCCAATGGGAGGAGAGAGGTCGAGCGTTGGGGGGGAGGAGAGTGTGTCGCGGCATCCTTCGGCCTTTCCCTTCTGAGAGCCGGAGGAGCTGGACTTTTGCGGCTTTGCCGGGTGAGCAAATGTGTGGGCAGAGGTTGGGAGAGCGGGGCAGGGCGAGCGGGCTGCAGGGGTGTGGATTCGGGGGTCATGGGGGGCAGCGGGCCTCGGAGGGCACCAATAAATTAAATAAATAAATAAATAAATAAAAAAGAAACCACAGCGGGAGACAGCTAACCCAGTGGGTTGCGCTTAAAAATAAAAATAAAGACATCTGCCAATCTAGGGCCTGCTACGTTCGGGGTTTATGGGGGGGGGGGTGGGCAGGCAGTCTCGGCAGGGGACTAGGGGGGGGGAAGGGTGCTGCTCAAGGGGAGGGGGCTGAGCGCAATGCACGGGGGGGCAGCGGGGGGCCATGGTTCGTGGGGAGGCTCACAGGGGCAGAGGATACAGGGGGAAGGGTGGGGGGCGGCACATAGGGTCCACAGGCAGCGCCACGGGGCGCAAAGGTGTGGCTAGTGCTACAGCCACCAGGGGCAGGAGTCCCCGGGGGGCGGAGAGAGCACGGGGGGCTCCGCAACGCGGCGGGGCAGCAGGGGGCGCAGTGCGTGGAGTGGGGTAGTGGCGGAGGGTGGACAGGCTGTACGGCCTGTTGAGGGCCTGGTGCAGAGGGGGCTAGATCGGGAGGCTGCAGGGCTGGCAGAGGTGGGTTGGTGCGGGGGGGGGGCAGGGACGTCGACGGATGAGTCGCGGGTTGCCGGAGGGGCGGGCAGCCGCGATTGGTGGGGCTGGCGGGGCCAGGCAGGAGGGCAGGGGTGGATGGGTGGCGGCGGCTCCCCTAGTTGGGATCATTGGCAGAGCAGGGGGCTAGGCTCCTCTAGGGTGGATTGGCTGGGGGCGTGGCAACCACCTTGGGCTTTGGCGGGTGCTGCGGCGCCTTTTCCTTTTTTCTCCCCACAGGGCCTTCCAGGATGGTAGTTCCCAGGGACATTGGGTCAGGAGAGACCATTAAACAGGGCTGGAGCGTCGCAGAGCATGCCGGAGAGCCGGCCATTGGCCGGACCAGCGGGAGCGGTGCAGGTCTCGGCGAGCATAGTGCCGGAGCAGCCGGAGGCGGGAGCGGTGCCAGGGGAGGTGATGGCTGCGGCAGGTGAGTCTGGTGGGCCGGGGTCTGCGGGGGGAACCCGGTGGGGGAAAGAAGGGGAAGGGCGTACAGGAAAAAGCGGCGGCATTCGCGGTGTCGTGCGTCGGGATCCGGGTCGTCAACGTCCTCAGGGTCGTCGTCGTTTTCCTCCGCGTTGGGCAGGAGTAAGGGCGTGGGTGATGGGGGTGAGGCGGCGCCGGTTGTTGCGGCGGGGGCAGCACCGATGGTGGTAGCGTTCTCGGAGCTATGGAAAGGCGTGCCGCAGAAGCTGCGGCATCGAATTCAGGAGCGTCGTTATATTGACATTTTTCAATTGCTGGAGGGTCGCAAACGTTTTGGGGACAGTAGGAGGAAGAGGAAGGCTGATGAAAAGGTGGGAAGGGTAAGGAAGGTGGCGCGCAACGTGACGAATTGGGCGTGGGCATTTTTGAGGCTGGCTAGCGTGTGGGGAAGGGCGCATCCGGACCACTACGGCATGTTGCTGGCTTATGCAGACTCCATCTTGAAGGCTTCTCAGTTGCATGACGGTTGGGCTTGGCTCAACTACGATGAGAAATTTCGGGACAAGATGGAGGAAAACCGGACGTTGTCGTGGGTTACGCAGGACATCAATTTATGGCTCACACAGATGTCCGTCAGGGCGGCTGGGGGCCAGGTAGTGGCCCCAAGGGTCTGGCGGGCGGTGTGTCCGGGGTGCTGCGGCCCTTTTGTGCGAGCGAGGCGGGGCAGGGCAGAGAACAGCGGGAGGGGGGGAGCTGGAGACGTGTGTTGGTGCTTCAACAAGTCCTCCTGCCCGTTTAGTGATTGCAAATTTAGGCACGCGTGTTCCGTCTGTAATGGGGGCCATGCAGCCATCAAATGCATCAAGCGGGGTACGGTCGGAGCCAGCGTGCCCCCCCCCCTAAGCAGTGAGAACTGGCTGGGGCTGGCCCTGACCCCTATTCGCTTCGAAGCATTGCGGGAGTTGTTGGGGAGGTACCCCAGGTGGCAGGATAGGCTTATTTTGGAAGGGGGTTTTCGGGAGGGGTTCCGGATTCCGGTGACGGGATCGGTGGTGGTGAGTAGAGTCTAGAATGCCCCGTCAGTGAGGCATTTTGCCAGTGTGGTGCGGGATAAGTTAGCGGTCGAGATCGGGTTGGGGAGGGTGGCGGGCCCTTTTGGGGAGCCGCCTTTCGCGGATTTTGTGGTGTCCCTGTTGGGGGTCATACCAAAAAAGGAGCCGTGGAAATACCGGCTGATCCATAACCTGTCCCACCCCATCGGGGCTTCGGTTAATGATCGGATCCCCAAGGATTTGTGCGAGGTGCGGTATGCTTACTTCGACGAGGCGGTTGAGTTAGTGCGGGGGTGCGGGCGGGGGTGCTTGAAGGCCAAGGCAGACATTGAATCTGCTTTTCGTTTATTGCCAGTGCACCCTTCGGTGTTCCCGTTGTTGGGATTTTTCTTCGAGGGTAGTTATTACTTCGATAGGTGTATGCCGATGGGGTGCTCTATCTCCTGTACGCACTTTGAGCGGTTTAGCACTTTCATGCATTGGGCTTTGGTGGAACGGGTAGGGTGTGCGCAGGGGGTGCATTACCTGGATGATTTTCTGGTTGTCGGGGCGGCGCAGACAGGGCAGTGCACTGTGTTGCTGGATGGTCTCGTGCAACTGGCGGGGGAGTGGGGAGTCCCGTTGGCAGAGGGGAAGACAGAGGGCCCGGCGACTCGGCTAACCTTTCTCGGAATCGAGCTGGATTCCATGGAGTTGGTGGCTCGCCTGCTTGCGGTTAAGGTGCTGAAACTCCGTGTTCTGGTGGCGAACGCCTTGGTTTCCCGGCAGATGACCTTGCGGGAGATGCAGGCGTTGATCGGGTCTTTGAATTTCGCCTGTAGAGTTATCCCGATGGGTCGAGTGTTTATGAGGTGTTTGGCGGCGGCTACGGCGGGTCTTTCCAAGCCGCATCACCGGCTGCGGGTGTCGCGGAGCATTCGGGCCGACCTAGCCATCTGGGATGAGTTTTTGCGGGAATTTAATGGCACTACGTTGCTCAGGGACCGGGCGATCTCCAGTCGGGATTTACAGTTGTTTACTGATGCGGCCGGGGGATTGGGCCTAGGGGTGTATTTTGGGGGCTCCTGGTGTGCGGCGGAGTGGCCGGTGACTAGGAAGGCAGCGGGGCTCACGGCCAATATAACCTTCTTGGAGTTGTTTCCGCTTCGGGTAGTGTTGGAGGTGTGGCCGGACAGGGTTCGCAATCGTCGGATTATCTGGTGGTGCGATAACGCAGCGGTGGTGAGCGTGATCAATAACTATACGCCGCGCTGTCCACAGGTGGCGGACTTGATGCGACAGGTCGTTTTGGCATGCTTGCGACTGAATACTGTGGTCCGGGCGTGGCATATCCCAGGGAGTACTAACAAGATCGCTGATGCTCTTTCCCGTTTCAAGTGGGAGCTGTTCCGAACATTGGCGCCGGAGGCAGACGAGGAGGGGCTGTCTGTCCCCGAGCACTTATGGCAGCTTGGCCGGGGGAGATGACAGAGCTCTTGAAGTCTTCGGTGTCGGCAGCTACATGGGCAGCTGTTCTTGATTGAGCATCAATGGAGGTGGGGACCACCCCCCGATCAGCTAATAGGTTTGTATGTGGTGGCGGCGAAGGCCGCAGGATTGTCGCGGGCTACGGTGAGTAGGAATTTGGCGGGGTTTTCGTTCTTCGCTAAGGCAGTGGGGTGGGGGCGGTTGGGGGGGTTAACGCGCAGGCTGATGCAGGGTTGGGAACGCTCCTGTCCTTCGCCCAAGGATGGCAGGCGGCCCATTACTCACGAGTTGTTGCAGCACTTGTGTGTGGTTTTGCCCCAAGTGGTCTCATCCCGCTACGAGGGCGTCCTCTTTCGGGCGGTATTTTCCGTCGCTTTTTTCGGTGCCTTCCGCATAGGCGAACTGATTGCGGAGTCTGGGCAGGGGGCCAGCATGGGGGGCTTGCAAGTCCACCACGTGCGTTGGATGGAGGGCGGGGTGCGTCTTTACTTGGCACGTTCCAAGATGGATCAGTTGGGGAGGGGCTCGTGGGTGTCGTTGGCTGCCCTGGGAGGGGCGGCCACATGTCCGGTTGAGCTGCTGAAGGCCTATTTGCAGATACGGCCTGGTGGGAGGGGTAGCCTGTTTATGCACGAGGACAGGAGGGTCCTCACCCGCTTTCAATTTACAGCGGTCCTGCGGATGGCTTTACGGCGGCTCGGGGAGGATGCGGGGTTGTACGCGTCGCACTCCTTTCGTATTGGGGCGGCAACCAGTGCGGCAGCGGCGGGATTACTCGAAGGGGACATACGGTGGATCGGAAGATGGACCTCTCAGGCTTATCGGAGATACGTGCGCCTTTAGGGGCGCTGGGGGGCTGGTTAACTGTGGATCTTTTTGTCTTGCAGAAGTTGTTCCTGGCTTGTGTCGCTGTTGGGTGATTGGCCACTCCTTTGTGTTCTGGGCCGGTCGGCGAGTAGCTACACGCCCGGTGGGGCAGAATATTGGATTGGAAACAAAAACAGGAAGCGGCAGATTCAACACCCAATGAATTTATTATAACCAAATAAGTGGCCTAAGCCCAACACAGGCCGTGTTTCGTATATAACTTCCTCAGGAGCTATCAGGACACACTGTGGGTGTGATGTGCATAGACTACACCAGGCTCAAAAGAGACAATGGAAGTCGCAACTATCAGAAAAGCTTCTTCACAAGATCCGATGGATACCTCGTACCACGTGATCCACTACAGGATTCTGACACAATGTTCATAGAACAAAAAGCCGGCGATGGATGCAGCTCTTGCCTTTGCTGCGGCACCACGGGCGGATGTGAGGGCCGCCAGACGCAGTGGTGATACACTTGGGCGGCAACGATCTGGTGTCCTGGACGTGCCGGCAGTTGATTCGGACCGTCATTAGGGACTTGACAGCAGTATGCGCGATGTTTCCGGATGTTCTTTTGCTGTGGTCAGACATTATTCCAAGGCCTGCTTGCAAGACTCAGCGGCGGTGGTCACGGGGTCTAACCAAGATTAATCGCCAAATAGGCAGATGGGTGGGGGAGCAGGGCGGGTGCCAAATTTTGCACCCATGGGCTGATGTGGAGTGTGCGGGCCTGTATCGGGTGGATGGGGTACATTTGTCCCCTGTGGGGATGGATTTGCTCCTTAATGATTGGCAGGAGGCCTTGGAGGATGTGTTGAACAGGAGGGGCGCTGGTCGCAGCTTTGCCGGGGGGGCGGCTCCGGCCGGTAATGGCCAGAGCTGGTGGCGGGATCCCGGAGGTTTCCGGGGTCCGGAGCCAGAGCCAAGCAGTAGGGCGGGGGTGGGGTACCCCCGACCCGGACGGTCCCTCAGGCTTTTGCTAATAATATGGCGAAGCCGGAAGAGGGAGGCTAGGCAATTTGCCGGGGCCTGGACAAGGCAGAAGCGGAAGCGGCCTCACTTTGCTACTCACATGGCTGGTGAAGGTTCGCTCTGCTGGGGGGGGGGGGAAGTAATGTTAAAGTTGGATTGTTGTTGTTTAATGTTTATGGCAATAAAGCTGCGACCAGTTGAATTCCCATATAAGTGCTGTGTATTTATTGTAAGGACTGTTGGTGGGGGGTGTTGGGAGGGGAGGTGGGCCGGTCTGCCATACCCGGTTATGGCAAAGCTGCGTGGCCCCCCCGCAGGGTGTGAGCGCGGCCGGCGTTAACCGGGGGGTGGCCGGCAACGCTCCCAACGGGTCGCGGCCGCGTGGTTCACGGGGGAGGGCCCGCGGCGGCGAGAGGGCTCTCGTTGGCTCCCGCGGCAATGGGCAGAGCGCAGGAACCAATGGGAGGAGAGAGGTTGAGCGTTTGGGGGGGGGGAGGCGAGGGCGTCATGGTGTCCTTCGGCCTTTTCCTTCTGGGAGCCGGAGGAGCTGGACGTCCCGCCCTCCCGTCCTTGGGTTAGGGCCTGGGGGTGCGGTGGCTTTTGTGGGGTGTTGCAGCTGGGGGGGGGGGCGGAATCCCAGAGGTTTCCGGGGTCCGGAGCCGGAGCCAAGCAGTAGGGAGGGGTTGGGGTACCCCCGACCCGGACAGTCCCTCAGGCTTTTGCTAATAATATGGCAAAGCCGTAAGAGGGAGGCTAGGCAATTTGCCGGGGCCTGGACAAGGCGGAAGCGGAAGCGGCCTCACTTTGCTACTCACATGGCTAGTGAAGGTTCGCTCTGCTGGGGGGGGGGGAAGTAATGTTAAAGTTGGATTGTTGTTGTTTAATGTTTATGGCAATAAAGCTGCGACCAGTTGAATTCCCATATAAGTGTTGTGTATTTATTGTAAGGACTGTTGGGGGGGGGGTTGTTGGGAGGGGAGGTGGGCCGGTCCACCATACCCGGTTATAGTTACTCCTCCTCCTCTTTTATTTAATCTTTGGTAGTTAAAGATGTTGTAACCTGAAGGCTTTAATTGATTAACTAAAACTATATCGTTAACTGTTTACCAAGATTCAGTTATAAAAAGAATATCTAATTTATTGTCAGTAATAAGATCTTTAATCAAAGGTAATTTATTTCTAACTGATCTTGGATTGATGAGAGAACATTTTAAACAGGGAAGATAGTTTATCGGTTTGGGTCTAGAATGATCTCGTTCAATGAGTTTGAAATGAATGAGCCATTGTTTACGTTTAAATTTTTCAGAAAGTGGATGAAAAAATTTAACTTTAGTGTGAAATCGGTGTGAGGAATGAATGATAGATATAGGAAAGACGGAAGAAGAAAAAAAGCCCATAGAAGTAGAATAAAATGGTGAATAATTAATAGGATACATTAAAGTAACACTAATTAAAACTTATAAAAGGGCTAACTTAAAAATTTCAATACCTTAATAATGGATACAAAGATGAGACGAAAAGTACTAAAAGTAAATGAATAGTGAGGTTAAAAATTCATAGTCTCAGGACCACATTTAAGGGCCACGCCTAAGGGCTCTCTGGCAAGGCCAACAGGCACGGGCCTGCCAGGCGCGGGCGCGACCAATGGCGCTCTCACTAAGAAGATCGTTGCAGCCTGAGGTAGCAAATGGCTGATGAGTGGGAAGGGCTTGATCACCGATTCTGAAGCTGTCAGCTGTGCAGGTAAAGACAGGAGCTCTGATCACCCCCGATGGCACTCTCACTAAGAAGACCGTTGCAGCCTGAGGTAGCAAATGGCTGATGAGCGGAAGGGGCTTGATGGCCGATTCTGAAACTGTCAGCTGTGCAGGTAAAGACAGGAGCTCAGATAACCCATGATGTCGCTCTCACTAAGAAGACCATTGCAGCCGGAGGTAGCAAATAGCTGATGGCATAACAAACTTCCTCCATGTTGTGGAATTTCTTAGGTCTATGTTGCTTCTCTCTATTTCTATCTTACACTTATTTTGGTTTTCTATCCTTCTCACTTCTTTGCTCTTCAATTTCTCTCTCTGTCCTTTTTCTATTCTGCTGCACTTAATATGAGCCCACCAAGTTATACTATGTTGGAATGTTCATTTAATGTAATATATAGTGTTGATAATCTCTACAGTGAGATTCTATATAACTGACTTCCCTTTCTCTATCCCAGTTCACAGTCCATGTGGATTGTTTGGTTCCTGGTTGTGTTTGGCATGTTCATGGGTTTGCATGGGTATCTGAGCAGAATGTATGGCATGTATGTGCATGCTAGGGAGAAATTGCATTTAAAAATAGAGCTCATGGACAGCACATTTTCACCATATGACAGAACATATTGCACGGGCGTTACATAGGACATGGGCTGAAATAGTTCTGGCTGCACATTTCTCTTGTGAAAAGTTAAAGGAATTAATCACTCGATTAAAAGAAAAATAATACTTTCCTACTTAAAAAAATAAAATCCTGGGATTGTGTTTTTTCAAGAAACTGACCTACTATAATGCCTAAGGTTTGTAAGATAAGTATCGAGCCTATTAATATTTCTGATCATGCTTGCATTGCATTAGAACTTGCCATTGCATAGCAGAATGATAACAAATGTAATTGCAGATTTAACTCTGGCTTATTACAAACTTCTGAGTTTAAACCTTACATTATGCAGTCATTGCAGGAATTTTTTGAGTAGAATAGATCAAAAAGTATTGCTATCCCGACGTTATGGGACACCTGTAAAGCCTATCTTAGAGGAAGACCCTTATACAGCTCAATCTAAACATAGAAGGAATGAGGAGTTACCAGCTATTCATACTGCTGTTCAAAAGTTGGAACACATACACAGATTCGCTCTTTAAACATTCAGCAGAAATTGACAAAAGTCAGAATACAATATAATAAGATTATGAGTGAAAGGGCACATGGTTCCCTTGCTATAATTAATGCCAAATATTGCTCTGAAGGCAACAAATCTGGGAAATTGTTGGGTAATTATTTGAAAGGACGATGTAATTTACAGAAGATAACTACTTTGCAGAATAAGGGAGGAAATTTGTTGCAGGAGGAGCGGTTTATGAACCATTTTTATGAATTTTATAAAAATATGTAATGGGCATCAGCATCCGTGGATGAAAGGATCTTGGAGAAGTTCCTGGACTCTATAAAACCTCCGGGGATAGACCCAGCTGTGTTCCTGGAGTTGGAAAAACCCCTTCAGGTGGAAGGAATTAAATTGGCCATTCAAAATTTGCAGCATCCAAGAGCTCCAGGTGGTGATGGGTTTACTATTGATTTTTACAAACACTTTCAGGATAGTCTTTCTCCCTTATTATTAGAATTGTATCAATATTTTATTGACAGTTTTTCTAGTCTGGGGTCTTTTTCAGAAGCTATGAATGTTGTCTTGGACAAACCTGAGCGGGACCCCTTTTATTGCAGAATTATAGACCAATATTGCTAATTAATGCAGATTCCAAGATGTGGGAAAACATTTTCTGCCAACAAGCTAAATAAAATTTTACTTAAATTGATACAACCAGATCAGGCTGGATTTGTATGAGGGGAGATATTTGGCAGATGATCCCCATTTGTCACCTTTTGCAAGTGTCTCAACGCTTTCCATACTCAGTTATGGCTGTGTCCCTTGACACAGAAAAAATGATTGATTATGTTGACTCAATGCTGAGATGGGATAGTTTTGGGCACAATTTTAATGCCTTGGTACAAATTTGGCTAATCATAAATAGATCCTTATCTGCACCTTTTCAGCTGCACCACATTAGTAGAAAGGGGTGCCTGTTATCCCCTTTGTTATTCTTTCCTGCCTTAGAACTGCTGGCTATAAAAATCTGGGAAAATACTAACATCTCTGAGCTAAAAATCATGGAACAGGAGTACACAATTTGTCTATATGCAGATGTTATTATGCCGTTTTTGTCTAATCCACCATCCTTGATCCCACATCTGAAGGAGACTATTGACCGATATTCTAATTTTTCAAGATACCGCATAAAATGGAGTAAATCCAAGTGCATGCCTCTCAATTCTTTATATAACAAAGATGAACTGGCAGATAATCCTTTCAAATGGAAAATGCAGGGTTTTAAGTATCCAATTATTATTTTTCACAATAATATTGATAGCACAGTAAATAACAATATAGCTAGATAACTTAAGTGGACTATTTTTCATGGTGGGGCACCTTGGTACTATTAAGAAGCTGCTACGCCTACAAGTGAATTACCTGCTTACTATGCTATCCATCTTTTCTCCAAAGGTTTTTTTTTTAATCTATAAAAACTATTTTCTCTAAATTCCTGTGGAGGAACAAACCATCCTGCATAGCGTTATCTAAATTACAGCTGGATAAAGAATAAGGATGGATTAACTTTCAAATTTATCCAATTATCACTCAGCATTTTTACTGCACCAAGGACTGTGGTAGATTTGAGAAGAGCAACTGATAGCCTCAGGTGGGTGCAGTTAGAAAAGGAGTTGATGTGGCTTCTTGATCTAAGATATCTACCAGTCATGCTCAGTAGTAAGCTGATCCGTCTCCATGCGTAATCCATTCTACAGCTGTAGCATTTCAAAAACTGCATAAGATCTCCAACCTAGATGGCAAGATAGTCTATAATCCCCTATATGGCTTAATGAGCAAATTACTATATCAAAGAAACCTATATATTGGAGCTAGTGGCTTGAAGAAGGTATTGGGGGTCATAAGAACATATAAGAACATAAGAACATAAGATATGCCATACTGGGTCAGACCAAGGTCCATCAAGCCCAGTATTCTGTTTCCAACAGTGGCAAATCTAGGTCATACGTACCTAGCAGTTTCCCCAAGGGACACAGGTTCCACAATGCTTGTATTGGTTCAAGCATTGATATCCTGGGTCCCTTCTTAATAATGGTTTATAGACCTTTCCTCCAGGAACTTGTCCAAACCTTTTTTAAACCCAGCTACACTAACAGCCTTTACTACATCCTCCGGTAACAAATTCCAGAGTTTGATTACACGTTGAGTGAAAAAATATTTTCTTTTATTAGTCTTAAATAGTTTACCCTGTAGCTTCATTGCATGTCCCCTAGCCTTTCTATATTCTGATAAGGTAAACAATCGATCTACGTTTACCCGTTCCACTCCGTTCATTAATTTATAGATTTCTATCATATCTCCCCTCAGCCGTCTCTTTTCCAGGTTAAAGAGCCCTAACCTTTTTAGCCTTTTAGCGGTCTGTAACCGCGGGAGAGCGGACTCATCGCTCCTTCCTAAATACCTCCCTTTCCTTGCCCCATCCCTCACCTTCCTTTTTCCCCCAAGCCCCAAGAATCTGACACCACTCCAACGTTTGGTAAACAACTGGTCGCAGCTTTTATTAACCATTAATTCATGTACAATCAAATCAAACTATACATATACCGGCGGAATGATGCAATCACCAGCCATATCACTAGCAAAGTGATAGCGCCTCCGCTGCCTCTTCTTTCCTCCCTTAGCCCCTGACTTCGCCATGTCAGTAGCAAAAGCCCAGCCAGGGGGTTGTCCGTGTCGGGGGGGTACCCACCCCCGTACCCAGCTTCTTAAGCGTCCGGACCCCGGAAACCTCCGGGATCCCGCTTAACCCCCCTCCAATTGCGACAACCCTATGGTATACCCCCTCCCACTTCGCCACCCTCTGAGGGCGGGTGGGTGGGCGGGACAACCATCCTCCAGGCTCCTCACGACTAGCTTGGAGCCGCCGCGGGATAACCGATCCTTCTCTTCCATCCTTCAGCTATTGGCTCCCTTCCCGCCACCTACAGGGTGAGGAGCCAATAGATTTGAAGGATGCAGCTGCCAAGTACTTCCCCCCCCACCTCGCCCCACCACCTCAGGCCTAATCGCCGCTCATCGCTGCTCCGCCCGGTTACGGGCGGCCGGCATGGACGGGCCACGCGGCCTTCATTAACCGCGGGAGAGCGGACTCGTCGCTCCTTCCTAAATACCTCCCTTTCCTTGCCCCATCCCCCACCTTCCTTTTTCCCCCAAGCCCCAAGAATCTGACACCACTCCAACGTTTGGTAAACAACTGGTCGCAGCTTTTATTAACCATTAACTCATGCACAATCAAATCAAACTATACATATACCAGCGGAATGAAGCAATCACCAGCCAAATCACTAGCAAAGTGATAGCGCCTCCGCTTGCCTCTTCTTTCCCCCCTTAGCCCCCGACTTCGCCATTTCAGTAGCAAAAGCCCAGCCAGGGGGATGTCCGGGTCGGGGATACTCCACCCCCGTCCCCAGCTTCTTAAGCGTCCGGACCCCGGAAATTTCCGGGATCCTGCCACCGGCGCATTCGACCCCGTCGTCATTGCACCGCTCCCCCAAAACAAAGCTGCGACCAGCGAGAATCCTGCAAGGCTACCCACTCAACTGCCTCCTGCCAGTCATTTAATAATAAATCCAATCCTACTGGGGATAAATGCACACCATCCCTGCCGTAAAGACCTTCACATCTGACATCCACACATGAATGCAGTACTTGGTAACCACCATGTGCACAGACCCACCGGCCGATTTGTCGGTTTATCTTAACTAGGCCCCGAGACCAGCGATGCTGGGCCTGACAACTCGGCCGTGGTATAATGTCCGACCACATGACTATCACCTCCGCGAATAACCTCAACACTTCCCCCAAGTCCCTCTGTACCGCCCTGATCAGCTGCTTGCAAGTCCAAGCTGACAGGTCGTTGCCTCCCAAATGGAGCAGTATCAAGTCTGGTGTTCTCCGACTGCGCGCATGGTGCCGAAGCAAAGGGAGCAACTGTGTCCAACGAAGACCTCGCTCACCCAACCATGAAATGGTCACCACCGCAGAATCCAGTCCGAGATTCGACCCCAAAGGTTGCACCGCCGCACGCTGACCCGCCCAGTGCACAAATGAATGGCCGATGAGCCAACAGCTATGCAGGTTCCTCCCATGGTCTGCAAAAGAAAATACAAATTAGCCATATGCACCCCCCCCAACCCATCCTCTTAAAAGCGGACATAGCCCAAAAAGGCATTGGACCGCCATCTCCCTATGTGCCGAACCACTTGACTGGACAAACCCGCAGCTGCAGCACTAGTGGCTGTACCTATACGAAAGGAATGTGATGCAAATGGATGCGCATTCTCGCCCAGCCACCACAGCACAAGCCTTAAGACTGCTGTCACCTGAAACCTAGTGACTCCTTTCGCATCGGCATGCATAAACAGCACCCCACCGACCAAAGGACACAGCCGCAAGTATTCCCGTACTGCTGCCACTGCAAAAGTACTACCCCCCTGAATTTCCCGCAACATCACCCATCTCCCCCACCCCATCTGATCGGTCTTGGACCGAGCCAGCCATACCCGTAATGTACCCATTTCTATCTGAACATGCTGGTACAGAAGCCCCCCTCCCGCTGCCCTCGCCGAGGCCACAATTAACTCCCCCATACGAAACGCCTCGAAAAAAGCCAGACAAATTATCGCTTTAAAAAGAACCACCTCATAACCCAACGACGCCACAGAAGGAAGCACTGCGCATATGCTTACTAACAACTCGTGCATTATCGGTCGCCGGCAATCTCCTTGCCTTGACTCCACCCTCCCCCACCCTTGCATTAGCCTCCGGGATAAAAACCCGCAGGTTGCTGAGGACCAACCCGCCGCTTTCTCAAAAAACAAAAACCTGGCTAGATGCGACCGCACCCCAGCTTTAGAGATCCCCTGCTCCTTTGCAGAAACTATGTAATGTGCCAGCATCCAATCAGACATTGATTCCGGCGGCCACCCTTGTGCCTCACAAAATTCCATGATCTTACCAAAGCCACGCTGATACGCTGCCCATGTTGACTGTGCCACCGAGCTCTGCAGCAAACTCAACATCCCTCCTGGCCAATGCTCCATAATCGCTCCGGGACCTTCCAACCTGACGCGTCTGATTCTGGCGCCAGTCTCAGAAACCGGGCCCACTGAAAATGAGAAAGAGCATCAGCTACCTCATTACTGCATCCCGGGATATGCCTCGCCTTGATCACCACATTCAACCGCAACCCAGCCAAAACAATCTACCTCATTAGCTCTGCCAATTGCCGGCATTGTGGTGAATAATTGTTGATCACGCTAACCACTGCTGCATTATCGCACCACCACAGTATTCGCCGATTGGCCAGGCGTTCCGGCCACAACTCCAAAGCTACCAGCATGGGAAAAAGCTCCAAAAAAGCCACGTTAGTCACCAACTGCGACTCGCGCCACGACTGCGGCCATTTCTCAGCACACCAGGCACCCGCAAAATAAATGCCTAGACCTAGTCCCCCCGCAGCATCAGTGTACAACTGCAAGTCCGCTGAGGAAATCTCCTCCCCATCATAACCGCTGTCCCATTAAAGTCCTTCAAAAAGGTATCCCAGATCCTTAAATCCGCCATCATCACGCCTGTCACGATGGTGTGTTTTTTTCACCCCCACAGTAGCCCCGGCCAACCGCCGTAGAAACACCCTGCCCATCGGGATGGCCCTACAAGCAAAATTCAAAGCCCCAATCAGCACCTGCAACTCCCGCAATGTCAACTTGCTCGACGTCCTTGCGTTGGCTACCAAAACCCGCAACCTGACCACCTTCTCGCGCGGCAACCTGACCACCATCTCACTGGAGTCCAGTTCTACTCCTAGAAAAGTCAACTGCCTTGCCGGACCCTCAGTCTTTTCTGCCGCTAACGGCACGCCCAATTCACTGGCCAGGTCCAGGGAGGGCCAACCGCAGGCCACACTGGCTGCCAGGCCCCCATCCATTCCACCTCCGAAGACCCTTGCCCCCCTCTCAACCAATGCTCCCACGCTGGCCTACCCCCGATGGCCATGAATCCCCATGCTCCCCCCAGCCAGCCATCGCTGGTGGCAGCCATTGCCCCAAGGGAAGTCCATCCCCTTGCCTCTATTTCCATAATCGCCGCTCCCCCCTACCCCCCCCGGGAATACTCTCACCCCATGATACCCCCAAAGCCCCCCAACCCCTTCTGTGCCCCCCACACTGCTCCCATGCTGCTCCCCCGCTGCCCCCCTGACCCCCAATCCTCCTTGCACCTGAGCGCGACCTGCTTGCCTCTCCTCCCTTTCTCCCCGCTCCCGGTGCTGAAACAGCACCTCTCGCAGCCACCGGATTCAGCCACAAACCCCTTGTACCTCTGCTCCCCCTTCTAGCACCAACCCCTCTGCCCTGTGCTCCCCTGGCGCCTACCGCGCCCCCATGTCCTGCATCCTCAGCTACTTCTGCCCCAGCCCTTTTATCCATCTGCCTGGACCTCTGCCCCGTGGTTTGTCCGGCCCTCCCTGGCCCCTTTCCTCATCGACCTTCCCTTGCTGGCATTGTCGCTCCCTCTTTCAATGCCCCCCTTTATTAATTATTATAAAAAATTAGTCCTCTTGCCTGCCCGACTCTGACAGCTACTCCTCCGCAACTCCAATTTGTGCCGCCGACCACGTGCTGTGCCCCATCTGCTCCAACACTGCACCGCCGACGTCAGTCCTCCGCAGCACCACAGGACACTCCCCCACACAAAAAGGTTTGTCTCTCTTTTCTTCCTTTTCTCCTGTGCAATCCTTGCCGCCGTGAAAATCCGCCCCGCGCTCAACACGCAACAACCGTCCTCCAGGCTCCTCGCGACTAGCTTGGAGCCGCCGTGGGATAACCAATCCTTCTCTTCCGTCCTTCACTTATTGGCTCCCTTCCCACCACCTACAGGGTGAGGAGCCAATAGATTTGAAGGACGCAGGTGCCAAGTACTTCCCCCCCCACCTCACCCCCACCACCTCAGGCCTAATCACCGCTCCTCGCCGCTCCACCCGGTTACGGGCAGCCGGCATGGACGGGCCACGCGGCCTTCATATATTTGAAAGGCATTTACATGGTTTACAGTCCAGTAAACCATGTAAATGCCTTAATCGGGATATTCAACGGCACTTACATAGTTAGTGCCATTGGATATCCCCTTCTAACCCTGCTACATGCCCCGATGCTATGCGGTTAGCATTGGTGTGTGTGGGAGGTGTTCCAGGAAGAAGCGGCGATGGAGATTCTTGTTAACAAGGCAGCGGTGATATTGCATGCTGTCCGGTTAGTGACTTGCTCCTAAAAGATAGGCAAGGAAAATCCTATCTTTAAGGTGCAGGAGCTAACTGGGCAGCATGAAATATTGCTGCTGCCCAGTTAGTTACTGCAGCTTCCGGCATGTGAAGCAATTTGTGGATATTCTACGCCATGCCGCATGACTCTGGCATTGAATATCCAGAGTTAAGGGTTGGTGGTCAGGGCTATGCACTGTAGCAGCGCATAGCCTGCCCAACTGAATATTGAGCCCTTGATGTTTAAAGGACATAAGCTCTGGAGGAAAATTCCTAACATTGAAGTGACTTTGTTCCCTATATACTGTAACTCATCACCCATCAGCATTTCAAATATATACAACTGCAGCATGCCATCAAACAATGGAATCTACTTAAAGATCTCTCTGATGCAATCCCTGGTATGATAGAAACCTATAATAAGGTAAATGAAATGCCTCCATGTTATACGATGGGCTATAGGAAAAGTGTGGTATGTGTTGCAGTTGTGTAAGACAAATTTGGCAAGATGAATCTGAGCTGACCATATCTCCCACAAAGTGGAAAAAAATAGGTTGGTTACTATTAGAGTTATTGCTTCAGCCCTGCTCTTCAGTGCATGTATTTTTGTGTGCATGGGGCTTTATGGGCTCCTGTTTGGGATGTTTGACTTAATACTGGCAAATCCAACTTAGTCCGGAAATGCAACTCAGATTCTGGAACATTCCATCATATGATCTATTCTTGCCCTATTGTCTTTTGGCAAGAGGTTTGGTACAAAGCAGGTCAAATTCTTAATGTCACCAATAATTATATCATATCCCATTATTTTATTAAAATATGAAGGGGTATACTCTAAGAGGCCAATTCCAAAAACATGCACACTTATTTACATTCTTTTATATACTGTGCTATTCTGCATCAGTGAGGTTTATATTGAACAAACTGAAATTACATTGAACAGGGCATCATAACTTGGAGATAACTATTTTACAGGGAACATGGGCTATGGAGGGTTAAGTGGCTTGCCCAAGACCACAAGGAGCACCTGTGGGACTAGAAACCCCAGTCCTTCTGGCCCAAAGTTGCTGTCCTCTAGTGGGATTTGAACCCCTGACCTTCTGGCCTGAAGTACCTTGCCCCAACCACTAGGCCACTCCTCCACTCACAGGCACATATGGGTACATACGGGCAGTGGGAAAGTCCAAATGGAAACATGTAGGAATAGAACCTGATTTCACACATGTGGGGATAGACGCAGCTGCGTGCACAGAATCAACCACATAGATATGCCAGGCACGGCACGCACACATTGCAACATTGTACAAAGATGGGTATATCCCAACAATGGCTTTGTATGCCCCCGCACTCACCGTATTCTGAAAAGAGGTACATCTGTGACCCTGCCCGTCTCTGTGATATAACCATGAATGGCCACCCCCCCCCCCCCACTTTAAAATGTGACGCTATGAAGCTGCTGTGGGCATGGGCAGCGCTGTTATGAGGCTAAATGACAATGAAAGTTGGCGATACCTATAAGTGGATGCAAGTTAGACAACAGAATTAGTCTGTGGCAAGCCCAGACCACTACAAAGCAATTGCACTGCACAGTGATGGAGCAGGAAAACAGGTAGAGAGTGAACCCACTGGCACAAGATGCAGTGCAACATTATATACATGGCAGTAGATAACCTCCCGATATATGAATGTCATGAAAATCTCAGGAACATGACTGTACAATGCTAAGTAAGGACATGATCCCAGCAGAACAGGCCTCCCATAGAGAACTACCCAAACATTTCCCCTGCACTACTAAAGGGGCATTGGAATGACAGCAGTCAGCAGTGCAAGCACCACACAGATATGCTCAGAGACACCATCGTCCTCCCTACAACTGTGCACATTTGTAGAGACCAATGCTGGTGCACCTGGGAATGGCGTACACTGTTGCACGCCCTCCCTCTGAGCTGCCCTTAGTAGTGACAGGGAAGTGTCTAGACAGGGAAATGATTGCAGAACTGTCCTGCTCACTCCTGCCTATATGCACTGGCACCTAGTGATGCTGCAGACAGCCTTATGGTCCAGGTACCTGTCCCCTCCCCCCTGTATATGTGGATGAGCAATCTAGACCCCCCCCCCATGCAGCCCTCCAACCACTCACACACACACACCCTCACTTGCTGTCCCACAGAAACCGCCATCTGCCAAAAGAATTCCCTGCACCGAATGTTTTAGCTGATGGAAAGGAAACTATAGCCATCAGTACTTCCAACCCAGCATCATACCTGCTCACTATATTTCTATTTGGCTATGTACATATATGATAACTGCAATAGCGGACCTCTAACAGATACAGAGGCCAAACAGCCCTTCCAGTATATCAGCCTCAAGGGTCAAACCCCGTATGCGCATTGCACATCATAGGCCCACAGATGTTAACAACCGCAACAGTGACCTGTGCACAGGTTATGTGCCATATAGCCACTGGTGTAAGATATCCCCAAAATAGTGTTCTGATAGGATTCACATATACCCTCATTTGCATCAGGGAACTGTACACATTGCATAGAGCATATTGTAGAACTCCACTGTGTGGAGCGCAACACTCCAGCTGGCTGGATGCTGCACATAGTACCGATGCTGGGCTTACATGTTCACATAGGGTACTATGATTCTGTCACCAGTATCACTGCCAGGATGTGGGCATTGTTAGGGAGCCCTTGCTGTGCCCCTTTAGCTCATACAGCATATGCCAGCATGGCTGGATTGAGCACGAGTGCTCTACTGGATACGTTTGTGGGGGTGTTTAGTTCTGCTGCTTTGACTTACATCCTCCCTCTTCTCTGCTTTCTGTTCCATCACACTGCATGCTGTGGTTTTCCAAACGCCAGTCACACCAGTGCATAGCATAGGTTAGACACCCAGTCACCACTGTTGGCCGCATTGGGGTGAGGAACAGTAAAATTTCTAAGTCCTACCTTCATTCCATGGTTTTGCCGGTATAACCTGGATGTCTGCGGGGCCAACTGCAGACATACACAGGTGTGACTGGAATACGCTTTATACATCTCTGTGGCTGACCACACCCCCATGTTCTGTGATCCCCATGTAAGTGCTGTGTATGTGCAGGGCCGTGGAGCTTTAGAATACGGTTCTGGATGTTTTCATGAGACGTCACATGTACAGGTGGTTTATTCATAGTTCAGAATAACCCCCAAATATCTTTAGATAATTTACAGAGCAAACCATGTAGTTGACATCATCTATAAATGTTGTTGTTGTTGCTGTTGTTTTTTAAGTGCCGTCGAGTCAATTTTGACTTATGGCGACCCTCTGGATAGTTGCCCTAAACTGTGTTCGGTCTTCAGTCAGGCGGCTCATTGTTGATCGAGTGGCACCAACAGCTGTTGTTATTGTAAATATGAACTAAAAAATGCTCAGCACAAGAAAGGGAATGAAGTGCAATATATAAACTCAATATGGAAGTGAATAATGGAGACTCTTTCTACTATTTGAGACCCTCCTCTTGGACTAGCTAACAAGCCTGGATCACACAAAGTGCTCCACTAACATGTTCACAGCCGGACATGAGGTAAACTGTGTTGATCTGACTGGGCACATGGAATATTGTTCTTTGTAAACATCCATGACCATGGTGAAAGGTGGTATATAAACTTTGCTAAATAAATAAACCTTGCTAAATAAATATACATAGTGGACTCATCTAAACAACAGATGGCGTCACTGACTGAAGAGATTAATTTAAAGACTGCCCTAGTAAAGTCAAAAATTCCAGAAGAACATTTCACACGACATCAGGAGGAATTACAGAAACAAGAAGATCAAGTGCGACAGGAAGTAATGATTAAAAAACAAAAAAAACTGAAACGTGACGGAGCTGACTATTCCACAGGATACGTGTATCCGTGGATGAACAAAAATCGGAAGCCCAAAAAAGGAACACGTCAAGTGACCTTTAATGACTCAACTGATGGAGATGACAGCTCAGACTCTAGCAGATCTTCTGGGAAGCCTTTTTTAGAAGAGTGACAAAACGGCAAATCAGTGAAGAAAAAAGTGAATGGCAAAGGAGAGCCCACGGATCGAGCGAGGCAGAGACCCCAGAGAAGGAAGGATTGAGTAACCTGGTGGTTAATATATCGGAATGTTCATTGTCTACAGAGACTATACATCTGTTAGAGAGAGGATTATCATTTGTCCCTAACATTGGGTTTGATGAGTTTCAGTTTCGAGTCGATCTGGAGGCTTTGAATCGTAAATTACATATAAAGGACTATTTTTTTACTGCACTGCCCAGTATTGAAAGAACTGCCATGGAGACTCCTTCTTGTCGTATCCCTTTACCACTGACATCTAATTGGGTTCCATCTAGCCCCCTTCCTCCAGCTATAAGTATGTTTAGAGATTTAGTTCTCCAGGATGTCAATGAAGAGTTAAAAAAGAAACCTATATCATATAACCAACGCTTACCGATTCAGGAACGTCAAGCCTTGAAGGAGCTTCGAAATAGACAAGATCTGGTGGTTAGACGAGCAGACAAAGGAGGGGCAGTAGTAGTTCTAGATCGTAATTATTATCTGGAAGAAGCACGAGCACAATTAAATGACTCAAGGACATATGCCGTACTACAGGTAGATCCTAGCCCCACTTTACAACAGCAAATTAAGAAGCTAACTACTGGAGTGCTAACAGCTAAGTTAATCTCTAGAAAAGAATTTCGCTTTTTAAATGCGGTATCCCCTACATTTGCTAAATTTTACACAGCCCCCAAAATTCATAAATGTCTTCATTATCCACCGGGGTGCCCTATTGTGTCCACCAGGGGCATGCTGCTTGAGCCATTATCTATTTATTTAGATTCTTTTTTGAGACCCTTGTTGCTCAATATTCCATCATTTCTTCGAGACACCACTCATTTTTTGAACACTTTGGAGAAATTGGCCCAATGGACAAGTGAGGAAGCGATACTTTTGGTCACTCTCGATGTGCAATCGTTATACACAAATATACCACAACCAGAGGCACTATTTATAGTTAATAAGGCCTTACGGGATAGGGGAGATCTTAGTACAGAGCATATTGAGTTTCTATCCCAAATAGCACAATTGGCACTACAAAAAAATTTTTCATCTTTGAGGGCCAACTGTACCAACAGTTGGCAGGAGTTGCCATGGGAGTCACCTGTGCCCCATCGGTGGCCAATTTATATATGGGTAATTTTGAAGAAAAATGGATGCCTCAAGCTCCGCAAATGGCACAGATAAAAACTTGGCTCCGTTATATAGACGACATCTTTTTGCTTTGGCAAGGCACTGTACATCAATTACAGGAATTTATTTATTGGCTTAACCAATGTGATCCACATATACAATTCACGTATGAGTCCAGTGAGACTAGTATAACATATTTGGATGTTTGAATAAGCAAGGGGGTGGATCAATGGGAGACAACAGTGTTTAGTAAGCCTACTGATAGAAACACTTTTTTACAATTTGATAGTGCCCATCCCCCGAGGCTAAAAGAGGGACTCCCATTTTCACAATTCTTAAGATATCGCCGAAATTGCTCTAGTTGGGAAGATTTCAAGGAGAAGTCCAAACACTTGACAACACAATTTATTCAGAGAGGTTATCCAAGAAGAGTGGTTACCAGAGCTTATAAATGGGCTCTGTATAACGATCGAGCTTTAATATTGAATTCTCAACCGTCAGTTACCAAAAGCGACACACATTTTGTGCATTTGGTGACAAAATACTCTCCAATTAGTGTGAGCATACAGAAAAGCATCAAAAAGAATAGTAGAGTTTTGAAAGTTTTGCCAAGTATGCAGCACCATTCTATCCGGTGTGTGTGGCAACAAAGTAAGAATTTAAAAGAATACATTAGTCCAGCAGTTTTACGTACAATACAACCGGCCGAACCAACCAGAGATACACTGGGTCATCACCCATGTGGTCAGTGCACTATCTGTAACATTTCTGAAACACTAAATCAATTTAGTTACAAAGGAGTTACCTATTTGTTAAAGAGCACTACTACCTGTGACTCTACTTATGTAGTATATGCAATACAATGCCCTTGTGGCTTGATATATATAGGGAAGACCATTCGAAAATTCAGAATCCGTATGAAGGAACACGAGAGCAGGATCAGATGCAAAAGGATGGAAGCTCCCCTAGTAACCCACTGTATGACTCAAGGTCACAGTTTTGAGCACTTACGCTGTTGGTGTATAGAACAAGTACAAATAGGGACAAGTGGCAGAACGAGAGATCACACTTTACTGGTTCGAGAGCAGCGTTGGATACACCGCGTGGGATCAGTTTTCCCGGCGGGATTAAATTTAGCGGTAGATTGGGGTCTATGTGTTTAAATAACATCCGTGCAATGAGATAGAATAAGATAATAATGAGAGGACAATTATCATTGTACAAAGCAGCCTGTGGAGGCAGTTTTTCATTGGATGTGACACACAGGTTGGGAGGAGTAAGGAGGGGTTTAAATAAGCAAGACTAAAGCTCTAAACCCGCATGCGTGGCGTTTTCTCAGATCGGGAGAAGGAGTTCTGTGAGGAACCAGTGGTCTGTTTATTTTACGTGGACAGCATCATTCATGTCAGGTAACTGATTTAAAGAAACAGATAGGATAGAAAAATTTGTGGAAGTTCTAATAAGATAATAGACTACACCAGTTTAACTATGCATGGGTGTTTTTATGTTTTTTCCTAACAGCAATAACACTTATATAGTCCCCTGAAGAACCGGACTGAGAAACGCAGAGGCGCGTCAAATAGTAGCGTCGGGACTTTCAACTTAAATAATTGACTGCAGTATGTTGATGACAATCCACAACACTGCGAGCTAAGTAGACATTTCAAAGTATTTTAGCTGTTTCTAATACTTCAAACATTCATTTGTTTCGATAGAATGTCTACAGTATTATTTTTATTAGTGTGAGCTAAGAAATACATTTTCTAAAGCATTTTTTGACACTCTGTAGCTGGACACATAAAGAAGAGTTAAGAGAATGGAAGTACTAAAGGGTCGTTGATGCGAACGGGCATGCTATTAAGGGCAGTAACAAACCCTAAACATTCATGCCATTGTAAGTCTGAGACCCGCTAGTTAGAAACTTCCTTATTGGTTCCAGCACCATAGAACAACTGCATACAAAATCAAAAGATAGAGCAAAGGGTTATATTTAATTTTTTAAATAAATATACACGACAGGAAGAAAGATATACGTTTTCAGTATTGAACCTTTATCCTCAATGTTCATTTCTTATTCTATGATATACAGTAGGAATGGCAGTGTTCTGTAACTCCTCTAGCAATGTTTGGAGGGTGAGATATTCTCTATGGGCTCGATATTCAGCATCAGTGGCTAGCATTGCTAGCTGCCAGCACAGAATATTAAACCCATATCCTGCACCAGCATTGAATATCTGGGTTAGCCAATTTTGCTGCTTGGTAACCCGGCAGCGGCGATATTGAGCCTCTGCCCAGTTAGCAATATGCAGTGAAAGTTAGGCCAGGGTTACCTGTGACTGGCTTTCGCCACATATCGCTAACCGTGCAGCGGCTCAATATTGTCGCTGTCTGATTACTAATCACCATCACTTCTGCTGTGCCCTGAAACACCCGCATCAAGGCTTATAGAGCCAGCAGCCACGGATATTCAGTGGCACTAACAAAAAAAAGAAAGAGTATGGGACTTTTTCTTGTAGTGTCTTCTTTAGACAGTTTAGAGGCATGTTTACGAAGCCCCACACTAGAAACATGGGTTTGGGCCTCATTACTAGAGTGAGGCACTGCGCTAGATGCAGGGGTGGAGACAGCCATCCCTCTGAATTTAGCGCAGTTCACTGTGTCACTATCACTGTGAAGAGCCATTACTACCACCTACTGTGCAGGCTGTAGTTGCTTTTTTCCAAGCACTGGCAGCGCAGGCTTTCAAGACCCATGTTAGTGGTGCCACAATGGAAATGCCCATGCCCCATTCAGATATCACCCAGATACACGCTGCCCAGATAGCATGGGTGTCTTAGAGCAGGACTCTGCACTATTTTGTAGCATGGCACTAAACACATACTATACCCCCATGCTACCCTAGTAGCATGCTTTCGTAAACATGCCCAGTAGAGAGGTTGTTATTAACATGCATTAAAGGAATAATACACAATTACAGTATGGCTTAATAACACAAGCTAAATGGCAGAATTGTGTGATATTTGTTTTGAAACACATGTTTCAGCATATTGGCAGCACAACACAAGCTAATTAATAATAAGATGGAAAGCAAGCAATTGTATGTAAAGCATCTCGGGCCCGATCCTGAATTGGGCAGAGCTAAGTGCTGTAGTCGCGTAACGCTGCCTGCCGACCCCTTAACCCCAGACATTCACTTCCACGGAGACGGAAGTGAATATCAGAAGTTCGCTGGACAACCGGTAAGCCGCCGAGCCAAACCTGGAAGCAGCAATTTTCCATGCTGCCCAGTTTGCGCTCTGTGTCAAAAAGATAGGCGAGGGTTTTCCTCGCCTATCTTTTCAGTGCAGAACACTAACTTGGGCAGCATGGAAAATCACCGCTGCCTGGTTAGTGCTTGTCTTCACCCTCGTTCCACCCCAGAACACCCCCAACATGCCCCGATGCTAACCAGATAAGTGCCTTTGAAAATCCATGTTTACGGCATTTACATGGTTTACTGGGCTGTAAACCATGTAAATGCCTTTCAAAAATGCCGCCCCTCATTATTATATAAATTGTTAATGCAGTTTGTGTTTAACTTTGCAAGATGTATTATTCCAGAAAATATAAGATCGCTTTGAATTAGTAGTATTGTTCTTCCCCAGGGGCATCAGGCTGCTATTGCACAACTTGATGCTGCTCAGCTGCCGTCTTACAGGCCAGTGGTCTATACATGATCCTTCCTGTCCTCCAATCTCCCCAACAACCCCCTCCCTCCACTCCAGCCCCTCTTCTGAACCAGGAAAACCTTCCTTAATCAGGTCTCTCTCCAATCTAGAACCACCCTCCTAATCCAGCACCCCATCCCTGTCAAAAGAGACAACTCACCCCATCACATTGGCACCTACCAGGGATATCCCTGGTGACTCGTGGGAGAAGACAGGAGGGATCCCCAGTTGCTCCTACCCCATAGGCTGCCACAAGGGCGGCTCAAGGCAATCTGCTGCCTGAGGCAAAGTATAAAATGGCGCCCCCCCCCCACACCTTAGAGGGGGCGGGGCTTTTTCAGAAATCCAATCAGAGACTGAACCAAACCAAAAAGCCGATTAGATTATATGGAGGAAATGCAAGATGTTTGCACACAGGGCCGTATCGAGCTGCAATCGCACCCTGTGCAACTTGCAGCTCGGGCACATGCCCCCCCTCCCACATACCTCCGTCCAGCGCTGCCTGCTCTTTCCCTGCTGCTGCCGCCCTCTGTTTATTTCACGGAGGCACCAGCAGCAGGGAAAGAGTAGGCAGCCCTGGACGGAGGTATGGGGAGGAGGAGGGGGCATGCGCCCAATCTGAAAGGCACCGGCACTTTAAGCAGATCTGTCCCTCCTTACTCTGACATTGCGTTGGAGGAGGGAGGGACCAGACTTGCTTAAACTGCTGCGAAAAGGCTTGGGGCGTGCATTTTGGCTGCCTGCTATTGTCCCGCCAACGGTGGCAGGACAACAGCAGACAGCCGAAATGTGCCCCCCAAGCCTTTCCCCCTCTGCGGCTGCACCACTTGCACAGGTCTACGTACGGTCCCGTTTGAACATCAAGGAACTAAAAGACAGCAAGAACAAAGAGCACAGTTTATAAAACTAAATTATAACTCATTTTGATTTTGTTATTATAAACTGCATTATGGTTTTTGCTTTTTTTCTTTTTCAACAGGCATTTCCTGTTTCCTATCAGCTCCGGTGGGCTTAGCAGAGCCGCGAGAAAGAGAAACTTTTCCTTCACGGTTCTGTAAAGCCGGCACTGAAGGGAGAGAGGAGGGCTCTGACGGGGTGGCTGCAGGGCACTTCCTTCTGCCCCTGCCACCGTGGCTCTTCCTATCAGTATTTTTTGTTTGTTTGTTTTTTTTAAGGCCGTGTAAGGCAGGCTTTTTGGGGGCTATTTTTGCCGCCCCCAAAAGGTTGCCCCCTGAGGCCACCAACTCACTCGGCCTAATGATAGAGCCGCCCCTGGGCTGCCATATTCAAAATAGTACCGCTCGATCCTTGTTGTTGTTAAGTGCTGTCGAGTCGGTGTCAACTCATGGAGACCATTTTGATAGTTGTCGTAAATTGTGTTCGGTCTTCAGTCAGGCAGCTCATTGTTGATAGACTGGTACCCATAGCTGCTGTTATTGTATCGATCCATCTCATTGCTGACCTTCCTCTTTTGCGTTGACCTTCTATTTTGCCAAGCATGATGTCTTTCTCTAACAATCCCTCTCTTCGCATGATGTGTCCAAAGTATGAAAGTCGAAGTCTTGGCATCTGAGTTCCTAAAGAAAGCTTATATTTGATCTCCTCTAGTACTGACTGGTTTGTTCTTCGGGCAGTTCATGGTATACGCAGTATTCAACTCCAGCACCATAATTTAAAGGCATCAATTTTCTTCCTGTCTATCTTTTTCACTGTCCAGCTTTTACATCCATATGATGTTATTGAAAATACCATGGCTTGAACGAGTCGAATCTTTGCATGGAGAGAGACATCTCTGCTCTTGAGAATCTTGTCTAGGTCTTTCATAGCCATTCTGCCAAGAGCAATGCATTGTCAGATTTCTTGACTGCTTGTTGCTTCTTTATTGGTAGTTGATCCAAGTAGGTTAAAGTTGTCCCTTAGTGATAGTCTTATTATATTACTTTATTTGGCAACTTGACTAGGAATCCAGAAGACTACGACTAGGAGTCAGCCAGTACTATTTTGAAGCTTGAAGCCTGGAGATTGCTTCTATCTCCCCCCCCCCCCCCCCAGGACATCCTCAGTAGGTACTGAGGCCCATTCTGATCAGGGCATGTCCTGCCCATCCAGAGGTCCAGAATCTGGATGGGCTAATCTTGCATCCCATTCTGATCCCATGAGGACGTCCCCACGGGATAAGAATCGGGTACAACTAGCCTGGATGGTCAGGCTGTGTCCCAATTTTGATCTCCTGGACATCCAGCTCCCTCTCTGCATAAGGCAGCTGGGGCTCCTGCATGGATGCCATGCCGGAGCCCTGATCATCCTCCAGCTCAGCAATGCGCTGTTTCCCCACAGTCTGACCCCCAATTGGGCCTGCCAGTGTCAGGATTAGGCTGCGAGGACTCCCATGGCTTTGCTCACCTTTTTGGGACTGACATCTGGCACGTCCCTCCGACCACAGGGTAACTTATTCCACCTCAGAGATGGAATAAGTTCCCTGTTCACCTCCACAGCCCTGGACATACAGGGCCTTCAACGGAATAGGCCCTGTACGTCCAGGTTAGGTGTCACGCCTATGGCCTGCCTTGCTCCTCCCTTGGCCTGCCCCTCCCACCCTCACTCAGACTTCCCCGCACATCTCAGAAGTACGTGTGGGGAGCTCTGTGCTTGGAATAGCATCTAGGGGAATAGCGGGAGCTGAACATCCTTGTCAGATGTAAAGTCCCCACTATTCGCGATCTGAATGACCCCAAATGGGGGTTGGGGATGGAGTGTTGAATTAGGGGGGGGGTTCTTCATCACGGGGGGCCTGATTGAGGAGGGGTTTCTAGTTCAGGGGGGAAAGATGCAGAGAGTGTTTCTGGGTGGGATGAGGGTCTCATCAAGGAAGGGATTTCTCGTTTGGAGAGGACTGGATTTGTGAATGAGTTTGGATAGGAGGGTTTGTTGAAGGGGGATTGGTCAGGATCATGTATAGACCACTAGCCTCTTTAAAAGATAGTGAGCCCAACTTAAGACCATTGTTTTTGTGTTACTGAAGCCAGGAATGTGTGAGTCATTATCCTATGACATTGCAGTACCTAAGTTAGTGACTGCTGTGGTAAATATCACATTACTTTATTGCAGCTTAATAACTACTCCTCTTAAAGGAAGGGGCTAAGATTTGGAGAGAAGTGTAATGTGTGAAAATGTTATTTTGATTTCTTCTCTTTTAGCTTGCTTTGCTGTCGCTACCTCCCCCTTCCCTCCGCCACATACTTTTGTTTAGAAATGTTACTCACACGTGGGAATTTCATTTTGTAATCCTTGCTTCTTCTTTACCCCATATATTTTGCAACTGCAAAGAATGTGGGGTAAGAGCTCACCCCATGATTATGGCCTGTAATTAGATTTTTAAAGAGGCATGCTGTAAGGGAATTCTCTTTTACAATTGACTTGCATACACCATGGGAAGTTTAAAATTGGCCTCCCCGTGTATGTTAATATGAATGCTGCTGGCAAATGTGAAAACCCAGACGTACACAAATGTGTTTCTCATTGCTTTCTTTTTCTGCATTGGTACCTGCACGCTTGCCAGCCAAATTTATCTTTAAATTACATGTGTCTGTGAATCATTGGTTCAAAATTATGTATAATTGAAAAACATCACATTATGTTCTCTGGCATTGTGTCAAAAGGGATGAAAAATGTTTCACACCTCGCATCACATGAAGTTTGAAAACTGTAGCCTACGTGAAAAGGGACATTTTTTTATGACACATTCAAGTTCAATTATGACAGCTACTAAAGTAATGGTTCTGTACTATGTGGAGTCAACACGGAAGGAATTTCCATCAAGGCTACATCTAAGTACTTTCTGCACACAAAGGAGAAACTGCAAGTTAAAAGCTCACTAACAAAAATGTCTTTAGAAAGAAGAATGAATGCCACAATTTCATAGAAGCCACTACCTACTATACACCTCAGGAGGGAGTGCAGCACGGACACAGTTCAAACCAAACTAGTCGCTTCACTTTACAACTACTCTTATCAGTCATTGTACTGCACTTATCCCTTGAATTCTCTCATTAAATATTATGAAGACCTCAGCAGGATGGAAAAACAGTTATTAGTCACCGCAAAACCCCACCATTGTACTATCATCGATCCGTCTGTAGCTTAGTACATCTTGTGTCCATTTCATTTCTTTCTTTTATATATACAGTTAAAACCCATCTGAACATATAAAATGACACTTATCCCAGATGCCATCCAATAGCTCCGGTGCCCAACTGAAATTTCATCAAGCCTCCTTGACAAAATCATAAATGGAGAATTTGAACAGAAATGTTGTAACCTCCCTCATTAACATGTATCCTCAGCCTCCCTAGACCCCATTCAATAATGTCTACAAATATAGACTGCAGAAAGGAGGCTGGAAATGATGTCTTCACCAAATGTTGCCCATTAGTGAGCATAACCTCAGATGGTCACGAGGGTGATCTGGTATGTCCACTGACAGGGAAAACATTTGTTAGTGATGTGCCCAGTTTCCTGGGTACAACACTTACAGGGCTCCCTGAAAATATAGCACTTGCATAACAGTTTCAGAGGGAGAGACACAGAGTCCTTAGAAATGTAATTGGACGGCAAAATATCCCTGCCTTTGAAGTGAATGTCTCAGGGTTGTCTAATCTGGAAAACCCTTGCCGTGGGAGTTCACAGTGTTTTGAGGGAGGTAGAAAAGGGGATATTAGGGAATGGTACTGGTTCTTCCCCACAGAAGATCAAAGATATAGGAGGGGGAAGGCTGCCTTGACCTCAGGAAAGCACAGAAAGAGAAGGGAAGGGGCAGTAAGGCCATTCCTTGAAGACAAAGCGATGTAGGAGGGAAAAGAAGGCCTGGAAAAGGGCTATCTCCAAGGTGGCCCACTGCAGAAATGTGAGAGAGGTAGAACCTCCTAGCAGCTTGCACAAAGAGGAGCATAGTATGGCTGGAAACAGTGAGGAGAAAAGGGATCTGTCAGAGATATCCCATACTGAGGAGATGACAGGTTCCAGACCCAGGACAAGGAGGAGAGGACCTATAAAGAGGACATGTGCAGATGAGCTGCCAAGAAGAGGGTGAGAGTTCCAGTAGAGGTTCCCAAGGGCACTGAAGGAGGGTGCACCCATCGCAGAAGGATGAATCATACCGTTCGATCTCGAGTATCCCCCTGCTAGCCAAAATAATCGAGAAGGTCGTCCAAAGGCAGATCCAGCAACACATTGACATTGCAGCCCCTCTAGACCCCTGCCAGAATGGGTTTTGGGAATCTCAAGGAGTGGAGACGCTACTCACCGCACTAACCAATATCTTAACCAGAGGGATAGACAACATCAAAAATGGGTTTGAACTTACCTTCCTTGACATCGCCGCTGCATTCGATTCTGTCAACCACAATCAGCTCCTTACACGCCTCAATGAGAAGGGAATCCGGGGCTTGGCTTGGGATTGGTGCAAATCCTACCTAGCAGACCGATGGCAACATGTACGGATTGGCTCCAAAACATCCGAACCTTTTCAGCAATGCCAGGGGGTACCCCAAGACTCCTCTCTTTCCACGCTACTCTTTAACATATACATTCAGTTTATATGCAAAATCATCCGCTCCTTTGAAATTTCCTGCCTGATCTACACAGATGATGTTCTGCTATTTGCTCCAATCAACGTCATGCAACCTTACTTTACTGCTCTAGTGAACTGCTTCAATGCAATCACTGACTGGCTTCATGCCCAGAACCTCTGTATAAACTTCAAAAAAACCAAGGTCTTGTTCAGCACAAAGAACAAAAACTTTTCACCCCCTACGTCAATAAAGGTGAGAGACACAGAGCTCCCAAGCAAACCCACGATACACTACCTGGGCATTACGCTAGACCAACATCTCGATTTTAAAGCGCACATAAAACACCGTCAGAGTCATGTACAACAAGATCAAGACACTACGACACCTAAGACCCATGCTCACACCCGAGGACTTCCGAACAATCTTCCAAGTGCTGGTAACACCCCATTTTGACTATGCAAACGCCATTCTGCACGGCCTCCCCAAGAACACCCTAAACCCGCTACAACTCGTGATGAATGCTGCTGCCCGCGTCCTCTGTGGAGTATCCAGAAGAGACCACATAACTCCCATCCTGAAAGAAGTACACTGGCTACCGATCAACTGCAGGCTCACATACAAGGCACTACTCCTGACCTTCAAAGCCATTAACAAGATATCCTCCTCATTCCTCATGGCCCTCCTCACCCCTATCCCCAACAACAGATAAAGAAGGACAGTAGCCACTAACACACTGATAATATCCATGGAAACTACAAAATGTGTGCAAGCAACTAGGAACAGAGCCTTCGTGTTCTATGCCCCAAAGTGCTGGAACAGCCTCCCACCAAATATCAGATCGATCAGGGACCTCACCCAATTCAGGAAAGCCCTCAAGCATCACCTATTCCTTCTACACTTCTCACGATCTAATCGGTACCTCCCCACCTCCCACCTCCCACACCCCAAACCACACCAGCAGCCCCCCTCACACATCACATGCAAATTAGGACAACTCTAGACCCCTATCCAACCACCGGATAGGTCAACAATGTCAATCAAATGTATATAGAACAAATCTGTGATACTAACTTGTTTTGAATATGTACCAAGACCATAAACTGTAACAATGACATATGTAAATGTATATATACTAAGACTTGAACTGTAAATAACCAATAAGATCCAGATCTAACCATGCAGTTATACAGTGTGGCGCAATGGTCTAACATGTAAATAGTCACCCCAGTTAAAACTTATAATGGTCTAACATGTATATAGTTGCCCCAGTTACAACACCAAGTTACCGTTCCTGTTCAATGTAAGCGCAAGGCAGATCTCCCCTGCCCTGTACAAGAATTGTTAACTGTGAACTGCACTGATATTAAAGAGCGCGGTATAGAAAAGCTTTAAATAAATAAATAAACTATGGAGGAGAGACTCAGAAGACAACATCCCTCCCACAACAATGCAGTAGAAGTGAATTATTGGACATCAAGCTTGTCCAGACTAAACTTTGCTTTGGATGTATGTGTGTGCCTAAGTCTCCCTGAGGTAAAAGGTGTGCTGATGGCCTGTTGAATTAGTGTAGCTGTCCAGATCGATTGTTTTGCTTTGATTGCTGCTGTTCTTTTCTGCACCTCAGAAGATGCTGGCCTAGGTATCTCATCTGGCCTAATGGTTAGGGTGGCCCTGGACAGGTTTAAAAGGGAAACGCTCAGAAACCTCCTTATCACCAAGAATGTAAAATGTATAGGTAATGTGTGCAGGGCATCCATGATGGCACAAAGTATTTAGCTCACACTTTTCCAGTAGTAGTTCAAGGTGAAATACATTCAAGTACAGTAGGTATTTCCTTGTCCCCAGAGGGCTTACAATCTAAGGGGTATGTTTACTAAACCATGCTAATGTTACCTGCGCTAGGTGCAGCATTAATGTGAGGAATGCCATATAAGGAAGTGGGCGTTCCGGCGTCAAGGAACCGATGACTCTGTATCGCGTGATAGAGGGTGTCTTGGCTCGTTAATGCACAGTAAGCTTAATTTCATGCCAGCGCCATGTTAGAAGCTATAGAGGTGTAGCCCACTGGTTAATACAATGACTACTAAGCCAGAGGTCATGGGTTCAATCCCTCAGAGGTCTCATCTAATAAGGCTGTTAAAGGCAATCCCTTTTCCTGCCTGTAACACTCAGACACATCTCTACAATCTGTGCCTCTAACGCGAGGTTTTCACTCGCGGTAATTTTCGGCCCTTCATTCCACAGCGTTAGTGTAGCAAGAGCCTCTCCCTCCCCACTCCCCACCCATTGACCCCTTCTCTCTGCCCTCTCTCCACCCTCTGCATGCCTTAATGCTGACGGGGACGTTCTCGCGCAATAATGTTACGTTATCGCTGTTTAGTAAACATACCCCTAACGCTGTGGAATGAAGGGCCGAAAATTACAGCGAGTGAAAACCTCGCGTTAGAGGCACAATTGCAGGAGAGAGAAACCATTTCAGACAGCAATGTACATCAAAGGCAGGGAGACCAAGAAAAGTGATAGTAGTGCTACATGTGCAGCAAAAGCATAGTGCCCAATTATGAAAGGGCACTATGGTGATGCTGCAAATGGGGTACAGGGGGCTGCAGGCGGGACATGCAGTGGGGCAGCTGGGGCACAGGGTGGACTAGGTAGATGCCTAGGTTGCACATGGGAATGCAGAAATGGAAAATAAGCAAGACAGCAACTGACCAACGTCAAATATGCCAATGAGTGTGTGTGTCACAGTGTCCCATCCAGGGGACAGTACCCAGCAGGTACCTCAAAGGGCAGATAACATTGGCAGGTGGTGATGGGGGGGGAGCATGGATGTCTATGTAGGCACCCCTACCCCAGACCCCACACCATAAGCAGCCACCTACCGGCACACTGGATGGCCTGGGATTGCGCACCACTAGCACCACCGAAATAAGGGCATGTCAGCCTGGTGGGAGGGCTGCTGGTGGTGGAGGGGGTGGTGGCTTCTGCCCACAGCAGACCAAGGCAAAGCCCTGTTTGGGTGGGTGGCGTGCAGTGCAACAGACAAGGTCTGTCTGAAGAACAGTCATGGTATCCCCAGGGATACCTGCCTCTGCAGTAACAGTTTGGTGCAGTACACACAGCCAGTATGTTCAGGGGCAGAAGGTTACAGGTTCAAGTCCCAGCTGTGGCTCCTGCAGACCATGTCCCTATATCTTACCCTACAGAGTACATACACCATAAACATGTGCACTCCCTAGAGCACTCTCCACTCTCTGCATGCCTTAATGCTGCCGGGGACGTTATCATGCAATAATGTTACGTTATCGCCGTTTAGTAAACATACCCCTACGTTTATACCTGAGACAATAGAGGTTTAAGTGATTTGCCCAAGGCCACAAGGAACATTAGTGGGAGGGCAGGCATGGAGCACTAACATACACTGAATGCAAAGTATCAGGGGAGTATTAGACTTTTGCAAGGTTATTGGGTGCCCTAGTTGAACCTCCAGCCTTATGCTTCTGTGCTCCCCAGGATTCTGATAATTACACTCATCAATCATGATCATCCCAGCTTCACCTCTCTCATAACAGTCCAGTCAAAATGTATCATTGGACAACATGGGTCCAATATTCAGAGGCATTTACACAGTTTGCAGACCTGCAAACAGTGTAAATGCCGCTCAGCGGTTAGTAACAGTGAATATCTGTAGCTGCCTCTGCTGCACACCCCGATGCTAATTGTTTAGCTGGGGGCGTTCCAGGGTAGCACCTGTCACTAACTGGGTAGCGGCGATATTGAGTTGCTGCTCGGTTAGTGACATGACAGGCTCAGTAAACACTAGTCTAGCTTTCACCACAGAAGCTAACCGGCATAGCAGCTGAATATCACTGCTGTCCAGTTAGCTTTTTGGCAATCCAGGCATCCTGGATATTCAGTTCTGGTGGCTGGATATGGCCCCAGCATTGCATATCCAAGTTTAAAGTTCAGTGGCAATAGCTAGCCGCTTTAGATTGACTAGCTGCCACCAATGAATATCGGACCCCCATACTTTTATATATTAAACTCTGCTTCCTATGCATTTGTGGCCCCACTCTCCAGACTAAAGTATGTGCTGTTGGAATGTGGAGTTGGTGGGCATGTCATGATCTATTGTACTGATTTGGCTGCATCTAATCTTTATTGCACCTCAGAAGCTGCTACCCTAGATGATCCCCAAGTCTTTCCTTGGAGAGTGTATGCATTTAATGTATGGTCGAAGCAAAGTTGAGTATTAGTGAGATGTAGTGTTGGGTGCTGCTGATGGCACTTACCCCTGCAGGTATTATCTAGCCACATGTAGGTTGTGGATCTTACATCTCTTGGATAGAGAGCATAGTGGTTAAGTGTGCAGAATCCAGCTTTATCACCTTGTCATTGCCTCTAGCTCACACGACACTCTAGACCTAGTGGACAGCTTGTGTTGTCTTGGTGCAAACAGTGGCCCAAGGACATGAAGATCCTTTGGGTTGAAGTGGGGCACATAATACCAATGCGAGCGTCTTAAGTTTATAATGCACTCTGCACAGCTTTTGCACTTGTTAGGCCTAATTAGCATGCATTATTCCTGCACAATGTACATTCTTCTGCAAGAATGCACACAGTACATGGTACCATGTGCAGTCCTCTAGAACAACATAGATTACTATACGAGTAGAGCAGTGGTTCTCAACCTTTTTTGTACCGTGACCCCTTTTACCATTGGTCAACTTGTGGTGACCCCCAATGATAAAATCAAATGCGTCTCTCTTCCTTTATCGTTAACGCTCCCCAGTATCAGCCCCTTTCCAGTCCTCACTCCCAGTAGCTGCCAATGTCAACTTGCATTCCCATGACTGCCACTGGTGTCCATTCCCTTCCAGTCCCACTCCTTCCCCATTGACCAGTCCCTTCTAGTACAAATACCATGGCAGCCCCTCTCAGATCCACTCCCTTCCAGTTCCATTCTCCCATCCCCTCATATCAACCCATTTGTAGCCTTAGCCCCCAGTTTTCTTCCAGGGCCAGCAGCTCTATCCTCCCCTCCACACAATCAGCCCATTCTCAGACAAAGCCCCCAATTAGCTCGCTTCCAGTGCTAGTCCCCCCTCAACCCCATTACCAGTGCTAGCCTCCCCTAATCAGCTCATTTCCAGTGCTAGTCCCTCCTCAATCCTATTAACAGTGCTAGGCTCCCCTAATCAGCCCATTACCAGTCCTACCCCCCCCCCCATCAGCTCATTACCAGTCCTAGCCTCCTCTAATCAGCCCATTTCCAGTCCTAACCTCCCCAATCAGCTCATTTCCAATGCTAGCCCCCCATCAGTCCATTACTAGTCCTACCCCCCTATCAGCACATTACCAGTCCCAACCCCCCCTTGATCAGTCCATTCTCAGTCCTAGCCTTCCCTAATCAACCCATTACCAGTTCTAGCCCCCCATCTGCCCCTTATAATCCTAACCCGCACTGTCTCTCCCCTCTGTCCAGCATTTATCCCCCGTCTGTCCAGTATGTCCCCCTGTCTCTTCCCTTTGTCTATGTCAGCCCCCTCCCTCCCTCCCTCCATGTCAGCCCCCCTCATGTCCATTTCAACCCCCTCCCTTCCTCCATCCATCCATCAATGTCTGCACCCCTCCCTCCCTCCCTCCCTCCATCTCTCCAAGTCAGCCCTCCCTCCATCCATGTCAGCCCCCCCTCTGTCCATGTCAGCCCTCCCTCCCTCCCTCCATGACAGCCCCCTGTCCATGTTAGCCCCCTCCCTCCCTCCCTCAATCCATCCCTCCATGTCAGTCCCCCCTCTGCCCATGTCAGCCCCCCTCTATCCATCCCTCCATGTCATCCCCCTCCCTCCCTCCATGTCAGCCCCCCTCTGTCCATGTCAGCCCCCCTCCCTCCCTCCCTCCCTCCCTCCATCCATCCCTCCATGTCAGCCCCCACTCTGTCCATGTCAGCTCTCCCTCCCTCCCTCCCTCCCTCCCTCCATGCCAGCCCCCCTTTGTCCATGTCAGCCCACTCCCTCCCTCCCTCCCTCTATGTCAGCCCCCCTCTGTCCATGTCAGCCCCCTCCCTCCCTCCATCCATCTCTCCATGTCAGCCCCCTCCCTCCCTCCCTTCCTCCCTCATGTCAGCCCCGTTGCAGGTTCCCTGCCCCCTCCTCCCCTCTCCCTGTCTGCCTGTTACTGCCCTGTGCTTCTGCAGCTGCGGCTCCCTGTCTCTTAGGGAACCGCGGCTGTGCCTGCTCTGAGTGAAGCCGTTGTGGAGCCTTTCTGTCTCTCGACGGGCTCCGTGCAGCATGCCATTGTCCCACCTCCAAAGGAAGTGGTAAACAACTTCCTTTGGAGGCGGGACAATGCTGCACGGAGCCCGTCGAGAGACAGAAAGGCTCCGCAACGGCTTCACTCACAGCAGGCACAGCTGCGGTTCCCTAAGAGGCAGGGAGCCACGGCTGCAGAAGATTGGAGTCTGTCAGTTTGCCGCTGCCGAGAAGCGGACTCGGCAGCGGCAGCAACTTGTGCACTTTTTTTTTTTTTAAACCTCGGAGTGAGGTGACCCCCGCTGAATCCTGCGGCAACCCCCGTGGGGGTCGCGACCCACAGGTTGAGAATCGCTGCTATAGAGCCATGTACTGAGCTCCCAGCCTTGCCAGATCTTCCATATCTGCCCTTTTCTGCCTTTGTTTCAGGTACTCTTACAAGACTTGAGGTGGAAAATAAGACAGGTCAAGGAGTAAGATTTTGGCCCTGTTCATGATTTTTTCAGTCCCAATTGTAAGCCATTAGTGGTGCCTCATGAGTGATATACTAGTCTATATTGTGGAAAAGATAATACATGGCTCTACTACATGTCCATTACAAATCTCCACTGGGCAGATCCTCTCCTTCCTGAACATTGCTACTTGGCTGCTTTGATATTGGGTAACCATGTAGGTTCGATACACTGAAGGATTCTACCAAGCTACAGGTGTGTTATACATCCCATATGGCATCAAGGAGTGGGTAGTTGCATTCCTCGACTGGCAAACAATAGCACTACTTAATCTGACTAACCTAACATTTCTGCCTCCATCTCCCAATTTCCCCTCTCCCTAGCTAACAATTGCAAGGTATTCTATTTGGCAAACATCTCTAGCCCAGGGCCGCATGCCTCACTGTGGCTATGTTTTCCATCTAAGGGAGGTGTCAGAGGAGAGGGGGCTGCTGCCTATGTATGAGGTTGGAAACAAACACACAACCCATAAATTGTTTATCTATATTGGATATTCTCTTAAGGTAGCAGGATAATCAGCCGCACAAGTGAGCGACAACCTAGAGTGATCTCCAGATTTAGAAAAGACTAGAAGATTTTATTGGGCATGAACCATTCTTTGCATGTAGCTACCATATCCCAGGCTCCTCATTCCTAAATAACAGTTTAGGGGGAGATATTCAAGGGGATTAATGTGGCTAGCAGACCTGCTAATCACATCAATCCCTCTATCTGGGATATTCAGCGGCACTGTTGGTTAGTGCCGCTGAATATCCCCGGGTGCCACTGCTGCGCACCTCGATGTTAACCAATTAGCATATTGGTATTCTGGGGGTGGCACCCAGCCATAACTGGGCAGTGGTGATATTGAGCCACTGCCCAGTTATGGCAAAGTAGCAAAAGTAAGGTTCAGCAAAGACGGGCCTAAGTTCTGCTGCTGAAACTGACCACGCAGTGGCTGACTATTTCTGCTGCTTCAATAGCATCCTACCAATATGAGCAAGCCAGATATTCCATGCTGGGGCCAGATATGATATTGGCATTGAATATCCAGGTTTAATTTCAGCGGCGGTGGCTAGCTGCTTTAGAATGGCTAGCTGCCACCATTGAATATTCCTCCGGTAAAGGAAACGGGAGAAGCATGCCTTCTGCAAGATCAAAACTGAGAGAAACAGCGGAGGGTGAAGACCACTGCCACATGCTATGATTAAAAGGGAAAACTTTATTGTAGACCTTTTAATCATAGTGTGTGGCTGTGGTCTTTGTCCTCCACTGTTTCTCTCTATTCCTCTGATAAAATCTAAACATGGAGACAAGAGGAATGTGTGGCTGATTATCCTATTACACAGGTACACTAAAAAAAATTTTTTTAAACTGCCTCTAATGTTTCGATTGATTTTTACGTTTTTTGGTGCGCTGAATCCAAATCTGGTAACCAATTTGCTCCATCACGTACAGATGTTTTGCTACATTGGGTTAGCAGTTTGAGGTGAACGTTGCAGATTGAGTGCGATCGAGATAAAAGTTTCTTGGATGAATTCTTTATACTAATTGTTTAGTAGTTATTCAAATAAGAATAAAGAAAATTGTAACAAGGCAGCACATAAGAATAGAGTAATGTCAACAAAACACACTGTGATGGTAGCAAAATTGTCTGCACTTAAAACAGCCACATACATGTGCACAAACATTGAGCATATAAGAGCGAGGTTAAACACAAAGCAAAGCAAAGAAATGTGCAAAAAATGTTGTACAGGTATGTATGTAAGAATAGAAAACGCAAACCGCACCATTGCAATACATGAAGACAAACACCCGATGGTGTGAAAATAAAATTCTAATAAATGAGATCCGACACTGTGGTAATAACTAGCAAATTTTTATTTCAAAGTTTAGTAAAAACACGATATTTGTCAACACAGTTTAGATTTTAAAGTCATTCTTGGGTCAATCAATCTCCTGGTGGGCCCGTTTCTTCTTCCCCCGAATGCTTCTCTTGGTGCGCTGCTTGGCGTATTTTTCATCTGGGGTTTCCCGCAGCAGCAACCAGCAGAAATCAGCCATCATAGTGGTGTTCCATCTTCCTTGGTACCTTCTCTCTGCGTCCTTGATGTCCTGGTGAAACCTTTCACCTTGTTCTTCACTGTACGCCCCCAAGTTTTCGGGAAAGTAGTTCACATGGGAGTGCAAGAAATGGACTTTCAGGCTCATGTTACAGCCTTGTTCTTTGAAGGCATTGAGCATCCTGGCAACAATATCCTTATAGTTCTCATCCCGCCTGTTCCCCAAGAATTTGAGAACAACATCCATGAAGGAATCCCAGGCTTCTTTTTCCTTCTCAGACATCGTTTCAGCGAATGCTCCATCTGAAATGAGTTTCCTTATATCAGGGCCAACAAACACTCCTTCCTTTAGCTTTGCTTCAGAAAGTCGGGGGAACTTTGAGCAAAGGTACCAAAAGCACTCACCATCTTTAGGAAGGGACTTGATGAATTGCTTAATGAGACCCAACTTCATGTGGAGAGGTGGTAATAGAATTTTATCACGAGGTACCAAGCTCCCATGAAGAACATTTTTCTCACCGGCTCTCAAATACTCCCGAATTGGCCAGTCTTTTTTCCCCCAGTGTAGGTCGCGGGCCCGGCTATCCCACAAGCAAAGGAAGCAGGGATATTTGGTGAAACCGGATTGCTGCCCTAATAGCATGGATAGAATTTTAAAGTCTCCACAAATCATCCACTTATGCTCATCATAACGAATCTTCTGAAGAATCAGGGCCAAATTCTCGTATTTTTCTTGGAGAATAACAGAGTGAGCAGTAGGAACTGAAGCGAATGTGTTGCCATTATGAAGAAGAACACCTTTTATGCTGTCTTTTGATGAATCAATGAACAGCCGCCATTCAGCAGGATCATACTTGAGTTTAAACTTTTCCATCACTCCGTATATATCGTTGCAAAATACCAAATCTTCCTCTTTGCTGAAATACTTCAAAAATTGTGTCTCGCGGTTGCGGTACCAATAAAAAGTTGTTCCTGGTGACAATAGATTTTTCTGTTTAATCCGAGAACCTAGCAGTTGGGCAGCATCTTTTGGGAGTCCTAAATCCCGGACTAAATCATTCAATTCAGCTTGAGAGAAAAGTTCAGGTTTCGGATCTGGTTCAGTTTCAAACTCGGAAGTACTGGATTCATCGGGAAAAGCCATCTGATGAGTCTCATCATGATCAGAACCGTCCACACAAATATGATCCAAAGATTTTGGTGGTTCAGGCACAGGTACTTCGTTGCTATGAGGCATAGGCCTAATTGCTGAGGGAAGGTTGGGTTAACTTATTTCGTTCTTATTTTTTAAGTTGTATCCCTTCACAATGCAAGAGCAAAAATAGCAGTCACTGCTGTGGTATCTTTGTTCACGCCACATCATAGGTATTCCGAAACGAAATGCTTGTTTTTTACCTTTCATCCATAAGCGTAGATCTTCCTCACATGTCTTGCACACTTTGTGAGGAGCCCACGGTTTGTCTTGATCGCCTAACTTCAAACCGAAATAGGCGAAATATACTTTTTTAATAAATGCAGAAATGTTCCTCTGCCGCTTTTTCACGGTATATTCCCCACAAATAAAACAAAAACTGTCCGGAGAGTTGACGCAACCTCTGGCTCTGTGAGCCATCACAAATACACAGCACTGAAAACTACAACTGTAGTGAACCACTTCGGAATAAAGCTGGATTACGACTGAGCAAACAAAAGGTAATAATGAACTTGCAAGAAACTGAAATTTGACAGGAACGTTCATGTCGCAACCACCGTGTTTGAGCGAGCGAACGAGGTGAGGCGAACAGGAAAGAACATGCGCCAGCGCGAGTTCTGGATTTAGCCCCCCGCCTCCCAATTGTCCTGTTAATGTATAAGATGAATACAAAACACTCTAAAATATCATGAGGGAGTGTTTCTAGTTAGTTAACCATTACAACCTCTATTTTGGGCCAAGAAAATAAACTGCAGTCGGCTAAAAAGAAATTATGTGAACATTCCTTATATAGGTAAGAAATCTAATTTTGCAAGAAAATGTGACGTGATGGAACATTTTGGCTATTTTTCCTGGATTCAGCACCCCAAAATCTATAGGAATCAGTTGCAAAACTGGAGGCAGTTTTTTGGTAGTGTACCTGTGTTATCTATCAAAGACACCAATTGCTGTTCCCTGTCACAAGCAGGATAAATGTAAATAGTTGGAAGATTATCTCTCTTGTAATGTATGATAGTTCATTAAGTTCATTAAGGTCGATCTGTAGACCCTACTATGTGTGCTGTGTAATACCCCTTGCTATCTATGCCCCATATATTCTGTCTTGATTTTGTGACAAATCCCAAAATTATAATCGAACCGCTTCTGATCGCTGGAAGTAGCGGTATATAAGTATCTACTAAATAAATAAATAAAATAAATAAATAAATCAACAATTAAAGGGAAAATCCACAGCGAAGGGTTTTCTTCCAATAAACAATATATTTTTGTGTGGCAAATACCCTTTTAAGTTTTATAAATAGAGAAAGCATGCAAAACATGCAAAGGCGTGGCTTTGTGAATGCATTCCTACAGGGATTTGTAAAAGATGTGAGAATCTCTGAGGAGTTGGTGGTGGTGTTGTGTTTGGGGGATGTGTGTGCATGTGCACGAGAATGTGTATGTCGGCTGGATAAGTGTGTGTGTGTGTGTGTATGTGTGTTTCTAGAGGTCTGTGTAAGATATGCATGTGTATAGATGAGGAGTATAAGGCTGTTAGTGTAGGGATGTGTATCCACGCAAAGTGTATGGAGTATGTTTTTGACTGGAAGTTGTATAGATAGGAGGGGCTTGAGCATAGGGAGAATTTAAGAATGGTGGTATGTTTGTTCATAAGGGAGAATGGTAGTATGTTCATTGGGAAAATGGCGGTATGTTCATTCATAGGAATTATATGCATGTTTGGGGTGTTTGTAAGATGGAGGATATATGTGTGTGTAGGAGACTGTCTAAGTGGGGTTTATGGTATATTCAGCCATACATCCCATCCTGTTTCCTTGCCTTCTGAGGGCTACAATCATACAGGAAGCTGGTTAAATTCATCCTGATCTGAGCTGGAGTAAAATTGTTTGGAATAAAGATTTCATGGGTGCAATAAAAATCCTGCCTCCAGTGCAGAAGTTCCCAATCTGCGGTTCGTGGACCACTGCGGTGCATGAGACCATTCATGGGGTCCATATGATACAGAGAAGAGAAAAGGGACAGTAAGGCTGGTGGGGATTAGTCGTGTGAAAAAAGAGAGAGAAAATGAAGAGAACTGGACTGGCTGAGGTGAGGGAGAGAGAAAGAGACTGAGATTGATGGGGCCTGACTGGAGGGAGAGAGAGAGAGCAACTGCTGGAGACAAGAAAGAGACTCAGTGGGGAGGGGGCCCAAGACAGTGGAATGGATAAACTGGGGGTCCCTGAATTTTTTGGAGGTTAATAAGGGTCCACACAACCAAAAAGGTTGGGAACATCTGATCTAGTGGATTTAATTTCCAGTTGTAGGTTGGAGTAATAAGGCCAAGTGAAGTCTGATAATGAAAGATAGAGGCAGAATGACTCCTCAGGCCCTTCTGAATATCTTATTGAATGCACTGAAACACAGTTAATAAGGGACTAATATCCCTTTTATGATGTTAGAAATTCAACAAAACTTGATTCTTTGCCATTATTCTCCTCCGAGGCAAAACCCTTTGGGTAACTGACCCTATGATGCTTATCTGGGAATGCAAGTTCTCTACAGGTAATTAATTTCTTGCCATAAATCAAGTTCCACTGCTCATCTCAAGTTTAATTTTGACTGGCTGATACTATAAAAATAGCAGTAACATGCACTAACAAGCATGTGATCAGCTTCTCAGATGAGTTTTCAAGGTAGTGATGAAATAGTGTCTCTTCAATTTATGTGACTCAAGAATTGTGCAGAACTTAAACCATCTAATCAAAAGGAGTCAATACCTGATAATAATGTAAACAAAGCTAAAATTACCAGAGTCAATATTTAAAACCCATTGGCTCAATATCAGACACAGTGATCAGTGTTTCTTTAAACGTGGGCCACCATGTCTAAATAAGAAACAGCCAACAACGGAATCTGGATAGTGGCTGTTGCTGAATATTTGATCAATGAAGCTAGCGTTGGCATTATCATTATAGTGATGATTTTCAGCATTGCTTTATGGATAGGCTATCTGAATAGCCATTAGAATAGTTTTTTTCTCTGTTATACTATGCAGGTAGCTCTGTATAGTGGCGCTGAACATCACCATTACATGGATAATTCACTGCTTCATCCCCACAACACTTATCTGTATAATAGGAGCTACTATATGGACAAGTACTGCTAAATATTGACCCACCATAAAATGCTCTTCTTTTTTAAACATTTTTTTGTTGGACCATTCCCAGAATCGTTCTAGTTCTTTATTAGCTAGGAACCCATTTGGTCCATTTTAATTTTTATTGCTTTGCCTTATTTATAAAAATATTGAAAGACTAGAAAAGAGGACTGTTACTTCTGGAGAGAGATCTGCAACTGTGAGTGTATACTTCTGGGAATTTTCTGAAAGGAATTTTTTTTATTAAAGCTAATTAATCTGTGAACCCACTATTTTTTGTTAAATCAGTCAGGGCCTAGTAGCAGCAGTTTAAGTTTACATTTAAAACACAGAAGAGAGCTTTCTGGTTAAATTTCATACCCAGCAGAGAGCTTGTAGTTTAAATTTAATAGTCATTCAGGGCCTAGCATCAGCAAAGTACTTTTAGTTTAAATTTAAAACACAGAAGAGAGCTTTCTGGTTAAATTTAGAACCCAGCAGAGAGCTTGTAGTACAAATTTCATAATAAGTTAGAGCCTAGCATCAGCAAAGAGCTATAATTTAAATCAAATAAGAATATAGATTAACACAAAAGGCAAAACAGGGTCAGTACTCTTTGAGCAGCAAATAGTCTTCTAGAGACCTTTACAAAGAGGCCTTCTACCTAGGGGGCAAGAGACCCGTGAAACTTTTTTCAATAGGTGTAAACACCAGGTGGCAGATCAAAAGGCCATTTTGAAAGACTCCTTCTATCCAAGAAAGGACTGTTAATCATCCAGGAAGTTGGTCACAGCTTACCTCAGCAGCACAGGCATAAATAGCTCAACCAGAGCTCTGTGAGCCTCAGTATTGAAAGACTAGAAAAGGGGACTGTTACTTCTGGAGAGAGATCTGCAACTGTGAGTATATACGTCTGGGAATTTTCTGAAAGGAATTCTTTTTATTAAAGCTAATTAATCTGTGAACCCAATATTTTTTGTTAAATCAGTCAGGGCCTAGTAGCAGCAGTTTAAGTTTACATTTGAAACACAGAAGAGAGCTTTCTGGTTAAATTTCATACCCAGCAGAGAGCTTGTAGTTTAAATTTTATAGTCATTCAGGGCCTAGCATCAGCAAAGTACTTTTAGTTTAAATTTAAAACACAGAAGAGAGCTTTCTGGTTAAATTTAGAACCCAGTAGAGAGCTTGTAGTTTAAATTTAATAGTCACTCAGGGCCTAGTATCAGCAAAGTACTTTTAGTTTAAATTTAAAACACAGAAGAGAGCTTTCTGGTTAAATTTAGAACCCAGCAGAGAGCTTGTAGTTTAAATTTCATAATAAGTTAGAGACTAGCAGCAGCAAAGAGCTATAATTTAAATCAAATAAGAATATAGCTTACCTCAGCAGCACAGGACAGGGTACTGTGTAGAAGCCCTCTTTTAATAAGTGTTATTAGAAAAGGTTCAGAGAAGAGCCACCAAAATGGTAAAGGGGATGGAAGGATACTCCTATGAAGAAAGGCTAAAAAGGTTAGGGCTCTTTAACCTGGAAAAGAGACGGCTGAGGGGAGATATGATAGAAGTCTATAAATTAATGAACGGAGTGGAACGGGTAAACATAGATCGATTGTTTACGTTATCAGAATATAGAAAGACTAGGGGACATGCAATGAAGCTACAGGGTAAACTATTTAAGACTAATAAAAGAAAATATTTTTTCACTCAACGTGTAATCAAACTCTGGAATTTGTTACCGGAGGATGTAGTAAAGGCTGTTAGTGTAGCTGGGTTTAAAAAAGGTTTGGACAAGTTCCTGGAGGAAAGGTCCATAAACCATTATTAAGAAGGGACTCAGGATATCAATGCTTGACCCAGTACAAGCATTGCGGAACCTGTGTCTTTTGGGGAAACTGCTAGGTACGTATGACCTAGATTGGCCACTGTTGGAAACAGGATACTGGGCTTGATGGACCTTGGTCTGACCCAGTATGGCATATCTTATGTTCTTATGTTCTTAATATTAATCAAACTATTATATCTTTTCTTCAAATTTATTTCTTCAAAATTATATAGAGAATTTCATAAATATCAATCATCATTCACTCCAACACAACATTGTGTTTCAAATTGTTAATACATATGTATCAAGAGTTCTGCTTTAGGGGAATATCACCACACTTCCATTCGTACTTTGCCAGAATTAATCCAAGGTGTTTTCAACATCTCAATGGTGCCAGTCTCTCATATTATGGCTTGTGATTGGGACCAGTTTATTTTGTAGACAGTGCATTAAATTTGCACTATTTCATGTTGAAAGCATAAAATCTATGAGTCTTTTGTTATGCAACGCTAGTTGCCTCTCTATAAGTAGAATAGACTTAACAAGGATTCACACTGCTATTTCTCAGTTTTCTTTTATCTGAGAGTTGAGATGTTGATAATCCTATCATTATTTACCCAATATGCTTCAATGAACAAGCTATCAACTGCTGTAATGTGCAATCCTGCCTTTAGCTCTCCTGGTGGCCAATCAATACTCACGAGCAAAGAATCTCCTCTACATCAGGAACAGCTGTTAGGTCACGAAAAAAAGGTTAGACAGCATTGTATACTAATGAGGAATGTTCTGCAGGAAGTTAGACTCTAGGTGATTTAAGTCTGCATTTAGTAAGAACTTATCCATATTAGTTATACATCTTAACCTCGGGCAGCCAGAGTGAGTATGTCTAGCCGTCAACACTTTTCTGATTCCTTCAGCATACTATGGATCAGTGCACTATTAAAGACTCTATTGTTTCTCTGTGTTCACAGTATTCTCAATGTTGATATCTCTGCTAAACAAGAGAACATGGGGTTATTTAGATTTGTAGTGCTGTTTTTAACCTGTTACTCCACTATTTTAATAATAATACTTGTTTGGCTGTTCAATAACTGGAAATTACATTGTATTGATATTAGACCTTCTCATCAACTTGCATTCCTGAAACAAATAAGAACACAGACTGGGAATATTAAATTGTATTTATTTATATGTAGTTCAAACTTTTTCTTTCATTTGCAATCTTGATTTCAGACCAAAGCAGAATATGTATAGGCTGTCCTCTAGGACTTGCTAACCAGTACTGTACAGGTCTACTGCTAAGCAGCCTATGATTCTCTAGGATGTAGGGTACTATTGGAATCTCAATGAATACCAAACCAGTAAGAGGAAGGGACCAGCTGACACTGTGTGGGTAAGCCTACCCTCAGGACCTGCCTTTCATTCTCTATCTTTATCTTAATCCTTATTATGCGCTTCATATACCATCCTAGTGGCTTTTGCATCAGAGCAGTTTACAATAATAATAAAACAAAATAAAGGCATGAGAGGATGAAAAGGAACACCAGAGTTGTGACAGGACAACAAGGAGAATAGAGAACTGACAAAATATTATTGGAGATGCAGGTCTTGAGGGATAGTAATCAACTGGTGGCTGCTGCTGGGAGAGACACTTGAGGCAGAAGTACGGGCCTATACAGAGGTCATAAGGCAGCACGGAGTCCATACTTCTGTACCTTTAGAGCAAGGGCCATATGATTTGGGGGTTGGTTGTGGAACAGATCGTCTCTGCTGTAGTTTTTATTTTTCATTGTATGTATGGGAAGTTTATTTTTACTTTTGTATGTTTTGATGTGCTCCATTTTATTTACATATAAAGATATTTCTTCAATTCTTACTTTGCGCCTGTTTAGCTCCTTTGGGCATTGGGTGAAGAGTGCAATTACATAAATTACAGTTTATAACCCGAGCTTTCTGTAAGGTAGAGAACAGCTTTATTTTCTCCCTGAAGTAGACAAAGAAATCATGTGACAAGGAATTGAATCATTGTATGTGTACACCTTCGGATTCTGAAGAACATCCTCCACTAGGGAAGGCTGTGGTGCCTATAAGGATGGAAACAAATAGCTAGTAACCATTTGATGGTTTCACTGGTCACACCACTGCCTTCCACACATATGTACAGTCTTTGCCCCCACCATCATCCTCTAGGAAATAACAATTATTAGGCTAGCTGCAATTGCCACTGGCAGGTTGCTAATATGAAAACGAAATACTATTAGGCACAGTCATCAGAACATGGCAGCATGTACAGCACCAGTGGTGACATAGAAACATAGTATATGATGGCAGATAAACATCAGTATGGTCCATCTAGTCTGCCCAGCAAGGTGGCAAGAGTAGATGCACCTGCCACTCCGTGCAGTTCTCCCCATGTCTTTGTTTAGGGGTGTACCCACCGCTCGTGCAGGTCACCCCTATTTGTTGAGATATAAGAGATAGTTAAATTTATTTTGATTTTATCCTGTTGGTATAAAGGGATCCACTATGTCTGTCCTATGCCATTTTGAATTCTGTCACTGTGTTTGCCCCCACCATTTCCATCGGGAGGGCATTCCAAGCATCCACCACCCTTTCAGTGAAAAAGTATTTCCTGATGTTGCCTTTCAGTTTATCCCCTTGCAGCTTCATGTTATTCCCTCTAGTTTTACAGCTTTCCTATCTTTGGAAGGGGTATGTTTTTTCATTAATACTCTTTAAGTATTTAAAGGTCTGAATCATATCTCCCCTGTCTCTCCTCTCCTCCAGAGTGTACATATTTAGCTCTTCAAGTCTCTTCTCATACGTCTTCTGACGCAGGCTCCAACTCATTTTGGTTGCCTTCCTCTGAACCATTTCCAGTCTTTTTATGTCCTTTGGGAGATATGGTCTCCAAAACTGAACACAATATTCCAAGTGAGGCCTCACCAGTGACTTGTACAGTGGCAGTAGTACCTCCTCCTTTATGCTGGTAATTCTTCTCTGTATGCAACCCAGCATCCTTCTGGCTTTTGCCACCACCTTGTCACACTGTTTCACCACCTTGAGATCCTCAGAAACAATAAATCCGAAGTCCTTCTCCTGGTCTGTGCACACCAACCTCTTGCCCCCTATCGCATACAATTCCCTTGGATTTCTGCTTCCCAAGTTCATGACACTGCACTTCTTCACATTAAATCTTAACTGCCAAGCATTAAGCCATTCTTCCAGCTTTTGTAGCTCTTTCCTCATGTTATTCGCTCCCTCAGGCAGTCCACGCTGTTGCAAATTTCCATGTCATCTGCAAAAACACATACTTTTCCATTCAATCCTTCAGCAATATCACTCATAAATACATTGAACAGTAAAGGTCCCAAAACTGAACCCTGGGGCACACCGCTAATCACCTTCCTTTCGTCTGAGTCAGTTCCATTTACCATCACCTTCTGTCATCGGTCAGTTAACCAATTTCTGTTCCAGTTTACCACATTGGGACCCATCCCCAAGCTGTTGAGTTTATTGATAAGCCTCCTCTGAGGAACAATATCAAAGGCTTTGATGAAATCTAGGTAGATCACATCCAGGATTGCAGGACATATGTGAAATCTATAGCCTGGAGGGCACAGGGCATGTATGCAGAATAAATGTTGGTGCACCGTGGGTCACAACTTGGAAGATTTGTCATTGACTTAGAGGAGTCCCCAAGAACATGTGGCACATGTAGCACCGGAATACATGCCTCAGGCTTGGAGTGGAGGAGTATCCTAATGCTTACAGCATTGGCTTCAGAACCAAGAGACTAGCATTTGATTCCCACTAGCACTCCTTGTGGCCTTGGGCAAGTCACTTAACCCTCCATTGCCTCACAAAAATCCAAGTTACCAAGTTTAAGTTACACTGTAAACTGCTTTGACTGAAATGATAAAGCGGTAGAAAAAACCTGTTAAATAAAATGTTCTGCAGGGGTGTGGAGCAATATTGCAGTCCACATCATTGGTGTTGGTTCAACCACAATATACAGAGTTTCAAATTCACAGGCATCTTATAAGGGGTAGGGGGGTACAAGATGTGTCATTCAGTATGTGCCAATAGCCTGGATCTCTAAATCTCTACCCAGCTATGATACCAATTACTGTCTATTTAATGGGTGTGTTCATGATGAAAGGATAAGGATTTGTGATGTAAAAAGTTTAATGAAAACTGTTCTGTTCAATGTAAACTGCCTTGATAACATGGAAAGTCGGCATAGAAGAAATGCTAAATAAATAAGCAGTTTATCAGCAAACAGTCCTGACAACACAGACCACAAACACAGTAGCATTAATCATTATACATCAATGCTCAGCAGATGTTCTTCATGACATATTGACCAAGAACACAACCAACAGACCCAGACGAGCTAAGGGCAACAACAGACTCCGCTTACCCACAGGATACCATAAGACCAAACAAGCTACCTCCGACAGAGCTATATCACTCTCAGCGCCGGCCCTCTGGAACTCCCTTCCGGACGAACTAAGAGCCATAAACGACCTCAAAGATTTCCATAAATCCCTTGAGACACTCTTATTCACAGAATTCTATGATCAAATAACCTAGAGAACCTGCCCCCACTGATACGCAAGAAAAAGAATGACGAACCAAACTATCCAAGTCTATATATACGTCTCATCATCCCTCCCCTAATGTTCAATGTAGACCCACAGTTGTGTTATCAACCACTTTGATTAAAGGATAAAGTGGAATACAAATCTGGTTAAATAAATAAATAATCATCAGCACCAAGCATCGAGACTACTGCAGAAGAGGAAAGCAAGGGTGTAATAATGAGCAGAGGTCATGGGGCAGCAATGCAGGGTGAAAGTCTGTTGTTTGCACAGTATACAAATTCTATGTGCATTGGCTTAAAAGTATCCTAGAAGGAATGCCTAATTATGTTAGAGCTAAAAAAGGCTAAGTGCAAGACCCTAGTATATGTCTCCGTGCATATACCATGTACAAAGGAACATGCTGGAGAGAGTAGCATGGCACTGTACAGTACCTGCCATGTTTTAGTGCCATGTATTGTGCCTGAGTGCCCCAAATGGCAAACACCATATGCCCCACAAACACATCATAAGAAGCCAAACCACTGTCCTCTTCATGTAACTTTATGCCAAGCACACCTTTCTTCTGTGAGTATGACACACTGTACCGGTACAGGAACCGATAGAAGCTGTGTATCTGTTCATAATATGTGATAGAATCAGGGGCAGGGTAGAGGCACCCATGTTCTCTTTTCTCCCCATCATACCTGATGTCCCTCACCTTCACCCCCAGCAGTTGCCATGCACTTATCTTGATGCTTAGCATACAAGGTGGTTGGGGTAGGGTTGGCTCCCAGATTCCTAACAAGTTATCCTAACAGCAACTTAGCCTTGTTGCCATTGATAGATGTTAACCTGTGCTCATCAACTGAGGTTCCTCACATTTGCCATAGATTGCTATAGACTCATTCATACCTGTTAAAGCCTAATGATTACACTATTACACCAATGTTTCGTGGAGTTAGCTGACATGATGATGAGACCATGTATGGATACAATTAGGCACCACAATGCGCTGGTAGATGATTGGGCTGCCATATACGGATAACCTCTTTACAATATTCAGACGGTACAGTTTTAGGATATCCAGATATAATGCTGAATATCACCATTTAGAGGCATATATTAAATTAAGTGTCACCTGTAGGCTTGGCAGTTTATCTGATATTCAAAATAAAGGTGGTTAAAAAAGAAAGTAGAACAAATAATATTCTGTCCAGGAAAAACTTATCTGGTTATATTTAAAAAGCTATCCGGGTAAGCCTCGTTTCCCTTGCAACACCCTGACAGCATGCTCCATAAAGGTTAACTTCTTATGCCAGGAAACAGAGATGGTTATAGGCTTAGTCCTGAGGGATCTGGCCAGTCTCTTCTCATCTGAGGATGCCCATAATAAGCAGTGTGCCTGGTGGGAAATCACCAGGCAAGTCAGTGCTGTGTACCATCATAATAGTGAGGTCCGAGATCTTGAAGAAAACAACTAAGGAAAAACAGGTGGCCAATAGCCAGCTTTGCCCTTCCCAGTGCTGAGAGTGCTGCAGTCCATGGATGAGGTTGCTGTCTCAGGTGTTCCAGAGCATAACAGTCCCAACCACTAGATAAGCAGAGTATGTAAAATAGTCTTCTTAGATTTACTTAAGGGTCCCTATCCCTATGAAAGAATCATGCCCATATATACTGCAGGACACTAACCTGTCACTACTTTTTGGCTGCATGCATGTGTTGACTAGGTCACAGCTCTTTTCATTACCTTCAGACAGCGGTGCTACATGTTGGCAGCTATGCAGTATATATGCTCTTTTTTGTTATGCTTGTAATGCCTTGCTTAATATAAGGAGGTTGGGCATGACAAAGTGAAGAATAGGGCACCAGCTGTAGGGAGACTGTGTAGTATTCTCTCTATGAGACATTTGTCATTAGTAAGATGCGGTGTCTGCCTACTATAGACTTCCAACCGAAGCCGTGCAATGGTCCATAGCTGCAGACAGGTTTAAGGTTCCCACTGCAGGATCAATTATAAACTGAAAGAATGAACAGAGCTAACAGAAAGGCTACAAGCCATGCTACTTGTAAATATCATCCTGTATTGTGCACTAATGTGCTTAATCTACAGATGACGTGCAATCAAACACATCCAGGCAGGACCCCAGCACTAACCAGCATAGTAACAGCATAGTGACCAGCATAGACAATGCAAGGGCAGCAGCAAGAAGACAAAGCAACACAGCCATAGAAAGAGGAGAAGCAGCAGAAACTCCTGGCCACAGAAATCTTCTGGGACCTTCCTGCCTGGACCCACCTCTATTAGCCTTCTACATCGATGAGGCCTTGATGTTGGAGGAGCAGAATGAGGCTGGGGTCTTGATGGGGGAGCAGGGGGAGATATTCTCTCTCACTTGCCAGCTGACAGCCAACATGGGGGAGATGAAGACTACATAACCCCACATTGGTCAGTCTTGTTTCCTCCTTGTAGCAAATTACAGAATCATTGGCTTTTATTACAGTGGTAGCTGCTGCCCAACACAGATGCTGTATGCACATCCTAATTGCCCCTCAGGCAGTTGAGTTCATGCCTGTACCATTGGTGAGGGGCAGGGAGAGGAAGAGCACTAGTGGAGAACCAATTCAGACTGCTCTATTGTGAAGTACATAAGTTGGACACAAAAGCCACTGGGGGGAGGTGATTGTGAGGGGGAGTTAACCACTAGTAAACCTGCATGCACCCTTCACTTGTACACCATCCTTTCACTTGTAAATAAATTCTTACCTTTGTACTTAAAATGATTGTTGAATGAATCTATTCTGTATGGCCTGAGACGTGCAGTGGGTGGCTGGCTAGGGCCAGGTGGTGCTTCTGGTGCAGAGTCTATGCCATGTCAGGGTCCTCATCAATCTCCTGTTCTAGAGGTGCAAGTCCTCTCTGAATTGCAATGTTGTGAAGTATCCAACAGGTGGTGAAGATAGTGCACACTATTCTGTGCCTAGAAAGAAGTTCTCATTCATTCTCATCTAGGCACCTGAAGTGACTTTTTGGGATGTCAACGGTGCACTCTATCCCAGGCCTTCTGCATTGGTGTGCCTGGTTGTATGTTTCCTCCAGTATGGTGTCTCACAGGAGTTAACAGTCAGGTTCTTAAGGGTAGTCTCTATAACCCTTGGCTATGGGCATTAGCAGAAAGGTATTGTTAGGGTCTAGGAGTTTTATTAGACATACAGCAACATTTTGTACTGAGGATAATTATTTTATTTATTTATTTAAACGGATTTCTATCCCGCCTTTCATTGAATCAAAGCGGATAGAAGTGGCAGAGCCACCTCACACATGCCTTTATTAGATCAAAGTTAAATACCAAAACCCAGCAATACAAAGTGAAAGAAATAAGAACATCTTTAAAAATATATTTTTGTTGGACCTTCAAATCCAAACTAGTATCAATAACCAGCTTAGAAATGCTATCAGTCCTTTTTAATTAATTTAAATTGCACACATCCCATTCTTCACTATAGAAATATAAACACCAAGCAGTTTTATTGTTTTCTGAATATATACATCGTGATTACCCCAAACGTGGTAAAGAAGGCATATTTAAGAGATTTATAGCTCAGTGGGAACTACTAGTGCAATGAAATTCTAAGCAGACTGGAGAACATTTAGTTTGTATGCTTCCTTTTTAAACTCTGGCAATGAAGTTCTACCATTATACATCGATTATGGCTCATATTACAATCGCATGAATGTTTTCAATCTCATCCCCTTATAGCCTTCCAGTGGGGCAGGACCATTGATGATATGGTTTGCAAATCTGTCACTTGGTTGAATACCCGAGAGTGTTACAATCAGTGTGTGGATCGTTATGCTTGTACGACTGTGACGTGTGAACTTTAACTATATCAGGAGTAGAAAGGTCACCACGGGGAGGGACTCTTGTAGTTAGTAGTAAGTTCTATATTGCCTGTAATTCCACATATGTGGTATATGTGGCTTAAATGAAATAATCAAAAGAGTTCTAGATACACAATCGCGGAGGAAGATCCACCAGAACTCACTCTCAATTGCCGCCATACCGTCCACCTCTTCACAAAGACTACTTCACATGGTATTCAAATTTTATTCACCATCACTATGGAACTCACTCCCACACCACCTAAGAGCTACTTCAGATACTGCTGACTTCAGGAAACATCTAAAGACCTACCTTTTCACTGAGCACTACGATAGCATATAAAGTACGCACAACAGTTCTTAAATCTCCGTAAAACTGTCCCCTCCTTACAAGAAGATGACTTAGCTAAGAACAAATCTACTGTAAATAGCTGAAACATTGTAAACAGTTAAATGCATATACTTCTTTATATTGCTCCATGTAATACATGTTCTGTTTCAATGTAAACCGCTTTGATATAACTGAGAAGCGTTATAAAATAAGTAAGTAAATAAATGTAATATACTTCTATACTATATTGGTATGCTCATGTCATAAAATTTATGTTGGCCTCATGAAATGCATGACTAAAACTCGGTTATAAGAATATTGTTTAAGATTATCCATCAAAACAACGTCTGCACCAATTGTTCAACACTTTTTACGACATCATCATGTTTTTGCTGATTTAAAGTGGAGAGTGTTGGATCACGTTCCCTCCTTATCCTGTGGGGGTGATCGTGAAGCGAAATTAAATCTGCTAGAGCAGTTTTGGATTAAATCACCTCTTGGGTTAAATCAACAGATTGATTGGTGTACTTTGATTTGAGTGAACTGTGTTCTTTTAAATATTGATGTCAATATTGATGTAGGTATAAAAATGCCGCGGCCATGTTTTGCTTGGAAAGCCTCTGAAAGTGAAAGTATGAAGAAGTTTTGGGATGTGCAGTACAATCTGTTAAATTTGGAACTTGACAAGCTTGTTTCAGATAAGTGTTTAAATGTTATACCCTGAAGTAGAACTGAAAGAATTTCTTTCCTGTTCAAAACACAACGTGTCAGTGCTTGTAGTTTTCTTGATGTTTTATGAAAAGAAGAATGGAGTGTGTGCAATTTAAAAATAATAAAAAGGACTGATTGGTAACATTTCTAAGCTGGTTATTTATACTAGTGTGGATATGAAGGTCCAACAAAATTGTTTTCTGGATTTTCTTATTTCTTTCACTTTGTATTACTGGGTTTTGGCATTTAACGTTGTTGCCAAAATACTCTGTTTGTGAAGTAGTTCATTAGATCCAAGTCATTCCCTTCATGCATTTGTGAGTATGTGCATTCACATAGAGACCAATTCTGTTCCCTGCACACCTGGCCACATTGCCCACCCGATGCCTAGATGGGTCTAACGTAGACACAATTCTGCCACTACGAGGTCTAGATGTACTCATGACGGCAGAATCGTGGAGATGTACGTCCTGGTGCTTCCTGGATTCCATGGTGAACAATGCATAGCAGCCTGCCTATTCCCCACTCAAACGCCACTGCAGGCATGAGTGAGCAGTGGCGTCTGAGCACCATGGCAATTAGCCATCTATCCAGCGGCTCAGAATGCCATGGGCCAAATCAGTCCCTGCTGCCCACTCACTGTTTGGCTCAGGTGGCCCATATGGGCAGGAGCATGTCAACGGGTTCATCAGAGGCCGTCAACGGGTTCATCAGAGGCCATCAACAGTGCAGGCAGGGGGCTGCAGACAGCAGGCTGTTCCGCAGCTGGTGCTTATTCCACCATCAGGGTGGAATAAGCCAGATGTTCATGTTAATGCCGGGGTGCCTGTCCTGAATAGCCTCTATATATCCTGGCATCTGGCAATGCCCTTACTCTGCTCATGATGCAATCCTTTCCCAGTATGAAGTGAGACCAAGACTGGCCCCAGAGTTGGTTCAAGGTGTTGTCACCCTAAGCAGACCTTAAGCTTTATATCCCCCACCCCCCAGCTGTCAAAATCTATTGTTTAACTTGGAATGCCCTGCTCTTTGCTGTCCCCTCCCCAAGAAGTTGCCACTCCAGATGGCCAGCCCTGACTGGCACATCACAATGGAATCATGGCAGGAGCCTGGGTATGAGACACAGTCATTAGCAATGATGCTTTAGTTGCACATCAACTGCATATTCAGATTTGTAACAGCTGCATTCCAATGGTTCTTTCTTCCTGGTCTGGTAGTCTTAGAGCCACGTTGGTGAGAGTCTATAGCCCCTAGTACAGAGGGGACCTGAACAATTCCATAAAATTCTCTCATAAGTGTATGTTTACTTAGAGCTGTTAAGGATACCTCCTTAACATGTCCTTACTGTGGGGAAAACGGCAGCGTTAAGGCCTCCAGTGTGTGTTAAAGGCCGGGACAGGTAAGGGAGCTAGCAGCTGGTGAGCAGGTGCTAAGCAGAAAGCAGGTGTTAAGAGCACCAAGCATGCAGGTTAAAGTGTGGTAAGGACAGTCACTTTTTATGTGGGTTAAGGGAACCTATGGAGAGGTCAGAAGTGAGGTTCTGGATAGGAACAAAGGGAAATGGTGATGGACAAATCACATCCATATGCCACATATGTGTGAAACAGTGAGTGATAGGATAATGTGGGAGGCAGTTAGACTGTATCAGTGAGGGGTGCTCATGCACCCACTGACTGTGATGTCAGTGGGTGGCATAGGATTGGGTAGAAGTGTACAATGTAGGCATGGAAAGAATGCCTGGATGGCAGTGGTGATGTGCACATCAGCTGTATGTGAGGTGTGAGTGATACACCCTAATGAGTAAAATGCCACAGTATGGGCCAAGGCAAGAGAAGATATGACTGAACAGGATGAATATATATTGATGGATAGGCTCAAGGATGGATAGGGGTAGATGAGAGTGCAGTATAGCTTTGCTGGTCCAGTGTACCTGATATGACCTCAGAAATGCAGATAACCTCAGTTGTAATGTGTGTAAAAAATAGTTGTGCCAAAGGGAAAGTCTGATATAATTTATTTGGGTTTCACGGCTGTCTCAGCTGCTTTAACTACCATACAGTCTTCATGACACATATGTTTATAACAATTGGACAAGTAAGTAGGCTACGATCCGAGGACATAAAAGCCACACATCTATACAATTGCATGCAAATGCAAAGTGCTCCTGTACAGATAAGATCTACACTCATACTGTATGATGGAACAAGATCACTTGCATGATGCTACACATCTGACATCCACTCATATCTCTGAACTGATATGTTGCTCAGATTGGCCATATGGAGCAAGTAAGGACGTGTGCTTATCTGTGCAGGTGGCCATCCCAGGAGTGACGTGCTTGTATGTACTGCATATATCTGATGGAGCAAAAGATGTTCATTCACAGTTATTACGAAAGTTTCCAGTGATGTACACCTCATCTGTAATGCATATACAAGGTGAAGCTGTATGATCCTTTGGAATGTGCTATAGGTCTACAGTGGTCCCCAACCCAGTCCTATGGGGCCCACCGGCCAGTCAGGTTTTCGGGATATCCCTAATGACTATGCATGAGATATATATGCATTAGAGATATCCTGCCAACCTGACTGGTTTGTGGCCCTCCAGGGCTGGATTTGGAGACCCCTGCCTTATACCTCTGTCATTTAAGATTGTGAGTGGGCAAGGTACAGATGTCCTAGACATCGAAAGGGTATATAGAATGTGTCACATTCCTCCTCGATTCTCACCACCACCAAAAAGTTGTCTAATAGACAATTTTTTGGTGGTGGTGAGAAGTGAGGAGGACTGTGACAAATTCTATCTAACCTTTTTGATGTCTTGGACATCTGCACCTTGCCCACTCACAATCTTAAATGACAGAGGTATAAGGCAGGGGTCTCCAAATCCAGCCCTGGAGGGCCACAAACCAGTCAGGTTGGCAGGATATCTCTACTGCATATATATCTCATGCATAGTCATTAGGGATATCCCGAAAACCTGACTGGCCGGTGGGCCCCATAGGACTGGGTTGGGGACCACTAGAAGAGCCAATAAAATCATGCTGTCAAAAACAAAACCCCTTTAAGAGCTCTCAGGCAGAAAGCTTATATTCAGAGCCATACAGTATTACCTTGCTAGTAATGGAGACCCTTTTAGGAATGGCAATGCTTTCAAAGGCATGAAACAAAATACACTGAGCAATCTCTATGGATAGAAATCCTACGTAAAATTGGGAAGGCAATTGCAGTGGGGGTGTTCTACCATCCGCCTGGTATGGTAGTATACCCATGAACAGAATGAACATATGGATGATGAAATGCTAAAAGAAATCAGGTAAGCTAACAAAAATTACAACATAGTAATAATGGATGACTTCAATTACCCCAGTATAGACGTTGTCAGTGTCACAGCAGGACATGCTAGAGAGGGACATAAAGTTTCTAGAGACAAGAGGGGAAACTATTTTGGACCTAGTCCTTTGTGGAACACAGCATCTGATGCAAGAAATAAGGGTGTCGGGACCACTTGGCAATAGTGATCCTAGCATGGTCACATCGATTTAATACATGGAAGCAGGACTGCAAGGAAATCCACAGTACTATCTCTTAAGTTTCAAAAGGGAGACTATGATAAAATGAGGTAGATAGTTAAGAAAACCTAAAAAGAGCAGCTACAAAAGTTAAAGATTTACATCAAGCATGGGCATTGTTTAAAAATACTATTTTGGAAGCCCAGATAAGATGTATTCCACCCTTTAAGAAAAGTGGAAGGAAGGCCAAAAAACTGCCAGCATAGTTTAAAGGTGAGGTCAGAAAGGCTGTTATAGCCAAAAAGCATCTTTCATGAAATGGAAAAAGCAGCCAAATGACAAAAACAGGAAACAACATAATCACTGGAAAGTTAGACGCAAGGCATTGATAAGACAAGCAAAGAGAATTAAAAAAAACAAGCTTGCCATGGAAGCAAAAATGTATAGTAAAAGGTTTTTCAAATACTTCACAGCAAAAAACCCATGGGAGAGTCAGTTGGATCATTGGATGATACAAGGTAAAAGGGGCACTAAAGGAAGACAAGGCCATAGCGGAGAGACTGAACAAATTCTTTGCTTTGGTCTTTACTGAAGAAGATGTAGGAAAGTTGTCCATGCCTGAAATGGTATTTAAGAGAGATGTATCAGAAAAATTGAAAGAAATATCAATACAAATATTTGATAAACTGAAGAGTAGTAAATCACCTGGACCAGATAGTATACATCCGAGGGTGTTGAAAGAATTGAAATATGAAATTGCATACTTACTATTAGTAATCTGTAAACTATCATTAAAATCATCTGTAGTATTGGAAGACTGGAGAATGACCAATATCGCGCCAATTTTTAAAAAGGGGTCCAGGGATCATCCAGGAAACTACAGACCGGTAAGCATGAAGTTAGTACAGCCAAAATGGTAGAAACCATTATAAAAAATAAAATTAATGAACATGTAGATAGTCATGGTTTAATGGGAGGATTTAAGCAAGGAAAGTCTTGTCTTACTAATCTGATATAACTAATATGTTATATTTTTTTAAGGTATGACAAAGGTGAGCCAGTCGATATAGTATATCTGGATTTTCAGAGAGCCTTTGACAAGGTCCCTGATAAGAGACTCTTGGCAAATGAAAAATTCATGGGATAGCAAGCAGTGTACTATTATGGAACAGGAACTGGTTAAAAGAAAGATGAGAGCAGGAATAAAGTGCAAATTTTCTTAATGGAAAAAATTGAATAGTGGAGAAACCCAGGGCTTTCTGCTTTTTAACAAATTCATAAATAACCTAGAAATAGGAATAACGAGTGAGGTGATCAAATTTGCAGATGACATAAAATTATTCAAAGTTGTTAAAACACAAGAGTATTGTGAAAAATTGCAAGAAAACCCTGATAAATTAAAAATGGATGTACAAATGGCGGATGAAATTTAATATGGATAAGTGCAAAGTTACGCACCTAGGAAAGAACAACCCAAACTATGGTTACACGATGCAAGTTTCCAAATTAGGAGCCACCACCCAGCAAATGTGGATAATGCGGCTATTCACTGTGCAGCAGCAACCAAGAAAGCAAATAGAATTCTGGGAATCATAAGGAAAGGAATGGAGAATAAAACCAAGGATATTATAATGCCTCTGTATCATTTCAAGGTGCAACCGCACATTGAATATTGTGTGCAATTCTGGTCACCATATCTTAAAAAGGATATAGCAGAATTAGAAAAGATACAGAGAAGAACCACTGAAATGGTAAAGGGAATGGAATTATACCTCTATGAGGAGAGGCTTAAAGGTTTAGGACTTTTCAACTTGGAAAAGAAATAGCCGAGGGGAGATATGATAGAGGTCTATAAATTAATGAATGGAATAGAATGGGCAAACATAGACTGGTTGTTGACGCCATCAAAAAGTAGAAAGATCAAGGGACACACAATGAAGCTGCAATGCAACCCATTTAAGACTAATAAAAGAAAATATTTTTTCACTCAATATGTAATCAAACTCTGGAATTCATTACCAGAGGATGTAGTAAAAGCTGTTAGTGCAGATGGGTTTAAAAATGGTTTGGACAAGTTCCTGGAGGAAAGGTCCATAAACCATTATTAAAGAAGATCTGGGAAGACTACTGCTTGCCCCAATACAAGCATTGAGGAACCTGTGTGCCCTTTTAGGAACCTGCCAGGTACCTTTAAGTTGGATTGGCCACTGTTGGAAACAGGATACTGGGCTAGATGGACCTTGGTCTGACTCAGTATGACATTTCTTATGTTCTTATGACCTTCTTACATCACTTAGCTGGCTAGCTCCTATGCAAGCTAATTAAAACCATTAATACCTGACGAGGTCAGTGACTTCAAAGAGCTTGCTTTCCTCCTATAGCCTTCAAGTTCAAAGGGGTAAGTAAGCTCTATGAAGTCACTGACCACATCAGATGTTAGAGGTCTTAATTACAGTATTTTATTTATTTATTTATTTAATGTTTTTATATACCACACTTTTTAAAATTAGTGCGGTTTACACATAACATTTTGTGCAGAGCAGGAAGAGCCTGCTTTGCACTTACATTGAACAGGAAATACAATTTGGGTTAATAACCATGGGGAGGTAAATACAGGCTATATACAGTGTGGGCAGTATATCCTAGGTGCCCTGTATCTCTGTGTTCTGGGCTGGCCCTATGGCTGTCCCTGGGCCCATGTTTTCTGTTTTTTTTTTCTCTACAGCTCCCTTTTTGCTTTGTTGGAGGCTTATAACATACCAGCACATAAGTGACATTATTGGCTGTGAGGATGGCAGAACCACTAGGCAAGTGCAATATAGATTTTGACTCCAGAGTCTGCCAATGTTATGCCCAGATTATTCAAAGCTATGATGGCAAAAGCATGCAAATAGCAGTCCTAACTATAACTGGATATATGTCATCAAGTGGTTGTTGCCATGATGATAAAAATCTCCACCATCTGCATAAACTGTGGTCATGGCCCCAGAGTCCTCAGAAACACCCCTGCAGTTATCCAGACAGCTACTAGAGCTGAGTAGCAATGACTGAAGAGCAGACTCATCTGGATATAGTGCACTCATCTGGATAAATGCACCAGGTAGCAACGGCAAAGTTCTGTCACTCAAGAAATTTTCCATGACTGGTGAAATAAAATAAAGAGAGCATATTGAAAGCATTTTAGTCAGTTAACAGGCCTGCTACCAGCTACAAGGCAGTAATTCCAGTATTCACTGGCACTGTCCAGATAGCGCTGCTTAATATCACTACAGACTGCATAACAAATTCCCAGTTAAAACTGAGGAAGTCTGTGGATGGATTCGGGGTTGTCCCGGTGGCTATCCGGGCAGGGGTTATATTCAGTCGCTAAGGGATAGCTAAATGGGTTAAAGTTAGAAAAGGTTGTCCTAACTTTAACTGGTGTACGGAACCAGGGGGGGAGAGTCCGTTGGCCAGGCGGATTTCCACCCCTCCTCCTCCATGCAAGAGGGAAAACAAAAAACCTTACATACACATACAGGGAGAGTTTACCACCCCTCCCAATAAATCACACCTCATGCAGATTATACTCGTACCTGGCACAAAATTCTCACAGATTCTTCTTACAAATAAAATCCTTTATTTTCTTTCTTATATCACAGAAACAAACATACAGGTAGCACAACCAAAACTAACTAAATACAAAGTAACTTGGAGAATTCCTTCACCCTCCACTTACAGCTATAAAGTAATTAAGAGAATTTCCTGTCCATAAACAGATCCTAGCACAGTGAAAGAGAAAGATATATGACAGTGAGATTCCTAGCTACACTCAAAGATAATATAAGGAGACTTTCACCCAGACAATCATACCCACTCTCTCATTAGCAGACATACCGTGGAAATTTACAACCCACCTTCTTCAGGAAATGGGGTGTGCAAAATTCCCAGTCTTTTAAGAGTTCTGTCCTGTTATATAGTATTCTTTCCAAATAGTCCCTTTGTTTTTGATTCCAGGCATCTGGATTTTCTCTTTCATTCCTTTCTTTGTCCTGTCCTATCTGCACTTCTATTCCAGCTGACCTGTGACCCTTATGACCTGGTGTATAAAATGTGCTCAGGCCTTTTTCAGATTTATTCCCTGTTATCTGATCTTTTTCCCAACATATTCAACCTTCCACCCGGTCTGTTTTTCCATTCCCTGTTTTTAAGAATTATAGAAAATATATATCTTATTAGTTCTCTGATATTCTGACAGTTTCCACACTAGGCCTCAGTAGGCCCCATGTCAGACTAGCATAACCTTGTTAAATGTCTTTCTCTCCTGTGCTCTGTAGATAAGTGTGTTTTTTCTCACATTGTTTCCATCTGATGTCATCTGATAACACCTAATGCTCATAGCATCGCGCAACACACATGCAGTGCTAATTGCTGGCATTTGTACTTTTAACTCCTTCCCTTCTGGCTCTCACACTCCCCCCTCTTCAGGAGTAGAATGTGGGAGCACAATCTCCCTCCTGATTTGGAAAGGCTCATGGGAAACACTGAGTCCAACACTGTCACAAATGGGCAAAGTCTGATAGCGCTGCGGCTTATGAGGATGGTGAACATGGAATATGGTAGACTTACGCTGGGGCACAGGACAGGTAGGCATCATGTACAGCAGAGCATAAGGGGAAGAATAATACAAAATAAAAGGACTAGTAGAATAACAATGAGAAAAAAGTTCCTGATGCATTGACCTAAACCAGAAAACCAGCCAAAGGCCCAGGCAAACCAGTCACCTTCAACTGGATCTCCCTCCTTTTTCATTTCAGCAGCCAACTCCTGTAAGTGTTTAATAACTTCTGTAATGTTATTATGGGACTGGTCAGGAGGAAAGTAAGTGCAGCAGGAGGGACCAAACAACACACAAACACCAGTTGAAGAAGCTAGCACATAATCTAAAGCTAACCGATTCTGATATGACATTAAAGCAACCATATGACGTTCTTCAGACATGATTTCAAAACCTGCAATAGTTTAATTTAACATTCACATTGTATTATACCTAATCTTCTGTATCCATTGGGAATTAGTACTAATTTGAAGCCATGGTGTAAAGAATGTAACTGCAGCAACAGAACTACGACTGAACAATTGAAATTCTTCAGGGATATCAAATGTTTTCAAATAATTTGAGCGTTTTCTTCTTACTAAACCTGGGGCAGGGGGAAGGGGGCGGAACAAAAGATCAATAGCATCTGGGATATCATTCGTCACTGGAGGATTCTGATTTGTGTAGTTAGGGGAGGGAAAATGGTCATGCTCTGAAGCAAGCATTTTAAGGGGAAAGGTGGCTATTAGGTGATGTAGGTGAACAAGCCCACAAACACCAGAAAACTGTGCAGGTAAGTAAGCATACACACGAGAACCACATTGGTAATATACATCCATGAAAGAGGGAGAAGAATTAGAAAAAGGTAAATAATATTGACATAAGGGAGAAATTCCCAAAGACTTCATGATCCCTGAACACTTGCAACAAAATGTAAAATTTGCTAGTGCAGCAAGGGAGAATCTTAGGGGTTCTGGTCTAACCTTACCAGAATGATATGGAAATATAATAGAAGCTAAATGTGTAGAACATCAATTCAAAAATTTTTGATAAAGAAACAGAGTTTTTAGAAAAAACTCTAACCGCTGGGGCAAGGGGGTGTTTAAACCACATACCCAAATCCTGATTACCATTAGCATATATCTGCTGAACTAGTATATTCAAAAAATCACTATAGTGAGGCATCTTAGACAGGAGAGTCTCACTCCCCGGATGCATAGCAGTATACAGACATAAGGCATCACTAGCAGGCACAGGTTCAGCCGCCACGTACTCTCCGGAGAGAGCAGAAGGGGGCGAAGCTCTGAATACTATACTATTTGTGGTATTGCTCAAAAGCTTAGTTTCCTGATACTATGTGTTAGAATGTAATGATGGAGTATAAGAATGCAACAATGCCCGTGCCACCCCAAAGAGTCCCACAAATGTCCACAAAGACTTCATGCTGTCTCAATGTAAGGAGCTGGTCGCACTCTGGTGATGTGATGCCACTGCGAAGATCCTTCCACCCGCAAAGCCAAGGGGTTGACACTGGTATTAAATAGGGGCATGCATGGCTAATAAAAGTTTAGTTTGTGCTTGATTTACATGAATTTTTCTCAATTTTCAAGCATTTTTTGTTTCACCTCTTCATTGTGCGCTAGACCATTTTAAAGTGTGCAAATCAGTTCTAAGTACATTAATTCATAGGTGTATTAGGGACATGCAGGCCAAAAATGTTAATTGTATTTAGTTTCCCATGTTTACAGGATTTGTTTTATTTGCGTTTTTACGGGGGGGGGGGGGGTCATTTCGGGAGCAATGTCATCAGTATTGTTTATTAGTGCACAGTATAGCTCAAATAGAGCATAGTATTGCTTAATAGGGATGTATTTTTCATTCTGAAATGAAAGTGGCAATAGTGCATCCTATTATGCAATAGGACTCACTGTTGCACAGTAGTGCACATTGCACATGCATTAATATTGTCCCCTTTTGCGTATGCACAAACATTGCAAGCTATTGCACAATAGTGCACCTAGTGTGCAGTAGGACACATTGTTGAAAAATAAATTATATGACGTTGAAAAAAACAAAACAAAATGAAAGAAAACAACATTTTTTGGTCTGCCCATCCCTATTGCTTAATAGTGTTCCCTGTTGTTCCATAAAGCACAGCATTCTTCAATAGTGTGCATAATTGCTGAATAGTGCAACTATTGAGCAATAGGGTGCATTATTATCAAAGCTGCACTATTTCAGCAATAATTCTCCCCATTAAAGACAGACATAACTCAAAATTTGGTTTTCCTTTGACCTGTCATGGCAGGTTAAAAATGACATGATGCTGATATTCCCCATGTCATTGCAAATAAATACACACCGATAAGGTATACATGGGTACAAGGAACTTGCTCACACTTTAAATTTTTTGCAGCAGAAAGAAACCGAATTTGTGCATTTATCTTGTTTGATTATTGCAAGACTATGAAAAAATTACAAAGTACAGCTGCATTGTTAGTAATGGGAAAAATAGGCAATACAAGTTTCTGGCCCCTTTTAGCTGGGTTGCAATGTCTTCCAGTAGTGGAACACATGAAATGTAAAATGTTAGGGTTGGCTTTTATGATCCTGAACACCAAAGGTCTCATTCTGTCCCGGATGTAGATCCCATCTATATGCCCGGTCTGAGCCAAACGTAGAGAGGGGATCGCGATTCTGATCCCGCGGGGCACATCTAGCCCCACGGGATCAGAATAGCCATCAGTCCTGTACATGCAGGCTGGGACTGTGATTCATTCTGGCCTGCACGTACATGACTAGCCCGACTAACTCAATTAGGGCTTTTAAATGGAGCCGCTGCGCCATGGCATCCGGTTGCCATGGTACCAAGGCTCCATTTAAAGCCGCGATGCCGGCCGCCAGATAAAAGTGTTTATTCCCCTTAAGGCCAGGGTTGGGCTGCTGGGAATGTCCCCTGGCTCCCCTGCCCCATCTTCGCCCCGGCATTAAAGAAAAACCACATCCAGGGAAGTTAATCCACCTCAGAGGTGGAATAACTTCCCCGCACATATCGCCGGCCCTGGATGTACAGAGCCAATATTAGAATCAGCCCTGTACATCCAGGGCCAGCCACCACCCACCGCCCGCCCAGACTCCGCCCCTGAGCTGTCCCTTCCCCATACAACTGGCAGGGAAGTTAGACGTGGCAGGAGAAAGCATGAATAGCCCCACAATTGTCTGCATGTGATACCTGCTAAAAGACACTATTAAGGATTGCTCTACAAAGTGTTTTTAAAGCCAGTCTTGGAATAACCCCTAACTCAGGGAACTCAAACAGCAACATGGAGGGCTACACACCATTCAGGTTTTCAGGATATCCCTTATGAATATGCAGTCTGACTCCTTGGCTAACTATTCTGGTTTTCAGGATATCCACAGTAAATGTGCACAAGGGAATTTGGCATGCATTGTCCCCATTGTATCTAAAGCTATCTCATGCCTATTCATGGGGTGGGTGGGGACTTAGGAAGAATGATTTTAATGAACATAGGGTGCAACCTCTTATTCAAGAGAAATGTAAAACATTTAGGGAGCATAACACTTGTGCTAGTGTTCTCAGCAGCAGAGTGGAGGAGTAGCCCAGTGGTTAGAGCAGCAACTCAATGCACATGAGATCTGGGTCCAATTCCCACTGGTGTTCCTTCTGACCATGTGCAAGTCACCTAATCCTCCATTGTCTCAGGTACAAACGTAGATTGTGAGCCTGCTGGGGACAGGAAAATAGCTACTGTATGTACCTGAATATAACATGCAGGAGCTAAATATAAATAACACAAGCCTACATGTAGACCAGCCCTAGAGCTCTTGTAAAAGTCCCCACTGTATTTTTCAAGTAAGCACTTAAATTATAGCATTTACAAGCAACATGCATTTCTGCCACACTCTTCCCAGACTCTTCCCATGTGTAAATACATTAGCAAAGTGCATGCTTTGATGAAAAAAAATGTATTTTTATGCTAGCAAGTATTTTATAAGAGGTCATTTATGCGAATATGTGGCCACATACATGTTGGAATGATTTTATAAAATTACCTCCTAAATGTATTCATTCTGAAAAGAAATTAGATCATTGTACAAAAGTAACAAAAAAGGAAAAGGCAATCATAATAAGGGCAGCCTGAAATTCTGAGCCATCTACAAGGTATACATTGTTATAATGCAGTGTGTCTCAAGCAGTACCTAGCCAGTCTGATTTTCAGGATGTCTACAATGAACATGGAGTGGAGGAGTAGCCTAGTGGTTAGAACACTGGCTTGGTAACCAAACAACCAGTGTTTGATTCCCACTAGCACGCCTTGTGGCCTTGGGCAAGTCACGTAACCCTACATTGACTTGGAAGAAAGGCCTGGCAATCTACTTCTGGTGACACTGCCAAGAAAACCCAGGAGCTTCTGGGTGGCCAGGAGTCAGGACTGACTTGAAGGCACACATTGCATTGCATTACAATGAACATGAATGAGAGAGATGTGTATGGAAGGAAAGCAGTGTAGGCAAATCTCTCTCATGCCTGCTCACAATGCAGTGTCCTGAAAACCAGAATGGCCAGGACAAAGGTGTCAAATCCCAGTCCTCAAAGGCTGCAAACCAGTTGGATTTTCAGGATATCTGTGATGAATGTGCACACAGTTAAAGTAGTATGATTGTCAATCTCTCTCATGCATATTCATCAAGACTATCCTGGAAACCATACTGGCTTGCAGCTCTCAAAGACTGGAATTTGACACCACTGAGGGCTCGATGCTGAAACACTGTGCTAGAACACAGCACTAAAGCTCTAGAGCAAGGTTCCTAGCACTAATGTAATGCAGACGTTTTGCTTAGCAATGCAGTAAGTCAGCGATTCTCAACCCAGTCCTCTGGGACCCCCAGGTCAGTCAGGTTTTCAGGATATCCACGGTGAATATGCATGAGAGATCTACATACAATGGAAACAGTGCATAGATCTATCTCAAGCATATTCATTGTGGCTATCCTGAAAACCTGACTGACCTGGGGGTCCCAGAGGACTGGGTTAAGAACCACTGCTTTAAGCAAACAGCATGCAAATGAGCTGTGCGGATCTGCAGTAAACGAGAAGAATAAGCCAGGCACACATGTGTGGAATGCTAACTGGTGCATACGGCAATATTATTTTGCGCAGAAGTTCTGCCCATAATAATATCAGTGTGCATAAGCATCAATATTATGCCTTCCAGCATTGAGATCAACCTTCTGGTCTTCTGCGCACTTCTATAAGTGCTATGTGGACAGCGAGCTGAAAATTTACAGTATCTGGATAGTGCCTGCTAGCTAGCACTGAATCCAGATATTCAGCACCAGTCACTATTTGGATACCAGCCCAAAATATCTGGATTAGTTTACCTGATGCAGCTGATGTTGGGCAAAAATGCTGACCATCATGGGCTGAATATCGGTCTGCTAGATCTTTGTTCAGCTAAATATTTTTCTAAGAAATCAGGAATTTGTGGATAGCTCCTCTTTTCTTAAGTACACAACACTGGCATCGAGATAAATCATAAATGCTGCATTAGCACTTTGAAGTGTGTTCAAATTTATTTTGGATCACACAGACTAAGCATAATGTAGTATCCCATTTTCTTGCCACATATTGTATGCATTTCAATATGGGCTTTTCAATTTGACGCTCCTATTTCTCCCATCCCCCTGCAAATGAAATATTACATGTAAAAGATATCTTGTAATTTATACAGTGCTGACTCAGGAAGTAATGTCATTAAAAGTCTTCTTGAGATGCATAGAAGGAACTGTGTTTTTTGAAATAGCTTCTAGATTATTTTGAAAAAACAAGGCAACTTCTGTATATTTCAAATGTCATTTATAACACCACAGCAATTTGAACAAAACATCAGTCTTACACTGCACTGCGGTGGTTATCTTGTGCATAAGGATTAACCACTTGGCTTCCAAGGGAGTTTTCACACTATTATGGAACTTTGGAGCTGTTTCTAAAATATAGAGGCCTTTTTACTAAACACTGCTAACAGGTTACCACATGATTTAGCATGCGGTAACTGGCTGTGGTGAACGTTAATGCACAAGCATGCCAACTACCGGCCGCCAGAAGGCAGGTTAACTGGCAATTGTGTGTAATGTAGCGTGTGGGTGGGATAGGGACAGAGTGCTAATGTGGAGAGCACATGAGCGCACCATCACATCAATGTGGCAATTAGCACGGGTGCAGTACCATTAGGTGAACCCACATTAATTGTGCCTCACTTTAACTGCCGGTAATATGCTGGTTATGCCCTTGATGGTTGTTAACACAGAGACTTTACACTTAGCATGCATTAAAAATGCAGGTTAACTTCAAAATCTTTGCGGGATTTAGTAAGAAGGCCCCATAGTTTGCAGACTGCTGTATTTAATCTTTTGTGTCTGCCCCTTCTGAGGAGAAAGTAGGGACACAATTCCATCTTTAGCTGCCAAATGTATATGGCCATGCGTCCCCCTTTCTCATTTCTCTCCACTGGCTTCCGATTCAATACTGCATATACTTCAAGATAGTTTCCCCTGTCCACTGTGCTTTTTGCTCTTCCTGCCTTCCTTGCTTATTCGCCTCAATCATCCTCACCACTCCCTCCATTCTTCAAATGCAGGTCTCTCCCTCCCCCCTCCCTCAGTCCTCCGCTTACTTATTTCTAGAAACTCCTCATTTTCTTACTTTGGACCTTTGCTCTGGAATTTTCAACCCTTCTGTCTCCCCTCCAACCCTCCTTTCCAAAATTCAAGAAGAAACCTGAAAACTTGGCTATTCCAGCTAGCCTTTCCTCAATTGATATCTCCCTAATCATTCTTCCCTGGGTGTCCTGCTATTTTGTTTTTACTCTCACCCCCGCCACAATAGAATTGTAATCCCCACATTCCCCTCCTCCTCTGGCTCTTCAGCTGTCTATTCTGCCTCTGGTCTATTTGGTCTCTCCCTAAATTTCAGTTTTTAGTATTTTGTAAACTGTGTAGACGGACATTAGTTCATGATGTGTTATATCAAGTGCAGTTAAATAAATAAATAAAGAGCAATTGTAATTTTAAAATTCAAATTAGATGCGAGCATGAGAATCAATTTCAAAATAGAACTTGAATCTCACCATAATGTACAGGAAATCCATTTCATTAAAGATAAGCAAATGTCTTCATAACACATTTTCTGAAGAATTTGATGAATAAAAATCTACAAAATGTGAACAGTTATAAAAATTTGTTTTGAATAATTGGTAAAGCAGAAACAAATTGAATTTGCTTCCATATTTACCCAGATTGACATGGAGAATTTGATGGAATTCTCACAGAAACTCTTTAGGTAGGGGGAAATTAATAACAAATAAATTGTAGAACAATTAGGGGGTTATTCTGAACTCCATTTAGCGGGTTTGGATGTCCGATCTGGGCATCCAGACCCACTAAACGGCCAGGGAGTCTGACGGGGACAGAGCTCCCCATATGAACAGATGATTTGTATGGGGAGCTCTGTTCGTGGGAGGGAAGGGAGGAGGTGGAGCAAGGATGGGCGGTGAGCGGGGAGTTTCCCCAGATATACAGGGCCGATTCTGAGGTCGGCCCTGTATGTCTGGGGTCAGTCACAGAGACTGGGCACTTATTTACACCTTGGAAGTGGAATAGGTCTCCCTGGACATCAGGGAAATGCAGTGCCGGGCGGAGACAAGAGGTGAGGGGTGCATGGGAGGCCAGATTGGGGGTTCGGGCTGTAGGGAAAGGACGTTTTCACTGTCAGCTTGGGATTGCGGCTCCTGAATGGAGCCACGGTACCATGGAGATGGGATGCTATGGCACTGCAGCTCCATTCAGGAGCCTGGCTGTGCTAGACGGGGATCAGCAGGACATGCGGCTGATCAGAATCGGGGCATGGCCTTGATGTCCAGGCCAGTAGACCCAATTCTGATCCCGCGAGGGCTAGACATGCCCACGGGAACAGAATTGGGTCTACCTCTGTATGCCCTAATTCTAATTGGCCATACAGGGCTGGATGGCCAATATAGAATTAGCCTCTTAGTCATTAAAATCTGACTCTCCCTCATCTTTCAGCTCCTCTTGGCTCCCATAGACCTGGCAGAAATCTGGCATTTCCATTGAATTTGGATCGGTCATAATATGCCTGATTGATGATACGCTCACATTTTAACAACTATTAAATTACAATTTCCATGTGGATAGGTTGTTGATAGTTGAGGGTGTGAGCACAATTTCCCTCTCAATCACACATTTTAAGCCTTGGTTGAAACAAGCACTTGCAGAGCTACTATTAGTCATTTTTGAGCTATCATTAAAATCAGCTGTAGTACCTGAAGATTGGAGAGTAGCCAATGTAATGCCAATTTTTAAAAAGGGCTCCAGGGATGATCCGGGAAACCACAGACTGGTGAGCCTGACATCAATACCGGTCAAAATGGTAGAAACCATTACAAAGAATAAAATTACTGAACATGTAGATAGTTGTGGTTTAATGGGACAAAGTCAACATGGATTTAGCTAAGGAAAGTCTTGTCTCACTAATTTGTTATATTTTTTTGAAGGTGTGAATAAACACGAGGATAAAGGTGAGCTGGTTGACGTGGAGGACTATTCCCATCTGGACATACTGCCCCTTGTGTGGCCGGGCAGAATCAGCGCATACAGCGGTAGACCTAATACTGATCCTCCTGGATGTGCAGGCTGGCCCTGATTCTGATCAGCTGTACACCCAGCTGCATACTCTGCTATCTCAGCCTGGCTCCGTAATGGAGCCGCAGTGCCATGGCATCCATTAAGGAGCCGTGAATGCCGGACACTGCTGAGATTGTCCTTTCCTCGCATCCATACTCCCAATCTGGACTCTCATGACCATGGTCTGGCTGCGGGAAACCTCCTGCACACTTCCCGGTCTTGTCCCCATTGGCCACCGCTGCTATCCCATGACCAGGGGGACTTATTTGACCTCTAAGGTGGAATAAGTCCCCCATCTAACCAGCCTACACTGGACGTACAGGATAAAGGGCCGACCTCAGAATCGTCCCTGTATGTCCAGGGTGGCGGCCCGCCCATGCACCTCCCTCGCTCCACCTTCTGCCTGCCCCCTCCCTTCCCTGTCTAAGGCTCCCCATACAATTCCACTGTACATACAGGGAGCCTTGCATGGGGATGGCAAGGGGAACAAATAGCAGGGATGTACGTCCAGGCAGGGCATACATCCCCACTGTTCGTGGCTCAGAATTGATTCCATAGTGTATCTGGATTTTCAGAAAGCCTTTCACAGGGTCTCTAATGGGAGACTCTTGAGGAAATTGTGATAGGAGGCAGTGTACTATTGTGAACTGTGAATTAGTTAAAAGATAGAAAAAAGTAGTGTCAATTTTCTTAGTGGAGAAAAGTGAATAGTGGAGCACCCCAGGGATCTGTGCTGGGCCTGATGCTTTTTAACATGTTCTTAAATGACCTGAAACTGGGAACTGGGAACTGTGTGTGGTGATCAAATTTGCAGATGACACAGAAGTATTCAAAGTAAGTCTATGGTATTCAGATTGTTGCCAGTACTATGGCTTCACTGCTCTGAATGAGTATGATCTTGGCTAATCTTGCAAATGACAGAAAATTATTCAGAGTTGTTAAAAACACAAGAGGAATGCGAAAAATTGCAAGAGAACCTTGAGGAACTGGGAGACTGGGCATCCAAATGGCAGATGAAATTTAATGTGGACCATTGCAAAGTTGTGCACTTAGGGAAAAAGAACCCAAACTTCAGTTACATGATGTAAGGTTCCACATTAGGAATCACTACCCAGGAAAAGGATCTGGGCATCGTCATGGTTAATACATGGATAATACATTGAAACCCTCTGCCCAATGTGCAGTGGCAAATAGAATGCTAGGAATCATAAGGTAGGGAATGTAAAATAAAACCAAGGGTATTTTAATGCCTCTCTGTTACCCCATGCTGCAACTGCACCTCAAATATCGTATGCAATTGTGGTCACCATATCTTAAACATTCTATAGTGGAAATAGAAAAGGTATAGAGAAGAGCAACTGAAATGTGAAATGATAAAGGGGATAGAAGGATATTCGTGTGAAGAAAGGCTTAAAAGGTTAAGGCTCTTTAGCTTGGAAAAGAAATTGCTAATGGAAGATATGATAGAAGTCTATAAAATAATGAATGGAGTGGAACCGGATTGGTTGCTTACTCCTTCTAGAAATAGAAAGATTAGGGGACATGCAATAAAGCTACAATGTAGCACAGTTAAGACTAATCAGAGAATATATTTTTTCACTCAAGATGAAATCAAACTCTGGAATTTGGTACCATAGGATGTAGTAAAAGCTATTAGCGTAAATGGGTTTAAAAAAAAGTTTGGATGAGGAAATGACATCACCCCAAGGAATGGCGGTGTGAACCAGGAGTTCCCCAAACCTCCCACAATAAATTGGAGCGAAACTACAATGCAATAGCCAAAAATCTTAGCAAAAGTGAGTTTGGAGTGGAGAATAACAGCCTACTCAAAGACGGTGCCGCCTTGCAGAGAGAGCAAGATGGTGCAGGGCGATGCTGCGAGGAACTGCGCAGTGGAGGGAAGCATGGAGCTGGAGACCGAGGCCGAGGTGACAGAGAGCACAAAGCTGAGAGACACAGAACTTCGTATTCTGTTAATGGAGTTGAGGGGATCTGGGAATGGTGGCTGCAGACCTTAGAGCGGAGATACATGAGGTTGGCACCCGTATTGAATCAGTAGAGAAGCAGGTGGTTGAACAGGAATCAAAAATTGAAAAGCATAGTGGACAACTTTCAGAGCTAGTCATGGCCCACCAGGCATTGGCGGATAAGATGGAGGACATGGAAAACAAGAACTGGAGGTGTAACTTAAGATCAGGGTGGCCCCTGACGATGCGGTCTCTAAAGACTGTAGGGAAGTGACCCGGCTTATTTTCCAGCAATTTTGTGCAGAAGGAGAATGCCCTAAAATAACATTTGATAGGGCACATAGAGCTCTGGGCCCGCAAAGAGAGACTCGAGGGAGAGATATTGAGGTGTGTTTCCATCACTATATGCTTAAAGAGCAAGTGCTGCTGAGGACCAGGAAAAAGGGCAGTGTAAGCTGGCAGAACCACCCAGTGGAGATTTATGAAGATCTAGCCTCAGCCACATTGTTGTGCAGGAGGTGAGCTACGTGATATTACTGGGAGGCTGAGGGACAAAGGGATCAAATACCAATGGCAGTTCCCATTTGCTATTGCCATTTCAGAAGAGGGTCGGACTATTTGTAGCCACCCGAGGGTGGAAGTCATAGTGGCACTGAAGGAACTGGACTTAGTGACAGACACAGAATTTCTGACAGAGAGGCCTGTGGAGCCATGGAGGACTACAGCATGGCAGAGAGTTGAAGGAGGGAAATGACTGAGACGCCAATGAACCCCTCATGAGACACATCAAAATGTGGACAATAACGATTGAGGTCATGGATGTGAGGGGAAGAAGCTAATTGGATTTGATGGATGGGTGGAGTGCATGTAGATGAATGGGTCAGCAGCTGGAGGGCAGTAACAGGGGGATGAAGGGGGGCCGGGAGGGGGGGGGCGTGGGAAAGAAACAGAAACAAAAAGAAAAAAAAAAGAAGGAAGGGTGATATTTGATAGGATTGTGGTAAATAGGCTAAGATTACAACTGAAAGCAAGACAAGGTTTCTTAAGGTCAAGCAGAGGAAAAAGGGAGGTGGGGAGGTTGGAGGGAGGAAAGAAGGAGGAGGACGTTGCTTGCTCGAGAGAGTGGAGCTGCCTGGCGGGTGTGGGCAGTGAGGTTATCAGGAGAGGGGGGAAGAGGGCAGAAGGGTGGGGTGGGGGGAGATCAGTCCCAAGTTATACTACTAGAAGTTAATGGTTTCTCAGTCAACACATATTCAAACTCTGGAATTCATTTCTGGAGGATGTTGTAAAGGCTGTTAGTGTAGCTGGGTTTCAAAAATGTTTGGATAGGTTCCTGGGGAAAGGTCCATAAACCATTACTAATGAGGGGCCCAGAATATCCCCTGCTTGTCCAATACACACACTGTGGATCCTGTGTGCCTTTTGTGGAAACTGCTAAGTACTCAAAATAAAATCACTCCGACAGCTCAGACTCTTACTAGAACCTACTGACTTCCGCACTATATTCCAAGCCCTGGTCAATCCAATCTTTGATTATGCTAATATCATACTTCATAGTCTACCAGCATATGCACTCCATCCTTTACAAATGGCATTCAATACTGCTGCCAGAACAATCTATAGAGCGTCCAGATATGATCATGTTTCACCTCTCCTAATACACCTACATTGGTTACCAATTAACAATCGACTTAAAAACAAAGCCCTCTTACTCTCATTCAAAATCCTTCATCAGATATCGGCTTCATCACTGGAAAACCTCCTACAATGGACACCTGAAACCAGATCCAGGAGAGCAAATTTGACGAATACACTTATCATTCCAACTATGTTTAGAAAAAGCTCTCAATTTACTAGAAGTAGAGTCTTCTTATATTTTGCCCCATTGCTCTGGAATTCTCTCCCTCTTCACATCCGCCTCATCACCGATCTGGCAACCTTCCGCAAAGCAATTAAGACACATCTCTTCCAGCTTGCATTTGACCATGTTCCATAGCTACTTATACCCTCCCTGCTAACGCATATTCTCATCCTGTAAATAGTTACCTACCCAGGTCCCATGTTAACTTGTAAGGTGTTGGAAACGTTCTATTGTTAGCTAATTTTGTTAATTTATTATTGTGTACCTGTTATATGTACTCTTATATGTACTGTTTATACCTGTTCATTAAGAACATAAGAACATAAGAACATAAGATATGCCATACTGGGTCAGACCAAGGTCCATCAAGCCCAGTATTCTGTTTCCAACAGTGGCCAATCTAGGTCATATGTACCTAGCAGTTTCCCCAAGGGACACAGGTTCCACAATGCTTGTAGTGGTTCAAGCATTGATATCCTGGGTCCCTTCTTAATAATGGCTTATGGACCTTTCCTCCAGGAACTTGTCCAAACCTTTTTTAAACCCAGCTATACTAACAGTCTTTACTACATCCTCCGGTAACAAATTCCAGAGTTTGATTACACGTTGAGTGAAAAAATATTTTCTTTTATTAGTCTTAAATAGTTTACCCTGTAGCTTCATTGCATGTCCCCTAGTCTTTCTATATTCTGATAAGGTAAACAATCGATCTACGTTTACCCGTTCCACTCCGCTCATTAATTTATAGACTTCTATCATATCTCCCCTCAGCCGTCTCTTTTCCAGGTTAAAGAGCCCTAACCTTTTTAGCCTTTCTTCATAGGAGTATCCTTCCATCCCCTTTACCATTTTGGTGGCTCTTCTCTGAACCTTTTCTAATAACTCTATATCCTTTTTAAGATACGGCGACCAGAATTGCACACAATATTCAAGGTGCGGTCTCACCATGGAACGATATAGAGGCATTATAATATCCTTTGTTTTATTTTCCATTCCTTTCCTTATCATACCTAGCATTCTATTTGCTCTCTATTGTACTATGTTGTTAACATGTAAACCGCGCTGATTGTAAAAGTGTGGTATATAAAACTAACTAAATAAAAAAAAAATACTTGCAACCTAGATTGGCCACTGTTGGACACAGGATACTGGGCATGATGGACCTTGGTCTGACACAGTCTGGCATATTTGCAAGTCTTATGTTCTTAAGTGCCACCTGGGCAACTGCCTGATCCGCCCTGTGCACCAGTGGCCCCCACTGCATGACCCACATGCACCCTCCACTGCCCCATTTGCACCATCAACATAGTGCCCTTTCGTATTTGGGCACTATGCTGTTGCTGCTAATGGAGCACTACTATCACTCACTTGGACTCACCTGTCTCTGTAGCACATTTCAGACATTTAAAAGCTCTCTCTCCTCAAAATATAGCCTTTCGATGAGGTTTTAATATGCGTTAGGGTTCCTGACATTAAGGTGCCGTCGTTAAGGGAGCAAATCTTGTTCCCGCCCACTCCCCGCACATTGACCCCCACTCTCCACCTACTCTCCACCCATAGGGCGCTTTACCACTGCTGGTACTGTTAACACATGCTAAAGCAGCGTTAATGCGCACTAATGGCACATTAGCATGCGTTAACGGCACACGATCCTTTAGCACGGTTTAGTAAATAAACCCCTAAGATATTCCATATTGCATGGCTATAATATACCAAATGTGGCATGCAAAGAAAATCTTATTAACACTTCACTTGAGGGTCTATAATATGCCACCAGACTTAACAGAACATCTTTAATTGTATTTTAAGATGTCAAAACTCCTTTCAGTGACAGATCTGATGAAAGGCATGAACTTTATTTTGATGCTTCTTTTTAAGAGTTTGAGACAAAAACAATGGAGTTATTAACCTGATCTTCAGGAAATAAACTCTAGTGGAGTGATTATTTACACAAGTTGGGGAAAATCGCTAGAGGAGCTTGATATGAAAGTGGAAGGGCCCATGGCTATGCCTCTGTTTGAGAGATTAATTCCTAGGCAAAAAGCAGAGCATTTTGGGTGATCTGCTTAAGTATAAGGACCCTCTATGTTCTCCATGTCCGAACTAAGGGTGTAAACTTTATCCTGATTGGTTATCCCTAAAATCAGGAAGCAGGGCACACTAGATTATCTGTTTTTCATCCTAAGAGAATTCTCTTTTACATAGTAGCTCTGAGCTGAGCCTACAGTTTCATTTTCTCTCAGATGTCAAAGCCAGCATTTTTTATATCTTACATTCAGGTAAGCCTTCAAAGAAGACATGAATATATCTCTGACATAGTTCAGGGACTTTGATCCTGTCATTTTTACCTCCATTTCAGCTTCCAGTAATTTCAATAATTCCATTCATATCTGAATAAATATTTATGGCGTTTTAGAAATAGTCTGTCTTCATATGTGACCTAAAATGAGATTTAAGTTTTCTGTATAGTCATGCAGTATGATATGCAGTGAGGACATAATATCCTAATAAGATGATGAGTTGAAATGATGGGCTTACTGTACCTATAAGTCATTCACATCAGTCCTTTTAAAAGAGCTGGCATAGCTTAGAATGTGCACGAATCAAAGATTCATAGAAGGAACAAGGAAATATACATACTACTGCAGTAGCAAGACCTATGGCATTGCAACCATTTGCATGTTGAAGAAGAGGAAGGATTTTTCTCTTTCTGTAAATCCTCTCAATAGCAGCTGGTAGCCCAAATAAGTGCAGTCAATTGCCCTCTCCCCTCAAGGCTGAAGGGAAATGAACTAGTTCAGAAAAGTCTCATGGCTTGCCACTGCTGTTATTTCTCAAGGAAAATAAATACGTGGTTCTTGTGAGAATAACATCAAGAAAGTTCTTAATTTAGTGATAAGTGACTAGCTGTTAACTCTCGGTAGTGTCACTAACAGTGGTTTAGCAATTCCCTGTAGAAAATAAAGCTAAAACTGGTGGCTTTTAAATCTATATGCAATGTATGACTTCCTAGCTTTGGATTCCCCAAATCCCTCTTTAACATTTGCATGCTGGCTCATCAGGTAACCTCATATATTTAATAAGGACAATTGTCAAAAGGTCCACCTTGATAGAAACTCCAGACACCTGGTACTCGTGATTATGTACTTCATTTTCTGAGGGAATGTATGCAATATGTACACATACTTTCCCTTTGAAAACTGTCATGGGTATGGGGGTAACTTTATTACAGGGTACCTATGTCAGAGTAGCAAAAAGGCGCCAATCTAAAGAAAAAAGTCATCCAACAAACTCATTCAGCTGCTGAATTGATGACTTCCAAATACAAAATATGTCATCTAGAAATCTTTCCCAACAAAACACCTATAGAGGCTGATGAGAACTATGTAAATGTCTCCCTTCCCATGCAGCAATGGACATATTGGCTGTAGAAGGTGCACAGGCTGCACTCATTGTGATGTCATACGTCCTAATATTTAAAAAAAATGACCATTGAACAAAAAAAGATTTCTGAAACATTGCCCTCAGACACAAATATAATTTGTAGATATTTTGATCATAAAAGTTCATAAAAAGATTAAGATTCTATATTTAGGAAAGAAGTTGATATCTCATATACACTATCGGTTAAAATTAAAATACAGTTTGCCTACTAGACAGTTTTTACATATTAGAAAAACTTGCTCTGCAGATGAAGATTTCAGACAAAAAATGATGGAACTGATAGATTTTTGCAACAGGGTTATCCTGTATCAGTACTGAAACAAGCTTACATATGGCCATATTTGCTTCTAGGGAGCTGTTTTTCCAATAAAAATCTAAAACGGTTTCTCGCCACAGCATCTGTCATGTGGTGTTGGCATATTTTGACTCTACTTAAAGTATTTGAGGTATGTGTCCCATAGAAGCATGCAAAAGAGGTAAGAATATAGGTGAATTTTTGTCACAATCAGCTTTTGATATACCTTTTCATAATGAGGCTCACTGTTCCCTCTAAGCTGTGCGCGTGTGCGCGTGCACACACCTCGCCGAGTGAGCGCACATACTTTACAACAGAGCGCACAAAAATTACGGTTCTGATTCTGATAGAAAACAACACAGACGTCTTAAAATTTAAAAGCTATTATGTATTTATGGTTTTCACAAGTTCTACAATGTTTTCTAGTGCAATCAATGTGGTGTACATACTGTATTCTGAAGTTTAGTCAAATTTTAAAGTATATAACTCCGAGTGTCGTCATGTGGCGCATAAAAATTTAACCTTCCTTCAAAAGCTGCACAGCTGATATTTTATGCGCACACAGCCTACAGAAAATTAGAGGGAACATTGATGAGGCTATACTAGAAGTGAAACATTTTACATTTGGGAATAGTGTGATGTGTAAGTTTACATTAGAAGGATAGATAATCAAGTCACCCGAGAGAAGGAAGGTCATTTGTGTTCCACACTCGCAATTCATGTAATTTTAGTTTTGTTATTTGCGTGAAGTGGAATTTTAGAAGGACCATCTAGAAGAAATCTAGGACACCCAGAACACCATGTCCAAAAATCTGGGGCAGTAGCAGCAGTGAAGGGAGGCATGTGTAAATGCCTTCTGAAATTGCTTTGTCTGCCACAAAATATGAACCTTCTAATGACCGGTTCTGACAATGGGCCTGTGCAGATAACAAGGCTGGGTATGTACACAGGTGTAGGTGAATTCGGAAATGTAGATGTCTCTGAATTGCATGGCCTCAGAAATAGGTACTTGGACGAGCTGGCCGGGGTATTGCAGAAGGGGGGATTTCTATTGTATGTTATGAGACATACACATCCGCACTGGTCATTTTAGATAAACAGATGTGTGGTGGCAGGCCAGTAATGTGTTTGGACTATGAAGCCTGGAAAAATTAACTGTGGCAACGAGTGCATTTCACTCTTTCCCTTAGAAGTGTTGCATTTTTTGTACCTTATTCATGTTCTGGAGCAGGTATAGGCATGGACTCATCAACAGCCTAGACAAGATGTGCTCGTGCCAATCTGAAATTGCACCACAATGTGTATCTCCTTTGCATCACCCATGCCACACTCCCATGCTACATGGACATACTTGTGCTGGGGAAATCTATAGACCTGGCTTTCTAAAATGGATCTGGGACGTCGATGTGATTTGCACATCTGAATGCTCATATTCAGACATCCATATTACGAACAGAGCTTCTAAAATAACCTCATATTGATTTGCCAAAAACAGCCAAAATGGATGACTGAAGAACCTCTGAAAATTGCCCAGAAATGCAGAGAAGCTAAATCCAGAGGAGAAAGAGAGGCAATTGCAGAACTCAACAGAGATTTCCAACATGCAGCAAGAGAAGACAAGGAGAAGTACTATAATGACGCATGCAAGGAAATAGAAGCAGAAACTATTAAGGAAGAACAAGATTGGCTTTCCTAAAGCAACGAGAGTTAAAGAAAAAGTTCCAACCTCAAACTGGAATGTTACAAGGTGCTCAAGGATCAATGTCGAATGATGCTGAGAAAAACAAGAAAAGGTAGAAAGAATATACGGAGTCATTATACGATTAAGATCACGTGGACCAACAGCCGTTTCAATCTGTACCTTATGATCAGGAACCATTGACGATGAAAGAAGAACAAAACACCTGGCATCAATGGCATTCCCACTGAAGTATTACAGCAATCTGATGCAGTTGTTATCATAGTTACATGTGTCATACATGTGTGCCTATCACAAACCTTGGGGACCCATGCTATATGTGCACCAATGTGCAAGTAGGTGACAGGGAAGAACACACAGTCAGGCAATGGTTAAACAAAAGTATAAACATCTGTATTTACAATAGTAAAATCACAATATAAAACTGTCCATTGTACAAACAAACATTAACATTTGGAAATATATTCAACTGGCACACAGTGCCAACATAGCATCCAGTAGGTCGGGCCCACCACATTGTGGTCCATGGCAAGGAGGTGATGACAATACTTGGGGCCCAGGAATGCAGAGGGCTAGGGTGCATCCATACTCAATGATGCGACTACTTCTCCTGGGGGCCTCCATGGGATGATGGCTTATGCTCTGCAGAGACTGGGTCCACACCCCTCTGCCTCCGCAGCTCATGAGCCATCTGTACCATGATATCCACCAGCTGCCCCACAGTCTGAATCAGGGCATACTGGCCTTGTCCAAGGGCAACCAGTGCCACAGCCAGGGTGTGGTCCCAGTCCCCCCTCCCCAGGCCCCATGTGTATGGGGTTTGTATGGAGGCCTCAGTCCACACCCTGGCTGAGGCACAGTTTGTCATCCCTGGGGTTGTCCCCACCAGTGCTGCAGGTCTGTGGAATAGCTGGCAGGGCTCCACTGGGCTCTCTGCAATCATGGGTCCCAATGAAGCCCTGGTGGCCTGGTGCAGCAGGATGGTTCCTCAGGGGTATGGGACTGCACTGCCTCTGTGCTTTAATCCTTCTTCTTTGTCTGCTCCACCTACTCCTCCTCCCCTTCCACATCCCACACTTCCATGTGCACATTCTACCCCTCCTCATCCTCAGCCTTATCCTCCCCCTCCTTATCCTCGCCCTCCTCCTCCTCCTCCCCCTTCACCTTCTACCTCCTCCTCCTCATCCCCATCATCCCCATCCTCCTCCACATCCCAGTCAACCTCTTCCACTTCCAGGTCCTCTTCCTCTTCCTTCTTCTCTTTATCTTCCTTCTCCTCCACCTCTGCCTCCTCATCCTCTCTCTCCTCCTCCATCTCTCTGGGCATGTTCACCTTCTTCACCGCCTCCACAGCCTGGCCTTCCAACAACGGTTGGATTGCTGTCACCTGCCAGCCCCCCAGGGGCTGCTGTTATTTCTACAAGCTCGGTGAATGGGAACAGAGAGTGCCACATAAGCCACATATTCTTTGGCTGCAGAGCAGTCGTTACCTGCCACAATGCCTGCAAGCCTTGTACATAGCTGATGGCCCACCAACCATGCAGCAGGTGAGCCATGCACAGCAGGCCATGCAGTCTCCCCAGATCAAACAGGATATTAACTGCACAGATGGGATGCATCCAGAGGATGTGGGCATGACAGACAAGGGGTTTGATAGTTGACCAGCCTGTGTAGGCAGCTGAAGAGAGGGCCGGATCCCCACTGATGTGATTGGGACCAGGTGGGCACCTGACCTACCAACCCTAGATGTCAGCCCCCCAAAGCAGGGGCACATGGTGTCCCCTGTGGTACTTGCAAGAACAGTGGGAGGGGGAGCACAGACAGTGGCAGCACCCCAGCACTGTGGAGTCCCCAGCAGGGTGTGTATGATATGCTCTGGGGGGGAAGGTGTTTGACCTGCAGTGTGTATGCATCCATACATCATCAGGTTGGGTCTGACATGCATCTATTAAGGTCTGTGAGGACTGTGAGGTGACCAGGTCAAGGGGTGCTACTGGCATGGTGGGGATGGCAGAGGCAAAGAGCATATCAGGGGGCTATGCAGACCATTGGGGTAACTGCTGGACCACAGGTGCTGTACATCAGCAAGGGGGTGGGAATATATCTTGACTTGGCTGGGTGACCAAGGTGTGGATAGGTGCCTTAATGTTGTGTTTGTGGTGGTATGTGTGGATGCTTAATGTGTCATTGGGACAGAATAGGCAGGTCATGGGTGACAATTGGATGTGTATTGCACTGGAGAGAGTGGGGCAGTAATGTTGGCAGGTTGGCATATTGGTAGGATGGGGATGGATGGGGGGGCTGGGGTAGCGGAGGTGGAGGGTATCGGTGCAGGAGTCCATCATGTGGCCATAACAGCAATGTAAGGCAGCCAAGCAGGGACCATAGCATGGGGTAAGGGTGGAAGCACACATATGTTGAGATAGGACAGGGTGACAACAGCACAATACAGTCTCCCAGAGCCATCTGAAGGGGTGTATGCACCTGGGAAATGTGTTCAATGGGGGCTGGGGTGGACATAGGGCACCCCTGGGATACACCAACTAGGACTGTGCATACAGCAGAGGTACACCAACACAGACATGCCTGATGGGGCAATGGGTGGGTGTAGATGAGGCACAAGTGGATCCAGGGCCCTCATGGCCCATGTGGTCCCTGTCTGCCATCCTGTATTTATGCCGAGGATGTATCAGGGACTGTTGAGTGGCTGGTGATTGCACAGCCCAGGGGTCAGCATCATTGGTACAGGCCTTTGGTTACCAGACACCTTATGGCAAACCGTGGCCTCAGTATTCATGATATAGTTTCATTCAATTGTGTGTGTGATGTTGATCCTAGGAAGGGTGTGATGCTGTACACTACATCTCTGCTGTGCCATCACCATCTTTGCAATGTAAATTTGTTGCATGACTACAGCAGCCATGCACATATTGCATCACCAAATAGCTATATGTATGGACTGGAGGATGACCAATAGGTCCATATGGTGCATCTGGGCCAGCATGTCAACCCCTGCATGTTTATGTGTACCTCTATGGGGTCTGTACAGTGCCTCATTCCCCTACACCAGGCATGTTTGCACATCCATAGATATATGTGCAGAGCTTATCATGTTAGGTGCACAGTGCATGGACATATGCCTGCCGGTGCAGTCCAATAGGGTCATTTGGCCACCCACTATATTACTCACCATGTGCAGATGTCCTTTGCTCCTCCTGCAGCCACTGGAGATACTGAGGCCACCATTGGCGTAGCTCCCAGCCCTTTTTCCGCAGATCCTCCACCTGTGGAAACAGGGATAGATGCCGTCTGTACCATGACAAACATAGCATTGGCGACACAACAGCAGACTGGTCATGAATATGTGGTATGTCACAGTATTCTGTTTACGGGCGGCAGCTAGCCAGGTCCTATGAGGTTGCACATGACCTCCCCCCTCACAGCAACACAGCATTCAACACTGGACACAACACCCATAGCATCACACAGGCATTTTGTGGAGCCACAATGTTGCTACATTTGCACACCTGCCTTGGGTCCTACCTATGTACTGTTTGCTGTGTTGTTACAGATCACTGTGAGGGTGTCACATGGCACAAGACATGGCCCATGTGGCCAATGTGAGAGGTTACATGGCATAGTTGCCCCACACCATTGCTCTCACACCCCGGCACTGTCCCACAGCATTTTTCCAACACATCATGTGCACATCTGTGTGCTGATGAGGCTGACTGCCCTGATATGTTCTGTGACAGATGTCCATGGCCACTGCCTGTTTCAACCCCCTGTTTGTGGTCTGGCAGGTGAGATATGGGCAGTGGTTAGCCTATCGCTACATGTTCCAATTCAGGGCTAACGTCTTTCTACCTTTACTTATCAGATGGTAATAATTCTTAGCTCACACCACAAATGGGGGGAAAGCACCTCAGCACCCATGATCTCAATGTCTTGATGTATGAAGATTAGGCCATGGACTAACTCAATCACATCATGGGTCCAGTAAACCACCATCAGGCATGTCACATATCTATTGAAGACAATCAGTCTGCCCTTAGGCACTTCACATACAAAGAGGTGTGGCAAAAGATGTTTTACATAGTTCATACATTACACACACACTTCATAGTTCACTCCATTACATATCTTTCACAGAGCTGTTATGCCGGGAACCCTTGGACCCTTCATGACATGAACATTATGTAGATATGTGACATATATAGACTCCATGGTGTGTTATCTATTACACACACCCCTAATGCCTCAGCACTTCAGAGGTATCCATATATCCCTTATGCTTTGGAGGGCTTCCTCACAGGTATCACTGCATACCATTGATCTCTGCAGTTGTGATATCATCAATTGATCCCAACGCTGCCACAGTCACCCACATGGCATTTCCATTCCACTTCCTCGGGGGAGGCTCCTAGCTAGCATTTCACCTGCGGGTCTCGTATTCCTCAAAGGAGGGTCCTGGCTATCATTTTGACAGTGAGTCACCAGACACAGTCAAACACACCAACGTGTATAATCTGAGGACACCTCATAGGGTTCCTCCTCGGCAGACAACAGATCATGAAGGAATGTCTTTTCTGGAGGCCACCCTGGGAGGCAATAGATGTTCTCATTGGAGTATTGCTACACACAGAACAGTGCCAATGATGGAGGGAAATCACATAGACATACAACCAGCATTTTTCTAGTCTCCACCCTTTATGTTTAAGAGGTGTGGTTACCCTACTTACAGTTTCTTAGATATCATTGGCACTGTTCTGTGTGTAGCAATTCTCGGCAGCAGGCACGGTCCCTTGGGGCAACAATTCATGGGAAACAGGTACCCTCCCTCAGTGGTTCAACAAGCATATCCGAGGGCCAGGTCTGATGACCAGGACAGATTTCTCTGTGCTCAGACTGGGGCAGAGAGGCACTGTGATAAGACGAGAGATGTTCATTTCATGACCTCATACTCCCCACTGAGTATGGAGATTGTGAAAAGTCTGATGTATCAGTCCTCAAATTCTCTAATGATCACAGGGTTGGAGTGTCAGCATGGCTTCCTCTGATGGAGATCATGCGCCCATCCCGTGTGAGATGTGGGAAGGGACAGGGGAGGGAGGAGAGAGGCTTTTCCCCCTGTGCGGGGTATTCACTGTGTGGTGGTTTAACTCTGACATAAAGGTTTTCATGTAAGGGTACACATGTGTACCATGTGTGCCCTTTATATATTTTGCTGTCTATGGCCATTGGTGTATGTGAATAAAAGAACATGTTCATTCAGAACACATATAAGTAAACATAGGAGTGGGCAAGGGGGTGAATTCTGAATGTTGCAAATAGTTTCAGGTTGTATAGAACAAGGCCATGAGTTGGCAGATCTGCAATAAATGTGTGTTGCTACAGTAGATGACCGATTGGCTGATAGTGATCGACTACTAGATAGGTTAGAACAACACTAGCATTTTTGGATAAAGACTGTGAGGCCGGGTGGACAGCCTGCTCTTGTTGAATGATATCTGTGTTTGTTGGGGGGGAGGGGGGGGACATCTGATGCTTCAATGATAATCTGCTACCGTGAGAGGTACTGTTTGTTTGTAATGCAGGGGTTTGGCATTGGTTTTGGGAAGAGCAGTGGGTCTATAATATACAGTACATGGGTGTGGAAGGACTGACATTAGCTGGGGATGGCTGTGGCAGTAATACTGGCTGTGATTGGTGGTCCAGTAGGCTTTAAGGAGATGTGTTCTGACTGGATGCTTTGGTAGATATCAACTTTTACTGGTGAGCATACTGGCAGGCATGCCAGTGAGTGGGAGCTCCTATGTGGAGTGAAATGTTGCTGACATTGAAGGTATGTTGGAATGTTTGATTGGCTATGGTGGTAATCTATTTTAGCTCTCCTGAAGGTGAATGTGTATTAAAGAAGTGCTGTAAAGTTTTATAGAGTATCTCCTTGGTCTGGTAACCCATTGTTTATTTATTTATTTATTTAACATTTCTTATATACCGCACTATTTCTCATCAGTGCGGTTTACATTGAACAATAAACACTTGGACGTATAGATTTCATCCTACGTTTACATAAAACAGGGTTTTAAAATGGAATAAACTGGGGAAACTATATACATATAAAAATTAGCTACAAGTGATCATAACAATTTTTACAATTCAATTTAAATTACAGGTATGGGCGGATCATTAGGCAGTGTATAGTGCATGAGGAACAGGTGATGTTTGATGGCCTTTCTAAACTGCTTTAGGTCCCTTATCGCCCTTATGCTGGAAGGTAGATTGTTCCATCATCTGGGGGCATAGCTTGTAAATGTTCTGTTGATGGTTGATTGGTTAAGTTTTATAGACTCACTTGGTATGATTAGAGTATTTTCCGCAAGTGCTCTTCTAGCTCTGTTGTTGGGGGTGTGAATGAGTAGATCAACAATTGAAGATGGTGATATCTTGAAAGCTTTAAAGGTAATTAGGAGGGTCTTATATAAGATTCTGCAGCTTATTGGGAGCCAGTGAAGCTCTTTTAATATAGGTGAGATGTGGTCTTTTCTGGATGCTCCACACAGGACACGAGCAGCTGCATTCATGGCTACCTGTAGCGGGTTCAGGGTATTTTTAGGGAGGCCATGTAGTATAATATTAGCATAGTCAAAATGAGGTGTCACTAGGGCCTGGAAGACCGTTCTGAAGTCATCCATTTCCATCATGGGTCTTAAATGGCGGAGGGTTTTGATTTTGAAGTAAATGGATTTTACTGTGTGTTTGATGTGATCCTTGAAGTTCAAGTGTTGGTCCAAAATTACTCCTAGATAGCGTATGTTGGATTTGACAGGAAGTTCTGCATCTCTAACTTTTAGGGGTATGTTTACTAAACTGCGTTAGGAGCCGCGGTAGAGACAGAAACCCCAAATAAGGACATGGGTGGTACATCGTTTCCGAGAACGCGCCGAGAACGCGCGTTTCAAGGCGCCATAAATGAACGAGCGCTACAGGGCACATTACCGCGCGTTAATCTTAAGAAGGTGCACAGGCATACAAGCACAGCAACAGAGCTGTAGCACAATGGTTACAACACTGACTGATGGTACAGGGGTCATGGGTTCGATTCCCCAGTGGGCCTAATGTATAAGGCTGGCTAAGGCAGCACCCTTTACATTTAAGTAGCGATTGTTAAGGCATGTAATGTGTATTTTAATTAGTGCTGCCAGCAAACACACCCTCACGGTGGCATAACCTAAGATGCCGCATAAGGCACCCCATAGCGCACTCCATAGGGAACGTTATAAAGTGTATTGTCCGCCAAGGCACCCTAAAATGTCCCCTATAGGACACCTTATAAGGATGCGAACAAAGCCCTGGCTGGCTTCAGGACTGCACTTCACCACACAAACTGTCTGCTGTGGTTACCAGGATAGGGGTAACCCATCCGTACCCATGATGCACTGCACATGCAAATCAGCAGTCGAGAGATGGGCACAAGATCGGGTATGCACCCCCACAGCACCTTGGCCTTGTAGGGGGAACAGACCGTGTGTGGCACTGCCACAGAGTAGCCACAGACAGTCACATTGTGCGGGTACAGTGCCCACCCTGAGGTTGAGGTGGGGCACCCAGCACCAGGTCCACAGCACCTTTCATGGCTGAAATACGCCATGCTGCAGGTCCCCATCAGTGTGTGATAGGTAGTTCAGTTAGACACGCCTAGGATGCATCTGTGTCCTGCTGTATGTCTCGGTCATGTCTAGTCCCTATGGGCAATGCTGCACCCAGAATAGTGTATATCCTGTGTTGGTGCCATTGTTACCTGCTGTAGGTGAAAGGGGGGGGGGGTGTATGGACCCATAGGCAGATTATGTACCACCACACAACCCACCCTCTGGGGCTCAGGGTGGGAAACAGGATCACCCACCAATAGGTCCACAGTCTACCTCCCTGTAATGGCAGCAGTAGAAGGGACCAGCAACCCCAGTCCTGATGGGGAACAGACAGAGCGGTACACATCCATAACGCAATAGCAGACAGACGGCAGGCCTGAAAATGCTCAGCTACCCCCCCCCCCCCCATTATCTGACATTCTCCAGCAGCAAGCCTCCAACCACTGCACCCTGCAAGGTGTTCCAGCAAGACACATGCTAGTTGCAGACAGTCCGCCAGCTAGTCCATAGTGCATGGTCCTGGAGGAGATGCATATACCCAGAACATAGATGTCAGCATACACACCAAGCAGATAAGTCAGTGATTGGGCCCCAAAAGGAAACCCATAAATATCACATGAGGGAAATGCTATATAGCACTATGGTGGAACTTAGCCATGCCATGGTCACTGCTCAGTCAGGGTGAGAGTGACCTCCCAGCAGGACATGCTATGGCCACCCTGTCCATGCAGGTGGTGGCCAGGCACTACAATGTCCGAGCCATTGCCCTATGCTGTGTGCAGATGCATCCAGGCCAGGACACCCTATCCAGGCTATTTCCACGGTACCTTGCTCCTCATTATGCACATTGGCAGGCCAATACTGGCAACAGTGCTAGCAGTGTGGGCTGTGGAGGGTGTTGGCAGCTACCACACACTGGATAGACAGACACACACTCCCCACACCTATGCCAGCATTGTGCTACTATAGAGGTGTTGGGCAGCCCAGGCCACCACACCAGTCCTGGGCACAGTGCAGGTATGGCTATGGTATGCAATACTGTAGGAGTCACTCCCCAGGTTGGTAAACACTGTCAGACACAAGACCTGTAGCACACTCCACAGACATCAGAAAGGTTGCTATGATGCAGCTCACTCAGAAAAATGTACTTAACCTAGGAATTGCTGTCTGCCAGTACTCATAGCAACCTCTTTAAAGATGTGTACCATATTCCCAGATTTAGGGTGGCATCACTAAGGTATGCAAGTGCTAGTATTGGGAGATTGGGGCGATTTTAGAAAAGGTTCAGAGAAGAGCCACCAAAATGGTAAAGGGGATGGAAGGATACTCCTATGAAGAAAGGCTTAAAAGGTTGGGGCTCTTTAACCTGGAAAAGAGACGGCTGAGGGGAGATATGATAGAAGTCTATAAATTAATGAATGGAGTGGAACGGGTAAACGTAGATCGATTGTTTACCTTATCAGAATATAGAAAGACTAGGGGACATGCAATGAAGCTACAGGGTAAACTATTTAAGACTAATAAAAGAAAATATTTTTTCACTCAACGTGTAATCAAACTCTGGAATTTGTTACCGGAGGATGTAGTAAAGGCTGTTAGTGTAGCTGGGTTTAAAAAAGGTTTGGACAAGTTCCTGGAGGAAAGGTCCATAAACCATTATTAAGAAGGGACCCAGGATATCAATGCTTGAAACAATACAAGCATTGTGGAACCTGTGTCCCTTGGGGAAACTGCTAGGTACGTATGACCTAGATTGGCCACTGTTGGAAACAGAATACTGGGCTTGATGGACCTTGGTCTGACCCATTATGGCATATCTTATGTTCTTATGAGATGCATGCAGAGCCCAATGTCCTGCCTCTCCAGGAGGCTTTGGATAATGGGGCCTGTGGGTGCGGGTGTGTCTGCCCCTGTTGGCTGCTGCTTTACGGCAGAGGTTACCAACTCCAGTCCTGCGGTGCCAAACACTGTTCGGGTTTTCATGCTGTCCCTCATGAATACGCATGAGATACATCTGCATACCATGGGGGTGGCGCATAGAAATGCAGCACAGGCATCTTTATCAGAGGCAGCATGGAACCGGAATGGTGTTTGGCCCTCCAGGACTGCATTTGGGAGGCTCTGCTCTAGGTAATGTGCATGTTTATGGTGTCTGTGCTCTGTAGGGTAAAATGTAGGTGTCTTGGGCATGTTTACGTCATCTGCAATAAAGGTGCTGTCTGTATTAGCACGTTGTAGTAGTGGGTAAAACATGGGGACTGGGTTGGCAGGAACCACAGCTGGGACTTGAACCTGTGACCCTCTGTTTCTGAATACACTGGTTTTTTGCACTGCACCACCTTGTTGTCACAGAGTCAGTACATTCCTTGTTGATACCATGACTGTTCGTCAGACAGGGCCCATCTGTTGCAGTACACGGCACCCACCTACAGAGGGCTAGGCCACGGTCTGCTCTGGGCAGCTGCCACTGCCCCCTCCACCACCAGAATCCCTCAGCCACCATGCTGACATGCTCTTCTGCTGGTGGTGCTGGTGGTGCGCAGTCTCAGGCCATCCAGTGTGCAGGTAGGCGGCTGCCTATGGTGCGGGTTCTGGGGTAGGGGTGCCTGCATAGGTGTCCACGCTTCCCCCCAGCACCGCCTGCCAATGTTCCGTGCCCTTGGGGTAGCTGTTGGGTACTATCCCCTGTGACACTGTGGGAAACACAGTTGTGCCCATGTTGGGCCTTCAGCAGTTGCTGTCTGGCTGCTCTGCTGCTTCAGCATTCATATGGGCCACCTAGGCATCGCCCTAGACCGCACTGTGGCCCAGCTGCACCACAGCATGTGCCGCCTGCGGCCCTCTGTATCCCCTTCTCCGGCATCTGTCCAGTTGCCGTTCCGACATGCCCGCCCTGATGTTGCGGGACATGTGCACACCATAAGAACCCTGTCCGATGGTGGGGAAAATCCTGAGCAGCGCTATTTCACTGTGGGCTCATTCACCTTATATGGGGACGGATTATAGACCCTTCCACGATTTATATCTGTTCTATGGAGCTTACTCGGGGGGCGGGGAAGGGGTTGATGTTTCACATTGATACCACTATTGGCCAGCTTGGTTATGATTTTTTTCCAGTTTGTTGGGGTCATTTTCAGTGTTTATGTGTCCTTTTGTTCTGTGCACATGTATCACACTTATCACTTTATTTAGGTTTCCCTGCCTGGGCTGTACATTGCTGACACTGAAATGGTTTCTCTCCCATGTAATGTGCATTTAAAGGCAGGTTTTCATTTGCGTTGGAATTGAGCTCTTCAGATCAGCGCATTAGTGTGAAGGGAGCCTCTCCCTGCCCACTCTCCGCCCATTGACCCCTTCTCTCCGCCCTCTCTCCACCTTCTGCGGTGTTTAACCGCACCGCGGGGCATTACATATATGTATAATTTCTCACCATAATCCATGAATAAGTACTCTGTAATTAGTTACCCCTGTTACCTCCAGGTTATCTCGTCCATGTTCAATGTAAAAACTCAATTGTCGTGTGACATTGCAGTATGTTTTTTGTTCAATTGTAAACCGCACTGATTTTAATAGCGCGGTATATAAGAGAAGTAACTAAATAAATAAATAAATAAATAAATTACGATCGTTAGCGCATCATAACGCGTGTTATATAATGTTAACAATCGTAAGCGTAGCATAACACGCGTTATGCTGCGCTTATGATCGTTAACGTTACATAACGTGCGTTATGTACGATTACCGCAGTTTAGTAAACATACCCCTTAGTGTTGATGGCGGAGAGAAGTCTTTGTTCCGTGTGATAAATAGAACTTCTGTCTTTTTGAAATGTATACATAGATTCTGGCTGAAGAGTCAATCTGTTATTGCGTCAAAGCAATTAATTAACCTTATGAGATCTGGGCATATGACCGTTATAGGTGTGAGTAACAAAATGTCATCCGCATACATGAGGCAGGATATGCCGAAGGAGCGAGTTATGTCACAGATTGGCTGCATATAAATGTTGAAAAGTAGTGCGGATAATGACGATCCTTGTGGTACTCCCTGACTTTGCTGGAAGGGTTCTGAAGTCTCGTTGCCGATCCGAACTTGCTGCCATCTGCCTTGGAGGTAAGACTTGCACCAATCCCATGCGCGGCCATGGATTCCTTTTGCATGGAGTCTCTTCAGGAGTTGTTCGTGATCTACTGAGTCAAACGCTGCAGAGATATCCAGAAAGATCAATGTAAAGCCTTTCTTGATGTTGTCTATTCCATTGATGATAGTGTTTGTTAACAAAGTTAATAGGGTTTCTACGCCGTGTGCCTCTCTGAAACCGTGCTGACATGGGTCTAATGGGGAGGTTATGTCTATATACTGTTGAATCTGTCTTTGAGTTATTTTCTCAAGTATTTTTGCTAGGAAAGGGATACTGGAGATTGGTCAGTAGGAGTCCTATTTCTTCGGATCGAGCTGATTGTTTTTCAGTAATGGTCGTATGGATGTTTTCTTAAGGGCATCAGGGAAGATTCCAGTTGTAAAAGATTGCTTTGAGATATCAGCTATGATTGGACTTAGTTCTGAGCGCATTGCTTTGATCCAGTGTGCTGGGCATGGGTCATTCGGAGCCGTGGTGGTGTTGATATTTGCAATTGTTTCCTCAATGGTTTTTACTGATGGGGATGAGAGCTTAGTGAGTGGAGAAGGTATGTGGGGGTTCTGATAGGCTTCACGAGGTGTAGTAGTAATTACTTTTATTGCTTTGGATTGGATGTAGTTGGCATATGCCTGCAGATGGATACCCTCTTGTTGTGGTTGGGGTGGTTGGTTGGTCAGTGATTTTACTAGTTTGAAAAGGTCACGAGGTTTATTTAGCGAGCCATTGAGGAGCTCCGCATGGAATTTTTTTCTTTCTGCCCATGTTGAGTCCCTGTGATTTTTCAGATGTTCTAAGTATGTAAGTTGGTCTGCTGAACTGCGGGTTCTTCGCCACTTTCTCTCCAGTTTTCTCAGATATAGTAAGGAGGAGCGTAATTTGGAGGAGAACCATGGAGTGTTCTGTTTTTTGGGGGAATAATTATTAGTTGTAGGTTTCTTGACGTTGCTTGGATGTTGGGCGTATTGAGTAAGGGTGTTATTCCAGTTTGTGAGCATTTCGTTTGTGAGCATTTTGAGATGTTAAAATGTCACCCAGGACCCTCCTTTGAGGATGGGGAGAACCCTGGTGAAATGCCAGGCGATCCTTCCTCTGAGGGAGCAGAGGGGATACACTATGTTTATCTTCCGTTGCAGCATTGTGATCAGATGATGACATTACCAGTGCTGATATATGTGGTATGCAGTTACACCCTTGAGAAAGCCATTTCAAGCCAAAGGGTTAGGTAGAGATATTATGAGTGCTGAGGCTTTCTGGGGGGGGGGGGGGGAGTGTAATAGATACAATTTTGCGAAGCTTGTATTTGGTATCTATGTGCACAATGTGTATTTTTCTGATGGGTTCAAGGGATTAAGGCCAGAGGGCTGTGTGAAATATATGTAATGGCTTAAGACATAAGGGTTGTATAAAACATAGGTCATATATGTGATACTTTTTCTCATGCTTTTTGGTTTGTGCTGGGTTTACGGACATAGTGATTGCACCAAATAGATATGTATCACGTCTGAGGTGCGTATTTTAAATCCCCTGATGTGACATATCCATGGACATATCTTCCTAGGCCTGGACATTGGGTCATGGGTGCTGGGTTCCTTTGTCTCCATTGTTGATGTGAGGTAGCATTGATCCCCACTTGTGCTTAGGTAGATGGATGTTATTTGGTATTTCTGAATTGTGGGTATCCTTCTAGAGGAATTGACTAATAAATGCAGCTACATGTTGGCAATGTCAGCATACACATGGGGCCACAGGTTGGCATTCCAGACATGATGTGTCAGATAGCTACATCTGATGGATGGTGGTGCATTTGAGGAAAAGCTTATGGTGATAGGTGGTGAGTCATAGCCTGTGGCAACACCTGGTCAGAGATGTTGCACTGAGTTGTGGGGTCACTATCTGCAAATGGAGTATGCTATCTGGTCATGGTCCTGTTTTGTCTGGGTTTCACGGAGTTGCCAGTACAGTGCCCTAACATAAGAACATAAGATATGCCATACTGGGTCAGACCAAGGTCCATCAAGCCCAGTATCCTGTTTCCAACAGCGGCCAATCTAGGTCAAACGTACCTAGCAGTTTCCCAAAAAGACACAGGTTCCGCAATGCTTGCACTGGGTCAAGCATCGATATCCTGGGTCCCTTCTTAATAATGTTTTATGGACCTTTCCTCCAGGAACTTGTCCAAACCTTTTTTAAACCCAGCTACACTAACAGCTTTTACTACATCCTCCGGTAACAAATTCCAGAGTTTGATTACACGTTGAGTGAAAAAATATTTTCTTTTATTAGTCAGGCTCTTCATCCTCTCAGGATTTGACCTTTTTTGTTTGAGTGCATGCAACCTGTGGAGTGATTGCAGGATCATTTTGATGTTCCTGAGTGGCCCTAGTAATACTGACCACATTGATGGAGTGGAAGGGCAAATAGATACCTTGTATGTCATTTTGGCAAATTGCAATATGGAAAAGTTGCAAGGCCAAAGGTAATCATTCCTTTTGCTATGACACCCCTATGTACAATCTGGTCCATACAGTTGTCCACCAAAGGCACATATTTCTGGGATTAGGCTCCGCCTAGGTGTAGTCTGTGTCACCTGCTTAGTCACTTGTTACCTATCTGTGGATACCTTTTCTGACATACCCCTGACTCTGCACCAGCAGTACACACACAACATGCTGATAACTGTGCACTCCACACAGGTCACAGACAAGGTTGTGCAGACATATGAATTCTGGGTTGAGTTGGGAAACCATCTACCAACTTCCTATGAGCCATGCTCCAATATTAGTTCCATGCTAGCGCACTGGAAATTATGTGGTACCACACAAAAGTGGACCGCAGGGGCCAAACATCAGGACCCACAGATCAGGCAGGGAGGTCATTGATGTACAATGCTACAAAGACACCAACATTAACAAAGAACGGGCTGCATGGATCCACAGTAGAGATGGATACATCTGTTTGTAAGAGCGCTTTGGCCCATTGACTCCACAGACTGAGGCTTTCTGGAGGCTGTCATATATATCTCAGCCATTGCACAGAGGGAACTGTAAAACTGGAAGGAACAAACTTTTGGGGTTTACACAACATGTGGTGGACCCCCACACACATGGGAGAGGGATCTCTGTTTAGATGTGAAACAGAAGGGGAACAGGTGAACTCCAGCTCCATCATGCATATCACCCATGTGCAACAATAACCCCACACATCCCATCACCCCACAAACAATATTCTGACAGTGCAACATGGTGGTATCAACATGTTTGGTGATGTTTCTCATCAGCTTGCACAGGCAAACCAGTCAGGTTTGTTGGAACACAGGCTGCCACTACATAAGGGGCCCAATTTGTGACTAACCTGTTGGTCAACATACCTTTGTTACATACCCCTAGATTGAGTGTGTCTCATCAATGTGCATGCATTATTACAACTCACTTCACGGTACATTCACTTGCCACCACCGCCGACCATAAATGCTCTACCTGTGTGATTTGCCATCATGCTTTGCTTTGTGCCTTTTCTCCTCTTCAACTCTGCATGTGTGGATCCCTGTCTGCTGTAATGTGGGAGGTTGCACCTACTGTTCCTGGTCACAGCTGCTCTAGTACAGCCATGATATTTGTGTCTATCATTTATAATCCACATATTGGCCTTGATCCTGCTTCCCCTGACTCATTCACACAATGGCCTTGTGTTTGAAAACACAGAACAGCTGTACTAATCTTTGGAGTCATATTTGGATGTCTATTGTCAGGGTTTCTGAGGGCCTAGCTTGGTATGTGCCTATGTGTACTTAGCTGTCTACAGGCTCTGTGATATACTGCACAGCTGCATTGACAGTTTCATTGTAAAGCAACAGTTTAGAAACATGAGGGTTGGCATGGACAAGTGTGGGTGATGAACCCCAGGTGAGGGTTGTAACTAGGATGAAAGGTATAGGTGGTGAGTTGGTTGGAGTACAGACAGGATGTGCTTCCTTACTCAATGATTGTAGCAGAGGGTGAAAGCTAACTTGGTGAGGGATAGGTTGAATTAATAGGGGAAAGGTGGTGACGTGGCAGAGCTCATGGCGACTGAGGTGATGAGTTAGTAACTGCTGTAACTACTGCTACTGATGATACCGTACAAGCTTTTGAGGGATGAGCTGTCAGGATTCTATGAACTAAGTGCATGAATTTGTTTTGGGGTTCACTTGGTGGTGATTTCACAATTTAATGTCTGTGGACGTCTTTTCTATAAGAATAAACAGGAAACTTTGTTACATGAGGAGTGGTTACTTCTCGAGACAAAGATTCCATCAAAAAGAAGTGGTCTTTAAGAACATAAGAACATTAAATATGCCATACAGGATCAGACTAAGGTCCATCAAGCCCAGTATCCTGTTTCTAACAGTGGCCAAAAGACACAGGATCCACAATGCTAGTAGTGGGGCAATCAGTGGATTTCCCGGGCTCCTTTAATAATGGTTTATGGACCTTTCCTCCAGGAGCTTGTCCAAACTTTTTTAAAATGTAGCTACACTAAGGGGTATGTTTACTAAACTGTCTAATGTTACCAATGCTAGTTGCAGCGATAATGTGAAGAATGCCATATAAGGAGTGGGTATTCCGGCGGCAGGGTAGCAAGAATCTGTATCGCACGATAGTAGGCGCCATGGCACGTTAACGCGCATTAACCCTAAGTTCATACCAGCGCAGTATTAGAAGCAATAAAGATGTAGCCACTGGTTACTGCAATGACTGCAGAGGCAGAAATCATGGGTTTGATTCCGCAGTGGTGTTATGTAAGACGGCTGTCTGAGGTATTTCCTTTTAATTTAAATCACTGCTGTCTGAGGCATTTCATTTTTTTAATTTAAATCAGTGCTGCCAGCAAAAACACCCTCACAGTGCCGTAACCTAAGATGCTGCATAAGGCGCCCTATAAGGCAATCCATAGGGCACATTATAAAGTCTCCTGTCCACCAAGACACCTTTTAATGTGCCTTATAGGGCTCTTTATAGGGTGCCTTATGAGGCACCTTAGGCTACAGCACTGTGAGGGTGTTTTTGCTGGAAGCACTGATTTAAATTAAAAGCAAATGCCTCAGACAGCCTTATTAAATAACACCACTGCGGGATCAAACCCATGACCTCTGCCGCCGCAGTCATTGAAGCAATCATAAGAACATAAGAACATAAGATATGCCATAGTGGGTCAGACCAAGGTGAAAAAATATTTTCTTTTCTCTTAAATAGTTTACCCTGTAGCTTCATAGCACGTCCCTTAGTCTTTCTATATTCTGATAACATGAACAATCGATTTATGTTTACCTGTTCCACTCCGTTCATTAATTTATAGACTTCTATCATATCTTCCCTCAGCCGTCTCTTTTCCAGGTTAAAGAGCCCTAACCTTTTTAGCCTTTCTTCATAGGAGTATCTTTCCATCCCCTTTACCATTTTGGTGTCTCTTCTCTGAACCTTTTCTAATAACGCTATATCCTTTTTAAGATACGGCGACCAGAATTGCACACAATATTCAAGGTTCGGTCTCACCATGGAACGATATAGAGGCATTATAATATCTTTTGTTTTATTTTCCATTCCTTTCCCTATGATACCTAGATTTCTATTTGCTCTCTTGGCTGCCGCTGCACACTGGGCCGAGGGTTTTAACATGTTATCCACAATGATGCCTAAATCTTTTTCCTGGGTGGTGGTTCCTAATGTGGAACCTTGCATCTTTTAACCATAGTTTGAGTTGTTCTTCCCTAGGTGCATAACTTTGCACTTGTCCACATTAAATTTCATCTGCCATTTTGATGCCCAGTCTTCCAATTTATCAAGATCCTCTTGCAATTTCCCACAATCCTCTTGTGTTTTAACAACTTTAAATAGTTTTGTGTCATCTGCAAATTTGATAACCTCACTCGTTATTCCCTTTTCCAGGTCATTTATAAATACATCAAAAAGCAGCGGACCCAGCACAGATCCCTGGAGTACACCACTATTCACCTTTCTCAATTGGGAAAATTGGCCATTTAGCCCTACCCTCAGCTTTCTATCTTTTAACCAGTTCCTGATCCATAATGGTACACTGCCTCCTATCCCATGACTCTTTAGTTTTACCAAAAGTCTCTGATGAGGGACCTTGTCAAAGGCTTTCTGAAAGTCCAGATACACTATATCAACCGACTCACCTTTGTCCACCTGTTTATGCACACCTTCAAAAAAACAACAGATTAGTAAGACAAGATCTTCCTTGTCTAAAGCCATGTTGGCTGTCTCCCATTAGGCCATGACTATCTACATGCTGACTAATCTTTTTCTTTATGATGCTTTCTACCATTTTTCCCGTTACTGACGTCAGGCTCACAGGTCTGTAGTTTCCCGGATCACCCCTGGAACCCTTTTTAAAAATTGGCATTACATTGGCGATCCTCCAGTCTTCAGGTATTACAGATGATTTTAATGAAAATTCACAGATTACTAATAGCAGGTCTGCAATCTCATATTTCAGTTCTTTCAACACCCTTGGATGTATACCATCCGGCCCAGGTGATTTGCTACTCTTCAGTTTATCTAATATTTGTAATACATTTTCCCAATGTATCAATATTACCTTCAATTTTTCCGCACCTTTAAATACCACTTCAGTCATGGGTAAAATCCCTACATCTTCCTCAGTAAAGAATTCATTCAGTCTCTCCGCTATCGCCTTGTCGCCTCTTAGTGCCCCTTTAACCTCTCTATCATCTAATGGACCAATTGACTCTCTCACAGGTTTTTTGCTACGAATGTACTTGAAAAAGTATTTATTTTGCGTTTTTGCTTCCGCAGCAAGCTTCTTCTCAAATTCTCCCTTTGCCTGCCTTATCAATGCCTTGCATTTGACTTGCCAGTGCTTGTGCTGTTTCCAGGTTTCATCATTTGGCTCTTTTTTCCATTTCCTAAAAGGTGCTTTTTTGGCAAAAACAGCCTCTCTGAACTCACCTTTAAACCATGCTGGCAGTTTTTTGGACTTCCTTCCACTTTTCTTAAAGCATGGAATACAGCTGGTCTGAGCTTCCAAGATAGTATTTTTCAACAACACCCAAGCTTGATCTAAGTCTTTAACCTTTGCAACTGCTCCTTTTAGTTTTTTCTTAACTATTTTCCTCATTTTATCATAGTCTCCCTTTCAAAAGTTAAAAGGTAGTACTGTGGATTTCCTTACTATCCCTCCTCCACTAATTAAATCAAATGCGATCATGCTATGATCACTATTGCCAAGTGGCCCCAACACCCTTATCTCTTGCACAAGATCTGGTGTTCCACTAAGGACTAGGTCTAATATGGCTTCTCCTCTGGTCGGTTCATGAACCAGCTGCTCCAAGAAGCAGTCATTTATTTCATCTAGGAACTTTATCTCCATAGCATGTCCTGCCGTGACACGGACCCAGTCAATACCAGGGTCATTGAAATCACCCATTATTATTACTGCGCTGTAACTTTTATTTGCTTTCTTTGAGCATTTCATCATCCATTTGTTCATTCTGGCCAGGTGGTCAATAATACACCCCCACTGCCAATCGCCTTCCCCTTTTTACATGGAATTTCAATCCATAGAGATTCTACAGCAAATTTTGTTTCCTGCAAAACTTTAATCCTTTCTGACTCAATGCCCTCTCTAACATAGAGCGCAACCCCTCCACCAATTTGATCAGCTCTATCATTACGATATAGTTTGTACCCAAGTATCACAGTGTCCCACTGGTTGTCCTCCTTCCACCATGGCTCTGATATTATAATCATATCTAACCTCTCATTTAGTGCTATATATTCTAACTCTCCCATCTTACTTTTTAGATTTCTAGCCTTTGCATACAAGCATTTTAGAGACTGTATTTTATTCATATTAATCTGGCTATTGGTAGACATGGGTAATTTGGGATCTTTAAGCTCTGTCTGCTCCATACTCGAGGGCATTTGGGCTACTTTACTCTTTTTTGGAACCTGTCTGCTTTTGAAGTATCCTTCCAGGATACATTCTTCTGAACCATGCGCTCTTGGGCGACTGTCGGCTTTCCCCTATTATCTAGTTTAAAAGCTGCTCTGTCTCCTTTTTAAAGGTTAATGCCAGCAGCCTGGTTCCATCCCAGTTAAGGTGAAGCCCATCCCTTCGGAAGAGCCCCTCATTTCCCGAGAATTGTCCCCAGTTCCTAACAAATCCAAAACCCTCATCTCTGCACCATTGTCTCATCCACGCATTGGGACTCTGGAGCTCTGCCTGCCTTTTGGGTCCTGCGCGTGGAACGGGAAGCATTTCAGAGAATGCTACCCTGGAAGTTCTGGATTTCAACTTCTTACCTAAAAGCCTAAATTTAGCCTCCAGAACCACTTTACCACATTTTCCTATGTCTTTGGTACCGACATGTACCAAGACAGCAGACTCCTCCCCAGCACTATCTAAACCTTATCTAGGTGGCGCTTGAGGTCCCCTACCTTCGCACCAGGCAGTCATGTTACCAGGCGATCCCAGCTATCTACATGCCTAATGATCGAATCAGCAACCATAACGGCTGTCCTAACCCTTTCCTCAAAGGCACATGGATCTGGAGAAACTTCCTTGGTGCGAGAGGGTTTTACGTCACCTGGAGGACAGGTCCTAGTTACAGGATCACTTCCTGCCACACCAGGGTGATGCTCTCCTGTCAGGTGGCCTCTCTCCTCCATGGCAACAGGGATGCTGCCAGACTGGAGGTGGGACTCCAGGATTAGATCCCTGTAGGTCTCGTCTATGTACCTCTTTGTCTTTCTTATGTTTTCCAAGTCTGCTACTCTAGCCTCTAGAGAACGGACTTGTTCCCTGAGAGCAAAGAGCTCCTTGCACCTAGTGCACACATAAGACCTCTCACCAACTGGGAGAAAATCATACATGTGACACTCAATGCAAAAGACTGGAAAGCCCCCATCTTGCTGCTGGACTGCAGTCTGCATCTTAGTTTTAAGCTTGTGTTTAGATCTAAGTTCTTTACTTACTAAGGGTTGCTATGGATAATAAAACTGTACCTAATACGTTCAATATACCTTCTTCACCTGAAGCTTAATTAATCTCAGGCTCTTAGTGTATGACTGATTTGGATAACGAGCTTCACCTGAGATCACCTCCTTTCCTTTAAGATGTGTAAGTACCTATAAATGTATGATTATCCCAGGGATGGGTGGGTGTTGGGGAGGGAGGGAAATAACTCATTAAAAGAGGGCTGCTACACAGTACCCTGTCCTGTGCTGCTGAGGTAAGCTGTGACCAACTTCCTGGGTGATTAACAGTCCTTGCTTGCATAGAAGGAGTCTTTCAAAATGGCCTTTTGACCTGCCACCTGGTGTTAACACCTATTGAAAACGTTTCACAGGTCTCTTGCTCCCTAGGTAGAAGGCCTCTTTGTAAGGGTCTCTAGAAGACTTTATTTGTTGCTCAAAGAGTACTGACCCTGTTTTGCCTTTTATGCTAAGTTATATTCTGATTTGATTTAAATTACAGCTCTTTGCTGCTGCTAGGCTCTGACTTATTAAGAAATTTAAACTACAAGCTCTCTGCTGGGTTCTAAATTTAACCAGAAAGCTCTCTTCTGTGTTTAAAGTGACTATTAAATTTAAACTACAAGCTCTCTGCTGGGTTCCAAAGTTACCCAGAAAGCTCTCTTCTGTATTTTAGATTTAAACTAAAAGTACTTTGCTGATACTAGGCCCTGAGTGACTATTAAATTTAAACTACAAGCGCTCTGCTGGGTTCCAGATTTAACCAGAAAGCTCTCTTCAGTGTTTTAAATTTAAACTTAAACTGCTGCTACTAGGCCCTGACTGATTTAACAAAAAACACTGGGTTCACAGATTAATTAGCTTTAATACAAAGAAGTCCTTCCCGAAAATTCCCAGAAGTATATACTCAAAATTGCAGATCTCTCTCCAGAAGTAGCAGTCCCTTTTTCTAGTCCACTGGGCTACATCTCTATAACATCTAACACAACGCTGGCTGGCTACAGAAAGACTGCAGGTCACCACAAAAACTGCTGTGGTTACCAGGATAGGGTAAACCCACCCATACCCATGATGCACTGCACATGCAGATCAGCAGCCTACAGCTGCTCAAAAGATGGGGTATGCGCCTCTATAGCACCCCGGCCTGGTAGGGGGAAATGACCGTGTGTGTTACAGGTATAGAGTAGCTATAGACCGTGACATTGTGCGGTTCCAGTGCTCACCCTGAGGGTGAGGTGGGGCGGCCAGCACCAGGTCCACAGCACCTAGGTTGGCTGAGATAGGCTGTGCTGGAGGTCCCCATCAGTGCCAGTGTGTGATAGGTAGTCCTTGCCGACACACCTAGGATACACTTGTGTCCATCTTTATTTTTCAGTCACGTCTAGCCCTTGTGGACCATGATGCACCCAGAATAGTGCACATCTTGTGTGGTTGCCATGGTCACATGTTATACGAGAAGGGTGGTGATTGAACCCAAAAGGGGATTATGTAGTACCACCCATCTCGTCCTCTGTGGGTCAGGATCTCCCACCAACAGATCTACATTCTACATCTCTGCAATGGTGGAAGTAGAGGGGACTATCAACCTCAGCCCTGCTGGGGAAGAGACACCCTACAGAGCAGTCAACGCAGATCTGTACACATCACATAGGAGACAAGCAGTAGACCTAGAAAATTTCAGCTGCCCCTACCACTATCTGCCATGCACCAGCAGAGGACACAGTCAGTCTCCACCGGCTGCACCCTGCAAGGTTTTACATCCCTACATATACTAACTGCAGAGAGTCTGCTAGCTAGTACGTGTTCCTGGAGGAACTGTGTGCACCCAAAAATAGGATATGAGCGCACACACCAAGCAAGTATGTCAGTGATTGGGCCCCAGAAATGAGATTTCATAGATATCACATGAGAACAACACTGTATAGCACTATGGGGGAACCTAGCCATGCCATGGTCACTGCTCAGTCAGGGTGAGTGTGACCCCCCAGCATGACATGCTGTGGCCACACTGTCCGTGCAGGTGGTGGTCAGGCACTACAATGTCCCAGCCATTGCCCTATACCCTGTGCAGATGCATCCTGCCGAGGCCACCCCATCTGGGCCATACCCACAGTACCTTGCTCCTCATTATGCACATTGGCAGGCTAACACTGGAAACAGTGCAAGCAGTGTGGGCTCAGTAAGGTGTAGGCAGCCACAAAACACTGGATAGACATACACACACTCCCACACCTATGCCAGCATTGTGCAAATATAGAGGTTTTTGGCAGCCCTGGCCGCCACACCAGTCCTGGGCACAGTGCGGGCATTGCTATGGTACGCAATACTGTTGGGGTCACTCGCCGGGGTTGTAAACACTGTCAGAAGCAAAAACTGAAACACACTCCACAGATATCAGAAAGGTTGCTATGATGAATCTCTGTCAACAAATTGTGTTTAACTTAGGATTGGTTATCTGACATTAATCATAGAAACCTTTTGATATATGTGGAACGTGTTCCCAAGTTTAGGACGGCATTGCTAAGGTATGCAGGTGCTAGTATTTGGAGATGCTGCACTGCACAGGGCCCAACAGCCTGAATCTCCATGAGGCTTTGGATAGTGGAGCCTGTGGGTGTGGGTGTTTGTGCCCCTGTTGGCCATTGCTCTAGGGCAGAGGTCCCCAACTCCAGTCCTGGTGGGCCAAACACGGTTAAGGTTTTCATGCTGTCCCTAATGAATATGCATGAGATACATTTGCATACAATGGGGTGGGGCATACAAATGCAGCACAGGCATATTTATTAGGGAGAGCATGAAACCTGAATGGTGTTTGGCCCTCCAGGACTGCAGTTAGGGAAATCTGCTCTAGGGATTGCACATGTTTATGGTGTCTGTGCTCTGTAGGGTAAAATATAGGCGTTTATGGCATGTTTATTTTATCTGCAATAAAGGTTCCGTCTTTATTACCATGGTTTTGTACTGGGTAAAATATAGGGACATGGTTTGCAGGAGCCACAGCTGGGACTTGAACTTGTGACCTTCTGCCCCTGAACACACTGGCTGTGTGTACTGCACCAAACTGTTGCCACAGGGGCAAATCATTCCCTGGGGATACCATGACTGTTCGTCAGACAGACCTTGTCTGTTGCAGTGCACAACACCCACCTAAATGGGGCTTGGCTGTGGTCTGCTGTGGGCAGATGCCACTGCCCCCTCCGCCACCAGCACCCCTCCACTACCATGCTGACATGCCCTTCTGCCAGTGGTGCTGGTGGTGCGCAGTTTCAGGCCATCCAGTGTGCTGGTAGGCGGCTGCCTATGGTGCGTGATATGGGGTAGGGGTGCCTGCATAGATGTCCATGCTTCCCCCCGGCACCACCTGCTGATGTTCTGTGCCCTTTGGGGTACTTTCTGGGTACTGTCCCCTGGGACACTGTGGGACACGCACTCGTGGCCATGTTTGCCCTTGGTCAGTTGCTGTCTTGCTGGTTTTCTGCTTCTACATTCCTATGTGTCACCTAGGCATCTGCCTAGCCCACCTTGTGCCCTAGATGCCACACTGCATGTCCCGCCTGCAGCCCCCTGTACCCCATTTTCAGCCTCACCGTAGTGCCCTCTCGTACTTGGGCACTATGATGTTGCTCCGCATGTATCACTACTATCACTTTGCTTGGTTTCCCTGCCTATGCTGCACATTGCTGACTGAAATGGTCTCTCTCCCCTGCAAATGTACCTCTAGCGCGAGATTTTCAATGGCACTAATTTTCAGACCTTCATTTCACGGCGTTTGTGTGCATGGGGCCTCTCTTTGCCCACTCTCCACCCATTGACCCCTTATCTCTGCCCCTGGGGAGCCTTCCTCCACCCTCTGCACACCTTAACACTGCCGGAGATGTTATCGCACGATATGTGACGTTCTCGCACAGTAATGCGCCATTATCACACGATAACGTCACGTATCGCACGACAACATCGCAGCCGCGTCATTTAGTAAACATATGCATCACATTGCATCTCTGCCTCTGCTCAGCCCAAATTATATCAATAGGAATGGCCAAATATGGAGTGCATATAAGTATACATCACCGTTATATACAGGGTGACTCCAAAAAAGTGAGAACATCTCGTAGCATATGAGTTATTTAAAAATTCAAAAAGATAGATGTAAACGATAGACACATTTAAAAAAAAATGGCGACCGGAAATTGTCAAAATAAAGACGTTATATAGCTGAAAAAGGTAAATAAGTAAACTATTTAAGCTTTTAATTTACGAGATGTTCTCACTTTTTTTGGGCCACTCTGGTATATGAGCATAAATGACTATACAATATTATGATGTCTTTTCTGCATGTAAAATCAATTGTACGTGCAGAAAAATCTATGCAAAATTACATCACAAAGTACTCACAGGTTTTCTATGGAAAATAATGTACATAGATTTGAAAACATAATCTACAAACATTGTTTTGAGTTTCTATATAAAGCATGCCTTCAGAAATGCCTCCCTTTAATTGGGATAAATGTGTGAACATTGTAGAATCCCACATGTACTTTTAGCTGGATTGAGCAGGGGTAAATTGCCAATTACCTGTGTAAATGACTTTGAAAATTGCCCTCACTATGATTAATAACACTAGAAATAGAGAAAAATGGAGCAATTATAGCTTGAAGTGAGCAGTATGCATAGCGTGTCAGAATGTCTATTTGTCCTGTTTTGGTCCTGATCATCTAAAGGGCAATTTCCAAACCATTTCCATGGGTAAAACAATGCTAAATTCAGGATCCTAAAAGATGAATGAGATTGGAGGCAGTGTTTGGGTTGGAGGAAATGCTAGGTACCAGGCACTGAGCTTTAGCACAAGCTAGTTAACTAAGGACTCTAAGGAGGTCATTTTAGAAAGACTGCATGGTTTTGTACATGTAAATAAGAGCATTTAAATATATACCAATGTGTGTAAATAGATAATTGTAGATCCACAGCACACAGTTAGCAATAGGGTGTATTATGGGCTTGTTTTGGGCAGGCCCAAAAAGTATAACATATCTCTGATATTTCCGTAGTGATACACATATGCTAAAAACAAAATGCTGGAATTTATAACTACTCAAAAGTAGGCATACATGTTGATTAACCACCTCAGAAATTTTAAATAAATTAAAAAGTGATCCAAGATGGGGTTCTTCACTTGACACAGGGCCCTCAATGGGTCCGAAACATGCATGTCGTGTAAGCAAACTGTACCCTCAAGGAGAATCATGTCTCGCCGTCATTGAGATAAGTGATTGTTCACTACTTATTCAATTGTTTAAAAAAAAAAAAAGGGACTTCTCGGAGCGGAGGGAGAAGGCTTTCCCCCTTCTCACTCTTGCCGGGGAGGCCCGACATAAAAAATAAGTACAAAAAAATTTTATGCTTTAGCAATTTATGGGTATTTATAACACAATATTGATTCAGCTTTCGCTGGGATTATGCGCATAGAACTCAACGTTCTATAATCAATGACTTTTTGCATTGTTAGTACCTGATATGGTCATTGATTTTTGAGGTTCTTTTTGGGACATCATGTTTCTATGACCATGGAGAGACACAAGTACTGAGGGATTGGCCTACTATAAAGTCTACTTTAGATCTACAAAGTTTCATTGGATTTATAAGTTACTACTGGAAATGTATTACGAATGTTGCCCAAATCTCAAGACTCTTGCATGTTTTAACAGGGAAAACAAAGAAATGTAGGGCTGGTACCTGTGGCCTGTTCTGAACCACTGTAGTCTGCTCAGACACCAAAAACCTGAACCAAAGACTGAACCCAAGATGGATCCCTGATACAAGTAATTTCTGCTTTGTTCAAGTTCCTAAACTGCTGTCAAGTTTTATGTGCACATACAGAAAGTTCTCAGCCATAACTACATGCAAGAGGACCCGTTCCTGAGGCTGTCTCATCCAAAGACTGTTCTACTGGTCTTAACATTTGCAATAATGTATGAAACTGCATACCATCATCTTTCTCTCATCATGGACTTTTGTTTGGAGAATGACCACCTGACAACTGCTATCTGATTCTCTGAAGGTGTCTCACAGTATCTGAGACCAGCCAATCACCATGCTGTGATGAGGAATTCAGGACTAGAATTCATTACTGGGCATGGAGGGACGCAGGCACTTTTTCACTCACTTTAGAATCACTTTTGGACTCACTTTCTACTTTCTGCCACATTCTGCCATTTTGCAGTCTTCAGTCCTCCTGCCTGCCTGTTTCCGACTGGAAAGACAGTGCGCAAGGTCAAGGACTAACCTCAGAAAGAAGTAATAAGACTCCCACAGTCCCAAGACTGTGTTATTATGCTGCCCACATGAGCAGCCTCAGCTGTACAGCTCAGCCAGCACTACGGGACCACGTGCCATTCCAGAGACTATCTCAGACCTAGCCACTACAACTAGGCACTACCACATGGACACTTGGGAGTGTCCAACCAATACCTACTCCACTTAGCCATGACTTTAAATGCAGTGGGGAGGATCCTAATTCAGGAGGTCTACAATAGAAAAGACTGCCAAAGGAGGAGTCTTTTATAGAATTGGGCAGGAGTGCCAGTCTGTGGAGCCAGAGGAGTCATTGCACAAATCTAGACATGGAAAAAATCAATGAAGGAAATTCAGCAACTTAGAGGTATATGTTCAGACACTTACAACTTGCACATGTGGATGTTGGACTGTTGGAACTTATGCACGTATGTGAGCCATTTTATAAATCTACTAAACTGTGGTAATGTCACCCACGTTAGGTTCCGTGGTAAAGGTACAGATGCCCATATAACGCATGGGCGGTGCATCATTACAGCAAGCTGTATCAGGTAACACACTTTACAAGGCACCTTAGACTAACGCGCGTTACAAGGCGCCTTATAAGGTACCTTACAAGGTGACTTATAAGGCATCTTGTAAGGTGCCTTATAAGTAAGGCATGTTATAAGGTGCCTTGTTAGGTGCCATATAAGGTGCCTTGTTAGGTGCCATATAAGGTGCCTATAGGGCTCCTTAGGCTAAGCACCGCATTAGGCTGGACAAGGCACCATAGAAGGCACCCTGGGCTATGGAACCATAGGTTAAGGTGGCCTAACAAGGTTACGGTACCCTAGGTTAGTGTGCCCTAAGGGCTGCAAGGTGCTTCAGGATGACATACATGACCTGTGAGGCACAGAGACAGATGTAGCCCTAACACTAGATAGAGCACTGAGGAAAGGCAATAAACAGGTGAGTGAAGGAGGGAGAGCTGGAAGCCGCTGGACCTGCCATATCTGCGGGCATCCCATGTGGCTGCCAGTACTGTTGACAAACATGGTGGGGGCAACTGTACCACAGCACAGGGTGTTGGCAATGTTAAGTACTGGAAAGACGGTGGCAGACGATGGGAATACGTGTCCCCCAGTGGAGGCGGAGGTGGCAGGATAGTTACAATGATGGGTAGTCAGAGGAGTGGTGGTGCCATGCAGATCAGGCACAGGCGAGGCAAGCATGAAAAGGTGCAATGCAGGAAAGGGTAACAGCGCAGGACATGTGGTGGCAGCCTGCACAGGAAGATAGGACTCTACACAGCTGACAGACGCAGAAAGATGGACCAAAGGATTGTTGGCAACAGTGGTGAGGGTAATATGGGCTAGAAGCACATATATGCAAATATATGACTGTTACAGGCATGCAAAGAGGGAACAATGAGGAATCAAACCCATGACCACTGTTTAGAACATCATTGAACTAACCAGTAAGCTAGACCTCTATGGCTTGTTGCACAGCAATGGCTGGGTACAGAAGGACTGCAGGTCACTGCACAAACCGTTTGCTCTGTGTGCCAGGATAGGGTAACCCAACCAGCACCCATGATGCAATGCACATGCAGAACAGCAGTCTACAGCTGATTACCAGATGGGGTCTGAACCTCTCTGGTACTGCAGCGTGGTAAGACGGACTGACAGTGTGTGATACTGTCACAGAGTAGCTATAAACCATGCCATTGTGCAAGTTCTGTGTTCACCCTGACGGTTAGGATGGGCGCCCAGCACTAGGTCTGCAGTACATGCGGTGCTAGAGATAGGTCCTGCTGCACATCCCCAGCACTGCCAGTGTGTGCCAGGTGCTCCTAGCAGTGCAATCAAAAGTACTTCTGGGTCCATCTGTGTTCCGCAGTTGCATGTGGCCTTGTTGGGCCAGACACCACCCAGATTAGTGCATACCCAGTGTTAGGGTCTGGCTGCCATGGGCACCTGTTATCAGGGCAGAGGGGTGTCTAGACTCGCATGAGGTGGATGTAGCACTATCTCTCTATGGGTCAAAGTGGTATACAATATATACTAAAAGGACCCACAATCAACCATTTTGTAGGTGAGGGAGTGGAGGGATAGATGCCTGAGCTCTGGCTGTAGGACCAGCAGCCACGGCCCTGCTGGCAGTGGACAGCCCTCCAGGGCTGGTGGGCCAGAGCCATACCTATGCCTGTGACAGTGGCAGACTAGCAGTAATGCTTGGGATAAGCCACGGAAACTTCAACTGCCCCACACCACGGTCTGCCATTCACCAGCAGACAACACAGTCAGACAGCACCTGCAGCACCCTACAAGGTGTTCCAAACATGCCCAGACTAATTGCAGACAATCCACTAGCCAGTCCATAGTGCATGCTCACAAGGGAACCCTGTGCACCCAGAGATGGAATGTGCAGCACAGACACCAAGCAGGTATCACAGTGATTGCACTCAGAACTTTGAATACACAGGTATAACTAAAGACAAATAGTGTTGAGCACTATGTGGGAGCATAGACATGCCATGGTCACTGCTCAGTCAGGGTGAGAGTGAACTCACAGCATGCCATTCTGTGGCCACCCTGTCCATGCAGGTGGTGGTCGGGCACTACAGTGTCCCAGCCATTGCCCTACACCCTGTGCAGATGCATCCTGCCAATCCCCCCTGTCCGGGCCATACCCACATTACCTTGCTCCTCATTATGCACATTTGCAGGCTAACGCTGCTAACAGTGGGACATTGTGGGCCCAGAGTTGTGTAGGCAGCCACAAAACAATTGATAGACATACACACACCCACACCCCTATTGCAGCATTGTGCAATGATGGGGTGGTTGGCAATTCTGCTTGCCACACTGGTCCTGATCACAGTGCGACATTGCTAAACTGTGCAGGGGGTAGTAGTAGTGCTCTGCTGATAACTGCAGCTCCATGCTGGTGCCAACAGCCTGACTCTCCATGAAGTTTTGGATAGTGGAGCCTGTGTGAGTGGGTGTTTTGACCCCTGTTCGACTCGGCTTTGGGGTTTGCACATGTTGATGTTGTATCTGCATTGTAGGGTAAATAAGCGGACTTCCCTATGCCTCACCTATAGATCCCCCACGGCAAGTAATGAAGACCTTGCAGCACTTCTTGAAGTAATATGTTCCTACATAAATCCAAATTGCCCTTTAATACTCCTGGATGACCTAAACGTATCCTCTGTCCCACAGAAGCAAGCTAAGGCCTTCACTGATGCAATGGGGTATCTAATATACACTCAAATTGTACTATTTCCAAAACACAATAAAGGTAATATCCCTGATCTTATCTTCATGCCATCTCATCTCCTAGAAAGCTCTACTTTTTCTAGCCCTCAGCTTACACAGGTACCTTGCTCAGACCACTACACCATCTATTTCCAACTTCCTCACTGTTCGCAAACAATCACCAACACTTGAAATGATTCAAACTACAGTCACTTTAAACAGTTCAACAAGACCCACTTCCAGGATAATGCTATCCCTCTGTTGGTCTGATTCACAAGACTTAGACCACAATGTCACCAAATGGTATGAAACCATTACCACTAATGTGACTGCTCCTTCTAAGCCAACGGGAGTCCATCATCTGCCCTGGTACACAGCAGATCTTAAAAAGCTCAAACATGAGCTCATAAACTCCCCTCCTGCTACAAGTAAAAATTGCAACCAACCCTGTACTACCAACATACTTCAATCATTCAGCCTGATTACCCCTGAACACCTTGAAAGCAATTATCGGTAACCTCAACAGCAGGGCCGGCCCGTCCATTGAGCGAGAATGTTTTTTGCACAGGGCCCCGCGTTTCAGGGGACCCCGCGCAAAGAACATTCCGCTTTAAAAGTAGAATTTAAAAAAAAAAAAAAAAGCTGTCTGCTGCTGCTGCCGCGGCGGTAGCAGCAATATCGCATGTTCCGCGGCCCCCCCCCCTCCTCCTGCCCGGCAGATCCCTTCCTGCTTGCCTGCCTGCTTCAGTCAGTTCTTCTCCGCTTCGGCTTTCAGAGCCGCGAAGGGAGAGCTTCTCCCTCACGACTCTGTTAAGCTCGCCGGGGCAGATGGGAAATTTCCCATAAGCCCCAGCGGGCTTAACAGCAGCCAGCTTTTTTTTAAAGTTTTAATTTTCCCGGGGGGGGGGGGGAGTAGGATTGATGTGGGCTGGGGGGGAGTAGGACTTGATGTGGGCTGATGGGGGGAGGAGTAGGACTTGATGTGGGCTGGGGGGGAGTAGGACTTGATGTGGACTGATGGGGGGCGAGTACGACTTGATGTGGGCTGGGGGGGAGTAGGACTTGAGCTGGGCTGATGTGGTTAGGACTGTGATGTGCTGTGGGCTGATGGGGGGGGGTTAGGACTGGAAATGGGCTGATGGGGGGGTTAGGACTGGAAATGTGCTATGGGCTGATGCGGGGGGGGGGGGGTTAGGACTGGTAATGTGCTGTGGACTGATGGGGGGGGGGTTAGGACTGGAAATGGGCTGATGGGGGGTTAGGACTTGAGGTGTGCTGATGGGGTTAGGACTGGTAATGTGCTGTGGGCTGATGGGGGGGTTAGGACTGGTAATGGGCTATGGGGGGGCTAGCACTGGAAATGGGCTGATGGGGTTAGGACTGGTAATGTGCTATGGGCTGATGGGGGGTTAGGGCTGGAAATGGGTTGGGGGGGTTGCTAGGACTGGAAATGGGCTGAGTGGAAGGGGAGGTTTGAACTGCAAATAGCTGATGAGGAGGGGGCCTTGGAATGGAAATGGGCTGAGTGGAAGGGGGACTTGATCTGCAAATAGCTGATGGGGAGGGGGCTTGGAATGGAAATGGGCTGTGAGAGGAGGGAGCTAGGACTGGAAATGGGCTGAGTGGGGGGGAGCTAGGGCAGGAAATGGGCTGATGGGCTAGGATAGGACTGAAAATGGGCTGTTGGTGGGAGCTAAGATTGGAAATGGGCTGTGGTGGGGGGGCTTGCATTGAAATGGACTCATGGAGGGGCTAGAACTGGAAGTAGGCTCATAGGTGGCTTGGATTGAAATGGGCTGAGTGGAGGGGAGCTAGGATTTGACATGGGCTGATGATGGGGCTAGAAAAGGACTAGAAATGGGCTGATGGGGGGCTGGGATTGGAAATAAGCTGATGGAGGGACTCAGATAGGACTGGAAATGGATAGGGGAGCTAGGACTGGAAATGGGCTGATGGGGGCTAGGACTGGAAATGGGCTGATGGGGGGACTAGAAGGGAGCGGATGCTGGGTGGGGCTGGAACTAGAAGGGAGCTGATTTTGGGGGAGGATTAGAATGGGATGGGGCTGGGAGAGTGAAATGGAACGGGGAAAAATATTTTGTGTGGGAGGGAAGAAAAATCTACAATTGGCCGGGTATTAGGAGAGTATGTGGGGATTGAGGATGGAGGGGTAAAATTTGAGTGGATGAAATAGGAATGAGGAAAGAGCAAAAGGAGAAAGATTAGTATGTTAAAGCAGATGTAGAGAGAGAATGGAAAAAAAACTAGAAGAAAGGACAGATGGACAGCAGATGATGGAGAGTTAACAGAAGACACAAAGAAACCAGAAGAAAGTGGCTGGAGAAATTGCAACTGAAAAAAAAATGCACAAAAGGTAGAAAAATATCTCTTTATTTTGAATTTATTAACTGGAATATGTCAGCTCTGGGAAATGTGCATCATTAACGTCTATGCTTTGTTTAGTACAAGAGGAAATTAATTTATAGTTGTATTTCTACAGTGTTGCTGTACAGTCTAAGTTGGCTTTTGGGGTTCCCATTTTAATTATTATCTTCCTGTTTCTAAATTGTGATTTCTTGTTTGGTGATGGTCTATATTCTGCATGTGTAACTGAGCTGAGGTATTCTGTTTATGTAATTCCTATTTGACATTGCCACTTGTTCTCTTTCCCCAGTAGGTCATGTATTGTTATTCTCTGAAATGTATTGGTTTAATATTTGCAGTGTTGCCTTTGATAGGTAGGGTCTGGTGCTTTGTGAGTCCTGGTAGTGCTGTTATGATACGGCGGGTTTGCTATGGGTTCTAAATGACCAACAGACTTAGAGAAACATTCACACATACATATTTTTATTGGAACTCACACCTTGAAGGACAATCCTTCTCGTGGCGTGCTGTTCCCTTTTATTCTTTATATAGGGACGCAACCCTAGCATGCGTTCAAAGGGGATATCTACCCCTCAACATCAACCAGTTAACATTCTTTCATTCAGGAAAAACCCTCTTAGAAGCCACTTATCTGAACGGAGACTTTCCACAGTTCATAGGCAACTCGGCGTCTTCCCCAGCTCATAGATAGACTCAACGTCCACTCCTGATGGTAAATGGCGAAGTCCCTTTATCAGCCGATACCGGGTAAAACCCAACACCTCCATATCAATGTAACCAACAGGGAAGGTCATCCGTTATGACTTCTGAGACTTATTCAAGTAGCAACCATACGAGAGTCTCCCCTCATTTTCTGTCATTTTCAGACTCTCGTATGGTTGCTACTTGAATAGAGTCTATCTATGAGCTGGAGAAGACGCCGAGTTGCCTATGAACTGTGGAAAGTCTCTGTTCAGATAAGTGGCTTCTAAGAGGGTTTTTCCTGAATGAAAGAATGTTAACTGGTTGATGTTGAGGGATAGATATCCCCTTTGAACGCATGTTAGGGTTGCGTCCCTATATAAAGAATAAAAGGGAACAGCACGCCACGAGAAGGATTGTCCTTCAAAGTGTGAGTTCCAACAAAAATATGTATGTGTGAATGTTTCTCTAAGTCTGTTGGTTATATATGTGGGAGACATACGAGATTCAGGATTTAGAATGGGTTCTAAATGGGCAGTGTTTGTAGTAGTTCCTAATGTACCTGACGGTTGGCACTGGATTATAGTAATGTAGAAATCTTTTAGTCTTTCTTTATCCACACACTCATTAAGAGGCATGTTTACTAAAAGTTAGTGTATGGTAACATTATGCAAATATTTATGCAAATGAGGCCCCTTATGCAAATGAGGCCCCGCACCGAGTCTCTGCACATGGCCCCGCACCCCCCTTGGGCCGCCGCTGCTCAACAGTACAACATCTCCACTGGATCCCTGCCTGGTAAGCTGGATAAAAATGGTAAGAACTGAGCTAGACCCAACTATATGCAGGATGATACATCCTTCACTCCCTCAAAGATACCTGCTATCGAGACTAAAGACTGCATCCATCTGTCCACTACTAAAAAAAACCTAAGCTGGACCCCTCAGAACCAAATTCATACAGGCTTATTTCAAGCTTACCCATCCAGCCCATGTTCCCTGTAAAATAGTTATCTCCAAGTTATAATGCCCTGTTCAATGTAATTTCAGTTTGTTCAATGTAAACCGCACTGATGCAGAATAGCGCGGTATATAAGAGAATGTAAAAAAAAAAATAAAAAATCCTGGAAAAAACAATGGAAAAGATAGTCAAATTTCAATTGCAGGAGCACATCAACTTGAATGCACCTCTTGACCCACAATAAAACATTTTTGGCCTGGCCATGGAGTAGAGACCTTGCTAATCTTACTTATTGACTGACTGATGAAGGGCATACAGAAACCTAAACAGGGATTCATCTTCATATTCCTGGGGATCAACATCCATAACTTAGCCCTAAACTGGTTTTGCTCCTACCTGTCTGGTTGTCAACAAACAGTGCAGTCAGGAGCCAACACTTATGGGTATGTTTACTAAGGCGCGGTAATGTAGCATTGGCAATGTTAACGCGTGGTAACGTTACCCGATATAATATTAATGCGCGTTAACATTACCGGCAACGGTAACTGTCCCAGAGGGCAGAGAGAAGGCAGAGAGTAGGCGGAGAGAAGGGGTCAATGGGCGGGGAGTGGGCGGGGAGAGGCTCCTGCTACACTAACGCTGGAACATTAACACTGGGACATCACCACCAGTGAAAACCTGTCGGTAAATGCACATTTGCAGGAGAGAGAGACCATTTGTATGTCAAGAAAAGTGATAGAAGTGCTCCATGTGCAGCAACAGCATAATGCCTAAGTAGGAAAGGGCACTATGGTGATTCTGCAAATGGGGCAAAGGGGGCTGCAAGTGGGACATGCAGTGGGGGCAGCTGGGGCACAGGATGGACTAGGCTGTCGCCTAGGTGGCACATAGGAACACAGGAACTGGAAAGCAGCAAGACAGTGTCTGACCAAGGTCAAACATGCCCAATAGTCTGTGTTCCACAGTGTGCCATTCAGGGGACACATACCCATCAGGTACCTCAAACATCACACAGGAGCCACAATGCCTGTAATGGGGCAAACAGTGCACAACTGGGGTCCACACTAACAAGGGTCTACGTACCTTCCCCAGGAAACATTCCAAACTGTTCGTAAACCAAACTAAACAAATATCCTTTACTACAGCCCCTGGTAAGGCAGTACAGGGTGTGACTACATGTCGTCTGAAACATATATACATCCAGTAGTCCAAACTGGGTACATAGTACCCGCATTGCATGCCCTAGCCTGTCCATAATCTGCTGGCAGAACACAATCTACCTACTTTTACCTGGTCCACCCTAGCCAATAGTTGCCAGAGCACCAATCTGACACCCCCCAGCCGTCTCTCTCTCATGTGGAAGGGACATAACATTGGTAGGCAGTGATGAGGGGATGTGCGGATGTCCATGTATGCCTCCCCACCCCAGATCCTGCACCCTAGGCACCCGCCTACCTGCACATTGTATGGCCTGGGACTGTGCACCATCAGCACCAACAGCATATGGGCATGTCAGCATGGCAAAGGGGTGGTGTTGGCTCTTGAGGGGACAGTGGCAGCTCTATGAAGTGGACCTAGGTCATGCCCTGTTCTAGTGCGTGGTGTGCAGTGCAACAGAAAAAGTCTGTCTGATGAAAGGTAAAGGTAGTCCCAGGGGCTGCTATGTCTCTGCAGCAACAGTGCGGTACAGTACACACAGCCAGTGTGTCTTGGAACAGAGGATCACAGGTTCAGGTCCCAGCTGTGGATCTTGCAGAGCAAGTCCTTACATCACAAATACAACATCAAAATGTGCAATCTTTAAAGCATCGGCCAACAGGGGTACAAACACCCACACACACAGGCTCCACTATCCAAAGCATCCTGGAGAGTCAGGCTGATGGCTCCAGCACAGAGCAGCAGTTATCACCAGAGCACTACTACTAGCTCCTGCACACTTTAGCAATGCCTGCACTGTGATCAGGACCAGTGTGGAGAGCAAGGTTGCCAACCACCCCTATCTTTGCACAATGCTGCAATAGGAGGGCATGTGTGTCTGTCTATTCATTGTTATGTGGCTCTCCACCCCTCACTGGGCCCACAATACATATACCCTTGCCAGCATAAGCCTGCAAATGTGCATACTGAGGAGCAAGGTTCTGTGGGTATGGGCTGGACAGGGCGGATTGGGCATGATGAGCCTGCATGGGGGGTGGGGCAATGGCGGGGGCACCGTAGGGCCACACCACCACCTGCATGGACAGGGTGGCCACAGCATGTCATGCTGGGAAGGCAGTCTCACTCTGACCGAGCAGTGGTCATGGCCTTGCTAAGTCCCCACATAGTGCAACATAGTGTCAGTCTCCAGTGATACTGGTATGAATCTGTTTCTGGGGCCCAATCACTAAGGTACTTGCTGGGTGTCTGTGCTGTACATCCCATATCTGGGTGCATGTAGTGTACTGGCCACATGTGGTATGGACCTTCTACAGTTAGTACCTGCATGGCTGGAACACCTGGTGGGGTGCAGCAGGTACAGTCTGAATGTGCCCTCTGCTGGTAAATGACAGAACATGGTGGACAGCATCTGAGGGTAACCAGGTGCACCCCCAGCATCACTGCTGGTCTGTCAGGGCCCTAGTACCAGGTACCCATCTGGCCAAAACCCCTGGAGGACAGTCACTGCCCAAGGGGACCGGGGTTGCTGGATGCAATGCTAGTCCCCATGGCAGTGACACCATTACCACAAACACGGAAAGATAAAACCTGAGACAAGCCATGTATATTGTACACCACTCTGACCACAGAGAGGGCGGTAACATAGGCAGTGCTACATATACGTAATGTGAGTCCAGACATCCCCCTACACTGAAAATAGGTGACTATGGCAGCCACATCGTAACACTGGGTATGCACTGTTTTGGTAGATTCCACCCCACCTATCTCAGATGTGCCTGGGACATATACATATATACAGGGTAACACTAGATCCCACTGCAAGAAACACATGCTACACACAGGTAACAATGGGCATCCACAATACAGCCTAACGCCTGCACCACCGGTACTGCGGGGCTGATGCTGGGCACCCATCCTCACCCTCAGGGTGAACACAGAACCCGTGCAGTGGCATAGTCTTTAGCTGCCCTGTGCCAGTCTCACGCATTGTCATAACATCATACCAAGCTGAGGTGCTGGAGAGGTACATCCTCCATATGGTGATCAGCTATAGATTGCTGGTCTGCATGTGCATTGCATCATGGGTACTGGTGGGGTTACCCTATCCTAGCACACACAGCTGACATCCTGTGGGGTGACCTGCAGTCCATCTGTATCTAGCCATTGCTGTACCAAGAGCCTTTGAGGTGTGGTCTACTGATTAGTACAATGATTCCATAAACAGGGGGACATGGGTTCAATACCAACCTAGTCATATATTTATAGATCTGTCCCAATGAAATCATTTTCAGACCTGGAACAGTCACATCTCTGATGATCTGTGCTGGCAGCCTATAACACCCTCATCACAGATGCCAAACATCCATCAGCCCAGCTATCTGCCCCTGTCAGCTGCGTACTGTGATCCTCCCCCCTTGCTGATACCCGTAGGTATGTAGGGTTTAAGGAGGTTAAGTTCCTTCCTGAACCAAAGTTTTATTATTTCCTGAAGCAGTGCTTGTAGGGAAATGTAGTTTCTTTAAGAATTCAATGAAGGGTAGTGTGACTCAAGTGTTTCAAGCAAAAGGATTTATTTCCCCTCCCGGGGTGGATTTCACAAGGAATAAAGGTAACACAAATATCTTGCACTTTGGCAGAAAAAGGACAAAATAAGATATCCAACTTAAATAGCTTCAGTCAGCGTTAAACATTTTTTCTTCCAGCAGATTAAACACCACAGTACTGTTTCCTACAGCTCTGTTCCCTTCTCACAGTAAGTCTGTATTTTCTACACAGCACAATTTTAACATAGAGATATTATCTCCTCAGCCAGTGAAATCGTACAGTCCATTTCTTCCATAGGAGTATTTACACAGGATGGCTCTGTTTCCATAAATTCTACCTCTGGGGTAGGAATTGTTTGCCACGCTCCCTCTGGAGCCGCGCCCTTTTCTCCAACCCTAGGCTTTGTGATAAGCTCTTGGGTTTGGTACAGCTCTAAACAATCCTTCTCCCCATAGTCCTTTCCACCATAGCCCCAACCTTCTGGATCAATAAATTCCCAGTAATTATTATGATTCCAACCCTTAGGCTTACCTTGGAACCTGGCTGTGGAAGGTTTTCTCCGTGGCTTATAGATAGCTGTTGGTTCCCAACCTGACTTGTGCAAAACAGAGTTCAACTGCCTTCCTAGCTTTTCCTTCTGTTTATAATCCAGAGAGTGTTTCAGCTGCCCGGGTCTGCTCCTGCTGTATCTTTGACTCAGAGCCTCTGACCTTTCTTCAGCTTGAGACTCAGTCCACCTCCTTACTGGAAGCTGGCTTTTCTTCCTCCAAGGGGACTTTGCTCGTCTCTCCTCTTGTTCACTCTCTCTTTCACTCTGGCTTTCCTCCTCTCTCTGTTCTCCCCTCTCTCTACCTACTGGGACCTCTTTATGAGTCAGCTTTCTCGGGTAGGGCCTGACTCCGCCCCCTAGCAGGTGTTCTGAATTACTTTGTAACTCTCTGTTAAACTGGTAGCAGGGGCGTGTTTCTTTCTCTCGGGCTTGGTTTCTCTGACAACCAGTAGCCATGTGCTTTTGTTTATATTGCAGCCCTGTACTTTTTACCTGGTTTTTGGGAGTTTCCACAGGGCTAGAAGGACTCACTATGTCACAGATCCCCCCACTTAAAATATTACGGGCTGCCGGAATCTGTGACGGACAGCACGTAATCCGTCCTACTGGGCTCTTGTGGTGTTCTGTACTGGCCAACTCTACGGTAACCGCCCTTTCTTTCCAGGGTTTTAAAACGTTTATATGGTAGGTTTGGCGCCGACCCTTACTGTTTTCTACGAGGTATGATACAGGACCGACCCTCTTCACTATTGTGCAGGGTCCCTTCCATCTTGTGTCGAATTTGGGTCCTACCTCGGCTACCATAATGACTACTCTATCTCCCTCTGCCAATTGGCGAGGCTTTGTCCCCCTATCATAATATTTATTTTGCTTCCTCTGGCTGGCCTGTAAATTCTCCAGGGAAATTTGAGACGTTCTTTCCAAACGACTCCTAAGGTTTCTCAGGAACTGGGGTACCTCTATCTCTTCCCTGTCGGGCTCTACCCATTGCTCCCACAATATGTCGAGAACTCCTCTGGGGGCCCTACCGAATAGCAGTTCGTAGGGGGATGCCCCTAGAGACACCTGTACGCGTTCTCTACAGGCATACATTACAAAAGGTAAGAGCGTATCCCATTCGGATGTCTGCCCGTCTAAACCCCGCCTAAGCATTCGCTTAATGGTTTGATTCATTCTCTCGACCATGCCATTGGCCTGGGGGTGGTATGCCGTCGTACGTACATGGTGGATGCCGAAGGCATCCCACACGGTGGCTAGGTACCTCGACATAAAATTGCTTCCTTGGTCAGTTATCATCTCCTGTGGGAAGTCAACCTCACAGAACAGTTTAATGAGTTCCAGGGCTATTGTTCTGGCCGAGGTGCTCCTGAGAGGAATGGCCCATGGGAAGCGTGTTGCCTGATCCATGATCACCAACACGTACTGAAAGCCCCGGGGAGTCCTATCGAGTGGCCCTATAATATCCATTGCCATTCTACGTATTGGTGTGGATATGGCCGGTGTGGGTATCATTGGCACTACTTTAGGTTTGGACGCACTAACCCGTTGGCAAGCAGGGCAGGCTTCGCAATAGCGGGAAGTTTCCCTGAAGACCCCCAGCCAGTAAAATCGGGCTAGGACCTGGTCCAATGTCCCTTGAATTCCTTTGTGGGCTCCCACTGGGTGGTCATGGGCAAGTCGCATTACGATGGCCTTGAACGTAGTCGGTACTACCAGTTGCTTCCTTACTTCCCCTGTAAGTGGGTTGTTGCTCTCCCTATATAAAACACCATTATCCAAGAGGAATCGGGGCAGTGTATCTCTGTTTTCCTGAGCATAGGCAAAGGCCCATTTTAAAGCGGGATCCGCCTTCTGTTCCCCCGGGAAGGAAGGGAATTTCCTCACTAATTCCGCGGGTACCCAGGGTAGACCCTCCCCGGCTTCCAACCCTGCCCTTCCATGGGTTCTGCGGTGCCTTTCCTGTTTTCTTGTTGCTTTTCCTTTCCTCACCCTCTGAGATGGGGTGCCAAAAAGGTCCGTCTGTGCGGGCAATGGGTCTGTCATTTCTTCTCCTTTCTCCCTTTCGGGCTCAGGGGAATTCTCCCTGTTTCGGGATGGACCCGCTACTTCTTCGTCAGGGTCCTTATCATCCTGAGGGGTTCTTACCTGGGATCGGGTGGAGACATACCCTGTCCTTTCTCCCACACCCCTTCCCATTCCCTGAGAAAATAGGGGCCAATCATTACCTAGAATGACATCATATAATAGCTGGGGAACGACTGCCACCTTCACTTTCTTTTGTGATGCCAACCCTTCTATGGTAAGGTTATATACAGGATAATAGGAGGCAGACCCGTGCACGCACTGCACTCTTACTTGTCCTACTGCTTGACCTGGCACTGATTGGGCTTGTATGGCCTCCCAGAGCCGTTGGGAGACCATGCTCTGGTCAGCAGCAGAGTCAAGCAGTGCTTGGGCCTCTACACCCTCCACTTGTACTGGGAGCAAAAACCCTGACCGGACTTTCTTTCCTATACCGGCCATCAATGCTTTACGTAAACTACAGTCCCTTTGAAAATGCTCTATGCTCCCGCATTTAAAACATTTTATTCTCATATTGGAAAAACCCACATTCTCATAAGGCAGTTTACTTTGTACATTTTTATCCTTATTACCGGCCTTTGCTGCACCCGGAATGCTTGATTTTGGGGCTTTGGCAAACTCAGCCTCAAAATATCGCTCCGTCATGCTAGCTGCCTCCTCTGAGGTTTTACAATCTTGTAACATGAGGAAGGTTTTTATTTCTGCTGGCACAGCTTCTAAATACTGTTCTAGTATCAGCTCATCCATTATGGATTCAACAGTTCTCTGCTCTGGTTTTACCCACTTCCAGGCTAAACCTTTCATTCTATAGTATAGGGCAGCGATGGCGAACCTATGGCACGCGTGCCAGCTGTGGCACGCGAAGGCCTTGCAGCTGGCACGCGGGAAGGTTCGCCATCAAGATATGCGGCATTAAAAAAAAAAATTTAAAAAAAGCTGCCGGGGCCGGGGCCGCCGCGGCAGAATCGAGTGTGCCGCGGGGCCCCCCCCCGCCCAACAGAGCCTGCCCTCCGTCCCCGGTATCACCTCTCTCAGCTGCCTCCAGTCACACGCGCCGGCTTTCAGAGCGCGAGGGGAGTTTCTCCCTTGCTGCTCTGTTAAGCCCGCGGGGGCTGATGGGAAGTTCCCATCAGCCCCCGCGGGCTTAACAGAGCAGCGAGGGAGAAACTCTTCCCTCGCACTCTGAAAGCCGGCGCGTGTGACTGGAGGCAGCTGAGAGAGGTGATACCGGGGACGGAGGGCAGGCTCTGCTGGGCGGGGGGGGGGGGGGGGCCCGCGGCACACTCGTTTCTGCCGCGGCGGCCCCGGCCCCGGCAGCGACAGCTTTAGTTGTAAAAAATTTCGGGGGGGGGGGGTTAGGACTGGTGATGGGCTGGGGGGGGTTAGGAGTGGTAATGGCTGGGGGCTGTTGGGGGGGTAGGACTGGTGATGGGCTGTGGGGGGCTAGGACAGGAAATGGGCTGATGGGGGGGTTAGGAGTGGTGATGGGCTGGGGGGGGTTAGGAGTGGTAATGGCTGTGGGCTGTTGGGTGGTTAGGACTGGTGATGGGCTGGGGGGGGTTAGGAGTGGTAATGGCTGTGGGCTGTTGGGGCTAGGACTGGTACTGGGCTATGGGGGGCTAGGACAGGAAATGGGCTGATGGGGGGGTTAGGAGTGGTGATGGGCTGGGGGAGGTTAGGAGTGGTGATGGGCTATGGGGGGGCTATGGGCTATGGGGGAGCTAAGTCTATATGGGCTGATGGGATTAGGACTGGAAGTGGGTTGATGGGGGCTTAGGACTGGTAATGGGCTATGGGGGGCTAGGACAGGAAATGGGCTGATGGGGAAGGGTTAGGACTTGAGGTGGGCTGTTGGGTGGGGTTAGGACTGGTAATGGGCTATGGGGGGCTAGGACAGGAAATGGGCTGATGGGGAGGGGTTAGGACTTGAGGTGGGCTGTTGGGTGGGGTTAGGACTGGAAATGGGCTGATGGGGGGTTAACACTGGAGGTGGTCTGATGGGGTTAGGACTGGTAATGGGCTATGGGGGGGTTTAGGACTGATAATGGGCTATGGGGGGGCTGGGACAAGAAATGGGCTGATGGGGAGGGGTTAGGACTTGAGGTGGGCTGATGGGGTTAGGACTGGTAATGGGCTGTGGGCTGATGGGGGGGGGGGTTAGGACTGGCAATGGGCTATGGGGGGGTTAAGACTGGTAATGGGCTGTTGGCTGATGGGGCTGGCTGGTAATGGGCTATGGGGGGTTAGGACTGATAATGGACTATGGGGGGGGGCTAGGACAGGAAATGGGCTGATGGGGAGGGGTTAGGACTTGAGGTGGGCTGATGGGGTTAGGACTGGTCATGGACTGTGGGCTGATGGGGGGTTAGGACTGGCAATGGGCTATGGGGGGTTAAGACTGGTAATGGGCTGTTGGCTGATGGGGCTGTCTGGTAATGGGCTATGGGGGGTTAGGACTGATAATGGACTATGGGGGGGCTAGGACAGGAAATGGGCTGATGGGGAGGCTTGAGGAATAGATGGGGCCAAAGGCTGTTATGACTTGTCATCGACTGTGGGCTGATGGGGGGGGTTAGGACTGGCAATGGGCTATGGGGGGCTGACTGGAACTGGGCTGATGGGGGGTTAGGACTGGAAGTGGGCTGATGGGGGTTAGGACTGGTAATGGGTTATAGGGGGGCTTAAACTGAAAATGGGGTGATGGGGGGTTAGGACTGGAAGTGGGTTGATGAGGGGGGCTAGGACTGGTATTGGGTTGGGGGGTTGCTAGGACTGGAAATGGGTTGGGGGGCTGCTAGGACTGGAAATGGGCTGATGCAGGGACTAGAAGGGAATGGATGCTGGGTGAGGCTGGAACTAGAAGGGAGCTGGTGTTGGGGGAGGATTAGAATGGGATGGGGCTGGGAGAGTAAAATGGAGAGGGGAAAAATATTTTGTGTGGGAGGGATAAAAAATCTACAATTGGCCGGGTATTGGGAGAATAAGTGGGGATTGAGGATGGAGGGGTAAATTTTGAGTAGATGAAATAGGAATGAGGAAAGAGCAAAAGGAGAAAGATTAGTATGTTAAAGCAGATGTAGAGAGAGAATGGAAAAAAAAAACAAGACAGAAGAAAGGACAAATGGACAGCAGATGGAGAGTTAGCAGAAGACACGAAGAAACCAGAAGAAAGTGGCTGGAACAATTGCAACTGAAAAAAAATGCACAAAAGGTAGAAAAATATCTCTTTATTTTGAATTTATTAACTGGAATATGTCAGCTCTGGGAAATGTGCATCATTAATTTTTGCGCTTTGTTTAGTACAAGAGGAAATTAATTTATAGTTTTATTTCTACAGTGTTGTTGTATATTCCAAGTTTGGCTTTTGGGGTTCCCAGTTTAATTATTGTCTTCCTGTTTCTAAATTGTGATTCCTTGTTTGGTGATGGTCTGTTCTGCATGTGTAACTGAGCTGAGGTATTCTGTTTATATAATTCCTATTTGACATTGCCACTTGTTCTTTCCCCAGTAGGTCATGTATTGTTGTTCTCTGAAATGTATTGGTTTAATATTTGCAGTGTTGCCTTTTGATAGTTAGGGTATGGTGCTTTGTGAGTCCTGGTAGTGCTGTTAGGATACGGCAGGTTTGCTATGGGTTCTAAATGGGCAGCGTTTGTAGTAGTTCCTAATGTGCCTGGCGGTTGGTACTGGATTATAGTAATGTAGAAACCTTTTAGTCTTTCTTTATCCATATACTCATTAAGAGGCATGTTTACTAAAAGTTAGTGTATGGTAACATTATGCAAATATTTATGCAAATGAGGCACCTTATGCAAATGAGGCTTTAATTGACGTGCTGGCACTTTGAGGAAATTCTTTGGTTTTGTGCGGCAGTTTGGGCACTCGGGCTCAAAAAGGTTAGCCATCACTGGTATAGGGCTTTAAGGGTTTCTCCGGGCCTCAACTTGGCCTCCCTAAATTGGCGCCTATAGAATGAAGGGGTCAGCCCGAGCCTATCCCTCACAACATTTTTAATAGCATCATAGTCAGTTGTTAAGGTAGCAGGCATTGACTTATAGGCTGACAAGGCTTGGCCGGATAGAGACATGGCAAACCTTATGGCCCACTACTCCTTAAGCAGCTTTATGGCCTCTGCAAGACGTTCAAAGGTGTCCACATAGTTGTCAACATTATCTGTAGGGGACAGCTGTCCCAGCATAAAAATATCTCCACCAGGTAGTCCTACCCCACGGGTATACTCAGGTAAGTCTCTTGCTGGCTCTTGCTGCTGCTTTACTAACAGTTCCATGAGCTCCCTCATTGGCTTCTGCTGTTCCTGAATGGCAGCCATGGCTTGGTCCTGGACTCGACGAGTCATTTCCAATTGTTTGTACCACTGCAGAGACATCCATCTTAGCATTTCCTGTGGCTCCATTTTAGCTCTTCAGGTACCTGGGAAAAACACACAAACCAAGACCCAAGTGTGCCCCAAAAAAAAAAAATTCTCCCTTTTTTTTTTTCCACCCTGTGCACTACTACCGTGCACTACCTTTTCTCTGGTTATCCCTCCGCACTTATGCCCAGCTACAATTACCTGAGCTCAGTGCAGAGTCAGGCACTGAGAAAAGTAGTTCCTTTTCTGACTGGTAGTCAGTCAAGCGCCGGAACCTCCCGTTCCTGGATATCAGCCACTCGCTGCTGCTGGACTCTTGTCCCTCCAGGTGTCCTTCAATCCAGGTAAAATCCGTACTACTATGCCATTGTGATCCTCCCCCCTTGCTGATACCCGTAGGTATGTAGGGTTTAAGGAGGTTAAATTCCTTCCTGAACCAAAGTTTCACTATTTCCTGGAGCAGTGCTTGTAGGGAAATGTACTTTCTTTAAGAGTTCAATGAAGGGTAGTGTGACTCAAGTGTTTCAAGCAAAAGGATTTATTTCCCCTCCCGGGGTGGATTTCACAAGGAATAAAGGTAACACAAATATCTTGCACTTTGGCAGAAAAAGGACAAAATAAGATATCCAACTTAAATAGCTTCAGTCAGCGTTAAACATTTTTCTTCCAGCAGATTAAACACCACAGTACTGTTTCCTACAGCTCTGTTCCCTTCTCACAGTACGTCTGTATTTTCTTCACAGCACAATTTTAACATAGAGATATTATCTCCTCAGCCAGTGAAATCGTACAGTCCATTTCTTCCGTAGGAGTATTTACACAGGATGGCTCTGTTTCCATAAATTCTACCTCTGGGGTAGGAATTGTTTGCCATGCTCCCTCTGGAGCCGCACCCTTTTCTCCAACCCTAGGCTTTGTGATAAGCTCTTGGGTTTGGTACAGCTCTAAACAATCCTTCTCCCCATAGTCCTTTCCACCATAGCCCCAACCTTCTGGATCAATAAACTCCCAGTAATTATTATGATTCCAGCCCTTAGGCTTACCTTGGAACCTGGCTGTGGAAGGTTTTTCTCCGTGGCTTATAGATAGCTGTTGGTTCCCAACCTGACTTGTGCAAAACAGAGTTCAACTGCCTTCCTAGCTTTTCCTTCTGTTTATAATCCAGAGAGTGTTTCAGCTGCCCGGGTCTGCTCCTGCTGTATCTTTGACTCAGAGCCTCTGACCTTTCTTCAGCTTGAGACTCAGTCCACCTCCTTACTGGAAGCTGGCTTTTCTTCCTCCAAGGGGACTCTGCTCGTCTCTCCTCTTGTTCACTCTCTCTTTCACTCTGGCTTTCCTCCTCTCTCTGTTCTCCCCTCTCTCTACCTACTGGGACCTCTTTATGAGTCAGCTTTCTCGGGTAGGGCCTGACTCCGCCCCCTAGCAGGTGTTCTGAATTACTTTGTAACTCTCTGTTAAACTGGTAGCAGGGGCGTGTTTCTTTCTCTCGGGCTTGGTTTCTCTGACAACCAGTAGCCATGTGCTTTTGTTTATATTGCAGCCCTGCACTTTTTACCTGGTTTTTGGGAGTTTCCACAGGGCTAGAAGGACTCACTATGTCACAGTACGTCCTGTCTACCCGTGCAGGCCGCTACCCCATGTCCTGTACTGGGAACCCTATCTGCATTGTGCCTATTCATGCCTGATCTCCATAGCACCACTATTCCTCTGCCCATCTTTCATTGCAAATACCCTGCCATCTCCGCCCCCTCTGGGGGATCCAAATTCTCAACCACCACCACCCACATTCAGTGCATCACCTTAACTTGGTGACACCCTGTGCATTGGTACAGCTGCCACCAACATGTTTGTCCATGTTACCGGCAGCCACATAGGATGCCTGCAGATATGGCAGGTCCATCAGCTCCCAACTCTCCCACTCACCATCACCTGTTCATTGCCTTTCCTCGGTGCACCATCCAGTGTGAGGGTCATATCTGTCCAAAAGACTTACAGGACATGCACGCCAACCTGATGCACCTTACAGCTATCTGGCCACCTTAACCTAAGTCACCCTAACATCACTAGGGCACCATAACCTAAGACGCCCAATAAGGCGCCTAAATGCTAGGTGCCATATAAAGCGCCTTAAATTAGGGTGCCTTACGTTCAAGCGCCACAAAGACCCTAGGGCGCCCTGACAGCCTTAACGTGTCCTGTTGGTCACCATAATGTGCAATCTCCCGTCAATGTACGTGAAACGCCCAAGGCGCCTTCCAACACATGCTGGCAGCCCATTGCCCACAAGATACCGGTTCGCACCTCCACCTGGGCAATGCCCTATATGGCATTGGTGACACATACGGCACTGAGCCAACATGGCCTGGTGTGCATAGCTCAGTGGGTTGGGGAAATGCCAAGCAACAAAGCAGTGTGAGTTCAAATCCCTGGAAATGACAAAGTGATGTATACCACATGAGAATGTGGCATGTAGCACCCTCAGAGGACAGGCGCACCCCAAAATGGAAATATATAATGTGTGCAGCACCACACAATGCGCCATGTGTGTCTGTACGCAGCAACATACATAACGTGCTCTCAGAGATGTATAGCGCCACACGCAATGTGCACAACATAGGGACCATGTATCACACATTATGCACATAGAGAGGATATTGGATACACAGTTATTGTATGACACGCGTTGTGTGCACAGTGGTAGACGCGACACGTGTTGTCATCATAATGTGAAGTACCTGCCAAAACAGAACACGATACATCCAAAAACAGCATAACGTGTGTTATTGTGCATGCTACGGTCATGTCCTGATGCAGCGTGCGTAGCAATGTGCGTTAATGTACGTCAATACGCATACATGACTTTACTGCGTCATGAGGCCCCACTCTAAACACAGCAGGCAAAATGGCGGCATGATTAAGGAAGCCCCCATTCACAAGCAGAGAGCTACAGCTTCTGGGGAAGCTGATTTGCTGCAGGCAGAGGCGCCTCTTCCTGGGCTCCTCAAAACGCCAAAACCTCCACAGGGTGAGGAGGGCCTGGTGCTAGGTGTGACTTCTGATGTGTCCAGGTCTGCCCTAACCCCAGGCGGCCTCAGGCCTATTTACAGAGGTCTGTTAGTAATCCTGGTGTTTTGGTAAATGCGCCTGCTGATGTGCACAGGTCTGCCCTAACCCCAGGCGGCCTCAGGCCTATTTACAGAGGTCTTCTAGGAACCTTGGTGCTATGGTAGGTGTGCCTGTTGATGTATGCAGGTCTGCCCTATCCCCAGGTGGCCTCAGGCCTATTTACAGAGGTCTGTGTTTACACCTAGTGCTATGGTAGGTGCGCCTGCTGATGTGCGCAGGTATGCCCTATCCCCAGTTGGAACCTGGACTATATAGAGAGGTCAGTGGTACGTCCCCTGGACCTTCATAGGTGCATCTGCTGCTGTGTTCATGCCACAATGGCTAACCACATGTGCAGCACTGTCACCATTGAGTACTGCAAATAATATAATGGTCAATTCTCGGAGTGAAACTTAGCAAAATACAAAAAACTCACTCCACAATAACACTGGAATCTGCAGCAAATTTTTCAAAAAACTTGTTCAACAAACAAAACAAGGTCTCAGCATATATGGGCAAATAGTGCAACAGGCCCCCAGAAAACTGGACCCTTAACACACTCACAAGGCCCAGTCACATCAGCGACCTTGATATGTACAATCGGCAGCGAGCTAAGTGTTTTTCCTACTTTGAATATTCCTGTGCCATTATATGGTTGAAGCTGGCTGCCGATTGTACATATCAAGGTCACTGATGTGACTGGGCCTTGTGAGTGTGTTAAGGGTCCAGTTTTCTGGGGGCCTGTTGCACTATTGGCCCATATATGCTGAGACCTTGTTTTGTTTGTTGAACAAGTTTTTTGAAAAATTTGCTGCAGATTCCAGTGTTATTGTGGAGTAAGTTTTTTGTATTTTACCATTGAGTACTGTGGCATGGGCATATGCAGTCACAGCATATGATGTTGAGAGGTTTGGCAGACATTCAGATACAGCGCTTATGTGTAGGATGTGGCGCATGCCCCAACTCCCCCTTGGCAACCCATCACATGGGCAACGGTATCATGCAGCACTGCCGGAATGATGCACATGAACTGCAGCATGGCAATGCCACATATGCCATGGGGCAGCCATGTCACGCAAGGGTAGGCTATCAGGTAGGCATGGGGTACCCGGGTGGTAGCACACAGGACACAGAGGGGGCAATCCACACATGCCCACCCTCACTCGCACACATGCAGGCGGCAGTGGAAAGAGCTAGCATTGGACCGACAGTGTATAGCAGAAGCAGCCTCCTGCTGCTCACAGCCATGTGTGATGTGCAGTAGCCAATGTCCATGGATGTGCGTCCCCTAACAGTCCCTAACCATTGCTGTACCCCCAGGTGGAGGACCTGCTCAAGAAAGGGCACGAAATGAGGCAGCGGTGCCTGCGCTTCCTACAGCGGATGCAGAAGGAGGCGATGGGCCAATAGGACGGTGAGTGATGCAGCCTGTGTGTCACACAACAGCATGTTCCAATGGCCCGTCAGCCTGTGGGACCACCTACCATGTGTGCATGATGTGGCGAACACAGGACTGAGGTGCTAATGTCTGTCTTCCCCCCACAGTGGATGCAGATGCCGGCAAGGGCCCATCTCAGGCCAGGCATGAGGGTGCACGGAGGCAGACACAGCCAGGCAGCCCCCTGGAACCCGATGACCCTGAGCATGAACAGGAGGAGGAGGAATCTGTGGCTGCGGAAGAGAAGGGGCATCCGTCTCCAGAGAGGGGGAGGACGGGGGTGGAGGGGGAGGAGGAGTGGGAGGCCAGGGAGGGAGAGGGAGAGAGGGAGGGGGAGGCTGGTGAGGGGGAGGGAGCAGGGAGGGGGCAGCAGGAGTAGGTGGGTGTGAGCCAGGATGCACCCCTGGGGGTGTGTGACATGCCAGAGCCTGCAGTTGCGCAGTGGACCTGGCAGGTCCACATACCTCCATGGGTGGATCCTGGCTCACTGGGCAGGTCGGGGCCAGTCCTGAGCAGCACAGGACTGCACAGGGCACTGGGGGCCTCTGCCACCTGCCCCATGGGTCTGGGGATGTCACACATCTGGCCACAGGACCAGCATACAGTGCCACAGACAGGATGTGTGCAGATGCCACCACACAGACAACAGGCACCTGGTGTCTGTGTGGGGATATGTGTGCATGCCACCTGTCCATGGCACTGTGTGCTGGGTCCCAAGGCCAGCGGGAGAAGACCCGCACCATGGAGCAGGTAGTAGACACCATGGTGTGGATGGCTGATGAGCTGCACATGCTGCATAAGGTTATCACAAGCAGTGCACCTCATCAGCCATCTGGCCAGGGTGGCCCCCAGGGGGTGTGAGCACCACACAGGTACTTGGCACCCCTGCCCTGTGCCATCCTGTGCCCTGGAACTGCCACCACCTCTGTGGCAGGGGGGACATAGCCCCAACCAGGTACAACCTGGACTGCTGCAGGGGCATGCTTGTACATATGTAAATAGTTTTCTATAAATACACTGTTTTCTATAAATGCATTATATTAACATCTTGCAATGGTCATGTGTCTCATTTCCTGACATGCCATTGCACTGAGAGTCAACACTAATGACAGGGGTATTTTATCATAGAGTGTGCAAAATAATGGTCCAACAGTAAACACTCCAAATATATCACCGGTCTTGTTTAAGAAATTAATCTTCCACTTCAAGTTGGTGCTACAGCATGTATCTAAGCACTCATATAGCTAATACACAGGTCTCAGATCAGGGGAAAATGTGGCCAAAAATGACCAATTATATTCCCCAGGTAACATCAACGACCTGATTTATACTTTTAAAGTGACTTAGTGCATAGAACAAATTTCATTCCCCCACATGAAGCAACTTCTCCAACTTCTCTTTGATCCTCTCTACACAAAATTACTAAAAAGACTCTAATGTCCAAAAAATTGTGGTTAAATCAGAATGGCTCAAATTCTTATATAATGCAAGGTTGCAACTCTCTCAAAAATAGCTTCAAATTTTATATAGTGCAAACTTGCTGATCACCCAACGCAGTTCATAGACACTGTCATCGCATTTCTCCTCTCGGTTCTTCAGGGGTAATATTTCACTAGCCAAACTCCCACGTTAACTTCTCTTTTCTGAAACATCCTATAAAACAGACAAACATGTAACCCTTCTAATACAAGACACTTCACCCATAATATCCAAACACTATGATACTAAAACCTTACTTACAAAATGCTGCCCACGTTCACAATCCATTACTTCCACTCTTACTTTGCAATCAAGCATAACTGGTGAAAAACGCCGCGCATGCGGACTAGCTCTCATCGCTGCCTTTTAAACCAAGCCCTTCATCCTTAAGGGTTCCTCTCTAAATGAATCTCCCCTCTTCAATGTCAATTGGCAGCACGTAATTCCACATCATGACAAACAATTATGCCACTCAATACGTTCATTTAATCCCGCGGGGGTCACCGAATCTAGCTCAAAAATCCAGCGCTGCTCTTGCAGGGAGAGCCATTGTTCGCGGGTTTTACCACGCCGGCCTGAACGAACTTGCTCAATGCAAAAGCACCTCATATCTGTAAAAGAATGTCCTGTCGATAAAAAATGATTTACCATAGGGGCTTCCACCACTCTGTTTTTCAATCGACTTTTGTGTTCAAGCATGCGGGTTTTAAACTTCCTAATAGTCTTACCTATGTAAACCAACTGACAGGGACACTGTACTATGTAAACTACATAAGTGGACTCACAGTCAAGATGGCTATTTAACCTATGAGTTCTACCGCGATAGTGAAATGTTTGTATCTCTAATGTTATATTGCAAATAGTGCAGTGGCCACATTTATGGTGGCCTTTAATCTCTTCTATTTCATCCCCTGTTGTTACCCTCTTCCGCAGGCGCGCTGGACTTAGAAATTCTTTAAGGTTTCTCCCGCGCTGCCACACACAACAAATTTTTACATCAGTGAAAACTGGAACCACTCTCAACACTGGTTCATGTTTTCTTACTATTTTTTGTATCGAATAACTCAATGGAGAGTATGGAGTGATCAAATTAATATACTGATCTATTTGATCCTGGTTTACCTTAGGGACTGAGTGTAACAGCAAGTCACGATCATTATTTAAAGCCCTTTGGTACGCTCGTTTAACTATTAAAGGCGGATAACCTCTTTCATGAAAATTCAAAGAAAGCTGCTTAGATTGGATTTTGTAATCTGAACGCTTAGAGCAGTTTCGCCTATATCTCAAGAATTGAGAAAAAGGCAACCCAGTTTTCAAACGAGGGGGATGAACACTCTGAAAATGCAAAAATGTGTTCCTATCGACCGGCTTGCAAAACACCGTGGTAACCCAACCTTCAATGCTCTTATTAACCCGAACATCAAGATAAGTAATCATCTACATACTACATTCATAAGTGAATTGTATATGTGGTTCACACACTTATTTAACCACAGATGAAATTCGCCCAACTCATGTCGTGTGCCCTGCCAAATCATGAAGATATCATCTATGAAACGCTTCCATAATTTAATATGACCTTTATAAGGAGAGGACTCCAACCACTTCTCTTCATATCTGGCCATGTAGAGGGTGGCTATGGAGGGAGCACATGTGGCCCCCAGAGCCACCCCCGACAGTTGATGATAAATTACGTCTTGAAACCAAAAATAATTTTGGAAGATGGCTAGCTTTGCCAGTCGAAGCACAAAGGTCAACTGGTCCTCGCTAAGGTCTCCTCTATTCTGTAAGTAGAACTTAACCGTTTCAAAAGCTGATATTTGAGGGATGCTAGTGTACAGGGAGCAGACATCAAAAGTCACTAACCAGATGTCAACCTGATCTACCCAATGATTATTCAACTGAAGCTGTCTTAAAAAAGCTGTACTGTCCTTAAGATAAGATGGTACATGTGCCAATAGAGGCCGTAAATATGAATCAACATAGGTCGATAGTGGTTCTAAAATTGAACCCCTAGTCGAAACTATAGGGCGTCCCGGGTGTCGTTCCAAATTTTTGTGAATTTTTGGCACCGTGTAGAAAGTGGCCCCTTGTGTAGGGGATTTATTTAAATAATTCCATTCCTTTTTAGAAATCAAATGTTCTATCAATGCCTGATCTGTTATCTCACGGATGGTAACCTTCAAATCTCTAGAGGGGTCTACAGACAAAACTTCATAAGTGAGGGGATCGGTCAGTTGATGTAAAGCCTCAGAAAGATAATATGATCTATCTAAAACCACTATTGCCCCTCCTTTGTCCGCCCTCCTGATAACTATGTCATCCCGATTCTTAAGTTCCTGTAAGACCTCTCGCTCCCTTTTAGACAAAATTGTGTGATAATGCCAAACTTCTTTTTCTAATTTTGTTATGTCTTTCAAGACTAACTCTCTAAAGATTGTAACCGCCGGATGTGGGGGTCCAGGAGGAATCCAGGATGACCGTAATGGGAGAGGGGCTCGCTGGGGGCAGATTATCTCCCCCTGAGAGACCTCATCATTTTGTTGTTGAAAAACGGGAATGGATTCTATGGTTCTATCCTCTCCTTGCATAGAGAAAAAGATCTTTAACTGTAATTTTCTAATTAAATTCTCGAGATCTACTCGAAACATGAAAGGATCATAAGACATTTCGGGTACAAATGACAAACCCCTATTTAAAAGGGCAATCTGATCTACAGTTAAATCAAAGCCAGAAATATTAATCACTAAAGAAGATTTTGCTGCTGTTGGAGATCTCATTGATTTCGTCGCCGCAGCGTACGGTCTGACTTGGGTCCCGCTATGGTCACTTTTTTCTTCCTCGTTGTTTCGCGATCGCTGTCGTCCTCTAAAAAATCACTTTCTCCTGTAGTGCGGCTAGAGTCACTTTCTTCGAAATTCTTTTCAAAATTTACTCTCCGATTGGTCCGTTTTGATTTCCGATTTATGTCCATCCAAGGATAAACATATCCTACTGTATAGTCTTCATTATCACGCCGCAATTTGTGAGATTTTTGCTTGTGTACCTCCTGACGTAAAGTGGCAAGCTGCCTCTCAGTTTCCTGTTGTTTCTTTTGAAAATTCTCAGCAGTATCACTCTCTTTCAAAGCCTCCAGTGCTGTGGTGATGTCTTTATTCATGGTTTCCAAATTGATCTTGATGGTATCAATCAATAGGACCATTAAATCCAAAGAACATTTGTTCAATATACAGTTCCACTTGGTAAGAAATTCATTTGTCATGTTATGTACACGGGGTTCCTTGTACCGTTTTTTGAGCTAGATTCGGTGACCCCCGCGGGATTAAATGAACGTATTGAGTGGCATAATTGTTTGTCATGATGTGGAATTACGTGCTGCCGATTGACATTGAAGAGGGGAGATTCATTTAGAGAGGAACCCTTAAGGATGAAGGGCTTGGTTTAAAAGGCAGTGATGAGAGCTAGTCCGCATGCGCGGCGTTTTTCACCAGTTATGCTTGATTGCAAAGTAAGAGTGGAAGTAATGGATTGTGAACGTGGGCAGCATTTTGTAAGTAAGGTTTTAGTATCATAGTGTTTGGATATTATGGGTGAAGTGTCTTGTATTAGAAGGGTTACATGTTTGTCTGTTTTATAGGATGTTTCAGAAAATAGAAGTTAACGTGGGAGTTTGGCTAGTGAAATATTACCCCTGAAGAACCGAGAGGAGAAACGCGATGACAGTGTCTATGAACTGCGTTGGGTGATCAGCAAGTTTGCACTATATAAAATTTGAAGCTATTTTTGAGAGAGTTGCAACCTTGCATTATATAAGAATTTGAGCCATTCTGATTTAACCACAATTTTTTGGACATTAGAGTCTTTTTAGTAATTTTGTGTAGAGAGGATCAAAGAGAAGTTGGAGAAGTTGCTTCATGTGGGGGAATGAAATGTGTTCTATGCACTAAGTCACTTTAAAAGTATAAATCAGGTCGTTGATGTTACCTGGGGAATATAATTGGTCATTTTTGGCCACATTTTCCCCTGATCTGAGACCTGTGTATTAGCTATATGAGTGCTTAGATACATGCTGTAGCACCAACTTGAAGTGGAAGATTAATTTCTTAAACAAGACCGGTGATATATTTGGAGTGTTTACTGTTGGACCATTATATTGCACTGAGAGTGACATGTGTGAGCATGTCCCTGTGAGTATGGGTGCAATACATCTGTCACATACATGGTACTCTCCCCACGGCAGGTGTAGGAGATGGGCATGGCCGCTGAAGTATGTAGCCCTTGCAGCCACCAGGATGTACCCATGTGTTGGTATGACCAGCAGACATGGGCACATTCATGGTGGCATGGACATGCTAGCAGTGCACACATGGCATGGTGCACAGCACAGGTGGCATGTCAAAACATATATTTGCTGAATGGTGGCAGGGCAGAGCCACCACTCCCCCATGACATGGGATGGGGATAGGGAATGGCATGCCAAAGGATGAACACGCCATGGAAAGGCATATGTGACCAGGGTGACCACATGGGGGACAGGGTAACCATGGGAGCACAGAATGCAACATTTGACATGTTCCCGCAGGTTTGATCAAGTGAATATGCCTTTACTTAGGCTTACATAGTGCCCATGCCCCCACACCTACACACTGCATGCCCACCCACGGCCGTGCCAACCACGGCCCCTCCCACCACTTGGCGCTGGTGCTGCTGCTTGCTGCTGGCCATGGCCAGCCATTGCCTCGAGTGAATCAGCCACCCGACCTATCCCAGACACCATCACCTTGGCTGTCCCACGTAGCTGGCTGATCTCGTAACGTAGGCCCTGCACGTCCTGGCAGAGACCGCGCACTACCTGCATCTGCACCTGCCTCTCCTCGCATTGGCCATGAAGCTCGTCACATATGGCCTGCAGCACCTGCCGTATGCCTGTGGGTGAGACATGATGTGATGTGTGAGACATGGATTACATATGCCACCATAACACATGCAATAGGAGTCCCGGCGGACTACAGTGGGGGACAGCTACATGTGGGGTAGGATCTGCAGATGTGGGTATACATCTAGGGACTCTCTGACTCAGGGGGGAAACTGGGCATCCAGGGAACAGAGCTCTGTTGACTGTGCACCCTGTGTATCTGCTACATTGGTCAGGGCCCAGTAGAAACAGAGGTTGTCGGCTCATTTGTGTGACATGGACAACATCTGTCTGGGTAGTGGTGGTACCCAGCAGAGGGCTGCCAGCCCAGATGTGCTAACCAGTCAGGGCCCAGCACACAGCCATGGCCCTGATGAGGGGTGGGGGTGTCAGGTCATATGCTGGCCCAACAGACAGCCCACACTTACATGTGCTACACAGGCAGGGCCCAGGTCACATGCAGGGCACAGAGGGGAGGTGGTAGGTTACAACAGTGACCCAGGTATCCCCTTATCCATACAAGGGTTTGTGGACACCCCCTGGCAATTGGTCACCATTCACCTGCATGTCACAGGACAGGGTATGGTGTGGCAGCCATTTGGCAGTGGCCCCCCATCTCTTTCCCCCATCCCGCCCTGGCCCTTGGATACCCATAGCCATAGAGGTTGCACAGTCCCCAATAGGCACTGATGCACCATATCCATCCACAGGTACAGCTGGCTATTCTAGTCATCATACATTACAGCCAGGGGCTTGTGTGCATCGGGTGTACAGAGTACATCATATGTACCAGGTCACATTGTACTGGCATGGGTATTCCCAGCAGTCCTTGGCAAGCTGTGAACCATAGTCCTGGATCACAGGCATAGGGCACAGCCAAGGACAGCAGGCCAGCAGTGTGATGGGGGCTGTCTGGGCACATGCAATGAGCCCCACATGTATGGGTGTCCCCTGGTTGGTGTAGGCCCTATGTGTACACAGGGAGCAGGGCACCCACTGCCCACTGGGAGGGGTTTGTCCATTGGTGGTAGGTGTAGCAGACCTGGGGACATAATGGGGGACAGGTGGGAACTAGGACAGGATGGTCAGGGATGGTGTCCAGTGGCCCCACCCCGGGACCAGTTGCACCCTTGTTGCCATTGGGGGGGGGGGCGGTCTGGTGACTGTGTAGCAGCACCCTGGAGTGGCAGGCAGTGACACCATAACACAGAGCGGTTCCACAGGTTATGTGGGCCTCCCCATACTGGGAATGCTCCCCGGGGTCATGTGCCCATGTGGGGAGTGATAGGACACATGTTACAGTCATTGTTGTGGTCTGTGGGCATGTGGATGGCTGTGTGGCCAGTGCGCATCTAGGCCACCTGGTAGCATGCCTGCCCTGTGTGAGGGTGTGGCCCACATGCACCACCATGACATGGCCGTGGATAGTGCTTGGGAAAGGTCGGCTGCCCTGGTACATGGTGGAACCACGGACATAGGGAACTGTGGCAGGGAGGTTCTGGGGACTAACACATGGCTTCTAAGTGGCCGGTTGACCACCAGACCCCCAGGGTAACTGTCCCAACGCTGGCTCCCATTCCACACACAGGACCAGTACATGCATGCGACAATGGCGCAGGGATGAGGGGCCCTGATCTGTGGTGTTGCAGGAGGCAATCAGGGCAAGGGACGGGCCCTGGTGAGGGGATGGGCTGCAGCTCACCCGGGATGCACCAGGGCCGCTGGCAGTCACTTTGGGAACAGCGATGGAGCTGCGTGTCGGCTACACGGTTGACAACTACACATGGGGGAGGGGAAGCAGGCAGCCTGCCCGCTGGCACCCCAGGATGCAGGAATGCCAAGGAAGCCACCCCACCACTGGAAAAATGTGGGCCCTGTGCAAGCGGTCACCCCCGGATCCACCACCAGGGGTGGGGGGCCATGCAGGGGTCAGTCTGAGGAGCGCTCACCCACTCTGAGCCACATGTCACACTGCACACACACCCCTGCCTCAGTGGTCTGCCTGTGTCCTGTGTGACAGCTGGATACAGAGATAGGTCACCGTGGGCCAGACCTGCTGGTGTAGTGTGGGGGCCCTGTCAGCCAGCATAATGGGTGTCACCCAACGGCCATGCTGTTGTGTGAGCCCCATCACCAGGTAGCAGCTGGCCATGTCCTGAGCACTCTTGGTTGTGCGACCCTCAAGACCAGTCACCATGTGGCATCCCTGATAGGCATCCACACACAGTAGCCACACCTGGCCCTATGTGGTGGACAGTGCAGCTCCCCTGTGGGTGTGTGCCCAACCCCCAGACATGACCATGGTGGTGCACATACGTGGGGACATGCACTGTTAGTGTTGGGGGTATACCCATGCTGCCATGATCGGGCACTGTGGTGCCACCCCTACACCTGCACCTGTCTGGGCAGTCACTCACCTTTCAAGTCAGCATGAGATGCAGCGGTGTGGGCTCACATCTCATCGAGCACATCCCCCATGGCAGCCTGTGTGGGTCGCGGAACAGGTTGCGGTGCTGGACATCCCTCTGCAGGCACTGGCACAGCTCCTGCTGTCCCCTCGCCCTCACTGTCCTCCATGCTGCTGCTGCAGTGCACCTCCTCCTCCTCCTTCCCTAGTGCATCGCCTCCTGCCGGTGCCTCCTCAGCAGCGGGCTGTGGTCCCACCTCATCCACTGCCTCCATGGCCTGTGTGTCACCTGGGAAGGAATATGGTACACTGTTTAGCTGTGGTGTACCTGGCCATCTACGTACATCTCTATGTTATGCCGTTACCTAACGGGATGTATGTACTGCCATAGATCTATGTCACTGTGGTTACAATGAGCTCCACGCAGCACAAACCGATGGGCTGGGACAGACAGGGAGGGTAGTAGCCTCACATTCATACTAGGCCCAGTGTAGGGTCCAGATAAGCTAGTCAGAGGGCCTATGTATGGAAACGGTGGACAGTAGGCAACAGCAGCTCCTGCCACCCTAGCATGCTGTCAAAGGGCACAGGTGGGATAGCCCTCCACCACCAGTGAGCATGTCCATTGGGCAGGGGGGCATGCCCATGCATGCGGCAGTGTGATGGGTCATAGCCCCATGCATATGTGGGTGTTTCAATGCCATATGTGAGTGGGCCCATTGACTGCCGGTATACATGGCTGTGTTGTTGAATGTGGTGACCTGGGTGTGGTATTGTCACTCAGAGTGCGCTATGTGACATGGGTATATTGATTGAGTCGACCATCCATGCAGGTCTGTGGGTCTGATCGGATGCATATCGGTGTATTGGCATCCATTGGCAGGGTTCCTGGACAATGGCCTGGGTGTGGGACAGCCATCAGCCGGTGGTGGGGCCAGCAGAGCATTGGGTTGGTGCAGATGTGGGGGGTTTGTGTGTGGCAGAGGATGGTATGTGGGGTACCGACTATGACATTATGGTACCTTTCTCCTGTGGGGGCCTGCAGGCATGGGTGGCAGGCCCCAACATGCATCCACATCCCTGTCATGGGCAGGGGTACAGGCAGGTTGAGGGTAGGGCTGGGGGGGGCGGGAGGTAGCTGTGGGTTACATGACATTACCATGGTGTATGTCTGTGGGTTTCTGTGTGTGGTTCTCGGCACAATAGTGAGGGGTGCGTGTATATGTGGCCAGGTGCACGAGTAGTGTTACCCTGTTGCTGATGTGATATACTGGCATGGGCCAGTGCCGGGGGTGCTGAGGGAAGGGTCAAAAGGCCAACGTGACCAGAGTGGGTCTTGTCACACAGTGCTGTCTGTTGGCTGCGTTGGGGTCCTGCGACGTGTGTGTGGACTGCCAGATGGTGCACATTTGCTGGACTTGAGATGGGGGTGGGCGTGGGTGTACATGTCTGTGATGTGGGCATGGAGGTGTGCCACATGGAGGGGTGGCATGGGCTTCACTGTGAAGGGGGTGGGACATATTGATGACAATGGGGGTGTGGCCATGAATGGTGCGGTTCACTGTCACAGGGACAGCAGGATACCGTTCGGGTAGGCCTATGTGACGGAGTGGGCGGCATGGTGCCATGCCGGTTGGGGGTGAACAGGCATGGGCAGTGCAGCGTGCACAGGCATGCCATTATGCAGGTGGTCACTGTTGGAGGTGACCCTGCTGGACACAGTCATCACACGTGTACAGGGGTGTGCAGCCGGGATGGGGTGTGCGGTGCATGGGGTGACATAACCAGAAACCCCACCTTCATCTCACCACCCACTATTGAACTCAAGAACATCACAATTCCCATAAAACCAGAGGTAAAATACCTTGGAGTCTCTGACCTCCAAACCCACATCAGCAAAACTACCAGGAACGCCTACCTAAAGATGAGAATCATCAAATGCTTCAAACCAATTCTATCCCAAGACCACTTCAGGACTGTTTATCAAGCCATCATCACACCTTGTTTGGACTACTGCAATCACATCTACCTGGGACTTCCAAAACAAACACTCTGACCCTTGCAGTTAGCGCAGAATGCCGCTGCCCGCATAATCACCCCCATCAAGAACCACCTGCACTAGCTTCCAATTGACTCTCGCCTCTGATATAAAACCATACTAAACATTTACAAAATCAAACAGGGCCTCTCAGCGAACAGTCTACTATCCATCATCAGCTTCGACACAAACAACAGGTCAAGGAGGAAAGGCACCTCCTACACCATCGCAACCCCCAAGGACTTCACCAAAACAAAGCAAACCACGTCAAAGACAGCAACATCCCTTGCAGTGCCAGCCATATGGAACTCCCTCCCTGACAGCCTATGATCAACTGTCGACCTGAAGAACTTCAGAAAGTTACTCAAGATCACTATTTACATAGAGCATTGCGGCGACATCATGAAAATCTGTCCATAGACCCAACCCACACTCGCTCCTTACACCGCCTTCCCCAGCCCTACAAAGTACTCCCCCCTCTCTCCAGCCTACCTCTCCCCCCAACTGTATATAGCACATTGGAAATATATATACAGCGCACGCTGGAAATATATATACAGCGCACGCTGGAAATATATATACAGCGCACGCTGGAAATATATATACAGCGCACGCTGGAAATATATATACAGCGCACGCTGTATATATTGCATCTATTAATTAATCTTCACAGGTTATACCCGCTCACAAACACTTCTGTCTAATCACTGCATGCCAACACTCCCACCCTATCACAAACTTGAATCATTTGATGTGAATACCGCCTTGATTTTAGGATAAGGCGGGATACAAATCAATTTAAATAAATGCATAAATAAATAAAATACCCATCTGAATGGGGGATGGCGGGCCTCAGGGCTGCAGGATTGGATGGCCCAGGGGCACTGGGAATACATTGTACATGGGGGGGTCAACACAGAGCCGTGGGGTACACATCCATGTGGGTGTGGCTGGTCAGAGGGGCCACCCAACATGGTGTGTATGGGGGCCGGGGATATACAGGTGCGGGGATGTGTATGGTGCCATCGGATGTCAGTGCCCCGGATGCCAGCATCGCCTCACTGGTGCCCATGTGTGGGTGCATCTGAGGATGCGCCACATTGACAGGTATGCCTGTGGGGGTGGGGATGGATGTGATGGGCCTACTGTGGGCTGGGATAGGTGTGCCCTATGGGGGGCCCTGGGATTTGTGTGCATGGATGCATGCCTCCAGTGTGGTGAGGGGCCCCGGCACCGTGACTGGTGTTGGTTATTGGGTGGGTGCACGGAGTGGGTGCATGGGTGGGTGTCAGACCACACGGGTATTTGTTGGGCCTGCTATGCTGGGTGGCCTGCCAGGTGGGGGAACGGCCTCATTAGCATCTGCCATGGGGAGTGGCTGGACAGGTGTCCAGCAGTGTGCGGATAAGGGGGGGCAGATGGGGGAGCATGGGGGCAGGAGTTACAGGTCTATGTTACCCCTCTCTGTGCGACCAGTGACACCCGACTATCATTGGATTGGAGTGTGCTCCCTAACCACTCTGCCCCTTATTTATTGTTGCACCTTTTGTTCAGCTTCCTCAGCTGCCATACTTATACCCCACCTCCCTCCCCTCTGCCCACCCACCCCGTGACTTACTGCCTCTTATAGCTGGCATCTGCTCATTACCTACCTCACACACAGGTGTGGCCAATCTTTGTCTCTCCCACATTCTATATCCTCTGGCCTTTGTTTTCCTCTCTATTCCTGCACTATGGCTCCTCATCACATTATCTTCCTCTTTCTAAACTCCCTAACTGTCTCCCTTCCTACCTGAACCCTCACTCCTCCCCTTCTTTTCTCTGGTTTACCATCCTCACATCCCCCTCCATTCTGTCCTCTATCCTATCATCAGCTCTTGAGCGGAACCGCTTTCTCCCTCTAATTCATCCATCTCCCCTCTCTCTAAAAGGCAGCCTCATCCTTGTTTCCGCCATACTGTCTCCTCTCTGCCCCATACTCTACTACTACTTCTCCTTCTCTCATATGGAGGTGTCAGCCCCAACCCTGCCCCCCCCAGACCTCTGCCACACTCTGAGAAGAGATCTTCATGCAACACGTCTAATCTTATCCATATCCCTCTCCTTTCCCCTTCCACTCTCCCTTTCTCATGTGCCTTGTGGAATGCACACTATGTCTCTCATACACCTACTTTTACTCATGATCTCCTTATCTCTAATGGTCTACTTCCTCTTGCTCTAACTGAGACCTGGCTCCTCCCAGATGATACTGCATCTATTGATGCTCTCTGTCATGGGGGCTATCAGTTCTCCCACACACCTCGTCCCACTGGTCGTAGTGGTGGTGTTGGACTCCTACTTTCTCCCAACTGCTAGTTCCACCCCTCCTGCTGTCCCAGTTTCACCCCTTTCCCTCTTTTGATTTTCACTCCATCCGTCTTTTCACTCCACCTCCTCTCCGAGTAGCTGTTGTTTATCGACCCCCTGACAGGTCTGCTTCTACTTTTCTCACTGACATTGACTCATGGCTTTCCTTCTTTCTGGAGTCATCTTCCCCCACTCTTATTCTTGGGGGATTTAACATTCATGTTGATAACCTCTCTGATCCCTATTCTTTGGAGCTCCTCTCTCTTACCTCCTCAACTGACCTCCAGCTTTGTTCCACTGCTCCCACTCACCAGCATGGCCACTGCCTTGACCTGGTATAGTTCTCTAGTTGCTTACTCTCGATCCTCTGTAGCTCAGTTCTTCCCTTATCTGACCATCACCTTTTATGCTTCAATCTTCATCACCCACTGCCTCATTCTCGTCCAATCTCCTCCACCTTATTCAGACATCCTCATGTTATTGATCCTTTGTGTCTCTCTTCCACTGTTTCTTCATCTCTTTCTTTCACTGTGTCATCTAAGTCTGTTGATGAAGCAGTAACATCCTATAACACTGCACTCTCCTCTGCTCTGCATGCTCTTGCTCCTCCCATGCCACGTCCTGTGGGCCCTCTGCATCCCAGCCATGTCTTTCATCCACTACCCTCTATCCGACGGCCCTTGCTTCCTTCTTCGTACATCAAATTCAGTCTCTTCGTTCCTCCTTCCCCCTCTGCCCCCTCCCCTCTCCCCTCCTCCTTCCCCTTCCACTTCCTCTTCTATTCCCTCCCCCCCTCCCTCCAATGTTTTTTCTCATACCTGGTGTTCCTTCAGTCCTGTCCCTTCCGCTGAGCTTTTTCAGGTGATCTCTTCTTCTCATAAAACCACTTGCCTACTTGACCCTCTCCCGTCCTCTTGGCTTCTTGATCCCTCTCTTCACCTTCTCCCGTATATCCTTGCTATGGTCAACACTAGTCTTTCTTCCGGTAGTTTCCCCTCCTCTTGGAAGCACGCCTTAGTCTGCCCTCTCTTGAAAAAAACCTTCTCTTGACCCCAGCTTACCTGCCAACTGGCGTCCTGTCTCAAACCTCCCCTTCCTTTCTAAGGTCCTTGAAAAACTGGTCTTTGCACATCTTTCGGCGCACCTCGATTCTACTCTTTACCTTCACCCTCGCCAATCCGGTTTTAGACCTGGCCACAGCACCGAGACTGTCCTTCTCGCCCTTCTTAGTGACCTTCACCATTCTCACGACCGTGGTGACTTGTCTATTGCTGTTTCCCTAGATCTCTCTGCTGCTTGCGATGTTATTGATCACCGCACCCTTCTCACTCGTCTGTCCGATTCTGGTATCCATGGCACTGTATTACACTGGTTTCATTCTTTTCTCTCCCATCGTTCCTTCTCAGTTCACTCTGGCGCTTCTACCTCTGCTCCCTCCCCTTTACACTGTGGTGTTCCACAGGGCTCCATCCTTGCCCCTCTACTTTTCAATATTTTCCTTGCTCCCCTAGCTCTTCTCATCCAGCAATCCGGTGTTTCTTTCTACTTTTATGCAGATGATATCCTCCTTGTCCATCATACCAGTTCTGCTTTTCCTGACCTTTCTGCACTCAATACTTCTCTGTTTCGTGTTGCCTCCTGGTTTTCTGAAAATTTTCTTTGTGTTAACCCTTCTAAATCCTCTGCCATTTGGTTCTCCTTCTCCACCCCTTCACCCAGCTTAGCCCCTGTGATGTCCTCCCTTCCTATTCCCGTTGTCTCCTCCCTCCGTTATCTGGGTGTTACCTTAGATTCCTCCCTCTCCTTTCATCCCCACATTTCCTCCCTTGTCCGTACTTGTCACTTCCACCTACGCCGTATTCGCTCTCTTTGGCCTTTTCTTTCCTCTCAATCCCTCACTACTCTAGTTCTTTCCCTTGTAACTTCTCGTCTGGATTATTGTAATTCCATCCTTGCCGGCCTCCCATCCTATCAACTCCGTCGTCTTCAGCTCCTCCAAAATACTGCCGCTCGCTTACTCACCTTCTCTTCTCCTTCTGATCATATTACCCCCTGTCTCTCCTCTCTTCATTGGCTCCCCATAAAATTTTGGCTTATCTATAAATATCTCATCATCACTCACAGGGTTCTCTATACCAGCATTCCTCAGTACCTCTCTGATCTCATCTTTCATCAGCCTGCCCCCGTCTCCTCCGCTCATCTCATACCAATCGTCTTTTCCTTCCCCCTCCATCTCAGGCTCACCTTGAACTTACTCGCCATTCTGCTTTCTTCTTTTTGGCCCCCACCCTCTGGAATTCCCTTCCTCAAACCCTCCGTACTGAGCCCTCTTTTCCTCATTTCAAGGCCCTCCTCAAGACTCATCTTTTTTCTCAAGCATTTGACCTCCCAGCTTCTCCTTGAAAAATAGCCATCATGCCAAATCCTGATCATCATGTCATATTCACCTACCACGCCCTGCCCTTCCTCCCCCCCTGTGTTTCTTTGTCTAGCTCTGTAGCCTCTGTCCTTTTTTTCTCTCTCTATCTCTCACTGGCTCTTTCCTGTTATTAAATGGCGTTCTTTTCTCTCTTTTTCTTTTCCTGCGGCTGCCTTTTATTGTACACCACCCTGATACTTTGGTCTTGGGCGGTATATCAAGCCTGAATATAAATAAATATAAATAAAATCTACGTTCCTGTGCTCGCTCTGCTGAGCATGCTTGGCTCATATCCCGCTCCCTTGAGGACTTTCTACACCTCTGATTCATGCTTGTCTCATTCCAGTCAGCCATAGCTCTTGCCAAACAGGACTATTATGTCCATCTGACTAACTCTCTTGCTTCTGGCCCTCGCCATCTCTTTACTACTCTGTGCACTCTCTTCAAGGTGCCTCCTCCTCTGATCCCTCCCTCCCTTTCTGCCCATACCCTGGCTGACTATTTCCATGCCAATATCCACAGGATCACCCTCCAATTCCCCACAAAGTCAGCTACTTCCCCTCCTCTCTCTCTTCACTCCTACCTTTCCTCCCCTACCTCTGCTACCCTCTCTTCCTTTCCTGTGATCTCTGAAGAGGAAACTGCACACCTTCTTTCTTCCTCTAGACTCCCACCTGCTCCTCTGATCCTATCCCCACATGCTTCCTAGGCCCCATCTCCTCCACTGTTGTCCCTTCCATTTCTCATATTCTCAACCTTTCGCTCTCCACTGCAACTGTCCCTGCGGCCTTCAAACATGCATTGGTCACACCTCTCCTCAAGAAATCCTCACTTGATCCCACCTGTCCTTCTGATTATTGACCCATCTCTCTCCTTCCCTTTGTTTCTAAACTACATGAACATGCTGTTCACCGCCGCTGCCTCGCCTTCCTCTCCTCTCATGCCCTCCTGGATCCTTTACAGTCTGGCTTTCATCCTTTACCCTCTACTGAAATGGCTCTTTCCAAAGTCTCCAGTGGCCTGTACCTGGCAAAATCCAAGGGCCTTTACTCTGTCCTCATCCTTCTTGACCTCTCTGCTGCTCTTGACACTGTTGACCACAATCATCTCCTTGATACCCTGTCCTCGCTTGGGTTTAGGGCTCTGCACTATCCTCATTCTCCTCCTATCTCTCCCATTGCTCTTTCAGTGTGTGTTCTGGTGGCTGCTCCTCCTCTGCTATCCCACTCCCAGTTGGTGTACCCCAAGGATCTGTCTTGGGTCCGCTCCTTTTCTCTCTATATACCCAGTCCCTTGGTGCGCTTATCTCTTCCCATGGTTTTCAGTACCATCTTTACGCTGATGACTCCCAGATCTACCTCTCTATGCCTGACATCTCTCCGACTATCCAGACCCAGATCTGTGCCTGCCTTTCTGACATTGCTGCCTGGATATCTCACCGCCACTTGAAATTGAACATGGTCAGGACTGAACCTCTTATCTTTCCCACTAAACCCTCCCCCCCTCTTTCTCCTTTCTCAGTCACTGTGGATAACTCTGTACTCCTTCCTGTTTCCTCAGCTCACAATCTCGGGGTTGTCTTCAACTCTTCTCTCTCCTTCTCCACACACATTCGTCTGATAGCTATGTCCTGCTGTTTCTTTGTCTACACTATAATATCAGCAAACTCCATCCTTTCCTTTCTAAACACACTATTATGATACCTATCCACTCCTTCATTACAACCCGTCTTGACTACTGTGACCTACTTCTTGCTGGTCTCCCTTTGAATCATCTCTCTCCCCTTCAATCTGTTCAACACTCTGCTGCACGGCCAATCTTCCACCAGCCTTGTCATGCCCATATTACTCCTCTTCTCAAGTCACTCCACTGGCTCCCTATCGATTTCCACATCCAGTTCAGACCTCTCCTCTGACCTATAAATGCATTCACTCTGCAGCTCCTCACTACCTTTCTTCTCTTATCTCTCCTTACAACCCTTCTCAGGAACTCCGCTCTTCTGGCAAACTGCTTCTATCTGTGCCCTTCTCTTCTATTGCTAACTCCAGATGTCACTCCGTTCACCTTGCTGCACCTTACGCCTGGAACAAACTACCTGTGTCTGTACACCAGGCACCCTCTCTGGTCCACTTCAAATCCAGGTTGAGACTCACCTCTTTGCTGCTGCTTTTGGATCTTGACTCACCTGCTCTCCTTTTTCTTTTCCTTTCCCCCCTTGCTTTATCCCAGCCTACCCCTCCTATGTTGTCTGTCTTTACTAGATTGTAAGCTCTGATGGGCAGGGACTGTCTCCTACATGTCTGTGCAGTGCTGCGTATGACCTGTAGCACTATACAGATACTCAGTAGAGGTAGTGGTAGGATGGGTCCTCCATTGGGCCCTGCACCCATCTCTCTGCTGTGGCTGTACTGGGAGCCAGCACATGTATGTGTGCGGATCTCATGGGTGTCTGTGCGGCTCTATGCTATGCACTGTCATGTGCTTGCTAATGGGTGTGTGTCGGTGTATGTGCCCTGCATCATGTAGACGTGGTCACAGCATGTCCAAGTGTTCAGTGCCGGTCCGTCTATCTCACAGGGCTGTTGTTTGCACAGGACCACCCCATCCAGGTGGCCACACACAGACAACATCCATACCTGCAGTTTGGCAGGCTGGTTGGCCTCGGGGCAAGCCTGGGTGATTCACTCTAACTTCCACCTCCTTTGATTGTGCTCCTACTATACACCTTCGGCAGTATGTGCATGATGATGCACATTTATGGCTGCCTAGGGCATAGTCTTACGTGCTTTCCACATGTGCAGCACCTCGTGCTTGTGTATGGCATGCTCCTCCGCATGTTCTGCGTAACAGCATGTTACGGAATGTGGCATGCGGAAGGTTCGGTCCTGCACATGTAGGAGGCGCATGGCACATCATTCATGCATTGCGCATGTGCGCGGTGTGGCCCTGTGCACATTCAGAGGGCATACCGTGTGCTGGAACGCACCTGTGGAACGCACACAGGACCGCATCGCACACATGTGCAACGCACAAACGAAGCACCATGTGCCTCCTACACGCATGGGACCATGCCTTCCACATGCCGCATCTCGTAACATGCCGTGGATGGTATGACCCGCACGTTCCTATGCACCCTATGGCGCTACGCTTCCATAGGCGTGCACCGTTTTGCTACACTGCTGCTGGTGTGCGTCGCTGCATCTACAGGTGTGTTATGCTTGATCTGATTATTTGCCACTGCTCACACCATATCTAGTGTAGATATTTGCTCTACCTGATGTATATCATGGCTCACATTGTCTTTGCAGGGTGTGCGATCCAGGCGCTTGATGGTGTGGAGGAGCTGTAGTTGCCTGAAGAGGGGGATGGTGTACATGGGGGTGTGGCACAGGGCATGGATGCAGTCCCAGTGCAACACAGACCTGCAGCTGCGGAGGCTCCACAGGCCAGGATTTTGCCAGCACAGCGCTGTAGGCATGCTGAGGTGCGCCCTCGCCAGCCTCGCCTCTACAGGCCCAGGGCCATGCTCCAGGACATGTGTGAGGACCAGGTCATCTCCCTCTACCATCTGAGCACAGGGACTATTAGGGAGCTGACCTCGAGCCCCGTACTGGCCAGTCACATGCCATACCAGGTTTGGCCAAGCTCCTGGGTGCCCTACATTTCTTTGCCTCTGGCTGTTTGCAATCGTCGGAGGCCACAGTGGGTGGGATGAGCTTGCCCACCTTCTCATGCTGTCTCCACCAGGTACTGCAGGCCATGGTCAGCTGGGTAAGGAATTACATTGTGATTCCTAACAATAGGCAACAGTGGGGGGCCCTGAACCAGGCATTTCAGCAGATTGCATGGATACCACACGTGATGGGAGCTATTGGTTGCACACATGTTGCCTTGGTCCCACCCAGAGACAGGGAGGCAGTGTTCCGCAACCGCAAACACTACCATTCCCTGAATGTGCAGGTTGTTTGTGATGCAAATATGCATATTCTGAATGTGGTTCCTAGGTTTACAGGGTCCATCCATGACTCCTATATCCTGCATCACTCGGCACGTTCAACCAATTTGAGAGCAGACAATATGAGGACTGTGTCCTGCTGGGTGGATATTTTCCATCTCTAACATGCACATGGTGTTCCTGTGTCCTGTTGTGCTTGCCACCTCTCACAGGTGGGACAGGGTCACTTGTGGTTTGCCATTTGACCCTTCAGACTGCATATCCCCTGTGTCACACATGGCATGCCCTGATGCAGATCCGACTTATTTTCTGGTAACATTCAGGACATTGGCCATCAGGCAGTGGCATATCACTGCCCAGCCAGTGTGTGATTTACGTGGTACCATTGGCAATTATGTCTTCTGCATCCCTTTCCTTGTGGTGTGGTGGAGTTCTGACCTTGTATGGAGTTGTGCCCACTATCACACCATATCACCATCACCGGGGACGTGTTCATGTACCTTTGTGGGTTTCTACAATAACGTATGTCTACCACAGTGGTTCCCAACCCAGTCCTCGGGGAACCAAACACTGCTTCCATTGTATGCAGATCTATCTCATGCATATTCATTGTGGGTACTTTGAAAACCTGACTGTTCTGGGGTTCCCCGAGATCCGACGTTGGGAACCTCTGGTCTACCATATGTGCATCATGGCTCTTCTGGGTGTCTCAGCACACATATGGTTCCCATTGGTGTTTGGTACTGCTGCTCTGTTGCATGGCTCTTTTGGACAGGGAACCTATGGGCACATATGGTGTGTCCCTTATATGGTGGTGTGCAACACCTTTCGGTTGACAATTACAGCTCACGGCCTCAGACCAACCATATATGCAAATGTACATGTGTCTGCCTTTGTAGTGTGTCCCTAGTTGTCTCTGTATGCAATCTGTGTGTATGTGCTACCTTGGGGGGGGGGGGGGTTACATTTGCTTCCAGAATCATTTCCCTGCTGTACTGTGTGTTGGGAGCCCATTCACCTTTGACAGTTTCTGCCACGTTACGTGTTAGCTTTGTGCTGACACGTTACATCACACATGTATGCTTCATGTATGTCAACATTGTTTTGTTGTTTCTGCCATCTTGACTGGACCCCTCAGGTATATGTTACTGTAACACCTGCTGTGTGTGCACAGTATCATGACCATCACATGCTTGCACACATATGCACCTCTGCCCTTTTCCAATGTGCATTGCCATGTGTCCACCTGATGCATTCACGACTGCCACTACTGCCTTTCGGGTACAGGTGGTTGGTCATGTGTATGGTCTGGATACAGTTGATGTGTGTTGCCCTCATTACCCTTCCCCAGTGTTCTGTGTCTCAAACCTCCAGACGCTGGCGCATAGCTGTTGTGTGCCATCATGTGCGGTGTCACCCAGCAGACCTGGTTGAGAGAAAGGAAAATGCTTTAAATAGAGAAAAAGTTACATACAAGCTGCAATATCTGGAGGAACCAGATAGAGGGAGCAAGAGGGACTCCAGAGTGACTGAGGAACCACGCCCCACTGATCATGAGGTAATGCCAGCCAACCTCCAATCCTCGAGCCCAGGAGGACTTCTTAAGGAGGAAGACTGGAAAGCAGAAGGATGAAAGAGCAGCGGGAAAGGCAGCGGTGAAGGCAGCTGGAAAGCAGGCAGCTGGAGAGGAGGCAGCAAGAGTGAATGCAGCAGGACAGCGGGCAGCAGGAAGGAAGGCAAGACAGAGGAAAAGAGGTTAGAATGCAAACCTGAATATTCCACTGCCAAAAGATCACCCAGAGTGAAAGGTGATTGCCTGAGAGCTAAGGAGGAACCTGGGAAGGTCTCAGCTCACAGAGGAGTAAAAGCTTTTTGCCCAGAGAGGCAAAGGCATTGCTGCCGCTGTTGTCCAAAACCAACAGGGTCACTGCCTGAAGTCCTAAGCCGTGCTGTACAGGCAAGTCAACGGAGAAACTGGTGCAGGCCTCAACCTTCGCTGGAAACAGAGAAGCCAAATTCCCAAGGTAAAGCTTTTTATGATACAAGCTATAGGAAAAGTTTACCTGATAAGAAAGGTTTGAATAATAAATGTTTTTATAAAGCTGCCATAAAACCTCTAAGGAGAGAGGAGTTTCCTCAATATAAAACAGCACAGAGCCGACGCCCTACGAGTTACCCAGAACATTGGGCTGTGTTAGAAGAGCTATATAAGAAGCCTGACTATAACCTACCTGAACTCAGGGACTCAGAGTCAGAGGCTTCCGCCTATGAGCCAATGCAAGTGGAACTGGCAAATGAGGTTTCAGATACCGAAATGGACTGTACGTACTGTACCACGGGAAGCCTAGAATCTTTGCCAGGCTTGTAAGCTGAATGTGTTACTGCCTAGAACATTCCTGTTGTGTGAATACCAGCGCTACTGTGAAAGTAACAGTTTTGCTTTAAACTTTTGTTTTACTTTTTCTTGCCTGAAGTAAGGACATTTGCGTTGTTGTTATTGCCCAATCCTTTGAACCCTTGCGAGAAGGGGAAATAAAAGCCTTTATTTTCCCACCACTTGTGCAGTTGATTCTTTGGAGATTAGGATCCAGGAAACTAACAGGACCAAAAGCCAATTGGGCCTCTGGATTACTGGCCAATCTCCTCCCTAGATAGTTATGTCCGACCTGTCCTGACCGCTACTTACCGCCAGGGTAGTGCTCGCGACAGCGGTCATATATTTGTGTCATTCGTTTATCTGTTGTTGGTTTGCACGTACATACTTGTGTGCATGTGTGTGAACATCAGCTCCTGATTGACCTTTCCACACTCCTTTCGAAGGTGATGCCAGATATGCCTGGTTGCCTGGTTGCTGGCCCCTGTGCGTCTTCCACGGACATGTGCAGAGATGAGGTACAATGACGCCCATGCCTCCAGCCACTCAGTCATCGAGCGTACCTTTGGCATTTTGAAGAGTCACTTCAGGTGTCTGGATAAGACCAGTGGCGCCTTAGAATACTGAGCTATGACTATGGCAGAGATCATTCTGGCCTGTTGCATCCTGCACAAAATTGCTCTCAGGCACAATATCCCAGTCAAAATTGATACGGATCTGGAAGATGATCCTATGTGCCATCCTGTACGTGACCATGGTGACACACGTGAGGGCACAGCAATCAGGTAGCATCTGATTAATGAGCTCTTCTCATGTAAGTCCTGCATGTGTGGGGGAATGCTTATGGGTATACATGTACATGCTGCTGTGTGTGTTGCAAGGCTCTATCATGACATATGTATGTTTCACTTGTGTTTGTGACTCCCCAGGATATGTTTTTGGATCTGCCTGGTGCTGTGGTGCAGTGGAAACTGTGTGTACATCATTCAACTTGCAGGTGACTGGGGTAGGTAAACATACAGATAACTGTACCATGAGGACAGTGCAGCATAGCACATGTCTGAGGTTATCTGTCCACTGCACATATGTTGGTGTACACCTCTTTGACTTGCGCCCCCATACCTTATATGTTCATGTTGGCACACAATGGCCCATGTTTTCCTGACGAATTCATGTGTTTCAACACTGTATTTGAGACACATCCAACAGAGCTGTGTGTGTCTACAAGTCCTAGGTGTCATGGTGGTGGACGGTACATACACCCTTCCCTGGCATTGTGGCATTAACCAACATCAGTGTATCATTGTATGGACTGTAATGATTGTCTCCACTGATCTCAGATTGTGCACAGAGAGGCCGTATGCTACTGGAGGCATGCTCACCCTGTCACACTGTGTGTGTGTGTGTGTGTTTTGGAAGTGTCTATGTAACGATACACTGTGTAGCCATTTAGCATTATCTTGTGATGGGATGTGTCTGGATACCTGTGGGGTGGTGATCACTGTGCTATCTCTACCTTTCTGCTGTTGACCTTGTGAACATTGTGTGCATGTGTTCTGTGTTGTTGACTGACCTATCTCTTGTGTGCTGACAGACCACTACACATCAACATTTCAGTTTCACACAGGTCACCATTTATTTATTTACATTATCTTATATACCGCGCTATTCTGCATCAGTGTAGTTTACATTGAACAAACTGAAATTACATTGAACAGGGCATGATAACTTGGAGATAATTATTTTACAGGGAACATGGGCAATGGAGGGTTAAGTGGCTTGCCCAAGACCACAAGGAGCACCTGTGGGACTAGAAACCCCAGTCCTTAAGGCCCAAGGTTGCTGTCCTCTAGTGGGATTTGAACCCCCAACCTTCTGGCCAGAAGTACCTCAACCACTAGGCCACTCCTCCACTCCTCCACTACCTCCACCATGCTTTGGACATGTGGCAATGACGGCTGAACATGCAGACATGGTGATTCAAGGCATTTCAATGACATCCTCTGCCTTTACTATGACATCTTGTAGCCTTTGCCTGCCTCAGACAGTCCTAATCAGACACTTGCTGCACATAGACAGTAGGTTGCACCTTGGATCTTTTGTGACTAACATCAACCTTTACATGTTTGTGTTTAGCTGTTTGTTACGTCGTGCTTTTCTGTGGGATCTATGTGCACCAACACTGATGGACATGCTGTAGACCTCTGAGATGCCTGTGTGACATGGGCATAGAGATGACAAACTGGTCTGCAGTGCCATTTCCTAATGTCCTTGAAATGCACTGTGCTCTGTGGTGTGATTGTGTAATGTTTGCATGTCTGACGTTTCATTATGTACATATTGATGTTTCACTCCCTGCAATGTGACCTAATGTTGTGTGCAGCATACCATGATGGTGTTTTTCCTCCTTTTACCACAGGGCACAGCCAACACACACAGCACATCTACTACACTGCATCTGCAGTCACCATCACCCACCTGTTGGAGGACACAGCAACTCCATGCAATGATCCCTGGGAGATGGTGTCATAGGGCGATGGACCTATGTGAGTGGGACACATGACTATGATGTACATTATTGTTGGACTGGTACTTTGAGCATAACAAGGATGTCCAACACACCGTTGCTGCCGTGCTCTGGCTGTGTGTCGTGTTCATCACAGGAGACACACATCACCTTTGCAATACTGTGGCACATTGAGATATCACAAGTGACTATGCATGCCCAGGGATTCAAGGACAGTCTTAACGGGACATGTAGGGTTGCAGACAACATTTGTACAGCGGAAACTGTGTACTGGTTTGTACATGTGCAGCAGGAACTCACATACTCGCTGTATGTTGTACATCCATCTGACATTGTGTTTGTGTGTGTGGCCCATGTGTGTGATTTGCATCGCAGGATATCCTCATATGTTTGGATCAACAAGAGCATACAGCCATGTGTGTGGCACAGGAGGAACATTGTATAGGTCCTGTTTTATTTGTCTGGCTACCTTACACTTGGACATGGCTCACTGTTTGTCACCACACCACTGTGATGCACGCCAACATCTTGGATTGCTGTTTGACCCTCAATGGGGGTGTTACAGTGCATCTGGGGCAGCACTCTGACATGGTTCAATGTACACAGTACATGTGCATGTGACTGATTATGTTGGTACACCAGTGCATGTGCTGGTGTGGATTTTGTGTGGGTTAGTGAACCATTGTTGACCTTTCTTTCTACCTCCATGTACATGTTATTGTGTTTGATGACTGTACAGATGTGGCGCTCTACATTGATTTACAAACTAATCTTTGCATGTCTGCACAGTCCTATTTATCACATGACATTGTGCCACTCACATTGCACCAGTAACTTTGCAGTGTGGCAGTAGGTGTGTCCATTTTCTAACTTCATTTGTGCATTCCATGTACCTTGACATATGTGTGGTGATCCTGTATCCACAGAACCCATTGCAGCAGGCCTTCTGCATAGTGCTATCTCTGCATGTCTGTGAGGTTCTGCTTTGTTTGTTCTTTGGCAACATCTGCCTCTCATACCTGTTACCATGTCCTCATTTTGCATTGTGTCACTGTTTTTGGTCCCATTTGTGCATTAAAGGTATGTATTTGCCTGGGTACCTGATGTCTGCTCTTTCTCAGCACAACACATACTGTTTTCTGGCCATCTATACTGCTGTATGACCCACTGCTACACACACATATGGTCTACACTGCTGAGGGGTTGTGCTGGGGCATTGGGACATGACACTATTGTCATGTTTGTGCATTTTCCTGTGCACTGCAGATCCACATCTTTGCATGGCAGCATGGCATTAAATCTATGTATCTTCCTTTCCTACCTTATCACCTTGTGGTTGTGTGGTCAGCTTAGTGTACCTGCCTGGACCGTGCTTCCTGTCAGTTGTGTGGCCTGACACATATTTCATGGCTGACCCACCTATCAGAGCACTCACATGGCCATGCTACAGTTGGTGGACATTGGACACATGTTACCATCACTTTATCCTGTCCATCTTACAATGACTCATGCACAGGTGTTTGACACTGACAGCTATACATGTACAGACATTCCGGCCAGGTATGTTAGAACGTCAACCATGCGCCATGTGTTCTCTTGTTATTGCAGTGATTCAGACGATGAACGTCGATGCCATCTGGATCACTCACAGCATAATATCCACAGACCACCTTTCAGATCATTGACTAGTGTGGGTGTTTTATCATACACAGGATGTGTGAGGTGTATCCAATGTTGTGCTGCTGCATTCCTGCTCACAGATGGTTTCACTGATATCCACATAGGTGTTCCATTTTAACACAGCTACATTCTTCACTCCCATGTGCCTGGCCAGTTGCATGTCGGCTCATTTGGACCATTGTGGCTTCTTTTGGGTGGGCATTTCTACTACTTGGCCACATGCATGCTCAGGCTGGTGCCAGTACATCCCCACCTGGGAAGTGTTTGAGGGACATAGCTGACATTGGTGTTTGTTGGCACTGGTGCTGACAGTGGTGGCGGGGCGGATTAAAGATGTGGCTGCCTCCTTGTCTACACATCATCGACAGCAGAGATATTCATGTCATGGTGTGGAGGAGTGGCATAATGGTTTGCACACTGGCCATGGGACCAGGGTTCAATTCCCATTGGCACTCCATGTAGCCTTTGGCAGTTCACATACTCTCCATTGCTCTGACAGGATCCAGGTTATCAATGTCCCTCTTTAATGTACATTACCAGGTTTACCTTACAATGTACTCTTCTTTGATTGATATAATGAAGCAGTATCGGACAGCTGTTACATATATATATGTCTGTACAGTTGCTGACATTTCGCTGTGTATGCTTTTTCAGGTTTGTGTGTCCTGTATTGCCAGGCAGGTATGTTTTTGTGGACATTTCATGACTGATGTGTGTTGGGTCCTCATCATGCACCACCTACTGTCTACATGCACGCATATGTGACTATGGCATTTGGGGCATGCAGCTGCATTGGGGGGAGGCCTACTGAGCAGAACACACCATGCAGCTCCTGGACATGATCTGTCCTGCCCATCATTTGTGGACGGGCCAGTGACTTTTGTGTGACATGTTGGACACACATTTGTCTCTGCTGCTGCATCACCGCACTGACCATCATATTTAGTGGTATACTGCTGATGTACATGGCCCATCTGTGCTCACATCCTTGAACGGTGGCAGCTGTCTGTGTGCCAGCCATCTGCCACCTCACAGGGTGCTACAGGTTTCCATACACACATTCCCTTTGGTGGAACATATTTGCATTGTGCTTGTTGTGGTTGTTTGGGATAATGATTACAGTTTTGCTTTGAGCCACCCTAGGGTATGGGTTTGATTCCCACATGCTCCTTTCCTTTTCTTTTCTTGTGTTCTGCCAATCTTACCATACAATGGCTCCAGCTTTGTCACCTCTCCACACACCCTTCCTTCTCTTCACTGTGCACTGCAGAGTCCCCTCCATGCAGCCCATCCATCACATATTAGCTGTTACATATGGTCCCTTTCTTTGGGCTGTCTGGGTGGACAGTTGTCTCAGTGGTTTGGTATTGGTGTTGGTAAGCTGTGTTTGGACTCTTCAGTGTACTGATATAATTCTCTCATACTCCTTTTTGGATCTCTTTCCATTTTGCCCTTGTACAGACACCATCCAAACAATTGGCCCTTCAGACACCCTTTCCATTTAATTTGTTTACTCTTCTGCATGCTGTTTTCACTGCACACCATTTCATGGTGTGTGTGCATGTGTTGATCTGTGGCTCACGACCCCATTACACCTGTTGTGCGCTCGTTACCAATAATACCCTATGGCATCCTTGTCTCCACCCCCTTTTCCCTGTCATTCGAATAGCTGTGTTGCAATGCTATTATGTTAGGTTGGTAAAATACCAGATGTTAAAATGTTTTCTGCAATAAGTTATGTTGTTTGTAAACCGCCTTGATCATTGGAAATGCGGTATATAAGTCTTTCAAATAAATACATAAATAAATACAACTTTTAAAATTTTTAAAAAATAACATGGGTCTGATTTACTAAACATTTCCCCATAAAATCAAAATGAGAAAAAACAGGCCCCATAGTTTGTTGCCTACATTTAGAAAGAAAAAATGCATAAAAGTTTAAAAAAATTGTCAAGATCCTTTTTTAAACAAAGTCATGTGTTCCTTCTGAAAATGACAATGAGGAAAGTTGTGAAGATTTGGAAATGTGCTTATAATTATACCAGAGCATTGTATGATAGCTATATAGTGGTGTGAGAAAAATCCAAGGACTGAAATACATTGTTAAACCTTTAATTTTCATGCAGAGTAATTTTGAATAGGAAGAGGAGGGAGGAGATAAAATACAGTTTGCGATTTGCACTTCTTGCATCGCAAATGGAGAAAGCATAGCTTTATCCTGTAGCGTGAAGAAAGAGCTGCTTTGGGGGAAAATGGAGGATTATATGAGCCACCCAGAGTCCCATCTTGGACTGTAGGATGACTGGAACCCTGTATAGCATAGACTGTCCTGACACTCCAATAGGGATATGAAATCTGTTCAATCTTGGTGGATTATTGTCCTGTAAAAAGAAAAATGATACAATTTACAGATTATGATTCATTTGGCTGTTAGTTATCACTCAAAGTGGTTGAGAGATCCTTGGGATCCATGGAGCAATTCATCAGTGTTAAAAAATTAACAAGGGAATTTCTGTGCTTAAGTCAGGTCAGGATTGGGTAACAAATATATAAACAATAAAGCAACTTTTTGCATTCACATGGTCTGATGAATTAGCCTTATGACTTATGGTATGTGATATTATTATATATGTTTATATTTTTTGATTTCATAATTCTGGTTCAACTCATTTTGTAAACTGCTTTGATGACTTTTTGTCAAGAAGACAGTATATTAAGAGCCCGATATTCAATTGGCAGGCTATTCACCGCTACAGCGCATAGCCCTGCCCGCTCACCCCTAAACCCAGATATTGAATGCCGCGGTGATGGCATTGAATATTCATTTTTTGGCGCCCAGAGAAAACCGCCAAAGAGCCTAACCAGTTAGCAGCGATATTGCACCGCCACCCGCTTAGCATCAGTGGCTAAAACTAGGAAAGCTAACCAGATAGCATTGGGGAGTGTAAGAGACTTAGGAGGGATGTTCAATGGCACTAACCATGTAAGTGCCATTGAATATCTGGGGCGTAAGGCATTTAACAGTTTACAGGGTTTTAAACCCTGTAAATGCCTTTCGAATATTGAGCCTTATATGTTCAAAGAAATAAAGAGATATCTCTGTTTTTAGATTTATATTTCTCTTTTCAGCATTTGTAAGAAAAAGAGAGTCGGCAAATGTTAATAAAGCACATATGCTACAGGCTTGCATTTGACGTATGTAGAACAGCATGGTAACACTGCTTAATTACTTTAAAACACAACATCAAACTTAAAGCATGAAAGCTAACAAATGAAATGCAAATTTTGATGGAAACATGCAAATCCATTTGTTTTTGTGATAAGGCTTATGATTTTGTTAGATGTTATGATGAGAACCTTGTTATCATTTGCGATATTCTGTCTTGCCGATGTCCCTTAAACTTAGAGGTTCCCTTCATGAGTTAAAGAACAGCCTAATGTTAGAAGGGAGAACATATGTGTTTGTGTATAATATTTTTAACTATTCTGACAGATATAGAAACAGCTATTTCCTCATTCTGTCCCTTGTTTTTGCCCTTCCTCTATCAGACCCCCTTCCCCCAAGTTTTATCTTGAAATATGTCCATTGCAAAATAAAAAAAGGCAGACTCCTAAAACATGCCCCAAAGGAATCATTATATCTTTGCAAATAGTAAATTAGAAGTCAAACCTGACACAGATTTAATAGAAAACTCATGCATTATAATTCACTAAAGAATGCCTGTACCTATTGATTATGCTGTTCAACACTACCATATGGGTTTGATAATATACTGCAAGCTGTTTCCCAAAGAACAGTTGTAAAGAGTATGGAAATACACGGGCAGTGCTAGCGGCTAGAGTCCTCGGTATAAAGCAGAAACAACTCTAAACATGAAGATGGTAACTGTATACATAATGGTGCATATCAGTAGACTTTATGAAAGTATTTGAAAATAAAATCATCATAGAGATAGGAGAAAGAATAATAAATTAGAATGTGTATTTTTTAATTTATTTATTTACAACATGTATAAGCCGCCTAATCACACAGTTCAAGGCAACACAAAAACCATAAACAATAAAATAAAACACATCAACAAAGCACAAAAGTAAATACAAAATCAAGCATCAAACACCTGATGAAACAGGTGACCCTTCAAATGACTACAGAAGAATAGCAGATCACAAAAGCCCTGCAAGGAATCAGACACAGCCAGAGCAAAAGCACGAAAACATGTAACATGTAACATGCAAACTAATCCGGAAAGAAGGTGACAAGGTAAGAGTATCACAAAGGGCATGATGAACCAGACGGGCAGAAGTATACCACCACAACTCCCCCAAACAAGATGCAGATAGACCCAACCGTATCTTCGATACCACACAAAGAACCTTAAAATTAATCCGCTGTCGAATAGGCAGCCAATGCTAAGAACATAAACAAGGTAGTAATATGGTCAAATCATGATTTGCCCAAGATTACCCTCGCCGCTGCATTTTGTGCCAATTGTAGTGACAATAAGGTAGAAGATGGCAAATGCAACTCACCACATTGGCATAATCAAATGTCTGCGACAACTCCACTTGAAACACAGAATGAAAATCAGAAGGACTAATAAGCAGATGAAGTCAACACAGAAAGCAAATTTGAAAAAATGAGCGATGCACAATTTAAGTAAAATGAGCCCACATATCCAACCATGTGTCCAAAGTCACACCCAAATAAACCACTTCTTTATAAACTGCAACCATATGGCCATTCAGCAGCACTTCTGTAGGAGTGACCAAGGACCTATCATGCGAGAAATACCTACATCTTCTTATAGTTAATACACAGACCATGATGAGCAAACCATGTCTCCACAACTCCCAAACACTGCAACAAAGGCGAGGAAGCATACCCAACAGAAACATCAAAAGGCGGGATGCAGCATGGCTAACTTTCCCACACTTTGAGGACCATTTCCTTGCTTTCATCAGAAATTGGCCATTATTTGACTTATAATTTTTTTGGCTTTATGAGTTTCACTGGGTCTTTATGATATGTCATTTATTTCAACCATATGCATCCAAATTATCCCTGCAAATGACACTTGAAAATTGATCACTTTAAGAACATAACATAAGAACATAAGATATGCCATACTGGGTCAGACCAAGGTCCATCAAGCCCAGTATTCTGTTTCCAACAGTGGCCAATCTAGGTCATACGTACCTAGCAGTTTCCCCAAGGGACACAGGTTCCACAATGCTTGTATTGGTTCAAGCATTGATATCCTGGGTCCCTTCTTAATAATGGTTTATGGACCTTTCCTCCAGGAACTTGTCCAAACCTTTTTTAAACCCAGCTACACTAACAGCCTTTACTACATCCTCCGGTAACAAATTCCAGAGTTTGATTACACGTTGAGTGAAAAAATATTTTCTTTTATTAGTCTTAAATAGTTTACCCTGTAGCTTCATTGCATGTCCCCTAGTCTTTCTATATTCTGATAAGGTAAACAATCGATCTACGTTTACCCGTTCCACTCCGTTCATTAATTTATAGACTTCTATCATATCTCCCCTCAGCCGTCTCTTTTCCAGGTTAAAGAGCCCCAACCTTTTTAGCCTTTCTTCATAGGAGTAGCCTTCCATCCCCTTTACCATTTTGGTGGCTCTTCTCTGAACCTTTTCTAAAATTGCTATATCCTTTTTAAGATATGGCGACCAGAATTGCACACAATATTCAAGGTGCGGTCTCACCATGGAACGATATAGAGGCATTATAATATCTTTTGTTTTATTTTCCATTCCTTTCCTTATCATACCTAGCATTCTATTTGCTCTCTTGGCCGCCGCTGCACACTGGGCCGAGGGTTTTAACATGGTATCCACAAGGACGCCTAAATCTTTTTCTTGGGTGGTGGTTCCTAATGTGGAACCTTGCATCGTGTAACCATAGTTTGGGTTGTTCTTCCCTAGGTGCATAACCTTGCACTTCTCCACATTAAATTTCATCTGCCATTTTGATGCCCAGTCTTCCAATTTATCAAGATCCTCTTGCAATTTTCCACAATCCTCCTGGGTTTTAACAACTTTAAATAGTTTTGTGTCATCAGCAAATTTGATAACCTCACTCGTTATTCCACTTTCCAGGTCATTTATGAATATGTCAAAAAGCAGCGGACCCAGCACAGATCCCTGGGGTACACCACTATTCACCTTTCTCCATTGGGAAAATTGGCCATTTAGCCCTACCCTCTGCTTTCTATCTTTTAACCAGTTCCTGATCCACAGTAGTACACTGCCTCCTATCACATGACTCTTTAGTTTTGCCAAAAGTCTCTCATGAGGGACCTTGTCAAAGGCTTTCTGAAAGTCCAGATACACAATATCAACCGACTCACCTTTGTCCACCTGTTTATTCACTCCTTCAAAAAAACATAACAGATTAGTAAGACAAGATCTTCCTTGTCTAAAGCCATGTTGGCTGTCTCCCATTAGGTCATGACTATCTAAATGCTGAGTAATTTTATTCTTTATGATGGTTTCTACCATTTTTCCCGGTACTGATGTCAGGCTCACCGGTCTGTAGTTTCCCGGATCACCCCTCGAACCCTTTTTAAAAATTGGTGTTACATTGGCGATCCTCCAATTCTCAGGTATTAGAGATGATTTTAATGATAGTTCACAGATTACTGATAGCAGGTCTGCAATCTCAAATTTCAGTTCTTTCAACACCCTTGGATGTATACCATCCGGCCCAGGTGATTTGCTACTCTTCAGTTTATCTAATAGTTGTAGGACATCTTCCCGATGTATCGATATTTCCTTCAATTCTTCCACACCTTTAAATACCACTTCAGTCGTGGGTAACATCCCCACATCTTCCTCAGTAAAGACCGAAGCAAAACAAGTGGATATGAAACATTCATTGGAGTTTCCAGGTCATTTGTCTAGTTCAATTTTTAGTCTTGTTACAAGACAACAGGAACAAAGCACTGAGTATCCTGAATAGAGAGGTCGATACAGCTCAAAACAGCACTGAAACACCTCACTGGACTTCCAGGAATGCCTTGTGATAACTTGTACACGGGGTGCCACTCACTGCCCCAAAACAGCACTGGTGCTGCATTGAGTTTTCCTAGAAGACATTGGAGTAACCTGTAGGAACTGTCTATTACAATCCTGATCAGCAGTCTGTATTTTGGCATTATGTTGCAACATCATTATTTACTGTTACATGTAATTCACTAAGGAGTATGTTTACAAAAGGGCGCTATTTGCGCTGCTGTCATGTTATCGCACGATAAGGCACCTTATCGTGTGATAATGGTGCTTTACCGGGCGATAAGGTGCCTTATCGCGCGTTAACGCGCGTAGCAGCGCAAACGAGTGCTGAAGACGGAGAAAGGCTCCCGGAGGGCAGAGGAAGGCTCCCCAGGGGCGGAGAGAGAGGGTCAATGGGTGGAGAGTGAGTGGGGAGAGGCTCCCTGCACACTAACTCTGTGGATTCCTGGGCTGAAAACTAACGCGAGTGAAACCCTCGCGTTAGAGCAGATTTAAAGGAAAGAGAAACCATTTCCGTCAGCAATGTACAGCAAAGCCAGGGAAACCTACAAAAAGTGATAAATGTGATACATGTGCACGGAACAAAAGGGCAAATAAACATTGAAAATGACCTGAAAAAACTGGAAAAAAAAACATAACCAAGCTGGACAATAGTGATATTAATGGGAAACATCAAAAAACACTACCGGGAAAGCTCCAAAAAAAGGATATCAATTTTGGAAGGGGCTATGCTCTGTCCCCATACAAGGTGAACGATCCCACAGTGAAATAACGCTGATCAGGGTTTTCCCTTTCTATGGGACAGGTTTCCTATGGCATGCACATGTCCCGCAACAGCAGGGTGGGCATGTCAGAATGGGCAACTGGACAGATGCTGGAAAAGGGGATACAGAGGGCTGCAGGCGGCACACGCTGTGGTGCAGCTGGGCCACAGTGCGGACTAGGGTGATGCCTAGGTGGCCCATAGGAATGCTGAAACAGTAGTGCCACCAGACAGCAACTGATGAGGGCCCAACATGGACACGAGTGTGTTTCCCACAGTGTCACAGGGGATAGTATCCAGCAGGTACCCCCAAGGGCACAGAACATTGGCAGGCGGTGCTGGGGGGAAGCGTGGACGTCTATGCAGGCACCCCTACCCCAGAACCTGCACCATAGGCAGCCGCCTACCGGCACACTGGATGGCCTGAGACTGCGCACCACCAGCACCAACAGCAGAAGGGCATGGCAGATATCAATTCCTAAGTTAATCACAATTTGCTGATAGAGCTGCATCATATCAACCTTTCTGATATCTGTGGAGTGTGTTTCAGTTTTGGTTTCTGACAGTGTTTACTACCCCGGCGAGTGACCCCTACAGTATTGTGTACCATAGCCATGCCTGCACTGTGCCCAGGACTGGTGTGGTGGCCAGGGCTGCCAAAAGCCTCTATATTTGCACAATGCTGGCATAAGTGTGGGAGTGTGTGTCTGTCTATCCAGTGTGTTGTGGCTGCCTACACCTTACTGAGCCCACACTGCTTGCACTGTTTCCAGTGTTAGCCTGCCATTTTGCATAATGAGGAGCAAGGTACTGTGGGTATGGCCCGGCAGGGTGGCCTGGGCAGGATGCATCTGCACAGGGCATAGGGCAATGGCTAGGACATTGTAGTGCCCGGCCACCACCTGCACGGACAGGGTTGCCACAGCATGTCCTGCTGGGAGGTCACTCTCACCCTGACTGAGCAGTGACCACGGTATGGTGAGGTTCCCCCACTCACGCACACCTTGAATCAACCCACCATGCTGCCTTCTTTTTTGCTAGTCTTGCCCTATGGAATTCTCTACCGCACTCCCTTCGCACTGAATTGTCTTTCCCTCGGTTCAAGGCCCTTCTCAAGACCTATCTTTTCTGTCAGGCTTTCGACCTTCCCACCCCTCCTTAGTCACTCACTAACCACTAATTACGCTCTCCGCTAACTCCCATTCAATGTCAGGCCTTTGCCTCTCATCCTCCATAATCCTCCTATAGATTACTGGGCGCCCCCCCCCCCCCATGCCAAACACTCATACTAAGTCCTAACCTACCCTTACCCCCCATTGCCTCCCCCCATTCCATCCATCTGTGTTTTTTATGTATTATACTCGATGTTGTGTTGGAATCTGTCCTATTCTATCCTTCTTCCCTTTTCTTTAACCACTTTCCTATCAATTTATTGGCGTTCCTTTCCCCCTATGTTTTCTGGCAGCCCCAATTTTTATTGTACACCGCCTTAACACTTCGGTAATGGGCGGTCTATCAAATGTCCCGAATAAAGATAAAGATAAAGTTCTATATAGTATTTCTCTCAAGTGATATTTATGGGTTCTCTTTTCTGGGGCCCAATCACTGGCTTATCTGCTTGGTGTGTTTGCTCACATCCCAGTTTTGGGTGCATGTATCTCCTCCAAGAACATGCACTATGGATTAGCCAGCAGACTGTCTGCAGTTAGTATGTGTATGTCTGGACTACCTTGCAGGGTGTGGTGGCTGGATGCTCACTGCTGGAGAATGTCAGATTGTGGTGGGGGGCAGCTGAGCATTTCCAGGCCTACTGTCTGTCTGCCATTGCCTTATGGATGTGTACAGATCTGCATAGGGTGCCTGTTCCCCAGCAGGACTGGGGTTGATGGTCCCTTCTACTGCCACCTTTGCAGGGATGTAAAATGTGGATATGTTGGTGGGAGATCCTGTCCCCTCATTCTGAGCCCCAGAGGGTGGGTTGGGTGATGCTACATAATCCACCTATGGGTCCAAACACTATCCTGGGTGCATCATAGTCTACAAGGGCTAGATGTGACTGGGAAATACAGATGGACACAGGTGTATCCTAGATGTGTCTGCAAGGACTACCTATCACACACTGGCACTGATGGCAACCTGCAGCATAGCCTATCTCAGCTAAGCCAGGTACTTCGGACCTGGTGCTGGGCGCCCCACCTCGCCCTCAGGGTGAGCACAGTACCCCCCACAATGTGATGGTCTGTAGCATCATGGGTACGGGTGGGTTAACCCTATCCTGGTAACCACAGCAGTTTGTGTGGTAACCTGCAGTCCTTCTGTAGCTAGCCAGGGGTTTGTTGGTAGCTGTAGAGATGTAGTCCACTGGTTACTTCACTGACTGTGGAGGCAGAGGTCATGGGTTTGATCCCACAGTGGTGTTATTTGATAGTGCTGTCTGAGGCATTTCCTTTTTTAATTTAAATTAGTGCTGCCAGCAGACACACCCTCACAGTGCTGTAACCTTAAGGTGCCTCATAAGGCACCCTGTAAAGTGCCCTATAAGGCACCCTATAAAGTGCCTTATAAGGCGCCCTATAGGAAACATTATAAGGTGCCTTGGCGGACAGTGCACTTTATAATGTGGCACCTTAGGTTGCGGCACTGTGAGGGTGTGTTTGCTGGCAGCACTAATTTAAATTAAAAAAGAAACTGCCTAAGACAGCACTGATTTAAAGTAAAGGGTAATGCCTCAGACAACCTTACTCATTAAGCCCACTGGGAGATCAAACTCATGACCCCGTTTCATCAGTCAATGTACTAACCATTGTGCTATACCTCTGTTGCTGTGTTTGTAGGTCAGCGTGCCTAATTAAGGCTAATGCGCATTAACGTGCCACTGCTCCCTCTATAGCGTGATAACGGACTTTATTGCGTGATAACCTGAAATGCTACCTTAAGACCGGAATGCCTACTCCTTTTATGGCATTCTTCACATTATCGCTGGAGCTAACGCCGGTAACATTAAGACAGTTTAGTAAACATACCCTTTGGTCTTAAAGCTCTATTAAAAAAAAAAACAGATGAAATATTTTGGGCAGACTATACAGATTTTCCTGATGTATCATGGGTTACTCAGAAGCGTAGGCAGGCCTTCCTGGAGCTGCAGCCTCGGGTCCTGGCTCTGGGAGCCTATTTTTATTTAAAATTTCCCTGTAAATGTAATTTGGTTTATCAAGGTGTGAGGTATGGGGGTTTTTTTAGCCTTCTCAATTGGAGATTTTCTTGCAGGGTAAGAGTTGAAGTTTTATAATTGGTGTTTTTCTTTTGGATTTTATTTCCCTTGCTGCTCAGGATATGATAAAAGGGGTTATGTATTTTGTTTCGGGGTGATTCTGGTTTTTTGGGGCTCACCATTGGTGTGGACTGTTTAATATGTACAAATGTATTATGGTATTTGTGTATTTTTTTCCTTTTTTTATTGTAAAAGCATAAAAACAAAATTTAAAAAACGGTTTACATGGAACTCAATGAAATACAACAAACACATTAAATAGACAATTATGAACACTTACAATGAACAACTTGAACATTTTGGAGATAACAGAACAGCGAACAACTATTAGAAGCTCAATAAGTGCATACATTCCTAAAACTATATACAGTGTGGAGTAGGGGATGGAGAACGTGGGGGGTGTTTAAGTCCAGCTACACTAATAGCTTTTACTACATCCTCTGGTAATGAGTTCCAGAGTTTGATTATGCATTGAGGGAAAAAATATTTTCTCTGATTTGTTGTAAATATGCTACACCGTAGTTTCATTGTGTGTCCCCTAGTCTTTCTACTTATTGAAAGAGCAAACAATCTATCATATCTGAGTAAACCCAATAGTAGACAGTTTCCCCTGGGAGCACATTAAGAGAGACACATTGGCAATTCATGGCTGAAAGATATGCTATTATCAGCAGCACTGGTGTGCAGAGCCAGAAGAAGGCAACGAGTGAATTCCAGAGAATATAGTGCTTTGGAAATCTACTTTAAAGACTAGTTTTTAGGACTTGCTGAGAGCGAGGATGTCTGTGAGCTAAATGACACATGTAAAGGGAAATAATTTCTCTTTTTGAGTTTTTTAAGCATAGGGACAAACCTGGGACAAACCTGAGTGACATGATCAAGGGGATCTGTGAAAGTCTACAGTTTGGCATCGGTCTACATCATTTGTACCAACATGTGGGAGTCCAGGATACCACCAGTTCCACTGCTCCAGAGGAAAGTAATCATGTGTTGCACACATATTTGATAAACACAGAGGACTAAGCCACAGAAATCCAAAGAAAGATTTGTCCCATGTAGAAACCAAACAAAACTTCAATAGGTAAAGCTGTAAAATATGCAAAAAAGTTGTTTTATTTGAAACCAATTTACAAAACCATTTTGAAATCTCAGCTTGATATTCAGACACCGTGGGCAGCATTTTTGTGAATGTTGGCTACAGCAGTTAAAAAAAAAATCTGGATATTCATTCGATATCCAGATAGCGAGTGGTGCTGGATAGAGTGATAACTGCTGGTGTTATCCATAGATTGTGATATATTCAATGCCATTATCCGGACAAGTATATAGATGACTTAGGACAGTCCAGTCTCCACCCATGTACTGCCCTGGAACTATATGGACAGTGCCAAGGTTGTAGGTATGCTGTTTCAATGGGGTTTTGGAAGGAAACTAGGAGAAAACTAAGATGTCTGAGGCACCATATCCACAATTTCAAAGGAGTGGCAGAGGGGAAGGGAGGCACATAAAATTATCTTTTGAAATTGCTCCATCTTTGCCCCGAAAGATGCATGCCCCTGAAACCAGTTCTTGTATTGGGCCTGGGCAGATAGCAAGGCTGGGTACATGCATGGTTACAAGCTATGAACATATTACACCTATGCTCCAGCAACTGCACTGGCTACCAATAACTGCACGGGTGAGATTTAAGACAACCATGAACATATTCAAGATTATTAACCTATGCTCAGTGGATGTCGTTTACGGATTATTGTCCAAGGACTCATCTATCAGGCCCAGATGATCTAAGAGTATGAACAAGCTTTGCCTACCTTCAGGACACCATAAAACTAAACAAGCTACCTCCAACAGAGCCTAATCATTCTCAGCGCCTGCACTCTGGAATTCTCTTCCGGATGAATTAAGAGCCATAAAAGACATCAAGGATTTCCACAAATCCCTCAAGACCCTATTATTCACAGAAGTCTATGATTGTGGGACATAAAGAACTTATGTTCCACTGATGTATAAGATAGAGCAAAGAACTAATTAATCTATGTCTATATGTATGTTTTGTCACCCCTTCCCTTCTCTTCTATGTAAATCCACAATTGTATCGTTAACCACTTTGATTAAAGGATAAAGTGGTTTACAAATCTGGTTAAATAAATAAATAGTTCTGCAATTAGAACTTGTGCCAAATCTCCATTAACCTCTACAAGCCATCCAAGGACCTCTTGTTTCCAGCTCCCTGGATTCTTATAGATTAACCAATATTTTTCACATTAGTTGCTTCTTCCTCAAACCCCCTTCCTAAAAATTGTACTCAATAAAAAGCACATTTTTAGCATTGATTGTCATTGTAACATAGTAGCATAGTATATGACAGCAGACAAAACCAGTATGGTCCATGTAATCTGCCCAGTAAGGTGGCTAGAATAGGTGTACCCATCACTCCATGCTTTGGTTTAGGATTGTACCCGCTGCTCTGTGCAGATCACCCCCCCCCCTCTATTTCTTGAGGTATAAAAGATAGTTACATTTATTTAGATTTTATCCTCTTGCTATAAAGGGATCCATTGTTTCTGTCCCATGCCATTTTGAATTCCGTTACTGCATTTGCCCCAGCTACCTCCATCGGAAGGGCATTCCAAGCATCCACCACCCTTTCAGTGGAAAAGTATTTCCTGACATTGCTTTAGCCTGCATGGTGGCATGAGATGCCTCATTCTAGGATGCCAGCATAAAGAATGAGGTTGGTTAATTCAACGAAGTGGGCAACCACTGATTTGCTGGTGTTGTTTACTCTTGAGAGTTGGGGCCCCTTTGTTGAAGGCATCCCCCTCAAAGAACAACCCTGAATGCATGTAGAGACATGCCTATAGGCTGTAGTAGTAAGTGAGAAGATGTCTTTCATAGAGTTTCTCCAGTACAGTATCTTTCACAGTATAAAATCATACATTACATACAGTATAAATATTGTTTTGATGTCAGGCATAATGTGCTTGTCTTTGAAATGTTGTTGTCCAAGCTCCAGCATACTATATGAACAACACTAACAGGAGCAGTCATTCTTTCCTATCCAGGACTATCCCAGCCATCAGGCAAACAAGTCACTTGCCCAAGACCACAGGTGCTCCTTGTGGTCTTGGGCAAGCCACTTAACCCTCCATAGCCCATGTTCCCTGTAAAATAGTTATCTCCAAGTTATAATGCCCTGTTCAATGTAATTTCAGTTTGTTCAATGTAAACCGCACTGATGCAGAATAGCGCGGTATATAAGAGAATGTAAATAAATAAACAATTTCTGGGGGAGGCAAAGATGTGGGCATTCAAAGCTAAACAATAGATTTTGACAGCTGGGGGAAGATGTAGGGGCCAATGTTCAGTGCCAGCGGCTAGCGCGATTACAGCAGCCAGCCACAGGCGCTGAACATTAAATGCGGATATTCAATGCTGGGGTCATATCCGACCCTGGCATTGAATATTTGGGGTCACTGCAGAGCCTGATTGCTAACTGCCTGCTTAGCGATACGCTGTGAAAGTTAGGCCAGAATTTCCTGTGCCTGGCTTTTACCGCAGATCGCAAACCGGGCAGTGATTCAATATCACTGCTGACCAGTTTGCGATCGGCTCTGCCTCCGCTCTGCCACGAAATGCCTCCAACGTGCTCCAATGCCAAGTGGTTAGCATTGGGGCATATAGTGGTGTCACTGGGGTATATTCAGTGGCACTAACCATGTTAGTGCCACTAAATATCCTGCTTAGGGGCATTTACATGGTTTACAGCTCTGCAAACAGTGTAAATTCTTGGAATATCGGTCCCATAAAGCTTAAGGTTTGCCTAGGGAGCTAATACCTGGAACCAACTATGGGTCCATCCCTGCTCCTATGTAGTGTACATTTTACAGGGGTGATATTGCCCTTTGTGGCACTGACTACAGCCTTCTGGGGATTAAACTGAATCTAAAGTGAATTTCTTTATAATTTATAAATCTAGAAAATAAGGATTCCACTTCTACAAGATAATGTAAGCTGGGGCTATAACCAGATATTTAAATAGATTTTCCTACCCCTTCCCAGGAAGCTAGCAGTCTCAGTAGCAAGAGCGGCAGAAACAGAGGTGGAGCCATGGAAGCCATCACTGCCACAAACAATGGCCATCAACATGGGTGCAGCGGAGAAGTGCGCTCCACTCCGCAGCCGATGCTGCTAAAGATCGTGAGGGTGGCATAAGAAGAGTGATGTGCAGCTGCAGCAACCAAAGCTGGTAGCAGTCCAGGTCAGGGAAGCAGGGAGGAGAAGAGAGGGCTGATCAGCAACTGTGATGTCATGAAGCATACCCTCTCCCACAAAAGAATACTCATGGAGGAGTGGCCTAGTGGTTGGGGCAAGGTACTTGAGGCCAGAAGGTTGGGGGTTCAAATCCCACTAGAGGACAGCAACCTTGGGCCGGAAGGACTGGGGTTTCTAATCCCACAGGTGCTCCTTGTGGTCTTGGGCAAGCCACTTAACCCTCCATAGCCCATGTTCCCTGTAAAATTGTTATCTCCAAGTTATAATGCCCTGTTCAATGTAATTTCAGTTTGTTCAATGTAAACCACACTGATGCAGAATAGCACAGTATATAAGAGAACATAAATAAATAAAAAATAAATCATCACAGAAGGAGAGACCCAGTTGAAAAAGAGAGCCATGGGAGAAACAATTGCAGAACCACTGCTCTGAGGCTGGCTGAAAAAAGTGGGTCTGGCAGCATTAAGAGACCCATCCAGAAAAAAATGGTTTCTGCCTCATAGCCCATAAAAGAGGGTTGAAGATTGGTTCTCCCTGAATGTAGAAAGAGAAACCTTGAGTTGCACCAGGAAGGCAGAACACAGAAAGAAAAAGAAAAAAAGCTAGTAGCCCCTACAGCTGCTGCAGGAAATCTGCTGTATACACATGCTTAAGACCAAGAAACTCATGGAAGAGAGGGAGCGGGATCAAATGGCATAGGAATATGCCCCAAACACCAAGGGTGCCATTTAGAAGGGAAGAAGCAGAAAGCAAGGCTGCAACATAACTTGATGAGACCCTATAACTTCTGGAAGAAGAGACTGAGAAAAGGCTCAACTGCAGAGTGGATGACAGCTGAGGAAAAGAAGCCCAGTTGAGAAGGAGTTTGCGACCAGTGCCAGCTGAGAGCAAATGCTGAAGAGAAAAATCATGGAAGAGTTTTGAGGCTCAGAGCCAGCACAATGTGACCAAATCCTGAGTGAGTCCAACCAGGGCCAGCCAGAGTTCGTTCAAGTTGTGCTTTAGCTTTATGCCCCCTGGCTGTCAGAATCTATTGATTAGCTTAAATACCTTGTTATTTGTCATCCACCAGAAGGATAGCCAACTAGTTTGTTTAGTGGTTGGACCAGCCCTAGGTCCAACCAAGAAGCTGCTGTCGAGGAGTAGACCTGGCCGAGAATCAGAGATGAGAGACTGAGTCTGCTTGATAGAGGAAGGCTCAGCCACGAGAGAGAGAGAGAGAGGGACAGAGGTCAGGAGAGTACCTGGAGTGAGAACCTTTGTGTCTAGTCAACAGAGCAGAAGAAGGGACAGAAGACCGGCATAGAGAATCTGAGAGTGTCATTGTTTGAGCCTGGAAAGTAGAATCAGTGAGAGGCCAACCCCGGTAGAGAAACTGCTTGGTCTTAGATTCCTTCAGCCCACCAGGACTGAAGCAGCTCCTGTGAAAGTAAACCTGGATGTTGTGATGTGTTTATAAGTTACCCTTGTGTCTTAGATAGGGATCCTGAACCATTACATATTTGGGTGATAGCTAAAACCCCAGTGTCACCAAGGCCGAACAGAGAGTCAGCCAGGGTGAAGTGATACCCATTAAAACTGAACACTGGTTGTGATCATGCAGAGAGGGTGCTTTCCTTTATTTTTATTATTAAGCTAGGATAGTAGGTACTTGGTGAGAGTCAAGAGACCCATGGAAGGTTGCAACGTGGGAGCAACACTACACAGCCATTCCAAAGCGACCTGCAGCCAAGGTAGACTTTCTAAAGCAGAAGAAACTGTGAGCTCACTTACTGACACCAATACTGTATGATTCTGAGTAATGTAGAGTAACTTCACAGATCTGAGATCACATTTACTGTATGCACATCTTTGCATAGGTTTACTGTTAAAATCTTTGCTTTCCCCAGAGAGTCTGAAAAACACAGAGAGAAAAACGATTTTGAAAAAAGGATCTTAAAAATGTTGCTGAGAGGCAGAATAATTATTATATTGAGGTACGTATCTGATACTGAACATTATTGCTAGAAACCATATTAAGAAAAAGAGAGAAATTAGCTTCACAGTAAAAACATAATACAGAACGGAATATTAGATATGCACTGTCTATTTTGAAAGATTGGAGTATATCTATTAATGTACAGAAAGAGGTCTATTACAAATATCTTCATGGTTGAATATTGTTCTGAAAGTACTATTAACTTACCCAAGGGTATTGGAATGGGGTGGGTGACATTGACTGGCTCATCCAAATTTTGGATGACCCCCCTCTGTGCTGTTGCCATTGCTGATGTTGAATTCTGCTGGGCAAGCAGCAGTGAAAGCAGTTAAACCACACTAAATGCCCAGAGCAGAGCCTTTGAACTTGTGCACTCTTGAGCTCTGCTGTGTCCCATCCTCTCTGAGTCACACTTCCTGTTTCCAGGATGCTGGGGCATGGCAGGGTTTAAGAGTTCATGATCTCAAAGGCTCTGTGGTGAGTGTTTAGTGTTTGTTTTATTGCTGCCATTGTCACAGGCCTAGCAGGATGCAATGGCAGCAACAGCAGAATGTAGGGAGGGAAGTTTCAAGAAAATTATGCACCAAGGAAGGGGGAAGTGAGAAGAAGAAGAAGAAGAGGAAGAGATGCTAGACCATAGTTGAGGTGGGGGAGAAAGGGGAGATGCAGAATAATGGGGAGGGGGGATAGGAAAGAGAAAGTGGAGATGCTGGACCATGATGGGAGAGGAAAAAGGAAAGTGAGATGATGAGCCAGAGACAATGGGGGTGGGGGGAGGAAGGGAAGGGAGATGCTGGACAACAGGGGAAAAGAGGAAAGAAAGATGGGAGATGGTGGATGAGGGGAGATGATGGACCACAGGGCACAGGGGGAGGGAGAAGAGAGGGTAAAGGCTGGACATAAGAGAGGAGGGAATAGGAAGACAGAGGGAAGATATTGGATGAGGGAGAAGAGAGAGTGTGAGAGAGAGAGAGAGAGAGGAGATGCTAGATTGGGAGAAAGAGAAGTGAGATGCTGGTAGATATTGGAGGGGAGTGCTGGAAAAGGTGTCATCATGTTGGGAGAAGATTCTGATGATGTGACTGGGAGAAGAGTCTGACACTGACAAGGGATTAAGTGGGAAAAAGGGACTGGGGGGGCTTGAAGATGGCTCCGATGATGGGTATGGGAGCAGGGAGATGAGGGATGATGCATAAACTAGGAACGGAGGAGGGGTGCTGATGCTGGCACATGATGGTGGTGGGGGTGAGATAAGAGCTGATGCTTTGGAGTGAGAAGGAAGAAGAGGAGGATATGACGGAAAGAGTAAGAAGCAAAGGCAAATGCTGGGAAAGTCAGAGATGCAGGGGCAGAGGGATGGATGCAGGGTAAATAAGTAGAAGGAGGTAGGCAGACATGCTGGGGAAGGAGAGAAGGAGATGGATGCTGAGTTGCTGTTCCTGCTGTCTTTGACCTGCTGCTTCCGCCCCCCTTTTTTGCAGGCTCCTGTTTTCATGGAGGTGCTTCTGCTCCTATGAAAACAGGAAGTCTCCGTCAGAGGGGGTGGAAGCGTCAAAGACAGCAGGAACAGCAACGCAATGCTGGAGCGTTAGAGTAAGAGCTGCATTGCGGTTTAAATTGCATTGCTGTCACTGCAGGTCCCAGAGATGGGCAGCAGCAGCAATAATGGGTCACTGCGGGAACACGGGTGCTGTCACGCTGGCCATGTCCCTATCTCTGGGAGATGCAATGACAGAGTGAGTCTACCCATTATTTAAGTGACCCTGGGGGAGGGGTTTGGGAGGAAGAGCAAATAGGGTTTTTACTTTCAGTTTATGTGGGCTCCACGTGATGTAGCGATACTGCATATTGAAACATTGGGCTCTAACCCGGACCCTAGGTTCTATAAGTGGGAGTCTTCTATGTCCCTAAGGTGTTGTATGTACATTAGTTAAATTGCAAAATGATGCAGATTTAGAATTTTCACTGAGTTGTCTAACTTTTGTTACAGATTTTATCCCTGAACTCCCTAGCTCTGGTAATCCTAGCTACCCTTTGCAAGGTTTCCTTAACAGAATGATAATGTTGCAAACATTGCCTTCTCCTGCAAACCGATTGGCAAAGCATCAATGAAACCCGTATAATGTGTGGTATAATATGTAGTACTAAATTGAAACTGGCAGCATTAATATGACATCAGATGATTCACCTGCTTAAATGTAATAGCTCCAAATACCAAGTCCATTAATGGATCATTAATTTTTATATATCTGACCTGTTTGTTAATAATAAAATTTCACAGAAAAAGCATATATAGTGAATGATTGCTCCCAGTGTTAGTGACGCTTTTAGCAGCAGCAACTCTGAGGACCTGCACAGCCTGTGTTCAGCAAGTGATTAAATATTAACTTGGGACAGGGTCACACTAACCCTGTTAAATTCAGACACAAAACAAAAACAAAATGGAGCACAGAAGTGCTTTTATTACAGCTCAGACAGCCCATTATTAACTCTTAGTAAATCAGACTTGTAGGCTTATAAAATCCCTTGAATTGGAGGCAGCTATACAGAGAGCATAGGGTGGTAGTAAGTCACTTATTTGGGGAGGCAGATGCAGGAGTCAGGAGAAGGGGGGAAATGGGCGGACTCTCCAAGGATGTGCCTAGGGTTGCCACCTGCAAGGGGAAAACAACTTGTCACATACACATTTTCACTTATCCCCAGTTTAACACTATCCTGTGAGTGCGTTATTTCACAAACATTACATAACAGAAATTAGGCAATCACTATTGATATAGATTTTAGATATGTCATCCAACTATGACTGTTTTACCTTTATTTTTATGTGTATTAAGTGTTAGCCCCTATTGGGGAGGGTCTATCCTTCTGTCTCTCTATTGTGCAACGACAAGATGCATAGTACTTTCTTAAAGCAGGGCAGATTAGCACCAAATAGTGAAGAGCCAGCAGGAATGCCTAGAAGAGCCAGAACACTGAGGAAAAGTCATGGGAGGCCCCAGCTCCAGCTGCCATGGAGCGGCAGGCTACCACAGAAAGGCAAGGGTGGGGGGGAGTGAGAGGATGGGACATGAAAGAAGCTGTGGGATTATAGAGGAGGAATGAGATGAAAGAGAAAGGGTACTGGGCAGAGCAAAAGGGAAGGGGTGGGATTATAGAGGAGGTGGAGAAAGGGTTTAAGTGCAGGGAAAGGGGAGGGGAAGGAAGGGGATTGGAAGAGTTCAAGGGGATATGTAAGAAGGGAGAGGGGGAATAAGTGAGTGAGTGAGTGAGTGAGTGAGTGAGTGAGTGAGTGAAATGGGAAAGAGCGTGAATGTAGAGGGAGATGGAAAAGTGATAAGGCTATATGACCAGTCATACGCTGGCTCCAACACACATTGCCAACATGAACACACTCCCAACACATACACATACACATACAAACACACACAACATTCAAACCCACTATGACACCACACACATTCACAGACACACATAGCCCCTGAAACACAGTGCTAAAATTACAGGCAAATCTGGGACACTTATCTGACATTGTGGGGAGGGGGGGGGGAAGAGGAGGAAGGGACACCTTATTTCCAGTTTTGAGCAACAAGACATGGTGGAAGGAAGAAAAGTCATTGCCCTACCCTCCATTTATCATATGACAACAACAGTATCACTTCCACATAGATGAATCAACAGAGAAATAGAAACAGTGATGTATTTCCCTCGTACTGTGATGTAAATTCTAAAAACTGACATATTCAAATTGAAAAAAAAAATCAACCTCTTTGTCTCCATTGCTGGAATCAAGGAAAGAAGGCAGCCAAAAAGGTGGGAGTTGGGGACGCAAATCTAAAGTTCTGGACAATCCACAAAAATTAGGAACTAGGTCTAAAATAATTTGCCCTGGTGTCAGTTCATGAACCATCTGCACCGTGAAGCAATCATTTACTTCATCTAGAAACTTTATCTGCCTAGCATGTCTTGATGTGACATTGACCCAGTTGATTCTGGGGTACTTGAACTCACCCATTAGTACTGTACTGTAAATATTGTTAGCTTCCTTAATTTCTGGTAACATTTTGTCTTTTGTCTGTTCAGGTGGACAGTAGTATACCCTCACTGCCATTCCCTTCCCTTCTTAACCTGAAATGTCTATCCATAGAGATTCTACAGAGTATTTTGTTTCCTACTGTCAAACCTTCACCCACTCCCCAACCTTGTGGGTTAAGGAGGGATAGGCCATGTGTAGTTGTGGGGGCCAATGAATATGCGGTGACAAGAAATTTATTTGTTTTCAAGGATTTTTATTTCCCCGCTCCGTGAGAGAGACAGGAACAGAAAAGGTTAGTAAATCAGGAATTATGCAAACAGAGGCTTTCAGTATTGTGCTTCAAACTTCTCATATGGAGAAACACATTGCTTCATGTGTTCTCTCTGTGCAATATATACAGGTGCTCAGGTAAGAAGTATAATTGTTTCTTTTAGCAATTAGGTCACAGTCCAGCATACATTCAATGCAAAATAGGCTTTCCTTTCAAATTGTTTCAAACACTACTTTTTCCAGGTACCTTTTCTCAGCGATTCTGGACTAGCATAACCAGAATAAAAGTCAGGTATAATCATTCAAGCTTCTGTCTCATTGGTTTTCTCTATTAATCCTATAGAGCAATCCATCGGCTGACTGACGTCCAACATGGGAACTTGAGCTTGGGGAATAATCTTTTCTTCAGGATTATTTACTGCTGGAAGAATAGCTTGTTGTGAAATAATTCTTTCATTCAGGAATTGTCTAAGGTCTGTTAAGAGTTGTTCTGCCTGTCCCCTAACAGGAGTCAAGGGTAAAGCTCCTGCTTGTTTAAGCAGGTGATTATCTGCCTCTGATGAGCAAACACGGCTTTCCCTATTCAGACAGTCTGTGCTCGAGGTGGAAATTCCCTTCCCCCACTTCTCTCTGTTAATGAATGGTGGAATTCCCCTTTCATTCTCAGCAGCTCTACTTCTCAGTCAAAGGTAGGATCTTTTATATCAGGATATCCTAATCCCTTTGTAAACAGTTGTGCTGCGTTTCTTTCCTCAGCTTGTTTGTTAGGAACAGGTATTACTGACTGAGTAAAACCTGGCTTGTATAGAGAGTTTTCAGGGTAAAACAATCTTCCTTCATACTCCCTAACAGTATCCTGTCCTCTACAAACAGGAGTCTCTCTTCTTGGCATATAACATTTATCAGAAGGATTAAAAATAGCAGGTACCTTCAAATGAGACTGCTCAGGAATTATCTGGCCAGCATGCTTTTCTCCCCCGGGATAAAAACTGCTTCTCCACAACGTGGGCTCTTTTCCTTGTGTTGGATTAGCTTCCCTTCTGTTGCAGCTGGGCACAGCTTCTGTAATCAGGTCAAAGGGTTCTGCAGACAAAGTAACTTCCTGCCTTCCCAATACCTTTGGCTTTCTTTCTTGTGGATTTAAAGCAAACTCTCTTCTCAATCCACTAGCAGAGCTTATTCCTTCATTCCTTCTTGACAGCCTCTGGCTTGGTCCTGTTCCTCCATTCGTTCTAGTCCTTCTGCTCCTCTCTACTGAGTGTTCCCTCTCTCTGTTTAAGAAGGATCCCTTACTCTGGGATGCCCGCCTCCTCCTAGGGCGTGCCCAATCCATAGCTTTGCTTCTCTCCTCCTCTGAGGTGAGCTGATTGGCTGCCTGTAGGCTATGCTGAGAGTGGGAATTTCTTCTTTTCCCTGCAATACTGGACTCTACCAGGGGTCAGTGTCGGTCTCCATGGCCTCCGCGCCTAGCGCTGCGTCACAGATCCCCCCCCTTAAGATATCACGGGCTGCTCCAAGGGAATCTGGACAGCACGGGATACGACTTAGAGCGTCCGCATTTTGGTGAAGTTTCCTGGCACGGTGCTCCACCTGGAACTCAAAAGCCTGAAGTGCGAGGAACCACCGTGTAAGTCGAGAATTGTGGTTATGCATTTTGTTCAACCACTTCAGGGGTGCGTGGTCAGTAACTAAGGTAAATTTTCTTCCCATCAAATAGAACCGCAGCGCATCAACAGCCCATTTGATGGCCAGACATTCGCGTTCTATGGTAGAATAATTCCGTTCCGGCGGTGTCAGCCTCCTGCTCAGAAACAATACCGGGTGTTCTACCCCTTCATGTTGCTGTGAGAGGACCGCTCCGAGACCTGTATCGGAAGCGTCCGTTTGCACAATAAACCTCCTGGTGAAATCCACCCCTCTTAATACCGGCGCTTCACACAGCTGCTTCTTTAGAAGGTTGAACATTTCTTCGGCCTCGGCACTCCATTTCAATTTATTCAGGGCATTCTTCTTTAGCATCTCTGTTAACGGGGCTGTCTTCTCCGAGAAATGCGGGATGAACCTCCTATAATAGCCCACAAGCCCCAAAAAGCTGCGTAATTGCTTTTTGTTAAGAGGTTCTGGGAATGCCTGTACACTGGCAATCTTGCTAAGGAGAGGTTTCACCATCCCCCGACCTACTACATGACCCAGGTATTTTACCTCTTGTCCCCCAAAGAGGCACTTTGCTGGATTAAGGGTAAGGTCTGCCTTGCGAATTGACAGGAGTACCGCTTCGATTCTTTGGAGATGCTGGGTCCAGGTTTCGCTATGGATCACCACATCATCCATGTAGGCCACAGCGTATGCATGATGAGGCCGTAGGACCATGTCCATGAGACGCTGGCACGTTGCTGCGGCGCCATGGAGTCCAAAAGGCATCCTTCTAAATTGGTACAGTCCGATGGGAGTGCTGAAGGCGGTCTTTGGTTTAGCCTCTCTTGTAAGGGGGACCTGCCAATAACCCTTTGACATGTCTAGGGTGGTGAGATACTTGGCCTGTCCTAGACGGTCGAGGAGCTCTTCGATTCGTGGCATAGGGTATGAATCGAAACAGGAGATCATATTCACCTTTCTAAAGTCTATGCAGAAGCGAATCGACCCATCCGGCTTCGGCACCATGACTATAGGACTGTTCCAGGGGCTCCGAGACTCCTCGATGACCCCCATGGCGAGCATCTCCTTCACCTGCCGGATCACCTCTACTTTCTTGGCCTCTGGAAGCCTGTAAGGCCGTTGCCTGACTACTTCACCAGGGATTGTCTCTATATCATGAGCTATTAATTGGGTTTTCCCTGGTAGGGAGGTGAGGACATCTCTATATCTAGAGAGAACTTGCCTCAACTCCTGTTGCTGGGCCCAAGAAAGTCCTTCATCTAAACGAGGTTCCGGGTTTGTCTGGCAGTCGGTCAGCTGGGGTCCGAGGTCTTCCTCTTCTGGGTCCTCCTTTTCCACTGCAGCCACCAATCCCTGCAGGCTATTTGTCCCTGTGGACCCGAAGCCCTGCGTTCCTCGTGTGGTCGTGGACAGAGCGGGAACCTCTTCCAACGGGGGAATCCCAATGCGCTCACAGATGAGCTGGGCTATTCGGTCTCCAGTCTTCACTTGAAAGTTGGCTTTTCCAAAGTTAAAAAGTAGCACTTTTAATGAACCTCGGTAGTCCGGGTCTATCACCCCGGCCCCTATATCAATAAAATGTTTCAGTGCTAAGCCTGACCGGGGAGCCAGCCGTCCATAACAGCCCATCGGCAGCTCTATCTGTAGGGCTGTATCTATTAGCGCCTTTCCGCCCGCAGGAAACATTACATCCTCTGCACTGCTGAGGTCCAACCCTGCGGCATTGGGCATGGCTCTTTTAGGAGCTTGAGCACTGGGGGTCGTCTTGCAATATTTTAACACAAACCGAGGTTTCTCCGGAGTGCTATCTTTCAGGGTTTCTTCCTTTTTACTCTTCTTGACGTGAGGCATTAAAGGTCGAAGCAGTGAGTTTACTTTTTTCATGGCCAGGGCCTGCACTTCCCCAGGATCCTCTTCCATGTGGGAACCCTCTCTTTCCCTTATTCCCTGTACCAAACCCTGATGAAATTGGGGCCAATCTTTTCCCAAGATCATTGAGTGTGGAAGGTGCGGAACTACTACAAGAGGGATCTCTCTCTGCGTCCCTAAACCTGTTATATGAAGGTTATAGACGGGGTAGGAAGAGGTTCCTCCATGGACACACCTTATCTTTACCTCCTCTATGGGGTGTAGTATTTCTGGGGCTTCTCTAGCTTCGATGGCCTTCCAAAATTCCTCAGATATCATACTGAGTTCAGCACCTGAGTCTAACAAAGCTTGTGTGGTTATACCTTGGACGGATACAGCTAAAAGAAAACCTGGCCTGTCTTCATCATAGGTATCAGCCACCAAAGCATTCCTTATCCAACATTGTTTTTGCATATGGCCTACCTGCCCGCATTTAAAACATTGCACTTCCCTTACAGACTCTTTTCTGCTAGGCATGGATATTTTACCCGGATCCTCTAGGACCCTACGTCGCCTTTCTGATCCTCTGCTGCCATACTCAGAGAATGGACTACCAGACCTCTGAGCCATTAACTCTGCTTCCATGTATCTTTCCGCAAGAGCAACTGCTTCTTGTGGATTCTTGCAGTTCTGCAGGATCAGAAAAGTGCGTATGTGCTGTGGCAGTGCTTCCATATACTGTTCCAGAATTAAATCGTCTAAGACAGAATCTAGAGATCTCCCTTCAGGAGTCAACCATTTATATAACAAGGCTCTTATGTGATAATATAGAGATTTTGGGGTTTCATCCTCCCCGAGTCTCACACTCCGTACGCGAGTGTGATACAGGAGTGGAGTGAGACCCAATCTCTCACGAATGGCCCTCTTTAACTCTTCAAAATTTCCAGCTAAGTCTGGAGGCATGGCTCTGTATGCTGCTCTCGCTTCCCTTGTAAGGGATGCAGCTAGCCTTAAGACCCAATGCTCCTTAGGCCATAGACTCAGGCGTGCCACCCTTTCAAAGCTTTCTATGTAATCATCTATGTCATCTTGACTGCATAAGGGTCCAAAATTGAACAAAGTCCCTGTGGGCAAATTAACAGCTGCCATGTTAGCCATTAAGGAACCTGTCTCCGGGGCTGGAACAGTGTCCATCTTCTTCTCTTTTACGTATTCCTCCAAAAGAGTAAGAAGTGGTTGCTGCTGTTCCTTGAAAGCTGCGTTGGCCCTCTGCTGGGTCTCCAGCGCTAAATCAGCTTGGCGCTCGAATTGGGTCGCCATCCACTGGATGATATCCTTCGGATCGACCGCCATCCTTGGTATTCACTATAAAGGAAACAAAAACACAAGGACCCAAGTGCGGTATCTCTTGCACTCTCTGGGATTTCCTCCAGAAATAAACCTGTTTTTTTTTTCTTTTTTCTCCCCCGCTATCTCTAGGGGTCACCCTCTGCCCAGGTATCCACACAACCCCAGGGTGTGTACCCGTTACCTGGCTCAGGTGATAGTAAAGCACTTCAGGAATATGGCTCCTGCAGCCCTCTGCACTCCCTCCGTCTCTGCTGGGCCTTGTCAGCTCTTCAGCCCGGGGTCCACTTTAGATATGAGGTTTTTCTGCAGTTCCTGAAACAGCTCTTCTGCGCCTGCGCTGAAATCCTCAGTTCTACGCCACTTGTCAAACCTTCACCCACTCCCCAACCTTGTGGGTTAAGGAGGGATAGGCCATGTGTAGTTGTGGGGGCCAATGAATATGCGGTGACAAGAAATTTATTTGTTTTCAAGGATTTTTATTTCCCCGCTCCGTGAGAGAGACAGGAACAGAAAAGGTTAGTAAATCAGGAATTATGCAAACAGAGGCTTTCAGTATTGTGCTTCAAACTTCTCATATGGAGAAACACATTGCTTCATGTGTTCTCTCCGTGCAATATATATACAGGTGCTCAGGTAAGAAGTATAATTGTTTCTTTTAGCAATTAGGTCACAGTCCAGCATACATTCAATGCAAAATAGGCTTTCCTTTCAAATTGTTTCAAACACTACTTTTTCCAGGTACCTTTTCTCAGCGATTCTGGACTAGCATAACCAGAATAAAAGTCAGGTATAATCATTCAAGCTTCTGTCTCATTGGTTTTCTCTATTAATCCTATAGAGCAATCCATCGGCTGACTGACGTCCAACATGGGAACTTGAGCTTGGGGAATAATCTTTTCTTCAGGATTATTTACTGCTGGAAGAATAGCTTGTTGTGAAATAATTCTTTCATTCAGGAATTGTCTAAGGTCTGTTAAGAGTTGTTCTGCCTGTCCCCTAACAGGAGTCAAGGGTAAAGCTCCTGCTTGTTTAAGCAGGTGATTATCTGCCTCTGATGAGCAAACACGGCTTTCCCTATTCAGACAGTCTGTGCTCGAGGTGGAAATTCCCTTCCCCCACTTCTCTCTGTTAATGAATGGTGGAATTCCCCTTTCGTTCTCAGCAGCTCTACTTCTCAGGAAGGCTTCAAAGGTAGGATCTTTTATATCAGGATATCCTAATCCCTTTGTAAACAGTTGTGCTGCGTTTCTTTCCTCAGCTTGTTTGTTAGGAACAGGTATTACTGACTGAGTAAAACCTGGCTTGTATAGAGAGTTTTCAGGGTAAAACAATCTTCCTTCATACTCCCTAACACTATCCTGTCCTCTACAAACAGGAGTCTCTCTTCTTGGCATATAACATTTATCAGAAGGATTAAAAATAGCAGGTACCTTCAAATGAGACTGCTCAGGAATTATCTGGCCAGCATGCTTTTCTCCCCCGGGATAAAAACTGCTTCTCCACAACGTGGACTCTTTTCCTTGTGTTGGATTAGCTTCCCTTCTGTTGCAGCTGGGCACAGCTTCTGTAATCAGGTCAAAGGGTTCTGCAGACAAAGTAACTTCCTGCCTTCCCAATACCTTTGGCTTTCTTTCTTGTGGATTTAAAGCAAACTCTCTTCTCAATCCACTAGCAGAGCTTATTCCTTCATTCCTTCTTGACAGCCTCTGGCTTGGTCCTGTTCCTCCATTCGTTCTAGTCCTTCTGCTCCTCTCTACTGAGTGTTCCCTCTCTCTGTTTAAGAAGGATCCCTTACTCTGGGATGCCCGCCTCCTCCTAGGGCGTGCCCAATCCATAGCTTTGCTTCTCTCCTCCTCTGAGGTGAGCTGATTGGCTGCCTGTAGGCTATGCTGAGAGTGGGAATTTCTTCTTTTCCCTGCAATACTGGACTCTACCAGGGGGTCAGTGTTGGTCTCCATGGCCTCCGCGCCTAGCGCTGCGTCACACTACAAAACTTTTATTCATTTGACTCAATGCCCTCTTTAACATATAGTGCCACCCCTCCACCAATTTTATCAACCCTATCATTATGATATAATTTGTACCCAGTTATCACAGTGTCTCACTCTTTATTCTCTTTCCACCTGGTCTCTGAGACAACAATTATATCTAATTTTTCATTCAGTGCTATATATTCTAATTCTCCCATCTTATTTTTTAGACTTCTAGTATTTGTATATAGTCATTTAAAAGTTTGTTTTTTGATCATGTTAATGATCAGTTTATCATTTGAAATTTGGAATTTTTCAAATCTGTCTGCTCTTTACTTAGAGGCACTTGGGTTACTTTATCCTTAATTGGAACCTCTTTCTCTGGATATCTTAATTTCCCTGTTTTGCCATATCCTTCGTAGATACATCATTCCAAACCATGCACTTTTTGGTGACCATCAGCTTTCCCCCATTATCTAGTTTAAAAGCTACCCTATCTCCTATCTCCTTTTTAAAAGTTAATGCCATCAGTCTGGTTCCACTTTGTTTAAGGTGTAGCCCATCTTTTCAGAAAATCCCCCCTTCCCCAGAATGTTGCCCAGTTCCTGACAAATTTAAACCCCTCTTCCCTGTACTACCGTCTCATCCATGCATTGAGGTCCAGAGCTCTGCCTTCCACTTGTATCCTGTGCATGGAATAGGAAGCTTTCTGAGAATGCTACCCTGGAAATTCTAGATTTCAGTCTATCTAAGAGCCTAAAGTTGGCTTCCAGAACCTCCCTCCTATACTTTCCTATGCCATTGGTACCAAGATGTAGCAAGACAGCAGGTGACTATTGTAAAATATGAGTTTATATCATGAAGAGATTGCATCTCCATCGCAGATGTGGACATTCCATCTGCTCGAGAGCAGGTATAAATGTTCATGCATAGATTGTAGAAAGACGGTATATAAAAACTGTTAAATAAATAGATTACTAAAGTACATGCATAAGTTAGAGTATTTAATTATCTGTGCCAATGTTTCATGACTCAGATCTTGCTCCGCTCAGACCATGTTCCTGAAAATTCTCCCCCCATCACAGCCTATTTCCAGTCCTAGCCGACCCATCCAGCCCTTTTCCAGTCCAGGATTCCCCCCATCACAGCCTGATTCCAGTCCTAGCACCCCACCCATCACAGCCTATTTCCAGTCCTAGCCACCCACCATCATGCCCATTTCCAGTCCAAGTTTCTCCCACATCACAGCCCAATTCCAGTTCTATTCCCCCACCATCACAGCCCATTTCCAGTCCTACCCCCCCCCCCCCCACCATCACAGCCCATTTCCAGTCCAGGTTTCCCCCAAAACAGCCTGATTCCAGTCCTAGCCCCCCCATCACAGCCCGATTCCAATCCTAGCCCCCTCACAGCCTGATTCCAGTCCTAGCCCCCCCCCCCATTACAGCCTGATTCCAATCCTAGCCCCACCTCACAACCCGATTCCAGTCTTAGCCCCCCATCACAGCATGATTCCAGTCCTAGCCCCCCATCACAGCATGATTCCAGTACTAGCCCCCCTCATAGCCTGATTCCAGTCCTAGCCCCCATCACAGCATGATTCCAGTCCTAGCCCCCCATCACAGCCTGTTTCCAGTCCTAGCCCCCCCATCACAGCCTGATTCCAGTCCTAGCCCCCTACAAAGCATGATTACAGTCCTAGCCCCACCCTCACAGCCTGATTCCAGTCCTAGCCCTCCCCTTCACAGCCTGATTCCAGTCCTAGCCTCCCCCTCCCCCCTCCGAAGAGCCCCACGCCCATCTAAGGGGTTGCAGAGGGAGTCTGGGAAACCTGCGCGAGGACCCGGCTCCCTCTGCACAGCCTAAGCATGAAGAGCCTTTTCCCGGCATTCGTGGCTTCACAGAAACAGCCACCAGCGGGAGGCTCTTCACGCTGGCAGCTGTGCAGAGGGAGCAGGGTCCTCGCGCAGGTTTCCCTGGCTCCCTCTGCAGCAGTCCATTGTGCGATAATGGAGTTCGTGTGGGGCCCCCAGAAGCGCGAGGCCTTGTGCGAACAACATTATCACTCAATGGACGGGCTGGCCCTGGATAAACAAATTTCACGGGGGTTGCAAATTTGTAAAGCACCACATATGTTTGCTTTGAATTCTACTTATTGCATGCGGCATGTTGGAATGCAGTTTTAAGCAAGTGTTCTTATGATGTGATGCTTTTCTTGATAGTGATGACAGATTCACTGGCAGAAGAACTACAGACACAAATTAATAACCAGCCATCTACAGTGGATTATTTATGTGGCTAATTTAAAAGAACTGGACCAACAGTTCTACTGTGGACCTCACCCAATTTAGGAAGGCACTGAAGCACCATCTCTTCCTCCAACACTACTCACATACAAATGACATAACACAATCAGACACACTTAACAACCAGGCCTTCACCCCTTGCACACCCACGCCACACGATTGCAGTCCCACCGTCTAGATCAACAATACACCCAGTATGTTTGAATGTGAATATAGTGACCTAATGCTGTAAATGACACCAATGTGTAATACTCTAATGATACCACCGTGTAATAGATGCCAAGTGTATATAGCTACAGAATATCGCAATACGAGACATCCGCAAGATGGGCGACCAATCTGTATATAGTTAGCCAACCTGTAAATAGTTGTAAGTAAACCCGGTCACCTTTGACCGATCGCACAGCCTGTACTTAGTTTCTCTTTTTAATCCCAAGTTGTTATACCTGTTCATTGTAAGTCCAGTGTTGGTCCTGCCTGCACTGTACAAATGTTGTTGACTGTAAACTGCGCTCATTCCAAAGAGCGCGCTATAAAAAAGACATTAAATATATAAAATAAATAAATAAAAATAAACAGATGTTGACATATCAAGCGAACATTTTGTCTTAGAAGTTGAAATTTTCATAGAGATGAAATGAATTATAAATCTGGCAATGTCTCTCCATGGATGAATAAAGCACAGACCGCTGTCTGTCCTCGTTGTGTTGTGAGCATATATTTTGGATGAGTCATCTGATTTATCTGACCATCAGAGATTTTTTACAGCAGTCTCAGTATCAAAACTGGAGCCGGAACAAATGGGGTTGGGGTCGACAGGACTGTACTAAGCTATAACTGCGCCTTGTGCGACTTGTGAACCTGGAGTCCTCCCATGACATCAGACTTTCATCAGATACATATTTTATTTATTTAAAAACATTTCTATGCCACTTGCCAAAATCTAAGACGTTTACAAAATAACATTCATAACAATAAATTAGGCAATAACAAACCAAAAACATCATAAAATGAAAAGAAAAATTGCTGTATTTAATACTTCAGAGTAAACTGCACTGCCCTGAAGAGCTATTATTTAACCCACCAGGTAAAACACTTGTTGAAACAATGTTGTAAAGCTGCTTATGAACAGTTTTACATTGATCATCCCTATTAATTTGTTTGAAAGCCTGTTCCACTCAACAAGACCAGATAAAGAAAAACAGCATATTCGTGCTTCAGGAAAATAGTTTTCCCTTCTTGTTGGAACACCTTCAGATCTTAAAGCACAAGGGAGCTTATACATTTTTTAACACAGAATGACATCATTGTGAATCATTGTGAATACCTTATACCTGATCTTCCATGCAACTGGCAACCAATGTAAGCTTTTAAACATGCAAAACTAAGTTAAGAAGACCTCTTCCAAAATGCGAACAGCTGCATTCTGAGCAAATTTAAGAACATTGATAGTAATTGCAAGGCGGCCCAATGTGCTGTTTAATAGACAGTCATGAGTCTAATGCAACCCTCAGTCAACTTTAGTCAACTTTATACAGGCCTATTGTCATATACCAACATGTAAAAACACTATCAGGTAACAGCCTGCAAGGAACTTATGTAAATGCGAGGCCCCGGGGCAGAGTCCATCAAGGGCCTCAGTAACCGGGCTGTCCGTGCGTGCCGGGCCGAAAGGGAAGCTGGGAGCGGGGTTGCATGCGCACGCCGCGGGGGTGGCGCGGGGAAGATTTTAAAAGGATTGGTCCCGCGGCTTGAAGGAGAGCCGCGGGAACCAATGAGATGCCTGGTTTGGGTGAGCAAGGGTAGTGTGCGGGGGAGGGCTTAATGAGGGAGGCAGTCGCGGCCGGTAAGCTGGGGGATCGGACGCGGCGGTTGTCCCTCCCATCCCACCCTGTCGAGAGGGAGGGTGGGGTATGGACGGGTTGTTGCAGCGGGGGTGGCGGGAACCCAGAGGGTCCGGGGTCCGGAGCCGGAGGTGTTACTGGGGCGGGGGTGAGGGGCCCCCGCCCGGGAAGCCCCTGTTGGGCTTTTGCTAATCATATGGCTAAGCCAGGTAAGGGGCGGTGGGGAGAAGCTAGCCGTGGGGCTTGTCCTCGGCGGTGGCGGAGTAGAGGCCCGCCTTGCTAATCACATGGCGGGCGAGGCCATACCCGCCAGAATGAGAGTTATGTTAATTGCATTGTTTAATGCTCAAGTTTAAATAAAGCTGCGACCGGTTTTCAATTCCCAACTAATGTGTGAGATTGAATTCTTGGGGTTAAAAAGGTGGGGGGGGGGGATTGAAGAAGAAGGAATGAGCAGTAAAGAAGGGGGGTGAGGGGAAGGACGGGCACGTTACGGCATGCCTCGGTTACGTAGGTGTCATCTTGATACAAAATTTAGCTTATTTGTAAATTTAGCCAAATGTAAATTCACTATCCATAAAGGCAAAAGTAATAATAAGTAGAAAACTGGTCTTTGGTAAATATTTAGTATAATGTTATAGGGTTTTAAAGCAAAATTCACCAACCAAAATAATAAAGAAGGAACTGGAGCACAAATCAAATCAACAACTCAATTATTTCAATATTACTTTCCTTGATTTCTGCATAGAAAAATCATCAGTGACACTGTCATAATTGAGAGTGTCAGCTATTTCATGCTCAATAGACAAAATTGCCAAGTTAGACAAACGTTCTTGACCGATCGATGACCTAAGGTAATTTTTTACAAGCTTCAACTTGCTAAAACTACGTTCGCAAGAAGCAACGATGACTGGAATTGTTTAAAAAAAATTCTAAGCACAATCCCTATATTAGGATATGCATCTTTTAAGGAATACATATGGATAAGTTGCAAAAGGTCAATAGAATTTGCTTTGCCTAAATCAGCAATCAACATATTTGCCTAAAATTTGAAACTCTGTTTCTGACACCAGTTCCAGAATATCCAAGTCACCATCATACTTCTGAGCTAGGTTATTTGCACAATTTTTGGCTTCTTCCACTGAGAATTTTGCAAGAGAATTTCCGGTAAGGAATTCAAAGTCAGAAGACATCCCAGCTAGTGTTTCAAAACACCACTGTATTTGAGTTATAAGACTGTCAAACACCATGTTGCATTGTCTCACAAAATTATTTTCCAGTGTAAGAAGATCACCATCACATTCACTCAGACGCATCCTTTTTGCCTTATGTCTCCTCTTTGTTGCAAAAACTGGTTTGATGCCAATTCTTTGAGCTGTTATCTTTACTGTATTGATTATTTTGCAGGTACGCATATACTGTACCTGCAAAGACAAACCTTGCAACAGCTTTGAACCGTATCAACAGATATATTCTTTAATTGCAAGAATCTGACACCATAGATGGAGCAAGCAAAGACATTCAAAATTGATTTGTGTGAGAAGCGTTTGAGCACCTGATACTGTATTGTCATTACGACTCCAGTCATTGCTTAACTCTTCTAGAACATTATAAACTCCTTCATTTTGTGTCAATAGTGCAGAAACTGCTTCTTTTCTAGCAGACCATTTAATTACACAACTACCTTTCAAAGAAATAGTTGATACCTTCAACACTCGTTCCCATCTCACTGTAGAGCCAGAGAAAAAGGTGAACAGTTTTTGAACGCAATCAAAGAATGTTATCTTGAGTGGTGAAACCTCAGCTACATGAACTCCAACAAAATTGAGGGAATGGGCTGCACATGGCACAAATCTGGCCAAGGAATTAAGACTACTAATTCGGGCTTGAACTCCACTATACTTGTCTGCCATATTTGCTCCGTTATTATATCTCTGACCCCTACAATCTTTTATATCCAAACCATCACTCTCTAATTTTCCTGTAATCTCTGTGGCCAGTCCAAGGCCAGTTTTATCATGACTTTCAATGAAATCGATGAAACTTTCTTCCAATGAACATTGACCATCTTTAATTAAAACATAGCACATAATTTGAGTTAACTGCTCCTTATGAGAAACATCAGGTGTACTGTCAAACAGAATAGAATAATATTTAGCCTTTTTTTGATGATACAATTTCTTCCTTCACCTTTTCAGCTAGCAGCACCATTAACTTATTTTGTATTCGTGGAGGAAAGTATGTCATTGATGTTTTTGCTATTTTAGCAGCTGCAATATGTTCATCCAACTCTGGGTGGTAATGATTTATTAGTTCTAAGATTTTCAGAAATAAACCACAGTTTGGTTTTCCAATAACCTCACTAGTACTTCTCAAAGCAAGATTGCTTTGAGTACAGAACATTATAGCATCAATGATAACTTTCAATATGTTGTGCCACCTTTCTATTTTCAGTCACTAGAGACACCACATTTAATCCACCAGATAACATTCTAATAGGAAACTGACCAATCCCCATGAAGAAGGAAGTGAAATATCTTGGGGTACATCTGGACCAAAGGCTTAACTTCCAAGCACATATCAAGAAAACTACTTCCAAAGCCTACTACAAAATGAAGATCCTTCAAAACCTATGACCATTACTTGACCATAACCACTTCCACACCATATGTCAGGCAATAATCACACCACGGTTTGATTATTGCAATCTGATACTCCAAGGACTACCCAAATGCACAATTCAAACCCTAAAAATTGCGCAAAACATTGCAGCACAACTAATTACCGGAACAAAAAGACATGAGAATGTCACCCCAATCTTAAAATCCCTTCAATGGCTCCCCATTCGATCATGAATAAGCTACAAATCAATAATGACGACTTTCAAGATCCTGCACAACCAGTCCGCTGAATGCCTAAAGGAGCTGATTCAGAGGATGTCAGATACTGGATCAAGGAGGAAGCAACACCATAACACCCTCTTGACGGCACCTATCATGACCAGCACCTCTCAAACAGCACTCCATAGAGTTTTTGAATACTACAGCCCGTGTCTATGGAACTCACTCCCACACCACCTACGAGCAACTACGGACAGTGCTGACTTCCGAAAACAGCTAAAGACTCACCTCTTTGTGGAATACTTTGACACCATAGCAAACACACAACCTTAATATTCAAGAACTCCTACTAATCACTCCACCCACAATGCCGTACACTACATCAAACAGTGTTAAAGCTACACTGTAAATAGTTGAAATTTGCACAGTTAATTGGAAATATTTTCAAGAGAATTGTTAATTGTTCCTTGTAAAATAGTAAAACTTTTGTTATGTTCATTGTAAACTGACTTGATAATACTGAAAGGTGATATATAAAAAATGCCAAATACATAAATAAATAAATATTTCTCCTTTCAAAGCTTTCTGTAAATCATCATCAATAGTTTTCTCTTTTTTTTTCAAACACCTTTCAAACTCTTTCCACTGATGGGAGCATTTTCTGTGTTCTAAGCTGTTTTCATGCTCTGAAATCCTGGGTCTCAAGTGAACCCAATCAGAAAAAACTTGAGCAGGATCTGAAAATTTGCAGTTGTTAGCACAGGAGAATAAAATGCATGAGAAGCAAAATATTGCATCCTTGTACTATACAAGAGCCATCGGTGATGAACTTTTTCACCATTCAGAAGAGCTTTTTTTAAACCAGTTTTTATTAAAATGCCATTTTACAGAAGTAGAAAAACTGTTCAGAAAATTGCAGTCCCTATCATTTTGTTCTGGCCCATGAGAAACTAACATAACCCAACTTTGTCAGTGATTGGAGGTCAAGTCGCGGGATCATGAAATTGAAAATTTGCTTTCTGTGGATCTTCTTCCATTGGTTCACTAACTTCACCAATTCTCCTGGTGGTGCCAGCAACATTCAGAATTTCAGCTACTTCCTCTTCAGTGGGTGTTTATGTTTTGCAATTCTGAATATCACCTATGCCTGACTGGGTGGAATCAACAATCTGACCAGGAAACATTAAGTCAATTCTGCATTTGTTGATGCATTGTTTGTTGGTTTTCTTGGTATTCTTTTCATCGTTATCTGAACATTGCCCCAGATGTATTTTTTGATTGGCTCATTGTGATCGTCGTAAGTACACTAAATGAGAGGGAGGGAAAAAAAGTATGTTGTGGATTGTGGGAATAAATGCTTAGTACATAGGCCCATAGTTCTTCTGAGCATCCAGACCGTTATTTAAAGATAGCTGAGTCTCTCTTCTTCCCCTCTCACATCCCTGGGAGCTATAAACAGTGCCATTTGGCTGCATATCTGGTCCCAGTTAACTTCAGGAGCACACAAAATGGCCCAGGGATATTGCCAGATCACCCTGTGAGTTGCCATTGAACTGAGCAGGCAAAATGCTTTTTTAATAAAGCCTGAATACTTGTGTTTTTGAAATGAACCAAATAGTACATTCAATCTACAATGTTCTCATAGATTGAACATTAGATTCACTGTGCCCCACTGTCTCCAAATATAAATTACAGACGATGAGAGATTCCAACAGCTAGAAACGAAGGCATTGCAGACTTATCTTGAATCAAGTTCATGACATTCGCTTTCTAATTAACAAGAAAGTAAGCCATGACTCTAGTCTATGAACAGAATCGGTGTTGTCCATCTTATAATCAGTGAGTAATATGAGCACAAAATGTTAACAGCTATGAATCAAGCAGTATTTCAAAATGTTTTGCTGATACAGAGCTCCTGCCTGTAACCCAACCCATCAAACCAGAGGCAGCCCAAGGGAGATGCAGAGCCATGTGCGGAAACTCACTGCAGGGCCTTACTTGCATAAATATTTGCATATCCAGTGGGCCTCAATGGTATACATTCCATTTTAAAATTTATATGCTGCCCATCTAAAATTTTAGGAGGCTTCCAAAGGAGCTCCTTCATAAACCTCTTTTTTGTCCCAGCAATGAATTAGGCACAAGTTTACTAAACATTAATGTGCGTTAAATGCCACTACACCTATAGAAATAAATGGGTGCTGCTACACTTAATGCCTATTCACAAATGTTAACACGCACTAACCTTTAGTAAGCATGCCTCTTAATGAGTGAAGGCCCGATTCCATCCCGGACGTAGAAGCCCTCTGTGTGCCCGGCCAGAACAGACGCACGGAGGGAGTCACGATTCTGATCCCGCGGGGCACGTCTAGCCCCACGGAATCAAAATCGTGAACAGGCCTGTACATGCAGGCCGGGTCTGCATTTCAGCCCAGCTTTCATGTACAGGCCTTGCCCGACTAACTCAGTCAGGGCTTTTAAATGGAGATGCAGCGCCATGGTGTCTGGTTGCCATGGCACCGCGGCTCCATTTAAAAGCCACAATCCCTGGCCACCGGCCTCCAAATTGCTTTCCCCACAGTCCGACCTCCATTCTGGCCTCCCAGGTCCAGGTTCAGGCTGCGGGGAATTCCCTCTCCTTCCTGACGTCCCTTCCCAGCCCTGGGCCTGACGATCCTGCCACATCGGGGAAGTTTTTCCACCTCAGAGGTGGAATAACTTCCCCATTCAAGTTGCTGGCCCTGGACATACAGGACCGACATTAAAATCGGCCCTGTACATGCGGGGCCAGCAACCGCCCACTGCACGTCCCTAAGGCCACTCCCTGTGCCCATCTAACTACCCTGTACAATGTGCTGGGAAGGAGGATGGGGCCGGAAAAGGGAATGAATAGTGGGGATGGATGTACCAATGGGGACATACATCCTCACTATTTGTTGTTCAGAATGACCCTCTGAGTGTCTTAATACCATTTGCATGGATAGTAAGGATAAAGAAAGCTGCCATATTTCTACATTACCATCCTCCAGTATCAACTGCCAGGTACATTAGGAAGTACTACAAGATCCTGCTCATTTATAACCAATAGCAAACTTGCCATATCATAACAGCACTACCAAGACTCACACAGCATTAAACTCTACATATAAAAAGACAGCACTGAAAATATAAAACCAATATACCTCATAGAAAAGCAATACATCTACTAGGAAAAAAGAATAAGCAGAGTGGAGGAGTAGCCTAGTGGTTAGAGCTCATGCTTGGGAACCAAGCAACCAGGGTTCAATTCCCACTAGCACTCCTTGTGGCCTTGGGCAAGTCACTTAACTCTCCATTGCTCAGAAAAATCCAAGTTATCAATGTCCCTGTTTAATGTATGTTTACCCAGTTTAAGTTACAATGTAAACCGCTTTGATTGAAATGATAAAGCAGAATAAAATAAATATGATTCCTAAACAAAATACTGCAGCTTGATTATATATGCAAAACATAGACAGACCTTCATCAAATACAGAACAAGGAATCACGATTTAGAAATATGAAGGCAGTGATTGAAATGGGAACCTCAAAAGCCAAACTTGGAATGTACAATGACACTGGAGAAATAAAACTGTAAATTCATTTCTTCTTGTACTGAACAAACAAAAACACGTCAGTGATGTGCATTTCTCAGAGCTGACATATTCCAGTTAATACATTCAAAATAAAATAATTCCTCTCTACCTTTTGTTGCTTGGGCATTTTATTTTTCAGTCACAATTGCCCCAGTCTCTCTCTTTTGCTTTCTTCATATATTCTGCCAACTTTCCATTGTCTGCTGTCCATTTGTCCTTTCTTCTCTCATCTCTTATTTTTTTCCACTCTCTCTACATCCGCCTTGTTTCTTCTTTCTTGCACAGAATATCTGCCTCTTCCCCATTCTCACTCCCACAGCCTTCTTCTCCACCCAGACTGCAGCATCTGTCCCCTTTCAGCTCCCCAGCATCACCCCAGCATCAGCTCCCTTCCAGCCCCAGCTCTTTCCAGCATCAGCTCCCTTCCAGTCCCTGCCCTCCCAGCATCAGCTCCCCTTCAGTCCCAATCGCTCCCAGCATCAGCTCCCTTCCAATCCCTGTCCCTCCCAGAATCAGCTCACTCTTGTCTAAGCCCTTCCCAGCATCAGCTCTCCTTCAGCCCCAGTCCCTCCTAGCATTAGCTCGCTTCTTGTCCCAGCCCTTCCCAGTGTCAGCTCTCCTTCAGTCCCAGTCCCTCCCAGCATTAGCTCGCTTCTTGTCCCAGCCCTTCCCAGTGTCAGCTCCCTTCCATTCCCTGTTCCTCCCAGCATCAGCTCTCCTCCAATCCCTGTCCCTCCTAGCATCAGCTGTCCTTCAGTCCCAGTCCCTCCCAGCATCAGCTCCCCTCCAATCCTCCTAGCATCAGCTCTCTGTCAGTCCCAGTCCCTCCCAGCATTAGCTCGCTTCTTATCCCAGTTCTTCCCAGCATCAGCTCCCTTCCAGTCCCTGTCACTCCCAGCATCAGCTCACTTCTTGTCCCAGCCCTTCCCAACACCAGTTCCCCTCCAGTCCCTGTCCCTCCCAACATCAGCTCTCTTTAATCCCAGTCCCTCCCAGCATCAGCTTGCTTCATGTCTCAACCCTTCCCAGCATCAGCTCCCCTTCAGTCCCTGCCCTCCCCCCCCCCCCAGTATCAGCTCTCCTTCAGTCCCAGTCCCCCAGCAGCAGTCCTTCTGTGCCTCCTCCCCCCAGCAGCAGTCCTTCCATGCCTTCCCACTCCTTTACTCACTCTTTATCCTTCTTCCTCCAGGACCTCTCGGTGGCAATCACCACACAGCTGCGGGTTTGTTCTCCTTAGGTCCCGCAGCTGTACTAAACTTCAACCACTGGCATGATCACATGGCTTCAGAAAACAGCAAGTTTCCCTGTTTCACTTTTAACAGTGCTGTCAATGCGATCAAGCCGGCGGCTGCAGTTCAGCACAGCTGCAGGACCGGAGAATGGTCCTGTGGCTTTGTATAACACAGTACAAGTGAGCCGGTAAGGCAGGTTTGAGGTGCCCTGGGCCAGTGTCTCACTGGCTCACTATTTAATCTTGCAATGTGTGGTGCGGGGTCTGCTCTGGAGCGGGGCTCTATGCCATTAACATCATCTTCTTTGGCCATGGAAATAATAGTTACAGGCTGCTTCCGCCACTGCGCTGCTCTCTTTATCCATTGCCAGTCTCCTGCCATGCTTATCTTGCTACAAGCCTTCAATTCAGGAGGTCTAATGGCAAGCACTTACTTCCGGTGGGGGTTTCAACTACCAGTCCCATTGTAAATGGGCCCCTAGATTTTTGCGCCCTGTGTGGTTGCACCACTTGCACTGGGCTAGGTACAATCCTGGGGACTGTAGTGGAAGTGAGTGAGCCACATTCAAAGTTGGCTCACTCACCTCCTGTTTTTAATTTATCTTCACATGCGTTATCTCCAGATGTTTATGTTTATGTTTATTGGTTCTTGATTTACCGCTTTTCATGATAAAATGCCCATTTTGAATAAAGGTCTATCATTAAAGAGCAAGTGGAACTAATGCATCCTGATGAAGCCTGAGACATGTGAAACCATGGACCAGGTTGAAATAAAAATATAATGGTGCCCCAGATCCCCCCTCCCCAAGTGAATAGGGAGTGGGGTTGTAACATTGGCTGAGCCCCTACTATTTGTTCACTTGGGGAGTGGCTTGGTGGTGAGGGCAGAGTAGGCAGAAGAGTGGGCAGCACAGGCTCACCTGTGTCCTCAGTTATGGCAGGCTTTGTTCAGTGAGTGGCATTGGGGGGTCCGCTTGGCAGCCAAATGTTTCTCTCTAGTGCGGCTTCAGTGCCGGTGCATTAGCAGTTGCCAATGACATACTGAGTTGAGCATTGCCTTTTTTATTTGCTCAGGGGTCCGCCATCAATACAGGGTTAGTGTTTTGATCCCAGGAAGCGTTTGCTACTGAGTGTGGTGTTTTCCTGAGCAGGCAGTCAGTAAAACTGTTTCCTGCCCTGGCTTGTTGCTGTGTTGCAGCTCTCCATGATTTTGGTGACTGGGAGGTCCTAGTACCTGCCATATTTGGCATGGTAGGAGGTTGGTGGTCAGGGGAAACTGAGTGTGTGCAATGGAAGGGGTGGATGGAGGGGGGCTTCTGAGTGCTGGGCGGAGAGGATTGTGCTGTTTGTGCTGTGCAGTGAGATCCTAGTGACTGCTGTGTTTGACAGAGCTGGACAGTTTGCTGCTTTTTATTGAGTGCTGGAGGTTTTCTGTTGGGGGAAAATGAGTGTGTGCAATTGAAGGGGTTGGTGGGGGGGTGTCTGCAGGGAGATGTCTGTTTCTTGTGTTATTTTGTCTGGTTTTGAGGGGTTCCCTGTCACTTGCTCATTTATTTGGGAGTTTTCATGGCAAGGGGATAAGGGGGCTAGGGGAGGCAAGGCAGCTAGTGATGGTGGGTGGCAGTCGGGTCAGGGTTTTGGTGGGGGTCAGGATGGGAGTTTTGGTGGGTCTCTCTGTTGAATCCCATCCTGAACCCGAGGCATAGACCATTTTTCTGCCAGGGTTGATGACGACTACTACTGCTGAACATTTGTATAGTACTACAAGACGTACGCAGTGCTGCACAAGTTGACGGCAATAGGCAGTATCCCAATGTGGAGAGCTTTGGCCAGGGGCCAGTCAGAGCCTACACCAATTTTCTGGGTGCCCTAGTGTTTGGCGGATGTGTACCGGGACGCGCTTGCGCTGGTCAATTGTGCCGATCTGGTGTGGGGTTTGTTGCACGGGTCTGGGGCTACTTGGACTCATAGGATTCATCGGAATCTGACTCATCTTCAGCTGATTTGGACTTTGATGTGGAGGAGCATGGTTGGAATAGTTTAGCCTTGCCAGTATCGAGTTCTGTTGCTGGTATGCTCTGATAGGATTGCACAGATGGCGTGGGCACACACTGAGTACGATTGCCCTTGGTTCCAAGCGAAAGTGTGGGATAGATATATTGATATCTTTTCACTTTGGGCTCCTGATAAGGAGGTTGGTGGCAAAAAGAAGGGGGAGGGCATTCAGGGTGATAGTAAAAAGGGTGCTTTCTCCTCTATCTTGGGTAGTGCTCAGCTGGCTCTTTACCCTCATTCCTTGTGTTATTCAGATGTGATTTTGAGGGCACATAGGAGTTATGGGTGTTGGGCTTGGGTAAATTATGATGAAAAATTTCAAAAGAGTTTGGCTAAGGCTTAGTCTGAAGATTGGAGGTTTCAGGCTGTAGACGTTTGGTTGGCAGAAAAGACTCCATGCAGGTCCTTTTTGGGTACGGCTGGTTTGACTAGACTGCTTGGGGTGATTTATGGGGGTTGGGCTTCTGGGGCTGGGGGTGGTCTGGATTTGGGGAGGGGTGGGTACTTAGAGTTTATGGGCAGGGGTGGGAATTTCCCCAATTCTGTTTTCGATTCCACATGGGCCTCTGCGAACAATTGGTGTGTCATTTCAAACACAGATATTTTATGTGCAGGGTTGAACACCCAGCCTTTCACTGTTTTTGCGGGGAGGGGGCAGCTTAATGGTGGACAGCTTAGACCAGGCAGTTCTGCTTGGCAGTGGTTCCTGGATAGGGCACCATCACCCATTATTTTGGTGGCCTTAAAATATGGGTTGAGGGGTTACCCTGATTTGCATGCTGCTCAGCTGTGGCAGGACAATTTCCGGGGGCAGGAATGGGCCACCATTTACACCCCCTCCTGTAATGCTCAGTTAGAGGGGATGGTCACCCCATCCTGTAAGGCTTGGATAGAGGAAATAGGCGAGATGAAACTGCAGATGGAGCTGGAGCTTGGTAGGATTGTGGGTCCATTCGAGCATCTGCCTTTGCCCCCTCTAATGGTGTCATCTTTGGGAGTAGTTCCACAGAAGGAACCAGGCAGACCAGTTGATTCATAATTTGTCCTCCCTGGTTGGGACCAAAGCGAATGATGTTATTGACCCGGCTTGGTAATCGGTGCAATATGTTTCCTTTGATGAGGCGGTTCAGCTTCTTCGGAGGGCCGGGTGCGGTGCATTCAAGGATGGAGGTGGAGTCGGCTGTTTCATTGCTCCCTACATATCTTAGCTCCTTCTAGTTGCTTGGTTTTACTTTTCAGGGGAGGTATTATATTATTAAAAGCATGACTATGGGATTCCCGGTGGCTTGTGCGTGTTTGAGGCCTTTTCTTCTTTTCTTCACTGGTCGTTAGAGCTTGCAGCTGCTTTGGATTTGGTGATGCATTTTTGGTTGGTTCAGCTGGTTCAGGGGAGTGTGCTGGGGGTTGGGGATTTTCCAGCAGCTGGCAATGGTTTCTGGTGTGCCGCTAGCGGCTGAGAAGACTGAAGGTCCTTCTACTTCTCTCATTTTCTCGGCATAAAGTGGGATTCCATATGTATGGAGTCTTGCCTGCTGCAGGTACAAGTTTGATGTGGATGGCTGTGATTCAGCAGGCTTTGGGTTGTTCTAAGTGACATGGTGGGAGGTTCAAGAAGGATTGGTACAATTCAGTTTCATCAATCGTGTGATACCAATGGATAGAGTTATCACGTGATACCTTGCTGTCTTACCAAAAGGCATGCGAAAGAAGCATCATTTTATTTGGGTAACGCAGTGGTGTGCAGGAGGACGTAGGTATTTGGCTGAAGTTCTTATGGGATTTCAATAAGGTTTTGTGTATGGAAAATGCCTGGACTTTCTAATCATGATTTGGAATGGTATACGGATGCTTCTAGGGGTATTGGCTTTGGGATTTAGTTGGAGTAGTTGGCATGCTGAATCTTGGCCAGAGGCTTGGCAGGATAGGGTTTGGGGCTGCCACATTGCCTTTCTGGAGCTCTTTCTTGTATGGGGGTAGTTGTTGATGTGGGGTGAGCGCTTGTATGTGCTATTGCATTCTAATAACATGGCAGGGGTTCATGCCCGTAATCGGCAGTGTGCCAGTTGTGGGGGGACTACTGTGCAGACAGGTGCTTCAATGCTTACAGTTGAATGTGTGGTTGAAGGCGAAGCATTTACCTGGTATTGACCACTCAATGGCCGATGTTTTATCTCATTTACAGTGGGCTCAGTTTCGAGTGTTGACTCCAGCAGTGGATAATACCTCTTCCTGGATTCTGAAGCATTGGTAGGATGACCTTTCAGGTCACTGGCAAGATTGCGGAGGTCAGCGTTAGCCGTGCCTACGTGGAAGTCTTCTGCAGCTGGTGCCGTTTTGCTGCTTTCAGGCTATCTGAGGCTGGGGCGCCAGGGCGGGGGATTGACCAGGAGAATAGGTTCAAGTTTCTGGAGGATGGGTTTAAGTTTCTGGAGAATGAGTTCAAGTTTCTGAAGTGTGCATTTGAGTATAGTATGTTGCCTCATGCTCTTTCGGGGACATTGGCGAGAGTTCCTTCTGGTCTAGGATTCAAGGGCTTATGGATCCCACAACTTCTCTGGTAGTTCAGAGGTTTAAACAAGGAGTTGGTAAAGCTCAGTCAGCCTTTTCAGTATGGCTGATGTGAGAGCATTTGGCATGATATTTTGGCTGCTTTTTTGATGTCTTTGTTGCGGGTTTATTTTGGATGGGTTTTTCATTTGCTTTCTTTGCAGCTTTTGATGGCTTTGCTACGGGTTTGCTACCCCTTTTTGGAGTGGATTGATTTTGGGTGGGTTTTCAGTTGCTTTCTTTGCACCGCTTCAACTGGGTGAGTTGGTGGTGAGTTCTCAATCTTCTGCTAGTAAGGAGGGACTATTGACAGATGATGTGGTTCTGCTTGAAGATGCAGGGCAGTTGCATATTTGATTCATTAAGACTGATCAGCAGGTCCATGGTGTCTGGATCTGGCTCTGGAGTGTGACCAGGCTTATCTCTTGCCCAGTACATGGTATCCGTACCTTTTTGCGCTCCTGTCCTGCAGGTAGTATTTTCCGGAAGGTGGAATTTTCTCCTGTTTCAGCTTACTATTTCTTATTTCAGTTTCTTTCACAGATTGGTGAAGGTGGGAGTTCTCCGTCTGGAGGTGTGAACATTCTTTTGTTTCTGGGTCCGGAAGAAGAGAGTGGCTGAGTAAGAAGAGAGTGGCTGAATCTTGGATTGGCTTGGCTGATCCTGGAGTGCAGTTGCAGTGGATGGGACTACGGGGGATGTGCTGGTCTCAACTACTCCCTCTGTGGTTGAAGGCTCATCAGTATAACATGCCACACTGTACGTTTGTTCACTTGGGAAGAAATGATTTTGTGAGATTCAAGGGGAGACCATAGCTGATAAACAAAGCAAGATTTTTCTCAATTCGTTGTATTTCCCTTCTGCGACATTGGTTTCATCGCAGATTATTCCTCAGCGTTTTCAGGCACATGCGGTGGAGCGCTTGAGGAGGTGAGTGAATGGGGAAATCTCCAAATTTGTGACATTATTAAAGGGCATTCGGCTATGATTAAATTTCTGTTGATTGGCTGGGTCTTTTCCGCCAGCATGGGGTATATTTGTTGGATATGGTTAGGTATCTTTCTTAGTTCTATTCAGAATGTTTGGGAAGGATGCAGTAAGGTTTTTCAGGCCACAGTTTTGGTGGTAGGGGGAGATGGAGACATGCAATTTGCAGTCTCTGCTCATGGCGGGGGTTTAAAGTTTGGTAACCTCCTTCCTAGCTTAATGTTATCCCTGAAAGGGCGGGGAAGAGGACAGGGAATGGGTAGATTGGGGTATTCCGCAGCATGGGCGTCACCACCATGTGTGGTTCCAGTCGCATAAGGCTCATGCAGTTGGAGTTAAGCCTCAGCCTGGTGTCACCGCAGGCTGGGGGGTTGGGGATGAGAGTACTGAGACATGAGGGGCTAAAGCTAGACTAGGGCAACACCATCTAGCCTGACCTTTGATGGAACTCTTCTATTATTTACTGTGATATGTTATTGCTAACTGATTGTTTGGATTAAAACTGCGGCCAATGTTTTGCCATTCACCTTCATCCAGTTGATTATTTATGTTCTTGGGAGAAGAATGAATGATGATGGGTGCGAATGTCAATTTTATGAATTCAATCATATGAAAGAAAACCCCCAACAGTCAAAGCAGACTCATGCAATATTTTTGTCGGATCCGCAATCAAGAGAGGACAATGTCTCTCTCACAGGACTGCCGTATCCTTTTACTCATTCATAGTTCCAAAGGAAAAACAGCGACTTATCTGTTTGGCGAATCCAATTTATTGGTAATGATCCTCGCATATGACACACACATTTTGAGCTACAAAAACAAGCCCTGCTTCAGGTGCCACGGGACAGCTGAAACAGGGCTTGTTTTGTAGCTCAAAACATGCACATCGCATGCGGGGATCATTACCAATGAATTGAATTCACCAAACAGATAAGTCGCTGTTTTTCCTTTGGAACTATGAATGAGTAAAAGGATACGGCAGTCCTGCGAGAGAGACATTGTCCTCTCCTGATTACGGATCCAACAAAAATATTGCATGAGTCTACTTTGACTGTGGGGGTTTTCTTTCATATAATTTATTTGATTGTGATTACCTCTGGGGGAATGTTATGAACTCAACAGAATTGTGATATGATTAATAACAGAGACATTGAAGAAATACAATCATAATAAACTGTGTGGCACGGCAACAAGCTTGATAACAGAGCCATTGCAGTTAAGCAGCCATTGGATATATAATTGTTTAATTTGAAAAGCTTTGACATTATAATTATATAGGCCATTTTCATGTTTGACAGTTAAATCAAGGTATTTAAAATTATTCATGAAGACCTTTGAGCTCATTAAAATATATTTTTTCACATACTCTTTTAAATACCAATGAAAATATATTAGTTCTCCCTGAAAACAGTTTTCCCTTAAATGGGTAGTCCCCTTTTGAGACACTATTCAAGAGTGTTTTACAGGTGGTATATTTATACAATTGCACAAGAGCCTTTTTACCTGCGTATATTGCCACATACTTATGAAATGACCTTATAAAATTATTTCCAATGAGGGTCATTTTATAGCAGGATGCCTAAATTTGGAGATAGAGAAGGGGCCTATTTTTAATCTAGTTTATAAAATACTCAGAGAAATTCTGCAGAAATAGTGTCTAGATTGTGGGCGCTGATGTTTGCTCCATGTAAATTGTTGTGTTCAATGTAAACCACCTTGATAATAATAAAAAGTGGTATATAAGAGATGCTACATAAATAAATGAACACATGAATAAATTTATACATGCCCAGGAGGAGGCAGCAAACATGTTAGAATACAAAGTGTTTGTGTATGTACATACTGTCATGAGGCTGGTACTAATAAAGATGCAGAGTTGAAAGAAACCCTGTTTCTCACAGAGCTCTAGATGTGCAATTATCTCAAAGCACAGCTAGAGGGGGCAGGAGTGATCATACAGAAGCTAATGAGGGAAGGAGAGCTAACCAGTTGCACCTGGAAGTAAGCCCGGGAGATTCAAAGGAAAAATCCCTTTATAAATGGAAGCTTAATGCCAGCAGAGGGGGAAGAACAGCGAGAGAAGCTGGAGCAGTGGGAGAAGCAGCAGATGGAAGAGTAGGAACAGAAAGCATGGCTGAAGAAGGAAGGAGAGTCCTGAAGGAAGGAATCCTTCCTGAGCAAGCCCAAAAGGACAGAATTCACAGAGGTAGAGTTCAGAGGGGCCATGCTACGGGAGCCACTGTTCAGAGGGAGTCTGCTAAGGAAAGCAGTCAGGCTGGAGGGAGTGCCACTCCCTTCTTAAGCAACGTTCCTGAGTCCACTATACAGAGAGCCAGAGAGCCAGGCTTGGGGGAAAGCATGCAGTCAATGGAGTATGCTGAACAAGCTTCACCAGGTACCAGAAAGAAAGGAGTTTCTAGCAAAGCTACTTTTTCACTGAAGTATATGGCTGGTGAATCCTCGCCAGGTTTTCCTAAGCTTTCAGGAAGTCCAGCACTCCCTAGAAGCTACTTACAGAAAACCTGTTGTCAGAGAGACGTTCTTGAGAGAGAAGGCTCCAGAGCTTCAAGCTACAGGAACTCAAGGTATGGTGGCTTTATTCCTGTTAGAGAAAGCTTAACCCCTAAAAGCACTGCTAAAATTGAACCACAGTTTGTAAGAAGAGGAAAGAAACCAGAGCAGTTTAAAGAAATACCAAAAGACTTTAGAGCACAGTCTTATTGGAGCCGAGATACCAGAGACAGTCCATGTAAACTTGTAACATCCAGGGACAGCGTTTGCTCTGAGGGGGAAACTAGTGAAGCAGAATCTATGGAGATAGAAGGTGCAGATACTATTCCCATTCCTCAGGAAGAGGTTATGGATTGCAGTTTGTGTATGGCTACTAGCCTGGAATCCTTAGCGACATTGTAAATAAGAAGAAGCCTTGTTTAGTTGTTTTACCCTGGAATGAATTGAATTCCTCCATTTATCCTTTGCACCTAATTGTGAAGATATCAACAGTTGGTTTGCCTGTTTATTACTGGGACCTTGATAAAAGGACATTCTTTGATTTCCATTGTCTTATTGAACCCTTGCACGGAGGGGAAATAAAAGCCTTGTTTCCCTACACTCGTGGCTTAATTATTATGTGCTCACAAGGAGCTAAAATCCATAAGACCAATCTGCACTTGGCCTTACATACCCCACGCTCCTTGAAAAATAAATGTGATGTGCAGCCGCCCCTTACCACCATTAGCCACCAGGGGACGCTGTCATGACATAATGGCATAGTTGTTTGGATGTGGGTATCACCCTAAGACTTAATGGAAAGAGAGGAAAATTACCAGTATTAAGCTGAAGGAAAAAAAAAAAATGGATCGGAGGGAAAAACTCGGACCGGACTGGAAGAAAATCCGGAAGGGAAGGTGAGGTTGCTGACAACGGTGGCAGAGTGCTACAGCGGAGAGCAGCACCATCCTTTCTGAAAGTTGGAGTCAACACTTCTACCAGGTAAAAGGTAGAGGGGCATGACCTGATTTGGATGCGAGGTTATAGTTTTAAGGGTGAAATTGGAAAAAAAAAAAGAGAAAAGAGTGTAGGGCTGATTGTGGTACAGCCGCACTTGGGTTTGTTTTTTTTCTCTTTGTTTCCTAGGACATTTTTTTTTCTCTTTGTTTCCTAGGAAATCTCTTCGCCATGGATCAACAAGAGATGTTCGCCTGGATGGCTACGCAGTTCAGCAAGCAAGGAGAGCTGGCTGCGCAAACACAGCAACATGCAATCCTGGCCATGCAAGACCAGCAAAAGCCAGTCTTGCAGATGCTAGAAGCTTGGCTAGCATATCAACAGAAGGCACAGGAACTGGCTGCAAGCCGTCCTGAACAGAGCTCGGGACTGGGCAACTGTCCGGTAGGACTATGGTCCTACGGCTCTCTAACTTTGGGGAAGTTAGGGGTAACTGATGATGTAGATGACTTCCTAGACTCTTTCGAGAGAATAGCACTTTCGGTAGGCTGGCCAAAGGAGCACTGGCCTATTAGATTGGCAGTTTCCCTCACAGGAGAGGCACTGTCAGCCTATAGGGCAATGCTCGCTTCGTTAGCGAACAATTATAGCGAGGTAACGAAGGCCATCAGGGATAACCTGGGTCTGACTCCTCTCGTCTATAATCGTAAGCTGCGCGCGGCACACCTTGAAATAAGTGAGACGCCAAAAACGTTAGGTCACAGACTGAAAAGCTTAGCCGAAAAATGGTTAAGGCCAAGTGAGAAAACGATTGAAATGTTGATGGATATGATAATCCTTGAGCAATTCATGTCTACAGTTCCCGGTAGTATACAGAGCTTCCTTATCCTACAGAATTGTCGCACTACCACAGAGGCCATTGCCTTAACTGAAAGATATTTAGAGGCCGAATTAGCCACCCAGCAGACTGGGGAAGTTTCAAAGATGGCAGTAGCGACATTCAAGCAGTCATCAGGAAGTCTCTCACAGTTCAAAACTCAAAATGTGAAAAATGTTAAGGATGTAGTGAAGAGTCACTCTTAAAGATGTTTTGCCTGTGGAAAAATGGGACATGTTATGAGTGAGTGCCAAGCACACACTGCTCTCATGGGGGAGAACAGGAAAATGTTGTCTGAAGGATTTGTACTTGATGTGACTGTACAAGGGGTTGCTGCCAAAGCTCTTCTTGACTCTGGCGCGGACCAGACGATGATTTCCCGCAAGCTCTGGTCTCTAATCAAAGAGCGAGCTGAGTCCGCCCCAGATCAACCAGAGGGCAAGGTTAAGATAAAATGTGTGCATGGCGCTGCCACCTTTTATCCCGTATATAACTTGCTTGTAAGAGGTTTGGGAATAGAAAAAAGAATGTTGATAGCTGTAGTGCCCCGATTACCTAAAGAGTTGGTCTTAGATAGGGACTGGCCACAATTTGAAAGAAGCCTAGAGGAGGGTCTAAACCCCTGAGGAGTTTTTGTCTCCACTCGCACCCAGACGAAAGCGTCGGAAAAACCCTCATGTTCAAGGGAAGAAAGTTTAGATGACCTCCCATCTCATGAGGATTTAGTAAATGCCCCCTCAGAAAGGGACAGAAAGACAAAATTCGAAAAGCGCAAAGAAAGAAAGGGACGCCCTCAAGGCAGAATCGACTTGGAAGCAGGCGAAGAACTACCCTGGATTCCAGCAGAGCTCGTGGAGAAATTCTCTTCCTTTGCCAGAGAGCAACGAGATGACCCTGCGCTAGCACGCGCATTTGAGCACGCTCAAACAAAGAGAAATATCTTCCCAATGTTTATAAGGGAAGAAGGGGTGCTATACAGGGAGAGTATAGACCCACGGACTAAGGATATCCGAAAACAGCTGGTAGTCCCAAATACTTTTAAATCTGCAGTGCTGAGGTTAGCCCATGATCACCCAGTGAGCGGTCACAAAGGGGTACAAGGGACCCTTGACCAGGTACTGGCCAGGTTTTATTGGCCAGGAGTTTTTAGGGAGGTCTCACATTTTTGTGAGTCTTGCGCCTCCTGCCAATGAGTGACCTCCACAAGACCACCTGGGGTGCCATTATTGCCGATGCCTGTAATAACCAATCCTATCAGAAGGCTGGCCATGGACATAGTCAGACCACTCATAAAAACGCCTAGGGGTTTCCAATATATATTGGTCATTATGGACCAGGCAACACGTTTCCCATGAGCTGTTCCCTTGAGGAACGTATCAGCAAAATCCATCACCATGGAGCTCCTAAAGCTATTTTGCGATGTTGGATTTCCTCAAGAAGTTTTGACAGACAGAGGCACGAACTTTATGTCCAAGTACTTAGCCCGGGTGTGGGACGCCTTTGGCATCAGGCATCTCAAAACCGCCGCCTATCACCCCCAATGCAGTGGTTTGGTGGAAAGAGTGAACCAGACTATCAAGCAGATGCTGCGACGGGCGCTGGATGGAGAAATGGCACAGTGGGACACGATGCTCCCATTTGTATTGTACGCCTGCAGAGAAAGAACACAGAATTCATTAGGCACGTCACCTTATGAATTGATGTATGGGAGATTGCCCAGAGGAGTTCTGGATATCCTGAGGGAACAATGGGTGGAACCTATACAAAATGAAGTGGGGATACCGCAATTTTTGAGAAATTTAAGAAGCCTGTTAAGACGGACCTCCCGTTTTGCTGAAGAAAAGCTGAAGGACAGTCAGAAAAAGCAAAAACAGTACTATGACAGAGATACCAAGCCCCGGCGTCTAAATGCCGGTGAGAAGGTAATAGTCTTGTTATCCGGCCCCGCTCTGAAGTTTGAAGCCTGGTGGAAGGGACCCTACACGGTGGTCAAACCACTTGGTCCAACATCGTATTTAATACGGGACACAAAGGGACATGAACAAGTATACCACATAAATGTTCTTCGACTCTGGCACGAAAGGTTGGCCTTGTTTACGTCCGCTCAGAAAATGTCTAGAATTACGTGCTGTAGTAATGATGAACATTCAGCCCCTAATATTTTAAGAGGGGGGATGTGTCACGAGGCTGGTGCTAATAAAGATGCAGAGTTGAAAAGAAACCCTGTTTCTCACAGAGCTCTAGATGTGCAATTACCTCAAAGAACAGCTAGAGGGGGCAGGAGTGATCATACAGAAGCTAATGAGGGTAGGAGAGCCCCGGAGATTCAAAGGAAAAATCCCTTTATAAACGGAAGCTTTATGCCAGCAGAGGGGGAAGAACAGCGAGAGAAGCAGCAGATGGAAGAGAAGGAACAGAAAGCACGGCTGAAGAAGGAAGGAGAGTCCTGAAGGAAGGAATCCTTCCTGAGCAAGCCCAAAAGGACAGAATTCACAGAGGTAGAGTTCAGAGGGGCCATGCTACGGGAGCCACTGTTCAGAGGGAGTCTGCTAAGGAAAGCAGTCAGGCTGGAGGGAGTGCCACTCCCTGCTTAAGCAACGTTCCTGAGTCCACTATACAGAGAGCCAGAGAGCCAGGCTTGGGGGAAAGCCTGCAGTCATTGGAGTATGCTGAACAAGCTTCACCAGGTACCAGAAAGAAAGGAGTTTCTAGCAAAGCTACTTTTTCACTGAAGTATATGGCTGGTGAATCCTCACCAGGTTTTCCTAAGCTTTCAGGAAGTCCAGCACTCCCTAGAAGCTACCGACAGAAAACCTGTTGTCAGAGAGACGTTCTTGAGAGAGAAGGCTCCAGAGCTTCAAGCTACAGGAACTCAAGGTATGGTGGCTTTATTCCTGTTAGAGAAAGCTTAACTCCTAAGAGCACTGCTAAAACTGAACCACAGTTTGTAAGAAGAGGAAAGAAACCAGAGCAGTTTAAAGAAATACCAAAAGACTTTAGAGCACAATCTTATTGGAGCCGAGATACCAGAGACAGTCCATGTAAACTTGTAACATCCAGGGACAGCGTTTGCTCTGAGGGGGAAACTAGTGAAGCAGAATCTATGGAGATAGAAGGTGCAGATACTATTCCCATTCCTCAGGAAGAGGTTATGGATTGCAGTTTGTGTATGGCTACTAGCCTGGAATCCATAGCAACATTGTAAATAAGAAGAAGCCTTGTTTAGTTGTTTTACCCTGTAATGAATTGAATTCCTCCATTTATCCTTTGCACCTAATTGTGAAGATATCAACAGTTGGTTTGCCTGTTTATTACTGGGACCTTGATAAAAGGACATTCTTTGATTTCCATTGTCTTATTGAACCCTTGCACGGAGGGGAAATAAAAGCCTTGTTTCCCTACACTCGTGGCTTAATTATTATGTGCTCACAAGGAGCTAAAATCCATAAGACCAATCTGCACTTGGCCTTACATACCCCACGCTCCTTGAAAAATAAGTGTGATGTGCAGCTGCCCCTTACCGCCATTGGCCTCCAGGGGACGCTGTCATGACAATACTTTATACATTACATTACACTCCACCTGTGCTTCACCCAAACTCCTTCCCAGAGCATGCTTACTCTACACTTTTAAGCATGATGTGATTTTATGTATGTAAATTAAAAGATTAGTTTACTTATTTACCATTTTTAGCTATGTAACGTCTTTATTTCGACAATTTACGGTTGCCATCTTTTTTTTTAAATTTGTCAATCGTTTACATCTGTCTTTTTGAAATTTTAAATATGCTACGAGATGTTCTCACTTTTTTTGGGCCACCCTGTATATATCTATATCTATATATATAACATCTACTCAGCTGACATTATGATTGATGTCCCCTTCGAGATAGAACACCCAGACTACATACAGGTAGCAAACTGCCTGAAAGCAATAATACAATGGCTAGATGAACAAAATCTTGCAATAAACTACAACAAAACAGAAGCCCTACACATAACCAGGAACATCACCTTTACTCCACTCACCACCATGAAAATACAAAACAATGATATTTCTGTAAAACCGAAAGTCAAATATCTAGAGGGTCGTACTCGACCAGAAACTACGTTTCTAAGCACACATTAACAAAGTGATAAAAATAGCCTACTTCAAAATGAGTACCATACAAAAAATTCAAACCTCTCCTCAAGGAAAGTGACTTGAGGTCAAGCCACAATAACAGCTATCCTGGACTACTGCAACTTGATATACCAAGGTCTCCCCAGACACACAAAACTCTCCCTTCAGTTGGCTCACAACACGGCTGCACGACTGATCACAGAAACAGGGCTTCACTCTCTCTTGATGGAATGTATTGTAGCTGTCTCTGTCAGGGGAGTCTGCTCTGAATGGGGCAGGCCAGCTACGGCTTTCAGGATGCCTTCATGTCAATGTCACTAGAGCAAGGGAGGTCTGCTTTGGACGGGGTTGACATGAGGAGGAGTAAGAACTCCTTAGTGTTGCCACTGCTGGAGAGGTCTGCTGCAGTCTGGGCTAGCACTGCTGGCAATGGTGAGTTTCTTCAAAGGGAAGGAGGAAAAATAACATTTTGAAAAATAAAGAAAAAGTAGTGGATGAGCTACGTACGCGTTTGGATGAAGAAGACTGACAGGGCAGAGAAACAGACACACTCGAGGAGTCACTTGCACATGCCCAGAAGAGTTTTCTAGATACGTCTGGGCCCTGGGAGAGCAAATCCGGCCTAGTCCTGTCAAGGATGACATCACCCATCTGTGTGGCTGATTATTATCCTGCTGGTTCACAGAGAATGTAAGTATAGCAAAAACACTATGGGATATATTTAGTAAAGAGTGCAAACCTTTACCACATATTGCATGTTAAATGCAAACATTAATGCAGAGTATTAGCAAAGGCTGTGCGGTAACTGTTGGGGGCATTCCCAGCACCTATCCATAAAGTTACCTCACCATACATACATTTTCTGGGCATTAAGCGGGGCAATGTTAAAAGGCACAGTCTATTTTTAGGCACCAACACAGCAAGATATCAGTATTTTAATCATTTATGTACATAAGTGGTCATGCAGGGAAATGCATTAAAGCATGCACATTGTTTTCATCACTATGGGTGTGCACATGGGCAGAGTCTGGGTGGAGCGTGCAAGAGCATGCATTTATTATAGGATGCTATGACTTGTGCACATACTTGCAAAAAGTAGGGACAGGGATTTAGCCAAGTTCTAGGGCTGATGTAAAGGCACATTCTCTGCCTCTTATGCACCACTTGACTTTATAAAATAGGTGTAAAGTACACACATGAAAAATGAGTTAGCTAGGTGTGCCTTTATAAAAATTATCATCCACAAGGGCCATTTTTTAAACCATACTTCTATGTAAAACACTGATTTACCTATGTAACTGAACCTTATAAAATTAGGTCATGCATAATTCAACAGTAAGCATACTCAGAGTAGACTTAGGGCAGAGCATGGGCACAGCTGCAATTTATGAGTTTTTAAAAATACAATATGCAGTGCAGGCGTAATGTGTGCAAACATTCATGCCTTCTCTGAAGGAGGCATGGAGCCTGATTCCATAACATGCATGTCTGGCATGCCGACACGTCTAAATTAAAAAAGGGCCCTGTTTGAACCTAATTCCACATCCGCAGGTCTAGACTTGCCGCGGGTCTGGAATTGGGGAGGTAGACGTGTTTGGCGTGTCATGGGCAAAGTGCTATTCAGCCAGTCTGTGCACGCATCTGGCATGCAGCCTGCGCACAGGTGCAGGCATGGGCCATGCGATATAATGGAGAAACACGCCTCTCGTTAATATTATTAGACACGAGTAAATGTTTTCAACGTCCCCATGACACTGTATTCTGAAAAGTTATATGTTTTGGATCCTGCCCATCTCCACGATGTAACCGCGGACACCACACCCCTTGGGAAAAATGTGCATCTCCTAAGCTGCTTTTCATACTGATAGTAGTTTGCTGATGCAAACTAGACATGTATACCAATGAGAATTTACTGCTGCTGCAACCTAGAACATAAAATATGCCATACTGGATCAGACCAAGGTCCATCAAGCCCCAGTATCTAGCAGTTTCCTCAGAAGATACAGTTCCACAATGCTTGTACTGGGACAAGCAGTGGATTTCCTGAGTCCCCTTTAATAATGGTTTATGGATCTGTCTTCCAGGAACTTGTCCAAACATTTTTTAAACCCAGCTACACCAACAGCTTTTACTAAATCTTCCATCAACGGATTCCAGAGTTTGATTACGTGTTGAGTGAAAAAATATTTTCTCTTATTAGTCTTATATGGGTTACACTGTACCATCATTGCATGTCCCCTAATCTTTCTACATTTTGATAGCGTAAACAATCGATCCACGTGTACCCGTTCCACGCCATTCATTAATTTATAGACCTCTATCATATCTCCCCTCAGCTGTCTCTATTCCAGGTTGAAGAGCCCTATCCTTTTTAGCCTCTCCTCATAGGGGTATCCTTCCATCCCCTTTACCATTTTGCTGACTCTTCTCTGTACTTTTTCTAATTCCGCTATATCCTTTTTAAGATACGGTGACCAGAATTGCACACAATATTTGAGATGCGGTCGCACCATGGAACAATACAGAGGCACTACCTCATATAATATCCTTTGTTTTATTCTCTATACCTTTCCTTATGATTTCTAGCATTCTATTAGCTTTTTCAGCTGCTGCTGCACACTGGGTGCCAAGAAAGCAAATAATTACTATTCAAAAAATGAACAGGTCCCATATATCAATGGACCTCTCCAGATAAGATATTTTTGTTGGACAATAGAACCCCAGGCAAGAAACTTAACTGGCAGTTCATGTCCTTTTTAATCAAAATGCAGAAACCATTTAATTGCTGAGTAATTTTTTTTTTTTGCAAGAAGTACTTAGCTGTGTCCCAAACGCTGTAGCAGAAATCCTCAAAAGTGGTGGATAACGCAAACCGCCAGTTACGTTTCTTGCCTGGGGTTCAATTTTCCAACAAAAATATCTTATCTGGAGAGGTCTGTTGATATATGGGACCTGTTCATTTTTTGAATAGTACTTATTACTTGGGCTGACCAAAGGTTTTTTTGATTAAGAAAGCAAATAAATCATTTTCCTGGGTGGTGGTTCCTAATGTGGAACCTTGCATCTTGTAACCATAGTTTGGGTTGGCCTTTCCTAGGTGCATAACTTTGCACTTGTTCACAGTAAATTTCATCTGCTATTTGAATGTCCACTCTTCCAATTTATTAAGGTCCTCTTGCAAAATTTTAACAATCCTCTTTTGTTTTAACAACTTTGAATAATTTTGTGTCGTCTGCAAATTTGATTACCTCACTCATTATTCCCATTTCCAGGTCATTTACTGATATGTTAAAAAGCAGCAGACCCAGCACAGATCCCTGGGGTACTTCATTATTCATCTTTATCCATTGGGAATATTGGACATTTAGCCCTACCCTTTACTTTCTGTCTTTTAACCAGGTCCTGATCTGCAATAGTACACTGTCTCCTATCACATGACTTTTTAATTTCACCAAGAGTCTCTCATGAAGGACCTTGTCAAAAGCTTTCTGAAAATCCAGATACACTACACTGACTCACCCACCTTTGTCTACCTGCTTATTTACACCTTCAAAAAAATATAGCAGATTAGTAAGACAAGACCTTCCCTGGCTAAAACCATGTTGGCTGTCTCCCATTAAACCATGACTATCTACTGTCATGGGGTAGATCAGAATCTACCTAGGAAAATAGGAAAAACAGTGCTAAGCAGGTTTAAAAGTGACAGCTCAGAGCACATGGATCAGGGTTGCTATGAGCAACCAGTAAAAACAAAAGCACCAGGTGTAGGAGCACGCCCTAGTAGAGGATTACATCATAGCATATTAGCTGATGAGAAGCAGCTGGGAGTAGGGCAGGTTCACCGGAACACTAGGAGTGACGCAGATAAAACTCACTCAGAGCTTGTCGGTGGGGGAGCTAACCAGGATTCCGGTAGGAGAGCTAACCAGGATCCTAGAGGAGCTAACCAGAATTCCGGTAGGAGAGCTAACCAGGATCCTAAGAGGGTTAATCAGGATTCCAGGAGGAGAGCTAACCAGGATCCTAGGAGGGTTAATCAGGATTCCAGGAAGAAAGCTAACCGGGATTCCAGTGGAGCTAAGCAGGAGTATGGCAGAGCTGTTGTGGAAGCTAAAAGAGAAACTTCATACGGAGGTTTAAGCAGAGTTCCACAGGAGAGAATACCAGAGGCTGGTTACAGGGTGCTGGGACCAGGTGGTTGGGGCCACGAAGGTATTCAGGCTGGCAGACGGAAGGAACCTGTAAGAGGAAGGCTCCCTGAGAACAGGTACCGGGAGGGCATTAACCATTATCAAAGGGATACTTACTGGCCCAAGGAGAAGTGTGCAGTGAAGGGGAGAAGAAGGCTTGTTGGGAGAAAAAGCCACACTGAGTTTCTCTGCTCAGGAAGCTCTGAGGGAACTGAGCCAGAGGTCAGGCCAATTCCCTATAATAGAGGGAACTTTGAAAGGGAGAGTTTCCCATACTCACAGCTAGGAGTGTGTGGCCCTCTGGAGGCGAACTCCATTATATACGGTAACCTTCCAATTCACCCTAATAGAGAGGGGGAGAGAAGCCCTTGGAAAGGAGAGGAGGGTCTTTGCTACAATGATATGATTTGCAAACATTCTGAAGATAGCTACGGGGAAAACCCTGAGGACATGGACTGTGACTTTTGTGAGGAAGTCCAAATGGAATGTGCTCTAATTGTCTCAGATAACATTTCCTCTCTGTGCTGATTTGTTTGAAACAGAAAGCCGTTTAAGGGAAACGGATTGTGAAGAATTCACTTGTGTAAAGTACAAGGACTGTTTTACTGTTTTGGATTAGCTGAAGATAAGCATTTTTTGTTACCAGTAGTTCCTGTTCATTTATACCAGAAAAATATGGTTTATTTCTTTTGATTCTTTTTGTGCAAAAGTTCACCCGGAAGGGAAATAAAATACCTCTTTATGAAAAGCCTGGCTACTCGTTCACAACTACCTTTTTGATTAGCTAGTGGGACTACAGATCCCAGGGGGCATTGCAAAGTCCCGGCTACATTAAGAAGAGGCCCCACTGAAGCTCCCTAGGCCTTACGCCTATAAGAGCGAGTAGGTGGGTGACACTACATCTTCAGAAATTGTGTTTTAAATAATGGTTTCTACCATTTTTCCGATACTGACATCAGGCTCACTGGTTTGGAGTTTCCTGGATCACCCTTGGAACCCTTTTTAAAAATTGGAGTTACATTGGCCATCCTCCAAACTTGAGGTATTACTGATGATTTTAATGATAGTTTACAGAAAAGTAATAGTAGGTCTGCAATTTCGTATTTCAGTTCTTTCAACATCTTTGGATGTATACCATCCAGTCCAAGTGATTTGTTGCTCTACAGTTTATCAGACAGTTGTAATACATCTTCCTGGTTTATCGATATTTCTTTCAATTCTTCTGCTGCATCTGCTTTAAATAACATTTCAGTCATGGGTAACTCCCTACAACTTCCACAGTAAAGACCGAAGCAAAGTATTCACTCATTCTCTCCGCTATGGCCTTGTTCCTTCTTAGTGTCCCTTTTACCCCTCTGTCATCCAATGGTCCAACTGACTCTTTCACAGGTTTTTTGCTTCCATAGCAAGCTTTTTTTCAAAGTAACATACAGTAGTATATGATGGCAGATAAAGACCAGTATGGTCTATCTTGTCTGCTCAGCAAGGCGGCAAGAGTAGGTGCACCTGCTGCTCCGTGCAGGTCACCCCTCCTCATGCCTTTGTTTAGGGGTGTACCCATCGCTCCATGTAGATCACCCCTACTTGTTGAACTTTAAGAGAGAGTTTTGTTTATTTTAATTTTATCCTGTTGCAATAAAGGGATCCACTGTGTCTGTCCCATGCCATTTTGAATTCTGTCACTATATTTGCCCCCACCACTTCCATTGGGAGGGCATTCCAAGCATCCACCACCCTTTCAGTGAAAAATTATTTCCTGACATTGCCTTACAGTTTACCCACTTGCAGCGTCATGTTATGCTCTCTAGGTTTACAACTTCCCTGTCTTTGGAAGAGGTCTGTTTGTTCATTAATCCTCTTTAAGTATTTAAAGGTCTGAATCATATCTTCCCTGTCCCTCCTCTCCTCCAGGGAATACATATTTAGGTCTTCAAGTCTCTTTACATACATCTTCTGATGCAGACTCCAAATCATTTCGGTCACCTTCCTCTGAACTGTTTCAAGTCTTTTTATATCCTTTGCGAGATATAGTCTGCAAAACTGAACACAATTTTCCAAGTGAGGCCTCGCCAGCAACTTGTACAGTGGCATTAGAACATCCTCCTTTCTGCTGGTAATTCCTCTCTGTATGCAACCCAGCATCCTTCTGGCTTTTGCCACCGCCTTGTCACAGTGTTTCACCACTTTGAGATTCTCAGAAACAATCACTCCGAGATCCTTTTTCTGGTCCATGCACACCAATCTCGTGCTTCCTATCGCATACAGTTCCCTTGGATTTCTGCTTCCCAAGTGAATGATACTGCACTTCTTCACATTAAATCTTAATTGCCATGTATTAGACCATTCTTACAGCTTTTATAGATCTTTCCTCATGTTGCCCACTCCCTCAAGGGAATACACTGTGTTGCAAATTTTTGTGTCATCTGCAAAAAGACAGACTTTTCCATTCAGTCCTTCAGCACTATCACTCACAAATACATTGAACAGTACCGGTCCCAGGACCGAACCATGGGGCACACTGCTAATCACCTTCCTTTCATCTGAGTGAGTTCCATTTACCATCATCTTCTGTCATCAGTCAACCAATTTATGATCCAGTTCACCATCTTGGGACCCATCCCCAAGCTCTTTAATTTATTGATAAGCCTCCTATGACCAACAGTATCAAAGGCTTTGCTGACATCTAGGTAGATTGCATTTATCACATGCCCTTGATCTAGTTCTCTGGTCATCCAGTCAAAGAACGTAATCAGATTTGTTTGGCAAAATTGTTCTTTGGTAAAACAATGTTGCCTCAGATCATACAACCTGTTGGTTTTGAAAAAGTCCACTATTCATTCTTTCAGGAGCGTCTCCATTACTTTTCCCAATACCGAGGTAAGGCTTACTGGCCTGTACTTTGTCACTTCTTCCCTATTACCACTTTTGAGAAGAGGTACTACATCAGCCCTTCTTCAGTCCTCTGGAAGTTCTCCTGTCTCCAAAGATCTATTAAAATATCCTTTGCCAGCCTTATCAACGCCTAGCATCTAACTTTCCACTGCTTATATTGTTTTCAGGTTTCGTCATTTGGCTCCTTTTTCCACTTCCTGAAAGATGCTTTTTTGGCTACAACAGCCTCTCTGACCTCACCTTTAAACTATGCTGGCAGTTTTTTGGACTTCCTTCCACTTTTCTTAAAGCGTGGAATAAATCGTGGAAGACAGTATTTTTAAACAACACCCATGCTTGATGTAAATCTTTAACCTTTGCAGCTACTCCTTTCAGTTTTTTCTTAACTGTTTTCCTCATTTTATCTTAGTCTCCCTTTTGAAAGTTAAAAAGCAGTACTGTGGATTTCCTTGATATCCTTCCTCCATTCATTAAATCAAACGCGATCATGCTATGATCACTATTGCCAAATGGCCCCAATACCCTTATCTCTTGCACCAGATCTTGGGTTCCACTAAGGACTAGGTCCAAGATGGCTTCCCCTCTTGTCAGTTCATGAAGCAGCTGCTCCAAGAAGCAGTCATTTATTTAATCTAGAAACTTAATCTCCCTAGCAGGCCCTGCTGTGACACTGACCCAATCGATACCGGAGTAAGTGAAATCACCCATTATTATTACTGTGCTGGAAATATTGTTAGCTTCCCTGATTTCTTTGAGCATTTCATCATCTATTTTTTCATTCTGGACTGGCGGTCGATAGTAAACCGCCTCTGCCATCACCTTCCCCTTTTTACATGGAATTTCAATCCATAGAGTTTCTACAGTGTATTTTGTTTCCTGCAAAACGTTAATCCTCTGTGACTCAATGCCCTTTCTAACATAGAGCACAACCCCTCCACCAATCTACTCTATCATTGTGATATAATTTGTATCCAGGTATCACAGTGTCCCACTGGTTGTCCTCCTTCCACCATGTCTCTTAGATATCACTCATATCTAACTTCTCATTTAATGCTATATATTCTAATTCTCCCATCTTAATTTTTAGACTTCTATCATTTGCATAGAATCATTTTAGAGGCTGTATTTTATTCATATTAATTTGGTTACCATAGACAGTGGTAATTTAGAATCTTTAAGTTCTGTCTGTTCTGTACTTAAGGACATTTGGGTTACTTCTGTTTTTAATGGAACTTCTCTGTCGATATGCCCTAACTTCAATCTTTTGCTAGTATCCTTCAAGAATACATCCTTCCATGCTTTCTTGGGCAACTGTCGGCTTTCACCTATTATCTAGTTTAAAGCTGCTCGTTCTCCTTTTTAAAGGTTAATTCTAGCAACCTGGTTCCATCCTGGTTAAGGTGGAGCCCATCCCTTTGAATAAGTCACTCCTTTCTCAGAATGTTGCCCAGTTCCTGACAAATCCAAAATCCTCATCCTTGCACCATTGTCTCATCCACACATTGGTACTCTGGTGCTCTGCCTGTCTTTTGGGTCCTGCACATGGAACGGGAACCATTTCAGAGAATACTACCCTGGAAGTTCTGGATTTCAGTTTCCTGCCTAAATGCTTAAATTTTGCCTCCAGAATCTCCTTACCACAGTTTCCTATGTCATTGTTACCAACATGTACCAAGACAGAGGATTCCTTCCCAGCACTATCTAAGACCTTGTCTAGGTGACTTGTGAGGTCTGTTACCTTCGCAGCAGGCAGGTATGTTACCAGGCGATCCTCACGTCCACCAGCTATCTACATGCCGAATGATTGAATCACCAACTATAATGGCTGTCCTTACCCTTCCTTCATGGGCATATGGCCCTGGAGAAACCTCCTCGGTGTGAGAGGGTGTTACATCACCTGGAGGACAGGTTGTAGCTAAAGGATCACTTCCTGCCATACCAGGTTGATGCTGTCATGTCACGTCACCTCTCTCCTCCATGGCAACAGAGATGCTGCCAGACTGGAGGTGGTACTTCAGTACTACATCCCTATAGGTATCATCTATGTACCTCTCTGTCTTCCTTATATCCTCCAATTCTGCCTCTCTAGCTTCCAGGGATTGGACCCGTTCCCTGAGAGAAAAGAGCTCATTGCACCTAGTGCACACGTAAGACCCCTCACCAACTGGGAGAAAATCATACATGTGATACTCAATGCAAAAGACTGGAAAGACCCTATTTTGCTGCTGGACTGCTGTCTCCATCTTAGTTTTAAGTTGTGTTTATGTATTTTGTTTACTTACATAGATTTGCTGAGGATACTTATACTTATAAAAGTGTATCTAATATATTTAATGGACTTGTTCATCTCAAGATTAATTAATCTCAGGTGCTTAATGTATTGCTTGATGAGGATAAACAGCTGCACCTGCTAGTGAATATGGGCACCTCTTTCCCTTTAAGAGGTTTAAGAGCCTATAAAGCTATGATTTTTGCAGTGGTGGGTGGGAGCGGGGAGGGAGGGAGGGAATGAAGACCTATTAAAGGTTGACCTACTTCTAAGGTAAAGACATACTAATTTCCTGGGTGACTCACATAGTCCTTGGTTTGATAGAAGGGGCCTTTTAAATTGTCTCTTTGATCTGTCACTTGCCTTTAACATCTATTCAAGACAACTTCACAGATCTTTTGACTCCTAACTAAAAGGTTTCTTTGAAAAGGTCACTAGAATCAAGTTTATTTCTTCCTACTCAGGACTATTCTACCTGTATGCTAATCTATGCTCTGATTTCATTTAGATAAAAAGCTCTCTAGAAACAACTTTATTTTAGTAACTATTTACTCCATTTTAATTTCTATATTTAAGCTATACTCTGATTTGATTGAAATGAAAAGCTCCATAGAAACAAATTTCAGAGTCTATTTACTCTTAATTTACTTTCTCTGCTAAGCTACATTCTGCTTTTACTTAAATACAAAGCTCTCAGGTAGGCCCATTCTGAGATTCCCATGCTGACACCATGTACGTGCATGATAGCAGTGTTTCAGAATAAGGTCAGGGACGTTTTTGGCACTTAAATATCCCAGCCGCACGTACAAACCCCTTACTTATATTCTGGAATGACCCCCATAACATCTGCACCTTCAGTTTAGGCACAATTGCCACAGGATATGGGTTAGTATTGGCATACCTAGCCCTGTACAAGCTGTGCAGCTACACAGGGTGCAAAGAAATAGGGGTGCAATTGGGGCTACCGGCTTCAGCTCCCCCATGCTGCCTGACCTTGTCCCGCCGAGGCCTCTTTTAGTGTTGCCTTGGCAGCAGCAGCATCCAGTTGAAAAAAAAAGCCACAGGTCTTTCTGACCCCGTGTTTGCATGTTGGATTGATCCCTCCTTCCTCAGACCAGCCATTCAGGCATGGAGTTGCAAAGACCAGTGCTTGAATAGCTGGTCTGGTCCCTCTCTCCTCTGATGCGAGCATACATCAGAGGAGGGAGGGATCAGACCTGCATGCAAGCAAAAATACAATGTGTGCCTTCAAGTCAATGCTGACTTCTGGAGACCCAGAAGCTCCTGGGTTTTCTTGGCAGTGTGACCTGAAATAGATTGCCAGGCCTTTCTTCTGAGGTAATGGAGAGTTAAGTGACTTGTCCAAGGCCACAGGGAGTGCTAGTGGAAATCAAGCCCTGGTTGCTTAGTTACTAAGTCAGTGTTCTAACCACTAGGTTGCTCCTCCACTCCCTGTAGGCAAGTACAGAGTCAGAAAGACCTTTTTTTTTTTTCCAATTGGCGGTCACTGCTGCCACTGCCATTGCCGCTGACAAGGCGACACTAAAAGCGTCGGCGGCTGGCCAAGGGCAGGCAGCAGGGGTTGAGCCAGCTGGATATGGGGGTAATATGGGGAGATTGGGCAAATGACAAACCTGTGATGGGGGGAGGGGGCACGCCAGATGTGCAGGGTGCATTTATGGCTTGGTACGGCCCTGTGTGTTAGTATTTTATAAAGACACATAGCTGCCTATGTGTCTCATAAATTAGGCCAAAAATAGCTGCCTTCCTGCCCTATCAACCTAGACACCCTATTATAAAATTACCCCCCCCCCAAAAAAAAAGGTAGTATCAATAAGGCGGAGGCATCTGTATTATTGGCAATGCACTTTCCTCCAAATGCCTTTCCTAAAACTGGTTGCACCAAGAATGGCCATCTTGAAACCAACCAACACTTCAAACATCCCTCCTGAACCCCTCCACCCCTGACACTCCCTGGTGGTCTTGCCACGTTAATGCCTGTTTTCAAAATGACACCTATGACTCAGGGCTGTGGAGTCGGTACACAAAACCTTCATCTCGAACTCCTTAATTTATGGTACCTCCAACTCCGAAACTAACTCCTCTATGCGTAATTAGACTAATTATAGATTTCATGTACTGATTGAAAGCACACAACATTCAAGGCATTTCATCACTCCCAATGTGAATCATCAGGCTACTTTGTAGTACCCTAATCCATTAACGTTTGGGTTTAAAGGCTATAGCTATGCCATTGTGGCTTTTCATATTATTTACAAACACGATTGAGTAACAATAAACTAGACAAAACTTACAAAATTAAAAAAGAAGCTAAGAATTCTTACAGGAAGGTGAAAACAAATGCTCATTTTAAAAGAAATAAACTTAATTAGGTACATAAACATTCATTTTCGAGATTAAAGCATTGTTTGAATATAAAATTTTAATGAATCAAATGTGAAAGATTACCTTTAATGAAATAAAAATTATATTGTAAAAGCTGGAAAAGTTTATCAGTACAACATTTATTAAAGAATCACTGAGCTCATCCAGACGGCCCCGAGCAGAATGGGCCCTTTAGGACCCAATTCTGTAATATGGGAGCAAAATTTCCCCACAGGTTCCCCTGTTACCCATGGTGCTGACCTTCTCCATTGCTCGACTCACTGCTGGGCAGCTGGGGCCTGGATCGGGTGGCGGGACCTACCTGCACCCAGCTCCGATTGCGTGGTTTGTGCTGCTTATTCCACCTTCGAGATGGAATAAGCAACACGTTCCCCCTGACCCCACAGGATGTACAGGGCCATGACCGGAGTCAGCCTGTACGTCCTGCCGCCTCGGCCCACCCCTGTTCCACCCAGATTTTGCCCCCTCCCACCCCCCTGCTGGCTCAATCTGTACTGCTGTTCTAGTGATGTGGGGAGGGCCTGAGGAGGAATAGGGGCAGAACGGCTTGAGGGGCTTCATGTCCCGCCGGGATATGCAGCCCTGCAAGTTGCCTCTCTGAATCAGGCCCATTGTATCTATAGAAATGGGGTTAAATCAAAAATCCAAATCCAAAATTTATAAACAACTTGTTATTAGAAACAGAATTGCTTCTGCCAGATCCTCCTTCATAGAATCCCTTAAATCTGATTTGATTATTTTCAGATCGAAACACCATCTTTCAACACTGACTTTGGTGGGTGGCATTGCTGTTACAGTTCTAGCTACATCACTGATAACCTCTGGAGAAGCAGGGATGAATTCTTCTATAGCCATTTGTGATGAGTGGTCATACTTTTCCACTTCTTTTAATCCATTTAAAAAATCTTGCTAACATTTCTTTATTTGCAATAATTAATGCATTACCATTTACATTTAGTCGAGTCGGAGTCGGTACATTTTTTCCCACTCCAATTCTGAGTCCAGTAACCCAATAATTGCTTCTGATTCCACAATTCCAACTCCACTCCAACTACACAACCCTTCTCTGACTGCCAGTAGTAATCTGGCAGTACTACTGCTAGGAGTCAAGCTGCCAAATAAGAAGCATGTCAGAGGTGTCATTATGAACCTTGTTGCTGACACGGCAAGAGTGTCTGAGGATCACTCCTGGATGCCCTTGGGTAAGTGCCAAGGGGGTTACTGGAGTTTCAGGAGGAGCATTTTGGAGGGTGGGGAGTTTCAGGGTGGCCATTCAGGGGATGACCAGTTTCAGGATATAGAAAAAATATGAAAAAGACTGGAAACAGTTCAGAGGAAAGCAATCAAAATGATATGGAGCCTGTGCCAGAAGACATATGAGGAGAGACTTGAAGACCTAAATATATATCCCCTCAATGAGAGAATGGAGATACAATACAGACATTTAAATATTTAAAGGATATTAATAAACAAATTAACCATTAGCAAAGATGAAGAAGCTATACATTGGAGTACATGAAATGTAAACTTAAAAACAATGTCAGGAAATACGTTTTCACAGAAAGGGTGGTGGATGCCCAGGGCCAGCCCAAGGGTTTCTACCACCTTAGACAGAAAGCCCGGCCTCACTACCCCCTCCCCCTCTCAGCTGCTGTTGATTCCATTTCAGGAGCAGGAGGTGAGCAGTGGCAGTATTTCAAAAAGCAATGGATTTTTGCTGCCGCTTTTGGAAATACTGCTGCTGCAGCTGCCCGCCTACCCCCCGAAACTGAATCAGTGGCAGCTGGGGGGGTAGTGCAGCCGGTCATGTGTGCTGCTGCTGCCACCCACCTAGGTGGCCACCCACCCTAGGTGGTCACCTAGCTCACCTAGTGGACAGGCCAGCCCTGCGGATGCCTGCAATGCTCTCCCAATGGAAGTGGTGGGGCAAAAACAATGAAAGAATGCAAAAAGGCCTCGGACAGACAGAGGACCATCTTATTGAAAAAGGAGAGACTCAAAGCAAAAAAACATTTACCCTTCAAAAATAGAGAGGGGTAACCTGCAAATCCTAACAAAGGCACAGAGGGGGGTAACTTGCAGGGAGCCCTCACCACCTCACTGGACGGACTAGATGGAGCATGCGGGTCTTTATCTGCCATCATTTACAATGTTACTATGTTACGATATGTGAGGAGAGGCATTCCCCACTTCCTTCCCTTGGAAACACCTAGCACTTAATTAGCATGTGCTAAGCATCACAGCTATTGCGGTAACACACTAATTCCCATGGCAAGCAGGTACCACACTTTAGTAAAAATGCATGTTAAATGCTTTTGAAAATACGCCACAAAAATCTTAAGTGGAAAAAAAACAAAACAAAACTCAAAGTCGGAGGAACAACTGACGAGGTAGATGCACTACTCCTCATTCAATTATTTACAAAGGAAGTTTGCAATGATTTCTAATTGAGTTTTAATCATTGCCTTCCATCAGTATGAAATGCTGTTTTCTTGAAATTGTAAAACACGTAAGCTGAATATGTGCAGTGAGGCAGAAATATTTGCGAAGGAGATATCTTGCATACAGTATTCATTTAATGTTTTTCCTAAATAGGGGGGTCTCAGAATAGGATCCAAACAAAAGCACACGAGGATCACCTGCTGTGCCATCTCGCTAGAGTCAGGTAGATACCCTTAGAAATAGCGCAAGGCAGGGAAATTTATTGTGCCCATCTGGCCCTTGAAATTACAGCACAACCCAGAGCTGATCCTGTTTTATTGCTGATGTACTATGAATCTCAATGCTTAAAAATAAATATCAAAGCTTTCTATTTAAGCCTGCTTTTTCAGTGACAATCTGGAGTAGCAGATTAGAAACCAGGAGACAATGAAATGCTTTATTTTGCTCAGGACATATTGTTTTAGAATTGCTTGATTATAGTGATTTTGTTCAAGCCCCTTAGCCTGAAATAGCCATTGAAAAGATTAATGGAATGAGGCCATGGAATGAATTCAAACTCTGGCTCCAGAAATGAAATGCAAACAGGAATTATATGTATTCTTTCCAGTTGAAAAGCTAAGACGGAGGATAAATACTTTATATCAGTGCAGTTAGATTGACTATATATACCAATGTACTTTATGTATGGAAAAAAATATATATTTCGAGTAGCACACCTGCAATCCAAATATTGGTGCAAAGCTATTTGATATTCTATTTCTGACAAATCACATCAGTGATTAAATCAGATTAAATTTATAAATTAAAATATACTGCACATAGACAAATTGCAAGACATAATTAAACATATAGGAGGGAAATTTTGTGACGCCACTGCCACTGAAACTTAAACCTGGATATTCAGTACCAGGATCATATCCGGTCCTGGCATTAAATATCTGAGTTGCCTGGACTGCCAGGAAGCTAACTGGGCAGCGGCGATATTGCATCACTGCCTGGTTAGCTTCTACAGTGAAAGTTAGTCCAGCCCTTGCTGCGCCTTATATTCGCTGATTTGATGTAACCGGGCAGTGGCTCGATATCACCACTGCCTGGTTATAGCCAGGTGCCGCCTCTGGAATGCTGGTTAGCATTGGGGTGTGCAGTGACGGCACCTGGGCATATTCAACGGTGTTAATCATGTTCGTGCCACTGAATATCCCAGATAGAGTGATTAACATGGCTAGCAGGTCTTCTAACTGTCTTACTCCCTTTGAATATTGGGCCCTTAATACATAAAACTAATAAAAGCATCAATAAAACCCTATGATGTAAACAAATTAAAAAGCAATAAACCCCAATTTTCGAAGGCCTTTACACAGGTAACTTCCTTAACTACTCGTGTAAAGGAATTATGCGGGATTTTTGAAGGGCACCTACACAGGTAGCACTTTTTGAAAATCCCAGCTAAGTCCCTAACGTGCCCCGATGCTGTCCTCATAGCATTAGGGCATGTTAGGGGCATTCTGGGGTGGAGCGGGGGCTGAGGAATGGGCTACATGGGTAGCAGCAATTTTCGATGCTACCTGCGTAGCCCTCTGCGCCTTAAAGATAGGCGAGGTTTTTCCTTTCCTATCTTTAAGGTACAGAGGCTATGCAGGTAGCATTGAAAATCATTGCTACCTGTGTAACCTCTGTGACTGCCGGGGTATCCAGGCTAACCCAGATTTTCACATCTGCCAGCACGGAAGTGAAAATCTGGGTTAAGTGAGTCAGTGGGCAGGCTTTGTGCCGCTGTGGCGCACAGCTTGCCTAATTCAAAATCGGACCCATAATGAATAATGCCCCCCTACCACCATAGTATTGCACAGAAAGCCCAACCTTCAGTACTCTCTGTACCACAGATAATTTGACTCCTTCCTAAACTACAACCAGAAAACATCCTGGCTCTGAATAGCTAGAATCTTGCCTTCTCTCAATCAATCAATCTTAACATCCCTTTTTATTTATTTATTTATTAACATGTTTTTTTATACAATTTGGAAGCATTGATTTATGTATTTGGGGAGTAACTATGTACAATTGTAAATATATGGAGGTATTGAGGTTATGGAGATCTGGGGGGGGGGTAAGGCTGGGTAGGGGAAGGGGGGAAATTATGAGGGGAGTGGAGGGGGGAAGGGGTGGGCTAGGTTTGCGAGTAGCATTCTCTGAAGATAAGGGTTTTAAGGGCTTTTCTGCAGGAGGGTAAGTCAGTTGTAGTCCTTAGCTTTTCAGGAATGGAGTTCCAGAGTTGTAGCGCGTAGAGAGAAAAGACTTAGATGTGGTAGTATTGGGTTTTGTGAATATCAGTGGTGTTTGCAGCATTTTCCTTGAGGTTGATCGTTGCTCTCTGTTGTTGGGTATGATCTGGAGCAGGGTTTGTAGGTGTGGTGATGAAGAATCATTGAGGACTTTGAATGTTATAAGAATGGCTTTGTATTTGAATGTTCTAAGAACTGAAGCATTCCTACTGGTTCACAAGACATTATGGGGATCATATTCAGTGGCAGCTGCCAATTTAAACTGAAACTGCATATTCCATGCGGTGCACATTCGCGAACGGCACTGAATCTTCGAGTTGCCTGGATTGCAGTTTCACAAACCAATCAGAGGCAATATTTATCCCAAACTGGAATGCAAAACCACCTTTCACTGTCATAAGTTTATGAGCTTTGCCCATCTCGTTAGCGGCTGAAATTCGTTGCTGATGAGCTAGTCAGTGTCTGCCCATGGGACACCCTGGAATTTATCCTGAGTAACAGAGGATATTCAGCACCCCTAACTGGGTTACTGCTGCTGAATATCTCAGTCTGTGGCATTTATGAGCTTTGCAGCCCTCCTAAGTCTTTAGCTAAATATTCTGGCAAGCCTGTACAATAACACCCTTCAGCAAGTGTGTACAATAGTTCCATTTCATCTTATCAGTAAGCAAATTAGCAACACAATCCTGAAGTAATTGAAATCTTTTTACACTGATGTCTAAAAGCCCAAAGTATAAAGAATTGTATTCAGTACCCAAGAATGACCAGCATAGGTATATTTTTCTGTTCCAACTGATGTATTAGTCTGAGATAACAGAAGCACAGCTTTATTACATGGGAAATTTTACCAGTTAAAATGAGAGTTCACTCATAAACTCTCAGTTTTATTCACAACCATAAGACAGAAAACTATGACTGTAACTATACTCAGCTCTGCCATTTGTCTCGATAACCACAGTGCCCTTGTCGTATCTGGATTTCACTTTAAGTTTGTAATCCAACAGGGATTCAGTCTCACGCCTACAATGGATTCATCAAACACTAGTTGTATGTCATCCAGAAAAAATGGTAAATTCTACACCAAATCTTTCAATTTCCTTTGCCAAAGAAGCCAAATAATCGTTAAATAACATAGGAGCCCACGTTTATTCCTGTGAGATCCTATGAACAACTGGCACATTAACAAATGATTATTATCCAGTCTAGTATACACAGAGCCCAATCCCAGTTGGGGCACGTCTGTACCATCTGGACGGCCCCAGACAGGAAGGGCTCATCAGCAGCTGATTCAGCACTGCGGCAGCAAGATGTTCTCACGGGTGCAGGATCAGGCACTGAGAGACGGCCCAGCATGCCCCTGCATCGCCATGGGGACATCCTCCCCATGGCACATCCAGCCTGCTGCCATGGAGACCCCATTATTTCCCCATCACCTGACTCCATTAAGGGCAGCCAGGGCCTGGATCAGGAGGCAAGGACTCATCTGGCTTGCCACTGTTGCTACTGGGGGGCTGACTGGCTGATCCAGAGGGGCAGCCAGCGCTTATCCACCTCCAAGGTGGAATAAGCTGGCCGTTCCCCCGGTGCTCTCCAGACATACAGGGCTGTGATCTGAATTGGCCCTGTACGTTTGAGGCCGGTCCTGCCTACGCTCCACCCCCGTGCAGCCCCTGTCCCCTACAGCATGCACAGCAGCTCTAGTGTGCAGGGGAGATAGGAGGTGGCATACAATGCAGGCGGCTAGCAGGGCTAGACGTCTTGCTCGGACATATAGCCCCGCAATCCGCCTTGCAGAATCGGGCCGATATGGGGGTAAATTTATAACGAGCCATCTAGATTTAGGCAGCAAGTACCCACCTAAATGTCAGTATTTTTGTCATTTATGTGCATAAGTGGCCACTAGAATATATACATTTTATTTATTTATTTATTTAAAGGGTCTTTTATACCGCCTTATCATGAAATCAAAGTGATTTACAGCATAAACAACAATGATACAGTGTAACATAGGAACTAATTACAACTAATACATATTTTAAAACTAAATAAATATAGCAAAGGTATTATATATACATGATTGGATTATTATCATTTCTGGTATATCTTATATACAGTGATACATATAAACATTATAATTATGTACATTCTTAAGAATATCCTTATGTGGAAGTGAGTGGTTTCTCTGTTTTGTTTGTGACATTTTACAGATTGGTGTTATAAGGATTGTTGTTTACAGAAGGATTTTTGGTCATGTATAGATGGAGAGGAGGTAAATGACCTCTTCTAGAATACTGACTAGTATAAAAGTACACTCCTAGTTTACATGGTATGTTCTTTTACTGTGGAGACACACATGGGTAGAGTTTGGGCAGAGCGAGGGTAGAGCACAAAAGCACATACATAGATTGTAAAACATTACAATTTATGCATATTCTTGAAAAATCTTGTTACAGATATTTACACTGGCTCTAGGTCTGGTATAAATGCCCTTGAAGTATTGGAGTATTGGAGTATTGTGTGCAGTTTTGAAGATATAACTTCAAAAGGATATAAACAGGATGAAGTTGATGCAGAAGGTGGCTACTAAAATGGTTAGTGAGCTTTGTAATAAGGCATATGGGGACAGACTTAAAGATAGAAGAGGAAAGGTGGGATAGAGGAGATATGATAGAGATGTTTAAATGCACAGGAGGAGAGCCTCTTTCAATTGAAAGAAAGCTTTGCAATTAGGGGGCATAGGATGAAGGTGAAATGGGATAGACTCTGGAGTAATATGTGGAACTATTTCTTTATGGAAAAAGTGGTAGATGCATGGAACAGTCTCCCAGTGGAGGTAGTAGAGATGAGGACTATATCTGAATTCAAGAAAGTATGGGAAAAACACAGAAGATCTCTAAGGAAAAAAGGGACTCTAGTAGTTGGAATGGAAGGGCAGAATGGATAGGCTGTATGTTTTTTTCCTACCATCATGTTTAGATGTTTCCATATGCTGGGTGAAACTCTTGAACATGCTCTAAATGAGCCAGCAATTGATTGTAAAACCAATTTTCAATAAGTTTGTCCAAGAATGGTGAACCACATTGCCAAGTTAATTAAGAACCCATGTAGCTGCAAAGCTTTCTGTTTAGTGTTAGTTTCATCCCCCCATCCTTCAACCCCAACTCCCACTCACCCCAAGCTCATTCTTTGGCTTATAGGCACTTCAGCTTTAAATGACCATCTTCTTGTCAGCAAGTCATTAGCACCTGTGAATAGATTTAGTTCTAAGTCTCTGAAATTCATCTTGAAGCAAAAAGCACCAAGTTCTCAGAAAGCCGTCTGAGCAGCAGACTTGGAAGAGCTAAGGAAGAGAGATATATAGTGTATAACATTCAGGGGCACAATAGAGAAGTCCTACCTCCAATCTGACAGCCTCTGTGTTACTATGGAGAAAACAAGGACACCTGAGAAGAGAGCATCAGCCATGACCTGCCTTATGGATGATACAATATACTCTCACACTGAAAATGTGGCCTCAAAGGCATGTTCCCAGGAGAGAAGAGAAAGGATGGCTATTGTATTTCGTGATTCATTCATTAGACAAGTAGATAGCTAGGTGACTGGTAGAAATGAGGATCACTCGGTGACTTGTCTGCCTACTGTTGTTGTTGTAGTTGTTGATATGGAAGGACAGACTAGATAGGCCATGTGGTCTTTTTCTGTCATCATCTTTCTATGTTTCTATGTTACTACTAAGTTAGTGGACTTCACGGGTCACTTTGATAGGACTTTAGAAAATGCTGGGGAGGAGTTGGCTGTCTTGGGACATATGGGTACCAATGAGATAGGAAAGTGCAGGATGGAGATTTGGTAAATTTAGGCTTTTCGGTAGAAAGTTGAAATCCAGAATTTCCAGGGTAACATACTCAGCAATGCTTCCTGTTCCACATGCAGGACTTAAGAGGCAGGCAGAGCTCCATATTTGCAAAGTGCGGATAATAAGATGGTATAGGGAAGAGGGATTTAGATTTGTTAGGAAATGAGTAACATTCTGGGGCAAAGAGAGATTTCCAAAAAGATGGGCTGCACCTTTAACAGGGTGGAACTAGTTTGCTGGTGCTAGCATTTAAAAAAGAGGGCGAATAGTTTTTAAATTAGAACCTGTGGAAAAGTTTTTAAATTAGAACCTGTGGAAAAGCACTGAAGTCCCTCAAGAGCACATGGTTCAGAGTAAAGTATTTTTTGAAGGTTACTATCAAAGCAGGGAATTTATTTATTTTATTTATTTATTTAGTATACATTTGTATACTGCTACTTCCAGTGATCAGCAGCGGTTTGATTACAGATTGGAAATTGTCAAATCATGACAGGAAATTTTTGAGGTATAAACACATTGATTAGACAGGAAAGCAAAGCACACAGAGAACTATTTTACAGGGAACATGGGCTATGGAGGGTTAAGTGGCTTGCCCAAGACCACAAGGAGCACCTGTGGGACTAGAAACCCCAGTCCTTCTGGCCCAAGGTTGCTGTCCTCCAGTGGTATTTGAACCCCTGACCTTCTGGCCTGAAGTACCTTGCCCCAACCACTAGGCCACTCCTCCACTCCCAATAGAGAGGCTGCAATAAGGGCAAAAGATGCCCTTAAGTAAAGAGCAGACAGAGTTAAAAGATTGCAAAGTATCCCTGTCTACTGCTAAGAAGGTTATAAATATAAGCAAAAATGCATACTTTGGAATGTCTGTATGCAAATGCTAGATACCTAAAAAATATGTTGGGAGAGTTATAGCACATAACACGGAATTAAAAGGTAGATATCACAAGCATCTCAGAGACCCAGTGGAAGGAGGATAATCAATGGGACTCTGTGATACCAGGGTACAAATTTAAATTGCAATAATCGGGTAGATCATATTGGTAGAGGGGTAATGCTATATGTTAAAGAGTCCACTAAGTCAAACGTTCTGCAGGAAATAGAATGTACTGTGGAATCTTTATGGATTCAAAGTCCATGTATGAAGGAGAATAGTAATGGGGGTATACCACTCTCTGCATGACCAGAATGAATGGATAGATAATGAAATGTTAACAGAAATTAAAGAAGCTAACAAATTTAACATCACAATAATAATGGATGGTTTTAATTACCTCAGTGGAGCCCAATTCCATAACATGCACGTACTGGCTGCGGACATGTCTAAACCAAAAACATGCCCCCTTTGAGCCTAATTCTGCATTCGCGGGTCTTGATGTGCCTGCGGGTCTGGAATCAGGGAGATAGCTGTGTTTGGAGGGCATGTACACGTGCAATCCAGACTGCCCAATGCCTGGGATGCAGGTAAATGGTCTGGGCGTCCCCATGCCCACCGTATTCTGAAATGTTGTACATGTCCGATGCTACCCGTCTCCGTAATGCCACACCTCCGCTGGTAAAACGTACATCTCCTAAGCTTATGTTAACACTGACAATGTAATATCCATGCAAACAAGACATGAATATTGTTGAAATAGGTCTATGCATGCAAAGGACTCTATGAACACTTATCTGTTGGATGCTCAGAACAGTACAAAGTTGCTAAGTGCACCAAGGCTACTGTAACAGCAAGTGGAATGTGAGATGTTTGTCCTGACTGCAAAACATACATGGCATTTGCAGAACACCATAGGTATTCCTGCTGTGGATATCACTGCCAATAGTATTTGCAATGCCAAGTATGGGCCAGAAAAGACCAAAATGGGTCCCTACAGCTATATGTCAATACATATCCCTGTCAATAACAGGGACCCATCGGGATGAGAACATGCAACAGTGAAAACATGAGCAATACAGGTCCATATGCACCATCAACTTTCCTTCTAGATGTGTACAATGTTAGAGACCTCTGATGGTGCATTTGGATATGTATTCATGCTTTGTGAACTGCAACATGCCCCCACTCTGAGGGTCCCCCACTGTAGACACGGACATGCCCTGCTATGTTGCTGCAGAGCAACTTGTCAGGAAATACTGCCCATTCACTACTACCTGATGATACTGCGGTTATTCCTACGGTCTAGGTATTGTCCAGGCATACATGTTCCCCCATATTTACGAGTAGCACACCAAGGCCTCTCCTGCAGCCCTCATACATCCAATACACACACACACACACACACATACCTCTGCTTCGATCATGCCCTGTACCTATACACAACTGCTGCTACTACATATTTGCATGGCATCTCAGGACTACACATCTGATCTGCATTTCCCAGCCAAACACATACCATACCTACAGCTATGTTCCTGTTTGTCCAAGAACTTTGTTGGGGAGGCCTTGCATAGGCCCTTTGGCACATACAGCACATGCACAATAATGACTATTGCAGTGCTCTACATATCTGTCAGGGTGTATCTTACTGCTACATTACCTTATAAACATCCCTCACCTGTGCATTCTATTCTTTACCACTGCATCTTCTGCTTCCCCAGGTAGCAGAAGCACCAGATCAATACAGCCATTTATCTCTATCGGACACATTAAGAAAATAAGAACATAAGACATGCCATACTGGGTCAGACCAAGGTCCATCAAGCCCAGTATCCTGTTTCCAACAGTGGCCAATCTAGGCCATACATACCTAGCAGTTTCCCCAAAAGACACAGGTTCCACACTGGGTCAAGCATTGATATCCTGGGTCCCTTCTTAATAATGGTTTATGGACCTTTCCTCCAGGAACTTGTCCAAACCTTTTTTAAACCCAGCTACACTAACAGCCTTTACTACATACACTTTGACATTGGAGTTCAGGGCAGGATTTTTTATAAGTCCAGCTCTAATTCACGGTTCAGCAGGTATAATGTGTACACATGAGTGAAATGCTGGCGACATTCATGGGCCTTTCCTGAATACGTAATGAATGTTTCCGTGGCTGACCATGCCCCCATTCTGCCTCCTCCCGCCCACGTTCTGAAATACCTTTAACACTGTTCCTCATAGGAGGCTTATCAATAAACTCAACAGCTTGGGGATAGGTCCCAAGGTGGTAAACTAGATCAGAAATTGGTTGACTGACAGATGAAAGAAGGTGTTGGTAAACGGAACTCAATCGGATAAAAGGAAGGTGATTAGTGGTATGCCCCAGGGTTTGGTCCTGGGTCCGATACTGTTCAATGTATTTGTGAGTGATATTGCTGAAGAACTGAATGGAAAAGTCTGTCTTTTTTGCAGATGACACAAAATTTTGCAACAGAGTGGACTCCCCTGAGGGAGTGGATAATATGAGAAAAGATTTATGAAAGTTGGAAGAATGGTCTAATGGATTTAGTGGATCACTCCCTTCTTCTGTCTCGTTTACGCGAAGCTGGTCTCCATGGCACAGTCTACCACTGGTTTCACTCCTTTCTCTCCTCCTGTTCATGCACAGTAGTCTCATCCGCCCCACCCACTCCCTCCGACTCTTTCCCTCTGCCCTGTGGTGTCCCTCAACGGTCTGTTTTAGCACCTCTTCTTTTCAACTTATTCCTAGCCCCACTGGCACTTCTAGTTCAGCAGTTTACGATCTCTGCATTCTATTATGCTGATGATCTGCTCCTTCTACATCACACCTCTCCCCTTCACCCGGATCTTAGCCCACTGAACTCTTGTCTTTCAGCTGTCGCTAACTGACTCACTCTAAACTGCCTGCACCTCAATCTTGCGAAAACAGTAGCTATCTGGTTCACTCATGGCAGCCCTTCTCCTTTGATTACTCCCTCTTTCTCAGGTTCACCAATCCCCCTTGTTACAAGCTTTCGTTACTTGGGTGTAGTTTTTGATTCCGACCTTTCCTTCCATGCCCACATTTCCCACATTACAAAGACTTCCTTCTTTCTTCGACAGATACGGTCCATTTGCCCCTTTCTCACCTCTGAAGCCCTCACCACCCTTCTCCTGTCTCTAGTAATGTCACGTATTGACTTTTGCAACTCTGTTCTAGCCGGGCTTCCTCTCTCACACCTTCACCGCCTTCAACGTATTCAGAATACCGCTGCACGCCTTGTCTTTCACGCCTCCCTCCGCGATCATGTTACTCCTCTTTTCCTTCACCTACATTGGCTCCCCTTGCAATTTCGCATCCGTTATAAAATCCTCACATTGGTCCACCAAGTCTTATATAACCGCACTCCTTTATATTTGGCAGACCTGCTTCAATTCCACACCCCCACTCGCTCACTTCGCTCCATTCACATTAACCGGCTCCACCTTCCATCTCCATCATGTGCCCATCTACAATCCACACGTTCCTCTGCCTTTTTCTTTATTGGCCCTGCCTATTGGAACTCCCTCCCCCTTTCCCTCAGACTTCAGCAACACTATCCCACCTTCAAGAAAGACCTCAAGACACATCTCTTCTCCACCGCCTTCGACCTCCCCTCCCATTTTGTGTGACTCCTCTCCCCTCCTTTCCCTTGTCTTTCCTTCTTTTTGTCCATGTCAAGTTTAATGTCTTGAGTGCTCTCCTGTCATCCATTGTAATTTCTTTTCCTTTCCAGGCCAGTTGGCCCCTCTGTGTATTATTTGATTTTTTGTAAACCGCAGTGCTCTATTTGGAACCGCGGTATATCAAGCCTAATAAACATAAACATAAACATAATGCTTGGCAGTTGAGATTTAATGTGAAGAAATGCAGTGTCATGAATTTGGGAAGCAGAAATCCAAGGGAATTGTATGCGATAGAGGGGCACGAGGTTGGTGTGCATGGACCAGGAGAAGGATCTTGGAATGATTGTTTCTGAGGATCTCAAAGTGGCGAAACAGTGTGGCAAGGCGGTGGCAAAAACCAGAAGGATGCTCGATTGCATACAGAGAGGAATTACCAGCATGAAGGAAAAGGTACTAATGCCACTGTACAAGTCGCTGGTGAGGCCTCACTTGGAATATTGTGCTCAGTTTTGGAGACCATATCTCGCAAAGGACATAAAAAGGTTGGAAACAGTTCAGAGGAAGGCGACCAAAATGATTTGGAGACTGTGTCAGAAGACTTATGAGGACAAACTTGAAGACCTAAATATGTATGCCCTGGAAGAGAGGAGGGACAGGGGAGATATGATTCAGACCTTTAAATACTTAAAGAGTATTAACGAACAGACAAACCTCTTCCAAAGATGGGGAAGATGTAAAACTAGAGGGCATAACATGAAGCTCAAGGGAGTAAACTGAACAGTAATGTCAGGAGATACTTTTTCACTGAAAAGGAGGTGGTTGATTGGAATGCCCTCCCGATGGAAGTGGTGGGGGCAAATACAGTGACAGAATTCAAAATGGCATGGGACAGACACAGTGGATCCCTTTATAGCAACAGAATAAAATAAAAATAAACATAACTCTCTCTTATATCTCAGTAAATAGGGGTGACCTACATGGAGCGGTGGGTATACTGTACTCCTAAACAAAGACATGTGGAGGGGTGACCTGCATGGAGCAGCAAGTGCACCTACTCTTGTCGCCTTGCTGGGCAGACTAGATGGACCATACTGGTCTTTATCTGCCATCATATACCATGTTACTATGTTATTCGTGTTTTAGAATGAGCTCCTTATTGAATGGATAAATGCCACATCTGGACACACTAAAGAGGCAAAATTCCTATTGAAAATAAATGATTGCTTCATGGATTTAGCTTGTTAAGGAATCGGCAAGAAGGAGGACAATTTTAGACCTAGTCCTTAGTGGTACACAGGACTTGGTGCGAGAAGTAATAGTGTTGTAGCCACTTGCTAATAGTGATAATAATATGATAAAATTTGACTTAAAATCCAGAGTGAAGACATTAAGGAAAACTATTGCTCTAACATTTCACTTTCAAAAGAGAGACTATGATAAAATGAAAAAAAAAAAGAAATGATAAAAGAAAAACTAAAAGGAGCAGCTGCAAAGTAGTGTACATTAAGAATGGACATGGTTCAAAAATACCGTCCTGGAAGCCCAGCCAAAGATATTTCATGTATTAGTAAAAGGTAGAACGAAAGCCAGAAGACAGCCAGCATGGTTAAAAGGTGCTGAAAGAGGCAATCAGAGCTACAAGAACAATGTTCAAAAAATGGAAAAAAAGATCTGATTGAAGAAAACAGAAACTAGCAGAAGTGCTGACTAGTTAGATGCAAAGCACTGACAAGGAAGACAGATATAGAATTTGAAAAGAAGCTTGTCATGGAGGCAGAAACTCATAACAAAAATCTTTTTCAGATACATTCAAGAAAGAAGCCTTTAAGGGAGTCAGTAGACGCTTTAGATGATCATGGGATGAAAGGGGCAGTCAGAAAGGACAAGGTAACAGCAGAGAAACTAAATGAATTGTTTGCTTCAGTCTTCACTAAGGAACATGTAAGAAAACTATCCAAGCTAGAAATAGTATTTAATGGTGATTATTAGAAGGAATTGAAACAGATCTCATTGAGCCGGAAAGATATAATAGGCCAAATCAACAAACGAAAGAATAGCAAATCACTTGTTCTGCATGGTATACATCCCAGAATACCACACATTCAGATTGCCATTGAGCTAGTCATTCTAATCTACAGTATATGCATGTAACAGTAGGTACTGTATGCTAAGCATATGATATTGGTAAGGCCGATGGTTATTCATCCGTCTGCTGTTATACTACTGCCTGCCTTTCTTGAAATGTATACATTTTCATTTCTCGTCTTATCTGGATTTCACTTTAAGTTTGTAATCACAGATAAACAGGGATTCAGTCTCACACCTACAATAGATTGATCAAGAGGAGTTGTATGGCATTCACAAAAAAACTAAATTCTGCACCAAATCTGAAGGTCTAAGACACAGTATTGTTGCATTTATTAATGTTCTGCTTATGGCAATTCAGCTGTTAATGGTCCACACTCTTCCTTTCTTTCGTTTGCCTTGCAGTAGACATTGTGCTGAAGATGAATATTAAAAGTGGTTAAGTTATTCTAAAATACAATTTTAAATACTTGCACCCTTGCATGATGTTTCTTTTCTTTTGCAGCCACAAATTAATATGTTGCATTAACAGTAGAAAGAAAGGAAGACTCCATCAGCAGCGGTGATAGCAAAGAAGGCCCCAGCCACACAGCAGAAATACCTCCATCCTTGGTCTTCAGAAAGAAGAATCTGGTCAGCCTCAAGGGTTCCTCCTTACCTCCAACTCCTTTTCCTTCTGCTGTTAATGGAGGGTTTAGGGACATGAGAAGGGGCCCTTGAGGCCCTATTGATTTCAGCTGGGCTGGGTGGCCATGGTAACAACATCAGAAGACAGCATCTATGCACTTGCACCCAATCTGCCAGTGCATTTACCATGCAGTAAATGTCTCCCTATGGAGTAACTGCAGGGCGAGAGCCTTTGCACTTACTGCGTATTGCACTTAATGTATAGTAAATGCAAATATTTGCCACACTTTAGTAAAAAGGCCACTATGGGCACAATATTTAAAGGCCCTTACATGGGTAACTTCCTTAACTAACCAGTGTAAGGGCCATATCTGGGATATTTGAAGGGCACCTACACAGTAGTGCCCTTCAAATATCCCGGCTAAGTCTCTAACATGCCCAGATGCTATCTGCATAGCATCGGGGAATGTTAGGGGCGTTCCGAGGCAGAGCGGGGATGGAGGAAGGGACTACATGGGTAGCAGCAATTTTTTTATGCTACCCATATAGCCCTCTATGCTTTAAAGATAAGTGAGGAAAAACCTTGCTTATCTTTAAGGCACTGAGGGCTATGCAGGTAGCATAGAAAATCTCTGCTACCTGTGTAGCCTCTTCGACTGCCAGGGCATGCAGGCTAACCCGGATTTCCACTTCCACTAGTACAGAAGTGAAAATCTGGGTTAAGGAGGTCGGTGGGCAGGCTATGCGTTGCCGCAGAGCATAGCCTGCACAGCTCAATATCAGGTCCTATATCTATATCTATTTCAATATATTACTAGGTATAGATAGATAGATAGATAGATATCTATGGGGCCGATATTGAGTTGTGATGGCTATGCATGTCTAAAGTGCATAGACATCAACGCTAAACCTTAACCTTGGATATTCAATGCCAGGGCCATATCTGGCCACCGTAATTGAATATCTGGGTCTGCCGCAACACTCTGCATGGTTCAGATAGTAACCAGGCAGTGTCAATATTGAACCGCTGCCTGGTTAGCTCCCACAGGAAAAGATAAGCCAGCTTTTCCCATACCAAACTTTACCATTGGTCACTAATGGGACAGTGGTTCAATATCACCGCCCACAACATGCCCCGATTCGACACGGATAGTATCAGGGCATGAAGTGGTGGAATTGGTTGATATTCAACAGCACTAGCCATGTTGGTACCGCTGAATATCCCTCTATAGCGGCATTTACATGGTTTATAGGTTTTTAAACCATGTTAATGCTTTTGAATATCAGGCCCTATATATCTATATAGAGGAAGATGTGTGAAGGGAAGAAAAATCTGGTTACAAGATTTTTCACATTTTTGGGTGTTTTATTGGTTACTTACACATATTGGGCCTGATATTCAACAAGGTGCCGAGGTCTGCCATATCTACAGAAAGTTACCCGGTCAGGAAAAGTGCTTGAATCGTGAGTCAAGCGCCAACAAAATGGGCAAGCAACGAAAATGCAGCACAAACCGAGCACAGTGGCAGGCACCCACATGGCAATGGCAGATAAGATGCATAACTTGGGCACTGCGCCAAAGGCAGAGGCGATACCTGTGTATGTGGCCACATCAACAGTGGCTAGAGATGCACGATGGACCATGGTCAGCAACCCGTGTATCACCCGACCGGCATACCTGGGTACTACCCATTCAGCATACACAAGCATAGATGACACCATCATGCAGACCCTGCAGGCTGCCTGTGCAGGAGCCCACTGTGGCTGGGGGGACAGACACCAGCGGAATGGCGGCAATGAGAAGCATGAACCTTTCCCCGGATGGGAGTGAATGTCTCGTCCGCTCTGTGTTGCAGCATGAGGGGGGTCCTCTAACCCAGGGGGGCCGTCGCCCAAACCTGAGGCTGCAGCTATGGAGGGGGATACAACTCTGGCTGTGCAGGTAAGGAGGCTACAACAGACAGGGGAGGCTGAACAGCATGCTAGGCAAACACACCCTGAATGGCACAGATGTGTGTCTGCATAGGGAGATAGGGCATGATGCCAAGACAAATGCTGCTGGCTGCCCCACTATGTGCCTATTAGGAGGTGGGGGAAGGGACGGGTCATGCATTGGTACAGGTGCCAGCCCCGAATGCCTGCAGCAGGGTGCATACCCACACAAAGCAGTTAGTGAGGGCACTGCACCCCTGGTGGCGTTTGGTAGCAATGCCACAGGGCATGCACAGCTGTGGAAAAGCCTGGTGCAGGGTTTTCTATGGCAGGGCTGGGCACTGCAGGGGACACAGGCAGCCAGTTTAGATACTCTGAGCACCTGCCCTACTCCCTAGACCCTGTTACCAGGTGCAGGGGTGTGGAAGGACTGGTGGCAGATACCACACATGTGGCACCTGTCTTTTTCTGCAAGTAGCTCTATCACCACAGCCAGGCACCCATGGATGTGCTCCTGCCCCTAGGAAAGGCATGCCACCAGACCATTGCAGGATACAGGTATGCACAGCAAGCAAAATGGTAGTGGCTAACTGAGCACATGTCTCCCCATCTCTCTCACAGGGAATATGGAGTACATCGGATACTGGAGGCCCTGAAATGCCACTTCAGGATTCTGCACTGGCAGCAACCCAACCAGTTCCAGAGGATCAGGGAGCAGCTGGCGGCTGAGGAAGTTCAGTGAAGTACACAGTGGTGCCCAGCAGATGCAGGGGGTGGCAGCCATGGCTGTCAGACTGGTGCAGGCAGACCACCTATGGCCCTATATGCAATGATGGGACTATGCTGGGGGCAGCTGTGACATCCCCCTGGTGCCACCAGTCCACCTGTGCACCAGCCAGCACACACGATGTGCAGGTGTGTGCAAACCTAACTGGGGCATTGCACATAAAGATAGTACAGGGGCACACACCTCCAGCCGAGGCCACAGTGGCACATAGTGCATCTGCCCATGCTGCCACCATTGTGCGCCCAGTGACTGGGGGGACCAGCAAAGCACAGCTCAGCAAGTGAGGGGGGAACAAAACAGGTTGGAGGTGGGCAAAGGGGGGGGGGGTGCAGTGTGCAATATGGTGGGAGGCAGGCCCCTGTGTGCCAAAGGTGGGTGAGTGATGTATGTATGCCCCCCAGGGGTGTGCCAGTCTCACCCCAGGGACATGCCAGTGTGTACCAGTAACCCTCCCTCTCCTCTCCTCACAGCTGGCTCCAGGGCTACTCAGAGGACTGCTGACCCAACATACCAGCCACCCAGGAATGGCGGGGCCATGCCAGATGAGCAGAGCAGCAGCAGCAGTACCACCTGTGGGATGATGACAAGGAGGAGATGCCACCGCCATCATCAGCGACAAGTGACACCGCACCAGAGGACACCACATTGGGGCAGTTAGGGGTCTATGGCACAGTGAGAGGAGGGGGTGTCAGAGGAGGAGGATGGATCAGAGGACCAGGGGCAGGGTGGGGAGGAGGAGGGATTGGAGGTCCAGGGGTAGGGTGGGGAGGAGGGGTCAGAGGAGGAGAGTTGGGTGAACCAGGGGCAGGGTGGGGAGGCTGAGGTGGCAGTGGAGCTGGGAGCAGAGGGGGTGGCAGGGTGGACACAGGAACTACCCACCAAGCGCCCCAGGTGCGACAACATGGCACAGGGAACCACCAGTAGCCAACTGGCAAGAAGGCCAGAGCCAGAGCTCCACCCCCTGGCAGAACCCCACAGCCCACAGATGTGCCCACCAGCTGACCAAACAAGGGGCCATGTGCCTGCCACATGGCTCAGCACAGGCCAGAGGAGACCTGGAGTGGTGCTGTGGTCCACATCCTGCAGCTGGGGTCCTCCACAGCCACCCCAGCACCCTGGCCATGCCATACATGGATCCACAGTGCCACCACCTCATCATCCATGGAGTGACTGTGTCCTGGCCACCCTTGTGGCAGAGGTGCCCCTCCTCAGGGAGGAGGTGCGGACCACAGTGCGGACCATCAGCCTGAACCTAGAGGCCCTCACAGCAGCTGTGTCAGGGCACAGGCAGGGACCTCCTGCACCAGAGGGCAACCCCCTATCATGTACACCCTGTGCTTGGGTGGATCAAAAAGATTGCAAAGTGCACTAATGTCTGACACTGTTGGCAGGATGTACATATGTTGGCACAGTTGTCCAATAAATGTTTTCTTGTTTGTAAGTACTGTGTCGTCCAGTTTGTCGGGGCAGGGTAGCACATCTGTGTGGGTGGTATGGCGGTCCAGGGGAGAGGAAAAAGAGGAGGGGATCCAGGGGAGGGGGACCAGGAGAGGGGAGGGAGTCCAGGGAATGGGATCTGGGGAGGGGATCCAGAGGAGGGGAGAGGATCCAGGGGAGAGGATCCACGGGAGGGGGACCAGGGGAGGGAAAGCAGGGGAGGAGAACCAGGGGAGAAGAGGGGTCCTTGGGTTGAGGAACTCCAAGTGAGGAGAACCAGGGGAGGGGAGGGGAGGGGGTCAAGGGGGGGGAACCAGAGGTGGGGAGCCAGGGGAGTGGGAGTCATGGAGGGAAACCCGGGTAGGGGAACCAGGAGAGGGGAGGGGGTCTGGATGAGGGGAACCAGGGGAGGGTAGGGGGTCCAGGGAAGAGGAACAATAGGAGGGGAACCAGGGGAGGGGAGGGGGACCAGAGGATGGGAACCAGAGGAGGAGATACATTGGAGGGGGACCAGGGGAGGGTAGGGGGTCCAGAGGATGGGAACCAGGGGAGGGGATACAGTGGAGGGGGACCAGGGGAGGGTAGGGGGTCCAGGGAAGAGGAATAATAGGAGGGGAACCAGGGGAGGAGAGGGGGATCAGAGGATGGGAACCAGGGGAGGAGGTCCAGGGGAGGGGATACAGAGGAGGGGGACCAGGGGAGGGGGGTCCAGGGGTTTATGGGCATGGTGAAAATGGGACTACAGCACTGTTCCCTCTAAGCTGTGCGCGTGTGCGCGCGCACACACCTCGCCGAGTGAGCGCACATACTTTACAACAGAGCGCACAAAAATTACGGCTCTGATTCTGATAGAAAACAACACAGACATCTTAAAATTTCAAAGTTATGATTGTAATTAATAGAAATTTCCCACTTCATTTAGTAATTGTCTATTTTCATTTAATTTGATTAAAATCAATGTGGTGTACATACTGTATTCTGACGTGTAGTCAAATTTTAAAGTATATAACTCCGAGTGTCATTATGTGGCGCACAAAAATTTAACCTTCCTTCAAAAGCTGCACACAGCTGATATTTTATGCGCACACAGCCTACAGAAAATTAGAGGGAACATTGGACTACAGTACTTGGAGTGGAAGGGCAGACTGAAACGGCCATCCTGCATGGGTATGGCAGAAGGCGCCTACTCAGGCAGACAGCACAACACAGCAGTGCAGCATGTGCAGGATGCCCCCTGGCCAGCGAAGGCACACTGTCGGGGTGGCGCATGCCGCAGTTGTCATGTCTGCCTATAGTGCTATGAGTCTTTCCTGGGTATTGTGGTCTGTACTCCATGCATCCATGCCAGGTTGTGGAGTATGCAGCATGCAGCAAATATCTGGCATACCTGCTTCGGACTGTAGAAGAGTTGACCACCACTCCTGTTGAAGCACCAGAAGTGACTCTTCAGCACCCCAATTGCACGCTCCACAACCGTCCGTGTTTGCTGGTGAGCACTGTTGTACCACTCCTCTTGCCAACTTCTGGGTGGCACACTGGGGTCAGAAGCCAGGTTCTCAAGGGGTACTCATGGTCACCGGTGGGGGCAATTTGAGATGTGAGCATGTGCATTGGGACGTGCATTGGGTATAGTCTATGGACTGCTGTGGATGGCTTGTAGCGATGCTCATATGGTGCGATACATACTGTATACATCTATCATCGCCTGTTTGCAGTACCCAAAACATCAGACTTCAGCAGGAATCCATTCTAGGCCTGTCCTGAGGCTCATACACGTGCACACTCTCCTAGGAGCCATGCATCTCCAAGCTGACCCCTGGCTGCTACCTATCCCAGTCCAGACTGTGCAAGGACAAATGCATCATGGCAGGATCCTGGATAGTGAGCACACACAATTGTGAAAGCCATGTTGGCATCCACAACAACCTGCATGTTCATTGATGTGTATCCATGCCTATTCCAGTATGCCCTCTGCTCCAGCCATGGTGCCACAGTGCGATGTGGGTGCAGTCTCTAGATCCAAGCACCAATGGGAAACCAGCAACACTGTAGAATGCCTGCATGGTCTCCTGACACCTCTGCTGTGTCCGGGGAAGGGTTATGAGATGGCATATCCTCCTCAGCAGGTCCCTGGTGAATGTTCCAATGCAATGGCTGGCAGTGGACTGCATGATTCTGACAGTCGCCCCTAGCACATGCTGGAAGCTGTCAGTTGCAAGGAATCCCAGGGCAGTGGTCACCATCACAGCCACTGGCAGGGCCTGGCTTCTAGATGTGGTGAGCTCAAGGCCCACGCTGAGTATGCTGCACAACTCGGTTATGGTTGCCCCATCCAGTCTGTATCTCTGGTAAACCTCCTCCTCTGTCAGTTGCAGGTAATTCATCCTGGGCCTATGTTCACATGGGGCACGGCACTTGCGTCTCGGGTGCTGGGCCACTGCCTTCTGCTGGGTATGCATTGCCTGTCAGATCCTCCGCTGTGCCCAGGCATGGCGTGAGCATCTCCATCTCTGATTCACCATGTGCATGGCCCACATGTTGTCTCTACCTGTCCTGTGGTGCTTTACATCTGCCCAGTTTGGATGTAGGTCTGCTCACACACCCCTTGCTCTACTGTGTCCTGTTCCAACACTACACGGGTTTGCGGCTCACTATCAGCGGTCGTAAGCACCAGTTTCCATTGCTTAAGGCTATGCGTTTAGTGACATCCAATGTGGGTGCACCCGGATTTTGTTCTGCCCCCGGGCTTCAGTGCCTGGCACTGTGCAGGTAGCTGGGCCTCAACATTTCAAGCCACCTTGTTGAATACATGGATTACATGGTTATGGTGCCTGGCGCTTACCCGTGTAGCATGCGCCTTGGCCTTCAAATATCTTTTTAATAGGGCATTTTTAATGCACACTTATTTGATTTAAAGCACACTAATCAACTTTGCACACCTTAATTCATCAGTGCACATTACATCAATTTAGCACACACTTTATTTTTATTTATTGAAAAAAAATTATCTCACCCTATCCCAAAAAAATACATTCATAGTTTACACAATCATACAGACTGTAATTCAGACAGCATAAAGCATACATAAAACACCGTAACATCAACAAAAAAACCTGCTGAAAATAAAATGCCTTCAATTGCTTATGAAAATCATTAGCACAAGTCAATAATCAAAATGAAAAAGAAAGCTTATTCCATTCTGTTGGACTAACTATTGACAACAGCCCATTCGTGTACTCATTCAACTGTATATAATGGATAGAAGGAACATCAAGTTGTTGGGTGCCTACTGATCTTAAAGCATGCACAGGTTTATAAATGCTCTATTAAAATACATGATCAGCAGACCTGCTAATTGCGTTAATCACATTGACTGGAATATCCGCAGATACTGCCGTTGCATGCCCTGATGCTAACTAGCTAATTACCATTAGGGTGTTTAGGGGCATTCTAGGGACAGCGCTTGGCGATACCCGAGCAGCCGCAATATTGAACTGTTGCCCAGTTATTGCAAAGCGGCAAAAGTTAGGCACCTGAAAGGTTGGCCTATCTTTCACTGTCTAAGTTAACTGGGCAGGGGCTGTCCTTCAGGTGATGCAAAATTCTCTCGCAGCAAGGAGGTTTCTCCAGGGACATGTGCCCATGAAGGAAGGGTTAGGATGGCTGTTATAGTTGGCAATTCAATCATTAGGCATGTAGATATCTGGGTGGCTGATAGACTTGAGGATTGCCTGGTAACATGCCTGCCTCACGTGCCACCTAGACAAGATTTTAGACAGTGCAGGGGAGGAGCCTGCTGTCTAGATACCTGCTGGCATCTCTAACATAGAAAAGTGTGGGAGGGAGGTTCTGGAGGCCAAATTTAAGCTTTTAGATAAGAAGTTGAAATCCAGAAATTCCTGGGTGCCATTCTCTGAAAATGCTTCCTGTTCGATGCGCAGGACCCAAACGGCAGGCAGAAGTCCAGAGTCTCAATGCATGGTTGAGACGATGATGCACGGAAGAAGGTTTTATATTTGTTTGGAACTGGGTAACATTATGGGGAAAGGAGGGGCTTTTCTGAAGGGATGGGTTCCACCTTAACCGGGGCCTCTGCTCAGTGGCAGAGGCAGTTTAAAAGTGGTGGCAGTACCTGTGGCAGGCCATGTGCTTCGGCACACATGGGCTGCCACTTCTGACCCTCTCTGATGCAACTTCCTGTCAGGGGAGTCAGAAGTGGCAGGTCATGTGTGCCAAAGCACATGGCCTGCCGCAGGTGCCATGCTGTGCTGCCCACTGATGTCTGCCCCCTAGGTGGCCTTCTAGTCTCCCTAATGGGTGGGCCAGCCCTGATCAGATTAATAAGTTTTTATTTTACAAGCAAATGTTACTTCTAATATTGACAATGGCTTATTTGTCTATAAGTAATTAGATTCTCTGGAAAATTTAGGTCGTAGTAAGAATTTGAAGTTTCTTAATTTTTCAGTGACTTATTATTTGTCGCCATTAATTCTACTTAAAAAGTATTTTTAAGAGACTAGGTTGTTGCCAAGTGCCAGTGTTCTTGGTGTTTCTATTAATGTGCCTCAGGTCAGCTGCCATTCATAAAGAACTGAATCTACTAAGGGAAGACCTAGCTGTCATGCATAAGGAGGTGACCCTACTGAGGGAGGAACTGGCTGCAATGAAGCACACCTCTTCTAGGATACAAACTGAACAATATCCACCACCGCTCCCACAAAGCATCAAACACCCCAGGAACAAGTGGATCACAGTGGGTTCTGGTAGATTGAGACCTGTAACGCATAGACATCCTCTGCATCAAAAGATATCCCTGCATAATGCCTTCTCCGCCTTGGCTAATGAGGATGAGGAACTGAGGGAGGAACTGGCTGCAATGAAGCGCATCTCTTCAAAGATACAAACTGAACAAAGTCCACCACCGTTCCCACAAAGAATGAAACACCCCAGGAACAAATGGATCACAGTGGGTTCTGGTAGATTGCGACCTGTGACACACAGGCATCCTATGCATCAGGAGATATCCCTGCATAATGCCTTCTCTGCCTTGGCGAATGAGGATGCCCAATCCAAAGAAACTGAAGGGCCCTTAAATGAGACAGACAATGCCCAATCTCCTGCTAAAGGACCAAATATGAAGAAAACCTCACCAAACAGCAAACTACTACTACTTGGAGATTCCATCATCCGTGGCATCAACTTTGGAACACAGTTCAAAGAAGAGAAGATAGTCAGATGCCTCCCAGGCTCTTCAGCCAGCAAGAACACAAACCACATTGTTGAAGTACTTAGCACAGAATGTGAACACTCCAAACTTGATGTTGTTATCCACTTGGGCACAAATGACCTGGCTAGAAACAGTGCCTCTATAGTTCAAAAGGACTTCCAATCTCTGGGAGAGAAACTCAAGCCCATTGTTAACACTGTTGCATTCTCAGAGGTTCTACCTGTGCTTGGTAAGGGGGCAAAAAGGCTGCATTGCATTAACAGCTTTAATACATGGCTCCAGACCTAGTGCAAACAAGAAGGATTCAGATTTATTGGCAACTGGGGTAACAGATGGAACAACAAGAGACTATACTGTGATGATGGACTACATCTCTCTGTCACAGGGAAAAGAATCCTAAGTGAAAAATTCAAGCAATATGTGGATATGCATTTAAACTAGAAAAAGGGGGTGACAGATGTAGAAGGTCAAGCTCTGGACATCACCCCCTGCAAAAGCAGATTAAAATCAGAAGCAGTCACACTTTTAAACCACACATCAAAAACAGGTGGGAAGATGTAGGCAGAACAAAATCGATGCTAAATATACACAAGCCAGGTAAATGCTGGAAAGCAATGAGCACAAACGCTCGAAGCTTAGCCAACAAAGTTCCGGACCTAGAAGCCCTAATGGTGGAAATGGATTTGGACATTGTGGTCATTACAGAAACATGCGAAATGAATCACATGATTGGGATATAGTCATACCTGGCTATAATCTATTCAGAAGAGACAGAGAAAATGAAAGAGGAGGAGGAGTAGCCTTGTATGTAAAAAGCAATATTAAAGCTACTGAAATGCAGGGGGCATGGGGAAAAGAAGAAGCACTCTGGATTGTGTTGGAAAGAGGAGATGGCACTGTCATCCATACTGCTGTAGTCTACAGACCTCCAACACAAATTGAAGAGATAGATAACGAATTGATTATAGATATTTCTAAGATAGCCACAAAAGGGGAAGCAATCATATTGGGAGACTTTAATCTACCTGATGTGGATTGGATTGCTCCTTCTGCAAATCTGGAAAGAAGCAAAAAAATTGTGGATGCTCTCCAAGATGTGTTACTTAGACAAATGGTGATGGAACCAACCAGGGAAAGCTCAACGCTGGATTTAATGTTCACCAACGGTGATAGTGTGTTGAATGTCTGTGTGAGTGCCCCTGTGAGCAGCAGCAATCATCACACGGTGTGGTTTGAGATAAAAGCCAAGGTACAAGCCAATCATAGCAAGCTCAAAGTCCTAAACTTCAAAAACACTGACTTCAATAAAATGGCCGAGTACCTAAAGGAGGAGCTGAGAGGGTGGAAGGAGATTAGGGAAGTGGAATTGCTATGGGCTAAACTAAAGGTGGCAATAAAAGGGGCAACAAATAAATATGTAACAAAAGTAAACAAGAGGAGAAGAAAACCCATTTGGTTTTCCAAAGAAGTGGCTGCTCAAATAAAGGCAAAAAACACAGCTTTCGCAAGATTCAAAAGCTTGCAAACAGAGAAACACAGAAATTAATACACGATCAAACTCAAAGATACAAAGAGAGAAATAAGGATAGCAAAATCAAAGGCAGAGGAAAAGATGGCTAAAGACGTGAAGTGTGGCGACAAAACCTTCTTCAGGTATATTCAGGAAAGGAAGATGATCAGAGGTGGAATTGCAGGACTCAGAAGTGCTGCGAACGGACTGGTGGAAAGTGACATTGAAAAAGCAAAATTGCTAAATGAATACTTCTGTTCTGTTTTTACTAAAGAAAGTCCTGGAGAAGGACCACCTGTGACTCCTAAATATTATAAAAATGTGAATGAAGTAGATACCACACCATTCACAGAAGATGATGTGTTACAACAACTTGCAAAACTGAAAGTGGACAAGGCCATGGGACCAGATAGGATACATCCCAGGATTCTGAAAGAGCTCAGAGAGGTTCTTGCAGGGCCGTTAAAGGATATTTTCAACAGATCCATTGAAACAGGAGAGGTTCCTCAGGACTGGAGAACGACTGATGTCGTACCTCTACACAAAAGTGGTGACAGGGAAGAAGTGTCAAACTACAGGCCCGTGAGCCTTACCTCAGTGGTGGGAAAAGTAATGGAGGTGCTCCTGAAAGAGCGAATAGTGAATTTTCTCAAAACCAACAGGTTGCAAGACCCAAGGCAACATGGTTTTACTGAAGGACGATCTTGCCAAACAAATCTGATTGAGTTCTTTGACCGGGTGAACAGGGAGCTAGATCAGGTCAAGTAATAGAGGCACTCCTGAAAGAGCGAATAGTGGACTTTCTCAAAACCAACAGGTTACGTGATCCAAGGCAATATGGTTTTACCAAAGGACAATCTTACCAAACAAAACTGATTGAGTTCTTTGACTGGGTGACCAGAGAACTAGATCACGGTCATGCGATGGATGTGATCTACCTAGATTTCAGCAAAGCCTTTGATACTGTTCCTCATAGGAGGCTTATCAATAAACTCAACAGCATGAGGATGGGTCCCAAGGTGATGAACTGGATCAGAAATTGGTTGACTGGGAGACGACAGAAGGTGATGATAAATGGAACTCATTCAGATGAAAAGAAGGTGATTAGCGGTGTGCCCCAGGGTTCGGTCCTGGGACAAATACTTTTCAATGTATTTGTGAGTGATATTGCTGAAGGACTGAATGGAAGTCTGTCTTTTTGCAGATGATACTCAATCAATCAATCATTTTGCAATAGAGTGGACTCCCCAGAGGGAGTGGATAACATAAGGAAAGATCTACAAAAGCTGGAAGAATGGTCTAATGCTTTGCAGTTAAGATTTAATGTGAAGAAGTGCAGTGTCATGCACTTGGGAAGCAGAAATCTAAGGGAATTGTATGCGATAGGGGGCGAGAGGTTGGTGTGTACAGACCTGGATAAGGACCTCAGAGTGATTGTTTCTGAGGATCTCAAGGTGGTGAAACAGTGTGACAAGGCATGGCAAAAGTCAGAAGGATGCTGGGTTGCATACAGAGAGTAATTACCAGCAGAAAGAAAGAGGTACTAATGCCTCACTTGGAATATTGTGTTCAGTTTTAGAGACCATATCACACAAAGGATATAAAAAGATTGGAAACGGTTCAAAGGAAGGCAACCAAAATGATTTGGAGCCTGCATCAAAAGACTTATGATAAGAGACTTGAAGACCTATATATGTACACTCTGGAGGAGAGGAGGGACAGGGGAGATATGATTCAGACCTTTAAATACCTAAAGAGTCTTAATGAACAAACAGACTTCTTCCAAAGATGGGGAAGCTGTAAAACTAGAGGGCATAACATGAAGCTGAAAGGGGGTAAACTGAAAGGCAATATCGGGAAATACTTTTTCACTGAAAGGGTTGGTGGATGCTTGGAATGCCCTCCCGATAGAAGTGGTGGGGGCAAATACAGTGACAGAATTCAAAATGGCATGGGACAGACACAATGGATCCCTTTATAGCAACAGGATAAAATCAAAATAAACATAACTTTCTCTTTTATCCCAGTAAATAGGGGTGACCTACACGGAGCGGTGGGTACACCCCTAAACAAATGCATGGGAAAGGGTGACCTGCAAGGAGCAGCAGGTACACCTACTCTTTCTGCTTTGCCGGGCAGACTAAATGGACCATACTGGTCTTTATCTGCCGTCATATACTATGTTACTGTGTAAGTGCTTTTAACAACCAGCAGTTTTGGCACTAACAGTCCGTTTTAAATTTTCAGGAAACTGGGAAGATAACAGCCAGAACCAGAATGTGCTATAAGTGGCTTTCAGTTTAAAGTTTTCCTCAAACAAACTCAATACAGCAATTGTCTTTAAAGCCAGAACTCAGTTTCTACTTGGCACCTCTCTCACAGCAATGAGCAACTGGGGTCAAAGTGGTGTGCAGCAGCTGATGAATTGATGATATGAAAAAAGCAGGAGAGAAAGATATCAAATAAACTATTTAGAGAGAACCCAAAACAATTCTACAGGGAATTGGGAAAGAGCATTAGTCTGGTAAAAAACACCAACCACAGCTGAAACCAAAACCTTCTGGAGAAAGCTATATGAGGACCTTATACAGCACAGACAAGAAGCAGAATGGTTACCCTGCATACAGGAACATTTAGAAAAATCAAACATCAAACTTATGAAATGGCCTGTAGTAACAAAGAAAGAATTGGAAAGCAGGTTAAAACAAGTCCCAAACTGGAAGAGCCCTGGCCCAGATGGAGTAACCAACTTTTGGCTCAAACAGTTAACATCACTCCACCAAGACCTGATGAACTGCAAAAATCAATTGTTCAAACAGCTGGACTTACCACCGCAATGGATTATTACAGGAAGAATGTTTCTCTTTCAAAAGGGAGACCCGCATAAGTCTTAAAACCTGTTTATATATAATCTATGAGCTGTTTATTGCAATAGATGCAGACCATATATATGATCACATTGAGCTCAATAACGTCATGGCGATAGAGCAAAAGGGCAATAAGAGGGGAGCATATAGAACCAAAGACAGTTAATGTTGAATAAAGCCATCATAGCCAATGCTAAGAAAGGCAGAAATCTCAGTATAGCATGGATTAATTATAGGAAAGCTTTTGGCAGCATCCCACACTCTTGGTTAATACATTGTCTTGAACTGTATAAAATAAATACTGGCTTAATAGAGTACGTTAAGTTCACTGTGATAATGTAGCAAACCACACTCTTTTTGAGATATGAAAATGGTCATTCCTGACATTAAGATCCAGGGAGGAATATTTCAGGAAGATTCCCTGTCGTCACTTCAGTTTTGTTTGGCGCTAAATCCAATGAGTGCTCTCATCAACTCTTTGGGATATGGATTTAGCATGAATCCTAAAGAAGGTAATAACCCAGAAGCAACTTCCCATCTACTATTTATAGATCATCTAAAGCTCTACAGTACTAGTGATGAACAATTAGCAGAGAAATTGTGTGTGGTGAAAAGCTTTTCTGATGATATCGGGATGACTTTTGGCCTTGACAAATGTACTAAGGCAACCTTTTTCAGAGGAAAATTGAGCAAAACTGAAAACATCTCCCTTGCTGAGGGCTGTGACATCAAGAACCTTTAACAGGAAGGCGTATATAGGTATCTTGGAATAGAGGAAGGAATGACACTCGAGCAGAAACTATTGAGAGAGAAGATCAATAACGAATATTACAGAAGATTAAAATTGTTATTAAAAAGTGCTTTAACATCACGGAATAGGATACAAGCCATCAAGCAGCTGGCAATTCCTGTACTCTCATACAGCTTTGGGCTCGTGGACTGGCCTCATAAAGATTTTGAAAAACTGGATGTGCAAACAAGAAAACTCCTCCATGCTCATGAAGTAATTTACAAGAATCAGTGTATTTATTTATTTATTTAATTTTATTTTATTTGTGCATTTTTTATACCGCCCCTTCCAGAGATCAGGGGCGGTTTACAGAGAACGTGTCAAAACATTAACATTAAATTACATGGAACATTAAGTTCATAGGTAACTAACATATAAGGAAACATATTAACTATTTACATTGGTTGAGAGAAATTATTCATTATTTACAGATGATAGTACAGTATGGAAAAATTATAATAGACAAGAAAACTATTTACAATAATCATTATAGGAGATACTGAAGTATGTAATTCTAAAACAGACAGAGAGATTATTTACAACAGTCATTATAGGACTGACTAACATTCAGTATGAGTAAAGTATGGGAAAGTGGGTTTTGAGTTAGGTCGGGTAAACTTGTGTTAGTTGAGTTGTGTAATCTTGTGCAATTTGCGCAAGAGTGGGTTGTAAGTCGTGAAAGTGTTGGGTGAACAGGTATGTTTTAAGCTCCTTCCTGAAAGAACTAAGGTCTTTAATCTCTCTCAGAATGCATGGTAATTTGTTCCATTGACTGGGAGCATAATAAGAGAAGGCAGTATTAGTTGTTATCTGTTTCAATTTTCTCGCAGAGTCGGGAATTAGCAGCGTGTTGAGGTTTGCTCTTCTTATTATTCTGGTTTCTGAGGGGGACTGGATTAGTGTTGATAGATGTGAAGGGGCTATATCATTTATGAGCTTAAAAATGGTGACTAGTGTTTTATATTGTATCCTACTGGGAATAGGTAGCCAGTGGAGAGCGTATAGAATTGGAGAGATGTGGTCAGATAGTTTGACTTTAAAAAATAATCTGAGCAGTAACATTCTGGGCCCTTTGTAGGATGTATAAATTCTTCTTAGATGTACCTTGTAGTAATCCATTACAGAAATCTATGTGTGGCATTATAATGGCCTGGACAACTGATCTGATGTCACTAATGTCAATGAGGGGTCTGAGATGCTGGATGGTTCTGAGTTTAAAGAATATAGTTTTGGCGGTCTGTTTTATGTGATGTGTCATACTTAGGGTTTTGTCCAGGGTAACTCCCAGATATTTTACTTCAGATTTGACTGGAAGGGTGATGTCCATCAGATTGACAACAGATGGGGGGGTGAAAGAGTTTCTGGATACAAAAAGTGCTTCAGTCTTTTTGAAATTAATATCCATATGAATTGAGCGGAGCCACTGTTCGACTTCAGAGAGACAAGTTGCGATTACATCATAATTAGCGTTAGCTATGTCACAAGGGGCGAACAACATGATGTTGTCTGCATAGATGAAATATTTTAGATTGTGGCATTTAAAGATTGTGCAGATGGATTGGAGATAAAGGTTAAAAAGTAAAGCCGAGAGAGATGATCCTTATGGGATACCTCGCTCTTGTGGGAATGGTAGAGAAGGGGAATGGTCAATCTGAACATATTGGAAACGGTTAGAGATGTAGGATTTAAACCAGCCAAGTGTTTTCTCTTTTAAACCTAATTGTGATAGCCTGGATAAGAGGATGCTGTGATTCACATTGTCGAAAGCTGAAGAAATATCAAGGAAAATTAGCAAGAAAGCCTGCTTAGCATTATCCATGCCTTGGATTAGTGAGTCAAAAAGGGATATAAGTAAAGTTTCTACCCCGTGATAAGGGCAGAAACTGTACTGATGCTCATCTAAAGGGGAGTTGGTGTCAATATGATCTTGCAACTGTATTTGAATTACCTTCTCAATGATTTTAGCTAGGAAGGAGATACTGGCAATAGGGCGGTAGTGTATGCCAAGACTGTACATTCCTAGAGCTGAAGGAGGGCTTGGATTTATTGAGATTGATTACACCTACAGAACTACTATCATAGGCCTCCAGGCATACCTGACAGCATCATGAGAACCAAATACGCAAAAAATATTGCAATATGAAAGTAAATGTCCAGAATCTGTCTCCATCATCAAACCTGGACAAGCATTCTGATGATTAGAAGGAATGAGTGAAATTTTACAGGCATGCATGGAAAAGGAAGTAACAGAATTTGCAAGGCAAGAGAAAAAACTCTTCAAAGAGATCAGCCAGCGAGGAAAAACAAGTGGCAAATGCACAAATATAGTGGAAAATACAGTGTTACTCCAAGAACCTTTTGTCAATCAAAAAAAGGGCACATGAATGGTTGAGAGGTGAATTGAAACCGTGGATTACGGACGAGATGGTTTAAGACGAGTATTGAAAAAACTGGCAAAACAGATATATATTGATTCTATAAGAAAGAGCTGGAAACAGTGACTCACCTTATAGCAGGCCGTGAAGTTCTGATGGCAGAAAATTTCTATACTGAAAGGCACTACAAAGTAGCATGCCTCCTCCACTGAAAACTCTGGAAACACTACAACATCACTGTCCCTGAAAAGTACTGGGATCATGACCCTAAAAGAATAACAGAGAATAAAGAGTTTATGATCAACTGGGACATTCCCATTCCAACAGTTAAGAAACTGGATGCCAGGAAACCTGACATAGTGGTAAAGGAGCAGAATACAAGAACAACATTGATAATAGAAGTGTCAGTACCGAGTGACTATTCTGTGAATCGCATGGAGAGGCAGAAGATCTTGAAGTACTAAAAAATGTAGTCAGAGACCAAGAAATGTGGCAGAGAGATACAGAAATATTTTCCATTGTACTGGGAGCCACAGGCCTGATAAAGAAGAATTTCCAAGCACATCTTGACAAACTACCCATACATGTTACATCTTATGAACTCCAGAAGGAGGGTCTCTTTGGCATGATGCAAGTATTACGCCAAGCATTAGCAGTAAATTTGAGAGACTAAGATCATACTCCACATATCCTGGCTTAAAAGTGAGGTTCACGACTGCCATAGTATGCACAAAACTAACCCATTTGGAGAAACAACCCAATGAGCAGCAATCTATATAGATTTTTTTTTGCTTTTAGAGTCAGCTGATGCCAGTCTACCCAGAAGAAATGCCACCTTATCATAAGAAAATATATCCTTCTTCAGGATGAAAATAAATTCAGCATAATCAACTTCCAATTAAACATTGCTGTCCCAGCTGTAACAATGCTCACAGTGGCTGCCACAAGTTTAACTAAAGGAATTAACCCTTCAACAGTTCTAGGTGTCTGTCTTTCAGTCACTTTCACATAAGTTTTAAGAAAAAAACCTCTCACTCCAGCCAGGGCTGGCCCAAGGGTTTCTGCCGCCCCAGGGAGAAACCCCGGCTGTGCTGCCCCCCCAGCACCAGGCCACCTCCACTGAGCCACCACGTCCCCCACTGCCACCAATTCCATCTTGGGAAGAGGTGGCTGATGGCAGCAGCAGTATTTTAAAATCAGTGGCTTTGTGCTGCCGCCTTATGGTTTGCAGTCAGTCATTTGCTTCAGTACACATGGCCTGCCGCTTCTGATCCCCCTCCGACAGTAAGTTGCATTGGAAGGAGATCAGAAGCTGCAGGTCATGTGTGCTGAAGCACATGGCCTGCTGCAGGCAACAAAGCGGTGGCACAAAGCTGCCCACCTGGGTCAGCCACCCTAGGCGGCCACCTAGCTCGCCTAGTAGACAGGCTGGCCCCGACTCCAGCAGAAACAGAATTCATGGTCATTCAGTTATATTAAACTTTGTTTTCCCCTTCTATAATTAATTTCTAAAGGATTCCTGTTTCTTGCATGCACTTTCTTTTCACACACATTCAGATGCAGCCACAATCCCACCCCAACTATCAACGGAACCTCAAAGATTCCATAGTTGTAACAGTAAGGGAGAAGAATTATTCCATCACCCTCAACATTAAATAGTTCCTGGAGTAATCCCAATAAATATGCCACTGGCACTTTATGTAATTCTCAGATCATGTTAGCTTCAAAGGCCCTTTATCTTAAATACAGAAGGCTTTATTTTAGCTGTCGGAGTCTCCACCATAAAACACCTCACAACAAAAAACACACTATATTCTTCTACTTCCTGTACTTACTTTAGTGCAGGTATGTCAAGCTATAGTCTTGGAGGGCCACTAACCAGCCTGGTTTTCAGGACGTTCCTACTGAATATTCATGAAATCGATTTGCATACCATGGGGGCAGTGCATGCAAATATTTCTCATGCATAGTCACCGGGGATCTCCTGAAAACCTCAGTGGTTTGTGGCACTTCAGTATTAGAATCTGACACTCCTGCTTTAGGTTCTCCACTGTCCCTGGCTCAATCCACAACGCTAGCACATTTGGTCATGTGCACACAGCACCCGACGCACACCATCCCCCACAGCATATGTGCTGGCAGCCTACGTATGCTTCTGTATTTGGACCGCTCTCTTTATTTTTCTTATTTTTATAGTTCTTAGGCTCCTTGAGGCCCCCCTCAACTCACTCCAGCAACTGATCAGTGAAATGAGGCTTTGGGTCTCTCCTGGAGCCTCCAAACTTCATGGGCACCAATCTGATTTGAGCTGCTACTAGTGACCATTTCTCTTTTTTAAGATTATTTTTAACATTCCCCCACAGGGTGGGAACCCAGAAGCCATTGGACTGTCTAGCAAAGGAATCATTTGCTGGATGGGAGCATCTGGGTAAAACAGAAAATCAGTGGGCAAAACTGAAAAAAGATATTTTAAAGGCAACAATCATTTTTGTTATAAGGTAAATAAAAGAAAGAGAAAAGAAAGGTCACTATGGTTCTCGAAGGAAATGGTTGAAAAGGGAAGGAAAAATGAATTAGCCTTTACAAAATGCAAGAGATCACAGAATGAGGAAGACAAGCAACAATATCTTGAAAAGCTAAGAGAATCTAGAAAAGAATCAGGAAAGCAAATTTTCAAAAATAGCCAATATAATAAAATGGTGTTGGGGGTTGAGGATAAGACTTTTTCTTAGATGTGTTAGTGACAAGAGGAAGTGCAAAAGTGGCATTTGAATTATTAGGAAAGGAGGGGGGAATATATAGAAATGGTTGAAGACAGTAGACTTGCTCAACAAATATTGCTGTTCTGTATTCACAAATGAAGGTCCAGGAATAGGACCACAGAAAACAAACATTAATAGAAAGAAGTGAGGTGGACCTCGAACAATTTTCAGAATGTGTATGTCGAGTTAGTTAAACTAAAAATAGCCAGTGCAATGGGGCCAAATGGGATGCATCCAAGGGTACAGAAGGAATTTAGGAAAGTTCTTTCAACTCCACTGTCTGACCTCTTCAGTGCTTCATTAGTGTTGCGAGTATCCGGAAGGACTGGAGAGGGGTGGATGTGGTTCCCGTCCACAAAAGCAGAAATAAGGAGGAGGTTGGAAACTACAGGTCTGTTAGTCTGACCTCTGTGGTAAGTAAATAAATAGAAAAGCATCTAAAACAGAGGATTGTGCAGTTTCTGGAATCCAACAGATTGCAAGATCGGAGGCAGATGGCTTCACAAGAGGAAGGACATGTTAATATTTAACTGGGTGACCAGAGAGTAGGACTGAGAGGAGTGCTAGATATATTATACTTAGATTTCAGCAAAGCTTGACAACATTCCGCCCAGGTGACTTAAAAATAAACTGAGCACCCTTTGGATGGGTCCTAAAGTAATTGACTCAGTTAGAAACTGGTTGAGTGGGAGATGACACAGGGCAGTGGTAAATGGAGTTAATTCTGAGGATAAAGGTACTACCAGTGGGTGATGCAGAAATTGGTCCTTGATCTATTTCTTTTTAACATTTTTTTAAGCGATATTGCAGAAGGTTTGCCTCTTTGCAGATGATAACAAAATCTGCAATAGTGTAAATTCTCAAGAAGGTGTGGACAGCATGAAGAGGGATCTTAAAGTCTGAAGAATGGTCTAGAATTTGGCATATAAGAGTTAAAGCTAAAAAATGCAGGGTCATGCATTTGGGCTGTGAAAACACAAGAGACCAGTACAATATAGAGGTGAAGTACTTTTGGGCATTAATAAAGAATGGGATGTGGTAGTGATATGTATCTGGTGATCTTAAGAACATAAGAAATGCCATACTGGGTCAGACCAAGGTCCATCAAGCCCAGTATCCTGTTTCTAACAGTGGCCAATCCAGGACACAAGTACCTAGCAGTTTTCAAAAAAGACACACAGGTTCCATAATGCTTGTATTGGGGCAAGCAGTGGATTACCTGGGTCCTCTTTAATAATGGTTTATGGACCCTTCCTCCAGGAACTTGTCCAAACCTTTTGTAACCATGCTACACTAACAACGTTTACTACATTCTGGCCAAAAACAGGTAGGAAAGGCAATAGCAAAAGTCAGAAGGATGCTTGGGTGCATAGGAAGAGGAATGGCCAGCAGGAAAAAGGAAGTGATAGTGTCTTTGTGAAAATCTCTGGTACTCTTTGGAGTACTATGCACACCTTCAAAAAAGATATAAACAGGATGGAATCAGTCCAGAAGGCAGCTACTAAATGGTCAGTGATCTTCATCATAAAATATATATGGACAGACTTAAAAATCTCAATATGCATACTTTAGAGGAGAGGCAAGAAAGGGAGGTATGATAGAAATATAAATAGATCTATGGCATAACTGCACAGGAGACAGGCCTCTTTCAATTGAAAGGAAGCTCTGGAGCAAGAGGGCATAAGATGAAGATCAGAGGGGATAGACTCAGGAGTAATCTAAGGAAATATTTATTTATGAAAAGGGTAGAAAGTGCATGGAATAGCCTTCCAGCAGAAGTGATGGAGACTAGGACTCTATCTGAATTCAAGAAAGAGTGGGAGAAAAACAGAAGATCTCTAAAGGAGAAGAAAGAATTGCAGTGATTAGTACAGTAGTTGGTATGTATGAATGGGCAGATTGGATAGATCATATGTCGTTATCTGTCATAATTTTCTATACTTTTCTGTGTTTCTATGTTCATTTTGCATCATCAAGATTCAGTATGTGAAAAAGGTGTGCGCACAGCTAGCAAGACTTGATGGCTTGCCCGTCTCATAAGGCCCTGTCACTTTAGAGACTGATAATGACTTGTGTCCATCAGGAAGTAGTACATTTTGACATGATTTATGCTTCTCATTTTGCCATCATTCTGAGTTTACTATATCTAGAATGGCATGAGCCTCATATTCAGTGGAAGACAGATAGTTTTGCTGACAGTACTGCATGCCTAATACAGAACTGAATGAAAGTGACCTGGAAGAGAGTCCATTGCTTTTTTTGGCAACCAAAGAAGAAAATAGGCAGTTATCTGACAAATACTCATATCAGAGGATTTAAGCACTTTGCCCCTTCATAGACCTCATGACTGCCCGATAGACTAACAGCCAACAGAAGATATCCTATTTGGGAGAATGCATTCCTTGTCAGAGCTGGAACTTAAACTATTTTGGGAGTGCCTGCCGGAGAATTTACCGATAGGAGTTATCAGTTCCTTAACTTCCCCAGTGGAAGCCTGATTTTCTTCATGCCCAAGAAGGATGGCTCCCTTTAACTATGCTTAGATTATTGGACTCACAATGCATTGACTATTCATAACCAATACCCTCTTTCTTTCATCAATGAACTGCTGTAATCTCTTCAGTTACTTCAATTTTTCTCTAAGCTCAACCTTAGGTGGAATCTTACAGGTACTTGTTACCTGGATTGACCACTGTTGGGAACAGGATACTGAGTATGATGGATCTTTGGTCTGACCCGGTATGGTATATCTTATGTTCTTATGTTCTTACAACCATATTCTCAAAGGAGAGGGAGCTGAATGTTTGGTACCTCTCCAATTGGGATATGGGAGAGTCTGAGCACAGCTCATGGTAACCCCCATTTTTGGTATTACGAGCTGGTATATTGAGTTGGGATGTTCATAACCACCAAGCTGCATTCACAGTTTAGATTGGTTATTACATCTTTTGAACATAATTATTCTCTTTGTGCCATAGAGTCTGATTACTCTTTTTACAAATTGTGTTCCTCCTTTAAACCACCCTCCTTTTTTTAATCTTTCATCTATGTGTTTTTATCCAGTTATTCGTGCACCAGCAACTATGGCTGCTGATTATCACTCTTTTTATCATTGTGTTGTCACAGACAGCTGCTGCCTGGTTAACTAAACCAGCTAAAGTTGGGTCAGTCTTTAAAGTGCCTAACTTTAGCCGGTTTAAGATAGCCAACATGTGTCTGAATATCGCCGCTGACCGGTTGACTCGAGCACCATCCCTGGAATGTCTCGATGCTTTGTGACTAGCATTGGGGCATTTAGTGGCATTAGGACAGGATATTCAGTAGCATAAAACAGCTATATGCTGTTGAATATCCCACTCACCATGATCATTTTGAATATACCTGCCATTGGGTCCGATTTCCAAAAAGCTGGTATTCAAAAGCCACAGTGGTCAACCACAGTGCTTAAATATCGGTGACATGTTCAGCAGCGATATACCGACAGGCGCTACCACTAAATATCTGAACTAAGGGTGGTATTTGGAGATGTAATGATACTTAGTATAGTTTTCAGCTGGCACTTACCCGGATGGCAACTTAGGCCTGTTTTCCATGTGGCCTAAGTTGTCTGTATAAGTGTCAGGTGCATTTTGCGCTAGCCAGGTAAATGCTGGCACTTTTCTGGAGAGGGCCGACACTGCCCTCACTCTGCCCACAGACCGCCCCTGCATTAACTGGAACGTGTCAGGGTGGACTGTAGAGAAATTCAGTGTTGTCTGTCTTGACTAGACTGTAAGCTCTGATGAGCAGAGATCCTCTCCCTTATATGTGTCTGTAAGTGCTACACAAATGATAAGCAGTGGTAGTAATAGTGCTGAATATCTCCTTTGGCACGCTTATCTGGATAGCCTCTTGTTGGCCATCTGGATAAAGGTTTTGAATATTGGCCCCATTACTTATATCACATTTTGCGTATGGAAATAGCATAAAATTCTTCTACAAACGCTCAAAACAAAGTCCTGGAAATGAGGTGGGTTCCTATTTTATGATAATATTTTCGCTCCTCCTTGAAGGTTAGATTCCTATCTAGACTTACTGCCAATAGTTCTTTATTTTGTTCATTTCAAGAACTGCAATATTGTCAGCGGAAGATCATTGCAACTTTCAGAACAGCAATGTGATTTATTTAGGATCTATAGCAATTTCTCAGACTCTGAGGGTTTAAATTGGTTTCAGGGGACTTGTCAGCATTTCACTGAAAACAGAGTGCTTGGAAATAAGTAAAGGTCTGAAATTATAGTTAAAGCATGTGGGTTTTGCCATAGGGCACGCTTATTAAAGGTTAACTTGTGTTAACTTCATTAATGTGCATTAAGCAATGAAAGAACTCTGGGCACTTAATGTACGTTAACATTGATAATGTGTGCTATATCGGTTAGAAACAAGTCCTACAGTGTTCTGGTAGTTTTTTAAAGATATGAGCTCAAGTCAGCAGGAAAATAAAAGTGTGTAAACTGTTAAGGATCTTTGCAAATTAAAAAGTTGCAGAGTAAGTGACAGAATCTTAATAGTGGAAGTAAGAATCCAGGATGCTACTCCACATAGCTGCAGTTCAGAACACGTCAAGAGTATGCTTTGAGATCGCATTCCCTTTGGAAGAAGGGTCTACATACTGCCTCAATCATTTTCATTGCTCTCCACCATTACCAACCTGTCATTTAAGGCAGACTCAGCCTTTATATGTATGAAAAGGAAACTTCAGTCCCCTTATCTAATCAGTTTTGTGGCTTACATTATTTGGTGTTCTTGTGAGTTTGTTTATGTAGGAAGAGCCATAAAATCAGTAAAGATTCTGTTGAATGACCATAAATCCTGGCACGTATGGAATGACCTTCAATGGATAATCGTTGATCATGTTCCTGAAAATTTTGGAGGTGATTGGAGAAAACGTTTAGCCTATTTGGAACAACACTGGATTTTTTACTTAGAGTTTGCTTCCTAATGGACTGAAGAGATTGAGTGGTTCTCCATTTTTAAATAATAATATTTTGTGTGTGTGTGTGTGTGTGTATGCGCATGCGCGTGTGTGTGATGTCAGCATGGCATTCTGATTTATTTCCCATTTCCTGTAGGGATAGCAGCTGCCATTTTGAGCTGTAATGAGTGGTCTGCTGGTCTGCTGTCAGCAACACTCTCCAGATTCCCTGATGCAGTTGGTAATATGCCAATAAAACTCAAATCAGGAGGAGATATTTGTGAATGTTGAATGACGTTTTTTTCTCTGGCAACCATATGGGCGTTCAGATGCCAAGTTATAAACTACTCAGTGGGTTGCAACGGCACAGCAGCATTTCTTCAGATACGTACTGTTTTATTTGCAAATTTGAAAAACACACTATTTTGTGAAGCTGAGACCCATGATTGATTTATGGGCTTATAGTTGTCCTCTGTTTAGGCATGTATGATATTGCCATGCTGACTTTGAGCTGCCCTTTCAAGATCTCTCTTACTATTGCTGAATATTACTCCTTGCTGCTTTTTGGATTTCAGTAATTGAATGGGTGTTGTGTTGGATTGGCTATTGTTATATACACCTTTATTCTATGAATTATTAGGTCTAGCTGTGTTGATGGGGCACTCAGAATAAGGGACATATGCTTAATTTGATTAATGTGCTTGTGCCAGACAAACATTTGTTTATTTTTGGGCACGTTTAGCTTAAACTCAGATCCTATTGTAGAGGGTCCGATCTGTACATACATTATGCATGCATAAGCATGCACAAACAAACATGTGTATGCTGCTCCACCCACCCAAACCAGGAGGATGAAGAGCCAGTGGGAGTCCTGGTCCTGAGAGCATGAAGAACCGGGATTGTGGCCTACAAAGGCCGGCGTGAGTAGGTACAGGAGGAGAGGAACAAATGTGCATACTGTGATAATGACAGCAGTGTAGAGCAAATGGAATGGGAAGGAAATGAGCAATACACCTTTAAAAGTAAAGGCAAACAAGGTTCCCATGGAAACCTCAAGCTTCTAGCTAGAACTGAGCCCTGTCACAGCAGTGACGTAGGAGCTAAGTGGAGCCCTAACGAGTTTCACATGAGCAGCCAGAAGGGTGTGGCTGCTGAGGAAAGCCGTTTTAAACCTGCCTCAGAGTTCAGTGTAGGGGAGCAGAGAAGGGAGCAACGGAGGAAGCAGGGAGGAAAGCTGGAGCAGCGTGGGAAGCTAAGGAAGCCAGAGAAGCCACGAGAGAAGCCAGCTGAACAAGGAAAGCTACGGAACTCAGAACAAGCTAAGAAGGATTCTGGAAGGTCTGTTGTTTCCTATACTCCAGGAGCTCTGGAAGCAAACCCAAAACTTCTGCTAAAGCAACCCAAGGACAAGGTAGAAAAGTTTACCTTCACACGGGGAAAGAGCTCTGATTGCAGAGAGGGCATTGCACGTGAGAAAGGTACGTCTGCTATAATCCCTAGCAAGAGCTATGCTGAAGATATTATACAGAAGCTAAGGACAAGTGCTAACCAGAGGCAAGATAGGACTGCAGTGAAAACAACTCCAGTCAGAACTAGAAACATTCAGGCGGGGGAGGATCCAAGATGGCGATCGTGTAAGGCGTGCTCCGCCGACTGGCTTGTGCTGTGGCTGCGGTTTCTCGCATAAAATTCTCCTCTGTGTCTATTTTCCTTTTTCTCGTGATGGGGAAGAGAAAGGGGAAGGTTAAGTTTCCTGAAGCTGACCTTCCGCCTAACCAGCAGCCTATATCCAAGTTTGTGGCCGTCGGAGCTTCCCAGTCTGTTGCCGGGGTTGGTGTTGGAGCTGACTTGAAGGCGGTCCTTTCAACCTCAGATGTTAGTCTGAGCCCCGAGCAACGTGTGCCGCCTGGTGAGCCCTCTCTGCTGCCTGTTGGTCTGGATTCCCGGCCACGGATGCATCCCAATGAGGGAGCCTCTGCTATGCCGATTTCAGGAGGAATGCCAGAGGTGGGTGTGCCGCATATCGCTGGAGGTGGAGGTGAGGTTATCCTGGCCACCCCGAAAGTGCTTAGAGGAGACCCGGAGTCCCAGCGGTCTAGCGAGATGGAGTTTTCTGCCTCGAGGGATGCAGGGTTACAGCTGGCGGCACTACCCTGGAGAAACCAGCGGTAGTAACTTTGGACTCCATTTGGTCTGCAATTGTTTCGTTGGAGTGCTCTGTTTCCAAGCGTTTGGACACTATGGAGAAGACTGCACAGGACTTTCAGGCAAGGTTGTATGGACAGGAACAAGCCAGTAAAGACTCTGCTCAAACGCTCGAAGTGTTTTCTACACAAGTAGTTGATTTGAAGACAGTGTTCTGCCCTTATTAGGAAAGCACAGTAATTAATGCTAAGTTGGAGAAGTTGGAAAATTTCTCCAAAAAGTTAAATCTGCGAATTGTTAATTTCCCTGTTTCTTCTGCTGTTTCCCCAGTAGAGCTGTTTAAGAAATATTTGAGGGAGGTTTTGGGGTTGCCGGAAAATGCCCTTCCTCCCACCTCTAAAGTATATTATTTACCTATAAAAAAGCGTTCTAGTTCTGTTAATAGGGTTGCCAATGCGGTGGGTGAACAAGGGGGTAGTCTTGATGCTCTGAACCTCTCTCAGGTATTAGAAGCCCCTGATGAGGAAATAACTAGGAGAGCTACTCTTTTAGTAACGTTTGTTCTAGAGCCAGATAGGTCTTGGATCCTGAGATTGTTCTTTAGAAATTCTGATAAAATCTTTTTTGGTCAGAAAGTTTGGATTTTTCCTGATGTTTCTTTTGTGACTCAGGGAAAAAGGAAAGAGTTTCTCACTATGCGTCCTGAGGTGGTTTTGTTAGGTTTTTCCTTTATATTGAAATTTCCCTGTAAATGTCTCATAAAGTCGGCTTTGGCTAGATTTATTTTTTATGATCCTAAACAATTGCGTACGTTTTTGGATGGCAGAGCTACCCTTCGGGAGGTTCCAGTTCCAGTGGAGTCTATTTAGATCGACTCATCTAGGGCACTTATGTTGAATGTACGCCACTTGGTCCTATTTTCTTTTTGTTATTAATGGTTATTTCTTGATTGGTAAATATCTATAACATCTAGCCTTTTTCTGTGCTTCCTCCCCCCCTGTTTTTGGGGCTGGTAGTGTTAGGTAAATGCTCTGTATTATTATTGTAATTGGATTATTTTCTTTTGTTAATGATTTCTGTGCTTTTTACCTTTCCATTTCTTTCAAGTATGGAATATTGCTTGATGTATTGTTGAAAATTTAGAAATAAATAATAAAAAAAAGAAAAAAAGAACTAGAAACATTCCAAGTAAGTGTTATGAGACAGATTCCAATTCTGTATTTAAAAGCTTACGAGGGAATCAGTTTCCTGCCTTAAACAAAGTGAATGAAAACCAGAGAGAACAATTTATAGAACAGCTGCAGGAAATTCTTAATAACTTTCAGTCTAATTCTGGTTTTACAAGTTCCTTAGAGCAGAGTGATAATGGAGCTTGTGAAGACATGATAATTGATGTAGAAGATACTCCTGATATGAATGACGTTTGTGAAATGGATTGCTCTTTTTGTGAGACCAATCACCTGGACTTACGCTGAACAGCCTTTGCATGAGGGTAATGCAAAGCTGTTTCCTAACTCTGTGAAAGAAGGACATTGTGCTGAAACAATTAATTTTGCCTGAGCACCGCTGTGAATGAAACAGTTTTCCTATGCTTTATTTCTCAACTTTATTTGCTCCTGTTTTTCCTATTATTTTGGGAGAAAATAATCCATGCCATGTTTTGCGCTGTGAATTCAATGTGAAAGGGAAAACCCAAATAAATTTATCTGTTTGCCTGAAACCTCGTGTCACAACATTTTGTTGGATAGTAATCAAGACTACAAGTCCCAGCATCCCTTGCTGGCACAATAGCCAAAGATATTACTTGAAGACAAAAATAAAGGCCACCCTTGCCCTTGAGCCACCGGCCCTAGGTGGGGGCAGGACAATACACACCCACCTCACCAACACACACAGACACAAGTCACTTCCTAACATACACACACTTACTGCAACACACTAACACACACAATCCCAGTGCTCATACATGCACCGAATCCTATCCAGCATAAAGAAATAAATCAAAAACACTATTTTTGTCAGACTATGCTCTAGCCTTACTACATAAGTAGCCCTTTATTTCCTTGGAGTCCTTTTATTGGATTTTAATCATGCAGTTATACTTTTCTTAGAAACTACATGCATCAAAGTATTTTTCAGTTAAACTATTCCTGTATAGGCATCAGTTTCTTCCTATGCCCCGACACAGACTGTGTAATAGAGACTACATGTCCTGCTTAAGGGGTTTATAGTATGTATCTCAAGTTAATAAGAAAATGAGATATGCCATACTGTGTCAGACCGAGGTCCATCAAGTCCAGTATCCTATTTCCAAAAGTGGCCAATCCAGGTCACAAGTACCTAGCTGGTGCCGAAAAAGACACACAGGTTCCACAATGCTTGTCCCAGGGAAAACAGTGGATTTTCTGGGTCCTCTTTAATAATGGTTTATGGACCTTTCCTCCAGGACTTGTCCAAACCTTTTTTTTTTTAAGTTTCAATAATCTTTATTTCAAAATGAAAAAGGAATTACAATCAAGTCCACATCAAGGAGAGTGAATAATACAAAGACAAAGCAAAGAAAACTAAGGAAAACACTAAATAAGAAATGCTGGTCCCCTAAGCAAAGTAATACTAACCCTAAGACTTAGAAAGGAAGTTAATAACATAACCATCTAACCATTCTCTTTTCCAAGCAAAAATAAATTCAATTGATCAGATTCCATGAAAACAAATTTTGTCTGTTCGTATATCACAACACACTTACATGGATATTTTAAAAAGAAAGAGGCCCCAATTGCGAGGGTGCGAGGTCTTAGTGCCAAAAAGGCCTTACATCGAACTTGAGTGAGTCTACAGACATCAGGAAAAACCTGAACTGTTGAGCCACAAAACAACTGATCTTTCTTAGAAAGATATAGGCGCAAGGCCAAATTCTTATCAGCTAAAGAAATAAAGGAAACAATTAATGTAGCATGTTTAGTAATTTCATCATTCGAGGACTCTAAAAAAGCAGATACATCCAAGGACTGAGATACTAAACCCTTCTCCGCACCTTTAGCAATGGGAGAGGAAGTTTCTGGAGAGGCAAGTACAGGAACATAATAAACAGAAGAAAACTTTATAGAATTCACATCATCAATTAATAGAACCTCTTTGAAATACTTATACAACAAAATAGAAGGTGACAAATAATGCGTTTGTGGAAAATTTAAAAATCTCAAATTTTTTGCATGCACAGCATTCTCAAGGGACTCCATTTGGTGATGCATAGTAAAATTTTCCCTAATCGAAGAGGAAACAGCTGCCTGCATTACAGAAACCTGCCCAGCCACTTTATTCAAAGTGGTATTATGCCTAGCTATAGCTTCCTGATGGACACCCAATTTCTGGACAACATCCTTAGAAAAATTAGAGACCTGGGAAAGAGAGGCACGCAGGGAAACTTCCATGCGGGCCACTACCTCCAAGACATCCCTTAAAGAAACCTCAACAGGGGAAACAACGGATGAAACAGTAACAGGGACATCCAAAACAGTCGGAAGAGAATCTTTACAATCAACATCTTTCCCATGCAAGGAATCATCCAATACTAACGAGGGCTCCACCCCCAAGCCAACACTCTTGGGGGGGATCACCCCCTCAATCATAACTTCCTGACTGGGTATGGTACAACCCTGCGTGACAGGAGACAAGTCAGAAGAAGTACTCACAGACCCATGAGTCAAGTCCGGCAGTTCACATTCCACCTGGGCTTTCTGTAGGTGGGCGTCCATCGGGCCCACAATCTTAGGGGCCTTTTGAGTACTCATCATGGCAAAAACCTTCTTCCGTCACTTACCCATGGGCCAGAGAGTCCTCTTATTCCTCCTTGTGACACTGACAGCTTTTACTACATCCTCCGGTAACAAATTCCAGAGTTTGATTATGTGTTGAATGAAAAAATATTTTCTCTTATTTAGACAGTTTTGTATGCCACCTTATCCTTCAATCAAAGTGGTCACAGGGTAGTTGGGGGATACATTTAACACAAGGGGCTATGAGACACATGCACTAATACTTACAGGGAACATGGGCAATGGAGGGTTAAGTAGCTTGCCCAAGACCACAAGGAACACCTGTGGGACTAGAAACCCTACTCCTTCTGGCCCAAGGTTGTTGTCCTCTAGTGGGATTTGAACTCCTGACCTGAGGTAACTTGCCCCAGCCACTAAGCCACTCCTCCCTCTTAGTAGTCTTAAATGGGTTACAATGTAGCTGCATTGCATGTCCCCTAGTCTTTCTACTTTTTGATGGCATAAACAACCAATCTATGTTTACCCATTCCACTCCATTCATAAATTTATAGACTTCTATCATATCTCCACTCAGCCATCTCTTTTCCAAGTTGAAGAGACTAACCTTTTAAGCATTTCCTCACAGGGGTACCCTTCCATCCCCTTTACAATTTTGATGACTCTTCTCTGTACTACTACTTCTACAACTACCTTTTCTAACTCTGCTACATTATTTTTAAGATATGGAGACCAGAATTGCACACAATATTCAAGGTGCGGTCGCACCATGGAACAATACAGAGGCATTATAATATCCTTGGATTTATTTTCTATTCCTTCCTCATGATTCCTAGCATTCTATTTGCTTTCTTGGCAGCCACTGCAAACTGGGTGAAGGGTTTCAACGAGTTATCCATGATGACGCCTAAATCTTTTTCCTGGGTGGTGGTTCCTAATGTGGAACCTTGCATTGTGTAACCATAGTTTGAGTTGTTCTTTCCTAGATGCATAACTTTGCACTTATCCACATTAAATTTCATCTGCCATTTGAAAGTCCAGTCTTCTCATTTATCAAGGTCTTCTTGCCATTTTTCACAATTCTCTTAGGTTTTAACAGCTTTGAATAATTTGTGTCATCTGCAAATTTGATCACCTCATTCTTTATTCCCATTTCTGGGTCATTTATGAATATGTTAAAAAGCAGTGGACCCAGCATAGATCGCTGGTTAGTCTTGCCTATATATGCTATCACGTATTGTGAAAACTGTTCATGTTTAGCCACTACATGGAGGGAAAGCTTCACCCTGGGAAATCTAGCCATCAACTTGATAGCTACCTAGCTAGACACCTTTTGAAAAGGTGCATGGGGGACAGAGGAGGGTAAGAGATTAATTATAAAAATATGGCACCCTGGTTTACATCCTTCGTAGATAAATGTGAATATATACAAATACATTTGAATAATGAGCAAAACTCAGTCAACACAAGCTAACAGGGAGCTGGTCTTGACCTTAACCTTGCAATTTGACCTACGGAAATCCAGTGAAAGAATCAGACTAGCATCAGCAAGTTTTATTCTATTTCTTAACTGAATAAAATTGAAAAATGTTTCCTGAGAGCTATTTACTTGTAGGAAGGCAAAAGAATGTTATTCTTATAAATGTTTTCCATAAAAATTTGTGCCAGTACATAGTATTAAAAAGAAAAAAAAAGATCTTGAAGAGATGAAAACTAGCAGGCTAGAAATATCGTAAAAGTATCTGGAGAGAGTGTATTGCTGCTATAGGAAATCCAAAGGCCAAAAAGTGGTATTAAAACCCAGTAGCCAAGTTGTAAAGTTTAAATCTGTTTCTATTTGCAGATACGGGAATATATTTATCTCTGTATAAGTGCAACAATGCTCACATCAGCCTTTCCCACAGGAGATGGAGTTTTAAATGAGCTGGTTGACACTTTCATGTGAATAAATCAACAAAAGTAAAGCTTTTGAACACAAAAGCCCTCAATGTGATGCTTCAGAGACATCTTAGAAATGCAAATAGCCACAGCTGTAAGCCTTGTTACAGGAAAGCCCTCACAAATAGTAATGGATGAGCATTTGCAGTCATGGCATAGGTCCAAGTCACATCAGATTTCTGTACTTACAGCTTGACAGCCTGAATGGTTATTTATTTACCCCAACAGTCCTAGTTTTTTGGGGCAATAAAAAGCTGTTTCCTTTCCTGCACTGAGGCTTCTAACCGAGGCTTCTTTTTTTTCTTAAGAAACCTAGATGATATTTTTACAGACCACCAATGACAAAAGAACTCAGGGTCCTTTGTCTTTCCAGACCTCTGCTTCAGGTATGCAACAACATAAACAAAAACTAGCCTTTGACAGTGTAATTAAAAGCTAGTTGGTTACTCTCTTTATGCTTCCTTAAATGATTAATTCACTTCAGTAGTTTGGGGATCCAAGACATTTATGCATGAAAACTGCCCACCACATACATGGGTACAATTTGAGGGTAATTTTCCTAGGTTAGAAGTCCAAGTAGCTATTCGGCATGGGTATTAGTTTTTGTCTTAATGGAAAAATCAACAAAAATTGTCATTTTCAGTTCATCCCAATGTCAATTAACCAAGCATGCATGCTCAGAAAATTTGCACAAATTGCCAGTTGTGAACTTCATTTTTGTCATGCAGATTTATTTTATTTATTTATTTATATTCTCTTATATACCATGCTATTCTGCATCAGTGCGGTTTACATTGAACAAACTGAAATTACATTGAACAGGGTATTATAACTTGGAGATAACTAATTTACAGGGAACATGGGCTATGGAGGGTTAAGTGGCTTCCTGCCCAAAGTAGCTGTCCTCTAGTGAGATTTGAACCCCGATCTTCCAGCCTGAAGTACCTTGCCCCAACCACTAAGCTACTCCTCCACTCCAAAAGCCCTTCTGAGCTATGGAGAGTACTTCTGTCTCGGTGCTGTCGGGTGACGTCACCAAGTATGGCTGAATAATCAAGTGTGGCTGACTCATTCTGCTTGTCCTAGGAGAAATAGCAGTTTGACGGTGGCTACAATAGGATTGGAAAGAACAAAACAAAACATAACAGCTTAGCTACTAGTTAGAGTGGTGTCTGGGGCTAAGTTGGATTTTAAGAGAGAAAAAAAAACACAATTTCAAGCCAGACTTTGAGCCATTAAGGAGGGAATTATAACTGGGGTTGTTTGTTTTTCTTTTTTTTTTTATGAGAGTGTTTTTGCCTCCTTTATTGCTATGGAGTCTGCTGCCACAAACTAGAGGCTTTAAAGGATTGGGTAACACAGGGAGTGCATTTGCACTTTGATACAACAGAGCCACTGGCAGGATGAGAGGTCACTATATCTAAATCTATGTATTCCATTGCAGAACCAGAAGATGTAGTACCGTAATTTTTTGGCAACAATCGTGTTCATCTATTGTCTGTGAGAGTAGCTATGGAGATGTCAGAGCACCTTTTCTATTCCATCTCATGAACAGAGAAAAAGAAATCTAAAACATAGATCAATAAAAATAAAATAAAGCTACAAGACATATGACCCCTAAGAATCCAACCCCATTGAAACATTAACCGGGCAAACACATACCCTCTCCCCACTCCTTTGAAGAGTGTCACCAGGCAGGCATTGTGACTGCCTAGTGCAAGGCCTAGCCAAGGCCAGGCATGATACTCTGGCCATGGTATCTGAGGTAGCACAGTTGTGGAGGCAGGAGAGCTCCTTATTGTATCCATTCCATTCTATGTTCAAAAACTAATAAAACTAATAGATAAATTAAAAAATACAACCTAAAGACATGCTGGGATTTCAGTCCCATTGGAGCATTAACTGGACAAACTCACACCCCCTCCCTCAGGTCCTTTGACGAGTGGAAAAAGTTAAAAATTAAAGGATGGCCTAACTTTCACTGCCATAGCTAACTGGGTGGCAGCTGAATATCACCACCGTCCAATTAGCTGCTGTGCTATTCAGCTGACCCATATATTCAATGCTGGAGGCTGGATATCTCCCTGACATTGCAGATTTCTACATTACTATATTCCAGTGCCAACCGGCAGGCCCATTAGGAAGTACTATAAACACTGCCCATTTAAAACCCATAGCAAACCCACCATATCATAACAGCACTACCAGGACTCACAAAGCATCAAATCCTACCTATCAAAAGGTAACACTGCAAATATTAAACCAATACATCTCAGAGAATACCAGTACATCTCCTACTGAGGAAAGAGAACAAGTGGCACTGTCAAATAGAAACTACATGAACAGAATACCTCAGCTTGGTTACACATGCAGAACATAGACCATCACCACACAAAGAACAAGGGATCACAATTTAGAAATAGGAAGATAATAATTAAATTGGGAACCCCAAAAGCGAAACATGAAATGTACAACAACACTGGAGAAATAAAACTATAATTTAATTTCATCTTGCATTAAACAAAACTGCAAAGATGCTAGCGATACACATTTCCCAGACCTGACATATTCCAGTTAATAATTTCAAAATAAAAAGTATTTTTCTACCTTCAGTTTGGGCATTTTATTTTTCAGTTGCAATTGCTCCAGTCACTTTCTTCTAGTTTCTTCATGTCTTCTGCGAGCTGTCCATTTGTCCTTTCTTCTCTCTTTTAGATTTTTTCCATTCTTTCTCTATATCTGCTTTAACATACTGATCTTTCCCCTTTTGCTCTTTCCCCCATTTCTTTCTTTATTCCTTTATCATCCACTCAAATTTCACCCTTCCATCCTCAATCCCCATTTATTCTCCCAATGCCCAGCCAATCGTAGATTTTTCTTCCCTCCCACACAAAACATCTTTGCCCCTCTCCATCCATATTCCCCAGTCCCATTCCCTTCTAGTCCTCCCCCAAAATCAGCTCCTTATAGTTCTAGACCCACCCAGCACCCGCTCCCTTCTAGCCCCATTCTCCCATGCCCCCGTATCAGCCCATTTCCAGTCCTATTCCAGCCCCCCCATCAGTCCAGTTCCAGTCCAAGCTCCCCAATCAGCCCATTTTCAATCTTAGCCCCCCATCAGCCATTTCCTGTCCTATTCCAGCTTCCCATCAGCCCATTTCCAGTCCAAGCTCCCCCATCAGCCCATTTCCAGTCTTATCCCTGCACATAAGCTCATTTCCAGTCCTAGTCCCCCCTCAACCCATTTCCAGTCCAAGTTCCCCCCATCATCCAATTTCCAATCCTAACTCCCCCATCAGCTCATTTCCAGTGCTATTCCAGCCCCCATCAGCCCATTTCCAGTCCAAGCTCCCCCTCATTAGCCCATTTCCAGTCCCCCCCATAAGCCCATTTCTAGTCCAAGATTCCCCCATCAGCCCATTTCCAATCCTAGCCCCCCATCAGCCATTTCCAGTCCTATTCCAGCTCCCCGTCAGGCCATTTCAAATCCTAGCCCCCCCATCAGTCAGTTTCAGTCCTATTTCAGCCCCCATCAGTCCATTTCCAGTCATAGTCCAGCCTCCCCATCAACCCATTTCCAATCTTAGCCCCCTCATCAGTCATTTCTAGTCCTATTTCAGCCCCCCATCAGCCCATGTACAGTCATAGCCCAGCCCCCCATCAGCCATTTCCAGTCCAAATTTCCTCCCCGTCAGCCCATTTCCAGTCCCAGTTTACCCTCCCATCAGCTCATTTCCAGTCCTAGTCCCCTCCATCAGCCCATTTCCAGTCCTAGCCCCCTCATCAGCCCATTTCCAGTCCAAGCTTCCCCCCCATCTGCCCATTTCCAGTCCTATGCTAGACCCCGCCTGCCCACTGAAGAGCCTCACAGCCGTCTAAGGAGCTTCAGAGGTGAGCCGTGGAAGCCCGCGCGAGGCCCTATCTCCCTCTGCACAGCTTCTAGCATGAAGAGTGTTTTCCCTCACACTGGCAGCTGTTACTGTGAAGCACACTGAATGCTGGGAAAGGTTAAATGGAAAGGTTAAAGGGCATTTCCCAGCACTCAGGTGCTTCGCAGTAACAGCCGCCAGCGTGAGGAAAAACACTTCATGCTGGTGGCTGTGCAGAGGGAGCCGGGGCCTCCATTTGTGCGAGAATGAAGTTCACATGGGGCCCCCTGAAGCACAGGGCCCTGTGCGAACAACATTCTTGTACAATGGACGGGCTAGCCCTGATTAGCCTGACGATTTCTAAATGTGTTGATGGAGTCAGAATGAGACTATGGAAGGGGGGGGGCAGTTAAGAGTGAAAGTTTGCAGATGATGGTCAGATAGGGGATGAATGGAGTTGAAGTGTGAGGACAAGCAGCTGGAGAAAAATACAAGGTCGAGGAAGTACCCTGCTGATAAGTACGGGCAGTAGAACACAGTTAAAGGTTGAATGAGAAGGTTAAGTTAAGGAGCTTTAGGGCATAAGAGTCAGAGGGGTCATCAACATAAATGTCAAAATCCCCAAGAATGAAGGAAGCAGAAGATGGTTCCAGAATAAGGAAAGCCAGGAGTTAAAATCAGTGAGAAAGACTTGTCAGAGGGTCAATAAATGACAGCTACCTGGAGAGATAGAATAAGTAGGCAGATGAAGTGGATGCTAAAGGAAGAAAAAGTGATACTGAGCTGGAAGGAGGGATTAAAACTGTCAAGAATGAAAAAGTAGCAAACCAATACCACTGTCACTGTCAATCAGGTGAAGTGTATGGGAGAAGGGGTAGCCTCCATGCCAGAGGGCAGCAATTGAAGCACAGTCTTCAGGGAGAAACCAATCTCAGTTAAAGCAAGAAGATGCAGAGCATTAGAAACAAAGAGACCATGAATGAAGGTAAGAATATTGGAGGCAGAGTGGACATTCCACAGGGTACATGAGAAAGGGAGAAAGGAAAGGGATATGATTGAGATTATAGGGGTTGCAGTTCTATTTGCATAAGGAGTGAGAGAAATGCCTATAGGGGCCAGGATTGGGATTTATATCCATATATGAAAGAAGAAGCAGGAGGATATGAGGGAGAGAAGAGGAGGCATGATGGTGGTGAGGTTTAAGTGCTTTGAGTGAATGGGGATGGCTAAATGAGAGGAAGGGGATTCTCTTTAGGAGTAGAAATAGGAGTGGTGGAAAAGGTACAGAAAAAACAAGATCCCCTTTTCCATGTAGAGCTCCTATCCTATTCTACCTCAGAAGGCATGGCAGAAAGCCCCGACACTCATTAAAGTAAGCCACAATTGAAGAGATGAGGTGGTGTTTGGTAGCACTGTCATGAGGCAGGCAGCAGGCAGAATTGAGGATGGTGACCTGGTGCATCAGGAAAATGATAGCCCTAGATGATCATCCCTTGAAGATGGTTGAGAAAGCAGGGTTTAAGAGGCTGCTCATAGATCTCACTTACCAAAAGCTCTGTAGGACAACTTTTAGTAGGCAGCTAATCCCCAGCCTGTATAATCAGTTGCATAACCAGGAAGAGCTCGAAAAAGCAAAGGACAATAATAGAATGTGTTTCATCACTGATATCCGGACTAGTCAGAATGCTGCATATGCCTAACTCTCCCTGACAGCTGACCAAGGCAGGAACAAACTGTAGATGTAATGGGGAGTAACATCAGGAACATAAGAACATAAGATATCTATACCGGGTCAGTCCAAGGTCCATCAAGCCCAGTATCTTGTTTTCAACAATGGCTAATCTAGGTCACAAGTGCCTAGCAGTTTCCCCAAAAGACACAGGTTCCACAATGCTTGTAATGGGGCAAGCAGTGGATATCCTGGGTCCCCTTTAATAATGATTTATGGACCTATCCTCCAGGAACTTGTCCAAACCTTTTTTAAACCTGGCTACACTATCAGCTTTTACTACATCCTCTGGTAATGAATTCCAGAGTTTGATTACACGTTGAATGAAAAAATATTTCTCTTATTAGTCTTAAATAGGTTACACTAGCTTCATTGCATGTCCCCTAGTCTTTCTATATTTTGATGGCATAAACAATCAATCTATGTTTACCCGTTCCACTCCATTCATTAATTTATAGACCTCTATCATATCTCCCCTCAGCCTTCTCTTTTCCAGGTTGAAGAGTCCTAACCTTTTTAGCCTTTCTTCATAGGAGTATCCTTCCATCCCTTTTACCATTTTGATAGCTCTTCTCTGTACCTTTTCTAATAACACTATATCCTTTTTAAGATACGACAACCAGATTCACACACAATATTCAAGGTGTGGATGCACCATGGAACGATACAGAGGCATTATAATATCCTTTGTTTTATTCTCCATTCCTTTCCTTAAGATTCCTAGCATTCTATTTGTTTTCTTGGCCACCGCTGCACACTGGGTGGAGGGTTTCAACATGTTATCCACGATGACGCCTAAATCTTTTTTCCTGGGTGGTGGGTCCTAATGTGGAATCTTGCATCGTGTAACCATAGCTTGGGTTGTTCTTTCCTAGGTGCATAACTTTGCACTTGTCCACATTAAATTTCCACTGCCATTTGGATGCTCAGTCTTCCAATTTAGCAAGGTCCTCTTGCAATTTTTCACAATCCTCATGGGTTTTAACAACTTTGAATAATTTTTTGTCATCTGCAAATCTGATTACCTCACTCGTTATTCCCATTTCCAGGTCAATTATGAATATGTTAAATAGCAGCGGACCCAAGATGGCCGCTCGATCCGCACGTCTGTGAGCTGCTTTTCCATGCCGAAGTGTAAGGGGAAACTATGGGGGGACCCACCCCAGCCTAAGCAGACTTCTTCCGCGATTTTCTCTAAAGTCGGACCGACGGATACTTTTGTACAGCAACATGGACAGGCCCGGTCAGTCTCCGGAGTAATCCCGATTGAGTCGACGCCGAGACCGGAGAGTCCGGCGTCTTCCTCCGGGTGTGATCTCACTCTGTATTTGCAAAAACCACCCACACTCCCTGCAGACTTCCTGGACCTCAGCGTTTCTGAAGTGGTGCGACCTGATGAGGTCGGCACTGTTCCTTCAGTGGGAGGGAAAGCTGCGGTCACAGACTCGGTGGATCTGGGGTCAGCATCTGAGGGAGCAGAGGTGGACGCGGCAGAGAAGTTACAAATCCCCCAGGATTTAAAAGCTTTACCAGTGGAGAGGAGAAGTGCGACATTTTTTCCTGAGGCCCCACCTGAATTACCTCTGTTGACGCCTTTCTCTTTGGAGCGTCCTGAACGTATTACCTTGGACTCCATCTGGATAGCTCTGACTAAGTTTGGTGAGTGTTTAGTATCTCAAACTAATGCCACCTTGAAGTTGGTACAAGAAAATAAGGTGAATATACAGAATTGTCAGGACTCTGTGACTCTCTTGCAGTCTCAAGCTTCTGTGATGGACAATAAGGTTACACAGTTGGAGGAAACGTTTAATGATGTTTGTAAAGATATGATAGGAGTTAAATTTAAAATGGAAATGCTGGAAAATCAGAACTGGGCTATGAATATTAGGATATTGAATTTTCCTCGTTCTGCTATGGTTACCCCTCGTGATATGTTTAAGATATATCTGAGTGAAGTATTGAACGTTCCTGAAGATTTGCATCCCCCAGTTTCCAAAATTTATTATCTTCGCACTGGGAAAAAAATAAAAAGTCCAGCCGGGGATTCCCCTATAAATGAAGAAGCTTTAGATCTACTGAATATTTCAGAGATTTTAGACACTTCTGTATCTGATACTGTGGTTCCAGCAACTTTATTAATTTCATTGGCATTAGTGTCTGATCGTGAGTGGTTATTGAAAATGTATTTCAAAAAACGTTCCATTCTGTTTAAAGGGCTTACTATCCGAATGTTTCCTGACTTATCACGTGATATGCTAAAAAGGAGAAGAGAGTTTTTGCTGCTTAAGGCGGTGGTGATTCAGATGGGTGCCTTATTTTTTTCTCAAATTTCCCTGCAAATGTTTGGTTAAACTGCAATCTGTATCTTATATATTTTTTGAACCTACTAAATTAATCTCCTTTATTAGTGCTTGCTTGTCTGCTGGCCCCTAGGTGGGTGGGTATTTTTGCTATATGGGTATACCGGTCCTTGTGGATCTAGCTATTCCTAATGAGTTTATAATTCTTTGTTTTCCTAGTATTGGGTCTGCTCAGTGTGAGGACTTGTAAGACTGGGTTATAATTATATTTCATCTGTGTATATTTTTCCTTGTTTATTACCTTCTCAAGTCTTTTTTCTGTATCAAGTATGATTGCTTGTATAATTTTGTTTGAAATCTTATAAAAAAAAAATAGCAGCGGTCCCAGCACAGATCCCTGGGGTACTCTACTATTCACCTTTCTCCATTGGAAAATTGGCCATTTAGCTCTACCCTCTGCTTTTTATCTTTTAACCAGTTCCTGATCCACAATAGTACACTGCCTCCTATCCCATAACGTTTTAATTTTGCCAAGAGTCTCTCATGAGGGACCTTATCAAAGGCTTTCTGAATATCCAGATACACTATGGGGCTTGTTTACAAAGCTGCGGTAGCGGTTCGCGATCGTTATCGGAGCCGCAGCCCCATTGATTTCAATGGGGCTCCGGCTCCGATAACGATCGCGAATCGCTACCGCAGCTTTGTAAACAAGCCCCTATATCAACCAACTCACCTTTGTTTACCTGTTTATTCACACCTTCAAAAAAACAACACATTAGGAATGCCATGTAGGAATTGAGTTCCACAAAGGTTGCCCTGAGCCTTCACATCCCGGTAGTGAGTATTTCACAGGCCAAATTACAAGTTTTCGGCAGTGACAGGGATTCATAGCAGAGGTTTTAATGATGATAGACCTCTTGCTTGATCAAGTTGGAAAAAGGTTGGAACCTCTTATGAAGGAGGATGCTTATATACTAGCTCGTCCCTGTGACTCATGGATGTAAGGGATTATCACTCTGTGGTGCATCTCATTGACTTAAATGGAAGGCAAAGCTGGTGACTGAGGTAGAGGAAAGAGATGCCAGAGGCAGGGGAGGTGGCAGCAGTGATAGGATAAAGGAAGTTGCAAATAAGTAGCAAGGCCAGTATCTCTAGCATGAGTATCATTATTTCACTACTAATCCTCCTCCCCCCAGCTTTACATGCTTGTACCCCATGAGATCCAAAGGTCCAACAGAGGACCACTGTTACCACATAACAAGTAAGACCCAGTCCAGGCATGGTAACCACCAAGAGCCTTTATTAACAATTCTTGACTAGGGGTACTAAGACACCTTCACAGGGGTGTAAACGTCAAGCCCTACTGACACAGGCCGTGTTTCGGCTTATGCCTTCTTCAGTGGTTCTTTTGGCGTGCTAAAGCAATAAATGACATTAAAAGCAATTAAAAACAAAATCATAAAATTAAGACATATGATAAAATACAATAAAAATCATTAATATAAACAAATGTCCCTATCACATACATAAATAATAAAACAATAAATGACATTAAAAACAATTAAAACCAAAATCATAAAATTAAGGCATATGTCTACTACCTTCGGATAAAAACACCTAGTATAGAATGTTGTAAAAGCCTACAAATTACAATAAGTTGAGTTGATTGTATGTGGAGTCATCCATTGATAATACTCAATAATAAATAGAAGGAAAAATGAAAAATAGAAATAACATTCTCCGTGGGAAAACATTGCACCCGCACGGTCTTGCACGCTGATTGCATATAGAAACATCCGTTGTCTAAAGGAATCTTAAAAATCCTTAAAGAATGGTTAAGATGATAATAAAAACAAAAGTAAGAATTATAACAATAAATAAACTTTGGCCATTGGTCCAATATGTCTCTACCTTTTTAGCAATGGGCCCCATACTGAATTTTAGCTTGCAATGCTTACCATGTGTTAAAGCCTGTACTAATAGTTAGCGGAGTTTGGTAAACATTCTCCATTATTCCAAGTTGCACATTTTTAAAACATTTTAAAACATGTTGAAATCATTTTATTAAAATAAGTATGTGAAACAAACAGAAAAAAGTAAAAATATCAGGAAAAAAGGACAAAAAAACTGAAAACAAATTGAAAATTGTTGACCTATGCATATCCCCAAATCTTACAGATATACCAATTAAATGGCAAGATTACAACATGGTGTACATTGTTTTGGCTTTCCACCTTAGGACACCTTGTCTTTCCTAAGGATACCTTGGAGGATGTTTACTAAACAGCGGTAGCGGACTCCATGCGATATCGAAGCCGCAGCTCCATTGATTTCAATGGGGCCGCGGCTCCAACATCACACGGAGTCCGCTATCACAATTTACTAAACATCCCCCCTTATCTCCTATTAAGACATCTTATCACATCTTAAAACACCTTATCTCCTGTTAGGACACCTTATCACATCTTAAGACGCCTTATCTCCTGTTAAGGCGCCTTATCACATCTTAAAACACCTTATCTCCTGTTAGGGCATACATCACTGCTGTAAGGAATGAGGCTAACCATATTTAAAGACTATCCATGCTGTGACCTAAAAACAAGAAGACCCCTAATGGAAACAGGAAACAAAATTATTAAACACTCCATTTTAAAACAATTATGCATAAACAGACAGAGATCAACCATACCTGTTTCTTCTTATCCATTTTAAACAAGTAGACATTTTAATGTTAGTTGGTAAAGAGGCAACACTCACATTCATTTCAGCATAATGCTTCTGAAAATAAGAGCACAAAAAACAATGCATTTTAACCATCGCTTTTTTTCCCCATTCTCCTTTTCCCATACCTCTAGTTCCCCATTGAACTGCTATTCCCTCAGGTACCAACTTTTTCTTCCTTTCACTGTAACTTGAAACATATAAGAAATCAAAATAGTACCATGAGCTGTGCCGGGGTTTCTCCTGTTCCTGGCTTAGGTAAAATGACTTCCAGCTTACTTTCGATATGCTACATTGTTCCAAGGGAGAAAACAATATGGATGTCTTTTAAAGAATTTCTTTTTGCCTTTTCATGGTTTCAATGAATTCTATATGTGTTTAAAATCAAAATAAAACAACTTGACATGGGACACAGGGGAGGCACGATGCAGAACAAAGGAGATAATAATCCCCCTGTACAGGTCACTGAGTACTGTATTCAGTTTTGGAGACCATATTTAACATAGTAACATAGTATATGATGGCAGATAAAGACAAGCATGGCCCATCTAGTCTGTCCAGTAAGGTGGCTAGAATAGGTGTACACACTGCTTCGTGCAGGTCACCTCTCTCTATTTGTCAAGATAGTTATGTTTATTATGATTTTATCCTGTTGCTATAAAGGGATCCACTGTGTCTGTCCCATACATTTTGAATTTCGTCACTGTATTTGCCTCCAGCACTTCCATTGGGAGGGCATTCCAAACATCCACCACCCCTTTCAGTGAAAAAGTATTTCCTGATGTTGCTTTCAAGTTTACCACCTTGCAGCGTTATCATATGCCCTCTAGCTTTGCAGCTTCCCCTTCTTCAAAAAAGGTTTGTAATACCCTTTAAGAATTTAAAGGTCTGTATCATTTCTCCCCTGTCCCTCCTCTCCTCAAGAGTGTACATATTTAGGTATTCGAGTCTTTTCTCATATGTCTTCTTGCGCAGGTTCCAAATCATTTTTGTCGCCTTCCTCCGGACCGTTTCAAGTCCTTTTATATCCTTTGTGAGATATGGTCTCCAAAACTGAACACAATACTCCAAGTGAGGCCTCACCAATGATTTGTATAGAGGCAAAGAGATAGGCAACCAGAATGGTATGGAGATCATTATTCACCTAGAGCAGAAACCATATTAATTTGAATACTGATGCTTAAATTACTATCCATATTCAGCATTGCTATACATAGAAACATGATGGCAGAAGAAAACTATACAACCTACCTCTGCCCTTCCATGCCAACTACTACAGTCTATTTTTATTCTTTAGAGTAGTGGTACCCAACCCAGTCCTCGGGTACCCCCAGGCCAATCAGGTTTTCAGGCTATCCACAATGAATATGCATGAGATAGATCTGCACAAAATGGAAGCGGTGCATGCAGATCTACAGTGCCTTATGAAAGTATTAATCCCCTCAGTTTTTGTCCTGTTTTGTCACATTACAACTTGGAATGAAAATGAAGGTTCATTTGGATGTTAGGTGATGGACCTAACAATATAGTTAAAATTGATGAAGTGGAATGACAATAAAATACCTTGTATATAGAAAAAAACAAGTAAAAACTGAAAAGTTGTGAATGTCTATGTATTCATCCATTTTGCTATGAAACCCCTAAATAAGATCTGGTCCAACCAATTAACTTCAAAAGTCACATTATTAGTTGATTAGGGTCCACTAGTGTCACATGATCTGTCACATGATGTCTGTATAAATAAACCTGTTCTGAAAGGCCCCTGACTCTCCAACACCACTAAGCAAGCAACATGAAGACCAAGGAGCACTCCAAAGAGGTCAGAGACAAAGTTGTGGAGAAGTATAGATCAGGGTTGGGTTATAAAAAAATATCCAAAATTCTGAATATCCCATGGACCACCATTAAATCCATTATAGCAAAATGGAAAGAATATAGCACCACTACAAACCTGACAAGAGAAGGCCATCCACCAAAACTCACAGACCGGGCAAGGAGGACATTAATCAGAGATGCCACAAAGGCACGAAGGATAACACTGAAGGAGCTGTAAAGATCCACAGGGGAGATGGGAGTACCACTTAAAGCTGTACACTCAACAGACCAGGGTTTCATGGAAAAGTGGCCAGAAAAAAGCCATTGCTTAAAGAAAGAAATAAGAAAACACATTTGGAGTTCACACAACAGCATGTGGCGGACCTCCCAAAAACATGGAAGAAGGATCTCTGGTCAAATGAGATGAAAATTGAACTTTTTGGCCATCATGGGAAGCTCCATGCATGGTGCAAATAAACACTTCTCATCACCCCGAGAACACCATTCGCACAGTGAAACATGGTGGTAGTAGCATCATGCTATGGGGATGTTTTTAATCAGCTGGACAAGAAAACTGATCAGGATTGAAAGAACAATGGAAGGCACTAAATACAGGGCAATTCTTGAGGAAAACCTGTTTCAGTCTGCTAGAGATATGAGACTGGAATGAAAGTTCACCTTCCAGCAGGACAATGACCCTAAACATACTGCTAAAGCTACACTGGAGTGGTTTAAAGGGAAACATTTAAATGTCTTGGAATGGTCTAGTCATAGCCCAGATTTCAATCCAATTGAGAATCTGTGGCATGACTTGAAAATTGCTGTTCTCCAATGCAATCCATCTAACTGGAAGGAGTTGGAGCAGTTTTGCCTTGAGGAATGGGTTAAAATCCCAGTGGCTAGATGTGCTAAGCTAATAGAGACATACCCCAAGATACTTGCAGCTGTAATTACAGCAACAGGTGGCTCTACAAAGTATTGACTTTGGGGGGAGGGGGTGGAATACCTATGCACACTCATGATTCCTGGGGGGCGGGGGGTGTTGTCTTATTTACAGGGTCATTCTGAACCGCGAATAAGCCTTATACACATAGGCTGCAGACATGCGCCAAGAGAAGACGTTTAGACGGTATTCCGGGTACATTGCAAAATACACATAACAAACAGAAATACGTATATCTCTGGACGTGGGCGGACCATGGGTGTGGATGGGAGGAGTGTAGGCGTAGCCGCCCCCTGAAAACGTACAAACCATATTCTGTCAAATCCCATGTACGTCTAGTTGTTTCCCTATGGACGTCTAAGTTATACCTGCTAAAATGTGGAATAGCAGACATGGAGGGACTAAAAGAAGGAAAAGAAACATTACCGCATAGAGCTGGGCATACTACACTGTGCATCACTGCATCCAAACGAGTGGTAGGATGGTGACACTACCTGTGTGTCTGTGGTAGCAGGGTGCACAGGAAGCAGATATATATACTGTTATGCACAAAGGAGGGACATGCACAAGGCACATGAGAAAGAATAGACAGCCCTAGGAAAACACAGGCAAAAGAGACATATGCCCACTGTGACTAAGGCAAAGGGAAACAGAGACCTATGATTGTGAGAAAAAAACATTTATTGCGTGCATGACAGAATAAAACACCCACACTACCATCACCAGTGCCCAAGCAAACCCACCACACACACCCAGGTGCCCCCGAACAGCATGTCGCACATCACCCCCACTCCCACCCCCACCTCCCAACCCCACACTCCTACCCTACCATTCCAGCCCCTCACCCCAACCCTCTGATCTTACCTCCAACCCCACACCCCTACCCCACCATCCCAGCTCCTCACCACAACCCCCTGCCCTCACCCCCAACACCACTCCCCCACTTTACCATCCTAGCCCCTCACCCCCAACCCCCTTTCCTGCCCCCCAACCCCACACTCCCACACCCCCACTCCACCATCCCAGCCGCTCACCCCAACCCCCCCCCCACCATTACCCCAACCCCATACCTCCACCTCACCATCCCAGCCCATCACTCACAACCCCACACCCCACGCCTGTGATAGCAAACCCTACCAGGGCCTACTGCTGCTCCCCATGCACTCTGACCTACCCCTGACTCCTCCACTGCCTAGAGGCACCACCACCACTGGGCCTCAGTGGATGGCCTCCAGATGGCATAGGTGATGGTATGCCCCCTGAGACTGGGCTGCTGCTGCTTCTGCTATCCCCACTGGTCTCCCCACATGCCTCATGGAAGGGTGGGAAGATCAGCGGGAACCCCACACTCCGGGGCACAGGGTCCAGGATGAAGGACTGTCCCACATTTCTGGACCCCACCACATATGTGGCCTGCGAAGTGGCTTGTGTGGCCACTCTGCTAGCGGGTGGTGGGGCAGAGGGATGAGGCACATCATTGGTGGCAGTAGGCACAGCAGCAGAAGCAGGTGTCAGAAGCATGTCCCGAGCCCCAGCCAACTGGGCAACCAGTATGTTGATGCTGGCCCCTAGGTGGCACACAGAGGTATTCAGGTGATTGGTTGCCGTCAGCTGCTCCTCCTGGACCACCAACCACCACTCTTCAAGGGCCAGCTGCTGTTCCTACAGTTGCACAGAATGACAGAGGAGTAGCAGCAGCTTCTCTTGTGCCTGCACCTCATGGCCCTCGTGCTGGGTGATCAGGCACTCGGCACACCCAACCAACTGTCCATATGTGCATCGGTGGCACTGCCCATTGTGACCACTGCCACCAGGCTGGGGTTGGGGCTCAGGTGATGGTGATGGTGCAAACTGGTCCTCTGAGTCAGCAGAGACGGTGCCCTCAGGCTTTGCAGAGGTGGACATCTCTGTACCTCCCTCCACAGGGGCTGCAGGCTGTGATGAAACCCCCTCCGGTGGTACCACAGCCCTCTCCATTGATGGTGGCAGTGGTGGAGTCGCTGGTGGTAAGGCAGCATTGGGTCTAGCTTCTGTGGCAGCACCTGCTGAGAAAAGCAAGGAGGGCCAGCTTAATGCAGACCCCTGCATGCAGCAACCTACCCCCACCCCCACAGGGGCTGAACCAGTTCACTATGACCGCGGGAACACCACGGGACTGCTGGGAGAGTGCAAAACAGGCCAGGGAGATCCCTCCACCACAGAGTCACCTAGTGAGCCAGTGGTGGGAGATGAGACAGTGCAACAAAGGCATGGGTACCACACCCCAAACCAGAGGGAATATGTGTGAGGGGGGCAATGGGTTGTTCAATGGATCACCACACCAAGGGAGCAGGCCCGGGGTGGGAGACATACAGCATGTGAATGTCAGCACAGACACATACCTTGGACCTGTGGGCGCTGAGAGGTGTCCACATTCCCAATGCCCTCCAATGTGGTAACATCCACAGTGGGAGGACACACTGCTCCAGCTAGGTGAAGAGAACCCCCTGTCTGTCTGGGCCCACAGCATATGTTTTCCTGCAGGCCTCGCATCTCACCTGCTGCCACTTGCGCTTGACATCCTCAATGTCACTGTTAGTTATGGTATATTGCATTAAGCTTGCGGCAGATGGTGAGTCACCTGCACTGCCTCTCATAGGCACCTACATGGGACTCCTGGTGCCCATGAGGACCCTGTGGTTGGCAAGCACCTCCTCAATGAGGAGGGTCTTCTCCCCATCACTGAAGTTTCTCTTTCAAGCTGACACCTTGAGGGCCATTGCCACTATCAGAACTGTGAATGTACCTTCAGCGTAACAATAGAATGATGTTTTTCAGGGGCATGTCCACGCTGGGGTTGCACGTTTTATAGCAGTTAGATATCTAGTGACATATATGTACAATGCCGTGGAATATGGAACATACCTGTACGTCAATGTATAAATAAGGATGCGGATCCATGTGTTCTTCATTTTCCGTGTGCGGATCCACATGCTTTCCTTTCCCATGTGTGATGCATCTAGGATATCGTTGGAGCTGATTTTGTGCTACATGTCAGATTCTACAGCAACACTGCCACTAACAGGGTAGGTAAACAGAATCAATGATGTGACTGTGATGGTATGTGTGCTGGGGCCTGTGCCCCTGATGCATGTTTGTGGTGACTGTGGCTGGATCTCTCCTACGGCCGCAGAGCTCCCCACACATACAGGCCACTTGTGCGGGGAGCTCTGTTCGTGAGTGGGAGGGGTTGGGCCGGGGGAGGAACAAGGGTGGACAGTAGGTAGGGATGCAACCCCGGACGTACAGGGCCAATTCTGAGGAACAGGGTTGCACATTTGGAACGGGGATTTACTCCACCTCGGAGGTGAAATAAATCTCCCTGGGACATTGGGAACGGTAGCGCAGAGGGCCAAGTTTGAGGTGAGGAGGTGCAGGGGGTTCTCTGCAGCCCAAACACGGCCGTGGGAGGCCCAATCGATGATCAGGCTGTGGGGAACAGGCCTGCTGCTGGTGATTGCAGCTCCTTCATGGAGTGCAAGTCATGGAGATAACCCAAGAGCCTTTTAAAGAGCTGGGTATATAGATGCCCCTGACACGAGAACATCCATGTAGCAGGGCGGCATGGTAGAGGTTACCTAGAGCAGAGTAAGGGAGTTGCACATCATAGTGCGATTTCAGAATGGCACAAGAACTTCAGGCCCTGGTTGCTGAAGTGTGCAAGCCTATACCTGCTCCTGATCATGAATAAGGTGCAAAAAAGTGCTTGTTTAATGGCTGCAATGCTTCCAGGGGGAAAAGCAGAATGTGCTTACATCACCATGGTTAAATTTTTCTGGCCAAAGAAACTTGCCCATAAACACATACTCCAAACATATTATTGGTCCTCCACCGCATGTCTAGTATCTGAAATGACAGAGCAGAAGGCACTAATCTTGTAGGAGTGCACTTTGGGGACATCCACATTTTTTAAATGACCTACACCCGTACAGGTACCCGGCCTTGCTATTTGCATGGGGAACATCTCCAGAACCAGTTACTGCGATGTACATCTTTTGGGGTGGAGACCGAGTGATTTCCGAAGGCAGGATTTCCACTCCCGTTTTTTGAATATTCTGCTCTGGACATCCCAGATTCTTCCTAGACGTCCCTTTTAAAATGTAACTTTATGATACCATATAGACTAGATCTTATTCAATTTGTAGATAAATATGGTAAATAATGTAATAGAAACTCCAGGAAAAAACCTAGTCTTTAGGGAGTTTTTCTAACACTTTGATATGTAATCTATTCCTAGGGCCAGATTCCTTATCCTTCATCTTTTTTCCCCTAGAGAAGATACCAGCTTATAATTTTGATTTCGTGGGAATTTCAGTAAATATTCTTCTTCAAATATTAAAAACCCTAGATGGAAAATAAATGTCAACCAACCCTGACATACAAGATAGGGCTAAGCCATGCATGACTTTAAACACTATTGTTAGAAGCTTAAACAGCTCGCTAGCCTGTATTATCAGCAAGTGCAGTTCAATTAAAAATAGAGATGTTAGGAGGTCCCAAGATGATGGCAGGAGTGCATATTGTTCTACATCTCTTGTCAATAGGCCATAATTCCTCCTGCTTTTGTGGGTGAATTTACCTTTTTCTCCATTTGCTATGATGGTAAAGTGGAAGGGGAAGATAAATATCTACTCCTCAGAAGCTTTCTTGCCTTTGTCCAGGCAACCGATATTGGATCGCTTTGTTAGGATATGAAATGTGAATTTGGGAATAGCCGGCAGTCACCCAAGAATTCATGGTTTGGAATGATGTATCATTGAAAGATACTAGCAAAACAGGGAAGTTAGGGCATCTAGATAGAGAGATTCCAATAAAGGTAAAAGTAACCCAGGTGGCTTTAAGTAAAAATCAGACAGAGTTCAAAGATTCCAAATTACCCCATTATCTGATAGCCAGATTGTTAATATGAACAAAAAACAAACTTTAAAATGTCTGTATGCAGATTCTGGAAGTCTAAAAACTAGGATGGGAGAGTTAGAATATACAGCACTGAATGAAAAGTTTGATATAATTGGCATCTTAGAGACCTGGTGGGAGGAATATAACCAATGGGATACTGATACCAGGCTACAAACTATATTGGAATGATAGGGTAGATTACATTGGTGGAGGGGTTGGCACTATATGTTAAAGGAGGGATTAAATCAAACAGGATAAAGCGTTGCAGAAACAAAATACCCTGTAGAATCTCTATGGATGAAATGCCATACAAAAAGAGGAAGGGAATGACAGTGGGGGTATACTACCATCTGCCTGGCCAGAATGAACAGACAGATGATGAAATGCTAACAGAAATTAGGGAAGCTACTGTAGCAAAGTTTACAACACAGTAATAATGGGTGATTTCAATTACCCCAGTATTGACTGGGTCAATGTCACAACAGGACATGCTAGGGAGATAAAGTTTCTGGATGAAATAAATGACTGCTTCATGAAGCAGCAGGTTCAGGAACTGATACGAAGGGAGGCTATTTTAGACCTAGTCCTTAGTGGAACACAGGATCTAGTGTGAGAGGTAAAGGTGTTGGGGCCACTTGTCAATTGCGATCATAACATAATCACATTTAATTTAATAAAGGAAGGGAGGATATCAAGGAAATTGACTGTGCTAGAATTTAACTTTAAAAAGGGAGACTATGATAAATGGTTAAGAAAAAACTAAAAGGAGCAACTGCAAAGGTTCAGAGTTTACATCAGGCCTTGGTATTATTTAAAAATACTATCCTGGAAGTCCAGACCAGATGTATTCTACGCTTTAAGAAAGGTGAAAAGAAGGCCAAACATCAGCCAGCATGACTTAGAGATGAGGTCAGAGAGGCTGCTATAGCTTAGAGAGAATGTTACAGAAAATGGAAAAAAGAGCCAAATGACAAAAACAGGAAACAACATAAATATTGACAAGTTAAATGCAAAGTATTGATAAGGCAGGCAAAGAGATAATTTGAAAAGAAGCTTTTCATGGAAGTAAATATGCATAATAAAATATTTTTCAAGTACATTCATTGCAAAACACCTCTGAGAGAGTCATTTGGACCATTAGGAAGAGCCAAAATACAGTGATCGCAGAGCCAAGGTGGTGATAAGAAGGGTTGTACAATGAAATGCCTAAGGCACCCATAAAGGTACAAAGCAGGAGGATGAAGAGGAGTCATCCAGGAAAAGCCAAAGCAATGAGGGCATAAAGATAGAGATTCACTGTGTCCCTGACCACAAGGAGAGCTAGTAAATTTCAACACAGTAATAATCTGCTGGACCGCAACTGTCCCATCTGCACTGAGCATCTGTCCCCACAAAGTCAACGAAGAAATAAGAGCAGATCAAGGAAGCAGATGGCTGCCACTCTGAGGAGAATCTCTACCCCTGATCCAAAGAGGAGAACAGCTTGGATCAGTGATAGAGCTGCTTCCTGGATAGGCATTCAGCAAAAGCAATAGGTGGCAGTACTGTGGGAAGGCTTCATCCAGATGTTCAGAATTAAAAAATTTGGTGTGAAAACATATCTTGTTTCATAATGTGGGTGCCTCCTCATGCAGAAATGATTGAGTCTCAGGGATTTATTTTTCCTGAGACTGTCCGGGAATATGTGGAATATCTGGCCAGCTGAATCCAAAACTATAAGCTTGATCCAGTTCAGGGAGTGGTACAGTGTAGGGGGTGAAGTACTTCTGTCCACAAAAGAAGAGCGGGATCTGGGGGTGATTATTTCTGATGATTAGTAATCGGTGAACTATCATTACAATCATCTCTAATACCTATAGACTGGAGGATCGCCAGTGTAACACCAATTTTTAAAAAGGGTTCCAGGGGTGATCCGGGAAACTACAGACCGGTGAGCCTGACGTCACTACCGGGAAAAATGGTAGAAACCATCATAAAGAATACAATTACTCAGCATGTAGATAGTCATGGCCTAATGGGAGACAGCCAACATGGCTTTAGACAAGGAAGATCTTGTCTTACTAATCTGTTATGTTTTTTTGAAGGAGTGAATAAACAGGTGGACAAAACTGAGTCGGTTGATATAGTGTATTTGGACTTTCAGAAAGCCTTTGACAAGGTCCCTCATCAGAGACTTTTGGCAAAACTAAAGAGTCATGGGATAGGAGGCAGTGTACTACTGTAGATCAGGAACTGGTAAAAAGATAGAAAGCACAGGGTAGGGCAAAATGGCCAATTTTCCCAATGGAGAAAGGTGAATAGTGGTGTACCCCAGGGATCTGTGCTGGGTCCGCTGCTTTTTGACATATTCATAAATGACCTGGAAAGTGGAATAACGAGTGAGGTTATCAGATTTGCAGATGACACAAAACTATTTAAAGTTGTTAAAACCCAAGAGGATTGTGGAAAATTACAAGAGCATCTTGATAAATTGGAAGACTGGGCATCAAAATGGCAGATGAAATTTAATGTGGACAAGTGCAAAGTTATGCACCTAGGGAAGAACAACCCAAACTATGGTTACACGATGCAAGGTTCCACATTAGGAACAACCACTCAGGAAAAGATTTAGGCGTCATTGTGGATAACATGTTAAAACCCTCGGCCCAGTGTGCAGCGGCAGCCAAGAGAGCAAATAGAATGCTAGGTATCATAAGGAAAGGAATGGAAAATAAAACAAAAGATATTATAATGCCTCTATATCGTTCCATGGTGAGACCGCACCTTGAATACTGAGTGCAATTCTGGTCGCCGTATCTTAAAAAGGATATAGCGTTATTAGAAAAGGTTCAGAGAAGAGCCACCAAAATGGTAAAGGGGATGGAAGGATACTCCTATGAAGAAATGCTAAAAAGGTTAGGGCTCTTTAACCTGGAAAAGAGACGGCTGAGGGGAGATATGATAGAAGTCTATAAATTAATGAACGGAGTGGAACGGTTAAACGTAGATCGATTGTTTACGTTATCAGAATATAGAGAGACTAGGGGACATGTAATAAAGCTACAGGGTAAACTATTTAAGACTAGTAAAAGAAAATATTTTTGCACTCAACGTGTAATCAAACTCTGGAATTTGTTACCGGAGGATGTAGTAAAGGCTATTAGTGTAGCTGTGTTTAAAAAAGGTTTGGACAAGTTCCTGGAGGAAAGGTCCATAAAGCATTATTAAGAAGGTACTCAGGATATCAATTCTTGACCCAGTACAAACATTGTGGAACCTGTGTCTTTTGGGGAAACTGCTAGGTACGTATGATCTAGATTGGCCACTGTTGGAAACAGGATACTGGGCTTGATGGACCTTGGTCTGACCCAATATGGCATATCTTATGTTCTTATGATCTTAAGGTGGCTAAAAAGGTAGAAAAGGCAACGGCAAAAGCCAGATGGATGCTTGGGTGCAGAGGGAGAAGAATGGCTAGTAGGAAGAATAAGGTCATAATGCTTCTGTATAAGCCTTTGGTGAGACCCTATTTGGAGCATTGTGTGCAATTCTGGAGACCGCAGCTTCAAAAGGATATAAACAGGATGGAGTCTGTGCAGAGGGTGGCTACTAAAATGGTTAGTGGACTTCGTCATAAGGCATATGGGGACAGATTTAAAGATCTCAATATGTACACTCTGGAGGAAAGGCAGGAGAGAGGAGATATGATAAAAATGCTTAAATACCTCCATGGCATAAATGCACAGGAGGAGAGCCTCTTTCTATTGAAAGAAATCTCTGCAATGAGGAGGCATAGGATGAAGGTGAAGGGATAGACTCAGAAGTAATATGCAGAAATATTTCTTTACGGAACGAGTGGTAGATTCTTGTAACAGTCTCTTAGTGGAGGCTAATGAAGGTAGTAAAGACCAGGACCATATCTGAATTCAAGAAAGCATGGGAATAACACAGAAGATCTCAAAAGGAAAAAAAGGGACTATAGTAGTTGGTATGGAAAGGCAGATTGGATAAGACATATGGTCTTTTTTCTGCTGTCACGTTTCTATGTTTCTATTAGCAGGTTGTACTTGTACATGAACAGCAAGCAGAAATATGGCCCTCTGAACAGCAACAGGATGGAGGTATACATGATCTCATCAGCTTTCCAACCAGTCCCATCTAAACTGTGCTCACTTAAGCGCCTAGAACTGGAAGCGACACACAGAAGTCTGTTAGTGGCGCTCAACCTGCCTCAGTGCTCCTCTTTGACTCCTGCTGAAGAGTGTGGGATCTGATAAGCTGAGAAAGAGAAAGATTGTCACATTTCAAGAACAGACCATGAGGAAACATCAGGTGTCATCTCCTGCCTAGGAGCACAGGGCTGGCGCATAGCTGGCACAGTAGACCACAAAGCTGTTACACATGCAGTTCTTTTGGGCGCCTACAGACATTTATCCCTTTGAGAAAGAGCCCCTGGGGTTGAGGGAGGAGTGGCCATTCCATACTGGACTCTTTTCGTACAGTTTCTTTCCCCTAGTACATAGACAGTCCATGAATTGTCAACTCTGTTCTATGTACACCACTTTGACCAAGTGAAAAGCAGTATAAAAGTTCAGCCGAAAAAATAAATAAATAAACAAATCTCTCTCTTTTCAGATCCTGAAGGGTATCTGGTTAATGAGAGTGCAGCAGAGGAAGCCAGCAGGTCAGGTTTAGAAGAAGAGCTGCAGTCAGTTAGCAACAGCTTTCTGCTAATGAGCTAACACTATGGCATGCCACCTGAAGTACCAGGGCAGACGAAGAGCACGAGGCCTGAGGGACCAGCACAGTTTCAGAATGCATAAGGGCTACAAGTGCCCTTCAACCACAGTTTGCCAGAGATTCTGCTTTCGATCCCTCTAAACCTCTGGTACAATAATAGTTATTTTTTTCTTGTTTTTTGATGTTACTTTTTGCCATGGTTAAATTAAAGGTAGCCACTTGAAAAGAGAAGTATCCCGGAAAGACAGCAGTGCCAACTGTCAAAAACACAGCTAGTAGACACAATGAAGGCAAAGAGTGTGGACAACTGTCCTTCAGTATAACTTTATACTCTTTCCTCCTCCCAGTAGCATGAAAATGAAGGAAACCAAGCAAGGGAGGATTGCCTTCAGAAACATTAAGTCCGATGCTAGCCATGAACAATGGAGAGCCATGATATCCCCTGCCACTGGAAACACTGGCTAGAGGACAGGACAAGAAATCTTGGCCAGGTCTGACCAGACTCCCAAATTATATGCCCAGTATCCTAAGATAAATGTGTGCATATCCTCGATGGGCTCTGCATGGAGCATGTCACTGAAATCCATGCAATCTGACTTGTGGCAGGCTGATCTTTGCAGCTTAGCATTGTAATTAGGACTTTGGTAACTAGAACTGAGAGGGGGAGTGGTAGGTGACAGGATGATCCTCATGCTAGAAGTACTGCTTACCGGTGTGCCTGGTATTTCCTCTGCTGCATGACCATCAACATCGCCACGGACCCTCTGGTGCTTCCTTTCCTCTTCCTCAGTCATCAGCTTCTCCTTTCAATAAATCACTGAGCTGCACTGCAGAGTGATGGTCCCTTTCATCAGCAGGTCAAAGAGACCAGCTAACATATAAGCATCCTCTTTCATAAGGGTTTCCAACCTTTTCTTACATGACCATGCAAGATGTGCATCATCAGCACAACCTTTGCTGGGAATCCCTCTCGCTGCTGAAACCCTCTAACTCAGCCTGTAAAATATTCACTACTGGGACGAGAAGGCTCAGGATAGCCCTTGAGGAACTCAGTTCCTCTGTGACATTCTTAAAGGGCTTCAGGACTTCCATCATCTGTGTGATATTTGCCAGTCCTGGTGACCCAGGGGCCTGTCAATGCCAATCTTGTTCTCTAGTGCCATAAGATGCAGGGCCACCCATTGTTCCACTAACCTCTCCAGCATGTCATAAGTGGAATTTCACCTGCTGCTAATAGTCTACTTGAGAAGCTATGCAGGTATCCCTGCTACTTCCTGCTTCTCACTCAGCTCATGCATACCCAGCTATTCTTTGGAACTTCTTGTTCCCTCAGGACAGGGCTCCCGCTTCTCTTGGTCCCCATCCCAAGGGAGTCCCTGACAACCAAGTATAGCAAGTATGCAAAGCATCTAATCCCACAAAAGACCCCCTACCTCACTGCCTTGACCATATTCATCCCACCATCTGTAACAAAAAACCTGCATATACCATGATCTGTTTGTACCCTATATGCTAGCCCTGCAGCATTGCACTTACAGTGCCTTGTGAAAGTATTAATCCCCTCGGTTTTTGTCCTGTTTTGTTGCATTACAACCTGTATTGAAAATGAAGGTTCATTTTGATGTTAGGTAATGGACCTAACAATACAGTCCAAATTGGTGAAGTGGAATGACAATAAAATACCTTGTATATTTAAAAAAACCAACAAAAAAACAAGTAAAACTTGAAATGTTGTGAGTGCATATCTATTCATCCCTTTTGCTATGAAACCCCTAAATAAGAGCTGGTCCAACCAATTAACCTCAGAAGTCACATAATTAGTTGATTAGGGTCCACCTGTGTGCAATCAGAATCACATGATCTGTCACATGATACCTGTTCTGAAAGGCCCCTGACTCTGCAACACCAGTAAGCAAGCAACATGAAGACCAAGGAGCACTCCAAAGTGGTCAGAGACAAAGTTGTGGAGAAGTATAGATCAGGGTTGGGTTATAAAAAAAATATCCTAAATTCTGAATATCCCACGGAGCATCATTAAATCCATGATAACAAAATGGAAAGAATATGGCATCACTACAAATCTGACAAGAGAAGGCTGCCCAACAACACTCACAGACCAGAAAAAGAGGGCATTAATCAGAGATGCCAGAAAGGCACCAAGGATAACACTGAAGGAGCTGCAAAGATCCACAGCGGAGATGGGATTATCTGTCCATAGGACCACTTTAAGCCGTACACTCCACAGAGCAGGGCTTTATGGAAGAGTGGTCAGAAAAAAGCCACTGCTTAAAGAAAGAAATAAGAAAACACGTTTGGAGTTTGCACAACAGCATGTGGAGGACCCCCCAAACATATGGAAAAAGGTTCTCTGGTCAGATGAGACAAAAATTGAAATGACATGTGTGGCACAAACCCTACACTTCCCATCACCCCAAGAACACCATTCCCACAGTGAAACATGGTGGTGGCAGCATTATGCTGTGGGTATGTTTTTCATTGGCAGGGGCTGGAAAACTGGTCAGGATTGAAGGAACAACGGATGGCACTAAATACAGGGCAATTCTTGAGTAAAACAAAGGGCAATTCTTATTTCAGTCTGCCAGAGATTTGAGACTGGGACAAAGGTTCATCTTCCAGCAGGACATACTGCTAAAGCTGCAATGGAATGGTTTAAAGGGAAACCTCTAAATGTCTTGGAATGGCCTAATCAAAGCCCAGACTTCAATCCCATTGAGAATCTGTGGCATTGCTTGAAGATTGCTGTACACTAACGCAACTCATCTAATTTGAAGGTATTGGAGAAGTTTTGCCTTGAGGAATGGGTGAAAATCCCAGTGGCTTGATGTGCTAAGCTAATAGGGACATACTCCAAGAGACTTGCATCTGTAATTTCAGCAAAAGGTGGTTCTGCAAAATATTGACTTGGGGGGGGGGGGGCACTCATGCTTTCTCCCTTCTTTTTGTCTTACTTATTTACGAACCACCTCCACTGCATGCTAACACGTATTGTTATACCCCACCCTGTTATCAAAGTTGATGTACCTAACTGAAAGGAAGCTTGTCTGTACAGGGCTGTGTACACTGTGAGGGTACTTAATAACACTATATTACTGAAAGCCCTCAGAAAGAGTTAACACCACAGATTCAGTAGCTCAGACATTCCAGGGCTTATTACTCAGCTAACAACCTTGAAAGACTCTACTGAAAAACTAGGCTGAACTTTCACAGAACAGAGAAACAAAGTTTGTTATGAAACAGACTAGTGCAGGGAGAAACTGTCTCTTCAGTCTTGAATCAAAGATATCAAAACTGATAGTGTTAGAATTATTGTTTAAGAAGTTATGTCTGCAAATACATGTATGTCTCCTCATGATGACCTATGCTAATAAGATCTGACCTATGACATAGAGACATAGAGATGCACATTATGAATATATGCGATGCTTGATATAGAATAATAAGGTGAAAATTATGCTGTGTAATGGAATTTTGACCTATAAATAAATTAGCCAAAGTCTGTGTTATGAGGGAGACAAGATGCAAGCTTTGATCTCTCTCCCAAAGGTTTGGTGGTTTTTGCAATACAAGTGTGTGTTGTGTTTTGTATTATTAACCGTATTTGCTTCCTTCTCATTGCTCTGGGTGTGGAAATCCGTTACCCAAGAACCCAGGTGCTGATACCGGTGAGGGGAGGTGCAGAGTACACAAAAACTAACAAGTATTGTTATACCCCACATTATGTTATCCAAGTTGATTGTACCCCATTCTAGTTCATTGTAAAATCTCATTCTTGAGTTAAGCATGGTTCTATGCAAACCGCTTTGACTATTTATAAAAGCGATATATAAAAAGTGTTAAATACACAGACGGGGCGGGAAAGGGGCAGAGTGGGGGCAGAATTAGGGAGGACAGTGGGCGGTCGGCAGCCCCAGATGTACAGGGCTGATTCCAATGTCGGCCCTGTACATCCGGGACCGGCGGCCTGAACAGGGAACTTATTCCACCATATCTAACAAGAGTATTTCACCCCCTATACTACATTGCTGCAGCCCAAATGCATGACCTTGCATTTTTTAACATTAAATCCCAGCTGCCAAATTCTAGACCATTCTTCAAGCTTAGCTAGATCCCTCCTCATGTTATTGGTATCATCCGCAAAGAGGCAAACCTTACCCTACAGCCCTTCCGCTATATCACTAACAAAGATGTTAAAAAGTATACCCTGGGAATGCCCATTTTTTTCTGAATGCTTGTGTCATCACTGCCCTCTTCTTTCTTTGAATTTTCTGTTTACTAACTTTTTCTTAAGCCATACCACTCTTAAAGAAGCAAAACCTTTGTTTAAATGCATAGGCCATTGTTAAGTTGAGATCGGGACTTTTAATTTTTATCTGCAATAGTATCTTAATCTCTCTTATAAAAGAGTTTTTGTTCTGGTATCTTCTTAGCTAGAACCCCTACCCCTTCCATAATAAAGTGATTTTTTTAATGAATTGATCCTTTCTTTTAAAAATTAAGTTTCAACATGTGTACAATTCCCATAACAAGAATTAGAAAGCAAATCCAATCTAGCAATCATAAAGAATTGTGAAATAATGAGAAACAAATTTCTCAGAATTCCTAAGTCCACACAGGGAGTTAGGGGAGCCAAATCAAAGAACAATACAAAAAGATATTTACCGAGCAATACAAATAATTTTCTTGCTGCTCAAACAAATACCATACCCCCAATTTACAATCAATGCCATCAGATAATATGGTGGAAATATAATTCAAACAGATTCTTTAGCAGAAAGAAACAATTCCAACTGACGTGGGTTTTTGAATTGATCTTAAGAAGATTTACATTTCTAGAGCTTGCATTTTTGAAAATAATAAACTCAGAAATTCACGTGGATTGTACTGATTTTCAAAATGGAATCACAACTTGGATGTCATCTGTATAAGAAAAATAGATTACCCTAAACCACTAATAATTGGGGCTAAGGAACTATGAAAATATTAAGGAGAATTAGTGGCTTCTTGCTGGTGGACTGCACGAAGGTCAATATCCATTCATAACAACATACTTTAGATGCTAGCAGCCCTGTTCAAGTTTGCGATTGCACCATATGTTTGGGTTTTTTTGATAGTTGATTCCAGATGATGCAAGATGGAGGGAGTTCCAAGAATACTGAATGATTGAGTTATTTTCTGGCATTCTGCAATTTTCTCAACTCCGACATGCCTTTCCTCTAGAAGAAGAGAAGGATGAGGCTGCTGCTTCAGGTGGTAATCTGCATCATCAGTAGTTAAGCATGGAGAGTACATACTCAATAGCAGGTGCCCTAATGCATTTTCAGACAAGATTTTCACCCAGGAGCAGGCAACAGAATGGTTCGGTATGGGTGATGCTTTCATGGTGGAAGTTGCTTTCTTCCATAGCTCTGTCCTTCCATCTCTGGCCTTCAGTGTAGGAAAGGAGTTCATGCTTGATTGTGTCTGACCATTCATATGAAGAGGTTGCCTCCTGGGGGAGAGGCATCCAATTAAATGGTACAGAGCTCATGTCAGATTATGTATGAAAGATTCAGTTATACAGAATGCTGGTGATGTCATCTGATCATTTCTGATCCTCTAGTGCATATCTTGCAGTAGTGCACTCCTGTATGGATTGGGGGACCTCCAGATGTTGTCATCTTATGCCCCTCCTCATCCTTCCTATTTCTGTCTGTAAGGCCTGCCATCCTGCTGTCACACTGCTGTCATGCAGTTCCTGCTTGGCTAACAGATGTCCTGCCTTCTGTTCTTCCAGATCCTCTATCCTTGTGATGGTAAGAGGATGCTTTGGGTTCTTAACCCTGGTAGCTGCACTACTGCTTGGTAGGGAGATATATTAGTTCTTGGATGAATGGTTACATCCAATGAATAAGAGCATTTTCAATTTGTGTAGCTATAAACAAACTGAATCAGTGAGGTAACAGTTTTGAACTGAATCCCCATTCATTCCTGAGGGGAGGGGAGAAGGCAAACTGAAGCCACTTTGAGTAAAGGAGAAGGCAGAGGCATAAGGCACTTTACTAATCATGCTGAAACTTTTTGAAAATCAGGCAAACACATTTATAACCACCACCTTCCCTCAAATCCCATTGTTGATGATGTCATCAGCACCCTGATCATGAAGGTAAAACAAAGCAGTAGCAGAACACTATTTTAAGGGATTGCTAGAAATCTTCAAACAATGTCACTGGGTGTCACACTTCTTCACTAAGGTTACATGGGATTCTATTCCTGGAGAATCAACATTTACCAAGGCAGTGAAAACATTTTTAGGGGTATCCTTTGGGGGAGTGGGTCTTTCTGTGTTATAGGTTGTACCTTGCCAGAGAGTACATCCTGCATATATTCTGGAGTTGTTCAATTCTTTGCGGAACTGCAGGTGCATTGTCTTCAAGTTTTGTCCTGAGAGAAGCACTTTTTTATTGCAGTTAATTCTTCCTTCAATTGAGTTTATTCTTTTTTAAAACAGAGAGTTGAAGACAGATTGGTCAAGCTCTTAATTTCTAAATGGTTTCCTTTAGATTAAGGCATCATAGCTATTGCATTGTATAACAGCAGTTGTGATTAGTGGGTATGATATAGGGCAGTTATATTATGAAAAAGAAAACAGGTATGATTTTCACTTACTGTAATTGAAAACCATTTACTATGGGGGTCATTCCAAACGCTGAATAACGGCGTTCTATGTGTGGGCTGGACGTCCAAACCGCGCTCAGATCCTCAGCCCTATTCTGCTGCCAGCACTCCACGCATGTACATAACGTTTGTACGGGGAGCGTTGTACGTGGGTTAGAGGGGGCTGAGTGGGGCAGAGCGAGGGAGTGTCCAGGTGCTAGGAAATACAGGGGCTAATCTGGACAGGCCTCTGTACGTTCCCCAGCACCCTGGTGGATGCCTAACATTCCTGGGCGCAGGTGGAATACATGTCAGGCAGAGTGTCCTATGTGTGGCAAACCCCACTGCCCCCATGGTGATGGCTGGCTGAAGCCCCTGTGTGCCTGATCCTGCCCATACTGGCCACCTGCTGTGGGCAGGCACCGGAGAGCAGGGGAACGCAGGGTCACAGCCAATTCTTTGCAGCTCAGTAGATAGGTTGGTGCCACGGTGACGGGATATGATGGCACAGTTTGTGGCATTGATAGCATAGGCGTGTGTCGACGGGCAAGATAGCCGATGTACACCCGTATGAAATAGGGTGTCCACCGGCCTGTCCATCAACCCGATTTTGTAATTACGGGGGTGTCCAGACCCCACGGTTGTGGAATCTGGTCTAATTCAGCCCCGTCCATGTTTTTGTTCATACACATGGCCTAGCGTGTAGGGCATGGAATCGGCCTCCATGTGTTTAGGAAGATTATATATAAGAAAATTTAACCCTGGGGTGGGTGGAAAAAGGTAAGGAAGGAGGAATTAAAATGCCCAGGGCCTGAAGACCAGGTTTGAACTGAAGGACATTCCAATTCTTTCCAGGCTGAACATGGAAAATAAAAAATCTAGAGGTTTTCATAAGTTAAATAGACACACATTTCAGTAGTTTACTAACAGATTGCAGCATAAGAAGGCAAAAGAGTTAGAATGTGAAGCACTATCCTCTTTAGAATAAAGCAATGTTAGAATATTCTTCTTTAAGAAAATTTACAGCCAGAACAGAGTAACTAAGCAATATCTAACAGAGCAATACAGATAAAAATAGGTAGCAGAAAATCTAATAGTAAAAACCAGAACCAAACAGTAAAATGTATAAAAGGAAACCAGAAAATCACTTAGCAGTTTGGAGATTTGGTACTTTTAATGTACAGCTCCATTAGGCCAATGCAGTAAACTAGTGCCAAACGTGTGCCTTATTGATTTTTTATGTGTACACGTAGCGCAGCAACAACACACAAGTCCAAATGTGCAATGCAAAAAGAAGTGGCGCATAAAACCAAGCGTATGCAAATGTGATATGCGTCGAACCCCTGCACTAACGAAAAACCCATCGTAAAATGCTTGTGTCAGCAATGAGGTAACGCATGCACATGAGAATGTAACACAAGAACTGGCTGATAGCGCATGTGTATGTTTTCACAGCGTGTATATTCGTGCGACCACTTCGTCAAATAAATATAAATGCTAGTGTACCGGGCATTCTTTTACTGAGGCACATGCTGAAGTACTGTGCATTTTTTTCGGGTTTCCTTCTGGTGGTGTAGATGCAGGGATGTCTGGTGAGTACATATCTAGAAGAAAATGGTGTATTTCGGTGGTGGCATTGCAAGCATGCTCAATTTTCTTTCTTTCTTATTTGTAGAGATGCAATGTGATTCAGCCTCAGGTAGTGAGGCTGAGCAGGCTGCTAGCCAGAGGGTGAAGCGGTCTCGCTCTTCAAGGTTTTCAGAGGAGGAAAAGGATGTGCTCAACCGTCATATGGTTGCCAATTATCACAATTTATTTCTTGCAAAGAATGCAGCTGGGTAAAAGAATAAATTGTGGGATCAATTTGCAGCAGAGGTGAATGCCCTAGGGGTGAAGATGCGCACGATACCGCAATTGAAGCACCAGTAGTGCGATGAGCGATGTGCTGTCAAAAAAACAAAATGCTTGCAATTGAGAGATCACGGCGGAAGACTGGGGGTGGGCCTCCATGTTTCGCTGAACTGACCCAACTGGAGTAGTTGATTGTCTCCACCTTTCAGCCAGAAGCTCTCAATGGGTTGTCCGGTGGTGTAGACTCAGAGATGTCTGGTGAGTACATACCTAGAAGAACATGGTATATTTGGGTGGTGGGATTGCAAGCATGCTCAATTTTACAATTATCCCTTCCATCGCCTCCACCTCTGCTGGTGAGTATACCCACCCAGAATTACCTTGGGCTTTTTTGGGGAGTTGGGCCTGGGAGGAGGATGGCTGTATTAACTGTCCTGCTCCATTTAACGCTGCCAATGGGGCTTAGTGATCTTAGGGTCTTTGTTGTTGTTAAGTGCCGTCGAGTCGGAGTCGACTCATGGCGACCCTCTGGATAGCTATCCTAAATTGTGTTCGGTCTTCAGTCAGGCGGCTCATTGTTGACAGACTGGTACCCGTAGCTGCTGTTATTGTATCGATCCATCTCATTGCTGGCCTTCCTCTTTTGCGTTGACCTTCTATCTTGCCAAGCATAATGTCTTTCTCTAATGATCTCTCTCTTCGCATGATGTGTCCAAAGTATGAAAGTCGAAGTCTTGTCATTTGAGCTTCTAAAGAAAGCTTAGGTTTGATCACCTCTAGTACCGACTGGTTTGTTCTTCGGGCAGTCCATGGTATACACAGTATTCGCCGCCAGCACCATAATTCAAAGGCATCAATTTTCTTCCTGTCTATCTTTTTCACTGTCCAGCTTTCACATCCATATGATGTTATTGAAAATACCATGGCTTGAAGAAGTCGAATCTTTGTATGGAGACAGACATCTCTGCTCTTGAGAATCTTATCTAGGTCTTTCATAGCCATTCTGCCAAGAGCAATGCGTCGTCTGATTTCTTGACTGCTTGTTGCTTCTTTATTGATAGTTGATCCAAGTAGGTTAAAGTTGTTCACAATTTCAATTTCTTCTCCTTCAACGATGAACCTGTTGATTATGCCAGTTGTCATGATCTTTGTCTTCTTTACATTAAGGTGCAGGCCCATTTTGAGACTATGTTCTTTGATTGTGAGAAGCAAATGTTTCAGATCATCTTCACTTTCAGCCAGTAATGTGGTATCATCAGCATAGCGAAGGTTGTTGATGAGTCTTCCACCAATCTTCACACCTCTGTTGTCTTCATACAATCCTGCTTCTCTGATTATTTGTTCTGCATATAAATTAAACAGGTAGGGGGAAAGTATGCAGCCTTGTCTTACACCTTTGCTTATTTTAAACCATTCTGTTTCTCCTTGTTCCGTTTGAACTGTTGCTTCTTGATCAATGTACAGATTGCGCAAGAGAACGATCAGGTGTTCTGGTATACCCATGCTTCTTAATGTGGCCTAGAGTTTCTCATGGTTTACACAGTCAAAAGCCTTGCTATAGTCGAAAAAGCACAAATAGATATCCTTTTGGTATTCTTTAGTCTTTTCAAGGATCCATCTCACATCCGCAATGATGTTTCTCGTTCCTCGCCCTTTCCTGAACCCTCTTGCACTGCAGGTAGCTCTTGTTCCAGGTATGGTTGTAGTCTCTTTTGAATAATCTTCAGTAGAATCTTGCTGGCATGTGGGATCAGAGCGATTGTGCGATAATTTCCACAGTCAGTTGGATCACCTTTCTTCAATATTGGTATAAACACAGATCTTTTCCAGTCAGTTGGCCATGATGTTGTCTTCCATATTTCTTGGCAGAGCCTTGTGAGTATGGTAGCAGCTGCATCAGATTGCTGCAATTCTTCTATGGGAATGCTATCAATGCCTGGTGCTTTGTTCTTTGATAAGGCTTTCAATGCCGCTTCAACTTCTTCTTTCATCACCAATGGTTCCCGATCATAAGGTACAGGTTGAAATGGCTGTTGGTCCACTTGATCTTTATCATATAAAAACTCTGTATATTCCTGCCACCTTTTCTTGATCTTCTCAGCATCATTCAACATAGAACCTTGAGCATCTTGTAACATTCCAATTCGAGGCTGGAACTTTTTCTTTAACTCTCGTAGCTTTAGGAAAGCCGATCTTGTTCTTCCTCTAATAGTTTCTGCTTCTATTTCCTTGCAAGTGTCATTGTAGTACTTTTCCTTGTACTGTCTTGCTGCATGTTGGAAATCTCTGTTGAGTTCTGCGATAGTCTTTCTTTCTCCTCTGGCTTTAGCTTCTCTGCGTTTCTGGGCAATTTTCAGAGTTTCTTCCATCATCCATTTTGGCCGTTTTTGCTTTTTCACCTTTTGTAGAGACTTCTCGCTTTCTTCCAACACAACCTTCTTGATGTCATTCCATAACTCTACCGGAGCTCTGTCATTTGTATCTAAAGCAGTAAATCGATTTTGCAGGCAGTCTTTAAATTTCAGTGGTATATTCTCAAGGTCATATTTTGCTGCATTCATGAGTGGTTTGCTCTTTTTCAACTTGTCCCCCGCAGCCCCCTCTGGTGGCGGCGTAGTGGTTCCACCGGGGCTGGGGAGCGCATAAGAATAGGGGTATCAGGGTTGGCCTGTTGCGAGGGTCATGAGGTAGCGGCCCTCTGTGGCTACCTCGTTGCCAACTTCCCATTAAAGCGACTTTCAGCCAAGTGTAGGGAAAAAGGAAAAAGGCTTTTATTTCACCTTTACGCAAAATGGTTCAAAATATGCGGTTAAGAAAATAACAGGGCTGTATCATTCCTTGCATCAGGTTCAACTCACACAAAACGTTCAAAATAACACTGTTAATCTTCACAGAAACTTAAAACATAAAGCATCCTGTATTCACTTCATACATTCTGTTGCTCCAAACAGCTTAAAGCTTTCCTACTGTACAATAAATACAATCCATGGGTTCATCTGCCTCATCAACCTCAGATTCCCCTGGCATCCATTCCATCTCTGAGGGGTCTGAATCTGAAACCTCAGGAGGGTTGAATTCGGGCTTTCTGAAAGCATGCCACACTGTGTTCCAATGCTGGTTTGTCAGCTTGGGGCGTCGGTTTTTGGCTATGGTATAGAACCCTGGCTGTTCATCTGTTACAGGTTTAAAAGTTCGCTTGTCCCAACCTTTAGCATTACTAGCTTTCTTCTTGGGGAGATTATCTGTTACTTTTTGCATAAAAGTGTCCTTATCATACAGATAAAACTCATTCTTTTGTTTCTCTCTTGTGCTAGGTTTAGGCAAGCAATCGCAGGCAACAACTGTTTTACCTTTAAACTTCCTGCAGTCTCTTACAGGACAGGTTTGAGGCCTAGCCTGATTGTCCTCCAATTCTTGCTGGCTCAAGTATTCCAAGTGTGTCTTTCTTTCTTTAGAGTGGGGAGAAACTTCCCAGAGGCATGGCTGCAGCTGATGCGCTTGTCCTTTACTTCTACCCCTGTGGCAGTTGGCTAGTGGCCGCGCCCTCTCAGCTCTTCCCTGTTCCCCAGGCCTCTGAGTTTTCCACTCCTCCTTCAGGTTACTTCTATAAAAATCTTTAAAAGTACCTTTCTCTCCTTGGGTATTCTTTTCAGCTGGATATCTCTTTCTCAGATTGTGTCCCAGCCCTTCTCCCTGGATAGGGCTTTCTCTCAGGCTGGAAGGGAGAGCACCTCCTTCCTTGGCTGCTCTCTGCAGTGCTGCTCCTTCCAGTTGTCTCTGGCCTTCCTCTAGGCCTGCTCTTTGGCCTTCCTCTCGACCTGCTTTCTGAGTTACTCCTTGGCCTGCTTCTCGGCCTACTCTCTGGCCTGTTCTCCAAGTTGCTTCAACTCCTCGAGCTGCTCTGGGTCTGATACCGACTCCAGCTCTGACTCTGACTCCGACTCTCCTTGACTCAGCTCTGTCCCTGCTTAAATCGGGACTAACTGATTCTAGGTCCTGCCCATAGAGGCGTGGTTCCTCTGCTTCCAGGCTGGCTCTCCTGCTCCCTCTATGTGGACCTTCAGGAAATTGCATGTGAAGCTTGTTTTTTTCAAAATTTAAAACTTTTTTTCTTTCTGCCAGAGGGTCCGCTGTATCACAAACTTTAGCTTGAGTTTGCATACTAGTAGTTGATGATCTGTACCACAGTCAGCTCCAGGTTTTGTCTTTGTTGATGTTACAGAGCTTTTCCATCGTTGACTTCCACATATGTAGTCAATTTGATTTTTATATAATCCATTCGGTGAAGTCCATGTGTACAGTCGCCGCTTGTGTTGCTGGAAGAAGGTGTTTGAGATGAATAGATCATTGGTCTTGCAGAATTCTATCAGTCTTTCTCCAGCTTCATTTCTGTTGCCAAGTCCATATTTTCCAACTACTTTGCCTTCTTCTTTGTTGCCAACTTTTGCGTTCCAGTCACCCATGACTATCAGGATATCCTGTTTGCATGTTCTGTCAATTTCAGCTTGTACTTGTTCATAGAACTCTTCAATTTCATTCTCTTCTGCAGCTGTTGTTGGGGCATATACTTGAATTATAGTTGTGTTGATAGGCAATCCTCGTAGACGAACAGAGATTAAGCGTTTGCTGACTGCATTGTAATTCATTACAGTTCTTGCAAGTTTCTTCTTTATTATAAATGCAACACCATTTCTTTAGGGTCTTTATTAGGTCTTTATTATGCAAGTCCAGGTCTTCAAAGGAAAAAATATCTGGGAATGATTCTTCTTTGGTGGCTGAGGGTGCAGTAGTCAGCTATGTCCAAAATACCGTGAAATCTAGGCAATCCCATCCAAAAATAATGGAATAGGGAAACCAAAGTAATGCTTTCAGATCTAACTTTGTTTGCCTCAATGCAGTCTTTACCATGGCCTTGGAAGTTGGATACTGACTCCGATCTCAGTGTACACGTCAAACTCAGCTTTTGCTTGTCAATCTGGATTCTCTTTACCGTCTCTTCTCATATCAATATTTTAATTTCCCTTGAGTCTACAAAAGCTCAAGCAGGGAATCGGTTTAAATTGATCTAGATGATAAAGTTAAGGGTTGTCTGGGTTGTGGAGCCTCAACAGAGTTACAGTATAAGTGGCCTATAAATGAAAATGACATGAACACCCCTAGTTTGCATTTATTTAAAGGAGGTATTTAAATATTTTTATCATATCTCCTCTCTCCCACCTTTCTTCCAGAATATATATACTGCAATCATTAAGTCTATCCCCATATCCTGTATGATGAAAGACCACTGTGCATTTTTGTTCAAATCATTTTTATTGAAAATTTTTCCAGATAACAGGTCCCCTCCCGTAATGGTAGGGTAAGCATGCCAGTCAGTTACTATAATCCAAACAAAACCAGATATTCAAACCAAAACAGTGCAAACAGGAGGACAATTGTACAAGGATTCAACCCTACGCATGCAGTTGAAAAAGTGATCATAGGGACACTCTCCCCAGAATATACTGCACATATATTAAGATCTAAATACTCTCAACCGCGGAAGGGTATCCCTAGCACCCCAAAGGGTGGGCTATAGCCCTGGGCACAGAGACACCCCACCACAGGTGACAGGCACATCAGAAAAGAAAGACCTGCTTTACAGTGCACAACCGTAGAGAGGACCCCCCCACGCACCACCCCCTGACCCCCCACCCTACCATCCCACCCCGATTGTTTTCCATAGGTGATTCAAGGCCATCTCCCATCATACAAGCAACCTCCCAAGCTCGCCTCCCCGCACTTGGCACCCCAAGCATCATATACAGAAAGGTGAGGCATGAGCCGGTACAGATCAACAGACAGGCTGTTCCGCTCACCCGCACCCATCTTGACAGAAGAACAAAGGAGGAGCAAAGCAGATAGAAAGATAAACATGCATTATATATTCATTACCATGCTACCATTATACCATTACCATGCATTATATATTCATTACCATGCTACCATTATACATTCATTACCATGCTGCAGTCCCGCATGGGTAGCTGAGCCAAAAGTGGTGCCCAAAGTTCCAAGAAGGAGTCCCAAGCCCTTCCACCCCGCTGCTTGGCCGTCAATTTTTCCATGTATAGCAATTCGCCCATGGCGTTTTCCCACATCTGTGCCCCTGGGGGGGCCAGAGCAGCCCAGCAGCCCAACAAGACTTTTTTCACTAGCAATAAGCCCCGGGTCAATAGTAGCTTCTGAGGTGGCGTAAGAGCTTGATTCGCAGGCCCCCACTGAAGGAATAAGCAGACCTCTGCGCTCCAATGGAGAGTTGTACCAAACCACCTGTCAAACTCCCCACAAACGTGATTCCACAAGCGCCTTACCTTAGAACAGTCCCAGAACTTATGAAGCAACGTGCCTTTGTCTAAGACACACCACCCACATGTAGGTGAAACATGCAACCCCGCCCTAAAAGCCCAAGCATCCGTGGTATAGGCTCTCCAGAGGAATTTAAACTGCAACTCCTGCAAATAGATCCAGAGGTCACCTCTCGGTATCCCCTCAAACGCCTCGCGCAGATCCGACACCTTCAGTCCAGTCATACCATCTGCAGTCCAGCGACGGGCTAATTCAGAAAGACAGGCAGTGTCACCCGCTGGGTGCAAGAGCTCCCATCGCTCCGGCCCCTCTCGGGAACCAGCGTCAAGCTGCTCAAGCCACAGTCTCACCGGTACCCCCGAACAAATCGGATTAACACCTGCACCGCGCAGTCCCTCCACATAGTGGCGAGCCTGTAGGTACCCATAAAAATCATGCCGGGAGAGCTGATACCTAACTTGCAACACACTAAAGGTTTCTAGGTGCGACCCGTCGGACGCGAGGAGATCCCCAAGACATAGAACTCCCTTCCTGGCCCAGTCATGGAAGATGCTGAGCCGCATAGAGCCCGGGGGAAAATCCGGGTTCCCCACCAAGGGCAATAACGCCGATCGCTGCCAGTCCCACCCAAAGCGCGAACAGAGCGCCAGCCATGCCGCCTTGAGGGCCGTCATATATGTCCAACCACCCGCGTGACACCGACCCTTAAGAACATAAGAACATAAGATATGCCATACTGGGTCAGACCAAGGTCCATCAAGCCCAGTATTCTGTTTCCAACAGTAGCCAATCTAGGTCATACGTACCTAGCAGTTTCCCCAAGGGACACAGGTTCCACAATGCTTGTATTGGTTCAAGCATTGATATCCTGGGTCCCTTCTTAATAATGGTTTATGGACCTTTCCTCCAGGAACTTGTCCAAACCTTTTTTAAACCCAGCTACACTAACAGCCTTTACTACATCCTCCGGTAACAAATTCCAGAGTTTGATTACACGTTGAGTGAAAAAATATTTTCTTTTATTAGTCTTAAATAGTTTACCCTGTAGCTTCATTGCATGTCCCCTAGTCTTTCTATATTCTGATAAGGTAAACAATCGATCTACGTTTACCCGTTCCACACCGTTCATTAATTTACAGACTTCTATCATATCTCCCCTCAGCCGTCTCTTTTCCAGGTTAAAGAGCCCCAACCTTTTTAGCCTTTCTTCATAGGAGTAGCCTTCCATCCCCTTTTCCATTTTGGTGGCTCTTCTCTGAACCTTTTCTAAAATCGCTATATCCTTTTTAAGATACGGCGACCAGAATTGCACACAATATTCAAGGTGCGGTCTCACCATGGAACGATATAGAGGCATTATAATATCTTTTGTTTTATTTTCCATTCCTTTCCTTATCATACCTAGCATTCTATTTGCTCTCTTGGCCGCCGCTGCACACTGGGCCGAGGGTTTTAACATGGTATCCACAATGACGCCTAAATCTTTTTCCTGGGTGGTGGTTCCTAATGTGGAACCTTGCATCGTGTAACCATAGTTTGGTTTGTTCTTCCCTAGGTGCATAACCTTGCACTTCTCCACATTAAATTTCATCTGCCATTTTGATGCCCAGTCTTCCAATTTATCAAGATCCTCTTGCAATTTTCCACAATCCTCCTGGGTTTTAACAACTTTAAATAGTTTTGTGTCATCTGCAAATTTGATATCCTCACTCGTTATTCCACTTTCCAGGTCATTTATGAATATGTCAAAAAGCAGCGGACCCAGCACAGATCCCTGGGGTACACCACTATTCACCTTTCTCCATTGGGAAAATTGGCCATTTAGCCCTACCCTCTGCTTTCTATCTTTTAACCAGTTCCTGATCCACAATAGTACACTGCCTCCTATCCCATGACTCTTTAGTTTTGCCAAAAGTCTCTCATGAGGGACCTTGTCAAAGGCTTTCTGAAAGTCCAGATACACAATATCAATCGACTCACCTTTGTCCACCTGTATATTCACTCCTTCAAAAAAACATAACAGATTAGTAAGACAAGATCTTCCTTGTCTAAAGCCATGTTGGCTGTCTCCCATTAGGTCGTGACTATCTACATGCTGAGTAATTTTATTCTTTATGATGGTTTCTACCATTTTTCCCGGTACTGATGTCAGGCTCACCGGTCTGTAGTTTCCCGGATCACCCCTCGAACCCTTTTTAAAAATTGGTGTTACATTGGCGATCCTCCAATCCTCAGGTATTGGAGATGATTTTAATGATAGTTCACAGATTACTGATAGCAGGTCTGCAATCTCAAATTTCAGTTCTTTCAACACCCTTGGATGTATACCATCTGGCCCAGGTGATTTGCTACTCTTCAGTTTATCTAATAGTTGTAAGACATCTTCCCAATGTATCGATATTTCCTTCAATTCTTCCACACCTTTAAATACCACTTCAGTCATGGGTAACATCCCTACATCTTCCTCAGTAAAGACCGAAGCAAAGAATTCATTCAGTCTCTCCGCTATCGCCTTGTCGCCTCTTAGTGCTCCTTTAACCCTTTTATCATCTAATGGACCAACTGACTCTCTCACAGGTTTTTTGCTACGAATGTACTTGAAAAGGTCTTTATTTCGCGTTTTTGCTTCCGCAGCAAGCTTCTTCTCAAATTCTCTCTTTGCCTGCCTTATCAATGCCTTGCATTTGACTTGCCAGTGCTTGTGCTCTTTCCAGGTTTCATCGTTTGGCTCTTTTTTCCATTTCCTGAAAGATACTTTTTTGGCAACAACAGCCTCTCTGACCTCACCTTTAAACCATGCTGGCAGTTTTTTGGACTTCCTTCCACTTTTCTCAAAGCGTGGAATACAGCTGGTCTGGGCTTCCAAGATAGTATTTTTCAACAACACCCAAGCTTGATGTACGTCTTTAACCTTTGCAACTGCTCCTTTTAGTTTTTTCTTAACTGTTTTCCTCATTTTATCATAGTCTCCCTTTTGAAAGTTAAAGGGTAGTACTGTGGATTTCCTTACTATTCCTCCCCACTAATTAAATCAAAGGTGATCATGCTATGATCACTATTGCCAAGTGGCCCCAACACCCTTATCTCTTGCACTACATCTGGTGTTCCACTAAGGACTAGGTCTAATATTGCTTCCCCTCTGGTCGGTTCATGAACCAGCTGCTCCAAGAAGCAGTCATTTATTTCATCTAGGAACTTTATCTCCCTAGCATGTCCTGTTGTGACACTGACCCAGTCGATGTCGGGGTAATTGAAATCACCCATTATTATTACTGCACTGTAACTTTTGCTAGCTTCCTTGATTTCTTTGAGCATTTCATCATCCATTTGTTCATTCTGGCCAGGCGGACGATAGTACACCCCCACTGCCATCGCCTTCCCCTTTTTACATGGAATTTCAATCCATAGAGATTCTACAGCAAATTTTGTTTCTTGCAAAACTTTAATCCTTTCTGACTCAATGCCCTCTCTAACATAGAGTGCAACCCCTCCACCAATTTGATCAGCTCTATCATTACGATATAGTTTGTACCCAGGTATCACAGTGTCCCACTGGTTGTCCTCCTTCCACCATGTCTCTGATATTCCAATCATATCTAACCTCTCGTTTAGTGCTATATATTCTAACTCTCCCATCTTGTTTTGTAGACTTCTAGCATTTGCATACAAGCATTTTAGAGACTGTATTTTATTCATATTAATTTGACTATTGGTAGACATGGGTAATTTGGGATCTTTAAGCTCTGTCTGCTCCATACTCGAGGGCATTTGGGCTACTTTACTCTTTTTTGGAACCTCTCTGCTTTTTGTAGTATCCTTCAAGGATACATTCTTCCGAACCATGCGCTCTTGGGCGACTGTCGGCTTTCCCCTATTATCTAGTTTAAAAGCTGCTCTATCTCCTTTTTAAAGGTTAATGCCAGCAGCCTGGTTCCATCCCGGTTAAGGTGAAGCCCATCCCTTCGGAAGAGCCCCTCCTTTCCCCAGAATGTTCCCCAGTTCCTAACAAATCCGAACCCTTCATCTCTGCACCATTGTCTCATCCACGCATTGAGACTCCGGAGCTCTGCCTGCCTTTTGGGTCCTGCGCGTGGAACGGGAAGCATTTCGGAGAACGCTACCCTGGAAGTTCTGGATTTCAACTTCCTACCTAAAAGCCTAAATTTAGCTTCCAGAACCTCCCTACCACATTTTCCTATGTCATTGGTACCGACATGTACCAAGACAGCAGACTCCTCCCCAGCACTATCTAAGACCTTATCTAGGTGGCGTGTGAGGTCGAGTGTAAGACCAATAAACTATGGAGAGGTGCACAACTGGCATTGACCTGCGGAGCCGGAGCACAGCCACCCGTTCCGGCCACCAAAGACCAGATATGCCTGATTAAATATTGGAGGTTATAATTTCGGAGGTCCGGAAGCTGCAGACCACCTTCTTCTCGCCGTCTCATCAAGGCCCGGAGGGGAATGCGTGCACGCTTGCCTCTCCATAAGAAACCACGCAACAATTTATCAAAGCCCCGCCAGTCGCCCTCCCGTATCCAGAGAGGTAATAGGCGTAAGACATAAAGCCAGCGGGGCATCTCTACCATAGTAAATAAGGCTATTCTTCCCCTAAGGGATAGGGGTAAGCCCTGCCACTTCGCAAAGGTTCGACGGGCTCTACCCAACATACCAGGGACGTTAGCAGAATATAGATTTGTCGGGTTGTCCGGTAGCTGAATACCTAAATATTTAATCTCACCCTCTGCCCATACCAATGGGAACGCACCCTTCCACAGTGGCCGCCCCTTTTTCCCGGCATCCAATACCACTGACTTAGAAATGTTGATTTTAAGACCCGAAAAGGAGCCATACTCATGAATAAGTTGGAGGACTCGTTCTAATGAAGGCTGCGGGTTGGTCAAGCACAGTAGCATGTCATCCGCAAATGCACTAACTTTCATCTCTGTACCCCCTAATGTGATGCCGCGGATTTCCCGGTGACCTTGAATAGCATGCAACAAAGGCTCCAAAGATAGCACGAAGAGCAGAGGGGAAAGCGGGCAACCTTGACGCGTCCCACGCTCCAACTCAAAAGCATCAGAACTAGCTCCACACAACACCACGCACGCCATGGGACGATGGTACAGTGCCCGGACCCACTTCACAAAGTTACCCTGCAACCCAAACTTTTCCAAGACATCCCACAAATACCGCCAGGTCACCCTATCAAACGCTTTTTCCACGTCCAGGCTAACCAGGAATAAAGCTTCTTCTTCCCGCAAACAGTGCTCCATACCAAGGAGCAGCCTAGCAATATTCTTGGTCTCCTCACGCCCCTGCACAAAACCCACCTGCCGAGGAGCTATAAGGGAGGGCAGAATGCCATTAAGCCGTCCCGCTAATACCGACGCTAGAATCTTCACATCACAGTTAATAAGGGAGATAGGCTTATAGGAGGCTGGTTCCAAAAGGTCTTTCCCAGGTTTTGGAATCACTGTAATGTCAGCACACCGCATATCTCTGGGAAGACCTCCCTCCTGTCTTATAGCGTCAAACATCACCACCATTGAAGGAGCCAATCTAGACCTAAGTAATTTGTAGTACTCAAGGCTAAAGCCATCGGGCCCAGGTGCCTTGTGAGACTTCCCCCGCGCAATCACGGCCTGGATCTCGCGTACTGTCAAGGGCTCATTTAATAACTGCAGCTGCTCCGTAGTCACCCGCGGTAATGACAGGTCTCGCAGGAATGCACAGCCCGTTCCATAGTCTCTCTCCTCTTCACTGTATAGCTTCGCATAAAAGGCCTGAAAAAGGCTAGCAATCTCCCGAGACTGGTGTTGCAAACCGCCCCGCTCGTCCCGAAGAACAGGGATGAACCGAGTCCCCCCCCGGGTCGCGGACCAACTTCGCAAGGAGCCGTCCCGTCCGGTTTCCATACCTATGCAGCTGATGCCTATAGTAGGACATGGACAGACCTGCGCGTCATTGTAGCAGCTCATTAAGTGCCATCTGAGAGCGGGTATACTCTCGCTGTAGGGCTCCATCGGCCCTCCTCCCGAGTGTCCACTGTAGGTCCCGCAATCTGCGCTCCAATACCAATATACTACGATCCATATGACATCGCCGTTGAATTGTGTAGGATATGATGGCGCCCCGCATTACCGCCTTGCTAGCCTCCCAAAACAAGAGCGGCGAGCAATCAGGTTTATCATTAAAAGCGACATACTCATCCCAGTGTTTTTCTAAGAATGCCTGAAACTCCTTATCCTGACCCAAGTAGGCCAGGAATCGCCACCGTTTCTGCACCATTCCCAGACAGTCCCACAGCACCCACACCCACATGGTCGGACACTACTATCGGGTCAATTTCAGCCTGAACCACCATTGAGAGTCCCCCCTCGTTCACCAAAACGTTATCAATACGGGACCAAGTGTGATGGGCTCTAGATTGATGAGTATATTCCCGGACACCCGGATGAAGCAAACGCCAAACATCCACAAGATCACCCATTCTGCAAAGATAGGCCACTCCCCTACGTGCCCAAGAAACCGCCGTATCCACCTTAGACTTATCCAGCGAAGGATCATACGGGCAATTAAAGTCACCAGCCATAAGTATCTTATTCGCCCCCGCCCCCTTCACAAAATGCAACAACTGCCTGAAAAACTCATGATCATAGACATTGGGCGCGTAGACATTCGCTATCCATACCACCTCATTGAAGAGCTTAGCTGTGATCAAAACATATCGGCCGTGGGGGTCTGCATGCATCTTAGCCACCTCAAAGGGAACCCCCCGTTTTACTAGTACCACCACCCCCGCCTTCTTACCTCCAGAAGACGCTCCATATACTGCCTCCACCCAATCTCGCTTGAGCTTGTTGTGTTCCAGTGCACTCAAGTGGGTTTCCTGCAGCAGCGCAAGATGTGCCCCTTTTCTCTTTAGCAGCTGCAGTATCTTGGTGCGCTTGATCGGGGACCCAATACCCCCCACATTCCATGAAACAATCTTAACATTTAACATATCAGCAGCATATTAGGACCTGCAGCAAGGTGCAAAAATGCAAAGCCACCTAGAGACGCCCAGCCTCGTCTCCAGATGTCCCCCACACAGCTCAGAGGAAGAAAAAGAACCATGAGTGGGAGACAAACCTTCCTCCATTGCAGAAAAGAAAGGAAAACAGCCTTCTACACATCCCAATCGAAGCCCCCACCCCCCTACCCCCTTCAGTCCGCCTTACCCCCCCTCCCTCTCCCCCTCCCCCTCCCCCATGTCCCCCATCCGTCCCAACCCAACCAGACCCCCCCTCATACCCTCCCCCCCAGCACCCGCCCCCCCCCGGTCCCCACCCCCAACAAACACACACCACAGCCATTTCCCCATACATACTCCTCCAACCATTCATCTCGCTTCCCTGACACACAGCCTTCCATATCCCCAGTCATACTACCATGCATTCCTCCCTAACTCCCCGCACACATCCAATATAGACCCTACAAGTAGGGCACTCCCCTAGGGGAGTAAGATCACAGTCAGTGCCCCTCCGGGCCGCCTGCAATGCACATGTTCAAATGCCAAATGGCAACCAGCCAGTCTCAAATAGGTCCCCCAGTCAGATAAGAGGACAGACAGGACTTCTTGCCCATGGTGGGTCCAAAATCCGCCATAGTCCAGCGGCTCTGTTGATGTCCCATTAGCCAGCACGGTAATAGTAGCCACTCCACCAGAGTTCTCAGTCCCCATGCTGCACCACCGGGTCAGTTAACGTGGACACATACTTCTTCGCCGCCGCAGCCTGCTCAAAAGATTGGGTAGTACCCTTATAATAAATCTTGAGGGTGGCGGGATAGAGAAGGGCGAATTTCACTCCGCGCTTAACTAGCGCACTGCAAATGGGAGCGAATTCCTTGCGACGCGCTGCCAAGGAGGCCGAGTAGTCCGGGAAAAGCAGGACCAGCGCGTTGTCAAGTTTTAGGTCTCTGTTCTTTCTGTAGGCTTGCAGCAGCAAAGCTTTATGCTGGAAGTTCTGAAGGCGCGCCAGCACCGGCCTAGGTCGGCCCTGGCCCTCGCGCAATGGGCCAAGTCGGTGAGCATGCTCCACGTGTATTTTGCCCCATAGATCTGCAAGGCCTAAGGCCTGCGGCAGCCACTCCTCGAACAAGTTGAACAAATGACTCCCCTTCCAGGATTCGGGCACACCAACCAGCCTTAAGTTATTTCGTCTCGAACGGTTTTCGAGATCATCTACTTTCAGTAAAAGGTCATCCAGTTGTTTTTGCTGCTTCGCAGCTGCACTTTCCAGCGCCAACTCCCCCTCTTCCAGCACAGTCACCCGTTGTTCCATCTCATCCATTCTTTTGGCGTATTCTCCAAACTTCTCACCCATCTCATCTAATTTGCACATAACCGTATCAAATTTAGGTTCCAGCATTTTCACTACCTCTTGCGCCGTCTCATCGGGGCCTGAGTCGACACTGTCTTTTCCCGGGGAGTCTGGCGCAGGGCCCGCCCGGGTCGCAGCCGCCATTTTCGAGTCTCTGGCCCCCGCGGGTTTATCTCGCTTAGTGGTCGCTCTCATTGGCACAAGACGACCACCAGACTGCCTGAACTCAGTAGCACAAGTATGGCAAAGGTGGCTGAACCCCTCAAGGCAATATTGGACCGGTGTTGCCGAGTAAATTGCAGTATTTCTACAGACGGCCCGGGAGCGCGACGAGGAAGCTCCTCACCCGCTCATGTGCACACGTGATCTCCCCCCACTGTGCATTTTAATAGCCATTGTCTCGACTACCTCCATCCTGTTTATATCCTTTTGAAGGTGGGGTCTCCAGAATTGTACACAATACTCTAAATGAAGCCTTACCAGAGACTTCTACAAAGGCACTATCTTCTCCTTTATCCTGCTGGCTATTCCTCTCATTGTGGACTCATGCATCCTTCTAGATTTCATCTTGCAATTTCTACCTGTTTAGCTACTAGATCATTCAATACAATCATCCCCAGGTTCCACTCTTCTTTTGTGCATAGCGGTACTGTACTGCCCCTTGGGTTTCTTCAGCTCAAATGTGTGATCTTGTATTTTTTAGCATTAAATCTTAGCTGCCAAATTCTCAGTGATTCTTCAAGCTTAACAAGATCCTTTTTCATGTTATTCATGCCTTCCAGGGTATCTGTTCTGTTAAAGATTTTGATAACATCCGCAAAGAGGCAAATCTTTCCCAATAGACCTTTCAAAATATTGCTTACAAAAATTTTAAAAAGAATAGGACCAAAGACTAATTCCTGCAGTACACCAATGGTAACATCTCTGTCTTTAGAGTGAGCTCCATTTACTACTACCCCTATCACCTCCCACCACTTTCCACCTTGCTACTCCTTGTCCCTGGAAAAAACAACTTGAGTCAGTACATCAGGCTTCATCTCTGGTCCTGTTCAAATCCAGGTTAAAAACTCACTTTTTGAGATTGTTTTTGAATCCTGATCCCCTCAGCCACCTGTTCACATCCTATGCAGGTCATTCCTGAACATGGGTTGCGGGGCTGCATGTCCCGGTGGGATATGCAGCCTCGCAAGGCATCCATGGCCAATTCCCCCACAGGCTCTCCCCATACGTCCTGTGCATTAAGACAAGGAGAGCCAGTGGAGTGCGGGAGAGGGTGGAGCAGGGGCGCCGCCCGGCAGCATGTACCCAGCTGATTCAGGTCACGGCTCTGTATGTGCTGCCTGACCTGTAGGGACATGGTGCTTTTACAACTTCAAAGGTGGTATAAGCAGCACCTTTGGCCCGATCAGGCACAAGGATTCCCCCCCGGGGCCGGGGCTGGGTGCGGAGGGCTCCCCACTGGCCTCAGCCTTGGCCAACCAGTTGTGGTAGGGCAGTGAGGAACTAGGGGGCCAGAGCTGCGAATGTCAGGGGCACCTTCGGGGAGGATGTACCCACAGGCAGAAGGAGCATGCCAGGCCATCCACGGGCAAACTGAGCTGACCTCAGGCTCGATTCTGGCTGCTGCAGGTATGTTTCATTTCCGCGGACCAGAATCAGGTCCAAACAGGATGTGTGTCGGATGTGTTTCCTTACCATTACCCTCGAAATATCCTAGTCCCAAACTGTTGCATTGTCTGTCTTGACCAGACAATAAGTTGTATTGAGCAGGGACTGTCTCTTACATGTGTCTGTACAGCGCTGCATATGCCATTATTACCACACAAATGATAAGTAGTAGTAATACCTCCACCTCAACCAGTTTATTACCCGCTTTAGAGTCCATCCCAAGGGCAGAGTTTGCTTATAAGTCACTGATGGAGGACAGTATCAAAGGCATTGCTGAAATCTATAACATATCTAGTACTCTTCCCCGATCCAATTCTCTGGCAACCTAGTCCAAGAAATCAATCAGCCAAAGCCTATCTCTGGTAAATCCATGCTATTTTGGATCCTGTAAATCCCTTGGATTCCTGAAACCACACTAGCCTCTCCTTTAGCAGTGTTTACGTAAATTTATTCATCACTGAGGTAAGACTAACCAGTCTGTAGTTCCCAACATCTTAATTACTTTCATATTTGTGGACAGGAACCTCATCTGTCCATCCCCAGTTCTCCGGGATCACTCCTGACTCAAAAGAAGCATTGAAAAGGTCAGACAGCAGATCCGCCAATACTTCTCTAAGTTCCTTCAACACCCTCAGATAAATTCCAGCTGGTCTATTGCTTTTTCTGCTTTTAGTTTAGCTAGCTTCTCTTGGGGATTTTGGTGGACTAAAGTTGCTGTGTTATACCCCAGAGATATAATATTGACCTCACACTGCTCCAAATCAGACTCAGACACTTGGAAGGAAATGAGATCTTTATTATGCCCAATCAGTTACAATCTTAGCCAAAAAGCCAAAAGCATCATTCTTTTACTTAGGAATATAGTTTGCCTGAGTCAGAGAGGCTAGGGACAAAGAGCACAGACTGTTTGTCTCCTCCCCCTCCACCAAATGATACCTATTGATGTTCTTATATACATTTATTTCAGCCTGTCACCCAGTTGCAGTGGGGACTTTTTACTGTGACATGTTGCTATTGGTTAGGTTAGCTCTGTTTCCTGTGCAAGCAGTTTACAGACTTCTAGACTTCTGCAAATTATAGCAGCTATGTTATCAGTTCTCCTCCAGCTTGTCTCCAGCCCCCTTTCCCTCCCCCTGTCTCAGTCTGTGGTAGGCACACTTCCTGATTCTGCATGCCCTGTACTTGACCCACGGCCATGAACTGTTCACAGCTTGCTCTTTGTCTTAGCAATGTATTTTGGTGCAAGTTTTTGCTGTTATATGGGCATGATTTCCACTACAGGTCTGCTTGGGGTCACTCTGTCAGTAGAATAGGCACAAAGACTGCTTTTGGACATGGTATAAAGTGGGCTTCAACCTGCTTCATCCCAACATTCTCCCCTGAAGCACACTTCATTCAGAGTGCCTTAGAGTCACCAGCTGAAAGCCTTCTGGGATTACGGGACCATCATAAGAGGCAGGGTCATGCAGGTTAGGAAGGAGAGCAGTATATTTGGCATATCTGCCTGATGGGGTGAGAATCATTGTGGTAGTGGACTCATGGGTTAAACATTTAAACCCTCCTGAGCCGGCTCAAAGAGAAGGGCATCTGTGACCTAGCATTAACCTGGTGTAAGTCATACCTGTCCGATAGATGGCAACACGTGCAAACAGGGTCCTCCACCTCCACACCGTTCCACCAGAAACAAGGTGTTCCACAAGGCTCCTCCCTCTCAGCCTTGATGTTCAACATCTATATGCAACCAATTTGTGACCTCATAAGATCATTCAACGTCGAATGCATGATTTATGCCGATGACGTTCTCATGCACATGCCATTTCAGACTGACCTCACTCCTCTAACTAACTGTTTTAGCTCAGTGGAAAAATGGCTTCTAAACCAGAATCTTCGAATACAACACAAAAAGACTGAAGTACTGTTCATCTCCAGAAACCCCAACTTTTCCCCTCCTGCCTGCCTAAAAATTGGAGAAATCGAACTGCAAACCAAACCTTTAATCCGCTACCTGGGTGTCACATTGGATCACAGACTGGATACCCACGTGAGCAACATGGAAAAATCAACATACCATAAGATCAGGACACTCAAACATCTTCGCCCCCTCCTGCAACCAGCCGATTTCAGAACAATCTTCCAAGCATTAACCATCCCACACCTTGACTACGCCAACGCTATCCTGAAAGGACTCCCACAATCCACCCTGAGCCCACTCCAGCTCGCCATGAACGCTGCAGCCAGAGTCCTACATAGCGCCTCCAGGAGAGACCATATAACACCCATCCTCAAAAGCCTCCACTGGCTCCCAATCCACAGCAGAATCACCTTCAAGACCCTACTATTGACATTCAAGACCATCAACGGACTCGCCCCCGCCTCTCTTGTGGACCTCACTCACATTACACCCCCAAATAGAGCCAGACGATCTACTGCTATAAACACCTTGGTAATCCCCAAAGCAATGACCCACAGTGCTCAGACAACCATAACAGGGCCTTCAGTCTCTGCGCTCCCAGATGCTGGAACGCTCTTCCACCCGATATCCGAGCAATCCCGGACCTAACTAAATTCAGGAGAGAATTGAAACACTATCTCTTCCTCAAATACTACCCAGAGGAACACCCACCAACCCCACCTCCCGTAACATAGCCCGACTTCACGCATCCCCTCCTCACGTATTTGTATATAAGTGTGAATATCATGCTGTTATTACGAATGTAAATACTGATACTGTTCTTACAAATGTAAATAGTTATTACTGTTATCCAAGTTAAGCTACCTGTTATACGTAATACGGTGTTAACCCACACCGTAAAATACCTCTTGTTTTTTGTAAATCGCACTGATGTCGAAGAGCGCGGTATAAAAGCGATTTAAATAAATAAATTTACGACAGCAACCAATAATAAAATAGAAGAGACAGCAGCCTGAGAGCAGCTGAGGCCTGCATAAAAGGCTTCAGTGCCCTGCCCTGTTGAGGCTTTCCTAACAAGGGCTCTACAGATCAACCAACAGTAAGGATTTGAGGGTTTATTTTATTATATTAAATTGCTAGCTCTCTGACTGGGAGCTCTTAAAAGGGTTTTTTGTGTATATTTTTAAAGCAAGGTTACTTTCTTTTTGGTGCTTTAGTGGAACTTTCCTTGAGCACAGTAGGTTGCTTAACTCTAGTAACCTCCTCAGGTTTGGAAACTGCTAACACCTAATCAGGTGTTAGTTCCCTCCCTACCCACCCCGACTCCCACCCACCTCTAGTGAGCAGTCTTGCTTTATAGGGCACCTCCCCATTTAACAAATCACAGAGAATTGGACCAGCACATTTTGAATATAATTAAAGAGATTCAACTGCTTTTTCTCTGAAAGGACAGCTGGGATACCGGCTGGTACTTGGTAGTTCTCTCTCTTTTGCTTTAACAGATACCAAGCTCCACGAACAGAACAATGGCTGGGAAAAATTATATCGCTAAAGCTGTTGCCCCCATTACAGCTTCTGCCTCGGTCCAGACAGAGGTCCTAATTCCAGTTGAAGGACCAGTTCCATGTGCAGGGTGCCTGCATGCTGAAGCTCTGAGGAAACAAGTGGAGGAACTCAGAGAGGAGGTGGCGAGGCTGAGGAGCATTCAAGACAGTGAGAAGTACATTGATGAGATGCTTCTTGCAGCAACCAAGCTCTCCAGCACAGGAGAAGATGGGTGCCAACAGAATGTCGATGGTTGGACACAAGTCACCAGGGCCTGCAAAATCACCAATCCAACTTCTCCAGCCCTTGAATTGAAGAACCATTATGCAGCCCTGGAAGTGGAGGAGGTGAAAGCATCCCTGGAAAGGGAAGAACCAGAGCTCAAGTACCCCAAAGTTGCAGAATCAGTGACCAGAAGGAAAAGAAGGGTAGTGGTATTTGGAGACTCTCTTCTGAGGGGTACTGAGGCGTCCATCAGCTGACCAGACTTGATGTCCAGAGAGGTATGCTGTCTTCCTGGTGCCAAAATCCAAGATGTTATGGAGAGTTTGCCGAGACTCATCAAGCCCACTGACTATTACCCAATGTTGCTAATCCATGTTGGAACAAATGATACTGCCAGGTATACCTCGGAACGTATCAAAAGTGACTTCATAGCTCTGGGACAGAGGGTGAAGCAGTTAGGTGCACAGGTGGTGTTCTCTTCAATCCTCCTTGTTGAGGGTAAAGGCCAAGGCAGAGAGGCTCGCATCCTGGAGATGAATGCATGGCTGCGTGGATGGTGTCATCGAGAGCGTTTCGGTTTCCTAGACCATGGGATGCTGTTCCAAGGGTTGCAGAGCAGAGATGGCATCCATCTGTCCAAGAAAAGTCAACGCATCTTCGGTAGTAGACTGGCTAATCTACTGAAGAGGGCTTTAAACTAGATTTGTTGGGGATGGGTGAAGAAAGCCCCCAGGTAAGTGAAAGCCCCCAGGTAGGTGATACATTAAATACCTTTATGGAAATAGGTAACATGGGTAACATATGGAAAGCAGTGTGTATAAATGCCCGTAGCATGGGAAATAAGATCCCTGATGTTGAAGCTTTGGTGGGAGTGCCTGACTTGGATTTAGTGGCAGTTACAGAAACATGGTTCACAGAAAACCATGATTGGGATGTAACTATACCTGGCTATACTTTATTCAGAAAGGACAGGGTAGGAAGAAGGGGAGGAGGAGTGGCACTATATGTAAAAACTACTATTAAAGCTTTGGAATTACAGAGCTTAAAAGGGAGAGGGGAGGCATTGTGGGTTAAACTAGAAAAAGGGAAAGAGAAATCTATTTGCATTGGTGTGATATACAGAACCCCCTCACAAGAGGAAGAGGTGGACAGAGAGTTAACTGAAGACATACACAGCATTGCTAGGAAAGGGGAAGTGCTACTGATAGGAGATTTCAATATGCCAGATGTTGATTGGCACATTCGTGCTGTAGTATCATCTAGAGGTAAGGAGATCCTGAATTCTCTACAGGGAGAACTATTCAGGCAATTGGTAACAGACCCCACACGTGAAGGGGCCATACTGGACTTGGTGCTTACCAATGGTGAAAGTGTTTCTGATGTTGTAGTGAGAGATCATTTTGCATCCAGTGATCACCAGATGGTGTGGTTCAGTATTATGACTAGGGCTGTTAGAATCCATTTAAAGGTGAGGATCTTAGACTTTAGGAAGACTAACTTTGCGAAGATGGACCAATAACTCAGGGAGTCGTTAGTGGGATGGGAAGAGCTGAGGGATGTAGAAAAACAGTGGGCAAAACTGAAAGGGGATATTTTAAGGGCAACCAACCTTTTTGTTAAAATGGTAAATAAAGGCAAAAGGAAAAGGAGTCCGCTATGGTTTTCGAAAGAAGTAGCTGAAAAAGTGAAGAAAAAGAGGGAGGCCTTCATGAAATACAAGAGATCACAGAGAGAGGAAGACAGGCATCTGTATTTTGAAAAACTTAGAGAAGTTAGCAAAGATGTCAAGAAGGCAAAGATTCAAAAGGAGGAGGAAATAGCCAATGCAATAAAATGGGGGGATAAGACATTTTTCAGATATATTAGTGAGAAGAGGAAGGGCAAAAGTGGTATTGTCAGACTCAAGGGTGAAGGGGAGGAATATGTAGAAGCTGATAAGGATAAAGCGGAATTGCTTAACAAATATTTTTGTTCTGTGTTCACAGATGAAGAACCAGGAGCAGGACGTCAGAAAACACCCACAAATAGGAACGGAAGCGAGGGACATCTTGAACAATTTTCAGAAGACTTCGTGAGAAACTAGCTCAACTTAAAGTAGACAAAGCGATGGGACCGGATGGGATACACTCGAGAATACTGAGGGAACTTGGGGACGTTCGAGCAACTCCACTGACTGACCTTTTCAATGCCTCGTTGGAGTCAGGAGTGGTGCCGAAGGACTGGAGAGAGGCTCATGTGGTGCCTTTACACAAAAGCGGAAGTAAGGATGTGGTTGAAAACTACAGGCCGGTTAGTTTAACTTCGGTGGTGAGTAAATTATTGGAAACGCTTGCTGAAAGAGAAAATAGTGAGGTTTATGGAGTCCAGCGGATTACAGGATCCGAGGCAGCATGGGTTCACCAGAGGCAGATCATGTCAGACAAATCTGATTGATTTCTTTGACTGGGTGGCCAGGGAGTTGGACCGAGGGAGAGCTCTAGATGTGGTGTATTTAGATTTCAGTAAAGCCTTTGACACTGTTCCTCACAGGCGACTTATAAACAAACTGAGCACCCTAGGGATGGACCCTAAAGTTACTGCTTGGGTTAGAAATTGGTTGGGTGGGAGGCGACAAAGAGTACAAGTAAATGGAGCTCACTCTGAGGAGAAGGATGTTACCAGTGGTGTGCCCCAGGGATCTGTCCCTGGTCCGATTCTTTTTAACAACTTTGTTAGTGATATAGCGGAAGGACTGTCGGGTAAGGTTTGTCTCTTTGCAGATGATACCAAAATCTGCAATAGAGTAGACACCCAGGAAGGTGTAGATAACATGAGGAGGGATCTAGCTAAGCTTGAAGAATGGTCTAGAATTTGGCAGCTGGGATTTAATGTTAAAAAATGTAAGGTCATGCATTTGGGCTGCAGCAATCCAAGGGAGCAATATAGTATAGGGGGTGAAGTACTTTTGTCCACTAAAGAAGAGCGGGACCTAGGCGTGGTTGTGTCTGATGATCTTAAAGTAGCTAAACAGGTAGAAAAGGGCGACGGCAAAAGCTAGAAGGATGCTTGGATGCATACAGAGAGGAATGGCTAGCAGAAAAAAGGAGGTGATAATGTCTCTGTATAAGTCTTTGGTGTGACCTCATTTGGAGTATAGTGTGCAATTCTGGAGACCGCACCTTCAAAAGGATGTGAACAGGATGGAGTCGGTGCAGAGGGTGGCTACTAAAATGATTAGTGGTCTTCATTATAAAGCATATGAGGACAAACTGAAGGATCTTAATATGTACACCTTAGAGGAAAGGCGGGATAGAGGTGATATGATTGAGATGTTTAAATACCTCCATGGCATAAATGTTCAGGGAGAGAGCCTCTTTCAATTGAAAGCAAGTTCTGCTACGAGGGAACATGGGATGAGGGTGAAGGGAGATAGATTCAGGAGTGATATGCGGAAATATTTCTTTATGGAAAGAGTGGTGGATCCATGGAATAGTCTCCCAGTGGAGGTGGTAGAGATGAGGACAGTAACTGAATTCAAAAAAGCATGGGACAAACACAGAGGATCTCTAAAAGTAAAAAGGGGAATGTTGTAGTTGTTGATATGGAAGGACAGACTAGATAGGCCATGTGGTCTTTTTTTGTCATCATATTTCTATGTTTCTATGTTTCTAAGATGACAGCCAACCCCAGACTGAGAGCAGCTATAAGGAGGCCACACAAACCAGAGCCAAGAGCCGGAGAACCAGGAAGTAAATGTGCCCCACCTGAATACCACCCTTAAAGTCAGAGATGTCCAATTTAGCCATATTAACCATATGTTGCATAGGATTTTTGATAAAGACAGTATAATTGGCAATAACTGTATAAGAATTGGTCTCATTTATGTAAGTACAGATACCTTTTCCTAATTTCTGACCTGTCCTATCCTTTTTGAAAGCACAAGGTCTCATGGCTAAGATTCTGTATAGCTATAGGTAGGAAGGAAAGATGGGGATAGGTGACTGGGATAGTGGTGGTTTGAGGAGCTAGAAGTAGGTGAGGAAACAGTGTATACCGTTAGCTGCCACAGTAAGCAACTCATACATGTCATCACCACATGCAGACTTTCAATGATTTCTGATTGAATAGATGCTTGGACCTCTGAAGTGTCAGTTGAAGGGGGATCAGAGTGGTCTTCTTCTTGTATAGTATTTGAAACTCTCCATCTTCATTGGCTTTTGTTTGTTGATTTGCTGAGTGTAACATCATTGGTCCTTCACCTGGTCAGTTCTTCTGGTCATGACTGACAGGCTGCTGATCATTTGTGCAATGTGCCTCAGTTCTTATGATTGGCTACTGATGGTTTCATTGCTTATTTCTTCATGTAGAGCGCACAGTAGTTCTCACACACCTGCCAGATCAGAAACTCCTTCTCTTCTTCAATGAAGCACACGTTGTGTATAATCTGCTTCTCCTTCTGTTTCTCACTACCGGTCCCTGCATGCTCAGCAGTATCAATCTAAGCACCTGCCCAATTCCCAGTTCACAATCCACCCTCCCCTTAGGCCTTTCTTGGACATCTTCTTTCCCCTCCAACTGATTCCCACCCATCTTATTCTGCTCTTCTGCCTTCTCTCTGACTCTTCTTCCTCATGTGAGCATCTCCCAACTGATCTCCCCTCCCTGGCTACATCCTACCAGCTCACTCACCACTCTTTCACTATTCACCACCTGGAATGTTAACCCACTTCTGAACTCACCTCCTCCTCCCATGCTCCATATCCACACCAGTTACAAAACTACTCCACATTTTCAGTAACTTAAATACAAAAGTGGATAATACAGTAGACTGACAAGTACTGATCGGAAAGCACTTTGACAAAACAGATTCATTCAAAAACATAAACTAAAGACCCAAGGATGGGAAGCAAGATAAAAGACTGAGAAATCAGTAATTGCAAAAACCAGCAAAAGCGCCTCTCCCCTCTTTTAAACCTAAATCTTTCAATGCCTAGGTTCAGATCTCGCTTGACACAATTACTGAACTGACAAAATGGTCCTTTGTGAAACTGCCGTTTATTATCCCATTCATGAGGAAGGTCTAAAACCATTCACACTCGAGGTCTCTTATGGTCACGGTTCCCAACCAATATAGCAGTTTGCTATAGCTGTCTTTCTAAACTCTTGTTCTTACTTCACTTATCTACATTATTCTGGGTTTAATACACCATTTTTACTTTATTCATAGAAATATAGAAAATGATGGCAGATAAAGACTATACGGCCTCTCCAGACTGCCCATCCATAAAAACTATTAAATTCTATAATCCCTTCCTCTCCCTCAGAGATCCTCTATATTTGTATTTGCTTTTCTGAATTCCGATAGTTACAGAAACATAGAAAATGATAGCAGATAAAGAACATATGGTCTACCCAGTCTGCCCATCCATGCACATTTCCAATGCATCTTTTCTTTTTCTGTGTTATTTAAACTCATAGAAAATTTGCATCCTATTATTTTACTGCATCCCATTAGGGATGTGCATTCATTACTGCACATTTAGGGGCATGTTTATTAAAGGTTAACATGCATTAAGTAACGTTAATGCGTGTTAAGTGTTGCAATGGTCCATAGATATGAATGGGCAGTGACAGCACTTAACACACTAGTGCACCTTAAAAATTGCGCATGCAGAATGGATTCAATGCTTATTAACCTGCCAATTAACATGCATAGAGTTGATTTCTATATGTTAAAAAGTTCAAAAATACCTTAAAAACCTTTTTTAACAAAAAAGTTTGAAACAAACAGAAAAAGTATCCGAAAAGTTGGAAACATGTCTGAAAATGACCCAAAAATGAACAGATTTATTTTACATGCAAATCTCTACATTTTATTTTTAAGTGCATGAATAAAGTAAAATAGCGCACATTTTAATCCATTTTTTATTAAAGTCAAAACCTACAAAAATAGCATGGAACAATGTGAACCACAACCCTGAATGCCTCTAGATACAGAAAAAAACGCAGTATTTACAATTGCGCAACTTCAACTCAGTTATTTCATTTATCAAATGTTTAATTTAGCTCATCTTTGTTAGTTCTATTAAATGTTGGATAAAGATATAATGTAAGCAATTTGGGAAGAACATTTGTATTAAGAATTTGATGAAAATGCTGGTAAGTTATGCATTACAAAATAAATTTAGTGCATTCAATTATTTCAATAATACTGCCAAATGAGTTTTTAAACCTAGTATCTGAACCAGAAAATGAGGTTTACAAGCTCGCCTCGTCAACACAGATAGCTATTTCATCTCTTTGAGAGGGCTAGGGTCTGAACAGGATGGTATGCTGGTTTCACAAACAGGGAATAGGGATTTCAGACAGAAGTAAAAAAAACAGTATGAAGATTTTTTTATGGATCTACTGACACCAGTTTGTTTCAGAACAAACAAAACATAACCCCAAAACCTGATTGCATCAGAGCACTAACTAAATATCTGTAATATTTATCAGGATTGGCTAGACTCAAACAAATCCAGCATTTTTCACAACCATATCCAAGAGAAGGGTCCTACAAAAGGTCATCTACTATATATGTAAGTGAATCCTTTAAGATCCTTACCAATCCCATGTTTCTTGTGTGCAGGATCATTCCATTTCTAACCTTAGCAGTAGGTGTATGCAATCTTGCTGTAACATCCTCCTCTTGGGATGACTGTTTTGGTTCTGCCTGCCCATTGTATAACCCCTAGGCGTATGTTTACTAAACGGTGGGAAAGGAGCAAGTGTGCTGTTAGCGCATGCTAACTGTGCATATGCACACTTAGCGTGTGCAAAAAGGCACTTTAGCATGCGCTAACGACACCGGCAGCATTAAGCGCCCTGTGGATGGAGAGAAGGCATGCACGGGGCAGAGAGTGGGGGTCAGTGGGTGGGGAGGGGTCGGGAACAAGGCTTGCACCCTTAACGCAGGAACCTTAATGGCAGGAGCCCTAACGCAATTCAAAATCTGACGGAAAGGTTTTTTTTTTCTGAAGAGAGAGACCTATTTTATGTCTGCAATGGAATGCACAGACAGGGGAGCCCAAGTGAGTGATAGTAGTGCTCCATTAGCAGCAACAGCATAGTGTCCAAGTATGAAAGGGCACTATGTTGATGATGCAAATGGGGGCAAAGGAGGTGTCACATGGGTCATGCAGTGGGGGTTGCTGGTACACAGGGGGGACCAGGCAGCTTCCTAGATGGCACATAGGAACATAAGACTACAAAATATGCCAAATTGTGTCAGACCAATGTCCACCATGGCCAGTATTCTGTGTCCAAGTGCACAATCTAGGTCACAAGTACCTAGCAGTTTCCGCAGAAGACACACAGGATCCCCAATAACTGTAATGGGGCAAGCAGTACATAGTTCGGATCCTGTTTAGCAATGGTTTATAGACCGCTACCTAGGAACCAGTCCAAGCCTTTTCAAACCCAGCTACACTGACAGCTTTTACCACATCCTCCAGTAATGGATTGCAGGGTTTGATTAGGCATAGGACTGAAAACATATTTTCACCTAGAAGAACCAAATGGGTTACACTGTAGCTGCATTACAGGTCCCCTAGTCTGTCCACAGTCTGATGGCATAAAAAAGTGACCTACGTTTACTTGTTCCACGCCAGTCAATAATCTATAGACCTCTATCATATCTCCCCTCAGCCGTCTCTTCCCCAGGTTGATGAGCCCAAACCTTTTTAGCCTCTCCACAAAGGAGTATTCTGCTATCTGCAGAACCATCTTTGCTGTTTGTCATGATCCCATAGTGTCAGTGGCAGCACACAGCCCTGCTACTGCTGCAGAAAGGCAATGTGCCACATGGGCAGTCCAAGGGTCCTGGCACCCCAGGCAGAGATCCAGGCTGCCTCGCCCCCCGCTGCCGCAGAACACAGCTATGGGGGAAGAGGCTGATAGTGCCAGAAGCTATAGCCCTCCAGGTAGCTGGAAAATGCAGGTGCCCAGGGAAATACTAAACTATTGGGGTGAAGAACCTTATGAAAAAAAGTAGCTGACCGCCTGGTGTGGGTCGTTTTTTCATATCGACCCTCCTCCAGCTAGCTCCGACAAAAAAATTTGTTTAATTATTATTAGGTCGCTGTTCATTTGGTTTGTTTTTTTTCTGCTATCAGGGAAATACTACAGCAGTGACTGTCATCATCCCCCCGAGACATATCGGTGGCAGGTGGTGATGGGGCCCCTGCATGGGCAGCTGGTGGGAGGGCTGCGTGGCCATCCATGTGTGTCCCTACACCCCCCCCCCCCCCGCCATCCGGCCCTCGTGCCCAAGGTGCCTGCCAAACCCACATGTTCAATATGCTGGGACTGTGACCACCACCACTGACAGTGCATGGGCATGTCTGCATGGTGGGGTTTTGGTGGTGGCGTGGGAAGTGGCACCAGCCTGCAGCAGACAGAAGCCTTGTCCTGGTCATGTGCACCATGTGTCAAAGGTCAGCTGAAAGGAAGCATGTCAGCAACAGGAGCTACTATGCCCATAAGGCAGCACTGTGGTGCAACACACACAGTTTGTGTGCGTATGTTGTGGAGGGTGACAGGTTCATGTCTCTGTTGGGGTTTCTGTATTGCATCTTCCTGTAGAAAAGGTTTAGCTGACAGTGTAAGCACAGCTCCAGCATGTGCAACCCCCTAGGAGATGGCAAGCAAGGGTGGAAACACTCACCAGCAGCACTGACAGGCTCCACTATCCACAGCTGGTTGGAGTCTAATAGCACACGTTAATGTATGGTGAGGGCAAGGCACAGTACTATAGCATGTGCAAACAGAGCACATGGTATCACCTGAAACAGTGCAGCTTGGCCTGGATGTGTCTGCCATAATGGTAGGGTCACTGGCTGAGACGACATTGTGTTGTCTGCCATGTGCATTGCCTGTGTGGCCACTGTATGTCATGCTGAGAATGCACTCTCACTATGACAAAAAGTGATCATGGCACGGCTATGTATCCACATAGAGCTATTATAATGTCTGGCTCCAGTGATGTGGATGCATTCTCTATCTGAGGATGCTAATCACTGAGTATCCCCAGGCGGAGTGCTCATGCTCACACTATGAACATGCTGTGCATGCTAACCTAGCAGACCTACTGTAGTTGGTTTGTGCTTGGCTGACACAGCCCAGTGAAGGGTAGCAGGGCAGTCTTTCTGCCTGTGCTGTAGTCAATTGTTAGTTTTCAATGGTTGGGGCAGCAGTAGCTCATGCCCTACTAGTGGGGTCTTGACAGGACTTTAGCTGTAGCCCCCCTGCAGTGGCTGTCTATGGCAGCAGCATATTGACACTGGCCACTAACGTGCATTGTTATTGGAGGGTTATTTTCCATTGGGCTGAACACTCTCAGCATGTCAAAAAACAAAGAAAAAGAAGCATAATACACTGCAGACAATACCTATTAAACATTAGCAGTGATATGGACCTACAGCACAGTCAGCAGAAATCATCTTTAATGGTGCAGTTTCAGTGGACCAGGTGTTAGGCACCCCTCCTCACCCTCAGGGTGACAGCTGACACCACTCTTTAGCACGACTTGCAGTTGTTATGTGCATGTAGCACACACAACCAGTGTGTCTTACTGAGCTGATATGCTGGATCAGTGCATTCTCCATTGGTTCTTCAGCTGCAAACTGCTGTTTTGCATGTGCAGTGCCTCATGGGTAGTGAAGGGCCCAACCTATATTGGCACAGACAGCAAACAGTTTGATCAGAGATCTGAAGGCTCTATAAATCTACATAGAGCTGTGTGGAGGTGTATCATGCTGGTTGGTGCAATATCTCCATGGTTAAAGGTCCAGGGTTTGATTCCCAATTGTTCATTTTGTGCCTGGGTGCGCTTGCACAGCCCTGGCTCTGCTGTGACCTGCAGACAATCATTCTTCTACATTTCTATGCATTATGGCCACACGTTGGGTAGCACAACATGGCATTCCCCATCTGTGAACATGGCTTTAGTGGCTCTGCCGTGGCACATTGCAGTGGGTCAGTGATATATATGTAGCAGATGTCTGGGTCAACTGGTTTGGATGCATTTTCTGTTTTGCCATCATTGTGACCTCCCAACTTTATATAAAGAGGATATATCTCATACATTCAGGTACCTAACACTCGTTGCATTGCCATTCCCTGCACTGTTCTGCCATCATTACTTGCCCCACAGGGTGCAAATGGGTTCAACTTGTCCCTTTCTATGATGCCACTCTGTCGGGTGTATTGTCTTGCAGTTGCACAGGCTGAGGCACCAGTCCCACCTGCACAAATGGTGTTTCATGTAGCCCATGGCACTGCTACTTTTGGTTTACACACACCAAATGCTTTTGGCCTGTATGATCCCATACATCCACCCACCACACACATTGCATTCTCTGCTTGGAAAATCTATGGCACAGCCCCGCACCCACCATTTGACCGTCAGGGAGATTTATGGTGGGGCAGCTTACTGGCAGTAAACTGCCCCACCATGGCCATCAGAGGTCATTTGCAGCAGTTAGCCATATCATGCACACCTCTCTTGTGACTGCTCCACATGAGCCCTCATGGACAATCCTCACTTTGCTGCCAACATCAAGCACATGCTGCCTCCACCCAGACACTGTCCTGGCCTATGGCATGCCACACACTGACAGTACATTTGGAAACCTGTCCATACCTCACAGACAGTATATGCTTTCAGGAGCATCTAGGACTGCATGCGTTTTCACAGTGTCCCCCTCTGCTGCATCCCCTCTGCTGACTCCACTGCCGCCACCACCCACCCATGGCACAGCCAACACACACTCTGACCATCATCACTAGGCAGCCGTCTATCTCGCCTAGTCAACAGCATAGGCCACATTGCCAGGCATCAGGTGAGTCAACTCCATCAGCTACCAATTGTGCTTGCATCCATACCTTATCCAATGGTTTCCCTGCCCCCCTTTCAGAGTTTCAGTGGCTTTCCTGCATTAAGGTGTATGCCAGACACTATCCTGCAATATATCCTATTACCGCTTGCTAAGTGTACACTACCACCCCTTAATGTCCTGTTACCTCATGGTAAGTGTCCCTTACCATCCCTTAATGCAGCATGTGCTGTTACCACAGGGTAAGTGTCCACTAGCACCCTTTAACGCCGGAACGCCTCTGACACGCCCAACACACTTACCACATGGTAAACCCTTATCACTGTCAACAAACGCACGGAAAAGACTGCTCACTGCTGTTTAGTAAACATACCCCCTAGTGTACAGAATGCGAAGTGTAGTCTTTGCTTAGTGGTTTGTGGCTTATGTTTGGTTTCATTTTCGTATGTGTGTGTCAAGAGGTCCTGTTTTGGGCCCAGTTTTATTTTATTTATGACTAGTAGGGAATCAGCCCTTGACTCTTTAAACTCTCTACATGTGAAGAGTAAAACCCACCCCTCTGCATGAGTGGAAGAGAAATTGAAGAGTTGACTTGCTACTTAAGCATAATAGAGGAGTCTGCTGTACAGGAGAGGACATTGCCTACTGTCTACCAGGTACACAGAAAAGATTAGAGGAATAGGATTCCAATGAGGAGGAAGAAAATACACTGTAATCAACTAAATGCATAGAGCCCTAATCCAGGATCCTTCTGCAAACAGCAGAACTGATAAATATTTAAACTGATATCACAAATGTTTCAAAGGGACACAATCTGCATTACCAAAGACTGTGTATTTTGTGATATTGAACACTGCAGACTGTTACTTGTTGAAATGGACATTTTGTTGCAGTAAAGAGAATTGGGGCACCCAATTCGGAATCACAAGTTTCTTTAATCAAGGGCCTTGAAGAGATTTCCCTTCCCCCGATGGAGAATATGCTTCCTTCCAACAAGAGCGTGTGCTGGCTGAGTGAAGAAGTGGGAGAAAGCCCGAGATAAAACAGTTCTGTAACCTGGCCCCTGCAGGACCAACCTGCTTCCCTAGGGAAGGGGAGGGGGGATTACATATAATATTTCAGGGCACATCTCCTGTTGATTCCCTAAAGGCACTGCATCCTGTAAAGTTTTATCCCTAAAAATATATGGCACTTACTGGGTGAGTTTTGTGAGACTCAGTCCTACAAAATCTTCCCAGTCTCTCCACAGCAATCTCAGTAGCTTCTAATGCACAGACTGGAGACCTATAATGCGCAGTCCAACGCACCCTGTTAACTGCTACTTCACAGAAAAACGCACCATCTACCCTGTTTGTTCATGCATATTATTTCTAATTCTGTCACATTTGTTTAATTCTTTGTCCTCAGAAAACTTATTTATATAAAATTACTTTAGTTTTCATATGAATTCTTCAAAAGCGCTTATGTTAAAAAGGTTACGATGAGGGTTTTTCACACAAGTTTATGCGTTTCATAAAAATACTTTTTCAAAATGGATTTATCAAGGAAATAGGTATTTATCTGGGTAGCTATCTCAGTTTAACCCTTCCCCCTTCCCTCAGAAGTGCTAAAAGTCAAGCAGACATTCACAATGTGCAAACGTTTTACTGATTTAAAAAGAGATGTTCTGTGAGGTGAGCTTAAGTTAGGAGAAGAAAACAGCTTATATACATTTGATATTCTGTACATGTGGAGGATAATTTTACATAGGTCAGGTATATACTGTAGATGAGGGGGCTGGAAAAAAGCTCTGAATAAATGTACACCTGTATTTTATAAAGTGTATGGATCAGGGAGCACACATTATAAAAGAAGCATGTACTTGACCAGAGAAATACAAGTCTTTTTGGCAAAATGAACTCACTGACTTGTGCATGTCTGAACACATGAACTGTGCACATACAGGGTGGCCCAAAAAAAGTGAGAACATCTTGTAGCATATACAGTAAGTTATTTAAAAATTCAAAAAGACAGATGTAAAAGATTGACAAATTTAAAAAAAAAGATGGCGACCGGAAATTGTTGAAATAAAGACATTATATAGCTAAAAAAGGTAAATAAGTAATCTATCTACGTTTTTAATTTATGAGATGTTCTCACTTTTTTTGGGCCACCCTGTATATTCACGTGCATATAGAAATCACAGGTATCGGGAGAATGGCAAAGGGATTCCAAGGTTATGAAGCACACTCTTGATGAGGACACGTTCCTTCTCACTTAGCTGATGGGGAAGCTATTTCTAATGTAGGCCTCGATGCAGATAACCTTGCATTAGAGCAGTATGTTATTGCTCAATGCATGGTTTTCTAATACAAGGCTAATGCAAATACTTTGCTCCTGAATTCAGAAAACAAATAATACTCAAATGAGCTATGTGCAAATATTTATGCAAAACAAGGCAGAGTGAGGCAGACACATGCGTATACGGCTCTGGACTATCTGCAGCCTGGAGCAAAAGGGTCATCTAAGGTGAAGTGTCATATTTCATCTTAGATGAAGGCCCACACCCCTGAATGCATGCCCGGCACTCCCAATCCTGAAGCTCCCACCATTCTACCCCCTACAACCCCAAAAATCATTGGTTGCCCAGTGGCCCTGACCCACCTAAAAGATTGCCAAATGGCCCAAATGACCCTGAACCCAAACAAAAAAAAACATTTTCACTACATACCACAACCTCTGTCACACCCTGAAGCTCCAATCCTCCCTCACCCCAATACCTCCAATCTCCTTCAGTACCTTTGCTTTCAGGAGGCAGAAACAATGCCCACATGCTCCTGCCTTCACACTGCCATCTTGGAAAATGACAGTGCCTGATCCTGAGTAGAGCATCCTGCCTTATTTGGCAAACAAGCCCTATATGATGTGTCCCAGGATGCACTGCACATGGTTAGACACCAACATTTTCTAGGATGCTGACCAAGGCAGGAGTGTGAGGGAATCGCTCCTACCTCCAATAACAAAGGTACTAGTTGAAATCAGAGGTTTGAGGGGGGGGGGGGGGAGGAAATCAGAGTTTTGGGATGTGATGGGGGTTGTAGGGTGTAGTGAAAATGTGTTTATTTTTTTGTTGGGTTTGGGGTGGAGGATAGGGGATAGGGGCCACTGGGCCACCAGAGCCATGGGAAATATTTTAGGGGTTTTGGGACCATTGGCTCACCAATGATTTTTCAGAAGTGTTGGGCATGGGATTGGGAGTTTGGAAGTTTCAAACTTCCCCTCAGATGATCTTTTTGCTCTCTGCCACATCCTTAGGCCTGCCTGAAGCTGGATTACAGATTCAGCGTTAAGAGAAGAGTTAAAAACTGTGCTAAATTTTGTATACAATTAGCATGTTTTAGTGTAGTGGTTTTGTAGGGGATTTTCCTGTGCTGGCTTGCCTGATGCATTGGGAACATGACTAGCACAGGGAAATCGTGAAAAAACATAGTGTTGCTGCATCAAGTTCCCAGTATAGAGGAGAAATCTGCAGAAAATGTGCAAGGCCTAGAAGCAACTCTGGAGGTGCTTAACCACCAAGCTTCCTACCCCTAAGGGGTAGGAGCCTACAAAGAATTGCACACAAGCTGCCACAACACAGTTTTAATAGGGAATTTTTAATACTCACTGCATTGATTTAACATGCACTAACTGACAAATAAAGGCTTGCTAAGTCAATTAACATGTGCTAAATCAATTTAGTATGAACTAACAAGCCAATATTTAAACTTTGTTGTTGGCATTTTTTTGAAATAGCTGCCAGGGCCGGCCTGTCCATTGTGCGAGAATATTGTTCGCACAAGGCCCTGAGCCAACAACATCCCACAATGAATATCAGCAGGTAGGGCGGCTTTAGAGAGCACCAGAAAATAGGAAGTCCCCTTTGACCTCAGCGCAGCAGCGTCATAAACTACAGTACAGCTGCCGACATGAAGGAAAAAGACGCTCTTCACTTTGGCAGCTGTTAAAGGTGAGCCAGGGCCTCTCCGGCTTCCTCTAAAGCATTTTAGACAGCCGGGGACTCTTCGGGAGGGGAGGGGGAGCTAGGACTGGAAATGAGCTGAGTGGAGGAGACTTGAACTGGCAATTGTGGGGGGGGGGGAGCTAGGACTGGAAATGGGCTGAGTGGAGGGGGGGCTTGGACTGGAAATAGCTGATGGAGAGGGGAGCTTGGACTGGAAATGGGCTGAGTGGGGGGGGCTTGGACTGGAAATAGCTGAAGGGGAGGGAGCTTGGACTGGAAATGGGCTGAGTGGGGGGAGCTAGGACTGGAAATGTGCTGATGGAGGGGATAGGATAGGACTGGAAATGGGCTGATGGGGGGCTTGGATTGAAAATGGACTGATGGTGGGGCTAGGACTGGAAATGGGCTCATAGGGGGGTTAGGACTGGAATTGGCTGAGTGGAGGGAGCTAGGACTGGAAATACCTGATAGGGAGGGGGGTTTGGACTGGAAAAGGGCTGAATGGGGGGGGGGCTTGGACTGGAAATTGGGGGGGAGCTAGGATTGGAAATGGGCTGAGTGGAGGGGAGCTAGGACTGGAAATGGGCTGATGGTAGGGCTAGGATAGGAATGGAAATGGGCTGATGGGGCTAGGATTGGAAATGGGCTGATGGGGGGGAGCTTGGATTGGAAATGGACTGATGGAGGGGCTAGGATAGAACTGGAAAGGGATGATGGGGGAGCTAGGACTGGAAATGGGTTAATACGGGGACTAGAAGGGAGTGGATGCTGGGTGGGCCTGGAACTAGAAAGGAGCTGATAATGGGGGAGGACTAGAATGGGATGGGGCTGGGAGACTGAAATGGAGAGGGGAAAATATTTTGTGTGGAAGGGAAGAAAAATCTACGATTGGCCAGGTACTGGGCGAGTAAGTGGGAATTGAAGACGGAGGGGTAAAATTTGAGTGGATGAATAAGGAATAAAGAAAGAGATGGAGGAAAGAGCAAAAGGAGAAAGATCAGTATGTTAAAGCAGATGTAGAGAGAGAATGGAAAAAAAAACCTAGAAGAGAGAAGAAAGGACAAATGGGCAGCAGACGATGGAGAGTTAGCAGAAGATAAGAAGAAACCAGAAGAAAGTGACTTGAGCAATTGCAACTGAAAAATATAATGCACAAATAATAAAAGGTAGAAAAATACTTTTTTATTTTGAATGTATTAACTGGAATATGTCAGCTCTGGGAAATGTGCATCTTTACTGTCTGCAAACCACAAAAAAAACAGAGGTGATGTATATCTCTAGAAAACCGGACTTCAACCCTCCCTCAACAATCACTCTTAACAACCACCTCTATCACACAAAGACCGAAATAAAATACCTAGGGGTAATGCTTGATAGCAACCTAAAGTTGGACAAGCACCTCCGGTTAACCAACCGGGCCGTATTCCATAAACTAAAAGTTCTGCAACCACTACGTAACATCATTGAACACTCTGACTTCAGAACAGTGGCTCAAGCTCTCATCACCCCACACCTGGACTACTGCAACGCCATACTGCAAGGATTACCTAAGAAAACCCTAAACATACTTCAAATGGCACAAAACGTTACTGCCCAACACAGATCCCTGGGGTACTCCACTATTCACCTTTCTCCATTGGGAAAATTGGCCATTTAGCCCTACTCTCTGTTTTCTGTCTTTTATCAGCTCCTGATCCACAATAATACACTGCCTCCTATCCCATGAGTCTCTCATGAGGGACCTTGTCTAAGAAGTTTTGAAAATCCAGATTCACTATATCAACCAGCGAACCTTTATCTATATGTTTAGTCACACCTTCAATAAAATATAGCACATTAATGAGAAGAATTTCCGTGGCTAAGGATATGTTGGCTTTGTCCCATTAAACCATGACTATATGTTCAGTAATTTTGTTCTTTCTAATGGTTTACACCATTTTGCCTGGCACTGACATCAGATTCACTGGTCTGTAGTTTCCTGGATCACCCCTGGAACCTTTTTAAAAATTATTAGTACGCTGTCCACTCTTCAATCTTCAAGCATTACAGATGATTTTAATGATAGTTCATAAATTACTAATAGTAGGTCTGCAATCTAATTTTGAGTTCTTTCCTAATGGAGATCCTAGGTTTTTTGGAGCCATCCTTCACAGTGTAAGAAACCTGTGTCGGTGACAGTGATAAAATGGGGATGTTTATGTCTAGCAAGCCGTTATATGTACATGAAGAAGGGAGGTGTCCAAACATTTCAAATTACACAAACAAAGGAAACACCCTTCCTGCATCGACAACCAGGTACTGTCATGCAGCAAGGGCTGATGAGAGCCCAGTTGAGAGAAAAGAAGGTGTTTTTCACAGAGAAAAAGACTTACAATATTCCCAGGAACCAGCTAAAGGGAGCAAGAGTGTCTTCAGGGAGACTGAAGAGCCACGCCCAGCTGCTCACGAGGAAATGCCAACCAGCTTCCAATCCTCAAGAGCAGGAGGGCTTCATAAGGGGAGTGTGGAAGACTGGAAGAGAGGAAGGAGAAGAGGCAGAAGGAGTACCGGCAGCCTCGGAGATAGAAGCACCAGCAGAAGCAGCAGCCCAAGCAGAAGCAAGGGGAGAATCACTGGCAGCACCGAGAGAGAGAGGTGGAAGTGGAAACCTGACTACTCTAGTGCTAGAGGATTCCCAGGAGAGACAGCCTTGGTGGCACACGAGATACTCACCCCGCCTGGAAAAATTGTGCGGCAACGGCCATACCGATTGCCGGAGGCCAAGAGGCAGGACGTTATTGACCAAGTTCAGGAGATGCTCCAAATGAACATCATCGAGGAATCGCATAGTCCATGGTGCAGCCCGGTAGTACTAGTACCTAAGCCCGACGGTACTACGCGATTCTGCATAGACTTCCGCCAAGTGAACGCAGTATCTACTTTTGACGCGTACCCGATGCCTCGTATCGAGGAGTTATTAGACAGGCTCGGACAGGCAAAATTTCTCACAACGCTAGACATGACCAAGAAATATTGGCAGGTGCCTCTAACACGTGATGCTAAACCTAAAACTGCCTTCAGCACACCCCTGGGCCTGTTCCAGTTCCGAAGAATGCCCTTCGGGCTACACGGGGTGGCTGCAACATGCCAGCGCCTGATGGATGTTATTCTCCGACTATATCAGAATTTCGCAACAGCCTACATGGATGATGTGGTGATCCGCAGTGCCATGTGGGAAGAGCATCTTCACCAAGTCGGAACAGTCCTGGAAGCCATGAGGAAAGCGGGATTAACATTGAACCCGAAGAAGTGCACATTCGCTCCCAAGGAAGTTAAATACTTGGGTCACCTTGTGGGACGTGGCACAGTGCGCCCTCTACTGGACAAGGTAGAAAGCGTGAAGAAATTTCCCGTACCGCAAAATAAGAAACAACTGAGAAGTTTTATTGGCCTCATCGGCTACTATCGCCGCTTCATACCACACTTTGCGGAAAAGAGCGCTATTTTCACGGAAATGTTAAAAAAGAATGCGCCAAACGCAATACCATGGTCAGCGGAAGCGGAGGAAGCCTTTCAGAACTTAAAGGAGAAATTATGTCGAGCCCCCATATTGCGAGGCGTAGATTTCAGACAAACCTTTCTATTACAAACCGATGCATCGGAGACGGATTTGGGTGCTGTTCTCTCGCAGGTACAAGAAGGCGCAGAACACCCTATTATGTTCCTCAGTAGGAAGCTGTCACCTGCGGAGAAGAAGTATGCAACTATAGAAAGGGAATGTCTTGCAATCAAATGGGCCATCGAAGCCTTAAAGTTCTAATTGACAGGGAGGAAATTTGTCCTCATTACGGACCATGCCCCTCTAAAATGGTTAAGCAGTATGAAGAATAACTGGGCATCAAAATGGCAGATGAAATTTAATGTGGACAAGTGCAAGGTTATGCACCTAGGGAAGAACAACCCAAACTATGGTTACACGATGCAAGGTTCCACATTAGGAACCACCACCCAGGAAAAAGATTTAGGCGTCATTGTGGATACCATGTTAAAACCCTCGGCCCAGTGTGCAGCGGCGGCCAAGAGAGCAAATAGAATGCTAGGTATGATAGGGAAAGGAATGGAAAATAAAACAAAAGATATTATAATACCTCTATATCGTTCCATGGAGAGACCGCACCTTGAATATTGTGTGCAATTCTGGTCGCCGTATCTTAAAAAGGATATAGCGATTTTAGAAAAGGTTCAGAGAAGAGCCACCAAAATGGTAAAGGGGATGGAAGGATACTCCTATGAAGAAAGGCTAAAAAGGTTAGGGCTCTTTAACCTGGAAAAGAGACGGCTGAGGGGAGATATGATAGAAGTCTATAAATTAATGAATGGAGTGGAACGGGTAAACGTAGATCGATTGTTTACGTTATCAGAATATAGAAAGACTAGGGGACATGCAATGAAGCTACAGGGTAAACTATTTTATACTAATAAAAGAAAATATTTTTTCACTCACTCAGCAAACTCTGGAATTTGTTACCGGAGGATATAGTAAAGGCTGTTAGTGTAGCTGGGTTTAAAAAAGGTTTGGACAAGTTCCTGGAGGAAAGGTCCATAAACCATTATTAAGAAGTGACCGAAGATATCAATGCTTGACCCAGTACAAGCATTGTGGAACTTGTGTCTCTTGAGGAAACTGCTAGGTACATATGACCTAGATTGGCCACTGTTGGAAACAGAATACTGGGCTTAATGGACCTTGGTCTGACCCAGTATGGCATATCTTATGTTCTTATGTTCTTAATAACCACCTAACAAGGTGGTACATGGCTTTACAACCGTATGATTTTAGAGTGGAGCATAGAGCCGGGAAGCTGCATTTTAATGCTGACACAATGTCTCGTATTACCTGCTGCGTGGAAGAGGCTTCCCCAGCCCGTAATATTTTAAGAAGGGGGATGTGTCATGCAGCGAGGGCTGATGAGAGCTCAGTTGAGAGAAAAGAAGGTGTTTTTCACAGAGAAAAAGACTTGCAATATTCCCAGGAACCAGCTAGAGGGAGCAAGACTGTCTTCAGGGAGACTGAAGAGCCACGCCCAGCTGGTCACGAGGAAATGCCAACCAGCTTCCAATCCTCAAGAGCAGGAGGGCTTCATAAGGGGAGTGTGGAAGACTGGAAGAGAGGAAGGAGAAGAGGCAGAAGGAGTACTGGCAGCCTCGGAGATAGAAGCACCAGCAGAAGCAGCAGCCCAAGCAAAAGCAAGGGGAGAATCAGTGGCAGCACCGAGAGAGAGAGGTGGAAGTGGAAACCTGACTACTCTAGTGCTAGAGGATTCCCAGGAGGGAGAGGTGATTTCTCAGGAGCTGAGGAAGGACCTAAGGAGGTGTCAGCTCAAGCCAAACCGAGAGCTGTTTGCCCTCAGAGGCAAAAGCCCTGCTGTAACTGCAACCTTAAGCCAAACAAGAATCAGCTGGAGAAGCCAAGCCACACTGAGTCAGAAAGCCAGAAGCTGGGCTTGCACAGAGGCAGGCCTTCACCAGGAGAAGGAAGTCAAAGGCTACAGGGTAAGCCTAACCGTCATAGAAAAGGATTTCACCCAGCTGCTGCCTGGGAAAGGCAGGCAGTGGAAGAAAGCCGGTTACTTGAGGATTGCTGCCATACAAGGTATGAGAAATGTATGCCTAATAAGAAAGATGTGAATGGTAAAAGCTATGATAAAGCTGCTATAAAGCCTCTAAGGAGAGAGGGTACTTTAAAGCCTAACACAGCATGTGGCCGACGCCCTAGGCTAGGCCAAGGACACTGGGACTTGCTACAGAAAATATACAAAACCCCTGAATGTGTTTTACGAGAAACCAGGGATATAGAATCAGAGCTTTCTGATATCGAGCCTATGCAAGTGGAACTGGCAGGAGATTTATCTGACCAAGAGATGGACTGTACACTTTGCATTTCTGAAAGTTTAGAGTCACTGCCTGACTTGTGATTGGGTGAATTGCCAACAGAGCATTCTTTATTTGTTTGAGCACCTCCATTCCTGTGACGTATAACAGTTTTTGCTTTGAACCCTGAGTTTGTTTTCTACCTGAATTAAGGACATTTGCTTTAAAGTTGTAACCCACTATTTAGAACCACTGTGAAAAGGGAAATAAAAGCCTTATTAATTCCCACCACTCAGCTTGATTGTTTCATTGAAGATTGGAGCTAAAGCAACTACAAGGACCAAGAGCCATTTGGGCCTTTAGAAGACTCTCCAATCTTAACCTTATATTTTTGTGTCCCACCTGCCCTGGCATCCACTGGCCACCAGGGAAGTGTTGCTGACAGTACACAAGAAGCAGGACACTGAAATCACCGTGGAAGGACCAATTTATTAATCTAACAGAGAGGTCAGCCCAACAAGAGTTTTGTAATATAATTGTTCTCAATAGTATTTCATTTTATTATCCCAGCACAGTACTGTAGATCAGTGGTCCTGGGTGTTCTGAGTAATAACTTCAAATGCTCACATGCCCATATTGTTTCATTTGCCAACCAGTGTACATTGTTAACAGCAGAGCAACATGAGGGCTCTGCTATAAATTCAATGCCATTGTGCCTCAATTCCATTTTGGCACTCTAATCAGCGTTTTCTACAGTGTTCTGAAGTGAAGACTCAGCAGTAAGATATAAAGCAGTAAGATATCATGGTTATTTAACTTCCATTTAGCGTATGACTTTGCTTATTTTGTTATTTTATAAACAAATTATATGAGGCTATCTCTCTACACGATTCATTGGGGCTCAGTCCTCCCTGGGTGTTCTCCGTTGTTCTGAATTTCACTGCACCACACAGTGATGGATTAAATGATCTTCACAATACTTATGAGACTATGGCACGTATTGATATTTAGAGGTTTGATAACAACATTTTTCCTTAAGGTTCTGATATGTTTCTCCCTCCCCGTGCGGAGATTTGTCCTGCTTATGGTCTATGGGATCCCTCCGTGGCTTCTGCTACTTTGGGCACTCATTTGGAGCTGTGCTGTGTGCATTCGTTTTTGACACTGTGCTGTTTTATCGTTTCATGGTATGACTATATATGCTCCTCCTGGTTCCATAAAGCATTATCAATTAACAGCTGGTGAGTCTGTTTTTCAGTTTTTATACCCACATACTTTTGTTTTTATATTTACACATTTTGGTATGTTCTCCTGCACTTGTACATTGCTGAATATGTATTCTTTATCTTGTCTCCTTGGTATCTATTAGGTACTCATCTTGTTAAGATATTGCATTCACATTTTATTATGTATTTTGGTTTTAACACGTTTTATTATTAGTGTATGTATATGATATATATTCTTTTGTTCTTCTGGATCTATTTGTTATTGTAACCTTTTCTTATTATTTTTCTTGTTTATTTTTTATTTGACATATGTTCTTAACATTTTACTATTTATTCTTGTTATCATTTATTTATTTGTAGAGGTTATTGTTCCCCTGAAGAAGGCCACTGGCCGAAACATGTGTCAAGCTGACCTCTCTGTTAGATTAATAAATTGGTCCTTCCATGGTGATTTCTGTGTCCTGATTCTTGTGTACCAAACTTTCAATTTGCCACGTCCGTGATTCCAAAATATCCCAATCACCCATGTGCTAGAGGTGTAAATGACATTTTCCAAACAACTGCACATTTTTAGATGCCTGAGGTGCCCAATTTTAGAACTGGGTGACAGATACTTTTAAAAGTCAGAGTTGTGAGAGTCCAAGTCTCGTCCTGATTTTAATGCACTGGAGCTTTGTACCTATGTGTGGAAGACAGATGCTGTTCATGGGGGCTTGAGAACCACATATTTGTAGGTAATGCACATGGCAGGTATTTCAGAGGGATGTATCTGTTCCAGCACAACACTTACAGGTGTCTATGAGGGTTCACCCTCCCACAGTGTTAGGCTGTCACCGGGGGTGCGTAGGGTGAGGACTTTGCTGTAATGTGGATAGTGATCATTAACCTGGTGTCAGTTGATAGCATTCTGTCCCCTTTCTGTCCTGCAGGTAATGGTCTGGGAACTGGAATGGAATAACTGATAAGGATTGTGGAGTGCTTGTGACCTGAGCTTTTACTTGTTTTTAAGGTGTCCATAGTACTGTCCTGTATGGCACCCCCAGCCATTTTTAATGTGCAAATAGGGACTCAGAGGATGGCAACCATGCAAACACACAGAGCACTAGTCAAAATAAGCAGTTGCCATAGATTGAGGGTGAGCAGTTGACAGGGGCACAGTATCTACACAAATATTTGGATGGCTATGCCAGCAGGATGTCTGCCACTGGATACAAAGATTGATGGCTTGAGGCCCACCTATGGGATCAATGAAGAGGATAAGAGCAAGATGATGCTCTGATGATGGCCCTCTACCCTGCCTGTTGCTACAGCTCTACAGGCCTCTGTGCATCATCTATATATACTGTGCATCTTCTGGTCCTGTGTGTAATTCAATGTTGTGGATGCTAGTTAGTGCCATGCATCTCGTCCATGTGTTTCCCAAGGGGGACCCACCTCTGCTTGCAATCCTAAGCACCATACATCATGATTTACCATACTGCTGCTGTATTTCCTAACATAGCCACTGCAGCAAGCGGGGTCTGGTCCTCTGCCTGTCATGGAATCTGCCTGTTTATGGACTCAAGATCCCTGAGTATGTGGAGTTGTCTGGGGCAAGAGGAGGATAAGCTGCTTAGCATTTACCATGTTCAGACTGTTCACCTCCTATCATGCACCCTGACTCCTTCCCCCCTCCCACCCCCTCTGCACTTGACTCTGAGTCTGCATAAAATTTCAGTTGGGGGGGGGGGACTTCCATGTACAGGTGTGTGTCTGCCCTGATATGGCATCCTTGCTTAACTCCCTGCTCCCAGTTTCTTGCTGTATTGTTCTCCCTTCTCTGCTGACATCTTTGTTCCCCACACAACTCATGGCCAACACTGAGGGTTGCTGTCTGTCTTTTTACACTTTCTGCCCACACTATGGCTTCTGACCTAGTGACCTAGGTTTCAGCCCTTGCATGTCTGCTCTGCCTAAAACTATGTATACATTGTGCTGTGTGCTGACACTGTCCTGGAAATGTTGAATTCATTGGACCTTCATTCCACAACATGGACATGGGGCATTGCAGTTGCAGTACTGCCTAGGTGCTCATACAGCCACATACAAACCCTCTTCCCATTTCACAGCAGCTACCATGCCTGTGTTCTGCCCCCTGCTCTGCTGCCACCACACGACCTACCCATGTGTGCCCACACTCTCTCCCTGGGTGCATTGTGCATCAGCTTGTCCATGCACATGCCTATCTGTGTTTGTGGCTTTCATCTAGATGCTGTGACTCTGCAAGACCCCCACAGTGAGTGTCTCACAAAAGACCAGCCATCATTGCTCCACTTTTCACCTGCCCTGACTTCCTCACTTTCCTGCCTGCTAAATATGTACCTGCCTGCTGCTACATGTTCCCCAGTGTGCTGTGGCCTTGATTGACTCACCATGCTAGGGTGGAGAAGATCTACTCCCAGACCTTTCTCGCTGCAGCATGTGGAGGCCTAAGGTGGTATGGGGAAAACAGGAGCTCCTCCTGCTCTATCACCAGCCTGCAGAGGAGCAGGATTTCCCCCTGATTGAAATTGGCCTGCCTTGTAGCCATCCTGTTCTCTACCCTCTCTCTGCAGTTCTGTGTGTCGAAGATTCCACAGGTGGGCGAAGGGAGGGGGGATGCCCACATCCTATTTCCTCTTGCATGCATGTGTGCATTTCCTCTAATGCTGCAAGTGCAGCTGCATCTTACAATGTCATGTAAGTTTCCAGCCCTGTTCCCGGCTATACAGCAAACCAAACTTTTTATTGGCTATGCACATGTCTAACATATCCTTTTCATCTTGATAGCTCTCTACTGTACTGTTGTGGGGCTGTTGCACAGTGACTATATGATAAGTGGATCAAGCTTAATCCACTTGAATCACAAGCAGTGTGGGCCATGGGGAATACTACTCAAGTTAATTTTGCTCCTATTCTATTCTGTTTTTCTTTATGCATTCATGGTAATTTTGGGTTCTTATAGACTGATATCTTACATTTGAGAAACAATGACCCACTGCCATCAAAGCCAGCTTTTCATGCTAAGAGAAATTTGTTCCATTACAGTTTTCATGGATTCTAAAAATGCCTAAATAAAGAATACAAGAAATTAAGAATTGCCATACTTAGGTCCAAAGGTCCATCAAGCACAATATTCTATTTCCAATGACATCAATCCAGGTCACAAGGACCTGACATATCCCAAAGTAGCCACATTCCATGCTACTTATCCTCAAGGATAAGCAATGGCTTTCCCCAAGTCTATCTTAATGACAGCTTATGAACCTTTCTTCCAGGAATTTGTCAAAACCTTTTCTAAACCCAGATACACTACCTGCAGGGCCGGATTTACCTATACGCCAACTACGCCATGGCGTAGGGCCCACAGCTGGCAAGGGCCCACAAAAATTGAACAAATTGTTAGCTTTTTTTAAATTAAATTAAAAAAAATCGCTGGCTGCTGCCGCGGCAGCATGGACTGTCCCGCGGGGCCCCCTCTGCTGCCGCGGCAGCATGGACTGTTCCGCGGGGCCCCCTCTGCCCGGCTGAGCCCCTCCGTGCCGGCTTTGAGAGGCGCGAAGGGAGAGTGTCTCCCTCGCGTCTCTGTTAAGCCCACAGGGGCAGATGGGAAATTTCCCATCAGCCCCTGCGGGCTTAACAGAGACACGAGGGAGACACTCTCCCTTCGCGCCTCTTCCCATCAGCCCCTGCGGGCTTAACAGAGAAGCGAGGGAGACACTCTCCCTTCGCGCCTTTCAAAGCCGGCACGGAGGGGCTCAGCCGGGCAGAGGGGGCCCCGCGGGACAGTCCATGCTACCGTGGCGGCAGCGGCCAGCGTTTTATTTTTTTTTTATTAAAGTTTACTTGAGCCAATGGGGGGGGGGGGGCTGGGACCGGAAATGGGCTGGGGGGGGGGGTTAAGACTGGAGTTGGGCTGACACGAAGAAACCAGAAGAAAGTGGCTGGAGCAATTGCAGCTGAAAAAAAATGCACAAAAGTTAGAAAAATATCTCTTTATTTTGAATTTATTAATTAGAATATGTCAGCTCTGGTAAATGTGCATCATTAACCTCTGCACTTTGTTTAGTACAAGAGCAAATTAATGTATAGTTTTATTTCTACAGTGTTGTACATTCCAAGTTTGGCTTTTGGGATTCCCAGTTTAATTATGACGTCAGGGCCAACAGCGCACAGCTGATCCGGCGTGCTCGTTTTTATCTTTTCTAGGGGCCCACAATTTTTGTTGGCGTAGGGCCTCACTCAAGGTAAGTCTGGCCCTGACTAACTGTCTTCAAGACATACCTCAATTTTTTCTCAGATAGATTATTATAATTGTCCTTACAATAGGCTGTAGTTGTTATCATTGCAGAGACTCCAAAATATACAAAACACTGCAGTAAAACTGATCGACTGTACCCCTAGGTCTGTTCATGTCACACCACTCCTTACTGAACTGAGTAGGTTGCCAGTCTCAAGTTGAAAATTCTTTCTAGTTCATAGATGTTTCCAAACTGGGAGCTCTGTTTATTTATCTTTATTCTTTTGGTCCCTTATTTACCTTCCTGTGTGTTATGATCACAACATGTAAAACTATTGACTACACTTTCACAAATACATAGGTGGCTTGAAGTCACCCGTCATAATGTATTTTACTATGTAGCCCCCTGGAATTTTGTCTCTCTTGGTCTTAGGTTCAAATCATGATGTATCAAGTTTAACAAAGGATTAAAAATCTTTATTTCTTACAAGTTGTTAGTGGATTGGTGGATGTCTAGTCTCAGGATGGCAGCAGTGCTAGGCCTTCTTCAATGTATGGTATTATTGCTTTTTGTTTGTGCTATCTTCTATTTTGCTTTTTATTTTTACGTTTGGTCATTAGTTTTTGATTATTTTAGGGCATGTTTACAAAGAATCCTGCCGGTAGCGTGTGTTGGGGTCCAAAGGTTAGAGCAGGCTCCCATGCTAACTTTGGGGATATGTGTCTAGTCCCCTGTGATTAGCATGCAACATCGCAGTAACTGCACGTAAGTACACTTAATGCCATCCATTGAAGAGGTGTTGGGCACCCACTCTAATTGCTACCTTTACAGTTAGCACACAACTAAAATGCCCATGCTAACTGCAAGGCTCTGTCAATGTCCACGTTCTGCCCCTAACCTGTCCAGACCCCACTGAATTGCGTTTAACAGGGGGTCCCACTCTGACTGTTAACATGGTGTGCTTACCGTGCACTAAACCCTGAAAAAAAGGTTAGCGCATTTTAATAAACATACCCTTTCATTTGTCAGTCTTTTAGGGTCTCTTTTTAACTTTTAGAATTATAATTTATATTGCATTTTACTGTAGCTGTAAACCTCATTGCTGCTACTTTAGGAAAGACCGTCAAGCAAGTTTCTGAATACAAATAAATGTTTCAGTTGCAAAGCTGGATAAATCTAATTAAAAATTTGGTTCAGAATAACTGGTTATCTTACTTGATCACTAGATTTTTAAATATTAACCCATTTGTGAGTTGACTTTTGGTGCTATTTTTTAAATTGCATGACTATTTTTGTGTGATAGGAATTCCCATTTTCTGGACTGTGGACTTTCCATGTGTGTGTGTTCATAACCTAAAGAGAACAAATCACAAAGAAACGAGCTGCTAATTTTTCATGATTCAAACAAAAGTGTTTCAAGACTTGTACCTAGCACATATTGCTTTCATAGATATTTCATGTGAATTACAGCAGCAGCTCTGCAATTAGATGTGTGCGGCCTGCCTTAATTAATAGCTGAATCACCACTGAAAGGGAATGATTCCATACAAATGTTTTAATACTCCTATTCCTGCAGGAAAAAAATTAATCATTCTGATTACTTTAATTACCTTATTTCAATTGTTTTATTTTAATGCTATTTAGTCCTTGTGTTGGACAATATGTCAACATATTCCACCTCTTCCACAGTTAGAAAGAATAAAGACCAGCTTTCTTTTGATGAAATAATTTTGAACTTCTGTCTCGCCCTTCCTGGGTCATAAATAAAAGAAGTTTGGCCATTTCATCCATCATTAAAATAGTACAATTTGTAGTCTGTACTAGCTGTAATTGAAGGAACCAGAGTATGGTAACACAGGCTGCCCATCAAAACACACTCATAGACCTGCTGATCTCTGAAATATTTCTGGAGGTGAAGTTAGTGACCAAATCTTTAAAAAAAAAAGAGTTCTTTTGCTTAGGTCATGATTAGAACACTGGTGAGAGCGGCTATTGTCAATTTATGGACCGCCACTATCCAGAAAATTACTTTCATTGTCAGCCACTGACAAAGTACTGTGAGGCACACAGTTCACCAAATTGCTTTGCTCCAGCTCATTCAGCTGCTTTCTCAGGCATTTCATTCTTTTCACCGTGATTACTGTCATTTTATTCACTGGGTGTTAAATCACTGTCTAATTATGTATTATCAAAGCTGTTCATAATAGTTGAGTTTGTCTCTCTGTTGATGCCAAAAAACAAGCTTGGTGAGTCAAGCAAGTAGTGAATAGATTTCTGTTCCCTTCTACCGTGGTGTTATCATTTTCCGCAGTTTCTTTTTGTTCCCTTGGGGTCAGTTTTGCTTTCTTTTAGACTTCCAGAAGAGAGATGAAAATTGTTACTGTCCTGGTTTGGATTCATTGCATTATATTTAAAATTAAACAATTCCCCCCCCCCGACCCCCCCCACACACAAAAAAAGCAAATCCATTAAAAGACCAACTGTCTAACGTAAGTGAAGACTTTTAAAGGAGGTCTTTGCATATTTCTGTCTGTAGCGCTGCACTAGCCATCCGCCCTGGCAGACTGTATTAACTAAGTTGTACTTGCATTTGCAAAATGTTTATACATGAGAATGTGACAAACTTGAAATCCTGGAGCCAGATTTACAAGAGCACAACATTAGGGTGAGCATTTTTGGGGGGATACGTTTTAAACTACCACCAAATTTATGTTCTCGGCAAACCTTAAACTATTTCACATTTGCACTAGTTAAATTACTTTCAGCCTATCTATGGAACAGCTTGGGGGGAGGGGAAGAGGTGGCAGCGGCAGTTGGAGGTGGTGGCAGCGGGAGCTGGGGGGGAGGGGTGACATGGCCGTGGTTTCTACCTAGGGTGGCAGAAACCCTTGGGCCAGCCCTGAAACCAGGACAATCTGGAGAAATAAGATTGTGAGTCAGGACCAAACCGTTTAACAAAACAACACATTTAGATACCTTAGCATTTACTTGCTTGTACAGGCACTCCACAGCCTTTGGCTTAATGGCGTCACGCCAAAGCCTCCAAGGAATTATCTGCGACCAAATAAAAGTTACAGCAGGAAAATAGCAACGTATTAAGAAAATATCCCTCTTCATTTGTCGGATAAGGTTGACCACTTTGACCCTACAAAGATCATTCCCTCCCAAATAAATAAAAATAAATTGTGGTTGATTATATTGTCAAGCCCTCAACAAAACAGGAAGAAGTTGGGATCAATGCAGTCCCCTCATCCCAATCACTATAATAGGGTACTGCCTGCTGCTAAGCCAATATTCAGTCCCCTTATTGAATATGCTGCTCTCTTCTCGGCCCAGAAGATGAAAGAATGTCCATACATCCAGACCCAGAATTCTCTCCTCCCTCAACCTGCAGAACAAACTGAAAAAGAAAACAATAGATAAAGGGCTCGTTGATGATCCAGAAATTACCGAATATATAGCTTGAAAGCATTCAAACACTAGCGACCAATGCACTGAATCGCCTGCACAGGATGGCCCCGAGAAGCTGCATATATTGCTGCTCCGATCCAAAACACGTGTGTTCCAGAATGCTTGGGGGGAAGCCTGCAGCCACTAAGCCGTGCTTCAGTATGGCAGTAAACTGAAACTTGGTGTGAGGACCCAAGGAAGGTGACAACCGCTAATGCTACATGATAATCTTGATAGAGGATAAGCAGATCCCCTGTATGCCTGGTCCTTGGCAAGAAAATACAGTTCAGCACTACAGTGTTAGTGCCAATACACCCCTGAGGAAGGCTGGTGCCTAAAAGCGGTCGTAGTTGGTGTAGCTGTACTGTACCCCTGAATAAAGACTTGGATACTTTCTTCAACACCTCGCTTCTGTTGCTGGCAGGGCAAAAATCTAGGCCAGGTGCACACCAAAGGCAAACCCAAGATCCTCTGACCAACTGATCAGTCTTATTGCACTGAATGTGCAACTACACTTCCTCCTCCTGCACAACCACATCATCGTATAACAATCCCCAGTCACCACAGGAGGTTTTAGTCATTGCCACTAATTCACTAACTCTCAGAGCAGTAAAGAAGGCAAAACAAAATGCTACTCTATAAAACTGTACCTCAAAATAGGACAAGGAAACTCTTGGCAGAACAAGCATGAGCGCACCGAGCATATCGTGCAGGATAGGTTGATGTAAAGGCCTCACCCCTGCCACCCTCCTAGTTCTTGCAAAACCCCAAACTAGCTTGTGCACTAGAAATAATGGAGTGGGATCCTCCATCCCCTGCATCTTAGCGACAAAGGCAACACTAGCCAAAATCCCAGACAAAGCACGGGATGACAGCTGGCCCTGTACAGCATGCTCATTAAACGTAAGGCAGCCTTCGGACTAATCACTTCATCTGGAATAATAGAACCAACTGGCAGCAGGACTAAGAAATGCCACCATCCTGCCTCGTAAGTCATCCACGTGTTCGCCGCTAGTGAGGATTTCAGCAATCTTGTAAGTGGTCCAGAAGGACATACCAAAAATGTCCCAGCATCTTCAAAGGAACGGCGTTTGCTCCTGGTGCCAATGCTTGAAAGTGGGTCCAACAAATATGAAATAAAGAGTTCACTGTCTCATTATCCACACCCGGGACATGTTTCACCTCTAGCATCACATTCAAATGCAAGCACCGCAGCACCAGCAAGCACACCAACTCTACCGCCAAAGATGAACTCGCAGACTGCCTATTAATCACTTGCACGACTGCCATGTTGTCTAAGAGCAAGACTATGATATCACAAGTCCCCCTCCTTCCTCACTGCCCAGCCCCTTGTAGTCCAAACACCATCCCAGGTATCAGCTCACTTCCACTCCCAGTGCCTTCCCCGTGTCAGCTCCCTTCCAGTCACCCTACTCTCTGTCCATCCCCCTTCCAGTGCCATTCCTGTTTCTGCTCCCTTCCAGTCCCATTGCCCCCTCCCTTCCAGCCTCCTCCCCATTACCCAGTCACTTACCAGTACCATTCCCAGGTATCAGCTCCCTTTGAGCTTCCTCCTTACCCCCTCTGTCAGCTCCCTTTCAGCCACCTCCTCCCCACCTTTCAGCTGTCTTCCAGACCTCAGTTTCCACCTGTCAGTCCCTTCTGCCAACTTTTTCCCTTGCAGCTGCTGCTTCTGCTTCTTACAGAGCAGCGGCTGCAATAAAGTTAAATTAAAAATAAATTTAAACCTGTGTGGAGCCTTCCGCCACCCCCCCTAGTGCAGCTTCACCCCCCACAGTGCAGCTTCACACCCCTAGTACATCTTCACCTTCCCCCCATCCCCCAGTGCAGCTTCACCCCCCCAGTATAGCTTCATCCCCTCCAGTACAGCTTCACCTTCCCTCCCCAGCGCAGCTTTACCACCCCAGTACAGCTTCACCTTCCCCCTCCCCCCAGTGCAGCTTAACTACCATCCTCAGTGCAGCTTAACCACCCTCAGTGCAGCTTAAAACCCCCCCCCCCCAGTGCAGCTTCACCCCCTTGCAGCCACTGCTCCTGCTTCTTACAGAGCAGCGGCTGCAATAAAGTTAATTTAAAAGGAAAGATAACCTGTGAGGAGTCCTCCGATCCTAGGAAATTCCTTCTGCAGCACCCGCCCCCTCTGACATCACTTCCTTTTCATCCCAGGTGCTGCAGAAAGAGTTTCCTAGGATCGGAGGGATCCTCACAGGTTCTCTTTCCTTTTAAATTAACTTTATTGCAGCCGCTGCCCTGTAAGAAGCAGGAGCAGCGGCTGCATGGGGGCCGGGACCGCGATCACAAAGCCAGTTTTCTGCTCTGGCTGCTCCTGATCTTGTGGCCAGAGCAAAAAACTGTTTTTTCAAGGGCCGGTTTCTCTTCTTTGCCAGCATCCGGCCTGGCCACAGGAAAACCGGCCAGGTCGGCTGAAAACCAGCCGGATGGCAACCCTACTCCCAGTTCGCCTGGCAATGTGAGAAGTTGGGCCTATTTATTTCTGCATTGCAATTGAGTTTTGTAAACTGCTCTGATGGCCATTGCCTAAAGAATGGTATACCAAATAATAAAACAAAGAAATAAAATAAAGAAATACATATAATTCATTTTTTTATGTAATTTTTTTCACCAACGGCTTAAATTCTTATTTTCAGATTTTTGTTATTTATATGGGATTTTGCCATGTTTTCATATCGATCAATGAAAATAAATGATTCAAATCCAGAGTAAAGATTTAAAAAGAACCATAAATTGGACACTAGCTCACTTCCTGTCCCTTGTCTGATTTGGAATCTCTGCCAAACTAATATTCAGGGATTCTATCCGCAGAGCTCCCAGTTCTCCTTGGGAATTTGAAAATCAGATTTACACATGTATGTGATCTACACTTTTAAATGTCACTATATAAACAGTACATGGAGATGCATCTAAAATAACCTCCACAGGAGACTGAGGGCACGATTTCTAAGGTTTGCTCTGGTAGTAAGTATCTGCTGCTTCTCACTACCTTTCCTCTCTTATCTCTCCCTACATCTCTCTGGCAGATCCCTTCTATTTGTGCCCTTCTCTTCCACTGCCAACTCAAGACTTTGATCCTTCCATCTTGCTGCTCTTTATGCCTGGAATAAACTATCTAAGTCTGCGTGTCAGGCTTCATCTCTGTCCCTTTTCAAATCCAGGCTAAAAACTCACCTCTTCAAGGTAACTTTGGATCCTGATCTGCTTTGACTCTTATGTGTTTCCTTAACATTCCCCTTGACATTTCCTTGTCCTCAGCTGTTTGTGTTGACCACCCTAACTAGATTGTAAGCTCTGAAGAGCAGGCACTGTCTTTTACATGTGTCTGTTCAGCACCGCGTTGTCTTGTAGCGCTATACAAATGATCTGTAGTAGTAGTAGAAAATAGTACAGGGGTGGCGCTTGATCCACGCTACAAACTGTAGGCATGTCCGGCATGTCCCCGTGTTTCATGCCACCCCCACACTTCTGTTTGGCTCAGTCATCGTGGGTGCACTTAACACCATACATTGAGTTGGCATAAGAGGCATGCCTACTAAGGTCTGCACCAGTGAAGCATGTATGGGCCGTGTTATCAGCATGGGGCTCCACACTAAGGGGTATGTACATCTGTTCCTCTGTAGTTAGAGCAAGAAAGCGGCGCAGATCCATGGCAACTGGGCAATGGGTGCAACTAATGCCACCCATTGATGTGGCGTTAATTGCACCTGTTATTAGCTTCAAGCACAGTTAATACATACCACTAACACTCATTCTAGCAGTGATGGCCAGAAATGCCCATGCCCCACTCAGTCCTCACCCCGATGTGCATGCTGTACCCCTGAAATGCCCAGTCTTGAATCCAACCCATGCTACTTGGGTAGTGTGGGATTTTTATTGCGGCCACATTTTTAGCATGGGAAATGAGGAAAATGATTAAAAAAAATAAAAGGGACAACTGTAAAGGTTAAGAGTTTACATCAGGCCTGGATGCTTAAAAATACTATCTTGGAAGCCCAGACTAGATGTATTGTATGCTTAAGAAAGGTGGAAGAACGCCAAATGACTGCTGGCATGGTTTAAAGGTGAGGTCAGAGAGCTGTTAAAGCCAGAAAAGCATTCAGAAAATGGAAAAAGGAGCCAGATGATGAAAACAGGAAACAACATAGTTACTGGCAAATTAGATGCAAGGCATTGATAAGGCAGGCAAAGAGAAAATTTGAAAACAAGCTTGCAAAATTCATAATAAAATCTTTTTAAAGTATATTTGTGGCAAAAAATTGCAAGAGAGGCAGTTGGAGCAGTAGATGATAGAGAGATGAAAGGAACACTAAGGATGGACAAGGCCAATGTTCCCTCTAATTTTCTGTAGGCTGTGTGCACATAAAATATCAGCTGTGTGCAACTTTTGAAGGAAGGTTAAATTTTTGTGCGCCACATAATGACACTCGGAGTTATATACTTTAAAATTTGACTACACGTCAGAATACAGTATGTACACCTCATTGATTTTAATCAAATTAAATGAAAATAGACTATTACTAAATGAACGATTACTAAATGAAGCGGGAAATTTCTAGTAATTACAATCATAATTTTTAAATTTTAAGACGTCTGTTTTCTATCAGAATCAGAGCTGTAATTTTTGTGCGCTCTGTTGTAAAGTATGTGCGCTCGCTCGGCGAGGTGTGTGCGCACGCACACGCGCACAGCTTAGAGGGAACAGTGGACAAGGCCATAGCGGAGAGACTGAATGAATTCTTTGCTTCGGTCTTTATTTAAGAAGATGTAGGTAAGTTGCCCATGCCAGAAATGATATTTAAAGATGATGTATTGGATGAACTGAAAAAAATCTTGATAAACTGAAGAGTAGAAAATTGCATGGACTAGATAATATACATCCTAGGGTGCTGAATGGACTAAGAAATAAAATTGCAGACCTATTAAAAATCTGTAAACTGTCATTAAAATCATCTATAGCCCCTGAAGACGGGAGTCTGGGCAAGGTAACATCAATTTTTAAAAAGATTTCAAGGGGTGATTTGGAAAATGACAGACCAGTGAGTCAGTGCCAGGCAAAATGGTAGAAACCATTATAAAGAATAAAATTGCTGAATATAAAAATGGTCATGGTTTAATTTGAAAAAGCCAATATTGAACAGGTAGATAAAGGTGAACCGGTTAATATAGTGTATCTGGATTTTCTGAAAGCCTTTGACAAGGTCCCTTATGAGAGATGTTTGAGGAAATTAAAATCATCGGATAGCAGACAGTGTACTATTGTGGATCAGGAACTGGTTGAATGATAAAAGCAGAGGATAGTGCTAAATGGACAATTTTCTCAGTGGAGAAAGATGAATAGTGGAGTAACACAGGGATCTGTGCTGATCCTGGTGCTTTTTAACATATTTATAAATGACCGGGAAATGGGAACAATGAGTGAGGTGATCAAATTTGTAGATCACACAAAATCATCCAAAGTTCTTAAATCACAAGAGGATTGTGAAAAATTGCAAGAGGATCTTGAGAAACTGGTAGACTGGGCATCTAAATGATAGATGAAATTTAATGTGAACAAATTCAAAGTTGTTCACTTAGGAAAGAACAACCCAAATTACAGTTCCACATTAGGATCACCAGCCAGGAAAAGGATCTAGAGCAGTGATGGCTAACCTTTTTGAGCCCGAGTGCCCAAACTGCCGCACAAAACCAAAGAATTTCCTCAAAGTGCCAGCACGTCAATTAAAGCCTCATTTGCATAAGGTGCCTCATTTGCATAAATATTTGCATAATGTTACCATACACTAACTTTTAGTAAACATGCCTCTTAATGAGTATATGGATAAAGAAAGACTAAAAGGTTTCTACATTACTATAATCCAGTACCAACCGCCAGGCACATTAGGAACTACTACAAACGCTGCCCATTTAGAACCCATAGCAAACCCGCCGTATCCTAACAGCAACTACCAGGACTCACAAAGCACCATACCCTAACTATCAAAAGGCAACACTGCAAATATTAAACCAATACATTTCAGAGAACAACAATACATGACCTACTGGGGAAAGAACAAGTGGCAATGTCAAATAGGAATTATATAAAGAGAATACCTCAGCTCAGTTACACATGCAGAACAGACCATCACCAAACAAGGAATCACAATTTAGAAACAGGAAGACAATAATTAAACTGGGAACCCCAAAAGCCAAACTTGGAATATACAACAACACTGTAGAAATAAAACTATAAATTAATTTCCTCTTGTACTAAACAAAGCGCAAAAATTAATGATGCACATTTCCCAGAGCTGACATATTCCAGTTAATAAATTCAAAATAAAGAGATATTTTTCTACCTTTTGTGCATTTTTTTTCAGTTGCAATTGTTCCAGCCACTTTCTTCTGGTTTCTTCGTGTCTTCTGCTAACTCTCCATCTGCTGTCCATTTGTCCTTTCTTCTGTCTTGTTTTTTTTTTTCCATTCTCTCTCTACATCTGCTTTAACATACTGTACTAATCTTTCTCCTTTTGCTCTTTCCTCATTCCTATTTCATCTACTCAAAATTTACCCCTCCATCCTCAATCCCCACTTATTCTCCCAATACCCGGCCAATTGTAGATTTTTTATCCCTCCCACACAAAATATTTTTCCCCTCTCCATTTTACTCTCCCAGCCCCATCCCATTCTAATCCTCCCCCAACACCAGCTCCCTTCTAGTTCCAGCCTCACCCAGCATCCATTCCCTTCTAGTCCCTGCATCAGCCCATTTCCAGTCCTAGCAGCCCCCCAACCCATTTCCAGTCCTAGCAACCCCCCAACCCAATACCAGTCCTAGCCCCCCCTCATCAACCCACTTCCAGTCCTAACCCCCCATCACCCCATTTTCAGTTTAAGCCCCCCCTATAACCCATTACCAGTCCTAACCCCCATCAGCCCACTTCCAGTCCTAACCCCCCATCAGCCCACTTCAAGTCCTAACCCCCATCAACCCATTTCCAGTCAGCCCCCCAAAGCCCATTGCCAGTCCTAACCCCCCCATCAGCCCACAGTCCATTACCAGTCCTAACCCCATCAGCCCACCTCAAGTCCTAACCCCTCCCCATCAGCCCATTTCCTGTCCTAGCCCCCCCCATAGTCCATTATCAGTCCTAACCCCCCATAGCCCATTACCAGACAGCCCCCATCAGCCAACAGCCCATTACCAGTCTTAACCCCCCCATAGCCCATTGCCAGTCCTAAACCCCCCCCATCAGCCCACAGCTAACCCCATCAGCCCACCTCAAGTCCTAACCCCTCCCCATCACCCCATTTCCTGTCCTATCCCCCCATAGCCCATTACCAGTCCTAACCCCACCCAACAGCCCACCTCAAGTCCTAACCCCTCCCCATCAGCCCATTTCCTGTCCTAGCCCCCCATAGCCCATTACCAGTCCTAAGCCCCCATCAACCCACTTCCAGTCCTAATCCCATCAGCCCATATAGACTTAGCTCCCCCATAGCCCATAGCCCCCCCATAGCCCATCACCACTCCTAACCTCCCCCAGCCCATCACCAGTCCTAACCCCACCATCAGCCCATTTCCTGTCCTAGCCCCCCATAGCCCAGTACCAGTCCTAGCCCCAACAGCCCACAGCCATTACCACTCCTAACCCCCCCAGCCCATCACCAGTCCTAACCCCCCAACAGCCCACAGCCATTACCACTCCTAACCCCCCCCAGCCCATTACCACTCCTAACCCCCCCAGCCCATCACCACTCCTAACCCCCCATCAGCCCAATTCCTGTCCTAGCCCCCCCCAGCCCATCACCAGTCCTAACCCCCCAACAGCCCACAGCCATTACCACTCCTAACCCCCCCAGCCCATCACCAGTCCTAACCCCCCCCCCCCCCAGCCCTAACCACACCTAACCCCCCCCCCCCCGCGAAATTTTTTTTACAAAGAAAGCTGTCGCTGCCGGGGCCGGGGCCGGGGCCGCCGCGGCAGAATCGAGTGTGCCGCGGGGCCCCCCCCGCCCAGCAGAGCCTGCCCTCCGTCCCCGGTATCACCTCTCTCAGCTGCCTCCAGTCACACGCGCCGGCTTTCAGAGTGCGAGGGAAGAGTTTCTCCCTCGCTGCTCTGTTAAGCCCGCGGGGGCTGTTGGGAACCCATCAGCCCCCGCGGGCTTAACAGAGCAGCGAGGGAGAAACTCCCCTCGCGCTCTGAAAGCCGGCGCGTGTGACTGGAGGCAGCTGAGAGAGGTGATACCGGGGACGGAGGGCAGGCTCTGCTGGGCGGGGGGGCCCCGCAGCACACTCGATTCTGCCGCGGCGGCCCCGGCCCCGGCAGCGGCAGCTTTTTTTTTTTTTTTTTAATGCCGCATATCTTGATTGCGGACCTTCCCGCGTGCCAGCTGCAAGGCCTTCGCGTGCCACAGCTGGCACGCGTGCCATAGGTTCGCCATCGCTGATCTAGAGGATATGTTTACTAAAGAGCAGTAAGGAAGCAAGTGTCCATTAATACCTGTCAGCACCTAACACTGTGAAAAGCTGCATTACCAAGCGTTAAAGGCTCCTGCAGCAGTAAGGGAACAGTAGGCAGAAAGTGGGTGTTAATGGGGCGTAGAATGGGTATTGACAGCTGGCGTTTCCTTAACACCTGTTGCGCAATTGTGTGTTAAAGCCTTTTAATGCTGGGAATCCTAACGACAAGTAAAACCTCTTGGAAAGGATGTATTTTGAGGGGAGAAAGCCCATTTAAATGTCTTCAATGTGATGCACAGACAGGGGAGCCCAAGATAATGCTAGTAGTGCTCCAGTAGCAGTAACAGCATAGTGCCCAAGTATGAAAGGGCACTATGTTGATGCTGCAAATAGGGCAAATGAGGTAGCACTTTGGTCATGCTGTGGAGGTTGTTGGTGCACAAGGCAAACCAGGCAGCTGCTCAGGTGGCACATCTGTGATGTCCATCATGATTCCACATCGACAGTGGCAGCACACAGACATGCTACTGCTGCAGAAAAGTGATGTGACACATGGGGTGGTCCAAAGATCCCTGGCACCCTAGGCGGAGATTGTGGCTAGCCCTCCTCACCCTGTAACTGAAGCCGGCTCTGGAGGAAGATGCCAATAGTACCAGCAACTGTAGTTCTACAGGTAGCTGCAAAATGTAGCTGCCCGGGGAAATATCACAACTGTGGCTGTCTTCCTCCCCCAGAGATGTACTGGCAGCAGGCGGGGATGGGATCCCAGCAATGGCAAATGGTTTGGGGGGGGGGGCGGCATGGCCATCCATGTGTGCCCCCATCCAGACCTGGTGCCCTAGGTGCCCGCCAAACCCGCATTTTGCATGGGCTGGGTCTGCACACCATTCCCACTAACAGCATGCTGAAATGTCAGCACCATGTGGGGGTGTTGGCAGCAGCTGCAGTAGTATGTGTACCAGCAGACTAGCCATAGTATGTGCATGGCTGAGATAGCCCTGTGGCGGGCAGCAGGTGCAGTCTGGCTGTGCTTGATCAGTAGTTCTAGCTGGTTGGACCAGGAGCTGTTCCAGGCATGCTCACTGTGGTCATAGCAGGACCAACAGGATTATAGCTGCAAGCATAGAAGCCCCCACTGCATTTAGCACTCCATGGCACCAGCTGCTGCAACACTGGACACTGACATGTGCTGTTCTAAGAGAGCCCCTGTCCATCAGGGGCAGTACACAGGGCCCTGATATGACAAGCACCTACCACATGCTGCAATTGTGCAGGAAGCAAAGTGACTTGCATAACACACTGCAGACAATATCCACCACACGCTGGCAGTGATGTGGATCTTCAGCACAGCCGGCAGAGACCATCTCTAGCATTGCAAGCTTTGGGGACCAGATGCTGGGCGCCCACCCTCACCTTCACGGTGACTGCTGAAACTGCTCAGTAGCACGATTTGTAGCTGCTGTATGCTTGTATCACACACTGTCAGTGTGTCTTATTGAGCTGAGTACATTCTCCATTTGGTGATCAGCTACAGACTGTTGTGCTGCATGTGCAATGCATCATGGGTACTGGAGGGGGCTAACCTATACTGGCACACACAGGAGACATTTTAGGCAGCGACTTGCAGTCTCTTTGAATCCAGCCATTGCAATACAGAGAGGTGTGGTGGTGTAGCCTACTGTTTAGTGCAATGTTGCCATAAGCAGGAGACAGGGGTTTGATTTCCCCCTTGCTCTTTTTTGTGATTGTGTGCTACTCAGTTCATTTTCATACCTGTAACAGTCTGGGCTCTGCTGTGACTGGCAGATACATCCTTATTTTTAGTTATGCGTTCTGGCCACAATTTGGGTCAGCAAAAAAACTATTCGCCATCACACCCTTCTGAAAGCATGGCTTTATTGGCTCTGCTGCAGCCCATGCAGGGGGGCAATCATATTTTCCCTGCAGATATCTGACAACAGTTTAGAGGTGTGTCATAGTGGAATTGGCACTGGCTTGTTACCCACAGTGCAAAGGTTTGAAACCTACTAGCACTCCTTTTGTGACAATTTGGAGTGTTTTATGTATGCCACAACCTTCATGGATTGCCCACACCTCCTTGTCACCTAACCCTCCATTGCCTCAGCTAACTTCAAATTCTTACAGTCCCTGTTTTTCAGCAAACATTACCACTTTTTGGTACAACGCAACCCGACGTGACTGCACTGATGCAGCAGTATTCTAACAGGCAGTGATATGCATACAGTTGTGCAACTTAGAAACATGATGGCAGAAAAAGACCATATGGCCTGTCTAGTCTGCCCTTCCATATCAACTACTACAATCATCCCCTTTTTTCCTTTAGAAATCCTCTGTGTTTGTGCCATGCTTTTTTTGAATTCAGATACTGTCCTCATCTCTACCACCTCCACTGGGAGACTATTCCATGCATCTACCACTCTTTCCATAAAAAATATTTCCACATATTACTCCTGAGTTGATCCCCTCTCACCCTCATCCAATGTCTCCTCGTAGCAGAGTTTCCTTTCAATTGAAAGAGGCTCTCCTCCTGTGCGTTTATGCCACAGAGGTATTTAAACGTGTCAATCACAACTCCTCTATCCCGCCTTTCCTCTAAGGTGTAGATATATTAGTGATATAGCGGAAGGGCTGTCGGGTAAGGTTTGCCTCTTTGCAGATGATACCAAAATCTGCAATAGAGTAGACACCCAGGAAGGTGTAGATAACATGAGGAGGGATCTAGCTAAGCTTGAAGAATGATCTAGAATTTGGCAGCTGGGATTTAATGTTAAAAAATGTAAGGTCATGCATTTGGGCTGCAGCAATCCAAGGGAGCAATACAGTATAGGAGGTGAAGTACTTTTGTCCACTAAAGAAGAGCGGGACCTAGGTGTGGTTGTGTCTGATGATCTTAAAGTAGCTAAACAGGTAAAAAGGCGACGGCAAAAGCTAGAAGGATGCTTGGGTGCATACGGAGAGGAATGGCTAGCAGAAAAAAGGAGGTGATAATGCCTCTGTATAAGTCTTTGGTGCGACCTCATTTGGAGTATGTTGTGCAATTCTGGAGACCGCACCTTCAAAAGGATGTGAACAGGATGGAGTCGGTGCAGAGGGTTGCTACTAAAATGATTAATGGGCTTCATTATCGCTCCATGGTACGACCGCACCTTGAATATTGTGTGCAATTCTGGTCACCGTATCTTAAAAAGGACATAGCGTTATTAGAAAAAGTACAGAGAAGAGCCACCAAATTGGTGAAGGGGATGGAAGGCTACTCCTATGAAGAGAGGCTAAGAAGGTTAGGGCTCTTTAGCCTGGAGAAGAGACGGCTGAGGGGAGATATGATAGAGGTCTATAAATTAATGAATGGAGTGGAACGGATAAACGTGGATCAATTGTTTACGCTATCAGAGTATAGAAAGACTAGGGGACATGTAATGAAGCTACAGGGTAAACTATTTAAGACAAATAAGAGAAAATATTTTTTCACTCAACGTGTAATCAAACTCTGGAATCTGTTACCGGAGGATGTAGTAAGGGTTTTTAGTATAGCTGGGTTTAAAAAAGGTTTGGACAAGTTCCTGGAGGAAAGGTCCATAAACCACTATTAAAAAGGGACCCAGGATATCAATGCTTGATCCAGTACAAGCATTGTGGAACCTGTGTCTTTTGGGGATATTGCTAGGTACGTATGACCTAGACTGGCCACTGTTGGAAACAGGATACTGGGCTTGATGGACCTCGGTCTGACCCAGTATGGCATGACTTATGTTCTTATGTTCTTATTATAAAGCATATGAGGACAGACTTAAGGATCTTAATATGTACACCTTAGAGGAAAGGCGGGATAGAGGTGATATGATTGAGATGTTTAAATACCTCCGTGGCATAAATGTTCAGGGAGAGAGCCTCTTTCAATTGAAAGCAAGTTCTGCTACGAGGGGACATGGGATGAGGGTGAAGGGAGATAGATTCAGGAGTGATATGCGGAAATATTTCTTTGCAGAAAGAGTAGTGGATCCGTGGAATAGTCTCCCAGTGGAGGTGGTAGAGATGAGGACAGTAACTGAATTCAAAAAAGCATGGGACTAACACAGAGGATCTCTAAAGGTAAAAAGTGGACTGTTGTAGTTGTTGTTATGGAAGGACAGACTAGATACGCCATGTGGTCTTTTTCTGTCATCATGTTTCTATGTTTCTATGTTACATATTAGGATACTTAAGACTGTCCTCATATGCTTTATAACGAAGACCACTAACCATTTTAGTAGCCACTCTCTGCACCGACTCCAACCTGTTAATATCCTTTTGAAGATATGGCATTATGACTGTGACTGCAAAGCTTTGGCTCCAACACATCTCTGCATGACTTGCAGACACATCTTACCCCTTGGATAGCCACCCCCAGGTATGAAATCATGTCTGTACGTGCCCCTTTTGCCCAGTTTGAGTGACTCCTGTCCAGTTGTTGTATGCAATTTAGTCTGGGTTGTTGTATGGTGGTTGGGTGGCTGGGACAGGTGTGAGACCCACATGTCTGGTATCAGGCCTTTCACCTGGCACTGACACACATTTTTCCCACACAGTACAAATACATTGGGGATGGCACCTCCAGTACATCGGTGCTGCCAGCCCATGGCACACTCTCCTCTGCAACCCTTCAGCCCTTCCATCAGTCTCTGTGGCTATGTGCAGTCATGTCTTCTCGTGCATGCTGCTACACCATGGCCTACACGGGTACTCATTTCTGCATTTGGACGCTTCACACTCCTGTGCCTGATCTGCACATTGCCACTCCTGCTCTGTCCTTTCACTGCACACATCCTGCCTCTTCTGACTCTGCTAGGGAACACGTCTTCCCCATCCTATGCCACACACTGACATTGTGCCATTTTACATTGCCACTCCTCAGTACATCGATACAGCTGCCTTGCACATGCTCGTCCAAATTACTGGCTCCTCATAGGATGCCCATGGATCTGACAGATCCATCAGCTCCCACCTGTTCTTCCAACCATCACCTTTATATTGACTTTCCTTGGTTCTCCCTTATCCAGCATTAGGGTCACAGCCATTTTCAGACATTAAGATGCTCACTTGACCCTCTTAACACCTGATGTCCACCTTTCGAAAGGCAGTAAAGACACACCTCTTCCAGCTATACTTTGATCATGTAACATAGGCCACTATTGCCTCGCCTCCTTACCTTGCCAGTTACCTTATTGACTTCATAATCCCCCTTCTGATTGTAAATAGTTGCTGTTATTATAGTTATTATAGTCTATGATAACCCTGTTATGGTAAACTACTGTTATTGTCCTAATTGTTAAGCTCTGTTCACCTGTTCAATGTAAACCTGTTCTATGTATTGAGTTGTTGTTCTGTAAACCGCGCTGATTTAAAATATATAAAACCAAATAAATAAATGTCCTGTTAATGCACATTAAATGGCCCATTGGGCCCTTGCCGCTGGAACACCTCCTATCCACCCAGAGCCTTTTTCGCATGTAAAACCCCTTATCGCTGCCATTAATGCTCAATAATATCAACTACCTTAATGTCCTTTATTAAACATACCCCCATGTGTCATCCTGGATAATATGTTGAAACCCTCTGCCCAACGGCCAAGAAAGTAAATAGAATTCGAGGAATTATAAGGAAAGGAAGGGAGAATAAATCCAAGAATATTATAATGCTTCTGTATCACCCCATGGTATGACTGCACCTAGAATTTTGGGTGTAGTTTCTGATCACCAGATCTAAAAAGGATATAGCAGAATTAGAAAAGGTACAGAAAACAACTATCAAAATGATATAGGGAATGAAAGGATACCCCTATGAGGAAAAGCTTAAAAGGCTTGGAACATGAAAGGGGCACGAAGTGGGTCTGGGGTCTCACAGGGAAACGTTTATAGAGTGTGAGAACATCTTTGAATATGCTGACATTTTTACAGTGATTGTTTATAAATGAGTGAGATACTCAAGTTTACATCTTGCAAGACAGGGAAGCTTGATTAAACATGAGCAATATGTTTGTGTTTGGCATGACCTGTAACATGTAGATACAGATAAACAATAAGTAAAGAAAAAGCATGATGTAGAGCACAAATTATACAATGTGGCAGTTTTTCCTAAAAAAAATATGTGCTGCAACCAAGCAAATTAAGGGAGTTACAGGAGACTGTTCAGGTCTGTGGACCCATGACTGCCTTCCTAAAGGGAGCAGACTTTGTGATGGTATAATTCTGTGTGTGTTGTATTTCATTTCTTGTTAATTGCTTCTGGGACCAGAGATAGAAAACCAAGGGCCAAGGAAGGATTCCAGTGATTGTTGCCCCCGGCATAACGTCAGGAACAGAGGACACAAACAGAAAAGCGGCAGCTGAGGGGAGATATAATAGAGGTCTATAAAATAAAGAACAAAATGAAATGAGTAAACATAGATTGGTTGTTTATGACTTCAAAAAGTAGAAAGACTAGGAGACATGCAATGAAGATACTAATCAGAGAAAATATTTTTTCACTTGACATGTAATCAAACTCTGGAATTCGTTGCCAGAGGATGTAGTAAAAACTGTTAGTGTAACTGGGTTTAAAAGATGTTTGGACAAGTTCCTCGAAGAAAAGTCAATAAACCAGTATTAAAGTGAATGGGCAAATCCACTGTTCACTCCTGGGACAAGCAGCATGAAATATGTCCATCTTTTCAGAACGTAACAGCTACTTGTGAATTGGATTAGACACTGCTGTAATCAGGAAATACTGGGTTTAATGATGTAAACTTGACCACAGTGCACTTAGAATGCTAGGTATCATACTATGGGAATGCTAGGTATCATAAGGAAAGGAATGGAAAATAAAACAAAGGATATTATAATGCATCTGTATCGTTCCATGGTGCAACCGCACCTTAAATACTGTGTGCAATTCTGGTCACCATATCTTAAAAAGGATATAGCATTATTAGAAAAGGTACAGAGAAGAGCCACCAAAATGGTAAAGGGGATGGAAGGCTATCCCTTTGAAGACAGGCTAAAAATGTTAGGGCTCTTCAACCTGGAAAAGAGATGGCTGAGGGGAGATATGATAGAGGTCTATAAATTAATGAATGGAGTGGAACAGGTAAATGTAGATCGATTGTTTATGTCATCAGAGTATAGAAAGACTAAGGGACATGCAGTGAAGCTACAGGGTAACCTATTTAAGACTAATAAGAGAAAATATTTTTTCACTCAACGTGTAATCAAACTCTGGAATTTGTTACCGGAGGATGTAGTAAAAGCTGTTAGTGTAGTTGGGTTTAAAAAAGGTTTGGACAAGTTCCTGGAGGAAAGGTCCATAATCCATTATTAAAAGGGACCCAGGATATTACTGCTTGACCCAATACAAGCATTGTGGAACCTGTGTCTTTTGGGGAAACTACTAGGTACTTGTGGCCTGGATTGGCCACTGTTGGAAATAGGATACTGGGTTTGATGGACCTTGGTCTGACCCAGTATGGCATATCTTATGTTCTTATGCACTTAGTGCACACTGAACTCCGTATTAACTGGTAGCACATTGTAGTAAACATGCCCCTCAGTGTGTCTTTATAAAAGTCAGAGAGGAACAGGCATAAAATGTTAGGACACAAAGTACAAACATACTTGCATATTTTATAAAATATGCTCATAAATTGTGAATCCACCCACACTCTGCCCATGCTGCCCTAGCACAGGTCTATACACAGATCACATTAATGTATGCACTTTCTTATCATTGCATGTACTTTTATGTGCACAAATCCTGGTATATTTTTAGAAAAGCCTAATTTACAAGCATATGAAGGGCTTTACATATGAAAAATTCTTATTTGACAGCATAACCCCTAACTGTTCTACCATAAGTCTACTTCCAGGGGTCCTGGTTGCCATTTTTGGAACCTTGAGCTAACAAGAGCAGAAGTGACTGGAGATCACTCCTGCCCCTACTAGACTACTTGAAAACCAAATAAGAGCTGAGGATGGGATCAGGGATGGGGTGGGTCTGCCAGAAGGAAGTATCAGGGAGAACTGATGTTGAAAGGGTCAGGTGGGTGGCTTGATATTGGTGGAGTGGGGTAGGGTGTGAGAGAATAGCCTGATTATTATTGGGGGCCATTGGGTGGGGTTTGTTGTTGGGGGCATCATCAGGTGGAGGTATGATGTTGAGGAGAGCTTCTATAGGTGACGAGATGGATGTTGTTGGAGTAGTGATTTTAAAAAGCTGTTCCCATGCACATTTAGAGAAAAGGGGCAAACGTTTCCCCCATGTGCAACTTTTTAAAATTTCTGCTCCCATCAGATATGGTGAGATATCATTACTCATATTTTACAAGAGTTCTGTTTATGGCAGAGCCTTTGTAAAATACATTTGGAATTTTCCAGATCCTCACCTGGACCTTTTAATTCCCCTCTCCATGTCCTATCTGAAACGGACCTCCCATGTATAATGATGCTATGTATGAACTTGAGCATTTTCCTAAAATACATTAGGGGGTAATTTTATTGTTAGATGTAACCCTATGGTTAGAACAGTGGGCTGAGAACCAGAGAAACCAGATTCAAATCTCACTGCTGCTCCTTGTGATCATGGAAAAGTCACTTAACCCTCCACTGCCTCAGATTGCAAGCCCTCTGGAAACAGGAAAATAAGTACCTGAATGTAACTCACCCTAAGCTATTCCTGAAAAGGTGGGACCTAAATCCAAAATGTCTTACTTTCTGCAGGTGGAGGAGGTGAAAGCATCCCAGGAAAGGGAACAACCAGAGCTCGAGCACCCAAAGTTGCAGTATCACTGACTACAAGGAAGCGATAGGTGGTGATGGTTGGTGACTCTCTTCTGAGATGTAATGAGGCATCCATCTGCTGATCAGAAAAAATCCAAGATGTTATGGAGAGTTTGCTGAGACTCATCAAGCCTACTGACTATTACCCAATGTTGCTCATCCATGTTGGCACAAACAATACTGGGAAAGAGTGTGAAGCAGACAGGTGTGCTGGCGGTGTTCTCTTCAGTCCTCCCTTTTGAGGCAGAAAAGCTTGCATTCTGGAGCTAAATGCATGGCTGCACGGATGGTGTCATCGAGAGTGTTTTGGTTTTCTGGACCATGGGATGATGTTCCCACGGTCCAGAATTGGGTCCTAATGGGCCCGTCTTGCTTGGGGCTATCCGGACAGCCCGGACGTGCCCCTTCTTGAATCGGGCTCAATGTTTATGAAATCGAGTGGGAACATCTAAGTCCATTGCACAGCCCCAGTGAACTGAGACCTTCTGCTATCATTTCAAAAGAGTGCAGTACTTGTAAATTCGGATATCATTTGATTTTGTAACTTTATCAAGTCTTTGATTAGTTACGTATCATGCTTTCAAGTTACAGTGCAGAGGTTTTTTTGATATAGTCTTCTATTTCTTTGACTATCACTGTATCTTTTACTCTGTCCTATCTTATTAATGGCGTTCTTTTCTTATTTTCAGTATTTTTTATGTAATATTGTAAACCGCTCTGATGCTTTTGGCCTGAGCGGTATATCAAATGTAATAAACATTTATTTATTTATTATTTATTTATAGTCTCTTATATACCGCACTATTCGGCATCAGCGCGGTTTACATGTAACAAAAATGCTCAGTACAGTTGAAAGCGTATGAGTTTTACAGGTAACAGGGCACAAAAACGTGGATAACAGGGGAAAACTATTTACAAAATTTATTATATGGAGTCATAATAACAGTAGTTTCGCAGAAATATAACCACCACTAAGGGTTTGAGTATCATACTTGGTGTGTTGTTGAGATACCATACTTTGTATGGAAAAGGTATCGCCAGGAGACTTTGGGCTCTAGGGGTTGTCGTTAGGCTCTATAAGGTATTTGTTGAAGAGGTAGCATTTGAGGGCTTTCCTAAACTGTGGTAGGTTCTTAATAGCCCGGATCTCAGGAGGTATTGCATTCCAGAATCTTGGGGCACTGAGACTAAAGGCTCTGTTGGCTGTCGAGTTGGAGCAAACAGTTACTGCCTTCGGGACTTTTAGGGAGTTAATAGCCGTGGATCTTCTTGCTCTATTTGGGGAAGTGATATGGATGAGTGAGGTTAAGGATGCAGGTGAGAGATTGTTAATAGCTTTAAAAGTGGTTATCAAGGTCTTGAAAACTATTCTGGCCTGGATGGGTAGCCAATGCAACTGTATCAGCAGAGGCATTATGTGGTCGCTCCTGGAGGCTCCATGGAGTACTCTTGCTGCAGCATTCATGGCTAGCTGCAGCGGGTTCAATGTAGATTGGGGAAGACCTTGTAGGATGGCATTGGCATAGTCAAAATGGGGTATGATCAACGCCTGGAAAATTGTCCGGAAATCAGTTGGTTCAAGCATGGAACGTAGATGCCTAAGTGTGCGGATCTTGTGGTATACTGATTTGACTATGTTTCCTATATGGGCCTTCAAATCCAAATGCTGATCTAAAGTGACTCCCAGGTAACGTATTGAGGATTTAGATTGCAGCTCAGCTTCTTTTACCTTAAGATATTGTGGTGGGGTAAAGTTGGGGTTCCTCGTAATGAAGAGTACTTCCGTTTTCTTATGTTGTATTCTAAGGTTTTGAGAAAGAAGCCATTCGGATATTGCATTGAAACAGTTCGTCAGTGGAGATAGGTCCATATGCTCAGTAGAGAAGGGAATATAAAGCAGGACGTCGTCTGCGTATAACATGCAATCGACATTGAAAGACCGGATGATATTACAAATTGGTTGCATGTAAATATTGAACAAGAGCACAGAAAGGGAAGAACCCTGTGGGACTCCCTGGCTTTGGTGGAATGGTTCAGAGTTTTTCCCTCCGGAACGAACATGTTGCCATCTTTCGGTCAGGTAGGATCTGCACCATTCAAGCGCTCTTCCATTTATGCCTTTGTCAGTCAGTCGTCTTAATAGAAGCTCGTGGTTTACAGAATCAAACGCTGCAGCGATGTCTAGAAAGATGAGGGCAAATCCTTGACGAATGTCGTCAATGCCGGTGATTATCTTGCAGAATAGAGTGGTAAGTAGGGTCTCCACTCCATGGAATTCCCTAAAACCATGTTGGCAAGGATCTAACAGTGCAGCGGAGTCAATATGATCTTGCAATTGACGTTGAGCCTCCTTTTCTATGATCTTCGCGAGTAGTGGGATGCTGGATATAGGTCTGTAGGATTCCACCTGTTGGGGATTGAGCTTGCAGTTCTTTAGCAGAGGTCTGATAGAAGTATGTTTAAGGGCTGAAGGGAAAGAGCCAGTTGAGAAGGAGAGGTTCATTATTTTGGATAGTACTGGGCTGAAGTGACTGCGAAGCTCCTTGATCCAGAAGGCTGGGCATGGATCCGACTGGGCAGTGGTGATATTAAGGGCCGCAATAGTGTCTTCAATCCCTCTCTTGGTGGGGGTAGAGAACATGGTTAGGGCTGTTTGGTAGACTTGCTCTGTGGTGTTAGTTGTAATATGGGTTTTGTTGGTCTGGCATATCTTGGATTGGATGTAGGTTGCATAATCTTGTGGGTGTATCTCGAATGGGGGTCCAGAGGATGGTTCCTTCGATAAAGTCTTTACTAGGTTGAAAAGGTCGTGTGGTTTATTAAGCGATCTCTTTAAGGTATCAGCATAGTACTGTTTCATCGTATCGGTGATTGCGTTGCGGTGTGCAGCAAGATGAAGGTTGTATGTTGTCTGGTCACTTAAAGAATGAGATCGGCGCCAGCGTTTCTATAGTTTCCGAAGTTGGTTAAGCGATGCTCTGAGATCAGCTGAGTACCATGGGGCACTCGCTCTCTTCCCTGGAGGCTTGTTGGTTGGTGTGCGTAGTGCAATTGAGCTAAGGCAGTTGTTCCAGTGGGAAATTAGGTCGTCAAGGTTCTGGGTGGCTTCACAGATGAGTTGTTGCGTTTCAGCAAGGATAAGCTCTCTGTTGTAAGGCTTGAAACATCGAGAGGGAGGTCTTGCTGAGTTGTTTTGTATTTTGTTGAGTTTTGTATAGGTTTTGTGAGAAGGAATCTGGATAATGATCAGTTTGTGATCTGACCAGGGAACAGAAGTTATGGAAGTTATGGGATCCTGGGCCGGGTTAAGAGATGTTTGCGGGGCGAATACTAGGTCCAGGATATTTCCCTTAATATGAGTAGGGTCTTTAACAAATTGCTTGAAGCCAAGATTTTCAAGGGCATCGAGGAAGGCTGATGCTTGGTTATCTTGTAGTGTAGGCAGGTTAAAGTCGCCTAGGATCCAATTTGGGATGCTTGGGTTATGGGTGTTGGATGCAAGATCGATGATAGCCGCAAGATCATCAGGGAAAGCTGAAGGTGCTCTGTAAAGCAGGTTGATTGAGCATTGTTTGTTGGAAATGGTAATGGTCTCCATGTGATTTGTACTGGTGGAGTCTATCGTTTGAAAATGGAGGTCTGTCCTGGTGAGGATGAGCACGCCACCTCCTCTTTTGTCTTGTCTATGGCTTGAATGTGTGGTGAAATTCTTGGGGAGGAGCTGATTGAGTATGACGTTATCTTCGGCAGATAGCCACGTCTCAGTGACCATGAGTATGTCAAGGTCATGGCTGGCAATGATGTCAGTGACGGCTGGCCATTTCTTCCGGATAGAACGTGCGTTGATGAGGGCACATTTTAGGCTATGAGGGTAAGGGTTTTCAACTTGTTTGGGTTTCATATTGTGTTGAAGTGCAATATGTAACAGATGGGGGTGGTGTGAGTGGGTGTCCCAATTTATGTTATTATGGGATGCACTGGTCCACCTCCTCCCATGGCTCCGTAGTATAGGAATCTGATTGGATGCTGGGGTTAAGGCGAGAGAGTTGGAGAATCAACTTGAGAGGATGATATAACATCCTACTATGGTGGTAATGGGGGAACCCATCTTGGCAGAGCACTGTGAGATTGTGGTCAATTAGGGTAGACTACCAGAAAGTTATTAACAAACCCTTAATATTTAGTGCAGTAGGTTGGGTCACAACAGACAGTATGATAATAGACAGTGATTAATGTTAGATTACTAGCAACATTACACTTATGAGACTACTGACAACAGTAAAAGTAGATTGCAATGGTAGATTACTGGAAACGGTGCAATGGTGACTGGTACTAATAAGGCTACTGAGAACAGAATATTGGTTGTTTGGCCATGGAAGACTACTGGCAACAGTAAAAAGGTGACTGATACTATTAAAGATTACAGACAGCAGTATAGTATTTACATAGTAATGATATGCAATGGGTACTGGCAACAGTACAGTAGTGACTGGTATTACTAAAGGTTACTGACAACAGTATGAATAAATAAAGTGCAATAGTAATGATATGCAGTGACTATACTAGTAAGTCTATACTTGCAATTGACATCATAGGAGAGGAGGGTCTGAGGCTAGAGATTAATCCAGGTTCTGTCGCGTGGTGTCTGCTTTGCTGGCTATGGGCAATGCGAGGACGTATAGTGCTGTGGACTGTGGCTTCGGTAAACGAGCTAAGCCTCGGGGGAGTTCCATCTGCTGGAAAGTCTTGTGCTGGTTCTGTATGTGGTGGCCGTTGATCTGTGTGGGCCAGCTGCCTAAGGGCCACGCCAAAGGGCCATCTGGCGAGGCCCTCAGGCGCGGGCGCACACGACGGCGCTTCTTTAAAATTCAGTTGTTGGCTGCCCCGATTGGGCAGTTGCAGCAGGGGGTGGGCCCTGTATCCCCGACGGCTCGATCCCGGCCGGGAGAGCTGTTGCTGAGCCGGGGTGCAGGAGGGCAGAGGCCTGCGCCCGATGGCGCTTCTTTAAAATTCAGTTGTTGGCTGCCCCGATTGGGCAGTTGCAGCAGGGGGTGGGCCCTGTATCCCCGGCGGCTCAATCCCGGCCGGGAGAGCTGTTGCTGAGCCGGGGTGCAGGAGGGCAGAGGCCTGCGCGCCCGACGGCGCTTCTTTAAAATTCAGTTGTTGGCTGCCCCGATTGGGCAGTTGCAGCAGGGGGTGGGCCCTGTATCCCCGGCGGCTCGATCCCGGCCGGGAGAGCTGTTGCTGAGCCGGGGTGCAGGAGGGCAGAGGCCTTCGCGCCCGACGGCGCTTCTTTAAAATTCAGTTGTTGGCTGCCCCGATTGGGCAGTTGCAGCAGGGGGTGGGCCCTGTATCCCCGGCGGCTCGATCCCAGCCGGGAGAGCTGTTGCTGAGCCGGGGTGCAGGAGGGCAGAGGCCTTCGCGCCCGACGGCGCTTCTTTAAAATTCAGTTGTTGGCTGCCCCGATTGGGCAGTTGCAGCAGGGGGTGGGCCCTGTATCCCTGGCGGCTCGATCCCGGCCGGGAGAGCTGTTGCTGAGCCGGGGTGCAGGAGGGCAGATATTGCAAGCTGAACTCCAGCAAATTTATTTACCTAAATTAGACACAGTAGTCCGCTGAATCCGAGTCCACAGGAACAAATTTTGGACTATCTAGAGAGGACGTCTCACTAAGAATAATTTGTCCGTTCAGATGAAGATGTCCAGAAGCAGTCTCTTCAGACTCGCTCCGTTCATCATGTTGTATTCACTTTTGAAAAGAACTGAAGTACCTTCACAAAGGCCTCATCTAAATTTTGAGCTAAAAACCACTATTTGTCAAGCTGATGTTGATAGCCTTCATGCTGAAGATGTAACTTACATTAAAACATTGGTATTAAACTATGTACAGCATGCAATCAAAGAGCATTGGCTCTTAACTACTGTATATACAGGAAACTGTTTGAGTATTGGGGTGATATTATCTTTTCTTGTTCCTGCTTGTAGGATTTTTGTTGTTGAGTGGAAAGCTGTCTGAAGAGGTAGGAGTGTGGAATGAGGCAATCTTCTGAAGATGGCATTGCAGTAGTCCAGGTGGGGTATTATTGATGCTTGGAATACCGTATGGATGTCTTCTGGTTCAAGAAGTGGTCAGAGGCACTGGAGTGTCTTCGCCCTGAAGTAAATTGTTTGGGTGGATTTGTCTATGCGCGTTTTGAAGGTTAGATGTTGGTTGATTGTGATTCCTAGGTATTTCACCTCAGTTTTGGTTTTAATTGTGATGTTGTTCAGTGTTATCATGGGGGTGGGGTGAATTCAGTGTCTCTTGTTACATAGAGGGCCTCTGTCTTGTTCTAGTTTATTTGGAGGTTGTTTTCTGTTAGACATTTTGTTACTTCGGTGAAGCATTCTTGGTGGACTATTATTTCGGGTTGGCATGTGTCAATTGGTCCATAAATCATAATGTCATCGGCATAGACATGGAAGTATACTTTATGTGTCCTTATGATTGAGCAGAGGGGTCACAGGTATAGGTTGAAGAGCATAGAAGAGAGGGTGGATCCCTGTGGGACACCTTGGGTTTGCTTGTATGGGGTTGAAGAGTTGTTTCCAATGCTTATCTGCTGATATCTGTCGGTGAGGTAGGATGTGAACCACTTGTGGATAGTTCCCTGTATTCCAATTGTGCGAAGGCATTGTATTAGTATTTGGTGATTCACAGTGCTGAAGGCTGATGAAAAGTCTAGAAAGATTAACAGGAAGCTTTGGTTGGCCCGCTGTATTCCTTCGGTGAGTGTGTTTATTAATGTAGTTAATAATGTTTCCACTCCGTGTTGTGGTCGGAAGCCATGTTGCTGGGGATTTAGGAGATCGTGTCTGTCAATGTGTTCTTGCAGTTGGTGCTGCACTGTTTTCTCTATGATTTTTGCTGCAAAGGAAAGGCTTACGATAGATCTATATGATGCCGGGTCTGATATATTCAGGGTTGTTTTTTCCAACATAGGATGAATAGAGGAGGTTTTTAGGCTTGTGGACATGATTCCTTGTTGAAGTATCTCTTATGTGAATTTGGTGATTATTCCACTGAGTTCTTTTTTGGTTGCCTCTATCCATGATATGGGGCAAGGATCCAGGGGGGAAGTTGTTGTGTTTCGGGTTGTTATGGTGTTCTCTATGTCTTTCGTTGATTTGGTTGAAGGAGCTCCAGGTGGCTATGTGATTGTCCATGGTTATGATAGAGCTCCAGGTGTTCATCCATGGTAGTAGGTGGGGTGTTTTTTTGACTACGGCTGTAGCTGTTTGTAGTGTTGGGCAAGTTGTTGGTGAGTAATCTTGATTTCTTGGTTGTCGGCGACTGGTGTTTTTGTTAGCTGTTTCACAATGGAAAAATGTTCTCTTGGTCAGTTGATTGTGGTGTTTAGTAGTTTGGCATGACATTCTCACTTTATTTTGTTTTGATATGGTATTCTTTTATCAGCTGTAGATATTGTGCTTTGTCTCTTTCTTGCTTTGTGTTTTATGTCTGCAAAGTTGTTTCTTTAGGGGTCAGAGAGTTGGGGTATATCAGTCAGTCTGGGTTGCTTCGTGTACGTCTTTTGTATTTGCTGTCATTTTGGTCATTGGGGTGTTGGGGGTGATTGCTGCTTTTCAGATGGTGTTGTTCCAATTCTCTATGAGAACTTCTGGGTCAGTGGAGTCAGTAGGCAATTGTTTGATGGTTTCTTTAATGAAGCTATCCTTATCAAATGGTTTAAGTCTTCTTCTGGTTGATGGTTGCAGGTCGGGACTTGTACTGGTGGGGCCTTGTGGGAGGGAGAACTCGATTAGTTTGTAGTCTAACCATGGGACTGGGAGTGAGTACTTGTATAGAGTGGGGGGTGTTTGGTCGGCCTTTATGGCTATTGAAGAAGATTAAACCCAATGTGTTCCGTTTTGTGTGTGTGGGGACATTTATTAGTTGTGTTAGATCCATCGCTGTCATGGCTTGAAGGAAGGAATGTACATAGTTCTGGTGTAGGGAGGGAAGGTTTGAAGTCTCCTAGAACTATTAATTCCTTTCCTGTTCTTTCTGCTATTATAACTGTGTCCAGTATTGCTGATAGATCACTGATATTGGAGGTTGGTGTCCTATATATGAAGCAGATTGTGGTCGTTAAGTTGAAGATGGTGATGGAGTCCGATTCGTTGGTGCTGTTGTTTGCCTGGATATGGAGTTTGATGTTTTTCTTTGCCATAACCATCATTCCGCCTCCTCGTTGTTGGATTCTAGGACATTGGTATATGTTGTATCCGTTCAATGTAAGCCTGTTAAGGAGTGTGTTGTCCGTTTCTGTGATCCATGTTTCAGTAATGCAGAGTATGTCCAGGTATTTTGATTCCAAGAAGTCTTTGATGATTTGGGTTTTATTTTGGATGGACTGGGAGTTTATTAGGACACATTATAAGGAGTGTGTGGGCGTGTTATTGAGTACTATTGGGGTGGCTTGTGATGTGGAGTTTTTTATGTGAATTAGTTGTCTTGTGGTTTGGTGAGTTTTGTGTGGGAAATGTGCATTTGCTCTGTTGGATAGCTGGTTTGTGAGCCATAGTAGGAGTGCTGTGTTGGGTGGAGTATTGTGTGCTGTGGTAATTATCAGAAGTACTAGCATCAGGTAGATCAGAGGGTAAATGGTGAGCATTTCTTAGGTTTACCTTCTGGTTGCTGTTGATGCTGGTATTTTTTGTCTGGAGATTGTATTGTGCGTGTAGGTCTATGTGACGCTGCCTGTTCTAGTTATGTCAGTTATGGTTTGATTGTTTCAGTTTATAGAGGGTGTCTTGGTCAAGGTTTTTGTTGTGCTAGCACTGCAGGTGGCTTGCTTTTCACTGCCACTGTCAATGTCGGTTCCCGCCTGTTGTCCCCGCCTAAGGGCGATGCCAAAGGGTCCTCTGGCGAGGCCTCGAGGTGCAGGCCCACCAGGCACAGGCATGCCTAAGAGCTTCTTTGTTTTAAAGTCCAGAGTCTGTGTTCATTAGTGGATTTGGGGACCCGATTGGTAATCAAAGAAAACTGTGAGCATGACCTTGGCATTGCTCCTCACCTGACAGGCTTTCTTGGGTCTGGTAGAGTCTGAAGTCTTCCATTGTAAGGATTGAGCCTTAATCATAACCATAACCCATGATTCAACACCAGTAATAATCTTTTTGATGAAATCTGAGTCATTTTTTTTTTTTAACTTTTATTTTCATTTTGCAACAAACAAAAGAAACAACACACCAAAGGAGACAAAACAAGTATACAATAAGGAAAAGTAAACCCAATTACCCCCCACCCCCATGCTTCTTCTCTAGCCGATTATGTCAGCATGTGAGCGCTTCCAATTAACAGTGATTATACATCAAAACGATCAAAAGAGTATCCACGATACAGAATGATCATGGGACAGAGATATATACAAATTTAGACAGTCAGATGAGAGTATTTAGCAGAATGTACATAGTCATTGAGCATCTTCCATTTAGACCGATGGTGAGGAGTCTGAACGGGGGAAGCAAACATACGAGGTATTTGTTCATATTTACTGTAGAAACAGACATGATTCCACCATTCATTGGGGCTCAGATGGGAGCTATTTTTCCAGTATTTCTTAATTAGGGAAATAGCAATGCCAAGCATAAAGTCCAAAAGGAAGTAAGCCGTTTTTGGAAGAGAGGGGATCCCCGCAACTGGGCGAAGTCCCACTATCCTCCAAGAAAGGGGCTCTTGAAAGTGCAAAATAGACTGGATACGACCCCAGACCCGACACCAATAATACTGTAGTGCGGGACATTCGTACATAACATGAGGTAGTGAACCAATGGCCGCATGGCATGTCCAACAACTATTGCCCTGAGCAGTGTTCCATTTGGCTAATCTGTCAGGAGTGTAAAAACACCGGTGGGCTAGAAAGAAGAGTGTCTGAGTGAGTGAGGCGGATTGGGAAACCCGTGTCACTCTACTCCAGACAAGGCTCCATTGCTCCGAGGTCAAAGTCACATGCAATTCTCTCTCCCATGCTTTCTGCGCTATAGGGGTATCTCTAGTTATAGCATTACATAAGGTTTTGTAAAAATTGGATGCTACACCCGGTGAACTACCGATAGAGCGGATAGTCTCCGATCAACCTTGTGTAGGGGATGCCGATGGCGGGAGTACCCTAGCACTCCGAAGGCAATGCTGAAGTTGCACCAACTGAAAGTAGTGTTTCGCTGGGAGACCAAATTCAATTTGCAATTCACTAAAAGTTTTCCAGCGACCATCATGGAACAACTGGCTAGGAATCCAAATGCCCCTAGTGTACCAGGGGCTCCACGCCATCGACTTATTTTGTATTCGAAATCGAGTATTGTACCAAGGCGGGAGCCTGTCGAACGGACAGAGTCGGGAGTCTAAAGATTGCAGAAGAGTATTAAAGGCACCTAAAGTGTCTAAAAGCATTGGTGGATAGTGGGAGTCTGATGGGAGAGTCATACCAGGGAGAAAAGTAAGAGGAATCGGTTTGCAAAGGTCCTCTTCTATGTCTAGCCACACAGGTCTACTCGGTACTGGATCTTCCAGCCAACGAGCGCCTTGTTTGAGAAGAAAAGATTGATGGAACACATGATTAAAATCACCACCAAGTATTAATGGAGCATTGGCAGAGGCCTATGCCAACTGCGCAATACTTGCATAGTAAGCAGGGTTGTCCACATTCGGGGCATAAATGCAAATACACGTGAATTCACTATCTCCAACCTTAAGGTGTACACGGGCCCATCTACCCTCCTTGTCAGCGCTAGTATCAATTACAGTAGCTTGCAAAGACTTCTTAACCAGAATGGCTACCCCGCACCGTTTGGAAACGGCGGGAGAATAGGCAGCCACCATGTAAGGCTTAGCATTGAGTTTCAGTGTTTCAGCAGAGTTTAGATGCGTTTTCTGAAGAAACACTAAATCAGCATGCTCATGGCTAAGATAGCTAAGGATTTTCTTTCTGTTGATTGGACTATTAATGCCTTTTACGTTGAGTGATAAGATTTTACATAAGGCCATTCAGAAAAGTTAAAAATTCTGAGCATGATAGCGCACATAATTTCACAATGTCCCTCATATTGACTGTATCTGGCTGTACACATGAGATAAAAGAAAATAAGCTAATATAATACAATGAAGCGCCCCACATTAAAAAAGAAAACCGCAGTGCGGTAGAGAAGAAGCAGAACCCCAGAAATTACTGGCGACCATGTGTCTGCGGGGAGAAACCCCAGAGAAGGCCGAAATTGAATAAACACATAACCTGTAGGACTGTGCGTGCTCCGAATCCGACCGAGGCACACATCATGGAGGGATAGGAGACCAAAAAACAAAAAAGTCAGATAGAGAAAGAAAGAAAGTCCAGGTAGTCTCTGTGCTTGGCTATGACCGCCGCATCGGGCCCTTCAAAATGGCGGACAGAGCCGGCAGATAAAAGTCCAAGTTTTGGATTAGCGCATCTGCTCTGCTTCTTTGGAGTCTAAAAATGTTGAAAGTAGATCAGGATCTTCGAATGTCCTGGTTTGGTTGTGGAGAGTCACTCGGAGCTTCGCTGGATACAACAGGCCAAAGCGAGCCTGTAGCTGTTGAAGTCGAGGGCGAAAAGCAAGGAGTTTCTTCCGACGGTCAACAGTAGGCTTTGCCAAATCAGGGAAGAAGGAGACTTTGCGACCTTCAAATTCCAAATGATGATTCGCCCAGGCAGCATTTAAAATTTGTTCCACTTGTTGATATCGTAGCAAGCGAAAGATAATAGGCCGGGGGGTCGTTCGGTTGAGTGCCATGTGGGTAGGAACACGGTGTGCACGATCGATTTCCAGTTCTCTATGAAAAGAGATCTTCAGCAAGGAGGGAAGAGTTTTGAGCAGGAATTCTCTTATATCTCCTGCTTCCACCCCCTCCGGTATTCCAATGAGCCTCACATTGTTGCGACGGGCGCGATTATTGCTATCTTCTAACTCCTTTTGAAGATTCTGTATCTGGCGCTCAGCCTTGTCCAGTTTGCCCAAGCGCACCGCGTGCGAGTCGAGGACCCCCGCCATGTTGTCCTGCCGTAATGAGAGACTTTCAAGTCGGTCCTGGAGCACTCCAAAGTCTTCTCGCATGGCTCGAAGCGCTTCTCCATTGGACTGCACCAATTCCTTCACGCCGCGTATTTCCTCTAAAATCTCCAGGTGCATTTCGGGGTTTTCACGAAATGGAACCATCTTCTGTGGGGAAGAAACCTCTGTTTTGGAGCGTTTTCCGTGAGAAGAAGAAGGAGACCCGAAGTCCAAGCGCGCTGGTTTATGGGCCGCCATCCCCCCCGAGGTACCCCGGTCAGCTCGGAGCGAAATAGTAAGTTTGTATAGGTATTAAGTCAGGATTCTAAGTAGGCCTCTCGGGAGCTTCAGCGCGAAGCGTCTTACCCGCTGGACATCAGGCTCCGCCCCCCAATCTGAGTCATTTTTAATTCATTCCCTGGCTGCAGAGAGTTGATCTTCTTTTTGGTCAGAGGACAGTTTTGGCACGAATTTTCCCAAATCAACAGTAAGAATGGACTGTACTGGCCCAAAATTGATGTCCATGTCCTCAGCAAGCTCCCTGATAGTCAATCAACGATTTGAGCATATTGCGCACGCACTGCTTCAACTTTGTGCTCATTCCTGCTCGTGGATGGCCTATTAGAATGTTTGTCACTGTCAACACTTTGGTGGCCCTCTTGGAAACATTTGTACCAGTCATAAACTTGATCACGACTCATGCATTCATCGCTATATACTTGATGCAACTTGTCATAAATCTCTTTGCATGAATCTCCAAATTTCTGGCTGAATTTAATGCAAATTCGCTGTTCAATTTTTCCACTCATCGTAAATCTGACAAACTGCTTTTACACGATAACAAACATCATAGGCCCAATTTTCAAAAGTATTTACATGAGTTACCCAAGTTACCCATGAAAATGCCTTAACAGGGAATTTTCGAAGGCGCCTATATGGGTAGTGCCTTCGAAAATTCCCTAGTTTGTCTCTTATGCACCCCGATGCTATGCGGTTAACATCGGGGCATGTTGGAGGCATTCTGGCGCAATGCGGAGGTGGCCATGGTGCTACCCATGTAGCACCAATTTTTGATGCTATGCAGTTAGCATTCTGTTCCTTAAAGATAGCTCTGGCGCCTTACAGATAAGCCTAACTGTGTATCATCGAAAATTGGTGCTACATGGGTATCTCCGGCAATCTCCTAGCTGTGCGCCGATATCAGGATTTTTGATGCCGGGGCTACATATGACCCCGGCATGGAAAATCCAGGTTAGATGGAAGGGGGGAAGGCTATGCACCAACGCAGTGCATAGCACTGCCTAGATCAAAATCGGGCCCCACATGATTAAAAAAAGTGCAGGTGTGCTGCAGCTACACTACACTGCACATGCAGAGCACATAACTCGGTCACTGCATGCTTAATAGCATCGTGATACAACATATTGTTATATAGCCACATAACAAGCCTCAGTATGTTTTGATCATACCTCATATATCTACAGCCTGCACAAATTTCAAAGAGGCATGTTTTGGGGGTGGTGTGGGCAGACTTTTAGAATATTCATGTACTTTGCATTCCATAAGAAGAATACAAGTATATTCCCCATCAGAATTTATACCTCCTTCAAACCACATATAAATGTGGATCTACGTTTTTGAGGAGTGAGGGCGGGGGCAATTGTTTCTCTCTCTCTAGCCTTAAAAATCCCCTCAAAAAGCCAGCAAGTTGACATTTAGAACTCAGCTCCTTATTTGGCTCCTCTTGAATGTTTAGCTTTCAAAATCCAGCACTCACATGTGTAACACCTCAAGTGAAGCCACTAGGAGTTGATATTCAGACCTCAGCGGTCTGGGCTTGCTAGAGTGCCTGACTACCATGGTCAGAAATGAAACTGGACAATCAGTACTGGAGCCTCTGTCCTAAATTTGTGTGGGATGTCTATCTGGTTAGCAGCTGAATATCATTGCTAAATTGAGTCACTGGGACCGCCCCAGCTCCACCCACAGAACACCCCGAAACTAACCGGGTGTTATCAGGTTGGTCAGCGGGGATGTTCATTGTCACTAACTGGTTAGTGCCACTGAATATCAGGATCACCAGGATTTATGCAGTTTTGAGATCTTACAAACTGCATAAACCCTTTTGAACACTGACCCCATTCTTTTAAATATGTTTTTTTTGTAAAATGGCTGTTCCTGTTATTAAATGCTGACAAATTCATATGTACTCCTACACCTTTTTGAACATATTTTACAAAGGGCTCTGTATTTAGAGAGCCATTCAAAAAATACCTGGGAATTCTGGACAGTGCCGACTTGGACATCCATTTTCTGATCTAAATGTCCTATGCAAAATGCGATTTCACGGCTAATGACTGGTCACAAATAAAGGGAAGCTGTACTTCACTGGGAAAAGCTGTGCTAATTTTCATTTAATCTGTCATTTGTCCACTCCAGTGGATCATGGTCTCACCATTTACAAGGTCAAACTCAGTTTGTGTGATTGACCTGATTTTTGGTGATTCATTGCTTTTTTGAGTTATGTTTGCTTTGTGATGGATTGCCCAAACATTGGCCTTTCAGCAAACACTATCAAGTGTGTTCCAAAGAAGCACTTAGTCATGATAACCTTGGCAAGAATTCAAACTCCAGGACTGTTAAGTTATCCATTCCTAGTTTTCTTCTGACTCCCAGTGAAAATTGGTCTATAAAACCAACAAGAATGTTTATAATTGCTCAGCAAGGTGACTGATAAAAGACTAATAAAAATACCTGTCAAGAATTGCAGGATTTCATAGCTTAAATATTGTATCTGAATGTGTGATGTCCTATGATACTTCTATTCATGCACTCCAAAACAATAGGAATGTGCATTAGTTTTAGTATGAATGCAAAAATGGAAGAAAATCGTGTTTTTTGGTGCATCTCAGTGCCAACTAATCAAATGCACACGCTCAAACTATTTGCATGAGTCACCATTCATGAACTTTATTTTTATCATGTGTGCATGCAGGGCCAGACACACTGGAACCAATCTGGGAGAGAGAGGAGGTCAAGAAGGGATGACCAAGAGGACCTTGATAAACTGGAAGACTGGATGTCCAAATGGCAGATGAAATTTATTGTGGAGAAGTGCAAAGTTGTGCACCTGGGAAAGAACAACCCAAACTATGGTTACACGATGCAAGGTTCCACATTAGGAACCACCACCCAGGAAAAAGATTTATCATCGTGGATAATATCTTGAAACCCTTCACCCAGTGTGTAGCAGTGGCCAAGAAAGCAAATTGAATGCTAGGAATCATAAGGATAGGAATGGAGGGTAAAACAAAAGATATTATAATGCCTTTGTATTGTTCCATGGTGCATCCGCACCTTGAATATTGTGTACGATGGTCCTCTCATCATACTGTGCCCCTGTGACCACGATCCACCATAAGAAAAGATATAAAAAAGTTAGAAAAATGGTCTAATACTTGGCAGTGAAGATGAAATGAGAAGTGCAGAGTGATGCACTTGGAATGCAGAAATCCAAAGGAGCAATATGCGATAGAAGATGATAGGCCAGTGTGCACAGAGAGGCCTTGCGGTGATTGTGTTTGAAGTTCTCAAGGTAGCAAAGCAGTGGGACAAGATGGTGGCCAAACCCAGAAGGATGCTAGGCTGCATATATAGAGTCATTACCAGAAGAAGGAAGGAGGTATTAATGTCTCACTTGAATGTTTTGTTCATTTTTGGAGACCCACCTTACAAAGGATATAAAAAGACTTGAAACAATTCAGAGGACGGCAACCAAAATAATATCGGGCCTGTGGCAGAAGATGTGTGAAGAGAGACTTGAAGACCTAAATATGAGTACCCTAGAGGAGAGGAGTGACAGAGGAGATATGATAGAGTAATTTAAATACCTAACGGCAGAGAGGTACTGTGCTATGAGAGCTGAATTGGGCCAGCAGAGAAATGCAACTAAATGGGGCTCCCAGTGCTGAAAGAGCTCATAGGTGCATGCCGGTGGTGACCCCACCCCTTCAGGATCTGTTGAGCCTATAAAATCCAAACTGTATGAAGGAAGAATGGAGAGGTACTGTGCCATGAAAGCTGAATTAGGCTGGCAGAGAAGTGCAGCTAAATAGGGGCTCCTGGTGCTGAAAGATCTCGTAAGTACTTGCCGGTGGTGACTCCACCCTTTCTGTGACATCATCAGGACCTTATCTTGAATCAAGACGGTTTACAATAAAACTTCAGTTTACAGAGAACTTACAATGGTAAAAACAACACTTAACCAAATACAAATTAACTTCATTGGTATTCACAAAAGGGATGGGAGAAACTGGGAGTGTTAACGTTAAACTTATGTACACATGTGTGTGTAAGTGTTCATGGGGGGGGGGGCATCAGGTTTCATTGAAGTGCTCAATGAAAAGAAGGGTCTTGAGCTGTTTTCTAAATTCTTTTATGTCTGTGTTGGTTCGTATTTTCTCTGGGAGATTGTTCCAGATAGAGGGAAGGCAAACGAGAAAGCTCTCTTGGAAGTAGTTTGTTTGTTTTTTGTGAACAGGTTGGGTGTTGCTGTTTCTGTTTCTCACAGGAAGTTAGGTTTGAGATTGTTTTTGATCTTGAAGATGCTCAGGGCAGATTTGTATTTGGCACATAGTGTAATTGGCAGCCAATGCAGTTGGTGCAGGAGGGGCATTATGTGTTCTCGCTGAGATGATCCCATGATGGTTTGGGCAGCAGTGTTTTGGACCAGTTGCAGAGGTCGGGTAGTTTTTATTGGCAGTCCTTGTAGGAGAGCATTACAGTAGTCCAGAGATGGTGTTATGATGGACTGACATACTGTGCGGAAATGTTCTTGATTGATGAGAGGTTTTAGTCTTCTGATTATTGCAAGCTTGTGGAAGTAAGACTTGGAAATTTTGTTGATATGAGCTTGTAGGTTGAGATGCTTGTCTATAATGACACCTAGGTACCGGACTTTGGGGGGGGGGGGGGGGTGTTTGAAATCAGAGTTCTTTGTAATGATTATTGCTTCCGTTTTCTTGATGTTAATGTTGAGGTTATCGGTAAGCCATGTTGTCATTTCGTGGAAGCAAGTTGACATTGTAGTGAGGTCTAGAGAATCAAACTGGATTGGAGTGTAGGCCATGATATCATCTGCATATATGGCATATTGTATGTTGTGTTTCTTGAAAATGTTGCAGATTGGCTCTACATATATGTTAAATAGGAGGGCAGAGAGTGAAGATCCTTGAGGAACTCCTTGGACGGTGTGGAAAGTGGTTGAGGTGAGCGGACCAGATTTGACTATCTATTGTCTGCCTCTGAGGTATGACTGGAACCACTTAAGGATGATGTCTTGGATCCCAATTGATGACAGTCGCTAGATTATCAAATAGATGGATGAGTAGTATCTCTACGCTGTGATCTGGGTGAAAACCATGTTGAGGATCCAGAGGGGCATGTAGGTCAATGTAGTCCTGGAGTTGTCTTTGAAGAATCTTCTCAATTATTTTAGCTAAAAATGGAATGCTGGATATTGGGCAGTAGTTTTATGGGTTGTTGCTGTGCGGAGGTGTAGTCTTTGGAATAGGGAAGATGGTAGCTTGCTTTAGCACCAGGGGCATGTATCCTTCAGTAAGTGAAGTACTTATTATTTTTTGTATGAATTTAATTAGGTCAACCTTGACAGATTTGATCCATGCCATTGGACAGGGATCTGATGGTGTAGTATTCAGTTCAGGGACAGGGATCTGTGGTAGTATTCAGTTCAGGGACAGGGACAGGGATCTGTGGTAGTATTCAGTTCAGTTATGGTGCGGGCTATCAAAAGGCAACACTGCAAATATTAAACCAATACATTTCAGAGAATAACAATACATGACCTACTGGGGAAAGAGAACAAGTGTCAATGTCAAATAGGAATTACATAAACAGAATACCTCAGCTCAGTTACACATGCAGAACATAGACCATCACCAAACAAGGAATCACAATTTAGAAACAGGAAGACAATAATTAAACTGAGAACCCCAAAAGCCAAACTTTGAATGTACAATATTGTAGAAATAAAACCAGAAATTAATTTCCTCTTGTACTAAACAAAGCGCAGACGTTAATGATGCACATTTCCAAGAGCTGACATATTCCAGTTAAAAAATTCAAAATAAAGAGATATTTTTCTACCGTTTGTGCATTTTTTTTTTCAGTGGCAATTGCTCCAGCCACTTTCTTCTGGTTTCTTTGTGTCTTCTGCTAACTCTCCATCGTCTGCTGTCCATTTGTCCTTTCTTCTCTCTTCTAGTTTTTTTCCATTTTCTCTCTACATCTGCTTTAACATACTAATCTTTCTCCTTTTGCTCTTTCCTCATTCCTATTTCATCCACTCAAATTTTACCCCTCCATCCTCAATCCCCACTTACTCTCCCAATATCCAGCCAATTGTAGATTTGTCTTCCCTCCCACACAAAATATTTTTCCCTCTCCATTTCACTATCCCAGCTCCATCCCATTATAATCCTCCCCCAACATCAGCTCCCTTCTAGTTCCAGCCCCACCCAGCATCCGCTCCCTTCTAGTCCCTGCATCAGCCCATTTCCAGTCCTAGCCCCCCATCAGCCCATTTCCAATCCTATCCTAGCCACACCATCAGCCCATTTCCAGTCCTAGCTCCCCCATCCATTTCCAGTCCTATCCGAGTCCCTCCATCAGCTCATTTCCAATCCCAGCCCCCCATCAGCTCATTTCTAGTCCTTTCCTAGCCCCACCATCAGCCCATGTCAAATCCTAGCTCCCCTCCACTCAGCCCATTTCCATTCCAAGCCCCCCCATGAGCCTACTTCCAGTTCTAGCCCCTCCATGAGTCCATTTCAATTCAAGCCCCCACCACAGCCCATTTCCAATCTTAGCACCCCCTAACAGCCCATTTCCAGTCCTATCCTAGCCCCTCCATCAGCCCATTTCCTCTCCTAACTCCCCCCCAACTCAGCCCATTTACAGTCCTAGCTCCCTCCCTTCAAAGCCCATTTCCATTCCAAGCTCCCCTCCCCATCAGCTATTTGCAGTTCAAGCCCCCTTCCACTCAGCCCATTTCCATTCCAAGCCCCTGTCCCCATCAGCTCTTTGCAGTTCAAGCCCCCCTTCCACTCAGCCCATTTCCAGTCCTAGCAACCCCCAGCCCATTACCAGTCCTAGCCCCTCATAGCCCATTACCAGTCCTAAGCCCCCCATCAGCCCACTTCCAGTCCTAACCCCCCAAAGCCCATTACTAGTACTAACCCCCCATCAGCCCATTTCCAGTCCTAGCCCCCCCCCATAACCCATTACCAGTCCTAAGCCCCCCATCATCCCACTTCCAGTCCTAATCCCCCATCACCCCATTTTCAGTCTTAGGCCCCCCCATAGCCCATTACCAGTCCTAAGCCCCCCATCAGCCCACTTGTAGTCTTAGTCACCCCATAGGCCCCCCCATAGCCCATTACCTGTCCTAACCCCCCCATCAGCCCACTTCCAGTCTTAGCCCCCCCATAGCCCATTACCAGTCCTAACCCCCCATCAGCCCACTTGTAGTCTTAGCCCCCCCATAGCCCATTACCTGTCCTAACCCCCCCATCAGCCCACTTCCAGGCTTAGTCCCCCCCATAGCCCATTACCAGTTCTAACCCCCTCCCTCCATCAGCCCACTTCCAGTCTTAGCCCCCAGCCATAGCCCATTACCAGTCCTAACCCCCTCCCCCCCCATCAGCCCAGCTAGGTTAAAAAAAACAAAATCCAGCTGCTGGTGCCGCTGCTGCCATGGCAGCAGCAGAATCGAGCATCCCGCGGGCCCCCCCTGCTCTGCAGAGTCCTCCATGCGGCCTCAGCGCGGGCTTTTCAGAGCCGCACGAAGGGAGAGTTTCCCTTTCTCGCGGCTCTGTTAATCCCGCCACGGGGCTGATGGGATTAACAGCCCCGCGGCGGGATTAACAGAGCCGCAAGAGGAGAAGCTCTCTCTCTTTGCGCGGCTCTGACAGCCAACACTGAGGCTGCATGAAGGACTCTGCAGGGCAGGGGGGCCCTGCGGGATGCTCGATTCTGCCGCTGCCACGACGGCAGCGGTAGCAGCAGCCAGTTTGTATTTTTTTAACCTAGTTGGGCTGATGCAAGATGTGTTTTGCACGGGGCCCCCTGAAACGTGAGGCCCTGTGCAAAAAACATTTTTGCTCAAAGGACAGGCCAGCCCTGAATATTATTCAGTTCCCTGCTGTGACTGTATTATCACTTGTTCCTCAGATCCCTAATGATTTTACACTTTTTGACATTTGGAACATGGTGGACTCGAAGCACACATTGCATTTTTGGACCAAAATAATTCATTACTTAGATGAACTATGGAACAAGTTTCTAGATTTTCTCTGGAGACAGGTTCAACTTTTAAGGTTAATGAAAAGCAGTTACAAGGTGTTCATGCTCAGTTTGAGAAGATGTCGTCCCAACTGTCTATTTTGCAGAAGTGTGTTCCTTCGAAACTTAAGGATAGTTTATATATGCCTAGGCAGTTAGAACTATTGGAAAATTCTTCTAGAAGTAATTGTCTTATTTTTTAAAATTTTCCTAAGATCCATTATCTGTCCCCTTTAATTTTGCTGAGGAAGTATTTTGAAGAGGTATTATGCCTGCTGGATTCTGAGCAAATTATTTCTCATTGTTACTATGTTCCTAAAAAATGTTTGGTGGAGGCTACAACAGGGAACTCCCAATTGTTATTGAAGTCTAACCATTCCATAGTTTTAATTAATTTCCTGCAATCTTCCCTTGAGGAGATTCCCAATAGAGCTACCCTTGTGGGAACCTTTGCTGTTGAGTGAGATAGAAAATCTATACTGAAATTGTATTTTCAGAAACTTATGATTTTCCCTGATGTGTCACATGCCACACAAATGTGTAGAAAATCTTTTTTGTTACTGAAGCAAAGAATTTTAGCTATATCTTTTTGTGCTTTCCAAGTAAATATTGGTAGGGTGCCAGGATAATCCTTTTTTTTTTATTATTCTTTGCAGCGTGATTCTTTGAAGATTTTCTTAAGGACAAGGCTGTCATAACAGACCAGCAGGTATCTTAAAGTAGGAATTTGATTTGCTAGTAGAGGTTATGTAGGAATTCACTTTGCCTTTTTCTTTTTTTAGTTTGAGTTATTGCTGATAGGTATGATTTATCTTGTCTATTATCTTGAATTCAGTTCTCTATGTATTGTCCAAGGGTCCCTCTCCCTTGAAAAAGGCTACAATATTTCTTTTTCTGGGTGTAAGATGTGTATATGAAATTTAATATTTCTTAATTTGCTTTGCTTTTACTTACTGTAAAACTGTAAAACTTTAATAAACTGAAAAAAACCCCGAACGGGTATTAATGAACAAAGATTTTTCAAAGACTGAGAAGTTGGAGAACTAGAGGCCATCAAATTAAGTTGCAAAGAGGTAATCTCAAAGCAACTTCAGGAAGTACTTTTTCATGGAGAGAATGGTGAAAGCCTGGAATGCCCTCCCTGTGAGGTGGCGGGGGCGAAAACAGTGATGGAATTCAAAAAGGTGTGACAAGCACAGAGAACCTTTTTATAGCAAGAGGAATTAAAGCAAACTTAAATAACTTTAAAACTTAAAAAAAAAAATAAAGACTACCTACCTGTAAACTCTAAACAAAGACACTGAGGAAGTAACCTGCATGGAGTGGTGGGCACAGCCCTAACCACCTCACTGGGCAGACTAGATGGATCATACGGGTCTTTATCTGCCACTATTTACTATGTTACTATGGCACAAACAGAGACTCCAGGTTGCTTTGCAACAGATGGTGGGACAAACAGAGTCAAGGCAGTGAAGGAGGGGAGCTTTCAGGGGCTCACATGCTTTGCCTGGTTATCAGAGAAGTCCCAAAAAATATCAGGGTATGAAGGGTGGGGATGAGCTTCATGAGAAGTAAGAAGCAACAGGGACACCTTCATCTTTATTACCGGTTTTGGTGTACCACCTTTAGTAAATAGCAAAGCAGTTTAGAAATGAAAAAAAAAAGACGGGAGGGGGGATATTCAAAGACATTTAGACATTTTGCAGACTTAAATGGCACTCAGTGAGATCTTCAGCATCAAGGCATTCAGGGAGCAGAGTGGCAGCAGCACCCAGAGATAACCAGATGGCAGGAATATTCAGCCATTGACCGCTTAACCCTAAACGGCTAAAGTTTGGACATCTGCTTTTTCAATTTAACCAGCGACTGCATATCACCCCTGACTGGCTTACATAGCAACATAGTATATGACGGCAGATACTAGTATGGTCCATCTAGTCTGCCCAGCAAGGCAGCAAGAGTAGGTGCACTTGCCACTCCGTGCAGGTCACCCCTCCCTGTGCCTTCGTTTAGGCGTGCACCCACTGCTCCATGTAGGACACCCCTATTTGTTGAGATATGTTTATTTTGATTTATTCCTGTTGCCATAAAGGGATTCACTGTGTCTGTCCCATGCCATTTTGATATCTGTCACTGTGTTTGCCCCCACCACTTCCATTGGGAGGGCAGTTCAAGCATCCACCTACCCTTTTAGTGAAAAAGTATTTCCTGACATTGCCTTACAGTTTACCCCCTTGCAGCTTCATGTTATGCCCTCTAGTTTTACAGCTTCCCCGTCTTTGGAAGAGGTTTGTTTGTTCATTAATACTCTAAGTCTTTAAAGGTCTGTATCATATCTCCCCTGTCCCTCCTCTCCTCCAGAGTGTACATATTTAGGTCTTCAAGTACCTTCTCATACGTTTTATGACCCAGGCTCCAAATCATTTTGGTCTGCTTTGTCTGAACAGTTTCCAGTCTTTTTATATCCTTTGCAGGATATGATCTCCAAAACTGAACACAATATTCCAAGTGAGGCATCACCAGCGACTTATACGGTGGCATTAGTACCTCTTCCTTTCTGCTGGTAATTCCTTTTTGGGGCTTGTTTACAAAGCCGCAGTGGCTTTGATTTCAATGGGGGCCGTGGCTTTGATAACGATCAGAAATCACTACCGCGGCTTTGTAAACAAGCCCCTTTGTATGCAACTAAGCATCCCTCTGACTTTTGCCACTGCCTTGTCACACCGTTTCACCACCTTGAAATCCTCAGAAAGAATCACACCAAGGTCCTTCTCCTGGTCCATACACATCAATCTCTCGCCCCCCTATCGCATACAATTTCCTTGGATTTCTGTTTTCTAAGTGTATGACACTGCACTTCTTCACATTAAATCTTAACTACCAAGCATTAGACATTCTTCCAGCTTTTGTAGATCTTTCCTCATATTCTCCACTCCCTCAGGGTAGTCCACTCTGTTGCAAATTTTCATGTCATCTGCAAAAAGACAGATTTTTCCATTCAGTTTTTCAGCAATATCACTCTCAAGTACATTGAACAGTACCAGTCCCAGGACTGAACCCTGGTGCACACCGCTAATCACCCTCCTTTCATCCAAGTGAGCTCCATTTACCATCACCCTCTGTCGTCTGTCAGTCAACCAATTTCTGATCCAGTTTACCACCTTGGGACCCATCCCTAAGCTGTTGAGTTTATTGATAAGCCTCCTATGAAGAACAGTATCAAAGGCTTTGCTGAAATCCTGGTAGATGACATCCATCTCATACCCTTCATCTAGTTCTCTGGTCACCCAGTCAAATAACTCAATCAGATTTGTCTAGCAAGATTGTCCTTTGATAAAAGCATGTTGCCTCGGATCATGCAACCTATTAGTTTAGAGAAAGTCCACTATTCAATCTTTCAGGAGCGCCTCCATTACTTTTTCCTCTATCGAGGTAAGGCTTACTGGCCTGTAGTTTGTCACTTCTTCCCTGTTACCACTTTTGTGAAGAGATACCACATCAGCCCTTCTCCAGTCCTGTGGAACTGCTCCTGTCTCTAAGGATCTATTAAAAACATCCTTTAAGGGCCCTACAAGTACCGTTACAAAATTTAATTGAATGCCTTTATTCTTAAGTTACATTCATTCAATGGTGATGTTGCTCCTGACATCCTATAGCCCTATAGGAAATGTATAAATTCTCCTCTGTAGGAATCTAGCTCATTTTATGCTAGCAGCTCTTTGACTTTCCATTTGTAGTGGTTTCTGTTTCAAAATTCAAGAAATTGCCCAACTCACAAACATTCATGGAGTCACTATTTTGCAGTTTTAGAGTTGCCATTCGAAATGTAATGTATATCTTGCTATGCTTCGGAATAATTAATTTTGTTATTCCATTTCCTTTGTACATTCAAAATTTAACTTTTTTCAGCTTGTTCCTGTTCCACTTCCTTGAGTTTGTACATGATGTATAACATCTTATTTTCTTCTTTATTAAGTTGCTCAGCATTTTCTAGGACTCCATTTTGATGTTACCTCTCAGATGCCCGGTAATGATTTAGCTCTTGATATTTCATTCTTAAATTCATCCAGAATAGTTTATTTTATTGTCATCTTTAATGGCCAGTTTTCATAGTGCCCACATAGCTGCAGATTCCCAAGTTATTGTTTTTACCTGAGAGCTTTCAGCAGTTTTCAAGGTAGAAGTAAACTAGGGACATGCACAAGGTAAAATTTCTCAATTTGTTGGGCCCTTTTTTATAATTTTCAGACTTTTTCCTATTTTTTTCACATGAACATTTTATTGCATGTTAGTACTTTTTCGTGCATGCAGATCTGCTTGATGCTCATTAATTCAAAGGTTAACATGCATTACATCAATTTTGTATGCACCAAAGATTTTAGGGTGTACTTATTTGGCAGCTTGACTCCTACCATTTGTATTGTGAGATTATCACTTGGAGTCAGGGTACCATTTTGAAACCCAGGGCCGATAGGAGCAGGAACAACTGGTGATTTGTCATGCTCCTACTTGACTACCAGGGACCTTGATAAGAGTGGGGGTGGAATCAGGGGTGGGAGTCTGCAGGAGGGTCACCAGAGGAGGTATTGATGCCAAAGGGGAGGATCTTGATATCAGGAGGATCAGAAAGAGGGGTGATTGTTGTTGGGGGGTTATCGAGTGAGTGAGAGTGATGTCAGGATGGTGTCAGGAGAGACTGGTGATTGTGGGGTGGGAGAGTTGGAGGTGATGGCCTTGAGCTATGCACTAGCCCCTTCAAGCAAGTAGTTATGCATGCTTCAGGGCAGGTGTAAATGCTGATGCCTAAATTTTTTACATTTATTCCCCTTAGAAAGTAGGGAATGCATGTTGATATTTTAAGGCTATCCAAATCACTCCCTCTCCACACACTAACCACGCCTCCTTGCAATCTCTGCATGGTATGGATCATCACAAGTAAACAGTGGCTTTCTAAAATCACCATTTGCAGATGTGGGTGATCTGCATATTTAGAAACCACTCTTTATACATGAGAAAGTGTCTGAAATGACTCCCACAATATTTTTTAGTATATTTGTTTTGGAATAAAAGAAATATGTTTTAGACTGCTGAACAGCGAAGGGGCAAAAATGTACAGAAATCTACAAAAATCTCTGAAGAGGTTTGTGCTGATGTTATATGAGCTCTGAAAATGAATGTCTGTTGCTTGAAACTCATTGAATTCAATATTTAAAACAAGTAGAAAACTTTCCAACAACATCTTTATATTAAGCATTAATGACACAAATTTTCATAGCTATTGGGCATCCACTTAATTGAATTTTAGATGCCCACTCACCATCAACCAGAAAACATTTATTTTCTGAGAACAGAGGTCTCAGGATTTCCTTTAGTTCAAGCCTTCCCCCTCCTTCTTCCCTAACATTGTTTACTTTAGGCATTGTTTACCCGCACACAACCACCCACATTGACCTCCCACATACAGGCACCACAGCACCACAACCCGCAAACATCTGCGGAACCACACACACACACACACACCACACCCCACCTCATACCACCAAACACAAAAGCCACCCACACCTCTCCATCTCACTCATAAACGCACGCTCAGCACGGAACAAGCACCACATGCTCCACGACCTGATCACAACAGAGAAGATTGACATCCTATGTATAACAGAAACCTGGCTGACAGAAACCGACACGGTAATAATGAACCAGCTGACGCCAACCGGATACAGCCTCCATCACTGTTCCCGAACGCACGCGAGAGGCGGAGGCGTAGCCATCATCGCGAAAGACATCCTTCACCTACGGACCCACGCTGCTGAGTCCTCCAATGAAGCAGACATCCTCACCCTCACTAACAAACACATCACAATATGCCTGGTCTACAGAACTCCCGCCGCAAACTCCGACCTTCCAAAGATACTACACCTCATCTCTGAAAGCATTGACCCAGCAAAAGAACCAATTATCTTGGGAGACTTCAATCTCCCATCCCTCCAAAGCGCACAAACAGAAACATTCCTTAATGCCATGACCGCAATGGACCTCACACAGATCATCAACGAACCAACGCACGAAAAAGGAAATACACTGGACTTCATATTTCTGAACTCCCAAACAGCCTCCTCATGCAGCAGTCCAACAATCTTACCAGTACCATGGTCAGACCACTACATCATCCACATCTCTCATGCATATCAACCAAACACAAGTAGAGGAAACACACAACACACAAGAAGATTCAAAGCATTCAGCAGAGAAGATTTCCTGACGCTAACCCTACCTAACCTACTCACGAACTCCAACAACCTTGATGACCTCATAAACAACTGGGACACCACAATTTCCTCTGCATCCAGCGCAACTATAAGCAAAACCAGCAACAAACCCATCTCCGCAAAGGCCCGATGGTTCACCCCTGACCTCCGCAAACTAAAAACAAAACTTAGAAGAGCAGAAAGAAAATGGAGGAAAACCAAAAATGAAATGGACAAAAAGCAATACATCTCTGAACTCACTAATTACCACACAGAGACTGACAATGCGAAGAAAAACTACCACACCAAACTCATCACGACAGCTGTAAACAAACCTCGAGAACTCTTCCAAATTGCCAAAAAACTGACAAAGGCACCAACCACCTCTGATCAACTCCCAGATATCCCCTCGGATCTTCTGGCACGACAATACAAACAATTCCAACAACCTCGCCTCTGTGCTACAGCCGCAAAGACAAACCCTTACACCATAATAAACACAGCCTGGAGTACATTCAATGAAACCTCAAAAGAAGAGATCTCTTCCACCATCTCCTGTCTGAACACTACTACCTCCCTGCTGGACCCATGCCCTACGGAATGGATAAAGAAGACAAAAGAAGAACTGAGTGCTCCATTAACCCACATCCTAAACGAAACCTTTAAACAAGGATACATACCAGACGCCCTCAAGACATCAATCATCCGACCAACAATAAAAAAGAACAACCTGGACCCACTAGACCCCACCTCCTACAGACCAGTTGCAAGCCTTCCCCTTACCACCAAGATAATGGAAAAGATAGTCCAACGTCAGCTTCAAGATCACCTGGACACCAACGACATACTAGACCCTCAACAACATGGATTCCGACCACTACATGGAGTTGAGACCCTTATGACCATTCTAATGAACACCCTCATCATTGGAACCCAAGAGAAACAATCCGGATACATCCTGATCTTTTTAGATATATCAGCGGCCTTTGACACAATCTCCCACGAAATCCTCATAAGCAGACTCCAATCAATTGGAATCAAAGACACTGTACTCCAATGGTTCAGATCCTACTTAACCAACAGACAGCAATGAATACGCACCTTCTCCAAGACCTCAACCCCCCACCAACAACATCAAGGAGTACCCCAAGGGTCCACCTTATCAGCCATGCTGTTCAATATATACCTTCGTCCACTATGCTCAATCATCCGCACCCACAACATCAACTTCCACATATACGCCGACGACATAATGCTCTACGCACCGATTACAACCACCAATCCAAAAACGACCAGCTATCAGCCTGCTTCAACGACGTAACCAACTGGCTACAAGAGAACAACCTATCCATCAACATGAAGAAAACCGAAGCCCTTATAGTGACAAAAGATCAGGACTTCAAACCACCTACCCACCTCAACATGGGAACCACACAAATCCAAATACAGCCCCAAATAAGGTATCTAGGCGTGATCATTGATCAGGCTCTCACCTTTAAACAACAAATCAGCAAAACCGCTGGAACAATATTCTACAAAGCTAAAACTGTGCAACGTCTCCGATCCCTTCTGGAACCCCACGACTTCAGGACAGTAATGCAAGCGGTAACTCTACCTCATCTGGATTTCTGCAACATAATCTACCATGGATTACCCGCCTCACACACACCATCCCCCTCCGAACTGCCTTAAATACCACAGCAAGGATTATTCAGAATGCGAAAAAAACGGGATCACATCACCCCGATCCTAAGAGACCTCCACTTCCTGCCAATTCCAGCAAGAGTAAAGTACAAAGCGATCCTACTCATCCACAAGACTATCCACCAAACGCGGAACACCTCACTCCACCACCTTCTGCCTCGCCCATCTCACAACAGATCAACCAGACAATCCTCCAATAACTCCATTGTCGTCCCCCACAAAAGAACCAAATCCACACAACGGACCTGCAACAGAGCCTTCGAACTCTATGCCCCATCCCTCTGGAACTCTCTACCACACCACATTAGAAACAACGATGACATCACTTCATTCAAGAAACAACTGAAAACAATCCTATTCCGTGAGCACCTTTGATCAGAACTTCCACCCTACCCACACGATCTAATACCTAGACCCAGCAGAAATGTACATGTCTATGTCCACCCAAAATCACTAATTGTTGTCCCTGGTGATGGCCCCACCCTATAAAATACTATCCCCCCCATGTTATATGTTACACCGCTTTGACCCGGTGAAAAGCGGTATATAAATGCAGTTAAATAAAATAAATAAAAATAAATACTTTATTCCAAGCAGCTGTCTTTTACATATATAGCAAAATACAAAGTTTCTCAATTTGAATCTTATTTTAGTTTCGCCTCAACCTCTGTTGTGAACAGTGCATGAGTTAATCATAGGCAAAAGATTGAGTTCTTGCCTTTGAAGTACTGGCGTAGCACACAAGGATAATAACAGACAGTTTTAATGTTCGAGAGGGGTTAACAGTATTACTCTAATTGTACGTTAAAGACTTCAAATCAGAAGATTTTAAAAGAAACAAAGGGGCCACTATTCAAAAGAGTTTATAGGTTTTGTGGTGGCCAAGAAATGTATAAACCCTTTATCTGAACTTTCAGTCACAGTATACAGAGTGATGCTGAGAACTCTTGCAGAGTTCCCTGGTGCTAGCCCGATAGTGTCAGGGCACAGCACGGGCGTGCCACCCAGGCCTGTGAAAAGTTGGTGACATTCAGCCACTATCTGTCCAACAATGGCATTTCCGACCATATACATATATTCAGTGCTGCCGCTTCTGTTGATAGTAACACAGAATAGACATGAAGGGAAATAGTGAAAGGCACTGACCTGCATAGCGACATTTGCTGTTTGAATAAGGGTTGCTAGCAGCAGCTATTGATTATGCCACTGAATATCTGATAGACTGCCTTGGAAATAGTGCTGGGTGGATGGAGCAGAGAATTATCCGAATAGCAGCAATATTCAGTCTGCTATCTGACAGACTACCCAGATAATTAAGGACAACAAAAGGGCTACCCTCACCTTATTTGGATAGTCTTAAACAACAGAAGGTTTGTCTTATCCAGGGGACGGCGGAGTAGAGCTATAATTGAAGAGGCACTCTTCTGGAATCACGGAAGAAGCCCACTAAAGTGGACTATTCTTTAAGGGAAGTGACTTTCTCATTGACAGTCATAGTCATAGAGAGCCCTGATGAAATGGTTTTTAGGAGAGTAAAAGGAGTTCCTCGCCGAATATGAACTCTTTCTGTTATTCAATTACACACGCAACTATTCATGAAGGACCCGATATTCAGTGGTGGTGGCTTGTGCTGCTAAAGTGGATAGCCATTGCCACTGAAAACTAGCCCTGCATATTCAATGCCAGGGCCATGTCTGGCCACCGGCATTGAATATCTGAGTCACCATAGACCACGAAAGATAACTGGGCAGTGGCGAGATTGAGCCGCTGCCTGGTTAGTCTCCGCAGGTAAAGTTAAGCCAGCCTTTGCCGCTCCTTACTTTACCCGCAGGTAGCTAACTGGGCAGCGGCTCAATATCGCCACTGCTCGGTTAGCAACGGGCACGACCTTTGTTCTGCCCTGATGCTAACTGAGTTAGTGCCATTGAATATCCTTCTTAGTGCCATTTACACAGTTTGAAGGTCTGCAAACCGTGTAAATGCCTTTGAATATTTGGCCTGAAATGTTTAATTTTAGCCCTGCATTGTCATGATAAAATGATATAACAGTTCAACTGGACAAATAAGAAATATATTCTAAATATATCAATATAATACTAATAAACAGGAGGAGGAAACATTTTAAGTGGTCACCAAACTGGAAAAAAATCATATAAACTTGCTTATTTAAAGAGGAGATAGAGCAGCTTTTAAACAAGGTAATAGGGGAAAGTCGACAGTTGTACAAGAGCACATGGTTCAGAAGAATGTATCCTTGAAGGATACTACCAAAAGCAGAGAGGTTCCAAACCAGAGTAAATTAGCTCAAATGCCCTTGAGTATGGAGCAGACAGAGATTAAAGATTACAAATTACCCATGCCTACAAATATCCAAGTTAATATGAATAAAATACAGTCTCTAAAATGCCTGTATGCAAATGCTAGAAGTCTAAAAAATAAGATGGGAGAGTTAGAATATATAGCACTAAATGAGAGGTTAGATACGATTGGAATCTCAGAGACATGGTGGAAGGAGGACAACCAGTGGGACACTGTGATACCTGGGTACAAATTATATCGTAATGATAGAGCTGATTAAATTGGTGGAGGGGTTGCGCTCTATGTTAGAGAGGGCACTGAGTCAGAAAGGATTAAAGCTTTGCAGGAAACAAAATTTGCTGTAGAATCTCTATGGATTGAAATTCCATGTAAAAAGGGGAAGGCAATGGCAATGGGTGTGTACTATCAACTGCCTGGCCAGAATGAAGAAATAGATGATGAAATGCTCAAAAAAATCAAGGAAGCTAGCAAATGTTACAGCACAGTAATAATAATGGGTGATTTCTATTACCCCGGTATTGACTGGGTCAGTGTCATGGCAGTACATGCTAGGGAGATAAAGTTCCTAGAAGAAATAAATGACTGCTTATTGGAGCAGCTGGTTCATGAACCGACCAGAGGGGAATCCATATTGGACCTAGTCCTTAGTGGAACACCAGATCTGGTGCAAGAGATAAGGGTGTTGGGGCCACTTGGCAATCGTGATCATAGCATGATCACCTTTGATTTAATTAGTGGAGGAGAGATGGTAAGGAAATCCACAGTATTACCTTTTTACTTTCAAAAGGGAGACTATGATAAAATGAGGAAAATAGTTAAGAAAAAACTAAAAGGAGCAGTTGCAAAGGTTAAAGACTTACATCAAGCTTAGGTATTGTTGAAAAATACTATCTTGGAAGCCCAGACCAGATGTATTACACACTTTAAGAAAAGTGGAAGGAAGTCCAAAAAACTGCCAGCATGGTTTAAAGGTGAGGTCAGAGAAGCTGTTGTTGCCAAAAAAGGATCTTTCAGAAAATGGAATAAAGAGCCAAACGATGAAAACTGGAAACACAAGCACTGGCAAGTTAAATGTAAGGCATTGATAAGGCAGGCAAAGGGAGAAATTGAGAAGAAGCTTGCTGCGGAAGCAAAAATGTGTAATAAAGACTTTTTCAAGTACATTCGTAGCAAAAAACCTGTGAGAGAGTCAGTTGGTCCATTAGATGATAGAGGGGTTAAAGGGGCACTAAGAGGTGACAAGGCGATAGCGGAGAGACTGAATGAATTCTTTGCTTCGGTCTTTACTGAGGAACATGTAGGGATATTAACCATGATACCATCATCTGTAATACCTGAAGATTGGAGGATGGCCAACGTAATGCCAATTTTTAAAAAGGGTTCCAGGGGTGATCTGGGAAACTACAGAACGATGAGCCTGACTTCAGTACCGGGAAAAATGGTAGAAACCATCATAAAGAACAAAATTACTGAACATGTAGATAGTCATGGCTAAATGGGAGACAGCCAGGGTGGCTTTAGACAAGGAAGATCTTGTCTTACTAATTTGTTTATGTTTTTTTAAAAGTGTGAATAAACAGGTAGACAAAGGTGAGTTGGTTGATATAGTGTATTTAGACTTTCAGAAAGCCTTTGACAAGGTCCCTCATCAGAGACGTTTAGCAAAACTAAAGAGTCATGGGATAGGAGGCAGTGTACTATTGTGGATCAGGAACTGGTTAAAAGATAGAAAGCAGAAGGTAGGGCTAAATGGCCAATTTTCCCAATGGAGAAAGGTGAATAGTGGTGTACCCCAGGGATCTGTGCTGGGTCCGCTGCTTGTTGACATATTCAGAAATGACCTGGAAAAGGGAATAACGAGTGAAGTTATCAAATCTGCAGATGACACAAAACTATTTAAAGTTGTGAAAACCCATGAGGATTGTGGAAAATTACAAGAGCATCTTGATAAATTGGAAGCCTGGGCATCCAAATGGCAGATGAAATTTAATGTGGACAAGTGCAAAGTTATGCACCTAGGGAAGAACAACCCAAACTATGCTTACACAATGCAAGGTTCCACATTAGTAACCACCACCCAGGAAAAAGATTTAGGCGTCATTGTGGATAACATGTAAAAACCATCCACCCAGTGTGCAGCGGCAGCCAAGAGAGCAAATAGAATGCTAGGTATCATATGGAAAGGAATGGAAAATAAAACAAATGATATTATAATGCCTCTATATCGTTCCATGGTGCGACCGCACCTTGAATATTGTGTGCAATTCTGGTCGCCGTATCTTAAAAAGTATATAGCTTTATTAGAAAAGGTTCAGAAAAGAGCCACCAAAATAGTAAAAGGGATGGAAAGATACCCCTATGAAGAAAGGCTAAAAAGGTTAGGGCTCTTTAACTTGGAAAAGAGACGGCTGAGGGGAGATACGATAGAAGTCTATAAATTAATGAGTGGAGTGGAACAGGTAAACGTAGATCGATTGTTTACGTAATCAGAATATAGAAAGACTAGGGGACATGCAATAAAGCTACAGGGTAAACTATTTAAGACTAATAAGAGAAAATGTTTTTTCACTCAACATTTAATCAAACTCTGGAATTTGTTACCAGAGGATGTAGTAAAGGCTGTTAGTGTAGCTGGGTTTAAAAAAGTTTGGACAAGTTCCTGGAGGAAAGGTCCATAAACCATTAGTAAAAAGGGACCCAGGATATCAATGCTTGACCCAATACAAGCATTGTGGAACCTGTGTCTTTTGGGGAAACTGCTAGGTACGTATGACCTAGAGTGGCCACTGTTGGAAACAGGATACTGGGCTTGATGGACCTTGGTGTGACCCATTATGGCATATCTTATATTCTTATTTATTTAACTGACACAACAATTATACATGTATTCATTCTAGAGGAATTTTGTGGGGGTTTGCATTTCTGTCTCATTCATTGGAGAGCATTTTGTACGTGTATTGTCATAGCTTAGCCTGTTCACTAATGTGGCTGAGTATTGCAGTCCAATTTCTGGTAATGTCACCAGCTAACAGAGGATGAGCTCCGCAGTCCTGCAAATTCTCTGTGGAAGCCCAATGCATCTACATGGCACTAACTTCAAATTCTCACCTTCAGAGGTCTTCTCTATATCCTCTGAAATCCTAGCAAACATACCTAACAAGTTAAAACACACACACACACACACACACACACACACACACACACACACACACACACCATTCAAATCTGTAGCAGTTTGAACAAGTTCAGGCAGTTCACTCAGGTCAGGAGGTTCTTCACTACATCCCTCCTTAAACACAGGCAAACTAAGCCAATATGCAACCTTTCACCAAAATGCAGTTCTGATAGCTATTTCAATTCTCTAGTAATAGTTCAAACAGTTTGTGAAAGTTTGTCTGTGTTCCAGCAAACAAAGCCTTGCAGATGCTTCCCAATTCAAAGATGTCCACACTGCTGCCTTTGCATCACCTCTACAAATGCTGCCCTCCTCCTCCAGAAATTCAGCAGCCAGGCCTTCTGCCAGATGCTGATTGTATTCTCTGTCCGCGTTCTTTATCTACATAGGCCTCTTCTGTCAGATCCGCTCTCAAATCCTGCATCATACCACAATTGTATTGTCGGAGTACACCAAACTTGCATACATCTGTGGCTATGCATTGTGATAAACAATGCATTTGTAACCATGAATAAGAGCATAGTAGCATAGGGACATTTTTACTAAAGTGTGCTGAGCACGCAACGTGGGTTTTATCACACATTAACAGTTCCTGCACGGTAAAAACACCGCCACAGTGAAAAACCCACGCTAAGTGCTTAAGGCAGATTTTGGAGGGATTGGGCTGGATTCAGGGTGGAGAGTGGGTGTGGCGGCTGTGTCAGTGAATGGGACTTTACCACACACTAGCTGCCGATAGTGAAGCTGTACTTACACCTCTTCAGGTGGCATTAGGTACAGCTGTGCTACCAGCAGTCCAGTAATATGGCAGTTGCTAGGCCCTTTTAAAAACAAAGTCAAGTGTTGCACAGTGATTGTTCCCGACAGCCTGCCCCAGCACAAATTCCTTCTGCCCCAACATAGCTCCCCCGATCCGGTCACAAACCCACCAAAACCGATCGCAGACCCCTCATCTGCCCTGACATTTCCTCCCCAGATCAACACATCCCTCCTTTGGACAGCAATACTTCTAAGGAACCAGACCCCCTCATGGAAACAGATCCTCCTATGACTCCTTTTCTGGCTTAACCCCCCCCCCCCCTCAAAAGAACCTCTATCCCACTGAACACCCTCCCCCCCTCCTAAAAGAAGACCCCCTTCAAAAAGCTCTGGAATTTATTACTTGAGGATATAGTAAAAGCTGTTAGTGTCACTGGGTTTAAAAGAGGTTTGGACAAGTTCCAAGTTCCTAGAGGAAAAGTTCATAAACCATTATTAAAGAGGACCAGAGAAATCCACTGCATACCCCTGGGATAAACATCATGGAATCTTTGTGGGAACCTGATAGGAACTTGTGACCTGGATTGACTGCTGTTGGAAACAGAATACAGGGCTTGATGAACCCTTGATCCGACCCAGTATGGCATATCAGAAGTACGGATGTGGTTGAAAACTACAGTATGGTTAATTTAACTTCGGTGGTGAGTAAATTATTGGAAACGCTGCTGAAAGAGAAAATAGTGAGGTTTCTGGACTCCAGCAGATTACAGGATCCAAGACAGCATGGATTCACCAGAGGCAGGTCTTGTCAGACAAATCTGATTGATTTCTTTGACTGGGTGACCAGGGAGGTGAACCGAGGGAGAGCCCTAGATGTGGTGTATTTAGATTTCAGTAAAGCCTTTGACACTGTTCCTCACAGGAGACTTCTAAACAAATTGAGCACCCTAGGGATGGACCCTAAAGTTACTGCTTGGGTTAGAAATTGGTTGAGTGGGAGGCGACAAAGGGTACAAGTAAATGGAGCTCACTCTGAGGAGAAGGATGTTACCAGTGGTGTGTCCCAGGGATCTGTCCTTGATCCGATTCTTTTTAACATCTTTGTTAGTGATATAGCGGAATGGCTGTCGGGTAAGGTTTGCCTCTTTGCGGATGATACCAAAATCTCTAATAGAGTAGACACCCAGGAAGGTGTAGATAACATGAGGAGGGATTTAGCTAAGCTAGAAGAATGGTCTAGAATTTGGCAGCTGGGATTTAATGTTAAAAAATGCAAGGTCATGCATTTGGACTGCAGCAATCCAAGGGAGCGATATAGTATAGGAGGTGAAGTACTTTTGTCCACTAAAGAAGAGCGGGACCTAGGCGTGGTTGTGTCTGATGGTCTTAAAGTAGCTAAACAGATAGAAAAGGCAACAGCAAAAGCTAGAAGAAAAGCTTTTTTATTAAATCGGGCTACTTATTAATGGTCATATAGAAAAGAAACCATATGGCCATTTCCCAACAGTCCCTTTTATTCAAAATTTCATATATATATATCACCAGTGAACTAAATCACCTTTAAAATGGAAAACAGGGGATGACTTAAACCGCTATCTCCAACATAGCACTACATTTTAGACGACCCAGGTAGACACTTGAAAAGCCGTCAAGCTTCAGGGGGAGAAAAATTGCTAAACTGATATCCATGTTATCAATCTTCAATAAAACTTTTCAATCTGGCAGGTATAGATAAAATCCATTCAACTTCTTACAGTGTAGTCCATCGTCTTGGCAATCCTTAATGCCTTAACACCGTTTGAGGTTTTTCAGTTGGCAGAAACAAATGAGGTATTTCAGATTTCTCATATTACACTACCAATCACTGTGACACAAAGTATTTAAACCTCACAAACTACATATCCCAGCATACCAGACTAAAGAACACTACCCCTATGGGTCCAGACTTCTAGGATTAGATCAATGAGGACCATTCTGCCTTTGCATTCATACTCGGGGGCAATTGAGTTTAATTTACAGATCCAGTATTGCTCACGCTAATTCAATACTGCCTCCTGGTTGTCCCCTTGTAAAGGACATGATCAATATCCCTCAGTGTCAGGAAGGAAAAACTATTCTGAGCCTCCAAATGGTGGGAGACAATGGGGGCTTTCCATATCTGAGCTTTCAGGCGGGATTTATGTTCTCCAAGTTCGATCTGTCATGGGCGGCTCGTTCTAGCTATGTAACGTCTTGGACAGGTACAAGAAATCACATCTACAACATGAGTGAAAAGGCCTGTAGTTAGATGTTGTGCTTGATATACCTTATTTGTAATAGAATCTTGCCAAGTAACTCCCTGCCAAATGTGATCACAGTATTGGCAAGATTGACAAGAAAAATGGCCTGCTTCAGGCATCCTGTGATCACTGATTTCATCCTGCCACAGTTTTATGGAGTTAGTGATACAGTTCATAATATTCCTTCCAAGTGAACACCACTACAGAGAGTTCAGTAAAAACAGCTCTGATTGCACTGTAAGAACAGAATATCAAGGTGTTTTGTTTTTTTTAAATAAACCCTAAGCCATAAACCATAATTTCTCTGGTTTTCTCCTTTTGGTTTAAGCCCCTAACTACACATTCATACAGCACAACTATTTTTCCTTTCTCTTTTTCTGTGGGACCTGGCATACACTCACTCAATATCTCCTTGGTTCACATTCTCAGAGGTTTTATCAATCAAAATATTCCTGAATTAAGAAGTGTAAATGTAACAGTGACTTCAGGTTTATGAGGAAATAGTGGGAGTGGAGGATGGTTAGAGCACTGACTTGGTAAGTAAAAGAACATGATTTGATTCCCACAACTCTCATCGTGGTCTTGGACAGATCACTTAACCCTCCATTGCCTCAGAAAAAGGAATGGCAATTTAATTCCAGTCACTGTACCAAGAAAACCCAGGAGCCACGGGGTCAGTGCTGACTCAAAGGCACTTGCTGCAAATGTAAACGTTCTGTGAGGTTATGGGGAAATATAATGACAGCAGTTCTTGGTGCCGGGTTCCTTTGCCCGGTCACAACTATCTCCTCACAAGACCTTCACTGGTCCAAAAACATACTTCCAAATAATTTGCCAAAACTCTAAGAACTTCAAAAATGCTCATGTCACAGTATTTCTCCTTAAGTGCCAGCCAGTATTAGCTAGCTAGGCTACGCATGGAGGGAGGTGGGGGAGGGGCTCTCTATTCACAAGGCTGGGGTAACTTTTAAAACCTTGCAGCAATGTTATTTATTTATTTATTTATTTAGCAGGCATTTGTATGCTGCTCCTTCCAGCGATCAGAAGCGGGTAAGATTACATAGAAAAAGCTGTCGAATCAAGACAGAAAAATGTCCATTGACAAGACTGACAAAACTTTTCCTCTAGTCAGTATTCTTAAATAAACTCAGATTCGACCTAGAGCTGTGTCTCCAGGAGAGCTTAGACACATTAGGAAACATCCCTTTCAGACTTTCGCCAGTCTAGTTCAAATGAGAATAAACAGGCAAATACATCCTTCTGGTTCAGATTTTCTAATTTTTCCACAACCAGAAATATGTAATCTGCCCCACAAGGACAATTTCTAATATAACTGGCAAAAAGCCGTTTCAGTTCTAGCAGCACATCCATTTATTTTCCCAGACCTTCTGTTTTTACCCACAAATAAAGTTTGATGTCAGCTTAAATATTTTAGCTTTTCAAAGAGCTCAGGCTTACATTAGAAAGAAACCTTCTTGCAATCATTTTTATCTGACACTCTTTTCACATACAACAAAGAGAAGTCTTTCCTCAGTCTTATTTTCTCCAGAAAAATCACATAAAAGCTGCTTTTGGCTTTTCTTACAATCAGCCTCTCTTTAGCTAGACTTACAGTTCCAATTTCTGCTCTGATCTTTAACTTCCCATTCACATTCTGCAGCATTGCAATACACACATCTTGCTCAGAGCACCAGGTCCCAAAAACAAACCGCATCACAGCTTAGCTCTGCATACTACTGGAAACAGTGTTCTTCCACAACAATTAAGGGTATGTTTACTAAAGGGCGTTAAGGGAACAAGTGTGCCTTTAGCGCCTGTTATTGGCACCCTTGTGCCCATAATGCTGTGAAAAAGCTTCATTAATGGGCATTAAAGGCTCTTGCAGCATTAAGGGTGCAGTAAACAGAGAGTAGGCACTAACAGGATAAAGAGTGGGCGTTAACAGCGGGTGCTCCCTTGACGCCTGTTGCACAATGTGTTTTAAGCTTTTTACAGGATCCGAGGCAGCATGGATTCACCAGAGGCAGGTCTTGTCAGACAAATCTGATTGATTTCTTTGACTGGGTGACCAGGGAGTTGGACCGAGGGAGAGCTCTAGATGTGGTGTATTTAGATTTCAGTAAAGCCTTTGACACTGTTCCTCACAGGCGACTTATAAACAAACTGAGCACCCTAGGGATGGACCCTAAAGTTACTGCTTGGGTTAGAAATTGGTTGGGTGGGAGGCGAGAAAGAGTACAAGTAAATGGAGCTCACTCTGAGGAGAAGGATGTTACCAGTGGTGTGCCCCAGGGATCTGTCCTTGGTCCAATTCTTTTTAACATCTTTGTTAGTGATATAGCGGAAGGGCTGTCGGGTAAGGTTTGCCTCTTTGCGGATGATACCAAAATCTGCAATAGAGTAGACACCCAGGAAGGTGTAGATAACATGAGGAGGGATCTAGCTAAGCTTGAAGAATGGTCTAGAATTTGGCAGCTGGGATTTAATGTTAAAAAATGTAAGGTCATGCATTTGGGCTGCAGCAATCCAAGGGAGCAATACAGTATAGGAGGTGAAGTACTTTTGTCCACTAAAGAAAAGCGGGACCTAGGCGTGGTTGTGTCTGATGATCTTAAAGTAGCTAAACAGGTAGAAAAGGCGACGGCAAAAGCTAGAAGGATGCTTGGGTGCATACGGAGAGGAATGGCTAGCAGAATAAAGGAGGTGAAAATGCCTCTGTATAAGTCTTTGGTGCGACCTCATTTGGAGTATGGTGTGCAATTCTGGAGACCGCACCTTCAAAAGGATGTGAACAGGATGGAGTCGGTGCAGAGGGTTGCTACTAAAATGATTGATGGGCTTCATTATAAAGCATATGAGGACAGACTTAAGGATCTTAATATGTACACCTTAGAGGAAAGGCGGGATAGAGGTGATATGATTGAGATGTTTAAATACCTCCGTGGCATAAATGTTCAGGGAGAGAGCCTCTTTCAATTGAAAGCAAGTTCTGCTGGGGGGCGGAGCCTGATGTCCAGCGGGTAAGACGCTTCGCGCTGAAGCTCCCGAGAGGCCTACTTAGAATCCTGACTTAATACCTATACAAAATTACTATTTCGCTCCGAGCTGACCGGGGTACCTCGGGGGGGATGGCGACCCATAAACCAGCGCGCTTGGACTTCGGGTCTCCTTCTTCTTCTCACGGAAAACGCTCCAAAACAGAGGTGTCCTCCCCGCAGAAGATGGTTCCATTTCGGGACAACCCCGAAATGCACCTGGAGATTTTAGAGGAAATACGCGGCGTGAAGGAACTGGTGCAGTCCAATGGAGAAGCGCTTAGAGCCCTGCGAGAAGACTTTGGAGTGCTCCAGGACCGACTAGACAGTCTCTCATTACGGCAGGACAATATGGCGGGGGTCCTCGACTCGCACGCGGTGCGCTTGGGCACACTAGACAAGGCTGAGCGCCAGATACAAAATCTTCAAAAGGAATTAGAAGATAGCAATAATCGAGCCCGTCGCAATAACGTGAGGCTCATTGGCATACCGGAGGGGGTGGAAGCGGGAGATATGAGAGAATTCCTGCTCAAAACTCTTCCCTCCCTGCTGAAGATTACCTTTCATAAAGAACTGGAAATCGATCGTGCACACCGTGTTCCTACCCACATGGCGCTCAACCGCACGACCCCCCGGCCTATTATCTTTCGCTTGCTACGATATCAACAAGTGGAACAAATTTTAAATGCTGCTCGGGCGAACCATCATTTGGAATTCGAAGGTCACAAAGTCTCCTTCTTCCCTGATTTGGCAAAGCCTACCGTTGACCGACGGAAGAAACTCCTTGCTTTTCGCCCTCGACTTCAACAGCTACAGGCTCGCTTTGGCCTGTTGTATCCCGCGAAGCTCCGAGTGACTCTCCACAATCAAACCAGGACATTCGAGGATCCTGATCTGCTATCAACATTTTTGGACTCCAAAGAAGCAGAGCTGATGCGCTAATCCAACGACTTGGACTTTTATTTACCGGCTCTGTCCGCCATTTTGGAGGGCCCGATGCGGCGGTCATAGCCAAGCACAGAGACTACCTGGACTTTCTTTCTTTCTTTCTATGTCTTTTTGCCTTAGGTCTCCTATCCCTCCATGATGTGTGCCTCGGTCGGATTCGGAGCACGCACAGTTCTACAGGTTATGTGTTTTTTTTTTTTTTTCCATATCGGCCTTCTCTGGGGCTTCTCCCCGCAGACACATGGTCGCCAGTAATTTTTGGGGTTCTGCTTCTTCTCTACCGCGCTGCGGTTTTTCTTTTTTAATGTGGGGCGCTTCATTGTATTATCTAAGCTTATTTTCTTTTATGCCATATGTACAGCTAGATACAGTCAATATGAGGGACATTCTGAAATTATGTGCGCTATTATGCTCAGAATTTTTCACTTGTTTAAATGGCCTTATGTAAAATCTTATCACTCAACGTAAAGGGCATTAATAGTCCAATCAAAAGAAAGAAAATCCTTAGCTATCTTAGCCATGAGCATGCTGATTTAGCGTTTCTTCAGGAAACGCACTTAAACTCTGCTGAAACACTGAAACTCAATGTTAAGCCTTACATGGTGGCTGCCTATTCTCCCGCCGTTTCCAAACGGTGCGGGGTAGCCATTCTGGTTAAGAAATCTTTGCAAGCTACTGTAATTGATACTAGCGCTGACAAGGAGGGTAGATGGGCCCGAGTACATCTTAAGGTTGGAGATAGTGAATTTACATGTATTTGCATTTATGCCCCGAATGTGGACAACCCTGCTTACTATGCTAGTATTGCGCAGTTGGCACAGGCCTCTGCCAATACTCCATTAATACTTGGTGGTGATTTTAATCAAGTGTTAGACCCTCTGATAGATAGACAGCCGCCTAGAACGAGTGGTCCACCCAAGAGTCTTGCTACCCTTACAGCTCTGATGCAAGATCTTGCGCTGGTAGATATATGGAGGCTGCTTCACCCCTCCGACTTAGAGTTCACTTTCTTTTCTGCCCCACATCACTCCCAATCTAGAATAGATTTCTTTCTCATTTCCAAGGCACTGATTTCTCAAGTAGACACGACTAGGGTTCATCCTCTCCATATTTCGGATCATGCTGCCATATCTTTATCATTACATGTCACTGCGCGGGACGACTCTCCCCGAGCTTGGTTTTTTGATAGATCCTTACTGGGTCAGAAGGATTTTCAGGTTGATATAAAGGCCGCCATCCAAGATTATTTTCATTTTAACTCACCCCATGACACAGCGAGCTGGGCTTGGTGGGAGGGCTTTAAAGCATCTATCCGCGCAACTATAACTAGCTATCAAATTCGGCAGGGGAAACAACGAAAGCAGCAATTACTGATTCTCGAGCAGCGGATACAAGCTGGGGAGCGTCTTCTCACGTCCCGTACTGACCCATGTATTTTACTCCGTTTACTACGCTTGCGTTTTCAATACAATCAGCTTTTGTACACTGCTGCTGTTAAAAATATTGAATCACAACAAGGGCTATATTATCGGGAAAATAATCGTGCTGGCAAATTATTAGCAAATGCCCTAAAAGGTCAAAAAGAAGCCAAGCGTGTTACCGCCCTCCGCAATCCGTCGGGGGGGGGCTTGGTCACTAAAGATACCGAAATTTTAGAACTCTTTCGTGATTTTTATACTCGGCTTTATCAATCTGAATGTGATTTTGAGCCAGATATATTTGAAAACTTACTTTCAGGGGTACAAAGACCGACCCTATCTGACGAAGATAGAGTGGCCTTGGACACACCCTTTACTGTCTCAGAAATTCACTCTGCTATCCAGAAATGTGCCTCTGGTCGAGCCGCAGGCCCAGACGGTCTCCCTGCTGAATTCTACAAAACCTTTCACGCTGACTTAGCTCCAGTTTTGAAACTTTATTTTTCTGCTCTGGCCGAGGAGGGTTCTCCTTCTGGGTCCTTTTCAATAGCCAACGTAGTAGTTTTTGAGAAAGAGGGGAGAGAGACCCGCAACTCACAGCTAATTATCGTCCAATTTCCCTCCTAAACGCGGACTATAAAATATTTGCCACCATTCTCTCTACCCGACTCTCTGATAGGATGCCTACCTTAATACACCCGGATCAATGCGGCTTCATTCCGGGTAGATCAACTGCTGACAATGCTCGGACTCTATGCCATGTACTGACTACCGCAGTTAATCTTGATCGCCCATTTGTTGGTCTCTCACTTGATGCTGAGAAGGCCTTTGATCGCTTAGAGTGGCCTTTCCTGTTTGCAGTCCTCCGTTGGTACGGATTCGGGGAAGGTTTTCTCCGTTGTCTTCGCACCATGTACGCACAGCCTACAGCCAGTATATGTGCCAACGCTTTAAAGTCTCAGCCTTTTCCCCTTCAACGCGGCACTCGCCAGGGATGCCCACTGTCTCCACTTCTCTTCGATCTCGCACTCGAACCCTTGGCTTTACTAATCCGGCAATCGGAGGAGATTCATGGAGTCCCCTTCACCCATAGGGAAATCAAAATTTCAGCGTATGCTGATGACCTTATGCTTTTTGTCTCTATAGACTCCGTACCGGCTGTCCTAGAGCAAATTGGTAAATACTCACAACTGTCCGGTTATAAGATAAATTGGACCAAGTCGGTAGCCTTTCCCTTAAATCCTTTGCTTCATCAGGCAGATATGCAACCCTTCCCCTTCTTATGGCAACCTCGCATGGTCAAATACCTTGGGGTTCACTATTGTTCTCCTTTGGAAGACACTATCTCCTTCAATGCCAAAGACTTAACCTCTAAAGTCCGGGCGCTTACTCACCGCTGGACTCCTTTAACACTTACCTGGTGGGGTCGATTAGACACCATAAAAATGATGATTGTTCCGAAAGTGAATTATATCTTAGAAATGTTGCCCTGTCTCTTACCTCGACGTATATATAAAGATATAGAGGGCCTTCTGACTAGATACTTGTGGCAAAACAAGACACCTAGGATAGCGAAACATAAGCTGCAAGCAGATAAGGAAAATGGGGGTGTCAGATTCCCCGATTTCCTGAAGTATCATCAATCTTTTCTTCTCAAACAAGGCGCTCGTTGGCTGGAAGATCCAGTACCGAGTAGACCTGTGTGGCTAGACATCGAAGAGGACCTTTGCAAACCGATTCCTCTTACTTTTCTTCCTGGTATGACTCTCCCATCAGATTCCCACTTTCCACCAATGCTTTTAGACACCTTAGGTGCCTTTAATACTCTTATGCAATCTTTAGACTCCCGACTATGTCCGTTAGACCAGCTCCCACTTTGGTACAATACTCGATTTCGAATACAACATAAGCCGATGGCGTGGAGCCCCTGGTACACTAGGGGCATTTGGACTCCTAATCAGTTGTTTCATGAAGGTCGCTGGAAAACTTTTAGTGAATTGCAAATTGAATTTGGTCTTCCAGCGAAACACTACTTTCAGTTGGTGCAACTTCAGCATTGCCTTCGGAGTGCTAAGGTGCTCCCGCCCTCGGCTTCCCCTACACAGGGTTGGTTGGAGACTATCCGATCTATCGGTAATTCATCGGGCGTAGCCTCCACTTTTTACAAAACCTTATGTAAGGCTATAACTAGGGATACCCCTATAGCGCAGAAAGCATGGGAGAGAGAATTGCATGTGACTTTGACCCCGGAGCAATGGAGCCTTGTCTGGAGTAGAGTGACACGGGTCTCCCGATCCGCCTCACTCACTCAGACACTCTTCTTTCTAGCCCACCGGTGTTTTTACACTCCTGATAGATTAGCCAAATGGAACAGTACTCAGGGCAATAGCTGTTGGACATGTCATGCGGCCATTGGTTCACTACCTCATGTTATGTATGAATGTCCCGCACTACAGTATTACTGGCGTCGGGTCTGGGGTCGTATCCAGTCTATATTGCACTTTCAAGAGCCCCTTTCTTGGAGGATAGTGGGACTTCGCTCAGCTGCGGGGATCCCCTCTCTTCCAAAAACGGCTTACTTCCTTTTGGACTTTATGCTTGGCATTGCTATTTCCCTAATCACGAAATACTGGAAAAATAGCTCTCATCTGAGCCCCAATGAATGGTGGAATCATGTCTGTCTTTACAGTAAATATGAACAAATACCTCGTATGTTTGCTTCCCCCATTCAGACTCCTCATCATCGGTCTAAATGGAAGATGCTCAATGACTATGTACACTCTGCTCAATGCTCTCACCTGACTGTCTAAATTGTATATATCTTTGGCCTATGATTATTCTGTATCGCAGATACTCTTTTGATTGTTTTGATGTATAATCATTGTTGTTTGGAAGCGTTCACATGCTGACATAATCAGTTAGAGAAGAAGCGTGGGGGGTGGGGGGTAATTGGGTTTACTTTTCTTTTTTGTATAATTGTTTTGTCTCCTTTGGTGTGTTGTTTCTTTTGTTTGTTGCAAAATGAAAATAAAAGTTTAAAAAAAAAAAGAAAGCAAGTTCTGCTACGAGGGGACATGGGATGAGGGTGAAGGGAGATAGATTCAGGAGTGATATGCGGAAATATTTCTTTACAGAAAGAGTAGTGGATCCGTGGAATAGTCTCCCAGTGGAGGTGGTAGAGATGAGGACAGTAACTGAATTCAAAAAAGCATGGGACTAACACAGAGGATCTCTAAAGGTAAAAAGTGGACTGTTGTAGTTGTTGTTATGGAAGGACAGACTAGATAGGCCATGTGGTCTTTTTCTGTCATCATGTTTCTATGTTTCTATGTAATGCTGGAAACCCTAACGCCAAGTAAAACCTCATGGAAAGGGTGTATTTTGAGGGGAGAGAGCCTATTTAACTGTCTGCAATGTGATCCATACACAGTGGCGTGCTAGACAGTGATGGTAGTGCTCCATTAGCAGCAACAGCATACTGACCAAGTATGAAAGGGCACTATGTTGATGGTACAAATGGAGCAAAGGAGGCGGCATGTAGGTAATGCAGTGGGGGTTGCTGGTGTACAAGGCAGACCTGGAAGCTGCGTGATGTCTGTCCTGATCCCACAGTGACAGTGGTGGCATACAGACATGCTGCTGCTGCAGAAAGGTGATGTGCCACATGGGCGGTCCAAGGGTTCCAGGCACCCTAGGCAAAAATCCCAGATGCCCCCCCCCCCCACTCAAGCCAGCTACAGAGGAAGAAGCTAATTGTGCCAGCAACTGTAGCACCACAGGGAGCTGCAAGATGCAGGTGCATGGGGAAATACCACAGCTGTGGCTGTCTGCCTCCCCCTGAGATGTATCAGTGGCAGGCAGGGATGGGGTCCCAACAGCAGCAGCTGGTTGGGGGGGGGGCATCATGGCCATCAATGTGTGCCTCTGTACCCCCCATCTGGACCTGGTACCCTAGGCATCTACCAAAGCCACATGGTGGACCTGCGGGGACTATTGCCCCCACTGACAGCATGCTGGCATATCAGCATGGTGTGAGTGTGTTGGCAGCAGGTGCCCTGTGTGTCCTGCAGATCGCAACATTTGCTAAGGTTTGCCTAATGGGAAATATTTCAGCACCAGGGATAGCAAAGCACATGTGGATCCCACTCTGCCAAGACTGGACGTATCATAATGGGTGCCCACATCCCCAGTGAAGGGGGACATGAGCAGCAATATGTGCACAGCTGCATGAGTGAGGCCACCTGCAGCACTGAATCAATGGGTGGACCACAATGGGAAGGACGGACGGAGCAGGAGACAGGTCACCCTCTCTGACCATTGGCCTATGCCACTGGTCTAGGGAACCGTGTGGATCAAACAGGAAGACCCCCTACACAGGCCCGGATTCACCCTGTCAATGAGCACAGAGTATGGATCACATATGACAGCTCTGTGGCTCACCACACAAAGCCGGTGTATATATACATGGGCAGATGATCAGAGGTTCAAGACCTGGGTGTGGATCATGTATTGCATGTCACTGTGGGTAAACCTTATCTTACAGGTATAGCACCAGCATGTGTAACTCTGAATGAATTGCCCAGCAAAGGTAGAGATGCCCATCAGCCACACACACAGACTCCACTATCCACAGCTGCATGGAAAGTCAGCTTGATAGCACCAGGACACTGAACAGGCATTCATACCAGAGGGTGCTACTAGCACCTGCACAATGAGCACACATTAACAATGCTTGAGCTGATATGGAGACCAAAGTGGCAGGCAGGCATGACAACCATCCCTAATTTTGCACAACGTGGTGATATGAGTGTGAGCATGTGTGTATATGTCTCTCCAGAGATCTGTGGCCTTCTGCACTGCACTGTGCCTTGTATTGCCTAGGCTGATCCCAGCATTAGTCTGCAAATGTGCATGATGAGGAGCAGAGGATTGTGGGTATGGCCATAAACAGAGCGGTTTGCCCAAGATGTGTCTACATCAGAGGTAGAGTCAATGGCTGAGACTTTGTAGTGCCTGTTTGCCCTGTTCATGGCCTGGATGGTCATAGCAGTTCACGCTGTGAGGACACTCTCACTCTGATTGAGCTGTGACCATGGCATGGCTATGTATCCACATAGCGCTTATTTATTTATTTTTTTTGTGGTACTCTCTCTGTCCTGAGGTGTCAATCACTGTGCCATGTGCTGTGTGACTATGCAGTTTGTGCTGACCAGCAGACTAGCTTCATTTGGTTTATGCATAGCTGAGACAGTCCTGTGGTGGGCACTAGGTACAGTCTAACTATGCTTACTGTGGTGGATTGATAGCTCCCTATGGTTGGGACAGGAGCCATTACTGCCTTGCTCATTATAATCATGGCAAGACAGTGGCAGCAGCTGCATCAGCCCCCACTGTAGTGGGCATGCATGGCACCTGCTGCTGCAACACTGGGCATGGATATGCACTGTTCTAGGAGGGTGCCTGTCCAATAGGGGCAGACCAAAGTACCCAGATGTGACAACCACCTACAACATACTGCAAATATGCAGTAAACAAGGTGACAAGCATAAAACATTACAAACAATAGTTGTCACACACTGGCAGTGAAGTGGATCTGCAGCATGGTCTGCAAAGACCATCTCTAGCAGTGACTTTGGGGATGAGGGGCTGGGCATCCATCCTCACCCTCAGGGTGACCACAGAAACTGCTCAGTAGCATGGATTTTAGCTGTTCTGTGTTTGTATCACACATTGTCAATACATTTTACTGAGCTGAGGAGGTGATGGATCAGTGCATTCTCCATTTGGTAGTCAGCTGCAGACTGCTGTTCTGCATGTGCACTGCATCATGGATACTGGAGGGGGCTAACTTATACTGGCACACACAGCAGGTCTGGGAGGGACCAGACCTGCTTAGCGTACCGGCGACTTGCACATCAGGTGCATGTCTCTTCTCTCCCTCCCCCATAAAGTGAGGTGCTGGGGGGGGGGGGGCGCGCACGCCCGATGTGCAAGTCACACAGGGCGCATTTCATGATCGGTATGGCCCTGCTGGAAGGAAAAGCTGGTGACTGAGGTGGATGAAAGGGAGCACCAGATGGAAGAAGGTAGTGACAATGGTGATGCATCGTGGAAATACCAAGCATACCGGCAAGCAGTATTGCTAGCACGAGTACACCCTACTACATCACTTACAACTCACCTCATCGGCTACATGCCTGTGACCCACAAGCCCCAACAAAGGACAATCTTGGGTAACCAAAGCCCTAGCTATGAGATCAGCTTGCCATGAGCCAGACTCCTGCATGGATTTCAGTGGCATGCTACCTTGCAGAGCCCATCAACGCAATGCACACAGAACCAAATGCATGCTGGGCACACAAGTTGGCAGTCTGGCCAGACTAGGCCAAGATTGTGCAGCATTTCCTGCCCTGTCTTCCAAGCAGTGTGTCCGGTGAAGGCATATTCTCCATGGCAGAAGATATTGTGTATCCCCATTATTCATGGCTAACTTGGGACTTGGTGTAAAAACTAACATTTCTGAAGAGAAACTTCTCCTTGTTTGGTTTCCTTTCATTCTCATGCAAATGGGAGGAGGAAGGAGCATAGAGCTATACTGGGTGACAGCTGTTCACACTCTCTGCCTTTAGTATGTCTACTAGCTGTGTTTTTGACAGTTGGCAATACAGACTCTCTGGGATGTAAAAAATAGGTTGTAGAACTGAGTAGTTGGTATGGATGGGCAGACTAGATAGGCCGTATGGTCTTTATCTGCCATCATATTTCTCTCTTTCTGTTCTATATTATTTGAGCATTCTATCATGTTGCCTATTAAGGTATCTGTTGGATGTGTGCAGAAAAAGAGAGAGTAGAGTCAAGCACTTGAAATAGGGAAGAGCTTCTGAAAAAATGTCCAACATTACTGTATGGTATCACTAAGAGCAGCTTAGCTAGTATGCAATGGTATGGACCTATCATAACTCTACCTTGTAAGGTAGGTGCCTTCTAACCTAAAAGTTGCTGGTTTGAAGGCCAGCCTCTGACTTAAAAAAAAAGTCAGTTGATTTTTTTTTATTTCCCTCTGTCATTAATTAACAAAATAGCTCTGCAGTTAAAATTTTTTAAAACAAAGCAAAACAAAATAAAATAATATTAAAATGAAACAAAATAAAATGGAAAAATAAAACCCTGTAAATGACACAGGAAATTAAACACAACTACATTTGTTTTTTGCCTACACACCCCTATAAAACATTCAGAGCACTGGGCAAAAATCATATCAGAATTTTGTGCTGGCAAAGAAAAAGGCATATTATTCTGAACGTCTTACTCTGTCACAAAATTGGCTGCAAGAGCTGTTCACTATAGTTGTTTTTAGCGCGTTTGGTAAAGGACAGACAGAAAATGTGTTGCCCTTCAGCTCAAGTGTTTGCTAGTCATCTCAGAGCAGGTCGGGGTGTGATTTCTACCTCATCATGTTGTTTACCTATTGTTTGTATGGATTCCTCACCCGCATTTTTGAATGATACCTGGTCAGAGTTTCGTCAGGTATCAGCGCGTGAAGTAAGGGACGTGATTTCAACTTTATTGCCCTCCACAGGTCCTCTTGATCCTTGTCCTGTTTGGTGGGTGAGGTCTGTTCGGGAGGAGTGCGCCTCATTTTTTAGAGACATGGTAAATCTTTCTCGGTGGTCAGGTACTGTGCTGGCAGTTCTTAAGTTGGCTTCTCTTCAAACGTTAATTAAGAGGGGTCCTCTTGATATATTGTTGCCTGCATCATATCACCCCATTTCGAGTCTCCCTTTTCTGGCAAAGCTACTTGAGAGGTTGGTGTTGATGCAGCTGTCAGAGCTTGTGGAGTCTCATGGCATGCTAGATGCACAGCAGCACAGTTTCCATCAGGGTTTTGGTGTTGAAACCTTGTTGCTGTCATTGTTTAACATCCTGTGATGTAGTTTGGATCAGCCAAAAATGGGGATTATGATGATTTTTATTGATGTTTCTGTGGCTTTTGATTCTGTTAATTCCAAGTTGCTTTTGCAGTGCCTCCATTCATTGGGAGGCACAGGGTAAATGTTGAATAGGTTTGCATCTTATTTAACGGATCAATTTTTTTCAGGTTCATATAGGTTCGGACATCTCAGACTGGACTACTCTGGATTGTGGGGTGCTACAATGTTCCGCATTGTCTCTCTTGCTATTTAACTTATATATGGTTCCTGTGTGTGCTTTATTTCGGTGTTTTGGTGTTTTTTACCATGTTTAGACTGAGGATTTTTTAGTGTAAATGTCTTTTGATGTTTTTGCAGGGTATGTCTCTTTGCCACTTTTGCATTGTTTGGAAGTTATTTCATTGTGGTTTGCCCAGCATGAGCGGAGTATTAATTATTGGAAGACAGAGGTCTTGTTTGTCTCCCATAATAGGTTCTTTGTTGCCCCTGAGGAGATTTTGTTTAATGGGCATAAGAACATAAGATATGCCATACTGGGTAAGACCAAGGTCCATCAAGCCCAGTATTCTGTTTCCAACAGTGGCCAATCTAGGTCATATGTACCTAGCAGTTTCCCCAAGAGACACAAGTTCCACAATGCTTGTACTAGGTCAAGCATTGATATCTTCGGTCACTTCTTAATAATGGTTTATGGACCTTTCCTCCAGGAACTTGTCCAAACCTTTTTTAAACCCAGCTACACTAACAGCCTTTACTACATCCTCCGGTAAGAAATTCCAGAGTTTGATTACATGTTGAGTGAAAAAATATTTTCTTTTATTAGTCTTAAATAGTTTACCCTGTAGCTTCATTGCATGTCCCCTAGTCTTTCTATATTCTGATAACGTAAACAATCGATCTACGTTTACCCGTTCCACTCCGTTCATTAATTTATAGACTTCTATCTTATCTCCCCTCAGCCATCTCTTTTCCACGTTAAAGAGCCCTAACCTTTTTAGCCTTTCTTCATAGGAGTATCCTTCCATCTCCTTTACCATTTTGGTGGCTCTTCTCTGAACCTTTTCTAAAATCGCTATATCCTTTTTAAGATACGGCGACCAGAATTGCACACAATATTCAAGGTGCGGTCTCACCATGGAACGATATAGAGGCATTATAATATCATTTGTTTTATTTTCCATTCCTTTCCTTATCATACCTAGCATTCTATTTGCTCTCTTGGCCGCCGCTGCACACTGGGCCGAGGGTTTTAGCATGGTATCCACAATGACGCCTAAATCCTTTTCCTGGATGGTGGTTCCTAATGTGGAACCTTGCATCGTGTAACCATAGTTTGGGTTGTTCTTCCCTAGGTACATAACCTTGCACTTGTCCACATTAAATTTCATCTGCCATTTTGATGCCCAGTCTTCCAATTTATCAAGATCCTCTTGCAATTTTTCACAATCCTCTTGGGTTTTAACAACTTTAAATAGTTTTGTGTCATCTGCAAATTTGATAACCTCACTCGTTATTCTACTTTCCAGGTCATTTATGAATATGTCAAAAAGCAGCGGACCCAGCACAGATCCCTGGGGTACACCACTATTCACCTTTCTCCATTGGGAAAATTGGCCATTTAGCCCTACCCTCTGCTTTCTATCTTTTAACCAGTTCCTGATCCACAATAGTACACTGCCTCCTATCCCATGACTCTTTAGTTTTGCCAAAAGTCTCTGATGAGGGACCTTGTCAAAGGCTTTCTGAAAGTCCAGATACACAATATCAACTGATTCACCTTTGTCCACCTGTTTATTCACTCCTTCAAAACATAACAGATTAGTAAGACAAGATCTTCCTTGTCTAAAGCCATGTTGGCTGTCTCCCATTAGGTTGTGACTATCTACATGCTGAGTAATTTTATTCTTTATGATGGTTTCTACCATTTTTCCTGGTACTGACGTCAGGCTCACCGGTCTGAAGTTTCCCGGATCACCCCTGGAACCCTTTTTAAAAATTGGTGTTACATTGGCGATCCTCCAATCTTCAGGTATTAGAGATGATTTTAATGATAGTTCACAGATTACTGATAGCAGGTCTGCAATCTCATATTTCAGTTCTTTCAACACCCTTGGATGTATACCATCCGGCCCAGGTGATTTGCTACTCTTCAGTTTATCTAATAGTGGTAAGACATCATCCCGATGTATCGATATTTCCTTCAATTCTTCCACACCTTTAAATAACACTTCAGTCATGGGTAACATCCCTACATCTTCCTCAGTAAAGACCAAAGCAAAGAATTCATTCAGTCTCTCCGCTATCGCCTTGTCGCCTCTTAGTGCTCCTTTAACCCATTTATCATCTAATGGACCAACTGACTCTCTCACAGGTTTTTTGCTACGAATGTACTTGAAAAGGTCTTTATTTCGCATTTTTGCTTCCGCAGCAAGCTTCTTCTCAAATTCTCTCTTTGCCTGCCTTATCAATGCCTTGCATTTGACTTGCCAGTGCTTGTGCTCTTTCCAGGTTTCATCGTTTGGCTCTTTTTTCCATTTCCTGAAAGATGCTTTTTTGGCAACAACAGCCTCTCTGACCTCACCTTTAAACCATGCTGGCAGTTTTTTGGACTTCCTTCCACTTTTCCAAAAGCATGGAATACAGCTGGTCTGGGCTTCCAAGATAGTATTTTTCAACAACACCCAAGCTTGATGTACGTCTTTAACCTTTGCAACTGCTCCTTTTAGTTTTTTCTTAACTGTTTTCCTCATTTTATCATAGTCTCCCTTTCGAAAGTTAAAAGGTAGTACTGTGGATTTCCTTACTATCCCTCCTCCACTAATTAAATCAAAGGTGATCATGCTATGATCACTATTGCCAAGTGGCCCCAACACCCTTATCTCTTGCACTAGATCTGGTGTTCCACTAAGGACTAGGTCTAATATGGCTTCCCCTCTGGTTGGTTCATGAACCAGCTGCTCCAAGAAGCAGTCATTTATTTCATCTAGGAACTTTATCTCCCTAGCATGTCCTAGCATAGGATTGTTGTGCATCAGGAGATTGTTTATCTTGGAGTGACATTGGATTCAGCTTGAATATGAGAGCTCATGTAGCTAAGCTGGTTCACCGTTCCTTCTTTTTGATCCAGCTTTTGCGTCATCTTTGGTCTTTGTTGTCACCTTCTAACTTTCATTCTGTGTTTCAGGCAGTGTTGCCACCAACGTCTGATTATGCCAATGTGGTGTGTGATAAGGAAGCTTATCATGGCTCAGGAAGGAGCTATAGAAAAGGTGAAGTGACTCTGAACAAGCAACCTGTCAGTTCTGGTAGAAATAAGAAAACAGAATTTTCCCATAAAAGACAATCAGTCCCAGAATGCACCAGGTTTCCAACAGCCATTAGAAGAGCTGAAGTGGGGAAACGTGTGTTCAATCAAGAGGGCTATGAGGTAATCCCCAAGCACTCATCTCAAAGGACAGGGCCTGATTCAGCACAGCTGTGCTGTGCTAGGGTGGAGCACTCATCAAAGCAGAATAAAGGTAGAGTTTATTCTACAGAGAATTATCCTCAGTTTCATCTGGGAGATCCTCATCCTCAGGATCTTCATGATCTTGGACAGCTTCATCATCCGGAGGATCATCAGAAGCAGAAGCCAGAGCGGACGGACAGAGAGGGCAAGAAACCCTTTGGAAGAAAGAAGAGAAAAGCATTTGGGAGGTCTAAAGGAGACCATAGCAGTACGTATACTGGAAGGCATTCCAATAGCAAGCTTACACCATTGGACTGGGGAAAGCCAGAGGAATGGTGCTGCAGAGCTAGGAATCTCCAGACGGTACCTGTGAGGGAGACGGCTGTACGTGGAAGGGACCCTAGGACCCGTGCCAGAAGGTATGTGAAGAGAGATCCAGTGTCCAGGGATCTGGATTGGAAGGCTGGACATAAGAACTGGACTACATACTGGCCAGGCTATTTAGAGAGGAACTCTAACAGCAATGGAAGCTCAGGTATGAACACTGATCTATGCCCTAGCTATAACCTTGAAAGACAGCAGGGAAACAAGTATTCTCCTGAGAGTGCTACATTGAGAAATTCCTCTGTGCCAATCCATGATATTGAACCCATGATTGTTGAAGAAGGGGGAGCGGTCTTAGATACAGGCTGTGAATATATGGATTGCTCTCTGTCTAAACTCCTTTGGTAATTTACTGTTACAAAGTACAGCAACCATCACAAAGAAATACAAACTTGTTCTTTAATCTACTCAGAAAAGCTCCTGAGTAGGATTTTGGGCCACGCAGTAGAAAGCAAGCCAGCTAAGGGGTTTCAGCTGGATAACTGCTAGCAATTGAGCCTTACCTAATTGCTTGTGAGCTCTGAGGAAATCACTTCTGAGCCTATGTGTGAAGATATAAGAAGTTAACCTGAAAAGAAGAGTTTTTCCCTTCTTTGTGGGTTTTGCTTGTTGTTTGAAACACTGCTAAGAAAATATTAGCTAAAGCCTACAGAAATGACCAGTTTGTTACCAACCAGGTCTTTATTATTTTCATTTGATTGCCTGACAAGTTCATCTGTTGTTTTCCTGATTTTGTTTTTCTAAGTTTAACACTGAAAGCAAGTATCCTGTTTTATGTGCTACCAAGCATATCTGTGTTGGGAGAAATAACCCCATAAATAAATATCTTATTGGCTTTACACTCAAGCACAACTAATTATTGTGAGCAGCTGTGTCTGGTGTGAATGGACTGCATTTCCCACAATCCCTTGCAAATCATATTGATATATGCACTTGCCAAGACAGTGAACATTCTCACCCAGGCAGCCGTCTGACAAATGGCGTAGTTTTTCGGATTGCTTTTGCGCAAAGGGATTTACTTTCTAAGGATTACAACTCAAGTCTGAAGGAAAAGACAGTTCAAGCTTAAAAGCTGAAAGAAAAGACTTTCCCTCAACTGCACTTTGGAGGAGAGGTGGCTGTTCCAGGTAGCTGTTCCAGGAAGAAAAGACCCTGTGCAGAGCTGGATTCATCACTGCTATAAGGTAACAAGTACCTGGGCATGTCTAGTGGTGGATGGGAGTAAGGCACAGGTGTAATTGAAAAAAAAAAGAAGCTGAAAAAAAACACCTGTTTGGAAGGTGGTGCACTGTGTTTTGTTTTTTTTGTGTTTTCTTGCAGGGATCAAGATGGATCCAAGGGAACTACCTCAGTGGATGGCAGCCCAGTTTAGCAGGCAACAGGAGCTAGCACAGCAGGCTCAGGACACTGCTATGAAAGGCTTAATGGACCAGCAGAGGCCAGTGCTTGATCTGGTGCAAGCCCTAGTTAAACTGCAGAACCAAAGTGGACCAGATGCAAGACCAGCAGTAAATACTGGTACACCACATGTGGACAGTGTGGGACTCAATCAAGGAATTGGGGCATTTAGTTTTGGGAAGCTAACTCCAGATGATAATGTTGATGATTTTCTAGAGTCTTTTGAAAGAGTGGCACAAGCATTAGCATGGCCAGAGACCCAGTGGGCAGTAAGGCTGGCAGCCTCATTAACTGGAGAGGCACTTGCAGCTTATAGAGCAATGCCAGCAGCCCAGGCTTTGAATTATAAGGATGTAAAGGCTGCTATTAGAGATCGCCTAGGGTTGTCTATTTCAGAGTATAGGCGAATGTTTAGAGCTACTACATTGAGAGTGGGTGAAACACCCAGGGCTCTGAGTCAGAGAATCAGAGGATTAGCTGTAAAATGGTTGGAGCCTGAGCAAATGACGGTAGAAATGTTATTAGACATTATTATGCTTGAACAATTTATGTCTCCGGTGCCTAAAGATTTGCACACTTTCCTTATACAGCAAAATTGCCAAAATCTTGGAGAGGCAACCATGCTAGCAGAGAGATTCTTGGAAGCCACGCAGGCTTGCCATAGAATGGGTGGCCCTCTGAAGATGGGTGCTGAGGCAAGCTGTGCTGTATCAGAAAAGAAAATATTTAAAAATGTTTCTGGAAATAAATGTACTGTGCCAAACCAGATGACACAGTGGAGTGGAAAGAAATGTTTCAAGTGTGGAAAATGGGGACATTTAAAAAAGGGATGCCAGACACACACTAGCTTAATGGGTGTGGATTTAAAACATCCCAAAGAAGGATTTATTTTGATGGTTGATGTGCAAGGAATTACCACAAATGCTTTGCTAGACTCTGGGGCAGACCAGAGTATGATGTCAAAAAGGCTTTGGAAGAGAATAGAGGCCCAAGAAGGATTTGTGCCTAGAACCCCTGAAAGCCAAGTTCACATCAGATGCATTCATGGTGCTGCAATAACATATCCCACCTATAGGCTAAAGGTTAAGTGCCTGGGGGAACAAGAGGAAGTCCTGTTAGCAGTGGTGCCTAGGCTACCCTTTGATTTGGTTCTAGGAAGAGACTGGCCAAGATTTAAGCAGGGACTAGTGGAAGGACTAGGAAAGAAGGAGGGAGAAGGATTAATGGTAATAGCTCCCGGGCCTTAATTTGGAAGTCCTCAGACCCCAGCTAAAAAGATGGTTAAGCGTCCAGAAGACCAAGCTACCCCAAAGCAGACATTCGTCTTAAAGTACCATAGGGTCACAGAGAAGGCCCAAGCTCCTAAGCGGGCAACCCCTCAAGCTGCTGGGTTTGACCTGTGCAGCATAGAAAATGTGACTGTACCTAGCCAAGGGAGAGCCCTGGTGGACACCGGTCTCCAAGTGGAAATACCTATTGGATGCTATGGGAGAGTAGCCCCAAGGACCGGATTAGCCCTTAAATATTTCATCGATGTGGGTGTGGGAGTAATTGATCCCGATTACAGGGGCAATATTAAAGTTCTGTTATTTAATTTTGGACAGAATGATTATCACGTGAAGACAGGAGACAGAATTGCCCAATTGATCTGTGAGAGACTGGGTTTTCCACCTGTGGAGGAGGTCACATCCCTGGAAAATTCTGAGCGTGGAACCAAAGGCTTTGGTTCTACTGACGTCAAAGGGGTTAAAAGCCTAGCTGCCACCTGTGCCCGAAAGAGGGAGGTGAATGAAGAGGAAGATTTGGGACCCCAGGTATCTGATTGTAAAGAAAAATCAGAGCCCCAAATAGGTGAGGACCTGACAGTGGTGCAACAGGAAGAAATTAGGAAATTGCTTAAAGAATTCCCAGATGTGTTGACACCCATACCTGGGGAGACACATTTGGTTGCCCATGAAATAATAACTCCACCTGGGAAATTAGTTCGTCAAAGGCCATACCGCTTGCCTGAAGCCAAGAGACAGGAAGTAGTGGCACAAGTCCAGGAGATGTTGGACATGGGAGTAATAGAGGAGTCAAAGAGTCCCTGGAATAGCCCCATAGTCCTGGTGCCGAAGCCTGATGGATCTTTAAGATTTTGTATTGACTTCCGGCAGGTAAACGCAATATCAGTTTTTGATGCATATCCAATGCCAAGAATTGAAGAGTTGTTGGACCAGCTGGGACAGGCTAAATACTTAACCACCCTTGATATGACAAAAGGATATTGGCAAATCCCTCTAACCAGGGAGTCGAAGCCGAAGACTGCGTTCAGCACCCCCGTTGGCCTTTTCCAGTTCAAGAGGATGCCTTTCGGACTGCATGGAGCAGCGGCTACCTGCCAAAGGTTAGTGGATCAGGTACTTCGACCCCACCAAAATTATGCTTTTGCATATATGGATGATGTCATAATTCATAGTAACACCTGGGCGGAGCATCTAAAGAGGATCAGGGCAGTCTTGTGCTCCATGAAGCAAGCGGGAATCACTTTAAACCCAAAGAAGTGTGCCTTTGCAAATAAGGAGGTAAAATACCTGGGCCACCTAGTGGGAAGAGGACAAATTAAACCTCTAATGAGTAAAGTAGATAGCATCAGGAATTTTCCCCCTCCAACAACAAAGAAACAACTAAGAAGTTTCTTGGGACTTATTGGATACTACCGCAGATTTATACCGCAATTTGCAGAGAAAAGTGCAATTTTCACGGATATGCTGCGGAAGAATTGTCCAAACCAGCTAAAGTGGACACCTGAAGCTGAAAAAGCATTTTCAGTCCTAAAAGGAAAATTGTGTACAGGACCGGTACTGAAAGGGGTGGACTTCAGGAAACCCTTTCTGGTTTCAAACAGATGCATCGGATGTAGGGCTAGGAGCGGTTCTATCCCAGTGTCATGATGGGGAGGAGCATACTGTGATGTACCTGAGCAGGAAGTTGTCACCGGCTGAACAAAAGTATTCCACAATAGAAAAAGAATGTTTAGCTATTAAGTGGTCAGTGGAGGCATTAAGGTTTTACCTTACAGGGAGAAAGTTCCAGTTGGTCACAGACCATGCTCCACTTAAGTGGTTGCAGCAAATGAAGAACCACAATGCCAGGTTGACACGCTGGTACATGGCCTTACAGGCATTTGATTTTCAAGTGGAACATCGTGCTGGGAAGTTACACAAGAATGTGGATGCCCTTTCCCGTATTACGGACTGTGGAGAAGAGGTTTCACCAGTTAAACCAGTCCGTAATAACTTAAGCAGGGGGGTATGTGATAAGGAAGCTTATCATAGCTCAGGAAGGAGCTATAGAAAAGGTGAAGTGACTCTGAACAAGCAACCTGTCAGTTCTGGTAGAAATAAGAAAACAGAATTTTCCCATAAAACACTACCAGTCCCAGAATGCACCAGGTTTCCAACAGCCATTAGAGGAGCTGAAGTGGGGAAATGTGTGTTCAATCAAGAGGGCTATGAGGTAATCCCCAAGCACTCATCTCAAAGGACAGGGCCTGATTCAGCACAGCTGCGCTGTGCTAGGGTGGAGCACTCATCAAAGCAGAATAAAGGTAGAGTTTATTCTACAGAGAATTATCCTCAGTTTCATCTGGGAGATCCTCATCCTCAGGATCTTCATGATCTTGGACAGCTTCATCATCCGGAGGATCATCAGAAGCAGAAGCCAGAGCGGACGGACAGAGAGGGCAAGATACCCTTTGAAGAAAGAAGAGAAAAGCATTTGGGAGGTCTAAAGGAGAACATAGCAGTACGTATACTGGAAGGCATTCCAATAGCAAGCTTACACCATTGGACTGGGGAAAGCCAGAGGAATGGTGCTGCAGAGCTAGGAATCTCCAGACGGTACCTGTGAGGGAGACTGCTGCACGTGGAAGGGACCCTAGGACCCGTGCCAGAAGGTATGTGAAGAGAGATCCAGTGTCCAGGGATCTGGATTGGAAGGCTGGACATAAGAACTGGACTACATACTGGCCAGGCTATTTAGAGAGGAACTCTAACAGCAATGGAAGCTCAGGTATGAACACTGATCTATGCCCTAGCTATAACCTTGAAAGACAGCAGAGAAACAAGTATTCTCCTGAGAGTGCTACATTGAGAAATTCCTCTGTGCCAATCCATGATATTGAACCCATGATTGTTGAAGAAGGGGGAGCGGTCTTAGATACAGGCTGTGAATATATGGATTGCTCTCTGTCTAAACTCCTTTGGTAATTTACTGTTACAAAGTACAGCAACCATCACAAAGAAATACAAACTTGTTCTTTAATCTACTCAGAAAAGCTCCTGAGTAGGATTTTGGGCCACCCAGTAGAAAGCAAGCCAGCTAAGGGGTTTCAGCTGGATAACTGCTAGCAATTGAGCCTTACCTAATTGCTTGTGAGCTCTGAGGAAATCACTTCTGAGTCTATGTGTGAAGATATAAGAAGTTAACTGAAAAGAACAGTTTTTCCCTTCTTTGTGGGTTTTGCTTGTTGTTTGAAACACTGCTAAGAAAATATTAGCTAAAGCCTACAGAAAAGACCAGTTTGTTACCAACCAGGTCTTTATTCTTTTCATTTGATTGCCTGACAAGTTCATCTGTTGTTTTCCTGATTTTGTTTTTCTAAGTTTAACACTGAAAGCAAGTATCCTGTTTTATGTGCTACCAAGCATATCTGTGTTGGGAGAAATAACCCCATAAATAAATATCTTATTGGCTTTACACTCAAGCACAACTAATTATTGTGAGCAGCTGTGTCTGGTGTGAATGGACTGCATTTCCCACAATCCCTTGCAAATCATATTGATATATGCACTTGCCAAGACAGTGAACATTCTCACCCAGGCAGCCGTCTGACAGGTGTCATTGGGTTTACCCACATCTACTTCATTGGCGCTTCAACTGGCACAGAACGCCACTGCAAAGATTGTTTTAGGTAAGACACATTTTGATCATGTTACTCAGGGGCAGCTCTATAATTTATTTATTTTTTTATTTATTTATTTACATTCTCTTATATACCGTGCTATTCTGCATCAGTGCGGTTTACATTGAACAAACTGAAATTACATTGAACAGGGCATTATAACTTGGAGATAACTATTTTACAGGGAACATGGGCTATGGAGGGTTAAGTGGCTTGCCCAAGACCACAAGGAGCACCTGTGGGACTAGAAACCCCAGTCCTTCCGGCCCAAGGTTGCTGTCCTCTAGTGGGATCTGTACCCCCGACCTTCTGGCCTGAAGTACCTTGCCCCAACCATTAGGCCACTCCTCCACTCCTTGTGGCTCTGTTATTTGAGCCCACCAGCGCTGATGGTAAACAGGCATTTCCTGTTTCCCATCAGCGCCAGCGAGCTCAAATAACAGATCTGCGAGAAAGGGAAACACTCCCTTTGCAGCTCTGAAAGGAGAGCTCTGCCGGGGAGGCGGGGAGACCGCGGGGCACTTTATTCTGCTGCTGCCACGGTGGCAGTGGCTCCGATCATTTCTTTTTTATTTTTAAATTTCCCTTTGAAGTTCGGGCTGGGCTGGGCTGCACTGGGGGGGGGGGTAGCACTGTAATGGGTGATGGGGTGGAGAGAGGATTGGAAATGGACTGAAAGGGGGCTAGGACTGGAAATGGGCTAATGGGGGTTAGAACTGGAAATGAGGGGGGCTAGGATTGGAAATGGGCTGATGGGGGGGGGTTAGAACTGGAAATGGGCAGATTGGGAGGGGCTAGGACTGGAAATGGACTGATGGGGGGCTAGGACTGGAAATGGGCTGATTGGGAGGGGGGCTAGAAATGGGATGATTGGGAGGGGCTAGGACTGGAAATGAGCTGATGGGGGGTTAGAATGGAAATGGGCTGATCGGGAGGGGGGCTGAATGGAAATGGGCTCATGTGGGTTAGAAATGGAAATGGTCTGATCGGAAGGGGGACTAGGACTGGAAAAGGGCTGATGGGGGGCTAGGACTGGAAATGGGCTGATGGGGAGGGGACTAGGACTGGAAATGGGCTATCGGGAGAATTAGAATTGGAAATGGGCTGATGGGGGGCTAAGAATGGAAATAGGCTGATCGAGAGGGGGGCTAAGACTGGTAATGGGCTGATTGGTGGGGTTAGGCCTGGAAATGGGCTAATGGGGGGCTAGGACTGGAGTGGACTGATAAGGGGGTTAGGAATGGAAATAGGCTGGGACTGGAAATGGGCTAATGGGAGAGGGGAGGAGAGTGCTGGAAGAAAACTAGGGGCTAGGGCTACAAATGTTATCTCCAAGTTATAATGCCCTGCCCTGTTCAATGTAATTTCAGTTTGTTCAATGTAAACCGCACTGATGCAGAATAGCGCGGTATATAAGAGAAAATAAATAAATAAATGGGATGATGTGGGGGGATGAGAGAATAGGACTGGAAGAGAGCAGATACTGAGAGAGTCTGCCAGTGGAAAGAAGGGGCAGGAAGGGAGCTGACACGGGGGAAGGAGAGGGCTGGAAAGGAGCTGATATGGCGGAGAAGGAAGGGGCTGGGATGTAGCTGACACCTGGGATGTTCTGAAGGGGGATTGGAAGGGAGCTGACACTTGGGAATGGGAGTAGTAGGTGGCTGGGTAATGGGGAAGAGGCTGGAGGGGAGCTGACATGTGCGAATGGCAGTGGAAGGGGGATGGACAGAGGGTAGGGTGACTGGAAGGGAGCTGACTGGGGGGGTGGCACTAAGAGTGGACATGAGCTGATACCTTGGATGGTGTTTGGACTAGAAGGGGCTGGACAATGGGGAAGGAGGGGGACTGGACGGGAATGGACACCAGTGGCAGTCGTGGGAATGCAAGACGGTTGACATTGGAGGGTACTGGGAGGGGAGGACTGGAAAGAGGGTCGATACTGGGGAGGGTTACTGGAACTGGAAATGGGCTGATGGAAGGAAGTGAATAAAACAAAAGAAGACATAAAAAATGGCAGATGGACCATAGACCACAGAAAGAGAGATAAGAGGACAGGAAAGCAGAAGCCTCAGATCGGGAACAGCATGATCAGAGAATAAAATGGTCAGACAACAAAGGTAGAAAAAATAATTTTATTTAATTTTAGTGATTGGACTTTGTGTTATCTTTATATTTTACACAATATGGGGTAACTGCATCTCTTATTTATCTAATGTTGCACTGCATGCGGAGTCTGGCTTCTTGGGGTTTCAGTTTAAAGTTTGTCTATGTATTTTTATTTTTACTTTAGACTATGGTTACTTATTTTGTACTTGGTAAGGGTCTGTGTTCTGAGTGTGTGACTGAGGTCAGGTGTTCTGTTAACATGGAGTTTGTACATAAAGATCTATACTGTACTGTATTAATTTGACTTGTTCAGCTTTTCAAATAGGTGTATGGATGTTCCAGGGCCCACTGAAGTATTTACAGTGACCTTTTTTTTACATGGGCTCCTTATGTGAGTTTTGGAAGTTGGTGCTGATATGGTATGGTATAGTATGGTAGATGTGCTCTTTGTTGTAGGGTTTTGTATTAGTTCACAATATGCCTGGTACTGGAGAATGTTTGTTGTTAGTGAGATGATCAGAATCAGATTTTTTTTTAAGATATTGAGTTCTGTGTTTGAATGTTCTGGTTCTGCTCTGAACCCGCTGTGGATGCAAAATATATGTTGAAAAAGAAAAAAACAAAAACCATAAGGAGTTGGAGTGGAGGAGTGGCCTAGTGGTTGGGGCAAGGTACTTCAGGCCAGAAGGTCAGGGGTTCAAAGCCCACTAGAGGACAGCAACCTTGGGCCAGTAGGACTGGGGTTTCTAGTCCAACAGGTGCTCCTTGTGGTCTTGGGCAAGCCACTTAACCCTCCATAGCCCATGTTCCCTGTAAAATAGCTAGCTCCAAGTTATAATGCCCTGTTCAATGTAATTTCAGTTTGTTCAATGTAAACCGCACTGATGCAGAATAGCGCGGTATATAAGAGAATATAAATAAAAAATAACGCAGTTTATAGCAACAAAATAAAAATGAGTTATAATTTGGTTTTATAAACTGTGCTATTGGTTCTTTCCCTCTTTTAGTTCCTTGGTGTGCAAACATCTTGCATTTCCTCCATATAATCTAATCGGCTTTTTGGTTTGGTTCAGTCCCTGATTGGAGCTTTGAAAAAGTCCCGCCCACCTCTACAGGGAGGGGGGGGGGGGGCGCTATCTCATCCTTCGCCTCAGGCAGCAGATTGCCTTGAGCCGCCGCTGATATTACTCCTTGTTTGCATTCGTTTTTAAGGTTCTTCGTATGATTCTGAAGCTTTAGTTGGGTTTGTCTGTGGCATGTTTGGGAGAGTTATTGTCCTGGCATATCTCTTCCCATCCATTTCTCTGGGACTTGAGTGATACTCTTCCTGTTTCATCTTCGTTTTGGTCTAGTTTGCAGGTTACGGGATCCCGTGCTTTTGCTTTGGCAGTACCTGATTTATAGAAACATTTGCCAGTCTCATTACGTGGATGTTTGAATGTGTTGTCTTTTCATCGGCTATTGAGGAGCCATTTGTTTTGTCAAGATTTTGGTGCTTGATTTTTGTTTAATGTTATTTTAAGATGTGTTATATGTTTTCTCTACTGCTTTGAACTTTTGTGATTAGGCGGTTTATAAATGTCGGGTCCGATTTTAGAAGGCATTTACATGGGTAACTGCCCTAGTTACCTATGTAAATGCCATATCTGGGATTTTTGAAGGGCACCTACATGGATAGTGACCTTTGAAAATCCTGGATATGTTCCTAATGTACCCAGATGCTATGTGGTTAGCATCGAGGCACGTTAGGGGCATTCCCAAGTAGAGCAGGGGCGGAGGAAAAAGCTAACTGGGTAGCACCAAATTTTTCCTCACCTATCTTTCAGGTGCAGGCGTGTGGTGAGACCTGGATTTTCAATGCCGAGGCTGCATATGACCCCAGCATTGAAAATCTGAGTTAGACGGAAGGGGCGGGTCATGCGCTGACGGGGTGCATAGCACCGCCCAGTTCAAAATCAGACCCATTGTAAAAATAAATATTGCGTCAACACCCACTGTGGGCCTTCATGATACTTTGTTTTAAATAAACAGTTTTCCCTGGTCTGTACCAGTTCTATGTCACCTGCAGGTATTGTCAGAGACGGAGCATCAGCCCACCAGCACCTTGTCCTGGGAAGAGGAGATTGGGAAAGATATCCACCACAGCTGAGGCGATCCACAGGAAGGACTCAGCTCACATCCAGAATTGCCACCAATGCTGTACTGCCTACCCGGGAGAGGGTCAGAGAAATGTCTCATCCAGCTCCGCTTCACACCCCAGCCCAACCGACCCTTCCCTTAGAGCCAATTCTTATCCCAAACTTACAGATGTGATTTACTGACTTCCCTTCCCTATATTTTTCTAATATGCCAGAGTCTGTTCACCTAGGAGAACTAGTATAGATATGGATGTGGCCCAGTGCAAGATTTGCACCCTGTCCCCCAGATTTTCAAGGACCTGTGAGAGCTCACCAGATGCCACCAAAACCATGACTCTTTCAAAGGTTTGGGCTCAAAAACAAATATGTGAAATAAGCATGGGGAAGGGAGGCTATCCAGATAAGGGTGCTGTGATAGATGATACTATCTAGCTAGTGTCCATGAATACCTCCGCAGACCATCCGGTACTATCCGTTTACTGCAGGGGAGGTTTGTGCATGGAGCAAGGGCAGTACTGTCGCTATCCGGATAAGTGCTGACCTTATCTAGATACCAGCAATTTTCAAGTCAGCACTTATCCATATAATTTAGGCCGCCTAAAAAGCAGGTCTAAGTTGCCAGTCAGATAAATGCTGGCAAAAAATCCCACCTACCCAGATAAGGTTGAAACTTTTCTGGATAGTGTCACTCAATTCGGATATTCAGCAGTAGTACTACCTGGATACTGCACTGAATATCCCGCCAAAAGGGCTTACTGCTGTGGTGTTTAAACATCTGCCCTTTTGAAAATCAGGCCCTAAGCTACTGAGATAGACACTTCTTGTTCCTTCAGTCCATCTAGCATTTGAATTGAACCACTGTGTTGTGTTTCCATTGAATGTTCATCCACCAAACAGACTTTACCTCCAGATAACACCACTAAGAGACAGATTACAACCCCTTCTCTCTACTGAACTCATGACCCAGGAAAACTGCCACACAGGACTAATCAACTTTATATCTTCCTGCAGTCAAGCCAAGAGATTTTATTTATTTATTTTATTTATTTATTTATTTAAACTTTCTTTTATACCACTTTTCAAGCTATCAAAGCAGTTCACAGAGAACATTGGAGAAGGGATATGTTTGGAATACTATAACATTGTAACTTTATAATGATAAACAGTCAACTTATATGCATGCTCTCTGGGTATAGGTTAGACGTGTGGGTTGAGTTTCGGATGGGTGGGGTGGTTGTGGTGTGAGAGGTAGGAGAACCGGGAGGTTTAAGGGTTTGATTTTGGGGTGTCGATCCTGAAGTATTCCTGAAGAGAGAAGTGTTTTTAGTTTCTTCTGGAATTCATTTAGGTCATTGATGGCTCTTAGGCTGCTTGGAAGGGCATTCCAGTTTGTGGGTCCGTAGACTGAGAAAGTTCTGTTGCAGGTAGTCTGTGAGCTTTTGGTTTTGCAGATTGGTATGTTGAGTAGGTTTTGGTGCATCTGTCTCTTGTTCTGGTATCTGGGTACTTCTGGAGGAGAGTTTGTATTCTGATGATTGGTTGTGAATAGCCTTGAACGTGTTGATTATTGTTTTATATTTGATCTGGGCTTGGATTGGGAGCCAGTGAAGTGTTTTAAGGGTGAGTGTGATGTGGTCTTGTCTTTGTGTTCCGGTGACTAGGCAAGCTGCTGTATTTTGGGCTAGTTGTAGGGGATGTAATGTTTGTTTTGGGAATCCATGGAGAACTGAGTTACAATAGTTTAAGTGTTGAGATATTAGTGTTTGACATATAGTTCTGAAGTGGGCAGTGGCTAGAAAGGGGCATAGTTTGTGGAGGGTCCTGATTTTGTAGTATACTGCTGAGGTAACAGTGAGCAAAATTGGGCAATATGGAGGTAATTTTATAAGAGGGTACCCTATTTTCAGCTTATTTTATAAAGACAAATAGATGCCTACTTGACTTTATAAAATACTAGCTCAAATTTTTGCTTTGCTTTTTCAGGCCAAGATTGCAGTCACAAATGTTACACTTTCTCCATAGCAGATGTAAATGTCAGCCCATACTTTCTGTGTGTACTAATGCATTTTATAAAATACAAGTCATCTTTGAGACTCTGCCCATGCTATGTTTAAACTCTACCACTAAGCACTCTACTGTAAAAGTGTGCATTGGCTTGCCCAGTATCTACATTTTCACCCAATCTAATTTTATAAGACCCCAAAATGACCTTTTAGGTGTCCTAAATGGCAGTAAAGGAGCCGTCTTTTCCGTGCGAAAACAGCAGCAATAAAGGGTTACCGTGTGCTAAGTGTGCTGGGCGTGTTAGAGTTGTTCTGGCATTTAGGGGTGCTAGTGGACAATTAGCGGGCGGTAACAGGACATTAAGGGGTGGTAGAGGACACTTAGCAGATGGTAAAAGTACATGCTGTGCTAAGGTGTCTTGAATGTACCCTAATGCAGGAAAGCCTCTAAAATGTTGAAAGGGGGGCAAGAAACTACTGGAAAAGATATGGATGCAAGCACAATTGGTAGCTGATGGAGCTGATTCACCAGATGGCTGGCTATGTGGAAGTATGTGTGATGAGAATGTTTGACCATACAACAGGCCTGTGCTTTATGACTAGGTGAGACAGGCAACTGCCTAGTGATGCTGACAGTGGGTTTTGGCAGTATCATGGGTGGGTGGTTGTGGCAGCAGAGTCAGTGCTCACCACAGATTGATAACGTGTGTTATTAGCCTCCAACCAGCTGTGGATAGTGGAACCTGTCAGTGCTGCTGATTGGTGTTTCCACCCTTGCTGGCCATCTCCTTGAGGGTTGCACATGCTGGAGCTATACTTACATTATCAGCTAAATTTTGTCCACAGGAATATGCAATACAGACACCCCAGTGGGGACCTGAACCCATGACCCTCCACACAAATACACACCATGTGTGTTGCACCACCGTGCTGCTTTACAGGATAGAAGCTCTTGTTGCTGACATGCTTCTCTTCAGCTGACATTTGGCACATGCTGCAATGCACATGGTGCACATGACCAAGACAAGGTTTCTGTCTGCTGAAGGCTGGTGCCACCTCCCACGCTACCACCAACACCCCACCAAGCATACATGTCCGTGCACTGTCAGTGGTGGTGGTCACAGTTCAAGCATGTCAAACATACGGGTTTGGCGGGCACCTTGGGAAAAAGGTCTGGATGGGGGGGGGGGCAGGGGCACACATGGATGGCCATGCAGTCCTCCCACTAGCTGCCCATGCAGGGGCCCCATCACCACCTGCCACTGATATGTCTCGGGGGGAGGATGGCAGCCACTGCTGTAGTATTTCCCCAGGCACCTGCATTTTCCAGCTACATGGAAGGCTACAGCATCTGGCACTATCAGCCTCTTCCCCCATAGCTGGGTTCTGCAGCAGCATGGGGGAGGGGGGAAGGCAGCCTAGATCTCTGCCTGGGGAGCCAGGACCTTTGGACCACCCTATGTGGCACATTGCCTTTCCGCAGCAGTAGCAGGACTTTGTGTTGCCACTGTCATTGTGGGATCATGAAGAATATCACAGATGGTTCTGCGGATGGCAGAATGCCCCTTTGGGAAGAGGCAAAAAAGGTTGAGGCTCATCAGCCTGGGGAAGAAACGGCTGAGGGGAGATATGATAGAGGTCTATAGATTATTGACTGGATTGATACTTTATTGATTTATCTCTGCACTGTTCTTTACTCTACATGAATGGCGTTCCTTTCCGTTTCTTTCCCAGTAGTTCCGTTTTGTTTTTATTGTAAACCGCTGTATGCCAATTGGTTCAAGCGGTATATTAAATTTTAAATAAAGATAAAGATAAAGGTAAACATAGGTCACTTTTTATGCCATCAGACTTTGGACAGACTAGGGGACCTGCAATGTGGCTACAGGGTAACCCATTTGGGTCTTCTAGGTGAAAATATGTTTTCAGTCAACGCGTAATGAAACCCTGCAATTCATTACCAGAGGATGTGGTAAAAGTTGTCAGTTTAGCTGGGTTTAAAAAGGTTTGGACGGGTTCCTGGGTAATGGTCCATAAATCATTTCTAAACAGGATTTGAGCTATGCACTGCTTGCCCCATTACAGTTATTGGGGATCCTGTGTGTCTTTTGGGGAAACTGCTAGGTTGTTGTGACCTAGATTGTGCACTGTTGGACACAGGATACTGGGCATGACGGACCTTGGACTGACACAGTTTGGCATATTTTGTAGTCTTATGTTCCTATGTGCCATCTAGGCAGCTGCCTGGTCCCCTTGTGCACCAGCAGCCCCCACCGCATGACCCATGTGCCACCTCCTTTGCCCCCATTTTCACCATCAACATAGTGCCCTTTCATACTTGGGCACTATGCTGTTGCTGCTAATGGAGCACTACTAGCACTCATTTGGGCTCTCCTCTCTGTGCATCACATTGCAGACGTAAAATAGTCTCTCTCTCCTCAAAAAACATCCTTTTGCCATGTTTTGAATTGTGTTAGGGTTCCTGCCATTAAGGTTCCTGCGTTAAGGAAGCAAGCCTTGTTCCTGTCCACTCCTCGCCCATTGACCCCCACTCTCTGCCCCGTGCACGCCTTCTCTCCACCCACAGGGCTCTTTACGCTGCTGGTGCCGTTAGTGCCAGTGCCCGCTAAAGTGCCTTTTTGCATGTACTAAGTGTGCACCTGCGCTGTTAGCACCCGCTAACGGAACACTTGTTCCTTTACCACCGTTTAGTAAACATACCTCCTAATCTTCAGCATAGTATTGTTACAAGAGCCTTTATCATCTTAACAATGGCAGCTATGACCATAGAGTGTTAACAATGAGTTCATTTGCAGTGGTGAGATAAACCAGAGTTGGATATTAAAAAAAAAAAAAAAATCTCGGTTCTATCTTTTATGTATGCAAGATAATAAAAATAAAAGTACTTAGGTATACACTGAAGAGCAAATAAGTGCTCCAAATCCTCCAAACGTGTTACAAAACTGTGAAATCTTGTAGATGCAATCAAAGCTTTAGTTCCACTGTCCAAATTGCTGTCTCGTACATGCCCTGGGGGTCCATTGTCCTATAAGCGTGTGCAATGTCTTTGAACTGATAAGGCTGTAAAACATTTGAATGGATCAAAGTCTTACTATACAATGAACAGCATCTTCCACAAAAGGAATTTTAATCAGGGCAAAGTCTGAAAATGGGTTAGTTTTGTGCAGATTTTGACAATCATGAACCTTATTCCTAAACCAGGGTATATGGTATATCCTCTCAGCCTCTCAAATGCACTGCTAATGTTCATCGCAGTACTTGCATTATGCCAAAGAAAGCTTCCTTCAGGAGTTCATAGGATGTAATATGTATAGGCAACCTGTCAAGGTCTCTTTGGAAATTGCTTTTAATCAAGTCAGTGGCTCCCAGTACAATGGGAAATATTTCTGCATCGGCCTGTCACATTTTCTGGGTTTCAGACTGCACTTCTCGGTACTCGAGGATCTTTTCTCTCTCCACATGATTCACAGAATAATCGCTTGGAACTGACACCTCTATTATGTTGTTCTGGTGTATGAGGGATGCATCACACCGGCACAGGGTCACAGAAGGACATACAACACTAAATATGCATTGCTGAAATGTGATTTCTCTACCTTTATTTATCATAAACTTCAGTTGGGGCTCCTAATAGAGATTGAAAAGAAGATAAAACAGGCTTCACTGTCAGAGGATGGGAAAACAAAATCTCCCCAGAAACAAGTCTTGCTTCACCAAGAATCAAAATAGTGGGAAAACATTGCTTTCATTAATGCCATGCAATGAAACAGGTCTTCTATAATGCTGAACAGATCTTTCTTCTTTCAAACTGAATAAAGCTGTTCATAGACATTATAGATACTACTCATACTCCTCACAAAAATATAATCACAGATAAAGGCTTCTATGCTAAGATAATATATTCCAGTAATGGTTCTTTCGACGGAGTCATTTTCAAAGGATCTGAAATGAAAGGCTTGTTGAAAAAGTTCTGTGTGCTGGAGCAGCAGTAAACAGGATGCAAGACACTGTTATTATTACAGGTCATGACGAGTAGGCAACATACATAATTCATGCCATAGGTTTTTCAGAGAGAAAAATCTTTGTAAATTGTTTTGCATAACTGTTTATGTTTATGTGCAACACTTTCAAAAGACATGAGCCAGCACTGCACAATGTAGTGGGGATATTACTGGACTTACACAGCCATTTCATGGAAGATGCAATTTTCTGTAGACGTTTCTCACCTCTTATTGGTTCTAGCGATTTTATGCACAGGTTCCAATTAAGTCTCAAGAAGATGAGAAATGGGAAAGCAATCAGAAATAGCATGGCAGAGTTTATATACCTTCACATCCATCCTTTTGGACGAAGATTGTCACTTCTATTAGAAGTAATGCATATTTATTCAAGAGCTGAAAATTCAAGGCAGCATATTGCACATTTAAGACCTCAGGGTTAACAAAATAATGTTTTTTTTTTTCTCTTATCTATGTTATTTAGGTCCTTATTTATTAAGCTGTACTGTTTTGCAGTCAATGTGCATTAATAGCAAAAATTAGCCTTTGAGTTAACATAAACAATAAAAAAATGTTGCCAGCAGTTATTTAGTTACTCAAACTTATCGCTAGTATGGCATGTGCTGTTCAGTGTGCTGTACAAAAGTAACATGCATAATAAAAATATTAGCACACAATTCACATACACAAAACCCTAATCAAAAACATCCCATAACTTCTTCAAAGGTTTGTTCAAATAGCACAACTTTAAGCTGCTTATGACCCCAGGAATCTGTGCTGGGCCCTCTGCTTTTTAACATATTCATGAATGACCTGGAAATGGGAACGAGCAAGCTGCTAAAATTTGCTGATGACACAAAATTATGCAAAGATGTTAAAACACAAGAGGACTGAGGCGGAACCAGCTGCCAAGGGAGATGGCTACTTAGCCTGGTAGCTCCCTGCTGAATCCTTGCTAAATCCTGTCCTCCTTTCCTATCTACCATCAACACGTACCTTTTCTGGCTGTTTCAACTGTGGCACGACTATGGCGGTCAGTAAACAGACAAGGCTTGAATTTGGGACTGGGTCAAACCCCGGAGCGAAAAGACCCTCCGTCCCCTCTCAAGATGGCGACTATCCCACTAGAGGACAGCAACCTTGGGCCGGAAGGACTGGGGTTTCTAGTCCCACAGGTGCTCCTTGTGGTCTTGGGCAAGCCACTTAACCCTCCATAGCCCATGTTCCCTGTAAAATAGTTATCTCCAAGTTATAATGCCCTGTTCAATGTAATTTCAGTTTGTTCAATGTAAACCGCACTGATGCAGAATAGCGCGGTATATAAGAGAATATAAATAAATAAATAAAATAAATACCCGTGAAAACGCGGAGGGCCTGCAAGAACTTCTTCAAGAGATCAGGGCGGTTCAGGAGATGGTCGCTGCAAATGGGGAGACTTTGGCTGGTGCTCAAGCGGACATTCTAGAATTAAAAGAATTAAAAGATCAGCTGATGGCGATCACGTCTAGAATGGAAGAAGTAGAAAATCACATTACCGTTCATGAAGAAAAGCTGAAAGCTGTGTCGAAGCATGGAAAAAGGATTGAGGCCCTTGAGCGCAGCCTGGAAGATCTTAACAATCGAACCCGCAGAAATAATATTCAGGTGATAGGTGTACCGGAAGGAGCTGAAGGCGCAAACATGGTGGCCTTTATGGAAAAAACAATCCCCAAGATACTGCGGATCAATTTTAATCTACTGTTTGAAATCAACAGGGCTCATAGGGTTCCGACTCAGGCAAATCCTCATAACCGACATCCGCGGCCAATTATAATTCGGGTGCTCCACTATTCTCAAGTGGCACAGATTATGTCTGCAGCCAAAGCCGGTTCCCCAATAAAATTTGAGGAGCATACGGTGGCTTTTTTCCCGGATTTTAACAAACCAACTGTGGAAAGACACAAGCAGTTTCTTGCCTTCAGGTCTCGTCTTCAAAGTCTTCAGGCCAGATACGGGGTTTTCTTTCCTGCAAGAATGAGGGTTACTCTCCAGAATCAAACCAGAACTTTTGAAGACCTGTCGGTTCTCCAGGCTTTTCTGGATGAAAAAGAAGCAGAAGTGATGTGGTGAAGGTCTCCCTCGACTGGGCCTGCTATTTTCAAGGACATAGAGATCAACCAGCAAATATCCCACATCGTAAACCAGTCACTAAGTCAAGGAATAATGCCTGACCAACTGAAGCAATCTATAATAAGGCCAATCCTAAAGAACAACTCGCTCAATAAGGAAGATCCGACATCATACCGCCCCATCTCCAGCATTTCATTCCTCGCAAAGATCATTGAAAAAGCAGTGCTCATACAACTTCAAGAGCACCTTGATGACTGTGATACCCTAGATCAGTGATGGCTAACCTTTTTGAGCCCGAGTGCCCAAACTGCCGCACAAAACCAAAGAATTTCCTCAAAGTGCCAGCACGTCAATTTGCATAAATATTTGCATAATGGTAACATACACTAACTTTTAGTAAACATGTCTCTTAATGAGTGTATGGATAAAGACAGACTAAAAGATTTCTACATTACTATAATCCAGTGCCAACCGCCAGGCACATTAGGAACTACTACAAACACTGCCCATTTAGAACCAATAGCAAACCCGCCGTATCCTAACAGCACTACCAGGACTCACAAAGCACCACACCATACCTATCAAAAGGCAACACTGCAAATATTAAACCAATACATTTCAGACAATAACAATACATGACCTACTGGGGAAAGAGAACAAGTGGCAATGTCAAAAAGGAATTACATAAACAGAATACCTCAGCTCAGTTACACAGTTGCAATTGCTCCAGCCACTTTCTTCTGGTTTCTTCATGTTTTCTGCTAACTCTCCATCATCTGCTGTCCATTTGTCCTTTCTTCTCTCTTCTAGTTTTTTTTTTCCATTCTCTCTCTCTACATCTGCTTTAACATACTAATCTTTCTCCTTTTGCTCTTTCCTCATTCCTATTTCATCCACTCAAATTTTACCCCTCCATCCTCAATCCCCACTTACTCTCCCAATACCCGGCCAATTGTAGATTTTTTATCCCTCCCACACAAAATATTTTTTCCCCTCTCCATTTTACTCTCCCAGCCCCATCCCATTCTAATCCTCCCCCAACATCAGCTCCCTTCTAGTTCCAGCCTCACCCAGCATCCATTCCCTTCTAGTCCCTGCATCAGCCCATTTCCAGTCCTAGCAACCCCCCAACCCAATACCAGTCCTAGCCCCCCCCCATCAACTCACTTCCAGCCCTAAACCCCCATCACCCCATTTCCAGACAGCCCCCATCAGCCCACAGCCCATTAGCAGTCCTACCCCCCCAGCCCATTAGCAGTCCTACCCCCCCGCCCGCCCGCCCACCCGCCCGCCCATTAGCAGTCCTAACACCCCCCCCCTCCTGCCCATTAGCAGTCCTAACCCCCCCCTGCCCCTTAGCAGTCCTAACCCCCCCCCCTCCTGCCCATTAGCAGTCCTAACCCCCCCCCCTTCCTGCCCATTAGCAGTCCTAACCCCCCCCCCTTCCTGCCCATTAGCAGTCCTAACCTCCCCCCCTGCCCATTAGCAGTCCTAACCCCCCCTCCTGCCCATTAGCAGTGATAACCCACCCGCCCATTAGCATTACTAACACCCCCCTCCTTCCCATTCTCAGTCCTAACACCCCCCCCCCTCCTGCCCATTAGCAGTCCTAACCCCCCCCTCCTCCTGCCCATTAGCAGTCCTAACCCCCCCCTACTGCCCATTAGCAGTCCTCAACCCCCCCCCTCCTGCCCATTAGCAGTCCTAACACCCCCCCTCCTGCCCATTAGCAGTCCTAACCCCCCCTCCTCCTGCCCATTAGCAGTCCTAACCCCCCCTCCTCCTGCCCATTAGCAGTCCTAACCCCCCCCTCCTGCCCATTAGCAGTCCTAACCCCCCCCTGCCCATTAGCAGTCCTAACCCCCCCTCCTCCTGCCCATTAGCAGTCCTAACCCCCCTCCTCCTGCCCATTAGCAGTCCTAACCCCCCCCTGCCCATTAGCAGTCCTAACACCCCCCCGCCGGCCCCTTAGCTGTCCTACCCCCCCCCCCTGCCCATTTGCAGTCCTAACCCCCCCCTCCTGCCCATTAGCAGTCCTAACCCCCCCCTCCTGCCCATTAGCAGTCCTAACCCCCCCCCCCCGGCCCAGTAGCAGTCCTAACCCCCCCTCCTCCTGCCCATTAGCAGTCCTAACCCCCCCCCTCCTGCCCATTAGCAGTCCTAACCCCCCCCCTGCCCATTAGCAGTCCTAACCCCCCCCTCCTCCTCCTGCCCATTAGCAGTCCTAACCCCCCTCCTCCTGCCCATTAGCAGTCCTAACCCCCCCTCCTGCCCATTATCAGTCCTAACCCCCCCCCCTGCCCATTAGCAGTCCTAACACCCCCCCCTCCTGCCCATTAGCATTCCTAACCCCCCCCCTCCTGCCCATTAGCAGTCCTAACCCCCCCCTCCTGCCCATTATCAGTCCTAAACCCCCCCCCCTGCCCATTAGCAGTCCTAACCCCCCCTCCTGCCCATTAGCAGTCCTAACCCCCCCCCCTCCAGCCCATTAGCAGTCCTAACCCCCCCTCCTGCCCATTAGCAGTCCTACCCCCCCCCCCTCCTGCCCATTAGCAGTCCTAACCCCCCCTCCTCCTGCCCATTAGCAGTCCTAACCCCCCCCCCTCCTGCCCATTAGCAGTCCTAACCCCCCCCCCTGCCCATTAGCAGTCCTAACCCCCCCCCCCTCCTCCGCCTGCCCATTAGCAGTCCTAACCCCCCCTCCTCCTGCCCATTAGCAGTCCTAACCCCCCCCTGCCCCTTAGCAGTCCTAACCCCCCCCTGCCCATTAGCAGTCCTAACACCCCCCCCTCCTGCCCATTAGCAGTCCTAACCCCCCCCCTCCTCCTGCCCATTAGCAGTCCTAACCCCCCCCTCCTCCTGCCCATTAGCAGTCCTAACCCCCCCCTCCTGCCCATTAGCAGTCCTAACCCCCCCTCCTCCTGCCCATTAGCAGTCCTAACCCCCCCTCCTGCCCATTAGCAGTCCTACCCCCCCCCCTCCTGCCCATTAGCAGTCCTAACCCCCCCCCTCCTCCTCCTGCCCATTAGCAGTCCTAACCCCCCCCCCCCGGCAAATTTAAAACAAAAAAAGCAGGCTCTGGCTGCTGCCGCGGCAGATTGCAATGTCCCGCGGGGCCCCCTCCGCCCGCTAAGCCCCTCTGCAAGGGCTTTCAGATTCGCGAGGGAGAGCCTCTCCCTCGCGTCTCTGTTAAGCCCGCAGGGGCTAATGGGAAATTTCCCATCAGTCCCTCGCGTCTAAAGGGGCTGATGGGAAATTTCCCATTAGCCCCTGCGGGCTTAACAGAGACGCGAGGGAGACGCTCTCCCTCGCGAATCTGAAAGCTCTTGCAGAGGGGCTTAGCGGGTGGAGGGGGCCTCGCGGGACGCTGCATTCTGCCCTTGCCGCGTCCGCAGTCAGAGACAGCTTTTTCTTTTTTTTGCGGACCTATGGCCCGCGTGCCAGCTGCAAGGCCTTCGCGTGCCACAGCTGGCACGCGTGCCATAGGTTCGCCATCGCTGCCCTAGATAAACAGCAATACGGGTTCAGAAGAAACCATGGAGTTGAGACGCTTTTGATAGCGCTAGAAGACAGAAAGAAAATGTTTATACTCATTTTCATTGACATCTCTGCCGCCTTTGACACAGTACACCATGGGATCCTCCTTAACAAACTAGAATCTATAGGAATTGTGGGAACCCCCCTCAAATGGTTCTCCTCATACATAACGAACAGAAGGCCACAAGTACAATTCAACGGTGAGAAAGCTGAACCTTTCTCTCAAACGTAGGGCATACCCCAGGGTTCTGCCCTCTCGGCACTTCTGTTCAACATTTACATGTTACCCCTCTGCGACATTTTCAAAAGGCATAATATTAAATACCACATCTATGCAGATGATATTATGCTTTATACACAACTAGATACTGCCGACCCTCAATATACACTGCTCGAAAATTGCCTGGATGAGATGTTAAGTTGGCTACAGAAAAACAACATGACAATCAACCATAAGAAAACAGAAGTCATGTACATATCCAGTAAACCAAACTTCAACCCCCCCCCCTACAATCACACTGCAACCTAAAAATGGAGACACACCTACGCAAAACGAATAAAGCCATCTTCCATAAACTGAGAGTGATACAACCACTAAGGAAAATAATAGAACCCGGTGATTTTCGGTCGGTAGCGCAAGCTCTCATTATACCGCACCTAGATTACTGTAATGCCATCTTACAAGGTCTGCCTAAAAAATCACTAAATATCCTTCAGATGGCCCAAAACGTAACAGCCAGGATCATAATGGGAACAAGCATTGCTGAACACATTACCCCCATTTTAATAGAGCTACATTGGCTCCCAATTGCAGCTAGGATACAATACAAGATATTAGTGACCACCTTCAAACTAATAAACAACGTATCCCCATCATTCCTATCCTCACTGATCAGCATGCAACCTACAAATAGGGACAGAAGAACCATCAACTCGGGAACCCTGCAAGTCCCAACCATCATTTTCTGCGCCAACTATCTGGAATCAACTCCCGTGTGAGCTGCGCCTAACCAAGGACATCACCAAATTCAGGAAAGAGCTAAAAACTCACCTATTCCGATATCATTACAATCAACTATGACCATCAACTGCGAGAGAATTTTAAAACTGCTATATGTATAAATATGTAAATATGTATATATAAATGTAAGAATGTATGATTCATCCCCGAAGATGCTAACCATGTGTGCTGTGACCTCAGATCTATGTATATACCCCCCCCCCCCCCAAGTCTTGATTGACAATCCCCCAAAGATGAATCAAACCGCTGCTGATCGCTGGAAGTAGCGGTATATAAGTGTGTAGTAAATAAATAAATAAATAAGTAGTTCCCAGGACTTCAGCTGTGAAAGATGGGGTTGTTACGTTCTCCTAATGGTTCTTTCTTTTGTTTTATCCCTGACTTTCTTTTCTCTCGGAGGCACACTTTTTAGAAGTTAATGTCATGATTGATGTGTTGATTGGGTATTCATATGCTGGACAGGAGGGAGTGATCATGTCTGGGACTGTGGAACCTTCAGTTCATTGTTTTGTTTTGTGTTCCTTAATATAATGTCTATATCCTCCAGTGGTTCCCTTGGTATCTCTGTAATACGATTGCACAATAGTGGAGATGAGGGACCTATCGGTTGTATAGTTATGGTGTATTATGAATCCGATGGGCCTTTTATATTTCTCGCTCTGATGAAGAGGATACTATCAGGCCTCGGGCACTCATAATATAGTATGATGGGAGGGATATCAAATAAAGAAGTTAAAAAAAAAAGTTTGGGGGGTAATGTTGTTTCATTTGATCATGATAGGAGGGGAGGGTTACTTAAATGTTTATTAGTTTAAGCGGGTCGGGGCTGGGTGGCTTTTGAGCCTGGGCTCTGGCTCACCCTATTGTGTTTCCTTTGCGGGAGGAGGGTGGCACCTGGGTGTTGTTATTGTTGTTGTTGGGGTTAAAATGGTTTGGGTTGGACCTTTTAAATAAGAATTATGGTAGTGAATTGATGTTTGATGGCTGGTATGAATATGATGAAACCTCTTAAATTTCTGTCTCTGAACGTCAAGGGCATTATGAACCCGGCTAAACGTAAAAAAATCCTGCTCTATTGTAAAAAGGAAAGGGTGGATGTTGTTCTCCTTCAGGAGAATCATCTCTTGTCCTCTGAAACAGCGAAGTTGGGGACGGGACAATATACTCTGGTGGGCCATTCAGCTGCTCAGAGGAAGAAAAATGGTGTTGCTACTTTGGTCCTCAAATCTTTGGCTCCAGTGACTGTGCACGCTAAATCAGACTTAGAAGGGAGATGGGCCAAATCTTTACTCCAATTCAATTAGGAAGCCAAAAAATGGTTATTATTAACATCTACGGTCCTAATCATGACGATGTGGTCTTCTATCGCATTTTAGCTGAGGAGGCACAGGAATGGGCTGCATGTGATACCGTTATGGGGGGAGATTTTAACCTAACGCTGGATCCTCTCTTGGACCGGCAACCTTGTAGATCCCTAAAACAGTCGAGAGCAAATTCAGCTATACTCTCTATAATTCAGTCTTGTGAGTTATCGGACATTTGGCATCTACGGCATCCAAAAGATAAAGAGTATTCGTTCTACTCCTTACCCCACGGTTCACATTCACATATAGACTTCTTTCTAATATATAAATCTCTGGTTTTGTTGGTCACTCAAGCCAATATATGTGGCACCCACATATCAGACCATGCAGCAGTAACTTTTTTGTTGCAACTAGGTGATTCCAACTCTCGGAGCCCCACGTGATTTCTTCCCGAGAGAGTTATTAAATGACTCTGGTTTTCTCAAGGCTGCAATCAAGGGTTATTTTGAAATAAATCTCTCTCAGGACACAGTCGGCTGGGCATGGTGGGAGGCATTTAAGGCGTATATGCGAGCTGAGTATACAAGCTACAAAATTAAACTAGATAAACAAAGGAAAGCCTGTTTAGAGGGCTTGGATGCCCAAATCCACACGGGTGAGAGATTATTGAGAGATAGGTCAGACCCATGGATTCTCGTACGGTTGCAGAAATTGAGATACCAATACAACTGTATCATCTCCACAGAAGCTGCAAAGTTAGCATCGGCCCAACAGGCTAAATACTATATTGAGTCGAATAAAGCGGGATCCCTCCTTGCACGTACCCTTAGACCTAGACCTCCCAAAAGAAGAATTGAGGCCCTCTGTGATGATAATCAGACCCTACTTACAAGCTCGAAGGAAATAACCGAGACATTTAAAACCTTTTACGCTCAGTTGTATTCCTCCGAAACACAAGCTGACCCGGTCGCCTTCCAAGCACTGTTTGGGCAAATTCCTCATCCTTCTTTTTCTCCCTCACAAAAATAGGGATTGGAGAGTCCCATTATTATCGGTGAGATTAGAGAAGTCTTATAGGGGCAGTCTAAGGGGAAAGCTGCTGGTCCGGATGGTTTGCCTTCTGAATTCTATCAAGTGTTTGCGAAAGACCTTATTCCTTTTCTACAATAATATTTCATGGGCTTAAGCGCGCAATCGCTGGTCACAGGCTTCTTTAGTGAGGCGACAATTGTTGTATTGGAAAAACCAGGTAGGGATCCTCAGAGAGTAGAAAATTATCGTTCTATATTGTTATTAAATGCGGATTATAAATTATTTGCAGCTATTCTTGCACGTAGATTAGAGAAAGTTGCCCCTTATATTATCCATCCGGATAAATGCGGCTTTACAGTCGGGAGGTCCTCCGCTGACAATGCCCGTCTTCTTTTGAACCTTTTGGCAATTTCTGAAAACTCGAACTTCCCAGTGGTAGGGCTCTCAGTCGATGCCGAAAAGGCTTTTGACCGGCTAGAGTGGTCTTTTCTGCAGCAGGCCTTGAAATGGTTTGGATTTGGGGAAGGGTTTTTGCGTTTTGTCCATATATTATATGCTAATCCGGCTGCTCGTATCCTCGCGAATGGGCTGTTATCTGCCTCGTTTCCGTTGTACAGAGGAACACATCAGGGTTGTCCCCTCTCACCCCTATTGTTTAATATTGTGCTTGGACCGCTGGCCCTATTGCTTAGACACTCGAGCAAGATTCAAGGAATCTCTATCGAGATATACATATCAAGTTATCTGCTTACGCAGATGATTTATTGTTGTTTGTTCAGCCTGATTCAGTGGGGGAGGTCTTGAGGCTAATGGATTCCTACTCAAGACTGTCTGGATACAAAATAAACTGGAATAAGTCGGTGGCCTTCCCATTAAATAAATTGACTTTCTCCTCTATGCTAGCCCTCTATCCGTTCCAGTGGAAAGACAAAGCTATAAAATACTTGGGAGTGAAGTTTGCCTGTTCTTTGGATGAAACTATACCATTAAATTGTAAAGAAATGATTGAAATGGTCCTTTCATTTACTTCAAGTCGGTCTCTTCTTCACCTGTCTTGGTGGGGCAGGCTAGATTCCCTGAAAATGGTACGGTTCCCAAGATAAATTATATGTTGGAAATGCTGCCCTTGACATTACCTAACAAATTTTATAGGAAATTGGAAAGGTTCCTTGTGGATTTTTTATGGCAGGGCAAACCTCCCAGGATTGCGACTGCCAAGCTAAAGGCGAACAAACTAAAGGGGGGAATTCATTTTCCTGACTTTCGATGGTATCATATGGCTTTCAAGTTAAAGCAGGGTGAGGAATGGTGTTTTCCCAAGGATGAAGGGATGAGGCAAGTCTGGTTAGCCGTGGAGAAACGAATGGGCCCCCCTATCCCTATGTCATCGTGGATGGGTATGCGGTTTGTAGAATCATTTAAATGTCTCCAAATAATTCAGGCAACTCAAGGAGCTTTTATTTTCCTAGAGGGATGATTAGGGAGGGAGGAGTGTCCCTCCTCCCTATTCCCGATTTGGTATAATCCGAAATTTAAAATCGGCCATAAGGTGGTAATGTGGAAAAAATGGCAAGAAAAAGGAATTTGAACAGTTGGCTAGCTTGTCAGTCAGAGCAAATGGAAATCCTTTGAGGATCTGCAATATGAGTTTGATCTGCCTAGTTCTTGGCACTACCAATGGATCCAGCTTACGCACTGTCTTGAAGAGAAGGTGGGGGTTCCCAGGCTGTTGAGAGGTCATTGGGAGCTGTTGCAGTTAGTGGAAATATGCTACTGCCCGAAGGGGACAGGCTCCAAATTTTATGCCACATTAAGGGATAACGCGGTGCATTCCTTGGCGGGGTTGGAGAGGGCTTGGGAGTTGGATTTGGGCTCTTCTATCTCCGCACAATCCTGTTGTCAAATATGGAGTCAGGTAAATAAAGTGTCCAAGTCTGCGGCCCTTTCCCAGTCATTATTTTTTCTAATGCATAGGGCATATTGTACGCCGGTTAGAGTCACAAAATGGCTCCCCATGACAAATAACAAATGTTGGTCCTGTGCAGGTGGGCCAGGTACGTTGAGACATATGTTTTTTGAATGTCCTTACGTTCAGAGGTTTTGGAGGCAGGTATGGGAGAGGATTCAAAGAGTTCTGCGATTCCAAGCCCCTTTATTATGGAAAACTGTAGTATTACACTCAACGGTGGATAGAGTAGATCTACCCCAAAAAAAGGCCTTCTTATTTAATTTTATGTTGGCAATTGCCTTAAAACTTATCGTTTCTCATTGGAAGGACTCTTCCGTGCTGAATGTATATTAATGATGGAATCTGCTTTCTTTATATGCCAAATATGAGAAAGCTCATGAGTGGATGTTTGTTCATAGGGGCCCTAACCCTTGTTTTAGTAGTAAAACAAACAATGGGGAGTACCTGGATGATTTTGCAGCAGAGGCGAAATGTCCTGTTGAGTTTCACAGAATCTAGAGCAATATCAGAGATTTTTTCTTTTTTCTTTTCTTTTTTCTAGTCCGACCTAGGGTGGGACGGGAGGGGGAAAGGTTCCTTCCAGGGGGTTGCGCAATATAAAGGTGGCAAGCATTTCCTTGTGTTGTTCTGGGTGTTTTCCTGTTTGTTTCTTGTTATGTATTCCAGATTTGAATATTACTTTGTACCTGTGACTGTGGATTTTGTAGTGTCCAATATTTATAACTAATAAAAAAACCAAAACAAAACACAAGAGGACTGTGAAAAATTGAAAGAGGACCTTGAGAAATTGGGAGACTAGATGAAATTTAGAGGCACGTTTACTAAAGTGCATTAGTTGGTAGCACGGGGTTTTGCATGGGCTATTGAGCATTTTGGCATAAGGGAGCCTGGAGCGTACTGCCAGAATGCTCCCTCACTTAAACCTCTGCACTTCCTGAGAAACATGCAAATAAGTGGGCAGAGTTAGGGTGTTCAGTGGGTGGTTGCACAAGAGGGAAAAGTGGCCGGTCCCTGGAGCATGGGGCAACAAGGCAAAGCCAGCTTAAATGTAAGTTTGCTATGCTGCCTCCATGGGCCTGGCTGAGTGTGGGGGAGGGCTGGGGGTGTATTACGGTATGCAGCGCTGTGCCGCATGGGGGGCTCCAAACAACAAAACCCTTGGGCTTCAACGGAACACCACCTGACCCATGAAATCTAAACAATGAATGGTTGGTTCCACAGTTCCAAATCTCTAAGGACATTAATTTTTTGTCGGACTATGATCACCAGGTAAGGACAAGCCATAACTGGAAAATCCCGTCCATTTTAATGACTTGCAGTAAAAGCCATTTAAAGAATCACACTTAACTGACAAAATGGAGTCCAAACAAATGGGTAGATCGACACAACACTGTCCTGTGTTTCAGGTTTATCCTTTATAAATCCTGCTGTGCTCCATTTTACAGCTCAATCTTCAGAGAAGGCATTTAAATCCATGGTGTCTGACATCATCACTAAAACCACATGCTTACTGCTAAGCCAACTGGGGGCCGAAAACAACTATGTAAACGCCACTCGGTCATCTTAGCAAATCAAAATCAAAGCAGACTATGCCATTCAAGCTCTAAGTTCAGACCATTCGGAATAACAGAGTTCAGTTTAAATATCCATTGTTGTTCTTTGAACTGTAGATGAGATAACCTGTCTCCACCATATGGAGAAAGAGGAGTCCAGTCAATTATTCTCCATAAAAATCGAGAAAAGACATAGTCCTGTTGAACAATATGTTGCACGATCGGAGCTGTCATGGTCTTAGTATGTATCTGTGAAGCATGCTCTGCTAGCTTAATCCTAAATGGACATATGGTGCAGCCTATATACTTTAAACCACACAGATAGATTAATAAATAAACAACATAAGAAGTGTTATAAGTGGTGTGGTAATTCAAATGCCAAACCCTATTGGATATCGGATCTGTCCAAAAAGCCCCTTCCAGAGTGTCAGAACAGTATTTGCACTGCCCACAAGGGAAATGCCCAACCTGTTCCACCACACCGTGATTCTTTAAATGGCTTTTACTGCAAGTCATTAAAATGGATGGGATTTTCCAGTTATTGCTTGTCCTTACCTGGTGATCAGTGCAGGGGGGGGGGGGGGTGCCTGCCCTAGGTGCAGAAGGGACTGGGAATGCCACTAGTAAAGGGTTCTGTTCCTAGGGGCCAGGGCCCCTCACCCTGACAATGGAAGATGTGTCTGAGGCCTTCTATCTCATGCCCAGTCACTTACATTTCTATAAATGAATATTGGCTTGCTTGGTTGCAGCTCCCTGATCAATGTTCCTTTCCCTGGCCCTTGCCTAAGAGATGAGGCATTCCACAAACCTGGGGAGCTCATGTAGGCTCTAAAGGGTATCTGGGCCTTCATTTCCCAGAGAGCTGGTATGCTCCAGCTGGGTTATCTGTCTCCATGGGAGTGTGTTGTGTGTCCTGTGGTGAGTCCCCAGAACTTTCCCCAAGGTGGGAGTTTGGATGCCCACTGTGGACTGCCTCCCACATTTGGTTGATCACTGTGTTGTATCTACTGATATTCAGGGTACTGTGCCAGATTACTAGGGAAAGGGCCCAAGGGTCCAAACCCCCACCCAAGTTCTGGTAACCTATCAACTGCAGTCTAGGTAATCGGGCATCCTGGGTAGCTCAGGGTGAGATAAATTCATGTGCTTATTCCACATGGAGGGCACTGCAGACACCCACCTGCACCCGTATGGGTCCCCCAATACCTCAGATGCAGCATTTGCTCCTGTTTCTCAGAGAAAGGGCGGCAGCAGGGTCTCTCTGCATGTGTTTGTTTTCTGCATACCCTGTCCCCTTTTACTTTGGCCCATTGCTCTGCACTATGTAGCAGAATGCACCAATAAAGCCATTCACTACCACACTGTCTTCTACATTCAATCCATGTCAATCGCCTTTCCCTTCTCTCCGTTTCTCAGGTACACTTTGAGCTCATCCACAACTCGGTTTTCTTCTTTATTGGTCCCGCATTTTGTAACTCCCTTCCCATTCCTCTCCACCTCAAACTGACTTTCCATGAGTACAAAGCCATGCTGAAGACCAACCTTTTTCATGTTGCCTTTAACCTCCCCCTCCTCATACCTGAATCGCCTCTCCATGCCTTTATGTCTCCCCAACCTTGCTCTACTCTACATGACTATCCCTCTTCTATGTACAAATGGCGTTCCTTTCCCACTTCTTGTTTTCTCAGTAACCATGTACTACTCTAATGCATTCATCTGTGAAGTATATCAAGTGTAAAAATAAAGAATAAAGAAGGATATTATAATGCCTCTGTATCATTCCATGGTGCGACTGTACCTTGAATAATGTATGCAGTTCTGGTCACCGTATCTAAAAAAAGGATATAGAGAAATTAGAAAAGGTACAGAGAAGAGCCACCAAAATGGTAAAGGGGATGGAAGGATACCCCTATGACGAAAGGCTTAAAACATTAGGGCTCTTCAGCTTGGAAAAGAGATGGTGGAGGGGAGATATGAAAAGGTCTACTATAATAATGAGTGGAATGCAAGACCACTGAAAGGATTAGAGGATTGGTATAAACCAGAAGTTTGTGTCCGAGAGGGGCGGATGTGCCCGAAGAAAAGAGGCAGGAACCATGACACAATACCGGAGTCTTTGGTAAGTGCTGCATCATGGTTCTTTTGCCATTGACTCATTTACATGGGTACGGGGCCACATACATGCAAGAAGTAAAGGCTGGGATGGAACAAATGAATTGCTAAATTTATCCAGTGACAGGTGGATATATAAAACTGGCAGATGTACCCAGGTATGCATTTACTTACCCTTCTGACTGTCTTTGCCGTCTATGAGATACTTAGGTTTCTACACCACTTTCATCTACTTTTTCTTTCTCAGTAAGGGCAAGCTGTCAGTTTAAAAAGAGGAAGTTAATGCTAGCAGCCTGGTCTTGTCTCAAGTTGCTATATATTTAACATGTTTAAGAATATGTGACAAGGAGATTTAATTGATAAGCTAGGAGAATCTCGTAGGCTGGTGACTTCCTTGCTAGGCTGCAGAGCTTGCAGTGGTGCTCCCTGGGGTAGGGTGTGATAGTTAAGATTCAGGAAACCTTAGGCTATTATTGAAGTGCTGGGAACCTGGGATAAAGATCGAGATCGGGAGTAGGGCTAGAGAATGCCTGCCAGATATTGTTCAAGTGTTGGGCAAAGTAAGGGGATCGGGCCCATAGATCCCGTATCAAGAGAATGTCAGCCAATATTATAAATGCTAAGTATGGACCTAAGATAATAGCATATTTGCCGAAGTTGAATTTGATCACTTGAGACGACCCAAATTTATAGATACCCTGCAAAATAGCTATACCTATTGAAGAAATGAGACAGCCCCCATCAGCAAAAGATTGTCTAATTTTACTTCTGACAAACTTTAACTCTAGCCCAGGAAATAAGAGTCTGTTGTGATAGAAAGGAGAAGCATATGTTGGATTTGTTTTCTGTGTGTTGGATCCTTGAGGCAGGAAATTAAGAATTCAGTGAGATGCATTGTAGAGGTATATAAGGGTTGCCTGGTATGAAAACTCATCTTACATGAGATTGGAATCTTTTTTTTATTCTATCTTTATGCAATTTTACATATATATCCAAGAAAGTTAACAAAAACATCCTTGTACAGAAATAGAGAAGCAACAGCGAAGAAAAAGACAGAAACAGAAAAAAAAAAGCTTACAAAATCACAAAAAGCAAAACAAACCCTGTCTGCTCAGCCTAGACCACACCTTAGGGAGAAATCCAGTCATAGAAAAAAGGATTTAATAATAACCAAAAAGCAAACTAGGCTAATATTCAGCACACTGGTATAACAGCACAACTGATGTGGAATCAATAGAGGCTTCAAGACGTCTCGCATTCAGGAAGGGTAGCAGCTGGGGGACTAAAAAAAAAGTAAGAAGCAGACTGATACTTCACTAAGCACTTACAAGGGTGCTTCCAGAAAGCGTTCCCCAGCTGCAGTACCCCAGGGCATATCAGGAGAAACTCCCTATGGTGTCGTTGGGTTGTTTTTGTCAAGTCAGGATATATATATATATATATATATATATATATATATATATATATACTCGCAACCCGCGAAACAAAAGATTCCTCTTATGGAAAAAGAGCTTTAAAAGACACTTTTTATCTGAAAGGAGAACAAAAGTTACAATCAGTGTAGCTGGAGCCACAGGTTCCTCTCGAGATGACTCCAGTAATTGTGAAATATTCAACATATCCATCTGTTGACCTGCCGGGGATGCCTCTTAGATACCCAGAGAAAAATAGAATAGTTTAGAATGAAATGGAGGCGCTCCTGACAGAGCGAATAGTGGACTTCCACGAAACCAACAGGTTGCATGATCCGAGACATCATGGTTTACCAAAGGACGATCTTGCCAAACAAATCTGATTGAGTCCTTTGACTGAGTGAACAGAGAACTAGATCAAGGGCATGCGATGGATATGATCTGCCAAAATTTCAGCAAAGCCTTTGATACTGTTCCTCATAGGAGGCTTATCAACAAATTAAACAGCTTGGGGATGGGTCCCAAGTTGGTGAACTGGATCAGAAATTGGTTGAATGACAGACGACAGAAGGTGACGGTAAACAGAACTTGGATGAAAGGAAGGTGATTAGCGGTGTGCCCCAGGGTTAGGTCCTGGAACCGGTATTGTTCAATGTATTTGTGAGTGATATTACTGAAGGACTGAATGGAAAAGTCTGTCTTTTTGCAGATGACACTAAAATTTGCGATAGAGTGGACTCCCCTGAGGGAGTGGATAATATGAGGAAAAAGCTGGAAGAATGGTCTAATGCTTGGCAGTTAAGATTTAATGTGAAGAAGTGCAGTGTGTGGCATAGTGGGTCCTTCTAGCCCGTTTAATGAAGCTAAAAAGCCAGGAACAAAAGTAGAGCTGAGCTGTAAACAGAAGCACATGGCTCCTGGTTACCTTGGGAACCAGGCACAGAGGCAAGAGAAACGCCGGTGCTATCATTCAAGGGGTGAATCACAAGGTAATGCAGGACACCTGTTAGAGGGTGGAGTTGAGCACGGCCCCAGAATTCACCCTATTAAAGAAACTTCAGTGGAGCTTATGGAGGTAGACAGAGAAGGAAGTAATGAGGAGTTGGCTGAAGAAGCAGGAAGTGAGGCATATGAGCTGGAGAGAGAAGCTATTGAGAGCTACACTGAAGACAGCTATGCCCAGAGTAAGCCAGAGTCTCTATGGAAAGGAGAGACAGATTCCTTCTTGAGGAGAAAGAAAGAAACCCCGAGGACAGGATATAACAAGGGCAAAGGAGATTGTCTGCAATATCCTGGGGAGCACGGGAGAGACAGAAAGCCTAGGAGGCAAGTGAAATGCTATGAGCAGGGCTTAGGTTGGGAACCTACAGCTATTCAAAAGCACCAGAGAAAACCTCCACCAGTAAGGCTGAAAGGTAAGCCAAAAGGCTTGAATATAAGTAATTACCATGACTGTTTGTACCCAGAAGGGTGGTGCTGGGAAAATAATACTGGGCCTGATAGTCTGTGTGAAAGCCAGTTTTTGACCCAGGCATATCGTGTAAAGCCTGGAGCAGTAAGAAAGGGCGTGGCACCAGCAGTGCCGGTTCAAACATTTCCTTATGAGCAGGAGGAATTGATGGACTGTGAACCAGAGTGTATTGATACTGGAGAAGATATAGATATAATGGACTGTACATTATCTCTGGCCAATGGAATAATTTCATTGCATTGAAAGCCTGCTTGAAAAGAGAGTACAACACAGATAGCACGTGGAAACAGAGAGCTGTGAGGAAACAGCGTGGTTTTGTTTGAATGTTTGTTTTCACCTTGGTTAATGCTGAAGAAAGCCTTTTTCTGTTAAGGAACTTTTATTTGTCCAAATACCAGTAAATACCTGGATTGTGTTTTCTGTTCATGGTAAAATCCACCCCGGGAGGGGAAATAAAATCCTTTGGTTGCTTAACCATTTTTTCCACAACTGCTCCTTATTGATTGGGTGAAAAGACTACATTTCCCAAGGGGCATTGCTCCAGGATCTGTAAAACAGCTAATTCAATAGGGAAAAACCCACTCCCTTAACCTCTACTCGGGGGTTTAAGGAGAGCTGGTGACAAGTGTCATGCACATGGGAAGCAGAAATCCAAAGGAATTGTATACAATAGGGGGCGAGAGGTTGGTGTTCACGAACCAGCAGAAGGACCTTGGAGTGATTGTTCCTGAGGATCTCAAGGTGGCAAAATAATGTGACAAGGAGGTGGCAAAAGCTAGAAGGATGTTTGGTTGCATATAGAGAGGAATTACCAGCAGAAAGGAAGAGATACTAATGTCACTGTACAAGTCGCTGGTGAGATCTCACTTGGAATATTGTGTTCAGTTTTGGAGACGATATCTTGCAAAGGACATAAAAAGGTTGGAAACAGTTCAGAGGAAGGTGACCAAAATGATTTGGAACCTGCGTCAGAAGACTTATGAGACTTGAAGACCTAAATATGTACACTCTGGAGGAGAGGAGCGATAGGCGAGATATGATTCAGACCTTTAAATAAAGTATTAATGAACAAACAAATCTCTTCCAAAGACGGGGTAGCTGTAAAACTAGAGGGCATAACATGAAACTGCAAGGGTGTAAACTGAAAGGCAATGTCAGGAAATACTTTTTCACTGAAAGGGTGGTGGATGCTTGGAATGCCCTTGCAATGGAAGTGGTGGGGGCAAATACAGTGACAGAATTCAAAATAGCACGAGACAGACACAGGAAATCCATTGCAACAGGATAAAATCACAATAAACATAAATATCTCTTATGTCTCAGCAAATAGGGGTGACCAACACGGAGGGGTAGGTACACCCCTAAACAAAGGCATGGAGAGGGATGACCTATATGGAGTGGCAGGTGCACCTACTCTTGCCATCTTGCTGGACAGATTAGCAAATACCATCTTGGGTCTTCGACGCTTGTTTTTTTAAGACCTGAGATTGGAATCTTAATGGGGCATAATCCAGGAATTCAGAAAATTTTAAAAAGGTGTGAAGATCTAACAGATGTGAAAACATGTTCTAAGAATTATCTTAAAATGTGTGATTTGATAAAAAGAGAAAGAGGAAGTCAGAACTAAGTTTGAAATTCACAGAAATAGATTAATCACTTAAAAACATCAGAGAGAAAGACACGCATTCAAGATGGTATAAAAATCAGGAGGAAAAGGCATTGTGAGCAGTTTACTGGGCGTGGAGGAAGTGTGTCAAGACTGGATTTCAAGTGGGGCAGCTACAGACAGATATCCTCTGTGCCTCCTCCCCACCTCTATCAAGATCCTCACTTCACCTGAGCAGCAGCAGTAGCAAAAAGTGTTTTTTGGGGTTTTGCAGAACTCAGAACTGAGCATTCAAACCCTCTGGTGCTGAAAGATTCTGTGATGCCCCTCCCCACCTCTTCTCACATAGGTTTCCCATACTGCTATGAGTGGAGGAGTGGCCTAGTGGTTGGGGGCAAGGTACTTCAGGCCAGAAGGTCAGGGGTTCAAATCCTACTAGAGGACAGCAACCTTGGGCTGGAAGGACTGGGGTTTCTAGTCCCACAGGTGCTCCTTGTGGTCTTGGGCAAGCCACTTAACTCTCCATAGCCCGTGTTCCCTGTAAAGTAGTTATCTCCAAGTTATGATGCCCTGTTCAGTGTAATTTCAGTTTGTTCAATGTAAATCACACTGATGCAGAATAGCACAGTATATAAGAGAATGTAAATACTACTACTATTGAGCATTTATATAGCGCTACTAGTCGCTATACAGATAATGCAGCGCTATACAGATAATGCTTTTGGATCCTGATCCGCTTAATCTCCTTTGTGTTTCCTTATCATTCACTTAGATATATCCTTGCCCTGAATTGTTGTTTTGTCTGTCTTGACTAGACTGTATGCTCTGATGAGCAGAAACATCTTTTACATGTGTCTGGACAGCACTGCATATGCCTTGTAGTAGTAGTAGTAGTAATTACTATGGAAACCATGCAAACTGAGGATACCTCTCAGGGGACCAGTTCAATGGCAAATTCCTCCCAGGAAGCAGCGTTCCTGAGATCCCTGAAGGACATACCCTTCCCCAAAAGGGCTCTTAACTTTCTCTTCAGCATCCTTGGAGAAAGATCTTGTTTCCCCACAAGTGAATTCCAAACAGTTAGTGCTTAAGAGGTCTCTTCCTAGTATTGTGTCACCCATGGTAGATTCTGAATATTTGTCTCAAGAAATTTCTCCATTAGATGTTTCTTGAGAGTATTTACAAGGACAGGATACATGCTAAAAGGGACAGTGTATGAATTCATAAAACAGTGAAAAAATGTCAAGAGCTGGATGCCCAGTGGGTGGAGTTGAACAGCAGGTGACTAAGACAGAGCCACCACTTATGTCTGTTCAGGCCACTTTGTCTTCTACATTGAAAAATAATTTGGTAATACATAAATTGGAAAGGCTGGAAAATTTTGATAGGGATAACAATCTTTGTTTCTTCAATTTTCCAATTACGTTTCATTTGTCATCAGAGATTTTGCTGAAGAAATATTTTAAGGAAGTCCTGGATATCACCAACCATAAAACAATCTCCTTTTCAAATCTATATTATGTATCCCAGAAAACCCTCCAGACAAACGATTAGGGGGGTGAACTGGATATTTGGTTTCTCTTCTCTTACGAACTTAAATGAATTTCTTGAGGTTCTGAAGATGTGATTACATCCAGAGCTACCCTCCTTCTGACTTTTGCCACCGAAAAGATAGCATTGCTATTTTGAAATCTTATAACTGAAAAAGAGAGATGAAGTCATCCGTGGTCAGAAAATTTACATTTTTCTTGATGTGAGCCAAGCAACTCAGGCTCGAAGGAAATTTTTTCGTGCTTAGCTCCACAAGATTGTGGCTGCTGGTGGGACTTTTTTAATGAGGTCCCCTGTAAATGTTTGATTACATTCCAGAGGAACAATTACATTTTTCTTGATCCTGCACACTTGGGAAAATTTATGAGTGATCACAGTTTGGTGTAATTTTGTATCTTCATGGGAGGGGGGGGGGCGCGGGTGGAATAGAGATTGGTCTGTTTATATAGTAAGAGCTGCATAGCTGGATGTATTTACTATACCCAATTTTTGCTTAGCTTTTTTTTCTCTCTGTTTTAGATATATCTTCTCTCTCTCTCCTTAAAGTGGGATATTGTTTGCCACTTATATTTGCTTTTTTTGTTTTTCTTTTTCCTTTGATAAAAAGGACTACAAAGCTTAGTAGCTGATATGGAAGACCGAATGGTCTGTTTCTATGTTTGTCTGCATTTTGACGTGCATTTTTAAATATGTTATGGATTGTAATATTGAAAAACTTCTAATGCAAGAAAAAGATGGTGTAACAAGCTTACTTGCATTACTCTTAGCAAATAATATGTAAATAAGCATCATACAGATATAATATTTGCATATGAGAATTTATATTATTTGTCCTTCACCTATTATGAGTAAGGGGCCATTTTACTAAACACCATTAAGATTGTGCACTTAACTTGCAATTTTAGTGCAGAGTAAGTGCAAAGACTCTGTGTTAACTGTCGGGAGTGTGAGGAACATGTTCCCAGCAGTAAGCACATGGAGCTTGATTCCCAAAGGGGTATGTCCGGGCTGTATGGACGACCCCGAGCAGGACAGGCCCATTTGGACCTGATTCTGAAACATGGGAACAAAACATTTCTGCGACATTTAGAATCGGGCCTGAGGATAGCCCAGCGTGCCCCTGGGGCCACTGAGAGACATCCACACCACCTTCCCGCCAGCCCGCCTTCCCTTCACCCTGCCGCCCGACCCCTGACGGGGCAGCTAGGGCCCGGATCGGGTGTCAGGGACCCACCTTGAGCTGCCTGCTGCTTGGGGGGGGGGGAATGTCGGGAAGGATCAGAGAAGTGCCCCGTGTTTTTTCCACCTCAGTGCTTGAATAAGCAGGGCATCCCCCCATTGATCCCCAGATGTACAGGGCTGCTACTGGAATCAGCCTTGTACATCGGGGGTTGGTCCCACCCACTCCCTTCCCACTCTCCGCCCCCATCATGCCCTGCATCCCCCATAGCACACACAGCAGCTCTATACATGCAACAGGGGATGGAGGCAGAATACCAGCAAAGCATAGCGGGATTGCACATCCCAGTGGGGCATATAGCCCCGCTATTCACCTCATAGAATTGGGGCCATAGAGGTATCTTTAGGTGCACTTACCCTAACTGTCACATCGACAGTGAGAGTGTGCCAATGACGCCCATGTTAACTGCAATGGGCAGTCAACATCCACACTCCAACCCTAATTTGTCAAGTCCCTGCCCTATCTCACAATGGTCAATTAATATGTCTTAGTGATTGCTCATTATCAGGCCCACACATTAGGTGTCACCACGGACAGCGAGCGTGTTAACCCCCTAGTGGGCTTCAGTAAAAGGGCCCTTAAATCTTCCTTGTGCCTGCCTTCTGAAAGAGGAAGCAGCTTGACCAAACCCCTTACTCTCCCTCCCCCCCCTTTTTTTCTCTGATCTACTAAACAGAAGTGAATTGTCAATAGAGGAAATTATTTTTTAACATTTTTGCAGCCTTTTGAATGTTACAAGTTAGTCCAGAGGATTTTGGGAAAATGTAGTGTTTTGCTTTCATTAAACTCAATGTGCAAACAGGAAACTAACTATTCTCGGCAAGAGAGAATCTATTAATCATTTAATGACAAAAAATCAAAAGAGGAAATGCTAGCATAAAATAATTAATGCACTGGTAGGTGGCTTTCCAGCTTAAGAAAAAGAGTAACTATATAGTTTTTGAGTATTTATGTTTACAGTATAGATTCCTAGGTAACCTGATAGAAATCGAGTGCTTTTAAGTGAAATGAGCAGAAGAGCCTATCAGGCCGATGCAGATAGCCAGTTTTGAAGTCCTGCGCTATTAGCTGTTTACGCGTTTTTATAGCGCACCGATAGCACGAGCCTTCAGGCTGGTATGCAGCAAAGGACATGTATGCAAATAAGCTGCATGCAAAACTTCGGCATAAAGTTGAACGGAGGGGAGCCAACGCATGAACAAACAACAGACGTGCTACAAGTGGCCGTGTGCGCATGTGTGTAAATGTCAAATGCTCACGTTATGCCCACAGGGCATGCAGGTTCTTTTGGTGCTCATCCCATAATAATCAACACGATTTCGCCCAAAATCATTTTTTGATGAAATCACAACAAAGAGATCTAAAATAAAAGATAAATAATATAAATAAGTCAAAATAAGAAGCAAAAAACATTTCTTCTTGAACACTGAACTTTTTACTTAAATGCTGAAAGATACAGGCAGAAAATTTTCACATCAAAAGTAATTGTTCACCGATATATACCCTGAAACAGTCTTTCCCTACACGCACAAGATGTCAATATCTCAGAGATATTGACACTCCTGCCTGTTATGTAATCCTCTACGTGTTTCTCTGCATGTCACACAGACTTTATTAGCATTACATTTGAAAACATGCAGCTAATTGGGATATTATTTAAATATGTTTGGCTTTATTGTGTGTGCTTACTTTTCTTTTGCTGTTTACACACGGGTCCATCTCTTTTCTGCATTTGGCGTGGCAGAATTTGTGCATATAAGTTGCGTTATCTGCACTCAAAGGGGCATGGTTAGCTGCCGAGATGCAGAAAGGGTATGCAGGAAAGGCCCCTGAATGTTCCCAGACGTCCACGTTGACATACATGTTATTCCTGCGGAACTGCAGGACAGAGAAGGTTTGGCGCTGCCCTACATTACATGCCATATGGAGAAAGGGTTATGTCTGGTCTGAAGTGCAGTGGTGTGTGTGCTGTCATGGAGGGCATGAGATGCAGTTGTGCACAACAGATTGCAGAGGTGAAGGACATGTCTAAATGTGCAAAACAGTAAAACCACTTCACAGGAACAGAATGCTGTGCAATAGACAGTATGCTGGCTATGCTTACATCTGCTGTTGTGGGCATCAGCTTAGGAGCTGTACGTATTGCGAGCAGAGACATGGCCACAGGCAACAGGGAGCATCTGCTATGTATATCTTCTCTGAATGCAGAGTGCACGGGGCCGTATATCTCCCTGATCCTGAAATTGCAGGTGCATCTATACCTGCGGTTTCGGAATCAGGTTGAAATCAGCCCCGTTTTCATTTTGAACATGGCCACAGGCCAGACGTAGATGTTATTGAATTGGGCTTCACTTGCATTAGATTGTATATTAATTGTGTTTCTTACAGTTTAAAGTAAGGCTAAAACAATATATGTGGAATCTTTCTTCTAATTCAGACAGGACACTGACATTCTTTTGTTTTAAAAAGAAAAGGGAAGTGCTTGGATGCTGTGATCATTTTCATTATAGGTGTAATGAATTTTCTTTGCATTCTTGCAAGCCCTTCTAGTACAGCTGATCAGGAATGTTTAACATTTATATAGTCTTATTAAACCACTCCTTGACACAGATAACAGAACAGTTTACAATTATAAATTAACATAATCAGCAGTAATACATATTTATAATAAAACAGTACAATTCAAAATATAACATACAATTGCACTACTATTACATACAATACATAACTGATGAAATGCACTCATCAAAATTTACAAACTAATTACAAATTATCATCACAATTAGTTAATATGGCAATTCTGTTTCAGTTAGAACTACTTACAAATCAAGATCCCAATTTATCAACGTTATACTTTCTGCCTAAAATCTATACCATGATACCACAGTGTCAAAGGCTGCTGTTCACCATAATATAGTCGTCAGGCTCAAAGCATCAATCGCGTTGGCATAGGATCACTCAAAGATGTCACATTATTCATAGAAACTAGTATCTCATTAAGAAAGGATGCAGTGTAGATGTCTAACATGCACATATTGTATCTGTATATTAGACTTCGATATAATTTGCTTTGTAATTAATCTACATGGTTTGTTAAAATTGGTTCAACGGAAAAAAAGTTGACTTCCTTTTTTTGTACAAGGCAGTGGATTTTATCTCTTTGGGGCCTATTTACTAAATGGCTTGCTGCTAGCATTTATTCGAGCCAAAAAAGTAGCATGGAGGCCTTTGCTCACTTTTGGGTGTGCGCATTCCTGTCCCACTGACACTAGCATATTGGTAACATACCATGCTATGCTAACCCTTTGAGGTGGCATTAGGTGCACACACACTAATGGCAACATCTGCAGTTAGTGTGTGCCCAAAACGCCTTTACTAACAACAATATATCAACAATGCCCACGTTCCTCCCCTAACCTCACCAGTCCCCATCTGATCACATGGGATCGTGTGGGATTTTTAGCATGGTGCGCTTAACATGTGACAAACTCCACCCTAATGGTTAGCACAGTTTAGTAAAAATGCTCCTTTATGGGGGTTATTTTGGAAGCCCTATTCATGCTCTGGATTTATGGAAATGAGCTTAGAAATGTCCAAAGCATGGAGAAGCCGGGTCTGTCGACATCCCCAGCATGAGAATGTCCAAGTCTGAATGGGAAGACCCAAGGAACGGGTGTATCAGGACAACAGTAGGTTTGAAACACTTAAATAAAATACCCCAGCGTGTTTCAGCTGGCTGTTCTACGCCCTGCGGTCCATTGATAAGGACTTCCGTGCGTCTATCAATTGTTTATGTACCTGGGTAGTAACATCGCAGTTGATTGCCCCTCCTGCCATGGTCTGTCCTGTCCTTATATTGGAGTTCCTCTCCATTTCTTGACGCCAGCTACCTTTTGTTTTTGTTTTGTAAACCGCCCTGTCTCTAGCCAAAGGTGCAGTATATTAAGTGATACAATAAAGATAAAGATAAAATATAAATTCATCTCAAGATTAGTTTTATTAATTTACCACTTGCAGTTACCAGACTATCTTTTGCATTTATTTATCCAAAGTCATAGAGGGCCCAAATTTGAGTTAGGCAGGCTATGTGCCATGGTGGCGCATAGCCTGCTCGCTGACCCCTTTAACCCAGATTTTCACCATGGCGGCGCATAGCCTGCTCGCTGACCCCTTTAACCCAGATTTTCACTTCCACGGCAGCGGAACTGAAAATCCGGGAAAGCCTGGATGGCCCGGCAGCCACAAAGGCTACGCGGGTAGAAGCGATTTTTGATGCTACCCACATAGCCTCTGTGCCCTAAAGATAGGTGAGGAAAAACCTCGCCTGTCTTTAAGGTGCAGAGGGCTATACGGGTAGCATTGAAAATCGCTGATACCCTTTTAGTCCCTTCCTCCGCCCCCGCTCTGCCCCGGAACACCCCTAACATGCCCTGATACTATGCAGATAGCATCTGGGCGCGTTAGGGACTTAGCCGGGATTTTTCTAAAGGCCTTCGGAAATCGGGCTCAGAATAGTTTTCCCATTAAAAGGCCACAATTCACCAAGTATGCCTGAACCCCACATATTATTAAAGGTTTGAAGCTGTAAAGGCCCTACACATCTAATCAGAAATTAGACTACCGTATAAGGTGTTATTTTCCTTGCTCGCCGTTCTTTGTTATTGATAGTGTTGTATTGTGCTTTCAGTGTTCTTGCATTCCCCTGTATATGTGCTACAATGCACTTTCTCCCAGCGTTACTAGACTAGATCCTCGAACAGCTGAACCTCTTTATTCAGAAGCCTTTATATTAACAGAAAACATATTTGATGTGAAAAAATATGGGTGATTCAAAGAGGGGAATGTGAAAGAATCATTTTTCTTATGTGGAAAGATAATCACCTCTCCTAAAAGGATTTCAGTTATATTAAATGCTCAATGCTCATAACGCCTTATATTTAGAGAATTGCTATTGAGAATGAGCCCATCTGCACCTGGCAGAAAAATTAAGTTGACTGGAAAAAGGAACATTGTTTATTCTTCAGTACTTACTCTACAAATAGCTTATAAATATATGTTTTTTACATACAATTTCACTTAAAATAGTACACAGCTTGACGGAGATTGTAACAATACCGTAGCATTGCTTAATGCTTCTAAAATCCTTATCCTATAAGAATAAATAAGTATAGTATAAAGGAAGATCTATGCACATGGTTGGGTGATGCATGTGACCAAAGGTATTGTGAAAGGTGAGATGGAATAGTATAGAGTAAAAGACCACATAATGAATCAATAAAAGGGCGCTGATGGACGGTGAACTGATTCGGAATGGTACCAAAGTAGTAAGGAGAAGTCAGAAGTGAACAGCGATAACCTAATGACCTGGAGTGAAGTGTCAGCCTAATAAATATGCATAGAAAACGTCATCAAGGACCAATCTATACTTGGCCACAGACTGTGAGCTCATTTTACACAGCCATGTGAAAAGAGGAACTAATGTAATAAAACTTCAATGAACCTATAGGGCTCAATTTTCAGAACTGCCGTGGTGGCCAGCTATGGTGCCTAAATATCGGCGGGATGTTCAGCCGCAGAATCTTGACAGGAGCTGCCACTGAATATCTGGGGCTGAGCGGTGCTAACTGGATAGATGCCAGCATGTAGCTGGTTAACGTGATTTTTAGGGGGCATTTGCCCGGAACACAGCTTAGGCCTGCTTTTCATGTGGCCTAAGTTGTCTAGACAAGAGCTGCTGAAAATTGCTCTAACCGGATGAGTGCCACCACTTGCCCAATTAGCGCTGGTCTCGTTCTCGCTCCAATCATGGACTATCCCTGCACTATATAACTAGTGCCACTGAATTTCACAGTCTGCCCCCTTAGCCATCTGACCTCTTGTTGGCTGGCAGCTTGACTAAAGGCTTTATAGTGTATATCAGCCCGATAAGGGCTAATGGATGGGCATGGAAGTCAGAATGTTGAAAGATTTTCCAATGCATATGCAAAAAGCTTGTAACAGAAAATAGAAAAGTTATGAATTTTTGCTGTGTAGTTGGTCAGAGCTTCCTAGTTCTTTGTCCCCTCTGTGCTGTTGTAATAAAGTTACCTTCAGTGTGATCTCACCGAATATGCAAGTTTCTTTGCCACATAGTATGAGGCAGGAATTGGGAAGGCTCTAGGTGGAGATAGGGCCTGGATAGCACTTGCAGTTACTGCACTGTAAGTTACTATGCACTGGCCCTGTCTCCGATAGCATTGGTGTACTTAAGGGTGCACCACTATAGATAGCACGAGTACACTCAAGAGGAAGAGTTAAGTGCTTGACACTATTGGCAGCACTTAAAAGGGCCTCTGTTTAAAAAACATAAGACCAGATGTCTACAGCAACATCCTGAACCACTCTCACGCCTCCAAATAAGCACCCCACTTCTCTTTACCTCCAAGTAGCATGAAGCCCGCCAATCATCATGGCCTCCTACTATCCATCCCCTGAAGAGACACTGAACTCACCCCCATCCCTCTAACTTCCCCACCTCCACCCCCAACATCACATAGCAGAACAGGAACATTCTTACAGTACTATTGCTCAGAGTCAAGCTGCTAAATAAAAAGTATGACCCATTACTTGGCAACCTAACTCCTTGCAAGTAATATTATGTGACTACTGATAGGAGTCAAAGCTACTGTTTTGAACTCAAGAGGTAACAGCGCATGCAGATATCACTTCTGCCACCACCTACCACCAGGGAAAATTCCAGTAAGTGCACAGGAGTTAGTGGAAGCATCAGTACCTCTTCAGGAGGTGAGGAAAGAGGGATGGTGGTGACTAGGGAGCTTCATAATGCTAAGGGAGAATCGTAGATGGGGCGGCTCCATACTACTTGGGGAGGGGAACTGGGGGTTGGAACTTCAAGCTACTTTGGGGGTCAGATGGTAGAAGGGGGACGATACTCATGGATCAGGGTCATTTAATACATTGGGCCATGGTTGCACTTACTGTGCCGTCTGCTGATGCATCTGCAGTGCAGTCCGGTGAATGGAGGGCAGATACTGGACACGCCCCCAAAGGTTACTGCCCAGGCTTTGCACTTACTGGGCATTACTAGTTGCCCCTAATGTGCAACTTCAAAATAACTTACTGGACTTTAGTAAACAGTCCCCTAAATCTAAAATCCATTGGCATTATCTGCCTCAAAACACCAAGCTTAATGCCTGTTCCTCTATTTTACCATGACTTAGCAAATTGGAGTTAAAATCAACTTAATAAACAAAACATTTTATAAGATTGTATCAACAAATATTTGATCCTTGATATAAATATATATCCTAATTCCCCATCAAACATGAATTTCTGAAAAAAAAAGAATGACATATTAATTCATGGGCTCACAGTGAACTAGTATTTTAAGAATCCGTATGCAAAGAACAAAAATCTACTGTACCCTGGACTGTCCAAGCAAGTAAGACTGTAGAAGACACGTTTCAAAAGCTTTTACCCAGCTAAATAAATATTAATTTGGTAGATTTCACTGGTCATAAATACTGTAGCCCTCTTCAGTGTAGCTGAAAGTATGCAGGAGCATTCACAATCCCCAGACAGTTTGCTGACTTCAAAACAGCAGGCGTTCATTGGGTTTGTAAACGCACAGTACACATTGGAACTCTCACATAAAGCACAAAATGACTTTTATAAAATTACCCCAGAGGTTATGCATGTAAGAGTATGTATGGTGATAAGAAGGCATGCACTTTTATATGACTCGTGTGTAGGTGAGTCCTGTGGTAGAATTTCGGTGGAGTGTGAGCAGAGTTGAAATTTATATGCATATTTTTTCTAAATATGCACGTGCTTGTGTAGTTTATGCACAAGCATTTACATCTGCCTCTGAGATGTTTATGGCTTTAATCTCACCACAATTGCTGCCACTTTACCCATAGTATATTATAAAGATGTATAGGTGGTAATTTTATAAGGCAGGCACACAATGAACTGCACCGAACAGTGAACCACAACTGATCAACAAGAACCTGTAGCATCATATAGACCTACAAGCACAATACAATCTCCAGATAAAGAGTCAGTGGTGCAAGAACAGAAGGTAAACTACCCAACATGCTCACCATTTATCCTCTGCTCTACCTGTTGCTAGCACTCCTGCTGCTTACCACAGTACACAGTTTTCCAACCACCACAGCACCCCTGCTATGGCACACAAACCAACTATCTAGCAGAGAAAACTCATATCTCCCACACAACACTCAGCGAACCACAAGACAACTAATATACATAAAAAACTCCACACCCCAATCCACCCCAATACCACTCAACTCCATGCTCACACACTCCCTACAATGTACCCTAATAAACTCCCGATCCATCCGAAACAAAACTCAAATCATCAATGACCTCTTGGAATGAAAGAATCTGGACATACTCTGCATTACAGAAACATGGATTTCAGAAATAGACAACATACTCCTGAACAAGCTCAAACCAGATGAATATGACATATACCAAAGTCCCAGAACCCAATGAAGAGGAGGCAGAGTGATGGTCATAGCCAGGAAAAACATCAACCTCCGGCTCCAAGCAAGCAACAGTGCCAACGAATCTGACTCCATCACTGTCTCCAACAAAATGACCACAATCTGCCACATATACAGGACACCGTCCTCCAACACCAACAAACTATCAATAATACTGGACACAATTATAACAGCAGCAAGAACAGGGAAGGAACTAGAAACATGATGGCAGAAAAAGACCACATGGCCTATCTAGTCTGTCCTTCCATATCAGCCACTACAACAGTCCCCTTGTTCCCTTTAGAGATCTTCTGTGTTTGTCCCATGCTTTTTTTTAATTCAGATACTATCCTCATCTCTACCACCTCTACTGGGAGACTATTCCACACATCTACCACTCTTTCCATAAAGAAATATTTCTGCATATTACTCCTGAGTCTATCCCCTTTCACCCTCATCCTATGTACCCTCTTAGCAGAGCTTGCTTTCAATGAAAGAGACTTTTCCCCTGTGCATTTATGCCATGGAGGTATTCAAACATCTCAGTCATATCACTTTTATCTTGCCTTTCCTCTAAAGTATACATATTAAGATCCTTAAGTCTGTGCTCGTATGCTTTATAATGAAGACTACTAACCATTTTAGTATCCACCCTTTGCACCGACTCCAATCTGTTTATATCCTTTTGAAGGTGCGGTCTCCAGAATTGCACACAATACTCCAAATGAGGTCACACCAAAGACCTATACAGAGGCACTATCACTTCCTTTTCTGCTAGCCATTCCTCTCCCTATGCACCCAAGCATCCTTCTAGCTTTCACCGTTGCCTTTTCTACCTGTTTAGCTACTTTAAGATCATCAGACACAATCAAGCCTAGGTCCCGCTCTTCTTTTGTGGACAGAAGTACTTCACCCCTATACTATATTGCTCCCTTGGATTGCTGCAGCGCAAATGCATGACCTTACATTTTTTAACATCAAATCTCAGCTGCCAAACTAGTTTTAGGAGATTTCAACTTCCCCTCACTACACCAAAACCATGCACAGTCCTTCCTTCAAGCCATGACAGCGATGGACCTGACACAACTAGTAAACATTCCTACACACACAAAAGAAAACAAACTGGACTTCTTCAGTGGCCATAGCGCCCAAGCAAGCACCCCCCACTCTATATAAATCCACCCAGTCCCCTGGTCAGACCACAAACTCATCGAATTCTCACTCCCACAAGGCTCCAGCAGTACAAGCCCCAACAAACAACCATCTACCAGAAGATTTAAACCATTCAATAAGGATAACTTCATCAAAGAAACCCTCAAACAACTGCCTATTGACTCCACTGACCCAGAGCTTGTCATTGTGAATTGGGGCACCATCAGAAAAGCAGCAATTATTCCCAACGACCCAAAGCAACCCAAGATTGACTGGTATACCACAACCCTCTGACTCCTAAGACACAACTCCAGAAACATGAAAGAAAATAGCAAAAAACAAAACAAGAACGAGACAAAGCACATTATGCACAGCTGATAAAGGAATACCATATCAAAACAAAGTAAAACGAGAACACCATACCAAACTACTAAACACAGCAATCAACTGCCCAAGAGAGCTATTCTCCATTGTGAAAAAGCTGACAAAAACACCATCCACCAAGAATTCAAGATTATTTAGTTTTCTATAGTGCCTTATCCTTCAATCAAAGTTATGTAATTACTACCAACAGGTACTGGATATATTTCCTTGTCCCCAAAGAGCTCACAATCTATATGTACCTAAGGCAACAGAGGGTTAAGTTTATTTATTTATTTATTTACTGCACATTTATATACCGCTACTTCCAGCGATCAGCAGCGGTTTGATTCATGTTCGGGGATTGTCAATCAAGACTGGGGGGGGGGGGGTGGTATGCACACAGAACTGGGGTCACAGCACACATGGTTAGCGTCTTAGGGGGTGACTTATACATTCTTACATCTATATATACATATTTACATAATTATACATATAGCAGTTTTGAATACTCTCTCAGTTGATGGTCATAGCTGATTGTAATGACATCGGAATAGGTGAGTTTTTAGCTCCTTCCTGAATTTGGTGATGTCCTTGGTTAAACGCAGCTCACACGGGAGGTGATTCCAGATAGTTGGTGCAGAGAATGAGAACGCTCTACGACTCGTACTTGTTTTCACTGTTCTGAAGTTGGTGGGGACTTGTAGGTTGCCCGAGTTGATAGTTCTTCTGTCCCTATTTGTAGGTTGCGTGCTGATAAGTGATGATAGGAATGATGGGGATATGTTGTTTATTAGTTTGAAGGTGGTCACTAACATCTTGTATTGTATCCTAGCTGCAATTGGGAGCCAATGTAGCTCTATCAGGATGGGGGTAATGTGTTCAGTAATGCCTGTTCCCATTATGATCCTGGCCGTCACGTTTTGGGCCATCTGAAGTATATTTAGTGATTTTTTAGGCAGACCTTGAAGGATGGCATTACAGTAGTCTAGGTGTGGCATTATGAGGGCTTGTGCTACTGACCGAAAATCACTGGGCTCAAGTATTTTCCTTAGTGGTTGTATCACTCTAAGTTTATGGAAGATGGCTTTATTCGTTTTGCGTAGGTGTGTCTCCATTTTCAGGTTGCAGTCGAGTGTTACTACTCCGAGATATTTGATTTCCTTCTTCGTGCTATACGTGTTGTTGCAGAGAGTGATTGTGGGAGGGGGGTTGAAGTTTGGTTTGCTGGATATATACATGACTTCTGTTTTCTTATGGTTAATTGTCATGTTGTTGTTTTGTAGCCATCTTAACATCTCCTCCAGACAATTTTCGAGCGGAGTATAATGAGGGTCCTCGGTATCTAGTTGCGTGTACAGCATAATATCATCTGCATAGATGTGGTATTTAATATTATGCTTTTTGAAGATGTCACAGAGGGGTTGCATGTAAACGTTGAACAGTAATGCCAATAGGGCTGAACCCTGGGGTATGCCCTGCGTTTGAGAGAACGGTTCAGCTTTCTCCCCGTTGAATTGTACCTGTGGCCTTCTGTTCGTTATGTAAGAGGAGAACCATTTGAGGGGGGTTCCCATTACTCCTATAGATTCCAATTTATTGAGGAGGATCCCATGGTGTACAGTGTCAAAGGCGGCAGAGATGTCAATGAAAATGAGTATAAACATTTTCTTTCTGTCTTCTAGGCCTTCGAGGAGATTGTTCATTAGCGCTATCAAAAGAGTCTCAACTCCATGATTTCTTCTGAACCCATATTGCTGCGCATCTAGGGTATCACAGTCATCAAGATGTTCTTGAAGTTGTATGAGTACTGCTTTTTCAATGATCTTTGCGAGGAATGAAATGCTGGAGATGGGGCGGTATGATGTCGGATCTTCCTTATTGAGCGAGTTGTTCTTTAGTATTGGTCTTATTATCGATTGCTTCAGTTGGGCAGGCATTATTCCTTGACTTAGTGACTGGTTTATGATGTGGGATATTTGCTGGTTTATTTCTTTTTTTGCTGCTTTGATCCATGCCGTTGGACAAGGGTCGAGTGGGGAGGTGGTGGTATTTATTGAGGTTAGTATGTTTATGGATTGTTGCATATCGATGTTGTGGAAGGTACTCCATGCCTGTTTGGGCTCATCCTCTGTTCGTTGGCATGGTGTGTGTGTGAGTGGCTTGCCCAAGGCCATAAGGAGTGCTTATGGGACTAGAAACCCCAGTCCCTCCAGCCTGAGATTGCTGTCCCTGGGTGGGATTTGAGGAAACAAAAAAGCGGAGCCTGGACTGGTATAATAAACCTTGTTTATTGCGCCCCAACGCGTTTCGGCCACCGGCCTTCTTCAGGGGGTCTTAGAGAACACACCTCAAAAATAGTAAACATAAACATAAAAGTTAAAATCATAATATATAAAAAGGTATTATATTACATCAATAAATAAATAAATAGAATATTGATGAAATAATAAATGGAACCATAACTTACACTTAGAGCATCTAAAGGACAAACTATTAATCCATAATAGTTAATTAAAAACAAAATAGATAAAAATATATTATAAAATACATATACACTGGAAAATAATGAATACCTTTTAAAAAAGGGGGGAAAAAAGAGAGAGAGAGACGAGGAGAAGCAAACAATAAATAAATACCTTAGTAGGATCAAATTGAATGTTATCCCGGAATGAATCTACGGGATACTGACGGCTGACAATGAACAAATAAATTATTAAATAAGTAAATAAATACTCACAAAGCAAAATAAATACAATTCTAAAAGATCAATAATACATATTGACAAATATATAACCAGTTAGTAATAAATAATTAAATACATAAATAAATATACATATACATAAAAAATTGTAAAAAACACATGTACTGTATAAAAAACAATTATAAGAGTAAAACTGTATACATGTGTAATAAAAACTTTTCATATATGAACCAAAACAAGGTACTTCAGGGAACACAAAAAAAGCAAGTAAAGAAGAAATCATCATAGAAGGGGGAAGGGGAAAGGGGGAGAGAGGGGAAAGGGGAAAGGGGGGGGAGGGGAGGGGGAGGGGGAGGGGGAAAGGGGAGAGAGGGAGGGGAAGGGGGGGAAGGGGGAGGGGGAGGGGAGGGGGAAAGGGGGGGAGGGGGGAAGGGGGAGGAAGGGGAGGAAAAAGGGGGGGGGAGGGGAAGGGGGAGGAGGGGAAAAAGGGGGGGGGGAAGGGGAGAGGGGAAGGAGGGGGGGGGAGGGGAGGGGGAGGGGAAAGGGGGGGGAGGGGGAGAAGAAGAAGGGGGGAAAGGGGGGGAGGGAGGGGAAAGAAAGCTGCTGGGGGAAAGGAATATTGTAAATAAGAATACTATAAAAAGACAGAAAGATCAACCTCTTGATTCAACCCCAAAGGGTGTAATGTACGTAACTCATAAATGAATCTCTGTTCGAGACGTAAGAGGAGTTTGTCTAAATTGCCCCCTCGCCAATGAGGCCTTACTACTTTCAATACCAAAAATTTTAAATCAGAAAGGGTATGGTGAGCAGCCACCCAATGATCAACTAAGGGTTTGTCCAGCAACTGTCTCCGAATACTGCTCTTATGCTCGATTATGCGTGTCTTAATGCACCTTTTAGTCTTGCCAATGTAACAAAGGTTACACGGGCACAGAATCAAATAAATGACATTCTGGGTGTTACAATTAGAAAACCGGAATAATTCATGATAGGTTTGAAGGTCACATCAAAGAAGTTATCTATTGTGACTTACATATCGTACTGACAACTTATAAACAAAAAATATAAACCGATAATGCTAAATGGAATAATAACGAGTAGAACAATAAAAAACAATAAAAAGACAAAGTATTGAGTTAGACAAAAGATGATTATTAAGAAATTTAAAAAAACAAAACGGGAAATGAAATGTGGTGACGAGCAGTACTCTACTATTTAAAGGGAACAACAAACACCAGATCTATCACAAACTTATAAACCCCTCATGGGAACTTCTAATTGTGTTGTTTTGTATAAAACTTGCCAAGAACCTACAATAGATAACTTCTTTGATGTGACCTTCAAACCTATCATGAATTATTCCGGTTAATCATCCACCTTTCTCTATTATTTTGTGTTTTCTGGCTGATATTTTTAGCTATTTGTTGGCAATACAACAAACACATTATATAAGCTGCATTTTTAAGATTACAATTTTCTGATGTACTTTTTAAGCACATTTAAGAGTGTCTCCACCTTTTTACAATTTGTTTTTAGAATAGGTTTTTTATATATTCTTTATACAATTCTCACATGTTTACATGTGCTTTTCATATTATTTTTATATGCGTTTTTATATGGGTTCTATGATGATTTCTTCTTTACTTGCTTTTTTGTGTTCCCTGAAGTACCTTGTTTTGGTTCATATATGAAAAGTTTTTATTACACATGTATACAGTTTTACTCTTATAATTGTTTTTTATACAGTACATGTGTTTTTTACAATTTTTTATGTATATGTATATGTATATTTATTTATGTATTTAATTATTTATTACTAACTGGTTATATATTTGTCAATATGTATTATTGATCTTTTAGAATTGTATTTATTTTGCTTTGTGAGTATTTATTTACTTATTTAATAATTTATTTGTTCATTGTCAGCCGTCAGTATCCCGTAGATTCATTCCGGGATAACATTCAATTTGATCCTACTAAGGTATTTATTTATTGTTTGCTTCTCCTCGTCTCTCTCTCTTTTTTCCCCCTCTTTTTTAAAAGGTATTCATTATTTTCCAGTGTATATGTATTTTATAATATATTTTTATCTATTTTGTTTTTAATTAACTATTATGGATTAATAGTTTGTCCTTTAGATGCTCTAAGTGTAAGTTATGGTTCCATTTATTATTTCATCAATATTCAATTTATTTATTTATTGATGTAATATAATACCTTTTTATATATTATGATTTTAACTTTTATGTTTATGTTTACTATTTTTGAGGTGTGTTCTCTAAGACCCCCTGAAGAAGGCCGGTGGCCGAAACGCGTTGGGGCGCAATAAACAAGGTTTATTATACCAGTCCAGGCTCCGCTTTTTTGTTTCCTTCTATATTGTGCGGATCCTTAGCTCCTTTTTTGGTACCCTGGGTGGGATTTGAACATGTGGCTTGTGGTATTGTGTTCTAACCACTAGGCCACTCTCCCCCAACAACTGTCCAACACTACAAACAGCTACATCTGTGATCAAATATCAACACCCCAATCAAATATCAACACCCCCAATCAATACCATAGATGACCTGGAGCTCCTTCAGTCAAGTCAATGAAAGACAAATAGAGAACACTATAACAGCTCTGAACACAACTACTTCCTTCCTGGATCCCTGCCCCACATCATGGATTAAGGCAACCAAAAAAGAACTCAGTGGAATAATCACCAAATTCACAGAAGCAATACTTCAACAAGGAACTATGCCCAGAAGCCTAAAAGCTTCCTCCATTTGTCCTATGCTGAAAAAAACGACCCTGGACACATCAGACCCAGCATCATACAGACTCATTGCAAACCTGCCCTTCGCAGCAAAGGTCACAGAAAAAACAGTACAACACCAACTACAAGACAACATTGACAGACACGATCTCCTAGATCCCCAGCAACATGGCTTGTGACCACAGCATGGAGTGGAAACATTATTAACCACCTTAATAAACACTCTTAACGCAGGGAATGCAATGGACCAATCAAGGCTTCCTGCTAATCTTCCTAGACATTTTATCGGCCTTTGACACAGTGAACCACTAAATCCTATTGCAATGTCTTCACACAATTGGAATACAGGGAACTGTCCAGAAATGGTTCACATCCTACCTCACCAACAGATATCACCAGATAAGGATTGGAAACCACTCCTTCACCCCATACAAAGCAAACCTAAGGAGTCCCACAATGATCCACCAAGGCCAATCAAAATGTTTGTGTGTCACTCACCAACCAATCATAAGAGGGAGTGCCCTACTGACTGGTGCAGAACAAGAAAAACTGGTGTCTCAATCAGTTGAAGATCCTTGAGACACAGGAGGCTCAGGGTTTTCAGACTCAATGGGCTGAGACTGAAAAACAACTAACAGCATTTTGGGATCACTTACGTAGTTTAAAGATTAAAAAAGTCAAACGGGATAAATCTGACTATGATAACAATCGTGTTTATAAATGTATGTCATCATCGGAGCAATCTTCTGCGAAACATGTGAAGTTTTCTGCCAGTTCAGATGATTCTACTGAACTGATTCCACTGACACAAGTCATTATTGTTCTACTCGTTCACAATATGAACAACCTTTAGGACATCGAGGAAGTTTTCGTCGAGATGGGCGATCCCATTGAGCATATCAACAGGATTTTTGGGTGTGCCCGGACACCAGGTCCAGGACAAAGAATCAGCAGTCGTCAACTTCTGCGGCACTGCAACACACGTAGCTCCACAGTACTGCACCCACTACAGTAGACTACCTGTCCATTGCTTTTCCTCTGTTCTCCCTCCAGCTGTTCTCCTGCCTCCCAGCTCATGACTGTCAACCTGATGCATCTTACTGCCCTTGAGGTACCTGAGACCTAAGAGCCTTTGGTTGTGGATGCCATCAGGGGGAGTCAGACCAGATCTGGACCTTTTGCTGGGCCACTGGCAGACCAACAGTAGTACTAGGAGCCTCCGCAGCCCCCAACCATGGTCTGACATTCACCAGCAGCAGGCACAGTCAGTCGGTACCTGCTGCACCACACCAGGTGTTCCAGCCATGCACAAACTAACTGCAGACACTCCGCTAGCCAGTCTATATTGCATGTTCACAGTGGAACTATGCACACCCAGACCTGGGTTGAATGGCACAGATACTCGGCAGGTGCCTCAGTGAGTGGGCCTCCAGAAACAGGGGCACACATATATCACCTAAGACAGATACTATGTAGCACTATGTGGGAACATAGCCGTGCCATGGTCACGGCTCGGTCAGAGTGAGTGTGTCCTCCCAGCAAGACGTGATGTGGCCACCTTGTCCATTCAGGTGATGGTTGGGCACTACAATGTCCCAGCCATTGTCCCACAACCTGTGCAGATGCATCCTGCCCAGTCCGCCAGGTCCGGCCCATACTCACATTACCTTGCTCCTCATTATGCACATTTTCAGGCTGACACTGGAATTAGTGTAAGCATTGTGGCCCAGTGAGGAGTAGGCAGCCACAAAACAATGGATAGACATACACACACACTCTTATTGCAGCATTGTGCAGTGATAGGGGTGGTTGGCAGCCCTGCCCACCACACTGGCCCTGATCACAGTGCCGGCATTGCTAAGGTGTGCAGGAGCTAGTAGTACTGCTCAGGTGATAACTGCAGCTCCGTGCTGGAGGCAACAGCCTGACTCTCCATGAAGCTTTGGATAGTGGATCCTGTGTGAGTGGGTGTTTGTACCCCTGTTGGCCGCTGCTTTGGGGATTGCACATTTTGATGTTGCATCTGCATTGTAGGGTAAAATATAGGGACATGCTCTGCAGGATCCACAGCTGGGACCTGAACCTGTGACTTTCTGTTCCAGGAAACACTGGCTGTGTGTACTGCACCACACTGTTACCACAGGAACACAGTAGTCCCTGGGGCTACCTTTACTTGTCATCAGACAGACCTTTTCTTTTGCACTCCACACCACATACTGGAACAGGGCATGGCCTGGGTTCACTGCAGGCAGGTTCCACTGCCCCCTCCAGCACCAGCACACGCCTCTGCCATGCTGACATGCCCATATGCTGTTGGTGCTGGTAGTGCACAGTCCCAGGCTATCCACTGTGCAGGTAGGCAGATGCCCTAGGGTGTGGGGTCTTGGGTGGGGAGGCATACATGGAAATCCACACATCCCCCCATCACTGCCTACCAATGTTATGTCCCTTCCACATGGGGGATGGCTGGGGGGATGTCAGGTTGCTGCTCTAGCAACTATTGGCTAGGATGGACCAGGTAGATGTGGGTAGATTGTGTTGTAACAGCAGACTGTGGACAGGCTAGGGCATGCACCTCAGGTACAGTGTATCCAGTTTGGACTACTGGGTGTATATATGTTTCAGACAACGTGTGGTCACACCCTGCAATGACTTACTGGGGGCTGCAGTAAAGGGTGTTCAGTTAGCTGGGTTTACAAACTGTTTGGGATGCATCCTGGGGAAGGTCTGTGGACCCTTGTTCGAGTGGTCCCCAGATGTGCAATGATTGCCCTATTACAGGCATAGTGGTACCTGTGTGACCTTTGGGGGTACTTGCTGGGTAATGTCCCCTGGATGGGACACTGTGGAACACAGACTACTGGGCATGTTTGGCCTTGGTCAGCTGCTGTCTTGCTGATCTCCAGTTTCTATGTTCCTATGTGCCACCTAGACAACAGCCTAGTCCACCCTGTACCCCAGCTGCCCCCAATGTATGTCCCACCTGCAGCTCCCTATGCCCCATTTGCACCATCACCATAGTGGCCTTTCATACTTGGGCACCCTGTTTCCGGTGATGTCATTTCCGATGATGTAGGCAAGGGCGTGGTTGAGGGTAGGAGGCTGTGGGTGTGGCACAAACCCGGAAGTGGGTGCTGATTGGCTAATGCCAATATTGTGGGGCGTGGCGTGGGCATGGCACAAACCCAGAAGTGGACGCTGATTGGATGATGTCATCCTTGGGGCGGGGTGGGGTATGATAAGTGGGGGCGGTGGCCACGCCTGGGGGTGGGAGTGGGCAGGGCTAACTCGCCATTCACTTCTATGGGAGGGGCGTGGCCTAAGATGGGACATACACTGGAAGTGAACACTGATTGGCTCCTGTAATCCTTATCTCACCTGTCAATCAGTTTGATGAGTAGTGTACCCATTATACTACTTACATTCTCTTTTTTTTTTTTTTTTTGAAAATTTTATTTAGATTTTCACACAAAACCAAACAAACAACAATCCAACAATAGTCTTCCCTCCACCATAACCACCCCTCCCCTCCCCCCTACCCCCACAGGCTACAGTGCACCTCCCTCCCTTCCAGCCATAATCTGAAGCGACAAGACAAAAGGAGGGAGGGTAAGACAAGTACCACTAAGTGAACAAGGCTCAAAAAGGCATATCGTCATGTGAACAGCGAGCCGCATTACAAAAATTTACCAGAGATTGCCATTTCCTCCAGTGCCCATCCAAGTGTCGTATGCCCTTACGCGGCATCAGTTCATATTTACTATACAAACATACACAATTCCACCAAAGATGACACTGAAGGTCAGAGAGTACTTTCCAGTTCCTTAAACGACAACAAATGGCAATCCCCAAGAGAAAATCCAAAAGGAAGGAGTCATGCTGCAGACCCAAGGGAATCCCAGATCTAGATCGAAAGACCAAGATCTCCCACGAGAGAGGGACTCTAAAGTGCAAGACCTCTTGGATGCGGTCCCACACCTGTGTCCAATATGAGCGAAGGTGAAGGCACTCAAACACCATATGTCGAAAGGTCCCCACTTCCGCCTGACAGAGCCAGCACTTATTACTGGTTGAGGCGTCCCACTTAGCTACCCTCACCGGAGTGATAAAAGCTCTATGGGCAAAGAAATACAAGGTCTGTGTGATTGAGGCTGATCTAGATATGCGTGTCTGCCTGGCCCAGAAATCCGCCCAATGCCGCGGGGATAGAGCAACTCCTGATTCATGCTCCCAGATCCCCTGCATCCCCTGTACTCTCGAAGAGCACTGCTGACCGAGCAGTTTATAGAGAGAGGAAGCTATGCCATGGCCCGCCCAGGCCTGAGCAAGGCCACGTAACAGAATCCCCTCCCCACTGGAAAGTCGCAGATCCCCCAAAGCAGTCCCTATACAGTGTTTTAATTGCATCCATTGAAAGACCAAAGTTCCAGGGATATTGAATTCCCGCTGCAGCTCTCCAAAGTCCCTCCACCCACCATCCCGAACTAACTGTCCCAACGTCCAGATAGCTCTGCTATACCATTGCTGCCAAGCAAAGGTCTTATTCTGGATTTTAAAAAGGGGATTATACCAAATCGGGAGGTCAGGAGAGAACCTCTCTGCCGTTGTTCCCTGAGACAACAAGTCCTGGAAGGCCCTTTGAGTATCCGTCATCGTTAAGGACCAGCGAGGGGACGGAGGAAAGAGCATGCCAGGGGCCAGCGTCAAGGGGAATGGCTCCGCCAATCGCTTCTCCAGGCCCAGCCAAACAGGACTGAGCTCCGTCACCTCATCCCGCCATCTGCCCCCTTGCTTGAGCAAAAAAGCACGGTGATATAACTGAAAATCGGGGAAGCTCACCCCCCCTCCTCTTTAGCGCCCTTGAGCTTGGATAGTGCAATACGCGGGGGCTTGCCATTCCACAAAAAACTCGTGAGCACAGTCTCAATCTGCCTATACACCTGAGGAGGAAATAAAATGGGCAGCATTTCCAAAACGTAGTTAATTTTAGGGGCAATGGTCATTTTGATAGACTCCAGGCGGCCCCACCATGACAAAGTTAAAGGAGACCATTTGGCTGTCAGAGACTTCGCTAGCATTACAAGTCGGTCAGCATTATAACACACCGTTTCCTCCAAGGGGTGACAATAGTAAGCCCCCAGGTATTTCACCGCACCTATTTCCCAAAGAAACGGAAACTGTGCCATATCCGCCTTGAATACTCGGGCATTTAGGGGGAAAGCAACGGATTTCGACCAATTAATTTTATAGCCCAAGAGAGCTGCGTATTCTTCAATCTGAGTGAGGACATGGGTGACTGAAGCCGGAGTCGTAAAAAGTAATAGATCATCAGCATACGTCGACAGTTTAATCTCAGCACCCCGAATATGAACGCCTTGTATCATCATATTCTGCCTTATTAGAATAGTTAAAGGTTCCAGTGCCAAGTTAAACAGCATTGGCGAGAGGGGGAAACCCTGTCACGTCCCTCTGCTCAACTGAAACTCCTGAGAGCAGACATTATTGACGCAGATCCGGGCTGTGGGATTAACGTACAATATTTTTATGAAATTAATAAAGCCCTCCCCAATCCCGAACCACCGAAGGGCATGAAATAGGAAAGACCATTTCAGGCGGTCAAACGCTTTCTCAGTGTCAAGGGATAGCCCGACCACAGGCGCCTCCAAAGACGCAGCCTCAGTCAAGACATGACACAGGAGCCTGGTATTGTCTGCCGTCGACCTACCACCCACAAATCCGCACTGGTCCGGATGAATCAGCAGCGGGATCACTGAGGACAGGCGTTTCGCCAAGATAGAGGCATACACCTTATAATCCGCATTCAATAACGATATGGGGCGATAGTTCCCCACTTCCATAGGGTCCCTCCCGGGTTTCTCAATGACAACAATGCTTGCGGACGCAAAGGAACCCAACAGGGGACATTCCTCTAGCAGCGCTTGGTAATATTGTAACATAAAGGGACCCAGATCTTTAAAGAACACTTTAAAGAATTCAGCCGGAAGCCCATCTGGGCCCGTCGCTTTCCCCGAGGATAAGGAGTTGACAGCCTCACCGAGCTCCGCTAAAGTTATGGGAAGATCAAGTGGAGCCAGCACGGCAGGATTTACCCCAGTCTCTGAACCCGATCCAAGAGCTGCGTGAAGGCCCCCAAAGAGCAATCCACCTCGGAAGAATATAGTCGCTCATAGAAACCCCTAAAGGCCGTCAGGATATCAGCATCTGTGACCAGCACCTCTTCCCGCTGGGCATCCCGGAGGGCGGCGACACGACCCTGCTCCGTCCGGGCCTTCAGCTGATTGGCTAGCAGCGTACTGGCTCTATTGCCCTCCCTATAATAGAGGCCTTCCTGCGAGCGGATACTTTTGACCGCCTCCGAGGTAAGAATCTGGTTATAGCGAAATCTTAAGCGCTGTAAGCGAAGGAAGACACATGGATCTGTTCTATTGGCCAATATCCGCTCCCCTGCCTTAATCTGTGCTTCTAATATCCCCAGCCTCTTCTTATTTAATTTTGCCTGACCAATACTAAAGCTGGTAATTACTGCCCTCATAGATGCTTTAAAACCCTCCCATCTCGCCCACCCTGAGGTCAAGTGAGGGGGATTAAGCTCAAAATAGTCTGTTATTGCCTCTCTCAGCTGCAGTTGGAATTCAACATTCTCCAGCCAAGTCCGATCTAAGCTCCACCTCCCCTGACCAGGCATAGGTCCAATACCCTCTAGGACAATAGATACAGTGGCATGATCTGAGATGTTCGAAGAGAGAATATCAGCTGACGTTAAATAGGGGACTAGGGATTTGGAGAGCAAAAAATAATCTATTCGAGATAGGGACTTATGGGGGGGCGAGTAAAAAGTAAACTCCTGTCCAGCGGGATGGAGCAATCTCCACGCATCTACCAGTCCAGCCCCCTGAACCAAGGAATGGAGAACCTTTTGGGCCCGGCCACTCTCAAGAGACCTGGGAGGCTTCCTGTCCACCAGCGTATCCAGCACTAAATTAAAGTCCCCTCCCAGGACTATTGGTGTGGAGGAAGCAGCACAAGTCAATTCTGCTAAACTCTTGAAAAAATCAGGACAATCCCTGTTGGGGGCGTACACATTCATTAAAATCATCTCCAAGGATCCCACCTTAACACAGGCCTGGACCCATCTATCCTCCTCATCCCCCCGAGAGTGAATCACCTGCAGATTAAGCGATTTCCGGGCCAAGATAGCCACCCCATTATGCTTACCCCTTGCTGGTGAGAACGCTAGTAAAGAAAAGGGCCGGATATTCAATTTCAGGGATTCCCTTATATTCAAGTGTGTCTCCTATAACAGCAAAATATCACTATTAACCTGCTTGCCATACAAAATGATCTTCTTATGTTTAATAGGATTATTCACCCCATTAACATTCAAGGAATGAATTCTCAAAGAAGCCGTAGGACAAGCAGTATCACATATATAAACCCAGCCCCTCTGGCAGCATGACTCCCCCTTCCATCACACATTTTGCCCTGAGCCCATAAACAATACCATGCCCGGTAAGTTCACTCAACTGAAGAGTTTCAGCGCTTTTAACGCTACCATTGTGCCTGCAGGCCCAACAACCCAGGGGGGGGGAGGACTCTTCCGTTCTGAACGGGTGAACCCACACTGGAGTGGAGAAGACGAGAACAGAAGGTTGTAAGGATAATGCTAAGTGTCTGCGCTAGCTAAGCTGTCACAGTGACCACATATCAATCTACATAGGATGCTCAGTTAGAAGGGAAAGCCTCCACGATCTAGGCCCAATCCCCCCCCACAGATCAGCCACCATATTTCAGTATATGAACAAAATCCAGTGAACACATTTAACAGTTCATCAACTCCGCCTCTTTTCCCTCGATGTACAGTCCCAGTGCGTTCGGATCGTCAAAGGTTTTTGTAACATTGTATAATGTCACCCTCATTCGCGCAGGCTGAAGAAGTCCAAAGCGAGCCTGCAGCCGCTGCAGGCGCGGCCTCAATTCCAAAAAGCGTTTCCGCCTCTCCACCGTAGCCCTGGCAAAGTCCGGGAAGAACATTAACTTGTGACCTTCAAAGTCCACCGGGAATCGAGCCCGCGCTGCCTCAAATATCTTTACAGTATGTTGATGTCGTAAAGTTTTGAAGATAATGGGCCGCGGTCGCTTGTTGGTGGGTAGGGCCTGCGTGGGGACGCGGTGCGCCCTTTCTATCTCGAATGGGGCCTCGAAGGATATTTTCAATGTAGTAACAAGCAGCTTATGTACAAAAGCAAACATATCCTGCCCCTCTGCCCCCTCAGGAACTCCCATCACTCGGACGTTGTTCCTCCTGGCCCTGTTGTTAATGTCTTCCAGCTCTTTTTGTAAGTGCTCAATTTGCCGGGAATGCTTCTCCATTAATTTCAATCTTTCATCATGTACCTGCAGCCGTTGCTCCGTTTGTTCTTGGCGGACCGCAAGGTTCCCGAATTGTTCCTTGAGTTGCACAATGTCCTCCTGCATGCTCTGCAGCGAGGCATTGTTAGCCGTCACTATAGCTTTCACAGCACGAACCTCCTGCAGCAGCTCCTGCAATGCCTCCGGTTGCTCGCGCCCAGCCGCCATCTTTTGTGGGGACGGAGGTTCGGTTTTGGATCTTTTAGTTCCAGCCCCCGATCCAGGTGCAAAGTCCAGGCGGACTGGTTTAGAGTTCGCCATCTCCAGCTACCCTCTGTTGAAGTTTTTAGGGGTTTTGGCCCAAAAATGTTGGCGCAGACACAGGATTAAGGCTTAATTCCTCCTGAGCTCTCGCTCTACACGTCCATTCCTCTCCGCGTTAGGCTCCGCCTCCTCCTCTCCGTGTTTGGCTCCGCCTCCTCCTACTTACATTCTCTTATATACCGCGCTATCCTGCATCAGTGCGATTTACATTGAACAAACTGAAATTACATTGAACAGGGCATTATAACTTGGAGATAACACTTGATCTTTGCCCAAACCCACCTTGAGAAACCACAGTCCTTCTGGGAAAATGTTCTGTGGACAGATGAAACCAAACTTGAGCTCTTTGATAATGCAGACCAGTGATATATTTACAGATGAAGAAATGAAGTTTATAAGAATAAAAACACCCTTCCTACAGTTCAATATGGTAGAGATTTGATAATGTTGTGGGGCTATTTTGCTGCCTCAGGAACTGGAGGTCTGGAATGTATTAAAGGAATCATGAAGTCAGAGAACTACCAAAGTATTTTGGAGTGAAATGTGCTACCTAGTGTCAGAAAGCTAAATCTGGGTCAAAGATCATGGGTCCTCCAGCAGGACTATGACCCAAAACATACATCCAGAAGTACAAAAGAATGGTTAAAAAGGAACAAATGGACTGGCGAGCAATGAGTCCTGATCTCAATCCAATCGAGAACCTTTGGAAAGAACTGAAATCTGTCATTGGTAAAAGGAATCCTGGAAACATTCATTAGCTGGAACAAATCACAGTTGAAGAGTGGGGGAAACTACCAGCAGATAGCTGTATTAAACTTATAGATGGCTACAAAAAATGTTTGGAGGCTGCATAGGGTTGTGCGAGCAAATATTAGTGAAGGGTGCCATTAATCCTGTTCTGGTCATATTTTGTTTTTGGTTTTTTCCTCAGAAATTACTACATCTAAGTTGCACAGACATCTTTTTTTGTTGTATACCTTTGAACATACTATTAAAATATTATGATGGCATACAGTTGGAATATTTCTGATTATTTCTCAAGATACTGTACACAAAATACCTAAAATGCAAAAGGTGCCAATAATGTTGACCACAACTGCAAATGTAGATTCTGGACCTGCCCAGGCTATGCCACAATTACACTTCTGACATGTCCCCTTGCAATTTCTATGTATTATGGACATTCAAGTGTAGATTTAGCCTTTTATAAAATCACCATTTTCACATTCAAATAAGAGATTTTCTATGTGGAAATTACGAATAGGGTTTCCTAAATAACCCACATAATCTAACACCTTTTGAAGCTGTTTAATGCCCTTCTAAGGGGTATATTTGTGATTTGGCGGTAGTGGCGATATTGGAGGCGCGGCCCCATTGAAATCAATGGGGCTGCGGCTCTGATATTGCATGGAAGCCGCTACCGCCGAATTGTAAACATACCCCTAAGCTTCTGAAAATGCAGCCCATGCCTTTATCTATGAAAAGTAACCTACATTATGCCATAGCTCAAAAACAATTTCCCTTAATAACTTTGCATTTTCAGTTCAAAATCTGAAGTAACTGGCATGCTGAGATTTATACACCTCTGTCTTGCCTGTACTCATTTATGTAATTTTATTGTTGCAAGTAGATACAGTAAATCACCTAAGTAGATTTTCAAATGGAACTTTCTACATTTAGAGAGTTTGCATGACTCCGGGAATAACTCAAGGTTGAGTAACCTAGGGAAATAAATTGGATATTTTTAGTTCTGTGCTCAGCCTTTCATTCCAGAACAAATTTTCAGCCCTGCTCCCATTAGTACTTTTAAAGACTGCAATCCAACATGATTCATGCTGAAGAATAAGCGGTCTCGTTACTAAGGTGCGCTCATGTTAATGTACATTAATTTACCCTTAGGGTAAGGAACATAAGGGTTCATTTACTAAAGTGTAGTATGTTTTTGTACCTAATGTACATTTAGAGCAAAATCTAAATTGCATTAAGTACAAAGCCTCTGTGGTAACTCTCAGGGTTGTGGCCAGCATGACCCCGACAGTACCCTAGAACACAGCACTATCACCACAGGTGTGCTTATCTCCACCTATTGGGTAAGCGGCAGGGCGGTCAGGGGTGCTCACACTTCAGGATGAATTTAAACATAGCCTTATTAGAACAATTGACCTCGACAGCAAGCACAATATCAAAATGGCCACCTGTCTTTGTCCTCCAGAAAAATAACAACAAATTAGCCTTCTGAATTAAACCCAAAGCTCCTAGAACCCGCTAGCAAGCAGGCTACCAATTCTAGCCAAATGTAATAGCAACTGGAACATCTACTGTAAGACAAAATTACTAAACTCCTCAACCTGACTTTCAGGCAGACTGATCACTCTTGCTATAATCACCTTAAAAAAGCCATCCTCGTTCACCCCCCCCCCCCCCCCATGTTATTTTGTAGAACACTCTTAGTTTTCTGGGTTACACGCTTCCAGTATTTAAATTAAAAATCCCTTCCCCAGCCTGGTGCTCACACAGACTTCCCTGTGTTGCATGATTCCAGTACTCAGGGTCCCAAACACACTCCAGCCTGTCTCTCTCTCCTTCTTTCTCAGGCTGACAGCAAACACTAGGGTTCCCAACAAAGCCCCACAACAATCTATCTCTCTCGCTCTCTCTATCTCTATCTCTCTCTCTGTAGACTGATTCCTGGAGCTCCCTGAGACTCCTGCTCCCCAGCATGCACAAACAAATCCCCCAGCTGCACTCACTTCCCTGGCTGGTTCCCAGTCTGTCTCTCTCTCTTTCTACAGCCTGAACCCTGGGGCTCCTACTCCCAACACACATACTGTACACATTCCTCAGCCAAGCTTCCTTGTTTAGCTGCTTCTGAGATATACTTCACAGTGTCTAATTCCTTCAACAAGGGCTTGGCTCCCTGACAGATGGGCTTCCTTTAACCTCTCTCTTTAAATGGCAAGCAAGAGTAAACCCTTAAGCCATGAAGCCTGTCCTACTTTGCAGCCTTTCAGCATCCTGGCATTCCTTCAGCTACCCATGGACCATATCATAGGGTTTCTCACTGCCTCCTGCTAGCAGGGCATTGGAGGTTTTCTTCTTCCTTGGTGCCCCAGACTTTCCTTCACTCTAAATATTTATCCTGCCCCTGTGAACCACGCCCCTCTGGAAATGTCCCTGCCTTAACTTCCTTAAGCAATACTAGGCTTGTTTCAGGCCCCCTTCTGGGTTTTATCTCACCAGAGCTCTCGGCCATTCTCCACAGCTCCCCCTAGCTCCTGGAAAACCAAAATACTGGGACTTGCAGCCTTGCACACCACAAAATGAACTTCACTAAATCTCCGTTTAAATATTAAATTCTGATTTTAAAAACACACTTTTATATGATAGAAGGAAAAAGATCTCAGAGGTTGAAACACTGAACACAATGGGCTAACAGGTAGCACAGGCTATTTTTAACTAGGTCCTATTGAATAACATGGGGCATAGTTACAAATAGCCTGTGCTGTTAGCCCAGCTTAGTAAACATGCCCCTAAAAAACCTCTATGACATCTTTGGTGAAAACTTCATTTTAACATATTCCTAACTAAAAAAAAAACCTTCTTAAGGCAATTTCTTTAAAATACTAACTAACCAATATTTAAGCTCTGCGGTCTGCATTTTTTTAAGCGCCAACCACAGCTGACTGGCACCACTGAAAGCAGTGATATTCAACTGCTATCCAGGGAACTGCCTTTCTGTGACCTCTTTATCTGCTGTTTGTCATCCAGTTAGCACAACTGAAAATCGTCATTAACTGGATAAAGCAAGAGACTGCCTTCTTGCCGCCAACGGACAGCCCTAGCACTATCTGGAGAATGCAGCTGAATTTCTCTCACTGGCACTTAACTGGTTAGCAGATAAGTGCCTTTGAATACCGGGCTCCTGGAAGATAATTTTATAAACATCTGTGCAGGCTATATGTGCGATCTGTTTTATAAAGTGATGCATGTGCATCATGTTATAAAACACCAGCTTTATAAAATACCAGCTTACGGATGCATCTCAACCTAGTCGCAGTAGGTACACGTGCCCCAGAGCAGGCACAGCTGGCCACACCTAGAGTGGTGCAGACACATGCATAGAATCTGCCAACACTCAAGCTCCACCTCCCTGCACAGCCCAACTGAAAGTACATGCAATGGGTTATACGCGCTCTTACAGAATAGTGTCCGCCCAAAGCACACACGTAAGTGTCCATTCACATGCATAAGTCCTTTAAAATAGGGACTTGTGCATGTAAATGGCATGTAACTCTCAGTTCAACCCTTATGAAACCAGCCTCTAAATGTCTAAAATATGGCTTATCTTTAATATCATTAGCATCCAAAGGCATTGAAGTTCATTGCAAGAAAGAAAATCATCCTTTTACTGCTTTAAAATGTATAGTATTCGTTTTTAATGTTTACATCACAAAATGCATGTCAATAGTAAATATAATAGGCCTTCAGTTAATACCTGTAAAAAAACAAGTCATAGACTACTTCTTAGATTTTTTCGCCTGTCTCTTGTACAGCTGTTCGGGAGCTTCTCTGGGGAGTGCCCAGCAGTAGTCAGCCAGCATTGTAGTGGACCTTTTTCCCTGGTATCTTTGCTCCATCGTTGCGATTCCTGGTGAAAACATTCGCCCTGTTCATCACTAACCATAGCACAGTTGTCAGGAAAGAAATCGAGATGGGAATCAAGGAAATGGATCTTTAGAGACATATTGCAGCCAAGTTTCTGATACTGCATCAGCATGTCTTCTATTAGTTCCTTGTAGTTTTCTGCTCTAACATTCCCGAGAAAGTTTGTTGACACTAGGCGAAAAGCATTCCATGCTTGTTTCGCATCACCCTGCAGCAAGTTGTTGAACTGGTCATCTTTGAAGAGCTCTCAAATCTGAGGACCCACAAAAACTCCCTCTTTAATCTTTGCTTCGCTAAGTCGAGGGAATTTTTCATGCAGGTATCGGAAAGCTGGCGAAGTGCAGTCCATGGCTTTCACAAAGTTTTTCATCAAACCTAATTTGATGTGAAGGGGTGGTAGCAGGATTTTGTGAGCCTCAACCAGAGCTGGGTGCTGGATATTCTTCTCTCCAACTGTTACATTTTGTCTGTGATTCCATTCCTTCTGCAACTAGTGCCAATCCCTTGCTCGGCTATCCCACTCACATTAGAAACACATGTATTTTATATATCCCTGCTGCAGTCCCATTAAAAGGGCAACTACCTTCAAGTCACCAAAGAGGTGCCTGCTGTACTTGTTATAGTTAATGGAAGTCAGTAGATGCTTTAAGTTATCGTATGTCTCTTTCATGTGGACGGCATGCGCTACTGGAATAGATGGAAGACGGTTTCCATTGTTCAAAAGCACAGTCTTCAGACTCAGTTTCGAAGAGTCTATATAGTCTCCAGTCTTGTGGGTCATGAGTGATTTTTAAGGCATTCATGAGGCTTTCAATATCGGAACAGAATACCAGATTACTTTCCTTTCTGAAGAAAGGCTCCAACTGCTGGTGGCGCTTTCGATATGAAGTAATGTTGACATCTTCTTCTAGAAGATTCCATTGTTGGTGTCTTGATCCTAGCAATTCTGCCTTGTTCTTGGATAAGTCCAAATCACAAACCAGGTCATTTAGTTCTTCCTGTGTTATTCCATGTGGAGTTGATAATTCATCCCAGTGAAAATCTGGGTCACTGCATGCTTACGGACCAGGAGAAGAACAGGTCGGCTCACCCTTGTCCTCATCAGATGAATCAAGAGAATGTTCTGATGGAGGTTCTGGAATAGGAAGTCCCTCAGCATGTGGAACTGGTCTCAATGCAGACGGAATGTTTGGGTAGACTATGCTCGACTTCTTTTGCTTCATTATTCCGCTGGAAAGAGGAGGAACCAAGCAGAAGTAACATTCATTTATGTGGTTGCTTGGCTCTCTCCACACCATGGGGACTGCAAACAGCATTGATGGTCTTTTGCAATTCAACCACTGTGAAAGCTGTGTTGTACATGTAGCGCAGCATATATGCGGGGTCCAAGGCTTGTCTTGCTCATCAATCTTGCATCCGAAGTAAAGATGATACGCCTTCTTCAGTTGAGAAGTGATACTTTTCTTCTGGTTGGCAAATGTCACTTCCCCACAAATGTAGCAGAAATTGTCAATGGTATTAATGCACTTTTGTGGCATTACTGTTCTGTAAATGCCTAAAGTTATATGATTAATAAAAGTTGCATGTAACAGTAGCTTAAACTCTCTCGCACACAGTCTGAAATATTTTAAATGCTCAACCTTTCCGACTGCGTATAGTACACTGCTGATGTCAGATGACTTCAGCAGTCATCTGGCAGTAGTATTGCATTGCATCAGAAAATGATGCAATCAACTCTGGATGATGTGTGCATGCTGGTATTATGCAATGTGATGCAATATTACATCACTCAAGGCTTATTTGGGATGTTGTTGATGTCCTACTGGATAAATTTACACGGTGAAACGTCAAAAATGAACTACATGCAATATCTTCAAAATGAGAGCCAATAAAATTGTTTTAATGTTATATTCATGTTCAGCTCTCCAAGATAATACAGATTAGGGCCTTTTAAAGTCAGTAACGATTTCAATGTTGACCAGTGCAATTAGAATTGATCTGCCATGAATAGAAATGGATTTCTTATTTTAAGACATTAGATCCATATTGTTTAAATAATATGATTGATAAGTTGGAATTGCAGCACTGACATTTGCTAACTAGGGCGCTATAAAGTCTAAGCACTTGGAGTTTAATGTCATTGTAATGATGATACAACAAAGGGCAGGTATCACTCCTTTTTCATTGGATAATGAGGTGTGGAAGCCATATTAGTTCACTATAATGGTAGTTAAATAAAAAAGGAAAATAAGGTGATGCCTTTTTATTAGACCCAAGGAAGACGGTTTTACCTTTAAAAGCTAATCTACAAATGTATTACTTTAGTCCAATAAAAAGGTATCACCTTATTTTCCTCTTTTTATTTAACTACCTTTTTTTTAGAACTGTGACTGTGAGTTTTCGAATGCACTTAAGAATTTTAAAATATTTTATAGGGAGGCACTTTTGACAAATGTGATGTGAAGCAGTGGTGCAGAAAGTAAAACGTGGACCATGTCGTATTTACTTCTAAAATGCAGTGAAGTGACTGTCCAGTCTTGAATGCCTTTGGATACTAACAATATTAAAAATGAATGCTAATTTCTGACTCCCAACATACGTTAAAATGCGAACCTTTAGTGCACTTAATATTTTAAAGAAATTACTGTAAGACATTTTCTATTTCATAGGTATTAAGGGTTTTTTTTGACCAATGATGTCATAGAGGTTTTATTAGGACGTGTAGAAAATCATTTAAAATGGAGGCACCTACTTTAAGGGACCCTTTTATTAAAGGGCACTGTGGTGTTGCCCCAAACATGCTGATAATGTGCAAATCTATGGCAGTGTTAACTGCAGGGAGCATGGAAAGCATGTTCCTGGCAGCTGCTGTGGTGTATGCAATGGAGGTGGAGGTGGCAGTGAGTATGCCTATGCTACTTGCCCATCATGCAAACAGCACAATTGAGCTGCCTACATGGTGCTCACCCCACCCACTCTCTGCCTCTAATCCTCCCACTTGCAACCGTAACACATCATGGACAGTTAGTGCCAAAATCCGGCGACGTTAGCTGTCATGGTCATATATTATATTTGAAAAAAGTTTCCTCTAAGAGCCAAAACAGTCAAAACTAAACAGCCAAAGACTCTAAACAAGGCAGACCAAAAAAGCAAAAAAACCCAAAGTGAGACAAAAACAACCAGTGGGGTGAGCAACACAGAGGAAAAAAGACCTCAGTAACCCTCCGATACTGGCAACGGAGGAAATGAGTCCAACATCAGGGTACAAAACCCGATACGAATGAAAAGACTCTTCTCACAGCAACAGTCAGAAAAAAACCTCTGAAGATGCAAAAACAGCACACGCACCGGGGAGTTTGGACACAGTAGCACAGTCACTCAGTATAAGAAAAATAATAGCAGGACAGCAAAGCAGCAAATCGCCAAAAAGTTAAAGCTAAAGTCTTATCTGAAACCAGAGCATGAAGAATCTCCAAACGAGCCCCGACATGAGCCCCGACACCAGGTGTTTCGCCTTGCGGCTTCCTCAGGGAGCTTCAACACTTGCAAAACTGAAGTCCAAAAGAAGAATACTGACTGTAGACACCAAGTGGGTGAAACAAAGAGCTGTGCCAAATCACGGCGTGTCAGCTACGAAAAACATCTACAGTCAGTATTCTTCTTTTGGACTTCAGTTTTGCAAATGTTGAAGCTCCCTGAGGAAGCAGCAAGGCGAAACAACTGGTGTCGGGGCTCATGTCGGGGCTCGTTTGGAGATTCTTCGTGCTCTGGCTTCAGATAAGACTTTAGCTTTAACTTTTTGGCGATTTTCTGCTTTGCTGTCCTGCTATTATTTTTCTTATACTGAGTGACTGTGCTACTGTTTCCAAACTCCCCGGTGGGTGTGCTGTTTTTGCATCTTCAGAGGTTTTTTTCTGACCGTTGATGTGAGAAGAGTCTTTTCATTCGTATCGGGTTTTGTACCCTGATGTTGGACTCATTTCCTCCGTTGCCAGTATCGGAGGATTACTGAGGTCTTTTTTTCCTCTGTGGTGCTCACCCCACTGGTTGTTTTTGTCTCACTTTGGGTTTTTATGTTTTTTTGTTTTTTTGCTTTTTTGGTCTGCCTTGTTTAGAGTCTTTGGCTGTTTAGTTTTGATGGTCATATATTAGCCATCAACACATGTTCAACATGTGCAGCTTTAGTGCATGTCAATCCTGTACTGACAGCTAGCGCCCTTTAAAAAGAAAGGGCCCCTAAAGGTAAAAGAAGACACCTACCAAGGTGCTATTTTATAAAAAAAAGTAGGCATTTGCTTTTTTTTTTTTAAATAAAATATTAGCATAAGTGGTTGAAAACACATGTTGATTTAAGGTGCAATCGCTTACACCTAGATTTGCAAAGAATGGGCTGAAATTATAATGTTTTATAACTTACTTACATATTTATGTTCTTCCCCCTTACCCCACTCAGACTCTGCCCATGCACACGCTCACAGTGAAAATATGTGCCACACGTACTGATAAAAAAGCGACTGGCTAACAAATGCGTGTAAATGCCCATTTATGCATGTAAATCATTAAAATAGCATGATATATGTGCATTGATGGCAAGTTACATTTCGTGGATTCTTAGCTCTTGTGTTCAATGTTTAAACCTCTGAGGTCTTTTTCCTCCTATCATATAAAAGTTGGACTTTTTAGAGGATCATCCGAAGAATTGAGCAAAAGCAGAATTGATTATGCCCCTTAGAGACCACATGGGTCCCTCCTCAGATGTGTATTGATAAAACATATAAGATGTAGAACGGCATATTTTCAGTAAAAGCATACTATACACATTTAAACCGTGTGAGACCCAGGCTAATGGCATTATGTACATCATAAATTAAGACCACCAGAAAAAGAAAGTGTTTTGAACAAATCTGACTTTTCATATTTTTCAATAATCAGACACTAAAAAACACAGATAAGATGCTGTTTACTTCCTGTTCCAGGAGAAAATTCCCTAAGTCATTAACTTCAGGATGAATAAATGAGTGTTAACAGAAAAGCAAATTATACTAATGTGACAGACTGAAATTAGATACGTGGCAAGATAAATGCAAATTCCCAACTTGAAAACTGTTGAGAGGATTCTGTTTTATTACACATATCCCTGTGTATTAGTTACAGCATTCGAGCATGTTTCTTAATCTCCACATTCTGAACAAAGCAAAGTAGCACAAATGGCACAAGAGACAATAGCGGAATGCAAAGCAGAATGTGCAGTCATGCAGATCTGCTGTTCTGACATGTCTTTTTCCAGCCAATCTATACAGTATAAACAGAGATTCTAATCCTGCTCATCATTCTAGAAGATAAAAGAAAAAAAGGGATAGTGCTTTCCAAATAAGTATTCTCTATATTTGCCATTTCTTTGCATTTGTTTTTGGTAATACCTAGGAGAGATGTAAGCTTAGTGGGGTCCTTGAACAGGAGTATCTTGGAATCCCGCCATCCCCCAGCATCCAATAAGCAGAGGAGTAGCCTAGAGATCTGGGTTCAATTCCCTCTATCACTCCTTGTAATCTTGGGCAAGTCACTTTATCCTCTTTTTCCTGGGAAGAAAAGGCCTCCTCCTCCTATACCTTGCCAAGGAAACCCAGGGGCTGCTAGGTTGCCAGGAGTCAGCATCGACTTGATGGCACTTAAAAAACAAAAAACAAAAAAAAGCACAGCTGCCACTGTATTCATTTCTGTTATGGGAAGGTGTTTGAAGGATAAGATGTAGAAGTCCTAGATGGTGGTGCTGGGAATGTAAGAAGAATAGTAGGGCAAGAGAAGTGCATTTCCTTATTAGACTATTAATGCATCAACTTTATGTCACCAATTAATGCGCAGTAGCAACCACTCAGGCAGTAATCTAGCATATCTCCTCTTTTGCCTTGCAATTTACAAGGTGTTCAAGTGTCTGCATGCAACTGTCTCTCTCTCTCCCTCTCTTCTATCTATATTGATAGTTATAGATATAGATATAGGGAGTCGATATTCTGCGGCCTGGTCAGGGTTTTTAAAGCGCCTGGGCACCGCTACTGAAACTAAACCCAGATATTCAGCGCCAGAGTCTATCCAGCGTCCAACACTGAATATATCATTTTGCTAGCTAGTTAGCGGTTAACTATCACAGATTGGATAGTTGCCAGGACTGCACCAAAAATAGCCAGATATTTTCAGAATGGTCTGTGTTGATATTCACCCAGTCACAAAATGTGGTATAAGGGAAGGATAGCTTTATTAAACCTTAAACACCATGCTGCCCGACACAGGCCGTGTTTCGAAAACTTCTTCAGGGGAAACTCTGGTGTACTACATATATAACAAATAAATAATTATAAAAATATTATAAAAGCAATTGTATGAACAAGCACAAAACGTTAAGTTAAGTTGCCTATTGATTTCATTTATATATATAGTTTTATCAAGTACTACTATAGCCCCTCCTTTATCTGCAGGCTTGATAATGATTTTGTCATTCCGTTGTAGAGATTTAATCGCCTCATTTTCACCTTTTGTAAGATTGTAATAAGTAGGATGTGACTTTATACAGATTTTCTCTACTTGTTTCAAAACTATTTTTTCGAACGTTTCAATAATCGGATCTGTTTGTGAAGGTGGAACCCATGAAGATTTCTTACTCATAATGGAACCATCATTAATTTTAGATTCTTGACTTGCAAAAAACTGCTTAATACGAATCTTCCGAAAAAATTTATACAAATCTATATGTATTTCAAAGGGGTCAGGTCTTCTAACTGGTACGAAGGATAATCCCTTATTAAGGACAGACTCTTCATCTATTGTTAATTCATATCCAGAAATGTTGATAACATTACTGTGTGCTAACTCATCCATTACCTCCTCTCGCGAGATCTGTCTATGTTCTATGTTTTCGAAACACGGCCTGTGTCGGGCAGCATGGTGTTTGAGGTTTAATAAAGCTATCCTTCCCTTATACCACGTTCTGTGACTGGGTTTGTATCTTCACGTGGCCACTTGTTTTTCTTGGTGGCTGTGTTGATATTCAGCCACAATTCCTTACTATTGGGATCACAGATCCTGCAGACTGTATAAACCCTTTTGAATATCAACCCAATAGATCTCTCTCTCTTTCTTTCTCTCTCTCTCTCTCTATATATATAGATAAATAGATAAAGATATATATCCATATTTTTCTAGCCCCACATGGACAGACAAGCATGGGTATCAACCTCTTCCTATCTCTATGTAGATCTAGATCTAGAAACATTGAAACATGATAGCAGAAAAAGACCATATGGCCTATCTCGTCTGCCCTTCCATATCAACTACTATGTTCCCTTTCTTTCCTTTAAAGATCTTCTGTGTTTGTCTCGTGCTTTCTTGAATTCACATACTGTCTTTGTCTCTACTACCTCCACTGGGAGACTGTTCCACACATCTACCAATCTTTCTGTAAGGAAATATTTCCACATATTACCCTTGAGTCTATCCCCTTTTACCCTCATCCTATACCCTCTCATTGCAGAACTTACTTTCAACCAAAAGAGGCTCTCTTCTTGTGCTTTTATGCCATGGAGGTTTTTAAACATCTCTATCATATCTCTCCCCTCAATTGGTTTGCAGCTTGTCATGATGTGAGGGCTTGTGTGTATCAGTGATGCTGAGGGCTAAGTTATCGATAGCTTAACTACTGGCAGGGTATCCCAAAATAGGTCTCAGTTGAAGTGCCAGACCAAGAAAAAACACCCTTCCCAGCAGCAGCAAAATGGGACAGTGTTGGAAGTGGAGGATCACATTTCTGTGACAATGGCAACAACACTAGAATTAAACTGTGTTGAAGAAAGGCCTGGCAATCTACATCCGTATCTTGCCACGAAAACCCAATGGATAGTCACAACAAAACAAATTATACTATAATGGTGGAAGATGAGACCCCCAGGTCAGAAGGCACTCAACTGGCTACTGGGGAGGAGCTGAAGACTTTTCAGAGTAAAGCCAGGATGTATGATGTGGTTGGATCAAAGCCCTCGGGACGTCTGACTGCTGATGTAGCTGCACATGAAATGAGAGTCAGAAGCTGCAAAGATGTCTTACATATCAGGACATGGAATGTATGAAGCATGGACCAAGAAAAGAATGAAATGGAACGTGTACAACTTGATCAGTTGGGTGTCAGCGAATTGAAATGGACTGGCATCAGGCACTTTGCATCTGATGATCACATGGTCTATTATGCTGGAAATGAAAGACAAAGAAGAAATGGTGTTGCATTTATAATTAAGAAGAAACTTGCAAGAAATGTGATGAAATACAATGCAGTCAGTGAATGCTTAATTTCTATTTGTCTACAAGGAATGCCCATCAACACAACTATAATTCAAGTATATGCCCCAACAACAGCTTCAGAAGAGGATGAAGTTGATGAGTTCTATGAACAAGTGCAAGCTGAAATTGACAAAACATGCAAACAGAATATCCTGATGGTCAAGGGGGACTGGAAAGCAAAAGTTGGCTACAAAGAAGAAGGTCTAGTGGTTGGAAAATATGGACTTGGCAACAGAAATGAATGTGGGGAAAGACTGATAGAATTTTGCAAGACCAACAATCTATTTATCTCAAACACGTTCTTCCAGCAACAAAAGTGGAGACTGTACACATAGGGGCTTCTTTACAAAGCTGCGGTAGCGGTTCGCGATCGTTATCGGAGCCACGGCCCCATTGATTTCAAACTGAAATTACATTGAACAGGATATTATAACTTGGAGATAACTATTTTACAGGGAACATGGGCTATGGAGGGTTAAGTGGCTTGCCCAAGACCACAAGGAGCACCTGTGGGACTAGAAAACCCAGTCCTTCCGGCTCAAGGTTGCTGTCCTCTAGTGGGATTTGAACCCCTGACCTTCCGGCCTGAAGTACCTTGCCCCAACCACTAGGCTACTCCTCCATTTTCCTGTACACTTTAGGGTCCATCCCTAAGGTGCTCAATTTATTTAGGTCACTTGTGCGGAATGGTGTCAAAAGCTTTACTGAAATCTAAGTACACCACAACTAGGGCTCTCCCTTGGTCCATCTCTTTGATCACCCAGTCAAAGAAATCAATCAGATTTGTCTGACAAGACCTGTTTCTGATGAACCCATGCTGCCTCAGATCCAGCAATCCATTGGACTCCAGAAACCTCACTATCCTCAGTTTTAGCAGTGTTTCCATTAATTTACTCACCACAGAGGTCAGACTAACCAGCCTGTACTTCTCAACCTCATCCTTACTTCCACTTTTGTGTAAAGGGACCACAAGCACCTTTCTCCAGTCTTCTGGGACCACTCTCAGCTCTAAAGAAGCATTGAAAAGGTCAGTCAGTGGAGCCGCTAGAACGTCCCCAAGTTTCTTCAGTATTCTCGGATGTATCTCATCCAGCCCCATAGCTTTGTCTACTTTTAGTTTAGCTTGTTCCAAAATAACACAATCTTCTGAAAATTGTTCAAGATCCTTCACTTCTGATCCTATTTGTGGGTATTTTCTGAAGTCCTGCTCCTGGCCCTTCATCTGTGAGCACAGAACAAAAATATTTATTAAGCAATTCCGCTTTATCCTTATCAACTTCTACATATTCCTCCCCATCCCTCTTGTCTGACAATACCACTTTTGTTCTTCCTCCTCTCGCTAACATATCTGAAAAATGTTGTGTCCCCCCATTTTATTGCATTGGCTATTTCTTCTTCTTTTTACATCTTTACTTTCCTGACTATTTTCCTAGTTTCTCTAAGTTATTCCAAATATAGATTGCTGTCTTACTCTCTCTGTGATCTCTTGTATTTTATGAAGGTCACCCTCTTTTGCTTCACCTGTTCAGCTACTTCTTTGAGAACCATAGCACTCTGCTCCTCACCTATCTGTAAGGAGCTGGAGCTAACAGTGTAGCATTGAAAATCGGCGCTACATGGATAGCTCCTGCATCCTCCTAGCTATGCAGCGATACCCAGATTTTCAATCCAGGGCTGCATATGACCCCGGCATTGAAAATATGCGTTGGGTAGGAGGCATGCTGATGTAGCGCATAGCACCGCCCAGATCAATATCGGGTCCTAAGACCCTCGCTTTTGAATGGACTTTATCAGCCCTAGTCCTAATACTGAATCACACCATCTGGTGATCACTGGATGTGAGATGATCTCCCACTATAACATCAGAAACACTTTCATCACTGGTAAGCACCACGTCCAGTATGGCCCCCTTCAGGTGTGGCTTCTGTTACCAGTTGCCAGAATAGTTCTCCCCATAGAGAATTCAGGATCTCCTTATTTCTAGATGACACCACAGCAGGGATATGACAATCAACATCCGGCATATTGAAATCACCTACCAATAGCACTTCTTTCATGGCAATACTGTGTATGTCTTCTATTAAATCTCTGTCCACTTCTTCTCCCTGTGAAGGAGATCTATATAACACACCAATGCAAATGGATTTCCCGTTCCCTTTTTCTAGTTTAACCCGCAGTGCCTCCTCTCCCCTTTTAAGCTTTAATATTATCTTTTACATATAGTGCCACTCCTCCTCCTCTTCTTCCTACCCTGTCTTTCCTGAATAAAGTATAGCCCTGTATAATTACATTCCAGTCATAGTTGTCTGTAAACCATGTCTCCATAACCGCCATGAAATCCAAGTCAGCCTCTTCCATTACAGCCTCAACATCTGGGATTTTTATTTCCCATACCACAGTGCCTTTGTAAATGTATTCCACTGCTGCACATCCCAGAGAAGGGTGGAAGTAGTGGCAGGAGAAGGGGGCCCCTAACAGAAATGTTTGTCCAGGGCACAATAAGGAGTTGAAGCATTTATGAGGAAGCCCTGTGATAAGCACCAAGGTGTTAGTCAAAGAAAGAACTGGGCAACAAGGGAAATTCCTCTGAGGTGTCTGTTGTTCTGGTTGAAAGTCTGGAGTAAGTAGAAAGTGTTTCTTCTACTGTTTTAAATAAACCTCTAGTTATAACATTGGAGATTTGTGTTTGGATCTTATGTCCTGTTCTAGTGACAGTTTTTGAGAGTGATTGCAGAGCTGAAGCAATTTGTTTTTTATTTTAGTCCACTTTACTGATTGTTACATAAAAAGAGAAACAAAACAGGAAAATAAGGTGATACATAGAAACAGAAACATGACAACAGAAAAAGACCACATGACCTATCTAGTCTGCCCTTCCATATCAACCACTACAACAGTCCCTTTGTTCCCTTCAGAGATCCTCTGTGTTTGTCCCATGCTTCTTTGAATTTAGATACCGTTCTCATCTCTACCACCTCCACTGGGACATAACAAAATATTTCCACATATCACTTCTGAATCTATCCCTTTTTACTCTCATCCCATGTCCCCTTGTAGCAGAGCTTGTTTTCAATCGAAAGAGGCTCTCCTGTGCATTTATGCCACGGAGGTACTTAAACGTCTCAATCATATCACCTCTATCCCTCCTTTCCTCTAAGGTTTTCATATTAAGATCTTTAAGTCTGTCCTCTTATGCTTTATAATGAAGACCACTAACCATTTTAGTAGCCACCCTCTGTACTGACTCCAGCCTGTTTATATCTTTTTGAAGGTGCGGTCTCCAGAATTGCACATTATACTGCAAATGAGGTCGCACCAAAGACTTATACAGAGGCACTATCACCTCCTTTCTTCTGCTAGCCATTCCTCTCTGTATGCACCCAAGCATCCTTCTAGCTTCTGCTGTCATCTTTTCTACCTGTTTAGCTACTTTAAGATCATCAGACGCAATCACGCTTAGGTCCTGCTCTTCTTTAGTGGACAAAAGTACTTCACTCCCTATACTATATTGCTCCCTTGAATTGCTGCAGCCCAAATGCAATTTTTAACATTAAATCTCAGCATCCAAATTCTTCAAGCTCAGCTAGATCCCCCCTCATGTTATCTACACCTTCCTGGGTGTCTACTCTATTGCAGATTTTGGTATCATCCGCAAAGAGGCAAACCTTACCCGACAGCCCTTCCGCTATATCACTAATAAAGATGTTAAAAAGAATCGGACCAAGGACAGATCCCTGGGGCACACCACTAGTAACCTCCTTCTATTCAGAGTGAGCTCCATTTACCCATGCGCTCTGTCACCTCCCACTTAACCAATTTCTAACCTAAACAGTAACTTTAGGGTCCATCCCTAGGGTGCTCAGTTTGTTTATAACTCGCCTGTGAGGAACAGTGTCAAAGGCTTTACTGAAATCTAAATACACCACATCTAGAGCTCTCCCTCGGTCCAACTCCCTGGTCACCCAGTCAAAGAAATCAATCAGATTTGTCTGACAAGACCTGCCTCTGGTGAATCTGTGTTGCCTCGGATCCTGTAATCCGTTGGACTCCAGAAACCTCCCTATTTTCTCTTTCAGCATTGTTTCCAATAATTTACTCACCACCAAAGTTAAACTAACTGGCCTGGAATTTTCAACCACATTCTTACTTCTGCTTTTGTGTAAAGGGACCACATGTGCCTCTCTCCAGTCCTTTGGCACCACTTCCAACTCCAACGAGGCACTGACTAAATTAATTGGCCTAAATTAATAGATTTTTGGACTACCGTTTGAAATAAAAACTTTTTCTTCAGGTCAGGACAGTATGAGCAACATGATAACACCATTATATAGAAATGAATCACCAAAGCATTCTACTGACAGTCTCAGGGGAAGAAGATTGAGAGGAAAGAGGAGAGATGGATGAACATAAGAACTTAAGAACTGCCATAGTGGGTCAGATCAAGGCCCATCAAGCCCAGTATACTGTTTCCAACAGTGGTCAATCCAGCTCACCAGTATATGGCAGGTTCCAAAAAAGGTACACAGGTTCCACAGATTGCCCTGGGGTAAGCAATGGATTCCCCGGCCCTATTTAATAATGGTTTATGGATCTTTCCTCCAGGAACTTATCCAAACCTTTTTTAAACACAGCTACATTAACAGCTTTTACTACATCCTCCGGTAACAAATTCCAGTTTGATTATGCGTTGAGTGAATAATTATTTCTCTTATTAGTCTTAAATGGGTTACATTGTAACTTCTTTCCGGGTCTCCTAGTCTTTCTATTTTTTGATGGTGTAAACAACTGATCTACATTTACCCATTCCACTTCATTAATTTATAGACCTCAATCATATCTCCCCTCAACCATCTTTTTTCCAAGTTGAAGAGCCCTAACCTTTTAAAGCTTTTCCTCATAGGGTATCCTTCCATCCCCTTTACCATTTTGGTGATTCTGTACCTTTTCTAATTCTGTTATATCCTTTTTAAGATATGGTGAGCAATATTTAAGGTGTGGTCGCACCATGAAACGATACAGAGGCATTATATCATCCTTGGTTTTGTTCTCCATTCCTTTCCATATGATTACTAGCATTCTATTTGCTTTCTTGGCCACCACTTCACACCGGGCGGAGGGTTTCAACGTATTAACAGTACACTGTAAACCATTACCAACACTAAAGGCTCCTACTGTTTTATATAGAGCGATGTGGAACACTTTATCGCAAACCAAGCCATTTTTCTTTGCCAGCAAGTTGTTACATTACAAGGCAATAACCATCTCTCAATAACCATAATACTGTATCAATCAATATTGTATCTGTTTGCTAAGAGTGATAAGAAACACTGTGTTACACTGTATCCATGTCTGTATAGAGCAATAAGAAACTCTGTGTCCCAAGTCATTTTACCCTGCTAGACAGTTGGTACCCAGAAACTATCCCACAGGCCTATACTAGCGTAGTCCTAGCTGTCTCGATTACACTCTGACGCTGTACCACACGATCCCAAATAACCACCTATTTTTGACAGACGTGAAATGGAGCTTGTCCACACATTCCTGCTATTGTGCATGTGTATACTGACTTCATCACATGGAGTTAACACAAACCCGCAATACTTGATACCACTTCTATATACCCCAATCTACCTTCTCCACCCCCCCACTACCCATCTTGCATCAACACAACTTAAATCCCACCACCACAATACAAACAACAACCAAATTACCCCAGCGTCATATCCTTAACAAAAGAAATAAGTCACAGAAGCACCCTAAAGCTAAAACAAAGAGCAATAATGGAACGCAAGGACATCCCACACGGGCATCACGGGCATTACACCCAGAGCATCACACATGTAACATTATCCTTATTAATGCTAGGTCAGTAAGGAATAAAACACATATCATCCACAACATCCTAACTGATGAACAACCAGACATCCTATGCATAACAGAAACCTGGCTCACTGACTCTGACCCTGCAACATTAAACCAAATACGGAAACCCGGCTACAAACTCTACAACTGCCCACGCACCAACAAAAGAGGAGGCGGAGTCCTCATAGCAGCCAAAACCAACCTACAACTTACAAACACATCCATGGTAACAAACCCCGACCTCGACTTACTCAAAGTTGAGAACATAGCCTTATCCATCTGCCTAATCTACAGACCTCCCTCACCTCAGCACGAAGCACTAGCTACAGCACTAGAAAGCATCACTTCCACCCAAAGTAAAAAATTCCAAATCATCCTGGGAGATTTGAACCTAGCAACAATTCCTCCAACCCACACAGAGACCTTCTTTGAAGCCATGGACCAACTAGGCTTCCAACAAATAGTGAGCGACCCCACCCACGATAGAGGAAATACCCTAGATATGATTTTCATACCCAGTAATCCGCAACCAAACAACGAAGCACCTATAATAAATATAACCCAAGTACCATGGTCAGACCACCACCAAATCAATTGCAAGATTAAACTACAGGGCCTACCCAAAAACGCAAAGGAAATGAGAATGCCCAATCCAATCAGGAAGTTCAGCAAACTAAATGAAGAACACCTCATAAACACCATCTCATCCCATATAGACCTAGATTACACAGACCTCGATGAACTAACGAACAGGTGGAATGCATGCATTCAAAGTGCATCTAACCCAACATCAAAATTCACAGCTAATTCACATAAGCGCAACTCGGAACCCTGGTACACAGAAACTCTAATAAAATCAAAGAGGGAACTCCGTAAAACAGAGAGAAAGTGGAGAAAAAACAAATCCACCGAGCTCAAAACTAAATACATGGCCCTTCTTACAAAATACAAAGACGACGTAAACAACGCCAAGAAAGTACACCACACCAACCTCCTAAACAAGGCGATAAACCGACCACGAGAGTTATTCGAACTCGTCAAATCATTAGCCAAAACAGACCAGAATGACAACCTCAACAACTCCATCAAAGCCCAAACTTTGGCATCCCATTACGCAACCAAACTGACGGCCCCTAGTCCCACACCTCCCCTAGTCCCAACCCCACTAACGCCTCTAAACAACTGCGAGACCATCATAATGCAAAACCAGTTATGGAAACACTTCCACAAAATCGGAGCCCAGCAAATTACAACCATTATCACAAGCCTAAACAGCACCACCTCCCCACTAGATCCCTGCCCTGCAACCTGGCTCAAGGCGGTTAAACAACACATAGCACCACACATCTCACACATAGTTAACCAATCACTACAACAAGGAATCATGCCCTCAGGACTAAAGAAATCAGTTATAAGACCAATTCTAAAAAACAATACACTCAACAGAGAAGACCCAGCTTCCTACCGCCCCATATCAAGCATTTCATTCCTAGCAAAGATCATTGAAAAGGCTGTCCTTCTACAACTCCAAGACCACCTGAACGATAGTGCTCCTCTAGATGACCAGCAATATGGCTTCAGACAACATCACGGAGTAGAAACCCTTTTACTAGTTCTACTTAACAACCTCCTTAAGGGCCTTGAAAACAAAAAGAAAATGTACATACTTGTATTCATTGACATCTCAGCTGCCTTTGATACAGTTAACCATGGAACCCTCATAAACAGGATAAAATCAATAGGAATATCAGGAACCCCACTAAAGTGGTTCTCATCCTACATCTCAAACCAAACGCAACAGGTTCAATTCAACGGCGAAAAAGCAGAATCATTCTTCCAAACGCAAGGAATCCCCCAAGGCTCTGCACTCTCAGCACTTCTATTCAACATATATATGCAACCACTATGTAAAATTTTTACACGGCACAAAATTAATTACCACATCTATGCCGATGATATTATGCTATACTCACAACTCGACCCTCAAAACCCAGACTACAGCCCACTCGAGACATGCATAGGAGAGATGCAAGACTGGTTACATCAAAGCAGTATGTCAATTAACCACAAGAAAACTGAAGTAATGTATATCTCCAAAGAACCGAACTTTGACCCTCCCTCATCAATAACACTATGCAATAACACTTACCAAACAAAAAATGAAATAAAGTATCTAGGAGTCACATTTGACTGTGACCTAAAAATGGAGAAACACCTCCGAAAAACCAACAGAGCAGTATTCCACAAACTGCGAGTTCTTCAACCCATTCGGAGCATCATTGATCCCCAAGACTTCAGAACCGTGGCTCAAGCACTCATCATGCCACATTTTGACAACTGCAACGCCATCCTTCAAGGTCTACCTAAGAAAACCCTGAACATACTGCAAATGGCACAAAATGTAGCTGCCAGGGTCATTATGAAGAAAAATCTAAGTGACCGCATCACACCATTACTAATACAATTACACTGGCTACCCATAGCAGCTCGTACAAAATACAAAATTTTGACAACTACTTTCAAACTCATCCACAACTTAGCACCATCCTTCCTCAACACCCTAGTCAGACTACAACCTCCTACCAGAAACAGACGAACCATCAACTCCAACATCCTCCACACTCCAACCGATATAAGATCTACCAAAGTCAACACCAGCAACAGGGCTTTTTCTTATGTAGCACCAACACTATGGAACCAACTCCCACCAGATCTACGAGCTAGCAGTGACCTGCTAGATTTTAGAAAAAAGCTCAAAACGCACATATTCCAAAATCATTTCAACCTGAACTAACCTCACATATGCAACAACCCCCATCCACAGTGACACAGAAAACCTATCATGTATAAATGTATATATGTAAATTCCCCATAGATAAGAAGTGTTAACTCTGTGTGACTTGCTTCTCTACCAATCTGTATGTAAACAAAAATTGTACCTGCCCTGATTCGGCAGTTTCTCAATGTAATCCTACCCGCTTCTGATCGCTGGAAGGAGCGGGATACAAATGCTTGCTAAATAAATAAAATAAAATAAATAAATTATCCATGATGATGCTTAAACATTTTTCCTAGGTGGTGGTTCCTAATGTGGAACAGGGGCGGCCCAAGGGGGGTGCGGGGCCATATGCGGAGACTCAGTGCGGGGCCTCATTTGCATAAGTGGCCTTATTTGCATAAATATTTGCATAATGTTACCATACACTAACTTTTAGTAAACATGTCTCTTAATGAGTGTATGGATAAAGAAAGACTAAAAGATTTCCACATTACTATAATCCAGTGCCAACCGCCAGGCACATTAGGAACTACTACAAACGCTGCCCATTTAGAACCCATAGCAAACCCGCCGTATCCTGACAGCATTACCAGGACTCACAAAGCACCATACCCTACCTATCAAAAGGCAACACTTTAAATATTAAACCAATACATTTCAGAGAATACTGGGGAAAGAGAACAAGTGGCAATGTCAAATAGGAATTACATCAACAGAATACCTCAGCTCAGTTACACATGCAGAACATAGACCATCACCAAACAAGGAATCACAATTTAGAAACAGGAAGGCAATAATTAAACTGGGAACCCCAAAAGCCAAACTTGGAATGTACAACAACACTGTAGAAATAAAACTATAAATTAATTTCCTCTTGTACCAAACAAAGCGCAGACGTTAATGATGCACATTTCCCAGAGCTTTTATATTCCAGATAATAAATTCAAAATAAAGAGATATCTTTCTACCTTTTGTGCATTTTTTCTCAGTTGCAATTGCTCCAGCCACTTTCTTCTGGTTTCTTCATGTTTTCTGCTAACTCTCCATCGTCTGCTGTCCATTTGTCCTTTCTTCTCTCTTCTAGTTTTTTTTCCATTCTCTCTCTCTACATCTGCTTTAACATACTAATCTTTCTCCTTTTGCTCTTTGCTCATTCCTATTTCATCCACACAAATTTTACCCCTCCATCCTCAATCCCCACTTACTCTCCCAATGCCCGGCCAATTGTAGATTTTTCATCCCTCCCACACAAAATATTTTTCCTCTCTCCATTTTACTCTCCCAGCCCCATCCCATTCTAATCCTCCCCCAACATCAGCTCCCTTCTAGTTCCAGTCTCACCCAGCATTCATTCCCTTCTAGTCCCTGCATCAGCCCATTTCCAGTCCTAGCCCCCCCATCAGCCCATTTCCAGTCCTAGCTCCCCCATCCATTTCCATTCTGAGTCCCTTCATCAGCTCATTTCCAATCCTAGCCCCCCATCAGCCCATTTCTAGTCATTTCCTAGCCCCACCATCAGCCCATGTCAAATCCTAGCTTCCCTCCACTCAGCCCAATTCCAGTCCAAGCACCCCCATGAGCCTACTTCCAGTTCAAGCCCCTCCATGCGTCCATTTCAATTCAAGCCCCCACCACAGCCCATTTCCAATCTTAGCTCCCCCCAACAGCCCATTTCCAGTCCTATCCTAGCTGCTCCATCAGCCCATTTTCAGTCCTAGCTCCCTTCCCTCACAGCCCATTTCCATTCCAAGCCCCCTCCCCATCAGCTATTTGCAGTTCAAGCCTCCCCTTCCACTCAGCCCATTTCCAGTCCTAGAAACCCCCCAAACCATTACCAGTCCTAGCCCCCCATCAACCCACTTCCAGTCCTAACCCCCCATCACCCCATTTTCAGTTTAAGCCACCCCCCTATAACCCATTACCAGTCCTAACCCCCCCCCCCATCAGCCCACTTCCAGTCCTAACCCCATCAGCCCATTTCCAGTCAGCCCCCCATAGCCCATTGCCAGTCCTAACCCCCCCCCCCACCAGCCCACAGCCCATTACCAGTCCTAACCACTTCAGCCCACCTCAAGTCCTAACCCCTACCCATCAGCCCATTTCCTGTCCTAGCCCCCCCAAAGCCCATTATCAGTCCTAACCCCCCCATAGCCCATTATCAGTCCTAACCCCCCATCACCCCATTTCCAGACAGCCCCCATCAGCCCACAGCCCATTACCAGTCTTAACCCCCCCATAGCCCATTACCAGTCCTAATCCCCCAAACAGCCCACAGCCCACCTCAAGTCAAGTCCTAACCCCCTCCAGAGCCCATTACCAGTCCTAACCCCCCCCCCCCATCGGCTCATGGAAAAAAAAAAAAAAAAAAGCTGGCTGCTGTCGCTGCCGCAGGGGCAGCAGCAGAATGGAGTGTCCCGCGGGGCCCCCTCTGTCTGGCTGAGCCCCTCTGTGCCAGCTTTCAGATACGTGAAGGGAGAGTGTCTCCCTCGCGTCTCTGTTAAGCCTGCAGGGGCAGATGGGAAATTTCCCATCAGCCCCTGCTTCCCATCAGCCCCTGCAAGCTTAACAGAGACACGAGGGAGACACTCTCCCTTCGCGTATCTGAAAGCCAGCGCAGAGGGGATTAACCGGGCAGAGGGGGCCCCACGGGACACTCCATTCTGCTGCTGCCGCGGCGGCAGCGGCAGCAGCCAGCTTTTTTTTTTTTATTTAATTTTTAAAAAAGCAGAATGTTCTTTGCGCGGGGCCCCCTGAAACGCGGGGCCCTGTGCAAAAAAACATTCTTGCTCAATGGACGGGACGGCCCTGAAGTGGAACCCTGCATTGTGTAACCATAGTTTGGGTTGTTCTTTCCTAGGTGCATAACTTTGCATTTGTCCACATGCCACCTATGATTTTTTGTTTCCAAACATCACCAGAAGAGTGGAAGCGCTCAGAGATTCCATATCAATATGAAGATGTGGATAACGAAAACAGAAGGGGAATGGTGGGTGGAGTATTTTGGGTCCACTAACATTGCCTGTTTGTTCTCTAGATATATTCCTTTGCGACCTTGTTCATGCACTGCAGAGGTTAGTGTCTTGCCATGTGTATGATGTTAGAATGATATTTGAAACATATCATATGAGAGATAACAAAGGAATATGTCAGACAATATATTTTTGCCAGATATTGACCTATGTTTTGCCAATGCCAATACATGCTGGGATACTTATTTCTCATTTCTCTGAAATGCTGCCCCTGAAAGGACAGCCTACATTTCTCTGCATACTTTGCAGTTCCACCAGGATGGCACACAAAACAGCAATTCACTGAATATATGGGGCCTTGCAATAACAGTTGCTTGGGACAACTCCCCTTTTGAGTCAATAATGATTTCACACATCTATTTGTACATACTAGGTTGCACACATGTACATATCAAAAGCCTTCACATACATTTGCACCCTTGTAGTTCAGAGTTTTCTGGTTTCCACGATCCAAGACCAAAGTCCTCACACAGTGCTGATGTTGGGAGTAGCTCATCCTGAGGCATTTAGGAACTTGCAGCAGAACAGAACATGAGTACAAGCAGGGTGCATTGCTATGTGACATTTGCACAACAACTGCCAACACTGATCAGTCCTTGGCCTGCTTAAGTTGCCAACCATGTCCTTTCCAAAATACACCTGCTTTTAAGAACATAAGATATGCCATACTTGGTCAGACCAAGGTCCATCAAGCCCAGTATCCTGTTTCCAACAGTGGCCAATCTAGGTCATACATACCTAGCAGTTTCCCCAAAAGACACAGGTTCCACAATGCTTGTATTGGGTCAAGCATTGATATCCTGGGTCCCTTTTTAATAATGTCCAAACTTTTTTTAAACCCAGCTACACTAACAGCCTTTACTACATCCTCCGGTAACAAATTCCAGAGTTTGATTACACGTTGAGTGAAAAAATATTTTCTCTTATTTGTCTTAAACAGTTTACCCTGTAGCTTCATTGCATGTCCCCTGTTTTTTCTATATTCTGATAACGTAAATAATCGATCTACATTTACCCGTTCCACTCCATTAATTTATAGACTTCTATCATATCTCCCCTCAGCCATCTCTTTTCCAGGTTAAAGAGCCCTAACCTTTTTAGCCTTTCTTCATAGGGGTATCCTTCCATCCCCTTTACCATTTTGGTGGCTCTTCTCTGAACCTTTTCGAATAACGCTATAACCTTTTTAAGATACGGCAAACAGAATTGCACACAATATTCAAGGTGCGGTCTCACCATGTACTGATATAGAGGCATTATAATATCTTTTGTTTTATTTTCCATTATTTCCCTTATGATACCTAGCATTCTATTTGCTTTCTTGGCTGCCGCTGTACACTGGGCCGAGGGTTTTAAAATGGTATCCACAATGACGCTTAAATCTTTTTCCTGGGAGGTGGTTCCTAATATGGAACCTTGCATCGTGTTACCATAGTTTGGGTTGTTCTTCCCTAGGTGCATAACTTTGCACTTGTCCACATTAAATTTCATCTTCCATTTTGATGCCCAGTCTTTCAATTTATCAAGAACCTCTTGCAGTTTTCCACAATCCTCTTGGGTTTTAACAACTTTAAATAGTTTTGTGTCATCTGCAAATTTGATAGCCTCACTCATTATTCCCTTTTCCAGGTCATTTATGAATATGTCAAAAAGCAGCAGACACAGCACAGATCCCTGGGGTACACCAATATTCATCTTTCTCCATTGGGAAAATTGGCCATTTAGCCCTACCCTCGGCTTTCTGTCTTTTAACCAGTTCCTGATCCACAATAGTACACTTCCTCCTATCCCATGACTCTTTAGTTTTGCCAAAAGTCTCTGATGAGGGACCTTGTCAAAGGCGTTCTGAGTCCAGATACACTATATCAACCGACACACCTTTGTCCACCTGTTTATTCACACCTTCAAAAAAAACCATAACAGATTAGTAAGACAAGATTTTCCTTGTCTAAAGCCATGTTGGCTGTCTCCAATTAAGCCATGACTATCTACATGCTGAGTAATTTTGTTCTTTATGATGGTTTCTACCATTTTTCCCGGTACTGACGTCACCCCTTTTTAAAAATTGGCGTTACATTGGAGATCCTCCAATCTTCAGGTATTACAGATGATTTTAATGAAAGTTCACAGATTGCTAATAGCAGGTCTGCAATCTCATATTTCAGTTCTTTCAACACCCTTGGATGTATACCATCCGGCCCAGGTGATTTGCTACTCTTCAGTTTAGTTGTAATACATCTTCCCGATGTATTGATATTTCCTTCAATTCTTCCGCATCTTTAAATACCACTTCAGTGATGGGTAACATCCCTACATCTTCCTCAGTAAAGACCGAAGCAAAGTATTCATTCATTCTCTCCGCTATTGCCTTGTCGCCTCTTAGTGCCCTTTTAACCCCTCTATCATCTAATGGACCAACTGACTCTCTCACAGGTCTTTTGCTACGAATGTACTTGAAAATGTCTTTATTTTGTGTTTTTGCTTCCGCAGCAAGCTTCTTCTCAATTTTTCCCTTTGCCTGACTTATCAATGCCTTACATTTGACTTGCCAGTGCTTGTGCTGTCTCCAGGTTTCATCATTTGGCTCTTTTTTCCATTTATTTTTTATTTATTTATTTATTTATTTATTTAAGGCTCTTTTATACCACACTTTTCAATATCAGTGCGGTTTACACATAACAAAAATTTTGCATCAGAACAAAAGATCTTATGCTTACATTGTAACAGGATCGGTAACTTGTGACTGTAACAAGGGTAACTATATACACGTCAACAACAGTGGTTGTTGTGAAACTATTTACAGTTTATATTACACGTTGGTAATCATAATGCAAAGACCTTATAATCTATGATCATTGTGAGTGTGCCTGACAGGCGGGTCTATTGTGTACTTCGCCGTGAATTAGGTTGTTGGAGTGTCAGAGGCTGCGTGAGTGAGTTGGGTGTGGGGAGTGGTTGTGTTAGGGCTTTTCTGAACTGCGAAAGATCTCTGATTTATCGGATATGTGGTGGGAGGTTATTCCAGCACTTCGGGGCATAGAATGCAAAGGCTCTGTTCCTGGTTGTTTGAGTGCATTTTATAGAATCAAGTGGTATAGTCAGCATACTGGCAGCTACTGACCTTCTCAGCCTGTTTTTGGGGGTGATGGTGAGGAGTGCAGAGAGGGATGAGGGGGATAACCGGTTAATTGCTTTAAAAGTTAGGAGTAGTACCTTGTATGTGATCTTGCTGTGTAACGGTAGCCAATGTAATTCCATAAGTATGGCGTGATGTGATCTCATATGGATATGCCGCAGAGAATGCGGGCTGCTGCATTCATTGCCATCTGCAGTGGATTGAGGGTGCTCTTCAGAAGGCCATGCAGGATGATGTTGGTATAATCGATATGCGTCTGGAATATTGTTCTGAAATCCTCTGGGGCTAGTAGAGGTCTTAGGTGCCTTAACGTCAAGATTTTATTGTAAATGGACTTGGTGGTATTCTTTATGTGTTCTTTGAAGTTGAGCTGTTGGTTGAGTGTGACACCCAGGTAGCGTATCACAGATTTACATGGGAGCTCTGCATCACGCACCTTCAAGGTAGTGGGGGGAGAGAAGTTCTTGTTCTTGGTGATGAATAAGACCTCAGTTTTCTTAAAGTTTATGTGTCTGGGTTAGAAGCCAGTCAGTGATTGCGTTGAAGCAATCTATTAGTGGGGAGAGGTCAGGATGCATAATTTTGATTGGGGTGAACAACAAGACATCATCTGCATAGATCAGGCTGGATATATTAAATGAGCGGATGATATCGCATATAGGTTGCCTATATACGTTGAAAAGTAAAGCAGACAGGGAGGAGCCTTGGGGTACTCCCTGCTGTTGCTGGAATGGTTCAGATGTTGAGGATCCTAACCGGACATGTTGCCAACGGTCAGCTAGATAGGATTTACACCACTCCCAAGCCAAGCCCTGAATTCCCTTTTCCTGGAGACGAGAGAGGAGTTGCTCATGGTTAACGGAATCAAATGTGGCAGCAATATCGAGGAAAATGAGTACAAACCCATTTTGTATTTTGTCGATACCTCTAGATAAGGCGTAAGTACGGTAAGTAGAGTCTCTATACCATGGGATTCTCGGAACCCATGCTGGCAGGGATCAAGAGGGGCTGATATGTTGATGTGTTGCTGCATCTGCATTTGGACCACCTTCTCGATGAGTTTGGCTAGAAGGGGTATGCTCGAGATCGGGCGAAAGATGCTTTTTTGGCAACAACAGCCTCTCTGACCTCACCTTTAAACCATGCTGACAGTTTTTTGGACTTCCTTCCACTTTTCTTAAAGCGTGGAATACAGCTGTTCTGGGCTTCCAAGATAGTATTTTTCAACAACACCCAAGCTTGATTTAAGTCTTTAACCTTTGCAACTGCTCCTTTTAGTTTTTTCTTAACTATTTTCCTCATTTTATCATAGTCTCCCTTTCGAAAGTTAAAAGGTAGTACTGTGGATTTCCTTACTATCCCTCCTCCACTAATTAAATCAAATGCACTCATGCTATGATCACTATTGCCGAGTGGCCCCAACACCCTTATCTCTCTTAGATCTGGTGTTCCACTAAGGACTAGATCTAATATGGCTTCCCCTCTGGTCGGTTCATGAACCAGCTGCTCCAAGAAGAAGTCATTTGTTTCATCTTGGAACTTTATCTCCCTAGCATGTCCTGCTGTGACACTGACCCAGTCGATACCAGGGTAATTGAAATCACCCATTATTATTACTGCGCTGTAACTTTTGTTAGCTTCCTTGATTTCTTTGAGCATTTCATCATCCATCTGTTCATTCTGGCCAGGTGGTCGATAGTACACCCCCACTGCCATCACCTTCCCCTTTTTACATGGAATTTCAATCCATAGAGGTTCTACAGCAAATTTTGTTTCCTGCAAAACTTTAATCCTTACTGACTCAATGCCCTCTCTAACATAGAGCGTGACCCCTCCACCAATTTGATCAGCTCTATCATTACAATATAGTTTGTACCCAGGTATCACAGTGTCCCACTGGTTGTCCTCCTTCCATCATGTCTCTGATATTCCAATCATATCTAACCTCTCATTTAGTGCTATATATTCTATCTCTCCCATCTTATTTTTTAAACTTCTAGCATTTGCATACAAGCATTTTAGAGACTGTATTTTGTTCATATTAATCTGGCTATTGGTAGGCATGGGTAATTTGGGATCTTTAAGCTCTGTCTGCTCCTTACTTGAGGGCATTTGGGCTACTTTACTCTTTTTTGGAACCTCTCTGCTTTTGGTAGTATCCTTCAAGGATACATTCTTCCAAACCATGCACTCTTGGGCGACTGTCGGCTTTCCCCTATTATCTAGTTTAAAAGCTGTTCTGTCTCCTTTTTAAAGGTTAATGCCAGCAGCCTGGTTCCATCCCGGTTAAGGTGAAGCCCATTCCCTCGGAAGAGCTCCTCCTTTCCCCAGAATGTTCCCCAGTTCCTAACAAATCCAAAACCCTCATCTCTGCACCATTATCTCATCCACGCATTTAGTCTCCGGAGCTCTGCCTGCCTTTTGGGTCCTGCACGTGGAACGGGAAGCATTTCGAAGAATTCTACCCTGGACGTTCTGGATTTCAACTTCCTACCTAAAAGCCTAAATTTAGCCTCCAGAACCTCCCTACCACATTTCCCTATGTCATTGGTACCGACATGTACCAAGACAGCAGACTCCTCCCCAGCACTATCTAAGACCTTATGTAGGTGGCGCATGAGGTCCGCTACCTTAGCACCAGGCAGGCATGTTACCAGGTGATCCTCATATCCACCAGCCACCCAGCTATCTACATGCCTAATGATCGAATCACCAACTATAACGGCTGTCCTAACCCTTCCCTCATGGGCACATGGCCCTAGAGAAACTTCCTCGGTGCGAGAGTGTTTTACATCACCTGGAGGACAGATCTTAGTTACTGGACCACTTCCTGCCACACCAGGGTGATGCTCTCCTGTCACTTGACCTCTCTCCTCCATGGCAACAGGGATGCTGCCAGACTGGAGGTGGGACTTCAGGACTATATCCCTGTAGGTTTCGTCTATGTACCTCTCTGTCTTTCTTATGTCTTCCAAATCTGCTACTCTAGCCTCTAGAGAATGGACTGATTCCCTGAGAGCAAAGAGCTCATTGCACCTAGTGCACATGTAAGACCCCTCACCAACTGGGAGAAAATCATACATGTGACACTCAATGCAAAAGACTGGAAAGCCCCCATCTTGCTGCTGGACTGCTGTCTGCATCTTAGTTTTAAGCTTGTGTTTAGATCTTTAAGTTCTTTACTTATTAAGGGTTGCTATGGATATTTATACTAATACAACTGTACCTAATACATTTAATATACCATGTTCACCTGAAGCCTAATTAATCTCAGGTCCTTAGTGTATGACTGATTTGGATAACGAGCTTCACCTGAAAGCACCTCCTTTCCTTTAAGATGTGTCTCATGGGGCTAGATAATGATGTGTAGGCATTGACTGTGTACATGTTTCTGAGGTGTTTGCTATGGATAGATGTGCATTGCTAAGAGAGAAAGAGAACACAAGGAGCAGGACAGACACACTGCTACAGGGTGCATGTGTCAACTGTGGGTCACATCTGAGATGCAGGACGGACCCCAGGTGACATAGGGCATCATAGTTAAGTGATGGCAAGCATTGAGGGAGCAATGTGCCAATAGTTCAATATGCATAACACACCTGCAGTAATCCTGCATCCAAGCACATCTGTTTTGGCAGGTCTGTCATGGGAGTGTAGACTTTAATATGTATCACCTATATGAGGAACATGCAACTCAACTCTACACTCTTTCCTTGACAGCTTGAGGACTTATTTAACAGGTTTTTTATACCATTTTATCATTTCAATCAAAGATTAAAAATAAACTTAGTAATGTACATTAAACTGGGGCATTGATAATTTGGAATTTTCTGAGGCAGAGTTAAGTGACTTGTCCAAGGCTAGAAAGGAATTGAACCCTGATTTTTTGGTTCCCAAGTCAATGCTCTAGCCATTAGGCTATTCCTCTACTCCACTGAGGAAGAAAGCCCAGGAGCTGTGCTGGAAGCATCCAGGCTTCATTGCAGAGATGCTGGAGGAGCTGCAGCCCCAGATGGAAGGTGAGTCAATATAACTCATCCCCACACACACCACACTCAGCAGTGCATAAGTTCCCATCAATCACCTTGATAAAATTGGCCATTGGGCATGTCTTTATCCAGCTGTAATGTATGGCTATTTTGCCCAGGGGGATGTTGTGAGGATCATGCATGCAGCCATGCCGTGCTGCACATGACACATATTTGCCGGTACAACCAGTGTGGCTTGCCACTATGGCCAAGAGTTTCATCATGCATTTGTGAAGCAGTACACATAGTACATATATTCACACTGTACATTTTCTGTGTGTAGCCCTGTCCACCTACCTGTATGATGTGCATCCCCTCCATACCATCTCTAACAGTTCACACACAGGGAAAGGTTCAGCAGTAAGAAATCTCAGACCATCCCCACAGCGCATGACCTTTTACTATCTGGCTGTGAGCTCTATTGGCATCACATATAGTGTGTGAGCTCGGCCCCTTCTCAGAATATGTGCAACCACTTCCATGTTACATATTTTGTCACTGTCTCGACTGTGGCCATACAGTAGAGCACACTGTCATCCTAGCAGTGAGAGAGCTGGATGCATGATATTGAGCCAAAGGGACTTGCTATGCAGTGTGTCCACACATCTTTATGGTGGGGTTTGCCACCTTAGCAATGCTACCATTCTTCAGGAAGAGCTGTTTTGCCTGACCTTACATGTTCTATTGTCTGAGCTGGACCTGTCAGATTAGGCATAGATTATACTCCTCCTTAGGTATGCTCTCTTATGGGTGTGTAGATTTGATTTGGCTCTGTCCTAATGTGAACGGTAGAACACCCTGGCATCAACAGTAGCAAACATTGACTTCTCATTGAGAACACACATGACAGCTGATTAATTCTATCAGTGGCACAGCCATATCAGCAGCAATATACAGTAGAGGAGTGGCCTAGTGGTTGGGGCAAGGTACTTCAGGCCAGAAGGTTGGGGGTTGAAATCCCACTAGTGGACAGCAACCTTGGGCCAGAAGGACTGGGGTTTCTAGTCACACAGGTGCTCCTTGTGGGCTTGGACAAGCCACTTAACCCTCCATTGCCCATGTTCCCTGTAAAATAGTTATCTCCAAGTTATAATGCCCTGTTTAATGTAATTTCAGTTTGTTCAATATAAACTGCCTTGATATCATGAAAGGCAGTATATAAGAAATGTGATGTCTGCAGATGTTCTTGATACCTAGGTTGGCACTCAAACCCAAGGGATCTTTCAGGATCCCTGTCAAATGACTGTCCTTGTTCTTTATGTTGCATCAGGTCCCCAAGTGAAAGGAGTCACAGCACATGCACACATAACACAGTTGCAGTGCTGAGACACAATGACTCTCTGGAAGTCAGACAGTACTGTTTTCTGCCCACAACAACCTGTACTTGCAATGTCATAGCTCATATGCAGACATTATGTGTGAGTGCAGCAATTGTCTGCAGATGCTTGTCTGGAGTCCTTGTGACAGCACGGCCATCACAGTGCTGGGCATGGGACACAAGAATAACACATGCCTAACCATCTCTCCATCTTGCAATGTGGTATCTCACTCTTTGGAAAATTCCCAAGAGACTTGTCGATACTCCTGTAGCAGCTCACCATGAGCATTGATTAATGGTATTACTCAATTTCATATACAGGTGGAGCAATGGCATTTATGCATGCAATTAACACATATACCAACTGATGATGGTTCCTGCTCCACATGTCAACACATTATCCATTATAACTGTCAAGAATGGGGTCCTTTGGGGGATCTACATTATTCTTATTAGTCTTTTTTTCTTCAACAGCTGCTGGCCCATCATCCCAACTGGTACAGACCCCAGAGGCATCCCAGAGGCCTGCGGAAGAGCCAGACCCCGCAACAGCATGCACAGAGGCTGAGGAGCCTGCAGACACTGCAGCAGAGATGCAACTACAACATATCATCAAAGAGGCTGAGATATGTTGCCCCAATCAGTCGCAGGGAGACCTCTGGGACTGGTGCTGGTCCTTAGGCGTAGGACCGTGCGGGGCCGTTTAAAATGCTGCTACATTGGTTCTGCTTGCTGTGGAGATTGGAGCGGTGGAGGGGTGATGTCGACAGCGGAGGTTGTGAGTGGGAGCTTAAATACCTGGTGGTATGATATCTACCTTTTCAGATGCTATGTGGAGCATTTCTTCTTGTCTCCTCTATTCCTTTAACTATCACTGTATCTCTTATTCTATCCTATCTAATTAATGGCGTTCTTTTCATATTTTCTGTAAATTTTATGTAATATTGTAAACCGCTCTGATGCTTTGGCTTGAGCGGTATGTCAAATGTAATAAACATAAACATATCTCAGCCTCTCTGCTCCCCCTCTTTCTACTGTACCCATGGCTGCATAGAACCCTGGAGTAGGGACTCAGCTGCCCCACTTTCTCAAGCCATTTTTGCTGCTTACACATTTGGCAGCAATTTTGGCCTACCTATGGCACATTCAGTGCCTGCCACAGAGACCCCATAATGGTGGCATTTTTGGATGGGCAGCCCTGACTGTGCCATGGGTGGGGCAATAGCTGGGGTTGTGCATGCAGTGCGTAACCTGGAAGAGACAGTAGAGCAACTGACAGTCTGTCATCAGGCTGTCTGAATGTGTGGATTCACTGGAGGACATCATCCAGTGGATTCAGGCTTTCAGGCGTCCCCACTCAGGGGCTAGGAGCCACAGATGTAAGGGCTTTGGACCCTGGCTGAATTCTGGCTTTTTCCAGTCAGGAGTAATGCGGCATATGCCACATCCTTCCATTCCCTACCCATCCCAAATGCACACAGGATTGCCCCATGTTATTTTAAAGTTTGTATAGTTGTGGTAAACATTATTGGCACCCTTGCATTTTAGGTGTGTTGTCTACTACATTTTGGGAAATGATTGGAACTATTCCAACTATATGTCATAATATATTAATAGTCTGTTCAAAGGTATACAACCACAAGATGTCTGTACAATTTAGGCATGGTAAGTTTTGAGTAAAAAGACAGAATATGACCTGGATAGGATTGATGGCGCCCTTCAAAAATATTTGGTTGCACAACCCTTGGCAATAATGACAGCCTCCAAATGTTTGTTGTAGCTGTCTAGACGCTTCATCCATCTGTCTTCTGGTAGTTTCTCCTACTCTTTCACTGAGATTTGTTGTAGCTCATGAATGTTTCCAAGATTCTTTTTACCAATGGCAGGTTTCAGCATTCTCCAAAGGGTCTCAGTTGGACTGAGAACAGAACTGTTCCTTTTCAACCATTCTTTTGGATGTATGTTTTGGGTAATTGTCCTGATGGAGGACCCATGATCACTCTGGTGTGGCAGGAAGTGATCCTGTAACTAGGACCTGTCCTCCAGATGATGATGTAAAAGTCTCTCACACTGAAGAAGTTTCTCCAGGGCCATGTGCCCATGAGAGAAGAGTTAGGACAGCCGTTATAGTTGGTGATTCGATCATTAGACATGTAGACAGCTGTATGACTGGTGGATGTGAGGATCACCTGGTAATATGCCTGCCTGGAGGGAAGATAACGGAACTCACGCACCACCTAGACAAGGTCTTAGATAATGCTGGGGAGGAGTCTGCTATCTTAGTACATGTCGGTACCAATGACATAGGAAAATGTGGTAGGGAGGTTCTGGAGGCTAAATTTAGGCTTTTAGGTATGAAGTTGAAATCCAGAACTTCCAGGGCAGCGTTCTTCGAAATGCTTCCCGTTCCATGCGCAGGACCCAAAAGGCAAGCAGTGCTCTGGAGTCTCAATGCGTGGATGAGAAAATGGTGCAAGGATGAGGGTTTTGGATTTGTTAGGAACTGGGGAACATTCTGTGGAAACGAGGGGCTCTTCCGAAGGAATGGGCTTCACCTTAAGCAAAATGGAACCAGACTGCTGGCATTAACCTTTAAAAAGGAGATAGAACAGCTTTTAAACTAGATAATAGGGGAGAGCTGACAGTCGCCCAAGAGCACATGGTTCGGAACAATGTATCCTTGAAGGATACTACCAAAATAATGAGTTAGGGCATATCAGCAGAGAGGTTTCAATAAAGACAAAAGTAGCCCAAATGCCCTTGAGTACAGAGCAGACAGAGCTTAAAGATTCCAAATTACTCTTGCCTACCCATATCTAGATTGATATGAATAAAATACAGTCTCTAAAATGCTTGTATGCAAATGCTAGATATCTAAAAAATAAGAATATATAGCACTAAATGAAAAGTAAGATATGATTGGTATCTCAGAGACATGGTGGAAGGAGGACAACCAGTGGGACACTGTGATACCTGGGTACAAACTATATCGTAATGATAGAGCTGATCAAATTGGTGCAGGGGTAGCGCTCTATGTTACAGAGGGCATTGAGTCACAAAGGATTAAAGTTTTGCAGGAAACAAAATTTGCTGTACAATCTCTATGGATTGAAATTCTATGTAAAAAGGAGAAGGCGATGGCAGTGGGAGTGTATTATTGACCGCCTGGCCAGAATGAACAAATGGATGATGAAATGCTCAAAGAAATCAGGGAAGCTAACAAAAGTTACAGCACAGTAATACGAGTAATATTGGGTGATCTCAATTACCCCGGTACTGACTGGATCAGTGTCACGGCAGGACATGCTAGGGAGATAAAGTTTCTAGATGAAATAAATGACTGCTTCTTGGGGCAGCTGATTCATGAACCGACCAGAGGGATAGCCATTTTGGACATAGACCTTAGTGGAACACCGGATCTGGTGCAAGAGATAAGGGTGTTGTGGCCACTTGGCTATAGTGATCATAGCATGATCGCGTTTGATGTAATTAATGAAGGAGGGATGGTAAGGAAATCCACAGTACTACCTTTTAACATTTAAAAGGGAAACTATGATAAATGAGGAAAATAGTTAAGGAAAAACTAAAAGGAGCAGTTGCAAAGGTTAAAGACTTACATCAAGCTTGGGTGTTGTTTAAAAGTACTATCTTGGAAGCCCAGACCAGCTGTATTCCACGCTTTAAGGAAAGTGGAAGGAAGTCCAAAAAACTGCCAACATGGTTTAAAGGTGAGGTCAGAGAGGCTGTTGTTGCCAAAAAAGCATCTTTTAGGAAATGGAAAAAAGAGGCAAATGACGAAAACTGGAAACAGCACAAGCACTGGTAAGTTAGATGCAAGGCATTGATAAGGCAGGCAAAGAGAGAATCTGAGAAGAAGTTTGCTGTGGAAGCAAAAACGAGTAATACAGACTTTTTCAAGTACATTCATAGCAAAAAAACCTGTGAGAGAGTCAGTTGGACCATTAGATGGTAGAGGGGTAAAACGGGCACTAAGAGGGGACAAGGCCATAGCGGAGAGATTGAATGAATTCTTTGCTTCGGTCTTTACTGAGGAACATGTAGGGAAGTTACCCATGACTGAAGTGGTATTTAAAGGTGATACTGTGAAAGAATTGAAAGAAATATCGATACACCGGGAAGATGTATAACAACTATTTGATAAACTGAAGAGTAGCAAATCACCTGGACCGGATGGTATACATCCAAGATTGTTGAAAGAACTGAAATATGAGATTGCAGACCTGCTATTAGCTATCTATGAACTACCATTAAAATCATCTTTAATACCTGAAGATTAGAGGATGGCCAACGTAACTCCAATTTTTAAAAAAGGTTCCAAGGATGTTCCGGGAAACTACAGACCGGTGAGCCTGATGTCAATACCGGGAAAAATGGTAGAAACCATCATAAAGAACAAAATTACTTAATATGTAGATAGTCATGGCTTAATGGGAGATGGCAACATGGCTTTAGACAAGGAAGATCTTGTCTTACTAATCTGTTATGTTTTTTTGAAGGTGTGAATAAACAGGTAGACAAAGGTGAGTCAGTTGATATAGTGTATCTGGACTTTCAGAAAGCCTTTGATAAGGTCCCTCATCAGAGACTTTTGGCAAAACTAAAATGTCATGGGGTAGGAGGAACTGGTTAAAAGATAGAAAGTAGAGTGTAGGGCTAAATGGCCAATTTTCCCAATGGAGAAAGGTGAATAGTGGGGTACCACAGGGATCTATCCTGGGTCCGCTGCTTTTTAACATATTCATAAATGACCTGGAAATGGGAATAATGAGTGAGGTTATCAAATCTGCAGATGACATAAAACTATTTAAAGTTGTTAAAACCCATGAGGATTGTAGAAAATTGTAAGAGGATCTTGATAAATTGGAAGACTGGGCATCCAAATGGAAGATGAATTTTAATGCGGACAAGTGGAAAGTTATGCACCTAGGAAAGAGCAATCCAAACTATGGTTACCTGGTGCAAGGTTCCACATTAGGAACCTCCACCCAGAAAAAAGATTTAGGCGTCGTCATGGATAACATGTTAAAACCCTCTGCCCAGTATGCAGCGGCGGACAAGAGAACAAATAGAATGCTATGTATCATAAGGAAAGGAATGAAAAATAAAACAAAGGATATTATAATGCCTCTGTATCATTCCATGGTGTGACCACACCTTGAATATTGTGTGCAGATCTGGTCAACGTATCTTAAAAGGGATATAGCATTATTAGAAAAGGTACAGAGAAGAGCCAACAAAATGGTAAAGGGGCTGGAAGGATACCCTTATGAAGAGAGGCTTAAAAGATTAGGGCTCTTCAACCTGGAAAAGAGACGGCTGAGGGGAGATATGATAGAGGTCTATAAATTAATGAATGGAGTGAAACGGGTAAAGATAGATCAATTGTTTACATCATCAGAATATAGAAAGACTAGGGTACATGCAATGAAGCTTGTCACCTGTGAAGGTCCCCAGAGGCCAGAAGCATGGGTAATTCATCAGGGCATGTTCTTCAGTAGCTGTGGAGTGTTTTAGAAAGGCGTTGCAGTGCCCCCTGGGAGTTGTGGTTCCACAAACTAGCAAAAGAATGTAGTTGCAGTCAAGTGGTAAGGCTTCAAGACAGGACTTTTTATTCCCCTTCCCGGGGTTGGATTTCAAGCACAATGAAACAAAGGAACATCAAGACCATTCGTCTGGTACCAAATTAAAGAAACACTGGAACAAAAACTATGCTTAACTTCAGCTTTGCAATGGACAAAAAGGAAAAGAAAACAGTCTCTTTCAAATCAAATAACTTTCTTCCTGTTTTCTTTAGAAATACTTTTTACAACACTTCAGCACAAAGAAGTGATGGCATCAGACATGGTAAGCGTACAGTCCATGCAATTATCATAAGCAGGTTCCTCATAGGAATCACATTGCATTTCTTCAACACCGTAGTAAGTTTCCTTTGGACTGAAACTTCCGTTATTGTTACAGAGTTCCTCCCTACAGCTCAGAGAGTTCCCTTCCTCCTCCCGGCTAGAGTGGAATGGGTAATTACCATATTCTCTGTAGTTTCTTTTAGGAGAGCCACACAACTCTTGATATGTACAGGGCAATTCGTTATACTCTATTCCTCTTCTATTAGGATCAATAATCCTACATTCCAGCACTCTCTCTTCAGAGTTTCTCAGCCGAGCAGAGCTTTGTCCGTACGGAAGCCTTTTACTATGTTTCTCTTTCAGCTTTCCTCTTGGCATAAAACTATCTTCAGGATAGAAGCTCTCTCCCCCTTGGTTCCTGATGCTGGGCAACTTGGCTTTCTTCAGCCTGGTTCCAGGACTACCTCCTCTGCTCCCTCTGTAGCAAGGTTCCCTGGGATACTGTTCAGCTGTGCACTGCTTTCCAAAGCAGTTCCTCGTGGGTTCAACAGCTCTGTACTTCCCTGGTAGTCTCTCCCTGTTACCAACGGCTCCTGAATTCCCCGGTGCTCTCTCTCTGTCAGCAACGGTTCTTGAATTCCCTGGTGGTCTCTCTCTGTTACCAATGGGTCTTGAATTCTCTGGTGGTCTCTCTCTGTTACCAACGGGTCTTGAATTCTCTGGTGGTCTCTTTTGGGATTCTTCCTCCCCTTCCGGCTTTTCTGTGATCTCAGATGACATCCTCCCCACCCCTGAGGTTTCGGCTTGCGACCGGGTGGAAACTAGGCCTGTTCTGGTGCTCAAACCTGCTACCAGCCCCTTATAAAAGGGTGGCCAGTCCCTGCCTAGGATAATGTCTCTGGGCAATGTTGGGATTACGGCTACTTGTACTGCTTGTTCAGTGCCTAACCCACGCACAGACAGCTTCTGCAAGGGATAATATGAAAATGCGCCGTGCACACATTTTATCCACACCTGGCTCTCTGCTTGACTCGGGGCTGACTGACGGCGCTCCTCAATGGCTTCCCAGAGCCTGCGTGAAACCATGCTCTGGTCAGCCCCCGAGTCAAGTAGTGCCAGTGCCTCTACCCCCTCTACCTGTACATGTAGAAGGAATCCATCTTGAACGGGCTTCTCAGCTCCAGACACGAGGACAGTCCGCTCTGTGCAGTCCCACTGGAAATATCCCGCTTTCCCGCATGCATAACATTTCCCCTTACATGCAAACAAAACATTATCATTAATATTCTTAACATCCACATTATACATTTTTCCCTTAGGACCCTTTCCCTTTTTAAAATCTGTCATTCCCGCTGCCTTCAATACACCAAGCTCTGAGGTATCAGCCATCTGCGCCTCAAAATATCTCTCCGCCAGACTGGCTGCCTCATCAGTGGTTTGGCAGTTTTGTAGGGTAAGGAAAGTTTTCACCTCAGTAGGCACAGCCTGCATAAACTGCTCCAATATGACTGTGTCCACTACTGACTCTAGGGATCTCCTCTCATGAATCAGCCATTTCCATGCTAAATTTTTCAACCTTTGATGCAAGGCTTTAGGGGTCTCCTGAGACTTTATTCTGGCTTCCCTAAACATTCTCCTGTAATGTAATGGAGTCATCCCTAGTCTGTCCTTGACTGCTCTTTTTACCTCATTATAGTCAGCGGCAAGGGCAGCAGGCATAGCCTTGTAGGCAGAGAGAGAGCTTCGCCAGTGAGCGATACCGCGAAGCAGGTTGCCCACTGCTCTCTAGGCCACTTCAAAGCTTCCCCTATTTGCTCAAAGGCGTCTATGAAGTCGTATAAATTATCATGAGGACTTAATTGTCCCAAAGAAAATGCATGACAAGCACTTAGTCCTACCCCTGGAATCATAGAGGGGTTAGCAGTCCCAAGCTCCTGTGGCTTTTTCAGGAGTGCTTCCATAGTGTCCATGAGTGGCTTCTGCTGCTCTCTCATCATGATGACACTCTGCTCCTGGATATGTCGAGCCAATTCGAGCTGCTTATCCCACTGGAGCTGCATCCAGTGTATCATCTCTTTGCCGTCCATTCTTTCCGTCTGCAACCCTGTGGAGAAAAGAAAGAGAAAAAGGCCCACCAAGTGAGGCACTTATGTTCTTTCACCCCTTATTCCTCTATGCACAGCAGCGCCCCCTTTCTCACCCGAATCCTCCTACACTTATGCCCTAGGTAAGCTTTACCTTAGCCTTCGTGTAGAGTCAGGCACGCAAGAAAGGTCACCGTGCTCTTCAGCTCCTCCTGGCCGGTCTGCCAGCAAACTTGCTTCTAAGGGTCTCCTGGTACAGCAGCAGTTTCTTTAATAATGTCCTTTTAATTTAAAGGCAAAAATCCTAAAAACTACACCAGCCTGTCACTCGTGAAGGTCCCCAGAGGCCAGAAGAGTGGGTAATTCATCGGGGCATGTTCTTCAGTAGCTGTGGAGTGTTATAGAAAGACGTTGCAGTGCCCCCTGGGAGTTGTGGTTCCACAAACTAGCAAAAGAATGTAGTTGCAGTCAAGTGGTAAGGCTTCAAGACAGGACTTTTTATTCCCCTTCCCAGGGTTGGATTTCAAGCACAATGAAACAAAGGAACATAAAGACCATTCGTCTGATACCAAATTAAAGAAACACTGGAACAAAAACTCTGCTTAACTTCAGCTTTGCAATGGACAAAAAGGAAAAGAAAACAGTCTCTTTCAAATCAAATAACTTTCTTCCTGTTTTCTTTAGAAATACGTTTTACAGCACTTCAGTACAAAAAAGTGATGGCATCAGACATGGTAAATGTACAGTCCATGCAATTATCATAAGCAGGTTCCTCATAGGAATCACATTGCATTTCTTCAACACCGTAGTAAGTTTCCTTTGGACTGAAACATCCGTTATTGTTACAGAGTTCCTCCCTACAGCTCAGAGAGTTCCCTTCCTCCTCCCGGCTAGAGTGGAATGGGTAATTACCATATTCTCTTTAGTTTCTTTTAGGAGAGCCACACAACTCTTGATATCTACAGGGCAATTCGTTATACTCTATTCCTCTTCTATTAGGATCAATAAGCCTACCTTCCAGCACTCTCTCTTCAGAGTTTCTCAGCCAAGCAGAGCTTTGCCCGTACAGAAGCCTTTTACTATGTTTCTCTTTCAGCTTTCCTCTGGACATAAAACTATCTTCAGGATAGAAGCTCTTTCCCCCTTGGTACCTGATGCTGGGCAACTTGGCTTTCCTCAGCCTGGTTCCAGGACTACCTCCTCTGCTCCCTCTGTAGCAAGGTTCCCTGGGATACTGTTCAGCTGTGCACTGCTTTCCAAAGCAGTTCCTCGTGGATTCAACAGCTCTGTACTTCCCTGGTAGTCTCTCCCTGTTACCAACAGCTCCTGAATTCCCCGGTGCTCTCTCTCTGTCAGCAACGGTTCTTGAATTCCCTGGTGGTCTCTCTCTGTTACCAACGGGTCTTGAATTTTCTGGTGGTCTCTCTCTGTTACCAACGGGTCTTGAATTCTCTGGTGGTCTCTCTCTGTTACCACCGGGTCTTGAATTCCCTGGTGGTCTCTCTCTGTTACCAACGGGTCTTGAATTCTCTGGTGGTCTCTCTCTGTTACCACCGGGTCTTGAATTCCCTGGTGGTCTCTCCCTGTTACCACCGGGTCTTGAATTCTCTGGTGGTCTCTCTCTGTTACCACCGGGTCTTGAATTCCATGGTGGTCTCTCCCTGTTACCACCGGGTCTTGAATTCCCTGGTGGTCTCTCCTCACTACCCTCCGCTAAGTGATTTTTAACTGCATGTGTCCTGGTGTTTGCTTGGGCTCCACCCCTTCCCAGCTGCCCCTCATTCCCTAATGAGCTATGAGCTATCTTACTGTTTGGGCATTCCCTCACACCTCGTGAAGCAGCTTGTGTACGTTGCCTATAGCAACCTTGGGCCATGTGCAGATCTGAGCTGTCAGTGTTAGCTCTGTTTTGCTCAAAGTTTCCTATCTCCATAGGCTCTGACTGATCTACCCCATGACAAGCTTCAGGTTAACCTTTTTAAGAATAATAAAAGAAAATATTTTTTCACTCAATGTGTAATCAAACTCGGGAATTTGTTACCAGAGGATGTAGTAAAAGCTGTTAGTGTAACTGGGTTTAAAAAAGGTTTGGACAAGTTCCTTTAGTAAAGGTCCTTAAACCATTATTAAAAGGGACCCGGAATATCACTGGTTGACCTAATACAAGCATTGTGGAATTTGTGTCTTTTGGGGAAACTGCTAGGTACTTATGACCTAGATTGACCACTGCTAGAAACAGGATACTGGGCTTGATGGACCTTGGTCTTACCCAGTATGGCATATCTTATGTTCTTATGTTTTTATGACCCTGATCTAGCTTTCTGACCCTAGGTAGCACATTTCACACAAAAATACCTTGAGAATCCTCTGACTTAAGAAAATAAGAACATAAGATATGCCATATTGGGTCAGGCCAAGAGTAGGTGCATTTGCCACTCCGTGCAGGTCACCCCTCCCCATACATTTGTTAGGGGTGTACCCACCGCTCTGTGTAGGTCACCCCTATTTTTTTAAGATATAAGAGATAGTTATGCTTATTTTGATTTTATCCTCTTGCTATAAAGGGATCCACTGTATCTGTCCTTTGCCATTTTGAATTCTGTCACTGTATTTGCCCCACCACTTCCATCGGGAGGGCATTCCAAGCATCCACCACCCTTTTCCTGACAATGCCTTTCAATTTACCCCCTTGCAGCTTCATGTTATTCCCTCTAGTTTTACAGCTTCCCCGTCTTTGGAAGAGGTTTGTTTGTTCATTTAAAGGTCCGAATCATAGTTCCCCTGTCCCTTCTCTCCTCCAGAGTGTAGATATTTAGGTCTGTGGTGCCACAACTGCCTTTAAGCTTTGTGTTACTTCTTTAGGCATGACTGACATATTGGCCGATACAGCACCAACTGTGGCTACATGGAAACATTACACCTGGCATGGGGAGGGCCTGGTGTGCCTAGGCACAGGTATTCGTGAAGGGTGGCTCATTTGTGTTCATTGTGGCATTGCAGACATATATGTGCCATGATTCTGAGAGCATTCTGTTCATTTACCATTGGGTCCGGCATTCACAAAATGGCCCTGTAGCATGCAATTCCTTGTCCATATTAGAGCTTTTGCTGGCATTCAGCATATAATTTCAGGCCTTCCCATACCACCCTTGGCTGTACTTCCTCCCATACTGCTAGCATGTGATACTGTTTGTGTAGGACAGTGCTTAAAATAGGATGTGTGGTTTCTCTGCTCCCCGTTAGCTTACCTGCTTCCCTGGATGGATGCATGGCTATTTGTCCACCCTATGAGGCCATCAAAAGTAGAAGCACTACTACATGCTGCAACAGCAACAATATCCACTGATATCACCTGTGTAAGTCTACAAATGGTTTTTGTGGGTTTCAAAATGCCATCCCCTTGATAACCATATGCTTCTCAGACCACAAGGCTACTATGGATGTCCATACTGTGGTGGATTCTGCCAGTCCACATCTTATTGTCAGAAAGTTGTTGTGTTCCATACTTGCTGGCATGAACCTTGTTGCAAAGGTTGTCACCTGGCCATTCCAAAAGCAGCCTGCATTTTGTATCATGGCCTGCTGCATCTGACAGGGCAGTATTAATGACTATCCTTTCTGTGACCATGACATTCTCCATTTCTCCTTCCTGGTGGGAGACAGAGCACATACTTCAGACCTGAATGTCACAGACCTGACTGATACATGCTCGGTAAGTCACAATGACATGACCTTACCAACTCATACATGATTGTTATTGCTTAGTCCCACAAATGTCACTCGGTGCAATATTGGGAGCAGATTTTCAGCAGGGGTGCATTGGGTCAGCAGGCCCATGCGACACTGTCTTCCACCTCCATGCATCATTCTCCACATCCGTCTCCACAGAGACTCCGTAATCACTTGTGTTTTCATGACAACCCAGACCCACCCAATGGCACTTAGCTTCCTAGGGCATCTCACATATAAATCATCTGTAGAATTTATGCAGGTCACCATTCATGCCCAGTCACTGCAACTCCTCACTGGCACATACATCCCCACTTCTCCCCAGATGAGCAGGGCACTCCTCAGTGATGGCATCCACGTGCCTCCGACTTTATCCTGCTACTTACTGTTGAACACATCAGGGGCATATGGTTGTGGCATGTCCATTAGCTATTGCTTTTGCTTCCAACTAGCACCTAAAATGTGACTTGCAATAAGGCTCCCTTATCCCTCGTTAAAGTAACCGGCCTTATCGGGTGTTAATGTGCACCCTTGGCACCCTTACTGCCCGATGTCCTAACACCCGCTTACCAGCCGCTAGTGCCCTTACCGCCAATATGCCTACTCCCTGCCCTGTACTTTAATGCACGTTGGGACTCTTAACTGTCATTTAGCACCCGCAAATGCTGTGCCCTTACTGGCCATTAGTAAAAGTATCCCTTAATCATAGGTCTCTATTACCGTGCAAGCAAGAGAGCTCCTGTCCTCCACAAAACATTTGTTCTGAATAATTCATGTCTTCTTGGTCACATAAGAACATAAGATATGTCATACTGGATCAGACCAAGGTCTATCAAGCCCAGTATCCTCTTTCCAACAGTGGCCAATCCAGGTCACAAGTACCTAGCAATTTTCCCAAAAGACACACAGGTTCCACAATGCTTGTATTGGGGCATGCAATGGATTTCCGGGGTCCTCTTTAACAATGGTTTATAGACTTGTCCTCCAGGAACTTGTCCAAACCTTTTTTAAACCCAGCTACATCAATGAATTCTAGAGTTTGATTATGCATTGAGTGAAAAAATATTTTCTCTTAATAGTCTTAAACGGGTTACTCTGTGGCTTCATTGCATGCCCCCTAGTCTTTCTACTTTTTGATGACATAAACGATCTTCGTTTACCCATTCCACTCCATTCATTAATTTATAGACCTCTCTCATATCTCCCATCAGTCATCTCTTTTCCAAGTTGAAGAGTCCTAATCTTTTAAGCCTTTCCTTATAGGGGTATCCTTCCATACCCTTTACCATTTTGGTGGTTCTTCTCTGTACCTTTTCTAATGCCGCTCTTCCATGAATCATGGATTTTCAGTATTGTTGTGCTTCTTTTCTTTTGTTATTTTCTGGAAAAAAGTCACATATCTAACTTAAGCCATTATAAATAAATTTCTAATAAATAATGAATAAATTCAGCTGAAAAATTGCCTACATTTACTATATATAGCGTTGGATCGTTTGAGATGAATTTTGACATGCTCATGATTATGGAACTTCAGATCTACATTTCAGGGACTGATAGATAATGTTGCAAATAACTTGCATATGAGAAGAGGCATTCCAGTGCTCACTTTTCTTACATATATATTTGTGCTGACAATGACATGTCAATAGGACATACCTGTTTTGGTTGCATGATGTGTGGAGTTATGATATCCATATTGTTGGTAGAAAAACTATCGGCCGATAGTCAAAGCAAGCTATATAGTCTGACCATTTATTCATCTCTAGGCTCCTGAATAAACTTAGACAGAAGTAAATCCACTTTAGAAGGCTGCCATCACTGCACAGCTCTCCTTCATGCCAATGACTCTTTTCTTTATCAGTTATTTTTGGGCTTGATTTTTCACAGACACATAGCTATTTTATTCAGAAGTCATCTTTTACGCTGCCTAGAATTCGAACAGGAATAATTTTCACATCTTTCCCCCAAGTTTAACTCTCATCAACCTTTTTCATATAAAGGACACCTAGAAAGGACCAGTGACTCATTGTCACACTAGTTCAGCAGCACTCACCTTTGAAAAATGACTCATTTTGCCTCCCAATGGCTGAAATACTGTATCTGTTCTAAATCTCTCTTACTTCTATTGCCTTTAGATCCTGATTTACTAAGCTTTTTTCCATAGACACAGAATGAGGAAAAATCTTATTAAAACAGTTACTTTTTCTCTGTGCAATATTTATTCATTAATATCTCCAATGCTTTTATTTTCACTCTACAAAGAAATACAGTCTTATATCACTGTTTCCACAGTATGGGGCTATTTTTGAAGCAACTGCAGGTAAAAAGAGTGGTATTTAAATGTGTAGATTGGATACATATGCAAATAGCTATTTTAAAAGGCCACTACTACATAAAAATGTCAAGGGGGCATGGTGTGGGTGTGTAAAGGGCATAATTTGAGCGGGACAAAAATATAGTCATATAGTCTTCATTTTAGAAGGGTACTACATGTACAGACCTAAACATTTCCATGTCGGCTTTTACACCTGCCACAAAGCCTGCATAAGTGCCAGCTTGAAGGAGCAGATGCATAGACCAAACTTCCCTGCAGCCCCAACATCATCTGTAACCATTCTACACTCCTTCATACTCCTCTGAAATCCATGGTACAGTTCCGAAACCACTGACAAATGCACCCCCGCCCCTCTCTTTGGTCTTACAAGGGATATTCCTGTATCCTAATAGAGGCAGGACTGAACCTGTCACTCCTGCCTCATCAGAAGACAGCTTCAAAATGGTGCCAGTCAACCCTTACTTGGCAGATTGACCCCTAGCAGTCATTCTATGAGACTACTATTAGGTGTCAACCAGTGGCATTTTGAACGTGTCACCTGATGGGGCAGAAGCAATTGGGAATCAGTCCTGCCCCCAATTAATCACTCAGGAGACCCCCTAATGATACCTAGGAGATGGTCAGGGGTGGGGTGATTTTCGGTGTTCTGGAGGGGGTTCTTTAGGGAGGGTACTGATGATGTTGGAGAATTGAGAAGTGTATGAAGAGGTGAAAGGGTTCAGGAGTGCGGGAAAATAATGATAATGTTGGAGGTTTCAGAGAGCGCAGGATGGGTACTGATGAAGTCAGAGGTATGAAAGTTCACTGATAATGTTGGACAAATACAGAAGGTTCTGTCTTTATTAGGGGGGTTGCAGTGATGGGAAGGATCGATGTAGTTGAGAGCACTAGAGCAGACAGAAATGTGGGGAGACCAGGAAGCTCTTTTTTTCCCATGTGCAGCTTTTTTTAAATCACTGCTCACACTGAATGTACCAGAAAATATACATGCAATGTTGCACGTCCTTATACTGGCTGAGTTAGCCGGGCTATGGCTGTACGTGCAGGCCGGGACTGAATCACAGTCCCAGCCTGCACGTACAGGCCTGTTTGTGATTCTGATCCTGCGGGGCTAGACGTGCCCCTTGGGATCAGAATTGCGATCTCCTTTGTACGTCTGGTTCAGCCTGGACGTACAAAGGAGATGTACGTCTGGATCAGAATCAGGCCGCTAGGTAAGAACAACCCAAACAACGGTTACATGATACAGGGTACCACCTTAGAAACCACCACCGAGGAAAAAGATTTAGGCATCATCATGGATAATATGTTGAAACACTCCACCCTTGTGCAGTGGCAGTCAAGAAAGCAAATAGAATGCTAGGAATCATAAGGAAAGGAATGGAGAATAAAACCAAGGATATTATAATTCCTTTGTATCGTTTCATGGTGCAACCACACCTTGAATATTGTGTACAATTCTGGTCTCCATATTTTAAAAGGATATAGCAGAATTAAAAAAGGTACAGAGAAGAGATACAAAAATGGTAAAGGGAATGGAAGGAGGAACTTAAAAGGTTGGGGCTCTTCAACTTGGAAAAGAGACAGCTGAGGGGGGATATGATAGAGGTCTATACATTAATGAATGGAGTGGAATGGGTCAACGTAAATCAGTTGTTTACGCCATATAAAAACAGTGGGCTAATTACATGGTATTTCTTTGTTTCTTGTGTTTTTGGATTTATTTGTTATTGTATCTGGATACCATGTTTTCCTTTTCATTTATGTGTATGCCTGAATGTTTATGTTTAAAATATAAAATGAAAAAAAATAGACTGTAAGACACACAATGAAGCTACAATTTAACCCATTTAAGACTAATGAGAGAATTTTTTTTTTTTACTCCACGTAATCAAACTCTGTAATTCATTACTGTTAGTGTAGCTGGGTTTAAAAAAGTTTTAGGTAAGTTCCTGGGGGAAAGGTCCATAACCCATTATTAAATAGTACCTGGGAAATCTGCTTACCCCGGGATGAGCATTGTGGAACATGTGTGCCTTTTTGGGAATCTGCCAGGTACTTGTGACCTGGATTGGCAACTGTTGGAAACAAGATACTGGACTTGATGGACCTTGGTCTGACCCAGTATGGCATGTCTTATGTTCATATGTTCATAATAACTATCCTAAAGGGTTCAATGATATTTATTTATTTAACTTTATAGACCCACCTTTTAATGCAGCACATAACTTATTGTCTTCCCTAGTTTTGACCCCTCATACTTTCTGTTTCCCCTCCATTCCTCTTTCCTGTCCCCCTCTTCTTCTCCTATCCTGTCCCTTTTACCCCTTTCCCCTACTTCTTATGAGTATGAGCGTTTTTAACTCTTTCCTATCAAGTCTGGTGTTCTTTTCCATTTAAATTTTAACTTGTTTTTAAACGAAGAACGATTAATCAAATACCAATAAACATAAACATCTACCCTCCCACTCCCAATCAACATCCTCGATCCTCTGATCCCCTCTCTTACATCAATATCACTTGTCCTCCATTTTCACCCCATTAGCAGCAAGGCCCCCCCACCCAATAAAAGAGGCACTCAACTATCTCCCCCCCCCCCCCCTTACTCCCGATTCTCCACTTTGGCACTTACTGGGGCTTTCTCTGGTGGTATAGTAACAGGGGAAAAAAATTGCTCTTAACATGTGGTATGCAAAAACTTACTGTCCTTTAGTAAACAGTCCACTTAGTGCAATCATTAACCTATGAATTAACATGTGAAGCACTAATTTGCTTATCTTAAACATTCTAGAACACATTAAATAATCTTTATTAACACAAATACATGAAACACATTGAAAACAATGTCTGAAACTTTAGAGAGGAGCCAAATTAACCTTTTCCCCCATACATATCCTTAGCCTCCGCTTTACCCCAGATCAATATCTCCAAGCCTCTAATTCCACCCACACTTCCTATTAGCATCAATACCATACCTAGCCTTATGCGAGCGATGCAGCCACACGGGGCGCAAAGGCTTAGGGGGCGCATTTTGGCTGCCTGCTGTTGCCCTGCTACCGCCACTTTTTCTTCTCTCAGCGGCAGTAGGGCAACAGCAGGCAGCCAAAATGTGCCCGCTAAGCCTTTTGCGACACTTTAAGCAGGTCCCTCCCTCCTCTGGCGCGACATCAGAGCAGGTAGGGACAGATGTGCTTAAAGTGCTGGCGACTTGCACATTGGGTGCATGTCCTCGCCCCCATCTCCATCCAGCTGTTTTCTGCTCTTTCCCTGCTTCCGGTGCCACCGTGGAGAAAACAGAGGGTGGCAGCAGCAGGGCAAGAGCAGGCAGCGACTGGATGGAGGTATGGGGAGGAGGGGAGTGTGTGCCTGATGTGCAAGTCGCACAGGGTGCGATTCTAGTAACATAGTAACATAGTAAATGACGGCAGATAAAGACCAGCATGGTCCATCTAGTCTGCCCAGTAAGATGGCAAGAGTAGGTGCACCTCATTATTATTATTATTATTGGCACCCTTGCATTTTCGGTATGTTATGTGCAATATTTTGAGAAAGAGTTGGAATATTTCCAATTATATGTCATCATAATATTTTAAAAAGCATGGTCAAAGGTATACAGCAAAAAAGAAAAGATGTCTGTGCAACTTAGATGTAGTAATTTCTGAGAAAGAAAATGTGACCTGGACAAAATTAATGGCACCCTTCACTAATATTTGATTGCACAACCCTTGGCAGTGATGGCTACAAGAAACGTTTGGAGGCTGTCATCTATATGTTTCGTACATCTGTCTGCTGGTAGTTTCTCCAACTGTGATTTGTTCCAGCTCATGAATGTTTCCAGAATTCCTTTTACCAATGGCAGATTTCAGCTCTTTCCAAAAGTTTGCGTTTGGATTGAGATCAGGACTCATTGCTGGCTAGTTTAAACAGTCTGTTCCTTTTTAACCATTCTTTTGTACTTTTGGATTTATGTTTTGGGTCATTGTCCTGCTGGAATATCCATGACATTGGACCCACACCTAGCTTTTTGACACTAGGTAGCACATTTTGCTCCAAAATACTTTGGTAATCCTCTGACTTCATCATTCTTTTAATACGGTTTAGGCCTCCAGTTCCTGAGGCAAAAAAACAGCCCCACAACATTATGGAACCTCCACCATATTTAAATGTACGAAGAGTGTTTTTTTTTATAAGTGTCATTTCTTCACCTGTAAAGGTATCGTTGGTCTGCATTGCCAAAGACCTAAAGTTTATTTATTTAACAAGGTTTGTATACCATTTTATCATTTCAGTCAAAGCGGTTTACATTGCAACTTAAACTTGGTAATGTACTGTCACACCGCCCCCCTGGTGGCAATGGCGGGTCACAACAGAAAGGGGGTGGACATGGAAAGTTTGTTTGTGGAGGAGTTTAGTTCAATTGCAGGGCCCAGGTTTTTATGGTCCTGGTAGCCTTCTGTGTACTAAAAGCTCCCAAGAATATCACAGTCCGAGAGTAGGGAAAAATAAAGGCTTTTATTTCCCATGTTGCAAATAGGTTCAAATAGCTCAGATTACATCAACACAAAAAGAATGTCCTTGCTCCAGGTTAAAAGAAAAAGAATCATGAACTGAAGAAAACCTGTTAACTTCACAGCAATGTCAAACGAAATACAGCATCAACCTTTTCCCCAGACCACAGCTATTCCTCTGCTCAGGGCTCAATTCTTTCGGCCAGGCAATAGCTACAATCCATCGGGAGGTCTGAGGGATCCTCCGGGAATTTCACCTGCATGGGCTCGCAGTCCGGAATGTCTAGGGGCTCTCCTTCAGGCTTTCTGTACAATGCTTGTATGATGTCCCAATGTTCAGCATCTAAAGGTAAGTCTTTGCTTTGTATACTTTTATAATGCGGACAGTCTCTCCTGCACACTGTTCCTTCTCTAGAAAGTTTCCTGTTTAGTACAGGTTTGTATTTTATAGCATGAATGCCTCTAGAAGGACAGCATTCTCCAGTGCCCTGCTCCTTCTGCGTCACAGCATTCATAAAATCATAGTTAGTAAAATGGTAATTACCTTTTCTTCTAAGGTTATCACAGTGAGGTGAGGGCTGAGGCCTGTTCCTGCTGGGTCTTGGTTTCTCAGGTGCCCAGGTAGGCCTCTGGTTCTCGGGTCTGCCTTCTGCTGGGGTTAGGCTGTATTTGCGCCACAGCTCCTTTCTCCCAGGGCCTTGAAAGTTACCCTTCAAAATTCCTCTTTCACCTCTTTCTTTGCTACTCCCTGTTGCGCCTTTCAACAGTTGCTGGCCCTTGTTAAACTCAGGCCTTGGACTCTCTGGTACAGTCCTCCTCCTTTCAGGGTTAGCTTCCTTACGGTATCTTTCCCTCCTGGAAAGTGTATCTTTTCCCCTTTTGAAATATTTAAAGCAAGTTTCTTCAACTGGCTCTGCTGAGTCTGCTAGGCCGGTTCCCTCTGTCAGGACTCCTATTCCTGGATCCTCCGGATCTCCATGCAAATTTGGAACTGGAACTCCTTGCACAACTCCCTGCCAGTCCCCTTGGCAGTCTCCTTGCGACTCTGCTTGCAAATCTCTTTGCCACTCTTCCCCTTCTCCTCCTTCTTCTGACTTCCTCCAGTCATCTGGGTTTTTAAAAGGAATCCTTCCCTTTCTGGATTGGGTGTAGGCCGGTATTGCATCATTGGCTCTAGGGCGTGGTTCCTCAGTCCTCCAGAGGTCTCTCTTGCTCCCCCTATATGGCTCCTCGTGATGCTGCAGCCGGTGTCTGCCTCTTTTTTCTGGGTTTAAAACATTTTCTTCTGCCTGCAGCTGGTCTGCAGTGCCACAGTACATTAAAAAGGGACATTGATAACATGGATTCTTCTGAGGCAGGTTTGGTTTGGTTTCATCTGTCCACAGAACATTTTCCCAGAAGCATTGTGGTTTCTCAAGGTGGATTTGGGTAAAGATCAGGCATGCCTTTTTATGTCTGTCTTTGAGCAGTGGGGTGCTCCTTGGCCTTCACCCATGAAATCCTTCTTTGTTTAGTGCGCAGCATATGGTATGAGTTGAAACCACCACTCCAGATTGTTCCAGGTCAGCCTTAAGCTCTTTGGATATTGTATGTGGTGTTTTATCAACAGTTCACAATAACCTTCAAAGACTTCTTGGATTAATTTTCTTCTTCCCACAATGTCCTAGGAGGTTCTTGACACTTCCATGAGCAGAAAACTTCTTAATAACATTGGGAACTGTAGACACAGGAATCCCAAGGTCTTTGGAGATGGTCTTGTACCCCTTTGAATTTTGATGTTTGGTGATAATGGCTTTTCTGATGGTCTCAGGCAGCTCTCTTGTCGTCACCATTGTGAAAATGAAACAGGGCGTGAATGTGGCCATTTTAAACATTAGAGCCATCATTCATTGGTTGATTCAAGTCACGTGTGTACTTACCATTGATCACAGCTGTGTCTAATTTTACTGCAGTGGGAATGTGGTTCTTCTGTTCAGACTGATTTGAATTGTTCATAAGGGTGCCAATAATCATGTCCTTTAATTAAACTAAACAAAACCCCCTGCCAGAAACTAGCTCAGTACGGCCCTGATTAGCATCAACATGTATTCTTACAGTAGCAGACTGTTTGGGTAAGGAAGGTTTAGAACTGAATTTAGCAAACATAGTAACATTGTATTTTAAAGCAGTTAAAGACCATTATGGTCCATCTAGTCTGCCCATAAAGGTGGCTAGAGTCACCCCCTCCCCCCTCCTCTATTTACTGAAGTATAAATGATATTTAAGTTTGTTTTGATTTCATCCTCTTGCTACATAGGGATCTGCAGTTCTATCCCATGCCATTTTGAATCCCGTCACTGTATTTGCCCCCACCATCTCCATCAGGAGGATATTCCAAGCATCCACCACCCTTTCAGTGAAAATGTATTTCCTAACGTTGCTTTTAAGTTTACCTCCTTGGAATTTTGTTTTATGTCCTCTAGTTTTACTGATTCCCCTTCTTTGAGAAAAATTTGAGACGTTTGTCATTCAATATAATACTGTCCTACAGCTACCCGATCGTCACTATTGGAATATCCCTTTTACAGGATTGTTTGGATTTTAGAAACAAAGATTAAAACTTTTTATTTTAAGAATGCTTTCTGTGAGGGTATTGGTACATAATTTTGTGTTATGGTTTGGTGGGTTTTCTCACATTCTGAAGAGCTGTATTAGATTGAGACCAAAGTATTTATTTTTGGAAGTTTTTGTCATCTTGTTGGGTTCATATGCTATGTGATTTTTTTGATGTTGTGTTAATTATGTCTGTGATTTCTGTTTATTTGTTTATGATAATAGCTTATGTTATTTGTAAACCACAGAGGCCAAGATGGTATACAGTATACGCCTCTGAAATAAACGTCACCCAGTCTTCCAGTCTCCCCATTACCATTGCCCCTCTAGTCCTCCAGAAGACATCCAACCCTTCTCCATTCCTGACCCCCCAGCACTTACCAGGGATTTTTTCTGATAGTATAGTGACAGGGCAGGTCAGATCTTTTATGTGTTTGCCCTGTTGTCTCCTGGATTCAAAAAGGCAGCTCTGACTCTAATTGGTAGCTTAATGATACTATTGCTAGGGGACCAGCTGCCAAATAAGGATAAAAGTTCCTTATTGGCTTTGGCAACTCACTTAACCCTCCACTGCCTAGGGTTGCCAACTTTTTCACTGAGAAAAACCCGACACCTGTGGCTCGCCATGCTCCACCCATCCTCCACCCTAGTCCCACCCCTGCCCCGCCCCCCAGCCCCACCCATGCTGCACCCCAGCCCCACCCACAAAAATTACCGAGGATAAGTGTAGGCTAACTCCATTGGTCAGATAATAATTAAACTGGGAACCCCAAAAGCCAAACATGAAATGTACAACACTGGAGAAATAAAACTATAAAGTAATTTCCTCTTGCACTAAACAAAAACGCAAAGATGTTAGCAATACACACTTCCCAGACCAGATATATTCCAGTTAATAAATTCAAAATAAAAAGTATTTTTCTACCTTTTGTTGGGCATTTTATTTTTCAGTTGCAATTGCTCCAGTCACTTTCTTCTGGTTTCTTCGTGTCTTCTGCGAGCTATCCATTTCTCCTTTCTTCTCTTTTAGATGTTTTCCATTCTCTCTCTATATCTGCTTTAACATACTGATTGTTTCCCTTTTGCTCTTTCCCCCATTTCTTTCCTTATTCCTTTATCATCCACTCAAAATTCACCCTTCCATTCTCAATCCCCTCTTATTCTCCCAATACCCGGCCCATCATAGACTTTTCTTCCACACAAAGTATCTTTTCCCCTCTCCATTCTCATTCCCCATCCCTTCTAGTCCTCCCCCAAAATCAGCTCCCTTATAGTTCTAGACCCACCCAGCATCCCCTCCCTTCTAATCCCATTCTCCCATGCCCCCACATCAGCCCATTTCCAGTCCTATTCTAGCCCATCACCCATTTGCAGCCCAAGCTCCCCCATCAGCCCATTTCTAGTCCTATTACAGCTCATCATCAGTCCATTTCCATTCCTAGCCCCACATATGCTCTTTTCCAGTTCCATTCCAGCCCCTCACTTTCCACTCCAAGCTCCCCATCAGCCAATTTCCAATCCTAGCCCCCTCATCAGCCCACTTCCAGTCCTATTCCAGCCCCCATCAACCCATTTCCAGTCCTATTCCAGCTCTTCATCAGCCCATTTCCAGTGCTAGCCTTCCCATCAAGGCCATTTCCAGTCCAAGTCCCCCCATCACAGCCTCTTTCCAATCCTAGCCCCCCATCACAGCCCATTTGCAGTCCTAGCTCCCCCATCATAGCACATCTTTAGCAAGTTCCCCCCATAGCCCATTTTCCCCCCCATCACAGCTCATTTCCCCCATCACAGCCCATTTGTAGTCCTAGCCCCCCCCATCCCCGTCCATACCGTCCTTGGCCCCCCCGCCCCCCCCCCCCCCGACCAGCCCCACGGCTGTCTGAGGGGCTTCTGAGGAAGCCGGGGAAGCCTGCGTGAGGCCCCGGCTCCCTCTGTACAACTGTCAGCGTGAAGATCCTTTTTCCTCACACTGGCGTCTGTTTGTGTGAAGCCGCAATTGCTGGGACTCCTGGGTGAGGTTAAAGGCAATGCCCTTTAACCTTTCCCAGCATTCGCGGCTTCACACAAACAGCCGCCAGCGTGAGGGAAAAGGATCTTCACGCTAGCGGTGTACAGAGGGAGCCGGGGCCTCGCGTGGGCTTCCTTGGCTCCCTCCGCCGCGGACTTTGGGAGTCAGGAGAAAAGTCATTTTTTTGCTCTGGCTGCTCCCGATCCTGTGGCCAGAGCAAAAAAATGGCTTTTCAAGGGCCGGTTTTACATCTGTGCCGGCAGCCGGCCTGGCCATGGAAAAACCGGCCAGGCCAGCTGAAAACCGGCCAGTTGGCAACCCTACCACTGCCTTAAGTACATACTTAGAGACTTGTAAGTCCTCCAGGCACAGGAGATACCTACTGTACTTGAGTGTAACTCACCTTGAACAACTACTGGAAACTATAGGCCAAATTTTAGAAACTGCTGATATTCAAATGCCACGGTGGTCTCCTGTGGTACTCACATATCGATGGGCTATTCAGCAACAGTATTCAGATAGGAGCTGACTATCTGGGCTGAATGGCACTAACCAGTTAAGTGATTTTCAGCCGGCGTTTGCCTGGATTGCAACTTAGGCCTTCATTGCATGTTGTCTGGACAAGAGCTTCTGAAAATCACATTCACGAGGTAAGTGCCAATACCATTCCTACTCTGTCCACGGACTACCCCTACACTAAATGGATAGTGCCAGAGTGACTGTAGAGATATTCAGCGGCACTATCGTCATAGTGCTGCTGAATATCATAATCTGCCCCCTTAGCCCGCTAGCTTCCCATTGGCCAGTCAATTAAGAAATGTAATGTAAATAAAACCAATAAATAAACAAGGGCTTTGAATATTGGAGCATATGTGCATAATGAAACATTACTCACATCAATGAAATAAAATGAAAGAAATGAAATGCACACCCCTAATTTTACTGGTGAAAAAGTCACATGTATAACCATAGAAAACTGGCACAAAGAGAAAAGAAGTGAGGTAGAATGCCAATGATTTGCAGAAAACCGTGTTTGCGAGGAGCTAGTTGAGCTACAATTAGACAAAGTGATGGAGGCACACACACACACACAGATCTCATAAGCCTTCTTTTCCTTCAGAAAGTAAGCTACAATAACTTATCAATGCGATATTTACTGGTATGAGGAAGGAGACTTGTCAAGGGACCTCAGTAAGGTTTTAATATTCACTAGTGAAAAAAACTGAAAGGGAGGCAGGAGTGACCCTATGAGGGAGCTGCTGTTGTGGTCCCTCCATCTCTGCCAATTTGGTTAGGAAGCGAAGGGACCCTTAGTGATGGCTGCACATTGAGACTCCAGTACATGATCACAACAATAGACAAGCTGTTGCACTTAAAAGTGCCTTGTCTATTTCAGATTGCTAATAGACATAACAACATTTTTAATTTATGTGCTGCTCTCCTACCTATGTAACAAGATCAGGAAGTGTAATCTCGATTGCTTTTTCATTGACTTTGGATTTATCTTTCAAGAACATACTGTATCTATGGTTCTATGAGTTTATCTCGCTTTTCACAAAGCCTTGAAGAGATGCCACGACTTAAGCATTTTGTCTCAGACTGGATCTAGAAAAACAGAGAGTCACGGCGAGGTTTCATTTTACTAGACATTTGATCTACCAGCTATGTGAACAGATGAAAAGATGACTAACATCACTCACTGACCACCTTCGTGGTATGTCAATATAAAGTGCTAAACCAATCTTTTTATTTCATTAGCTACTGGCTCTTTCCCGGAAAGGCACGAGACTTTGCTAACATGGGTCTTCTCTCCTGATTTATCAAGTGCTTTATTGATTTCATGTTGGAGTATAAGTAGCATGAGGGAAGGGTTAGGACAGCCGTTATAGTTGGTGATTCGATCATTAGGCATGTAGATAGCTGGGTGGCTGGTGGACGTGAGGATCGCCTGGTAACATGCCTGCCTGGTGCAAAGGTAGTGGACCTCACGCACCACCTGGATAAGGTCTTAGATAGTGCTGGGGAAGAGTCTGCTGTCTTGGTACATGTCGGTACCAATGACATAGGAAAATGTGGTAGGGAGGTTCTGGAGGCCAAATTTAGGCTTTTAGGTAGGAAGTTGAAATCCAGAACTTCCAGGGTAGCGTTCTCCGAAATGCTTCCCGTTCCACGTGCAGGACCCAAAAGGCAGGCAGAGCTCAGGAGTCTCAATGCGTGGATGAAACAATGGTGCAGAGATGAGGGGTTTGGATTTGTTAGGAACTGGGGTACATTCTGGGGAAAGGAGGGGCTCTTCCGAAGGGATGGGCTTCACCTTAACCGGGATGGAACCAGACTGCTGGCATTAACCTTTAAAAAGGAGATAGAGCAGCTTTTAAACTAGATAATAGGGGAAAGCCGACAGTCGCCCAAGAGCAGATGGTTCGGAAGAATGTATCCTTGAAGGATACTACCAAAAGCAGAGAGGTTCCAAAAAAGAGTAAAGTAGCCCAAATGCCCTCGAGTATGGAGCAGATAGAGCTTAAAGATCCCAAATTACCCATGTCTACCAATAGCCAAATTAATATGAATAAAATACAGTCTCTAAAATGCTTGTATGCAAATGCTAGAAGTCTAAAAACTAAGATGGGAGAGTTAGAATATATAGCACTAAATGAGAGGTTAGATGTGATTGGAATATCAGAGACATGGTGGAAGGAGGACAACCAGTGGGACAATGTGATACCTGGATACAAACTATATCGTAATGATAGAGCTGATCAAATTGGTGGAGGAGTTGCACTCTATGTTAGAGAGGGCATTGAGTCAGAAAGGATTAAAGTTTTGAAGGAAACAAAATTTGCTGTAGAATCTCTATGGATTGAAATTCCATGTAAAAAGGGGAAGGCGATGGCGGTGGGGGTGTACTATCGACTGCCTGGCCAGAATGAACAAATGAATGATGAAATGCTCAAAGAAATCAAGGAAACTAACAAAAGTTACAGTGCGGTAATAATAATGGGCGATTTCAATTACCCCAGTATTGACTGGATCAGTGTCATAGCAGTACATGCTAGGGAGATAAAGTTTCTAGATGACATGAATGACTGCTTCTTGGAGCAGCTGGTCCATGAACCGATGAGAGGGGAAGCCATATTAGACCTAGTCCTTAGTGGAACACCAGATCTAGTGCAAGAGATAAGGGTGTTGGGGCCACTTGGCAATAGTGATCATAGCATGATTTAATTAGTGGAGGAGGGATAGTAAGGAAATCCACAGTACTACCTTTTAACTTTCAAAAGGGAGACTATGATAAAATGAGGAAAATAGTTAAGAAAAAAATAAAAGGAGCAGTTGCAAAGGTTAAAGACTTACATCAAGCTTGGGTGTTGTTGAAAAATACTATCTTGGAAGCCCAGACCAGCTGTATTCCACGCTTTAAGAAAAGTGGAAGGAAGTCCAAAAAACTGCCAGCATGGTTTAAAGGTGAGGTCAGAGAGGCTGTTGTTTCCAGGAAAAGCATCTTTCAGGAAATGGAAAAAAGAGCGAAACGATGAAACCTGGAAACAGCACAAGCACTGGCAGGTCAAATGCAAGGCATTGATAAAGAAGGCAAAGAGAGAATTTGAGAAGCTTGCTGCAGAAGCAAAAACGCAAAATAAAGATTTTTTTCAAGTACATTCGTAGCAAAAAACCTGTGAGAGAGTCAGTTGGACCATTAGATGATAGAGGAGTTAAAGGGGCACTAAGAGGCGACTGCGGAGAGACTGAATGAATTCTTTGCTTCGGTCTTTACTGAGGAAGATGTAGGGATGTTACCCATGACTGAAGTGGTATTTAAAGGTGCGGAAGAATTGAAGGAAATATCGATACATCGGGAAGATGTATTACAACTATTAGATAAACTGAAGAGTAGCAAATCACCTGGGCCAGATGGTATACATCCAAGGGTGTTGAAAGAACTGAAATATGAGATTGCAGACCTGCTATTAGTAATCTGTGAACTATCATTAAAATAATCTCTAATACCTGAAGATTGGCGGATCGCCAATGTAACACCAATTTTTAAAAAGGGTTCGAGGGGTGATCCGGGAAACTACAGACCGGTGAGCCTCACGTCAGTACTGGGAAAAATGGTAGAAACCATCATAAAGAATAAAATTACTCAGCATGTAGATAGTCATGGCCTAATGGCAGACAGCCAACATGGCTTTAGACAAGGAAGATCTTGTCTTACTAATCTCTTATGTTTTTTTGAAAGTGTGAATAAACAGGTGGACAAAGGTGAGTCGGTTGATATAGTGTATCTGGACTTTCAGAAAGCCTTTGACAAGGTCCCTCATCAGAGACTTTTGGCAAAACTAAAGAGTCATGGGATACGAGGCAGTGTACTACTGTGGATCAGGAACTGGTTAAAAGATAGAAAGCAGAGGGTTGGGCTAAATGGCCAATTTTCCCAATGGAGAAAGGTGAATAGTGGTGTACCCCAGGGATCTGTGCTGGGTCCGCTGCTTTTTGACATATTCATAAATGACCTGGAAAGTGGAATAACAAGTGAGGTTATCAAATTTGCAGATGACACAAAACTATTTAAAGTTGTTAAAACCCAAGAGGATTGTGGAAAATTGCAAGAGGTTCTTGATAAATTGGAAGACTGGGCATCAAAATGGCAGATGAAATTTAATGTGGACAAGTGCAAAGTTATGCACCTAGGGAAGAACAACCCAAACTATGGTTACACGATGCAAGGTTCCACATTAGGAACCACCATCCAGGAAAAAGATTTAGGCGTCATTGTGGATAACATGTTAAAACCCTCGGCCCAGTGCGCAGCGGCAGCCAAGAGAGCAAATAGAATGCTAAGTATCATAAGGAAAGGAATGGAAAATAAAACAAAAGATATTATAATGCCTCTATACCGTTCCATGGTGAGACCGCACCTTGAATATTGTGTGCAATTCTGGCCACCGTATCTTAAAAAGGATATAGCATTATTAGAAAAGGTTCAGAGAAGAGACACCAAAATGGTAAAGGGGATGGAAGGATACTCCTATGAAGAAAGGCTAAAAAGGTTAGGGCTCTTTAACCTGGAAAAGAGACGGCTGAGGGGAGATAAGATAGAAGTCTATAAATTAATGAACGGAGTGGAACGGGTAAACCTAGATCGACTGTTTACGTTATCAGAATATAGGAAGACTAGGGGACATGCAATGAAGCTACAGGGAAAACTATTTAAGACTAATAAAAGAAAATATTTTTTCACTCAACGTGTAATCAAACTCTAGAATTTGTTACCGGAGGATGTAGTAAAGGCTGTTAGTGTAGCTGGGTTTAAAAAAGGTTTGGACAAGTTCCTGGAGGAAAGGTCCATAAACCATTATTAAGAAGGAACCCAGGATATCAATGCTTGACCTAGTACAAGCATTGCAGAACCTGTGTCTTTTGGGGAAACTGATAGGTATGTATGACCTAGATTGGCCACTGTTGGAAACAGGATACTGGGCTTGATGGACCTTGGTCTGACCCAGTATGGCATATCTTATGTTCTTATGTTCTTAGCAGGGCCAGTGCAAAGGTATTAGGTATCATACCCGAAACCTTGGCTTTGCAGCCTCCTCAATGAACTTTCAGGTCTCTAGCCCTACCTGAAATATTTCGAACTGATATACAAACTCTGCGGTTGGTGTATTTTTAAGCCCAGGAGTATCCCTTTTCAGCACAGACTGCCAGCATTATCCAGATAGTGAAGATATTCAGCTGTTATTCAGATTGAAAAGCCACATAAAACTAAGCCTGCCGTTTTGGTGACCTAACTTTCATGCGGTTTGCTCTCTAGTTAGCAGTCTGAATATCACTGACTGAATAACCGTGAACTCCTCCCCAGTTCTGCTCACAGACTGCACCAGCACTATACAGATAGTGCCGAGGTAATCAGAGGCAATTTTCAGCAGTGCTATGCAGAAAGTGCCAATGAATATTGCTGCGGATGGTTATTGGGTCCTACTAACCAGATAAGTGCTTTTAAATACTGGGTCCTTCATTATTAACCTGAACAATCATGATCATTTCAGCACTAATCTTCCCGGCAGAGTCCTGTAAAAATACATGATTAGACATCATGGGGGGGGGGGGGGGGATTTCAGTGGCAGCGGCTAGATATTCAAACATGGTTAGCCACTGCTTTTGAAACTCAAACCTGAATATTCAGTGCCAGGGTCATATCCATCCCCGGCACCCAATGTTCCCTCTAATTTTCTGTAGGCTGTGTGCGCATAAAATATCAGCTGTGTGCAGCTTTTGAAGAAAAGTTAAATTTTTGTGCGCCACATAACGACACTCGGAGTTATATACTTTAAAATTTGACTACACGTCAGAATACAGTATGTACACCACATTGATTGCACTAGAAAATATTGTAGAACTTGTGAAAACCGTAAATACACCACAACTTTTACATTTTAAGACGTCTGTGTTGTTTTCTATCAGAATCAGAATCGTAATTTTTGTGCGCTCTATTGTAAAGTATGTGCGCTCGCTCGACGAGGTGTGTGCACGCGCACACGCGCACATCTTAGAAGGAACAGTGCCGGCACCGGATATTTGCATTTCCTGGACTGGCAGGAAGCAAACCAGGCTGTGGCAAGATTCAGTCACTGCCCACTTAGCTTCCACAGGGGAAGTTAGTCAACCTTTGCAGTGCCTGCCTTTTGCTGCTTTGCATAACTGGGCAGCGACTCAATATTGCTGCTGCCTAGTGATGGCCGGGCGCTGCCCCCGGGATGCCCCGATGTTAACCAGTAAGCAATGGCAGCACCCGGGCATATTCCCGGATAGAGGGACTAGCATGGCTAGCAGGCCCCATATTTTGTTTTGTGTGTGCATGAACATAGATGAAACCAACTTTAAGATTTAAAAATATGATGTCCAGTCATGCACACACGCACACACATGATGAGGGCAATTTCCAAAAGCTATTTACCTTGGTGAAGGGACTATTTGAAAATAGACTAGCCTCCCTGTAGGTAAAAGTATGAACTGATGGTTCTTGGTATTTGTAAGGCTGTAAGAGCTGATTATTTTTTTGACCACAGCTGCTCATTATCAGCACCTAGAGGATGCCGCCCTAGGCAACCAGCTAGTGCGCCTAATGGTTAAGCCAGCCCCAACCAGTAGCTTTGTACATTGCAGGAAAAACAAGAGTGGCAGAGTAGCCTAGCGGTTGGGACAGCAGACTGGAACTGGAAAGACCAGCACTCAAATCCCACTGACTCTCCCTGTGGCCTTGGGCAAGTCACAATGCTCCATTGCCTCAGGTACAACCTTAGACAGAAATTCCCCTGGAGACAGGGACATACATACAGTACCTGACTGTAACTTGCCTTAATCTACTTCTGGAAAGGTGTGAGCTAAATAATAAAATGAAATCTCAGATTTTATTTGTTAATACCCCATTATGGTCAAGAATATCAGTTTCATTGATGTAGGCTTGACTAATACAGTTTCTCTGGAACTTCTCTTCACCTTCAAATCCAATTTCAAAAGACATTTAAGTTTGGAATGCTAAAGACATTCATTATAAACTTGAAAACTAGTTTATCACTAATTTCTAAATGTCTATAGTAAGAAAGTTAATAGGGACTGATCATTTATTAACAGTAAAATGTAGTTCATCTAGATCAGTGGTTCTCAACCCAGTCCTCTGGAACCCCCAGGACAGTTACATTTTCAGGATATACCCAATGAATATGCATGAGATACATCTGCATGCACTGCTTCCATTGTGTGCAGATCTATCTCATGCATTTTCATTGTGGCTTCCCTGAAAACCTGACTGGACTAGGGGTCCCAGTGGACTGTGTTGAGAACTACTGATCTAGATGTGCCTTGTACCATAAAGGTTTTACCACATTGCAGATGCTTAATAAAATGTGGGTTAGGAATAGACATGGGATTGAACTCCTTCATGATGTGGAAATAATTGTTTTTTCCTAAGGTCCTATAGTACACTAATGGGTTGGTGCATTGTTTTTTATAAGTCAGAACATCACAAATTCACTGATAGGAAGAAAATAGCAAGTGATGCATGACACATCTCTTAGTCACAAAGGGAAGGGAGGTCGTTGTCATCATTAGTAAGAAATGGAATAGCAGTTATCTCTCAGAAGCAAGTCAAATGCACACATGAAAGATTTAGCCATGAGTAATAGTACAGGCAGTGGTCTGAGGGCATGCATAAACAGACTTCCTGTCCTAGGAGCAATCTTTTGGGAATTTTATGACCTTTAAATGCTTGAAAGGTATTAATGAACAAACCAACCTTTTTCAAAACTTATAAAACTGGAGGAGAAGATGGTAAGCTCTAAAGCAGCATCAAGAAGTACTTTTACATGCAAATGGTAGTGGATGCCTGAAACTCCCTCTCAGTGGAGGTGGTCGGGATAAAACCAGTGACAAATTCAAAAGGCCATGAGATAAACACAGAGGATCCATATATAGCAAGAGGAGCATTCCTGCTCAAAGCAAAACTTAAATGATTTTTACACTTCAAATAAGGCACAGAGCAGGGGCAAACAGCATCGAGTGGCAGTTACAATTGAAAAGGGCCTTTTTACTCAAATGTGGTACGTTTTTGCACTTACTGCATGTTTTGAGTAAAGATTAATGGGTGGTGAATGCAAAGGTCGTGTGGTAACTGTTGGGGCATGCTCGGCAAGTTCCCTCTAGTTACCGCACGAAAAGGTCATGCACAATAACCATGGGACCACTTAACACCATTTACTGAGATGATGTTAAGTACATCTGCACTAACTACATCATTGACTGCACATGGTAAGTAGCAGGCAGTAACTGCAATGTGCAATCCACGCCTACTTTCTGCCTATAATCTGTTGATTCCCCACCTCATCTCACAGTGAGCGATTAACGTGGGAATTATGAAATAAGCCAACACAGTAACATTTACCGCGGCACCACTTTTACAGTTGTTAAGTGCTACTGAGTCCATGTCGACTCATGGCAATCCTCTGGATAGCTGTCCTAAACTGTGCTCAGCCTTCAGTCAGGAGGCTCATTGTTGATAGAGTGGCATCCATAGCTGCTGTTATTGTATTGATCCATCTCATTACTGGTCTTCCTCTTTTGCGTTGACCTTCAATCTTGCCAAGCATCATGTCATCATGCCTTTCTCTAATGATCTTTCTCTTTGCATGATGTGTCCAAAGTATGAAATTTGAAGACTTGTCATTTGAGCTTCTAAAGAAAGCTTAGATTTGATCTCCTCTAGTACAGTCCATTCTATGCACAGTGTTCTTTGCCAACACCATAATTCAGAGGCATTGATTTTCTTCCTGTCTATCTTCTTCACTGATCAACTTTTGCATCTGTATGATGTTACTGAAAATACTATAGCTTCACCACACGCTAAATTGTCCTTTAACCATTTAGCATACTTTAGTAAAAGGACCCCAAAGTAAAAGCATAGAGAGGATGTAACCCGCATGGAGCGGCAGTTATAACCCAAAGTAAAAGCATAGAGAGGATGTAACCCGCATGGAGTGGCAGTTATAACCCAAAGTAAAAGCATACTGGGCAGATTGGATGGGCCATGCTGTCTTCATTTACTGCTGTTTGTCACTATGTTATGGGCTTTACTTAAAAGAAAGCTTGGGAAGAGTAACTTTCAAAAGCCATTTATCTGCGTATTTGGCTATTTGCATGGGTAAACAGGCTTTTTGAAAACCCTGCATCCTGTGTAGGGTAAAAGTATGTGCAGTGCTCCACATGGCCTTTATTTATTTAACAGGTTGTTTATACTGCTTTATCATTTTAGGCAAAGCGGTTTACATTGTAACTTAAACTTGGTAATATACATTAAACAGGGACATTGATAACTTGGATTCTTCTGAGGTAATGGAGGGTTAAGTGACTTACCCAAGGCTACAAGGAGGGCTAGTGGGAATCAAACCCTGGTTTCTTGGTTCTCGTTACCTTCATTCATTGTAGGCATTCAGGGTGGGAAGAACTGTAACATGTAATTTTACATTTTTATAACAAATAGGGACTATTTGTTAACATGGACTAAGGTTTTGTACTTATCATATGTTAAAGGCCAAATTTAAGGTGCACTGGGGCAAAACCTTTGAGGTAAGTGTTGGAGACATTTGCAGAATTTTTAGGAATACAGCCATGCAGTTAATGCAGTTCATTAACACGTTAATTGCATGATAGATAAAAGAATGTGCAGTTGGCAACATCTCTGGAGGTATAGCATAACTGGACCATATTATCCACCACATACAACTGAGTGGAGGAGTAGCCTAATGGTTAGTGCAGTGCCTGAAAAGTAAGGAATTCAGGGTTCATATCCCATCTTTGTGGCCTTGGGTATGCCATGTATTCCTTCATTGTCTCAGATGCAAATTTGGATTGGAAGCCCTGTAGGAATAGGAAAAAGTATTACCTACTATACCTGAATGCAACTTGCCTTGAAAAACTGGTGGAAAAACATGAGCTAAATAAATAGCTGAAAATAATGACCTCCCCAGACCATTTACAGCCCATTCCACACTCCCTAATGGGGATTTCCATGATAGCTGTTTAAGATGTGTGAAAGCTAATTTTTCTGCAATAAACAACTAATGCAGTTTAATAAATGGGACCCTATGTGTGCTCTTTTAGATGGAACAAATACCATACCCCAAAAAGTTAAGAAATGCACTCAAAGGATTAAGTGCTATACAAAACAAGAGTGGTGACAAGGAGTCTCCCTCAAATATTCCTTGTTGGATCTTGATATTAGGAATGGTGAACTGTTGGTCTGCATACTGTAAGTGGAATGTGGTTTACCACATTTTCATAGTGAATTTGATGTACTCAATCAATTGAGACTTTATTTTGTACATTTCAAGGCAATTTATTATCCAGGAGTATGGGACACTGTCAAAGGCTTTCCTATAAAGAATCCATGCTACTCTGAGATTTTCTGCTTTTCTTAGCACTGCACATGGTGGCTTTGTTTAGCAGGAGTTGGTTATTGATTCTGTATACTCCCCTTTTGTTATCTTTCTGTTGTACTGCTATGTTATTATTGGAATCAATATGGTCATATAGTCTGTTGGCACCTACTGTATGTTTCACTGAAAATAGGGAACACATTTATGAGCATAATCCAGAACTCACTGATTTTTCACATTTGGCTTTGTGAAGGGCCTGGGACCTTATTCAGGTCAGGGCTGGTGATGAGTGGAAAATTGCCTTATGAATAGAAAGTGAAAGTGTATGCCCTCAAGTCAATGCTGACTCCTAGCAATCCAGCCTGTGGGTTTTCTTGGCAAGTTGTGATCAAAGGTAGATTGGAAGGGCTTCTTCTGTGCAGTAAGTTTATAGCATCTGGTATTCCTAGGTGGTCTCCCATCCAATTACTAGCCAGGCCAGACTCTACTTAACTTCTGAGATAAGAACATAAGAACATGTAAAAATGTAAAAATGTAGATATGTAAATCCTGAATCCGCTCCTTTAAACCATCTTCCTGTGTGCTGTGCTTTTCCCTTCAAATCAATGTGTTTATAACCCAAATTTTATGTCATGATTGACATCATTCAACATGTAATCAAACCGCTATTGATCGCTGGAAGTAGCGGTATACAAATGTATACTAAATAAAATAAAATAAATAAATAAAAATAAAATATGCCATACTAGGTCAGATTAAGGGTCCATCAAGCCCAGTATTCTGTTTCCATCTCCAGCAAATCCAGATCACAAGTACCTATCAGATTCCCAAAAAGGTACACAGATTCCATGCTGCTATCCCAGAGTTAAGCAGTAGATTTCCCCAGTCCATTTTAATAATGGTTTATGGACTTTTTCTCCAGGAACTTGTCTAAATCTATTTTAAACCCAGCTACACTAACGACTTTTAGTAAATCCTCCGCACTGAATGAAATAATATTTTCTCCAATCAGTCTTAAATGTGCTACATTGTAGCTTCATTGCATGTTCCTAATCTTTCTACTTTTTGAAAGATCTGCATCTACCTGTTCTAATTCATTCATTATTTTATAGTCCTCCATCATGCGTATCTCCCCTAAATCATCTTTTTTCCAAGTTGAAGAGCCCTAGTCTTTTAAGCCTTTCCTCATAGGGATATCCCTCCAACCCCTTTATCATTTTAGTGGCTCTTCTCTGTACCTTTTCTAATTCTGCTATATCTTTTTAAAGATATGGTGACCAAAAGCGCACACAATATTCAAGGTGCAGTCGAACCATGGAATGATGCAGAGGCATTAGAATATCCTTGGGTTTATTCTTCTTGCCTTTCCTTGTGATCCTAGCATTCTATTTGCTTTATTGGCCACTGCATACTGTGCTGAGGGCATGATGGGCATGATTATGCCTAGATCCTTTTCCTGGGTAGTGAAACCTAATGTGGAACCTTGTATCATGTAATCATAATTTGAGTTGTTCTTCCCTAAGTGCACAACTTTGCACTTGTCCACATTCAATTTCATCTTCCTATTTGGACACCCAGTCTCCCAAGTTCATACTGCAATTTTTCACATTCTTCCTGTGTTTTAACAACTTTGAATAATTTTGTGTCATCTACAAGATCAGACTCATTCAAGGCAGTGAAGCCATAGTGCTGGCAACAATTTGAATACCATAGACGTACCTTTTGGACTTACCCATGCAGCAATCCTTATTAGTGACTTATGTGTTGGATCTCTATGTCATCTGGATATTATTCTAGCTTACTCAGTGACACTAAGGGGTATGTTTACTAAATGGGCAACGGTTAACTCGGGTTATCTGCAACTAGGCCCCATTGAATAACATGGGACCTAGTTGCAGATAGTCCAGGTTAACCATTAGCCCAGTTTAGTAAACATACCCCTGGCCAACATGTGCCCTTAGTGTTGAAGCAACTCCAGTAGCAAGGACTCTATGCAGTCCACTGTCTGCAAAGGAAAAACAATTGGACCTGGCAAGGTATGGTTCCAAATATGCAAAACAGTTCACAAATAAATTAAAATGAAAAAGGACAGGTTAAAACCAAAAAGGAAAAGGAAAAGCAGTTAAGTTAAAGAAGAGGGAAGTCTAATCAATAACAGTAAAGGAAAGGGAAAATAAGAGAAGAGACTTCCGGTTGAGTCATTGCCACCCAGCCACTACAGTCAGACTGTAGCTCCAAAGAAGCATTTGAAAAGGAAATTTTTATTTATTTTTACTTATTTATTTAGTTTCAAAACATGTAGTTAGTTCATATTTGAAATTTTTATAGGTTGCAAGTTGAAAGTGGAATAACGAGTGAGGTTATCAAATTTGCAGATGACACAAAACTATTTAAAGTTGTTAAAACCCAAGAGGATTGTGGAAAATTGCAAGAGGATCTTGATAAATTGGAAGACTGGGCATCAAAATGGCAGATGAAATTTAATGTGGACAAGTGCAAAGTTATGCACCTAGAGAAGAACCACCCAAACTATGGTTACACGATGCAAGGTTCCACATTAGGAACCACCACCCAGGAAAAAGATTTAGGCGTCATTGTGGATAACATGATAAAACCCTCCGCCCAGTGTGCAGCGTCAGCCAAGAGAACAAATAGAATGCTAAGTATCATAAGGAAAGGAATGGAAAATAAAACAAAAGATATTATAATGCCTCTATACCTTTCCATGGTGAGACCGCACCTTGAATATTATGTGCAATTCTGGTCGCTGTATCTTAAAAAGGATATAGCGTTATTAGAAAAGGTTCAGAGAAGAGACACCAAAATGGTAAAGGGGATGGAAGGATACTCCTATGAAGAAAGGCTAAAAAGGTTAGGGCTCTTTAACCTGGAAAAGAGACGGCTGAGGGAAGATATCATAGAAGTCTATAAATTAATGAACGGAGTAGAACAGGTAAATGTAGATCAACTGTTTACGTTATCAGAATATAGGAAGACTAGGGGACATGCAATGAAGCTACAGGGTAAACTATTTAAGATTAATAAAAGAAAATATTTTTTCACTCAACGTGTAATCAAACTCTGGAATTTGTTACCGGAGGATGTAGTAAAGGCTGTTAGTGTAGCTGGGTTTAAAAAAGGTTTGGACAAGTTCCTAGAGGAAAGGTCCATAAACCATTATTAAGAAGGAACCCAGGATATCAATGCTTGACCTAGTACAAGCATTGCAGAACCTGTGTCTTTTGGGGAAACTGCTAGGTACGTATGACCTATATTGGCCACTGTTGGAAACAGGATACTGGGCTTGATGGACCTTGGTCTGACCCAGTATGGCATATCTTATGTTCTTATGTTCTTATGAATATGTAAAGGAAGACCATTCCAGAGGGTAGGGAAAAAAAATGCTGAATATCTTATGGATTCTTTTTTTACTTTAGCTAGTGGAAGAATGGACAGCTGATTGTCATGAACTGAATGAAGCACATGGGATGGTGTGCGTAAGGTAATGAGAGCTGAAAGATGAATGGAAGCCTCATCATGTAATGCCTTAAATGTAAGAGTGAGAATCTTGAACTGAATTCAGGCTGAAATAGGGAGTCAATGGTGATGAATCAAAAATGGTGTGACATCGCTATATTTGTGGGCATTAGAAAGTAGACAGGCTGTGATGTTTTGGATTGACTGAAAATGTTTTAGTTCATTATCTTGTAGACCAGGTATTGCAATAGTCCAACTGAGATACTGCAAGACTCAAAGGGCCTGATATTCAAAGAGCAGTTACACGGTTTACAGCCCTGTAAACAATGTAACTGCCACTGAGAGGGATATTCAAAGGCACAGAACTGATAAGTGTGCCTGGCAAAACATCTGTAATAGGGGTGAACTTGGGCCAGAGATGGATGGAAATAGTAAGTAGTGTAACAGATGTGAAGAAGGAGAAAAGGGTGGTGGTGGTGGTAAACTTGATTGTAAATCAATTATTTTAGTATGAAAATAAGCAGCAAGTGTATTAATTAATGGGAGGTCCCCTCCAACAACCAGAAGAAACAGTGCAGGTTGAGGATAACTGAGAGACTATAGAAAAAAGAATTTTTGGGCAGTAGGAAGCTTTATATAATTGAGAAGAAAAGTATTCCCTTTTTGCTGAAGTCATGTTCATGCGATAGAAAGTATGGACTTCCTTGGAAGTCACAAAAAGAATAGGCATCTTCAATTTGTGCCATTGTCTCTCGGCTCAGTTGGTCTGCTGTTTATGCAGCTTAAGGCCAGAGTGATACCAGGGATGTTTTATGGTTTATTGTTTACAGTTTATTCAGCTTGATATACTGTCTATAGTAGTGCGACTAGGCGATTCACAGTAAAACCAAACAATACAAAAAAGTAAGATATAAAATAGGGCAATGGGGGGAAAGGACAAAACGGAACACAAGGTGGAAGGGGGAGACAAGACAAGACAGGGAGAAAGAGTGGAGGGCCTACGTTACAGAGTTAGATGAGTTCCAATAACAGAGGAAACAGAAGGGTAAGGACAGGGACAAACTAGGGAATGTAGGGATACAAAAATGACTGAGTATGCAAGCAGAGGGATGAAGAAGCAAATCAAAACAATCAGGTAAGTTTTCAATTTGGATCTAAAACAAATGAATGAAAATTGAGATCGGAGGGCAGGAGGTAAGAAGTTCCAAAGGGTAGGGGCAATAGGGACAGGAAGCCAAAGAAACGGAATCAAGAGAGATGTAATATCACCAAGTTTGATTGCATAAGAAAACAATCAAACTGCAGCATTTTGAATGGATTGCAGCCTCTTTAGTTCATAAACTGCAAGATCCGCTAGAACATTACTGTAGTCTAAATGAGATATAACAACAGTGAGAACCATAGTAGTAAGAGCCCATAGAGAGAGAAAGGAACCGATAGAATGAATTTGACACAGAGCATGGAATGAGCTGTTCATCGCAGTACTGATATGATCATGGAAAGAGAGGTGAGAGTCTAATATAATACTAAGGTATTTAAAGCTAGGGGTTAATGTAAAAGGAATATTATCCAATGTTGGGGCAATGTCAGGGGGTGCAGAAGAACCAAGTCAAGTAGCAGGCGTTTTTAGAACATTAAGTTTAAGATTAGTTTGCAGCCAAGAAGAGATCAGAGAGTGGCAGAAGTTGATGGGGGTTAGATGAGGTAGAGAGGGGTGAGTATGAAAAACAAGGAGGATTTCATCAGCTTAATAGTAAGCTGATATACCAGAATCCTGAATAATGGTGGTAAATGGAGCAAGGAAAATACTAAAAAGCAGTGGAGCAAGAACAGAGCACAGGGGAACACAAGTGAGGGGGAAGGAAGCAGAGGAAGTAGAGCCAAATGAAATCGAGAAGGAGCCATCAGTAAGGAAGGACCTAAACTAGTGAAGAACAGAACTATACAGGCAGTAGTGGGATTCAGCCAGTTTGGTTTGGTTTGTGTGAACTGGTTCCTGCCACGGACTGCATTCGCCGAACTGGGCCGAACATGGCATTGCAATGCCAGCTGTGAAATAGCGGGAGTCCCCCCACCCGACAGAGGTTTGAAGGCATTGGGGGAATCATGGCATTGGAAGCAGCCGCCCCCAATGCTATCAATCTACAGATGGGTGGAGGGATTGGGCCACTGGCCCACCAGGGAGTTTCTGTCCCGATGCAGACATCAATAGACCAAGCGTGTGGCTCCTGCAATGCTGCTGCATGTGGGGCTGCCAGCTTTGTGTCTTGACTGATGGTGGGATGGACCGAACCAGGTCCCGCCCAGTTCATATCCCATCACTGTACACAGACCAGAGATGAGAATAGAGTCTAGAATGGTCCACAAGATTGAATGCAGAGAAAAGTTACCTTGGTCAAGGGAACTGTGTACTTCATTAAGCAGAGAAGCAAAAATGGTTTCAGTGCTGTGTCTGGGTCAAAATCCTGACTGCTGAGGCTGAAGTGCACTGGTGTTGTTTAAGTGATTATTAAGTTGGGAAAAGACTAGTTTCTCCAATATTTTTGAAAGGAAAGTAAGGGTAAAAACTGGTCTGTAATTCGCTAAAGCAGTTTTGTCAAGTGAGGGTTCCATCTTGGCTGCTGGTGATACATTTTTTTCTGGGGCAAGAAGATTAAGGGCTTTAGAGATTAGAATGCCAAACAGCCTGGGTGGAAAACAAAAGATAATGAAACTCATCAGAGAAAAGGCTGTTAGCAGAGAACTGTTCCAGAGCATTAGATATAATTCTACAGCTACGAATGGCCACGTTGTCAGTGATGAATTTAGATGAAGATAAAGATTGGGAAAAAAGGATTGGGAAATGGGGTGTCCAAATGGTAGATGAAATTTAATGTGGACAAGTGCAAAGTTATGCACTTAGAAAAGAACAAGCCAAACTACATTTACACAATGCAAGCTTCCACATTAGGAATCACCACTCAGGAAAAGGTATCTGGGCATCATCATGATAGTACTTTGAAACTCTCTGCCCAGTGTGCAGCCACAGCCAAGAAAACAAATAGAATGCTAGGCATCATACGGAAAGGCATAGAAAATAAAACCAAGGATATTATAATGCCTCTGTATTGCTCCATGGAGTGACTGCACCTTGAATATGGTTATGATTAGGCACTTGATATACTGCCCTTTGCTTGAGCATCAGAGCAGTTTACATGTATACTATCAGGTACTTTTTATTCCCTTGTCCCAGAAGGGCTCACAATCTAAGTGTACCTGAATCAATGGAGAGTTAAGTGGCTTGCCCAAGGCCACAAGGAGCGGCCATGAGACTAGAGACCCCAGTCTCTCTGGCCTGAGGTTGCTTCTCCCCATGTGGGAACTGAACCCATGGTCCTCTGGTCTGAGGTAACCTGTCCCAACCACTGAGCCACTCCTCAATTTTGTGGGCTTTTTTGTTCACTGTATCTTAAAAAGGATATAGCAGAATTGGAAAAGGTACAGAGAAGAGCCACCAAATTGGTAAAGTGGTGAAGGATATTCCTATGAGCAAAGGCTTAAAAGGTTAGGGCTCTTCAACTTGGAAAAGAGATGGCTGAGGGGAGCTATGATAGAGGTTTATAAAATAAAGAATGGAGTGGAATGGGTAAACGTAGATCAGTTGTTTATTCCTTCAAAAAGTAGAATGCCTAGGGGACACACAATGAAGCTACAATCTGGCACATTTAAGACTAATTGGAGAAAATATTTTTTTCACTCCATGCGTAATCAAACTCTGGAATTCATTGCCAGAGGATGTAGTAAAAGCTGTTAGTGTAGCTGGGTTCAAAACCTGGACTTCCTGGAGGAAAAGTCCATAAACCGTTATTAAAGAGAACTAGGGAAATCCATTGCTCACCCCTGGGACAAGCAGGATGGAATGTGTATACCTTTGGTTTGTGGACTTTTCTTCCTTTTGACTAGTTCAGAATGTGTGCTGTGCTAGAGACGAGTGGGAGAAGGATGATGGGTGTACAAGCTGCTCTACCGTCTGACCTGCTGTGCTGTTGTTGTTCCCAATGGTGCTACTGGCAGCGGAGTGGATGGCCTGACTTGGTGAAGGCCCTCTCTCCAATAAAGATCAGCAGCTGTCAATTTAAGCTGTGCTAGAGAAGAGTAGGAGAAAGATGACGGACGTACCAGCTGCTCTACCATCTGACCCGCCATGCTCTTGCTGTTCCCAATGGTGCTGCAGGCAGTGGAGTGGATAGCCTGCCTTGGTGGAGGCCTTCTCACCAATAAAGATCAGCGGCTGCCTCACATGGTCGCATGTCATGGCCTGCGTGTCATGATGTAAAATGGTGTAGCCAACGGGGCAGGTGACAGACATATAGGGATCACCTGGAAATCCATGGACTGTGAGCATTATGGGGAAGAGGAAGAACAAAGGCCCGGCAAAGAAGGCCTCTGCTGCCATTTTGGCTGGCATACTGACTGATCCAATGGACAAGCATGTGTTTTCATTGCTGGAAGGTCAGGTTACCCCCCAGGGAGCTTCTCTTAGCTCTGGGGAACGAACTCCCCACACATCTGCTTTTACCTATGTTATCCACTATGTTGTCAGGTATTTCTCATAACTACATTTCCATGGTCCTGGTTCCAAAGCCTGTTTCCATTTCTAAAGGGGTATTGCTTTAACAGATGGGAACTCTCAGGGGGAGGTTACCCTGAAGAACATATGGGGAGCAATTAAAAGTATCGATTGCAAGCTATCCAGCACTATTAGCTCTCTGTACGATTTTATATGTGCGTCAGCTGAGAAACAGGCTGACTTGGAAACTAGAAACATAGAAACATGATGGCAGAAAAAGATCACATGGCCTATCTAGTCTGCCCTTCCATATCACCCACTACAAGAGTCCTCTTTTTCCCTTTAGAGAGCCTCTGTGTTTGTCCCATGCTTTTTAGAATTTAGAATGCTTGTAGCGGATAAATCTGTGTCTCAATTGAATGCTCAGATGTCCTCATTTATTTATTTTATTTATTTAACAGTATTTTTAAACCGCCTTATCTTATTAATCAAGGTGGTATCACAGCAAACAATCGAGTAAAGTGAGTGTGTTAAACATGCAGTGAGGGTGAAATTTAGTTGAGTGTGTGTTGTATTGTGTGCTAGATTGGGTTGAGCTATGTACAAGGTGTGTTGTATTGTGTGCTAGAAGGTTTGAGCTATGTACAATGTGGGCTATATACAGTGGTGCTAAAGAACATTTTCTATACATACAGTGTTTAGGCGGTATCTTGTGCTGTTATACATTCTCTTAGGTTATGTGATGTGTCCATAGTGTTCTATGAACAGCATGGTTTTTAGCTGTTTTCTAAAGTCTTTGAGGTCTGTAGTTGCCCTCAAGTCGTCCAGTAGTTTGTTCCATATTGTTGGAGCAGCCATGGAGAGCGCTCTGTCTGTTGTGTCTTTGCGTGTGTGTTTGAATTCACTTGGGGTGCTGACTCGGTTGTGTGTTTGTTTTCTTTAGGACGTGTGCTGGTGTCTGGTTGTATGAGGGTGTGCAGGCTGTTGGCTGATGTGTGCTGATTTATCTTAAATAGGTTTATGATAGTTTTGTATCTGATGCGTGCACCGATTGGGAGCCAGTGTAAGTCCTTTAAGGTAGGTGTGATGTGGTCCTGTCTTGCAGTACCGGATATTATTCGTGCTGCAGTGTTTTGTGCCAGCTGGAGTGGTTTGAGGGCTTGTTTCGGTAGTCCAAGGTATATCGGATTGCAGAAGTCCAGTATTGGGGTAATCAGTGCTTGACAGACGGTACGAAAGTGTTCTGGGGCGAGGAGTGGTTTCAGCCTCCTGATGATTCACATCTTGTAGTAGACCTTTTGGATTGTTTTGTCTATGTGTGGCTTGAGGTTTAGTTTATTGTCCAGAGTAACTCCGAGGTATCTCACTTCTGATCTTATTGGTATAGTAGTGTTTTGTATCTTGATATTTGGCGGGTGTATGAAGCTTTGGTTCTGAGTGATGATTAAAGCTTCGGTCTTGTTATAGTTTATTGCGAGGTTGTTGTTTTGACACCAACTCATCATTTGGGTAAGGCAGTCTGTTATCTTAGAGAAGTCCGGGTTGTCGATTGATATCGGGGTGTATATCATGATGTCGTCTGCATATATTGTGTATTGAATGTTGTTCTCTTTCATGATGTTGCATATTGGTTGGATGTAGATGTTAAATAGGAGTGCTGAGAGTGCGGAACCTTGAGGTACTCCTTGACGGACATTTATGGGTCGGGAGGTGTTGTGTCCCACCTTGACCTGTAGCTGTCTTTCGGTTAGGTATGAATGGAACCATTTCAATGTGATACCGTGTATACCAGTGTTCTTTAGTCTTTCCAGGAGCGTGTATAACTATGAATGCTATGAATGCTAATGTTATTAAGGATTCCATGATATTACATACTAAACTTGCATTGGAGAATGACTCAAAATCTAAGAATTTACGGTTATTGAATTTTATCTACACACATTTCATGTCGGCAGAAATTTTGCTTCAGAAACATTTTTTGTATTTATTTATTTTATATTTATAGAATATACAAATAATTACAAGGATACAATCACTTGCACAGGAAATCGAGAAATCAGAGATTATACAACATATAGGAAAAATTCCAGAAGAAATAAAATAACCTGAAATTCCCACTCTAGCCCATAACTTGTGGGATCCAAGAAATTAGAAAAATAATACAACAATGAACCCTAATAGGAAATATACAGACATATCAGCCAACTTCATTCAAGATAGCCTAAATAGCTGTATAGCAGCACACGTCTCCGCCTAACACTGTATGTATATAAGATGTTTTTAGCACCACTGTATATAGCCCACATTGTACATAACTCAAACCAATTTAGCACACAATACAACACGCACCCAACTAAATTTTCACCCTCACTGCATGTATAACACACTCACACTACCAGATTGTTTGCTGTGATACCACCTTGATTATTATGATAAGGCGGTTTAGAAATACTGTTAAATAAATAAAATAAGATGGTAGAACAAGCGACAGACCCACCACTAACAGCCCCTCAGGCATTCAAAAAGGAAATTAATTGAGATGGAAAAAAGAAAATATAAGAATTACCTTCTAACTTAACAAAACATTTACAATGATATTTCAAAAAGAAGAGCGCACCCAATTGAGAAACCCTCGGGTGTAGGATTAAAAATTCTTTCCTGTGTCTTTGGGTTTCCCTAGCTAAATCAGGAAACATGCGGACCAGACAGCCCTTAAAAGAAACATTCCCCTTCTTAAAATACATTTTTAGGAGCCATTCTCTATCTGATGCCAAGGCAAAAGTTACTAAGCAGGTACCGGGGAAGCTATATTCATATCCGATGATTCTAGCATAGAAGTAACATTCAAAACATCTACCCCTTGTAAACCAGGTACATCAACATCTGAGGAAACCTTTTGACCCGTAGGTATATAATAGATCTTAACCAATGGTGGGCAGAGCTCAGGGAAACCCCAAGAACCTCTAACATATAAGCTTTAAACATTTCTTTAGCAGAAATACCCGCCACTTTTGGAAAATTAATCATACGTAAATTAGTCAATCTTGAATGGTTATCCAGGGCTTCCACCCGACTCCTCAGGTTACCAAAATCTTTCATCAAAGCCTCCTCTTGAGAATCTAAACGCTCAACCCGAGCAGAAGATTCAGTAACAGTAGATTTAAGAGATTCAATAGACTCAGAATTCAAAGAACAGTTCCTCTCAGTCTGTACCACCTGGACTTGCAAGCTTTCAACCTGAGGGAGAATAGCCTCACCTAGCTGCTTAATAGCCGACCAAATGGCTTCCAGGGTAAACTGCTCCAGTCTCTGCAACTCAGAGGAAAAGGGCAACTGCTCAGCTAAAGTTAATAAAATAACCCCACTCTACACAAATCAACCCTAAACAAAATAGAGTGAAAAAACACAAATGTGTGAGCTAGCGTGTCAATGTATTTTTGTCGGAAGATCAGCCCTGAGGATCAAAATAGCCTCTCGAAGCTGTTACTTCCATTTTGCTCAGTTTTATTTAAACCAATCAATGAGCCCACAATGGAGCCTTAAAACCAGTTAAAAACATCATAAATTAGATGTCACCTACACCAAATTCAAAAAGTAAACTCATGCAAAAAATGCAAAAGTAAAAAGTGGTACTTATCACAACCACTGTCTCCCCTCATTTAATTCGCCTTCACAGGAAAACAGTGACCACAATCTTGAAACGTCCATTCACTTCAGATCAAATGATCAACAGCAGCAGTTACCAAAAAAGTACACAGCACTGCGTTTCGGGTGAATATACAATTTACACGCCCTGTTTCAACGCTTGAGCGGACTTCCAAAAATTGAAATGATTCTCACAGCCTCTCCACCTTTCCGAGACGCCAACGCATGCTCATTAGCGATTAGGGATTAGAGGCTGTGAGAATCATTTTAATTTTTGGCAGTCCGCTCAAGCATTGAAACAGGGCGTGTAAATTGTATATTTGCCCGAAACGCAGTGCTGTGTACTTTTTTGGTAACTGCTGCTGTTAGAAACATAGAAACATAGAAATATGACGACAGAAAAAGACCACATGGCCTATCTAGTCTGTCCTTCCATAACAACTACAACAGTCCCCTTTTTACCTTTAGAGATCCTCTGTGTTTGTCCAATGCTTTTTTGAATTCCGTTATTGTCCTCATCTCCACCACCTCCACTGGGAGACTATGCCATGGATCCACTACTCTTTCCGTAAAGAAATATTTCCACATATTACTCCTGAATCTATCTCCCTTCACCCTCATCCCATGTCCCCTCATAGCAGAACTTGCTTTCAATTGAAAGAGGCTCTCTCCCTGAACATTTATGCCACGGAGGTATTTAAACATCTCAATCATATCACCTCTATCCCGCCTTTCCTCTAAGGTGTACATATTAAGATCCTTCAGTCTGTCCTCATATGCTTTATAATGAAGACCACTAATCATTTTAGTAGCCACCCTCTGCACCGACTCCATCCTGTTCACATCCTTTTGAAGGTGCGGTCTCCAGAATTGCACAATATACTCCAAATGAGGTCGCACCAAAGACTTATACAGAGGCATTATCACCTCCTTTTTTCTGCTAGCCATTCCTCTCCGTATGCACCCAAGCATCCTTCTAGCTTTTGTCGTCGCCCTTTCTACCTGTTTAGCTACTTTAAGATCATCAGACACAACCACGCCTAGGTCCCGCTCTTCTTTAGTGGACAAAAGTACTTCACCCCCTATACTATATTGCTCTCTTGTTGATCATTTGATCTGAAGTGAATGGACGTTTCAAGATTGTGGTCACTGTTTTCCCGTGAAGGCGAATTAAATGAGGGGAGACAGTGGTTGAGATAAGTACCACTTTTTACTTTTGCATTTTTTGCATGAGTTTACTTTTTGAATTTGGTGTAGGTGACATCTAATTTATGGTGTTTTTACCTGGTTTTAAGGCTCCATTGTGGGCTCATTGATTGGTTTAAATAAAACTGAGCAAAATGGAAGTAACAGTTTCAAGAGGCTATTTTAATCCTCAGGGCTGATCTTCTGACAAAAATACATTGACACGCTAGCTCACACATTTGTGTTTTTTCACAGCTAAAATTAATGCCATCTCAGGGACTGGTGCTGGTGAAGAAGCTGCTCCCGGGGCAGAAAGAAATCGCGAGGGCACACCCCCACTCGCAGTCACGTTCAGCGGTGACCACAGCGAATCTGAAGGCTCACCTCAGTAAGGCACCTCAGCGTCTTGGAGAACCCTGACACATGCTTGCTTTGGAGGTCTCCTCAGTTCCAGGGGCATAAGGTCACTGCCCGAGCGGGACGCTGAGCACACCGGCTCAAGCAAACTCTCAGCCGAGCTTCTCACCCCCAACTGTGGCTGTACTTCCCAACGAAGATAAGCATCCAAAGGACCAACAACAGGTAACTCGGAGGGAACTGACAGGGGAGTCTGGGGAACTGACCCAAACCGAACCTTCCTCCAACGCGGCATTTAGGAAACGACATCAGGAACGGCTGCCTCTGTGAAACGCCATCTTGGATCGCATCAGAAATATTTTAAAGAAATTTTGAAACTGTTGTGCCAGCCAAGGTCAGGATGTCCCCCACTGCTGAAGGTGTATTTGACTCCTTATGTCCCACTGTCAGACAGAATCTAACTGATTTTTTAGAGGATTCCACAGATAATATTGCTAGACGGAATACATTAATTGTGACTTTTGCCACTGAAGTATGAATCCTTAATTGTATTTCAAAAATAAGGAAGTGTTGTTCTGTGGTCAACCCTTAAAGATGTTCCCTGATGTTAGTCGAGCTACATAAGCTCACAGGAAGTTATTTTTACAATTAAAACGTAGAGTGTTGGCTATTGAGGCTACTTATTTTCTGAAATTTCCCTAAAGTGTCTTGTGACCTTGCAGGGACAAACGTTTACTTTTGTTGATGTTTCTCAATTTGAAAGGTTGTTTTTGAATACTTTATTTTCATTTTCATACAAACAAAACATACTCCAAACATAAAACAACCGTAACACCATATATGGAGAAAAGAAAGAAAAGCCCTTTACCATCCTCACCTTACCCCTCACCTCCGGTTCCCTGACATGGCTATTAACAACAAATCCACATAACAGTACAAATACATAGCTCTGAAAATACACTATGGGCCAGGTTCTGTACTGTATGTCCTGGCCCTCTGTGCATCCGGTTGGAACCGGATGCACAGAGGGACTTGCGAGTCTGATCCCACGGGGCACATCTAGCCCCACAGAATCAGAATCACGAACAAGCCTGTATGTGCAGGCCTGGATCCCAATTCTGTCTGGCCTGCACGTACAGGCCTTGTCTGGCTAATTCAGTCAGGGCTCTTCAATAGAACCAGTTGCCATGGCACTGCAATTTCATTGAAAAGCTGTGATCCTGGCCGCCAGCACAAATGCTGCATTCCCCACAGCCCGACCCCTGATCTGCTCTTCTAAGGCCAGGGTCGGACTGCAGGAAATATCCTTGGGCCCCCTGCCCCTTCTGCACCCCAGGCCTGCCGTCCCCCAGTGACTAGGGAACTTATTCTACCTCCGAGGTCGAATAAGTTCCCCGTGCAAGTTTCCGGCCCCATACATACAGGGTCGACATTAGAATCGGCCCTATTTTGTCCGGGGCTGACGACTGCCCACCCTAACGCTGACCCCAATCCGCCCCTTTCCCACCCTGTATAACTTCCCCATACAATGTGCGGGGAATGAGGACGGGGATGGGAAAGGGCATGAATAACAAGGATGGACGTCACATTAGGACGTCCATCTCCACTATTCATGGCTCAGAATGACCCCCTATCTCAATAAACATAGCATGCAGAAGCTACATAATCATTTAAGGGTTTCCATTTAATTAAAGCCAATGGGTGCGAGTGAGTCCTGGCATCCACAAACTGCTCGTATTTACTGTACAGTCTTAGTCTAGTTATGCAGGATGACTCTCATGCGGGCAGGGTATAGCAATCCAAAACGGGCCTGCAATTGCAGGAGTTGCAGACGCAGTGCAAGAAGCTTCTTCCTCCTGTCCACTGTTACTTTAGCAAAGTCAAGAAAAAACAAAAGTTATGTCCTTCAAAGATTAAGGGAGATAGCGCCTTAGCCACATCCATTATTTGAGAGAGTTGTTGAAAGCGGAGCACCCGCAGGATAATTTATCATGATGGTCCGCCACGTGGCAACGAGTGTGTTGGTACACGGTGAGCTCGTTCAATTTCAAATGGCATAGAAAACTCAAGTTCTAGCATTTTGGGGTCAGAGTCTCTAGAAAAGAGATGATGTTCATTCCTTCAGCCCCCTCCAGAGTGCCAAGGATCTGAATGTTATTTCTGTGGGCTTTGTTGTTACTGTCTTCCAAATTATACTCCAAAAGTACAATTTGTCTGGTATGCTTATCCATGAGCTGCATACGCTCCTCACGCACCTTCATCAAGTTCTCGGCTTTATCCGATCTCAGTGTAAGCACCACTAAACTTCCTTTTAATGCCTCTATGTCCTCTTGTATCATGCTCGAAGATTCATCATTGGATTTGATCAATTCTTTCACTGCTCTGATTTCTGTACGTAACTTTTGCATGCCCTCTGGGTGCTCCCAGTTAGCCACCATTTTTTTGTGGGGATGGGGGATCCATTTTAGAGTGTTTTGCACACAAATTCTGTATTCCTGAGTAATCAAGTCACGCCAGCTTAGGCTGTGACATGTCCAGGTACAAATTCAACTACGGGGGAAAAGATTCTCTGGAGCAAAGCTCTCAAACATCCATCTTGGTCTGCAGTCGGCTCCGCCCCAATTAGAAAGTTTTTTTGTGGATAGGGAGAAGTGATTTACTGTGGTGGAGGGGTTATGGTAAAATCTTCTCTAATATGGGCATAGCAATTATGCCTAAATTTCCTGTAGGTTTATTATGAGTGAATTGTTCTATAGCATAGCTCCATGATGTGGGCTTGGTCATCGGTTTACTTATTTACTTATTTAATGTTTATTATTTTTATTGTTCTTTAGATGGTCTTTTGAGACTATATGGCGGATATGTTTTCTTTGAAAGTGTATGATTATTAAGATGATCTTTTTGTTTAAAATTTTGTATTATTGTATTTTGAAAAATGCAATAAATATATTGAACATAACTAGTTCAGAATGGCTTCACCGTCTTCCACATCTGGCCCATCCTGATCAAATCCTGCTATTTATCTTGGAAATTACTGCCTTTGATATAGCCCTAGTGACAATGTTATTCCATCACCTCACCAAGACCACTACTTCAAGAATAAGCAAACTCTGCTGCAAAACGTTAGAAAAGAAAGTGATAGAATTTCAACAACATCATCTGCTGCTTTACCCAGGTTTATCACAATATACACTGGAGAAGTGATGCAGCTTTCATCCATTAATGCAAATATTTCAGAATAAAAGGATACATATAGATGGGCCTTCCCTTTTACCCTCTTCTTTAAATTGGAGAACAAGTCATATTGCATATCTGACTTAAAAGAAGTTTGGACTTGGCAGAGGAACTCTCTCGATCTCCTCAGGACAAGAAGGTGGACTCAGAGAATCAACACAGTCTGGATTGGACAGTTTCTATCCCAAAGTGGAGGGAGGCACCACAAAGCTGTCATGATCTCTGTAATCCAGGTGCAGCTCTGGAGGATAAAGGGATGAACATAAGAACATAAGAAATGCCATACTGGGTCAGATCAAGGGTCCATCAAACCCAGTATCCTGTTTCCAACAGTGGCCAATCCAGGACACATGTATCTGTCAGGTTCCCAAAAGATACACAGATTTCATGCTGCTTGTCCAATGGCTAAGCAGTGGATTTCCCTGGTCATCTTTAATAATGGTTTATGGACTTTTCCTCCTTTTAACTAGTTCAGAATGATCTCACCATCATCCACTTCTGGCCCATCCTGATCAAATCCTGTTATTTATCTTGGAAATTGCTGCCTATGATGTAGCCCTAGGGTAATGTTATTCCATCACCTTGCCAAGACCATCACCAAATGTTACACTTTTGTGTATTCTTCTCCTGAATCTTTTATTTACTGAAAAGCATTATGACACCTTGTCTCAGGAATACCTGGTGATAAAAGGTGTCTTTCTGTTGTGGAGGTCTTTTCTAGAGGGGTCCTGCACTCTGTAAGGGTCCTTTTCCTAAAGCCTGTTAAGGCTTTGCACTTAATACACACTTAGCACTAAAACTAATGCGCGGTAAGTGCAAAGCCTGTGTGGTAATTAGGAATTAGTGTGCACTAACTGTAATGCACAGTTACTTCAGGCCATTACCAGATGCTAAAACCACTCAGTGGGCTTTCAGTAAAGGGCATTAAAGAGTACCTATGTGAAGCAAGCTAAGATCTTAAACTCCTTATAAATATACCGGCCCTTGTTTATTTTCCCCATGATCTGACTTTCAGATCTTCTACCAACCCGGTAGTCAAAATGAAAAATTTGATGCATTGTCCTAAAAAGGGAAGCATTATCTGGGATCCACCAGAGGACAAGAAACCTTTAATAGCAACATTGACTCCAACCCTATTGTTGTAGCTAATATAACCCTGAATTTCTCACCTTGATGTGTGCCATGGAGAGCTAGGACAATATGATCCAAATTGATCTGAAAGAGTACCCCTTGTGGTCGAGTTCATCTAAGAACATGAAGAACTTTTCAGTGTCCAGCAATCTGTGTCTGTGCCCCCTGAACCTACTTGGCTGGATGCGCTGCAGGTTTGCCATGACTTTCATTTAGTTAAGTTCTAAATTGAAGCCAAGATACTCTATCTGTTGACTCAAATTTTTGCTGACTGAAATTAGGAAAATAGTTAAGAAAAAACTAAAAGGAGCAGATGCAAAGGTTAAAGAATTACATTAAGCTTGGGTGTTGTTTAAAAATACTATCTTGGAAGCCCAAACCAGTTGTATTCCACACTTTAAGAAAAGTGGAAGGAAGTCCAAAAAACTGCCAGCATGGTTTAAATGTGAGGTCAGAGAGGCTGTTATTGCCAAAAAAGCATCTTTCAGGAAATGGAAAAAAGAGCCAAATGAAGAAAACTGGAAACAGCACAAACACTGCCAAGTTAGATGCAAAGCATTGAAAAAGCAGGCAAAGAGAAAATTTGAGAAGAAGCTTGCTGCGGAAGCAAAAACACATAATAAAGACTTTTCCAAGTACATTCATAGCAAAAATCCTGTGAGATGATTAGATGATAGAAGGGTAAAAGGAGCATTAAGAGGGGACAAGGCAATAGCGGAGAGACTAAATAAATTCTTTGCTTCAGTCTTTACTGAGGAAGATGTAGGGATGTTATGCATGACTGAAGTGGTATTTAAAGGTGATACTGCAGAAGAATTGAAAGAAATATCGATACACCGAGAAATGGCTTAATGGGAGAGAGCCAACATGACTTTAGACAACAACGATCTTGTCTTATTAATCTGTTATGTTTTTTTGAAGGTATGAATAAACAGGTAGACAAAGGTGAGTCAGTTGAGATAGTGTATCTTGACTTTCAGAAAGCCTTTGACAAGGTCCCTCATCAGAGACTTTTGGCAAAACTAAAAAGTCATGGAATAGGAGGCAGTGTACTATTGTGGATCAGGAACTGGTTAAATGATTGAAAGCAGAGGGTAGAGCAAAATGGCCAATTTTCCCAATGGAGAAAGGTGAATAGTAGAGTACCCCAGGGATCTGTGTTGGGTCCACTGCTTTTAACACCTTCATAAATGACCTGGAAATGGGAATAATGAGTGAGGTTATCAAATTTGCAGATGACACAAAACTATTGAAAGTTGTTAAAACCCATGAGGATTGTGGAAAATTGCAAGAGGATCTTGGTAAATTGAAAGATTGGGCATCCAAATGGCAGATGAAATTTAATGTGGACAAGTGCAAAGTTATGCACCTAGGAAAGAACAATCCAAACTATGGTGACATGGTGCAAGGTTCCACATTAGGCACCACCACCCAGGAAAAAGATTTAGGCGTCATCATGGATAACATGTTAAAACCTTCTGCCCAGTGTGCAGCGACGGCCAAGAGAGCAAATAGAATGCTAGGTATCATAAGGAAAGGAATGGAAAATAAAACAAAGGACATTATACTGCTTCTGTATCATTCCATGGTGCGACTGCTCCTTGAATATTGTGTGCAGTTCTGGTCACCGTATCTTAAAAGGGATATAGCATTATTAGAAAAGGTACAGAGAAGAGACACCAAAATGGTAAAGGGGATGGAAGGATACCCCTATGAAGAAAGGCTGAAAAGGTTAGGGTTCTTCAACCTGGAAAAGAGACAGCTGAGGGGAGATATGATAGAGGTCTATAAATTAATGAATGGAATGAAATGGTTAAACGTAGATCAATTGTTTACATCATCAGAATATTAAAAAAAGACTAGGGGACATGCAATGAAGCTACAGCGTAACCTATTTAAGACTAATAAGAGAAAATATTTTTTCACTTAACATGTAATCAAACTCTGGAATTTGTTACCAGAGGATGTAGTTAAAGCTGTTAGTGTAGCTGGGTTTAAAAAAGGTTTGGACAAGTTCCTGGAGGAAAGGTCCATAAACCATTATTAAAAGGGACACAGGATACCACTGCTTGACCCAATACAAGCATTGTGGAACCTGTGTCTTTTGGGGAAATTGCTAGGTACTTATGACCTAGATTGGCCACTGCTGGAAACAGGATACTGGGCTTGATGGACCTTGGTCTGACCCAGCATATCTTATGTTCTTATTTTCTTTTGACCCAGACCTAGCTTTCTGACACTAGGCAGCACATTTCACTCAAAAAATACCTTGAGAATCCTTTGACTTAAGAAAATAAGAACATAAGATATGCCATACTGGGTCAGACCAAGAGTAGGTGCATTTGCCACTCCGTGCAGGTCACCCTTCCCCTTGCATTTGGGTCTATCCACTGCTCTCTGTAGGTCACCCCTATTTTTTGACATATAAGAGATAGTTATCCTTATTTTGATTTTATCCTGTTGCTATAAAGGAATCCACTGTATCTGTCCCATTCTGTTTTAAATTCTCTCACTGTATTTGCCTCCATCGCTTCCATCGGGATGGTATTCCAATCATCCACCACCCTTTCAGTGAAAAAGTATTTCCTGACATTGTCTTTCAATTTACCCCCTTGCAGCTTCATGTTATGCCCTCTAGTTTTACAGCTTCCCCGTCTTTGGAAGAGGTTTGTTTGTTTGTTCATTTAAAGGCCTGAATCATATCTCCCCTGTCCCTCCTCTCCTCCAGAGTGTACATATTTAGGTCTTCAAGTCTCTTCTCATTAGTCTCCTGATGAAGACTCCAAATTATTTTGGTCACCTTCCTCTGAACCGTTTCCAGTCTTTTTATAACCTTTGCGAGATATGGTCTCCAAAACTGAACACAATATTCCAAGTAAGTCCTTACCAGCAACTTGTACAGTGGCATTAGTACCTCTTCCTTTCTGCTGGTAATATCACTCACAAATACATTGAACAGTTCCGGTCCCAGGACTGAATACTTTCATCTGAGTGAGTTTTGTTTACCATCACCTTCTGTCATTTGTCAGTCAACCAATTTCTGATCCAGTTCACCATCTTGGGACCCATTCCCTAGCTGTTGAGTTTTTTGATAAGCCACCTATGAAGAACATTATGAAAGGCTTTGCTGAAATCCAGGTAGATGACATCCATCGCATGCCCTTGATCGAGTTCTCTGGTTTGGCAAGATCGTCCTTTCGTAAAACCATGTTGCCTCGGATCATGCAACCTGTTGGTTTCGAGAAAGTCCACTATTCGCTCTTTCAGGAGCACCTCCATTACTTTTACATATTTATTTATTTATTTATTGCTTTTATCTATTTATGGCCACATTAGGACATCTTTTTTGTCAACAGAATGGTTGGTTTCATATAGGCCTTTTTTAACATGGATGATAAAGTATGGTTGTATCCTTTCTTGGGCGATTCAATAACGAGTGATTGTTTTGTTCAACATACCACTTATATCCCTGCATCATGGTTTGTAACATGGTGCTTGGTATTTAAATATGATCTGTTCTCATTGTTATTGATAGATTTTATTTACATTTTAGTTTGATTGCATGGTGCCAAATTTTACATAATTCATTAATCTGATATTTCCTACAATAGGTCGCATTTATTTACTTTTTATACTGCCGGTGAGGTGTTTATAGTCAGTCAGGGTGATAGTGTTCCCTCGCAATCTTTCTTTTTACTATGCAGGCACACAATGATATGACGTATCATTGCAAGGTTTTTATTATTTTTTATTGCACAATCATTCTATTACTTCTGTCTGACATACGACTAGGTGTACGATTTTATTACGTTAAAATAGCATGGTTCCCCCTCATAGCATTAATAACCTGGCATTTTTCTTGAATGCACGTTTTCCCGCCCTTTAAAAAAAGTATTTTAACGGGAAGGCCGCGGGGCCACGTACCGGCGTGCCGCTGATAACCGGGTCGGCGGCGTGGTGCATGGCCCCGGCCTCGTGCAGAGGAGGGGGGTCGGAGAGGTGGGGGAAGGCATCCTTTGAATTCATTGGCTCCCGCAAGTGTTTGGAGCACGGGAGCCAATGAGAGAGAGCAGGTGGACAGAGGGCTGAGGTCAGCCGGGAGATTGCCGGCGAGGCATCAGTCCTTTGGAGCAGTGCGAGAGGACTGGCATCCCACCTGCCCAGCCCTATGGTGGGTGGATTTGGGGGGTTGCAGCTGGAAGGGGGAGCGGGATCCCGGAGGTGTCCGGGGTCCGGAGTTTTGGCAATACGCAGGGCGCGGGTGGGGTACCCCGACCCGGAGAACCCCTCGGGGCTTTTGCTAATAATATGGCGAAGCCGGATGAGGGGGGGATGGATATTGCCTGGGGGACGGTTCCCGGTGGAAGCGGGAGGGAACTCACTTTGCTACTCACTCGGCTGGTGAGGGTCCCGCTGCCGGAAACCGTATGATGATGGTTTGGTTGTTGACAGATTGTCTGGATAATGTTTACAGTTAATGTTTATGGTTAATAAAGCTGCGACCAGTTGAATGCCAATATGTGTCGTAGTGTTGTTCTTGGGGGAGGGGGTGGGGGTGTCCTGGCCGGGACGGGAGCACCGAGTCCGCCTTACCCGGTTACAGCACAGGCGTCTGCATTTCACTTTACAATTGGGGACTCTTTCCATGCTGCAGCTTTCTCCGGATCACATATTAGCAGGTTCTAATTTTTTTGGGGCTTGTAAATCTTTTTAGTCAATATTCTTTTAAGTTTATTTTTTCACATGTGATTCTCCCGATATTGTTTGCAGATTGCAAGATCCTTTATGTGACAAGTTTTGTCCTGTCTTGAAGGTGTTCTCACATCCAGAAATCGGGTTTCCTTTCAACATATGTAGTAAGTCCTTCACACAATGTTTTTAATTTGTGTATGGACCACCCCTTTTGTGTTCATTCCATTTACTATATAATTTTATGCACAGTATAGGTGGTTCCAATACATACCACTAGAATTTTATAGAGCATAAAATTAAATACCGCACATGTCTCGCAAAGGCATTGTGTGTATGGTCAAATGACACGTTCATTCATTATACTTATGATATAGGGATTGAACTGTTTAGTTACAAACTTTTTTATCTAATGATATGTTGGTTACAATAAATAGTAATTGCAGCATGACACATTAGAGTTTTAAATATTATGCTCATATATATATTAAGAAACAGTGTGTTTTTCTTTTTTATAGGTATTAATGTTCCTTTATTTTTCAAGCAGAATTTGATGTCACGTTTACATACTGCAAGATACATGGCTTAAGCACTTTGTCGTGGGTTGTCCCCCACGGCGGCCGTTCAATAGTTCATTACATAGTACTAAGGTATTTTTATGATTCACTCCTGCTCGTTCTTTCTTTTTTTCATTCCCTCATCCCTCATCTCTCTTGTCTTTCCATTATGTCTGGTTTGAATAAGTTTGTTATATGGTTTTATAATTATTATTTTTTTATGCATTTCATCTTACTCATTATGGCACATTTTTTAACTTTGTATGGTTGTTTGATGTTATATACATTTTTTTATTTACATGTTTATCATACAAGTAAATACTTAAGATTATGCACATATGGTTCAATTGTTGATTTTATTTTATTATTATGTCTTCGTGAACACTTTCTAACCCTCTTTTTTTATATGTTGTTTTAATTAAATTTAATATGTCCAATTAGGATGTTTTAATATTATGTTTTATTTATTTTATTTATTTATTTATGTTTTTATATATATTTATTTATGATGTTTTTATGGTTTTGTAGTGAGCCACAATAACCCCTGACGAAGTATTATACGAAACACGGCCTATGTTGGGTTTGGCTACCTCTGTCTACGATCAATAAAGTTTGGTGTGTGTATCTCCTGCCCACGCATTTGGACTGTTTTTTTCCTGTTTCCTGTGTGGCGGTGTGCTGTTTTTGCTTGGTGGCCAAATCAGCCCTTCTCCAGTCCTGTGGAACTTCTCCTGTCTCCAAGAATCTATTAAAAACATCCTTTAACAGCCCTGCAAGAATCTTTCTGAGCTCTTTCAGTATGCAGATGACACAAAACTTTTTAAAGTTGTTAAAACCCATGATGATTGTGTAAAATTGCAAAATGATCTTGATAAATTGGAAGACTGGGCATCCAAAAGGCAGATGAAATTTAAATGTGGACAAGTGCAACGTTATCCACCTAGGAAAGAAAAACCCAAACTATGGTTACACAATGCAAGGTTCCACATTAGGAACCACCACCCAGGAAAAAAATGTAGGTGTCATCGTGGATAACATGTTAAAACCCTCCGCCCAGTGTGCAGTGGCGGCCAAGAAAGAAAATAGAATGCTAGGTATCATAAGTAAAGGAATGGAAAATAAAACAAAGGATATTATAATGCCTCTGTATCATTCCATGGGGCGACTGCACCTTGATTATTCTGTGTAATTCTGGTTGCCGTTTCTTAAAAAGGATATAGCATTATTAGAAAAGGTACAGAGAAAAGCCACCACAATGGTAAAGGGGATGGAAGGATACTCCTATGAAGAGAGGCTAAAAAGGTTAGGGCACTTCAACCTGAAAAAGAGACGGCTGAGGGGAGATATGATAGAAGTCTATAAATTAATGAGCGGAGTGTAATGGGTAAATGTAGATTGATTGTTTACATCATCAGAATATAGAAGGACTAGGGGACATGTAATGAAGCTACAGGGTAACCTATTTAAGACTAATAAGAGAAAATATTTTTTCACTCAATGTATAATCAAACTCTGGAATTTATTACCGGAGGATGTAGTAAAAGCTGTTAGTGCAGCTGGGTTTAAATAGGTTTGGACAAGTTCCTGGAGGAAAGGTCCATAAACCATTATTAAAAGGGACCCAGGATATCACTGCTTGACCCAATATAAGCATTGTGGAAGCTGTGTCTTTTGAAGAAACTGCTAGGTATTTATGACCTAGATTAGCCACTGTTGAAAACAGTATACTGGACTTGATGGACCTTGGTCTGACGCAGTATGGCCTATCTTATGTTCGTATGTAGCCTTAAATGTAACTCAGCATTTTCTTTCCTGTTAGCTATATGCCTCAACCAAGGTCCCTCAAATAAAACCAGTGGTTCTACTAAGTTGTAGAAGTCTCATCTTTGCCTTGTTTACCCAAATACATATTATACTCTCTGCAATTAGCACAAAATACAGCAGCAAGAATCATCTAAAGAGCATCACGGCAGGCCCACATCACCCCCATCCTTAAGCAACTACATTGGCCCCGATTACCTCTAGAATCAAATATAAAACCATCCTCAACACCTACAATGTCTTAAACAACGAATCATCAGAATACCTACAAATACTATAAAGGAAACCCAAAAGCAACCGGAAAAGAAGAAACAATACAAATAAATGTCCTTGACGTACCACCCCAGAAGCTCAAGAGCAAACAAAGCACATGCAACAGGGCATTCTCGTTCTGTGCCCTATCCATCTGGAATTCTCTACCTCCTAATCTAAGAGCCATTGAATCACTAGGAGATTTCCGAAAAAAATCTTAAAACCCACCTATTAATTGAATGCTATGGTGCAGACCCCCCAACAGGATTAAACTCAACACAAATTCACATGCCGTGATCGCTGGACACACTGCCATTCAATTCCTCACTTGCACAAGGACCATGATTAAGGACCAAAAAACAACACAAGAGCTCCCCCTCCCCTTCAGCTGCTAACGTACTACAATGGAAATCCCTCACTCAGACCTCCTATTCCTACTCGACCCAGTTGAATCAAAAAATACCAGCATACTCCTGCCCTATACTACCATAACCATCATACTGTACTTAAGTCAAGTTATCGTATTCATTTTCTGGCTCTTTTTGTTATCTATAGTTACTCTTTGTTACTGTTTTTGTTACCATACCATTATCTGTAATTTTATTGCTGCACCTAATGATTTATATATGCACCTAGTTCATTGTAAACCATTTTAACTGGTAGAAAATTGGTATTAAAAATGGGTTAAACCAAAAAATAAAAATAATTGAAGATGGGACTTTGATACTTAGGACCTTTAACATCACAGGAGATTATTCCTGTCATCTTTAAGTTTGAGCTTCCCCAATTCTTGAAAATACATCCAACATTCCAAATCTCCTTTCTGAAGTCCTTTTATAAAAACATGTTTTTTGACTAAACCTCCACACCTTTTCCTCTGTACAGCTGTAGTAATTGGGAAAGCATATTGGCCAGGTCATCCTCAGTGTATAAAAAAAAAAGAGGAATAAAAAAGTTACAGCACCGTATAGACTGGGATCAATATGGGTCGACAGTGTGTGTATGGGAGCCTGCAGAAAATATCCATTTCTTGTCTAAAACACGTGCACTCAATAAGTGGTACTCTCTCAAACCAACTACTGGATGCTTGGAGGTTGCCTGGAATATCAGGATAAGACACAAGTGAGAAGTTGACCTGCGGTCAGCTGAAGAGGAAAATCTCAAAGGAGGATAGTTATTAAAATGCACTAATATTAACATGCATTTATTCACCCTTTATGCACATTATTAGTAACTAGGTCCCAGTGAATAACATGGGACCTGTGCTAAAATAAGGCACATTAACATTAGCACGCCTTAGTAACCAGTTCCCTAAATCCATTGATTTTGCAGGGAGAACTGCAATTGCAGTGGAAAAGGATGAGTGAAAGAGAATGAGATTGGCTGCAAATCAGGTATAAAGGGATAATGGGAAGCCAAAGGTGCTGCACATGTGGATTTGTTCACTACTAATATAAGCTAATACAATGTAAGGAGTGGAGGAGTGGCCTAGTGGTTGGGGCAAGGTACTTAAGGTCAGGAGTTCAAATCCCACTAGAGGACAGCAACCTTGGGCCGGAAGGATTGGGGTTTCTAGTCCCACAGATGCTCCTTGTGGTCTTGGGCAAGCCACTTAACCTTCCATAACCCATGTTCCCTGTAAAATAATTATCTCCAAGTTATAATGGAGATAATACAGCTAAATAAATAAATATTATAATGGAGATAATATAAATACAGCTAAATAAATAATGCCCTGTTCAATGTAAACCACACTGATGCAGAATAGCACGGTATATAAGAGAATGTAAATAAATAAGCTGAAAATAGTCAGCTTAATTTAGTCCTCACCTCAATGAGATTATAAACATCTTTTCAGTAGTAGGTTTGCAATTTTATATTAAGCATCAGTGTAGTTTGCCTTCATTCTTTGGGGGGGGGGGGGAGAAGGGTAAAGAAGTCATACTTGCAGTGGGGGCTGGGAGACCAGTTCACCATTCGTGCCTGCAGTTTTTAGGAGAGGACTGCCTCCCAAACAACGCCTATAGTATTTAGAAGGAATATCATCAGATCTCGCAGTTTTGCTATGTTTTAGTTTGTCAGTGCGCTCTAGCACCTTTTCCATGTTTGCATTTTTTTTTTCAGTTCCTCTGAGTCATCACCTGTAAAGAACTGTTCCATTATGGGCTTCCCACAACATCCTCTACCACAGAGACTGAAGCATGGTATTAATTTAGTTTTTCTACTATGACCTTATTCTCCCGGAGTGCTCATTTAACTCTTTTACTCCCCTCCCTCCCAGGTTATCTAATGGCCCAAATGACTTGCATATAGGTGATAATTAGAATTTTGATCCAGCTATGTATACCCCAGGAATGATGTTGGCCTGTGCTTTGGTGTCAGTTAAGACTGTAGAGGAAGTTCTTGTCAGAACTAACTTGTTTCTGCTTGTTTGATCACTTCCCTCCTAATGTGTTATAGAAGGAAGAGACTTAGAGCCCCATTCTGGGAGGGGGCCATCCGGGCCGTCCAGACGTCCACAAGCAAGGTGGGGCTCTTAGGAATGATTCTGGTCCACGGGAACAAAGTGCTCCTGCTGATGCCAGATTCGGCTCACCTGGCACCCGCGGTCCGGCCCCCCAAATCCCTGCCATCTGACCCACAGCTGACTTCCTGCGGCCTGGATTGGGCAGCAGGGTTCCCCCCCCCCCCCCCCCGCACCTGGCTCCAGCCCCAGGGGTGGCTCCTCTGCCCGATCTGGCAAATTGTGCTGCTTATATAAGCAGAATGTCCCACTAAGCCTGGCAGGACCTACAGAGCCGTGACCTGAATCAGCACTGTATGTGCTGCCAGGTGGCCCTCCCCCGCTGCCTATTCCTGTCCTGAAGCACAGGACGTATGGGGAGAGCCAGTGGTGGATAGGGTCTAGGCGGATTGCGGGGCTGCATATCCTATTCTCCTATTTTTGATCCAGATAGCAAATGCCCCTCTAATTGAGAGACATTTTTCCCCAGTTCTGCAAGCCATAGTTAAACCAATTCTAGAAGAACAAAATATTGATCGCAGCATACCTGCAAACTATCAACCTGTTTCAAAACTTCTTTCTTTTTAGCTGAACAAATGGAAAAATTAATTTATAAGGAGTTAATTAACTTTTTTGGAGTTAGGGAACTAGGAGCCAGTTGTACATTTACACCTGTGTCCTGCATCCTGTGGAGGGGCAGCAGACTTTGCTATATGGGGGAGAAAGCAGTGCATCTGAAATGGAATGGTCAACAGCATTCCAATAACACTCTCTGCCTGCCTGCACGCCCTTCTACAAATCTTTTTGGGAAAGTATTCCTGAAGTCATGCCTCTGCATGTTCTCCCTTCTTGTTTCCTGTCTCCTCCTCCTCCTCAACCCATGTGATTTGTTTCAGTTTTACTCATACTTTTGCATTCAATGCTGCCTATGCTTGTTCAGACATCAAGGCAGCAATTCTCATTTTGATAGACAGTCTCAGTCACACATTCTCTGTAACACATGTTAAAACTCACTCTCTGACATCCTATTTTCTGGTATGTACTCACCCACATTCTTGTACTTTTAGAAGTTCTTAGATGTTGACACATTGTGCATGCATATTCTGCCATGCATAAACACAGATACGTGCATATTTAGATGCACGCTCGGGATTCAATGCAACATGTATAAGTAACGTATATATAGAAAAGTGGCTTTTGAACTTTTCCCTTTCTCAGGGTGGGGTATTGGTACCTATCAGTAGTGGCTGAAATGCCAGACTTGCCATTCTCAGGCTTGTGCTGAAAATCAGCCCCAGGGGGTTGTGCTCAGGATTGTTCTTTGCATCCTCTAACCCATGTCTCATTCATAAATCTGTGTATTTGCCATGCTGCATATATGGCAATGCCGTACCGACTTACAAGTGAGATAAACAGCAGAATGTTATCTGTTTCAGCATGAAAGAGCAGCATGAGAACTGTTCTAGTGAGCCATGAGATTGTGAAATTACAATTGTGATCAACATTATTGGCAGTCTTTCAGTCGAGGTATGTTGTATACCATATCTTGAGAAATAATTGGAAATATTACAACTATATATCATTATGCAGTTGTGGAGGAGTAGCCTAGTGGTTAGAGTAACAGCTTGGTACCCAAAGGTTCAGTGTTTGATTCCCACTAGCACACCTTGTGCAAGTCACTTTACTCTCCATTTGCCTAGGAAGAAAAGGCCTGGTAATCTAATACTGGTCATACTTTGCCAAGAAAACCCAGGGGCTGCTGGGTCATCAGGAGTCAGCAATGACTTGATGGCACTTAATAAAATAAAATAAAATGTCATCACATCATTTTAATAGTATGTTCAAAGGTATACAACAAAAAAGATGGCTGTGTAATTTAGACATAGTAATTTCTGAGAAAAACAAAAAACTAAATATAACCTGGACAGAATTAATAGCACTCTTCGCTAATGTTTGATTGCACAACCCTTGACAGTGATGACAGCCTCCAAACGTTTCTTGTAGCCATCTATAAGTTTAAAATATATATCTGCTGGTAGTTTCTCCTACTCTTCAACTGTGATTTGTTCCAGCTCATGAATGTTTCCATGATTCCTTTTACCAATGATAGATTTCAGCTCTTTCCAAAGGTTCTTGATTGGATTGAGATCAGGACTCATTGCTGGCCAGTTTAAAACTTGTTCCTTTTTAACCATTCTTTTGTACTTTTGGATGTATGTTTTGGGTCATTGTTCTGCTGGAGGACCCATGACCTTTGGCCCAGACCTAGCTTTCTGACACTAGGTAGCACATGTCACACCAAAATACCTTGGTAGTCCTCTGATTTCATGATTCCTTTAATATGTTCCAGACCTCCAATTCCTGAGGCAGCAAAACAGCTTCAAAACATTATGGAACCTCCACCATATATAACTTTAGGAACAGTGTTTTTTTCCTTAGAAGCTTCATTTCTTCGCCTGTAAATATATCACTGGTCTGCATTGCCGAAGAGCTTAAGTTGGGTTTCACCTGTCCACAGAACATTTTCCCAGAAGGATTGTGGTTTCTCAAGGTGGGCATGGGCAAAGATCAGGCATGCCTTTTATGTCTGTTTTTGAGTAGTGTGGCCCTCCTTGGTCTTCACCCATGAATCCTTCTTTGTTTAGTGTATGGTGTATAGTGTATAGTGTGGATTGAAACCACCACTCTAGATTGCTCCAGGTCAGCCATAAGCTCTTTGGATGTTGTACATGGTGTTTTTCCAAGAGTTTGCATTAACCTTTGAAGACTGCTTTGATTCATTTTCCTCTTCCCACCACATCATGGGAGGTTCTTGACAGTTCTGTGAGCAGAAAACGTCTTAATAACATTGTGAACTGTAGACACAGGAATCCCAAGGTCTTTGGAGATGGACTTGTACCCCTTTGAAGTTTGATGCCTGGTGATAATGGCTTTTCTGACAGTCTCAGGCAGCTTTCTTGCCTTCACCATTGTGAAAATGGAACAGGAAGTGAATGTGGCCATTTTAAACATTACAGCCATCATTCATTGGTTGATTGAAGTCATGTGAGTACTGACAATTGATCACAGGTGCATCTAATTTTACTGCAATGTGAATGTGGTTCTTCTGTTTAAACTGATTTGAATTGTTTATAAGGGTGCCAATAATCATGTCCTATAAATTCAAAAACCCAAGGAGTGTCACCACTATGTTTATGTTTATGTTTATTACACTTGATAAAAAACCGCCTTTCTACAGTAACCAAGGCGGTGTACAATAAAAAAAAAATTAATAAAAGAAGGCCAATAGTCAACGGAAAGGAAAGGAAATTTACAATATCATAAGAAGACAGTAAAGAGAGCAGGGAGGACAGGACTAGACAGGAAACTTGCAAGAGGGGAGGGGAGAAGTAAACATCATACGAAAGGAGAGGGAACATCAAACGCCAGGGAAAACAGGTGGGTCTTTAGGTTTTGTTTAAAAGTAGTATATTGGGGTTCCAAACGGAGGGAAGAGGGAAGAGCATTCCAGAGGGCGGGACCAGCAAAAAAGAAGGCAGAGGAACGAGTGAAATGCAAGTGGGCACGGGAAGGAGAGGGAAGGGTGAGGCGGTTGAGGTGGAAAGAGCGTGGAGACTATAATATGTCTCTAAAGAAGGTGCACATTAATTAATCACAAAAATTACCAAATATGAACTCCCGTGATATAACGGACGGAATCTCCCTGTTTTTTTATTATTTTTGTCGGATCATCTCTTATGAGGATGCAAAAACATACTCTTGCAACAGACCCTCCATTTTATTCAAATTTAAAAAAGGCCAACCGGCCAACCTCGCGTGAGGCTATATGATCCAATGAACCAGCCACCGCAAACATAAATTTCATCAGAACAAGCTTGTTCAAATCTCAGTTCAATCAGAACACAATTTCAAATGTCCAAGAATGGCACCAATATCAACCAGCAAAGTATGAATACTCATCTGAAGATGATGAAAATCAGCCTTCTGTGATCAGACTTGAGAATGCAACCGTCCTTCAATTTGGCAGGAATTACCATCCCCGCTCAAAAAACCGCTCGGGCTGTCATCATTCCCTTCAATGAAGCTATACAGCTGGGCACACAAACATTCTGTTGGGTACTGCGACACAAACCGTTGTGTTTCAAGCCTGTTATCCTCACGGCCCTTTATCAAGCTACGTACACCCAACTTCCTGTTCTGAATTAGACGCCATGACATCATCCAGGGTTCAATGGTAATAGTAAAGCATATATTTAATGATGACTAATGACACAGATCATACATGAAGCTTAGTTCAATGTCCACCATTCCACCTCAGTGTTTAATCCATTTGGAGCTGTAGAATGAAGCATGTAAATCCACCTTTGTTCCTGGTAACGCAACTTACTTTGGCGGTCACCCCCTCGCCTCAGTGGAGGGACCATATCAAGCACTAGCCACTTCAACTGGTCAAAGGTGTGTGCATGCTGCAAACAGTGCTGTACCAATGGAGCCGCCATTACCTTAGTATGTATACGGGACCTATTTTCTTGTAAGCATTTCCTTACCATCCTAATTGTCATACCCACATAAACCTTTGCACAAGGGCACAAAATTAAATAAACTACTTAGGTTGATGTACAATTAGTAGCATGGCGTAGAGAAAATTTCCTCTGTGACTGCGGATCATACCATTCTGTGCCTTCCATCGTAGTTGAAGAAAAGTCACAGGAGCCGCAAGCATGATGGCCACCCTCTACAGGTGGGACAATAGTGGACATATTTCCAGCTCCCATTAATATTAGCCCGAGCGGTTTTTTGAGCGGGGATGGTAATTTCTGCCGAATTGAAGGATGGTTACATTCTCAAGTCTGATCACAGAAGGCTGATTTTCATCATCTTCAGATGAGTATTCATACTTTGCTGGGTAATATCGGTACCATTCTTGGACATTTGAAATTGTGTTCTGATTGAACTGAGATCTGAAAGAGTTTTGTTCTGATGAAATTTATGTTTGCGGTGGCTGGTTCATTGGACCATATAGCCTCATGCGAGGTTGGCCGGTTGACCTAAATTTGAATAAAATGGAGGGTCTGTTGCAAGAGTATGTTTTTGCATCCTCATAACAGATGATCTGAAAAAAATAATAAAAAAACAGGGAGATTCCATCCGTTATATCACGGGAGTTCATATTTGTTAATTTTTGTGATTAATTAATGTGGAATAATCATGTCCTGGCAATATTCCAGTTTTTATACTATTTCCTACTATTTCCTTTTTTAATTGGTCTTGTTTTATTTGATTCTTTTATGAGTCAAATATTTGTGCATGTATAGTTCAAAGCCATTTCATTGGCCACCTTTTTTTTTTTAGGATATATTAGACTTTAAGGGGTTGAACTGCAAGGGTGCCAATAATGTTGACCACAACTGTATAAGACACAATTTTTATTCTGAGCTAATTTTGTTCAAATGGAAATCATAGTATTTAAGCCAATAATGCAATTTTTAAATTGGTTAACCTACAAGAACAACCTGGGATTTAATGATTTAGTGTAATATATAATGCAATCAATTACAACATACTACAGACACAAAGGTTGATAAAAGTTATACAAGAGTCATTAATAAAGATTGCATACAATATAATTCTTAAAATATAATCACAGTGATCCTTTTCTGAGAGTCATCTACATCTTTTTTTTATAAACATGATTTACTATGGCTGAAACATGCATTTTGCTTTAATTTTTCTCTCCTAGTATCTCTTGACAGTTCTTTTGCCGTGACTGACAGCGTATCTCACTGTGTTCCTCGGTGAGGCTGCATTCCTTTTATTCTCTTTTACATAATTTGATTCCCTTTTGTTCAACAAGGAAGGCATGAGTCTAAATTATAGAGTGCAACAGCTGACAGTAATCAGAAAGGAATCTATTCATCTCACAAAAAAGATAAGGAATGGAAAATTTGCAATAATAATCAGGTAAAATCTTTACAAAACGTCTCCACCAAAGGCAAGGTTGACAGATTTGTAGTAATGAAAATAACAGAATAATACGCAGTATCTTATGCCTCCCGAGTTTAACTTGACTACAATTTAGCACAGATGCTCAAGGTTTGCAAGGTCAGACGCTCATCTTTCATTCTAGAAAAGGAATAGTTTCTGAAATTGTGTAACTTTCTACTAATATTTGTATTTCAAAGGGAGAGCTACAACAGGCAGAACAGCAAACACAAATTTGACTTAAGATATCCAACATTGTTTGCAGTAAATTTGGAAGATTAAGGAGGCAGTTTTCAAAGTGATTCATTGCCATTAAGGGGGTCATTTTATAAAGATTAGTGTGTCTAAATTCTGCTTTAGAGGCATAAAAGGCCTCGTAATATTGTCCCATGGGGTGCACGCATGTAAGTATGTATGGCCATATACTTGTACGTGCCCACAAATAGGCATGTTTGGGGGCACAGTTTGGATGGAACATGCATGGTGTCACTGAGTACTTAGGTATGTTTGACCAAAGCAAATATATACGTAAATGCCATTTTTGCACCTATTTGACTAAAATACCTACATTTACAAGCTTGTCTCCTTTCTACAATCAATAGAGTAAAAATAAAAAACATATCCATGGCACACAGGCACCAAAGGAAGCAGCAGAGCCCTATATGGACAGGGAGCTGTTTCTGGGTACGTGTATGCACAGGTGATAAAAGGGCTCGTGCAAGGACACTAAGTTGGCGGACTAATTCAACAAGGGTAAGAACAAAGAAAGGCTTGACTAACGCACTCTAGCTAAGCCAAAAAGACAAACACTCTTTTGGATTTATCTTCTAGCTTTTCGGTGGTAGTTCAAGATGTATTTATTTATTATTTTTTTTTATACAATGAGTTATATTCAGGTACAGCAGGCATTTATCTGCCCCCAGAGAGCTTACAAACTAAGGGGTTGTTTTATTAAAGTGTGCTAAGCAGTTAACATGCATTTTCAATCATGGTAACTGTGAACATGGGCCTGTGGTAACTTTTACCACACCGGTATGATAGTTAGTCCATGATAATTCATGCGCTAACTGCAAATCCCACACTGGGGTGGGGAATGGACAGGGTAGAAGCAGGGAGCATACATGGAGAACACATTGTAGTTAGCATGGGGGAACATATGCACGGTGAATACTGCAATTAGTGCAGATGCATCTCAATAGTTGGAGTTGGGTGCACCTGAAATAATTGTGCCATGCCTTAGAGTGTGCTTTCATGTGTTAACTGCCAGAAACATGCTGGCCAAGACCCTGACAGTTACCATGCAGGCTTTGTACATTAGTTCTAGTGCTAAACACATGTTAAGTGCAAAAGCCTACCACACTTTAGTGAAAAGGCCTCTTAATTTTTAGGTATGCAAGAAATGCTCAAACGAGTCTGAAATGCACATGCGTATAAAATACTGGCCAGCATAAAAGTACATACGATAACATAATGAACATACTTTGCCAATTGGTGCAACTGAGGGTGAGGAGCACAGGCGGAGTTTGCATGTATGTCCTCAGATTGCAAAATACATTAATCTATGTGCACACTTGCATAAAGCACATGTGCTTATTCACAGCAGCTCTCGAACATGTATAAGGGATCATCTCTACATTCAAGGTGTGTTCTCCACCACATATGCTAGTATTTTATAAAGACAACTTGACTTCTATGTGCCTTTATAAAATAGTCCCTATGTAGGTACTTTTGAAGGCAGCTACCCATGATATCCTGAACATAAGAACATAAGAACAACAGATACGACATACTGGGTCAGACCAAGGTCCATCAAGCCCAGTATCCTGTTAACAACAGTGGCCAATCTAGGTCATACGTACCTAGCAGTTTCCCCAAAAGACACAGGTTCCACAATGCTTGTATTGGGTCAAGCATTGATATCCTGGGTCCCTTCTTAATAATGGTTTATGGACCTTTCCTCCAGGAACTTGTCCAAACCTTTTTTAAACCCAGCTACACTAACAGCCTTTACTACATCCTCCGGTAACAAATTCCAGAGTTTGATTACACATTGAGTGAAAAAAATATTTTCTTTTTTTAGTCTTAAATAGTTTACCCTGTAGCTTCATTGCATGTCCCCTAGTCTTTCTATATTCTGATAATGTAAACAATCGATCTACGTTTACCGTTCCACTCCTTTCATTAATTTATAGACTTCTAGCATATCTCCCCTCAGCCGTCTCTTTTCCAGGTTAAAGAGCCCTAATCTTTTTAGCCTTTCTTCATAGGGGTATCTTTCCATCTCCTTTATCATTTTGGTAGCTCTTCTCTGAACCTTTTCTAATAACACTATATCCTTTTTAAGATACGGCGACCAGAATTGCACACAATATTCAAGGTACGGTCTCACCATGGAACGATATAGAGGCATTATAACATCCTTTGTTTTATTTTCCATTCCTTTCCTTATGATAGCTAGCATTCTATTTGTTCTCTTGGACGCCACTGCACACTGGGTCGAGGGTTTTAATATGCTATCCACAATGACACCTAAATCTTTTTCCTGGGTGGTGGTTCCTAATGTGGAACCTTGCATCGTGTAACCAAAGTTTGGGTTGTTCTTTCCTAGGTGCATAACCTTGCACTTGTCCACATTAAATTTCATCTGCCATTTTGATACCCAGTCTTCCAATGTATCATGATCCTCTTGCAATTTTCCACCATCCTGTTGGGTTTAACAACTTTAAATAGTTTTGTATCATCTGAAAATTTGATAACCTCACTCGTTATTCCTTTTTCCAGGTCATTTATGAATATGTCAAAAAGCAGTGGACCCAGCACAGTTCCCTGGGGTACACCACTATTTTACTTTCTCCATTGGGAAAATTGGTCATTTAGCCCTACCCTCTGCTTTCTATCTTTTAACCAGTTCCTGATCCACAATAGTACACTGCCTCCTATCCCATGACTTTAGTTTTGCCAAAGGTCTCTGATGAGGGACCTTGTCAAAGGCATTCTGAAAGTCCAGATACACAATATCAACTGACTCACCTTTGTCTACCTGTTCATTCACACCTTCAAAAAAACATAACAGATTAGTAAGACAAGATCTTCCTTGTCTAAAGCCATGTGGGCTGTCTCCCATTAGGCCATGACTATCTACATGCTGAGTAATTTTATTCTTTATGATGGTTTCTACCATATTTCCCGGTACTGACGTGAGGCTCACCGGTCTGTAGTTTCCCGGATCACCCCTGGAACCCTTTTTAAAAATTGGTTTTACATTCGCCATCTTCCAATCTTCAGGTATTAATGGATGATTTTAATAATAGCTCACAGATTACTAATAGCTGGTCTGCAATCTCACATTTCCAGTTCTTTCAACACCCTTGGATGTATGGCATCTGACCCAGATGATTTGCTACTCTTCAATTTATCTAATAGTTGTAATACATCTTCCCGATGTATCGATATTTCCTTCAATTCTTCCGCACCTTTAAATACCACTTCAGTCATGGGTAACATCCCTACATCTTCCTCAGTAAAGACCAAAGCAAAGAATTCATTCAGTCTCTCTGCGTTTGCCTTGTCACCTCTTAGTGCTCCTTTAACCCCTATATCATCTAATGGACCATCTGACTCTCTCAGCTTCTTCTCAAATTCTCCCTTTGTCTGCCTTATCAAAGCCTTGCATTTAACTTGCCAGTGCTTGTGCTGTTTCCAGGTTTCATCGTTTGGCTCTTTTTTCCATTTCCTGAAAGATGCTTTTTTGGCAATAACAGCCTCTCTGACCTCACCTTTCAACCATGCTGGCAGTTTTTTGGACTTCCTTCCACTTTTCTTAAAGCATGGAATACAGCTGTTCTGTGCTTCCAAGATAGTATTTTTCAACAACACCCAAGCTTGATGTAAATCTTGAACCTTTGCAACTGCTCCTTTTAGATTTTTCTTAACTATTTTCCTCATTTTATCATAGTCTCCCTTTCAAAAGTTAAAAGGTAGTACTGTGGATTTCCTTACTATCATAAGAACATAAGAACATAAGATATGCCATACTGGGTCAGACCAAGGTCCATCAAGCCCAGTATTCTGTTTCCAACAGTGGCCAATCTAGGTCATATGTACCTAGCAGTTTCCCCAAGGGACACAAGTTCCACAATGCTTGTATTGGTTCAAGCATTGAGATCCTGGGTCCCTTTTAATAATGGTTTATGGACCTTTCCTCCAGGAACTTGTCCAAACCTTTTTTAAACCCAGCTACACTAACAGCCTTTACTACATCCTCCGGTAACAAATTCCAGAGTTTGATTACACGTTGAGTGAAAAATATTTTCTTTTATTAGTCTTAAATAGTCTACCCTGGAGCTTCATTGCATGTCCCCTAGTCTTTCTATATTCTGATAAGGTAAACAATCGATCTACGTTTACCCGTTCCACTCTATTCATTAATTTATAGACTCCTATCATATCTCCCCTTAGCCGTCTCTTTTCCAGGTTAAAGAGCCCTAACCTTTTTAGCCTTTCTTCATAGGAGTATCCTTCCATCCACTTTACCATTTTGGTGGCTCTTCTCTGAACCTTTTTTAAAATCGCTATATCCTTTTTAAGATACGGCAACCAGAATTGCACACAATATTCAAGGTGCGGTCTCACCATGGAATGATATAGAGGCATTATAATATCTTTTGTTTTATTTTCCTTATCATACCTAGCATTCCCTCCTCCACTAATTAAATCAAACGCGATCATGCTAGGGTCACTATTGCCAAGTGGCCCCACCAGACTTATCTCTTGCACCAGATCTGGTGTTCCAGTAATGACTAGGCCCAATATGGTTTTCCTTCTGGTTGGTTCATGGACCAGGTGCTCCAAGAAGCAATCATTTATTTCATCAAGGAACTTTGTCTCCCTAGCATGTCCTGCCATGACACTGACCCAGTCGATACCGGGATAATTGAAATCACCCATTATTATTACTGTGCTGTAACTTTTGTTAGCTTCCTTGATTTCTTTGAGCATTTCATCATCCATTTGTTCATTCTGGCCAGGCGGTCAATAGTACACTCCCACTGCCATCGCCTTCCCCTTTTTTACATGGAATTTCAATCCATAGAGATTCTACAGCAAATTTTGTTTCCTGCAAAACTTTAATCCTTTCTGACTTAATGTCCTTTCTAACATAGAGCGCAACTCCTCCACCAATTTGATCAGCTCTATCATTACGATATAGTTTGTACCCAGGTATCACAGTGTCCCACTGGTTGTCCTCCTTCCACCATTTCTCTGAGATTCCAATCATATTTAACCTCTCATTTAGTGCTATATATTCTAACTCTCCCATCTTATTTTTTAGACTTCTAGCATTTGCATGCAAGCATTTTAGAGACTGTATTCTATTCATATTAATCTGGCTATTGGTAGGCATGGGTAATTTGGGATCATTAAGCTCTGTCTGCTCCATACTCGAGGGCATTTGGGCTACTTTATTCTCTTTTGGAACCTCTCTGCTTTTGGTAGTATCCTTCAAGGATACATTCTTCCGAACCATGCCCTCTTATGCGACTGTCAGCTTTCCCCTATTATCTAGTTTAAAAGTTGCTCTATCTCCTTTTTAAAGGTTAATACCAGCAGCCTGGTTCCATCCTGGTTAAGGTGAAGCCCATCCCTTTGGAAGAGCCCCTCCTTTCCCCAGAATGTTCCTCAGTTCCTAACAAATCCAAAACCCTCATCCTTGCACCATTGTCTCATCCACGTATTGAGACTCCGGAGCTCTGCCTGCCTTTTGGGTCCTGCTCGTGGAACGGGAAGCATTTCGGAGAATGCTACCCTGGAAGTTCTGGATTTCAACTTACTACCTAAAAGCCTAAATTTAGCCTACAGAACCTCCTTACCACATTTTCCTATGTCATTGGTACCGACATGTTCCAAGACAGCAGACTCCTCCCCAGCACTATCTAAGACCTTATCTAGGTGGCGCGTGAGGTCTGCTACCTTTGACCCAGGCAGGCATGTTACCAGGCGATCCTCACGTAAACCAGCTACCCAGCTTAGAAAATAAGAACATAAGATATGCCATACTGGGTCAGACCAAGGTCCATCAAGCCCAGTATCCTGTTTCCAACAGTGGCCAATCTAGGTCATACGTACTGTCACAGTGCTGACTCATTAGTGACCCCTATGGAGACAGAAGATAGTGCAGCTCAGGGAAATAATGACGTGCTGAGAAAGCACATGGTGGAAAATTGCCAGGGGCAACGTAAGCAAGTGAGGTCACGAGCTTGGAAGACACCCTCAGCCAATAGGGAAGCCAGGGGATTTTCACCTGACTCTAATCAGCTAGGGAGTGGTGCAGCTAGGAATTACCTAAATAAACCTAGCTCACAAACAGTTAGGCAGACCAGGACCAAGCCCGAGGAGAGCAGGTTCAAGTGCAGGACAAAGGCACAAACCAGGAGCCAAGATAGGAACTGGAGAGAAACCCAGAGAAGGAACTGGTTACAGGAGGAGGACGAGAGGAGCTGTGGAGAGAGCGTGTCAGAGTACTCCATTGGAAGCTTGAATGGACGTCTGTGTGAGTCTGAAGAGTGCTTGAATGAAAGGTACAGACAGCGTGACACAGCTAAGGAAAATAAATGTAACAGCCCAGCGTGAAGCAGAGATAAGAAAGAAAAGGTACAAGCCAGGAAGTTTAATTCCAGTGCAAGGAGGGAAGCAGAGATATTCTTGTACCCTTTTTATAAGCAAAGTAAAGGCTTTTTACGGGAAGAAGGGACACACTCTGCAAGGTACGTGAGACCTAGAGTTTCTCAAGGGCTGCCGTCAGGAGTTCCAGCTGGTTATCAGTTCCTACCTAAAGCAAAGCTCAGAACAGGGCCAATTCCACCTAATAGTGGGGCAGAGCAATTCCTCAACCTGTTTCACAGAGGTCAGCAGAGGGGAGGCTCCTATTACCATAGCAAGAGAGATTCTGGTAATTACCAACAGTTTTCCTCTAGCAAGGGAGAACGACGTCACAGCCAGGACGGGCTGTTTACTGAGCCCACACAGAGAGAGAGAGTGCAGAGGGATTGATTCCTGATGTGGAGCCAATGCAATATGACTTACCTATAACTGAAGATATTATAGAAATGGACTGTAGTCTTTCTGTAGCAGATGATATAATATCTCTCAGATAAAAAGGAATAAGCAGCCTGCCAAGGCAAAGCAAGGCCTTATTCTCAGTGGCTACCAGCCTAAGTTTAAAGTACATTTTTGTTGCTGAAAGAAAGCTATTTTGTGTTCCATTTTTGCTTTCTGTTTCACCCAAGAAGGGTTTTTGTTTGTGTTGCTGTAAATATGTGAATATCCTAATTGGAAAGGGAAATAAAGCCCTATTTACCTTATTCGGTTGTCCACAACTATTTTTGTGTAATCTGGCAGCAGCTACAACTACCAAGAGGCCAGTTACACAGGGGTCTAGTGCAATACCAAAGCTCACCGGTAGGTGCACCAAGAGGGCCCGCGACAGTACCTAGCAGTTTTCCCAAAAGACACAGGTTCTGCAATGCTTGTACTAGGTCAAGCATTGATATCCTGGGTCCCTTCTTAATAATGGTTTATGGACCTTCCCTCCAGGAACTTGTCAAAACCTTTTTTAAACCCAGCTACACTAACAGCCTTTACTACATCCTCCGGTAACAAATTCCAGAGTTTGATTACACATTGAGTGAAAAAATATTTTCTTTTATTAGTCTTAAATAGTTTACCCTGTAGCTTCATTGCATGTCCCCTAGTCTTTCTATATTCTGATAATGTAAACAGTTGATCTACGTTTACCCGTTCCACTCCGTTCATTAATTTATAGACTTCTATCATATCTCCCCTCAGCTGTCTCTTTTCCAGGTTAAAGAGCCCTAACCTTTTTAGCCTTTCTTCATAGGAGTATCCTTCCATCCCCTTTACCATTTTGGTGGCTCTTCTCTGAACCTTTTCTAATAACGCTATATCCTTTTTAAGATACGGCGACCAGAATAACACACAATATTCAAGGTGCGGTCTCACAATGGAACGGTATAGAGGCATTATACTATCTTTTGTTTTATATTCCATTCCTTTCCTTATGATACCTAGCATTCTATTTGCTCTCTTGGCTGCCGCTGCACACTGGGCCGAGGGTTTTATCATGTTATCCACAATGACGCCTAAATCTTTTTCCTGGGAGGTGGTTCCTAATGTGGAACCTTGCATCGTATAACCATAGTTTGGGTTGTTCTTCCCTAGGTGCATAACTTTGCACTTGTCCACATTAAATTTCATCTGCCATTTTGATGCCCAGTCTTCCAATTTATCAAGATCCTCTTGCAATTTTCTACAATCCTCTTGGGTTTTAAAAACTTTAAATAGTTTTGTGTCATCTGCAAATTTGATAACCTCACTCGTTATTCCACTTTCCAGGTCATTTATGAATATGTCAAAAAGCAGCGGACCCAGCACAGATCCCATTTTTCCCGGTATTGACGTGAGGCTCACCGGTCTGTAGTTTCCCGGATCACCCCAATCTTCGGTTCTTTCAACACCCTTGGATGTATACCATCCGGCCCAGGTGAATTACTTCTCTTCAGTTTATCTAATAGTTGTAATGCATCTTCCTGATGTATCGATATTTCCTTCAATTCCTCCGCACCTTTAAATACCACTTCAGTCAAGGGTAACATCCCTACATCTTCCTCAGTAAAGACCGAAGCAAAGAATTCATTCCGTCTCTCCGCTATCGCCTTGTCGCCTCTTAGTGCCCCTTTAACTCCTCTATCATCTAATGGTCCAACTGACTCTCTCACAGGTTTTTTGCTACGAATGTACTTGAAAAAAATCTTTATTTCGCGTTTTTGCTTCCGCAGCAAGCTTCTTCTCAAATTCTCTCTTTGCCTTCTTTATCAATGCCTTGCATTTGACCTGCCAGTGCTTGTGCTGTTTCCAGGTGTCATCGTTTGGCTCTTTTTTCTATTTCATGAAAGATGCTTTTTTGGCAAGAACAGCCTCTCTGACCTCACCTTTAAACCATGCTGGCAGTTTTTTGGACTTCCTTCCATTTTTCTTAAAGAGTGGAATACAGCTGGTCTGGGTTTCCAAGATAGTATTTTTCAACAACACCCAAGCTTGATGTAAGTCCTTAACCTTTGAAACTGCTCCTTTTAGGTTTTCTTTTAACTATTTTCCTCATTTTATCATAGTCTCCCTTTCGAAAGTTAAAAGGTAGTACTGTGGATTTCCTTACTATCCCTCCTCCACTAATTAAATCAAAGGCGATCACCAATTTGATCAGCTCTATCATTACGATATAGTTTGTACCCAGGTATCACAGTGTCCCACTGGTTGTCCTCCTTCCACCATGTCTCTGATATTCCAATCACATCTAACCTCTCATTTAGTGCTATATATTCTAATTCTCCCATCTTATTTTTTAGACTTCTAGCATTTGCATACAAGCATTTTAGAGACTGTATTTTATTCATATTAATTTGGCGATTGGTAGACATGGGTAATTTGAGATCTTTAAGCTCTGTCTGCTCCATACTCGAGTGCATTTGGGCTACTTTACTCTTTTTTGGAACCTCTCTGCTTTTGGTAGTATCCTTCTGAACCATCTGTTCTTGGGCAACTGTCGGCTTTCCCCTATTATCTAGTTTAAAAGCTGCTCTATCTCCTTTTTAAAGGTTAATGCCAGCAGCCTTGTTCCATCCCAGTTAAGGTGAAGCCCATCCCTTCGGAAGAGCCCCTCCTTTCCCCAGAATGTTCCCCAGTTCTTAACAAATCCAAAACCCTCATCTCTGCACCATTGTGTCATCCACGCATTGAGACTCCAGAGCTCTGCCTGCTTTTTGGGTCCTGCACGTGAAACGGGAAGCATTTCGGAGAACGCTACCCTGGAAGTTCTGGATTTCAACTTCCTACCTAAAAGCCTAAATTTAGCCTCCAGAACCTCCCTACCACATTTTCCTATGTCATTGGTACCGACATGTACCAAGACAGCCGTCTCCTCCCCAGCGCTATCTAAGACCTTATCTAGGTGGCACGTGAGGTCCGCTACCTTCGCACCAGGCAGGCATGTTACCAGGCGATCCTCACGTCCACCAGCCACCCAGCTATCTACATGCCTAATGATTGAATCACCAACTATAACGGCTGTCCTAACCCTTCCCTCATGGGCACATGGCCCTGAAGAAACTTCCTCAGTGCGAGAGGGTTTTACATCACCTGGAAGACAGGTCCTAGTTACAGGATCACTTCCTGCCACACCAGGGTGATGCTCTCCTGTCATGTGACCTCTCTCCTCCATGGCAACAGGGATGCTGCCAGACTGGAGGTTGGACTTCAGGACTATATCCCTGTAGGTCTCGTCTATGTGCCTCTCTGTCTTTCTTATGTTTTCCAAGTCTGCTACTCTAGCCTCTAGAGAACGGACTCGTTCCCTGAGAGCAAAGAGCTCCTTGCACCTAGTGCACACGTAAGACCTCTCACCAACTGGGAGAAAATCATACATGTGACACTCAATGCAAAAGATGGGAAAGCCCCCGTCCCGCTGCTGGACTGCTGTCTGCATCTTAGTTTTAAGTTTTTGTTTAGATCTTTAAGTTCTTTACTTACTAAGGGTTGCTATGGATATTTATACCAATAAAACTGTACCTAATACTTTTAATATACCTTGTTCACCTGAAGATTAATTAATTTCAGGTCCTTAGTGTATGTCTGATTTGGGTAACAAGCTTCACCTGATAGCACCTCCTGTCTTTTAAGATGTGTAATTACCTATAAAGCTACGATTATCCCAGGGGTGGGTGGGTGTGGGGAGGGAGGGAGGGAAATAACACTTATTAAAAGAGGGTTGCTACACAGTACCCTGTCCTGTGCTGCTGAGGTAAGCTATATTCTTATTTTATTTAAATTATAGCTCTTTGCTGCTGCTAGGCTCTAACTTATTATGAAATTTAAACTACAAGCTCTTTGCTGGGTTCTAAATTTAACCAGAAAGCTCTCTTCTGTGTTTTAAGTTTAAACTAAAAGTACTTTGCTGATGCTAGGCCCTAAGTGACTATTAAATTTAAACTATAGCTCTCTGCTGGGTTCCAAATGTAACCAGAAAGCTCTCTTCTGTGTTTTAAATTTAAACTAAAAGTACTTTGCTGATACTAGGCCCTGAGTGTCTATTAAATTAAAACTATAAGCTCTCTGCTGGATATGAAATGTAACCAGAAAGTTCTCTTCTGTGTTTTAAATTTAAACTTAAACTGCTGCTACTAGTCCCTGACTGATTTAACAAAAAATAGTGGGTTCACAGATTAAATAGCTTTGATAGAAAGAATTCCTTTCAGAAAATTCCCGGAAATATATACTCACAATTGCAGATCTTTTTACATGCCTAATGATCGACTCACCAACTATAATGGCTGTCCTAACCCTTCCCTCATGGGCACATGGCCCTGGAGAAACTTCCTCTGTGCGAGAGGCTTTTACATCACCTGGAGGACAGTTCCTAGTTACAGGATCTCTTCCTGCCACACCAGGGTGATGCTCTCCTGTCATGTGACCTCTCTCCTCCATGACAACAGGGATGCTGCCAGACTGGAGGTGGGACTTCAGGTCTATATTCCTGTAGGTCTCATCTATGTACCTCTCTATCTTTCTTATATCTTTCAAGTCTGCTACTCTAACCTCTAGAGGACGGACTTGTTCCCTGAGAGCAAAGAGCTCCTTGCACCTAGTGCACATGTAAGACCTCTCACCAACTGGGAGAAAATCATACATGTGACACTCAATGCAATAGACTGGAAAGCCCCTATCTTGCTGCTGAACTGCTGTCTGCATCTTAGTTTTAAGCTTGTTTTTAGATCTTTAAGTTCTTTACTTACTAAGGGTTGCGATGGATACTTATACTAAAAAAAATTGTACCTAATACATTTAATAAACCTTGTTCACCTGAAGCTTAATTAAACTCAGGTCCTTAGTGTATGACTGATTTGGATAACGAGCTGTACCTGAGAGCACCTCCTTTCCTTACTAACCCTGTTTTGCCTTTTATGCTGTTATATTCTGATTTGATTTAAGTTAAAGCTATTTGCTGCTGCTAGGCTCTAACTTATTATGAAATTTAAACTACAAGCTCTCTGCTGGGTTCTAAATTTAACTAGAAAGCTCTCTTCTGTGTTTTAAATTTAAACAAAAAGTACTTTGCTGATATTAGGCTCTGAGTGAGTATTAAATTTAAACTACAAGCTCTCTGTTGGGTATGATATCTAACCAGAAAGCTCTCTTCTGTGTTTTAAATTTAAATTTAAACTGCTGCTACTAAGCCCTGACTGATTTAACAAATACACTGGGTTCACAGATTAATCAGCTTTAATCCAAAGAAGTCCCTTCAGAAAAATTCCCAGAAGTATATACTCAAAATTGCAGATCTCTCTCCAGAAGTAGCAGTCCCCTTTTCTAGTCCTTCAAGACTCAACTGTTATAAACTTGCCCTCTTTGTGTATGATTCTGGTATGGGATACATTAAAGAATTTGAAAAAATGTTCTCTTTTAATCCAAATTATGAAGAAATCATTGATTTACCAGTAATATCTTAAAATGTTATAAAGATAGCCACTCAGAAATGTCTGCTCCAATTCTGAGGTAAAAATATTGGCATATGATATTGTCGCATCCCCTGCTGGCTAGGCGGTTGCCTAGGAGTAGAGGGCGTCACCTCTTAATGTCCCTTTCTGTTACATGGATTCCCAGAGCCAAGGCTGCTGGGTAGTGTAGTTGTGTAATAAAGAATGGCCTGGGTTTTCAAGGCAAACAGGAAATTTATTATTTTTTTCTTCTTAGCCAATGAACTTTTCTTTTCAGCAGTTCACAATTACAACAACATAAATTGGATGCTTCTCCATTGAAAAAGGAAACAAAAACTTCATAGCAAACTGTTATAGCAAACACAGCAGCACTGTTTCTCAGCTTGTTTAACACAGCAGTAAATCTTTTCCTTCATTAAAGATTTTAGCTTTAGGTTCCTGGCTTGGTTCAGCACAAACCTCTACATCAGCTGAGCTCTGTACAGCACTTCACTTCTTTTCTACAAGTTGCTAAACCTTTGCTTCCAGGCTGCAAGCATTCAAATCAGTCCTTTGAATCTTCCTGGCTAGCACAAGAACGTTAGCACTTCATTTGCATAATTTTCCAGCAGGTTAAGCACTTAGATAAGCTTCTTGGGTTTTCTATGACTTAGAGCTTTCTCACTTCTGGCACACACAGAATGAGCAATCCATTTCCAAAACCGAGGAAACATTATCTGAAGCACATTCATCTATCTGCATGCTCTCATCATCTAAGTCAATTGGCATTAATTGATCCCGATGGGGGTGAGAGCGGGAGCTCCCCCTTCCTCCTCAGGCCAGCCAATCAGCCAGTAACAACAGCTGTAAAACCTCCGCTGCAGAGGGCGCGCCCGCGCCTTGCGGGCCCGTGCCTGAGGGCCCTTTGGCGTGGCCCTTAGGCGTTGGACCGTGGCGGTATACATTAATATCATGGCCTGGATCATGATGCTTGCATTCATGGTAACTTGCTGTTCTTGTTCTTCTTCTTATCTGTTTGACTGTTTCTTCCTCTACTCTGTCCTATCGTACAAATGGTGTTCTTTTCCTATTTCCTCAAATTATATAGTATTGTAAACCGCTTTAATGCCTTTTGGTCTGAGCGGTATATCAAATGATTAATAAACATAAACATAAACATAAACACCTGGCTGGACTCAGCGTCTGGAACTTCAGGTTTTAGTTTCCGTAACAACTTTAAAACCTTTCCCCACTGGAATTCCTCTCTATGCTGAGGGACACTGGAAGGCTTGAGGAGATCCTTATCCTTTATCAAACTTTGTAAGGTTTCCAATGTGCTCACCTTTCTTCTAGCACCCAGTCTCTTCCCAGACTTTGCTGAAGAGGACACACTTCTTACCGGCTCTCCTAAGGACACTCCCATACGTTGCTCATAACCAGCATTTTCCACAGGGCCAACTCTGCCGTCCTGCCAGCCAGCTGTAATTCTCTTACAAGCTGAACTACCTTCAGAACTAGAGCTTCCTGAATGCTGCGTGCAATAGGGATTCCTCCTGAGACAGCTGCTGGAACACCTTCCTCTCACAGGGTTCCTCCTGGTTTCCTTACTTCCTGCTTCCTTGCAAGAGTCTCCTCTCTTGGATACACCTTCCCTGGTGATCACTCCTTCCCTCGTGTTCTCCCCGGTGGAAACCTCCTCCCCGGTGGATGCACACCTCCTTCCTGCTTCCCTGGGCTTATATGAGTGTGAATGCCCTATAGCCTCAAGCTCCACCCCTGGGTAATCCTCATCACCTCCCCTGGTTACCTTGGAGCTAAGGCGTGGCTCACTATCAACAGCTCTGTGAATGCAGTTTTTTTCTTTAGCTGGAGTTTTAACCCTAAAACTCCCTGAACTATTTCCTTGCTCAGAGGAAAATGACTGTTTTTTCACCATTTTCTCAGGCTCTACTACAGTCTCGCCACCACAATATGCCATTTTATTTTATATATTGCTTCCTATAATCTGTAAATAGAGAAAGGTCATAATATGATATTTGAGGAAGAAAGGAACTAAGAAAATATGAGAAAATGCTTCCTGACTGAGTGGTTAGTAGACACCTAGAACATCCTACCATCAGATCTAGTGGTACCAAAAACAATGGGACACAATACAAGCCCTTTCCAGAAGATTAATTATGAAAGACATAGATTCAGTAACAATAACCAAAGAAAAGACGTTAAAAAAAATAGACATTATTGAAAACAATTATAGTATATGCATCGGAGGTCATTTTAGAACAGTTGTACAACATATATATGTCTAGAAAAGAGCCACAGGTCCAGCACAGATGAACATGAATCTGATCCTTAATGCAGTCTACAGTTTAACCCTGGAATTACCGAGATGTTTTTCACACACTGAATACCGTTGGGGTCATAAATGACCCCACAACGAATTTTAATTGTTAACCATGAAAAATTTAAACTAAACAGACAAAATATTATTCTGAATTAATTATTTATTATATGAAGGTTAAATGTTTTGAAATTGAATGCTTTATCATAAAATTACATGAAGAAGAGTTGCCATGAAAGCAGTTTTTGCATGCACTTGAACACAGTAAAGTACTACAGTCATTTGCATGAGACACAGACAATTTCTGAATGTTCTTTGCAAACAATGCGCTTGCAGGAGGTGCAAACTATGTTGCTTTTCTTGTCTTTTTCTCTGGAACAGCAGTGACACCTTGCCCTTTTCTTTGGGATACCGACATTGCAAATAGCATCAGTGGCTTCTTCAATGCTGGAAGAAGTCTCGCAGCAATTACTCTGAAGCAGCTGCTTTCCTAATTCCAAGAAGAATAGACAACGTCTGTGCTTTGACTTGGACTGCCATTCTGGATTTAGTGACATCCAAACAATGAAGGCGTTCAAAGCACTTATGTCCAAGATGTTGTAGAAGATTGTCACTGGCCAGCGTCTTGTCATTCGTTTTGTGGTATACGTGCGCAACATTTGATCTGCTGTATCTACTCCACCTTTACTAGAATCATAGTCCAAGATCATGCGTGTTTTTTTGTCTGGACATGTGTTATCTACTTCTTCTTGATCATGCAAACTGCTCAGAAGAACAAACACTTTTCCTTTCTTCGAGCAATAGGAAACCAGAGAGGCGTCATTGCGAAAGGCAAACAGTGAAGTGAATACCTCTCAGCCCTTTGCTTTTACAAATTCTGGAGGTAATTCTTTTCTGTCCTTTCAAATTGTCCCCAAAAGTGTCATTTGTTTTTCTAGCGATTTCCGTGACAGGGATAAACCGCAGAAGAAATTGTCAACAGTAACATTTCTGCCAGATCGCGTCAATCCTTCAGTGAGTTGCAGCACAACCCTTTCACCCTGATTCTGTTCCTTGTTTTGTCCGAGTTCCCTTCCTGTATATACTTGAAGACGCAGAACATATTATGTTGCACTGTCACACAACATCCATAGCTTTATGCCATATTTCCCAGGTTTGCTGGGAATATGTTGTCTGAACGGAACACGGCCACGAAATTTAAGCAGTTGCTCTTCCACGGTAACATTTTCACCAGGAACAAAGGCGTCACTTAGGGGTATGTTTACTAAACTGCGGTAACGTCATTCGCGTTAGGTCCCGCGGTAAAGGTAGAAATGCCCATATAAAGGTGTGGGCAGTACATCGTTACAGCTAACGTGCGTTACAAGGAGCCATAGAATAACGAGTGTTACAAAGCACCCTGTAAAGCGCCATGCAAGGCACCCTGTACAGCGCCCAACAGGGTGCCCTATAAGGCGCTTGATAAGGTGCCTAGTAAGGCGTCCAATAGGGCATCCTAGGCTAAGCGCCAAATCAGGTACCCATAGATAAGGCAGTCCAGAAGGCACCCTGGGCTATGGAACCATACATTAAGGTGCCCTAACAAGGTTATGGTGGCCTAGGTTAGTGTGCCCTAGGGACTGCAAGGTGCCTCAGGATGACTTGCATGACCTGTGTGGAACAGAGACAGATGTAGCCCTAAAACTACATAGAGCACGCAGGAAAGGCAATGAACAGGTGAGTGAAGGAGGGAGAGCTGGGAGCCACTGGACCTGCCATATCTGCAGGCATCCCATGTGGCTGCCAGCAGTGATGACAATCATGGTGGGGGCAACTGTAAAAACAGCACAGGGTGCTGGCAATGTAAAGTACCGGAAAGACAGTTGGTGGCAGATGATGGGAATATGTGTCCCCCAGTGGAGGTGGAGGTGGCAGGATAATTACAATGGTGGGTGGACAGAGGAGTGGTGGCGTCATGCAGATCAGGCACAGGTGAGGCAAGCACAAAGAGGTGCAATGCAGGAAAGGGTAGCAGTGCAGGACATGGGGTGACAGCCCGCACTGGCATACAGGACACCTCACAGCTGACAGATGCAGATAGATGGACCGAAGGATGGTTGGCAACTGTGATGAGGGCAATATGTGCAGGCAGCACATATCAGCCGAGATATGACTGTTACAGGGATTACAGGTACCAGCGTAGGAAAGGTATAAAAAAAAGGAGAACAAAGAGGGCGTGAACCCATGACCACTAGGATGCAAAGCACAGCACAAACCAATAGGCTGCACCACCACTCCAAGACTCACAGCATTGGCTGCATACAAGAACACTGCACGGAACCACATAAAACACCAGAAGTGTGTCAGGAGAGGGCAACCCAAACAGTACCATGATGCAATGCACATGTAAAGCAGGTTTCCACAGCTCATATCACAGTCTATAGGTGGGACAGGAGGCACATAGAAACACATGCACACACACCATGAGATGTAACGCAGTGTAAACCGCATGCAAAAGAGCATGGGAGCGATACATGAAGGGTGTCAGGGGCCGGCTGAAGGGAAAGCTAAGGGGATGGCCCGTGGACCAGGGCAACAGACCGAAAAAGGAGCATGTGAAAGACCAACCCGCTCAGTGATGTGGCACAGACCAACCAACAGCAGCATTACCAATCGACCAAGCAGACCGGTCACATGGTCACAACCAAGAAAAAGCTATATGTAATCCACAAGATGTGGCAGATGGGCTGCAGACAGGGCACACTGTCATGCACAGCCCAGAGATGAAAGGGTGTGTGGACGGGGCTGCAGACAGCACATGGGCAGATAATCAACAAACATGAAAGGAAAAGGAACAGAACATGCGGGGTTCAAACCGGCAACCTATGGACTGGCAATGCATGTCTGTGACCACTATCCCAAAGAACCCTAACAACCAAAACTCAAACAATGGACCACAAAAGGCACACACTAGATCACAACAGACATTGTATCCCACACCCTGATGCACTGTATGCCTTGGATAAACTCACGGTGCCTGTGTGGCAGGCACCTTCGCCAACACACATCCAATCCATGTTGCGAGCCCACCTACCTGGTGCTGCCCATGGACCCAAACCACTTTGACCCCACACCACCGTTGTCTCACCAATCCCTGCCCTCATTCCGTCACACATTCTAACTAGATTGTAAGATGTGATGAGGACGGTGTCTGCACGACATGTCCCCACAGCGCTGTGTACAGGGGGCATTTACAGACAAAGGTATGGAGTTATCTATGTAAGTAAACAGTTGTCCATCCTGCCTTACCCATCATATGAAGCAGTGGCCAATGTAGGGCCACATGGCATGGCCAAGGCAATAAGGAGTGGCAATAAGACTGCAAACCCCATTCCCAACGTTGCTGTCCCCAGGTGGGATGTGAACCCATGGACCCCAAATCTGAGGTACTGTGTCCTAACCAGTAGGTCACCATCCCTACTGTGCAGGTGTGTTATGTGTGTCAAGAATGAATGTAGTGGGACCAAAATTTGTGATGTAACCATACCCAGACATGGTACACATCAGCAATACCTTTACACTGTGGGGATAAACATGAATCCCTTCATTAAAGGTTGAATCCAGCTTGTGCTAACGTCTACAACTAAGGCCCAAGGAACAGCTTGCTCTGACCTCCTCACACTTTAAACTGCAAATTCAGCAAAGATTGAGCAATGAAATGAACCCATACCCTGTCCCAGAGAGCTTACACAATGAGAATCTCTGAATACTATACAGTCAATGAAAGGCTATCACATGGCCAACATGGGCCTTTTGAATGAACAAAGAAAAACATAAACAAAGAAGACGAACATCATTATCCACAGTTTATCTGCAGGAAACATGACTCGCAGACCAGCACACAGCGAGTGAGAACAGGATACAAAAGCCAAGACTGGAGACAGGATGCTACAGAGAGGCATATCGGGAAGCAGATTTCCATTAATAATAATGGAGAAGAAGAAAAGAAAGGAATTGATTTATCAGCAAGTTGTGGATATAAACACGGAGAAGAATTCCTGATGCACAGACATAGCTGATCTCATTGGAGTGAAGCTGTCCTCTGTCTCCAGGACTGACTATACTTAAGCTAGGTGCTCTGTTTGTCATACTATGGATTGGAATTGAAATCTATACCTTATTAAAGCAAAGCTGGTTGTGACAGGCCTGGCAAAATCTAAATAAAACAAATCCTATGTGTTTATGGTGGCATGAACAAATTAATTAAAATCCTGTATATGTATGTTGGGGTCGAACACAAACAGCCAAAACAAAAAATAGACAATCCCCAAATAACTAGGGGAAGCCCAGAAAAGTCCCAACACCACCCACCCCCTCACCCACAACCCCGCACCCGGATGTTGTACCCAAATGACCTTGCATGGATACCCCTGCTCACCACCATACACAGTCCCCCAATGTGGCCATCAGCACCCATGGCTGGCTGTACCAGGTAGATACTGATGGCTCACAGAGCCATCTACACACACCTGATCCTTCCCCGGCTAACCAAACCCCGATTGACGCCTGTCATGATGACATCGGCGCCTGGATGTCTCACCATGGCCAGAAAGCGAACATGGACACGACTGTACCTCCCATCCATCATCGTAACACATCCCTGCCCCATCCGCCATTGTCGGTGTCTGTTGATAACTTTGTAACTCCCCCAGTGTCCCCAGGCTGAAATCTGTGCCCATCCCTGAACCCCACCCCTGTCCACGACACACAGTCATGTGGTAGCTAGCACCCGCTTCCCTTCCCCACAACACCAGCCCCATCCACCCTGAACATACCACCAATACGGCCATGCATTGGCCAATTGCATCCCATCGGTACCTCAGTAGTCTGCCCCCTGCATCCAACCATGTGTCATGCTAGTCATGGGTGCACCACCCCCTTGTCTGGTCACATCAAAGCCCCCCCAACCCTTACCAAACCCATGTCAGACCTCCCCTGCAGAGATCAAGATGCAGAGATTCTGTGGTGACTCACCACCCCTCATCTCCCAGCTCCCCACACAACCACCCCTGAAAACATTGTGCCCAAGCAGGCACCCACCACCAGTGCAGCACACCCCTACTGGCAGATCCACACTCTGCCCCTGTATCCATGATACAACATACGCCGTGAGCTCGCCCCCACTGTATGTACAGCAGTCACCATCCCCAACCCCCCACAGACCCAGGTTGAAGCATGCAGAGCCAACAGTGACCATGCAAAGTCACTAGTGACGTATCAATGTTCCACAACAATGCAAAGGTGATCCTCCCAGCTGCAATCAATGAACAACCCAGACAGTTCATGACAGCAACGGGGTGTCAGTCCCCCCAGTGACGGCCAAAATAGCAGGCAAACAATGAGGTCCAAAAAAGGCCTGTGTCCAACTCGCAGAGATCCATCTCCCACTGGCACCAACAGCCAGGGACCATTTCACAGAAGTGCCGTGTCCAAACACATTTGGCCGATGGGGTCTCCAGATTCAGTGTAGTAGATGTGCCATGTATGTTGTCTGTGTCCTGTGTGAAAAGGGGTAGAGAAAAGGTAAGGTAATGGCACACCCACCATCAGGTCACAAAGGAGACAGTGACATCACAATATGTGCATTATGAATGCTCAGATAGTACAACATGACACGGCCCCAACACACAGCACAGTGTAATTGGACCACAGCAGGAGATGGCCTTGCAGACCATGATACCATCTCAACATGGTCATGTAAATGCCCATGTCACACAGGCATCCCAGAGGTCCACAGCATGTCCAGCAGTGGTGATGCACAGAGATACCACAGAAAGGCACGGTGATACAAACTGGCCAAATGCAGCATCTACACGTGGTGTATGTCACAGAAGATCTAAGGTGAAACCTATCTGAAAGGTATAGCATGTGTCTGATGGGGACAGTCCGAGTCAGGCAAAGGGCACAAAGGTCCACAGTAGAGGCTGCAGACTTCAATGAACTGCATCCATCACCACGTCGTCATGGTCAGCTGTCAGTGGAGCATGTCCAAGGAATATTGCGTTGCGGGTAACCCAAACGTTGACATGCAGTGTCCTGCCATCAAGCATGAGACATGTCAGGGGACAATATATGACACATGTGCACAATGTACAGAAGGGCAGAAGCAGAAGGACGTAGAGAGATGGGTGAACATCACTGCACAGGTGGCAAGACACATCCCTGAAACAGACAAAGGCAGAGGGAAGCAGAAGGTACCATCAATTAGACACATCCCAAAGACACAAAGACATACACTGTGAAACAAGGTAAGCATGCCGCAAGTTGCACATGACTGGACTGTCAACAATCAGGGACCAGTGGAGACAACCATCCCAGTCCATGCATGGATACACCGAAGTTGTGTAATGCCACAATGGAAGGGAATTCTGTACGTGCCCCCCACTAATCCAATTCCCTGTGTCCGGAGACACACACAGCCTGGTAACATGTGCAGTAGGTACAGTGTGTAGACTCCCAAGATGTGCACAGGCCAATGGTCACATGTGTGTCAAACGGAACATATGGTGGATGGAGTGGTAGGCCAAAGACGTGTACCACAACAGAGGAGCAGTGGAGAGGGAAACACATATATGTTTTATGCAGTGCTGCCACCACTGTACACCTACCTGTATGTCCACCCACCCCAGTCACCTGCAGGTCGCATTGACGTACACACAGCCCCTACATGCACCACAGCACTGGGCAGTATCGGCAGCCTATCCTGGGGAGCCAAAAACATGGCAGCCTATCCTGGGGAGCCAAAAACACAAGAGACATATATATATGTATATATATATGTCATGACAGTGCCGTGAAACACACAGATCAGCTCAAACATGGTGACCCATAAGCACCTCCCCACACATGCAGAACTTACAGGAGAAGAGCTCCTCGATCAGATGTTGCCTGGCCACCATCCACTCATGTGTGTCACCATGGCCACGTGCAGGAGGACACACAGGATCCTCCTCTAGATCGTCATTAATATCGACTGGGACATTGTGCCTGAGAGCAATGTTGTGCAGGATACAAAAGGCCAGAATGATCTGTGCCACAGTCATGGGTCCATACTGTAAGGCTACGCCGGTCCTATCCAGACACCTGACGCGACTCTTTAGAACGCCAAAGGTGCGCTCAATGACTGAGCATCTGGAGGCATGGGCCTCATTGTACCGCATCTCTGCACCTGGCTGAGGGAGACGCACAGGGGTCAGCAACCAGGCACGACACCCATATCCTGCATCACCTGCAGAAAGAAATGTTGTAAAGTCACTTGTGAGATGATGGACCCACAGAATCACTGACGTAGCAACGTTCAACTGGACAGCAGATAAGCAGGGACACAAGCATATGATGTCACATTATTGCACACGATGGCATTGCACCAGAGTCTGATGCTGGGAGACCCAGAGCCCCAGGGAAGGCTAATGAGTGCAATACACATCTATGGTACCATGTCAAAAGACACGTCCCAAACCTGTGCCTAGACAGCAGCAGTGGCATGGCATACTGGGAGGGGCAGAGATGCGCAGTTGTGCAGGTATGTGACGGCCATGATACAGTGCACACACAGCAGAGGTCAATGGAACACATCCCCGAGGATCCAAGTGAGAGTGGCAGTGGAGACAAGATAAAGTGGGCAGATATGCGGCATACATGTGTGACAGCAGATGCGACCACAGCTCAAAACATGTGTCGCCCCCTACATGGCCAACAGAGAAGAGGCCCCATACATACTGTACATCATGTGGACGATTCTGTGCCCCCAATTCCCCCCCTGGATGGCACATGCACAAACACGTGGCACATGGGGTAGGCGAGGGACACACCCCACAGGCATACATATGTACAACTGCCTGTGCAGTATGCCTGAGGCCAGGTGCGTGAGCCATGGGCAAGCCAGAGGTGTCGCATGCAGCCATGGAAGGGACACACCATATGTCAAGAGTGTCCCTGTACACAGGAGATGGGTAACCGAACAGCAGAGGCAGATAACCGTCCACAGCGCATGTGTGCTGAGACACCCAGATGAGCACTGACACACACATGGCATACATAGAGACGTGTAGCAGCACACAGAGGTATGTGACCCCATCCCTGGTGACAGGGTGTGACATTGTAGGAAGGCCCATAAATAGGCTGCACCTCAAAACACCACTGTAATGTAAGGCATGCAGAGGACACAGGTGACAATGGGGCCCCGTCAACCATATACTATATGCCCATGTTAGATATGGTGAATACCCACCCAGCAGGACATAGTCCTCATATTGTCCAGCCTCAAATTGGCTGAACAGTGCCGAGTGCTGCAGGATATAGGAGTCATGGGCTGACCCTGGGAACTGTGGAACCACATTCAGAATACGCATATTTGCATCACAAACAACCTGCACATTCAGGGAATGGAAGTGTTTGCGGTTGCGGTACACAACCTCCCTGTCGCATGGCGGGACCAGGGCAACATGTGTGCAATCTATAGCTCCCATCACGTGTGGTATCCCTGCAATCCACTGGAATGCTGTTGGGAATTGTAATGTAATTCCCAACCCGGCTGACCATGGCCCATAGTACCTGGTGGAGAAAGAGTGAGAATGTTGGCCTACTCATTTCACCCACTGCAGCCACTGAAGATTGGAAACAGCCAGAGGCAAAGAAATGTAGAGCAGCCAGGAGCTTGGCCAATCCCAGTATGGCATGTGATCGGGCAGTCCGGGGCTCGAGGTCAGGTCTGAGATCCTTGTAGAGCTCCCTAATAGCCCCTTGGTCCAGACAGTAGAGGGAGATGACCTGGTCCTCTCTTATGTCCTGGAGCATGGGCCTGGGCCTGTAGAGGCGTGGCTGGCAGGGCCATGCCTCAGCATGCTTATGGCGCCGTTCTGGTCCCACACCCGCCTGTGGACCCCCCACAGCTGCAGGCCGGAGTTGCAGCAGGACAGCACCCATGCCCAGTGCCACAGCCCCAGGTAAACCATCTCCCTCTTCAGGCAACCACAGCCCTGCCAGCTCCACCAACGCAATGACCGCAAAACCTGCATTCACCGTCTGAGCCATGATAGACATGGGATGGAGGACAGGTGGCTGGGAAATAGCGTGTGGGGAGGGCAAGAAAATCACAGAAATGATACACACTTGGTGATCCTGGGATGTTCACTAGCAACAGAATGAGCCAACAGCCTGTACGAACAGAAGCATATTGACGCAGCGCTCACAGGAGTGCGCATTCCCACAATGCATGTACCTGATTGTGCACATTGAATGAGAGTGAGGGGAGCAGGTGGCGTGTCCCTGTGACGCAACAGGGTACAAACATACGGCGTTCTACATCTCGCACCACACCCAGATGCTTAGGTGAGAGTAGAACGCAAGACACGTTCCCACGTGCGTACACGTAGCGTGAAGCATACGTATGATGCAGTGTGCATGATATACATTACAGGATCCTCATATGCGCGTGAGAATGTGCCGTAACCCCCCCCCAAGAATGACATCCTGCAGAGTGTGCGTGTATGCAGCAGGAACCACGATGGAGGATGAAGGGCGCGTGTATGGTGTGGTGCACACCAACATGACCGAGAATGAAAGATCTGAGGATGTGGAACGTAGAACGCTGTGTTGCACGCATAGTAATGCACGCAGGAGGATATGTCAGATATACGGCACGTACATGCGTGTGCAAGGGTAATGCACGCTACTGCGCATGCGTAACACGTGTAGAACACACCCAAGGTACACATATAAGCATAGCATGTTCAGAACGCCAAAGACCTCGGTACACATAACCTACCACAGCAGGAGGAACCAAGGAGGCTGGAGGGGAGCACATGCAACAGCCACCAGTGGCCAATCCAGCCGGCGATAAAGAGAGTGAGAGGCCAGGCCTTTCTGGGGCCCCACACCACCTCATTGAACAGGCCAGAGGTGTACCAGGGCAGAAGCGCCGCAAAACCACGGTGACGGAGGAGGTCCGGAGGAGGGCGGAGCGCTTCACCTAGGAGGAGAATGACCTCTTCTTGGCCAGCATACTGGAGCACTACGAGGTGCTGTTTGGCCATTTGAGTGCAATTACAATCATTGCCACGCGCACCAGGGCATGGGCCGAAGTGCAGGCAGCGGCAGCGGCAGCAGGGGGACCCCATCGTAATGTCAAAAGTCTGCGAAAGAGATATTGCGACATCAAACGGAACATCCGTGCACAGCTCACCAGGGAGAGACGTGATGCACAGACGTGGCCAACCTTTCTGAGCTGGAGCAGTGCCTAGCGGACCGACTCGGGCCATGTACATACATGGCCTGCCCCTGCATTGGACACGGCGCACCCAAGTGCCGGTAGGTTTGAGTGAGCTGTAGTGGTGAGAGACAATACATATACAAGTGTAGGGGCGGACAGAGGGGTGAGGTGGGGGGGCATGCCAGGGGTCACACAAGGACGCTATCATAATATAGAAAGACTAGGGGACATGTAATGAAGCTTGTCAGACGGCTGCCTAGGGTGAGAACTTACACAATCTTGACGATGCATATATTCATATGATTCTTGCAAGGTATTGTGGGTATTGTAGTTCATTCACTCCCAAACACAGCTGATGACAATAATTTGAGTTGTGAAACCAAGTGGTAAGATCAATAAAATACTTCTTTTATTGATGGGGTTTAATTCACCCAGCACATGTATGCTTGATAGCACTATAAATGAGGTTACTTGCTTGCAGTGTTTAAAAATGGATAACAAAAAGTCACAAAGTAAACCAGAAAACAACCTTCAGCTTGTCAGGCAATTAGCTAATGTTTTCTTAGCAAATAATTACCAAATACAAAGGCACAAAGTAAAGAATAAACTTTGCTGGTTAGGTTAACTTCTGCTTATTTTTCCACGCCGATCTCAGCAGTGATTCTCCCTTGCTCACACACAATCAGGTGCAGCCCTAATTACTATCAATGGACCAGCTGAAAGCCTTTAGCTGGCTGGCTGCTACTGTGTGAGCCCAAATCCTGCTTTAAGAGCTGTTTGCAGTGGAAATAAAGAACAAAGTTAGGTTTCTTTGTGATGGCTGATGTGTTTGCTCATAGAAAGCTAGCAATAGCATTTAGATAGAGAACAGTCCATATAAATAGTTTCATCTGCTGTATCTCCCTCTTCATCAACAATCATAGGGTCTATATCATACATTGGCACAGATGAGTCTTTCATTAAGGCACTATCATGAGAATGCTTATTCCCTTGCTGCCATTCTCTATTATAGATAGGGTCTGGATCAGTGTTCATACCTGAGCCTCTCCTGCTATCATTATTCCTCTCTGTATAGCCTGGCCAATATGTAACCCAATTCTGATGTCCAGCCTTCCAATCTTGATCCCTGGACACTGGATCTCCTCTCACATACCTTCTGGCCTTGGTCTGAAAGTCCCTTCCACATGCAGTCTTCTCTCTTCCAGGTAGCCACTGGTGATTCCTATCTCTGCCAATCCATTCCTCTGGCTGAATCCAGTCCAATGGACTCTGCTGGCATTTGGAATACCTCCCAGTAGGGGTACTGCCTTGGAATCTCCCAGACCTTCCAATGGGCTTTCTTCTCTTCCTTCCAGAGAGTTTCCTTCTTTCTCTATCCGCTTGGCTTGGCTTCTGTTTCTCCAGGTGATACTGGTGCTTGAGCTTGTAGCCGTTGCTGTCTCTGTATCTCTTTCTGAAGCTGTTCTTGTAGCTCTCCCTGAAGCTGTTATCTGAAGAATAATCTCTATTCTTATTCTTTCCTAATGTGTGCTGCTCCCTAACACAGCGCAGCTGTCTTGAATCAGGCCCTGCCCTTTGAGATGAGTGCTTAGGGATTACCTCATAGCTCTCTTGATTGCACACACATTTTCTCACTTCAGCCCTCTCATGGCTGCTGGAAACCTGGTGCATTCTGGGACTGGTAGTCTTTTATGTGAAAACTCTGTTTTCTTGCTTCTACCAGAACTGACAGGTTGCTTGTTCAGAGTCACATCATCTTTTCTATAGCTCCTACCTGAGCTATGATAAGCTTCCTTATCACAAGCTACAGGGTAAACTATTTAAGACAAATAAGAGAACATATTTTTTCACGCAACGTGTAATCAAACTCTGGAATTTGTTACCGGAGGATATAGTAAGAGCTGTTAGAGTAGCTGGGTTTAAAAAAGGTTTGGACAAGTTCCTGGAGAAAGATCCATAAACCATTATTAAAAAGGGACCCAGGATATCAATGCTTGACCCAGTTCAAGCATTGTGGAATCTGTGTCTTTTGGGGATACTGCTAGGTACGTATGACCTAGATTGGCCGCTGTTGGAAACAGGATACTGGGCTTGATGGACCTTGGTCTGACCCAGTATGGCATATCTTATGTTCTTATGTTCTTAAGGACACATGACACCTGACAGCCCCATGTAGCATACGGGGTATCCCACACCAGGCAGAACATCACAACTACGCCCCTGGACCTCCGCCCCCTGTCAGCCATGCATTGCGTAAGCCACGACACGCAGACACCCCCACATGCAGGGGGCCCCAACATCACACATTGGCAGTCAACACACAACAGCCCCACCCCCACCCACATCTCAAGCACCACACCATCTGGCCCTGACACATCACTGGTCAACATGCTCTGGCACCCATGGGCACCTATCAATCCCAGATGGGCCCTGCAGTGCCACACTCCCTGGATCAGGGACCCCACCCACCCACCCACGGTCTGGCAGCCCTTGTACCCACTCAACAGGGCATGCACAGCGCCACGCCACCTTCCATGTGTTGTCCTATGGCAGCAATAGCCCTACGAGGTGCACAGACCACCACTGCACACATGGGTATATGTAATGCACCAAGGGACCGTAGGAACAGGGTGGGACAAACAGGTCACAGACAGAGCCATGGGGCACAACCCTCCAGGGGTGGCTGAGCAGTGGGGGTGCAACAACAGGTACACACACACTGAAAAAGCATTGAGTAGGGTGTGATGCTACTGAGGACAGTGCAGAGCCATACACACAACCGAGAACACGGACATAAAGATCTACCCAACACCTGCCACCGTGCGGTGGGTGGCCAGAGTGGGCCGAACGTCAGATGGACTAGCAGATGTTGGAGGTGCCAGTACAGGTTCAGATGGGGGGCCTGGTCTGGTAAGGGGGGGGGGGTGCTGTGGCTGATGCCATCACCCCAGCCAGGGTAATGGGGGGTGGGAGTGAATGCATGGACCCGAGGGAAACGCGTGGAGGCATGTGTAGACCAGTCAGGGGGCCAGGAGGTGCCCGGTATTGCACGATGAGCCTGGCCAGCGGAGATGGGGGGGACCATGTCATGGAGCTGGGGCAGCAGGGGCAGGGCATGCACAACACATGGTCCCAGAAAGCGGTTGTACCGTGGCGTGGCTGGGGGCCCTGAGAGTGCACCAGGCACATTGTGTGCTGAATACCCCCCTCCGGGAGCAAAAGGGGTCTGAGGGGGTTGGTTTCTGGGGGCAACACCCCCTGATGGGGGAGGGTTCCGTAGAGTGTGGTGCAACAGCCAGAGAAGGTGTGGGGTTGCGGGAGCAGGACATGGCTGACATAGATCCAGGGGGAGCACTGACACAGGGTCTAAGAGTGGGCCAGCACATGGGCAGCTGTAGATGTACGGGCCAGTGGGGGGGCATGTCAACGGTGGGCAGGGGCGGCACAGCTCAGTGGATGAGTGCAGGGGCGGGGGGACAGGCCCATGGTAGCAGCACTGGTCGACAATGTGTCGTGGGGACACAGTGCAGAGATGGCGAGGACAGCAGGGCCACACGGGTAACGACGCAGGCGATAGGGAGGCGCACTGCACCTGTGCCTTCCATGGTCAGTGGTTGCAGGGACACAGGTGGCGATGGGGTGGCACGGGATGTGTGGAAGCGTGCGTGGGGGAGGGGGCCCTGGTAGTGCAGGATGCAAGACACAGGAGGCACCAGTATGAATGGAACCCTGCCAGGGGGGCACAGGGGCCCCGACACAGTCCCGTGCGGCTCACGCCCATGCATGTGCCTGACATGCGCTGCCACCCACAGTCCGCCATTGGTCTCTCCACCACAGGCCCATCCCACCCTGCCCATGCAACCATGCCCACATATTCCCACCACCACAGGGCACACCCGTCCCCGGCTTCATTGGAACAGCACACTGGCCCTGCCCCAGCATCCACACCAGACCATGTGGGGTGCCCACAGTACCACATGAACATGGCCACTGACAGGCTGCCATAGGCACCGGGGACATGGGAATGGGATGGTGCAACTCACGTCCACGCACAGGTGGCATCTATGTCCACACTTATGTAGCCTTGGTAGCAGCACACTGACCAGGGTACCCTGTGCCCCACACACCGCATATTTATGGGGGTGTGACGGGGCGGACAGGCAGCCACGCCCCATCTGAACTATGGAACATGTTTCCCTACAGGTGACATACGCTCCATTGAGGAGGCAGAAAAGGCATCACAGCACACTGACCCTGGGTCGTGGCGCCATGAGGATGCTGTGCTGGAGGCGTTGTCAACAGGGGAGACAGCAGTGGGCCACGTGGGAGCAGGAGGTCCAGCCCCACCCCCGGAGGATGACAGCAGACAGGCCCCACGGCTGGCACTGGACAGCATGCCACCTACCACCGCAGCCACAGGGGAGGCATTGCCTGGTTACACACAGCAGTCCATGCAGGATGCAAGGTCTGTGCTATCAGAGGTCATCGGGGAGAAGCAGGCGCACTTGGAGGCGGCACATTGGGATGCAGAGGGTGAGTGTCCAACCGTGTTGGTTTGTTGTTGCTTATGTACAGGTGGCAGATGGATCCCTGTCACATGACGCTCAATCTGCCTCCCCCACAGGTGTACGGCATGTACTGCGGATGGTGATCCACGAACAGCGCAGGCAACGTCATGAGGTGCGCCGCATGAGGCACACAATGTCCAGAATCCTGGTCAAGATGAGTGACCTTGCCGCATTAGCACAGGCCATAGCTGCCAGCATTGAGCTCCTGGTGGCAGGCACAGGAACCCCCTCAGGACAGCAGTGGCTGCCACCACCTCCACCTCCACCACCAGCATCAGCATCAGCGCCAAGCGTGCCACCTGCACCACGGGGTGGGAGGGGCCACACAAGGTGTGGCCAAGGGCATGGGAAATGAATGGCTGCACAGGCAGCCATACCTGATGTCATGTGTTCTGTATGGCTTGTGGGAAACCATTGTATGCACAGCCCTACCCGTGTCCGTCCCAGGGACCAACCCCATGCCACTGATGTGGCCAGCCTGTGTCCCCCCCCCCCAGCCATGGCACACCCAGCCGCCGTCACATGGCAGCACCACTGCCCCCAGCCCCACCAGTGTCCACAGTCCCCCCCTCCTCCCTGTCCCCTGCCCCCTCCACCCCACCTGTCCCCACCAGCACACACTGGGGGCACGTTGGGGTGGCCCCGGATACATCTCCATACAGTGCCCTCTGCATCACATCGGATGGACATCATATCCTGTACATCTGTTGACATGTGCATGCTGTCTGACCTGTCCACACGTCCAACCCTGGTAGCACACTGGTAGCGCACTGCCGGTACTATGTATACCACCGTGCATAGTTCATTGAGTTGTGTGCCATGGGGGTGCCCCCACCCTTGCGGGCCCAACCCTTGAGACGCTTGGACACTACTGATGAACATAGGCAGAAGCATGCTGCACTGCCAGGCCACATCACCCCATCACATAGGGCCTTCAACGGTCCACAGGACCGTGATAGGTACACTGTGTATCCCGCATAGGTATCCACATGGCATGCCGCCACCAGAGCACGCCCCACCCCAGGCCCCATGTACATCCTGGCACGCCCCACCCCAGGCCCCATGTACATCCTCCCCATATGCGCCTGTCCGGCCGCACCTGTGCGAATCTCACCCCACCTCCCATGCCACATATACACCGCCCATCCCCTGTCCCCCTGCGTCAATGGCCCTGGTCCCTGGGACCACCCCTGGCCATGTGCACAACTCGCCCCAGTGTCCATTATCCCTCTGGCATTGTCCATTGTGGCATCTGCCCTGGTCTGTACCCATCGCCACTGCTGCCCATACCCATGCATGATCCACCACAGCTGCCCCAAACCCACTGTGCCACGTGTATGCATGTGTCCGTCTGTGGTGCTACCCCATGCGATGCCCATGGTCTTCCCTGCGCTCGCCCATTTTAGTGCACACAGACATGCATGTGGGTGCTCACACCTGTCATTCACACAACTCTGACACAGCAATGAGGGACCTCTGGCCATCATAGGTATGTCAAACATATGTACAGGTTTATTTACATGGTGTCCTCTTTACATGGCTGCCCATGGTCACAGCTTTGGGGCCCTATGTGGTAGGGGCCCTACCATCCATGTCCCTGGTGGGTGTGGCAGGCCATGGCATGGGCCAGCACAGGGTGGATGTGCCATGTGTGTCCCCGCACTACACCCCCTGGGGACCCACGTCACATGGTGGCTGGCCAGGTGCGCCCCCTGCACCTCGTTCCTCCAGCCTGCATAGTAGGTCAGCCACCATGGTCAGGGTCACCTGTACCTGCCCCATGATGCATGTGTGCTGCCGTTGGGCATGTGCCTGGGCATGCACAGCTGCAGCCAGGCAGAGGCCACACATGCAGCTGCACAGACACACATCTCCCCTTGTCTGTGTGGCTGCATGCACGGTGCACCAGTCAGTGGCCATGTGTGGCAGGCACACAGTCAGGAGAGGTGAATCGCCTGCACCATGGGGCGGGTACCTGGTGCCCCCATTGCCCTGTGGTGGCCCATGCCAGTGGGGACTGGTCACAACCCCTGTCCCCACCCCCACTCCCAACCCACCCCATCCCCTGCAGCCCCCTCCCCCTCCCAAGCCCCATGACCCAACTCTACTGCCCCACCCACAGCCTCCCCCGCCCTCCTACAGTCCCTGACTGCTCCACCCCCACCTCGCCCACCTGATCCCCTTCTGCCCCCCGCAACCCCACTGCACCACCCCCTCCTCCTCCACCCCTGCCACCTCCTCCCCTCTCCTCCCCTCTCCTCCCCACACCATTCCACCCCCTTCCCTACCTCCTCTGCACCCACCTCCCCCTCCTCATCCCCCTCCCCCTCCTCCCCCTTGCTGTGTCCTGTGACGCTCTCCTCCTTGGACCCCTGCCGCCATGGGCTCTGGGGCATCCTCGTCTGACCCTACGTGCCCGTCCACCTCCTCCAGCCCCGATGCTTCCCCGCCAGCATGTGCGTCTGCTGTGGGAGAGGGGGAACACAAATTATCTCCATGGTTACACATCAGCCATGACAGGCACATGTGTCCTGTGGATCTGCAGGTCATTGCCCCACAGGGCCATGCCACATCACTCACCGTCACGTTGGGCCAGCCGTTCACGCTGCACCCACGCGTTGAACTGGGGGTACCTGGCTCTCAGCTCCCGGGCCTTCTTGCACAGGTCCTCTACCTGTCAGAGAGATAACGCGCGTGGAAATTAGCGGACACACACCCTTTAACAGCCAGGAATGCACCACATATATATCTGCGTGCAACAGGTGCCTGCCCTATTGTGTGCTACGTTCATGCCCCAGGCTTTTGACAGGGCCACCCCCATGTGTGCACGGCGCCTGCACGTGTCTGGATTGGCCCCTCTGTGCCCTGTGTGCGGGCCCCTCCGACCCAGACACAGCACACCGGTATGGGCCACCTCCACATATCTGCCAGTGCCCATACACTAACGCCAAGATGGGAGGTGGGCCTCTGCAGTGCATCCTGCAGCATCCTGGGGATAAAGTTGAGCCTTATAATCGCAGACAGGGACAGGCACCATAGCACCAGGATAGGGGAAATTTTGTTTATTGGAAAACATGCAACAGATACAAAATCAAATCAAAAGCATGAAAATCCAAACAAGTCCCAGACCCCCCAAAAACCCCCACCCACCCCAACAAAGCAGAGACAATGAACCAAACCCCCCCGTGACCCGCCGCAACCCACCACCACACACAGCAAACAACCCTCCGTGCCCTACCCCCGCCCAACAGCAGCACAGAACAGTCCAAATGATGTCCAATGTCCTGTAAGCCCAGACCCCCCAAACCCCCACCCACCCCAACAAAACACAGTTTGACAATGTCCAAGTCCTGGAGTCCCAGACCCCTTCCCCATGACCCACCCCCCACCCAAAAACAGCACACATCAGTCCAAATAAAGGTCCAAGTTCATGGCAACCCAGCTGTTGTAGGATTGCAAAACCCCAACAAAACCACCCCCACCCCAACAATCCCCCACAAACACAAACGAAACCCACGATCCCCCACCCCCACCTCCAACCCCCCCCCAATCATCCGTCCCAGAAAAACAGGCAGCAATACCCCACATCCCTTGCCCTCAAGAACACCCAAATACCCCCTCCCCCAAACATACCACCCACCCCAAACACCCAACCCACCACAACCAATTAGAATAATAAAGCCACCCACCCCCACAAACAAAAGTCACAGAAAGGCAACACCTGGCCCCTTACCCCAACAAAGGTCCACCAAAAGAAAGCAAAGAAACAAAACAAAATAGTACAAACCAAACCAAAACAAAACAATGCCCTGGCGATAGGACGGCGGAGCAGGATGCACAAATGGACGATGACAGCTCTGCACCACACCCCAAGATGACACCAGGAGGGCACACCCATCCCCAGACTGGAGCAAGAGAGAAGGAGAGAGAGGAAGGCCCATGAACTAGACCCCATCACCCACTCCCATCACCCCCCCCCCCGTTTCTTTGACAAATAGGGATGACTCCCCAATTCCCAGATCAACCCTAGGTCACCCTAGGTCAGCCCTCCCCCCGAATTCATGGGGGCGGAGGGTGAGGTGACGCCACAGACGCTCCCAACGATGGGCCTCTACCACCCTCCTTTCGCATTGCGCCATGCTGGACACGTCCTCCAGAATGTCCCGCACCATCTCGTCGAGGGGCAGGACCTACCCCCGGGCCGAGACATAACTGCGTGCCCGCCACAGATGGTAGTGCACTACGGCCGTGACGAGGTAGAGGATCCCGGAGTCCTGCCTTGGGGGAAAGGACCAGGCCCCGAATACCCACTCCGCATACGTAAGGAGGGAAAGATCACGCAGGTGAAAGGCAGTGGACACCAACCGGCAGGCCGCGACATTAAAGGGGCACTGCCGGAGGAAATGTTCCATGGTCTCCATCTGCCCCTCACACCCTGCCCTCAGACAGTCCCGATCGGCCTGTGACCTGTACTTGAGGTTGTCCCTCACGTACAAACGCCTGTGGAAAGACAACCAGGCCACATCCTGAACCTTCTTAGGCAGTCGAGGGGAGTTCAACTGCCGAAGGCTCTGCTGCATCGCATCCGCCGGACAGTCCCGCAGGGCCCACCGTGGTTGAAAGTGGGAGGTGAGAACCATCCGATACAAGCCTTTCAGCCCCTGAGCTTGGGTGAGCGGGTCGGTCACCCCCCACCGCTGAATGAGCCCCACCATCGCAAAAACGTACGATGGGGCCTGTTCCCCGCTCCAACGCACACGTGGGACTGAGGACGCCCCCTCCCACTGCCCCCAGAAGCGGGAGAACCAGGCCCGGTAGGAGGCCACCCACCAGATCCCACCCCCCTTCACATCCGATTCAGGTGAAACGCCATAGACAAGACGGACAGAAAGACAAAGGGGTGCAACATACCCAAACCGCCCTGTGCCAGGCCCAGGCAAACTATGTTGCGCTGGACGGGGTTCACGCGGTTACCCCACAAGAAATGGAAAAAGACAGCACTGACAGACGCCAGAGAGGACGACGGAAGAACGAAGACCGTGGCAATGTGCAGAAAGAAGGGAAGCAGAAATGTCCCGAGGAGTTTGATCTTCTCCTCGAACGTACACCTCCACCCCCTCCACCGAAGCACCCGACACTGTGCGGTCTCGACACAACGCTCCCAATTGGACACCGCGCAGTCCTCCGAGCCGAAGACGAGGCCCAAAATGCGGACCTCCCCCATGGGAGGAGGAAAGGGGGCACAAGAAGGCGGGGAGGACCTGGAGGGCCCCAGCCACAGCGTCTGGCACTTGCTGTGGTTGACAACAGAGTGGGCCACCTCTGAGTACTCCTCCACGGCCTCCCGCAGGGCCTCCACCCCCTCGGTGCCGTCCACGTAAACTGAGATGTCGTCGGCGTAGGCTACCACGGTCGCCGTGGGCGCACCAGGCGCCTCCAGGCCTTGCAACCCACCCGAGGACAATCTCCTGAGGAAGGGGTCGAGGGAGAACACATACAGCAGGGGGCTCAAAGGGCACCCCTGCCGCACCCCCGAGGTGACACTAAAGGGCCGTCCGAGCCACCCGTTGATAAACGGGAAGCTCACCCCCCCCCCTTGGTACAGCACCTGCAAGGCGAAGAGGAAACCTGCAGGGAGGCCGAAGTGCTGGAGCACCACCCACAGGTACCGGTGATTGACTCGGTCAAAAGCCTTGGACTGATCCAAGGACACCAACCAGTGGTCCTGTTGGACCGACCGGCCTCTCTCCACCACCTCACAGACCGTGGCAGCAGCGTCCAGAACCCCTCTCCCCTGAACGGAACAATACTGGGATGGTGACAGCAAAACACCCGACACCTCCACCAGTCAGTTGGCCAAACACTTGGCCAGGATCTTCCGGTCCACGTTCAGCAGAGAGAGCGGCCGCCAAAAGTCCAAAGAGCTATCGTCCTTTCCCTTGGAGTGCTGCAACAGGACAAACTCGTGAAATGACCGCGGGAGAAACCCCGTATCCATGATCTCCTGAAACAGAGAGGTCAGGAAGGGGGCCAGCTGGGCGATGAAAGTGAGATAGAACTCCACAGGGAGCCCATCGCGCCCAGGCACCTTCCCCAATGGCATGGCACGAATCGCCCTCTCTACCTCCACCTGCTGAATCGGAGCAGCGAGCGCATTGACTTTTTTAATTTATTTACATTCTCTTATATACCGCGCTATTCTGCATCAGTGCGGTTTACATTGAACAAACTGAAATTACATTGAACAGGGCATTATAACTTGGAGATAACTAATTTACAGGGAACATGGGCTATGGAGGGTTAAGTGGCTTGCCCAAGACCACAAGGAGCACCTGTGGGACAAGAAACCCCAGTCCTTCCGGCCCAATGTTGCTGTCCTCTAGTGGGATTTGAACCCCCGACCTTCCAGCCTGAAGTACCTTGCCCCAACCACTAGGCCACTCCTCCACTCTTGCACCTGAACAGCAGCTGAATACACTGGGGGAAGGCCCAGGTACTCTCAGATACGTGTGAGGTCCACGGGACGATCCCCAAACAGGTCCGAGAAGTATTCCCCCATCATACGTAAAAGGTCCTCCTGAGAGGTGTGAAAGGTGCCGTCCTCGCCCCGCAGGGCCATCACCTCCCTATGCCGAACCCTCTCTCTGCAAGTTAGGAAGGGGTCTGGGGTGACGACCCTACCGGCCACCCCTTCGAAGCAACGGGAGGCGTGGCGATCGTAAAGCAGGCCATGGAGCTGGACTCGCACCTCCTCCATCTTCTCCCGCGCTGCCCCTCGGGACACCAAATGGTCCAGCGACCTCCAGAGGACAGTGTAGGTGAGGTAGCGGGACTGAGCAATGGAGGTACCCTGGTAGCGGAAGAGTTTGCGGGCACGCATCTTCACCCCATCCCACCAAGCGCCACGGGAAGGAAAAATGCCCAACAGGGTCTCCTGGTCTGTGAGAAAGGCCAAGAACTCCTGGATCACCTCTGATGTAGCCAACAACTGCACATTCAGTCGCCACAGGCCAGGACTCCTGCTGAGCTCTTCGTGGGCCAGGAAGGACACGGAGAGGACGCAATGGTCCGAAAAGTCAACCGCCTGCAACTGCGGCAGGGAACACTCCACCCGAGCACTCATATAGATCCGATTGATATGACTCCTGCAGGCCCCACAGTAATAGGTGAAACCCAGCGACCGTGGAAAGGCCCGGTAGTACACGTCCACCAGGTCAGCCGTCCGGGTCACCTCAGCCAAAAAACGGCCATTGTAATGCGGCGGGCAACGCTCCCCCCCTCAGTCCTGCTGCAGGGTGGTGGTGTTAAAATCCTCTGCCAGGACCACCAAACGAGAGGTGTGTAAGTAGGGGCGGATGACCCTAAACAGGGCCTTCCGCGCCAACCTAGACTGGGGGCCGTAGACCGCCACGAAATGAAACCGGTGAGGCCCACAGTAGCCATCTAAGAGCAAACACCGGCCCTGCTCCAGTTCCCACAAGTACTGCACCTGGAATAGGTTAGACGTGAACAAAACTGCTACCCCTGCGTAGGGCTCGGCCGCAAGAGACCAGTACGAAGGACCCCACCTCCACTCCCGCTTTGCCTGGTGAAGGCGAGCGAGCGAGGTGAGCCTGGTCTCCTGCAAGAAGATGACATCGAGCCCACTCGTGGAAAGAAAATCATAGGCCGCAGCCCGCGCCTAGTCTGTCCGAATGCTGGCCACGTTGATAGTGGCGCATGAGAACACAGGGGTGCACGCCATTCCTATTCCGTGTGCAATGACCCATTCCTCCGCTTCTCACCCACCCCTGGATCCCCGGAATCCCGCTTGTAGGAAACACCCGCAAGCTGAAGCAACCCCTCGGGGTCCACATCGACCGCCTCGAGGACCCCCTCCTCCTGTTCGACCCTATCACCCCAGGGGGTGCTCGTGCCCCCGGGACCACCAGGAAAATCTGTCGCGAGGGCTAGCGCAGCCCCCCCGGGGCGAGGGGGCACAGACAGGTCGGGGCTCGGAGGAATGATCTCCTCAGTGGGATCCACCTCCAGTGTCTCTCCCTCCCCAGACACAGACGTTGACAACGCAACAGTGTCCACCCCCTCGGGGGAGGCCGGGGCAGCCGGGTCAGCAGGGGGCCCTGCGGAGGCCCGACACCCAACGGCGGAGACAAGAGCCCGTCCTCCCTCACCCGCCCCAGCAGCCTCTCCAGGACTACCACCAGGAGCCGGGCACCAGGACCCACTCTCGTTGGAGGACCCTGACTGCGATGCACCTTCCGCACGAAAGGCGGCCGCTGAGGAAGAGGGGCCAGCCCCGCCGCAAACTGCACCAGGCGACGCACAGGGGGCCCTACCTCAGACGGCAGCCCCTCATCAGCCTCAGCCGCTTCGTCGGCCAAGAAGACAAAACGGTTGATGTCCAACACGGGCTCTGCATCCGACAATGGGGATGTCACCCGTCTCTTCTTCTGGGCCTTGCCACGCTTAGGAGAGACCGTAGTCCACTCCTCTGGTGGCACTACCCGCCGCCCACTATCCTGACGTGATACATTGACCTCCACCACATCAACCCGCTCCTCCGGCCTACCCTGCATCCCTCCCCTGGGTGGCTCCCCCGGCTCAATGGCCTCCTCCACCCTAGGGCCCCCAGACACCTCCTGAGGGAGAGGGCCCTCCACAACCTCCTCCCTCACAGGAGTCTGAGATGGGGTGACGACATCCCCCCCCCCCGGTCCATTGTGTGACGCGGAGGGGCAGCGGGCAAAGGGGTGGCCCAACTCCCCGCAAAGGTTGCAGCGAATGAGCAAACACCCGGCCGAGGCATGACCTCGTCCACCACAATGGGTGCAGACCTGCTCATGACAGGTCATGCTCAGATGCCGAAATGAGCCACAGCGGTGACACTCGCAGGGTTGCCCGGGGTAGTAGCACAAGATGCGATCCCGACCGAGGAAACCGGCCGAGGGCACGTGCTGCACGACATTACCCACCTCACGCAGACGGATCCTACCTTTCCACGACCCATCTCACACCCCTAGGGGCCCAGCGCACTTGACTAGGGGTGCGAGAAGCACCGCGTGGCGCAATAACCAGAACTGTATGTCCTGCCCTGGGAGCGACTCATTCCTTACCAGGATGGTCACAGGTACCGCCCCCTGGTGAGAGACAGGCACCACACGAAAGTTGGCCCACCCGCCCTGCCCCTTCTGCTGCTGGTATCGGTCCCAGAAGATCTCCAGCCCCCGTCGCAGCATGAAACTAACATCATACTTGATAGTGTTGTTCATGTCCCCTGGGAGAAACCCCAGCCCAAGGACCATCCTCAAGACATTTTCCATGGCCGGAGGGGGCCCCTCCCCGGCCCACCGGATCTGCACCACGTTGCGCTGTCGGACCTCACCCCCTATCCCTCGGAACCCCCCACCCCCTCTTCACCAACGGGTCCCCTTCCCTGGGGAATCCCCCTCCCGCCAACCCCACCAGGAGTCCCTGCTGTACTACCAGACCCCCTCAGCACCTCCGCAAAGGTACGGAGAGGGACTGGCCCCCCTTCCTCCCTCCTATCAGTTCCCCCCTACCCCCCTCTGTACCAACGGATCCCCTTCCCTGGGGAACCCCATTCCCGCCAACCCCACCAGAGGCCCCTACAGTACCATCAATCCCCCTCAGGGCCTCCACAAAGGTAGTGGGAGGGACCGGCCCCCCTGCTGCCCTCCCATCAGATCTCATCCCATCCCCCTCTGCGACCTGAGAAACAGGCCCATGCTGCAGCTCAGGGCCCCCAGCCGCCACCAACTGGGAGTCAGTGGGGCTGGGGACCACCAGCTGGGCCCTTGCATCCCCTGCTACCCTCCCTCCACCCCATCTGGCTGTACAGTCGGGGCCTGTACAATCCTAAATTTGTTGTACACCCCCCTAGTCCCCTCCGGGGTCTCCAGAGCCACCAAAAGGGTGTCGTGGAGTTGTTCTTCTGTATATCCCGTTACACCGATGAACCCCCTGCACCCCCACTCTGCTGCCCCATATGCAAAGCCCCTTCCGGGGCATCTCCAGCAAGGACTGAGGAGCCAAGCAGCCCCCCTCCTGGGCCCTCAGGTACCATCCTGCCCTCCAACCCCTCAGAAATTGATCCCCCGGCTCCACCAGGCGCTCCAGAGGTGACCACAGCCCCCCCCCCCCCCCAATCACAAAACCCGGAGGACGGGCCTTCTGATCCTTGTCCTTCTCCTCAAAGCACACTGGGCTCTCCTGCTCCTGCACAGACCGCTCCACCCCAACCGTGACCGGACCTCCAGCCATCCCCCCAGCCTCCGGCCCCCCGGGACCCCCAGCAGCAAGGCAGGGCCACCCGACTCCCCTCCCCCCCTTCCCCAGGTCCTACCTTGCTGCTGGCGTCACCAGGAGCCACGGTCCACTGCTGCCGCTGCTGGTCTCCAGCCCCAGCTCCAGCGAGAGTTCCCTCCACACGAGCAGGGCATCCGTCCACCTCCCCCGCCCCGCAGGATGCAGCCCGAGGAGCCTGCCCCTACCACGGGGGCCTCGTGGGGCTTGGGCAGCATCCCGTGGCCAGTGCACCCTGTTCCGCCACAGAAACACTGACAGAAGAGGCGTGCAGGCTGCCGGAAGAGGCTCCAATCAGTCGGCAGTAGTCCCAGGCAAAATTTTCCAGCTGCCGGGCCGATGTCTGCTTCTTCGCCCCGACGCTGGTGGATGTCGAGGGGTCATCGCGCCGCCGCTGGTGCACGGGCAGAGAGCTGACTGCAGAAAAGGTGTCTCCTAAGCTTCCTTGGAGCGGAACAGCAGGTGCCGAGACGCCACCGGCAGTGGTGTCAAGAACCGGGCGGCCAGCGTTGTAACAATCCAAAATCTGATGAGGCAGAGAAGACTCAAATACGGTGGAGGCAGAAGCTGGAGTGGACCGCCCGAATCCCTTCCGCCGGGCACCGCAGCCAACAAACCAGAAGCAGTATCTGATTCCAGGAGACCGGGAACAGATTCGCCACTCCACTTCCGGGCAAAACCGGAAGTGACGCCGCCGCCGCCATCTTGCTCTTCGGATTCCCCGATGACAGGGCCAGGAAACACCACCTCCTTCGGGGATGCCCCCACGCCAAACGCCTGCGGCTTCAGCCCACCCCTACCGGTGACGTCACTGGCCACGTCATCGGCCGCATCAGCATGGCGGCCATCTTGTGGAATCCCGCGAAGGAAACTTGGCATCGGAAAACCCTTCTTCGGCAACGAAACAGATGGCAAAGCGGTGTATTCAATTCTGCCGCTCATTTTCTGCCTTTCCAAACCAAATTCAGGGCATGCTGCAAACACCTGCGGAGCTCCCAGAGCAAGAGACAGAGAACCTCCAAGACTGGCTGGGCAACCGTAGACTCCGCCCCCAGACGCCGAAGCACCATCTTGATGCCGCGGAGCCTGCAGAACAGCAGCAGTCTCAGCCCTCGGAACAGCAGAAACACCTTCTCCTGGAAAACCAACACCATCCAAAGCCGGCGACACACGAACTTCACCCCGGAAAGCACTTTTGTGGCTGTGCTCCTTCCTGGATACCCCAGCAGCGTGAAATTGCAGGGGAGGATATCGAGACCCAGATGCCATCCCCGAGGGCCCCCCCCCCCCGGACTGCTACAGCGATGTCTGCCCAGCGATCCTGGTTCCTGTACACCTCCGTGAGGGACCCACAACCCTGAGCTCTCAAGTAAGTTATCCATCTTTGTTTTACCATAAGGGCCCGCTTCACTTCTTTGACCTGCCTCCGGTAGGCCACACAATCCGCTCCTGGGACGGTGGCCTGAAGGCCCTCCAGGTGGGAGCACCGGGCCTGCAGCAGGGTGGCCTCCTCCTGGAGGCCCCTTAACATCCAGACAGCGGCCACCACCTCCTCTGGGGCCTTGCAGGTTCCGGGAAGGGTGGTGGGCCCATCCCCGCATTCTCATCCTCACTGGAGGAGGTAGAGGCCTCCACCAGGACCCAAGGTGGGGGGGGGGGAAACCCACTACCCTCAGCACTTCCCTGGTGGCTCACTGTGGAGCTCCAGGGCCTCCCCCTGCCTCCTGCCAGCCTCCACACCCCCACTAGGCTTGTAAAGTGGGCCCTCTCCGGGGGGGCAGCTGACCCAACCCCCCGGGCATGTGGGTCCCTCCCCAACGGCCCTGTGCAGTCCTACCTGGACCTTGGGGGGCCCCCGTCTGGGGCACCCTCTCAGGAAAGGGTCCCGGTTCCATATTCCACAGGTGAGGCCTGGCAGGCCTCTGGGCCTGGGCCTCTTCCGCCGGAGGCGGCCCAGGACCCGACATCCAGGCTCAGCAAAGGCAGTACTCTATTCCCCAGCAGGAGCTCCCAAAGCAAGGTCCTTCCACAGAGACAACTGAGCAGCAACTGACTGGAATCATGTGACGCAGGGGGGATGGACCCCTGTAGGGAGGCCTCCAGCATCCTGGGGATATGGCTGACCTTTCTATTCATACACAGGGGCAGGTGACATAACCTCTGTGTGTCTATTGGGCCTCCGTGGTGGGCCTGTGGCGTCCTGGGGATAGGGCACATCACTGACACTGCAAAAGCGGCACATACCATAGCATTGTACTGGGTAAACCATCTCTGTGATGGTCTCAGCTACCCCCTGGGGGCAGGGCGCATCTGTTATTGGGCGGGGCAGACATTACTCCCATCTGGACACACCAACACCTGACATTCCCTGGCAGTGCGTGGCTGATAGATGGATTGGTTACAGAGTGTTATCTTTAACATCCTAGGTTGGGGTGCCTGTACCCATGCACTTACCTCACGTGGGTAGTCTGAGCCTCTATTGAACCTCCTGCTGAGGCACACCCTAGACCTCCTGACCCTAGCAAGGTTCTGCCTCCGTGAGGAGCCAGGGAAGAGGCGCTGCTGGCGGAGGCAGATCAGCTCAGCCAGAAGGTAGGGGTCTGCCTGTGTGAATGCTGGCTTCCTAGACATGGCAGCCATTTCCTCGGGATTATGTGTGTGAAACGCAGTGCGTGCGTAGGTGCGTGCATAGGTGCATGCATAGGGAGCGCCCGTAGGCGCCCGCTTATGCACAGGCACGCGTGTACGCACGCGCTTATGCATATACGTATGCATGCACTGGCTCCTCCTTTGTAACATACGTTACCATGCATTGACGGTCTATTCACTCTTGTTGATGGTATCCCTTCCTATATCTCTGTACAGCTGATCCTTCATTTCTGATATTCCCGATCCCCATCCCCCTGACCCCATCTCTGACCCATTCACATATGCCCTTCTGGGGTTTGGACACGAAAGGCATTGTACTCTGATCTATTGCTTAACCACTGCGCTACATATCTAACGTTGTGGTGAGCCATCCTCTTTTGGACAGTCGGGGGGCGGGACATTACAGGGTGTCAGGCATTAGGGGAATGCACTAGGGGATCAAACCCATGGACACAGTTTTGAGGGTCATTGTACGGACCAGTGGGCTATACCTCTATGGCCTGCTGAACAGCAGTGCCTGGGTACGGAGGGACTGCAGATCACAACATGGCCATCTGCTCTGTGTGTCCGGTTTGGTTCATTGCACCTGCACCCATGATGCATTGCACATGGGGAACTATGGTCTACATCATATAACCAGATGGGGTCTGTACCTCCCTGTTCACGCAGCCTGTTGAGATCGACCACCATGCGGGATGCTGGCACAGGGGGGCTACAGACAATGCCATTTTGCAGGTTCTGAATTCACCCTGCGGGTAGGGGTGACTGCACAACACTAGGTCCACAGTACGTGTGGTGCTGCATGGAGGTATACTGCACATCCCCATCACCAGGGGTGTTTGGCCAGTGTCCCAGGGCACCTCTGTGATCATCTGTGTTGCACAGTCACAGGTCTATCCCAGGGTCTGTGTGTGCACATGTGTTCTGGCCTGGTTTTCATAGCCCCCTGTTAGCAGGCCGGAGGGTTGTCTGGTGTCTTATGTGTGTTGTGCACCATGTCTCCCTACTGCTTGGGGTACTATACAAAAGGTGCCTTCAGGTGCCCCATGATATGGGGGATGGGGGGGGAGTGGAGAACAGGTGACTGTGGGATGGACATGTGCATTCATGATGGCTACAGCTATACCTCTCAGGCTTGTGCCCATGGGACCTATGCTGTGACTGGTGCATTGACAGGGCAGCATTAAAGACATGTGCCTCCTCACCTGCCACATACCACAGTCTGCCATGCATTATCAGACATCACTGTCTGACTGCACTGAGTCCTCACCATGCCCAGACTGACCAGGGGATGCCACAGGCCAGCCCCTGGTACATGGTCAATGGGACAACACATGCATCCAGACATAGGCTGACCAGCACACACATCCCAAGCAGGTCCATCAGTGATTGCCCCCAGGACTGTGGGACCACACAGATATTACTGAAAACAGATAATAAAGACAACTATGTGGGGACCTAGACATTCCAGGTTCACTGTTACATCAGGGTGATACTGCCCTCTCAGCACGACATGCTTTCACTGACATGTCCATGCAGGTGTGGGTTGAAACCTATTGTGTACCGCACATTGACGCACACACAGTGCAGATGCAGCCTGGCCAATTCGCACTATGTGCCCTGTACCCACACTACCTTGCTCCTCATTATGCAAATTTGCAGGCTCATGCTGGTAGCAGTTGCACTCTGTGGCCAAGGGGGGGGGGGTGAGGGAGGGGGTGATCGGCAGGCACAGGACTGTAGATGGACATCTACACACACACTCCTACTGCAGCACTGTGCAATGGTCGGGGTGTTTGGCAACCCCAGCTGCCACACTGCCAACATTTCTGGAATGAGTAGGTGATAGCAGGGGTGCTGTGCTGCTACCTGCAATTCCATTCAGGGGACAGCAGCCTGCCTGTACAGCATGATTTGCACGGTGGGGGCCTGAGTGGGTGGGTGGTTGTTCCTACCCGTGTTGACTGCTGCTATAGTGGGTGCAGGGTGGTATATGCTTCATAAGGTAACGTGCTTGGATGTCTTGTCTGGATTCAAGCTGCTGGAACCGTAACGTGTGACCCTCTGCCCCTGGGCATTGCCTGGGTGTACTGCACCATGGTGTTGCCACGGCACCCCAGCATTCCCTCGTACTACCTTTACCTCTCTTCTGCCAGACATTTCCTGTTTTTCTGTTGTATCTACATATTACAGCAAAAGTTTGTGCCATGTCCTGCAGTGTTTGTGACAGAGACCTGAACCTATGAGTCTCTGATCTGAATCACATTGCCTGAGTGTTCTGCACCACAGTGGGGCCACAGGAACACTGCCCTCCCTGGGCCATACCTCAATGTGTCCTTGGCAAGACATTTCCATTTTTTTAATCCTCCTTTTCTGTTCTATCTACATGGTAAGGAAAATGCTTGTGATATGGTCAGCAGGGTCTGTAGCTGGGACCTGAACCTATGAGCCTCTGATCTGAGTCACACTGCCTGAGTGTTCTGCACCACAGTGGGGCCACAGGTGCATTGCCCTCCCTGGGCCATACCTCAACGTGTCCTCAGCAAGACATTTCCATTTTTTTAATCCTCCTTTTCTGTTCTATCTACGTGGCGAGGAAAATGCTTGCGATGTGGTCAGCAGGGTCTGTAGCTGGGACCTGAACCTATGAGCCTCTGATCTGAGTCACACTGCCTGAGTGTTCTGCACCACAGTGGGGCCACAGGTGCACTGCCCTCCCTGGGCCATACCTCAATGTGTCCTCGGCAAGACATTTCCATTTTTTAATCCTCCTTTTCTGTTCTATCTATGTGGTGAGGAAAATGTTTGTGATGTGGTCAGCAGGGTCTGTAGCTGGGGCCTGAACCTATGAGCCTCTGATCTGAGTCAGACTGCCTGAGTGTTCTGCACCACAGTGGGGCCACAGGTGCACTGTCCTCCCTGGGCCATACCTTATCATCTCCTTTGGGGAACTTTTTCTGTTTTTCATGCACACCACGTACTGGTCCAGGGCAAGGGCTGGATCCACTGCAGACACGTGCCACTGATCCCTCTGGCATGGGCACCCCACCCCATGGTGTGCTAACATAAGCATATGATGATGGCTTTTGTTGTGTGCCCCCCCCAGGCCATCCACTGTGCAGGTGGCAGGTGCCTATAGTACAGCGTTTGTGGTGGGCAGGCATAGATGGACATTCCCACACCCACCCCCCATCAGCGCCTGGCAACATTCTGTACCTTGCACATGGTGGTGGAATGTGTTTGGGGGCATCTTGTCGCTGCCCTAGCAACTATTGGCTAGTGTGGACAGGTTATTTGTCTGTTGTATTTGTCCTTTCTCAGATGCTGTATTTTGCACTTCCGGTTTTTATGTTCCTATGTGCCATCTGGGTGCCCGCCTGGTCCACCCTGTGCCCCAGCTGCTCATGCTACATGTCCCCCCTGCAGTCCCCTATGTCCCATTTGCACCATCGCCATAGTGGCCTTTCATACTTTGGTACTGTGGTATTATTTATTTATTCATTTATTTATTACTTTTATATACCGCGCTCTTTAAAATCAGTGCGGTTTACAGGTAACATTTGTGCATATCGAATATCAGATATGTCTTTACAGAGAACAGGGATTTCAACTTGGGTAACTATATACAATATATACAATTCTGTACAACATAGCTACGAAATGTTTGTGGTATTGCTGGGAATGGAGCACTACTATCACGTTTCTTGGGCTCCCTGCCTATGCTGTACATTGCTGACACTGAAATGGTTTCTCGCCCCTGTAAATGTGCATCTAACGGCAGGTTTCCTTTGCGGTAGGATTCATCCCTTCAGTTCAGCGCATTAATGTGAAAGGAGCCTCTCCCCGCCCACTCTATGCCCATTGACCCCTTCTCTCCGCCCTCTCTCCACCTTCTGCGGTGTTTACCGCAGCCGGGGACATTAACGATCGTTAATGTTACATAACACGCGTTAACGTTACATACCGCGCATTATGTAACGTTAACGCAGTTTAGTAAACATACCCCTTAGAGTTGCTTCCCAGGTATCAAAAACATGTCTGATTGGAGCAAGCTTATCCACGCCTCATTGTTCATGTCTGTTGATTGCATCATCAAATCTGAGAGCACAAGAAATTTGTTGAAAATGGTTACAGGCCATATTTTTGCCGAAAACAGAACGACGATCTTCAAGGTTCCACAACTGAACTATGGATTAATTTCATGACTTGTACACGCCTGAGAGGATCAGAAGTCCAAAAAACCGTTGAAATTCGCCATCTGTCAAATCTTTCCAGGTGTTGTCATAAATGTGTCTTCCTTGTTTGCTCGTCCACGTCATGATTTCATTCAATAAGTTCTTCCTCATGAACAAGTGGAATGCTGCGAGAGGGCCATCGACATTTCGTACAGCATACCTTGTAGGACCTTGTTGTACGGGCATGACATTAGCTCTGGCGTATCTTCCAGCAGCTTGCTTTATAGGTTTTCTGTTCCATGATGTGTCATCCTTAGATACATAGGCTTCAATGGCAACATTTGTGCTTATAGTTGATGACCTCTTAGCTCCTCTACGACCACAACTAAGATTCCTCACAGATGATACTGACACCGAGGACTCCTGCCTTCTTCCCCGTCCAGCACAGCCTCGATCTTTGCCTTGACCTGTAACTTGAGTCTTTGCTGCAGGCGATGTTACCGGCTCAACATCAGTCTCACATTCACTTGGCGACCAACTGCTGTCGCCATCTGAATCGTGACTGTCATCATCAGATTTATCGCCTGAACTTGGCTGATATGCTTCTTTGCTTGCTGAATATATTGCATCATCAGACGACTCAGAGCCGTCACTGTCAGCATCTCGTTGCAATATTTCTCTTACTTGGGCAGCTGAATACTTTTGTTTTGACATCATAAACAATAACCTAAAATAAATAAACAAAGATAAGGTTGAATAAAAAGCAAAGCAGTTTTACTATAGGTGTACATTAATCGTGAAGAATGAGCTGAAAGCCTTTAGATTTCATCGGAAATAATGAGAGAACGTATGATATCAATTACAGAAAATGTGTCATTTTCATAAAATAAGAGTACAAAAAATAAATGATACATAATTAATGATAAATACCTTTGTCAGATCAAAAAATTCACAAAACTGCAAATTGTATCATGATCCAAACCGGATGTAAGCAACTGGGGTCAAAAATGTCCCCACTGGTACTCTGTGCTGCAATTCATCACTAGCGTCACCTAGCGGATGAAAATTATTCCTCTCATGGTGCAATATAAAGAGAATATTGACATATGAAAAGTCATAAAAAGATTGCATTCTTGAACAACTAGTTTCACTTTTGACCCCATCGGTACTTCCAGGGTTAACTGCTCAATACCTAATATTATCGTTGTGGTATTTCCTGTTGACTAGCTCTCACAATAATCTATAATTCAGATTCATTTACTACAGTTTATTTCTACATGTTGGAGATATTCTAGGGGCCTTTTATTAAAATGGAAATGAAGAGACACGGTCGCTTTATTCAGTAGAAACAAAAAAGACAAAGAAAGCAAAGTGATTTGGAAAAGAAAAGGAACATTAAAAGACAGATACGCTGCTTGCAGGATACATATCAATTAAGGCTAAACTTCAAACAGTTTCTGGAAAAGCACAGTGTGAGAAAACTGAGCTTGAAAATAAAAATGCCATTTGCAATAATAGATAAAAGGACTTTTTATGGTGCAGCATTTTAAAGGTGGCATTGAGATTGTTGAAAGGGTGATAACAACGTCAATGCATTCTGAGGTGACGAGGCAAAGGAGAAGATGGGTAATAAACTGAAAAAATGAATACCACAAAATAACACATTGCACATGGATCTTTTTTAATGAATAATGCAGTTATCTTGATGCACTATACAGACTAATTTCTCTAAAGAAAGTGTGGTCATTGGATGCACAACTCCTGAGATGGTGATGCTGCTGAAACATAGAAACATGATGGCAGAAAAAGACCATATGGCCTATCCAGCCTGCCCCTCCATACCATCTACTATAGTCCCTTTTTTTCCTTTAGAGATCTTCTGGTAAGATGTCAACCCCCTGTTCTGGCCCGGCACTCAATCCTGAGTCCAGTCCTCCCCGCATGTACTGAGAGGTAGTGCGGGGACCACTGGACGGGGGCATGAGGGGAAGGGCTGGAGGCAGGGAGCAAGCGGAGTGGGGGTGAATTGAAGCATCTGGCTGTACAGGGCCTATTTGGGTCATGGCCCTGTATGTCCAGCAGGGGAGAGATAGACGTGGGATCTATTCCACCTCGGAGATGGAATAAGTCCCACCGACTGTAGGGTTCAGGCCAGGCAACCCCACCAAACCAGCCAGGCAGATGCAGGGGTGTCCCTGCCGCCCGATCAAAGCCCTGGCTGCCTGCAGCGAGTGTCAGGTGGCAGGAAAGTGAGGGTTTCCTCTGTTGCAGCATTTCTGCACTCCTGCTGGACATCCTGGTGGCATGGCAATGGAATGCCCTGGTACCAGCACATCAGCAGGAGAATAGGGCAAGCTGGATGGGCTGTAGGGAGGACATCCTGTGTCACTGAATCGGGGCTATACCGGGCCATCTAAATGCCCGATCCTGCAATCGCAGGACCATCTAGCTCTCGTGATTGCAGAATTGGATGCAATTTGGGGCCATCCATTTTTTGGATGTTCAGGATGGCCCGGACGTGCCCCTGTTGGAATCGGGCTCATTAATTTCTATAAGTCTGCCCCATATACCTTATGGTGAAATCCACTGACTTTTTTGGTAGCCACCCTTTACACATGCTCTGTCCTGTTTATATCCCTTTGAACGTGTGGTCTACAGAATTGCACACAATACGCCAAATGCAGTCTCACCAAATACTTACAATATACAGAGGCATTATCACCTCCTTCGTGTTGGCTATTCTTCTCCTATGCATCCAAGCATCCTTCTGGCTCTTACTGTCACCTTTTCTACCTGTTTAGCTACCTTAAGATCATCAGGCACAATCACGTCTAGGTCCCACTCTTCTTTTATGGACAGAAGTACTTCACCCCCTTTTCTGTACTGCTCCCTTGGAATTTTTCAGCCCAAATGCATGACCTTGCATAATTTAGTATTAAATGTCAGTTGCCAAATTCTTTACCATTCTTTTAGCTTAGCTATATCCCTCCTCATGTTATCTAATCCTTCCTTGGTGTCTACTCTATTAAAGATTTTGGTATCATCTACAAAGAGGCAAGCATTACCTGACAGCCCTTCAGCAATATCACTAACAAAAATGTTATTAAGAATCAGACCAAGGACAGATTCCTGTGGCACATCACTGATTACATCCTTCTCCTCAGAGTGAGCTCCATTTACCTGTACCTTTTGTCACTTCTCACTCACCAATTTCTAATGTGGTCAATCACTTTAGGGTCTTCCCCTAGGATGCTCAATTTAAGCCATCTGTGCTGAACGATGTCAAAGGCTTTACTGAAATCTAATGACATCACATCTAGGGTTCTCCCTTGGTCCAACCCTTTGCTTGCCCAGTCAAACAAATGAATTAAGGTTTGTTGCCCTTAAAATATCCCCTTTCAGTTTTGCCCATTGCTTTTCTACATCACCCAGCTGAAAGAAGCCCATTCCATTGATGAAGTGCCTGGGCTGACAAATGAAAGGATAAGAAAGCTGTTAAGTGTTTCAGGAATCATGTGTTGTGTTGCATAAAATATAGTGCCTTATAATTTATGATTGTTTCATGGCATCTTTTGCAACAGGGGTTTTTAGAGGGTCAAAGCTAAAACAACAAGCAAGTTCAGAGCCTGAGAGGCGTGTTTCTATTTCTCCAGGTTTAGTCCCCGCACAAGGAAATAGCAAATGTTTGCATTGCAGATTTTAACTACCACTCCTTAACAGTCCAGGCAGAGATGAAATTCAAAATAGTATGAGCAGGGGCTCCAAAATGGTGGACTGCAACGTAGGCTAGTTGTCTTTTTACTGCTTATTTTCATCTAGCACATAGTTTGTCAATATGGTGAAGTTTGAGAAGAACAGTATTATGAGGCAGCTCTTAGCAACTCTATTGCATCCACAGTAGATCCTGAAATGTCTGGAACAGAATTGTCTGATTTCATCTACTGAGTAGAAGCAAACTCCAAAAAAAGGAGGTTTTCTTGCGCAGCTACGGCTCATAGCTTTCATAGGTGCATGCCAAAGTATTGAGCTAAAATCTCTGATTACTTTCATTAAGTAAACAGTAAAGATTTCATTCTTCACACACTTCTGCTTCAAGGCAGAATCATTTCTTACAAGGAAGGGGAAATAGAAAAGTTGAAGTCAGTATTCAGCCATATTTACCCAGTTATCAGCACATGCTAACTGGATTAGTGCTGCTGAATGGGATATTCAGGTGAACTATTTGTACTTCTGGGGCAGTCCATAGACAGAACATGGTGAAGTAGCAATTATCAGAATCATGGCAATATTCAGTGCCACCATATGGACAGCTATCCAGATAACTTAGGAAAAGTGAACAGTTGCCTTAAGGGGCTATCCAGGCAGGCTAACTGGATAATGGATTGAATATCACCGCTATATAGATAGTGGTGATGCTCAACACTCTATCTCTATATTCAGCTCCATCCACTATCTGGATATTGGCACTGAATAATTTTACCTAAAGCACTAACTACCATGGTTCAAAATTGACTCATTTGATAATAATCCAATTGATATTCAGCATTTAAGAAGCACTGGTAAATCCCACCATATGCTACTGCCAGAAGGGATTTATAATCTCCCAAATATGCAACCAACTTTAAGGTTATGTTTTTGTGTAGTAAAAAGCATTTACGATTTGTTTTTTTCATATGAGGAACAATTATATTATATATTTGAGTGAATGTATATGTGTTATATTGGCCTTTATGATAAAGTGACTTTGCTTTTGGACAACACTATTTGTGTGGTGACTGAGTAAGAACGATTCTTGCTGATTTTATATTATTTTTTATCCACCCACGGCCATAATAGTTGAAGCCTAGTTTGCAAAACATATTGAGAAAGAAATTGGATAGTCACAAGTTGCTCTGTAGTTTACAAAAGGTTCTGTTAAACACAGATCTTCTTGTAAAATATATAAAAAGACACCAGCAAATCATACGTATTTGCTGGCAAGTACAAGGGAAGCACTGATTTTAAAGACCAATATGTAGATAGAGAGAGCAGTTTCTACATGTAAGTGCAAGCACCTATAGTAGCCCTGTCTAGTAAAACTATGCACGTGAAGGCACATTTGGAAATGACGTCCAAGTGCAATCTGGGACATCCAAGGCAGAATGCTTGAAAAAAAGAAGGCATGTCCAAGTTCAAAAATGATTTCATAAACGTGGACGTCCTCAATAGAGACAACTTTGGGGGAGGAGGAGTGGCCTAGTGGTTGGGGCAAAGTACTACAGGCCGGAAGGTCAGTGGTTCAAATCCCACTAGAGGACAGCAACCTTGGGCCGGAAGGACTTGGGTTTCTAGTCCCACAGGTGCTCCTTGTGGTCTTAGGCAAGCCACTTAACCCTCCATTGCCCATGTTCCCTGTAAGTATTAGTGTATGTGTCTCATATCCCCTCATGTTAAATGTATCCCCAACCGCTTTGACCCAGTGAAAAGCAGGATATAAATGCAGATAAATAAATAAATAAATAAAATACATCCCTTGAATAGCATTCAAGGTCAAGGACATCTAGGGATAGCCAAATGGTTAGGTCAGCTGTCTAGAACCATGAAAATGTAAGTTCAAATCCCATTGTTGCTATCCTGGTAAAACACTACCTTCTCTGGATGCTTTCCAGCCAAAACAAGCTCTTTCCTGATGCCTAATTGTACCTGGAGCAGGTCTAAATATGAACAGGGTCATAGACATCCCAACATTTCTTAAATCAAGTAGTGGCCTTGAAATCATGACTAAGGCCTTTAAAATAACCCCTAATGATATCATTGATTGATAAGCAAAGCTGCTAAATTACTTTTTTTACGTTCAAGGGAAAAATAAGACTGGTGGCTGAAGGAGAATCACCCTTTTAATCCCTTGTTTAAGGACCTGGCCCTAATGAACACTTGTTAAACATTAATGCATCGAAAGGAAAAAGCATCCTATCAGAATCAAACAGATCAACAACCAAAAGAAACAAGATTCTGATCCAACAAGGCAAAATTCTTCTATAAATGAACTTTTTGTTGGAGAGCCCAGCCCAGTGAAAGGAACTCAATCCAACACCACTGTGGTCACTCTGTTTTAATAAATAAATTCTTAAGAAATAGCCTATCAATTGTACTTAGCTGTAAGCTTAACTTCTTGTCAGGCTGTTCAGAACCCCATCGGAAACTACGACGTGGCACATTTCGGGTACAAAAAATCTTTTTACCCTGCTTCAGGTCAATCAAGATGTGGTCGATCTTCAGCCTTAAAGAATGTTTGTGAAAAAACGCTTTAAATAGCACGGCATAACGGATAATCACATTAATGTGTGCCTCCAAAGTAAAGCTAAAGTCCACAGGGAAAGTTTTGTAAGTATAAGTGCATTGCCATTGTAAAACAGGAAATACATGAGTACATGTTTGGGTCATCCTAACCATGCCCAGGACATGTCCCCTTGTCATTCCTGCATCCCACGAATCTATATGCCTAAATATAGCCTTTCTGAAATTCTTATTTAAATGTGCACTCGACCTACACTTGTAAATATTGTGATTTGCAAGTGAGAATGTTTCTAAAATGGCCTTGAAGACGTCTTAGATCTTAAAGAAGAACTCAGACTATCTACTTCTCACTATGGCACTGGTGTTAGTAGGTTATGTAAGTACTGTAGCACACAGAGGCCAAAATAATAATGAAAATAAAGCAAAAGAGAAGAGATTGGTATGAACAGCAACTGTTGGATTAATGATATAGCTTCTGCCGTGAGATCCAGTATGGGTATTACAGTATTCCACAATATTACATTTTCTTCTGCAAAGAGTTCTTCTAAGGTTACTTGAAATCTGCAGTTTAAGACAGACAAGATTAAAACTATGACTCGCTTGTGAGTGGTACCCAGAAGGAATGAAATGCCAATGTAAAATGTTTGTGGGTGCTCAGTATTTCTATTAATCCTCGTAAAAAAAGATTTAGCTACACAGAAAACCTTCAGGAACTATGCAACGATGTAAGTGAATCTTAGCAGCACTGCTGAAGGAACATTTCTTGAAAATGTTTATTGTTCTCCTTTCTCCAGGTCAGAAATATTTCATGTCAAGGTAATTCACTGAAAACTTTCATAAGAACCAAGAAATGCCATACTGGGTCAGACTAAGGTCCATCAAGTCTAGTATCCTGTTTCCAACAGTGGCCAATCAGGTCACAAGTACCTGTCAGGTTCCCAAAAAGGTACATAGATATCATAGTGCTTATCATGGAGTAAGCAGTGGATTTCCTTGGTCCACTTTAAAATTACTTTATGGACTTTTCCTCCAGGCACTTGTCCAAACCTTTTTGAAACCCAGCTACATTAACAGCTTTTGTTACATCCTCCTGTAACGAATTCCAAAGTTTGATTACTCATTGAGTGAAAAAAATATTTTTTCTCATTAGTCCTAAATGGGTTACATTGTAGCCTCATTGAGTGTCCCTTAGTCTTTCTACTTTTGAAGCAGTAAACTGATCTACATTTATCCATTCATTAATTCATAGACCTCTGTCATGTCTCCCCTCAGCCGTTTCTTTTCCAAGTTGAAGAGCCCTAACCATTTAAACCTTTCCTCATAGGGGTATCCTTCCATCCCCTTTCCCATTTTGGTGGCTCTTCTCTGTACCTTTTCTAATTCTGCTATATCCTTTTTTAAGATATAGAGACCAGAACTGCACATAATATTCAAAGTGTGGTTGCACCATGGAACATTACAAGGCATTATAATATTCTTTGTTTTGTTCTCCATTCCTTTCCTTATAATTCCTAGCATTCTATTTGCTTTCTTGGCTGCCGCTGCACACCGGGCAGAGGGTTTCAACATATTATCCACGATGATGCCTAAATCCTTTTCCTGGGTGGTGGTTCGTAATGTGGAGCCTAGCATCGTGTAACCATAGTTAGGGTTGTTCTTTCTAAAGTGCATAACTTTGCACTTGCCCATATTAAATTTCATCTGCCACGTGGACATCCAGTTGTCCAATTTATCAAAGTTTTCTTGCAATTTTTCACAATCCTCTTATGTTTTAATAACTTTCAGTAATTTTGTGTCATCTGAAAATGTGATCACCTCACTCATTATTCCCATCTCCAGGTAGTTTTTGAAGATGTTAAAAAGCAGTGGGCCCAGCACAGATCCCTGGGGTAGTCCACTATTCACTTTTCTCCATTGAGAAAATTGGCCATTTAGCCTTGCTCTTTGCTTTCTATCTTTTAACCAATTCCTGATCTATAATAGCATACTGTTTCCTATCCCATGACTTTTTAATTTCGCCAAGAGTCTCTTATGAGGGACCTTGTTAAAGGCTTTCTGAAAATGCAGATATGCTATATTGCCTGGCTCACCTTTGTCTATCTGCTTATTCAGACCTTCAAAAAATATAACAGATTAGTACGACAAGAATTTCCTTGACTAAATACATTTGGCTTTCTCCCATTAAACCATGACTATATACATGTTCAATAATTTTATTCTTTATAATGGTTTCTACCATTTTATCTACTACTGATGTCTTGCTCACCTGGATCACCCCTGCAACACTTTTTAAAAATTGGCATTACATTGGCCATTCTCCTGTCTTCAGGTACTACAGATGATTTTAATGTTAGTTCACAGTTTATTAATAGTAGGTCTGCAATCTCATATTTCAGTTCTTTCAATACCCTTGGATGTAAACCATCCAGTCCAGGTGATTTGCTACTTTATCGTGTTCTTTCCTATCATACTTTTATCATATTATTATTATTATTATTATTATGATTAATTAATATTAGTTGTGACATTCCATTTTCTATAAAAATTCTGTTTGTATATTGATTTAGTTGACCTGCAGTAGTGGCTAGTTGCATCAAATGAAATCTAGCCACTACTGATGTATCAAATGAAATCTAGAGCTCAGTTTAATAATAAATCCCTGGCAGTGCAATGAGTGACACTAGAAACTGCAGTCTGGGTTTTTCTGATTCTTCTGGCAGGCATTGTTATATTGCTTTTAATTTCTTCTTTTCCTTTTTGCAAACAAATACATTTTGGACAATCTATTTCCCATCTTTCTCGCTTTGATCCTCCTTTCTTCTTACCCCATTCCCAATCCTACCTCCCTCCTTCTGCCCCTTTCCTCTTCCTATTTCTGATCTTCCTTTCCTCTCATTTTTCTTCTCTCCCTGTCTAAGTCAGAGGGTCAAGTACTTTTTAACACCGAGACCATAACAGCTAAGAAAAAACATGTTTCTAATTTTATTGCTATTCAGAGTGGAAAAGAAATTACTCAATCCTCTGACAGCTAGGGTGCTGACTTAGCAGATTAGAATGTGATAATTTAAGTGGTAGTTTTAAAAGGCATTTAAAGGGCTAAAACTGTGTTTTGGCACAAAAATAACCTTTACTACTACTAGCGCTACTTATCACTTGTATAGTACAAGGCATACATAGTGCTGTACACATACATAACAGACAGCTCCCTCTCAATAGATCTTATAATCTATTCACCCTAGTCAAACACGACAAACCGGGGACTGGGGTAAAACAAGGGGAAATCGCTAAAACACACGAGTGGAAAACAGGGGTTTGAGAAAGGGTGAAAACCCCTTATACTTCATTAATACTATGACTAGAGAAGATATGCAAAGATTTATTGTTTAGAGGGAAAGAGATTGTTGTGTTTTACCCCCATTAGATTTCATGAGCATGTGCAGCCTGGGCTACATGAAGTCACACTTAAAAGATGTAAGAAAGATTCTCAGTCTCTGCAGTCTGGGCCAAATGGTGGATAAAGATTAGATGCTGTATTTGTGAAGGTGAAAGATAGGTCTGACCCTCAACATATGGGCTATTTTGCATACCTGCAGATAAGCTCATGTGGGCAGGTATAGAAGGTAATGAAAAAAAGGGCTGCATCTGAGAATCTATGCAGTAAAGTAACAAGAGGAGAATAATTTTAAAAATCAATGAGATTCTCAACACCACTAAGGGTGTGAAGGCCGTGAATGTCTAGGCTTGGGACCATGATATAGGAGAAGAGTTGGATGATGGGAACTTTATCAAAAACATGCCATGGTATCAGTTTCACTAATTTACTAGAAAATGGCATGAAGTTCATCTGTGGATTCACATTAGATTGCACCAGATATTTCCCACTGTGTCTGGTAAATGCTGGAGGGCATATGATCAAGAAGGGACCTTCTTACCTTATGGTGGGAATGCCCAACAGTGGTGAGGTATTGGCAGCAGGTAGCATAGTGGCTAGCTACTTTGCTCAGAACCAATGCCCCATTAGAAAGGAAGATGTTCCTCTTGTGCTTCTGTGATACATTAGACTAGAATTACAGAAGTCTACTAACTCATTGTATAATTGTGGCTTGACTAGAGAGCACAGATGTGAGAACATGCTGCTTTATCCCCTTTGAGAGATTTTTAAAAAGAGTAGGTGAGCTGTACTTTCTGTCTAGACTCACCACACTGAAGCGCAAAATACTCCTTTCCTTTAATTTGATGAAAGCAGAAATGTAAAATTGCATGTTTTTTCTCCTGCTTTAAAATTTATAGTTTGATATATTGTTTTATTCTTGTTTGCTGTATACTTTACTCATTCCTAATTCTCTTGATATTTGGCAGAATTATGTGCATTGGTGGGGGGGGGGGGGGTAGGGGTGGGGAGTGGGGAATAAAGTGGTAGCTTTTAACTCAGAAGACTTCTAAAAGTTGATACTACTTTGTGTAACCAGGTGGTTAGAACTAATACCTGGTAGAGAGCCTAACGTTTCTTCTCTGCTCCAGAGATTGGGGTGCTGCTCCCCTGGCTGCAATCTGCAGCTGGGAGGGTTTCTTTTATTAGAATGGAACATGATGGTGACATCCGCAGTAGTAGGAATACTACCTGGCTGAGTTAGAACTCTAGTGAGGTAAACCTTTAGGGCTTCGATTCCGATCTGCACATAGAACCTTTCTGTGCGTCCGGTCTGAACCGGACGCACAGAAGGGATTGCGATTCTGATCCTGCGGGGCATATCTAGCCCCACGGGATCAGAATTGCGAACAGTCTTGCATGTGTAGACCGGGACTGTGATTCAGTCTGGCCTGCATGTGCAGGACTGCCCCCAGCTAACTCAGTCAGGGCTTTTAAATGGAGCCGCGGTGCCATGGTGTCATGTTGCTATGGCACCACAGCTCCATTTAAAAGCTGCAATGCCGGCCTCCTGAAAAAGGGGTTATTCTCCAGAGGCTGATCCTCAATCTGGCCTCCTAAGGCCAGGGTCAGGCTGCAGGGAATAAACCCTGGCCCCCCTCCCTGCCCCATCCACGCTCCAGGCAATTCATAAAAACACGTCCCCGGACATTTTGCCGGCCCTGGACATATAGGGCCGACATTGGAATCAGCCCTGTATGTCCAGAGCTGGTGACTGCCCACTGCCCGCACAGACTCCGCTCCCGGGCCGCACATTCCCTGCCCCCATCTAACTTCTCCGCACAACCAGGGGCAGAAGTTATTCGTGGCTCAGAATAACCCCCTTAGTGTCAGTTGGTGTCTGTTTCTGTTTGTGAGTGAGAGTGGATGTGGAAGTGTTTGAGAGTGCTCAGATATGGAGGCCTCTGGTTAGGTGTTTTGTTGCGAACTTTGGAGTTTGGATGGAAGAATGATTGTTAGTACAGGAGAAAAAGATGGTTATGAGTGGACTTTTTTTTTTTTTTAGCAAAATTTGACTGATTGCTGCTGAGTGTTCAGATAGAGGGTAAAGTGACTTTCGATAGGTTCATTTTGAGGTTTAATCATTTGAAAAGTAGATTGAGAGCCAAGAGATTAGGTTTAATGCAGGGATTTTTCAAAAATGTTTTCCAAGAAAATGAGGTTCATGCAGTTCCACTCCTGTTAAAGGGAACCTGAATTAAGGAGATAAATTAATGGTAGAAATTCAGGATAGAGGTTAAATATAGCCTTTGGGAGCATCTCTTTATCCCTAATTTTAATTTAAATAAGATTTTTTGGGTGGTACATTGAGAGGTTATGCAAGGTATGTTGATATAGATTTAACAATAGGGATACAGTAGATAAATAAAAAAGAGTATGAAATTAGGGAACAGCAGCAGGGATAAAGAGTTGATGGGAGGAGAGTCAAATTGTAGAGAAAAGGTGAAAGTAGGCAAGATGAGGAGGTGAGAAGAACTGAATGTGTGTATGATGACTGCATTAGTAAGAGGTGAGAAAATTAGTTTTTTTATTCAGGCTAGCCTAAGTTTATTGTTTCTGAATTTAGTTTTTAGTTTGTGAGTCAGTGATTGGGAGGAGTTTGCGTACTGAAGTTTAGGTAAGGGGGTAAGAGAGAACCTGCTGACTGTCCACCTTCATTTCGTCCTGCTGTGAAATCCCACCGAAGAGATGGAGAGCCAGAGCTCCTGACTACTGAAGAATTCATGAAGGCTGAGGCGTGAAAGAAGCCTGCACATTCCAAGGGCCCCAACTCAAGGAATACCACAGGGCTCTGCACTCTCATCTATGCTATTCAACATTTATCTTCAACCACTCTGCTCTGTAATACGGGCCCATAATGTTAACTTCCACATATACACGGATACCATTATGCTGTATGGCCCCATTACAACTGCAAACCCAACAAATTCAAATTTAATAAACTGCTTCAATGATGTCTCCAAATGGTTCCAGGAAAACAATCTCGCAATAAATCTCAAGAAGACAGAGGCCTTATTTGTCACGAAGGACCAAACCTTCACACACCTAACACACCTCTCACTGGGATCTATCTAAATAAAAGTCCATCCGCACGTAAAATATCTAGGGATCACTCTTGCTAAAACACTTTCTTTCAAGCAAAAGATTATAAAAGCAGCACGGACAATATTCTTCAAAACCAAGATGTTACAGCGCCTCAGACCACTTATAGACCCACAAGACTTCAGCACAGTCATGCAAGCAATGGCATTCCCCCACCTGGACTATTGTAATGCAATATACCATACCAAGGACTCCCGACCACCAATCTTAGCCCACTACAGACAGCCCTCAACAGAACAGCAAGGATCATCCAAAAAGGAAAGAAATATGACCATGTCACCCCCATGCTGAAAGATCTCCACATCCTCCCACTAGAGGCACGGATCAAGTATAAGACAATAGTACTAATCCATAAAGCGCTTCATCAGCAACAAGCCTCATACATGAGTGCAGTTTTACCACGACCGAACTTCAGCAGACCAACACGCTAGGCCACAAGCAACTTACTAACTCTGCCATATGAAAGGACTAAGTTTAATCAACAAACCTGTAACTGTGCATTTGACTTATACGCTCCCTCATTATGGAACTCTATTCCAGCCAAAATCCGGAGCAGCAAGTATCTCTCCTCATTCAGGAAACAACTAAAAAAACATTTATTTAGAGAACACCTGGGAGTAGAATAGGGCAGCACCTAATAAACTCAAACCCTCATCTGTCACTGGACAAACGGAGACAGAGATATGGACAATACCTACAGATAAGACATAGAACTCTGATGCATACTACTTTCAAGAATGTAAATATGTTTGAATCCCCCTGGTGATGGTATACCCCTCCCCCCATTATGTCATAACCTGTTAATGTATCTTCTATTGCTTATTGTAAACCATTTTGACCCGGTGAAAAGAGGTATATAAGAACAGCTAAATAAATAAATTAAATAAATAAATTATTCACCTGCCAGCTGGGATAACTAAACTTTGTACACATTTACACCCTAGAGAAATGTAAATACTGTATATTTGAGTTCAAATACTGAATTGAATATTCTGAGTAACTCCATTTTCTGAATAGAGAAAGAGAGAGAGAGAGACTGTAGAGTTCAGCTGTACTATGTGCACCACAAACAGATTTTCCTCTTATAATATATTTTATTTTCATATTATAAACATTACTTTTGGTACCATATTCTTACCATGGTTGATATATTAAAGCAAATTTCTGAAATATGCTTACCAGAGTCCCCTGAAGTTTTGTTTCATTCAGTGATACAAAAGCTCCAATCCTTTATTAGATTAAATATATTACTACACCAGTTGGTTCGTTTTCTCCATCTCTTCCTACAGGTAGGGAGAAAGAAAGGGAAAGTCCTGGGAAGTTTCCGTTTTCCTTTTGTCTGGGTACTTCTCCCTATGAAGGTTAGACACTCAACATTCTATACATGGTCACTGTGTCTTATATTACATCACCCCAGGGAAACCCAAGAGTCTAAATGAAGGAGACTGAGGTGCCCAGTTTATATTTGTTTATTTAGAATACTGGTTGGATATTTGAAGATATAGCTCAATAAAATTTTGATGGGAAAAATATGCCTTATGAACCGATACCAGGGTTTTTAGAAATCCTCAGTGCTTACTGCTACAGATCATCAGCACCATTTGGAAGAGGGACCTCATGCAGAGCAGAAGCGAGTAGGCCTCGTTCCTGCTCCTGCTGACCAACAATGCCCTGGTAAGCCTGGATACAGTCACTGGGGAGAGAGGAACATGGATATTCAGGGGGCTATTATAAGGGGGATGGGTCCATGGGCCTGATCTTTTCCCTTTTGGTGAGGGACTTTCAGGAGTTGAGAGCTAGTTCTGATGCCATGGGTGAGTGGGGTCAGTACCACTGTAGGGGTTTGAGATCAGGTTGATGTTGCTGTGGGGGATGAGAGGGGGGATAGAGTTGTTGCTGCTACAGGGGGGTATCAGGATGATGCCATATGGAGGCATATCTAGTGGGGCAGCTGGGGGCCCCCTAATGTCAGCAATTACATCTGCCCTTGGCAGCAGGCACTTCTTTGTGCCTGAGGTTTGGTGTAAATTCTGACATACAAGGTTTTTTTTCCAGAAGTACATTCCCTTTATAAAACTGGGAATCCACTACTACTACAACTGAACATTTGTATAGCGCTGCAAGACCTATACAGCGCTGCCCAGACACATGTAAAAGATGGTCCCTGCTCATCAGAGCTTACGATCTAGTCAAGATAAACAACACAGAAGCTGTAGACATGGAATACATCTAGGGGGAATAGTAAGAAAACACAAAGGAGATGAGGTGACTCAAGATCCAAAATCATTAGCAAAGAGGAGAGTTTTCAGTCTGGATTTGAAAAAGGTCAGAGAAGGTGCATGATGTTTTTCAATCCAGGCTGAAAACTCACCTCTTCGCTGCTGCTTTTGGATCTTGAGTTACCTCATCTCCTTTGTGTCTTCTTATCCCCCTAGATGTATCCCATGTCTACAGCTACTGTGTTGTCTGTCTTGACTAGATTGTAAGCTCTGATGAGCAGGGACTGTCTCTTACATGTGTCTGTGCAGCACTGCATACATCTTGTAGTGCTATACAAATGTTTAGTAGTAGTAGTAGTAGTAATAGTGGAGTCCCAGTTTTATAAATGGAATACACGTCTGGAAAGAAAAGCCTGTATGTCAGAATTTACACCAGCCCGCAGGCACGAAGAAGTGCCTGCTGACAAGGACAGATGTAATTTCTGACATTGGGGAGTCCCCAGCTGCTCCAACCAGCATCATCCTGATACCCTCTGCAGCAGCAACAACTCTATCCCCCCTCTCATCCACCACAGCAACATCAACCTGATCCCATCCCCCCACAGTACCACTGACCCCCTCCCCCATGGCACTGACCCTCTTCTGCATGGTAGGCCCTGCCGTCATCATTCTCACTCTCTGCCCCACCACTTCCCCTGGCTTTGTAGACATGTCTTTCAATCTACAAATCTCAATGCTGCTTTTTGGATGTGGGAATGCTTTTAAAATAACCCCCCTGATACATATTATGGAAAAAGTGGTGTTGCAATGATCAAATCTCAACGTGGAGAGTGTATGGCTGAAGGTTCACCTAGAGTGCCAAATACCCTTGTACCAGCCCTGCCTCAGATACTGTGTTGGTCCTCTTTGGGTATTCTACCACCCGCTTTGGGCTGCAGTTCAAATCAATCCTACTCCAATAAAATCTGAACTTGATGCAATAGGAAGTCACTACTGGCCTTGCATCAATTGACCAACCTTGAGCTCTGTCCTCACAGTTCTTTTCAAATTTCCATGATTGCACTTTTTAACCATGGTCTTCAGATATTAGTATTCACCTTTCGTTTTAGAGCTCTAAATTGTTGCTTCTGCTGCATTGGATCTTCTTTGCTATTTTGCTCTCACAAACAGTCCTGCCACCCATCAGCCCACTACTACTCCTATTATTAATCATTTATAAAGCTCTACAAGGCATACACAGCCCTGGACAGAGACATGTGAAAAGACTGTCCCTGCTTGTCGAGACAGACAATACAATAGCTGAGAACAAGGGTACATCTAGGGAAAGATGAGGACACACACAGGAGAACAAAGGATCAGGATCCAAAAGCAACCTCAAAGAGATGAGCTTTTAGCATGGATTTGAAAAGGGGCAGAGATGAAGCCTGACATACAGACTCAGATAGTTTGTTCCAGGCAGAAGGAGCAGCAAGGTGAAAGGTTCAAAGTCTAGAGTTGGAAATGGAAGAAAAGGGCATAGAGAGAAGTAAGCCAGTAGAAGAACAGAGTTCACGAGAAGGGGTATAGGGAGAGAGCAGAGAGGAAAGATAGTGAGAAACAGTAGAATGAATGCATTTATAGGCAGAAGGAGCAGTTTGAATTGGATACGAAAGTGGAAGGGGAGCCAATGAAGTGAATAGAGAAAATAGATTTTCAGGTCATCAACACAGCACATTGTCTGCCCACTAGTTAAATCCCTCAGGATCTAACTCCAAATGGTTTATGAGGAATAGCTTAGTGGTTGGAGCAATGTGCCGGATATCAACAAGCCCATGTTCAAATCCCACTAATGCTCCATTGGTAAGCTACTTAAACTTCCATGGGTGTAAGTGCAAACTAGACATGTAAATCTCATGTGGACAGGTAAATATCAACTCTATCTATATCTTACCTTGAGCTACCATTGGAAAGGTATGAGCTATTATATTACATTGCTAGCTCTCTGACAGGGAGCTCTTAAAAGGGTTTTTTGTATATTTTTTTAAAGCAAGATTACTTTCTTTTTGGTGCTTTTGGGGAACTTTCCTTGAGCACAGTAGGTTGCTGAACTCCAGTAACCTCCTCAGGTTTAGAAACTGCTAACACCTAATCAGGAGTTAGTGGGCCTGTTTCCTGAGTGCAGTTGAAGCCTGCATAAAAGGCTCCAGGGCCCTGCCCTGTTGAGGCTTTCCTAACCAGGGCTCCACAGATCAACAAACAGTAAGGATTTGAGGGTTTGTTTGTTTGTTTTATTATATTACATTGCTAGCTCTCTGACTGGGAGCTCTTAAAAGGGTTTTTTGTATATTTTTTAAAGCAAGGTTACTTTCTTTATGGTGCTTTAGGGGAACTTTCCTTGAGCACAGTAGGTTGCTGAACTCCAGTAACCTCCTCAGGTTTAGAAACTGCTAACACCTAATCAGGAGTTAGTGGGCCTGTTTCCTGAGTGCAGTTGAAGCCTGCATAAAAGGCTCCAGTGCCCTGCCCTGTTGAGGCTTTCCTAACCAGGGCTCCACAGATCAACAAACAGTAAGGATTTGAAGGTTTGTTTTATTATATTACATTGCTAGCTCTCTGACTGGGAGCTCTTAAAAGGGTTTTTTGCATATTTTTTAAAGCAAGGTTACTTTCTTTTTGGTGCTTTAGGGGAACTTTCCTTGAGCACAGTAGGTTGCTGAACTCCAATAACCTCCTCAGGTTTAGAAACTGCTAACACCTAATCAGGAGTTAGTGGGCCTGTTTCCTGAGTGCAGTTGAAGCCTGCATAAAAGGCTCCAGTGCCCTGTCCTGTTGAGGCTTTCCTAACCAGGGCTCCACAGATCAACAAACAGTAAGGATTTGAGGGTTTGTTTGTTTGTTTTATTATATTACATTGCTAGCTCTCTGACTGGGAGCTCTTAAAAGGGTTTTTTGTATATTTTTTAAAGCAAGGTTACTTTCTTTTTGGTGCTTTAGGGGAACTTTCCTTGAGCACAGTAGGTTGCTGAACTCCAGTAACCTCCTCAGGTTTAGAAACTGCTAAATACCTAATCAGGTGTTAGTTCCCTCCCTACCCACCCCGACTCCCACCCACCCCTAGTGAGCAGTCTTGCTTTATAGGGCACCTCTCCCTTTTTAGCAAATCACAGAGAATTGGACCAGCACATTTTGAATATAATTAAAGAGATTTAACTGCTTTTTCTCTGAAAGGACAGCTGCGAAACCGGCTGGTACTTGGTAGATCTCTCTCTTTTGCTTTAACAAATACCTAAGCTCCACGAACAGAACAATGGCTGGGAAAAATCATATTGCTAAAGCTGTTGCCCCCATTACAACTTCTGCCTCGGTCCAGACAGAGGTCCTAATGCCAGTTGAAGGACCGGTTCCATGTGCAGGGTGCCTGCATGCTGAAGCTCTGAGGAAACAAGTGGAGGAACTCAGAGAGGAGGTGGCGAGGCTGAGGAGCATTTAAGACAGTGAGAAGTACATTGATGAGATACTTCTTGCAGCAACCAAGCTCTCCAGCACAGGAGAAGATGGGTGCCAACACAATGTCGATGGTTGGACACAAGTCACCAGGGCCTGCAAAATCACCAATCCAACTTCTCCAGCCCTTGACTTGAAGAACCATTATGCAGCCCTGGAAGTGGAGGAGGTGAAAGCATCCCTGGAAAGGGAAGAACCAGAGTTCAAGTACCCCAAAGTTGCAGAATCAGTGACCAGAAGGAAAGGAAGGGTAGTGGTGGTTGGAAACTCTCTTCTGAGGGGTACTGAGGCGTCCATCTGCCGACCAGACTTGATGTCCAGAGAGGTATGCTGTCTGCCTGGTGCCAAAATCCAAGATGTTACGGAGAGTTTGCCGAGACTCATCAAGCCCACTGACTATTACCCAATGTTGCTAATCCATGTTGGAACAAATGATACTGCCAGGTATACCTCAGAACGTATCAAAAGTGACTTCATGGCTCTGGGACAGAGGGTGAAAAAGTTAGGCGCACAGGTGGTGTTCTCTTCAATCCTCCCTGTTGAGGGTAAAGGCCAAGGCAGAGAGGCTCGCATCCTGGAGATGAATGCATGGCTGCATGGATGGTGTCATCGATAGTGTTTTGGTTTCCTAGACCATGGGATGCTGTTCCAAGGGTTGCAGAGCAGAGATGGCATCCATCTGTCCAAGAAAGGTCAACGCATCTTCGGTAGTAGACTGGCTAATCTACTGAAGAGGGCTTTAAACTAGATTCGTTGGGGATGGGTGAAGAAAGACCCCAGGTAAGTGAAAGCCCCCAGGTAGGTGATACATTAAATACCTTTATGGAAATGGGTAACAGGGGTAACATATGGAAAGCAGTGTGTATTAATGCCCGTAGCATGGGAGATAAGATCCCTGAAGTTGAAGGTTTGGTGGGAATGGCTGACTTGGATTTAGTGGCAGTTACGGAAACATGGTTCACAGAAAACCATGACTGGGATGTAACTATACCTGGCTATACTTTATTCAGAAAGGACAGGGTAGGAAGAAGGAGAGGAGGAGTGGCACTATATGTAAAAACTACTATTAAAGCTTTGGAATTACAGAGCTTAAAAGGGAGAGAGGAGGCATTGTGGGTTAAACTAGAAAGAGGGAAAGAGAAATCTATTTGCATTGGTGTGATATACAGACCTCCCTCAAAAGAGGAAGAGGTGGACAGAGAGTTAATTGAAGACATATGCAGCATTGCTAGGAAAGGGGAAGTGCTACTGATAGGAGATTTCAATATGCCAGATGTTGATTGGCACATTCCCGCTGCAGTATCATCTAGAAGTAAGGAGATCCTGGATTCTCTACAGGGAGAACTATTGAGGCAATTGGTAACAGACCCCACACGTGAAGGGGCCATACTGGACTTGGTGCTTACCAATGGTGAAAGTGTTTCTGATGATGTAGTGGGAGATCATTTTGCATCCAGTGATCACCAGATGGTGTGGTTCAGTATTAGGACTAGGGCTGTTAGAATCCATTCCAAGGTGAGGATCTTAGACTTTAGGAAAACTAACTTTGCGAAGATGGGCCAATACCTCAGGGAGTCGTTAGTGGGATGGAAACAGCTGGGGGATGTAGAAAAACAGTGGGCAAAACTGAAAGGGGGTATTTTAAGGGCAACCAAACTTTTTGTTAAAATGGTAAATAAAGGCAAAAGGAAAAGGAGACCACTATGGTTTTCGAAGGAAGTAGCTGAAAAAGTGAAGAAAAAGAGGGAGGCCTTCATGAAATACAAGAGATCACAGAGAGAGGAAGACAGGCATCTGTATTTGGAAAAACTTAGAGAAGCTAGCAAAGTAGTCAAGAAGGCAAAGATTCAAAAGGAGGAGGAAATAGCCAATGCAATAAAATGGGGGGATAAGACATTTTTCAGATATATTAGTGAGAAGAGGAAGGGCAAAAGTGGTATTGTCAGACTCAAGGGTGCAGGGGGGAATATGTAGAAGCTGATAAGGATAAAGCGGAATTGCTTAACAAATATTTTTGTTCTGTGTTCACAGATGAAGAACCAGGAGCAGGACCTCAGAAAACACCCACAAATAAGAACAGAAGCGAGGGACATCTTGAACAATTTTCAGAAGACTGTGTTCGTGAGAAACTAGCTCAACTTAAAGTAGACAAAGCGATGGGACCAGATGGGATACACTCTAGAATACTGAGGGAACTTGGGGATGTTCTAGCAACTCCACTGACTGACCTTTTCAATGCCTCGTTGGAGTTGGGAGTGGTGCCAAAGGACTGGAGAGAGGCTCATGTGGTGCCTTTACACAAAAGCGGAAGTAAGGATGTGGTTGGAAACTACAGGCCGGTTAGTTTAACTTCGGTTGTGAGTAAATTATTGGAAACGCTGCTGAAAGAGAAAATAGTGAGGTTTCTGGAGTCCAGCAGATTACAGGATCCGAGGCAGCATGGATTCAGCAGAGGCAGGTCTTGTCAGACAAATCTGATTGATTTCTTTGACTGGGTGACCAGGGAGTTGGACCGAGGGAGAGCTCTAGATGTGGTGTATTTAGATTTCAGTAAAGCCTTTGACACTGTTCCTCACAGGCGACTTATAAACAAACTGAGCACCCTAGGGATGGACCCTAAAGTTACTGCTTGGGTTAGAGATTGGTTGGGTGGGAGGCGACAAAAAGTATAAGTAAATGGAGCTCACTCTGAGGAGAAGGATGTTACCAGTGGTGTGCCCCAGGGATCTGTCCTTGGTCCGATTCTTTTTAACATCTTTGTTAGTGATATAGCGGAAGGGCTGTCGGGTAAGGTTTGCTTCTTTGCAGATGATACCAAAATCTGCAATAGAGTAGACACCCAGGATGGTGTAGATAACATGAGGAGGGATCTAGCTAAGCTTGAAGAATGGTCTAGAATTTGGCAGCTGGGATTTAATGTTAAAAAATGTAAGATCATGCATTTGGGCTGCAGCAATCCAAGGGAGCAATAAAGTATAGGAGGTGAAGTACTTTTGTCCATTAAAGAAGAGCGGGACCTAGGCGTGGTTGTGTCTGATGATCTTAAAGTAGCTAAACAGGTAGAAAAGGCGACGGCAAAAGCTAGAAGGATGCTTGGGTGCATACGGAGAGGAATGGCTAGCAGAAAAAAGGAGGTGATAATGCCTCTGTATAAGTCTTTGGTGCGACCTCATTTGGAGTATGGTGTGCAATTCTGGAGACCGCACCTTCAAAAGGATGTGAACAGGATGGAGTTGGTGCAGAGGATGGCTACTAAAATGATTAGTGGGCTTCATTATAAAGCATATGAGGACAGACTTAAGGATCTTAATATGTACACCTTAGAGGAAAGGCTGGATATTGGTGATATGATTGAGATGTTTAAATACCTCCATGGCATAAATGTTCAGGGAGAGAGCCTCTTTCAATTGAAAGCAAGTTCTGCTATGAGGGGACATGGGATGAGGGTGAAGGGAGATAGATTCAGGAGTGATATGCGGAAATATGTCTTTACAGAAAGAGTAGTGGATCCATGGAATAGTTTCCCAGTGGACGTGGTAGAGGTGAGGACAGTAACTGAATTCAAAAAAGCATGGGATCAACACAGAGGATCTCTAAAGGTAAAAAGCGGACTGTTGTAGTTGTTGTTATGGCAGGACAGACTAGATAGGCCATGTGGTCTTTTTCTGTCATCATGTTTCTATGTTTCTAGATAAATAAACCCCTAAAGTCTTCCCCCAGTTTAGGGGAGTATTCTCCTGTACTTCAGTTTCCTGTACTGGGACAAAAGTCTTCCAAGCCAGGTCTCCAACTTGTAGACATATAACTTGGATGACCTCACCCTGCTCTTACTGCCTCAGCTCATCCAGCCCAGATTTAGGGATATGCAATTGCCTAGGGTACCAAATACATGCAGTAGAACGTGGCCTGCTCCTGATTGTTTCAGATCCACGTGAATGTTCTGTTTCATTGGGGCATCACTGTGGCCTTCCTCTTCTGGCTCTCCAATCTTTGGGGGTCTTTCACATTCTTTCTTGCCCCTCCCCCTTCCTCCACTCTCTGTGATCTGCTGTTTTGTCTAACCTATGAGTGCAAAAAGCTTAAACTTGCCTCTGGCCTATCTTGCTTCTGTATTGGCCTTGGTGTTTTATGGCCTTCCAGTCTATCTTGATGTTGTGTTGAACCTCATCAGGTGTTTTAGGGTTTTCCGGCCAGTCAGGATGCCTTATTTGTCCTCTTAAAGTGTTCCTGCATTTTCAAGCTAATTGTAATGCTGCTTTAACTCACTCATGCTACCTTGGGGTCATCAGGACAGTAGTGCTGCTGCTTATTCCTTGGAGTCTTCCTGCTATTGTTGGTGATGTTTTACTCTTCTCAAAGTGCCTTGGTGTTCTCCTACTAATTTTGGTGCTGCTGTACCCTCTTCCATTACTTTTGGGGTGTTCATTTTGCTCTTTGTGCCACTTTGCCTCTCTGATTGTAGTTCCTTGTAGTCTTAATGCCATCGTAAGTGCCCTTTGCCCCTCTTCTGGTGCTGTGGGATGTGTGTAATATACTTGATGGCTGGTAGTGCTGTTGCCTCTGATAAAGATGTCTTCCATCAAGTTTCAAGTAGGTCTCATTGAAAATGGATGGCAAGCCCCACTCTCACATTCTAAAATAGCTTACACTATAGACCAATTGGGACATACAAGATGAAAGCATGAATGATTTCATATACAAAGACTAACCAAATAGGGTGCAGGGATGAATACTAAATGACAAAAAAAATGTTGGTGTGCATATCCCTAATCTATACCAAATAGGATATACACCATAAACCTTTAGGGTCCAATATTCAGTGGCTGTGGTCAGCAATTTTATTTATTTATTAGCATTTAGCTCACACCTTTCCAATGGTTACTCAAGGCAAGTTACATTCAGGTATGTACTATAGGTATTTCCATCTCTCCAGAGGGCTTTTAATTTAAGCTTGTACCAGAGGCACTGGAGGATTAAGCGACTTGCCCACAGTCATAAAGAACACAAGTGGGAATCAAACCCAGAGCTTTTGGGCAATTGGTTGCAGCTAACCACTAGGCTATTCCTCCACTCCATTGCAGAGTTTAAAATACCTGGCTGCCATCACTTTAAATACGATTGGATATTCAGTGCCGGAGTTTATCTAGCATTTGATGCTGAATATCTGGTTTCACCAGACAGCGTAATTGCTATCCAATCAGCAGCAATATTCAGCCGTTAACCAGACAACAATAGCCATGTGAAGGTTGGACAGCCTGTCCTAACGTTATCCAGTTTAGCTATCCAGTTAGTGGCGGAATATCACCATTAAACGGAGAGCTGCCGTTCCTCTCCTGCTTTGCCCACATGTTGCCCAGGTTTTAACCGAGCGTCTTTTCTGTCATCTGTGAAAATATTTTGCTATCTGGATAGTGCTTCTCAAAACCAGGATGGCTGTGGTTTAGTCGCTTAGCAGGTCCTGCTAACTGGCTAAACTCTCTTGAATATCTCACCCCTATTTACATCTACAAGTGGACTGCTCCCATTGTTACCCCCTTATCCATCTCCCTCTACAGCCCAGTCATTTCAATAGCAGATCTAGGTAGACAACCATCAGCTGCAACTGCCTTTTGATCCCAATGTATGTGCATCCTGAATCCCACCAGCAGGTGTCACTGTTTTGCAATAGCTAAAATTCTCCTGCCCTGGTGATCTTGAGTGCTGAATTTTGCAGAATCCCAACCCCTAATGAGCAGAAATTTGTATGATAGTGTACAGCATTACTATTATACAGTACATTCAGGAGATGATGGATGTATAAAGTTAACCAATGATGATGGACTAGTAAGGTGAAGAGATTTCAATAGCCCCAGAAGGACTATTTTTTTTATCTTCATACATATATTATTTCTATCCAGCTACTTTGATGATGGAATTTTGCCTTGAATAATTTAGACTGTTTATGCAAAGCTGGAATGGCAGAAGCTATTTAAAAGACAGAAGTATAAGGCCCATTCTCTTTTTCTTGATCCAAAGTTTTATTTTAATAACAATAGAGTTGACAAAACAAGAAAAAATGAGAACCTCATAGGAATTTACTCAAAGCTTCAAAGACTTTAGGTGACGAATGATCTCAGGACACAAAAAATGTTTCCACTTCAGAATATTTCCCCCAGAACATAAAATATGCATTTAGCGTGCTTCATATCTGATCTATATGCATATGCACTGTATTCTGCTGTCACTACTTTTCTGTAGTATTTTACCAAAAATAAGGTTTGTTTAATGATTTCTTTTTCAAGGAAGCAGACATCACAATTGCTTTATTACAGCGGTGGGCAAAAGTCTTGCATAGGCTGCATGATCAAACTATTCTCAGCTTCATTTTGACAATCTTTCCAAATTCTACGGCAGAATCCTTGCTTATTATATAGTGTTTTGTTGCAAATTTAATTCAGCAGCCATTTCTGCATACAAAATTCCTTGTCTGTGAACTTTTGTATGGCTGTCAAGAGGAAACGATGTCCCAGTATGATCAACTGCATTCTGTGTCAAAGTGGGATTGAAATGAGCCAAAAGAATAATGCACTTCCTCAGTCAATAGAAAGTCATATCTGAGAGCCGATCAGTGCATGGTATTTTGGTGGCACACAAGGTTTGAATTTAATGTGGATCAACTTGTGTGTATCACTTCTCATGCTCAATATCCTGGCTTAGTGAAGAGGTCGAGTTTTCTTTCAATGGAGGACCGGGTCCAGGTGGTGGTTTTGCATGAGGCAGGGTATTCCAGCCCGCAGATTGTAGCAAAGGTCAGCTGTAATCAGAGTACAGTTGTCCGCATTCTGCCCTTAGACACCATATCTTAATAATATCACAAAAAAGGATCTGACAATATACTCTGTGTGGACCCCTAAATTGACCGCTATGTCTTCAGCAACACTGGAGATTAAAGCATAAAGGGCTTGTTGAGTTGAATAAAACATGGGTGGTATAGTTAAACATAGATCTATCATTTCCTGTAGCATTTACTTTTCTTACACATAGGCCAACATTTTGTCCTTCAAACATGTCAAAAGCATGAGCTATCTGTAGATCAGTAGTTCTCAGGCACTGCCCAGGGCTTCTCACAGTTACCCTGGGGAGCCCTCATACTGTCAAATTTTGAGTATATCCATGATCAACATGCATGAGATTAATTTGTATGTGCATGATCAATGTATGCAAATAAATATCATGCACATGCATTGCATATATTCTGAAAATCAGGTTTGTAAAAATCAACTCTAAACAGTTTGATTTTCAGAATAGGCACAAGTAATATGTATAAGAGGTTTGCATGAATTGTATAGTAATTGTGGATATCATGAAACCAGTACTCCTCGAGAACTGACTTCAGAAACCTGGCTGTAGATCTTGACTAAGCCATAACAATGCAAAGTAATCTCAAAGTGCAGTCTGTTGAAATGCCTGATGCTTAAAGTAAGTAATTTTTTCTATAAATATATTTATATCACAAATCATATAGACACAGTCATATTGCAGTCAACTGAATGCAGATTAAAAAACTGAGAAAAAGTACAGCAAGTAAATAGAAAATGTATATAATATTTTTATATATGATCTCTGACAGTTTCCAGGGCAAAAGAGATAAGGGGCGTGCATATATTCTTCTACAACATTTGACCCATCTACTAACTCCAGTGTTAAGTATGTACCAGTAGACTCCACAGATGCTTTAAGGTCACCTATCTGCTTACTATAAAGAAGAAATTAAAACTTCACTTAAGATGGAAGGCCTTTACTGGAGTATGATAGATGTTTAGGGAGCAATCTAATGAGGAGCCACAGAAAGTTATATGCCATGTATGCATGCAAATTACAATATTTTAGTGGGCACTTATGCACACACTTTAGGCGATCATGCTACGTTGGGCAAGTCGTGCATACTTGCACTGTATGTATGTTCAGGGGCAGAGTATGGGCAAAGCATAGGCACAACACAAATTTGTGATCGCAGGATGGGGTGGGGAATGGGCAGTGTGGCCATGGAGAGTACATTACTGCTAGTGCCAGGTCAATTGCCACGCATTCATTGGCGACGTGGCTCCTAGAGTGGGTTCAACTCCTCTATGGGAGCCATTAAGTGAATCCACCTTGGTAGAGTGGATATTAAGACACCCATCACACTTTAGCTGCCAGGACATGCTGTTCACACCCCCAACAGCTAATATGGAGGCTTTGCAAATGCTGTTGTTAAGTGCCAGTCAAGTCAGTGCCGATTCATGTCGACCCTCTGGATAGTTGTCTGAAACTGTGTTCAATCCTCAATCAGGTGGCTAACATTGATAAAGTGGCATCCATAGATGCTGTTATTGTATTAGTCCATCACATTGCTGACCTTCCTTTTTTGCATTAATCTTCGACCTTGCCAAGCATGATCTCTTTCTCAAATGATCTCTCTCTTCATACGATGGGGGTCATTTCCGATCCTGAATAGCAGGGGACGGAAATCCGACATGAACGTCCAGCCTCTGCTATTCACCCATACCCGATATCGAGGACAGAGCTCCCCACATGTACACAGGAGATGTGCGTGGAGTTCTGTATGAAGGCAGGAGGGAGTGGGCCAACGGAGGAGCGAGGGCGGGCTGGAGGCGTGAACCTGACCCCAGACGTATAGGGTCGATTCTTGTCACGGCCCTGTATGTCCAGGATTGGGAGATAGATGGGGGACTTATTCCATCCCAGAGGACATTCCCATGACTGCTGGAGCAACTAGGCCATCTCCAAAGCCCTAATCCTGCACCTGCGAGAGCGTCTTGCTCCTGTGGTGCAGAATTGGGCACTGACGGCCCCGTCTTGGTCAGGGCCATCCAGATGGCCCGGGCATACCCCTTAGAGAATTGGGCTCATAGTGAGCTAGCTAAGCGCTTACAAATTTCTTTTTTACTTTGTTTTGCCATTCCTGAGAATGCTTTGCTTTGCGAATATTTTATTGGTTGATATGCATAAATAAAATAAATACAAATAAAGTTGTATGGAACCAGGCTGCTGGCATTAACCTTTGAAAAGGAGATAGAGCAGCTTTTAAACTAGATAATAGGGGAGAGCTGACAGTTGCCTAAGAGCGCATGGTTCGGAACAATGTATCCTTGAAGGATACTACCAAAAAATTGAAGCTCGGGCACATCAGCAGAGAGGTTCCAATAAAGAAAAAAGTAGCCCAAATGTCCTTTAGTACAGAGTGGACAGAGCTTAAAGATTCAAAATTATCCCTGTCTACTGATCACTGGTCAACATTGAAATCATTACTGACTTTAAAAGGGCCTAATCTGTAGTATCTTGGTGAGCTGAACACAAATATAACATTAACATTTTTTTATTGGCTCTCATTTTGAAGATATTGCATGTAGTAGATGGCCCCACCCTGATACCTAATTTCCCCACCCTTATATGTAACGACACTTTGACCCAGTGAAAGGCGGGATATAAATACAGTTAAATAAATAAATAGTTCATTTTTGACATTTCACCGTGTAAATTTATCCAGTAGGACATCAACAACATCCCAAATAAGCCTTGAATGATGTAATATTGCATCACATTGCATAGTACCAGCATGCACACATCATCCAGAGTTGATTGCATCATTTTCTGATGCAATGCAATACTACTGCCAGATGGCTGCTGAAGCCATCTGATGTCAGCAGTGTACTATACGCAGTCGGAAAGGAAAGTAATCTGGTATTCTGTTCCGATATTGAAAGCCTCATGAATGCCTTAAAAATCACTCATGACCCACAAGACTGGAGACTATAGACTCTTCGAAACTGAGTCTGAAGGCGGTGCTTTTGAAAAATGGAAACCGTCTTCCATCTATTCCAGTAGTGCATGCCGTCCATATGAAGGAGACATATGATAACTTAAAGCATCTACTGACTTCCATTAACTATAACAAGTACAGTTGGCACCTCTGTGGTGACCTGAAGGTAGTTGCCCTTTTAATGGGACTGCAGCAGGGATATATGAAATACATGTGTTTCTTATGTGAGTGGGATAGCCGAGCAAGGGATTGGCACTACTTGCGGAAGGAATGGAATCACAGACAAAATGTAACAGTTGGAGAGAAGAATATGCAGCACCCAGCTCTGGTTGAGGCTCACAAAATCCTGTTACCACCCCTTCACATCAGACTAGGTTTGATGAAAAACTTTGTCAAAGCCATGCACCGCACTTCGCCAGCTTTCCGATACCTGCATGAAAATTTTCCTCGACTCAGCGAAGCAAAGATTAAAGAGGGAGTTTTTGTGGGTCCTCAGATTCAAGAGCTCTTCAAAGATGACTGGTTCAACAACTTGTTGCAGGGTGATGCGAAACAAGCATGGAATGCTTTTTGCCTAGTGTCAACAAACTTTCTCGGGAATGTTAGGGCAGAAAACTACAAGGAACTAGTAGAAGACATGCTGATGCAGTATCAGAAACCTGGCTGCAATATGTCTCTAAAGATCCATTTCCTTGATTCCCATCTCGATTTCTTTCCTGACAACTGTGGTATGGTTAGTGATGAACAGGCAAACATTTTCACCAGGATATCGTAACGATGGAGCAAAGATACCAGGGAAAATGGTCTACTACAACGCTGGCTAACTACTGCTGGACACTCCCCAGAGAAGCTCCCAAACAGCTGTACAAGAGACAGGCGAAAAAATCTAAGAAGTAGTCTATGACTTGTTTTTTTACAGGTATTAACCGAAGGACTATTATATTTACTGCAATGCAATGTGTGCCTTCGAGTCAGTCCTGACTCCTGGCAACCCAGAAACTTTTATTGACGTGCATTTCGTGATGTAAGCATTCATTCTTGTAGATTACAAAAAAAACTAGAGCCAACTTTGCAATTTCACTGTCATATTTGTGTTCAGCATATACAAATTGATAAGAAATGACTATTTTTATTTCAGTAACATGACTGTTGTAAAAATGTGTTAACCAGTGTAGCCAGATTAATATGAATAAAATACAGTCTCTGAAATGCTTGTGTGCAAATGCTAGAAGTCTAAAAAATAAGATGGGAGAATTAGAATATATAGTACTAAATGAGAGGTAGATATGATTAGTATCTCAGAGACATGGTAGAAGGAGAACAACCAGTGGAACACTGTGATACCTGCGTACAAATTATATCGTAATGATAGAGCTGATCAAATTGGTGGAGGAGTTGCGCTCTATGTTAGAGAGGGCATTGAGTCACAAAGGATTAAAGTTTTACAGGAAAAGAAATTTGCTGTAGAATCTCTATGGATTGAAATTCCATGTAAAAAGGGGAAGGCGATGGCAGTGGGTGTGTATTATCAAACACCTGACCAGAATGAACAAATGGATGATGAAATGCTCAAAGAAATCAGGGAAGCTGAAAACATTTACAGCACAATAATAATAATAATGGTTTATTTCAATAACCTGGGTATTGACTGGGTCAGTGTCATAGCAGGATATGCTAGGGAGATAAAATTTCTAGATGAAATGAATGACTGCTTCTTAGAGCAACTGGTTCATGAACTGACCAGAGGTGAAGCCATTTTGGACCTTGTCCGTAGTGGAACACCAGATCTGGTGCAAAAGATAAGGGTGTTGGGGCCACTTGGCAATAGTGATCATTGCATGATCATGTTTGATTTAACTAATGGAGGAGGATGGTAAGAAAATACACAGTACTACTTTTTTACTTTTGAAAGGGAGACTATGATAAAATGAGGAAAATAGTAAAGAAAAAAACTAAAAGGAGCAGTTGCAAAGGTTAAAGACTTACATCAAGCTTGGGTGTTGTTTAAAAACACTATCTTGGAAGCCCAGACCAGTTGTATGCCACACTTTAAGAAAAGTGGAAGGAAGTTCAAAAAACAGACAGCATGGTTGAAAAGTGAGGTCAGAGAGGCCGTTGTTGCCAAAAAAATCATTTTTCAGAAAATGGAAAAAAAAAAAAAAGGTTAAAGATGAAAACTGGAAACAGCACAAGCACTGGCAAGTTAGATGCAAGGCATTGAAAAGGCAGGCAAAGAGAGAATTTGAGAAGAAGCTTGCTGTGGAAACAGAAACACATAATAAAGACTTTTTCAAGTACATTTGTAGCAAAAAACCTGTGAGAGAGTCAGTTGGACCTTTAAATGATAGAGGGGTAAAAGGGGCACTGAGAGGGGACAAGGCCATAGAGGAGAGACTGAATTCTTTGCTTTGGTCTTTACTGAGGAAGATGTAGGGATGCTACCTATGACTGAAGTGGTATTTAAAGGTGATACTGCAGAAGAATTGAAAGAAATATTGATACATCGGGAAGAGGTATTACAACTATTTGATAAACTGAAGAGTAGCTAATCACCTGGACCAGATGATATACATTCAAGGGTGTTGAAAGAGCTGAAATATGAGATTGCAGAACTGCTATTAGTAATCTATGAACTATCATTAAAATCATCTGTAATACCTGAAGGTTGGAGGATGACCAATGTAACACCAGTTTTTACAAAGTGTTCCAGGGGTGATTTGGGAAACTACAGACCAGTGAGCCTGACATCAGTACTGGGAAAAAATGGCAGAAATCATAATAAAGAACAAAATTACTAAACATATAGATAGACATAGCTTAATGGGAGACAGCCAACATGGCTTTAGACAAGGAAGATCTTGTCTTACTAATCTGTTATGTTTTTTTGAAGGTGTGAATAAACAGGTAGACAAAGTTGAGTCAGTTGATATAGTGTATCTGGACTTTCAGAAAGCTTTTGACAAGGTCCTTCATCAGAGACATTTGGCAAAACTAAAAAGTCATGGGATAGGAAGCAGTGTACTATTGTGGATCAGGAACTGGTTAAAAGATTGAAAGCAGAGAGTAGAGCAAAATGGACAATTTTCCCAATGGAGAAAAGTGAATAGTGAAGTACCCCAGGGATCTGTGTTGGGTCCGCTGCTTTTTAACATATTCATAAATGACCTGGAAATGGGAATAAAAAGTGAGGTTATCAAATTTGAAAATGTCACAAAACTATTTAAAGTGGTTAAAACCCAAGAGGATTGTGGAAAATTGCAAGAGGATCTTTATAAATTGGAAGACTGGGCATCCAAATGGCAGATGAAATCTAATGTGGACAAGTGCAAAGTTATGCACCTAGGAAAGAAAAACTCAAACTATGGTTACACGATGCAAGGCCCCACATTAGGGGCCACAACCCAGGAAAAAGATTTAGGCGTTGCCGTGGATAACATGTTAAAACCCTCTGCCTAGTGTGTAGCGGTGATCAAGAGAGCAAATAGAATGCTAGGTATCATAAAGAAAGGACTGGGAAATAAAACAAAGGATATTTATTATAATACCTCTGTATCGTTCCATGGTGCTACTGCACCTTGAAGATTGTGTGCAATTCTGGTCACCATATCTTAGAAAGGATATAGTGTTATTAGAAAAGTACAGAGAAGAGCCACCAAAATGGTAATGGAATGGAAGGATACCAATATGAGGAGAGGCTGAATAGGTTAGGGTTCTTCATCTTGGAAAATAAATGGCTGAGGGGAGAAATGATAAAAGTCTGTAAATTAAAGAATGGAGTGGAATAGCAGAATATAGAAAGACTAGGGGACATGTAATGAAGCTACAGGGTAAACTATTTAAGACAAATAAGAGAAAATATTTTTCACTCAACGTGTAATCAAACTCTGGAATTTGTTACCAGAGGATGTAGTAAGAGCTGTTAGTGTAACTGTGTTTAAAAAAGGTTTGGACAAGTTCCTAGAGGAAAGGCCCATAAACCATTATTAAGAAGGGACCCAGGATATCAATGCTTGACCCAATACAAGCATTGTGGAACCTGTGTCATTTGGGAAAACTGCTAGGTATGTATGACCTAGATTGGCCACTGTTGGAAACAGGATACTGGGCTCTGCCCCTTAAATATAAGGAGGGGGGGCGGAAACCCTCGCCTATCTTTAAGGCGCTGGGGCTAAACGGACAGCATCAAAAATCATTGCTTCTTGCTTAGCTTCAGTGGCTGCCGGCCTTTGTGGGGTGACCCAGATTTTGGGGTGGCCCTTAGGGTTGGACCACATCTAAGAAAATGCCTTTGCTCACGTGTTACAGCATAAGCAGCCACCCAGTTTCCAAGTTTATGTTTCTATGAGTATGTGGTCAGTACTCATTCAGAACTATACCTTTTCATTGTTACCAAAGCTCTTTTTCTTTCGTTATGAATTTTCACAGTATTCACTTAATCTTAATTGTAAGCCTCCTCCTTCTACTAAATATCTACCCAACAACTGCAGGAGAGTTATCTTCTTCTCAGATAATTCATTCAATCCCAATTATTCACGCTTGGACAATTAGAATTAGATGGCAAAATGCATATCATCCAGGAAACTTGAAGACTCTCAGACTACTTAATATAAATACAAACCCTATCAACTTGATGCAAATATAAATCTACATGACACATCATTAAAATTTGTTTTAATCAATGCAAGATCAATAAGAAACAAAATTCAGATTATTTTAGACTACTTACAGGAGCACAGAATTGATATAATGTGCAATCAAACTCTGGAATTTGTTACCGGAGGATGTAGTAAAGGCTGTTAGTGTAGCTGGGTTTAAAAAAGGTTTGGACAATTTCCTGGTGGAAAGGTCCATAAGCCATTATTAAGAAGGGACCCAGGATATCAATGCTTGACCCAATACAAGCATTGCGGAACCTGTGTCTTTTGGGGAAACTGCTAGGTACGTATGACCTAGATTGGCCACTGTTGGAAACAGGATACTGGGCTTGATGGACCTTGGTCTGACCCAGTATGGCATATCTTATGTTCTTATGTTAACAGGTAAAGGTAGATCAATTGTTTACACCATCAAAATATAGAAAGACCTGGGGGCCTTTCAATGAAGCTATCGGGTAACCTATTTAAAACTAATAAGAGAAAATATTTTTTCACTCAATGTGTAATCAAACTCTTGAATTTGTTACCAGAGGATTTAGTAAAAGCTGTTAGTGTAATTGGATTTAAAATGGTTTGGACAAGTTCCTGGAGGAGAGGTCCATAAACCATTATTAAAAGGGATCCAGGATATCACTGCTTGACCCAATACAAGCAATGAGGAACCTGTGTCTTTTGGGGAAACTGCTAGGTACTTATGACCTAGATTAGCCACTGTTGGAAACAGGATACTGAGCTTGATGGACATTGGTCTGACCCAGTATGGCATATCTTATGTTCTTAAAGTTGTCTACTATTTCCATTTCTTAAGAAACATAGAAACATGATGGCAGATGAAGACTATATGGCATATCCAGCCTGCCCTTCTATGCCAATTACTACAATCCCTTTTTTCTTTTAGAGATCTGTGTTTGTCCCATGCTTTCTTGAATTCGGATATCATCCTTGTCTCTGCTATCTGCTCTGTTAGACTATTTCATGCATTTAGCACTCTTTCCATAAAGAAATATTTCCTCATATTACTCCTGAGTCTTTCTCCTTTCACCATATTTCTATGTCCTCTTGTTGCAGAGCTTTCTTTCAACTGAAAGAGGCTCACCTCCTGTGCATTTATGCCACAGAGGTGTTTAAATGTCTCTATCTTATCTCCTTTCTCCCACTTTTCCTCCAAAGTATATATATTGAGATCTTTAAGTCTGTCCCCCTATGCCTTATGACAAAGGCCACTGACCATTTTCGTAACTATGGACTCCATCCTGTGTATATCCTTTTCAAGTTGTGGTCTCCAGATTTGCACACAATACTCTAAATAGAGTATCATTAAAGACTTAAATACAGAGGCACTATCACCTCCTTCTTCCTGTTGGCCATTCCTTTCCCTATGCATCCTTCTGGCTTTCGCCATTAGCTTTTCTACCTGTTTAGCTACCTTAAGATCATCAGAAACAATCACGCCCAGGTCCCGCTCTTATTTCATGGACAGAAGTACTTCACCCTCTATACTGTACCATTCCATTTGACTTTTGTAGCCGAAATGCATGACCCTGCAATTTTTGGCATTAAATATCAGCTGCAAAATTTTTGACCTTTCTTCAAGCTCAGCTAGATCCCTCCTCGTGTTATCTACTCATTCCTGGGTGTCTACTCTATTGCAGATTTTGGTATCTTCTGCAAAGAGGCAAATGTTACCCAACTGCCTAATATCACTAACAAAAATGTTACAAAGAATGGGAGCAAGGACAGATCCCTGAGGCTCACCACTGGTAACATCTTTCTCAGAGTGAACTCCATTTACATGTATTCTTTGTCACCTCCCACTCAACCAATTTGTAACCCTCAAGGATCTGCCCTCTCAGCCTTACTCTTTAATCTATGCAGCCAACCAATCTGCCTAATCAAATGGAAACATACAATACACTACCATACATATGCTGATGACCTGATGCTATACGCCCCCTTTGATACTAACAACCCAGAACACACAGCAATATAATCATGCTTCACGGCAGTAGCAGAATGGCTCGATGACCACGACCTAGCAATAAACAAGTCAGAAATACTCATCATATCTAGAGACTCATCCTACCCCCCTCCAGAACAGATATAGGTCAACAAAGTACTTCTCCTCATAAGACCAGAGATTAAATACCTAGGGATCTCACTAGATCACAGACTGTGTTTTCAAGTGCATATCAAAAGAACTATGAACTCTGCATATTACAAGATGAGAATCTTGCACAACCTTCGCCCACTGCTAGATCCATATCACTTCCATACAGTATGCCAGGCCTTAATCATTCCACACCTGGATTACTGTAACTCAGTCCTCTTTCAGTTTTGCCCACTGCCTTTCTACATCTGTCAGCTGTTCCCATCCAACTAATGATACCTTGAATTATTGGCCTATCTTGGCCAAATTTGTTTTCCTAAAGTCTAGAACCCTCACATTTGAATGGACATAGTCCTAGTCCTAATAGTGAACCACACCATTTCGTGATCACCAAAGATGAAATGATTGATTTTTCCAGTTGTCAGGATCTTTGTCTTCTTCATCTTAAGGTGCAGGCCAATTTTAAGATTATGTTCCTTGATCTTGGTACGCAGATGTTTCATATCATCTTTACTTTCAGCCAGTAACATAGTATCATCAGCATAGTAAAGATTGTTGATGAGTCTTCCACCAATCTTAACATCTTGATTGTCTTCATTCAATCCTGTTTCTCTGATGATCTGTTCTGCATATAAATTAAACATGAAGGGGGAAAATATGCAGCCTTGAAATACACTTTTGCTGATTTTAAACCATTCTGTTTCTCCTTGTTCAAATTGTTGCTTCTTACTCAATGTAAAGGTTGTGCAAGAGAACTATCGTGTAACCGGGTAAGGCGTACACGCTGCCCTCCGCCCCTCCTACCACCCCCATTTTCCTTCTACCCAATACCTGTTAACAATCACATGACAACATTTTGGATTTCAAAGTGGTCGCAGCTTTAATAACCTTTTAATAAACCAGCTAATACAAATACAAAACATTATAACTCTCCCCACCCCCACCCCCACCAAGCAGAGCGAGCCCTCACCCGCCACGTTAGGAGCAAGGTGACGCTGCTTCCGCTCCCCCCCCCGGGCACAGGCCCAATTGATTATCCACGCCCTCCCTCTTCCGGCTTTGCCATATTATTAGCAAAAACCTGAGGGATTAACCGGGTCGGGGGTACCCTACCCCCGCCCTCCTGCTTGCCTCCGACTCCGGACCCCGGAAACCTCCGGGATCCCGCCAATCTCCCCCCCCCCAAGCTGCAACAACCCATACCCCCGCCCCAACGTCCTTGTAAAGGGAGGGTGGGCGGGATGTCTGTCGCCTCCAGCTTACCAAACCGAAAGGCCGGAGCCACGCCGAGTCCCCGCACCTCCCCCCCTCCGCGGCCCGCAGTCCTCGACACCCATTGGCTCCCACGCATTTGAAAAACCCCCGCGGGAGCCAATGAGCTCGCCAGACGGCACGGCCTCCTCTCGCTATGCGCGCCGCCGGATCCCGCTGGCGAAAGCAGCTTGCCGCCCCCCCGGTTAGTGGCGGCCCCGGGGACGCGGCCCCTGCGGCCTTATAATTCTGGAATACCCATGCTACTTAATGTGTCCCAGAGTTTCTCATGATTTACACGATTAAAGGCCTTTCTGTAGTCAATAAAACACACAGATATCCTTTTGGTATTCTTTTGCTTTTTCAGGGATCCTCAATGATGTCTCTCGTTCCTCGCCCTTTCCTAAACCCTGCTTGCATTTCAGGCATCACTGTAGTCTCCACTAAATGATTTTGAGTATAATCTTGCAGGTATGTCAGATAAGAGTGACTGTGTGATAATTTCCACAGTCTGTCGGATCACCTTTCTTCAGAATTGGTAAACAGATCTTTTCCAGTGATGTTGTCTTCCAAGTTTTCTGGCAGAGCCTTGTAAGTATTCTAACAGCAGCATCTGATTACCATAATAGTTCAATGGGAATATCATCAATGCCCAGCGCTTTCAATGCTGCTTCAACATCTTCTTTCATCACCAGTGATTCCTAATCATAAGATACAGGATGAAACAATTGTTGATTTGTTTGATCTTTATTGTATAATTACTCTGTGTATTCTTTCAAACTTTTCATGATCTTCATAGCATCATTCAACATGGATCCATAGCATCTTTTAGCATTCCATTTTGAGGCTGGAATTTTCTTTTTAACTCTTGTAGCTTTAGGAAAGCCGATCTTGTTCTTCCTCTAATAGTTTCTGATTCTATTTCCTTGCATGCACCATTGTAGTACTTCTCCTTGTCTCATTTTGCTGCATGTTGGAAATCTCTTTAAGTTCTATGATTCTCTCTTTTTCTCCTCTGGCTTTAGCTTCTCTGCATTTATTGGACAATTGTCAGAGTTTCTTTGGTCATCCATTTTAGCAATTTTTGCTTGTAGCATTCAATTAACACGTGTTTATTTGGTGTGTTAATTGCAAATCCTTAGAGAGCTTTAGCAAAAGGGGCCCTTAGTCCCCTATTTAATAAACTAAAGTATGCACATACTGTTGTGGAGAAGCAGCCTAGTAGAAACATAGAAACATAGAAAAATGATGACAGAAAAAGATCACATGACCTATCTAGTCTGCCCTTCCATATCAACAACTGCAACAGTCCCCTTTTTTCCTTTAGAGATCCTCTGTGTTTGCTCCATGCTTCATTGAATTCAGATACCGTCCTTATCTCTACCACCTCCACTGGGAGACTATTCCATGAATCTACCACTCTTTCTGTAAAGAAATATTTCCGCATAAGACTCCGGAATCTATCCCCTTTCACCCTCATCCCATGTACCCTCACAGCAGAACTTACTTTCAATCGAAAGAGGCTCTTCTGTGCATTTATGCCACAGAAGTATTTAAACGGCTCAATTATATCACCTTTATCCCGTCTTTCCTCTAAGGTGTACATATTAAGATCCTTAAGTCTATCCTCATATGCTTTATAGTGAAGACCACTAACCATTTCAGTAGCCACCCTCTGTACTGACTCCATCCTGTTTATATCCTTTTGAAGGTGCGGTTTCCATAATTGCACATAATACTCCAAATGAGGTCGCACCAAAGACTTATACAGAGGTACTATCACCTCCTTTTTTCTGCTAGCCATTCTTCTTACTATGCACCCAAGCATCCTTCTAACTTTTGCTGTCACCTTTTCTACCTGTTTAGATACTTTAAGATCATCAGACACACACAACCACGCCGAGGTCACACTCTTCTTTAGTGGACAAAAGTACTTCATCCCCTATACTATATTGCTCCCTTGGATTGCTGCAGCCCAAATGCATGACTTGCATTTATTAACATTAAATCCCAGCTGCCAAATTCTAGACCATTCTTCAAGCTTAGCTAGTCCCTCCTCACATTATCTACACCTTCCTGGGTGTCTACTCTATTGCAGATTTTGGTATAATCCGCAAAGAGGCAAACCTTACCCGACAGCCCTTCCACTATATCACTAACAAATATGCTAAAAATAATTGGACCAATGACAGATCCCTCGGGCACACTACTGGTAACTTCCTTCTCCTCAGATTGAGCTCCATTTACCTTTACCCTTTGTCGCCTCACACTCAACCAATTTCTAACCCAAGCAATAACTTTAGGATCCATCCCTAGTGTGCTTAAGTTGTTTATAAGTCACCTGTGAAGAACAGTGTCAAAGGCTTTACTGAAATATAAATACACCACATCTAGGGCTTTCCCTCGGTCCAACTCCCTGGTCACCCAGTCAAAGAAATCAATCAGATTTATCTGACAGGATCTGCCTCTGATGAATTCATGCTGCCTCGGATCCTGTGATCTGCTGGACTCCAGAAACCTCACTATTTTCTCTTTCAGCAGCGTTTCCAATAATTTACTCACCACCGAAGTTAAACTAACCACATTCTTACTTCCGCTTTTGTGTAAAGGGACCGCATGAGCCTCTCTCCAGTCCTTTGGCACCACTCCCAACTGAAGTGGAGGAGTGGCCTAGTGGTTGGGGTATGTTACGTCAGGGGTTCACAATCCCATTAGAGAACAGCAACCTTGAGCCAGAAGGACTGGGGTTTCTAGTTCCACAGGTGTTCCTTGTGGTCTTGGGCAAGCCACTTAACCCTCCATTGCCCATGTTCACTATAAGTATTAATGTACATGTCTTATATCCCCTTGTGTTAAATGTATCCCCAAATTGTGTTGTGACCACTTTGATTGAAGGATAAGGTGGCATACAAAACTGTCTAAATAAATAAAACAAAGAGCCATTGAAAAGGTCAGTCAGTGGAGTTCCCACAGTATTCTAGGGTGGATCCCATCACTTTTCTACTTTAAGTTTAGCTAGTTTCTCACGAACACAGTCTTCTGAAAATTCTTCAAGATGCCCATCACTTCTTTTCCTTTTTGTGAGTGTTTTCTGAGGTCCTGTTCCTGGTTCTTCATAGAAACATAGAAATATGATGACAGAAAAGACCACATGGCCTATCTAGTCTGTCCTTCCATATCAACAACTACAACAGTCCCCTTTTTACCTTTAGAGATCCTCTGTGTTTGTCCCATGCTTTTTTGAATTCAGTTACTGTCCTCATCTCTACCACGTCCACTGGGAGACTATTCCATGGATCCACTACTCTTTCTGTAAAGAAATATTTCCGCATATCACTCGTGAATCTATCTCCATTCACCCTCATCCCCTCGTAGCAGAACTTGCTTTTAATTGAAAGAGGCTCTCTCCCTGAACATTTATGCCACGGAGGTATTTAAACATCTCAGTCATATCACCTCTATCCCGCCTTTCCTCTAAGGTGTACATATTAATATCCTTAAGTCTGTCCTCATATGTTTTATAATGAAGACCACTAATCATTTTAGTAGCCACCCTCTGCACGGACTCCATCCTGTACACATCCTTTTGAAGGTGCAGTCTCCAGAATTGCACACTATACTCCAAATGAGGTTGCACCAAAGACTTATACAGAGGCATTATCACCTCCTTTTTTCTGCTAGCCATTCCTCTCTGTATGCACCCATGCATCCTTTTAGCTTTTGCCATCGCCTTTTCTACCTGTTTAGCTACTTTAAGATCATCAGACACAACCACGCCTAGGTCCCGCTCTTCTTTAGTGGTCAAAAGTACTTCACCCCCTATACTATATTGCTCTCTTGGATTGCTGCAGCCCAAATGCATGACCTTACATTTTGTAACATTAAATCCCAGCTGCCAAATTCTAGACCATTCTTCAAGCTTAGCTAGATCCCTCCTCATGTTATCTACACCTTCCTGGGTGTTTACTCTATGGCAGATTTTGGTATCATCCGCAAAGAGGCAAACCTTACCCAACAGCCCTTCCGCTATATCACTAACAAAGATGTTAAAAAGAATCGGACCAAGGACAGATCCCTGGGGCATACCACTGGTAACATCCCTCTCCTCAGAGTGAGCTCCATTTACCTGTACTCTTTGTCGCCTCCCACCCAACCAATTTCTAACCCAAGCAGTAACTTTAGAGTCCATCCCTAGGGTTCTCAGTTTGTTTATAAGTCGCCTGTGAGGAACAGTGTCAAAGGCTTTCCTGAAATCTAAATACACCACATCTAGGGCTCTCCCTCGGTCCAACTCCCTGGTCACCCAGTCAAAGAAATCAATCAGATTTGTCTGACAAGACTTGCCTCTGGTGAATACATGCTGCCTCGGATCCTGTAATCCGCTGGACTCCAGAAACATCACTATTTTCTCTTTCAGCAGCGTTTCCAAAAATTTACTCACCACCGAAGTTAAACTAACCGGCCTGTAGTTTTCAACCACATCCTTACTTCTGCTTTTGTGTAAAGGCACCACATGAGCCTCTCTTCAGTTCTTTGGCACCACTCCCGACTCTAACGAGGCATTGAAAAGGTCAGTCAGTGGAGCTGCTAGAACGTCCCCAAGTTCCCTCAGTATTCTAGGGTGTATCCCATCTGGTCCAATCGCTTTGTTCATCTGTGAACACAGAACAGAAATATTTGTTAAGCAATTCCGCTTTATCCTCATCAGCTTCTACATATTCCTCCCCTTCACCCTTGAGTCTGACAATGCCACTTTTGCCCTTTCTCTTCTCACTAACATATCTGAAAAATGTCTTATCTCCCCATTTTATTGCATTGGCTATTTCCTCCTCTTTTTGAATCTTTGCTTTCCTGACCACTTTGCTAGCTTCTCTAAGTTTTTCCAAATATAGATGCCTGTCTTCTTCTCTCTGTGATCTCTTGCATTTCAAGAAGGCCTCCCTCTTTTTCTTCATCTTTTCAGCTACTTCTTTCGAAAACTATAGCAGTCTCCTTTTCCTTTTACCTTTATTTACCATTTTAACAAAAAGGTTGGTTGCCCTTAAAATATCCCTTTTCAGTTTTGCCCACTGTTTTTCTACATCCCGCAGCTGTTCCCATCCCACTAACGACTCCCTGAGGTATTGGCCCATCTTGGCAAAGTTAGTTTTCCTAAAGTCTAAGACTCTTGCTTTTGAATGGATTCTAACAGCCCTAGTGATCACCGGATGCAAAATGATCTCCCACTATAACATCAGAAGCACTTTAACCATTGGTAAGCACCAAGTTCAGCATGGTCCTTTCATGTGTGGGGTCTGTTACCAATTGCATGAATAGTTCTCCCTGTAGAGAATCCAGGATCTCCTTACTTCTAGATGATACTGCAGCAGGAATGTGCCAGTCAACATCTGATATATTGAAATCCCCTATCAGTAGCACATCCCCATTCCTAGCAATGTTGTGTATGTCTTCAATTAACTCTCCATCCACCTCTTCCTTTTGCGAGGGAGGTCTGTATATCACACCAATGGAAATATATTTCTCTTTCCCTCTTTCTAGTTTAACCCACAGTGCCTCCTCTCTCCCTTTTAAGCTCAGTAATTTCAAAGCTTTAATATTATTTTTTACATATAGTGCCACTCCCCCCTTCTTCCTATCCTGTCCTTTCTGAATAAAGTATAGCCTGGTATAGTTACATCCCAGCCATGGTTTTCTGTGAACCATGTTTCTGTAACTGCCACTAAATCCAAGTCAGCCACTCCCATTAAAGCTTCAACATCTGGGTTCTTATTTCCCATGCTATGGGCATTTATACATACCGCTTTCTATATGTTTCCCCTTTTACCCCTTTCCATAAAGGTATTTAATGTTTCACTTACCTGGGGGCTTTCTTCACCCCTCCCCAACATATCTAGTTTAAACCCCTCTTCAGTAGATTAGCCAGTCTGCTACTGAAAACACATCAACCTTTCCTGGAGTTAAAGTGACAGAATACTATGCAAGAGATCAATGTTCAATTCCCACTGGCTCACTCTGTGACCTTGGGCAAGTCACTTTACCTTCCATTGCCTCAGAAGAAAAGTCTGGCAAACTACTTGCCAAGAAAACTCAGGGGCAGCTGGGTCACCAGCAGTCATAATTGGCTTGATAGCACTTTAAAAAAAAGGTGTACCTACTTCATTTTATAAACTTTGCATGAAATAAGCTCAGAAAAATGCACATTAACTGTTTATTTATGTATTTATTTAAAACATTTATAAACCACTTATTCAAAAGGTTAGAAGCGGTACTGAAACATATATAATAATCACATATACATATGCATCATTTAAAAACTAAATAAGAACACTCTAAATCAGTAAAATAAAATATTAGGATGCATCAGAATCCAAAACTTGACATAATAAATGAGCTTTCATCATTCCATGAAAGCTCATAAAATCACAATGGGCTCCTAATCAATTTGGTAAATAGTTCCAAATACAAGTTGCCTAATGCATAAACATACAGGTATGCGCTATCTGCAAGCTGCTGGCACACAGAAGAGACATAACTGGAGAATTTTGCAGTCCAGCACACATTGGATGTATCAAAGAATGCCACTGCAACATCATAGCAAGGCAGACTGCAGACAACCCAAGCCTAATTTTCATAACAATGCATAAAGCCTTAAAAGAAATTTGCTGTTGAACCAACAACCAATGCAGAAAAATCAGCATGGTATAATATGAGGACAAAAGCAGCTCCAGATATTGATGAAGCACTTGAAAATGTGATGGTTGACTGGTTTTTGCACCTATGGGAGTTCTCATAAAACTGTCAATTTCCTTCCTAAGGCCAAATTGTCCTTAGCATGCTAAATGCACAGTTTGAAGTGACAACATTTATAAAGCAACACTTTTATATTTTTTTAAAAAGCTTTTTGTTATGCAATGAGTGGCGTTACAAAAATCATATTCACAAATTCAAAATGTTTACAGCACATCTATCTATTGGTCCAGAGAAACAAACATAAATTGTTATGCCCCCCAAATGCACACCCCTCTTTCTTCCCTCTCACTCCTAGGCTGGAAGGGTCTCATCCTCAGGATATTACCCAGATACAATAATCCCAAAGATACCCAAAAATATTAGCTCAGAGGAGTTAGAAATACAGTATCCAGTCCCAATTCCATCTTTAACTCACACATAGCAAACCCTAGAATTCAATCAGATGAAGAAAGATAATGCAGACTCCAAGTGGAACAAATATCTCAAAACAACAGAAAAACATGAGACAACATCAAAAAAAGTCAGAAAAGAAAGAGGGGGAAGGAGAGGCATATGAATGCTGAAATTGGCCATTTCCCATTAAAATATATGTAAGGGGCCTACATTAAATTGAATTTGAGCAATTTAGCTCTCACCAGAAATGTCAATTTTCCATGATAAAGAAATCATCGACTTTGCATAACCCTTCTCCCTTCGTAGGTAGTATAGAGTCCTTCCAACATTTGACTAGCACACATCATGTATCTAACAGTAAACAGTGAATGATTTGCAGATCATAATCGGAGGATACAGACCCACCCTCTTTACCTAAAACAACAACTTCATAGGATAAAGATAACTCAATATTTAATATAATTCTTATGTTGTATCTCCCTCCAGTAAAGGCTTATGAGATGACAACTCCACCACAAGTGGTCAAAATCTTCATTTAATCCAATCCTCGCTAGCATAAGGGAGAGGCAGTAGAGTCCCATTTACATATTCCGGTGGGAAAAAGGTACAATCTCATCAGGATCTTCATTTGCATTTGTGAGTTGAAGACCTGAGCAAGAGTTTTGTAAAGCCTGGATATTATCTTCTTGTTACTTTTCTCCAGAAAAAGAACCCTTTCCAGACTGCTGGAAGTGTTAGTACAGTAAATACCCCTTTATGCTCTGGCCTTCATAGAAAATACTGCAATTGGAAATACTGAAAGTTACAAATGTGTATACCAAATTTTCCCTCCATCATATTTTTGATGAGATGCACATTATTCTCAAAACAGTCAGAGAAATATAAATTGTCCTTTACCCTTCCCTGACTACACTAATTCATGTCTTTAATAAACCTCTGCATCCTCAGAGGGGAAAAGGGAGATAGGCTGGGGGACATATTTCTAAACTTGTGCATATGAAACCAGCATTTATGTACAGAAACTAGAAAGAGGTGGTCCTGCATCTGTGGTTTCATCTCATCTTGACTAGAAAAAATGTATGCAGATAATGGAATAGTTTGGAGCCACGTTGCCTCCATTCTGACTGAGGCTTGAACTGTTAGGGATTGTTCCAATATTGAATAGTCCGCAAACATGAGCTATAATAACAGAAAAAATGCAGAAGCCCTGAACCTATGGGGGTAGAAAGGATCTTAAATGCCAACTGAGGCTTCTTGCCTTGCCAAATAAAACAGGTGAAGCACTTTTGTATTTCCTAAAAAGCAGCACTGGGGTATAGAAATTGGCAACTGATAAAAAGTACGTCTGTACACCCTAACCAAAACATGGAGGTGTCTTACATTTGTTGCATCTCTTTCTTAAGTTTCTGTAAGGCTGACTTGTAGTTGAGTTTAGACAACTGTGAGAGTGCTGAGGGGATAAGTACTCCCAAATGCTTAATTTTCTCTATAATCTGGTACTCAAATAACTCTTCCAGATCCTCACATGTCCCATCCATATGCCTTATGGGTAGCAGAGCCAATTTCTGGATATTGGCTGCAGGGCCGGCCCGTCCATAGAGCAAGAATGTTTTTTGCACAGGGCCCCGCGTTTCGGGGGGCCCCGCGCAAAGAACATTCTGCTTTTTCTTCTTAATTAAATTAAAAAAAAAAAAAAGCTGGCCGCGGCAGCATGGAGTGTCCCGCGGGGCTCCCTCTGCCCGGCGGAACTCTTCTGGCGCGGCTGAGCCCCTCTGTGCCGGCTTGCAGATACGCGAAGGGAGAGTGTCTCCCTAGCGTCTCTGTTAAGCCCGCAGGGGCTGATGGGAAGCAGGGGCTGATGGGAAATTTCCCATCTGCCCCTGCGGGCTTAACAGAGACGCGAGGGAGACACTCTGCCTTCGCGTATCTGCAAGCCGGCACAGAGGGGCTCAGCCGCGCCGGGAGAGTTCCGCCGGGCAGAGGGAGCCCCGCGGGACACTCCATGCGGCGGCAGCGGCCAGCTTTTTTTTTTTTTTAATTGCCATGAGCCGAGGGGGGGGGGGGGCGGGTAGGACTGGCCATGGGCTAGGGAGGGGGGGGGGTTAATACTGGCAATGGGCTAGGGTGTGGGGGTTAATACTGGCAATGGGCTAGGGGGGGGGGGAGGGAGGGAGGGAGGTTAAGAAGGGCAATGGGCTAGGGAGGGAGGGAGGGAGGGAGGGGGGGTTAAGACTGGCAATAGGCTAGGGGGGGTTAAGACTGGCAATGGGCTAGGGAGGGAGAGGGGGTTAAGACTGGCAATGGGCTAGGGAGGGAGGGGGGTTAAGACTGGCAATGGGCTAGGAGGGGTTAAGACTGGGAATGGGCTGGGGGGGTTAAGACTGGCAGTGGGCTGGGGAGGGGGGGTTAAGACTGGCAATGGGCTATGGGGGGGTTAAGACTGGCAGTGGGCTGGGGAGTTAAGACTGGCAGTGGGCTATGGGGGGGTTAAGACTGGCAGTGGGCTGGGGAGGGGGGTTAAGACTGGCAATGGGCTAGGGAGGGAGGGAGGGGGGGTTAAGACTGGCAATAGGCTAGGGGGGGTTAAGACTGGCAATGGGCTAGGGAGGGAGGGGGGGTTAAGACTGGCACTGGGCTAGGGAGGGAGGGAGGGGGGTTAAGACTGGCAATGGGCTAGGGAGGGGGGGTTAAGACTGGCAATGGGCTAGGAGGGGTTAAGACTGGGAATGGGCTGGGGGGGTTAAGACTGGCAGTGGGCTGGGGAGGGGGGGTTAAGACTGGCAATGGGCTAGGAGGGGTTAAGACTGGGAATGGGCTGGGGGGGTTAATACACGCAGTGGGCGGGCGAGGGGGGGTTAAGACTGGCAATGGGCTATGGGGGGTTTAAGACGGGCAGTGGGCTGGGGGGATTAAGACTAGCAGTGGGCAATGGGGGGGTTAAGACTGGCAGTGGGCTGGGGAGGGGGGTTAAGACTGGCAATGGGCTATGGGAGGGTTAAGACTGGCAGTGGGCTGGGGGGGTTAAGACTGGCAATGGGCTGGGGGGGTTAAGACTGGCACTGGGCTGTGGGCTGATTAAGGATGGCAAAGGGCTATGGGGGGTTAAGACTGGCAATGGGCTAGGGGGGTTAAGACTGGCAATGGTTTAGGAGGGGGGGTTAGGACTGGCAGTGGGCTAGAGGGGGTTAAGACTGGGGTTTAAGACTGGCAATGGGCTGGGGGGGCTTAAGACTGGCAGTGGGCTGGGGAGGGGGGTTAAGACTGGCAATGGGCTATGGGGGGGGGTTAAGACTGGCAATGGGCATGGGGGGGTTAAGACTGGCAATGGGCTAAGGGTGGTTAAGACGGAATGGGCTGGGGGGTTAAGACTGGCAATGGGCTATGGGGGGGTTAAGACTGGCAGTGGGCTATGGGGGGTTAAGACTGGCAATGGGCTGTGGGCTGATGAGGGCTGGTAATGGGCTATGGGGGGGTTTAAGACTGGCAATGGGCTAGGGGGGGGGGTTAAGACTGGCACTGGGCGGTGGGCTGTTGAGGGCTGTCTGGAAAGGGGGTGATGGGGGATTAGGACTGGCACTGGGCTCGGGGGGGGTTAAGACTGGCAGTGGGCTATGGGGGGGTTAAGACTGGCAATGGGCTGTGGGCTGATGAGGGCTGTCTGGAAATGGGGTGATGGGGGGTTAGGACTGGCAATGGGCTGATTGGGGGGGTTAGGACTGGTAATGGGCTATGGGGGGTTAAGACTGGTAATGGGCTGTGGGCTGATGGGGGCTGTCGGGAAATGGGGTGATTGGGGGTTAGGACTGGTAATGGGCTATGGGCTGATGGGGCTGTCTGGAAATGGGGTGATTGGGGGTTAGGACTGGTAATGGGCTATGGGGGGGTTAAGACTGGTAGTGGGCTGATGGGGGGGTTAGGACTGTTAGTGGGCTGATGGGGGGGTTAGGACTGATAATGGGCTATGGGGGGGCTAGGACAGGAAATGGGCTGATGGGGAGGGGTTAGGACTTGAGGTGGGCTGATGTGGTTAGGACTGGTAATGGGCTGTGGGCTGATGGGGGGGGGTTAGGACTGGCAATGGGCTATGGGGGGCTGACTGGAAATGGGCTGATGGGGGGTTAGGACTGGTAATGGGTTATAGGGGGGGCTTAAACTGAAATTGGGGTGATGGGGTTAGGACTGGAAGTTGATTGACGGGGGGCTAGGACTGGTAATGGGTTGGGGGGTTGCTAGGACTGGAAATGGGCTGAGTGGAAGGAGAGGCTTGAACTGCAAATAGCTGATGGGTAGGGGGCTTGGAATGGAAATGGGCTGTGAGGGAAGTGAGCTAGGACTGAAAATGGGCTGATGGAACAGCTAGGATAGGACTGGAAATGGGCTGTTGGGGGGAGCTAAGGTTGGAAATGGGCTGTGGTGGGGGCTTGAATTGAAATGGACTCATGGAGGGGCTAGAACTGGAAGTAGGCTCATGGGGGGCTTGGACTGGAATTGGGCTGAGTGGAGGGGAGCTATGATTTGACATGGGCTGATGGTGTGGCTAGGAAATGACTAGAAATGGGCTGATGGGGGGCTAGGATTGGAAATGAGCTGATGAAGGGACTTGGACTGGAAATGGATGGGGGAGCTAGGACTGGAAATGGGCTGATGGGGGGGCTAGGACTGGAAATGGGCTGATGCAGGGACTAGAAGGGAATGGATGCTGGGTGAGACTGGAACTAGAAGGGAGCTGATGTTGGGGGAGGATTAGAATGGGATGGGGCTGGGAGAGTAAAATGGAGAGGGGAAAAATATTTTGTGTAGGAGTGATGAAAAATCTACAATTGGCCGGGTATTGGGGGAGTAATTGGGGATTGAGGATGGAGGGTTAAAATCTATGTGGATGAAATAGGAATGAGGAAAGAGCAAAAGGAGAAAGATTAATATGTTAAAGCAGATGTAGAGAGAGAGAATGGAAAAAAAACTAGAAGAGAGAAGAAAGGACAAATGGACAGCAGACGATGGAGAGTTAGCAGAAAACATGAAGAAACCAGAAGAAAGTGGCTGGACCAATTGCAACTGAAAAAAAATGCACAAAAGGTAGAAAGATATCTCTTTATTTTGAATTTATTAACTGGAATATGAAAGCTCTGGGAAATGTGCATCATTAACGTCTGCGCTTTGTTTGGTACAAGAGGAAATTAATTTATAGTTTTATTTCTACAGTGTTGTTGTACATTCCAAGTTTGGCTTTTGGGGTTCCCAGTTTAATTATTGCCTTCCTGTTTCTAAATTGTGATTCCTTGTTTGGTGATGGTCTATGTTCTGCATGTGTAACTGAGCTGAGGTATTCTGTTTATGTAATTCCTATTTGACGTTGCCACTTGTTCTCTTTCCCCAGTATTCTCTGAAATGTATTGGTTTAATATTTGCAGTGTTTCCTTTTGATAGTTAGGGTATGGTGCTTTGTGAGTCCTGGTAATGCTATCAGGATACGGCGGGTTTGCTATGGGTTCTAAATGGGCAGCGTTTGTAGTAGTTCCTAATGTGCCTGGCAGTTGGCAGTGGATTATAGTAATGTAGAAATCTTTTAGTCTTTCTTTATCCATACACTCATTAAGAGACATGTTTACTAAAAGTTAGTGTATGGTAACATTATGCAAATATTTATGCAAATAAGGCCACTTATGCAAATGAGGCCCCGCACCTAGTCTCCGCACATGGCCCCGCACCCCCCTTGGGCCGCCCCTGATTGGCTGTACATCCTGGCAATGCTAAACTCCCTTATTAGATCCATCAAAGGGGCATAGACATCTTAGAGTCTTTTATGTAAATCAATGTGTCATCTGCATATAGAGAAATGCCATGGTTTTCGTCCCTAATAGAGATTCCTGAGGCTGATAATTTAGCTCTCATCTTGCAAGCGAATAACTCATCACCAGAGAAAATAGGAGCAGCAACATTGTCAGGTCCCTCTATCTAACCTAAAAATACATGACAAATGGAAGGTTCCGGTGACGTCAGACACCAAATGGCCGCCTGAAGACAGCACTCCGTCTCGGACGAGGGAAATACTGCCCTAGGTAGCTGAGTAAAGCCCCGATTATAGCCCCAAACTTGCTAATTCGGTGGAGCCCGGCATAGAGGACGGATGGCTGGGAAAAAGACGAGCATAGACCTGAAAGCCTATTCGTTTAAGGCTTCGGCGGGGATGCGGACACCTGCGGCTAAGATGGCGTCGGGCCGGGGTGAGTCCAATGGAGCGGGAGATGCTGGGGAGAGCATCAGTGGGCCGAGTGAGATTCAGGCACTCCATGCGGACTTGCAGGGGTGGTTTGAGTCCACCAGGCAGGACTTTGAATGCTTGAAGAAGGATGTACACTCATGGCTCCATGAAGTTAAAAGCGACCTGGCGGTGCTGGGGAACCGGCTGGAGGAGGTTGAGACACAATTCGAGGAGCACGTGGGCCAGTGTGCGTTAACTGAGCAGCGAGTGGACTCTATAAGCCTACTACAGGATGATCTGTGGCAAAAGATTGAAGATTTGGAAAACCGGTCCCGCCGGGCCAATTTGCGGATTAGAGGTATGCCAAAACATGAGGGCTCAGTGAACTATCTGCGGCTGGCTGAGGAGTTTGTGAGGCTGTGTTAAGGGTGGCTGAATTGGAGACAGAAGGTGTATGCCTCAGAGTGGAACGAGCTCACCGGGCGCTGGGGCCCAGACGGGACAACCAGCCACGAGACATTATTCTTTGTCTGCACGAGTACAGAACCAAGGAGTTGGTTATGGCTGCTGAAAGAAAGATGGGGAAGATAAAGTGGAAGGAAGCTGAGGTGGAAGTTTTTGCCGATATCTTCAGCATTACTATGAGAAAGCGTAGGGACTACCAAGCGGTGACGAAGAAGCTGCGGGATGAGAACATCCGGTACCACTGGCTCTTCCCGGTGGGGCTGCAATATGCAATCAACGGCAAGTCCTTTGTGGTACACTCCGTGGATGCGGCACTTCAGAGCATGCGACAGATGGGGTGGTCGGACATCCCGGTGGTCCCGAGGAATGAGGACGGTGGCCCTATGAGGAGTGGAACCCAAAAGAACAGTCATCTGCAATGGAGCCGTGCAGCTGGGGGAAACAAGCGCCTGAGGTGTCAAAAGGCCCCTAAGGACTGTACCCAAGCTGAAACTTGAACTGTGTGGTGGGGTAATCAGGTTTTAAGGTTCCTTGCGGGGTGCATGGGCTGTAATAGTTTTTATGTATTTCTACCGAGGCTGAATTATTGTGTGGGGGAGTGGGCTGGGATGTGGGAGTTGTGTTTGTGGAGGGGTGAAGTATATGGGGCGTTATTTCTTTTATCTCACTGTTTAGGGCAGGTTGGAGCATTTGAGTGTAATGATGGGGGAGTCTGGGTCTGCGGTCACCGTGGCGCAGATCTACTAATTGGATCTGGTGGTGCTGAGGGGAGGGGGGTGGGGGGAGCAGGGAGAGGGGGGGAGCAGGGAGGGGGGTGGGGGGAGAGGGCTGGGGAGGGCTGGGGAGGGGGGAGGGGGATGGGGAGGGGTGAAGGGATGCTTGCAGTCGAAGGCAGTTGTCACGGGGGAATGTAGTCATGACCATGGCCTTATTTAATTTGGTCACGCTGAATGCCAGGGGCCTTAAATCCTTTAGGAAGCGTCAACTCCTTTTCAAGGAATGTATTAGGTTGGAGGGCGATATTATTTTTGTACAAGAAACACACCTTCGGGTAAAAGATGAGAGATGTATGGGACATAGGCAATTCCCACAGCAGTATTTTGCTTCCAATAAATTAGAGAAGAAAAAGGGTGGAGTGGGGATTCTCCTTTCCAATAGAGTTACAGGACAGGTGGTTGAGTGTATAAAGGATAAAAGTGGAAGGTATGTGATTATCAAACTTAAACTGGGTGTGGATCTCTTTACATTGGTTAGTGTTTATGCCCCGAATACCAACCAGGGAGAATTTTTTGCGAACCTACAGAAGGTTCTCTTGGGGAGGGTAGAGGGTAAGCTTATTGTGGGGGGAGACTTCAATATAGCTCCAAACCCATTGGTAGATACGTCTAAAGGGGCTTCGTCCATCCCCAGAAATCATCGGCTCAAGTTGAAGCAATTGATTGGTAGGTTAGACTTGGTGGATGTGTGGCGTGAGGTGAACTATGGGCAGAGGGACTATTCTTACTATTCCCCGGTACACGAGACATACTCTAGAATTGATTTATTTCTTTTGGATAAGACTATGGTAGCGGGGGTGAGAGAGTGTGTGATAAGGGAACGCACCTGGTCTGATCATGCCCCTTTGACGTGTAACATTCAGCTCGGTAAGCAAGGTCCATGACGGGCTTGGTGAAAATTGAATGAATCCTTGTTAGATGACCCTGAGGTGGTGAGGCAGGTTAAAGAAACAATATCCGAATATCTGTCTTTGAACCAGATGGGAGAGGTTTCCCCGGGGACCCTTTGGGACTGTTTGAAAGCGGTGGTTTGGGGGAAATTGATCTTGGTGGGGTCCCACCGGAAAAAGACCCGGCTGAGTCAGCAAGGGAAGGTGCTAGACTCCATAAGGGAGAAAGAGAATAAGTTAAAAGGGCATCTGACCAATGTGGAATTACGGGGTACACTGCAGGGCGTGAAGAAGGAACTTAGCGAATTGCACCTACACGAGATTCAATATAAGCTGAATGTGTTGCGGCAGCGAAACTTTGAATTTGGCAATAAGGCGAAGAGAATGTTGGCGCGTAAAGTGCGGAAGTGGACCGCGCGTAACACTAAGAACATAAGAACATAAGATATGCCATACTGGGTCATACCAAGGTCCATCAAGCCCAGTATTCTGTTTCCAAGAGTGGCCAATCTAGGTCATACGTACCTAGCAGTTTCCCCAAGGGACACAGGTTCCACAATGCATGTATTGGTTCAAGCATTGATATCCTGGGTCCCTTCTTAATAATGGTTTATGGACCTTTCCTCCAGGAACTTGTCAAAACCTTTTTTAAACCCAGCTACACTAACAGCCTTTACTACATCCTCCGGTAACAAATTCCAGAGTTTGATTACACGTTGAGTGAAAAAACATTTTCTTTTATTAGTCTTAAATAGTTTGCCCTGTAGCTTCATTGCATGTCCCCTAGTCTTTCTATATTCTGATAAGGTAAACAATCGATCTACGTTTACCCGTTCCACTCCGATCATTAATTTATAGACTTCTATCATATCTCCCCTTAGCCGTCTCTTTTCCAGGTTAAAGAGCCCTAACCTTTTTAGCCTTTCTTCATAGGAGTATCCTTCCATCCCCTTTACCATTTTGGTGGCTCTTCTCTGAACCTTTTCTAAAATCGCTATATCCTTTTTAAGATACGGCGACCAGAATTGCACACAATATTCAAGGTGCGGTCTCACCATGGAACGATATAGAGGCATTATAATATCTTTTGTTTTATTTTCCATTCCTTTCCTTATCATACCTAGCATTCTATTTGCTCTCTTGGCCGCTGCTGCACACTGGGCCGAGGGTTTTAACATGGTATCCACAATGACGCCTAAATCTTTTTCCTGGGTGGTGGTTCCTAATGTGGAACCTTGCATCGTGTAACCATAGTTTGGGTTGTTCTTCCCTAGGTGCATAACCTTGCACTTGTCCACATTAAATTTCATCTGCCATTTTGATGCCCAGTCTTCCAATTTATCAAGATCCTCTTGAAAGTTTCCACAATCCTCTTGGGTTTTAACAACTTTAAATAGTTTTGTGTCATCTGCAAATTTGATAACCTCACTCGTTATTCCACTTTCCAGGTCATTTATGAATATGTCAAAAAGCAGCGGACCCAGCACAGATCCCTGGGGTACACCACTATTCACCTTTCTCCATTGGAAAAATTGGCCATTTAGCCCTACCCTCTGCTTTCTATCTTTTAACCAGTTCCTGATCCACAATAGTACACTGCCTCCTATCCCATGACTCTTTATTTATTTATTTTATTTATTTATTTATTTACATTCTCTTATATACCGCACTATTCAGCATCAGCGCGGTTTACATGGAACAGAAACGCTCAGTACAGTTAACATGTATGAGTTTACAGATAACAGGGCAAGTAACTTAGATAACAGGGGTAAACTATTTACAAAAACTTGCTACATAAGCTTGTAAACTATTTACAAATATTGCTACATAAGGTTGTATGATCATGAATTCTATAGAAACAAATGCACCACTAAGGGTTAGAGAATCTTTCTTGGCATGTTGTTGGGAAACCATATATTTGCTTAGTGGGTTGCATCTCTGTCTCGGTGGGTGAGGTTGGGTTCTATGAGGTACTTATTGAAAAGATGGTACTTGAGGGCTTTCCTAAACTGCGTAAGGCCCTTAATAGCCCGGATATCTGGAGGTAATGCGTTCCAGCATCTTGGTGCGCTGATACTAAACGCCCTGTTGGCTGTAGATGAAGTGCAAACTGTTAATGCTTTCGGGACTTTTAGGGTGTTTGTAGCTGTGGATCTCCTTGCTCTATTAGGAGATATGGTATGGATGAGGGCCATTATTGATTCAGGGGAGAGCTTGTTAATAGCTTTAAAAGTGAGTAACAGAGTCTTAAAAACGATTCTAGCCTGGATAGGTAGCCAATGCAATTGTATCAACAGAGGTGTCACGTGGTCGCTTCTGGGGGCTCCATGGATGACCCTTGCTGCAGCGTTCATGGCGAGCTGCAGCGGGTGTAGGGTGGATAGGGGCAGTCCTTGAAGGATGGCATTGGCATAATCAAAATGAGGTATGATCAATGCCTGGTATATAGTCCTGAAGTCATTTGGTTCCAGCATAGATCGTAAATGCCGAAGTGAGCGGATCTTGTAGTATACTGCTCTGACTGTGTTCCCTATGTGGGCTTTCATGTCTAGGCGCTGATCCAAGGTGACTCCCAGGTAGCGTATTGATGGTTTAGTTTGTAGCTCTGCTTCTTTTACTTTAAGGAATTGTGGTGGTGTGAAGTTAGTGTTCCTTGTAATGAAGAGTACTTCCGTTTTCTTATGTTGTATTCGGAGGTTTTGGGAGAGAAGCCAGTCAGATATTGCGTTGAAGCAACTCGTCAGTGGAGAGAGGTCCAGATGTTCCGTAGAGAAGGGTATGTACAGCAGGACATCATCAGCGTATAACATGCAGTCGACATTAAAGGATCGGATGATCTTGCAAATTGGCTGCATGTAAATGTTAAACAAGAGGGCCGAAAGGGAAGAACCTTGTGGGACTCCCTCGCTTTGGTGGAAAGGTTCTGATATCATCCCTCCAGAATGCACATGCTGCCATCTTCCAGACAGGTAAGATCTGCACCATTCAAGCGCTCTACCAGTAATTCCTTTCTCAAATAGTCGACCTAAGAGAAGCTCATGACTTACTGAGTCAAAAGCTGCAGCGATGTCCAGAAAGATGAGAGCAAATCCTTGACGGATGTCATCAATGCCAGTGATTATCCTGCAGAAGAGGGTGGTAAGAAGGGTTTCCACTCCGTGGGATTCCCTAAAACCATGTTGGCAGGGGTCTAATGGTGAGGCAATGTCGACGTGATCTTGTAGTTGTCGTTGTACCTCTTTTTCGATGATCTTCGCAAGTAACGGAATACTGTATATAGGTCTATATGAATCCACTTTTTGGGGGTCGAGTTTGCAGTTTTTCAAAAGAGGTCTGATAGAGGTGTGCTTAAGAGCGGAGGGGAAGGAACCTGTTGTGAAGGAGAGGTTCATTATATTGGATAGTATTGGGCTGAAGTGGCTGCGGAGCTCCTTAATCCAGAAGGCTGGGCATGGGTCAGACTGAGATGTGGTGGTGTTAAGGGCCATAATCGTGTCTTCAATTCCTTTTTTGGTAGGGGTAGAGAATATGGTTAGAGCTGTGGGGCCGTCTCGTTCAGGGGTGGTGGTTGTAGTCGAGATGTTGATAATCCGGCATATCTTGGATTGTGCATAGTTAGCAAAATCTTGTGGGTGAATCTCAAATTGCGGTCCGGGGGTTGGTTCCTTTGATAGAGTCTTGACTAGGTCAAAAAGATCATGGGGTTTATTAAGTGATCTCTTTAAGGTCTCTGAGTAGTATTGTTTCATTGCATCAGTGGTTGCCTTGCGGTGAGCAGCCAGATGACAGTTGTATGCAGTCTGGTCAATTGAAGAGTGGGATCGGCGCCAGCGCTTCTCGAGTTTCCGTAATTGGGTAAGAGAGGCTCTAAGATCGGCTGTGTACCATGGAGCGTTCATTCTTTTCCTTGGGGGCTTGTTAGTTGGTGTGCGTAGGGCGATTGCACTAAGGCACTTGTTCCAGTGAGTAATCAGGTCGTCAAGGTTCATGGTGGTTTCGCTAATGAGTTGTTGCGTTTCCATGAGGATAAGGTCTCTGTTGAAAGGCTTGAAACATCTGGAGTGAAGTCTTGTAGTGTTGCTTGGTATCTTATTGAACTTTGAATCAGTTTTGTGTGAAGGGATCTGGAGGATGATCAGTTTGTGATCTGACCATGGAACAGGAGTTATGGACGTTATCGGGTCATGTGATGTGTTAAGAGATATCTGAGGGGCGAATACTAGGTCAAGAATATTTCCCTTAGTATGGGTAGGTTCCTTCACTAATTGTTTGAAGCCGAGATTTGTAAGGGCATCAAGGAAGGATAACACTTGATTGTCCTGCAGTGTTGGCAGGTTGAAATCACCTAGGATCCAGTTTGGGATGTTTGGGTTATGCGTGTTGGAGGCGAGGTCAATTATTGCAGCAAGATCATCCGGAGAAGCTGAAGGTGCTCTGTAGAGCAGGTTGATTGAGCAGCGTTTGTTGGATATGGTGACGGTTTCAAGGTGATTAGCGTTGGTGGCGTCAACCGTCTGGAAGTGGAGATCTGTTCTGGTGATGATGAGCACCCCTCCTCCTCTTTTGTCTCGTCTATGACTTGTGTGAGCTGTGAAGTTCGGAGGGAAGAGTTGGTTGAGTATGACGTTGTCCTCATCGGATAGCCATGTCTCAGTGACTAAGAGTATATCAAGGTCGTGGAGGGAAATCATGTCGATGACAGCTGGCCACTTCTTTCGGATAGAATGGGCATTAATGAGGGCACATTTTAGGTTATGAGGGTAGGAGTTTTCCACCTTCTTGGATTGCACAGAGCACTGAAGCGCAATGTGTAGCAGATGCGGGTGACGTGCACGGGTATCCCAATTTACATTGTGACGGGATGCACCAGACCATCTTTACATTGTGACGGGATGCACCAGACCATCTTCTTCCATGGCTTTAGTTTTGCCAAAAGTCTCTGATGATGGACCTTGTCAAAGGCTTTCTGAAAGTCCAGATACACAATATCAACCGACTCACCTTTGTCCACCTGATTATTCAGTCCTTCAAAAAAACATAACAGATTAGTAAGACAAGATCTTCCTTGTCTAAAGCCATGTTGGCTGTCTCCCATTAGGTCATGACTATCTACATGCTGAGTAATTTTATTCTTTATGATGGTTTCTACCATTTTTCCTGGTACTGATGTCAGGCTCACCGGTCTGTAGTTTCCCGGATCACCCCTGGAACCTTTTTTAAAATTGGTGTTACATTGGCGATCCTCCAATCTTCAGGTATTAGAGATGATTTTAATGATAGTTCACAGATTACTAATAGCAGGTCTGCAATCTCGTATTTCAGTTCTTTCAACACCCTTGGATGTATACCATCCAGCCCAGGTGATTTGCTACTCTTCAGTTTATCTAATAGTTGTAATACATCTTCCCGATGTATCGATATTTCCTTCAATTCTTCCGCACCTATCGTTAAGATCAAGGATGAGAAGGGTAGGCTGATGTGGCTCGGTAATGAAATTGAGGATAGGTTCATCCAATTTTACCAAACCCTGTACACCCCTGAGCAGCAGGTGGGGGAGGAGAAGTTGTCGGAATATCTAGATAGTGTTCAGTTACCACAACTGTCTGGAACAGAGAGGGAGGAGATCTCTAGGAGAATTAGTGAGCAGGAAGTGCTTACGGTGATCAAGGGCCTGAAATCCCATAAAGCCCCAGGGATGGATGGGTTTCCCAACCAATTTTACAAAGTCTTTGCGGGCCAATTGGTGGGGCCCCTTACCGAGATGTACAATTCATTTGGAGAAGATGGAGCATTGCCGGTGTCTCTGAGACTAGCAGGGATTAGCATTTTACATAAGGAAGGGAAAGACCCCACGGAGTGTGGCTCCTATCGACCCATCTCCCTATTGGGCAGTGATTTCAAGATCTTTACTAGGCTGTTGGCGAATAGACTAATGCCCAGTTTAGGACGGTTGATACACCCAAATCAATCGGGGTTTGTGCCAGGTAGACACACATCTGATAATATCCGCCGCGCGTTAAACTTAATGTGGAGGAGTGCATGCATGGGGACGCCATTGGCGCTCCTGGTGGTAGATGCAGAAAAAGCCTTTGATCAGATGAGTTGGCCTTTTTTGTTTAAAACATTGGAAAAAGTGGGGATACAGGGTTCTTTCCTGGCATGGGTGAGGAGCCTGTATAACCAGCCGCTGGCGTGTCTGAAAATTAATGGTGCGGTCACTAAGGCCTTTGAATTGCGGAGGGGGACGTGACAGGGCTGTCCTTTGTCTCCACTGCTCTTTATATTGGTTATGGAACCAATGGAACAGCGTATTAGGGACCGGGCGGCGATTCCGGGGATTCAAGTAGGGAAGGTGCCTCATAAAATTTCCCTATTTGCCGATGATGTGCTTTTCTTTATAACAGATCCAGAGCGCTCTCTCGTGGCGATCCAGGAGGAGTTATCTAGGTATGGAGAGGTGTCCGGGTTCCAGATGAATGCTACTAAATCTGAACTGCTTAATATTTCCTTATCTCGAGGTGAGGTGGACAGGGTGAAACAGCTATTTCCCTTTAAGTGGGCAAGAAGTAGCATTCGGTATCTGGGGGTGCATATCTCAGCCCAGTTGGGGCAGCTTTTCTCCGCTAACTACAAGCCAGCCTGTTCTACTATGTTTAGGGAGTTGGAGAGGTGGGAAAGCTTTGAAGTGTCTTGGTTGGGAAGGATTGCGCTTTTGAAGATGATCATCCTGCCTCGCTTCCTGTATCTGTTTATGAACCTGCCAGTAGAGCTGCCGAGGCCTTTCTTACAGAAGATGCAGGATAGATGTTTGAAATTTGTTTGGAAAGGGAAGAGGCCGAGGGTTGCGTGGAGTGTCCTTTGTGCGAGTAAGCAGATGGGAGGTATGGGGTTGCCGCTTTTATCCCAGTACTATGAAGCCGCGAGGGTGCGGGAGGTTTTTGAATGGGTGTTTAGAGAAGATGCTGAGTGGGTGGCATTGGAAGGAGCTGAACTAGGACAGCAGGTCAACCTTGCGGCTTTGTTATGGCGCAAGGGCGTGGGTGGTGGGGAGAAGTGGGAGAACCCTTTTTTGCGCCAGACACTGCGGCACTGGTGGAGATGGCAACCGAGATGGTATGGGGCGCAGGGGTTCTCTAAATTTATGCCTCTGGTGGGTAATCCTGGATTTTTACCAGGAGCCCAGGACTCCACTTTTGCCAGGTGGGCGGAGCAGGGGTTGCGGTATGTTGGCCAATTCCAGGAGGGGGGTGAGTTGGTGGAATTTGAGGATCTAATGAGGGAATTTCAGTTACGCCCGGAGGATAGATACCGTTACCTGCAAGTGATCCACTTTTGTCAGTCACTGGGGAAGAGAGGGAGGAGAGAGCATGGGGAGGCTGTCGATGAGATCTTTGCTAGGGGGAAGGTTAAGGGGTTGATCTCTAAATTGTACAAGTTGATGGAGACAGCTAGGTGTGGGGAGTGGACCCATAGGCAGGCCTGGGGAAGAGATCTAAATTGGTGTTGGGGTGAGAACCAATGGCAGAGGGTTTGTAAAGGGTTGTTCATGGGAGTGGTGGCCAGCAATATTTTGGAACATAATTATAAGATGTTGTATCGGTGGTATTTGACCCCGCAGTGTTTGCAAAAGTGGGTGGGAGGACCTGCACTTTGTTGGAGGGAGTGCGGGGGAGTGGGCTCTTTCCTTCATATTTGGTGGGGATGCCCCATTATTAAGGTACTTTGGACTGCAGTGGAAGAGTGGATGTGTGGGATAGTGGGGCAGGAGGTTCCTTTGGGTCCCTGTATGGCACTTCTCAATGTGGGGAATGATTCACTTACGGGTGAAGTAGCGGTGGTGCGGAATAGTGTGTGTTGTGACGCGGCAGAGCATTGCCAGGCAATGGAGGAAAGTGGATCTGCCATCCTTGAGGAGTGTGCAAAGGCAGGTAGAACATTTGCATTTGATGTATCGCCTTACGGCACTGAGATTAAAGAGACCATTGCGATTTCAAACAATATGGGATCAATATCATGAGTGGTGGAAAGGGAATACTGGTTAAGGGTGGTGGTGGGGAACAGTGGTGTCTAACACTGGATTCTTGGGTATTCTACAGTGAATGTCCATTTGGCTCAGGGTCCATTTCTTAGTGGCTGATGGTTGTATTTTGTATGTAAAGTATGGTTGTGACAGTTATTATCCGACTGTACTGAAACTTTAAGGGAATTTGGGAGGGGGGTGGGAGGGTGGGGGGTGTGGTATGGAGTTAATGTTGATGTATGGTTATCAATGTGTTTTTTGCTATATTTTTTGTTTGATAAACAATAAAGGAAAAAAATACATGACAAATGACCATTGACCAATACTGAGGGTATTGGCTGACTATAAATAGCTTCAATCCATTGTCATAATAAATGGCCAGAATCAAACCCTTTTAATACCTTTAATAAATACTGTGTAGCCATTCAATTTTGTCAAAAGCCTTTTTGGCATCTAATGACAGAACGGCATAAGTATCCTTGCTTTTTGTCATATTCAGTATGCTATTTATTAGCCTTCTGACATTATCGGCACCATACTGGTTCTTCATAAAACCCATTGGTCACTGTGTACCAGATTATGTATGACCCTTTCTATATGGTGGCTTAAGATTTTTCATTAGTATTTTGTAATCAATGTATTGTGACGATATTTGTTGATAGTTGCTACAAAGAGTGGCATCTCGCCTCTCCTTATGATTTACTGTGATGGTAGCATTGTAAAAAGATTTAGGAAGACTCTGGGAATTCCCAATTTCCTTGAAGACCCTAAGTAATAAGGGAGTAAATTTCTCTAACCAACATTTATATAGTTCCACCAGTAACAAATCTGGCCAGCCACCTTATCACATTTTCCCTTAATTTCCCCTTTCATGAATAGCCTATCAAGCTACTTCCTCTGGGATTATTCCATTTGTGGGAGGTGTCTCGCTCTCACCTAGTTCTCCAGTTGGTGCATGTTAGCTGAAGCCTGAGCAGTGTACAGCTGGCTATAGTACTTGGCAAAACTCATTGCCATCTGTTCTTATTTCACTTGTTCAATCCCCTTCTCATCCTTAAATTTCACTCGTATGTCTCTTAATCCTGATCCTATTTAACTGCCAGAATAAGAGCTTACTTTCTTTTATCAAATGCTCATAAAACTGCCTTTTAGTTTTCTGCATAGCCTTAGCAGTTTGTTCAGTATCTAGAACGTTTATCTGTCTCTGCACAGCCATTAAGCGAGACAAATCTTCCTCTTGTTAGCTTTTGTGGTACCTCTCTAGTCTGCTTATCTCAACTTATAGGGAGTCATACTTAACTGTAGGGAGGGAGGAGTGGCTCAGTGGTTGGAACAGGTCACCTCAGGCCAGAAGGCCAGGGGTTCAATTCCCACATGGAGACAAGCAACCTCAGGCTGGAGGGACTGGGGCCCCTAATCCCATGGCCACTCCCTGTGCCTTCAGCAAGCCACCCAACCCTCTATTACCTCAGGTACACCTAGATCATGAGCCCTACAGGGACAAGGGAATAAAAAGTACCTGTTAGTATACATGTAAACCACACTGATTCTAAAGAGCACAGTATAAACAAAAAACTAGTTTCCATTTTTTTTATTGCCAAGGCAATTGAGGTGATATGTCCCTTTAATCCATAAGGTAAATAAGTTACTCTCAGGAGTATCATTACGTTGCAAGAATATCTCCCACTGTGTCTGCAGATTTGTTAAGAACTGAGGATTAATAGAAACCTATCCATGCTCCATCTATTCAAGCTGCTATCTGGGTCAAGGTCCATTAACTCCAATAGTGCCATCTCATGATCTGATCTAACTATGGGGTTTATCACACATCTTTTTACCCCTGTTGTTAAGTGATACGGCAGGAACCAGAAATCTATCCTAGAATATGAATCATGCATGGCAGAGTAAAATAAATAATCTGAATGAAGCCAATGCCAAATGTCGACAAGGCCCGGTTGGTCCAGAGAATTTATTAATTGTTGGGAACTAATTACATCCTCTATTTTATGCCTAGAATGATTCTGCTGGGATCATTTAAAATCCCCTGCAAAATAGATGAATCCAACTATATAATGACTCAAAGTTTTAAAGAATTCTTGAAAAAAAAAATATGTGCTTGTGCATTTGGTGCACATTTGTATAGTTAACTTTAATGTCTTTCAACAGCCCAGTAAGGATAAAAGTATCATCCTTGTTTATCATCTATTTGTTTCTCTAGTTTCAATCCAGACTTGTCAGCCACCAAAACAGTTACCCCCTTTTTAATGTTGGATACTCAGAAAGTAAACCTGCCCTATCCTCTCCCCCGTTGATTTTCAGTGTTTTGCAGCAGAAAAATGAACCCTTCCTTTGCTTTCTTTAGGTAGGTTAGTACTTTCTTCTTCTTTATTGGGGAATACAAGCCTCAAATATTCCACGTAGCTAATCTAGTCATTGTACTCACCTAATTCCAAAACTCTGGGCACTCAATTCTTAACTCCTCTTCTGCTTCCCAGTCTGCTGCCCACCTTCCCTTTCCTCAACCTCCAATTCACATATGTCCCATTTAGAAAATCTCACTTTCCTGTCCTCTGAAAGATTAATCCACAGCACAAACAGAGGCACCATCCAACCACATTCTATCTCTCTCCTACCTTTCATCAGCTTTTATTCTATGCCAAGCAAGTCACATTCATGCTAAACCCTCAACCATTCCAATCAAGCCCCCTAAGCGCATAGTACAGAAAAAAATCGGGGTTGAGACAAAAAGACAAGATCCCCAGTTGTTGGTCTAAGACCATCAACACTTTGTCTTACTCTAATGTCTTTTTCTTTTAACTCTCCATATCAAAAATCAAACCAATTTCCTTGACCTATCAGTCTCTGTCCATAAGTTTCCCTCAACTGCACATGCGCAAGGCTAGAATAGTACATTACATTGCTGTTGAAAGTCTAGAGGACACGCAATGAAGCTACAGTGTAGCACATTTAAGACAAATCAGAGAAAATATTTTTTCACTTAATGCATAATCAAATTTCAGAATTTGTTACCAGAGAATGCAATAAAAGCTGTTAGTGTAATTGGGTTTAAAATAGGTTCTGATGAGTTTCTGGGGGAAGATCCATAAACCATCATTAAAGTGGACAAAGGAAATCCACTACTTACCCTTGGGACAAGCAGCAGAAATCGGTGTACCTTTTGGGAACCTGGCAGGAACTTGTGAGCTGGATTGGCCACTGTTGGAAAGAGGATACTGGGCTTGATGGACCCTTGGTCTGACCCAGTATAGCATATCTTATGTTCATCTCTTTATCCTCCAGAGTTGCACCTGGATTACAGAGATCATGGAAGTTTTGTGGCATATCCCTCCACTTTGGGATAGAAACGTTCCATTCTGGACTATGTTGGTTCTTTGATTCCACCTTCTTGTCCTTAGGAGATCCAGAGAGTTCCTCTACCAAGTCCAAACATTCTTCTAAGTCAGAGATGTGATATGACTTGTTCTCCAATTCAAAGAGCAAAAAAGGAAAGGCACATCAATATGTATCCCTTTATTCAGAAATATTTGCATTAACGGATGAAAGCTGTGTCACTTCTCCAGTGTATATTTATTTATTATTTTATTTATTTAAAGCTTTTTTATTCCGCTCTCTTTGATATCAGTGCGGTTTACAGTTAACAAACTTGCAAGAGACAATGCGACCTGCCTAGTGCTACATTAAACAGGATCAAAAACATGGATTGATAACTAGGCAAACTATTTACATCTCCGGCTAACACAACTGTAGCGGAGTAACTATTTACAAATTAGACGTTGGACCCCTATTGATTGTTTGGGACTGAGTCTATACAGTTATTACATTCAGTGTTATAGACGTTCATGATTATTCATTAATTAGTATGACCAGAATCAGCATATTGTGATAAGCCTGAGTAAATCAGCAGACGATGCTGTTGAAATTCTATCACTTGCTTCTCTAACATTCTGCAGCAGGGTTTGCTTGTTCTTGAAGTAGTGGAAGCATGCTATAATTGGTCTGGAAGAGTCATACTTCTTACGGTGACTATGCAGCCCTTTATGAGCTCTGTTAATCTGGATTTTGGATTTACTCCTAAAAACACAGATGGTGAATAGTTCCTGTACCATTTAGATTGTATCTTTAGTGCCTTCTGCAAGCTCCACCCACCCAAATATCCCGATGTTACATCGCTTCTACTGTATCTGTTCTGCAAGTCATCCTGGTGTTCTCTGGTTTCCATAGCCAGAGCCTCTATTTTCTTAAGCTTAGCTTGAAAAACTGCTGCTGTGTCTGTTCACCAGAATTTACGTAATTTATCTAATGTTACCCACCGACTTGGAGAGATCACCTCTCAGGAGCTTCACTTCTTGGAATAATTTGTGAAAATCTGTTTTGGTCACTGTGCTTCAAGTGCTGGGTGGTTTTCCTGCCTGATCAGCTGTTTTGCAGGGGTGGCCCAGGCACTCACTGGTAGGTCAAATGCAGACCTGCTAAATTTATCCAGGGCTTCAGTGCTAGCTGACTTATGGCTACATATTCAAAATACTTCAGGCCAGAAAACTGAACTTTGGTGCCTCAGCCCAGAATTTAAAGCCAACCAGAACTCACTGGTCTTTTTAATTAAGAGTAAGGTAGCTGCACAATTGTGCCAAATGCATAGACCAGCTAACATTATCATCTCAGATCAGAACATGTCAAGACCAAACAGTATCAATGCCATATATGTTGAGATTTACAAGGGGGCATCACCAGTCTCTAGCCCAGCTGATGGATGTCAGAAAGCTCTTGGTCTGTACTGTGAAATACTGTGGAATCAAACCACCTTGATATTACTTATTGTAACCAGAAGGTGAAAACTGAAGGTTTCCTTTACCTTGTTGGTGCCCAGGAGGAGTTGCTGGATCTGCCGTTTGCAGCTGGAATGATTTTTCCACTGAGGCTGGAGTTTTTTTCTCTGGAGGTCCTGGAGCCAGTCCAGGGGCTGCTGTTTGCAGCCATGATGTTTTTTTGTTTCTATTGCTGGGCTGCAGGAGCAGCCAAAGGATGGCAGTATATATATATACTTAAAATAAAAATGAAACAGATCTCTGGGGCTCCATCCTGCACCCGTGAACCAGCAGCAGATTTTTTTTTAATTATTTATAGTTGCCGCACAAGAGCCGCAGGAGCAAGCTTCAGATAGGCCATGCTCCTGGGGTAAGTTCTGGGCCAAATGGGGGCCTGGAGATGGTGGCTGAGGCAATCATCGACTTTTCTCCACTCTTAATTCTCTCCTCAAGGCAACTCTCCCTCCTGTCCCCTTTCTTTCTCTGCCCAAATCCTAGCTGAGTTTTTCTTTAACAAAATACAAGAGATTTCTCTCCATTTCCCCCCTAGAACAACCTCATTCCCTCCTCTCCCTCGATGCCAACTTTTCCATCAAACTCTATGACCTTTTCTTCCTTTCCAAAGATATCTGATAATGCAAGTTTCATTTCTTTCCTCCTCCAAACTCACAACCTGCTCTTCTGATCCTATCCCCACCCATCTCCTTCTCTCCATTTCCTCCACTGTCATCTCTTCCATCTCAGGTTGTCTCAACTTCTCTCTTTCTACTGCTACTGTCTCTGCAGCCTTCAAGCATGCTGTGGTCACACCCCTGCTCAAGAAACCTTCTTTGGATTCTAAATTCTCCTTATAATTATTGTCCTATCTCCCTTCCTCCTTTCGTTTCTAAACTTTTGGAGCGCACAGTCCTCCACCGCTGTCAGGATTTTCTTTTCTCTCAAGCTCTTCTAGAACCTTTTCAGTCTGGTTTTTGCCCCTTACATTCCACTGAAACGGCACTAGCCAAGGTCTCTAGTGATTTGTTCCTGGCCATATCTAAGGGCCTCTTTTCCATCCTTATCCTTCTTGATCTTTCAGCTGCTTTTGTTACTGTTGACCACCTCCTTCTCCTTGACACCTCATCATCACTTAGTTTTAGGGACTCTGTCCTGTCCTGGTTTTCATCTTATCTTTCCCATCGCTCTTTCATTGTTTGTTCTAATGATTCCTCCTCTTCCCCTATTCCTCTCTCAGTTAATGTTCCCCAAGTGTCTGTTCTGGGCCCTCTACTTCTCTCGCTCTACATCTAGTCTCTTGGTTCTCTCATTTCCTCTCATGGATTTCAGTACCATTTTTATGCTGAATTCTGAAATTTACCTTTCTACTCCTGATATTTCATTCTAATTTAAATCACCGCAATTGTTACAAACTAATAACACCCAGATTACAATGTAAAAATCACCCTTAAAAAGGCATATACTCTATTAATATTCCCATAATTTCTTCACATAAACATCCTATCTTCCCCCAATAATCCTTCACTTTTGGACATTGCCACATCATATGCATCAGATCCCCTCTCCCACCACACTTCTTCCAGCATTCGCTCGGACTTTCAGGAAATATTGCCTGTATTTTCATTGGTGTCCAATACATCCTAAACCTCACCTTTAAACTATTTTTAAGCATAGAGGTACCTCTGGCCAACTGGTATGTACGTACATATATGTGTAACCAACACTCATCATGCCAAACTCCCGAAATATCCTCTTCCCACCTCTGTTGCTATTTCATTTTTTCTCAATGAGGGGGAGGTAGAAGGGGAAGGAGATCAAGGGAGGTTTATTGGGTATGTTATTCTGGAAGCACGTATGAGTCTCTTACAAAGGTGGAAAAATGTTGATGTACCTGCACTAAAGGATGTGGTATGTAAGTTGGAACAGCTGTGGGGTTTTTGTGTGATTGAAGAACACCAAAGGCATAGAATTAGTAAATATAAAAAAGTGTGGCAGTGGTATGAAAAGTGGAGAAGGAAGAGAGTGGAATAAATATGTGGAGAAGTAGATGAGTTAAACGGGTAGGGAGCTGAAGGGAGGAGGGAGATTGTAATTATAAAGTAAAGTAGGAGTCAAGGTTTAGGTTGATGTTATTTATTATAATAGTGGAGTAGAGGTGGAAATGGATATTTATATTTATTAAAAGAAACGTAATGACCTGTAACATGTGTAAATGTTTGAAAAATAATAATAAAAATTACAAATTTTAAAAAAGGCATATACTCTTATAAATATATCTCAGTCTCTAATGGTAACTATACTGGTACAAAATCAAAACACATAATTTTATAATTGTATAATAATAATTCACAATACTTTAATATGTTGGATTAAAATAATTTATAGTTACAGACTTAAATCCTAAAATGTTTTCTTACATATCCAAAACCCTTACCATCTTCCATTCATACCTAATTCATTCACTACCACATATATTCAATCAAAAGAACTCCCTACCATCATACTTCTCATGGAACAAGAAAATTCTTCTTCTTCAAAATTCTACTATTATATCCACTGAAGACTGTAAAATCTCCTAGTGATTAAAATCACTGAAGCTAGCGGGCTTTCAATAAACTTCCTCATTAACAAACAATTATAGGAATATCTCAAAAATGAACAGAGGATGTCTTCATATAAAATAGTTTCAATTCCTTCAAAGTTGAATAAAAAACATCAGATGACTCTTCTTGATCTTTAATACCAATCCTCAGGAGTGGAAAAATTTAACCTGATTTACTATAGACTCCTGTCGGGGTCACAAGGAATTTAAACCATTTTATATTAAGACATCCTTTGTTCATTTTTGAGATGTTCCTATAATTGTCTGTTAATGAGGTAGTTTATTGAATGCCCGCTGGCTTTAGTGAGTTTAATCACAAGGAGATTTTACAGTCTCCAATGGATATAATAGTAGAATTGTAAAGAAGAATTTTCTTGTTCCATGAGAATGTATGTAGTAGTAAATGAATTAGGTATGAATGGTTAGATACTAGGGTGTGTCAGTTTTGGAGATATCATAATTTTAAAAAGCACTAGTGAAAAAATGGTACAATTTCATGTGGCAAATCAACAACTAGCTTTAAACTTTGTGTTATATTGTATTTATCTACCTGAAATTTCTAGGAAATTATTCAAAATAATACAAATTACTGAAATATGTTTAAATGTTCTGATAATAGTTTTTATGTGTTTCCATTGCATATTAATGCTTTTTTGCCTCAATTATCATAATCTGAAAGGAAAGAATCTGAAAAACTTAAGAATGATTGTAGAGTTCTGTGTTGGGGTTTACATGGTAAGCTGGTTCAATATAAAAATAAACAGCAATTGGACACAAAGTCCCAGCCATCTCCTTTTCCGGCTGCAACTGTTTAAAGAACAGTGTGAAAGTAAGGAAGATAGTCATGCTTACAGCGAGGTCAGCTTGGTATGACTACAGCGAGTCTATTCTGCAAGCTATGTTGTGCAGTGAAGAGGAACAGGAAAGAGGAGATGTAGTGGAGGATATTGAAGATCAGAGGTGAAAGAGATGAGAAGACTCAGCTTGGAGAAAGCAGTATGAGACCTAGGAAAACACCATCCATCAACACTGAGGCAAATATACTCACCCAATTACTTGACTGGAACTCTGGAGTCTCTGAGCCTCCTCTTAACTGTAACATGACAACAGCAGAGATCCAGGCATTTACGAGCAAGCCTATGGTGGCTTTAGACTGGCCATTGCACACCCAGTCCATAGAAAGGTATGTAAAAATGACAAATGAGGCTGTTGGTCATGTGTACAATCAGGAGAGGAGGGAACATTAAATTAGGGGTCAGATGGTCAGCAGGCAGCTAATGAGCTGAAACAGAAGCAAATAAGATATTGCTTCTTTGCTGAATATTGTTAAATAGCATTAAATTAAATGCAAAAATGACATTTTAAAGACAATTATGTGGCTACAAGCATTGTTCAGACTATTTGTAGGTTCAAATAAATATTACTTAATTTTCACACTTGGTTTGCAGCTTGTCGTGCTTTGAGGGCTTGTGGGCATCAGTGATGCTGAGGGCTAAGCTATCAGTAGTTTAAACTACTGGCAGGGTCTCCCAAGATGGACAGGTCTCAGCTGAAGTGCCAGACCAAGACACACCACCCATCAGGGTAGCATCAGAATAGGACAGTGTTAGCGGCGGAGGATCACATTTCTGTGACAACAGCAACAACACTAAACTTAAACTGCATGGAAGAAAGGCCTGGCAATCTACTTCTGTATCTTGCCACAAAAACCCAAAGGATAGTCACAACAAAACAAATTGCACTGTAGTGCTGGAAAATGAGACCCACAGGTTTGAAGGCACTCAACTGGCTACTAGGGAGGAGCTGAAGACTTTTCAGAGTACAGCCAGCATGTATGATGTGGTTCGATCAAAGCCCTTGGGACGTATGACTGCTGATGTAGCTGCATATGAAATGAGAGTCAGAAGCTGCAAAGATGTCTTACATATTGGGACATGGAGCATAAGCAGCATGAACCAAGGGAAGTTGGAGGTGGTCAAGAATGAAATGGAATGTGTACAACTTGATCTATTGGGTGTCAGCGAACTGAAATGGACTGGCATCGGGCACTTTGCATCAGATGATCTCATGGTCTACTATGCTGGAAATGAAAGACAAAGAAGAAATGGTGTTGAATTTATAAAAAGAAGAAACTTGCAAGAACTGTAATGAAATACAATGCAGTCAGTGAATGCTTAATTTCTATTCGTCTACGAGGAATGCCCATCAACACAACTATAATTCAAGTATATGCCCCAACAACAGCTGCAGAAGAGGATGAAATTGAAGAGCTCTATGAACAAGTGCAATCTGAAATTGACAGAACATGCAAACAGGATATCCTGATAGTCATGGGTGACTGGAACACAAAAGTTGGCAACAAAGAAGAAGGCAAAGTGGTTGGAAAATATGGACTTGGCAAAAGAAATGAAGCTGGAGAAAGACTGATAGCATTCTGAAAGACCAACAATCTATTCATCTCAAACACCTTCTTCCAGCAACACAAGCAGCGACTGTACAAATGGACTTCACCCAATGGATTGTACAAAAATCAAATTGACTACATCTATGGAAGTCAACAATGGAAAAGCTCTATAACATCAACAAAGACAAAACCTGGAGCTGACTGTGGTACAGATCACCAACTACTAGTATGCAAACACAAGCTAAAGTTGAAAAAGAGCAAGCCACTCATGAATGTGGCAAAATATGACCTTGAGAATATACTACTGGAATTTAAAGACTGCCTGAAAAATAAATTTGCTGCTTTAGATACAAATGATGGGTTCCAGAAAAGTTATGGGATAACAAAAAGGTTGTGTTGGAAGAAAACAAGAAGTCACTACAAAAGGTGAAAAAGCAAAAACTGCCAAAATGGATGACTGCAGAAACTCTGAAAATTACCCAGGAATGCAGAGAAGCTAAAGCCAGAGGAGAAAGAGAACTTAATAGAGATTTCCAATGTGCAGCAAGACAAGACAAGGAGAAATATTACAATGATGTATGCAAGGAAATAGAAGCTGAAACTGTTAGAGGAAGAACAAGATCAGCTTTCCTAAAGCTACGAGAGTTAAAAAAAAATCCATGCTCAAATTGGAATGTTACAAGATGCTCAAGGATCTATATTGAATGATGCTGAGATGATCAAGAAAAGGAGGAAAGAATATACAGAGTTTTTATATGATAAAGATCAAGTGGACCAATAGCCATTTCAACCTGTACCTTATGTTCTGGAACCATTAGTGATGAAAGAAGACGTCAAAGCAGCATTGAAAGCCTTATCAATGGACAAAGCACCAGGCATTGATGGCATTCCCATAGAAGTATTACAGCAATCTGATGCATCTATTACCATTCTCACAAGGCTCTGCCAGGAAACTTGGAAGACAACATCATGGCCAACTGACTGGAAAAGATCTGTGTTTATACCAATACTAAAGGAAGATGATTCAACTGACTGTTGAAATTATCGCACAAGTCCTCTGATCCCACATGCCAGCAAGATTCTACTGAAGATTATTCAACAAAGACTACAACCATACCTGGAACGAGAACTACCTGAAGTATAAGCAGGGTTCAGGAAGGGCAAGGAATAACAGACATCATTGCGGATGTGAGATGGAGCACTGATAAGACTAAAGAATACCAAAAGGATATCTATTTGTGCTTTATTGACTACAGTAAGGCTTTGGATTGTGTAAACCATGAGAAACTGGGCCACATTAAGAAGCATGGGTATACCAAAACATCTGATCGTTCTCTTGCACAACCTTTATATTGATCAAGAAGCAACAGTTCAAATGGAACAAGGAGAAACAGAATGTTTTAAAATCAGCAAAGGTGTATGACAAGGCTGCATATTTTCCCCCTACCTCTTTAATTTATATGCAGAACAAATCATCAGAGAAGCAGGACTAAGACAACAGAGGTGTGAAGATTGGTGGAAGACTCATCAACAACCTTCGCTACGCTAATGATACCACATTACTGGCCGAAAGTGAAGACAATCTGAAAAATTTGTTCTCAAAATCAAGGAACATAGTCTTAAAATAAGCCTGCACCTTAATGTAAAGAAGACAAAGATCATGACAACTGGCAAAATCAATAAGTTCATTGTTGATGGAGAAAAAATTGAAATAGCGGACAACTTTAACCTACTTGGATCAATTATCAATAAAAAAGCAACAAGCAGTCAAGAAATCTGACGATGCATTGCTCTTCGCAGAATGGCTATGAAGGACCTAGAGAAACTAGTCAGTACTAGAGGAGATCAAACCTTAGCTTTCTTTAGAAGCTCAGATGACAAGACTTCAACTTTCATACTTTGGACACATCATACGAAGAGAGAGATCATTGGAGAAAGACATAATGCTTGGCAAGTTAGAAGGTCAATGCAAATAAGGAAGGCTAGCAATGAGATGGATCGATACAATAACAGCAGCTACCAAGTACCAGTCTGTGGACAATGAGCCACCTGATTGAAGGCCAAACACAGTTTAGGACAATTATCCAGAGGGTCACCGTGAGTCAACATCGACTCGACGGCACTTAACAACAACAGCAACAATTTTTCACATACTTCAACTATCATTTCATGTAGATAAGATTCACTTTAACAGTTTCTGAAGATAGTTTTAGATTTAGCATGTAAAACTGCATAATTGATCACTAATAGTTTGTAAAGCTTGGAAAAATAAAGATCTACCCCTAAAATTGACACCCCCTACCACCCCAGGCCCTTCTCCCAGTGAGGTGGTAGGGTCAGTATCCCCTAGTCTCACATCAGTAGGACAAACACAAACTGAAAGTTAGCTTGTTACACTATGCTCTAACTCTTAACCCTGGAATTACCGAGATTTTTTGCACACACTGAATACCGTATGGGTCATAAATGACCCCACGACGAATTTTAATTGTTAACCATGAAAAATTTAAACTAAACAGACAATATTCCGAATTAATTATTTATTATATGAAGGTTAAATATTTTGAAATTTAATGTTTTATCATAAAATTACATGAAGAGTTGCCATGAAAGCAGTTTTTGCATGCACTTGATGAACACAATAAAGTACTACAGTCATTTGCATGAGACACAGGCAATTTCTGAATGTTCTTTGCAAACATTGCGCTTGTAGGAGGTGCAAACTATGTTGCTTTTCTTGTCTTTTTCTCTGGAACAGCAGTGACACCTTGCCCTTTTCTTTGGGATCCCAACATTGCAAACAGCATCAGTAGCTTCTTCAATGCTGGAAGAAGTCTCGCTGCAATTACTCTGAAGCAGCTGCTTTCCTAATTCCAAGAGGAATAGATGACGTCTGTGCTTTGACTTGGACTGCCATTCTGGATTTAGTGACATCCAAACAATGAAGGCGTTCAAAGCACTGATGTCCAACATGTTGTAGAAGATTGTCACTGGCCAGCGTCTTGTCATTCGTTTTGTGGTATACGTGCGCAACATTTGATCTGCCGTATCTACTCCACCTTTACTAGAATTATAGTCCAAGATCATGCGTGGTTTTTTGTCTGTATGTGTGTTATCTACTTCTTCTTGATCATGCAAACTGCTCAGAAGAACAACCACTTTTCCTTTCTTCGGGCAATAGGAAACCAGAGTGGCGTCATTGCGAAAGGCAAACAGTGAAGTGAATACCTCTCGGCCCTTTGCTGTTGCAAATTCTGGAGGTAATTCTTTTCTGTTCTTTCGAATTGTCCCCAAAAGTGTCATTTGTTTTTCTAGCAATTTCCGTGACAGTGATAAACTGCAGAAAAAATTGTCAATAGTAACATTTCTGCCAGATCGTGTCAATCCTTCAGTGAGTTGCAGCACAACCCTTTCACCCTGATTCTGTACCTTGTTTTGTCCGAGTTCCCTTCCTGTATATACTTGAAGACACAGAACATATGACGTTGCACTGTCATACAAAATCCATAGCTTTATGCCATATTTCCCAGGTTTGCTGGGAATATATTGTATGAATGGAACACAGCCACGAAATGTAAGCAGTTGCTCATTCACGGTAACATTTTCACCAGGAACAAAGGCATCACTTAGAGTTGCTTCCCAGGTATCAAAAATGTGTCTGATTGGAGCAAGCTTATCCATGCCTCGTTTTTCACATCTGTTGGTTGCATCTTCAAATCTGAGAGCACAAGAAATTTGCTGAAAATGGTTACAGGCCATATTTTTCCCGAAAACAGAATGACCATCTTCAAGGTTCCACAACTAAACTATGGATTCATTTTGTGACTTGTACACGCCTGAGAGGATCAGAAGTCCAAGAAAACGTTGAAATTCTCCGTCTGTCAAATTTTTCCAGGTGTCGTCATAAATGTGACTTCCTTGTTTGCTCGTCCACATCATGATTTCATTCAATAAGTTCTTCCTCATGAACAAGAGGAATGCTGTGAGAGGGCCATCAACATTTTGTACAGCATAACTTGTAGGACCTTGTTGTATGGGCATGACATTAGCTCTGGCGTATCTTCCAGCAGCTTGCTTTATAGGTTTCCTGTTCCATGATGTGGCATCCTTAGATACATAGGCTTCAATGGCAACATTTGTGCTTATAGTTGATGACCTCTTAGCTCCTCTTCGACCACAACTAAGATTCCTCACAGATGATACTGACACCAAGGACTCCTGCCTTCTTCCCCATCCAGCAAAGCCTCGACCTTTGCCTCGACCTGTAACTTGACTCTGCTGCAGGCGATGTTACCGGCTCAACATCAGTCTCACATTCACTTGGCGACCAATGGCTGTCTTCATCTGAATCATGACTGTCATCATCAGATTTATCGCCCGAACTTGGCTGATATGCTTCTTCGCTTGCTGAATATGCTGCATCATCAGACCACTCAGAGCCGTCACTGTCGGCATCTCGTTGCAATATCTCTCTTACTTGGGCAGCTGAATACTTTCGTTTTGACATCATAAACAATGACCTAAAATAAATAAACAAAGATAAAGTTGAATAAAACACAAAGCAGTTTTACTATAGGTGTACAATAATCGTGATGAATGAGCTGAAAGCCTTTAGATTTCATCAGAAATAATGATAGAAAGTATGATATCAATTATAGAAAATGTGTAATTTTCATAAAATAAGAGTACAAAAAATAAATGATACATAATTAATTAATGATAAATACCTTGGTCAGATCAAAAAATTCACAAAACTGCAAATTGTATTACGATCCAAACCGGACGTAAGCAACTGGGGTCAAAACTGACCCCACTGGTACTCTGTGCTGCAATTCATCACTAGCATCACCTAGCGGATGAAAATTATTCCTCTCATGGTGCAATATAAAGAGAATATTGACATGCGAAAAGTCATAAAAAGATTGCATTCCTGAACAACTAGTTTCCGAGATACGCGTTGTGAAACTTGCAATGGGGTCACTTTTGACCCCATCGGTACTCCCAGGGTTAATAAAGCACAGGATTTTAAAATAGATACAGGAGAGGATTTTCAGTGGTGGCAGCCAGCATAATTAAAGTGCCCCAGATATTTAATGATGGGGGCCATATCTGGGTACTGGCCTTGAATAGCCGGGTTGCCCAGATTGTGATTTTGCAATCTGGTCAGCAGCAATATTCAGCTTCTGGCTGGCTTGCAAAATTAGCTAAAGTTAGGACAGCCATTGAGATGTCCTAACATTAGCCAATTGAGGTTAACCAGGCAGAGGCTGAATATCAGTGCTGTCTGGTTAAACCACAATGCTGTCCCTGTTCTGCCCCCCAAATGCCCCGGTGTTAAGCATTTAGCATCGGTGTTATTATTTCAAGTCATTTTTATTAGATTTTTCAAAATAGGCTAAAACAGACAGGCACAGAAAGTGAGAAAATATATAGTACGTAATCTCAGCTGTCAAAATAGCCACAGAACAAACAGTACAAAAACTCACACTGCTATAGTAAAAGAGGTGCACATATACAGGCCAGTAGAGATAGCAAAAACATCAACAAACATAGTATTACCATCTAAACTTACTGTTGAGTACTCCCCCACTGGCTAACAGGGTAGTATAATTAAACAATCCACACAAGACATACAGTACGCGCTAAGCAGCGGATGGTCCCCAATAATGGAAGAGGATACAAACACATGTGAGGAATAATAATATAATCCCTTAATGAGTGTGCACCTTCATATCAAGACGCTGATCCAACGTAACCCCCCAGGTATCGTATTGTAGATTTTGTTTGAAGTTCTGCTTCTTTAACTCTTACATGGGGTGGTGGGGTGAAATTGTGGTCCCTCGTGATGAATAGCACCTCCGTCTTCTTGTGTTGAATACGGAAGTTTTGGGATTGGAGCCAATCGGAAACTGCGTCAAAACATTCTATCAGAGGGGAGAGGTTCAAAAGCTCTGTAGAGAACGGCGTGTAGAGCAGGATATCATCTGCATATATCAGGCAGTCCACATTGAAAGATCTGATGATATTGCAGATGGGCTGCATGTATATGTTGAACAAGAGTTATGATAGGGAGGAACCTTGCGGGACTCCCTTGCTTTGGTGGAATGGTTCTGATGCTGCAGCTCCAGATTTTACATGTTGCCATCTTCCAGCCAGATATGATTTACACCATTCCAGAGCATTACCACAGATGCCCTTCTCTTTTAGCCGTCCCAGGAGAATGCTCGTGACTCACTGAGTCGAATGCTGCAGCAATGTCTAGGAAGATAAGCACAAACCCTTGACGGATGTTGTCGATACCTGTGATTATATTACTGAAGAGGGTGGTAAGGAGGGTTTCTACGCCATGAGACTCCCTGAATCCATGTTGGCAATGGTCTAGTGGGGTGGCGGAGTCTATGTGATCTTGTATTTGTCTTTGTACCTCTTTCTCAATTATCTTAGCTAGGAGAGATATACTGGCTATAGGTCTATATGAGTCAACCTTCTGGGGGTTTAGCTTGGTGCTTTTTAAGAGAGATCTAATGGAAGTATGTTTGAGGGCTGTGGGAATGATCTAGTTGTGAAAGATAGGTTCATAAGTCTTGTTATGAAGGGACTGAACTCGTTGCGTAGCTCCTTTATCCAAAATGCTGGGCAAGGGTCAGTTTGTGCCGTGGTGGTATTGAGAGACATGATAGTGTCCTCGACGTATTTCCTGGATGGTGTGGAGAACATAGACAAGGACATTGGGCAGGTTGACTCTTGTGAAGTGACCTCTGAGACCCTATCTGTCTGGAGTAGTTTAGACTGAAGGTAGTTGGCGAATTCTTGTGGGTGAATCTCATCTTGCTGCTCCGGGGATGGTTCCTTCGATAAGGTCTTGACTAAATTGAAGAGATCGCGTGGCTTGTTCAGTGATCTTTTGAGTGTGTCAGTGTGAATTTGCTTCATTTTCATCGTGATTGTATCTCAGTGGATCGCTTATACTTTCAGAAGTACCACAGCGAGCCAGAGGGATGGTCACGTGATGCCATTGCGCCAGGTCCCAGGACTACCTATCCTTAATGAACAGGACCAGGTTGTGGTGGGGCCAGCCAGTCTCGTTTATGTGCCCTGCTCCACCACAGATTTATTGAACTGGAAAACACATTATGCATCCTATACTGAAAAGCCCCAAGAATTAGCTGAATTGATGTCAAGTATTATGCAGATCCATCAACCTAGCTGGTCTGATTGCCACCAGCTCCTATCTACCCTCTTCACTACTGAAGAACGAGCACGGATTGTGCAAGCGTCCACCCGATTGTTAGAAGAGAACCCTGCAGGAGAAGGAGGCCTAGATCCCCGGCAAACAGCCACCACGGATTTCCCAAATGATGATCCTAAATGGGATCCAAACAGTGTGAGTGGGGCAGCGGCCCTCACTCGGTTCCACCAGGCCCTACTGCAAGGCCTGAAGAAAGGAAGCCAGAAGGCCATGAATATTGGAAAAGTATCAGAAGTCATCCAGCATCCAGTAATGCACATTATATCAATCCTGTGCTCCTGTATATACTGCATTTCCAATGTTCAAAACGTTTTACATAAAACATAACAGAACAGAACAGAACATGGAATGTGTTAACAAAGAACATTTAACTACATATAAGAAACCAATATAACTTTGCAGGGAACAAAAAAGATAAATACCAGTAAATAATCCAAGGCATAAATAACATATATACAAATACCGAGAAGATGTTTTGGCATGGTGCCATTGTTTTCTTGTGGTATAAGTGTTTTTGTTGTTGACGGGTGAAGGTGGGCTATATCTTAGCACTGCCTTTGTCAGGGGCGGCCCAAGGGGGGTGCGGGGCCATGTGCGGAGACTCGGTGCGGGGCCTCATTTGCATAAGTGGCCTTATTTGCATAAATATTTGAATAATGTTACCATACACTAACTTTTAGTAAACATGTCTCTTAATGAGTGTATGGATAAAGAAAGACTAAAAGATTTCTACATTACTATAATCCAGTGCCAACCGCCAGGCACATTAGGAACTACTACAAACGCTGCCCATTTAGAACCCATAGCAAACCCGCCGTATCCTGACAGCATTACAAGACTCACAAAGCACCATACCCTACCTATCAAAAGGCAACACTGCAAATATTAAACCAATACATTTCAGAGAATACTGGGGAAAGAGAACAAGTGGCAATGTCAAATAGGAATTACATAAATAGAATACCTCAGCTCAGTTACACATGCAGAACATAGACCATCACCAAACAAGGAATCACAATTTAGAAACAGGAAGGCAATAATTAAACTGTGAACCCCAAAAGCCAAACTTGGAATGTACAACAACACTGTAGAAATAAAACTATAAATTAATTTCCTCTTGTACCAAACAAAGCGCAGACGTTAATGATGCACATTTCCCAGAGCTTTCATATTCCAGCTAATAAATTCAAAATAAAGAGATATCTTTCTACCTTTTGTGCATTTTTTTCAGTTGCAATTGCTCCAGCCACTTTCTTCTGGTTTCTTCATGTTTTCTGCTAACTGTCCATCGTCTGCTGTCCATTTGTTCTATCTTCTCTCTTCTAGTTTTTTTTCCATTCTCTCTCTACATCTGCTTTGACATACTAATCTTTCTCCATTTGCTCTTTCCTCATTCCTATTTCATCCACACAAATTTTACCCCTCCATCCTCAATCCCCACTTACTCTTTCAATACCCGGCCAATTGTAGATTTTTCATCCCTCCCACACAAAATATTTTTCCCCTCTCCATTTTACTCTCCCAGCCCCATCCCATTCTAATCCTCCCCCAACATCAGCTCCCTTCTAGTTCCAGTCTCACCCAGCATCCATTCCCTTATAGTCCCTGCATCAGCCCATTTCCAGTCCTAGCCCCCCATCAACCCATTTCCAGTCCTAGCTCCCCCATCCATTTTCAGTCTGAGTCCCTTCATCAGCTCATTTCCAATCCTAGCCCCCATCAGCCCATTTCTAGTCATTTCCTAGCCCCACCATCAGCCCATGTCAAATCCTAGCTCCCTTCCACTCAGCCCAATTCCAGTCCAAGCTACCCAAGAGCCTACTTCCAGTTCTAGCCCCTCCATGAGTCCATTTCAATTCAAACCCCCACCACAGCCCATTTCCAATCTTAGCTCCTCCCAACAGCCCATTTCCAGTCCTATCCTAGCTGCTCCATCAGCCCATTTTCAGTCCTAGCTCACTTCCCTCACAGCCCATTTCCATTCCAAGCTCCCTCCCCATCAGCTATTTGCAGTTCAAGCCTCCCCTTCCACTCAGCCCATTTCCAGTCATAGCAACCCCCCAACCCATTACCAGTCCTAGCCCCCATCAACCCACTTCCAGTCCTAACCCATCACCCCATTTTCAGTTTAAGCCCCCCTATAGCCCATTACCAGTCCTAACCCCCCATCAGCCCACTTCCAGTCTTAACCCCATCAGCCCATTTCTAGTCAGCCCCCCATAGCTCATTGCTAGTCCTAACCCCCCATCAGCCCACAGCCCATTACCAGTCCTAACCACATCAGCCCTCCTCAAGTCCTAACCCCTCCCCATCAGCCCATTTCCTGTCCTAGCCCCCCATAACCCATTATCAGTCCTAACCCCCCCATAGCCCATTAGCAGTCCTAACCCCCCATCACCTCATTTCCAGACAGCCCCCATCAGCCCACAGCCCATTACCAGTCTTAACCCCCCCATAGCCCATTACCAGTCCTAACCCCCCCCCCCAAAAGCCCACAGCCCATTACCAGTCCTAACCCCTCCCCATCAGCCCATTTCCTGTCCTAGCCCCCCCATAGCCCATTATCAGTCCTAACCCCCCCATAGCCCATTACCCGTCCTAACCCCCCCATAGCCCATTTCCAGACAGCCCCCATCAGCCCACAGCCCATTGCCAGTCTTAACACCCCCCCTATAGCCTATTACCAGTCCTAACCCCCCCCCACAGCCCACAGCCCATGACCAGTCCTAACCCCTCCCCATCAGCCCATTTGCCTGTGCGAGACCACCCCACTAGCCGATTATCAGTACTTACCCCCCCCCCATAGCCCATTACCAGTCCTAACCCCCCCATAGCCCATTACCAGTCCTAACCCCCCAACACCTCATTTCCAGACAGCCCCATCAGCCCACCGCCAATTACCAGTCTTAACACCCCCCTATAGCCCATTACCAGTCCTCACCCCCCCCAACAGCCCACAGCCCATTACCAGTCTTAACACCCCCCCTATAGCCCATTACCAGTCCTAACCCCCCCCCCAACAGCCCACAGCCCATTACCAGTCCTAACCCCTCCCCATCAGCCCATTTCCTGTCCTAGCCCCCCCCCATAGCCCATTGCCAGTCCTAACCCCCCCATAGCCCATTACCAGTCCTAACCCCCCATCACCCCATTTCCAGACAGCCCCCATTAGCCCACAGCCCATTACCAGTCTTAACACCCCCCTATAGCCCATTAGCAGTCCTAAACCCTCAACATCAGCCCATTTTCTGTCCTAGCCCCCCCATAGCCCATTTTCAGTCCTAACCCCCCCATAGCCCCATTTCCAGACAGCCCATTGCCAGTCTTAACCCCCCCCCCGCCCGCCCGCCCATTACGAGTCCTAAACCCCCCCCCCCCCACCCCATCGGCTTATGGCAAAATTAAAAAAAAAAAAAAAGCTGGCTCTGGCTGCTGCCGCTGCCACCGCAGCAGCGGCAGAATGAAGTGTTCCGCGGGGCCTCCTCTGCACGCTGAGCCTCTCTGCAAGGGCTTTCAGATTCGCGAAGGGAGAGTGTCTCCCTCGCGTCTCTGTTAAGCCCGCAGGGGCTAATGGGAAATTTCCCATCTGCCCCTTTAGACGCGAGGGGCTGATGGGAAATTTCCCATTAGCCCCTGCGGGCTTAACAGAGACGTGAGGGAGACACTCTCCCTTCGCGAATCTGAAAGCCCTTGCAGAGGGGCTCAGCGTGCAGAGGAGGCCCCGCGGGACGCTTCATTCTGCCGCTGCCGCGGTGGTAGCGGCAGCGGCAGCAGCCAGAGCCAGCTTTTTTTTTTAATGTAATTTAAAAAAAAGCAGAATGTTCCTTGCGCGGGGCCCCCTGAAACGTGGGGCCCTGTGCAAAAAACATTCTTGCTCAATGGACGGGCCGGCCCTGGCCTTTGTATATAATTTAGTGGTGTTGTTTGCTTGCTTATGTTATGCCCTGAAAGTGCATTTGGAACAGGTGCGTTTTCAAGAGTTTTCTGTGGTGTCTAAAATCTGTGATTCTGGACAATATTTGGGATGCTATCATTAAGTTCTCTGAGCTGACTATGGCCTCGACGAAGGTAGCCTGCTTGGAGGAGCGTGTGAAAAAGTTTGTTACTGATGGAGGAAACTATGTAAAATGGAGGTTTCTGACCAGAGATTGAACCATGTTTTTGATACAACGGTCTCTCTTGTTAAAGACAATACTGCCCTTTGGGCAAAGATAGAAATGTTAGAGAGCTCTGCCTGGGCTGCAAATGCTTGTTTATTGAACTTTCCCATTGTTCTGGATATGACCCCAATGGAGTTGTTTAAAAAATATTTGCATGAGACTCTTTCTGTTCCTTTGGATTTGATTCCATCTATTACTAAAGCGTTCTGCTTCCTATATGGGAAAAAAGAGTCTGGGACTGCAGATGTGAATCTGGGGATGGACTTTTTGAATGTTTCTGATCTCTGATCACTGGTATACACGGTATCACTTTGAAATGGTTCCACTCATACCTAACCGAAAGACAGCTACAGGTCAAGGTGGGACACAACACCTCCCGACCCATAAATGTCAGCCAAGGAGTACCTCAAGGATCCGCACTTTCAGCCCTCCTATTTAACATCTACATCCAACCGATATGCGACATCATGAAAGAGAACAACATTCAATACACAATATATGCAGACGACATCATGATATACACCCCGATAGAAATCGACAACCCGGATTTCTCCAAGATAACAGACTGCCTTACCCAAATGACCAGCTGGTGTCAAAACAACAACCTCGCAATAAACTACAACAAGACTGAAGCTCTAATAATCACTCGGAACCAAAGCTTCATACACCCGCCAAACATCAAGATACAAAACACCACTATTCCAATAAAATCAGAAGTGAGATACCTTGGAGTTACTCTGGACAACAAGCTAAACCTCAAGCCACACATAGACAAAACAATACAAAAAGTCTACTACAAGATGCGAATCATCAGGAGACTGAAACCACTCCTTGCCCCAGAACACTTTCGTACCATCCTCCAAGCACTGATAACCCCAATACTGGACTTCTGCAATCCGATATACTTGGGACTACCGAAACAAGCCCTCAAACCACTCCAGCTAGCACAAAACACTGCAGCACGAATAATATCCGGTACTGCAAGACAGGACCACATCAAACCCACCTTAAAAGACTTACACTGGCTCCCAATCGGTGCACGCATCAGATACAAAACTATCATAAACCTATTTAAGATAAATCAGCACACATCAGCCAACAGCCTACACACCCTCATTCAACCAGACAACAGCACTCGTCCTAGAAGAAAACAAACACGCAACCGAGTCAGCACCCCAGGTGAATTCAAACACACACGCAAGGACACAACAGACAGAGCTCTCTCCATGGCTGCTCCAACTATATGGAACAAACTACCAGACGACTTGAGGACAACTACAGACCTCAAAGACTTTAGAAAACAGCTAAAAACCATGCTGTTCATAGAACACTATGGACACATCACATAACCTAAGAGAATGTATAACAGCACATATTGCTGCCTGTACAGATAATGTTTTACAGCACCACTGTATATAGCCCACACTGTACATAGCTGAAACCATTCTAGCACGCAACACACCACACCTTGTACATAGCTCACCCCAATCTAGCACACGATACAACACACACTCAACTAAATTGCACCCTCACTGCATGATTAACACACTCACTTTACCCGATTGTTTGCTGTGATACCACCTTGATTAATAAGATAAGGCGGTTTAAAAATACTGTTAAATAAATAAATAAATAAAATAAATCTCCTTCAGTCACAACAATTGGTAAGTGAAGGTTTCTACTTTACATGTCACTTTTCGCTTTGCCCTCCGATATGGATTGGTTCTTAAAACTTTATTACAAGAAAAGGGCTGTTCTGTTTTATGGCGTTAAGATTTCAGTATTCCCTGATGTGTTCAGAGAAACACAGAGAAGGCACAGGCAGTTTTTAGTATTAAAGTCAGGAGTGTTGCAATTAGGTGCTTCGTATCTTTTGTGTTTTCTTTGTAAATGTATAGTGGTATTAAATACACAGAAATTTATTTTTTTCCAGCCTGTGGATCTATCTGCTTTTATCAGTGCCAGGATCCCTGTAGTTTTCACTCCCGTTGGGGATGCTGTTTGATAAACCATGTGTAGAAGTATCAGGTTTTGGGGCCTTACCCACCAGTCTCATATATGATATTTGATTTACTTGTATTACGGTTGGAATTCCTCACTCCAACTGGTTTTTTTCTTTGTTTCACACCCCTCATATTAGGGACTGCATATATTTTTTTATGTTGATTTCCTTTTTCTATGTTTCATGTAAAAGAATTGTTGCTTGATCAATTTGTAAAATTATAAATAAATGAATTTAAAAAAATCATCTGTAGTACCCTAACATTGGAGAGTGGCCAGTGTAATGCTGATTTTTAAAAAGGGTTCCAGGGCTGATCTGGGAAACTACAGACCGGTGAGCCTGATGTCAGTACTGGGCAAAATACTCGAAACCATTATAAAGAATAAAATTACTGAACATGTAGATAGTCATGGTTTAATAGCAGAAATCCAACATGGATTTAGCCAAGGAAAGTCTTGTCTCACCAATCTCTTATATTTTTTGAAGATGTGAATAAACAGGTAGATAAAGGTGAGACACTTGATATAGTGTATCTCGATTTTCAAAAAGTCTTTGACAAGGTCCCTCATGAGAGACTCTTGGCAAAATTAAAAAGTCATGGGATAGGCAGCAGTATATTATTGTAGATCAGGAACTGGTCAAAAGATAGAAAATAGAGGGTAGGGCTATATGGCTGATTTTCTCAATGGAGAAAAGTGAATAGTGGAGTACTCCAGGGATCTGTGCTGTGCCCACAGTTTTTTAACATATTTATAAATGACCTGGAAATGGGAATAACGAGTGAGTGATCAAATTTGCAGATGACACAAAATTGTTCAAAGTTGTTAAAAATTGTAAAAAATTGCAAGAGGACTTTGATAGATTGGGAGACTGGGCGTCCAAATGGCAGATGAAATTTAATGTGGACAAATGCAAAGTTATGCAGCAAGAGGGTCATCCTGAAATGTTTAGTCATGGTTTGGACATCTGCAGACATGGACATTGATGCAATTGTCTTCTTAACCATTCTACAAATGTCCTTCACAGACATCGCAATTGGATACATTCAGTTAGGCAGGAGTGTGTGTGGTAGAGGAGTGTCTGGGGAGGGGCAATAGAGTTACCCTTCCCCAGTCCATCCCAGAAGCAGCAGGGCTGTCTGCAGGCCTGTGAATGTTTATTCCTGTATGTGCACAAATAGGTATCAAGAAAGTGTTTGTTTTCACCTTAAAACATCCAGAGTGTAGAGAAGATGGAGAATTATATGACTAGTTTTAGCTTACAAAACCCCACACTGGAATTTGAATTTTGGCCACCCAACTTTTAAGCCACTATGCTAACCACTATGTTATTAGACATCTTGGTTCTGAAATGCTTTCCTGGGGATTTGATATAGGTGCATATCAGGCACATCCATGTTTCTGGAATTGTGCCCAAACTTGCATGTGCCTGCCTTTCTTTTCAGACGTTCTGACTTTGATGTCCCAGATTGCACTTGGACGTCCCATTTGAAATGTGCCTCCATGGGAAGAACAACCCAAATTATGATTACACAGGGCAAGGTTCTACATTAGGACCACCCAGGAAAAGTATTTAGGTGTCATCTGCTGTTGTCTCGAAGCGCAGTCTATCAAGACCTAATGAACATAAACAAAAACATCATGGATAATAAATACATTGAAACCTTCTGCCCAGTGTGCAGCTGTAGCCAAGAAAGCAAATAGAATGATAGAAATCATAAAGAAAGGAATGGAGAATAAGACAAAGTATATTATAATGCCTCTGTATCACTCCATTGTGCGACCATACTTTCAATACTTTGTGCAATTCTAGTTGCCATATCTTAAAAAGGATATTGCAGAATTAGAAAAGGTACAGAGAAGAGACAAAAATGGCAAAGGGCATGGAAGAATATCCGTAAGGGAAACGCTTAAAAGATTAGGGCTCTTCAACTTGGAATAGAGACAGCTGAGAGAGATATTGTATGATAGAGGTCTATCAAATAATTTATTTATTTATTTATTTAAACGGACTTGGTATACCGCCTTATCATGAAATCAAAGCGGTTGACACAGCAAACAATCAATGAAGGGTGAGTTGTCATTTGCATGCAGTGGGAGAATTGTCATAGTGTGCTGCGTGAGTGAGTGTGGTCGATTTTGATGTGAGCTATATACATTGTGTGCTTAGGATACATATTTATCTTTATCTTTATCTTTATCTTTATCTTTATTTAAGCGCTTGATAGACCGCCCAGGCCAGAGCATCAGGGCGGTGTACAAAATAAAATGGCGACTGCAGAAACAAAAGATAGAGGTGAACGCCAATAAACGATAGGACAGGGAGAGACAGTAAATAAGTTAGAAAACAGAAAAGCCCCAAAAGAGGGATAGAGGGGGGGAGAGGGAGGGAGAGGGAAGGAAAGGGGAGAGGAGAGAATCACGGGGGATGGAGGGCACGACTGGGGGATGGGGCGCCATCGGTAGGAGGAGGGAGATCAAAGGCTTGACAGAAAAGGTGAGTTTTAAGGAGGACTTTGAAGCGAGTGTATGATAGCTCAGTGCGGAGGGAAAGGGGAAGGGCGTTCCAGAGGGCGGGTCCTAGGAAGAAAAAAGCAGAACGGCGGGTAGACTCCAGGTGGGCGTGATTACAGATACACAGGGCCGGATTTACCTATACGCCAACTACGCCGTGGCATACGGCCCACAGCTGACAAGGGCCCAGTTTTTTATTGCTTGTCTTTCAGGGCGCCAGATTTAGGAGAGATGTCTGTTGAGAACCAAGAGGTGAAGCCCTCAGAGGAGACCTCTGTCGAAGAACAAAAGGTGAATGGGCTGAGGATGGTTCGGGGTTTCTGGGCAAGGACCCCGAGTGGTCCTTGTATATTTTTGCGCTTCGGTTGCAGATTTGGAAGCCCTTCGGGATTTGTGTGTGGGCCGCGTGGTGGGCTTTTGGTGTGTGCAGGAAGGTCTCGCGTGCTGTTGTCTTTGCTCCCGCGCTGCAGTCCTCGGCTGTTGTGTGTGCACAAGATGAATCTTCAAAGAAAGGCCCTGACCTTGCCTTGCTCCCCGCCGCTGGTGGCGGCAGTCCAGGGCGCGGTCCCAGCACCGTCTCTCTCGCTCGACTTGACTGGTCTCTTGGAAGCCGCAAGTTTCTTGGACCATGCCCAAGAAGAGGCAGCCGTTTTGCTTCCTACAAAGGAAGTATCCAGAGTTTAGGGTGACCGGCGTGCTGCGGTAATGTAAGTTAGGGGTTATTGGTCTCGAGATTTATTGTGGCTATAACACAAACTAAAAAAAAAAAAAAGTTTATAAAGTTCCTTCTTGGTAGTGTCGAGGATGTGCAGTTCTAGACGTCTAAATTCGTTCTACTTTTGAATTTTTTTTTTCTTGTTATCGAAACAAATTGCATAGATGTGCGGTAAATAGCAACATACCGGAACATTTGCTCCCCCCTTGAATACCATTAACTTTATTGCTACATTCGGAGCAATGTTTATAGCATTCGAGAAATAGTACACAAGTTTGTATCTTTTTACATACACAGGAAGTGGCTTTTAGTTTTTGTTTAACATTTTGGAATGGGACGTCCTGTTTTTCAGGGTTTCACAGTGTTCCTAAGGTTATATTAAATTATTCCTGAGTGAAGGCACAGCATATAACGCTGACTTTCATTTTGTCTGCCCCTCCCCCTATAATTAGTTTGAAGTTTTAAGCAAATGAAGATTGAAAGGATAGTAAATGGTCTGTTGCAAAGATATTTTAAATGGCTTATTTTTTTGCGTTGCTGACACATCTTTTTGTCTAGGTAGAGAAACAGTTCTACTCATTTGATAATGATGTGTTCAGATACGTTTTATTTTGCTTTCTGTAAAATCTTTTGTCAAAACGTAAGATGTGCATTGTGACCAGCATCATAACTTTCTTGATTTACCTTCCAGTTATCCTTCCTCTGCAAATATTTTCAAGTAAAGTGTGTGTGTGCTTGTGCATGTTGTGGAAAATTTCACTTAATACTTATAGGAGTTTAGGATTTTGTTTTTTTGTCCCTTCATAGGGACATTTCATTCTGGTTATTTACAACCTGTGATTTCGTTATGGGATCGCTTCTCATGTCAGACTTACTGTAAGTGTAGCTTATGAAAAGGTGACCTTAACTAAACTGCATTATGTATTTTAGTTGTTGTTTTTGGGGAGCTAGCTCTCATGCCAAATTGTTAATACTGTACTAAACTCTTCCTGTAGAATCAAAACATTTCTAATTAAGAAGTGCAGAAGTAGCACATTATCTTAGTTTTGGAGAAGTAAAATTTGATCTTTAAAAACAATTTACAATGTTGTCATGTAGGTTACAATAGTTTTTCAAAGGCTAAATATCCATAATAGAATTGAGAGAAGGTCCTGATTCTTAAAGATCTTTAACAATGGAAAGGCTAGACTTAAGGTCTTAATGCAGGCAGTAACAATTTAACCCCAGAAATAGGGAGTCAGGCAGCAAATCCCCATATCTTAAAAAGGATATAGTGTTATTAGAAAAGGCTCAGAGAAGAGCCACCAAAATGGTAAAGGGGATGGAAGGAAACTCCTATGAAGAAAGGCTAAAAAGGTTAGGGCTCTTTAACCTGGAAAAGAGACAGCTGAGGGGAGATATGATAGAAGTCTATAATGAAAGGAGTGGAACAGGTAAACGCAGATCGATTTGTTTACATCATCAGAATATAGAAAGACTAGGGGACATGCAATGAAGCTACAGGGTAACCTATTTAAGACTAATAAAAGATAATATTTTTTTCACTCAACGTGTAATCAAACTCTGGAATTTGTTAACAGAGGATTTTGTAAAAGCTGTTAGTGTAGCTGGGTTTAAAAAAGGTTTGGACAAGTTCTTGGAGGAAGGGTCCATAAACCATTATTAAGAAGGGACCCAGGATATCAATGCTTGACCCAGTACAAGCATTGTGGAACCTGTGTCTTTTGGGGAAACTGCTAGGTATGTATGACCTAGATTGGCCACGGTTGGAAACAGGATACTGGGCTTGATGGACCTTGGTCTGACCCAGTATGGCATATCTTATGTTCTTATGTTCTAAAAATTGAAAAAATTGTTAGCATTCTTAAAATTAAATTTAAAAAAAAACGCTGGCTGCCGCCGCGGCAGCATGGACTGTCCCGCGGGGCCCCCTCTGCTGCCGCGGCTGCATGGACTGTCCCGCGGGGCCCCCTCTGCCCGGCTGAATCCGTCCATCCCTCCCTCCCTCCGTGCCGGCTTTTCCCATCAGCCCCTGCGGGCTTAACAGAGACGCGAGGGAGACAATCTCCCTTCGCGCCTCTCAAAGCCGGCACGGAGGGAGGGACGGATTCAGCCGGGCAGAGGGGGCCCCGCGGGACAGTCCATGCTGCCGCGGCGGCAGCAGCAGCAGCCAGCGTTTTTTTTTTTTTTTAAATTTAATTTTATTTGAACCGATGGGGGGGGGGGCTGGGACTGGAAATGGGCTGGGGGGGTTAAGACTGGAGGTGGACTGACATGAAGAAACCAAAAGAAAGTGGCTGGAGCAATTGCAGCTGAAAAAAATGCACAAAAGGTAGAAAAATATCTCTTTATTTTGAATTTATTAATTGGAATATGTCAGCTCTGGTAAATGTGCATCATTAACGTCTGCGCTTTGTTTAGTACAAGAGCAAATTAATGTATAGTTTTATTTCTACAGTGTTGTACATTCCAAGTTTGGCTTTTGGGATTCCCAGTTTAATTATGACGTCAGGGCCAACAGCACGCAGCTGATCCGGCGTGCTCGTTTTTATCTTTTCTGGGGGCCCACAATTTTTGTTGGCATAGGGCCTCACTCAAGGTAAATCCGGCCCTGCAGATACATATTTACAGGGATGGCTTCGTTATCTTAATGTTTGATTAGGAGTCATTCTGTGAGGTCCTTGAAGTGGTCTGTGAATAGTTCCGTTTTGAGCAGTTTTCTGAATTCTTTGATGTTTGTTGCTCTTAGGTGGTCAGGGAGAGAGTTCCATATGGCAGGGGCTGCTAGGGTGAAAGCTCGTTTTGATGTGGTTTGGTTTGTTCTGGTGAAGTCCTTTGGGGTTCTGATGTTGTTCGATGTTCCCTTTCTTCTTGGTCTTTTGCTGTTGTCAGTTGTTATGAGTTGTTGTAGGCTGTCTGCAGATAGGTTGTTTATTATTTTGAAAGTGTTTAGGAGAACTTTGTAGCGGACTCGTGAGCTGATTGGGAGCCAGTGAAGGTGGTATAGTATGGGGGTGATGTGTTCGTGGGTTGTACTGTCTGTTATGAGTCTTGCGGCTGTGTTTTGTGCTAGTTGAAGTGGTTGGGTTGATTTTTTTGGTAGGCCTAGGTAGATGTGGTTGCAATAGTCTAGTGTGGGTGTGATGATGGTTTGGCATACTGTTCGAAAATGCTCGGGAGCAAGGATGGGTTTGAGTCGTCTGATTGTCCTCATCTTGACGTAGGCGCTCCTGGTGGTCTTCGCAATGTGGGATTGTAGGTTGAGCTCCCTGTCAAGTGTTATTCCCAGGTATTTTATCTCTTGTTTTATTGGTATGGTGGCATTGTTCAGGTTGATGGAGGGCGTGGGTATGAAAATTTGGTCTCTTGTTATGATCAGTGCTTCGGTCTTGTTATAGTTTATTGCCAAGTTGTTTTCTTGTCAGGTTGACAGGTTGACATTTCTTTGAAGCAGTTGGTTATGTTGGTGTAGTCCGGTTTGGTTAGGACGATTAGTGTGAATATCATTATATCGTCCGCATATATGGTGTATTGAATATTGAAGCTCCTGATGATTGTGCTCATGGGTTGTATGTAAAGGTTGAAAAGCAGGGCGGAGAGTGATGAACCTTGTGGGACTCCCTGTGTGACGCTGATGGGTTGAGAGGTCTTTGATCCACATCTGACCTGGAGCTGTCTGTTCTCCAGGTAGGATGTAAACCATCTCAGGGTGGTGTCGTGTAGGCCCGCCTCTTCAAGTCTTGTTAGTAGCGTTGAGTGGCATACGGTGTCGAATGCTGCGGATATGTGCAGGAATATCATGAGTACGCCCATTCTGGTGTTGTCAATCATTCTTAACAGACTGTCGAATAGTTGTGTCAGTAGAGTTTCAACCCCGTGATTGGGTCTGAATCCATGTTGGTTTAAGTCGAGGGGGTGGTGTATGTCGAGATGTTGTTGTAGTTGGTGCTGGACTACTTTCTCTATGATTTTGGCCAGGAAAGGGATGCTTGAGATGGGTCTGTAGGCTGCAGGGTCTGTTTTCGGTAGGGTGGTTTTCTTTGGGATCGGACGTACCGTTGCTAGTTTTAATGCATTTGGCATTATTCCTTCTGTGAGGGAGTTTTGTAAGATCTTCCGTATTGTTTGGGTCAGTTCTACCTTTGATGCTTTGATCCATGATACTGGGCAGGGGTCGGTGGGGGCGGTGCTGGTGTTGAGGTCAGTGATGATCTTCGATAGCTGTTCCTTTGAAGGGATGTTTAAAGAGCCCCAGCTCTGTTCCATTGAGGAGGCCCCGTTTATAATGGTCTTGTTGCTGCTTTTGGGTGGTGCGGTGAATTTGTTAGTAAGGTGGTCTGCGTAGGTCTGTGGATCTATTTGTTGGTCATTTCTGTTAAGTGGTTCCTTGGTGAGTTTCTTTACATAAGAACATAAGATATGCCATACTGGGTCAGACCAAGGTCCATCAAGCCCAGTATTCTGTTTCCAACAGTGGCCAATCTAGGTCATATGTACCTAGCAGTTTCCCCAAGAGACACAAGTTCCACAATGCTTGTACTGGGTCAAGCATTTACTACCTCGTAGAGTTCACGGGGTTTGTTGGTGGATTGTAGGATGAGGTTTGTGTGGTATTATTTTTTCTGGTTGTTGATGAGGCTGTTGTAGTCGTTTTGTTTTGCCTGGAATTGCTTTTGTAGGTGGGTTGATTTGTTGCGTCTCCATCATCGTTCCAGTCGTCTCAGTTCTCTTTTTGCTGTGCGTATTTCTTTGGAGTACCATGGTGTGTGGCTGGGCTTAGTGGCTCCTGCCTGATGTGTTTTGTGTTGGGGAGGTTTGGCAGCTGAAGATATGATGTCATTCCATTCGAAGATTTGCTCTTCTATGTCTGTCGTCTTGGAGATGAGGAGGGGTAGTGTGTCTTTTGTGAATTGGTCCTTGTTGAAGGATTTGAATCTTCTGGTTGGTGGTGGGTTCTCGTTGTGTTCCCTTGTGGTTTTTACTTGCAGTTGGATCCGTATTAGGTAGTGGTCTCACCAGGGTACTGGTGTGATGTGGGGTCCTGTGATGATGTTTTTGTCCTTTAGGTTGTTTGGGGTGAAGATGAGGTCGGGGGAATGCCCGAGTCTGTGTGTTGGTGTGTTGATCATTTGGGTGAACTGGAGGGAGTCCATGCCATTCAGGAAGGCTTCTGCTTCACCTCTGCTGGTAGATCTTAGGTTGAAGTCTCCGAGTACTATGAGTTGTTTGTGAAGGTTGTTGACTGAGCATATTGCCTCTAGGATTGCTGACGTTTCTTCTGAAGGGGAGTTTGGTGCCCTGTAGGAGAGGCATATGGCTAGGTCTGTATTTTCAATGATGATTGTGTTGCAATGGGTAATAATGAATGAAGTAGAATGGGTAAACATAGATCGACTGTTTAATCATTCAAAAAGTAGAAAGATTAGGGGACATGCAATGAAACTATAATGTAGTATATTTAAGATTAATTGGAGAAAATATTTTTTTCACTCAGCTCGTAATCAAATTCTGGAATTCATTACTGGAGAATGTAGTAAAAGCTGTTAGTCTAGCTGCATTTAAAAAAGGTTTGGACAAGTTCCTGGAGGAAAAGTCCATAAGCCATTATAAAAAGAAGACCAGGGAAATCCACTGCTTACCCTGGGATAAGCATTGTGGAATCAGTGAACCTGACAGGTACCTGTGAGCTAGATTGGCCACTGTTGGAAACAGGCTTGGACCCTTGGACTGACCCAGTATGGCATATCTTATGTTCTTATGTTGTCAAGCTTGTGCGTTCAATTTACAGCTGCTTTTTACAGCCGTATTTATCAGTTTAGGCAACTACACTTGACACCCTGTTATAAAATTACTCTGCAGGGTTAGTGATGCTTTAGGGAAAGTTTTCCCTAATGCATCACTCAAAATCCTCATCACCCAGGTAGGGCAGGGATCAAAAGCATTACATGAATTAGTCATCTGTTTAAATACCTTAACAATATTTTTTTTTTTAACCAGACAAAGGTGTACCCATCTTACAAATTCCCCAGCTGGCATTTTTATCAGATTCAACAAGAGAGAGAGCAAATTTATTTATTTAAACGGATTTCTATACCACCTTTTCCTACAATCAAGGTGGTCTACAAGGCAACCAATTAGTGTGTCTAGTGTGTTCATGCAGTGAGCATTGAGTGCGTGTGTGTGTATATGGTTGTTGATTCTTGGTGAGCTATTTACAGTGTGTGCTATTTACAATATTATGTACATCAGGACTTTAATTCAGTACCATAATCGAGTCGTGAGGGGAGGGTGGTTGATCTGGGGGGATTGTCGGTTGCAGTTTAAGTGATATCACCGTAGTGCTCTATGAAGAGGGTTGTTTTTAGCAGCTTCCTAAAGTCCTTAATGTCCGTTGTTGAACGTAGTTCATCGGGGAGGGTGTTCCAAATTGTTGGAGCTGCCTTTGATAAAGCTGCATGAAATGCAGATCTTATCAACCTTAAAGGAGGTCTGCTAGTTCTAGACAATCCAAGGTAATGGTGGCATCAGATTTATTACCAATAAAACCTAGAGGTTTAACAATGGGAAAAAGTTCCCTCTGGCAATTAATGGCTGTTGAATTTTCCTGAGATAAAGGGTTTTTTTTTTTTTTTTTTATCTGTTAGTGTCCTGTACTCTGCCAACACAGCTTAACAGCTTTCCTTATCTACTAGCATTAACTATTGCCTTCATTTGTGTTCTGCTCTCTGTAAGGTTCTTTTAAACTGATTCAGTTCCTGTGTATACCAAGGTTTAAAATCTTTTCTAATACAGTTACATTCCATCAGAGGTGCTACACAAGCAATAGTTTCAGTCAAAGATCTATATCATTTATCTACCACTAAAAATCTAACTTTCAGGTAAATTTATCTGTTGAGATGATGAACCCATGAGATCCACTCTTAACAACCATCAAGTACTTAAGACATAGGGTCCAATTTTCGAAACTGCCAATATTCAAACACCACAGCAGTCAGTTGGATATTCAGTGGCAGTCCATAAACGAGCTGCCATTGAATATCTGGGCTGAGTGGCACTAACCAAATAAGTGCTGGCACGTACCTGGTTAGCATGATTTTCAGACGGCACTTGCCCAGATTATCACTTAAGCCTACTTTTCATGTGGCCTAAGTTGTCTGGAGAAGGAGCGCTGAGAATCAGGCTAACTGGGTATGTACCAGCTCTTACCCAATTAGTGCCAGTACTACTGACGCTCTGACCACAGACTGCCCCTGCACTAACTGGGTACTGCCATGATGGTCTGTGGAGATATTCAGCAGCACTATCTGGATAGTGGCATTGAATATCGCCGTCTACCCACTTAGCTGACTGGCCTCCCATTGGCCATCCAGATAAGGGCTTTGAATATATATATCAGCCTGACAGAGTTCATTGCTTAACTTGAGCTCTGAATTTAAACCTTTTTACAGAATGATCAGACCAAGATATCTGCATAACATTAAGATTAAATACACAATCATATTGGAAGAGGGAATCATTAAAGTGACGAGGTCTAAAAGATGATCTTTCCATGTGTCTAAATGAACGTATAGTATGAAGGAGGCCATAACAAACTCAAAATCACAGTTTCAGTGATTTCTGAATGTCTCAGTAATACAAACCACATCAGGGTCCAATTTGATGGACCATGCTAGCCCTTCAAAGGGCCAAGTCTTCCGTGTAGTAGTGTCAGAAGTGTAGCTTGGAATGATAGGCCTGTGGCCTATCCAAAATGTCTTTGTCTTTTATTATTTATGCAGCCTGCCTGGTAGTAGTAGCTACGCAGTAACAAATGCATATCTCTAGCAGCTTCTCACCTTAAGAAACACCCCCAGCCGGCCTTATGGGGGATCGGTTAAAGGGGGAACTTATTATGTACCAATCATGTTGTACCTAAATAGAGATAACAAAATGTTAGTTTGCATAGGGCTGAAAAGTTTATAAATGGAACTGAAGTCTTTGTTCAGGGGCTCAGTCTTTGGAAATTATTCCACTGAGTTCACGCCGGCTAATATTTATTTATTTATTTATTTTATTTATTTATAGCTTTTCTATACCGCACTATTTGTTATCAGTTCGGTTTACTTACAACAACTTGACTACAGGGCAGGGGAAGTTCTGCCCTGTATTTACATAAAACAGGGAAAGTAACATGGAAATGTAACTGGGAGAACTATATACAATTATTTACAGCCAGGTGACTAAACTGCTGATTGCTTTCACGAAAGCCTCAGGTGTCCTTTCTTGGCCAGGTGATCTACTACACCGGAGGACTCAATTCCACTGACAATTCAAGAGGCAGTAAGTTGGTAGGTGATACCTGCCTGTCTGAGGACACACTATACTGAGGCATTTCATCTGACTAGTTTTTCCTCCTGGAACTGTTGCTGTTACCAGTATAATAAGTTCCTCCACTTTGCCAGGCCATTTCAGCCAGATGGAACCATGTTAGTCATACAAAAGGCCAAGCCTTCAGCTGGGCCCCCTCCCCAATCTCTGACAGGCCCTCACTGAAGAGGCATGCTAAAAAGCCCTTTGTGTGGGCCTGGGGTGGGCCATTATTGTTGTTCACTTTGGGTTTTAATTGTGCTGCTATGGGTATATGTGATGTTGGCAGAATCTGACTGGTAAAAATTATCATAATTTCTAGATATAGTCGGTATGGCCTTTCTAATCCTATATTTAAATATCAGCTAAAATAGTTTGTGTACACTGACATACCTACAATGAGGTTTTTTTGGTAATTTTAAGCCTATGCAATCTACTGTCTGTAATGAGCAGCTGCCTTTAGTTTTAATTAATATGTGTTCTATTTGTAACAAAATGGAAACAGAGAAACATGACGGCAGAAAAAGACCACATTGCCTATTTAATCTTCCCTTCTATACCATTGGGAATTAAATCCTATTCCCATGATTTGCCAGCTAGTGCCCTAACCCTTAGGCCAGCCAGACTTGCTATGCACAACAGAAATAATGGATTTCTAACTCTGACACTGTATTCTTAAACCAATTGTATCCTGACTGATATGACATATTTCGCTAATATTGAGGCAAAGATCTTATAATCCACATTTAATAAAGAGATCGGACGGTAGTTGCCCACTATCTGCGGATCCCTTACTGGTTTTTCCAAGACTACAATTCTAGCTGCTGCAAACATTCCTAACTGGGGGTTTTCTGCCACTAGAGAGTTATAGTATTCCTGCATAAAGATGCCAAGATCCTTGGCAAATATCCTAAAGAACTCAGCAGGCAGCCCATCGGGGCCAACCGCCTTACCAGTTTGTAACAAGCGTATGGCGTGCTCAATTTCCTCCAGGGTAATAGGGCTGTCTAACATGTCTACGCTGTCCTCCTCTAACCGCGGTCTATCCACCTTATCTACTAACCGCGCGAATGCCTCTCGTGAACAACTTTTTTCAGAGGAATATAGGTTTACAAAAAAGACCCTAAAGGCCTCCGCGATGTCCTTATCTCCCAATAACAGGGCCGAGGCACCATCGGCCTTAATGGCCGCAATACGACTAGCCTCCTTTTTTGCCTTCAGCGAATTGGCCAATAGCCGCCCTGCCCTATTATTTTCCCAATAATATAGCCCTTCCTGGGCTTTAATATATTGAGTTGCCTCATCGGTCAGCAGCTGATTATATTTATACCGCAAGCGCTGCAGACGAAGTAGGATACAAGGATCCTGTCTCTTGACCAAGATGCGTTCGCCCGCTTTAATTTGCAGATCTAATTCGGCCAACTGCTCCTTGCGGAGCCTCGCCTGATAAATGCTAAAACTAGTAACCACAGCCCTGATGGAGGCTTTAAAGCCTTCCCATCTTGCCCAACCCGATGTTAACTGAGGCAGGTTAAAACTAAAGTAGTCTTTAATAGCCGAGCGTATTTTGTCTTTAAAATCACTATTCTCTAACAAGGTTTTGTCAAAAATCCACTGAGCCGGAACCCGCTCTGGTCTCCCATCCTCCAGCATAAGAGAAACAGCAGCATGGTCCGATAAATGCATCACGTGGATCTCAGTGCCAATAACACTAGTCATCAGGGTTTTAGAGAGCAACAAAAAATCTATTCTGGATAGGGATTTGTGCGGAGGGGAATAGAACGTAAATTCCTGTTCCACCGGGTGCATTAGTCTCCAGATATCCACCAATCCAAGGTCTTGCAATAGTGAAATCAAAACTGAATGAGCTTTCAGCGGTCTACATGATCTAGGCTTCCTATCCACCAATGAATCCAAGACTAAGTTGAAATCCCCACCAACAAGGGACGGAATCACCATTTCCCCGTGCAATTCTTGTGCAAGAGCCCTAAAAAACTCGGGATTGTCACTATTTGGAGCATATACGTTTAGAACATTTAACTCTAGCTGCCCTACATGAAGGTGAACTCTAACCCATCTACCAATCTGATCTGCTTGGACTTGAACCACCTGCGGGGCAAGAGCTTTCCGCACAAGTATCGCCACTCCATTATGCTTCTGCACAGCGGCCGAGAATCCCACCACTGAAAAAGGCTTGATGTTTAGTTTTAGACTCCTTGGAAATTAAATGTCTCCTGTAACAATAATATATCTGCCTTTTCTTGTTGGCCATATTGAATTATTTTCTTCCGTTTCATAGGGCTATTGATGCCTTTGACGTTAAGAGAAAGAATCTTAATAGGTGCCATTATATTGCTTCCTCATCACACTCTAGCAATTGCTCTGAACCAGCAGACATCTTGCCACTCGGGGCATGATATTGAGACCACACATTAAGCTGGACAGCATACCTCTGCATAGCCAAAATCCCAGTGATACAACCCATGAGCTTGATTCCAGTGAACCCTTTGGAGGACACACCACCACCCCCTGTATAGGTGAACCTGCTACGGCAGGAGAGGCCCTAGGACCGGCTCACAGTACACGTGCGCGTGCGCTGGTCAGCCCACTGCTATAACCCTCAAAACCGGTGGCCAAAAAGCTGCTGAGAACTTCAGGCTTCTTGCCAACCTTAACACATACTGTATGAACCCCAAATCCAATACCACCCACAGACCACGCCAAATACATCAATCAAATGTCCCAGATGAACCTCAGGACATCAACTCCGCTTCTTTATAGTCCAGATAGCTTCGCAGGGCTTCAGGTTCATCAAAGTTCCTCGTTTGGTTATGGAGGGTAACCCTCATTCTAGCCGGGTACAGAAGTCCGAATCTGGCCTGAAGGTGTTGGAGTCTGGGTCTTAGCGAGAGGAAAGCTTTACGCCTATCTACAGTCGCTTTGGCAAAGTCCGGAAAAAACAGAAATCTGTGGCCCTCATACTCCAACGGCGAGTGTACCCGCGCTGCTTCTAAAATTTTCACTGCATGCTGAAAGCGCAGGACTTTAAAGATGATAGGCCTAGTCTTCTTGCTATTCAAAGCAGACTGCGAGGGGACCCGATGAGCCCTTTCGATTTCAAAGGGCATATCAAACGATAACTTCAATACTGTTGGTACCAACCTCTGTACAAACGCACACATGTCTTTGCCTTCCACACCTTCGGGCACCCCTATAATCCGTACATTGTTCCTTCTGGATCTATTGTTGTTGTCTTCTATTTCTCGTTGTAAGGCCTTAATTTGCTTTGCATGTTTGCCGATGTCCTGTAGTTTCTCCTCGTGGACAGCTAACTTCGAGTCCACGGTATCTTGCCGCTCGACGATGGTTTCCATTCGCTGCTTTAAGAGGCTAATATTCCCTTGCATGGACGATAGCGCATTGCTGTTATGCGTGACTATTTCTTTGACCGATCTTATTTCTGCAAGAATCTCCTGCATCGCCTCTGAGCCTTCCCGGTTCGACGCCATTTTCTGTGGAGACGGAGGTTCCGTCTTTGATCTCTTGACACTCGAATTTTGGCTTCCAACAAAGTCTAGACGGTTTGGTTTTGGACCCGACATGCTCCCGGGGTAGTCCAAAAGCAAGAAATCTCACTGGTTTGGTTTGGGGTTCACAAATACCAGCGCAAATGCCAAATTTTAAGCAAGGTCCTTCAGAGCTTCGTCTTAGGCACTCATTCCGCCAATGCCCAGGCTCCGCCTGGGGGGGCTCCGTTTTTTGTCGGGCGTGCGGGTGGGTAGGCCTTACCCCGCGGTGCGCCGGGCGTCGGGCGGTTTTTTTGTCGGTCGGGCGGGTCCCGGTTATTCAGGGCAGGAGAGCTGTGCACACACCTATATTTAAAAAAAAAACAAAAAACAAAAAACAAAAAACAACCTTGTCTGTTGCCGCGTGTGTGCTGGCTCCAGGGCACGTGGGGGGGTTCTGCCTTGTTTTGTCCTTATGCCGGGTTTGGTGAGGGGGGTGAATAGGGTACAGGAGGGCTGTGTGTTTTAAAAAAAAAAGAAAAAGAAAGGAAAACAACAAAAAATACAGGTAACTAGAGAACAGTACTACCTAAATAATAAGCCTAAGTGTAACTCGCAGTTGCACTAGCCTGCACACCCCTTTTAGGGGTTTTTGTTTCAGGGCTTAGCAGTGCTGGGGCTTGGGGGTTACTCATGGCTCAGCGCATTATTGGGCGGGGTGTGGGAAAAGGGCCGCGGTGCGCTACCCGGGGGCACGGAGCTGCGAGGCGTGGGGCCACGCCTCTGGGCCGTGGCAGGGAGGCGCGTACTGCTTCCCCGGTCCCCAGTGTCCTTCGTGGGGCCAGGCAAGGGCGCGGGCACGGCCGGTCCCGAGGGGCCCGGGAACGGGGGACCGCTATTCTGCCTCCCGGGACCGCGGCTGAGGGCGCAGTGCACGGAGCGTCGGTCCCTCACCAGGGGGTTTCGGGTGGTGTTGGCGCGCCGGTGGCACTTGGGGGCGGTGTGGATCCTGGTCGCCCGGGTGTCAGTGGGGCTGGGCCCACGGGGATTCTGGCCGTTTGCCCGTCATTGGAGGAGGGAGCTGACAGGCCCTCTGGCTTGTCCCCACCCCCGGTTGATGGGTTCCGTTCCCCCGTCCCTCTGGGTTCCCTGGCCCCTCCCAGTGTCCTTGGTCCTACGGGCCTTTGGGCGTATGGGGCTGTCCCCTGGGGGGGCTTGGGGCACTGGGGGGGGATGGGGGGGCTGGTTCGGCGACGGGCATGGGGTGGCCGGGAGCACTGCTGCGTGGGATGCCGGGGGTCTGGGATCTTCGGACATAGTTGGGGGGCCGGGCCGAGAGCAGCATATAGTACTCCTGGGGCTCTGGCTGCTAGTTTTTCTCCTTTCTCTTCGCAGGTCCCACAGAATTCGACGCCTTCGACATCCATGGCTGCTGCTGCTGGGCTGGCTGGCGCAGGTCCTTCAAGTTCCGTGAATGAGCTGGTCGCTCCGGCGCCTGGAGCAGCACCTGGGAGTGCCCCAGTGGACTCCTCCAGTGTGGTCGGTGAGTATGCCGGGGTCTCTGGCGGGGCTGCGGGTGGGGCTCGTGATTCCGTCCTGGGTTCTGCTGGGGCGACGAAAGAAAAGACCAAGCGTAGGCGGGCTCGTCGTTGCCGGCGGGCATCTTCGTCTTCCTCTTCCTCGACGTCATCCTCGGCCTCCTTGCGCGGTTCTGAACCTGCGATGGCTGATGGCAGTGCGGGCGTGGGGACCTCCGTCGTGCGCTGCGCGGAGTTGTGGGAGGGCGTTCCGCGGAAGTTGCGCCGGCGGATCAAGTGTCACAAGTACATCGATATCTTCCAGCTGCTCGACGGCCGGAAGCGTTCCGGTGAGAGCAGGAAAAAGCGCAAGGACGATGAAAAGGCGGGCAGGGTGCGAAAAGTCTCTCGCAATACCCTCAACTGGACCCGGGCCTTCTTGCGCCTAGCGAGCGTCTGGGGTCACTATTTCCTGGATCAGTACAGGGCCTTGTTGGCTTACGCCGATAACATTTTGGCGGCGTCCCAGGCGCACGAGGGTTGGGCCTGGTTGAATTATGACAAGGAGTTTCGGGATCAGATGGAGGAGAATAGTCACTTGTTGTGGGGGACGAAGGACATCAATCTTTGGTTGACCCAGATGTCCGCGAAGGGTCGGGTTGGTGGAGTGGGTGCTGCGGTTGGGAAGGCAGGGTCGTCTCCGGTGCCATCGGGGGGGGCGTTCCTTTCGAGCCTCAGTCTCCATCCTGCCCCAGTCCAGAGGGGGGGCCGTTGGGGGGGACGTTTGCTGGCACTTTAACAAGGCGTCCTGCCCGTTCCCCGACTGTAAATTCAAGCATGCTTGCTCCTTGTGTGGGGCCGCGCATGCGGCCACAAAGTGTAGTAGAAAGGGGGTCACGGGAGCCCCTGTGGGGGGTAAGTGAGGCGGTGGGCACGGTGTTGGCCCCTACCCCCGTGATGCGATGCACCTGTGGTTGTTGGAGTACGGGCGGTCCCGTCGCGGGAGGGCGGCTGGTTTGCTCTTAAAAGGGTTTTCTGGAGGTTTTCGCATCCCTGTCCAGGGTGCATCCGCACAGGGGGGGCTCCGCAACGCTGGTTCCGTGCAGGAACACGGCGACTTCGTGCGACAGAAGATCTCGGAGGAGTGTGCGCTGGGTAGGGTGGCAGGCCCATTCTCAGCGCCCCCTTTTTCCCGTTCACGGTCTCGCTGTTGGGAGTGGTTCCCAAGAAGGAGCCGGGCAAGTTCAGGTTGATACACAACCTCTCTTGCCCTCCGGGCGATTCTGTCAATGACCGCATACCTTGCGAGCTCTGTACGGTGCATTATGCTTCTTTTGACGCAGCCGTTTCTCTTGTGCGCCAATGCGGGCCCGGTGCCCTGCTCGCCAAAGTGGACATTGAATCGGCGTTCCGTCTGTTGCCGGTACATCCTTCAGCTTTCCCTTTGCTCGGTTTTCGTTTTGAGGCGCAGTTCTACTTTGATAAGTGCATGCCTATGGGCTGTGCAATCTCTTGCGCTTATTTCGAGGCTTTTAGTACCTTCTTGCATTGGGTTGTGGAGCGGCAGTCGGGTGTCTCGAGCATCGTTACCCGGTTACCCGTTTCCTTTCGTTCCCTGTACAAACTACTCACCTTAGTTCACAAGGCCCTTCACACCAGTACCCCACAATATCTAGCTGACCTTATTCATTTTCACACTCCCAGGCACACCCCCCGCTCATTCCATCTGAACCGTCTCACCCTTCCTTCCCCTGCTGCTGCCCGCCTCCAATCCACCCGCTCTTCAGCTTTCTTCTTTATTGGTCCCGCACTATGGAATTCCCTTCCCACTTCCCTTCGTTTAGAACCCTGTCATGCAACATTCAAACAGCAGCTAAAAACCCACCTTTTCTCCATGGCCTTTAACCTCCCTACCTCCTCTTCCCCCCTATAATTCTACTTCTCTCCCCTACTGTTTCTTACCCTACTTTACTTTTAAATTGTAAATTTCTTTTCCTTTCCGGCTTCATGCCTTTTATTGATTTTTATTTATTGTACACCGCTTTGCTTTTACTGAAGGGCGGTCAATCAAGTTTTAATAAACATAAACATAAACATAAACATAAACACATCGTGCACTACCTCGATGATTTCCTGTTTGTCGGGCCGGAGCGGACCTCCACCTGTTCCACTCTTTTGCGTACTTTTCTGGGCTTGGCCGCTGACTTTGGCATTCCCATCGCGGCCAATAAAACTGTGGGACCGGTCACTCGCCTCACCTTCTTAGGCATCGAGATCGATACGGTTGCTATGGTGGTGCGCTTGCTGGCGCCGAAGGTACAGTGGCTGCGGGAGTTGGTGGCCTCTGTCGGCTCCGCCTCTAAGATTACCCTCCGGGTTCTTCAGTCATTGATGGGGCATCTCAACTTTGCTTGCCGTGTCCTTCCCATGGGGTGCCCCTTTGTGCGGTGCTTATCTTTGGCTATGGCGGGACTGCGCCTCCCTCACCATCGGGTCCGGGTATCTGCGGGGATGCGTGAGGACTTGCGGGTCTGGGATGCGTTCCTGGCCTGTTTTGATGGTTGCTCCGTTCTTCAGCTGCCTGAGCTCTCGAATCTCGACCTGCATTTGTTCACAGATGCGGCTGGCAGTTCCGGTTTTGGTGCCTTCTGTCACGGTGCTTGGTGTGCGGAGCCTTGGCCTGCGGATTGGGTACGATCCGGTTTGACCCGGAACATCACCTTTTTGGAGATTTTTCCGATAGTGTTGGCTTTTTGGGTATGGCCGGACCGGCTGCGTGATCGGCGGGTTGTCTTCTGGTGTGACAATACCGCGGTGGTAGAGGTCATTAATCGGCACGCACCTCGATGTCCGAGGGTAGCTTCGCTGATGAGGGTGTTCGTGTTGGCCTGCTTGCGTTTGAATGTCACCGCTAGGGCATGGCATGTACCGGGCTCCCAGAATTCCATTGCTGACGCTCTATCCCGTTTTCAGTGGACGCTGCTCCGGCGGCTGGCTCCAGGGGCAGACGAGCAGGCTTCACGGGTCCCGGAGCATCTCTGGAAGGTTGGGACCCCGACGTAATGTCCTTGCTGGCCGCGTCGGTGGCACGCAGTACGTGGGCAATGTACCGGCGGGGCTACTCACAGGTGAGTGCGTTTGTGAGCGCGCTGGGCTGGTCTGGGGGGGGCAGTACCCGACGGCTTGGTTGGCCGGTTCATCTTGTGGGCTAAGAAGGAGGGCTGGGCTCGGTCGGCGGTCACTGGAGCGTTGGCGGGATTTTCCTTCTTTTTTAAGGATGCGGGCTGGGGTAACCCTCGCGTATCCTTTTTGGTCCGGCGGTTGCTCGCTGGTTGGGCTAAGGTGCAACCCGGGCTGCGGGATTGGAGGCTCCCGGTATGTCACGAGCTTTTGCTGCAAATTTGTGAGGCTTAACCACGTGTGGCGGCCTCTGGATTCGAGGCGGTCCTGTTTCACGCGCTGTTTACTACGGCTTTTTTCGGTGCGTTCCGGGTGTCCGAGCTCGTCCCTAGGTCTGCGAGACGGGGGGCTGTTGGTGGGCTCTATGTCGCACATGTCAGGGTGGATTCGGCGCAGGTGCGGATCTTCTTACCGCGGTCAAAGACGGATCAGTCAGGAAGAGGGAGCTGGGTCCTCTTAAGCGCCATCTCTCCCTTGCTATCCTGCCCAGTTCATGCGCTGTGCAACTACGTGTAGCGGTGGTCGGCGGCGCGTGGCTATTTTTTCATTCACGCTGACGGCAAGCCAGTGACTCAGTTCCAGTTTACGGCTGTGCTGCGTCTGGTGTTGAGTGCCTTGGGTCGTGCTGATCGGTCTTACGCTTCGCATTCGTTCCGGATTGGGGCGGCTACTAGTGTGGTGGCCGTGGGCCTGGACACGCGGGTTATTCAGCGCATTGGCAGGTGGCGTTCGGGAGCCTATGCAGTGTATGTTTGCCCTTCAGTCCCCGGCGGCGCTGAATAGGGCCGCGTGGTGCCTTGCTGAGGTCCGCTTACGGGGGGGGGGGCTCGGGGGTACTAATGTCTTCTCTTCCTATTTCAGAGTTGCTTGCTGGTGGCAGTCCGCTCTTTTCTGCTTTCAGATGGCGTGTCCTCTGGAGACTGGTGGATCATTGGGCACTCCTTTGTCTACTGGGCAGAGCGTTGGGCGGCGGTTCGGCCGTTAATGCCCACCTCGGTCTGGCCATCTCTGGAGTGCGGCTGTGCTGGATGGGTCAACGCGGCATGCATTGGCGACAGCTCGTGGCCCGTGTTCAGGCGGAGATTGGACTGCGGCGGCGGCCGGCTGGGCTGCTGCTCCACCTGGGCGGCAATGACTTGGTGAATTGGTCTTGCCGGCAACTCATCCGAACTGTGCAGAGAGACATTGCTTATTTGCGGGAGGTTCTCCCGGGGGTGGCCATTATTTGATTGGATATTATTCCCCGTCCTGCTTGCTGGACTCAGTGGCATTGGTCGAGGGGCCTGGTTAAGATCAACTGGCAGATCGGCCGCTGGGTCCAGCAGATAGGTGGGATTCAGGTCCTGCATCCCTGGGCGGAAGTTACTTGTGCCGGTCTGTATCGGCTCGATGGGGTTCACCTTGCCCCGGTGGGGCAGGACTTACTCTTAAATGACTGGCAGGAGGCATTGGAGTCATGGTGCTGGTCGCAGCTTTCGGTGGTGGGGGCGGTGCAAGGATAGAGGTCTACCTTGCGCAGGTGGCGGGGTGGCGAGCTGGTGCTCGCTGACCCGGCGGGCCATTTCAGGTTGATGCCGCTTTCCACGGGAGCGGCACTGCTCTTTAGGTTGGGGGAGACGTCCCGGCTGGGGTCTCTGCCTGGAAAATTGGCAACCCTTGAACCGGCCTTTGCTAATAACATGGCGAGGCGGGCGGTAGGGGGTAATGGGGGGGGTGGATGATGCACCACTTTGCTAGAAACGGCTGGTGGGGGGCATCATCCGGATGACGGGGTGGGGGGGTGTTATGTTATTGTTGTAATTGCTGAGTTGGCCCATGTTGGGCCGGTGTTCCAATACCGTTAAATAAAAGCTGCGACCAAGCAATTTTGCACCAATACTCGATGTCGGCGTGCTTTATCAAAGTGGTAAGGGATGGTGGTGGGTGGATGTGGTGGGGGGGGGGCTCAGGCGGGGTTGGGCATCCGGATACCTCGGTTATTACAGGCTGCGCCGCTGGGCCCCGGTCAAGCGGCCGGCCTAGTAACCGGGTTCCCGGGGCCCGTCCACGCAGCAGGCCTCTTTTGCCATCGGGGGGGGGGGGCCGTGACTGGGCGGAGGCGGGGCATCCACGCCGGGGCTCCACGCTGGTCAGGTGGAGCCCGGCAATTGGACCGCACAGGCGGTCATGGGGGCGGGACAGCGCGAGCAAGGAGGGATCGTTGGCTGGCGGTCTCCCTCTTCCTGCTTGCTCGCGCTGCGAGAAGGTTTCCCTCCCTCCCTCCCTTTGTCTTGTCTTTTGGTTGGGGGGGGGTTGCAGCTGGTGGGGGATGGGGGGCATCTCAGGGCCAGGTGGGTGGGGTGGCGAGCTGGTACTCGCTGACCCGGCGGGCTATTTCAGGTTGATGCCGCTTTACACGGGAGCGGCACTGCTCTTTAGGTTGGGGGAGACGTCACGGCTGGGGTCTCTGCCCGGAAAATTGGCAACCCTTGAGCCGGCCTTTGCTAATAACATGGCGAGGCTGGCGGTAAGGGGTAATGGGGGGGTGGATGATGCACCACTTTGCTAGAAACGGCTGCGGGGGGCATCATCCGGATGACAGGGTGGGGGGGGGGTGTTATGTTATTGTTGTAATTGCTGAGTTGGCCCATGTTGGGCCGGTGTTCCAATACTGTTAAATAAATGCTGCGACCAAGCAATTTTGCACCAATACTCGATGTCGGTGTGCTTTATCAAAGTGGTAAGGGATGGTGGTGGGTGGATGTGGTGGGGGGGGGGCTCAGGCGGGGTTGGGCATCCGAATACCTCGGTTACTCTTAAAAGATTGGGAATTTTGCACACCTCATTTTCTGAAGAAGGTGGGTTGTAAATTCCCATGGTATGTCTGCTAATGAGAGAGTGGGTATGATTGTCTGGGTGAAAGTCTCCTTATATTATCTTTGAGTATAGCTAGGAATCTCACTGTCATATATCTTTCTCTTTCACTGTGCTAGGATCTGTCTATGGACAGGAAATCTCTTAATTACTTTATAGCTGTAAGTGGAGGGTGAAGGAATCCTCCAAGTTACTTTGTATTTAGTTAGTTTTGGTTGTGCTACCTGTATGTTTGTTTCTGTGATATAAGAAAGAAAATAAGGGATTTTATTTGTAAGAAGAATCTGTGAGAATTTTGTGCCAGGTACGAGTATAATCTGCATGAGGTGTGATTTATTGGGAGGGGTGGTAAGCTCTCCCTGTATGTGTATGTAAGGTTTTTGTTTTCCCTCTTGCACGGAGGAGGAGGGGTGGCAATCCACCTGGCCAATGGACTACCCCCCCCCCCCTGGTTCCGTACACTGGTGGCCCATACTGGGAGTCATCATGGTCTTTGATGGCTTCGGATGCAGCAACGAGAGGATTTTGAGGGATTCTTTCTCTGGAGAAGGTAAGACACATATTTTTCATTTATTTATTGTTAGTTTATTGCCTCTTTTGGACAAAGTTATTTAGTGAACCTATTTTACGGGTGATAGGTTTACACACTATAAAGCTGCTCAGGGGCGGCCCAAGGGGGGTGCGGGGCCATGTGTGGAGACTCGGTGCGGGGCCTCATTTGCATAAGAGGCCTCATTTGCATAAATATTTGCATAATGTTACCATATACTAACTTTTAGTAAACATGCCTCTTAATGAGTGTATGGATAAAGAAAGACTAAAAGATTTCTACATTACTATAATCCAGTGCCAACCGCCAGACACATTAGGAACTACTACAAACACTGCCCATTTAGAACCCATAGCAAACCCGCCGTATCCTAACAGCACTACCAGGACTCACAAAGCACCATACTCTACCTATCAAAAGGAAACACTGCAAATATTAAACCAATACATGACCTACTGGGGAAAGAGAACAAGTGGCAATGTCAAATAGGAATTACATAAACAGAATACCTCAGCTCAATTACACATGCAGAACATAGACCATCACCAAACAAGGAATCACAATTTAGAAATAGGAAGACAATAATTAAACTGGGAACCCCAAAAGCCAAACTTGGAATGTACAACACTGTAGAAATAGAACTATAAATTAATTTCCTCTTGTACTAAACAAAGTGCAGACGTTAATGATGCACATTTCCCAGAGCTGACATATTCCAATTAAAAAATTCAAAATAAAGAGGTATTTTTCTACCTTTTGTGCATTTTTTTCAGCTGCAATTGCTCCAGCCACTTTCTTCTGGTTTCTTCATGTCTTCTGCTAACTGTCCATTTGTCCTTTCTTCTCTCCTAGTTTTTTTCCATTCTCTCTCTACATTTGCTTTAACATACTAATCTTTCTCCTTTTGCTCTTTCCTCATTCCTATTTCATCCACTCAAATTTTACCCCTCCATCCTCAATCCCCACTTACTCTCCCAATACCCGGCCAATTGTAGATTTTTCATCCCTCCCACACAAAATATTTTTCCCCTCTCCATTTTACTCTCCCAGCCCCATCCCATTCTAATCCTCCCCCAACATCAGCTCCCTTCTAGTTCCAGCCTCACCCAGCATCCATTCCCTTCTAGTCCCTGCATCAGCCCATTTCCAGTCCTAGCCCCCCATCAGCCCATTTCCAGTCCTAGCAACCCCCCAACCCAATACCAGTCCTAGCCCCCCCATCAACCCACTTCCAGTCCTAACCCCCATCACCCTATTTTCAGTTTAAGCCCCCCCTTTAACCCATTACCAGTCCTAACCCCCCCCCCCATCAGCCTACTTCCAGTCCTAACCCCATCAGCCCATTTCCAGTCAGGCCCCCATAGCCCATTGCCAGTCCTAACCCCCCCCCATCAGCCCACAGCCCATTACCAGTACTAACCCCATCAGCCCACCTCAAGTCCTAACCCCTCCCCATCAGCCCATTTCCTGTCCTAGCCCCCCATAGCCCATTATCAGTCCTAACCCCCCATAGCCCATTACCAGACAGCCCCCATCAGCCCACAGCCCATTACCAGTCTTAACCCCCCCATTGCCCATTACCAGTTCTAACCCCCCCAACAGCCCACAGCCCATTACCAGTCCTAACCCCATCAGCCCATTTCCTGTCCTAGCCCCCCCATAGTCCATTATCAGTCCTAACCCCCCCCCCCCACAGCCTACTACCAGTCCTAACCTCATCAGCCCACCTCAAGTCCTAACCCTTCCCCATCAGCCCATTTCCTGTCCTAGCCCCCCCCCCATAGCCCATTATCAGTCCTAACCCCCCATAGACCATTACCAGTCCTAACCCCCCCATCAGCCCACTGCCCATTACCAGTCCTATCCCCATCAGCCCATCTCCAGTGTTAACCCCCCCATCAGCCCATTTCCAGTCCTAGCCCCCCATAGCCCATTACCAGTCCTAACCCCCCAACAGCCCACAGCCCATTACCAGTCCTAACCCCATCAGCCCACCTCATGTCTTAACCCCCCATAAGCCCATTTCCAGTACTAGCCCCCCATAGCCCATTACCAGTCCTAACCCCCCCAACAGCCCACTTCAAGTCCTAACCTCTCCCCATCAGCCCATTTCCTGTCCTAGCCCCCCATAGCCCATTACCAGTCCTAACCCTATCAGCCCACCTCCAGTCTTAACCCCCCCCAGCCCATTTCAAGTCCTAGCCCCCCCATAGCCCATTACCAGTCCTAACCCTCCTCATCAACCCACAGCCCACCTCAAGTCAAGTCCTAACCCCCTCCATAGCCCATTACCAGTCCTACCCCCCCCCCCCCCCATCGGCTCAAGGAAAATTTAAAAAAAAAAAAAAGCTGGCTGCTACCGCTGCTGCTGCCGCCGCGGCAGCAGCAGAATGGAGTGTTCCGCGGGGCCCCCTCTGCCCGGCTGAGTCCCTCCCTCTGCGATGGCTGAGCCCCTCTTTGCCGGCTTTCAGATTCGTGAAGGGAGAGTGTCTCTCTCGCGTCTCTGTTAAGCCCGCAGGGGCTGATGGGAAATGCCCCTTGGAACACCCCAATACTAGCCAGCTAGCACCAGGACATTTAGTTGTAGCATCCACAGATATTCAGTGTTGAAAACCCCCCATCACCATGGAACTTATAATAGGTAGAATGGGCAACCACTGCTATCTGTTTCCTAAACGATCTCTCTGTATCACGTTTTGAAAGAACATCATTGGTTACCGATCACCCAATGCATTCAGTTCAAAATACTCATGCTCACCCACCTTGCATATTTCCAAGGACTTCTTCTCTATCTGAATGCCCTCCTATTACCATAATGTCCTTCTTGTTCCCTTAGGTCTTCACAAGCAAATCTCGTAAAAATGCCCTCAAAAATTAGATTATGATTGACCTCTGAAACGGCAATTTTTAGCTATCTGGGACCCACACTCTCGAATTCCCTTCTAACAGACCTCAGATTAGAAAGTTCACATGCAGACTTTAAAAACATGAGTCAAGACTTGGTTCTATTCTTAAGCTTTTAGTTCGATTTTTAGGTTTCTTTTAGATTGACTGTAATTTTATTTTTGTATGCCTCCTTTTGTATCTCCACAAAATTAATCTTGGAATACCGATGTTTGTCTCTACAAGCATTGTCTCCATTTTGTCTGATATTGTATATGTTTATGTTTTTGAAACTGTTGATTTGCCTGAATTGTAAACTGCCATGATGTAAAATTTGAATGGCAGTATACCAAATCATTTTAAAGAAACAAACTGGATTTCTGATTGTTATCATTAACAGAAATCCTCATACCTTTAATTCTAGGATTATTTGCTATTAATGACCAATTAATATCACCATAATATAGATCCTCAGTATTATCAGAATTAACTATCAAATGGCAACCCTTAAGTCACATGCCACCCAAAATCTCTAAATCACACATAACTTTATTGCAGCATTGAGAAATCTTATACATCTAACCAATGGTTCTCTATACTCTTGTATCTTTATAGGAAGGAAAAAAGACCTCAGTACTTGCTAACACTTCCATAGGGTATACTTTCAAACTCGATTATGAGTCTAAAAAAACCTTCCTTTAAACATACTGGGCCAATATTCAATTGGGACAGCTATGCGTCACTACAGCACATAGCAGTCGCCGCCGACCTTTAACCCCAAATATTCAATGCCAGGGTCATATGCGGCCCCAACATTGAATTTTCAGGGTCACCGCATAGCCTCCAACACCACAGAAACTAACCCAGTAGCAGCGACAATGAACCGCTACCCGGTTAGCTCTCATGGGTAAAACTAGACCAGCTTTTGCTTCGTCTAGTTCAGTGGTTCTCAACCCAGTCCTCTAGGACCCCTAGTCCAGTCAGGTTTTCAGGGTATTCACAATGAATATGCATGAGATAGATCTGCATATAATGGAAGCAGTGCATGCAGATATATCTCATGTATATCCACTGTGGATATCCTGAAAACCTGACTGGACTAGGGGTCCTTGAGGACTGGGTTGAAAACCACTGGCCTAGTTTTATCCACAGGTCAATGACTGGGTAGCAGTGCAATATTGCCGCTACCCAGTTAGTGACTATCGCCACTCACAACATGCCCCAGAATGCCCACAACATTCCCCAATGCTAAGCTGTTAGCATTGGGGTGTATAGTGGCATTAGTTGGTGATATTCATAAGGACATAAGAACATAAGATATGCCATATTGGGTCAGACCAAGGTCCTTCAAGCAGTATCCTGTTTCCAACAGTCGCCAATCTATGTCATAAGTTAAATATCCTGTTCAGCAGCGTTTACAAGGTTTACAGATCAGTAAACCATGTAAATTCCTTGAGAATATCGAGCCCACTCTCTTAATGAACAAACTTTTTATGTTTTTAACAATGCTCCATGTCATGCAGTTCTACTACCAACAATGTCAATACCAGAATGCTTTGTAAACGAGACTCCAAACCAAAATAATATTCATCATATCTTATCTTGTTGCTAATATTTCATTGCAGTTATACATTCAACTCCATCGCTGACTGCATTTCACGTTGCCTGCTTCAGGGAATTTGTACGCCTGCAGGAAAAACAAAGCAATAGCGCCCCCTAATCTTAATTTCACAACAGTATGGATTAGAACAGATAATCTAAACATTTTCTGCTGGTGCAGGCATTAAATGAATAAAGGGGAAAGAACCTCCTCCGTTATTAATGTGTTATCTTAGAGCAAAAGATTCCCTAAAGACTGCTTAACTATAGATGATAGAAAGTACAAAAACAGTTTTGCAGAGATATGATATCCATATATTCACATAATGAGCTTTCAGTCAGCAAAAGAATATAAACAACCTATTGTTAAAAACATCGGACTCAACCGGTTCCCTGGTCCCAGTGTAATCTTTATGTACATAATAAAATCTAGTCAACAAAAAGATAGAGCAGCATATTGTGTTATTTTTAACTCTGTCAGTCCCTCGATTGCAGTTGGATCTTGCATAGAAAAAATATGATCAAAATATAGGTATCAGCTTTCCCCTCTGATCGGCTGGTAATCAGGACATTTTCTGCATCCACTGATCTACTCACAACATCTAAGAAATGAATAAACTAATGTACAATATGATCATACCGAGTTACTGAAAAACTAAACTTCTTCTGGTATTAACCATGGCTTCTCTAACAGAAGACGATGTGCATGAACGCTATAAGAAGTTTCTCTCCTGTCACTCATCGCTGGGACCAAACCTAGCAAATCAGACCAGCATTTGGGGGTTAATCCTTAGGCACTCGTAACCCCCTCCTCTTCCCTCAGATGAATGACTCAATACCTACTGTATGTATGGTAGAACTTGTAACCACTTTAAATATTCAACAGAATATTTAAAGTCTTTCCTGTCCTGTCAGTTTCCCCACTGCTCCCCTCTTGCCTCACCCACCTAGTCAGTGTCAATCCAGCCAGATGCCCCCAACCCCCACCTAGCTGTAATAATGTCAGACTATGTCCTGAGATTTTTGGCAGTGTTTTATGCTAACCACACCTTCCCTTTTTTATCACATCCCCTCCTGTTCCTAGTCCCATGTTGGCCAACCTGAGTGAAAACCAACCTCCAAACTCTGGCAGACCTTCCACCCACCACGTGCTGTACCCTGCATTGCCCTTCCATTGCAAACTCACATGAACCACATGAACATGGCCATCAACTGTAGAGGTTAGATGGCCAAAGACTTCATGTCCTCATCCCAGTCCCTAGCCGTCTGATCGAACAGCCAGCCACTGCCCTAACTGTTCCCTCCATGCTATCGCCACCTTTTCTTCCGTTCACCAACCACATCTAACAACTTCCTCCTGCCAGCTGTACCCCTTCTTCCTCAGGAGAGGAGGGGGACTCGGCCATGTTATCCGACACTCAGTCTATCTTGAGGCACTGCTAATACTACTGCGTCAAAATATTAATTGAATCTCTCTATATTGCTATCTGGGTTTTGATCTAATGCCGAAATAAGTTGGATATCATCCACATATGCCTAAAATAAAGATCCAAATGAGCAAGTAAGCTGTCCTTACAAAGAAAGATATTAAAAATTTGAGGAAAGATGGGGACCTTGGAGATCCTCATATAGCACTGACTTTACTTATTAGACCTGACTAAATCTCTGGTCTTTCAAAAAAGAGATGATCCATTCAAGGATAGTATTTATCTGTCCTAAAGTGATCCATCACAACAACCTATATAGATTCAGCTCTTGATCCTTTTCTAAATTCAACATGCCCCATACCCAGCCTACCGGTACTGTTCAAAAATTCACTTAGTTGAAACATTATTTCTTTTTCAATAACTGTGCACATCACTGGCAAAGTAGAGATAGGCAAGAATTAAAACAGTTTAACATATATAACTGACCCTTTCTCAAGCTTGGAGCCACAATAGACTCTTTCAGCCTTGTGATCAACCAACCTCGCAAAAGGGATAAATTTACAATATCATACAGCTATCTTAATAGCTTATTTGGACTATTTTCTAACAGTGTACAGGAGGAGGATACAACTGACACTGGCACTCATACAGAATGAATTAGTAGCTTTAACCTCCCCATGAGGTCTTATGTAATACCTTTAACTTATGACACACTCCTTTTAATGGCTCACTAGATCTTCAGTAATTCCCTGGTCCTCCTGTGTCAATTGCTCATCACTATTTCTTTCTCTCAACTTCTGTATTTTTTCCACAAAATAAATAATTTTTCAGGATTTGGACTAACATGGTTAATCTTATAACCTGTAACATCCCTCACACAATAAACGTTTCACCACTAAATTACCTTTAGGGGCTTATTCACTACCACCTAAATAGTAGTAGAAAAAAAAGACTTTTTTACAACTCTTTTAACAATCATTAGTCTTTTCTTCGAGCATTTTTTTTTTCTAAGCAGGATTTATATGTAACCTTCCCCAAATTCTGTAATGCCTCAGGTACACTTAGATTGTGAGCCCTTTGGGGACAAGGGAATAAAAAGTGTCTGTTAGTATATACATGTAAACCGTTCTGATGCGTAAGTAAAGGGTGGTATATCAAATGCCTAAACCATAATTTACATTTTTCCTCATTCAATGAATCTGTGTACTATTTTGCACTCTCTCTAGGACATCGCTAATATATCTTATTGGAGGTTAAATCATCTGAGACCTTAATCAGAACATCACATTCAGTTTGGTCCAAACATGAATCATCAAAATTCCTGTCACATAAGGCCAATTCCCATAATGTGTCGGCATTAATCTTTCCCCTACCAAACATTTGCAGTCACCTTGGTAATAGCCAATTTTCCCTTTCTGAAATTTTAAAACTAATGAGAAGCAAATGAAGATTTACCAAAAAATCTGAATACTTTTTCCTTCTTTAAATCCTCCAACATTCATTAAGATCCTAGAGCCAAAACAAGGATCTAAAATATACTACCTTAATGAGTTGATAATTCCACCAAATTAAGAAAGCCTTTCTTCCATGAAATAAGTCTGCTGCTCCTGGTATTCCTAGGCAGTCACCCATTCAATACTAACCAAGCCTAACACTGCTTAGCTTCTGAGATAGATTAGATCAGACTCACTCAGAGTGGTATGGGCATAGTCAGCATCAAGAGTAGAAACTAATAAAAAAGATCTTCCATCCCTCTCCTGGTCAACATACAAATTAAAATCTCCAAGGAAAAACAAAACAAAACACAGGCTAGTGATTAAGATTTTATTTATTTACATTCTCTTATATACCGCGCTATTCTGCATCAGTGCGGTTTACATTGAACAAACTGAAATTACATTGAACAGGGTATTATAACTTGGAGATAACTATTTAAATGAATGAATTTAAATGAAAATGAATTCTATCAGCCCCTGCCATATTTCCTTCCCATTCCCTGGGGGATAATATAGCAAAATCTCTCATAATTTATAATCCTTATCCATTCCTAAAAGCATACATTCACAATCTAGCGGTGAATCCAACGGAAACTGTACTACTGATACTGTTTCAATATAAACTAGAGCTATACCAACTCCCATTCTGGGCACATGAAGATATTCATACTCTGCAGAATATGGCTGGTCCCATGCAGACTCACTAAAAATTGAAGCCAAGTCTCAGTTATAACTAGGCAATACATCATACAGGGTGGCCCAAAAAAAGTGAGAACATCTCGTAAATTAGAAGCTTAAATAGTTTACTTATTTACCTTTTTTAGCTATATAACGTCTTTATTTCGACAATTTCCGGTAGCCATCTTTTTCTTTTTAATTTGTCAATCGTTTACATCTGTCTTTTGAATTTTTAAATAACTTATATGCTACGAGATGCTCTCACTTTTTTTGGGCCACCCTGTATAATCCACAGTAAAATCCCATGTGATTATGAACTTCATGTCAATTTTTTTAAAGGAGGTAATATGGTATTACATAGGCCATAATACAGAAATGTCTGTGGCTTCGATAGAGGCATATTATGGGCAGGGAAGGAGAGCTTTGCGGGTGCAGTGCATAAGCTGGCACCTACTACATATTATGTAATGTCAGCATTAGCTTACTTTTGTATAGGTTAGCAAGGTCTGCAAATGGTTGTCCAAGATGGGGCGTTCAAAATTTGTACTGCATTTTATGAAAGATACACTTTCTGCAGCACAGAAACAGCCATTTAACAAAAAAATCCCTTCAAAATAGAGCAGCATCACTCCAAGCTTTGTACATGTAATTAGCAGCAACCTTTCCACTTGTAAGTGGAAGATTTTGTCAACTATAAGTGCTATGTGCTGCTACTTTCATGTGTAAGTGCAGGATTTTTTAAAATTGCAGTCACAAGTTGAATTGATTAAAAAGCCATCCTCCGAAACTCATAGAAACATGTCAGCAGAAAAAGACCATATGGCCTATCTAATCTGTCCTTCCATATCAAATTCTATAGTCCTTTTTTTTTCCTTTAGCAATCTTCTGTGTTTGCCCCATGTTTTCTTGAATTCAGATACTGTCCTTGTCTCTACTACCTCCACTGGGAGACTATTCTACGCATCTACCACTCTTTCCGCAAAGAAATATTTTTGCATATTAGTTCTGGGTCTATCTAACTATGTACATTCTATCTATATGTATGTTCTTATTCTAATGTATATAGTTATCTGTTTAATGTAAATGAATATGTACCGTTCCTGTACAATTCAGTTTTGTTCTCTGTAAACCACATTTACCTCACTTCGTTTGCAGCTTGTCGTGCTGTGAGGGCTTGTGTGCATCAGTGATACTGAGGGCCAAGCTATCAGTAGTTTAACTACTGGCAGGGTCTCCCAATATGGACAGGCCTCAGCTGAGGTCACAGACCAAGACAAACCACCCATCTGGGCAGCAGCAGAATGGGACAGTGTTGACGGCGGAGGATCGCATTTCTGTATCAATGGCAACAACACTAAACTTAAACTACGCAGAGGAAAGGCCCTGCAATCTACTGTACTTCTGTATCTTGACATGAAAACCCATCTGGGCAGCAGCAGAATGGGAAGGTGTTGGCGGCGGAGGTTCACATTTCTGTGACAACGGCAACAACACTAAACAAACTACGCGGAGGAAACGCCCGGCAATCTACTTCTGTATCTTGCCATGAAAACCTAATGGATAGTCACAACAAAACAAATTGCACTATAGTGCTGGAAGACGAGACCCCCAGGTCGGAAGGCACTCAACTAGCTACTGGAGATGAGCTGAAGACTTTTCAGAGTAAAGTCAGAATTTATGATGTGGTTGGATCAAAGCCCTCGGGAAGTCTGACTGCTGATGTAGCTGCACATGAAATCAGAGTCAGAAGCTGTAAAGATGTCTTACATATTGGGTCATGGAAGGTATGAAGCATGAACCAAGGGAAGTTGGAGGTGGTCAAGAATGAAATGGAACGTGTACAACTTGATCTCTTGGATGTCAGCGAACTGAAATGAACTGACATCGGGCACTTTACATCAGATGATCACATGGTCTATTATGCTAGAAATGAAAGACAAAGAAGAAATGGTGTTGCATTTATAATAAAGAAGAAACTTGCAAGAACTGTAATGAAATTCAATGCAGCCAGTGAATGCTTAATCTCTATTTGTCTATGAGGAATGCCTATCAACACAACTATAATTGAAGTATATGCCCCAATAACAGCTGCAGAAGAGGATGAAATTGATGAGTTCTATGAACAAGTTCAAGCTGAAATTGACAGAACATGAAAACAGGATATCCTGATAGTCATGGGTGACTGGAACGCAAAACTTGGCAACAAAGAAGAAGGCAAAGTGGTTGGAAAATATAGACTTGGCAACAGAAATGAAGCTGGAGAAAGACTGATAGAATTCTGCAAGACCAACTATCTATTCATCTCAAACACCTTCTTCCAGCAACACAAGTGGTGACTGTACACATGGACTTCACCCAATAGATTTCACAAAAATCAAATTGACTTCATCTGTGGAAGTCGATGGAAAAGCTCTATAACATCAACGGAAACAAAACCTGGAGCTGACTGTGGTACAGATCAACAACTACTAGTATGCAAACAAAAGCTAAAGTTGAAAAAGAGCAAACCACTCATGGATGCAGCAAAATATGACCTTGAGAATATACCATTGGAATTTAAAGACTGCCTACAAAATCGATTTGCTGCTTTAGATACAAATGACAGAGCTCCAGAAGAGTTCTGGAATGACATCAAGAAGGTTGTATTAGAAGAAAGCGAGAAGTCTCTACAAAAGGTGAAAAAGCAAAAATGGTTAAAATAGATGATGGAAGAAACTCTGAAAATTGCCCAGAAACACGGAGAAACTAAAGCCAGAGGAGAAAGAAAGATAACTGCAGAACTCAACAGAGATTTCCAACGTGCAGCAAGGCAGGACAAGGAAAAGTACTACAATGACACATGCAAGGAAATAGAAGCAGAAACTTATTAGAGAAAGAACAAGATCGGCTTTCCTAAAGCTACAAGAGTTAAAGAAAAAAATCCAGGCTCAAATTGGAATGCTATAAGATGCTCAAGGTTCTATGTTGAATGATGCTGAAAAGATCAAGAAAAGCTGAAAAGAATATACAGAGTTTTTATATGATAAAGATCAAGTGGGCCAACAGCCGTTTCAACCTGTACCTTATGATCTGGAGCCATTGGTGATGAAAGAAGAAGTTGAAGCAGCATTGAAAGCCTTATCAAAGAACAAAGCACCAGGCATTGATGGCATTCCCATAGAAATATTACAGCAATATGATGCAGCTGTTACCGTACTTACAAGGCTCTGCCAAGAAATTTGGAAGACAACATCATGGCCAACTGACTGGAAAAGATCTGTGTTAATACCAATACTAAAAGAAAGGTGATCCAACTGACGGTGGAAATTATCGCACAATGTTTCTGATTCTAATGAAGATTATTCAAAAGAGATTACAACCATATGTGGAGCCAGAACTGCTAAAGAGGATGGAAGGATACCCCTATGAAGAGAGGCTAAAAAGGTTAGGGCTCTTCAACCTGGAAAAGAGATGGCTGAGGGGAGATATGATAGAGGTCTATAAGTTAATGAATGGAGTGGAACGGGTAAACGTAGATTCATTGTTTACATCATCAATATATGGAAAGACTAGGGGACAAGCAATGAAGCTACAGGGTAAACTATTTAAGACTAATAAGAGAAAATATTTTTTACTCAACGTGTAATCAAACTCTGGAATTTGTTACCGGAGGATGTAGTAAAAGCTGTTAGAGTAGCTAGTTTTAAAAAAGGTTTGGACAAGTTCCTAGAGGAAAGGTCCATAAACCTTTATTAAGAAGGGACCCAGGATATCACTGCTTGACCCAATACAAGCATTGAGGAACCTGTATCTTTTGGGAAACTGCTAGGTACTTATGACCTACAGCAGATTGACCACTGTTGGAAACAGGATACTGGGCTTGATGGACCTTGGTCTGACCCATTATGGCATATCTTATATTCTTATGTTCTTATAACTACCTGAAGTGCAAGCAGGGTTCAGGAAAGAGCGAGGAATGAGAGACAGCATTGTGGATATGAGATGGATCCTTGAAAAGACTAAAGAATACCAAAAGGATATCTATTTGTGCTTTATCAACTATAGCAAGGCTTTTGACTGTGTAAACCATGAGAACCTCTGGGCCATGGTTATACCAGAACACCTGATCATTCTCTTGCACAATCTGTACATTTATCAAGAAGCAACAGTTTGAACGGAACAAGGAGAAACAGAATGGTTTATAATAAGCAAAGGTGAAAGACAAGGCTGTATACTTTCCTCCCTACCTGTTTAATTTATATGCAGAACAAATCATCAGATGATACCACATTACTGGCTGAAAGTGAAGATGATCTGAAACATTTGCTTTTCGCAATCAAGAACTTAGTCTTAAAATGGGCCTGCACCTTAATGTAAAGAAGGCAAAGATCATGACAACTGGAAAAATCAACAATTTCATCTTTGAAGGAGAAGAAATTGAAATCATGGACAACTTTAACCTACTTGGATCAACTATCAATAAAGAAGCAACAAGCAGTCAAGAAATACGACGATGCATTGCTCTTGGCAGAACGGCTATGAAAGACCTAGACAAGATTGTCAAGAGCAGAGATGTCTCTCTCCATACAAAGATTCGACTCGTTCAAGCCATGTTATTTTCAATAACATCATATGGATGAAAAAGTGGGACAGTGAAAAAGATAGACAGGAAGAAAATTGATGCCTTTAAATTATGGTGCTGGCGGCGAATACTGCGTATACCATGGACTGCCTGAAAAACAAACCAGTCAGTACTAGAGGAGATCAAACCTAAGTTTTCTTTAGAAGCTCAGATGACAAGACTTCGACTTTCATACTTTGGACACATCATGCGAAGAGAGAGATCATTACAGAAAGGCATCATGCTTGGCAAGATAGAAGTCAACGCAAAAGAGGAAGGACAGAAATGAGATGGATTGATACAACAACAGCAGCTATGTGTACAAGTCTGCCAACAATGAGCCACTTGACTGAAGACCAAACACAATTTAGGACAACTATCCAGTGGGTCGCCACGAGTCGACATCGACTCGACGGCACTTAACAACAACAACAACAAAACTCATTTGACCTCCTGGAAAATGTGGTATAAAAATTTCCAATAAATAAATAAATAAAATCCCCTTTCACCCTTATCCTATGCCCCCTCATTGCAGAGTTTACTTTCAATTGAAAGAGGCTCTCCTCTTGTGCATTTATCCATGGTGATATCTCTATCACATCTCCTCTATTCTGTCTTTCCTCTAACATATTCATTTTAAGATCTTTAAGACTGTCCCCATATGTTTTATAATGAAGTCCACTAACTATTTTAGTAGCCACCCTCTGCATCAACTCAATTTTGTTTATATCCTATTGCAGTTGCGTTCTCCAGAATTACACACAAAACTCTAGATGAGATCACACCAGAGACATATACAGAGGCACTATCACCTTTTTTTTCTGCAGGCCAATCCTCTCCCTATGCACCCAAGCATTCTTTTTGCTTTTGACATCGCCTTTTCTACCTATTTAGCTGCTGTAAAATCATCAGAAACAATCACTCCCAGGTCCCAGTCTTCTTTCGTGGTCAGAAGTATTTTGTCCCCTACACTGTACTGCTCCCTTGGATTTTTGCAGCCCAAATACAAGACCCTGCATTTTTTAGCATTAAATCTCAGCTGCCAAATTTTTGACCATTCTTCAAGCTTAGCTAGATCCCTCCTCATGTTATCTACTCTTTCCCGGGAGTCTACTCTATTGCAGATTTTGGTATCATCCGCAAAGAAGCAAACCTTACCTGACAGCTCTTCTGCAATATCACTAACAAAGATGTTTCATTTCATTTATTTAAGATTTGATATACTGCTTAATATGGGTACAGCAAAGCAGTTTACAATAGATTACAATAAAAACTGAAGAAGAAAATAAAAAGAATGCCAGTATATATAGGACAGACAGGAAAATGAGAGGGAAAATGGAGACAAGACAAGGCAGGGCTGGAGGAGGAGGAGAGGAGCTGGTAGGAAACATAAGGAAGTCAACTGAGGGAGTCCACTGGAGGTCAAAGACAGTGCAGAAAAGATGGGTTTTAAGTTGGACTTTGAACTTTGTAAAAGAGGACTCTAACCAGAGATGTGGAGGAAGATTATTCCAAAGGCAGGGTCCGAGGAAATAAAAATGCTGAATGGCGAGTAGATTGAAGATGGGCCAAAGAAGGAGAAGGTAGGAGAAAATGGTTGAAAAGAATCAGACGAAGGACAGATCCCTGTGACCCACCACTGGTAACATCGTTCTCCTCCATTTACTTGTACACTTTGTTGTCTCCCATTCAACCAATTCCTTACCCAGTCTGTCACTTTAGGGTCCATACCTAGGGTGCTCAGTTTATTAATAAGTCACCTGTGTGGAACAGTGTCAAAGGTTTTACTGAAATCCAAGTACACCACATCTAGGGCTCTCCCTCTGTCAAACTCTCTGGTCACCTACCAAAAGATATCTATCAGATTTGTCTGACATGCTGCCTCAGATCCTGCAATCCATTGAACTCCAGAAACCTCACTGTCCTCTGTTTAAGCAGCATTTCCATTAATTTACCTGCCACAGATTTCAGACCATCCAGTCTGTAGTTTTCAGCCTCATCCGTATTTCCACTTTTGTGTAAAGGGACCACATGTGCCTTTCTCCAGTCTTCTGGAACTACTCTGGACTCTAAAATGCATTCAAAAGGTCAGTCAGTGGAGCCACTAGAACATCCCTAAGTTCCTTTAATATTCTCGGATATATCCCATCCAGCCCCATCGCTTTGTCTACTTTTAGTTTAGCTAGTTCCTCATGAGCACAGTCTTCTGAAAATCATTCAAGATCATCTTCCCTTCTGCTTTTATTTGTGGATGTTTGAGGTCCTGCTCCTGGCCCTTCATCTGTGAACACAGAACAAAAATATTTGTTAAGGAGGTAGCGGGGGAGGGGTTAATTCCAAGATGGCGTCTGAGAGGATCTGAGCTTAATGCCGAAACGCAAGGGTAAGCCTAAAGCTCCTCCCGCGGAGTCGACGGCTGCTGCTGTGGGCCCGATGGACAGATTTGTGCAGCTCAGTGCGGATCAGATAGGGGAGATTAGAGCAGGCTTGGTTTTGCAGCTTGAGGAAAATGCAGCGTCTTCCGCCCTTGAGTTGTCTCTCTCCCCAGATGGCCGTTCACCTCCGGTGGCTCCAGGCTCTTCGGTGACCCCTTTAGCATGCGGTTCTTCTCCTCTCCTGGTGCTGGATGTGGTGGAGGACCAGGAGCGGGGCTTGCTGAGTGGAGATTCCGGAGTACAGCTGCCGGCTTCTAAGGTGGCTGTTTGTGACCCTAGAGCTTTAATTTCCATCGAGGTGAGCAATGAAGCCGGTTTGGCAAAGGGCGTCGAATCATCGAAGGAAAGATCCTTTCCAATTGGGCACCCGTTCTCTTTTTCACTTATTCGACCTGCTGTGGTGACTTTAGATAGTATCTGGGAAGCAATTAGTCAGCTTTCACGGGCTGTGACTCAGCAATTGACTCTTTCGTCTTCCACTGCTTCTAAACTTCAGGAGGATGTGCTTTCTCTAACTAACGATATTGTGGAAGTTAACAATAATGCTGTTATTTCTGATCAGAAGCTCTTACAGGTTTCTGACTTAACCTTTTTCCTAATGAAGGATAATTTAATGTTGAAAACGAAGCTGGAGTCTTTGGAGAATGCTACTAGGGCCTCAAATCTTCGGTTGCTCAATTTTCCCATGGTTCCGGATGTAGCACCGTTGGAATTATTTAAGAAATATCTTCAAGAATCCCTAATGGTTCCTGTGGACTTAATTCCTCCTGTACAGAGAGCTTTCTACTTGCCCTCGGGTAAGAAAGAAGGTCGGATTGCACATGGAACTGTGGATTTTGATTTTCTTAATGTCTCCGCTATGCTTTGTTCTCCTGGGGAGGGTGAAATTAGAACTTCTACTTTGTTGGTATCCCTTGCCCTTTCATCAGATAGGGATTGGCTCCTTAAATGGTTTTATAAAAAAAGAGCCAATTTGTTTATGGGGAAAAAGATTCCTGTTTTTCCAGATGTTTCAAAGGAAACCCAGAAACGTCGAAAAGCTTTTCTCTTATTAAAACCTGGTGTAGCTCAATTGGGGGCTTCCTTCACGTTAAGATTTCCATGTAAATGTATAATACTCTTTGAATCTCAGAAGTATGTTTTTTTTCAACCTGGAGATCTTTCGTCGTTTATTAGTACACATCCAATAATATCTTTGCCTTCTTAAAAGGCTTGCCATCTATTGTTAATATGATCCTAATCTCTTGTCACCATCTTTAATTTTTGAAATGATTTCCTGTATACTGTAGGTTGTTTCCTGCCTCCAGTTAATTAGGTAACCACCCCCCTATACATGGGGACTACTGATGCTTCTTGTTATGTGTTTCTAGAGAAGTGATTTTCTTTTTTGTATAAGGTTACAAGAATTCATCTTTTCTGTAAACATTATTGACTGATGTTTAAATTGTAAACTTGCATAAACAGAAAATAAAAATAAATAAATATATATATATATATTTGTTAAGCAATTCTGCTTTATTCTCATCAGTTTCTGCATATTCCTCCCCTTCCCCCTTGAGTCTGACAATAACATCTCTGCACTTCCTCCTTGTTCTTTTTGTATCTTTGCTTTCCTGACTACTTTCCTAGCTTCTATAAGTTTTTCCAACTATTGATACTTGTGTTCCTCTCTCTGTGATCTTGTATTTTATGAAGGCCACCCTCTTTTTCTTTACCTTTTCAGTACTTCTTTTGAGAACCATTGTGGCCTCCTTTTCCTTTTACATTTATTTACCTTTCTAACAAAAAGGTTTATTGCCCTTAAAATATCCTCTTTCAGTTTTGCCCATTGCTTTTCTACATCCCCCGGCTGTTCCCATCCCGCTATCGACTCCTTGAGATATTGTAACATCTCATCAAAGTTAGTTTTCCTAACGTCTATCCTTGCTTTTGAATGGATTTTGTCAGTCTTAGCCCTAATACTGAACCACACCATCTGGTGATCACTGGATGGGAGATGATCTCCCACTATAACATCAGAAACACTTTCCCTGTTGGTAAGCACCAAGTCCAATATGGCCTCGGTTGCCAAAATAATTCTCCCTGCAGAAAATCCAGGATCTCCTTACTTCTAGATGATACCACAGCAAGGATGTGTTAATCAACATCCAGCATATTGAAGTCACCTATCAGTAGCACTTCTGCTCTCATGGCAATACGCACATATCTCCTATTAAATCTCTGTCCACTTCTATGCCCTGTGAGAGGGATCTGTATATAACTCCAGCACAAATGGATTTCCCTTTCCCTCTTTCTAGCTAACCCACGGTGCCTACTCGCTCCCTTTTAAGACCTGCAATTCTATAGCTTTAATATTATTTTTTTTTATATGTAGTACAACTCCTCCTCCCCTTCTTCCTACCCTGCCCTTCCTGAGCAAAGTATAGCCCGGTATAATTACATCCCAGTCATGGTTGTCCATGTCTCCTTAACCACCACTAAATCCAAGTCAGCCTCTTCTATAAAAGCCTCAACATCTGGGATCTTATTTTCCATGCTATGGGCTTATGCTATATGCACGCTGCTTTCCAGATGTTGCACTTTTTGCTCATTTCTACAGAGGTATTTAATGTTTTGCTTACATGAGGACTTTCATTTACCTGGGGGCTTTCTTTACCCATCCTCAACAAATCCAGTTTAAAATCCTCTTCAGTAGGTTAGCCAGTCTGCTGCAGAAACACTTTGAGCCCGATTCAGAAAGGGGTATGACCGGGCTATCCGGATGGTCCCAAGTAGGATGGGCCCATTAGGACCCAATTCTGTAATGTGGGAGCAAAACATTCCCATGACATACAGAATCGGGCCCAAGGATGGCCCAGCATGCTCCTGCATACAGGCGAGGATGTCCTCCCCACAGGCCGGTGTGCTCCCCACAACGCCAACCCCCTGTTACCCCACCGCCCAACCCTGGACTGGGAAGCCAGGGTCTGGATTGGGTGGCAGGGTCCTAACTTGTTCCTGTTTCTGCCTTGGGGGGTGATTTCCTGCCCCGATTGCCTCTGTCCCAGCAGCTTTTTCTGGGTGTGCAACTGTGTCTGTGCAGTGTGGCTGTTTTGTTGATGGTGGATCTACTGTTACTAGTGACGGATTGGTTTCTGGTAATAACTGGCATGTACAGCTGTTTCCTGTGTGCTCCGGCTCAGAGGAGAAGGAGGTATCTTCCGCAGAGGATTTACAGGCAAAAGACCCACTTCCTAGGTTTGTCTGAGAACAAAGAATACATAGTTTTAGTTTGAAAAGAAGATCATTCTTCACCTAAGATGATAATTAAATACTCAGCTCCAGCCTGCTATTGGGAGGGAACATGCCATGCCAATGTATCTGAAGGTCACTATAGTCTTCACCTTCTTGTCCACAGGCAGCTTCCAGACCATTCTAAGGGACATGGAACCCGATTCAGGGAGGGGGATGTCCAGGCCAATGAAGATGGGCTCATTTAGACCCTATTCTGAACTGCGGGAACTAATTGTTCCTGTGATGCACAGAATCGGGCCCGTGGATGGCCCGACTCCTGCAACTTACAACCCTCTCATCTCCACTGCCCAAACCACAGCTGGCTTGCCAGAGCCTTGGTAGGGTGGTAGGGACCCCCCTGCACCCAGCCTCGACACCTGGGGTGGATCCTTGGGCCCGATCTGGGCTGCTTATTCCACCTTTGAGGTGGAATAAGCAGCATGTTCCCTTTGACCTGGCAAGATGTACAGGGCTGTGAACTGAATTGGCCCTGTATATCCTGCCGGATTGACCCACCCCTGCTCCATTCAGGAGTGGAGGAGTGGCCTAGTGGTTGGGGCAAGGTACTTCAGGCTGGAAGGTCAGGGGTTCAAATCCCACTAGAGGATAGCAACCTTGGGCCAGAAGGACTGGGGTTTCTAGTCCCACAGGTGCTCCTTGTGGTCTTGGGCAAGCCACTTAACCCTCCATAGCCCATGTTCCCTGTAAAATAGTTATCTTCAAGTTATAATGCCCTGTTCAATGTAATTTCAGTTTGTTCAATGTAAACCGCACTGATGCAGGATAGCATGGTATATAAGAGAATGTAAATAAATAAATAAATCCTCCCCCCTCTCCCCCCCCCTCCCGCTGGCTCACCCTGTCCTGCTGCTCAGGACATAGGGGAGAGCCAGAGGGGAAATCGGGACCAGGATATGCAGCCACACAACCCGCATCCCAGAATCAGGCTCATAGTGGACATAAGTCACTCAGTTACCTCTTTCTGTATTACTCAGTTTCTGAGCACTTTCTTCAAGAGAGCCAACTGATATATTTATTTATAAATCATATCTATCACCAATTCACAATGATTTACAACAACATAAATTAATAGATCAGTAAAATAATAGAAACATACTACAGTAAATAGAAACAATTTTAAACACATTCTCAACCATAAAGAAGCCCAGGTCATTGCTATCTAACTGTAAACCTGGTGTTCCACTGGGGATATCACCCTACTCTACCTTGGTTTTTATGTGAACCTCGGTAGGCTGAGTGAATATTCAGGTACACCTCCCACTAGAATCCAGGCATTCAGGTTTAAGTATTTCTTTAACTCCAAATAACCTCTTCAGATTGGACTTAGGTTTTCACCAATGTTGAAAAACATGTGTACAGACCAAAGGAAAAAAAAATGTTTCACACATGTTCTCAGGTAAGGACTTTAAATTCAATCAGATTTTTTTTTTTTTTTTTTAATTCTTTATTTTCGTTTTATAACAACAAAGGAAAGGAAGACATACAGCTAAAAGACAGATACATAGAATGTGATACATACACCAAAGTAAACCCCTGCCACCCCCCTCCCCCCTGCTTCTTCTCTAGAAAACTAATCATTCCCGAAGCGGGCGTGTACTGACATTATTGTGTTACAAAACCTAATGGTGATCTGAAACATGATGAGTGCACATTAAACAGACATGTCGGAACAATGAGCAGATTGTACATAATCATTGAGCATCTGCCATTTAGACAAGCGAGAGTGAGTTTGGGTATGGGGAATAGCTCTCCGAGATATCTGCTCATATTTACTATATAAGCAGACGAGGTTCCACCATTCATTGACAGTAAGTCGAGAGCTATCCTTCCAATTCCTCGTGATTAAACATATGGCTATACCCAGCATGAAATCAAGGAGAAAGCGACCCTTCTTAGGAAGAGAGGGGACCTCCGCCACTGAGCGGAGTCCCACAATCTTCCAAGAGAGAGGCTCGTGAAGGTGTAAGATAAATTGAATACGACCCCAGACCCGCCCCCAGTAAACCTGTAGTTGAGGACATTCATAAATAACATGAGCGAGGGTTCCCACAGCAGTATGGCAAGACCAACACTGGTCCCTAGCAGTTGTGTTCCATTTGGCTATTTTTTCTGGAGTATAAAAGCATCTATGCGCAAAAAAGAAGAGAGTTTGGGTAACTGAGGCAGACCGGGAAACCCGCACTACTTTGCTCCAGAAAACGCTCCATTGCACAGGGGTTAAAGTGGTTTGCAGTTCGCGCTCCCAGGCTTGTTGGGCTCTAAAAGTGGCAGTATCTGTACCCTGACATAATATTTTATAAAAGTTAGAGGCTACCCCATGTGTACTACTAATAGAGTGAACTAGTTCTAATAGCCCGTCCTCAGTAGGGACAGAGGGCGGCATGATTTGAGCACTTTTGAGGCAGTGTTGAAGCTGCATCAATTGAAAGTAATGTTTCGCTGGTAACGCAAATTCCTTTTGTAAATCAGAAAAGGTTTTCCAACGAGCTGCAGAGAAGAGCTGTTGGGGTGTCCAGATCCCCCTAGAGTACCAGGGTTTCCATGCTATCGTTCTATTTAGGACTTGAATTCTGGGGTTATTCCACAGCGGGAGGCCGTCCTGAGGACATACGTTTGGGCCCAGTGATAGAATGAGAGTGTTAAAGGCCGCAAGAGTATCGACAATCATTGGGGGATGGCGGGTGTCTACTTGATGGGACATACCGGGGAGATGGATCAACGGAATTGGGCTACTAAGCTCCTCTTCTATATCAAGCCAAACTGGTCTGCTGTCTGTTGAGGCATCTAGCCATCGGGCACCTTGTTTAAGTAGGAAGGCTTGATGATATCTGAGAAAATCAGGAAATCTGGTACCCCCTAGTTCCTTCGCAGACTGTAGTTTTTGTTTAGCTATCCTTGGTGGTTTGCCCTGCCAGAGATAGCGGACGAGAAGGCCCTCAATATCTTTGTAAGTGTGTAGCGGGAGTAAGCATGGCAGCATTTCTAAAATGTAGTTCACTTTGGGGACTATCATCATTTTCACAGTTTCTAGGCGGCCCCACCATGTAAGGGATAAGGGAGACCAATGATTTGTGAGCTCACGGACTTTGGAGACTACCTCTTTGGCATTAAAACTAATAGTGTCTTCTAAAGGAGAACAGTAATGGACCCCAAGATATTTCACCATGCGGGATTGCCAAAGGAAAGGAAAGGAAAGGCCTGCATGTCAGCCTCATGTACCCAGCGGTTCAGTGGGAATGCTACAGATTTGGTCCAGTTAATTTTATAGCCCGATAATTGCGAGTATCCATCAATCAGATCCAAGACAGCTGGAACCGAATCAAGGGATACGAAAAGCATAAGGTCATCTGCATATGCAGAGAGTTTAATCTCTCTGTGACTGAAGGGGACACCTCGAATACGTGCGGACTGTCTAATAAGGAGGGCAAGGGGTTCAAGAGCTAGATCAAAGAGCATTGGTGATAGGGGGCAACCTTGACGCGTGCCTCTTTGGAGATTAAAAGGCTGAGACTTAATGGCATTTACACAAATACTGGCGACGGGTTGAGTATACATGACTTGGAGGTATCGGAGGAAGCCCTCCCCAAAGCCATACCATCGGAGAACTGCAAATAAGAAGGGCCATTCTAGGCGATCAAAGGCTTTTTCAGCATCTAGGGAAAGACCCACCCATGGGTGATCTAGATTGGCAGCACTGGATAGCACATGGCACAAGGTCCGAGCATTGTCAGCGGTGGATCGGCCGGGTATAAAACCGCATTGGTCGGGATGGATTAGGGTGGCCATCCTGTCAGATAGCCGGGTGGCCAAGATCGTTGCGAAGATCTTATAATCGGCATTAAGTAGGGAGATTGGACGGTAGTTGGCGGTTAGCAGCGGGTCTCTGCCTTCTTTCTCAAATACTACCACATTAGCTGCAGAAAAGGATCCCAAAGAGGATGTATCTACCGCAAGGGCAGTAAAATAGAGTTTTAAGTAGGGAACTAAATCTGCACTGAACGTTCTGTAGAATTCGGTCGGGAGACCATCAGGCCCTGCGGCTCGACCCGAGGCTGTTCGTTTTAGGGCAGATTGGATCTCTGAAGTAGAGAAGGGTTCATCCAGCGCATCCCTATCAGCTTCAGAGAGGGTCGGCCGCTGAATACCAGAAAACAATCGCTCGAAGGTCTCTGATGAGAACTCACATTCAGATTGATATAGGCGGGTATAGAAATCCCGAAAGAGTTCTACAATATCGGAGTCTGTGGTCAATATGCCCCCTCCCTGTGGGGCTCGAAGGGCCGCTACGCGTTTGGCTTCTTTTTGACCTTTCAAGGCGTTGGCTAAAAGTCGACCGGCTCGGTTGTTTTCACGATAGTATGTCCCTCGTTGAAGCTCAATACTCTTAGAAGCTGCAGTTGAGAGGATTGCATTATATTGAAAACGGAGACGCTGTAAGCGAATTAAGACACATGGATCAGTACGTGAAGTTAGAACTCGTTCGCCTGCTTTGATTTGTTGGTCTAGTATGAGTAGCTGCTGTTTGCGTTGTTTCCGCAGGCGGATTTGATAGCTAGTGATCGTTGCTCGAATGGCCGCTTTGAAACCCTCCCACCAAGCCCAATTCGCAGTATCCTGGGGTAAATTAAAATGGAAGTAATCCTGTATGGCTGCTCGAATTTCTAACTGGAACTCTGGCTGAGTTAACAGGGCTCTATCAAAGAACCAGGCCCCCGAATTCCCTTGGGGTGCAGTAGTGTGTAATTGAAAAGAAATAGCAGCATGATCTGAAATATGTTGGGAGTGAATCTTTGCAGTGTCCACCTGAGGAACTAACAGTTTGGATATTAGAAAGAAATCTATGCGAGACTGGTATTTGTGAGGGGTAGAGAAGAAGGTAAAGTCAAGCTCATTGGGGTGTAGTAACCTCCATAGATCAACTAAAGCAAGATCTTTGATCAAAGAGGTAAGCGTGGCGTGACTCTTGGGGGGACCACTTGTCCTAGGCGGCTGTTTGTCAATCAGGGGATCAAGAACTAAATTGAAATCCCCCCCTATTATCAATGAAGTATTAGCAGAGGCCTGCGCAACCTGAGCAATGGTAGCAAAAAAGGCAGGGTCATCCACATTAGGAGCATAAAGGCATATACATGTAACTTCAAGGCTACCTATCTTGAGGTGAACTCTGGACCATCTACCTGCTGTATCTGAGCTAGTCGCAATAATAGTAGCATGCAGAGATTTCCTAACCAGTATGGCAACCCCACATTTCTTAGAAACGGCTGGGGAATAGGCGGCCACCATGTAAGGTTTAATATTGAGTTTAAGAGTTTCCTTCGAATTTAAATGCGTTTCTTGGAGGAAAATCAGGTCCGCAGCTTCATGACTTAGATAGCTTAGGATTTTCTTCCGTTTTATCGGATTATTGATTCCTTTTACGTTCAATGAGAAAATCTTACATGGTGCCATTAATCGGTAAAAGACATTTTAGGTAAGGGCGCTTGAAAACATACAACATAATCAGAATCTGTACAACAATGACATAATCACCGAGTATGCTGGCTAATACACCCCATATTGAAAAGTATGTACCAAAGTAACTTAGAGAAGAAGCAAAACCCCCAATGAATATGGCGACCATATGTCTGCGGGAGGAGGCCCTAGAGAGGAAGATAGAGACATAAAAAAAGAAAAGAAACACCAGAGTCCATAATTAACACTGTCTCTGATACTCATCGAGGCTACTGTGGGTAGATGGAGTCGGGTCACAGATATCATCAAAAATAAGGCAACAAACCGCCCTCGCCAGACTCTTTGCTGAGCCGCGGCAAATCCAATATGGCAGGTACAGCGGATATGAGAATACTTGCAGGAATATTCTGGAAGTCAGCGCATCAAGTCGGCTTCTTTAGAATCCAAAAACTCCGCTAGTAGATCAGGGTCCTCAAATGTTCTTGTCTGATTGTGAAGCGTGACTCGGAGCTTGGCCGGATACATCAGGCCATAGCGTGCTTGTAGTTGTTGAAGCCTCGGCCGAAATTCCAGAAAGCGCTTTCGGCGGTCGACCGTGGGTTTAGCCAAGTCAGGATAGAAGGAGATCTTGTGGCTCTCAAACTCCATATGGCCCTTTGCCCGAGAGGCACTGAGAATTTGCTCCACATGTTGATATCTCAAAAGTCGAAAGATGATAGGCCGCGGGGTCTTCCTGTTGAGCGTTATGTTTGTGGGTACACGATGAGCGCGATCGATCTCCAATTCTTTGGTAAAGGTGATTTGGAGCAGGGAAGGGAGGATTTTACATAAAAACTCTTTCATGTCTCCCGATTCCGCTCCCTCCGGTATGCCCACGAGTCGTAGGTTGTTGCGGCGCGCTCTATTATTGCCATCTTCCACTTCTTTCTGCAAGGCCCGTACCTGACGTTCAACTTTGTCGAGTTTGGACAACCGGGCCGCATGGGAGTCTAATATGCTCTCCATTTTGTCCTGACGCGAAGAGAGCCCCTCTAGCCGGCCTTGCAGTACACCAAGATCTTCCCGCAGCGCTCGGAGTGCTTCACCGTTTGACTGCACGAGGTCCTTAACCCCTCTAATCTCTGCGAGGATTTCCTGCTGCATGTCGGGGCCCTCGCGCAAAGCCAGCCCCTTCTGCGGGGACGGGGGTTCAGTTTTGGAGCGTTTGCCGTGAGAAGCCGCTGGAGATCCAAATTCCAGGCGCGTGGGTTTGGTCCCCGCCATCTCACCAATGTGCCCCGGCAAGATCAGAGCAGAAGTTCAAGTATGTCCGGTGTTAATTCAGGATTCTGAGTAGGCCTCTCGGGAGCCTCAGCGTTATGCGACCATCCCGCTGGACATCGGGCTCCGCCCCCCCATCCCGCTGGACATCGGGCTCCGCCCCCCCCAATCAGATTTATTTTAAAATTTTATTTATTTTATTTATTTATGTATTTATTTTAAAAAGTGCATTAAATAATTAATGAAAATATTTTGCTAGTGTTTAATTAAAATACATTCCACTTGAAAATATTCTAAAATGCACTGCAGTGTTCTAGTAGTGAAGTGCCAACAAATCAATGCCATTGAGTAATTCTTCCTTGTTTTGCAGGATCATTCACTTTGATAACAATTTCTGAAACAACAAATAGGTGCATTTAGCTACTTAAGGAACTGTGTGTTTCTTTAGAATCAATTTCATTTCAGTGACTCTTCTCTCTTCAAGCAGGAGTAGACTCAACTGCTGACAAACCCAAAGATAGTCTTGAAGGACTACCAAAATGGACTGCTACAGCTGGAAATAGATTCTAGCCAGGTTCCCTTTTTACATGGACTTTCAATCCATACATATTCTACTGTGTATTTTGTTTCCTGTAAAGCTTTAATCCTGTGTGACTCAAGGCCTTCTTTAACATAGAGTGCAAACCCTCCACCAATTTGATCTACTCTATCATTGTGATATAATTTGTACCCCGGTATCACAGTGTCCCACTGGTTCTCCTCCTTCCACCAGGTTTCTGAGATGCCAATCATATCTAACCTCTCATTTAGTGCTATATATTCTAACTCTCCCATCTTAGTTTTTAGACTTCTAGCATTTACATACAAGCATTATAGTGGTTGTATTTTATTCATAGTAATCTGGTTTTTGGTAGGCAAGGGTAATTTGGAATCTTTAAGCTCTGTCTGCTCTGTACTTAAGGGCATTTGGGTTACTTTTATCTTTATTGGAACCTTTATGTTGATATGCTCTAACTTCAGTCTTTTGCTAGTATCCTTCAAGGATTTATCATTCTGAACCATGCACTCTTGAGCGACTATCAGCTTTCCCCTATTATCTAGTTTAAAAGCTGCTCTTTCTCCTTTTTAAAGATTAATGCCACAGCCTGATTCCATCCCAGTTAAGGTAGAGCCAGTCCCTTTGGAAAAACCCCTCCTTACCCTAGAATGCTGCCCAGTTTCTAACAAATCCAAAACCCTCTTTCTTGCACGATTGTCTCATCCACGCATTGAGACTCCAGAGCTCTGCCTGCCTTTTGGGTCCTACACATGGAACGGGAAGCCTTTCTGAGAATGCTACTGTGGAAATTCTGGCATTCAACTTCCTACCTAAAAGCCTAAATTTGGCCTCCAGAATCTCCCTACATATGTCATTGGTACCAACATGTACTAGGACAGTAGACTCCTCCCTAGTGCTATCTAAAACCTTGTCTTGGTGGCACATAAGGTCCACTACCTTTGCACCAGGCAAGCATGTTACCAGGTGATCCTCAATCCAGCAGCCACCAAAGCTATCTACATACCTTATGATCAAATCACCAACTATAACAGCTATCTTAACCTTTCCCTCATGGGCACATGTCCCTGGCAAAACCTCCTCAGTGTAAGAGAGTTTTACATCAACTGGAGGACAGGTCCTAGCTACAGGATCACTTCCTGTCACATCAGGGTGATGCTCTCCTGTCACGTGACCTCTCTCCTCCATGGCAACAGGGAGGCTGCCAGACTGGAGATGGGACTTCAGCACTGCACCCTTGTAGATCTCTCTTTCTTCCTTATGTCCTCCAAGTCTGCTACTCTAGCCTCCAGAGATCAGACTGGTTCCCTTAGAGCAAAGAGCTCCTTTCACCTAGTGCACACGTAAGACCCCTCACCAACCAGGAGAAAATCATACATGTGATACTCAGCCCAATCTCACTTCTGGACTTCTGTCTGCATCTTAGTTTTAAGGTTGTATTTAAGTATTTAAGTTGTTTACTTACTTAGGTTTGCTGAGGATACTTATACTAATACAACTATACTTAATGGGCCCAATATTCAAAAGTCATTTATACTATTAACAGCCTGTTTATCATGTAAATGCCTAATTGGATATTCGATGGCACTTTCACAGTTAGTGCTGTAGAATATCCCCAACCAAGTCCCCTACGTGCCCCGATGCTAGTCGGCTATCATTGTGGTATGCCAGGGCATTCCAGGGCAGAGCGGAAGCAGGGACCAACACTAACCATGCAGCATCAATATTGGAAGCTGTTCGGTTAGTGCTTGGTGCCTATAAGATAGGCGAGGAAAACCCTTGCCTACCTTATTGGTGCTGAGGCTAACTGTGCATCATCCAATACTGATGCTGCGTGGTTAGCCTCAGTGGCTTCCAGAGAACGCGACCAGACCTTTTTTATTGCTTTTGAAGTAAATATCTATGGTTTAGGGGTGGAGAGGCAGGGCTAAGTGGCTATGGTGCTTAGCCCAGTCCAGTTGAATATCGGGCCCAAAACATTTAATGGACTTTGTTCAGCTCAAGATTAATTAATCTCAGTTCCTTAATTAAATGCAATCCTGATATGGGCACCTCCTTCCCTTGAATATGTTTAAGAGCCTATATAGCTAAAATAATCCCTGGGATGGGTGCAAGTCATGGTGGATGGGAGGAAATGAAGACTTAATAAAAACTGGCTTGCTACACAGTGCCCTACCTGTGCTTCTAAGGTAAAGTCTTCCCAATGTCCTGGGTGATTCACACAGCCATTAGTTTGAAAGAAGGGACCTTTCAAATTGCCCCTTTGATCTGTCACTTGCTTTTAACACCTATTTAAGACAATTTCACAGATCCTTTGCCTCTTAATTGGGAGTCTTCTTTAAAGCTCACTAGAAACAAGTTTATTTCTTTCTACTCAGAGACTATTTATTCTATTTGTATGCTAAACTATACTCTGATTTGATTTAAATGAAAAGTTGTCTGGTAGTATTAAGACCTGACTGACTGCAAAAATACTGAATTCTAAAATACACAGATTTATCAGCTTTGACCTAAAGAATTTTCCTTTTCCTCAAAGATTTAGAGTTCATTCCAGAAGATAAATACTTACAAATGCAAATCTATTTCCAGCTGTAGCAGAGGATTTGAAAAAATTGCAAGAGAACCTTGATAAATTGGAAGACTGGGCATCTAAATGGCAGATGAAATTTAATGTGGACAAGTGCAAAGCTATGCACCTAGGAAAGAACAACCCAAACTATGGTTACAGAATGCAAGGTTCTATATTAGGAACCACCACCCAGGAAAAAGGTTTAGGCATCATTGTGAATAACACATTGAAACTGTCCACCCAGTGTGCAGTAGCAGCCAAGAAGGCAGATAGAATGCTAGGAATCATAAGGAAAGGAATGGAGAATAAAACAAAGGATATTATAATGCCTCTGTATCATTCCATGTTGTGACTGCACCTTGAATATTGTGTGCAATTCTGGTTGCCGTATCTTAAAAATGATGCAACGGAATTAGAAAAGATACAGAGAGGAGCCACCAAAATGGTAAAGGGGATAGAAGGATATCCCTATGAGGAGAGACTTAAAAGGTTAGGGCTCTTCAACCTGTAAAAGAGACGGCTGAGGGGAGATATGATAGAGATCTATAAATTAATGAATGGAGTGGAACGGGTAAACGTAGATCGATTGTTTACTCCATTAAAAAGTAGAAAGACTAGTAAACATGCAATCAAGCTACAGAGTAATCTGTATAAGACTAACAAGAGAAAATATTTTTTCAGTCAACGCGTAATCAAACTCTAGAAATTGTTACCGGAGGATGTAGTAAAAGCTGCTAGTGTAACTGGGTTTAAAAAAGGTTTGGAGAAGTTCCTGGAGGAAAGGTCCATAAAGCATTGTTAAAGAGGGCCCTAGAAATCCACTGCTTACCCCAGGATGAGCATTGTGGAACCTGTGTGTCTTTTGGGGAAACTGCTAGGTACTTATGTCCTAGATTGGCCACTGTTGGAAACAGGATACTGGACTTGATGGACCTTGTTCTGACTCTGTATGGCATATTTCATGTTCTTATGTTAAGAATTAATTTAGGGTTTTTTCCTCTTCTAAAATATATGTTCTTTCTCCTAGAAAATGATAGGTCTTCAACTGGTGCACTAGAGTGAATTGAATTCAGCACTTATCTTTCTTCTTCTGGCCAGGTAGCATCTATATTCTTTGCCATTGGAAGATGCTGCTTCTTTGCATGTGGGGTGCTTTAGAAATCTTCAGCTGGGATCTGGGTACTAGATGTGAGCAGTAATCTTCTTAAAGAATTACATCTACTACTCTGATTCATAAACAAATCAAAAGAGAATCTATCTCCTTAAACTATGTTTGCAGTTATGTGTTTGTCTCTGCAGAATTCTATTAACTGACATCACAAACTTCATATAAAACAAAACATAATCCAAAAGCCCTATATGGGTTCTCTCCCTGTATATATATATATATAATTTTTTTTTATGGCCTAAATCTGATTAGTTTCAGGGCTGCAGCAACCTGGTTTTATTTTCAGAAAAAACTGCTGTAACATCTGCAAACAGACTATAATCAACCTATTCCCTCACACCACTTTTATTTCTTTTCAGTGTGCAAGGGAAAGAAATATCAGTATTAAAGCTCAGCTATTTAAGAGTTTTCAAAACTTTAGCTGTAATGCTGAGATGTCCTCAAAACATCTCTTTTTCTGAATTTCAGGAGATTTTCTTTTTAGTTTTCAGTTCCTCACAGAACTAACCTTCAAGCCTAGACCCTGTTAGTTGCCACAAAATTCTATATTTAAGTAAATACCAATGTTTCTGATGGGATGATCTCACACAATCCGTAGCAGCCATGCATAACATCCACTCACACAACCCTGAGAATGATGTTTGCCCTCGGATCCCCTGCAGTTTTCTCTCAGACTCTTAATGAAAACACCAGTTCAACAACACAGTAGTGAAAACCATCAGTCTCTAACTCAAACAACAACTTATCTCCCTAAATGTAATTTATTTTTGGCCCCTAAAAATCTAGGGCCCGATATTCAGCATCTGTGGCAAAAGTTAGACCAGGGTTTTCTGTGCCTGACTTTTGCAGTATATCACTAACCAGGCAGCAGCTCAATATTGCCACTGCCTAGTTAGCAATGGGTGCCGCTTCAGAATGCCCCAGCATGCCCCAATGTCAACCGGTTAGCATTAGGGCGTGTAGCGGTGGCACCCGCAGATATTCCTCGGTACTATTCTTGTTAGTACTGCTGAGTATCTCGCAAAGTGACATTTGCACGGTTTTCAAGGTCTTCAAACATGCCTTTGAATATCCCCTCCCTAGACTTTGATGAGCAACTTGAAAAGCCCCTTCTATGAAGCCAAGGGCTGTGTGAATCACCCAAGAAATTGTTAAGACATTACTTTAGAAGAACAAGTATAGGTCAGCCATGGCTCTGTGATTCTCAATTTTGAAAGATTACCAAAAGAGACTGCTATAGCTGGAAAAAGATCTGCACTTTATTTAATTAATTTATTTATTTAATGGTATTTATATACCGCCTTATCATTCAATCAAGGCGGTTTCCATGGCAAACAATCAAGGGGAGGGCAAGTGTCTTCATGCAGTGGAGAGTGTGGTGTGTGGGTATAGGTGGGGGTATAGTGCACTATTATACATCATGAGCTATTATACATTCTTATATACAGTCTTGGGGTGGTGGGAGGGACTGCAGTTCTGTCATGTCTGTTGGCTCAAGGGGTATGCCCATAGTATTCGATGAACAGGGTTGTCTTCAGATGTTTTCGGAAGTCCTTGATTTCTGTGGTTAGTCTCAGTTCATCTGGGAGAGAGTTCCAGATGGATGGAGCAGCCAGGGAGAGTGCTCGTTGTGTGGTGTCTTTGCGGGTCTTGGTGAAGTCTTTTGGAGTGTTTACACGATTGGAGGTGCCTCTTCTTCTTGGCCTTGTGCTTGTGTCAGGTTGTATGAGTGTGTGTAGGCTTATGGCAGAAGAGTGTTGTTTGATCTTGTAAGTATTTATCTTCTAGGAAATACTCTAAATCTTGGGGAAAAGGGAATTCTTTGGGTTAAAGCTGCTAAATCTGTGTGTTTTACAAGTTAGTGTTTTTTGCAGAGTCAGCCAGGTCTTAGTATCACCAGAGAACTTTTCATTGAAATCAAATCTGAATATAGGCTAGCATAGAAAGTAAAATAGAGTAAATAGTCTCTTTGTAGAAAGAAAGAAATTGTTTTTAGAGAGCTTTTTATTTAAATTACATCAAAGCATAGCTTAGCATACAAAGTAAAATAGAGTACATAGTCTTTGAGCAGAAAGAAATTTGTTTCTAGAGAGCTTTTTTTTTAAATCAAATCAGAGTATACCTTAGCATGCAAAATATGCTTCTAGTTAGGAGGCAAAAGATTTGTGAAGTTGTCTTAAAAAGGGGTTAAAGCCAAATAACAAATCAAAGGGCAACTTGAAAAGACCCCTCTATCAAACCAAGGGCTGTATGAATCATCCAGGAAATTGTTAGGATATTACCTTAGAAGCACAGGTCAGGAAATTCTGTAGCAAGCCAACTTTTATTAAGTCTTCTTGTCCTTCCACCCACCCCAGGGATAATCTTAGATTTGCAGGCTCTTAAACCTATTAAAGGAAAGGAGGTGGTCAAATTCACTTTCAAGTTCAGCTGGTTATCCTCATCAGGAATAGATTAATTAAGAAGCTGAAATGAATTAATTGTGAGGTAAACAAAGTACATTAAACATATTGGGGATCATTCAGTACAGTGACTAGCAGGGATGGATGTCCGATTTGGATGGGAGGCCTAGATAGGGGCAGAAGGGGGCGTTTCTGAGGCAGAGCAAGGGTGGAACATGGGTGGGCCTTGATCGCAGCCATACAGGGACAATTCTGAGATTGGACCTGTACGTCTAGGGCCATGAACATAGACAGGGAATTTATTCTACTACAGAGGTCGGGGGATCCTTCTGCCAGGCCCTGAAAAAAAGGTAGGGAGTCAAGTAAGTTCCCTGCAGCTGGACTCTGACAATGGGAGGCCGGATTGAGGGTCCGGCTAAAGAGAAAGAATGAAAGCAGCGGTGGCTGGCATTCACGGCTCCAGAATGGAGTCACGGTGCCATAACGACAGGATGCCATGGCACTATGGCTCCATTCCTAATACAACTGAATCGAACACACTCACCATAGCTAACAAGCACATAAGCATATCCCTCACCTACAGACCACCGGGAGCTACAACTGAACATCTCTCCACAGTCCTTGAAACAATATGTGCACACAACAGCAAACTCAAACCCCTCATCGCTCTAGGAAACTATAACCTAGCCTCCACATCGACCAGAGAAGCTACATCATTCTTAAAAGCCATGGAGTCACTAAATTATTACCAAACAATCACCGCTCCAACACACCAGCATGGTACAACACCAGATATGGTATTTATGCCAGTACAAATGATGGAGCAAGGTAGAACTACAATACCAACAATCACACCAGTCCCTTGGTCAGACCACTATGTGATAGAATGCACCCTGACACTGAGTGACCCTAACCAACGCATAGAAGATGAGAAAATAGCCAGAAGATTCAGAACTTTCGACAAGGACTTATTTATAAATGAAATCACTCCTCAACTCCAACAAGAATATGACACACTTGACATCAACATAGAAAAGTGGAACTCTATACTATCTAGCACAGCATCAGCACCCAAGAGTAAAGAGCCACATTCACCACATGCACGCAAGCGACCCAATGCCCCATGGTACTCTAATGATATCAGAGATGCAACGCGCACTCTCAGAAGACTTGAAAGAAAATGGAGACGAAAGAAAACACATAGCTCCCAGATACAATACAGAGCCAAGCAACAAGAATATAACAATCTAATAAATGAACGCAAACAGCAACACCATACCAACCTAATCATGAATTCTGCCAACAAACCAAGAGAACTCTTTAGCATTGTCCAAAAGCTCACTAAGGACAACACGCAACAGTGCACCCGCCACCTTGACCCGCAGGAATTTGCGTACTACATGAAATAAAAATACACCACTCAAACTTACTCCATCACGCTACAGATAGTCGACCATAAGATAAATGATAAACAACAAACATGGGAAGAATTCAGCATACCATCAAAGCAACAGGTAGAGGACATAATAGCTGGACTCAACACAACAACCTCACTGTCTGACCCATGTCCAGTGTCATGGATTAAGGTTTCAAAGAGCCAGCTCTCCCATCACATTCAAAAAATCGTAAAAGACTCACTCCAACAGGGATACATGCTGCAACCCCTAAAACACGCCATGATACGACCAATAATTAAAAACAACAGCCTTAACCCTTCTGAACCAAAATCATACTGCCCCATCTCCAGCCTACCATTCCTTGCAAAAATTGTGGACAGTACAGAGACAACTCCAAAACCACATTGACACAAATGCACCACTGGACATCCATCAACATGACTTTAAACCTCAGCACGGCATGGAAACGCTACTCACTTCCCTCTTTGACACTCTCCTAAGAGGAATGGATAACATAAAGAGTGGATTCCTACTAGTATTCATGGACATATTGGCAGCCTTCAACACTATATCTCACGCTAAGCTACTACAATGCCTACAGCAGATAGGATTACGCAAGAACACTCTAAAGTGGTTTACCTCTTACTTGGAGGATCGTACACAACAGGTCAAAAATGACCAAAAGAAATCAATGGAGTTCCCCGTCATGCAAGGAGTACCACTAGGATCAGCCTTATCATCAATGTTATTTAATATTTACATCCAACCCATATGCAACATCATTAAACACCATAAAATCCACTACCACATCTATGCCGATGACATGATGGTGTATGCTCCAATCAACCTATCAGCAATAGATATCACAACAATAACTAAATGCTTGGAAGACATGAATGCCTGGCTCACTGCCAACAACCGTCAATTTTGATAAAACAGAGGCAACGTTCATCACCAGACACCCCACCTTCATTCCCCCTCAAACCATTAGCAACCTAGACAAAGATGAAGTTAGATACCTGGGTATCACATTGGACAGAGCCCTAAACATGAAATCCCACATCTCTAAAACTGCAAATAAGGCATATCAACGCTTAAGAGTCATCAGAAAGATCAAGCCATTACTCCGTCAGGACCACTTCCACACAGTATGCCAAGCACTCATCACACCTCTGTTGGACTACGGAAACTCACTATATCAAGGCCTCCCTCAACAAACCTTACACCCACTCCAGATGGTACAAAACACTACAGCACACATCATAACAGGCACCCCAAGATATGAACATATCACCCCTGTCCTACAACAACTGCACTGGCTCCCAATGGTAACAAGAACAAAATTTAAAACAATCATGATTATCTTTAAGATCATTCACCATTTCTCAGCAGACACACTACAACACATCATAACAAGAGATATCAGCAATAGACCAAGAAGAACCAGCACTGACAACATGATCGGCACACCTACAGGATATCACAAGACTAAACAAATAACCTCAAAGAGAGCCCCATCACTACTGGCATCCACTCTATGGAACTCTCTCCTAACAAGCCTGAGGGCAATGGATGACATCAAAGAGTTCCTCAAAGCCCTGAAAACCCTGCTTTTTATCAAAACATATGAACATACAGACAATATTCCCTACCCAAACATTAATACAACAATACACAGTAATATAACAACCTCCGACAACTACATACCTCCACCAACTACACACATACTTAACCTAACCGGACAATCAAGTCCATTATACAATGCACTTAAATACCCCTATAATTATACTGGCTAAATGTCTAAATGTTGTTAAGCACCCACATGTTGTCCTGTCTAAATGTTGTTAAGCACCCACATGTTAAATGTTGTTAAATATTCACATGTTAAATGTAACCCACCAGTTGTGATGTAATGTGACCACTTTGATTGAAGGATAAGGTGGTATACAAATCTGTCTAAATAAAATAAATAAATAAATAAATGTGGCTGGGCATGCAGGCTGATCAGAATTGGGGCCTGGCCTGCAGGTTCAGATTATAGACCCAATTCTGATCCCACGGGCACATCTAAACCCTGTGAGATCAGAATCGGGTCTACCTCTGGGCGTCCCGATTCTGGTCAGTCGCACAAGGGACTGGGTGACCAGGTTGGAATGTGCCTCATTAGATATACAGGGTGGCCCAAAAAAAGTGAGAACATCTCGTAAATTAAAAGCTTAGTTTACTTATTTACTTTTTAAGCTATATAACATCTTTATTTTGACAATTTCCGGTCGCCATCTTTTTTTTTTTAATTTGTCAATCGTTTACATCTGTCTTTTTGAATTTTTAAATAACTTATATGCTACAAGATGTTCTCACTATTTTTGGGCCACCCTGTAGTTGTATTAGTACAAGTATTCCCAGGAAACTAAAGCAAACAACTTAAATAGTTAAACAAAACCTTAAAACTAAGATACAGACATCATCCCAGCAGCAAGATGGGGGCTATTGAGTGTCACAGGTATGATTTTCTCCCAGTTGGTGAGGGTTCTTATTGTGCACTGGGTGCAAAAAGCTCTTTGCTCCCAGGGAACAAGTCCAATCTCTGGAGGCTAAAGTAGCAGATTTGGAGGACATAAAAAAAACATTTATATAGAGAGTTATATAGATGAGACCTACAGGGACATAATACTGAAGTTCTACCTCCAGTCTGGCAACCTTCCTGTTGTTATGTAGGAGAGAGGTCACATAACAAGAGATCATCACCCTGGTGTAGTAGGCAGTGATCCTGTAGCTCGGACCTGTCCTCCAGGAGATTTAAAACCTTCTCAATCCAGGAGGTTTCTCCAGGGCCATGTGCCCATGAGGGAAGGGTTAGGACAGCCATAATAGTTGGTGATTCAGTCATTAGGCATATAGATAAATGGATGGCTGGCAAACGTGAGGTTTGCCTGGTAACATGACTGCCTGCTGTGAAGTTAGCGGACCTCATGCGCCACCTAGACAAGGTTTTAGATAGTGCTGGGGAGGAGTTTGCTGTCTTGATACAAGTTGATATCAGTGACATAGGAAAGTGTGGGAGGAAGGTTCTGGAGGCCAAATTTAGGATTTTAGGTAGGAAGTTGAAATCCAGAACTTCCAGGGTAACATTCTCTGAAATGCTTCCTGTTCCAGATGCAGGACCCAAAAGACAGGTAGAGCTCTGAAATCTCAATGTGTAGATGAGACGATGGAGCAAAGAAGAGGTTTTTGGAATTGTTAGGAACTGGGCAACATTATGTGGAAAGGAGGGGCTTTTCCAAAGGGATGGGCTTCATCTTAACTGGGATGGAACCAGCCTGCTGGCATTAACCTTTAAACTAGATAATAGGGGAAAGCCAACAGTCACCCAAGAGTGCATGGTTCAGAAGGATGTATCCTTGAAGGATACTAGCAAAAGAGGGAAGTTAAGGCATCCCAACAGAGAGGTTTCAATAAAGATAAAAATAATCTAGATGTCTTAAGTACAGAGCAGATAGAACTAAAATATTCCAAATTACCCCTGACTACTGATAACCAGATTAATAAGAATAAAATACAACCTCTAAGATGCTAGAAGTCTAAAAAATGAAATGGGAGAATTAGAATATATAGCACTAAATGAGAGATTAGATATGATTGACATCTCAGAGACCTGGTGGAAGGAGGACAACCAATGGGACAGTGTGATACCTGGGTACAAACTATATCAAAATGGTAGAGTAGATCAAATTGATGGGGTTGCGCTCTGTGTTACAGAGTGCATTGACTCATACAAGATTAAAGTGTTGCAGGATAACAATACACTGCAGAATCTCTATGGATAGAAATTGCATGTAAAAAGGGGAAGGTGATGGCAGTGGGGATGTACTACTGACCGCCTGAACAGAATGAACAAATGGATGATGAAATGCTCAAGGAAATCAGGGAGGCTAACAAGAGTTACAACATAGTAATAATAATGGGTGATATCTATTACCCTGGTATCAACTGGGTCAGTGTCATGGCAGAATATGTTAGGGAGATAGTTTCTAGATGAAATAAATGACTGCTTCTTGGAGCAGTTGCTCATGAACAGAGGGGAAGTTATTCTGGACCTAGTCCTTAATGCAACACAGAATCTGGTGAAAGAGATAAGGGTATTGGGGCCACTTGGCAACAGTGATCATAGTATTTATTTATTTATTTACAGTCTCTTATATACCGCACTATTCAGCATCAGCGCGGTTTACATGGAACAAAAATGCTCAGTACAGTTAACACGTATGAGTTTACAGATAACAGGGCAAAAACTTGAATAACAGGGTTAAACTATTTAGTATGATCACATTTGATTTAATAAAAGAAGCAAGGATGGCAAGGAAATCCACAGTATTATCTTTTAACTTTCAAATGGGAGACTATGATAAAATGAAGAAAATAGTTAAGAAAAAATAAAAGGAGCAGATGCAAAAGTTAAAGATTTGCATCAAGAATGGGCAGTGTTTAAGAATACTACCTTGGAAGCCCAGACCAGCTGCATTCCATGCTTTAAGAAAAGTGGAAGGAAGGCCAGAAAACTACCAGCATGGTTTAAAGGTGAGATCAGAGAGGCTGCTGTTGCCAAAAAAGCATCTTTCAGGAAATGGAAAAAAGAGCCAAATGGCGAAAACTGGAAACAGCACAAGCACTGGCAAGTTAAATGCAAGGCATTGATAAGGCAGGCAAAGAGAGAATTTGAAAAAAAGGTCGCTGTGGAAGCAAAAATGCATAATAATAACTTTTTCAAGTACATTGGTAGCAAAAAACCTGTGACAGAGTTAGTTGGACCTTTAAATGATAGAGGGGTAAAAGTGGCACTAAAAAAAGAAAAGGATATAGCATAGAGATTGAATGAATTCATTGCTTTGGTCTTTACGGAAGAAGATGTAGGGAAGCTACCCGTGCCTGAAATAGTATTTAAAGGTGATGCATCGGAAGAATCAAAAGAAATATTACAACTACTTGATAAAGTGAAGAGTAGCAAATTATTACCCGGAACAGATATTGTACATCCTAGGGTGTTGAAAGAACTGTAATATGAGATTGCAGACCTACTATTAGTAATAGAAACATAGAAACATAGAAATATGATGACAGAAAAAGACCATATGTCCTATCTAGTCTGTCCTTCCATATCAACAACTACAACAGTCCCCTTTTTGCCTTTAGGGATCTTCTGTGATTGTACCATGCTTTTTTGAATTCAGTTACTGTCCTCATCTCTACCACCTCCACTGGGAGACTATTCGACAGATCCACTACTCTTTCCATAAAGAAATATTTCTGCATTTCACTCCTGAATCTATCTCCCTTCACCCTCATCCCATGTCCCCTCGTAGCAGAACTTGCTTTCAATTGAAAAAGGCTCTCTCCCTGAACATTTATGCCACAAAGGTATTTAAACATCTCAATCATATCACCTCTATCCCACCTTTCCTCTAAAGTATACATGTTAAGATCCTTAAGTCTGTCCTCATATGCTTTATAATGAAGACCACTAATCATTTTAGTAGCCACCCTCTGTACCGACTCCATCCTGTTCACATCCTTTTGAAGGTGCGGTCTCCAGAATTGCACACTATACTCCAAATGAGGTCGCACCACTTATACAGAGGCATTATCACCTCCTTTTTTCTGCTAGCCATTCCTCTCCGTATGTACCCAAGCATCCTTCTAGCTTTTGCCGTCGCCTTTTCTACCTGTTTAGCTACTTTAAGATCATCAGACACAACCACACCCAGGTCCCGCTCTTCTTTAGTGAGCTAAAAGTACTTCACCCCCTATACTAAATTGCTCCCTTAGATTGCTGCAGCCCAAATGCATGACCTTACATTTTTTAACATTAAATCCCAGCTGCCAAATTCTATACCTATTCTAGAATCTATGAACTATCTTTAAAAACATCTGTAGTACCTGAATATTACTGAACATGTAGATAGTCATGGTTTAATGGGAGAAAGCCAACATGGATTTAGCCAAGAAAGGTTTTGTTTTACTAATCTGTTATATATTTTTTTGAAGGTGTGAATAAAGAGGTAGGCAAAGGTAAACCGGTTGATATAGTGTATCTGGATTTTCAGAAAGCCTTTCACAAGTTCCCTCATGAGAGAGTCTTGGTGAACTTAAAAAGTCATGGGATAGGACGGAGTGTACTATTGTGGAAAAGGAACTGGTTAAAAGATAGAAAGCAGAGAGTAGGGCTAAATAGCCAATTTTCCCAATGGAGAAAAGTGAATGATGGAGTACCCCAGGGATCTATGCTGGATCCGCTGCTTTTTAACATATTCATAAATAACCTGGAAATGGGAATAATTAGCAAGGTGATCAAATTTGCAGAAGACACAAAACTATTTAAAGTTGTTAAAACCCAAGAGGATTGTGGAAAATTGCAAGAGGATCTTGGTAAATTGGAAAACTGGACATTCAAATGGCAGAAGAAACTGAATGTGGAGAAGTACAAATTTATGCATCTAGGTAAGAACAACCCAAACTATTGTTACACGATGCAACGTACAACCTTAAAAATCACCACGCAGGAAAAACGTTTAGGCATTATCGTGGATAATACATTGAACTCGGTGTGCAGCTGCGACCAAGAAACAAATAGAATTCTAGGAATCATAAGGAAAGGAATGGGGAATAAAACCAAGGATATTATAATGCCTCTATATCGAAAAAAGGAAAAGGAGACCACTATGGTATTTGAAAGAAGTAGCTGAAAAGATGAAAGAAAAAAAGAGGGAGGCCTTCATGAAATACAAGAGATCACAGAAAGAGGAAGACAAGCATCTATATTTGGAAAAACTTAGGGGCTTGTTTACAAAGCCGCAGTAGCGGTTTGCGATCGTAATCGGAGCCGCGGCCCCATTGATTTCAATGGGGCCGCGGCTGCGATCGCGATCGCGAACCACTACCGCGGCTTTGTAAACAAGCCCCTTAGAGAAGCTAGCAAAGTAGTCAGGAAAACAAAGATTCAAAAAGAGTAGGAAATAGCCAATGCAATAAAATGGGGGGATAAGACATTTTTCCAATATGTTAGTGAGAAGAGGAAGGGCAAAAGTGGTATTGTCAGACTCATGGGAAAAGGGGAGGAATATGTAGAAGCTGATGAGGATAAAGCAGAATTGCTGATCAAATATTTCTGTTCTATGTTCATAGATGAAGAGTAAGGAGCAGGACCTCAGAAAACACCCACAAACAGGAATAGAAGTGAGGGGCATCTTGAATAATCTTCAGAAGACTGTATTTGTGAGGAACTAGCTAAACTTAAAATAGACAAAGTGATGGAACCAGATGGGATGCACCCGAGAATACTGACGGAACATGGGAGTGTTCTAGCAGCTTCACTGAATGACCTTTTCAATGCCTTGTTGGAGTTGGGAGTGGTGCCAGAGGACTGGAGAGAGGTGTACGTGGTCCCTTTACACAAAAGCGGAAGTAGGGATGTAGTTGAAAACTACAGGCCAGTTTAAACTCGGTGGTGAGTAAATTATTGGAAGCGCTGCCGAAATTGAAAATAGTGAGGTTTCTGGAGTTCTACAGATTGCTGGATCCAAGGCAACATGGATTCACCAGAGGCAGATCTTGTCAGTCAAATCTGATTGATTTCTTTGACTGGGTGACCAGGGAATTGGACTGAGGGGAAGCCCTAGATTTGGTGTATTTAGATTTCAATAAAGCCTCTGACACCATTCCACACAGGTGACTTATAAACAAACTGAGCACTCTAGGGATGGACCCTAAAATTACTGCTTGGTTAGAAATTGGTTGAGTGGGAAGCGACAAAGGATACAGGTAAATGGAGTTCACTCTTTGAGTGTCTCCCTTGCGTCTCTGTTAAGCCCGCAGGGGCAGATGGGAAATTGGCTTTAAGGACTCAAATAAGCAAAATTGCCTCTAAAGCACACCGCAGCTCAAACCTATTTTGAATAAGGATCACTTCCGTTCAGTGTGTCAATCAATAGTCACCCCCATTTTAGACTATGCAAATTCACTCTATCAAGGTCTTCCGATACAGTCCCTCTACCTTCTTCAATTGGTGCAAAACACAGCGGCCAGGATTATTACAAATACTGTACAACCAGGAAAGAGCATATCACACCAATCCTTCAGCAATTTCACTGGCTACCCATCCTTTTATGTGTACATTATAAGACATCTCTAAACATCTCCTGAATCTATCATAACACCTCTGCTACAGTCCTTCAAAGCCTTATAATCAAGGACTCCAGCTCAACAGTTTAGTCAATTGTAAATATGTATATAACAATCATTTGTAAATATGTATATAGCAATCAACTGTAAGCCTGTAACCTGTATTCTGCTGTGCCCCCCCCCCCCTCTAATCAGAGTGTTTTTAATCTAATTCCTGGCCAGTACAGCCAACATCACCATGTGTAGCAACCGCTGCTGATCACTGGAAGCAGCGGGATATAAATGTACGCTAAATAAATAAATAAAGGCCCAGACGCAGTAACATGATGTATAGACTTGTTACTCTTTATCTTTATTCTTTATCTTTATTAGCAGAGTTTGATAAACTGCCCATGCCGGAGTGTCAGGGCGGTGTACAATACAAAATGTAAAGAGGCTACTGAAAAATAAAGTCAGAAAGGAATGCCATCAATAGACAGGACAGGGATAGACAAAACCGATTCCAATGATTCAATCAATCTACAATAAAAAGAGCCCCATCACTTGCTGCGCCCGCCATATGGAACTCTTTATCAGAATACATGAGATCTATCAGAGACATTAAGAACTTACATATGATGTTAAAGACTTTGTTCTTTTCGGATCACTTTGGTCCTCCTCTTATTGATATGGCCTATTGCTAATGACCAATTCTTTTCTTTTTTCTTTTTCTTTATTTCCTCTTTTGTAATTGTAATAACTCTTAATGTAACCCCTAATGTAAACCACTTTGATTGAAGGAAAAGGTGGTATATAAATCTGGATAAATAAATAAATAAAATAAATAAACCCAACCCTGGCCTTGGGAGGCCTGATTGCGGATTGGGTTGCGAGGAATGCAAAATCTGTATGGCGGCCTGGGGTCGAGGCTCCTGAATAGAGCTGTGGTGTCATGGCAACTGGATGTCATGGTTCTGTGGCTCCATTCAGGAGCCTTGACTGAGTTAGCTGGATTAGGCCTGTACATGCAGGCAGACTGGGATCCGGGCCCTGGCCTGCATGCACAGGCCTGGATGGGATTCTGATCCCAAGGGGCTAGACGTGTCCCGTGGAATCAGAATCCCGTCTAAGTCTGTGCCTCCGGTAGGACTGGGTGCACAGAGGGCCGTGGCATCCAGGTTAGAATTGGTCCGAGGAGTAAAATGTGGAAATATTTCTTTACGGAAAGAGTGGTAAATGCGTGGAATAGTCACCCAGTGGAAGTGGTAGAGATGAGGACAGTATCTGAATTCAAAAAAGCATGGGAAAAACACAGAGGATCTCTAAAGGCAAAAACGGGACTGTTGTAGTGGTTGATATGGAAGGGCAGACTAGATAGGCAATGTGGTCTTTTTCTGCCATCATTTTTTCTGTTTTTATGTTCGATGGTTTGACCTCACCTTGAATATTGTGCGCTATTCTGGTCGCCGTATCTTAAAAAGGATATAGTGGAATTAGAAAAGGAACAGAGAAGATCCACCAAAATAGTAAAGGGGAAGGAAGGATATACCTTCGAGGAAAGGCTTTAAAGGTTAGGGCTCTTCAAACTGAAAAAGAGATAGCTGAGGAGAGATATGATAGAGGTCTATAAAGTAATGAATGGAGTGGAATGAGTAAACTTAAATCGATTGTTTACACCATCAAAAGTAGAAAGACTAGGGGACAAACAGTGAAGCTACAATGTAACCCATTTAAGACTAATAAGAAAAAATATTTTTTCACTCAACGCATAATCAAACTGGAATTTGTTACCGGAGGATGTGGTAAAAAACTGCTAGTGTAACTGGGTTTACAAAAGTTTTGGGAAAGTTTCTGGAGGAAAGGTCCATAAACTATTATTAAAGAGGACCCAGAAAATCCACTATTTGTCCCAGGACAAGCATTGCAGAACGTGTGTACATTTTTGGGAATCTGCTAGGTAATTGTGACCTGGATTGGACACTGTTTGAAACAGGATACTGGCTTGATGGACATTGGTTTGACCCAGTGTGGCATATCTTATGTTCTTATGTAACCAGGGGAAGGCTGGGTATAAGGATGCATGTTGATGTAAGAAGGAAGAAAGACAAAGTTAATGAATATTGGAAAAGGAAATAAATGGATGGGTGCTGAGGAAGGGGAGTAGGAGGCAAGAGGACAGGTACTTGGGACATGAGATGTGGGAAAGCAGGGTCTAAGACTGGGTGAGAAAACAGAAAAAAAGACTCTAGGATATGCTGGATTTTGGCAGATTAAGTAGGGACTCAGGGCTGGGTGGGAGTGAGGACAGAGTTGCTGTGTGGGGGGGAGGATTGTAGGAATTAAGAAATTGACTAGAGTTTAGTAGGACAGTGGGGATAAAGTGACTGAGTGAGGGGTATGAATAGGGCTGTGAGACCAAGACCAGAAATATGGGGAGGGGCAAAGGTTTGAAGGACCTCAAGGGTTTTTATTTATTAATTTATTTAAACAGATTTATATACCGCTTTATCCTAAAATCAAAGCGGATTATACAGAAAACAGATCAAGTGGCAGGTGATGTGGGTGTGGGCATGCAGTGATACATTGAGATATGTGTACGTGAGTGGTGTGAGGTTGATTTCATAGTTTACTATATACAGTAGGAGCTCTGCACTATATACAGTAGGAGCTCTGTACAGGAACAATATACATTTTACATTTTCTTGCTACAGGCTATCTACAGCTGTAGGCTATCTACAGCTGTAGGCTATATACAGTATGAGCTATGTACAGGAGCTATTTACATTTTTACATTTTATTAGCAGAGAGGGAGTTTGTTTGAATAGTTCATGTGATGTCCTTGTAGTTTTCTGTAAAGAGTGTAGTTTTTAGCATCTTCTTTAGGAGATTATGGTGGTTGTTGGTCTTCATTGAATTGCTCAATGAATAGGGTGGTTTTCAGTAGCTTCCTGAATTCTTTTAAATCTGTTGTTGATTTCAGTTTATCTGGGAGGGCATTCCAGATGGCAGGGGCAGCCAGCGAGAAGGCTATCATGGATGTGGATTTGTTGGTTTTTGTAAATAGACTGGGTGTTGGTATATTGTTTTTGGTGCTATTTCTGTCTGGTCTTGTGCTTGTTTTGGATCCAATAAGTTCATGTAGTATTTCTGCTGACATGTTGTTTTTAATTTTGAAGATAATTAGTGCTGCTTTATATTTTGCATGTGATGATATCGGTAGCCAGTGGAGGACATGTAGTATTGGGGTTATATGGTTTTGTCTTGATGCGCTAGCAATGATGCGGGCGGCAGTGTTCTATATTATTTGTAGTTGACAGGTGGTTTGTTTGGGTAGACCTTGATATAGTATATTACAGTAATCCAGTACAGGTGTAACGATGGCCTGGCATACTGTGCAGAAGTGTTCTTTGTTGGGGAGAGGTTTTAGTCTCCAGAGTGTTGCGAGTTTGAAATATGCTGTTTTGAATATCTTGTTTATATGTGGCTGGAGGGTGAGTTGCTTGTCTAGAATCACTCCAAGGTATCTGACTTCATCTTTTATGGTATTCGGTGTATTGGATATGTTGATAGAGGTAGGGTGAATGAATGTGCTGTTTCTTGTTATGATGATTGCCTCAGGTTTTTTTATGTTGATGTTGATGTTTTTGTTATTTAGGCAGGTTGTTGTTTCTTGAATGCAATTAGATATGGTGGTGTAGTCTGGCGACTCCAGTTGAATGGGAGTATATGCCATGATATCATCGGCGTATATGGCATATTGTATTTTGTATTTGTGAAATATTTTGCAAATAGGTTGAATATAAATGTTGAAGAGAAGAGCTGATAATGATGAGCCTTTAGGAACTCCTTGAGTAGTTTTGAAGGGTGCTGAAGTGAGGTTCCCAGTATTTACTCTCTGCTGTCTGTCTTCTAGGTATGACTGAAACCATTTAAAAGTGATATCTTGAAGGCCAATTTCCCTTAGGCGCATCAATAAGATATGATGAGAAACTGTGTCGAAGGCTGCTGAAATATCTATAAATATTAATAAGTAGCCCTGCTTTATATTGTCTATTCCTTTGATTATGTTTTATTTGTTTCATTGATGGGATGCACAAGTTCTTCCATTGAATGGTAGCTGTAAAGCCATCTTCAGTTGCTGTGTCCATAAGAGAGATGTTCTTTTGGGGTGTGGTAGTATTATTCTTGGCTATTAGATAACACTGGTCAACATTGAAATCATTACTGACTTTAAAAGGCCCTAATCTGTATTATCTTGGTGAGATGAACACAAATACAACATTAAAAAAATTTTATTGGCTCTCGTTTTGAAGATATTGCATGTAGTTCATTTTTGACGTTTCACTGTGTAAATTTATCCAATAGGACATCAACAACATCCCAAATAAGCCTTGAATGATGTAATATTGCATCACATTGCATAATACCAGCATGCACACATCATCCAGAGTTGATTGCATCATTTTCTGATGAGATGCAATACTACTGCCAGACTGCTGCTGAAGCCATCTGACATCAGCAGTGTACTATATGCAGTCGGAAGGGAAAGTAATCTGGTATTCTGTTTCGATATTGAAAGCCTCATGAATGCCTTAAAAATCACTCATGATCCACAAGACTGGAGACTATTTATAGACTCTTCGAAACTGAGTCTGAAGGCTGTGCTTTTGAACAATGGAAACCGTCTTCCATCTATTCCAGTAGCGCATGCCGTCCACATGAAAGATTACTAAATCGAAACTGGTCAATCTTCGTGAATGACTGCTGTGTTACAACTAAGAAAATACCTCATTCAACAATTCACTAATTCAATCTTGTTCAGTATTTTATAACTGTCACAACATAGTCTCAGAATCAACCGCTAGCACTAACAAATTCTGGGAATTTTTTGTTCATTCTCCCAGACATGTGCCGGTTTAACATCAATGGCATATGTTGATAGACCCCATGTTGTATCACTACACGTTGTAAACAAATTCCAATAAATGAAAAATACTTAGCTTATTCGGAAATGTGATACCTCTTGGCTCTTAAAATTTTTTTTCAATTTTTCGATTTTCTTCCTCCTTTTAACGTAAAACGTGTCCCAACGCCGACCTTTATGAGGCGCCCGTGCGTTTCTCCATTAAGGGTTTCTCAAGGGACTTAATCATAAGTTTATTTCCTAGAAAAAAATCACATCATAAGTGACTGAACTGCACTGATATTTGCAATGCCCACCACATTATTAAAATTTCAACAAACTGGATAGAACAGAGCTTCTTGTAACCTGACAGTAGCTCAGCTCACGTCTCAATCCGGCATTCACCTTCCAGTTCTCTAGGGAATCCGAAGATGCCGCGCATGCGGACTCTGGGTAGAGGAACGATTTTTAAATGTCCCAAAACCACTCTGTTATTGGCTGGATGTTAAACACAAGCTGCCCAATCAATACTGAGATTTAGTCCTCCTGACTGTACCGTGGCCAGAGTGTAAATCCACCACTGCTCTCTGTAAATCAACAACTGATCATGCATTTTTCCCAATGCGGTTCCTGTCACTGTTTCTATGCACCAGCATCGAAGTTGGGCAAATGCATGATGGCGTGATAAACAATGTTGAACTAGGGGAGCTTCTCTGTGGCCACAGCAAAGCCGACTTGCATGTTCCTGCATCCGAACCCTAAAAGAATGAATCGTTTTACCTGCGTAAAACAAAGCACAAGGGAATTGAACAACGTAGACCACATAAGTGGATTCACAGGTAGTGGCATTTTTCAATTTGTATGTGGTACCCTTATGGGTGAACTGCGTTCATTCTAACATAATATCGCATATCGCACAGTTTCCACATTTGCTGTGGCCCACTTCAGAGTCGCTCGGATGTGGCAGCGTAACAGCCCGTAACTTCGTGGGGCTCAAATACTCCTTCAGATTTCGGCTGCATTTCCATACACAACGTACAGATCTGTCCTGTATACCTGGCACTGCCTGAAGGATAGCACCATATTTCCTGAGGATACGTTGTATACCCGAACTTACCGGGGAATAGGAAGTAATAACATAGTATAACTTATTTGGATTTACAGATTACGAGAGAAGAAAATGGTTGGGGTACCTCTGTCTATCGCAAATCGATAGACCGGAACACCTTTCTTCATTACGACAGCGCACCCCCCCTCCCCCCCAAGTTAAAAACCAGTCTCCCATTGTCTCAATTTTTGAGATATCATTGCAATTGCTATAACTTACAAACTTATAAAAACTTGTCAAAGAACTTGAAAACCAACTTTGTTGACAGAGGATATCCCTACCCCATAGTACGGCAGGCATATCAACGAGCGCTGTATATTAATCAAGATTTATTATTGCTATCGAGAAAGCACATTGCACATTATAGTGAGAACCAAAGTATCAACTTTATTACTTCCTATTCCATGGTAAGTTCGGGTTTACAACGTATACCTCAGGAGACATGGTGCTATCCTTCAGGCAGTGCCAGGTATACAGGATAGATCTGTACGTTGTGTATGGAAACGCAGCTGAAATCTGAAGGAGTATTTGAGCCCCACGAAGTTACGGGCTGCTACGCCGCCACATCCGAGCGACTCTGAAGTGGGCCACAACAAATCTGGACACTGTGAGATATGCAATATTACGTTAGAACGAACGCAGTTCACCCATAAGGGTACCACATACAAATTGAAAAATGCCACTACCTGTGAATCCACTTATGTGGTCTACGTTGTTCAATGCCCTTGTGCTTTGTTTTACGTAGGTAAAACGATTCGTTCTTTTAGGGTTCGGATGCAGGAACATTCAAGTCGGCTTCGCTGTGGCCACAGAGAAGCTCCCCTAGTTCAACATTGTTTATCACGCCGTCATGCGTTTGCCCAACTTCGATGCTGGTGCATAGAAACAGTGACAGGAACCGCATTGGGAAAAACGCATGATCAGTTGTTGATCTACAGAGAGCAGTGGTGGATTTACACTCTGGCCACGATACAACCAGGAGGACTAAATCTCAGTATTGATTGGGCAGCTTGTGTTTAACATCCAGCCAATAACAGAGTGGTTTTGGGACATTTAAAAATGGTTCCTCTACCCGGAGTCCGCATGCACGGCATCTTCGGATTCCCTAGAGAACAGGAAGGTGAATGCCGGATTGAGACATGAGCTGCGCTACTGTCAGGTTACAAGAAGTTCTGTTCTATCCAGTTTGTTGAAATTTTAATAATGTGGTGGACATTGCAAATATCAGTGCAGTTCAGTCACTTATGATGTGATTTTTTTCTAGGAAACAAACTTATGATTAAGTCCCTTGAGAAACCCTTAATGGAGAAATGCACGGGCGCCTCATAAAGGTCGGCGTTGGGACACGTTTTACATTAAAAGGAGGAAGAAAATTGAAAAATTGAAAAAAAAATGTAAGAACCATGAAGTATCACATTTCCAAATAAGCTAAGTATTTTTCATCTATTGGAATTTGTTTACAACGTGTAGTGATACAACATGGGGTCTATCAACATATGCCATTGATGTTAAACCGGCACATGTCTGGGAGAATGAACAAAAAATTCCCAGAATTTGTTAGTGCTAGCGGTTGATTCTGAGGCTATGTTGTGACAGTTATAAAATACTGAACAAGATTGAATTAGTGAATTGTTGAATGAGGTATTTTCTTAGTCCACATGAAAAAGACATACATTAACTTAAAGCATCTACTGACTTCCATTAACTATAAAAAGTACAGCTGGCACCTGTGTGGTGACTTGAAGGTAGTTGCCCTTTTAATGGGACTGCAGCAGGGATATATAAAATACATGTGTTTCTTATGTGAGTGGGATAGCCGCGCAAGGGATTGGCACTACTTGCAGAAGGAATGGAATCGCAGACAAAATGTAACAGATGGAGAGAAGAATATCCAGCACCCAGCTCTGGTTAAGACTCACAAAATCCTGCTACCACCTCTTCACATCAAACTAGGTTTGCTGAAAAACTTTGTGAAAGCCATGGACCGCACTTCGCCAGCTTTCCGATACCTGCATAAAAAATTCCCTCAACTTAGCGAAGCAAAGATTAAAGAGGGAGTTTTTGTGGGTCCTCAGATTCGAGAGCTCTTCAAAGATGACTGGTTCAACAACCTGCTGCAGGGTGACGCGAAACAAGCATGGAATGCTTTTCGCCTAGTGTCAACAAACTTTCTCGGGAATGTTAGGGCAGAAAACTACAAGGAACTAGTAGAAGACATGCTGATGCAGTATCAGAAACTTAGCTGCAATATGTCTCTAAAGATCCATTCTCATCTTGATTTCTTTCCTGACAATTGTGGTATGGTTAGTGATGAACAGGGCAAATGTTTTCACCAGGATATCGCAACGATGGAGCAAAGATACCAGGGAAAAAGGTCCACTACAATGCTGGCTGACTACTGCTGGACACTCCCCAGAGAAGCTCCCGAACAGCTGTATAAGAGACAGGCAAAAAAATCTAAGAAGTAGTCTATGACTTGGTTTTTTACAGGTATTAACCGAAGGCCTATTATATTTACTATTGACATGCATTTCGTGATGTAAACATTAATTCGTGTAGATTACAAAAAAACTAGAGCCAACTTTGCAATTTCACTGTCATATTCATGTTCAGCATATAAAAATTGATAAGAAATGACTATTTTTATTTCGGTAACATGACCTTTGTAAAATTTTGCTAACCAGTGTAATCAGCAAAGGTTTGTGGGTGCATCTTGCTTTCATCTTTCATGGTCGGGTCATTTGTTAGGGTCCGAACGATGTTGAAGAGTTCTTTAGGTTTATTACAGGATTTTAGTACAGGGTTTGTGTGGTATTGTTTATGTTTGTTTATTAGGTCATTGTATTCTTTTTGCTTCTCCTGGTATTGTTTCAGAGTAGTTTCTGCTTTGTTTCATCTCCAGCGACGTTCGAGTTTTCGTAGTTTTCTTTTGGATTCTCTTATTGTGTTAGAATACCATGGGGTGTATCTGGGCCTGTTTTTGTTGTGGTGTGGGTTCTTTCGAGATGTGAGTTGAGATGCAGCAAGTATGGTGGTATTCCATGCATAAACAGCTTTGTTGGGTTAGTTGAAAAGGACAGAATGCTATAGAGTGGATGAGAGCTAAAGGAAGAGTTGGATCATCCTTGAATGAGGTGAAAGAGGGTAGAAATTGGAGAAGGGAAAGGGAAAATGGAAGCCTGGATGAGTATAAGATATAAGAAAAGGCCTGGAGGTGAAGAGAGGATGAGTGCTAGGGAATGAGCTGAGGCTGATTAAGGGGAGAAAAGCAGAAGGTGATAAATGAGGCTGGGGAGGAGATGAGTACAAATAGGGGACTAGAAAGTGTGTGAAAAACAGGGGGATAGGATGCTGAAAAAGGAATGAGACAGATGTGGAATGGAAGGACTAGTGAAATAAGGTTAAGAAATAGAAAGCTGGTAAGTAGGTAAACAGTGAAAAGAGGGAAACTGAAGTTTGTAGGAAGGAGAAAGAGGAATGGCAGGAAGCTATAGTTTGGTAAAAGCCAAATGAGAGAAATAGAAGGATCAATGTCAGAGATAGATGTAGTGAAGGAAAAGATGAGGAAGACAGGGAATGTGAACAAACAGAAAATGTAACTGTATTCCTGGAAAATGACTTAGAAGAAAATCAACAAAAAGAAGTGAAAAAGAGAGACTAGGAACAACTCAACTGGAAAAATACAATGATCAGACCAGAGAGATACAAAAGAGTGAATGAAATATGCAAGCTTTGAACATGTGCATTTCTTAAAGTTTATTATAGGAGGAAATGCATTTCTGTTTCTCTTTCTTCATGTTTCACATTTCAGTGTCTGTTTTGGTGGGTTTCCATTTCAAATTTTGTCTATATATTTCTTTCAAATTTTGTATTTTCTTAATCTTTAATTAGTGATGGTCTATGTTTTCCATGTGCAACCAACATAAGGGATTCTGTTAACGTGCAGGCTCTCTCTAGCGATCTGTAGTAGTTCAGCTTGTTCTCTTTTTCCAACTGGAGATTACTGGGGCTCTAACAGATTTGCAGTGCTGATTTTCCGTAGGTAGGGTTGATGCAATTTGAGTTCTTCATACTGGTGTCGAGTGTCCATTTGCAGGGTTTTGTGTTATGATGCACAATGTCTGGCAGTGGAGGAATTTAGTGTTGTTGTCACTGATTTGAAATTATTTTTTTTTGCATGTTGAGTTGAAAAGTGAAACACTCTACTTCTGCCCTGCATCTGTTGTTGCTCTATCAGATTGATATTATGAGCAGCATTCCATCCGCGACGTCCATGCCCCTGTGTGCCCAATCGGAATCGGACACACAGGGGCAGACACGATTATGATCCCGCGGGATACGTATAGCCCTGTGGAATCAGAATCATGACTAGGACTGTACATGCAGGCATGGGAACCGATCCCAGTTGGCTTACATGTACAGACCTCCACGCAGCTAACTGTCAGGGCTCCTGAATGGAGCCATGGCACCGTGTTGTCTGATTGTCATAACACCCCAGCCCCATTCAGGAGCCGTGATCCCCAGCCAGTGACCAGTTATTTTATTCCCCATAGCCTGACCACTGATCAGGCCTCACAAGACCAGGGTCAGGCTACAGGTAATCCCCTCCACTCCCTCCTACCATTTCCAACGCCCGGGCCTGCTGTCCCCTGCCATCTAGGGAAACTTATTCCACTTCAGAGGTGGAATAAGTTCCCCGTTCAGTCTGCTGGCCCCGGACGTATAGGGCTGACATCAGATTCGGCCCTGTACGTCTGGGGCTGTGGACCGCCCACTGCCCGTCCTAACCCCTCCCCCTTCCCTCCCCATCTAGCTTCCCCATACAAACACCTCATCACTATTAGCAGGACAGAATGACCCCCATAGTGGGTAGTGGCAGTCTATGGAGATATAACATAGTTACTCATCTGTAGCAGGTGTTCTCCATGAACAGCAGTAATAAGTCCTTAAGTATGGGTGACGTCACCGATGGACACCCTCACGTAATGCTCCCCAGCTACCAAATTTTGGAAGCTTCCGGGAGGTACACCGCACATGCATGCCTGCCTTCCCCGCCCGCCATGGCACCCTATTCTCCAGTATCATCACATAGCAAGAGCTAAAAGGCAACTCTCCAGGAAGGTGGGAGAGTTGTGAGGACTTATTCCTTTTGTTCACAGAGAACACCTGTTACAGGTGAGTAACTGCACTTTCTCCTTGTACAAGCAGGGAATAAGTCTTCATGTATGGGACTCCCAAGTTAAAGACTACCAGAACCTGAGGAGATAAGCAGCCCAACCAGGCAACAAGAATTTGAGAAGTCAGGAAGACCAGAGAGGTAGTCCCACTGACGTTGAAAGGGGAGCACAAGGAGAAAATACTCAGCAGATATCAACCTGAGGAGATTATTAGCAGGTAGCCTGGACAGATAGGAGGGCTGGTGGGTAGGTGTTGACTCTAAGACCCAAAGAGATACCAGCCAAAATCACTGTCCTGTCGGGAATCCCCATCCAGATAGTAATGGGCCGCAAAGGTATTTATTTATTTATTTATATTATTGTTCTTATATACTGCACTCTTAAAAATCAGTGTGGTTTACATACAACAGTATTGTGATAATAAGGCACTTACAATGAACAGGACAATTGAACTTGGATTTCAACTGGGAGTAACTGGGTATGGATCGAAGACCATGTCGCAGCCCGACAGATTTCCTCTGTGGAAACAGAGCGGAGATGGCTACTGATGAAGCCTTCACATGGACATTGTGAGCCATAACATGATCTTCCAGGTTTAGACTACCAAGGAGTATGCATGGGTGATGCAGTCTGTGAGCCAGAGGGATAGCATATGTTACAAAACAGCAACCCCCAGTTTATTGGGGGTCAAAAAAGACAAATAGCTGGGAGAATCGACAGTGCACCTTCATGTGCTCCAAGTAGAATGCCAATGCATACTTGTGCTCCAGCGTGTTCATCGTTGCCTCACCATGATTGGCGTGAGTCCAAGGCAAGAATGTTAGAAGGACAATGGACTGGTTGAGATGAAAAGCTGTGATCACCTTTGGCAGAAAGTGAGGGTGCATGCAGAGCACTACCCAGTTCTACAAAACCTGGTGTACAGAGAGTGCATGACCAGTGCCTGGAACTCACTAACACGTGGGCTGACATGATGGCCACCAGGAAGAGGACCTTCCAGGTTAACAACTTCAGCGGGTACATATCCAGCAGCTTGAAAGGAGCCCGGATAAGCTGGCCAAGCACTATATTAAGGTTCTAAGCAGCAAGAGGGGGCTTGACAGGAGGCTTCAAAAGAAGCAAGCCCTGCATGAAACAGCCCACTGAAGGGTGAGCTGGCATGGACTTCCCACCACAGCCACGCTCCTGTCGCGCTGAGGTGAACACGCACCTAGTTGGACTTGAGCCCAGAATTGGAGAGGTGCAGAAGATACTCTAACAACTGGTCCATGGAGAAGGTGAAGGGGTCCAGCACCTGACCAGGTCACCAGATGGTAAAACGCTGCAACTTGAACAGATAGGCCTTACGCATCGACTCCTTGCGGGATGCCAGGAGGATCTCAGTAATACCCTTGGGAAGGATGAGCTCCGCGAGGGCTACACGTTCAACATCCATACCATGAGTGCCAGGGAGCATAAGACCCTTGAAGGGGAAAAACACCAAAAGGTGCAAAAAACAGGAAAAAAAAACACACAAAAGGTAAGAAAAAATGCTAACCGAAGACAGGCAGATGAAAAAACGAGAAAAAGCTCAGGCACAAGGGCAAGAAATTCAAACTTTTTTCTGGACTGCAAGAACACGACCTAGGGGCTCCACAGAAAAAAGAAGACTGGGGAATATGACGCCGCAGTGGGCAGGGAAGGCAGGCACACATGCATGGTGTACCTCCCAGAAGCTTCCACAATTTGGAAGCTGGGGAGCATTCCGTGTGGGCTCTGTCGGTAATGTCATTCATAAGCAAGAACTTGTTTCTTGATTCTTCACAGAGATTCAGCAGCACTGTCTTCATCAGTGCCCTTATCCGGATAACCACTGCGGTTTTCCCATTGAGGGTTTTTAAATATCGGGCCCAAAGTTTTGAAATGTGTGTATATCTATCTATCTATCTAATTATATATATGAGGTGTGATCAAAAGTATCAAGACTTGTCGTGTAGCTATATAACAATACATTGTACCATGATGCTATTAAGCATGCAGTGACCTAGTTATGTACTCTGCACGTGCAGAGTGTAGCTGGCTGCAGCACACCTGTACTTTTTTTTAATCAAGTGATGTTTAGTATCGCGTAAAAGCAGTTAGTCAGATTTATGATGAGTGAAAAAATTGAACAGCAAATTTGCATTAAATTCTGCCAGAAACTTGGAAATTCGTGCAGAGACTTATGACAAGTCATAGCAAGTATATGATGATGAATGCATGAGTCGTGCTCGAGTTTATGATTAATACAAATGTTTCCAAGAGGGCTGGCAAAGTGCCGACAGTGACGAATGTTCTGGAAAGCCATCCACGTGCACGAATGAAGACAAAGTTGAAACAGTGCATGACACAATATGCTCAAATCATCAATTGACTATATCAGAGAGCTTGCTGAGGACATGGAGATCAGTTTGGGGTCGGTACAGTCCATTTTTACTGTCAATTTGGGATCACACATGTGTCTGCAAAATTCTTGCCAAAACTCCTGTGCACCGACCAAAAAGAAGATTGATTGTCTGCAGCCAAGGAGTTCTTGGAATGCACTGAAAATTGCTCAGATGTCATCAAAAAGATTATTCCTGGTGAGGAAACATGGGTTTATAGTTATGACCCGTAAACTAAGGCTCATTCCTCACAATGAAAGGCTCCAAACTCTTCCAGACCCAAGAAAGCCCATCAGGTGAGGAGCAATATCAAGGTCATGCTCGCAGTTTTCTTTGATTACTAGGGTATTGTTCATCATGAGTGTGCTCCAAAAGGCCAAACAATCGATAAGGAGTACTATGTCCAAGTTCTGACTTGTTTGAGAGGTGCAGTTCGTTGTTTTTAGGAATTGTGAATGGTTGCTTCATCATGATAACACCCCAGCTCATACATCACATCTTGTCCAGCAGTTCTTAGCCAAACACGAAAGCGAGCAAATCCTTCAGCCTCCATACTCACCTGACCTCGCATCCTGTGATTTTTTCTTGTTTCCAAAATTGAAATTACTACTGAAAGGAAGGAGATTTGACTACTTGGAGACCATTAAGCAAAATTCCACACAACAGCTTCACAGCATAATGAAAGAGGCATTTCAACATTGTTTCCAACAGTGGCAGGAACACTGGAGGAAGTGTGTTTTATCAGAAGGGGACTACTTTGAAGGAGTGCACTAACTGTTAGTGTTATACTGTTTGTGTTATTGTACATGTCTTGTTACTTTTTGATTAAACCTCATATATATGTGTGTGTGTTTCCAGATTTATACAAAAAGACCAAAAGACCTATTATAAACTAGAACTTTTTCTGCAGGTACACCAGTAATGGGTGGAAAAGAATCTCTCATGCGTGAATGATTTCATTTTGTTGGAAGTAGTTGAGATTTGTACTAGTAATGTAGCGTTGTGAAGTTTCTGTTTAAAAAGCTAGAGCTTTCAAACTTTTCTTTTGTGCCTTATTACTATTCTTCTTTTTGTCAGTGGTGTGATCTAGTCTCCCTCTTTCTTTATTAGATTGCTTATTCCCTTCGTATAGTGAGCTACAGAATAAACAAGTGTAATAGTTAGATTTTCCCTTTTTTTATTTGTCTCTGCCTTTGGAACTGAAGTGATCAAATATTGTGCTGCTGTGTTATACTTGCTTTATTATTTTTTTATCAAGGTTTTCTTGATAAAAAATTATTAATGCTTATAAAATTGGAAAAGAATGGAAAAGGGGCTTGCCTATATTGCTTGCCATTTTTTTTTGTTAGCTTAGCACTATTAAAAACCTGACTGCTTGACAGCACTGAAAATGAAAGCCTTCACATTTTTTTTATAGTAGAGGTGTGCATTAGCACATATTTGGTTTGTTAGTGTGCCTTAAAAAAATCATACAAGCAAAATCAACTTCATGTACATCAGCCTTTAAATTTATTTATATTCTCTTATATACTGTGCTATTCTGCATCAGTGCGGTTTACATTGAACAAACTGAAATTACATTGAACAGGGCATTATAACTTGGAGATAATTATTTTACAGGGAACATGGGCTATGGAGGGTTAAGTGGCTTGTCCAAGACCACAAGGAGCACCTGTGGGATTAGAAACCCCAGTCCTTCTGGCCCAAGGTTGCTGTCTTCTAGTGGGATTTGAACGCCCAACCTTCTGGCCTGAAGTACCTTGCCCCAACCACTAGGCCACTCCTCCATGCCACATGTAAAGTCAGTGGGTAGACTTTGTGAAGTTCTAAGACATGTTAAAACAAATTATTACTGTGAATACATCAAACAAAACAAAAGAAGTCGTAATATCAGGGAAAAAAGCCAAAAGTCCAGAAACAAGTGGATTTTTCCCCCCTATGCATTCGTTAGTTAGGAGTGTAGATGGAAATCGGGTATGATATAATGAATGGCAAGATGCCAGTTGTCTATGATTACTGGGTCTCAATTAATTTGGGGGGGGGGGGGGAACTGACTCAGAATAAATCTTCACCTCTTCTAAACTGGGGTGGAGTCACAGTTAACTTGGACCATTTGAACAGCTTAACATACTTGGCCAAATAATGTGTTAATCAATGCTAATTACCAAAGGCTTGTCAGATTGAACCCATCAGCGCATAATCTACTGTCCATCGGCTCTTGTGAATATTGTAAAACAAATAATAATGGAAATTAATGGAAATGCTGATAAAGCAGAGGATGGGGCAGTTTTTGGAATCCAAGTGTTTACAGAATCTGAGATGGCATGACTTTACTAGAGGTAGCTCTTGTCCAACAAATCTGATCGATTTCTTTGACTGAACATAAGAACATAAGATATGCCATACTTGGTCAGATATTGGGTCAGATATGGGTCCATGAAACCCAGTATCCTGTTTCCAACAGTGGCCATTCTAGGTCACAAATACCTAGCAGTTTCCCCAAAAGGACACAGGTTACACAATGCTTGTATTGGGTTAAGCAGTGGATATCTCGGGCCCCCTTTAATAATGGTTTATGGAACTTTCCTCCAGGAACTTGTTCAAACCTTTTTTACACCCAGCTAAACTTTTACTACATCCTCCGGTAACAAATTCCAGAGTTTGATTACACGTTGAGTGAAAAAACATTTTCTCTTATTAGTCTTAAATAGGTTATCCTGTAGCTTCATTGCATGTCCCCTAGTCTTTCTATATTTTGATGGCATAAGCAATCGATCTACGATTACCCGTTCCACTCCATTCATTAATTTATAGACTTCTATCATATCTCCCCTCAGCCTTCTCTTTTCCAAGTTGAAGAGCCCTAACCTTTTTAGCTTCTCCTCATAGGGGTATCCTTTCATCCCCTTTACCATTTTGGTGACTCTTCTCTACCTTTTCTAATAACGCTATCCTTTTTAAGACACGGTGACCAGAATTGCACACAATATTCAAGGTGCGGTCGCACCATTGAATGATATAGAGGCATTATAATATCCTTGGTTTTATTCTCCATTCCTTTACCTATGATACCTAGCATTTTATTAGCTCTCTTGGTCACCGCTGCACACAGCACGGAGGGTTTCAACATGTTATCCACAATGACTCCTAAATCTTTTTCCTTGATGGTAGTTCCTAATGTTGAAACTTGCATCGTGTAACCATAGTTTGGATTGTTCTTTCCTAGGTACATAACTTTGCACTTGTCCACATTAAGTCTCATCTGCCATTTGGATGCCCAGTCTTCCAATTTATCAAGGTCCTCTTCCAATTTTCCACAATCCTCCTGGATTTTAACAACTTTGAATAGGTCTGTGTCATCTGAAAAATTGATTACCTCACTCGTTATTCCCATTTCCAAGTCATTTACAAATATGTTAAAAAACATCAGACCCCGGACAAATCCCTGGGGTACTCCACTATTCACCTTTCTCCATTGAGAAAATTGGCCCTGTAGCCCTACCCTCTGCCTGCCTTATCAATGCTTTGTATCCAACTTGCCAGTGCTTGTGTTGTTTACAGTTTTCGTGATTTGGCTCCTTTTTCCATTTCCTGAAAGATGCTTTTTTGGCAACAACAGCATCTCTTACCTCACCTTTTAAACCATGCTGGCAGTTTTTTGGACTTCCTTCCATTTTTCTTAAAGTGTGGAATATAGCTGGTCTGGGCTTCCAAGATAGTATTTTTAAACAACACCCATGCTTGATGCAAATCTTTAACCTTTGCAGCTTCTCCTTTCAGTTTTTTCTTAACTATTTTCCTCATTTTATCAAGTCTACCTTTTGAAAGTTAAAATGAAGTACTGTGGATTTTCTTACCATCCATTTCTTAAATCAAATGTGATCATACTATGATCACTATTGCCAAGTGGTCCCAAAACCTAAGGCAGGCAAAGAGAGAATTTGTCATAGATGTAGAACATGCAGGATCCAAAAGACTTATGATCTGCTCTTGTTTTTCCTAAGGAGATTTTTCAGAAACTGAAATAGTCAACTTCTACTGATATGACTCAGAAATAGTTGAACTTCAGATAATTTCCTGCTGTACATGCAGTACACACCTAATATATTATTAAATGCTGAATTTTATGACACCGTTCAAAGAACTTTATAGAAAGCTTGGTAAATAGCCACAGTGCTAAGCATGTGCAAATAACTACCTTAAAGCAGAATATGCCGATTGAAGTGCTTGCATACAGAATACACATGAAAAGAGAAGAGAAACAAAACCAACAATATAATGCTTTCACAGCAAGCACAGATAGTGATACCTCAAAGGATAATGAAGGCAAGAACCAACGCCATTTGCATTTATTGTACCCATGCAAATGGGCTGTTTCACCTGTTTAGGTTGAGTGAAGCATACAAGTTACACAGATAACATTTTTCAATCTACAGGTATTACTTCCAGTGGGCAAAAAGAACAGCTCAATGTCTGGGGCACTTTTTCCAAGGGCAATAATAAATGCAAAGCTAAGCCCTTAGTAAGGGCATGCACAGGAGAAATATAAAATTGATATTCTATGTATGACAGAAACATGAATTATGGAATCAGACAGCGTGCTACTGAACCAACTAATAACTACCACCCACAGAATACACAACTGTCCCCGAACCAACAGAAGAGGTAGTGGAGTCTGTATCCTGACCAATAAACAGTTACAATTCAGCAATGTGGAACTATCCTCCACACACAACCTGGACATGATTACAATCACAAATAAGCATTTTGCCTTATGCTTAGCATATGGAACCCCATCAACTAGCTCAGATGAAATAGCCAACATAATTGAAGCAGTAGGCACTCACTCTGCCAAGCAAAACAACTTCATCCTTCTCAGAGATTTCAACCTCTCCTCAGAACCCAGAAAGCAAGCCACAGCCTTATAGAAGCCATGAATAACCTGCAATTCACCCAATTCATCAACAACCCCACCTACAACAAAGGAAGCATCTTCGATCTTATATTCCTCCCAGCCGTCCTAGCAAATGACCCTAACTTATGACCCCACTCAATTTCACCAGTCCCATGGTCTGATCACCACATAATACAATTTACACTAATATATCCATCCAAAAATAAACAAGTGCCAGCTAACCACTCCACATCCAGAAGATTTTAGCCATTTGACAGCCAGACATTTGTCCAAAAAATACCTCCAACTCTATCAATGTACTCAGATGATCACATGGAAGCACAGATAAACAAATGGAACTCAACTATAGCTGCAGCAGCCCGGGCACCACCTAATGCCACTGCATGCAGCCATCAGTGAAAAAAAACCCTGGTACTCTATCACACTCAAAGAATTGAAACGCGAACTACGATGAACTGAACGCAAATGGCGAAAAACCATGGACCAGAGGTTAAAAACAACTTACATAGAAGAACAGTAAATATATTGTACTCTCACAAAAACAAACAGGATTACCATACCAACTTAATAAAAAGTGCCATCAACAAACCTAGGGAGCTCTTCAATATTGTAAAAACACTAACAAAAAGCCCCACCACTGACCTTATTGGGAGCACACTCAAACCTCAACAAATGGCAATCCATCTACAAGCAAAATACAACAGCCGCTAGTACAACAAACTAATACTTACAACTCATAGCAGTCCAAACAACAGCACTGGACTCTGGACCACATATGAATCTGTTAACCATGAACAGCTGGACAACATAATCAACTCCATAAGCTCCTCTATCTCTCCGCTAGATCAATGCCTGGTATCCTGGATAAGATCATAAGACCTCACTTCATCCCATTCATTGCAAACATAGTTAATGACTCACTCAACCAAGGATTCCTCTCGCCCCCACTCAAACAAACCTCGATCCTACCTATCAAAGAACCGCAACCTTGACATCTGTGCTCCAGCCTCATACAGACCAATATCAGCATTCCCTTCATAGCAAAGGTTATAGAAACAGCAATACAAATGTAATTATAGAATCACATTGACAAACATGTCCCTTTAGATAAACAGCAGCACAGATTTAGCCAACATCACTGGGTTGAAACCTTTTTCACCTCTTTATTTGACACCCTAATCACAGGCACCAGAAATATATCACAAGGATTTATTCCCCTATTCTTATACATATCAGCCGCATTTGACTCTGTTCCACACCAACTACTCCTCAATAGACTATATGATATTGGAATTCAAGGCAACACCATTAAATGTTTCAATCTTAGTTATCAAACTGCAAACAACAAATAAAAATTGGATCCCATAGATCCCTCCCCTTCTCTCTACACCAGGGAGTGCCTCAAGGCTCTGCACTCTCATCAATTTTATTCAAAATATACATTCAGCCCCTATATGATGTCATACAAAGCCTCAACATTAAATATCAAATATATGCAGATAGCATCAGGGTATACACTCCTTCTCCACAAGCACACCAAACTATTCTATTATAACCAAATGTTTCACAGCAATGACTAAGTGGCTACAAGAACACAACCTCAACATCAACTATAATAAGACTGAAGTCCTCCATATAACAAGAGACCCTACCTTCAACCCACCACCAATACTCAAAATGGATAACAAAGAGCTATCAGTAAAGACAGAGGTTAAATACTTAGAAATAATGCTAGACCAAGGGATAAATCTACAGATGCAAATAAAACAAACTACCAAATTAGTATTTCATAAGCTCAGAATCTTAAAGAACCTACATCCCCTACTAAACTCCCCAGATTTCCGCACAGTATGCCAGGACATCATCACCCCCATACTAGATTATTGTAACTCAATAAACCAAAGACTACCAACACATGCCCCCACACGTGAAGGGGCCATACTGGACTTGGTGCTTACCAATGGAGAAAGTGTAGTGGGAGATAATTTTGCATCCAGTGATCACCAGATGGTGTGGTTCAGTATTAGGACTAGGGCTGTTAGAATCCATTCCAAGGTGAAGATCTTAGACTTTAGGAAGACTAACTTTGCAAAGATGGGCCAATACCTCAGGGAGTCGTTAGTGGGATGGGAACAGCTGGGGGATGTAGAAAAACAGTGGGCAAAACTGAAAGGGGGTATTTTAAAGGCAACCAACCTTTTTGTTAAAAAGGTAAATAAAGGCAAAAGGAACAGGAGACCGCTATGGTTTTCGAAGGAAGTAGCTGAAAAAGTGAAGAAAAAGAGGGAGGCCTTCATGAAATACAAGAGATCACAGAGAGAGGAAGACAGGCATCTGTATTTGGAAAAACTTAGAGAAGCTAGCAAAGTAGTCAAGAAGGCAAAGATTCAAAAGGAGGAGGAAATAGCCAATGCAATAAAATGGGGGGATAAGACATTTTTCAGATATATTAGTGAGAAGAGGAAGGGCAAAAGTGGTATTGTCAGACTAAAGGGTGCAGGGGGGGAATATGTAGAAGCTGATAAGGATAAAGCGGAATTGCTTAACAAATATTTTTGTGTTCTGTGTTCACAGATGAAGAACCAGGAGCAGGACCTCAGAAAACACCCACAAATAAGAACAGAAGCGAGGGACATCTTGAACAATTTTCAGAAGACTGTGTTCGTGAGAAACTAGCTCAACTTAAAGTAGACAAATCGATGGGACCGGATGGGATACACCCTAGAATACTGAGGGAACTTGGGGACGTTCTAGCAACTCCACTGACTGACCTTTTCAATGCCTCGTTGGAGTCGGGAGTGGTGCCAAAGGACTGGAGAGAGGCTCATGTGGTGCCTTTACACAAAAGCGGTAGTAAGGATGTGGTTGAAAACTACAGGCCGGTTAGTTTAACTTCAGTGGTGAGTAAATTAATGGAAACGCTGTTGAAAGAGAAAATAGTGATGTTTCTGGAGTCCAGCGGATTACAGGATCCGAGGCAGCATGGATTCACCAGAGGCAGGTCTTGTCAGACAAATCTGATTGATTTCTTTGACTGGGTGACCAGGGAGTTGGACCGCGGGAGAGCTCTAGATGTGGTGTATTTAGATTTCAGTAAAGCCTTTGACACTGTTCCTCACAGGCGACTTATAAACAAACTGAGCACCCTAGGGATGGACCCTAAAGTTACTGCTTGGGTTAGAAATTGGTTGGGTGGGAGGCGACAAAGAGTACAAGTAAATGGAGCTCACTCTGAGGAGAAGGATGTTACCAGTGGTGTGCCCCAGGGATCTGTCCTTGGTCCGATTCTTTTAACATCTTTGTTAGTGATATAGCGGAAGGGCTGTCGGGTAAGGTTTGCCTCTTTGCGGATGATACCAAAATCTGCAATAGAGTAGACACCCAGGAAGGTGTAGATAACATGAGGAGGGATCTAGCTAAGCTTGAAGAATGGTCTAGAATTTGGCAACTGGGATTTAATGTTAAAAAATGTAAGGTCATGCATTTGGGCTGCAGCAATCCAAGGGAGCAATACAGTATAGGAGGTGAAGTACTTTTGTCCACTAAAGAAGAGCGGGACCTAGGCGTAGTTGTGTCCGATGATCTTAAAGTAGCTAAACAGGTAGAAAAGGCGACGGCAAAAGCTAGAAGGATGCTTGGGTGCATACGGAGAGGAATGACTAGCAGAAAAAAGGAGGTGATAATGCCTCTGTATAAGTCTTTGGTGCGACCTCATTTGGAGTATGGTGTGCAATTCTGGAGACCGCACCTTCAAAAGGATGTGAACAGGATGGAGTCGATGCAGAGGGTTGCTACTAAGATGATTAGTGGTCTTCATTATAAAGCATATGAGGACAGACTTAAGGATCTTAATATGCACACCTTAGAGGAAAGGCGGGATAGAGGTGATATGATTGAGATGTTTAAATACCTCCGTGGCATAAATGTTCAGGGAGAGAGCCTCTTTCAATTGAAAGCAAGTTCTGCGACGAGGGGACATGGGATGAGGGTGACGGGAGATAGATTCAGGAGTGATATGCGGAAATATTTCTTTACGGAAAGAGTAGTGGATCCGTGGAATAGTCTCCCAGTGGAGGTGGTAGAGATGAGGACAGTAACTGAATTCAAAAAAGCATGGGACCAACACAGAGGATCTCTAAAGGTAAAAAGTGGACTGTTGTAGTTGTTGTTATGGAAGGACAGACTAGATGGGCCTTGTGGTCTTTTTCTGTCATCATGTTTCTATGTTTCTATGCCATATATCCCCTGCAACTTGCCCAAAATATGGCTGCAAGACTCATACAAGGAACATCTTGACAGATGCACATCAGTCCAATCCTCAAGCAACTGCACTAGCTCCCATTACTGCAAGGATCAAATTCAAAGTAATACTGAACATCTACAAAATCATAAATAACCAATCTGCTGAGTGTCTTCAACCTCTAATATGAAAACATATAAGCAGTAGACCAAAAAGAAATAATACTGTACAATCAACCTACTGGACATACCCACCGAAAAAAATGCAAACAGCCAAAGGACATGCAATAGACTGTTCTCAATATATGCCTCAACCACATAGAGCCATATACCACTACAACTAAGAACAACCAAATCTATGGGGGTATTTCCTAAGAAGCTGAAAACTCAACTCTTCCTAGAACACTATGAAGTGGCCCCACACTAACTCATTACCAATTAGACACTAAACACTAAGGGCCCCATTCTGATTGGGGCCTATCTGGCTGTCCAAAATCTGGACAGGCCGAATTTGCACCCGATTCTGCACCCATGGGAGCTAGCAATTCTTGTGGGAGCAGAATCGGGGCAAAGGGCCTGGACAGGCAGGATGAGCCCCAATTCTGTGCCAGCAGATGTCCAGCAGATCCCTAGCTAGCTCAGTCAAAGTGTCTGCATGAAGCCTCAGTGCCATGGCATCCCATTGCCATAGAACTGGGATGCCATGCAGTAGCCCAGATTCACCACAGCCCCAAATGTGCTGTTCCTTGCTTCCTGACCCCCAGAGAGGCCTGCCAAGGCTGGGATTGAATAGCTGGCAACACCCTGCTACCTCTTACCTTCAGAATGAGGTCCACTGGTGCCATGCGCTGCAGTCGGAGGGTCCTATTCCACCTCTGAGGTGGAATAAGTATCCTGACTATCTCCTCCATCCCAGATGTAGAGGGCCATGACTCGGCCTTGTACATCCAGGGTCATGGTTCTGCCACTGCCCCACCATGCTCCTCCTCTGACCCTCCCCATCCGCCCCCATCCAGAGCTCCCTGCACATCTCCTCTGTACGTGTGGGAGATTTGGGCATGGAATTGGCCCCAAGCGAATAACGGGAGGCTGTATGTCTGAACCGGAGGTACAGTCCCACTATTCCAACGTTGGAATGGCAGACAGGCAGGACCTGGGTGGACGGAACCATGGTGGGGACACGTACATGGCCAGCATGATGCCACCCAGGCCATTGGGCACTCCTACTCACCCTCCTGTGTGCTTGGGGTGGAGTTGTCAAAACCCGGAACCCCTGAGACGGGGACCTTCTCCACGAATTGCAGCACCTGTTCCTACAGAGGGGTGAGTCTGCAATGCTGTACAGATGCCAGCCTGCTGTTGGCCCTCTTTTCCTTCGCAGTCTGCCGTACCATCCACCACTTCTTCATATTCTCCATGTATCTGTTGTGGTGGTGAATGGCATTGACCCTCCTGATGATATCATGCCATGCTGACAGTTGTGAGCTGGCATCCTCTGCCACATAAAGGGCAGCGTACTGCTTCAGGATGAGCCCCAGGGCCATAGCAGTCTTGGAAGGTGTAATGTTCGCCTTCCGGGTTTGCTTTGCCCTTCTCAGTGCCATGTCTGCCATTGTGTAGCTCAGGTGCTATGGCGGTGTCAGGCTACCTGCGTAGACCCTTTAGCACATACACAGTTACGATGTTCAGCCACACCATGCCCGATCCAAAGGCATATCCGGTACCCATGTAGGTTCCTGATGGCCAACGGTATGAAAATCTGTGTGACAGCTAGCTGCCGTAGGACACCATAGCCGCACACCACTGTGAGACGACAATATATGTGTGCATGGATGCTCAGACAGTAATATCCGGATAGGACAGATAACACAGTATGTGGGCATGGCCACCACACCGTAAGGACAGGTGCACAGTATTGCTCCTACCATGTGCCTCCATGGGACAGGGGGCATCCTGCATATGTAGCTCTGCTGTGCCACACCAGTGCTGATCTTCACCCATTCTGCATGGGTATGGCACAGAGGCGCTACTAGTGGCAACCACTCTGCACGGGTATGGTACAAAGGTGCTACCAGTGGCAGTCACTCTATGGGGGTATGACACAGAAGCACTTCCCATGCAGAGCTGGGGCCACCACCATTTTGCACATGCGATGCCTCTGTACCATACTGGCACACATGGACATGACCAACAGGGTCATGCCCATGACCCCCGAACTCCTACCCATGGTCCCTTACACCACTCATGCAGACATGCTGCCCTGCCCCCACAAAACAGACAACACCCTGTGATTTCAAAACAGGGACAGTTTATTTGCAAACCTGTAACAAATATAACAATGGTGGCAACAACAGTATAAAAGCAACAGCAGCACAAAATGACAGTGGTCCACACAGCAATGGGGACATTGCACACCTATGTCCGTGGCCACATGGTCAGCCACATTATGGCCCATCGCAGGGCAATCCCTGGCATGGGGACGGCCTATGGTGCAGGAGGGCACTACTTGTATCCTGTCACTACAGCAGTGAGGGAATTCAGTTGCATGCTGATGGTCCATGCTGCTGTCTGCACATCCTCCCTGAGGAGCCACACATCTGCCACCAGGGCAGTCAGAGCCCAGTCAATAGATGGATGAGGGGGTGGTGGCACAGATGGGTCTGGTGCAATCTGGCCATGGCATGCCCATGGGTACTGGGGTGGCTGTTTGTGTCCACAGCTGCAGAAAGTGAACCATGGCTGTGCTGCCCATTGCACTCGGTCTGTGCCAAGCCATGCAGTGGGCACATGGCCACCTGGTAGGGATGTTGGCAGGGATGGCTGTGTGCTGCAGGGCACAGCCATGGGGTGCATCTCCTCCTATTGCCCCCCCCCCCACCGGGAGCCTGCTGGCTGTGCCCTGCTACCCCCTCTGATCCTTCCTCCTCCTCAGACTCCCCACCCTGCCCCTGCACCTCTGATTCCTCCTCCCCCTCCAACGCCCTGCCCTGCCCCTGGCCCTCTAATCCCTCTTCCTCCTCTGACTCCCCACCCTGCCCCTGCCCCTCTGATCCCTCTTTATCCTCCAGCTCCCTGCCCTGCCACTGGCCCTCTGATCCCTCCTCCTACTCATACTCCCCACCCTGCCCCTGTCCCTCTGATTCCTCCTCCTCCTCAGACTCCCTGTCCCTCTGATTCCTACTCCTCCTCAGACTTCCTTTCCCTCTGATCCCTCCTCCTCCTCAGACTCACCATCCCACTCCTGTGCCATGGCCCACTCACTGCCCTCCCCCTTGATGGTGCTGTCCTCTGATGCAGTGTCACTGGACTCCTCCTCATCACTGCTGGAGGTACTGCTGGGCTCTGCACCTCAGGCTGGCTGTCCTGGTGCTGGACCACTGCTTCTGGGTGGTGCCTGTGGTGGGCCAGTGATGTCTGGAGTCTCCCTGAAAATGGCTGTGGGTGAAGAGGGAGGGGAGTTAATGGTCCACACAGGCATGGCCCTGGAGTGGGACTAATGCCTCTGGGGGCCCACGCATACATTGCATACCTACCTTCGGGCCACGGGGATGTGCCACCCCACATTGTCCACCTCCATCCAGCTGTATTCTCACCCTCACATGCCCAGATGTTGCTTGACAGCCACCTGGGTGATGGTCACTGACAGGAGGCAGTGTGGGCTGGTGCACAATGTGCAACTGGGGCTACCACTGGTGGTATGTGCCCCTGTACTGTCCATCCATGCCGTGCCCCGATCATGTGTGTGTGCATCTGCACATATTGGGTTCTGGCTGGTGAACACATGAGATAGTGGAACTGCAGGATGACATGTCTGCCCCAAGCACATCCCCTTCATTGCTTATGGGGGATCCGCCACCAGGTGGTCTGCCTGCACCTGTCCGGCAGCCATGGCTGCCATCCCCTGCATCTGCTGGGCTCCACTGTGTACCCCACTGATTTTCTGTGGCTGCCAGCTGCTCCCTGATGCGCTAAAGTTGGTTCGGTCACTTCCAGTACAGTGTCCAATAGTGGCACTTCAGAGCCTCCAGAGTGCATCGCATGCCATATTCCCTTTGAGAGAAAGGGGGAAGGGACACATATGGGCTCTGTTGTGTGCTTCCATATTGCCTGTTGCACATACCTTTATCCTACCTCAGCCTAGTGGCCTGCCCATCTTGGGGGCAGGGGCATACCCATGGGTAGCAGGTGTGGGGTGCATGTGATGGTACACCTCTGGCATCTGGCACCAGATTTCTATGCATTGCTCTCCTGGACCTTTGACACATGCCCCGTGCTACCAGCAACAGTGCTATCTGGGCCACTGATTCACCTGTGTTACCTCTCCGGCCCCTTCGGCCATGTCTTCAGACCTCCCCCCATCTCTTGCTCCTATCTGTTGCACACAGACTTGCCTTCGTACCATGGTACATGCATGGTCTTGGCTATAGGCATGTGTCATGCCAGGGGGCATCCACTGCCTCAGGGGCCACAAAACTGCATGGTTTATTAGGCACCATACAGGACAGGGTGTCATAGTTTGTGCATGCTCGCCATTAGACATCTAATAGGTTCTGTGGCATTACATCATTGATATGCTGCCACAGCTGGACAGGGGGTAGTGAGCTGGACAGGGGGGTAGCTGAACATGATGGCAGATCCGCTTGCAGGGACAGACGGACAGCACATATGTGGATTCTGCCACTGGCCTCCTCAGAACCTGGGCTGGGGTCATAGGGCTGGGGGTGGGGCACATGTCTAGGGCATCTGCCACAGGGGGTGTGCAGTGGCCTTCCCACCTGCTGTGTTTGGATATGCCTCCTGCTGCAGACAGCCGGGGATGACACCCATACCAATTCATGGCCCATCCCCTCACTGACACCTGTTCTGCAAACATTAGGGCTGCCACCAGCATGTGGCTTGGCACCACAGTCCTCTCTCCCTGTGCAGACACACAGCTGTGCCTTTCAGGATGTGTATGGCCTAGCATGGTGGTTAGCCCCCTCCCCCCAGCCCATTCAGGCCTCCTTACCTGTGCAGGTGGAGTTGGATGGCCCTCCATATGGCCATGGCGAGCCACAGGTTTGGCCGCCAGCTCCCCTAGACTAAAGCACCCCCTCATACTTCAGCACAAATTGGGCAAGGGTCTCAGACTCATCAGGGCTGAAGTTTGCTGTCCTCCTTGCTGCCATGCCACAAGTCTCTTTCCACCCAGCCACAGGGGGCTCTTTCACAGGCAGCTTGTGTGGCCTGTGTGACGTGTCATCAATGCTCGGTTATACTGGATGGGCGATACATGCGTTGATGCATACTTGCCGTCCTGCTTCTCTGGTCACTGGTTTGGACACATACATGGGTATTGCGGGCTAACCTTAGGCACTGAGCCCGTATTCTGGACCCTGTGCTTACCCATCTAAGCCACACTGGGCATCTGCCACTGTGCTTGGTTTGTGATGCATTTTCAATGCTTGCCCATTTTGAAGGTGCATGACTCACGATTCAAGCACTTTTCCTAAGTGGGCATCTTTTTGCGGGTATGGCATCCTCGGCGCCTTGTTGAAAATCAGGCCCTAAGTTTAATAAGTTTTAAGGTGTATTAGAAATGTTAACCATGTGCTAATTGACCTATGGACATTAGTATGCGCTGTCACATGGCCATAGGAATAAAATATGCCGCAGCAGCAGATAGCGCACATTAATGCCATTAGCCCTTGCTAAGTATTAGTAAAGATGGTTCTTAGCACATGATTATTCATATGTTAATGCAGGGTTCAACAAATCCAAGGTTACCATGGCGACTAGATATTACTCTTTGGCAACTGGGATCTCCTTGCTTGTTATAAATATGTTTCCTTTATTACTACAGCAGAACAGGGACTTCCTTTGCACCATAGCACCACTCTGATTTTGAGCTGCATATGGCTCAAAATCAGAGAAAAAGAAGTTCCTATTCTGCCATGGAAATGAAGAGACCTGGCCAGAGGAGGGAGGGGGAGGTGTCTGTCTGGCTGCTCATCTGATCAGGACTGTGTACAATTAATTGTAAGGAGGATCATGTGGCTGAACAGAAAAAAATGTTAATTTTGTTTCCTTTACTTATGCTCTGAAGAATTATCTGGTTACCTGCTCAAAAAAACAAAATCAAACACGAGAAGAGGGTAGTTTCCAGAACCTAAAGTATATGTTATTTGAAAATGTGCTCATTTTAGAAGTATTTATTTATTTATTTTATTTAATTTAACAGTTTTTTTATACCGTCCTATCATTACTTCAGGGCGGTTTACAGAGAACATCTCATCAACCAAACTTTTACATAGAACTTGAGTGACTATATGGGGTTCAAGAGGTATGGTAAACCACAATTATTTACATTACATTAAAGCAGCAGTAGTTTATACATGGCATAGCTATTTGTGGGTTGAGGGTATAGTCCATGGGAGATTTACTGAGAGTGTAACTGTATACTGTGATAGATGTGCTTGATCAATTGGCTCATAGGGTGGGTCCATGGTATTCCGAAAAGAGGTAGGACTTTATAGCTTTCCTGTAGTCTGATAGGTCCTTGATGGCTCGTATCATGGCCATCTATAGTGGGGGAGCATATATGGAGAATGCTCTTTTGCAGGTTGATTATTTGGCTTTTATCTTGCCTATTGGGGTATCCAATTTGTTAATGGATGTTCTTCTTGTTTTATTCTGTGGTGGTTTCCTGATCATTGGTTGAAGGACAGGAGGAGATAAGTTGTGTATTATTCTGAAGATTATTATTAGGGTCTTGTATTTGGATTGGATGGTGACTGGGAGCCAGTGTAGCTGTTGTATTGTGGGGGTTATATGGCTGTATCTTGCTATTCCAGTAATTATTTGGGCTGCGGTGTTTGCACCAGTTGGAGAGGGAGTGTTGTTTTCTTGGGAAGGCCCTGGTAGATTATGTTACAATAGTCTAATATGGGTATTACTATGGCTTTGACATATCATTCGGAAGTCACTATCACCTAGCAGAGGCTTGAGTTTGTGTACTGTCCTTAATTTGTGGTAGGCTGTCCTAGTTGTTCTCGTTATGTGTGGTTGGAAGCTGAGTTGTTGGTCAAATGTAAGTCCGAGGTATTTGACTTCTTGCTTGGTTGTTAAGGATCTGTATTGAGTTTGGTGGGGAGAATATTGCATTCCTGGTGATGTGTCACACTTTTGATTTTTTGAAGTGTATAGAGAGGTTTTATTCCGCGAGCCATCCTATCATTGTTTCAAGGCATGTGGTGATCTGTGAATAATCTGGGTGTTCAACATTTATGAGGGTAAATACCATTATATCATCAGCATATATCCTGTATTGTATGTTGTATTGTTTTATGATGCTGTAGAGTGGTTGTAAATATATATTGAAAAGTAGTGCTGAGAGAGCCGAGCCCTGTGGGACACTTTGTTGTTGAATGAAAGGTCTTGATTGTTGGCTTCCAGATCTCATTTGTTGCTTTCAGTGGGAAAGGTATGATACAAATCATTTCATCACTGTAACATGGATCCCTATTTCTTGAAGCCTTTATAGTAGATTATCATGGTTGACAGTTAAAAGCTGCAGTGAATTCGATGAAGAATAGAACAAAGACATTCTGTATGTTATCAATATCCCTTATAAGTGTATCCATAAGTGATGTAATTAGTGTTTCTACACTGTGATTCTGTTTAAATCCCTGTAGGTCTAGCTGGGCATGGTTGTCTATGTGTTCCTGTAGTTGTTGCTGGACTATTTTTTAATTACATTGGTTATGAAAGGTAGACTTGAACTTGGTTGATAGGAGCTGGGGTCCTTGGTATCCTGGTTCTTGCCTTTCAGAATGAGTCTTATGGATGCTTGTTTAAGTTGTGAGGGAAAGTATCCTTGCTTCAGTGATGAGTGGATGATCTTTAGTAGATATGGCGTTAAATATTGTCTTGTATTGTGATGGCCAAAATGTTCCCGATCCCTTAGAAGTAGGAAAAAAGCACACTTTTACCTTGAGGGAGAGAAGCAGGAGGCGGGGATGTGAAACACAAAATGTTCTTGAACAGAAAAAAACTCATCTAGTGCCTAGCTACAAGCCACGCCCTAGCTCAGGAACAAGATGTAGGGCTAACGAAGGCCAGCTGAGGAAGCAGCACGTGGTTACTGCTCAAACACGTGCAGGGAGAGTCCCTGGGGATTACAAAAGGAGGAGGGCAGTAACAGGAGATATGCTAATCCTAATGCTAATGCTGAGAAGGATCCTGACGCTGATGCAGAGGCCGAGGTTGAGGGGCAGCATCACAGGAGGAAGGGAGTTCCCAGAGGAGGAGCTACCCGAGACTCAGAACACAGCAGAAGTCCTAACGTGCTGGATGGAGGAAGAAGCTCCCGGACAGCTAGAGTGAAAGGTATTTCCCAGGACAGCCCAGGGGAGGAGAAGGAACTGCTGAGACAGCCTTCTAAGAGAAGCCCAGCCTTAGAGGACACTGTAGAATCTGCTGGAACACTCAGGGGAAAAAGCCATAAGCCAGGGAGGAATCCAGAATGCAGGAGAGTTGCTTTGGAGCCTGGAGGCAGGAGATTTCCTTCTGAGAGAGCCTTAAATGAGGACACTTTTACTGCAAGCCAAAGGCTTGGTGAAAGCTTATCTGGTACAAGGAGAACCGTGAGTAACCCTGTGTCCAACAGCAAGTTAAGCCAGCTGCAGACAATAAGCCAGTTAATGAGAGAGAGAGAATTGCCAGTATATGCTGAGAATTCTAGAGGCAAAAGAAAGTCATGCTGGAAGAAAATTCTTGAGCTGTTAGAAAGGGCAGAGCCTGGGTTTACCCGGAGAAGTTTAAACCACGATACACAAGAGTCAGATATTGAGGAAATGGAGACAGGAAGCTATCCTTCTGATATTGACTCTGAATGTTCTGCAATGGAATGTGCTCTGTGTCACAAGACAAGTTAAGTGTTTGAGCACTATAGAGTGTGAAGCTCAAACAACTGCATTAGCCAGTAAAGAAAAAGAAACAGGCTGGACAGTGTTTTAAAGCCCTGTTTGCTTTTAGAAATGTTTTCCTTGAATGAAGCCAGAAAGTTTGTTTGAATGTTGGGAAGTTTCAAGAAGGGCAAACTGGCATTCATGTTTAAAGGCTAGAAGAAGTAATGAAGCCTGATTTGTGAATTCTGGAAGTGACAGAAGCTAATTGTGTTAGGAGAAGAAATCCTACTTTTTTCTTTCTTCTTGCCCTTGTGCTGAGTTTTCCAAAAGCTCTGTAGGGAGAAATAGTAAAAATCAATAAATTTCCTTTGTTAGCCTTAAGCCTCTCGGACTTCAATTTATTTGAAACCCACAACTACAGAAAGAGTGCTCGCCCTACCTTAGGCAACCGCCTAGGGTGGCAACAAAAGGCGACAGTATATTTAATCCAACTGACTGGACATGGGTCGATGGGTGAAGTAGTTGTATTGATATTGGTTATTATAGAGTCAAGTTGCTTTTCTGAGGGGATGTGGAATGAGTCCCATGTTTTCTTATGGTTATGATGAGCATGGGGTATGCCTGGTTGGGTCAGTTTAGATGATGGCTTCTTTGTGAATTTTATCTGTAGGTAGTCGGCCAGGTCTTGTGGCATTAAGGAGTTCAAGTCATCTGGTTCTCTTGGTTCTTTAGTTAGCCTGTTTACTATGTCAAGTAGTTCTCTTGGTTTGTTAAGGGATTTTATTTTCAGGTTTGTATTATATTGCTTCTTACAGTTGTTTATCATGTTATGGCATATGGCTTGCATTTCACTGTATTTTGTTAGATGATCCTGGTCTTTGGTTCTCCGCCATTGCCTTTCCAGTTTCCTTAGTTGTTTCTTTTGTTCATTGATTACATTTGAGAACCATGGAGCATTGTGTTTTCTTCTTCTGTCTTGGATTATTTAGTTTGGTACTGTTGCTGCGTTGTGAAGCATGTTGTTCCAATTAGTGATTAAGGAGTAAAGGTCTGTTGTGTCTTGCTCAAGCTCTGGCAGTACTTGTTCTAAAATATTTTTGTGGTTGTAGGTCCGGAATCTCCTTCTTTCCTTCAGGGCAATTTCTAGTATTCTTTCCATTACAGGTGTATTAATGGAGAAGGTGACTATATGATAGTCCGACCATGGGATTGGTGTGTTAGAAGGTTTTGGATAATATATTGATTGGGTACAAAAATAAGGTCCAGGGTTCTCCCTTTCTTGTGGGTTGGAGTATTTATCATCTGGGAATAGTATTGATCCTTCATTGTATCAGAGAAAGTAGCTGCAGCATGCTGTGGTAGCAATGGGAAGTTAGGGTCTCCTAGGATGAGGAGCAGTTTGTGCAGTGTGGGCACACACTAGCTCTAGGATGGTTGAGAGTTCTTCTTCATCAGAACTTGGGGCTCTGTATATGAGGCATACTGTTAGGTTCTTATTTGTGATTGTTATTATATTGCTTCCTTTTGAGTGAAAGGAGGTGGTTGTGGCAAAGTTTAGGTGTTTATTTATTTACCTGTATTTATATCCCGCTTTTCACCGGGTCAAAGCGGTGGAACATATAACAGGGGGGGGGGGAATCAAAAAGTGTGTGGGGGGGGGGGCCCATCACCAGGGTCTACATTAATGATTTTGGATGGACATAGAGACTGACAAGATAGACAGTTTATGGTCTGAGGATCTTGAAGAGAGTAGGGTTCCTGTTCAGAGATGTTCTTGGAATAGGATGGTTTTTAGCTGCTTTTTGAATGAAGGGAGATCACCGTTGTTCTTGATGTGGTTTGGTAGAGAGTTCCAGAGGGATGGGGCATAGAGTTTAAAGGCTCTGTTGCAAGTCCGTTGTGTTGCTTTGGTTCTTTTGTGGGGGACGGCAATGGAGCTGTTGGAGGATTGTCTGGTTGTTCTGTTGTGGGTTGGGCAAGGTAGAAGGGTGTGGAGTGGGGTGCCTTGTGTTTGGTAGATGGTTTTGTGGGTGAGTAGAAGAGCTTTGTACTTGATTCTTGCTTCGATGGGGATAATATGAAGGTCTCTTAGTATTGGGGTGATGTGGTCTCGTTTCTTTGCGTTGTGGATTATTCTCGCCGTGGTGTTTAAGGCAGTTCGGAGGGGATTGGTTTGTGTGGCAGGTAGGCCATGGTAAATTATGTTGCAATAGTCCAGATGAGGGAGTGTCAGAGCCTGCATTACTGTCCTGAGGTCCTGTGGTTCGAGGAGAGGTCGGAGACGTTGTACCGTTTTTGCCTTGTGGAATACAATTCCGGTGGTCTTGTTGATTTGCTGTTTAAGGGTTAGGGTTTGGTCAAAGGTGTGCCTTTGCTATGATTAGGACTCCTCCACCTATTTGTGAATGTCTTGTGCAGTTATGTATTGTATATGGTTGAGAGGCAATTTGATTTATAATAATGTTGTCTGAGTCGGAAAGCCATGTTTCAGTGATACACATTATATCTATATTCTGGGCTTGTATGTAAGTCTAGTATTGTATGGAATTTGTTTCAGATTGAACGAGCATTGATTAATGCGCATTTGACTGTTGAATCTTGGATGAGGCTGTTTTTGCATAGATAGTGTGGGTTATTTGGATTATCCTTCGTGGTCTGTTGTGTCATTTTTGGTTTTCATGTATCTTATGAGTGTTGTATCTGCTTGTATGAATGATTGGGATCAGGTGAGCTGATGTGAGGGTAGTCATTTCCCCAGCATTTAGGAGTGTGGGTTTGAGGAGTAGAAGTGTAAAGAGGATTAAGGCAAGTAGTATCATGCTCAATGTGTCTGTTTCTTCTTGCTTTATGTTTTAATAAGAAATAGGGCCACTGAGGTGAAAGTTGCTAGCCCGGTGGGAGCTTGATGGTGGTTTGCGCTTGTGCGTATGCCTGTATTTGTCTGGCAGAGGAGTTTAACTGGTTGCTTCTATTTGGGGTAATCAATATGTATCAGAGGTTACTTACTATTCTGTGGAGTTGAGCCTTTGTTTAGTTGGCTTTCTTCAGTGCTGCTTTCTCAGGCTTTGCCTTTTGCTTGCTCTTTCTGGTAGATTTGCTCAATTGTTGCAAGTTTTAAGGGATGTATGCTTTGTGGAGGGTATGGTCCCCGCCTAAGGACCACGCCACAGGGCCCTCTGGCGAGGCCCTCAGGCACGGGCCCACCAGGCGTGGGCACGCCTGCAAGTGTGCTGTTTTTAAAGTTGCACTGCTTGTGCTGCTGGTGTCCCGATTGGCCTTGTTAGGGGGTGTGGGAGGGGCTTGCAGCTCCCGCTTCCATCCCCGATGCTGAATTGGGTGCCGGTGGAGAGGCTGAGGTCCTGCAGGCATGTTGTTTATAAAGTTGTGCTGCTTATGCTGCTGGTATCCCGATTGGCCTTGGTGGGGGGAGCAGAAAGGGCTTGCAGCTCCTACTTCCACCCCTGATGCTGAATCGGGTGCTGCTGGAGAGGCTGAGGTCCTGCAGGCATGCTGTTTTTAAAGTTGTGCTGCTTGTGATGTAAAGTTGTGCTGTGTGTGATGTAAAAGCAGAAAGTAATCTGCTTTCTGATTTTACATCCATGGGAGTAGTAATAGAAATACTGATGTGCTGGCAAGATGCCAAGCAGTGGAGATAAAACTAATTTTGTGAATCTGAACCATTTTTGAATGACAAAGGTCTATGGCACTGACCATATTCAAGGAAAGGATTAAGTGGGTAAAAATCTGCTTTGTGTCACTGATGTTTATCTATCAGTGATGAGATGTGGATTCTTTTCAAACCAATGCATATTAGTGCGCATAGGCTTTAGCAAAATCTGCAGGAACTCTCATGCTGGTCTCGACAGACTGAAGACCCCTGGTCTATTACTGGAGTTCTGCACTGCAGGGCACAACTCAGAGCAAGAGCTGTGAGGTACAGAGGATAGGAAGTACCTGTTCTGCTAAGGCAAATGAGCAGGCCTGGCCAGAGGAGAAGGACAGTTCCTACCTGCTTGTGAGGAATCACTAGGAATTTAACTGGTGGCATTAAGGGAAGGACAAAGAGACTGGGAGATGCAGAGTTGCCAAGTTACCCAGTTCCAGGAGTGAGATTTTAATCCAACCCTGGATTTCTGATGATCTCATCCTGATGCATTATGGGACCTACAGCACTGATTCCAATGGGTAAAATTAGGATCTACAGTACAAGTACCATATTGCAATGCGATATAAAATTTAAAACCAGAACTGGCAAAAAATCTCATTCCTTGAACTGGGTAACTTGGCAGCTCTGGAGATTGCTGACTCATAATTGGTGGGGTTAGCAGGGGGTGGGGGTATATGGGGGGATAGGGGCTTGGGAGTAGCTGGATATCTGGTTTCCTCTATGATAAGGGCTAGGGAAGAGAGGGATGAGAGAGAGAGAGAGAGAGAGAGAGAGAGAGAGAGACTGGGTGATTATTGGGTTGAGGGATGTTGGCTGAATGAGAGGAAGAAAATAGTGAACCTTGAGGGCAGATGATAAGGTAGAAGACAAAATGGTGGGGGAGGTAGAGACAGTAAGGAGTGGGCGATAAGGACAGGGGCTTGGGGTTGTTGGGATGAGGGGAAAAGATTGGGGATAGTTAACATCAAGAAGACAAAATCATGCGGGACCATAGGAGTGGGAGGAGAGGAGAGAATGCAAATCAGAGGAGATACGAGGTGGAAGGGCAGAAGAGAAGTCCTAGTTGTATTGGGTGCAACTGAGTAATTTTGTCAATGAGCAGAGGAATGGTATGAAAGAAGGATAAGCACTGGGTGGGTGGAATGAGGATTGGGTGGGCAGGAAATAAAGTCAAGTGTTGAGAAGGAAGAGACACAGCGGACATGCAGGAGCAGAAATAAACAGGAAGCTTCTTAAGTACTGCTAAGCATCAGGCACTGCCATTTTGAAACATAGCGACACTAGAGCCAGAAACAACTGCGGATGGTAGAGGCGTGCAGCAATACAGTAGCCAAGAAAAAGATCTGTTTATTTATCTGTATGATTTTTTTCTTGGCTGCCGCATTATTACATGTCTCCACTTGCAAAACGGCAGACTGGGATGTGTATATAGTAAGAGATACGTGTACCCATTCCAGAATACCAACACAGACATGTCTATGTTGCCGGGCCCATTACTGTTCATATCAGTCATGTGCAAATTTCTAAAATTGCCTCGAAACTTTCATGTGTCTGGGTATAGTTCTGCATATCCCAATATCTTTTCGATCTGATAGAGACAGGACCAGCCCAAGGGTTTCTGCCACCCCAGGTAGGAGCCCGGCTGTATCACACTAACCGTCCTGTGCCATGCCACCCCCCATGCCAAGCTGTATCGCTGACAACCCCTTGCTGCCACCACCGTTTCTGTTTTCTGGTGGGCTGATGGTGGTGGCAGAAATTTAAAAGCAGCAGCTTTGTCACCACTTTGTTGGCAGGCCATGTGCTTCGGCACACATGGCCCACCAATTCTAACTCCTCCTCTCCTACAGGAAGTTGTGTCGGGGGGGGGGGAAGAAGTGGTAGATCTTGTGTATTGAAGCATATGGCCTGCCATGGGCACCAAAGGGGTTTCATAAGAACATAAGAACATAAGATATGCCATACTGGGTCAGACCAAGGTCCATCAAGCCCAGTATTCTGTTTCCAACAGTGGCCAATCTAGGTCATACGTACCTAGCAGTTTCCCCAAGGGACACAGGTTCCACAATGCTTGTATTGGTTCAAGCATTGATATCCTGGGTCCCTTCTTAATAATGGTTTATGGACCTTTCCTCCAGGAACTTGTCCAAACCTTTTTTAAACCCAGCTACACTAACAGCCTTTACTACATCCTCCGGTAACAAATTCCAGAGTTTGATTACACGTTGAGTGAAAAAATATTTTCTTTTATTAGTCTTAAATAGTTTACCCTGTAGCTTCATTGCATGTCCCCTAGTCTTTCTATATTCTGATAAGGTAAACAATCGATCTACGTTTACCCGTTCCACTCCGTTCATTAATTTATAGACTTCTATCATATCTCCCCTCAGCCGTCTCTTTTCCAGGTTAAAGAGCCCCAACCTTTTTAGCCTTTCTTCATAGGAGTAGCCTTCCATCCCCTTTACCATTTTGGTGGCTCTTCTCTGAACCTTTTCTAAAATCGCTATGGCAGTTTCACAAGCTGCCATGTCACCCGCTGTGGTGTGCCTTTAAATGAATTCTTTGCATCAGTCTTTAACCAAAGGATGATGTAAGGGAACTATCCATGCCAGAAATGGTGATGATTTAGAAGAAATGAAGCTAATTTCAGTGAAATTAGAAAATACAGTAGACAAAATCAATAAACTAAATAAAGAAAATCGCCTGGATCAGACGGTGTACACCACAGAGTGCTGAAAGAACTGAATATTGAAACTGCAGATTGACTATGTATTATGTGTAACCTATTGTTGAAATCATCTGTGGTATCAGAATTTTGGAGAATGGTCAACAAATAACTCCATTGCTTAAAAGGGTTCCAGTGGTAATCCTGAAAACTATGGATCAATGAGCATGGTGTCAGTGCAGGGCAAAATTGTAGAAACTATTATAAACACAGACAGAGATGACTTAATGAGACAAAGTCAACATGTGGGGGGTTTTTTCAGTGCCTTTAAGTCAATGCTGACTCCAAGTGACCCAGCAGCTTCTGGGTTTTCTTGGCAAGGTCTAACCAGACGTAGATTGCCAGGCCTTTTCTTTCAAGGCAACAGGGGATAAAGTGACTTGCCCAAAGCCACTAGGCATGCTAGTAGGAATTGAACCCAGATTGTCTGGGTAGTAGACTATTGTTCTAACCACTAGGCTAGCCAAGGGAATTCTTGCCTTATTACTCTGCTAAATTTATTTGAAAGTGTGAATTAATATGTGGATAAAGGTGAGCCACTTGACACAAAGGCTTAGAGTACGTGGAGAATGGATTTGAAACTCCTAGGTCAGGGCCGGCCCAAGGGGGGTGCGGGGCCATGTGCGGAGACTCGGTGCGGGGCCTCATTTGCATAAGAGGCCTCATTTGCGTATAAATTTGCATAATGTTACCATATACTAACTTTTAGTAAACATGCCTCTTAATGAGTGTATGAATAAAAAAAGACTAAAAGATTTCTACATTACTATAATCCAGTGCCAACCGCCAGACACATTAGGAACTACTACAAGCACTGTCCATTTAGAACCCATAGCAAACCCGCCATATCCTAACAGCACTACCAGGACTCACAAAGCACCATACTCTACCAATCAAAAGGAAACGCTGCAAATATTAAACCAATACATTTCAGAGAATAACAATACATGACCTACTGGGGAAAGAGAACAAGTGGCAATGTCAAATAGGAATTACATAAACAGAATACCTCAGCTCAATTACACATGCAGAACATGGACCATCACCAAACAAGGAATCACAATTTAGAAATAGGAAGACAATAATTAAACTGGGAACCCCAAAAGCCAAACTTGGAATGTACAACAACACTGTAGAAATAAAACTATAAATTAATTTCCTCTTGTACTAAACAAAGTGCAGACGTTAATGATGCACATTTCCCAGAGCTGACATATTCCAATTAATAAATTCAAAATAAAGAGATATTTTTCTACCTTTTGTGAATTTTTTTTCAGCTGCAATTGCTCCAGTCACTTTCTTCTGGTTTCTTCGTGTCTTCTGCTAACTGTCCATCGTCTGCTGTCCATTTGTCCTTTCTTCTCTCCTAGTTTTTTTCCATTCTCTCTCTACATCTGCTTTAACATACTAATCTTTCTCCTTTTGCTCTTTCCTCATTCCTATTTCATCCACTCAAATTTTACCCCTCCATCCTCAATCCCCACTTACTCTCCCAATACCTGGCCAATTGTAGATTTTTCATCCCTCCCACACAAAATATTTTTCCACTCTCCATTTTACTCTCCCAGCCCCATCCCATTCTAATCCTCCCCCAACATCAGCTCCCTTCTAGTTCCAGCCTCACCCAGCATCCATTCCCTTCTAGTCCCTACATCAGCCCATTTCCAGTCCTAGCCCCCTGTCAGCCCATTTCCAGTCCTAGCAACCCCCCAACCCAATGCCGGTCCTAGCCCCCCCATCAACCCACTTCCAGTCCTAACCCCCCATCACCCCATTTTCAGTTTAAGCCCCCCCTATAATCCATTACCAGTCCTAACCCCCCATCAGCCTACTTCCATTCCTAACCCCATCAGCCCATTGCCAGTCCTAACCCCCCCATCAGCCCACAGCCCATTACCAGTCCTAACCCCATCAGCCCACCTCAAGTCCTAACCCCTCCCCATCAGCCCATTTCCTGTCCTAGCCCCCCCATAGCCCATTATCAGTCCTAACCCCCCATAGCCCATTACCAGACAGCCCCCATCAGCCCACAGCCCATTACCAGTCTTAACCCCCCATAGCCCATTACCCGTCTTAACCCCATCATCCCATTTCCTGTCCTAGCCCCCCCCCCATCGCCCATTATCAGTCCTAACCCCCCCACAGCCCTTTACCAGTCCTAACCCCATCAGCCCACCTCAAGTCCTAACCCTTCCCCATCAGTCCATTTCCTGTCCTAGCCCCTCCATAGCCCTTTATGAGTCCTTACGCCCCAATAGACCATTACGAGTCCTAACCCCCCATCAGCCCACAGCCCATTACCAGTCCTAACCCCATCAGCCCACCTCCAGTGTTAACCCCCCATCAGCCCATTTCCAGTCCTAGCCCCCCCCCATAGCCCATTACCAGTCCTAACCCCCCCAACAGCCCACAGCCCATTACCAGTCCTAACCCCATCAGCCCACCTCCATTCTTAACCCCCCCATCAGCACATTTCCAGTCCTAGCCCCCCATAGCCCATTACCAGTCCTAACCCCCTCAACAGCCCACCTCAAGTCCTAACCACTCCCCATCAGCCCATTTCCTGTCCTAGCCCCCCATAGCCCATTTCCAGTACTAGCCCCCCATAGCCCAGTACCAGTCCTAAGCCCCCCCAACAGCCCACAGCCCACAGCCCATTACCAGTCCTAACCCCACCAGCCAACCTCCAGTCTTAACCCCCCAGCCCATTTCCAGTCCTAGCCCCCCCATAGCCCATTACCAGTCCTAACCCCCCAACAACCCACAGCCCACCTCAAGTCAAGTCCTAACCCCCTCCATAGCCCATTACCAGTCCTAACCCCACCCCATCGGCCCAAGGAAAACTTAAAAAAAAAAAAAGCTGGCTGCTACTGCCGCAGCAGCGGCAGAATGGAGTGTCCCACGGGGCCCCCTCTGCCCGGCTGAGTCCCTCCCTCTGCGACGGCTTTCAGATTCGCGAAGGGAGAGTGTCTCCCTCGCGTCTCTGTTAAGCCCGCAGGGGCTGATGGGAAATTTCCCATCTGCCCCTGCAGGCTTAACAGAGACGTGAGGGAGACACTCTCCCTTCTCGAATCTGAAAGCTGGCACAGAGGGGCTCAGCCGTCACAGAGGGAGGGAGGGAGGGACTCAGCCGGGCAGAGGGGGCCCCGCAGGACACTCCATTCTGCTGCTGCCGCGGCGGCAGTGGTAGCAGCCAGCTTTTTTTTTTTTTATTTTAATTTTGAAAAAAAAGAGAATGTCCTTTGCGTGGCGCCCCCTGAAACGCGGGGCCCTGTGCAAAAAACATTCTTGCTCAATGGAGGGGCCGGCCCTGTCCTAGGTAGGTACATAGAAATTCTGGCAGTATTTTAGAAAAGGTTCTGCCAGACATGGATCCCTTTCTAAAATACATATAAGAAAGTACAGGAGTGCGCATGGATATGCATTCACATACAGAATAGCCATTTTACAAACTTACATGTGGGAAAAATCAACAGAGGAAGTTTATCAACTTGCAAATTTGTGGAGGCACTTACATGTGTAGACTGGCATTTTGCAAATCTAAATATAGAAATCCCACCCATAAGCTACAGAGATTCTTATATTTCTATCATTTAAATTTGGAGGGAAATTAAACTATGGGAAATTAAGGAGGATAACCCCCTTAACCCCCTTCCCGTACAGGGCTGGCTGAATCAAGCTCTTCTTAAAAATGTATATGTGCCACAGAGCAGCTGTAAATCCTGACATGGACATTTTTGGTCATACATGTGCATTCTCTATATGAAATGGGGAATACAAGTGTACATTTTTAGCTGCCTAGTCCATGCCCTAACCACACCCCTAACATGCCCCATGTGTAAATTTTGCCCTTTCTGAAATCATCATTTACACATGTAAATGATGGATTTTTCCATGAGACTTCTAATGTTGCTCCAATAGTGTATCTGGATTTTCAGAAAGGATTGACAAAGTCCCTCTTGAACATTGCCTGAGGGAATAAAAAAATCATGGGAAAGCAGGTAGTTTCCTCTTACAAATTGGGAACTGGTTAAAAGACAGAAAACTGAAAGGAGGCTAAAATGGCCAAGTTTCTCAATGGAGGAATATAAATAGTGGAGTACCCCAAGCCCGTGCCCTGCATTTTTATAAATGATCTGGAAATGGTAGCAATGAGTGAGATCATCAAATCTGCAGATGACAGCAGATCATTCAAAGTTGTTAAATTACATGAAGATTGGAGTGGAATAGCCTGGTGAACAAATGAACATAAGAACATATGAAATGCCATACTGGGTCAGACCAAGGTCCATCAGGCCCAGAATCATGTTTCCAACAGTGGCCAATCCAGGTCACAAGTACCTGGCAGGTTCCAAAAGGCCACAGGTTCCACAATGCTTGTCCCGGGGTAAACAGTGGATTTCCCAGGTCCTCTTTAATAAAGGCTTATGGACCTTTCCTCCAGGAAATTGTCCAAACCTTTTTTAAACCCAGCTACACTAACAGCGTTTTACTACATCCTCCGCTAATGAATTCCAGAGTTTGATTCAACATTGAGTGAAAAATATTTTCTCTTCAGTCTTGAATGGGTTACATTGTAACTTCATTGAGTATCCCCTAGTCTCTACTTTTTGATAGCATAAACAACTGATCTACATTTACCAGTTCCATTCCATTCATTAATTTATAGACCTCTATCATATCTCCCCTCAGTGACTCTTTTCCATGTTGAAAAGCTCTAACCTTATAAGTCTTTCCTCATAGCGGTATCCTTCTACCCCTTTAATATTCTGATGGCTCTTCTCTGTACTTTTTCTAATTCTGCTATATCCTTTTTACTAATTCTACTACTACTATTAATCATTTATATAGTGCTATAAGGCATGTGCAGCACTGTACATATAGACATATATGGAGACAGTCCCTGCTCATTAGAGCTTGCAGTCTCATTAAGACAGACAAGACAAAAGATAAGAATAAGGGGAAAGGGAGGATAAGGAGAAACAAGGAAACGGAGGGGGGGGGGGTCAGGAATCAAAAGCAGCTTCAAAGAGGCAAGCCTTTAGCATGGACTTGAAAAGGGGCAAAGATGAAGCCTGACATACAGACACAGAGAGTCTGTTCCAGGCATAATGAACAGATAAGTGAAAGGACCGAAGTCTAGAGATGGCAGTGGAAAAAAAAGGGCAACGAGAAAAGCAAGTCAGAAGAAGAGCGGAGTTCATGAGGAGGGGTGTAGGGAGAAAGGAGCGAGGAAAGGTAGTGAGGAGTAGTAGAATGAATACATTTATAGGTCAGGAGAAGTGTGAATTGGATATGTAAATGGAAGGGGAGCCAAAGAAGTGACTTGAGAAGGGTTATAATGAGTATATCAGGGCTGGCAGAAAATTAGTCGCACAGCAGAGTTCAAGATGGAAAGTAATTAGAGAGTGGGCAAGTGTTTTAATAGTATGTTCAGAAAGGAGGGGGCAAATGTGTTAATGTTATAGAGAAAGAAATGACAGGTTTTAGAAATCCGTTGGAAAGGGATGAGTCAAAGATGGCCCCAAGTTTGCAGGCTGAGAAAACAGGAAGCAGAAGAGTGTTATCAACAGAGACAGAGAAAGGAGGAAGGGGGAGGAAGGTTTAAGGGGAAAAATAGGAATTCCAGTTTTGGCCATGTTTAATTTCAAGCGGGTGAAGACATCCAGATGGCGATGTCACACAGGTAGGCAGAGATGCAAGTCTGGAGTGTCAAAGAGATATCAGGTGTAGCAAGATAGATCTGAGAATCAATGGCATAAAAATGATACTGAAATTCATGGGAGGAGATGAGAGCACTAAGGGACTGGGTGTAGAGAGAGAAAAGGAGGTGGCTAAGAACAGATACTTGGGGTACACCAACTCCGGCCCAATCGGGGCTGTGGGAGGGGAGCAGCAGCTCCTTTACCTCGCTGCCGCCGACGGCGGGAAGAACACCTCAGCCGGTCTCCTGGGAGGCACGTGCCCTGCCAACTGCCTCCGGCCCAATCGGGGCTGTGGGAGGGGAGCAGCAGCTCCTTTACCTCGCTGCCGCCGACGGCGGGAAGAACACCTCAGCCGGTCTCCTGGGAGGCGCGTGCCCTGCCAACTGCCTCCGGCCCAATCGGGGCTGTGAGAGGGGAGCAGCAGCTCCTTTACCTCGCTGCTGCCGACGGCGGGAAAAACACCTCAACCGGTCTCCTGGGAGGCGCGTGCCCTGCCAACTGCCTCCGGCCCAATCGGGGCTGTGGGAGGGGAGCAGCAGCTCCTTTACCTCGCTGCCGCCGACGACGGGAAGAACACCTCAGCCGGTCTCCTGGGAGGCGCGTGCCCTGCCAACTGCCTCCGGCCCAATCGGGGCTGTGGGAGGGGAGCAGCAGCTCCTTTACCTCGCTGCCGCCGACGGCGGGAAGAACACCTCAGCCGGTCTCCTGGGAGGCGCGTGCCCTGCCAACTGCCTCCGGCCCAATCGGGGCTGTGGGAGGGGAGCAGCAGCTCCTTTACCTCGCTGCCGCCGACAGGCGGGCCCGCACCTGTTGGGCCCGCGCCTGTTGGGCCCGCGCCTGAGGGCCTCGCCAGAGGGCCCTTTGGCATGGCCCTTAGGCGCGGGCCCGTGGCAAAATGTATTCTCTGTACAACCTCCTCCTTCTGTTTCTCCTTTAAGCTGTCTAGAGATATGTCTGTATTACATGTTAACATGATGTAGTCTTTCCCTGTTACCTATGGATCCTTTGCTTATCACTTTGATATTATGATAAGGTGGTATAAACTGGATTTATTGTTTGGTCTGTAGAGTCTAATGTTTGTATGTTTGTATTTTATGCTAACCTGATGTAGTCGTGTAACCGCTTTGATTATAAGAAAGGCGGTATAAAAAACCTGTTAAATAAATAAATAAATAAATAAACTGAGAGTGGAATAGCAGAAGAGGAGGAACCACCAGAAGAAACACTGAAGGAGTGATGGGAGAGATAAGAAGAGAAGCAGGACAGCGCAGAGTCCCTAAAACCCTAAAACCAAGTGAGGATAATGTGTCAAGAAGAAGGTGGTGATTGACAGTCTCAAAAGCAGCAGAAAGGTCAAGATGGATTAGGATAAAGACCCTTGGAATTAGCCAGGAACAAGCCACTGGAGACTTTGGCAAGTGCCGTTTCAGTAGAATGAAAGGGGTGAAAAACAGATTGAAGTGGATCCAACACAGCTTGAGAGGAAAGAAAATCAAGACAACATTGGAGGACTGCACACTCAAGTTTAGAAATAAAGGAAAAAAGGGAGATGGGTCAATAATTAGAAGGACAACTAGAGTCAAGAGAGGGTTTCTTAAGGAGAGGTGTGACCACAGCATGCTTGAAGGCAGCAGGGACCATGGCAGTGAAGAGCGAGAGGTTGAGAATATGTGAGATGGAAGGGATGATAGAGGAAGAAATGGAACTAAGGAGATGGGTGGGGATAGGATCAGAAGAACAAGTAGTAAGTTTAGAGGAGGAAAGTAGATGAGAGGTCTCCTCATAAGAGATCTTAGAGAAGGAAGAAAGGGTAACAGAGATTGAGGAGAAAAGTTGGTATTGAGATGGGAGAAGAGGGAATGAAGCTGATCTAGAGGGGAATTGTGGTGTAATCTTGTAGATTTTGTCATGTAAATAATTGGCTTGGGTTTGGGTAGGAGAAGGATGGGTTGGAGGAGGAGGTGCCTTGAGGAGAGGGTTAAGAATTGAGAAGAGACGACAAGGATCTGTGGCAAGAGAGTTAGTCAGAGGGACATAGTAGATTTGCTTGGCAAGTACTAAGGCTGATTGGAAGGAGGTAAGCATGAATTTGAAGTGAATAAAGTCAGAGAAGGAGTGGGATTTGAGCCAAATGCCCTCAGCTGAGTGGGCACAAGAACGTAGATGACAGGTAACATAGTAACATAGTAAATGACGGCAGATAAAGACCAGTATGGTCCATCTAGTCTGCCCAGCACGATGGCAATAGTAGGTGCACCTGCCGCTCTGTGCAGGCCACCCCTCCCCATGTCCCTGTTTAGGGGTGAACCCACCACTCCATGCAGAACACCCCTATTTGTTGAGAAATTAGATGGTTCAGTTTATTTTTATTTTATTGTGTTGCTGTAAAGGGATCCACGGTGTCTGTCCCATGCCATTTTGAATTCCATCGCCATATTTTCCCCCATATTTTCCCCTTTCCGTGAAAAAGTATTTCCTGACATTGCCTTTCAATTTACCACCTTGCAGCTTCCTGTTGTGCCCTCTAGTTTTACAGCTTCCCCGTCTTTGGAAGAGGTTTGTTTGTTCATTATATCCCTTTAAGTATTTAAAGTTCTGAATCATATCTCACCTGTCCCTCCTATCCTCCAAAGTGTACATGTTTAGGTCTTCAAGTCTCTTCTCATAAGGCTTCTGATGCAGGCTCCAAATCATTTTGGTCGCCTTCCTCTGAACAGTTTCCATTCTTTTTACATCATTTTGCAAGATACAGTCTCCAAAACTGAACACAGTGTTCCAAGTGATGCCTCACCAGTGACTTGTACAGTGGCATAAGTACCTCTTCCTTTCTGCTGGTGATTCCTCTTTGTATGCAGCCCAGCATCCTCCTGGCTTTTGCCACTGCCTTGTCGCACTGTTTTGCCACCTTGAGATCTTCAGAAATAATCACACCAAAGTCTTTCTCCTGATTTGTGCACACCAACCTCTCACCCCCTATCACGCACATTTCCCTTGGATTTCTGCTACCCAAGTGCATGACTCTACACTTCTTCGCATTAAATCTTAATTGCCAAGCATTTGACCATTCTTCCAGCTTTTGTAGATCTTTCCTCATGTTAACCACTCCCTCGGGGGAGTCTACTCTGTTGCAAATTTTCGTGTCAGACTTTTCCATTCAGTCCTTCAGCAATATCACTCACAAATACATTGAACAGTGCCAGGCCCAGGACCGACCCCTGGGGCACCCTACTAATCACCTTCCCTTCGTCCGAGTGAGCTCCATTTACCATAACCCTCTGTCATCTGTCAGTTAACCAATTTCTGATCCAATTTACCATCTTAGGATCCATCCCCAAGCTACTGAGTTTATTGATAAGCCTCCTATGAGGAACAGTATCAAAGGCTTTGCTGAAATCCAGGTAGATGATAATTGAAGATAACCAGGGCTGAGGAATAGTTCATCTTATAGGACATTGGATAGGTGGAGCAAGAGTATCAAGAGCAGAGGAGAGGGCAGTATTATAGGAAACTATAGCCTTATCAATGACAAGATGGAGGAAAGAGAAGATGAGACAATAGTAGAGAGAGCCAAAGGATTGATAGCATGAAGATTACTGAAAAGGTAGAAGGAGACTGGTGAGACTGAGGTGGGGAGTGATGAAGAGTTAAGATAAGGAGGTGTTGATCAGATAAGGGAAGAACTGAGGTAGGAAATTAGAGAGTAAACATTAAGAGAAGAAAACTAGATCAAGGCAGTGACCGTGCCGATGAATGGGAGCAGAAGAGCTGAGTTGGAAGTTAAATGAGGAGGTAAAGGAAAGGAGTTTAGAAGCATAGGGGTCAGAAGGGTTATCCACATAAATATTAAAATCACCAAGAATAAGAGAAGGGGAAGAAGAATGAAGAAATAGGGACAGCCAGGAGCCAAAGTCAGTGAGAAAGGTAGAGATGGATTTATCAGGAGGTCTGTAGATAGCAGCTATAAGGAGAGATAAGAGGTTAAAAAGACAGATGGAATGAACTTCAAAGGAGGAAAAGGAATGGGATGGAGGTAGAGGGAGGAGTTGGATGCACAGGAAGGAGAAAACAGAAACCCAATACCACTACCATGGCCAGTGGCACAAAAAGTATGGGGAAATTGGTAGCCGCAATGACAGAGGGCAGCAACTGAGGTGGTGTCATCAGGGAGGAGCCAGGTTTCAGAAAGAGCTAAAAGATGGAAAGAGTTGGAAATGAAGAGATCATGAATGAAGAGGAGTTTATTGGATATGGAACGAGCATTCCATAGTGCACAAGAGAAAAGGAGAGAGGAGGGGGAAAGGAGAGGAATGTGGATGAGATTAGAGTGGCAGAGAGAGGAGTGGGAGTGAAAGAATAGTCTTGGGGGGGGGGGGGGGCAGGGTTCAGATTAATGTCACCAGAGGAAAGAAGGAGAAGCCGAGGAGAGTATGAGGCAGAGAGAAGACAGTAGGCAGAAACAAGGCTGAGGGTTTTTTAGAGAGAGGAGAGAGGAATGAACGAGAGGAAGAAAATGATGAAGTTCAAGAGCTGAGGAGAGAGATGAGGACAAGAAGGAAGATAAAATGGGGAAGGTAGAGAGAGGATGATAAGGAAGGGAGGTATGAAGATGTTGGCGTAAGGGAAGAAGATTAGGGAGTGTCAATAATAGGAGGAAAAATGATGTGTCAATAAGAAGAAGAAAGAATAGACAGAAGAAGAGAAATCTTAACTGAATTATAAGTAAATATAATTATAAGTAATAGTAGGCTAAACTATGATAATTATTATAGTAATAATAAAATAGAAGGGCTAACAATGATAAATCATACAGCACAAAAGCAAGCAGCGCTGCACAGATCCATGTAAGAGAATGTCCTTGCTTATATGAGGTGCAATCAAAAAGTATAGAGACTTGTTATGTAGCTATATAGCAATACGTCACACCACGATGCTATTAAGTATGCAGTGACCTAGTTATATGCTCTGCATGTGCAGAGTGTAGCATAGCTGCAGCACAACTGTACTTTTTTAATCACATGAAGTTTGGTATCGTGTAAAGGCAGTTTTAAGAGTGAAAAAACAGCAAATTTGCATTAAATTCTTCCAGAAACTTGAAGATTCGTGCAAAAAGACATATGACAAGTTAAGGCAAAGGTACGGTGATGAATGCATGAGTCATGCTTGAGTTTATGACTGCTACAAAAGTTTCCAAGAGGCCCACCAAAGTGTTGACCGTGATTTGTGCCGAAACTCCTATCCTCTGACCAAAAAGAAGATTGACTGTCTGCAGCCAGGGAGTTGTTGGAGAGCATTAAAAATGACTAAGATCTCATCAAAAAGATTATTACTGGTGATGAATCTAAGATTGAATCCTCACAATGGAAGACTCAAAACTCTCCCAGATCCAAGAAAGCCCATCAGTGAGATGCAATGTTAAGGTCATGCTCACAGTTTTCTTTGATTACCAGGGTATTGTTCATTATGAGTATGCTCCAAAGGACCAAACCATCAATAAGGAGTACTGTGTTCAAGTCCTGACTAATTTGAGAGATGCAGTTTGTCGTAAGAAGCCAGAGTTGCACAGGAATGGTGAATGGTTGCTTCATCACGATAACGCTCCAGCTCACACATCACATCTTGTCCAGCAGTTCTTGGCCAAACACCAAATTGAGCAAGTTGGTCAGATTCTGTACTCACCTAACCTCACACCCTATTAATTTTTCTTGTTTCCAAAACTGAAATTACCACTGAAAGGAAGGAGATTTAACGACTTGGAGACCATTAAGTAAAATTTGACACAGCAGCTTCACAGCATAATATGTTTTATCGGAAGGGGACTACTTTGAAGGAGACTGAGTGCAGTAACTGTCAGTGTTATACTTCTTGTGTTATTGTACAAGTCTCGATACTTTTTAATCACACGTCATAAATAGTTAATCAGTAGTGATATGGTCACACGCAACAGCGCGTTAAGGTAGCAATAAGGACCAACGACTCAAAGATTTCACTTCATTTACTGTATTTTGCTCTTCTTTGTGGACAGAAGTACATCACCCAATGTACCACTCTGCCAGGGCAGAAATGGAGGCTGGTCACAGCTGAGGCAATGAGGTCACAGCTGTGGTTTGGTACATGCAGGGTGTGGGATGAGCGTTCTGATCTAAGCCTGTTTCAAATGCTGGAGGAGAATGGGATGCGAGCACCTTGCTTAGTGGTACCTGCACACAGACTGCTAAAGTCACTTGGCAGCTAAGGCCAGTAGCACATGCTGAGCTGCAACAGCGGAACAGATGGGGGTCGGGTATGAGCCACTTAATGTGCCACTGAGCAGCCACGGGATGTAAATGAGGTGACCAGAATTACACACAATATTCAAGGTGCGACCGCACAATGGCATGACACAGAGGCATTATAATATCCTTGGTTTTATTCTCCATTCCTTTCCTTATGATTCCTATCATTCTATTTGCCTTCTTGGCTACCCTGCACATTGGGTGGACGGTTTCAATGTGTTATCCATTATGACACCTAACTCTTTTTCCTGGGTGGTGGTTCCTAATGTGGAACCTTGCATCATGTAACCGTAGTTTGGGTTGTTCTTTCCTAGTTGCGTAACTTGGTATTCTCTACATTAAATTTCATCTGCCATTTGGACATCCAGTCTTCCAATTTATCAAGGTCCTCTTGCAATTTTTCACAATACTTCTGCATTTTAGCAGCTTTGATAGTTTTGTGTCATCTGCAAATTTGATCACTTCACTCGTTATTCCCATTTCCATGTCATTTATGAATATGTTAAAAAGTAGAGGGCCCAGCATAGATACCTGGGGTACTCCACTATTCACTTTTCTCCATTAAAAAATTGCCCATTTAGCCCTACCCTCTGCTTTCTATTTTTTACCCAGTTCTAGATGCACAATAGTACGCTGCCTCCAACCCCATGACGTTTTATTCGGGACCTTCTGTATTACTATAAAAAATCACTCTGAGTCCTCACTGACATCCAAACCAGGCACAATTTAGATAGTAATACTAAGCTACTGTTTATTGCATAGTAAATAAAAGATTATAAGTCATACAATGCATATAAGTAAGTTCTAATAAGTTCTAACATAATAAGTTCTAGCATAAAATGACTAATAAGTTCTAGCATGAAATGAAATGCATCAATATATATACCGGATATTGTAGTGTCACTTCAGCGATCGAAGGAACTTTCCACGATGAAGGAATCCGGGAAAGCTGCCAAAACAGAATTGCTTTGTCTCTGGTGCAGTACGGTTCCCCTCTCCTTGGAAAGTTCCACATTTGATATACAAGTTTCAGTAATTGTTTTCTATCAGAGATGTGTTTTCATTGGATACTACAGCGTGAGCTTCATGTGAAAGCAAAATTCTCATGATTATGATTGGATATAGATTTCATACACAATTTATGTACAGAGAAGTGCTTCTGACTCACTATACTAGTTCAGACCACTTCAAGCAAGCTGTTTATGCCCTATAATAACCCCTAATATCTCACAGGCAAGCTGTGTATGCTCTAAAATAACCCCTAATATCTTACAGGACTACTATGGCCATTCTGCAAGCTGTTATGCCCTATAATAACTCCCAATAGCTACATGTCTGCTGTATCCATTCCATTCATGGCAAAGCATGTCACATTCGTATCACACCTTCTCAAAAGCTTTCTGAAAATCCAGATATACTATATCAACTGGCTCACCTTTGTCTACCTGTTTATTTCCTGGCTTGGTAAGTAAAAGGCCAGTGATTGATTCCCCCTAACACTCCTTGTGGCCTTGGGCAAGTCTGACAATCTACTTCTAGTCACACTGCCAAGAAAACCAAGGAGCTCTGGGTTGCCAGGAATCAGCACTTTGTGGAAAATTGCAGGAGGACCTTGTCAGATTGGACATCCAAACTGGAGATGAAATTTAATGTGGTGAAGTGCAAAGTGAAGCATTCAGGGAAAAATAACCTACTACTACTACTTCTTATCATTTGCATAGTGCTGCTTGCATTAGCCACACTGTACACATGCATGTAATAGATAGTCCTTGTTCCACAGAGCTTAGAGCCTATTCAAGACAGACACAAAAAAAGGGGAATAGGATAATATTTTTAAGGGAGATGATTAAAAAATACACGGAAGTTAAAGAGGAGTATAAGATGGTCAGGATCCAAAAGCAGCTTTGAAAAGGTGAACGTATAGCCTGACTTTGAATAGGAACGGAAATCCTCCCTGACGTAGTGACTGATGTAGTCTGCTCCAGGCCTATGATGCAGCAAAGTGGAATGAATAGAGTCTGGAGTTAGCAGTAGAAGAGAAGGACACAGAACTCTAAAAGGTTATACATTAGAACTCACTACCTAGGAAAAGAATCAGGGCATCGTCATGAATAATACATTGAAATATTCTGCATAGTGTATAATGACAGCCAAAAAAGCAAACAGAATGTTAGAAATTATTAGGAAAAAACAGAGTATAAAGCGAGGAATATCATAATTCCTCTTTATCGCCCCGTGGTGTGCTTGTACCTTGCATATTGAGTGCAATTTTGGTTGCCATATATCAAAAAATATATAGTAGAATTAGAAAAGGTACAGGGAAGGGAGACCAAAATGATAAAGGGGATGGAATGACTCCCTTATGCGAAAAGGCTAAAGAAAAGATATGAAAGAGGTCTATAAAATCCTGAGTGTAGTGGGATAGGTAAAAGCAAATCAATTTTTCCTCTTTCCAAAAATACAAAGATTAGGGGATACACCATGAAGCTACAAAATAGTGCATGCAAAATAAATTAGAAAAAGCCTTTTTTTCTTTCAACAAATAGTTAAACTTTGGAACTCATTACCAGAGGATCTGGTAAAAGTAGTTAGATAGTTTGGGTTTGGACAAAAGAAAAGTCAATAGACTGTTATTAAGGGAAATCTAGTTAAAACCACTGCTAATCCCTGAGGGTAAGTAGACTGGAACCTTGCCAGGTTCTTGTGATCTGGATTGGCCACTGTTGGAAACAGGATACTGGGCTTGAACGACCTTTGGTCTGACCCTGTATGGCAATTCTTATGTTCTTAACAATGCATGTTACTCTTCAAGAATAGTAATGATTCATCTATTGAGGGTAATTTTAGAATAAAAGGGTAAACAGGTGCCTATTTGCTTTACAAAATAGTAGTGTGAGTGGCAGGGGTAACACCTTCAAATCAGGCACAGACATGTGCACTAATTCTATAGCAGATGTAAAAGTTCATACAGTTTGCAAGTACACGCGTAAATCAAGATTGCAGAACACCAGCAGTACTGACCTAAATTGTCATAGTTACCTAAATATGTAGAGGGGCATATACAGCAGCAGCAGCTAGGCCAAATAAAATGCCTAGCCACTGCTGCTTTAATTAAAACTGACTATTCAGTAATGGAAGATATCCAGTTTCCACCACTTCATATCTGAACTGTCTGGTCACCGATGTCTGTGAGTGGTGATATTCAGCAGCTAACAGGATAGAGCAAAGCAGTTAAAATTAAGACAGGGACGTCCTCTTCTTTCTCCTTTGAATCAGTGGCTTCCATATGTTCTGCTGCCTTACTTCTTCTCCTCTCCATTGGTAGGACCGACTTCTCTCCTCCCGAGCAGAAGGTGTGCTGTTAGTGCTTACCGGGACAATGGATACTAGATACAAGGCCTAAACAACCTGTGTCACCCTCCAACTCCACTGCTCCCTCTAGATGCAGTATATAACTAGGTGGATCCATATTGTTGGCGTGATGGCTAGACAACCCAATGACTGGCATCTGCCTTTGGGTGGGGTTTTTGTAGTGGCTGAATTTTCCCTCCCAAAGGAGTGCCTCCCAGGATCATGACAGTGGGTAAAAGCAACCACCCCTGTTCTGGGAAATTACCAGAACACTTACAAGTCGCATTGCGATAAATTCATAGAACACTAGAGATCTTTGTTACTTGCAGGAGCAGAACCTAAGGGGTATCTACATTTATTTAACTGCTGTGGCTGGCATTTAATAAAAATGTCAACCTCAGCAGCTGAATATTGACCCTATATATTCTAAGGAAACGAGGAAAATGGATATGATAAAAATATTCAAATACTTTAAAAATATAGATAAAATGGAAAAGGTAAGCAAATATCAATGGAATGTGAATTTAAGAAGAGGGGACCAAGATGTGAGAGTAAAAGGGTAGATTCAGGGGTATCATAATTAGCTTGAATACTCAGAGAGGGTAATAGATTCAGAAAACATAGGAATGCACATTTGTTAGAGTGTCTTAGAAAATTAGTGCACCAAAAACTATTTAATCCATGTTAGCCTATGAGTTAACATACATAATTTTGACAAGGGAGGAATAGCCTAGTGGAGGAGCTCAGAGAAGAGGTGGTGAGGCTGAGAAGTGACAGCGAGAAGCACATTGATGAGATGCTTCTTGAACCATCTAAGCTCTCCAACAGAGGTGAAGATGGGATGCTATAGAATGAAGAAAGGTGGACACAGGTCAGCAGAGCCTACAAAATTGACACTCCAAGTCCTCCAGCCCTCAAATTGAAGTACCAGTATGCAGCCCTGGAAGTGGAGAAGATGAAAGCATCCCAGGGAAGGGAAGATCCAAAACTCAAGTGCCCCAATGTTGTGGAATTGGTGACCACAAGGAAGTGAAGGATAGTGGTGGTTGGTGACTCTCTTCTGAGGAGTACTGAGGCATCCATCTGCTGACCAGACAATGTCCAGAGAGGTATGCTGTCTGCCAGGGGCCAAAAACCAAGATGTTATGGAGAGATTTTGAGGCTTATAAAGCCTACTGACTATTATATGATGTTGTTCATCCATATCAGCACAAATGATACTGCTAAGTATCCCTTTAAGCATATCAAAAGTGATTTCATGGTTCTGGAACAGAAGGTGAAGCAGATAGGTGTACAGATAGTGCTCTCTTCAATCCTCTCTGTTGAGGGTAAAGGCCAAGGCATAAAAATGTGCATCCTGGAGATGAATGCATGACTGTGTGGATGGTGTCATCGAGAGCGTTTTGGTTTCCTGGACCATGGGATGATTTTCCAAGGGCTGCAGAGCAGAGATAGTATCTACCTATCCAAGAAGGGTCAAGTGTCTTCTGCAGCAGATTGGCTAACCTACTGAAGAGGGCTTTAAACTAAATATGCTGGGGATGGATGAAGAAAGGCCCAGGTAACTGAAAACCCTTAGGTAAGTAAAACATTAAATACCTCTGTAGAAATGGGTAAAAGGGGCTACATCTTGAAAGTAGTGTGCATAAATGCCTGCAGTGTGCATAAATGCCTGGAAATAAGATCCCAGATGATAGAAACATAGAAACATGATGGCAGAAAAAGACCACATAGACTATTTAGTCTGCCCTTCCATATCAACCACTACAATAGTCCCTTTTTTTCCTTTAGAGATCCTCTGTATTTGTCCCATGCTTTTTTGAATTCAGATGCGTCCTCATCTCTACCACTTCAACTGGGAGACTACTCCATGCATCTATCACTCTTTCCATGAAGAAATATTTCCGCATATTACTCCTGAGTCTATCCTCTTTCACCCTCATCATATGTCCCCTCGTAGCAGCTTGTTTTCATTCGAAAGAGGCTCTCCTCCTGTGCATTTATGCCATGGAGGTATTTAAATGTCTCAGTCATATCATCTCTATCCCGCCTTTCCTCTAAAGTATATATATTAAGATCCTTAAGTCTGTCCTTATATGCTTTATAATGAAGACCACTAACCACTTTAGTAGCCACCCTCTGTACCAACTCCAACCTGCTTATATCCTTTAGAAGATGCGGTCTCCAGAATTGCACACAATACTCCAAATGAGATCGCACAAAGGACTTATACCAAGACACTATCACCTCCTTTCTCCTGCTGGCCATTCCTCTCCCTATGCACCCAAGCATCCTTCTAGCTTTCACTGTTGCCTTTTCTACCTGTTTAGCTACTTTAAGATCATCAGACACAATTGCGTCTAGGTCCCACTCTTCTTTGTGGACAGGAGTACTTCACCCCGTATACTGAATCATTCCCTTGGATTGCTGCAGCACAAATGCATGACCCTGCATTTTTTAACATTAAATCCCAGCTGCCAAATTCTAGACCATTCTTCAAACTTAGCTAGATCCCTCCTTATGTTATCTACACCTTCCTGAGTGTCTACCCTATTGCAGATTTTGGTATCATCCGCAAAGAGGCAAACCTTACCCGACAGTACTTCCGTAATATCACTAACAAAGACTTTAAAAAGAATCAGATCAAGGACAGATCCATGTGGCACTCTGCTGGTAACCTCCTTCTCCTCAGAGTGAGCTCCATTTACCTGTACCTTTTGTTTCCTCCCACTTGACTAATTTCTAACCCAATCAGTAACTTTAGGGTCAATCCCTAGGGTGCTCAGTTTGTTTATAAGTCGCCTGTGCAAAATGGTGTCAAAGGCTTTATTGAAATCTAAATACTCCACATCTAGGGCTCTCCCTCGGTGCAACTCCGTGGTCACCCAGTCAAAGAAATCAATCAGATTTCTCTGAAAGACCTATCTTTGGTGATCCATGCTGCCTTGGATCTGGTAACCCATTGGACTCCAGAAACCTCACTATTTTCTGTTTCAGCAGCACTTCCAATAATTTACTCACCACTGAGGTTAAAATAACCGGCCTGTAGTTTTCAACCACATCCTTACTTCTGCTTTTGTGTAAATTGACCACATATGCCTCTCTTCAGTCCTCTGGCACCACTCCTGACTCCAAAGAGGCATTGAAAAGTCAGTCAGTGGAGTTGCTAGAACATCCCCAATTCCCCTCAGTATTCTTGAGTGTATCCCATTTGGTCCCATCACTTTTTCTACTTTTAGTTTAGCTAGTTCCTCAGGAACACAGTCTTCTGAAAAGCATTTGAGATCCCTGTCGCTTCTGTTCCTGTTTGTGGGTATTTTTTGAGTCTTTAATGGAAGAGGCTGACTTGGACTTAGTGGCGGTTATGGAGACATGGTTCACGGTCAACCAGGACTGGGATGTAATTATACTGAGCTATACCTTGTTCAAAAAAAGAAGAGGGTAGGAAAAAGGAGAGGAGGAGTGTCACTATATGTGAAAAATGATATTAATGCTTTAGAATTAAAGGGTTTAAAAGGGAGCGAAGAGGCACTGCGGGTTAAACTAGAAAGAGGGAACGGGAAATCCATTTGTATTTGTGTGATATACAGATCTCCTTCAGAGGGAGAAGAAGTGGGCAGAGACTTAATAGAAGACGTATGCAGTATTATCATGAAAGGAATCGTGCTACTGGTAGGTGATTTCAATATGCCGGATTTTGATTGGCACATGCCTGCTGTGGTGTCATCTAGAGGTAAGGAGATACTAGAATCTCTAAAGGGCAAACTATTCTGTCAACTGGTAACAGAACCGACACGTGAAGGGGCCATACTGGACTTGGTGCTTACTAATGAGGAAAGTGTTTCTGATGTTATAGTGGGAGATCATCTTGCATCCAGTGATCACCAGATGGTGTTATTCAGTATGAGAACTAGGGCTAATAAAGTCCATTCAAAAGCGAGGGTCTTAGACTTTAGGAAAACTAACGTTGCCAAGATGGGAAACACCTCAAGGAGTAGTTAGTAGGATGGGAACAGCTAGGGGATGTAGAAAAGCAATGGACAAGACTGAATGGGGACCTTTTAAGGGCTATAAACCTTTTTATTAGAAAGGTAAATACATATAAAATGAAAACAAGGTCACTATGGTTCTCAAAAGTAGTATCTGAAAAGGTGAAGAAAAAGAGGGTGGCCTTCATAAAACAAGAGATGGTGGCCTTCATAAAACAAGAGATCAGAGAGAGAGGAAGACAAGCATCAATATTTGGAATAACTTAGAGAAGCTAAGAATGCAGTCAGGACTGCAAAGATACAAAAAGAAGAAGACATAGCCAATGCAATAAAATGGGGGGACAAGACATTTTTCAAATATGTTAGTGAGAGGAGGAAGGGCAAAAGTAGTATTGTCAGATTCAAGGGGGAAGGGGAGAAATATGTAGAAGCTGATGAGGATAAAGTGGGATTGCTTATCAAATATTTTTGCTCTGTGTTCACAGATGAAGGACCAGGAGAAGGACCTCAGAAAACACCCACAAATAGGAGCAGAAGTGAAAGGGATTTTGAACAATTTTCAGAAGACTGTGCTTGTGAGGAACTACCCAAACTAAAAGTAGACAAAGCGATGAGGCCAGATGAGATACATCTGAGAATATTGAAGGAACTTGGGGATGTTCTACTGGCTCCACTGACTGACTTTTTTAATGCTTCTTTCAAGGTGGGAGTTGTCCCAGAGGACTGGAGAAAGGCACATGTGGTCCCTTTACACAAAAGCAGAAGTAAGGATAAGATTGAGAACTACAGACCTCTGTAGTGAGTAAATTAATGGAAACACTGCTGAAATAGAGGACAGTGAGGTTTATGGAGTCCAATGGATTGCAGGATACGAGGCAGCATGGGTTTACCAGAGGCAATTCTTGTCAGACAAATCTTAAAGATATCTTTGACTGGGTGACCAGAGAGTTGGACCAAGGGAGAGCCCTAGATGTGGTGTACTTGTATTTCAGTAAAGCCTTTGACACCGTTCTGCACAGGTGACATATAAATAAATTGAGCACCTAGGGATGGAGCTTAAATTGACTGACTAGGTTAGAAATTGGTTGAGTGAGAGGCGACAAAGTGAACAGGGAAATGGAGCTCACGCTGAGGAGAAGGATGTTACTAGTGGTGTGCTGCAGGGATCTGTCCTTGGACCAATTCATTTTAACATCTTTGCTAGTGATATTGCGGAAGGGCTGTTGGGTAAGGTTTAACTCTTTGCAGATGATACCAAAATCTGCAATAGAGTATATACACAGGAAGGAGTTGACAGCATTAGGAGAGATCTAGCTAAGCTTGAAGAATGGTCAAGAATTTGGCAGCTGAGATTTAATGCTAAAAAATGCAGGGTCATGCATTTGGGCTGCAAAGATCCAAGGGAGCAGTACAGTGTAGGGGGTGAAGTACTTCTGTCCATGAAAGAAGAGCGGGACCTGGGCGTGATTGTTTCTGATGATCTTAAAGTGGCTAAACTGGTAGAAAAGGTGACAGCAAAAGCCAGAAGGATGCTTGGGTGCATAGGGAGAGGAATGGCCAGCAGAAAAATGGAGGTGATAGTGCCTCTGTATAAGTCTCTGGTGCAACCTCATTTGGAGTACTTTGTGCAATTCTGGAGACCACACCTTCCAAAGGATATAAACAGGATGTAGTCAGTGTAGAGCGTGGCTACTAAAATGGTCAGTAGCCTTCGTTATAAAGCATATGGGAACAAACTTAAATACCTTAATATGTTTACTTTAGACTGAGGAAAGGCAGGAGATATGATAGAGGCTTTTAAATACTTCCATAGCATAAATGCATGAGAGGAGAGCCTCTTTCGGTTGAAAGTAAACTCTGCAATAAGGGGACATAGGATGAGGGTGAAAAGGGATAGACTCAGGAGTAATATGAAGAAATATTACTTTACATAAAGAATGATAGATGCGTGGAATAGTATCCCAGTGGAGGTAAAAAGGCGAGGACAATATCTGAATTCAATAAAGCATGGGAGAAGCACAAACGATCGATAAAGGATAAGAAGAAACTATAGTAGTTGATATATTTCTATGTTTGGGCAACAGCCTGGGGCCAGAAAGACCAGGGTTTAAATCCCACTAGAACTTCTTGTGGCCTTGGACAGGTCACTTATCCATCCACTGTCTCAGGCACAAACTTAGGTTGTGAGCCCTTTGGGGACAAGGAAATGCCAACAGTACTTGCATGTAATTCACTTTGAACTACTGGAAAGGTATGAGCTAAATACTATGAATAAATAAATAAATATCTGCACAGGTTATGAAGTTTTAACAGGCATTAAAATGTTTTTATTAAACTAACTGTGAAATAAATCAAATATGCACAAAAATGGGAAAAAAAACTAAAATAAACTGAACATTTTTGACTATGTGCAGTTATCCTGTGACAGTAATGAGGATAAATATGTTAGAATTCATGATGGTAAAGAATGAAGAAGGAAGTATTCTAACAGTGGCCAAAACTAGGATAAAGTAGAATCTTTTAATCAGTACCTCTCATCAATTTCTTTGTCTTTACATCTCGATGTAAGTACTGTTTGGTAGTACTTTATACATCTAATCCAGAGAAACCCCCTGGAATACTGAACACTGCTCGAAGGAAGTGAAAAAAACTGAGGAATAGTAGATAAACTTTGCATTAGGATTATCCTGGAATTGTTAGCAGAACAGAAGAACTGGAGGTTTTGAGCTCTCAAAATGTGATCTGGCTGATTTGTAATCAGTAAAATAATAATACAAAACAGGGCTTTGCAGGATCTCAAATTCTTTGAGATGGGCATCCCATCGCTTTCCTTGTCTCATTTTTGTGGCTCATAAAAAAAACTTAACATCCACTGCTGAGCATTTAATCTGTTTACTCTATGGATGGCATCATGAATCAATGGAGTGGCACATTCCAAACAAACCTATCTTTTTATGTGTCCCTATTGGGAACTCATTATACAGAGAGATGTGCTTAAGGCTGGGTATTTTCTTTCTCTGGTAATTGAGAAATACATGGAAAGGCCTACATATTGTTTTCCAAACAAAACTTTTAATGCATACAAAGAAAATGTTAATTTTAAACCTAACAAATGCTCAGTGGAAAGTGAGGATTTCTAATGTACTCCAATTGCAATATCATGAACTTCTTAACCAGCATAGAGGTAGTAGGAACTTCAATATTAAATAACCTCTAACACTAGGGGCATGTTTACAAAAGGTTAAAGTGCCTTAAGAGTCCATGTGTCCATACAAATAAAAGAGTTGTAGGCAGTTAACGCATGTTAATTTTATTAACATGCATTAAAACCTTTAGTAAACATGCCCCTAGGTCTTGGCCTTTGACTCAATTTTTTTTTTGCCAGTTATTAATTACAATGAAATGCATTGCTAACTAATCTTGTTTCATTAAGGTACAATTGTGTTCATTTATGATGCTGTACAATTAATAATAGGGGGAAAAACTCATGAAGTTGATATTGAAAAATAAGTGGGCTCATAAATTTAGGCACATAGGGCCCAATATTTGAAAGACACGTACACAGTTTACAGCCCAGTAAACCATGTAAATGCCCTAAATTGGGATATTCAATGACACTTATATGGTTAGTGCCATTGACTATCTCCTTCAAAGCCTGCTACACATCCTGATGGTCTGCGGTTAGCATCAGGGCATGTTGTAGGCGTTCTGGGACGGAGCGGAGGCGTAGACTGCCACTAACCGCCTGCTGGTTAGCAATCCGTGGCTAAAACTAGGCCAGCTTTTGGTTCACCTAGTTTTAGCCCTGGATGCTAACCGGGTAGCGGTGCAATATCACTGCTACCTGGTTAGCCTTGGCAGCTTGGGGGCATATGCGACAATGCCAGATATTCAATGCCATCACCACGATATTGAATATTGGGCATTAATGGTTGGCGGCCAGGGCTATGTGCCATAGCGGTGCATAGCCAGTCCAAATGAATATCAGGCTCCTACATTATGCACCTAGTTTCAGCTGAATGTTTTGAAAGAGCAAGCAATCTATTGATGTTTACCCAATCCTGAGTGGAGTGGAACAGGAACATGTGAATCAATTGTTTACTCTTCAAAAAGTAGAAAGACTAGAGGACATGCAATGAAGTTAGAAAGTAGTACTTTAAAACAAATAGAAGAATATATTTTCTCTCTGAATACATAGGGATATGTTTACTAAGGACCATTAAGAGTGCACCGATTTGCTTGCGTTAACGGCAGCATTAAGGCCCCCTTTCCTGCGGTAAAGGTTGGGGTGGGGAGTTGGCATTCCAGTGGTAAGGGCCCTATCGGCCAGTTATTGGGCAGTAACAGGACAGTGGACGGTAAGGGTGCCAAGTGTGCACATTAACAACTGATAAGGCCGTTTGCCTTAAAGCAGGATAAGGGAGCTTATATGCCAGTCAAAATTTTGCTGCTGGATGGGAACAAAGGTAATAGCTGACGGACATGTCACATCCATATGTCCCATACATGTTAGACAGTGAGCAGAAGGATAACATGGGAAGCAATTTGATTGTATCAGTGAGGGATGCTCATGCAATCTGCTGTGATGTCAGTGGGTGGCATAGGATTGGTTAGAAGTGTTCCCTGGTGGTGCTAGCATGGCACAATGTCAGCTTCAAAAGAATGACTGGGAAGGAGTGGTGATGTGCACATCAGCTGCAGGAGAGGTGTGAGTGATATGTCCTAATGAGTAAATATTTACTGTGTTGGCCATGGTGTAGCAGCTGGCAGGAGAATACATGAGTGAGCATGATGGCTATATGCTGATGGAGGGGGTAGATGAGAGTGCTGTATGGCCCTGTTGCCCCAAGGTACCAGATGTGACCTCACAAATGCAGCTAACCTCAGTTGTAGCGAGTGTGAAAAATAGTTGCTGTGCCACAGGGAAGGTCTAATACAATCTGTTTGGGTGTCACAGCTATCTCAGCTGCTCTAAGCACCATACAATCTTCCTGACACATACGCATATAACTGGACAGGTAAGTAGGCTATGATCCAAGGACAGAACAGCCACACATCTGTAGAAGCTGCCTGCAAACGCAAAGTGCTCTTGTACAGATAAGGTCTACACTCATACAGTCTGGTGGAACAAGGTCATTCGCATGATGCTACTACACACCAGGCATCCATGCATGTCTCTGAACTGATGTGTCTCTCACATTGGCCATATGGAGCAAGTAAGGACATGTGATGACCTGTACAGGTGGCCATCCGAGGAATGTGACATGCCTGCATGCACTGCTTACTCGTATATATGATGGAGCAAAAGATGTTCATTCACAGTTATCATGAAAGTTTCCAATCATGTACATCTCATGTTTTCATGCATCTATGGGGTGAAGTTCTATGACCCTTGGCAATATGCTGCAGCAGAGCCAATAAAGTCATGCTGTCAGATGGGTATGTTTGCAATGTGCATGCTTGCAGACCCAATGTGCTATCATAACATATAAAAAAGAATAATGTGCAACTTCAAGTCAATGTTGACTCCTGGCAACCCAACAGATTACCAGGCCTTTTTTCTGAGATAACAGAAGGCAAAGTGACGTCCTCAAGGCCACAGGTGGGATTTGAACTCTGCCCTGCTTTGTACTGAGCCAGTGCACTAACCATTTGGCTACACCTCCACACATCTTGTATGGTACTCTCTAGAGTAAGCCAGTCTACAGGTCCCTGTCTGTAATGACCTAAACCTAGAAATTGAAACAATGTGGTAGGCACATTCTGAGACAATTGTAAACCACATGTAAGGCCTACCTGAAGTGGTACACATGCAGTACAGACTGCACTAGACACTTAGTACTGTATCTACATAACAGACACAAAGCAACATTATCAATCTCCTGTCTAAAGGCCAAGCCACATGTGATACAAGATGTCCTTCCCTCCACTGTACCTCCTAAGCCAAACAACATTTGCACACAGAGGTCCAGTGGCTGTAGTGTGGCACTAATCCCTGAGGCAGCACATCTGCAAGGCGTGCATTCAATGTTCCCTCTAATTTTCTGTAGGCTGTGTGTATAAAATATCAGCTGTGCAGCTTTTGAAGGAAGGTTAAATTTTTGTGCGCCACATAATGACACTCGGAGTTATATACTTTAAAATTTGACTACACGTCAGAATACAGTATGCACACCACATTGATTTTAATCAAATTAAATGAAAATAGATGATTACTAAATGAAGCGGAAAATTTCTAGTAATTACAATCACAACTTTTAAATTTTAATACGTCTGTGTTGTTTTCTATCAGAATCAGAACCGTAATTTTTGTGCGCTCTGTGGTAAAGTATGTGCGCTCGCTCGGCAAGGTGTGTGTGCGCGCACAGCTTAGAGGGAACAGTGCGTGCATTCCCTTATGACCTGCTATACACTACAAGATAAGTATTTTTGCACATACACCACAAGATAAGTACTTTTGCACATACACCATACTCAAACCTCATTCATGATCCATAAAGTCCATCTCAGACCATCCTGCCCTCTCCGGGGAGGAGGGGGGGGGGGTTATGCACACTTGCTCCTTTATCATACAAGACATTCAGGTACTGGGCAATGCTTCAATGATCAGGGTCACCACTATGGCTGCAATGTGGGCTATGTGCACCTGTTTTAGTTAGCCCCTTTATTTCCCAGGATGCACCTCACAATTTGAGCACTTATATGTTACTTTTGCCTCTATGGAGACTTCAGTGATCCATCACATCAGCTCTATAATATGCAGGCACATTATGTTCTTCGTGGACAGAACAGCCGCCACATGTACATGTGTCCTTTTCACCGGCCATCCTGAATATGAGGAAGGGCACACATCAATTGGTCCCCAACCCATGTGCAGATCTGTTTCATTGCGAGCATACTGCAGCTGCTGTGTGTGGTAAGTGATTTTAGCTGTTTGGTAGTCTGTGTGAGCTCAAACAGGAAGATAAGCTCTGCCCACTCCCTATCAGATGCCAATCATACTGGTAGAAGCTGCCCTTTAAATCCTGGTGTGCTCAGGTGTGCACCTGTGCCTGATGGCCCTTTGGTGTGGCCCTTAGGTGTGAACCAAGGAAGACTGCAAACACCTCATGGCGCAGGAAGATTGTGGCAAAGCAATTGCCCATTAAAAGCCTGCAGAATCATCACTGTCAACACAGGGGACTTATTGCCTGGACATCCGACCATAATGACCCATAAGTCTCATTAACAGTTGTTAATTGACTATGGTATTTACTTAAAGACCACTATTGGGAATCAAACATTATTAAAATCTCACACACTACAAGTCAGGAACTCTATTCGTCCCCTCCAGCTTCACTGGATCCCCTGAAGGCTTATCCCTCTATCCTGTACTTAGCAAGCTTGATCAAGTGACTATTTAAATAACTGGGGACATCTAACGTGCTTCATACTATGCACTGTACATACCATCACATGAAGGAAAGCAACTAAGCTGAATCACTAATCTACTCCAACATTTCACCTCTCTTACATATGCTACTGCACCAGTTTTGTACTTCTGCGAAACCCCTATGCTGTTAAAGTAAGATAACCAGCTAGTCCATCCTACAGAACAGTTCATAACCAGATCTCACCTCTTACCTTAGTACTATACTGCTAAGCTTTTTTCTACTATTCATTCCTTGGATACAAAGTGCACAGACCTGAAACATGGCTGTCCTCAACAAACTCTTCTTTTCATCACACTACTACTATCCATCTTCAATCCTTCAACTGTATCCCTATCATTCACCAAGATGACAGTCTGAGATTAAGATGTTCTCCTCAAAGGATAAAAAACAGCCCAATCCCCTCTAATCCAAATCTCTGTCACAGATTCAACCACCCCTACGCAGCCTACCAGAATAGCTATTAATCACAAACCCCTGTGATACCTTCTCATTAATGCACATTCTGCAAGAAACAAGATCCAAATCCTAACTGATTATCTAACAGACTATGACCTGGACATCAAGTACGTAACTGAATCATGGTTCTCAGTAACAGATTCTATCCTTGTTAACCAACTAAAAAACCCAAATTATGATATGTTCAACTGCCCGAGAGCCAACTGCAGAGGAGGAGAAGTATTCATACTTTCAAAAAAGAGCCTCTTGTTTAACATGTTGCTCACAACAAACACAGACGAAAAGGATATTATTGTCATCACCAATAAGCAGATGTCACTATGCCTCACATACAGATCTCCTACTGCAAATAATGATGATCTTGCAGTGCTCCTTGAACTGATCTGTACCCACACAAATCCTAATTGCCCTTTGACTCTCTTGGGTGATCTAAACCTATCCTCTGTCCCACAAAAGCAAATCAAAGCTTTTACAGATGCTATGGAACACTTAAACATCACTCAAATAGTATGCAGTCCCACGCATAATAAATTATAGCAAAACAGAAGTAATCTTCAGAACCAGAGACCCATCATTCTCCCCACCAACTTCACTGAGAGTAGATAATGCAGATCTCACAGTCAGACATGAAACCAGATACTGTACCTTGGAGTAGCCATCGATAATCACTACAATTTACAATTGCATATAAATATAATAACAAAAACTATCTACAACAAAATTAGAACCCTCCAGCAACTGTGTCTACTGCTTGACAACCATGATTTCCGATCAGTCTTTCAGGCTATGATCCTCCCCCCACCTTGACTTTTGGAATGCATTTTCTAGGGTATTCCAGAAAGCTCTCTACACCTACTTCAACTTGCTCAGCATGCAGCAGCAAGAATACTTGTTAAAGCTCCTAGATCTTGCCATATCACACCCATTCTTAAAGAGCTACATTGGCTTACATAGACGAGCTGCTTAAAATATGAAATTATTATGACAACGTTCATAAACTATCCTCTCAATACCTACAATCTCTAATAAAATAGAGATTGTAGGTATTTTTCCCTGTAAAATAGTTATCTCCAAGTTACAATACCCTGATCGATATAATTTCAGTTTGTTCAATGTAAACCGCACTGATGCAGAATAGCGCGGTATATAAGAGAATGTAAATAAAAAAATAAATAAATAAATAATAAGGATACCACCTAATAATCGTAGCAAAAGAGCCCCTGCACAACATCTACTTGCTCTTTCCTCAAACCTTGCAAAGTTCAACCAAACCACTTGGTCCCGTGCTTTCTCCCTTTATTTGTCTAGCATATGGAACACACTGCCTGGAAACCTTAGAGCAACTAATGATCTTGTAGACTTCCATAAGCTACTGAAAACGTACCTGTTTAAAAACATTTTGGAGATATAACTTAACCACGTATACAACCTACATGTTATGAAAACTATACTCAGAAAATTTTGACTGTTGAACACTACTTTTGAAAATTAACAACCCTGTAACCTCCAATCCTTTCCCTCTCCTTTCTGACCTCTAATAAGCCCATTCGAGTTCCTGCATGTTGTTTACTTTTCACATGTATTAGTGTATGTGTCTCATATCCCCTCGTGTTAAATGTATCCCCCAATTGACCGCTTTGACCCAGTGAAAAAGCGGGATATAAATACAGCTAAATAATAATAGATGTTCTATGTAAAGCTGTTCAGTTTATTACATTTAGTAGTGTTATACTAACCTTGTTGTCTGGAAAGTTATGTTATGTTTAATGTAAACTGCCTTGATCTTTGGAAAGGAGGTATATAAGCCTTTCAAATAAATAAATAAATATTGGAGTGGTATGTTCTATCTGGCCCTTGTGTCCTGCATCTGTTGGTGAGGGACTCTTGTACAACATGGGACAGCTGTTTCCATGAAACCTGAATACAGTGAGTGTTGTATACATAGGAAAGGGCGAGGGTGCAGGGTGCTGAAACCAACAGGTAGGGCCTGTCAAGACTATAGTCAACAGACCAAGTAAAGCTGCTCTTCTCTGTTTTTGAGACATCAAAGAAGCTAGATCAATACCAGTCAACCTGCATATGTTGTGCAACATTGGGCCATGCCAGCTACTCACATACCATCTGTGCCTGGTCTGCTAGCCACCATGAAATGCTGGCAAACCCCACCCAGCTTATGTCAAGTCCAACAGAATGAAGAAAAAATATCAGTTATACGCAAAAAAACTTCATTCCACTCATAACATCAAATAGGGATAAAAAATATTCTTGCTAGTAAGGCAGAAAAGGATCTCAGTACCTGCGGGCCAATACGTCTAGGCTAATCAATTTAGACCATAGACAGGCACCGTAACATCAGGGATCCTGAAAAAAAACCTTATATACAAGCACAGGTACCCATACATATATACATGCATTTACAGACATTAAGGGCACAAACCACTTTTAACCCTAACATAGAGGTCTAATTCCAACATTCCTCTAATATGACATTCTTCATTATGCCTTTCAATCCCTGCACAGCACATGTTTATTACTACACAATAGTTAGCATTGTGAAACCAGCATTTACACAGCAAGCATAAATCACTGCTTAACCATTGATGCTGTAAGATGACCATTTGTCTCTGCATAGCATACAGACTTAACCCTTTGAAGCATGGCATAGCAGCTTGGCCCAACGCCACAGTGGATGCCCTAAAGTGTTTCACAATGACTTCTTCAGGGGAGAGCAGAGTCAACAGCAGGCATTATTACATCAAATATCGAGACCATTTTCATACACAAAAGCAAACAGCTCAGCGCACCATCCCAAAACATGACCAATTCAGCCCCATTGTCAAGCAGGAATCTTTATTTATCCCTCTTTGATGTTATGGGTGGAATGAAGTGTTTTGGGGTATAACCATGAAAATGTTGGCATCATACAAACAGCATGGACATCTAGAAGCCTGATTTTTGACTAGACTATCATAAAGAAACAGCATTGCTATCACTGCAGCTTGACCATAGAGAGTACTCGGTCAGAGTGAGATGGCCTCTCAGCATGAACAGATGTGTGTACTCAGGCCATGCTTGTGCCAGACCCATGGTAAGATGGCTCAGCCCTTTACCTAACCTCTGGCTCATATATATCCTGTGCAAACTGCTCTGTTTTAGATAATACACAGAATCCTCTGCTTATCATTTTTGTACCCTTTTAGTTTGAAGTTGGGGACAGTTAATGCAATGCAAAGTGCACTGGAAAGTGGTCCTGAGACAGGCTGCAAGTGCATGTTGGCCCATAGTGGCCTATGTCTGTTGCATACCAAAAGATAGTGTCCCCCTACATAGCTTTTGGCAGTGAGCATTGAACATATTGCCATGCTCATACTCCCATATTATGTCATGTCCCTGGCCATGGACACTATGGGCCCGATGTTCAAAAAGCATTTACACGGTTTACAGCTAAGTAAACCATGTAAATGCCTTATTCGGGAATATTCAACGGCACCTAAGCGAATGGTGCCGTTGAATATCCCCATCTATGTCCCCTATGCACCTCAATGCTATCCGGTTAGCATCGGGATGTGTTGGGGGCGTTCTGGAGCAGAGCAGGGGCTGAGATTGCCGGTAACTTGGTAGCGGCAATATTGGACTGCTACCCTGTTAGTTATCTGCGCCTAAAACTAGGCGAGCTTTTGGATCGCCTAGTTCTAGCCGCAAATGCTAACTGGGTAGCGGTCCAATATCATCTCTACCTGGTTAGGCTCTGCAGCTGCATCCCCTCAGTGCCAAACCCGGATATTCAATGCCATCACCGTGACATTGAATATCTGTGTTTAGAGGTCAGTGGGTGCAAAGCTCGGCCAACTGAATATCGGGCCCTACGAAAATGGCCAGTGGAGCATGTGTGCACTCCCATGCTTTGGATACAGTTTCACCCCCTAAGAGCATGTGGAAGCATGGCAGGTTGAACATGAAGTTAGATGTTGGTGCAGTTGCTGGATATACATATGCAGCCATCACCTGCCTCTTTGTACTCTAACATTGTCCTTGTAGCTGTCACACTCAGTGCCCATGGAGAGTGGATGAGGCTGTCATGCAGGGCTTCTGTTGTGAAAGATGCAGAGACTGAGTAGACCCTCAGAGCTATGCATCTGAATAGAGCCTCTGGCCAGCAATGCCACCTACCAGGACCACATTCAAAACATGCATGGGATTGTCCCCCGTCCCCCCACCTCCACAACAAGATTCACTTCCAGGCACTGCCTTCCCTCATGGTGTCAGGTGATGCAGAGACCAACATGACATTCTGTGGCACATTCCTCCCGCTGGAGTTGTGCATGCACCATTCAGAGGTCAGTGTCCCATATTCACAATCAGTCAAACTAAAGCATGTCATCTCTGTAAACATAAGACTGGTTGTTGTAATGGAGTAGTACATAATGTCATGCTGACTGCTGTGGTCAATGATCAGTAGACAGATATGCATGAGATGGACATGCCAGTAGATGCATACAGTGGATGGAGCTAAGACACCCCCAGATTGCACTCACTAACTGCAGCTTAGGACAAGAGCACAGAATCTATCTCCAGGAACAAGCAGGAATGAGTCTTCACATATGGGTACGTCGGTACCGACGGAGCCTGCGCGGGAACGCTCCCCAGCTTCCCAAAAAGGAAAGCTTTTGGGAGCATCCCACAGCACCTGTGCGCTGCCTTCCCGCATTTCCTAACCGCCTCTCCTCAGTTCTTCTTTGCCGCGGAGCCAGCAGGTCGTGTTCCTGTCACTGCTGAATAAGTTCCTTTTTTAATTTTATTTCTTTGGTCGCGCGTCTGCCCCCGACTTCAGACCGGTACCGCCGGTCTTTTGTTTCTTTTCTTATAAAAAAAAAATATATATATATAGTTTTTCCCTCACTTAGTGTGTTTTTCTTCTTTGGGCCTTAGGCCTCACAAAGAATTTTTTCCTCATGGAAAAACAAGCCTCCGGGTTTAAAAAATGCACTAAGTGCAGCGGTACTATTTCTGTTACTGACACCCATGAATGGTGTCTTAAATGTTTGGGTCCTGAACACTCCATTCCGGATTGTCCGTCCTGTTCTTTGATGTCTAAACGAGGTTTACAGAACCGAGCAGCCAAGCTCCATATGCTGTTTCCCTCTGATGCAGCTTCAGTGGCATCGACGTCTTCCAGGGCTTCTTCTTCCTCCCATGGATCTCAGGTAACCAAACATAAATCCAGCTGGTCCTCGAAGGGTAGATCTCCTTCCAAGCATCGAGATGCCTCCAGGCTTGCCCTCGAGGATCCTGCACCGGCAAAACAACCCCGGCGGGGAGCTCCGGCTTCCAAAGCTCCACCTATGGGGTTACAGGTTGACATCGATGGCACGGCCTCGACCGATCACCTGTTAGAATGCTCTGGGGTACCAGCGCAACCTTCTGGTACCAAATTCCAGGCATTCATGGCGTCGATGGATCACAATGTTCTATCCATGCAGCAGGCTATCACGGCCTTCATTCAAGCTGCGACGCCGCTGATACCACAACAAACTCCGTTGTCGGTATCGACTCCGGTACCGGCACCAGCACCGGTACCGGTACCGACTGCATCGACATCGACCAGGATGCCGACTGCAGCGGTTCCCTGTCCAGGGATGCTCGTCAGTACCGAGCCGGTACCGACGACGCCCGATGTCAATACCGCTCAATACGCGTACCGAGCTTTAGAAGACCACCCTGACAGGCTATATTTTGATTCCTCTGATGATTCTGATACATCAGAGGAGTCTGCTGAAGTATCCATAGCCCTTCCTGAAGAGCCTTCTTCTCCAAAAAGAAGAATGTCTCCTCCAGAGGACTTATCCTTTCAAGACTTCATAAGAGAAGTGGCTAAAGGACTTTCTATTTCAGTAACCGCTGAATCAGAGCCTAGAGCTAAAAAATTGGATATTTTAGGTTATTCTAAGGCTCCTAAGGAGGCAGTCACCTTGCCAATTCATGAGATTCTTTATGAGCACATGATTGACTTATGGGAGACTCCTCTCACTATCTCTCCTCATTCTCGTAGATTGGATACTATGTACCGTGTCCCTCCTTGTCCTGGTTTTCATAAAACACAGCTTCCTCACCATTCTATTGTGGTGCAGTCGGCTATGAAAAGAATAAAGAGTGCAAAAAGACACTCTTCTGCCCCTCCAGGAAGAGAATGCAGGACCTTGGATGCTTTTGGCAGGAAAATCTTCCAGGCCAGTATGCTCATTGCCAGAATCAATTCCTATAGTCTTTACATGGGTATGTTTCTAAAAGAAGTTGCAGATAAACTGCACACTTTCCTCCCTTTTCTTCCAGAGGATAAAAGGGAGGAATTCCTTCTTTGGCTCAAGCATACTCAAGACATTTCAAAGTTTTCCAACCGTGCAGCTTTTGACTCCTTTGAAGGTGCCAGCAGAGCTTCGGCCATTGCCATAGCTGCTCGCAGAATTGCTTGGCTCCAAGCTTCTGATTTAGAACCTTGGGTCCAGGATGGTTTGGGAAATCTCCCCTGTACAGGTGAAAATCTGTTTGGCAAAGAGTGGCAAATAAAGGCCACTCAAATGGATGCAGAAAATTCTGCTCTGGATAGACTTTCAAAGTCAACCTCCATTCCTGCCAAGAAAAAAACTTTCAAGAAGTCTTTTTTCAAAAAGTGCAGATTCCCTTCTACTTCTGGCCAACAATCATCTACAGGTCGCTTTGCTACTAAGCGTCAGCAACCTAAACAGGCCAGGCCTAAGTCTACAGGGGCTGCTGCAACTCAGCAGTCCCAACCTCCTCAAGGTTTTTGACTTGATGCTAGAGAACTTAGCCTTTCTGGCTCTAAAACAGCCAGAGCCTCTCACCATTCCAGGAAGGTTAGCTCATTTTGTTCCCAGATGGGAGCAAATTACAACAGAGCAGTGGACCCTCTCCATCATAAGGGAGGGCTACAAGCTTCATTTCTCAAACCTTCCTCCTCACACCATGGTGAGACACTTCAATTCTCCAACATCTCTTCTCGACCTTCTAGGTCAGGAGGTGGCCACCCTTCTTGCCCAAGGGGCAATAGAAGAAGTACCTCTTCTTCAACAAGGGTCAGGGTTTTACTCCCCCTATTTTCTCATCCCAAAGAAGAAAGGGGGCTACAGACCCATATTAGATCTCAGAGAATTGAACAAATTTCTATGCAAGGAGAAATTCAAGATGCTTTCTCTGGGCACTCTCCTTCCATACCTTCAGAGTCAGGATTGGCTTTGTTCTCTAGATCTCAAGGATGCGTACACACATGTCCTCATCCATCCTTCTCTTTCCAAGGAAAGCATTACCAATACAGGGTACTTCCTTTCGGTCTGGCCTCTGCTCCAAGAGTGTTCACCAAATGCATGGCAGTAGTAGCTGCATTTCTACGCACTCTCGGAATTTTTGTATTCCCATACCTGGACGACTGGCTCATCCGAGCTCCATCCCAGTCAGAGGCCCAGACTGCCCTAGACTGCACAAGGCGCATTCTGAAGTATCTGGGACTTGTGGTAAATCTCCCAAAATCCCAGCTCACCTCTACTCAATCCCTAGAGTTCATAGGGGCCTGGCTAGATACTACCACTGCAAGGGCCTATCTTCCTCAGGCCCGTTGCCTACGCCTGGTGCAGTTAGCCTCCCAGATTCAGTCAAAGAGCCATTTAACTGCCCGGGAGATGCTGCAACTGCTAGGCCACATGGCATCCACAGTGCATGTGGTCCCCTATGCTCGCCTTCACATATGAGCAGCTCAATGGAATTTGTCCACCCAGTGGACTCAAGCATCAGGTGCTCTGTCAGACTAAATAGCAACCTCCAGGCGCCTCTTTTGGTCTCTCCAGTGGTGGAAGTCCACCCAAAATCTGTTGCTGGGGTCCCCCTTCCAACAGTTGTTACCCCAAGCAACCCTCACAACAGATGCCTCCCAAACAGGTTGGGGAACTCATCTGCAAGACCTCTCCACTCAAGGCACTTGGTCTCCACAGGAGACCTATCTCCATATCAACCACTTGGAGCTCTGAGCAGTTTTTCTAGCTCTCAAGGTCTTCCATACCCTGCTCAGCTACAAGACAGTCCTCATTCATACGGACAATCAAGTAGCAATGTTTTACATAAACAAGCAAGGAGGAACTGGCTCTCTGTCGCTTTGCAACGAAGCTTTAAGATTGTGGGCCTTCGCCAGAGAGCATCAAATCCATCTCCTGGCCATATACCTTCCAGGAATCCAAAACTCTTGGGCAGACAGACTCAGTCGAGTTCTGCTTCCACACGAATGGTCCCTGCACATGGACCAAGTACTCAGAATCTTTCAAGAGTGGGGAACCCCGGACATAGACCTCTTTGCAAGTCCGTGGAATGCCAAACTTCCCCGGTTCTGTTCCAGAATTCCGTGTCAGGGAGTTCAGGCCAAGGATGCCTTCCTCCTTCACTGGGGTCAAGACTTCCTGTATGCCTTTCCACCCATTCCTTTAATTCCCAAGACTCTGTTCAAACTCCAGAGGGATCAAGGATCTATGATCCTCATAGCTCCACGCTGGCCACGCCAAGAGTGGTACCCTCTACTTCTACATCTCTCTCAAGCTCCCTCCCTAGACTTGGGAGCTGCTCCAGACCTACTGTCTCAGGAGGAGGGGACTTTGTGGCACCCAAACCCCAAGTCCCTTCACCTCAGAGCTTGGTTGCTGAAGGCCTAGACCTTCAGGATTGGAATCTTTCTCAGCAGGTGAAGGATATCCTTCATGCTTCCAGGAAACCTTCTACTAGACGTTCCTATGCTTTTAAATGGAAAAGGTTTTCCATTTGGTATACTAAGAAGGGTCTTGACCATCTAGCACTACCTTTGAATTCTCTATTGGAATATCTCCTGCATCTTTCCAATGCAGGCCTTAAGACAAATTCAGTAAGGGTCCATTTGAGTGCTATTGCAGCATCCCTTAAGCCCATCAATGGACACCCAATTTCCTCTCATCCTCTTATTGCAAGATTCATGAGAGGCCTAACTTTAACTAAACCTCCCATTAGACCTCCTCCGGTGGCATGGGACTTAAATCTGGTTCTTGGTCAGCTTATGAAGCCACCTTTTGAACCCTTAGCCACTACCTCCCTGAAATTTCTTTCCTGGAAGGTTATTTTCCTCATTGCAGTCACCTCAGCTCGCCGCATCAGTGAACTGCAGGCCTTAGTGGCTAATCCACCTTATACAAGATTCCATCATGATAAGGTAGTCCTTAGGACCAATCCACACTTTATGCCTAAAGTGGTCTCACCTTTTCATCTTAATCAAGAGGTATATTTACCTGTCTTTTTTCCAGCTCCTCATGCATCAAGTGCAGAGAGGAATCTTCATACTCTGGATTGTAAGAGAGCTCTTGCTTTTTACTTACAAAGGACACAGCAACATAGAAAGGCTTCTCAACTCTTTGTTGATTTTGATCCCTCTCATTTGGGACTTCCAGTCTCTAAGAGAACACTGTCCAATTGGATTGCTCAGTGTATTTCTTTCGCCTACCAGAGTAAGAACATTTCTCTGGAGGGCCATGTCACGGCTCATAATGTGAGGGCCATGGCCACCTCTATGGCTCATCTAAATTCTGTGTCCATCGACCAAATCTGTCGAGCGGCCACCTGGGCCTCGGTTCATACCTTCACAGCCTATTACTGCTTGGACAAGGACTCCCGCCGGGATGCCTTGTTTGGTCAGGCTGTTCTCAAACACCTGTTCCATTCTTAATCAACTCCTGCCCTCCTTCCCAGAATGGATGCCTGAGGTCCATAGGAGGAGATAGAGCCCTTCCCAGGGTCTCATAACCTCAGGGATCTCCCAGGCATCTCTAGCTAGGGAGTCCCCATATGTGAAGACTCATTCCTGCTTGTTCCTGGAGATAGCACAGTTACTTACCTGTAACAGGTGATCTCTGGGAACAGCAGGAATAAGTCTTCACAACCCACCCACCTCCTCTAGGAGTTGTATCTCTCTATCTGTCTTTCCTTTCCTCTCTCTCTCTTTGTCTCAGCTTTAAAACCGAACTGAGGAGAGGCGGTTAGGAAAGGCGGGAAGGCAGCGCGCAGGCGCTGTGGGATGCTCCCAAAAGCTTTCCTTTTTGGGAAGCTGGGGAGCGTTCCCGCGCAGGCTCCGTCGGTACCGACGTACCCATATGTGAAGACTTATTCCTGCTGTTCCCAGAGATCACCTGTTACAGGTAAGTAACTGTGCTTTACTGTCTCACCAACTCATTGATTCCATTGGATATTCACAGAGGCCAGCCCTCCACATGAGCCTAGCTCCCAACAGACTGTAGCTGAACTGAGGGGTCTGACAGTGTTGTCGTGGATACAGCTATCATGGCAGTTGGCTTTGATCAGGTCTTTCACCTGTGCAGCCAGGTGTGTCCTGAGGCCTGGAGGCTCAGTAAGAGGTGAGAATTGCTGCACACACACATGTGATAGAGCTCTCCCTGGTGAGATCATGTCCAGCAGGTGATATGGAAGCTGTACAGTAGTGTCATGTTGAGAGGTAAGTATAGGGGGCATGCTGTGTGGATGGACCTTGAGGATGGTGTAACTGGGAATGCATTTGAGTGTCACAACTTTGAGGGTAACGTGTACAGGCACAGCAAGTCATCCAGTGACTTCCATGGGTTGCAGCTACTTACTGACAACTAATCTTCTGCCCATAAATAGTGTCTCACACACCATACAGCATGTTGTATGCTGAGCCATAAAGCCTGGGTATGACATGCATGCACAGTGCATTTCTGCAGCTCACAGTCCTTTGGACACACACACATACACACTGTCCAAAACAGGTGACAGTTGTCATTTTACTTGGATCTTAGGCCTCCTTTAATGCTTGGATGTTGTCAATGTCCGCTCTGTGTGTGTGCATGCTATTAGCATCTGCACAGTGTGTGGCACCAGTAGCACACTCTGCCATTGAGCTGGTGTTGACGCAGCTTCTCAGTGTGATAGCAGAGTGTAAAGACTCATGCTGGACCAGAAGGGGAGGGTTGCAGATGCTGATACAGCTCTGGAAATGTAGCATAAAATTAGTACACCAAAGCCTGGTCTTGAACCCATGACCCTTTCTTTTTGCATACAGTGGTCATATATTTGGAACCACTGTATATATATGTGGTCACTGTTAGCATGCATAAGGGCATAAGCTAGGGTATGCCTCAGTCTGCCTAGCTCTCTGCAGGCTCTGTGACATACTTATCTGTCAAGGTATGGTTCATGCACAGACCCTGGTCATCATTTTGCAATTAAGAGAGCAGTGTGGGCATTTTTCCAAAGACATGGGGGATTATCATATTGCATAGTATTCCTGCCTCACTGGCATACTTTCCCCCCACATGCACATATCCAGTCAATATGTGCATGTGGGAGGCCTCCTGATCCAACCCTCTCCTGTCAAAGTACTGTGACACTGCTGATTACTGCAGAATGTAGGGGTCATGTGTGCACACAGCCAATGTGTCTACCACTTTGTGACTGATGATGTAGCCAGGACACACCACATGCACATTCAGGGCATGAGGGTAATAGCGGTTGGCAGACACCACTTCCCAGTCTCTGGGTGTTATAGGGGCCACATGTGTGCTGTGTATTTATTTTTTTTTTTTATTTGTGTGTTTTATATACCACCTTATCCATGAATCAAAACAGTTTACAGATTAACAAAACAGTTTTACATATAACATTAGGTGCATCAGAACCATTAAATATGTACATTAAACACAAACTAGTTAGATGTGATATATAACTATTTATAATATATAGCTATTTACAATATGTGTATAGGCACCATTAATAGTGTTGCCCGTGCATTCTCCCACACTGCAGCTTAAGGGTCACACACTGTTGTCTCTCCTTAGGAAATGCATGGTCAGTCCTAACTCAGCTGCTCATGGCTCACAGTACCCAGGTCCAGCCCATCTAATGGGTGAACTAGGTGGATGTCTAGTTCCACCAATCATGGTAGATGGCATGCTGGCTGATTCCTCCCTTCCTGCAAGTGTGGTACAGCCACTACTTCAGTGATGCGAGCTGCCTTAAAGCAGTGGAATACATGTGATTAGTTACAGCATGCCACTCCTGAACCTCTCCTTCGGAGGAAGGCAGGAATAGCATGCTGTGAGTATGCATGCAGATGCCTTAAACCGTGCCACTGCATGGAAGACAAGAATGACTCTGGGCTCCACTTTACCTGGCAGTGACATGCTTGGCATGCCCCTGACAGTAGACACAGCAGTACTGCACCTGACATGCAGGACTGGGACAAAGGTTTCTTCTGCACCAGGCAGAAGCTACTGCTACTGTCACCCCCTCCTCCCCCCTCCCCCCCACACACACACAATGCTAACATAGCTGCAGGGTGGCAGTGGCACAACTCCTTTGTGACAGTAGCAGCATGTATTGTATGTGTGCCACCGCTGTCACAGCAGAGTCATACTGAACACCATGGATGTATACCCTAGGCAGCTGCCCTAACCAGCCCTGCTGAATCACTCACATGGCACCACCTTTGCCAGTTTGGCACCAATAACATAGTGCACTTTATTGAAAGGACACCATGCTGTGACTGCCAATGCACCACTACTATCACTAATTTCAGGGCTCCAGTCTGGAAGGTGCGCACTGTATATATGTGAATGGACTCCCTGTGTGGTGTTTAATGGCCAAAAATGGTTATTTCTCTCCAAAAAGAACCCTTAATGCCAGCTTTGAGCTGACATTAAGGTTCCTGGCAGCTGCGCCTCAAACGCCAGCTAATAGCAACTGGCGTTAAGGTGACACCCAATGTCTCCAGCCAAAATCCGCCCAGTTACCGCCCTTTCTTCACCCCTTTCTACCTTTCCACTCGGTAACACACTACTGGCTGTTAAGCTGGCATTATCGGCACTTTCTGCCGCATTAACCGCTTGCAGGTGCTGATAATGCCTGTAATGACACCTTTGTGCCCTTAACTGTCCTTAGTATACATACCCCATAGTTAAGCTTGGAAGTTGTTGCCAGAAGACATGGCAAAAACAGTTGGCGTAGTGGGGGTTTAAAAAAGGTTTGGACAAATTCTTGGAGTAAAAGTCCTTGGGATAGGCAGCATGGAATCCAGCTAATTTTGGGTTATGCCAGGTACTTGTGACCTGGATTGGCCACTACTGGAAACAGGATACCAGGCTTGGTGGACCTTTAGTCTGGCCCAGTATGACAATTCTTTTATTCTTATGAATTTAGGAGCTGTGAAAAGGGGTTGCTTTCTCTCAGGGGATCGGGCATCCTCTGGTGTGCCAGTGATGTAAACACAGTACATTTCTTTGCAGTCTGTCCTCGTAAAGGCACAGGGGTTTTCAAGCCAACAATATAGGAATAGCTGCCAGCTCATGAGCCCTTGTGCCTTTAAGAGGGCAGACTTAGAGGGGACATATTGCCATTAGAATTTGTTTACATCAGCTGAGGTAGGAGCACACAGAGTAGAAGCCTTCATCAAAAGTTTTAGAGCATGTTGATAACACAGACGTTTAGCCACCACTGGTCTTAGAGTTGCACAGCAGTTGTGACGGTACCTTGTGCGTGCTCTCGATCTCCAGCACTGGCATAAACTGAAGGCCCAACTGCAATTGAAATAAAGTTGTAAGACAAGAAATCATGATAGCAACTTCCACTCCTTCCGTTAAACCAAGAATTCTTATACTATATCGGCGATTGTGATTGGAGAGATCTTCAGAATCTAATTGTAATCAATAAATTGCTTTAGAGTTATCCTGGATATGCCATGTGGAAGCCTTCATGGTAGTGACATGTTGCTCTACCTGCTTGAGTCATGAGTGTGAAGTCTATAGTTTGGCTGAGAGACTAGCAATCTACAATTTTATATCCTGTATCGAACCCAGTTGTGATTTGATAAATGCACTTAACAGCTGTCATGTGTGAAAATGACATGTTTCAGCAGACACCTGGTCCCTAGAGCAAGCCCTGCAGTAGATGAACTCTCCAGGTTCTGGAGCAGATTTGTATTACTACTAATGTGTTACAGGTATTGTCTGCAGTGTGTGATGCTAGTCACTTGGTATTCTGGTTCGGAAGAAGGTATCCTTGAAGGATACTGCCAAAAGCAGTGAGGTTCCAAAAAAGAGTAAAGTAGCCCAAATGCCCATGAGTATGGTGCAGACAGAGCGTAAAGATTCCAAATTACCCATGCCTACCAATAGCCAGATTAATATTAATAAAATACAGTCTCTAAAATGCTTGTATGCAAATGCTAGAAGTCTAAACAATAAGATGGGAGAGTTATTTATTTATTTATTTTATTTAACAGTATTTCTAAACCGCCTTATCTTAATAATCAAGGTGGTATCACAGCAAACAATCGAGTAAAGTGAGTGTGTTATACATGCAGTGAGGGTGAAGTTGAGTGTGTGTTGTATTGTGTGCTAGATTGGTATGAGCTATGTACAGAGTGGGCTATATACAGTGGTGCAAAAAACATATTCCATACATACATTGTTTAGGCGGTATCATGTGCTGTTATACATTCTCTGAGGTTATGTGATGTGTCCATAGTGTTCTATGAACAGCATGGTTTTCAACTGTTTTCTAAAGTCCTTGAGGTCTGTAGTAGCCCTCAGATCGTCCGGTAGTTTGTTCCATATTGTTGGAGCAGCCATGGAGAGTGCTCTGTCTGTTGTGTCTTTGCGTGTGTGTTTGTATTCACTTGGGGTGCTGACTCGGTTGTGTGTATGTTTTCTTAGAATATATAGCACTAAATGAGAGGTTAGATATGATTGCAATCTCAGAGACATGGTGGAAGGAGGATAACCAGTGGGACACTGTGATACCTGGATGCAAACTATATCGTAATGATAGAACTGATCAAATTGGTGGAGGGGCTGCGCTCTTATGTTAGAGAGGGCATTGAGTCAGAAAGGATTAAAGTTTTGCAGGACACAAAATTTGCTGTAGAATCTCTATGGATTGAAATTCCATGTATGAAGGGAAAGGTGATGGCAGTGGGGGTGTACTATCGACCGCCTGGCCAGAATGAACAAATGGAGGATGAAATGCTCAACGAAATCAAGGAAGCTAACAAAAGTCACAGCACAGTAATAATAATGGGTGATTTCAATTACCCTGGTATCGACTGGGTCAGTGTCACAGCAGGACATGCTATGGAGATAAAGTTTCTAGATGAAATAAATGACTGCTTCTTGGAGCAGCTGGTTCATGAACGACCAGAGGGGAAGCCATACTGGACCTAGTCCTTAGTGGAACACCAGATCTGGTGCAAGAAATAAGGGTGTTGGGGCCACTTGGCAATAGTGATCATAGCATGATCATGTTTAATTTAATTAGTGGAGGAGGGATAGTAAAGAAATCCACAGTACTACCTTTTAACTTTCGAAAGGGAGACTATGATAAAATGAGGAATATAGTTAAGAAAAAACTAAAAGAAGCAGTTGCAAAGGTTAAAGACTTACATCAAGCTTGGGTGTTGTTGAAAAATACTATCTTGGAAGCCCAGACCAGCTGTATTCCATGCATTAAGAAAAGTAGAAGAAAGTCCAAAAAACTGCCAGCATGGTTTAAAGGTGAGGTCAGAGAGGAGGATGTTGCCAAAAAAGCATCTTTCAGGAAATGGAAAAAAGAGCCAAATGACGAAACCTGGAAACAGCACAAGCACTAGCAAGTCAAATGCAAGGCATTGATAAGGCAGGCAAAGTGAGAATTTGAGAAGGAACTTGCTACGGAAGCAAAAACATAAAATAAAGACTTTTTCAAGTACATTCATAGCAAAAGGCCTGTGAGAGAGTCAATTGGACCGTTAGATGATAGAGGGGTAAAAGGGGCAGTAAGAGGAGACAAGGCAATAGCGGAGAGACTGAATGAATTCTTTGCTTCGGTCTTTACTAAGGAAGATGTAGGGATGTTACCCAAGACTGAAGTGGTATTTAAAGGTGATACTGCAGAGGAATTGAGAGAAATATCGCTACACCGGGAAGATGTATTACAACTATTTGATAAACTGAATAATAGAAAATCACCTGGACCGGATGGTATACATCCCAGAGTGTTGAAAGAACTTAAATATGAGATTGAAGACCCACCATTAGTAATCTGTGAACGTTCATTAAAATCATCTGTAATACCTGAAGATGTAACGCCAATTTTTAAAAAGGGTTCCAGGGGTGATCCGGGAAACTACAGACTGGTGAACCTGACGTCAGTACCGGGGAAAATGGTAGAAACCATCATAAAGAACAAAATTACACAGCATGTAGATAGTCATGGCCTAATGGGAGACAGCCAACATGGCTTTAGACAAGGAAGATCTTGTCTTACTAATCTGATATGTTTTTTTGAAGGTCTGGAATAAACAGGTAGACAAAGGTGAGTCGGTTGATATAGTGTATCTGGACTTTCAGAAAGCCTTTGACAAGGTCCCTCATCAGAGACTTTTGGCAAAACTAAAAAGTCATGGGATAGGAGGCAGTATACTATTGTGGATCGGGAACTGGTTAAAAGATAGAAAGCAGAGGGTAGGGCTAAATGGCCAATTTTCCCAATGGAAAAAGGTGAATAGTGGAGTACCCCAGGGATCTGTACTGGGTCCGCTACTTTTTGACATATTCATAAATGACCTGGAAAAGGGAATAACTAGTGAGGTGATCAAATTTGCAGACGACACAAAACTGTTTAAAGTTGTTAAAACCCAAGAGGATTGTGGAAAACAGCAGGAGGATCTGGATAAATTGGAAGACTGTGCATCCAAATGGCAGATGAAATTTAATGTGGACAAGTGCAAAGTTATGCACCTAGGAAAAAACAACCCACACTATGGTTACAAGATATAAAGTTCCACATTGGGAGCCACCACCCAAGAAAAAGATTTAGGAGTCATCGTGGATAACATGTTAAAACCCTCCGCCCAGTGTGCAGCAGCAGCCAAGAAATCAAATAGAATGCTAGGTATCATAAGGAAAGGAATGGAAAATAAAACAAAGGATATTATAATGCCTCTGTATCGTTCCATGGTACGACCGCACCTTGAATATTGTGTGCAATTCTGGTCGCCGTTTCTTAAAAAGGATATAGCGTTATTAGAAAAGGTACAGAGAAGAGCCACCAAAATGGTAAAGGGGATGGAAGGCTACGCCTATGAAGAGAGGCTACAAAGGTTAGGGCTCTTCAACCTGGAAAAGAGGCGGCTAAGGGGAGATATGATAGAGGTCTATAAATTAATGAATGGAGTGGAACGGGTAAATGTAGACCGATTGTTTACGTTATCAGAATATAGAATGACTAGGGGACATGTAATGAAGCTACAGGGTAAACTATTTAAGACAAATAAGAGAAAATATTTTTTCACTCAACGTGTAATCAAACTCTGGAATTTGTTACCGGAGGATGTAGTAAGGGCTGTTGTGTAGCTGGGTTTAAAAAAGGTTTGGACAAGTTCCTGGAGGAAAGGTCCATAAACCATTATTAAGAAGGGACCCAGGATATCAATGCTTGACCCAATACAAGCATTGTGGAACCTGTGTCTCTTGGGGATATTGCTAGGTACTGTCACCCTCTCGGGGGCCAGCCCAATACCTAGGGCGCTGAGAGTTGGTCTGCCTTTGTATTCCTGACTCAGAGAGTGTGACCCTGCATTGGTCCTGCAAGGCCCTCTGGGAATGGTAGTCCCTTTTACCCTTTGAGAACAGAAGAGTTGTAGTCGAGTGTTTCAGGCAATGACAAGAATTTATTTTTTCCCCTTCCCAACGGATTTCTGTGCAGGTAAATAACTTAGGACAAACTGCCACACAATTGGCTTGAGGGATATGTACAAGAACTCAGGTAAATTAGCCTTATCAGCTTCAGGCTCACAACGTGCAGTGCTCAGTACAAATAAACAATAACAGCTTCCTTCAGCAAAAGAAAATGTTCCCCATTCTTTCTGTTGCTTCACCAGCTTTCTCACACTAGTGTTCAGCCCAAAGACTCAACGTGGTCAGCAAAACATAATGTGCAGTCCATCTGGTTATCCACTATTTCACTGCTATCAGAGTCAATCTGCATTTCTTCAGCGTCAGCAATAGCAGGGTGTGTCAGTGAGCTGCTATCCTGAACTTTAAAACAGACGTCTTCACTATCCTCACATGGCTTCTCTCGGTAGCACTCTAAAGGATAGGACTGTGAATTACCGTATATACTGAAGTTTCTTTTTAGAGAGTCTGCTACATTCTGGCAACTGCAGGGAAATACTTTATAACTAGGTTCAAATCTATGTAAGTTGTGAAGCCTACCTTTTGGCTTTGGAGGGAAAGGAATTCTCAGCTCTGCAAGGTCAGACTGATTCCCAAACACAGCTGGTGTTTGTTTGTCTCTCAGCCTCGTAGCTTCAGCCTTAGAGGTACAAGTATTGTCATGCCAGCAGGTTTCTCTCTCTGGAGCATGTGAGTTTTCCCAAGCCTGCCTTCCAGGAAATATCTTATCCTTCTTGCCTTTACCAGACGTCACCTGTCCTGTGCTGCTTCTTTCTGGCTTTAAGACTATGGCTCCCTTGGTTATCACCTCTTGACGTCTTCCTTCTTTCTGATCCCCTTTAGTCCAGTCTAATGACCACTTTTTATCATCCTGTTTCTCCGGGCCCCTCCCTTAAACAGGTGTATCTCATTATCTCCTGAACTAGGGACTACGTCACAGCGTGGGAGTGTCTTTCCAGCTCGTGACTCTCTTTGTTTACATTCTCTCTGAAAACACTGAGCCATGTGCTCAGACTGCCTGTCAGTTTCTGCAATGGAATCCTCTTCTCTCACCAACTCCATAGGCTCAGAAGGGTCTTCTTCATGACAGTACATATGACCTAGATTGGCCACTGTTGGAAACAGGATACTGGACTTGATGGACCTTGGTCTGACCCAGTATGGCATATCTTATGTTCTTATGTAATGCAGAAAATGGTACCAGTGTAAGTCATGGAGAAGCAGCCTGCACAAGAAGACTGGACTGTACACAGTCAATAGAGTCAGATTGATGGACTGAAGGACGGATGGTGGCTGAGGAGAGGGTGGTATGGGCTAGCAGCACTGATCTGCAGAACCCTGACTGTTACAGGAATGAAAATTATCTGAGTAGCACAGTCACAAAAAGAAGAGATAGGAATCAAACCCCTTTCCTCTGCTTATGGAGGCCATGAACTAAGCAGTAGGTTATGCCTCCACACTTCTCTGTACAGCAATGACTGGATACAAAGACACTGCCTAAAATGTCTCCTGTGTGTGCTGGTATAGGGTAGTCCCACTAGTAGCCATGATGCAGTACACATGCAGAACAGCAGTCTACAGCTGATCACCAAAAGGAGAATGCATGTATCCATCACCTCAACTCAGTAAGATGCACTGACAGTGTGTGATACAAGCACAGCGCAGCTACAAACCATGCTACAGAGTGGTTTCTGTGATCACCCTGAGAGTTAGAATGGGCATCCAGCACCAGGTCCCCTGTCTTTGCAATGCTAGAGATAATTTCTGTTGCCTGTACTTCAGATCCCCATCGCCACCAGTGTATGGCAGCTACTGTCTGCAGTGTGATATGCTAGTCACCTTGTGTCCTGCTGTATATTCCAGTCACATCTGGCCCTGTTGGACTGGGATTCACCTAGAACAGTGCATTTCAATTCCCAGTGTTACAATGCTGATGCAAACTACCATGGTAATGGGTCTGTAGGCTTGCATGGGTTGTTACTAGGGTTTTGCTGGCCCTACCAGTAATACTGTAGGCAAGCCTGGAACATGTCACTTCCCAACCACCTAGGTCTAACATTCTCCTGGAGCAATTACCTGCCGCCCACCACTGAGTGCCCCAGCTATGCACATACTGACTGCAGATAGTCCACATTGCATATACACAGAGTGACCATGTGCACCCAGGCTTGGAATATACAGCAGTTAGTTCAGTGATGAGGCCCCACAAACAGAAGGTGCATCCACATCACTAGAGCCAAACATTATACAGCACTATGTGAATACATAGCCATGCCATGGTCATTGCTCGGTCAGAGTGAGAGTGTCCTCCCAGCTTGACATGCTGTGGCTACCCGGTCCTTGCAGGTGGCAGTTGGGCGCTACAGCATCCCAGCCATTGATACAGTCATTGATCCTCCCCCGATGCAGACACATCCTGGCCAATCTGCCGTGTTTCAGCCCATACCAACAATACTTTGCTCCTCATCATGCATATTTGCAGGCTAATGCTGGAAACAGCTTAGGCACTGCGAGGCTCCGTATGGAGTAGAAAGCCAGAAAACAATGGATAGACATGCACACGCATACACACACACACACACTCACTCATATCGACGCACTATGCAAAAATGGGGATGGTTGGTATTCCTGCCTGCCACTCTGGTCCCAGTCTCAGCTCAGGCATTGCTAAGGTGTGCTCATTGTGCAGGAGCTAGTAGTGTGCTCTGATGTTAATGCCCACTCAGTGTGCCGGTGCTGTTAGCCTGACCCTCTATCCAGCTAAGGATAGTGGAGCCTGTCTGTGTGGGTGTTTGTGCCCTTGTTAGCCGATTCATTGGGGGTTGGTGTTATACCTGCACTGTGGAATAAAATCTAGCCATAGGGACACACACTGCATGATCCACAGCCAGGACCCAAACCAGTGATCTTCTGTTCTTATACACACCAACTGTGTGTAGTGCACTAGTGTGCTACCACATGGTTACATCAGTCCCTGCGGCTGACATGCTTCCCATCAGACAGACCTTGGCACATGGTGGTGGTGCGCAATCGCAGGCCAGCCAACATGCAGGTTGGCTGGCACCTAGGTTGCAGGGTCTGGGGGGAGGGGAGGCATACATAGACAGCCACTCATCCCCCCACAACCATCTGCCTCTCCAGGGAGCCCATCACCGCCTGCCAATGTTATGTCTTTTCAATATGAGGAAGAGATGGCTGAGGGGCGTTATGTTAGAGGTCTAGAAAATATTGCCTGGAATGGAATGGGTAAACGTTGATCTATTGTTTATGCCATCAGAATGTAGAAATACTATGGGACATGCAATGCGGCTACAGTGTAATCCATTTAGAACTACTAGGTGAAGATATTTTTTCAGTCAACGTGTTATCAAACCCTGCAATTCATTACTGGAGGAAGTAGTAAAAGTTATTAGTGTAGCTGGGTTTAAAAAATGTTGGACAGATTCCTGGGGAGGGTCCATAAACCATTGTTAAAGAGGACCCAGGATATGCTCTGCTTGCCCCATTACAAACATTGTGGATCCTGTGTGTCTTTTGGGGAAACTTCTAGGCACCTGTGACCTAGATTGGCCACTGTTGAACCCAGGATACTGGGCAAGATGGACCTTGGTCTGACACAGTCTGGCATATTTTCAGATCCTATGTGCTTATGTGCCACCTAGGCAACTGCCTGGTCCACCTTGTGCACCAGCAGCCCCCACTGCATGACCCACATGCACCCTCCTTTTCCCCATTTGCAACATCAACTTAGTGCCCTTTCATACTTGGGCACTATGCTATTGCTGCTAATGGAGCACTACTATCACTTTCTTGGGCTCACCTAGCTGTGCAGCAAATTGCAGGCGTTTTCATAGACTCTCTTTCCTCAAAATGCACCCTTACCAACAGATATTGATATGTGGTAAGGTTCCTGGTGCTAAGGTGTCGTCGTTAAGGGAGCAGGGCCTTGTTCCTGCCCACTCCCCGCCCATTGACCCCCTACTCTCTGCCCATAGGGTGCTTTACGATGCTAATCCTTTAACACAGTTTAAGTAAACATACCCCTAAAACACTTGAGTATTTTGTATTTATTCATTTAGCAATGATTACACAGGTACACTAAAAAAATTTTTTTAAACTGCCTCTAATGTTTCGATTGATTTTTACGTTTTTTGGTGCGCTGAATCCAAATCTGGTAACCAATTTGTTCCATCACGTGCAGATTTTTTGCTACATTGGGTTAGCAGTTTGAGGTGAACGTTTCAGATTGAGTGCGATCGAGATAAAAGTTTCTTGGATGAATTCTTTATACTAATTGTTTAGTAGTTATTCAAATAAGAATAAAGAAAATTGTAACAAGGCAGCACATAAGAATAGAGTAATGTCAACAAAACACACTGTGATGGTAGCAAAATTGTCTGCACTTAAAACAGCCACATACATGTGCACAAACATTGAGCATATAAGAGCGAGGTTAGACACAAAGCAAAGCAAAGAAATGTGCAAAAAATGTTGTACAGGTATGTATGTAAGAATAGAAAACGCAAACTGCACCATTGCAATACATGAAGACAAACACCCGATGGTGTGAAAATAAAATTCTAATAAATGAGATCCGACACTGTGGTAATAACTAGCAAATTTTTATTTCAAAGTTTAGTAAAAACACGATATTTGCCAACACAGTTTAGATTTTAAAGTCATTCTTGGGTCAATCAATCTCCTGGTGGGCCCGTTTCTTCTTCCCCCGAATGCTTCTCTTGGTGCGCTGCTTGGCGTATTTTTCATCTGGGGTTTCCCGCAGCAGCAACCAGCAGAAATCAGCCATCATAGTGGTGTTCCATCTTCCTTGGTACCTTCTCTCTGCGTCCTTGATGTCCTGGTGAAACCTTTCACCTTGTTCTTCACTGTATGCCCCCACGTTTTCGGGAAAGTACTTCACATGGGAGTGCAAGAAATGGACTTTCAGGCTCATGTTACAGTCTTGTTCTTTGAAGGCATTGAGCATCCTGGCAACAATATCCTTATAGTTCTCATCCCGCCTGTTCCCCAAGAATTTGAGAACAACATCCTTGAAGGAATCCCAGGCTTCTTTTTCCTTCTCAGACATCGTTTCAGCGAATGCTCCATCTGAAATTTTTTATTTTTTTATTTATTTACATTCTTTTATATACCGCGCTATTCTGCATCAGTGCGGTTTACATTGAACAAACTGAAATTACATTGAACAGGGTATTATAACTTGGAGATAACTATTTTACAGGGAACATGGGCAATGGAGGGTTAAGTGGCTTGCCCAAGACCACAAGGAGCACCTGTGGGACTAGAAACCCCAGTCCTTCCGGCCCAAGGTTGCTGTCCTCTAGTGGGATTCCTTATATCAGGGCCAACAAACACTCCTTCCTTTAGCTTTGCTTCAGAAAGTCGGGGGAACTTTGAGCAAAGGTACCGAAAGCACTCACCATCTTTTGGAAGGGACTTGATGAATTGCTTAATGAGACCCAACTTAATGTGGAGAGGTGGTAATAGAATTTTATCACGAGGTACCAAGCTCTCATGAAGAACATTTTTCTCACCGGGTCTCAAATACTCCCGAATTGGCCACTCTTTTTTCCCCCAGTGTAGGTCGCGGGCCCGGCTATCCCACAAGCAAAGGAAGCAGGGATATTTGGTGAAACCGGATTGCTGCCCTAATAGCATGGATAGAATTTTAAAGTCTCCACAAATCATCCACTTATGCTCATCATAACGAATCTTCTGAAGAATCAGGGCCAAATTCTCGTATTTTTCTTGGAGAATAACAGAGTGAGCAATAGGAACTGAAGCGAATGTGTTGCCATTATGAAGAAGAACACCTTTTATGCTGTCTTTTGACGAATCAATGAACAGCCACCATTCAGCAGGATCATACTTGAGTTTAAACTTTTCCATCACTCCGTATATATCGTTGCAAAATACCAAATCTTCCTCTTTGCTGAAATACTTCAAAAATTGTGTCTCGCGGTTGCGGTACCAATAAAAAGTTGTTCCTGGTGACAATAGATTTTTCTGTTTAAGCCGAGAACCTAGCAGTTGGGCAGCATCTTTTGGGAGTCCTAAATCCCGGACTAAATCATTCAATTCAGCTTGAGAGAAAAGTTCAGGTTTTGGATCTGGTTCAGTTTCAAACTCGGAAGTACTGGACTCATCGGGAAAAGCCATCTGATGAGTCTCATCATGATCAGAACCGTCCACACAAATATGATCCAAAGATTTTGGTGGTTCAGGCACAGGTACTTCGTTGCTATGAGGCATAGGCCTAATTGCTGAGGGAAGGTTGGGGTAACTTATTACGTTCTTATTTTTTAAGTTGTATCCCTTCACAATGCAAGAGCAAAAATAGCAGTCACTGCTGTGGTCTCTTTGTTCACGCCACATCATAGGTATTCCGAAACGAAATGCTTGTTTTTTACCTTTCATCCATAAGCGTAGATCTTCCTCACATGTCTTGCACACTTTGTGAGGAGCCCACGGTTTGTCTTGATCGCCTAACTTCAAACCGAAATAGGCGAAATATACTTTTTTAATAAATGCAGAAATGTTCCTCTGCCGCTTTTTCACGGTATATTCCCCACAAATAAAACAAAAACTGTCCGGAGAGTTGACACAACCTCTGGCTCTGTGAGCCATCACAAATACACAGCACTGCAAACTACAACTGTAGTGAACCACTTCGGAATAAAGCTGGATTACGACTGAGCAAACAAAAGGTAATAATGAACTTGCAAGAAACTGAAATTTGACAGGAACGTTCATGTCGCAACCACCGTGTTTGAGCGAGCGAACGAGGCGAGGCGAACAGGAAAGAACATGCGCCAGCGCGAGTACTGGATTTAGCCCCCCGCCTCCCAATTGTCCTGTTAATGTATAAAATGACTACAAAACACTCTAAAATATCATGAGGGAGTGTTTCTAGTTAGTTAACCATTACAACCTCTATTTTGGGCCAAGAAAATAAACTGCAGTCGGCTAAAAAGAAATTATGTGAACATTCCTTATATGGGTAAGAAATCTAATTTTGCAAGAAAACGTGACGTGATGGAACATTTTGGCTATTTTTCCTGGATTCAGCACCCCAAAATCTATAGGAATTCAGTTGCAAAACTGGAGGCCGTTTTTTGGTAGTGTACCTGTGTTATATATTGCTTTTTCACTGGGTCAAAGTGGTGTACATTCAGGTACAGTATATATTTCCCTTGTTCCCAAAGGGCTCACAATCTACGTTTTGTACTTGAGGCAATGGAGGGTTAAGTGACATGCCCAAGGCCACAAGGAGTTCCTGTGGGACTAGAAACCTCAGTCCCTCTAGCCTGAGGTTGCTGTCCTCCAGTATTAGAAGACTTCTGTGAACAAAAGAGAAACATTGAATGTTGATTTACTTTTGAGGTTTTTTTTTTTATTGAAATTTATACATTTACAAAGAAAATCACAAGAGTAAATATCAAACAAGTACATAATAATACAAAGCAATAAATATCACTAAACCCCAGAACAAGTCCACATTAAGGAGGTGAATCATTTTCTAAATCCAAAAGAAAAATATAACACCCAACACTAGTTCCTGAACTAAAAACCAGCAAAATTCCTTTTAACTAATCAGGAGACCTGAAATACTACAAAAAGGAAACCATACCATAAATCAAGCCTTGCCTTTCAAAAAGTCTAGCAATTGCTCAACAGCAAAAAAAATATAACGTTTCCCCTGAAATACTACATGGCATTTACAGGGGAACTTCAAGTAAAATTAAGCCCCCAGAGCCAAGACCCGCGGACGTACCTCCAAAAAGGCTTTCCGACGGATCTGAGTGGCCCTGGAGACATCAGGAAACATTTGTATCGATTGACCACAATACTTTTCATCCTTTTTTTTAAAATAGGCACGTAAAACTTTCTCCTTATCCAATTCCGAAATAAAAGTGACTAATAATGTAGCTCGTGTTGCAATATCGTCTTTGGAAGACTCCAAAAACCCAGAGATATCCAAGGTAGAGGAAACAACCTTATCATAACAGATATCTACAGCACCATTAGCATCTCCCACATTAACAGGAGTCACTTTACCCGAAGGTAGATAGTAAATTTTTGACAAGCCTATCTCTTCAGCATTTAAAAATAGCAAAACCTCTTTCAGATATTTATAAAAAAGAATAGAAGACGATAAGTAATGGGTCTTGGGGAAATTTAACAGCCGTAAATTCCTAGAACGCAAAACATTTTCTAAATTTCCCTCCTGCCTACATAGTAAAGAAACATCCAGTCTTAATTAGAACTAATGCTACTTTCTAGTTGTGATGCAGAGCCTTAACTTATATTGCTGATATATACTCTGTGAGAAGTGGACCGACGGAGTGAATTGTGATCTAGAAGAAACATCCTGAGACAATTTAAAAGGTAAATCAGAATGAGAGGATTGACGAGCCTCCAGAGTGACAGCAGCTGTTTCCAAAGTCACTAAACGATTCTCATGATCCTTAAATTTAGACACAGTTTCTTTAGTAAAGTCAGAAACTTTTTGAAGAGAAGCAGTTAATGACGCCTCCATCCGGACAACTATAGCCCAAACATCCTTCAATGAAATATCGATGGGTGGAACCACTTCTGGAACAGCAGATACAAAAGTAACCACAGATGGAATTGAAGGAGACAAAGTATCTGGACGAGTATCCAACTTAAGAAAAGAGTCCGGCAAAAGGCCTGAACCGACAGTCCCATTACTGGCCGTGAAAGGCATAATGGCGGCATCGGAAATAGAAAGGGGATCCTGAAGGGGAGGAATTAAAACCCCTGTTTTCTGAGAGGGATCACAAGGAGGCGTACTCACAATTGAAACATTCACAGAGGCGTCGGAAGATGTAGAATCCATTTTCAAAGGATCACCAGCACGGACATGAGCGTCCATGAGGCCAACCACTTTGACCGCCTTGGATTGAGTGGAGAAGACAACTTTCTTTTTCCGCTTCCCCATAATCAACGACTCTCGTGCACCGTAGTGCACCGCCGTGCATCGAAGGGGCGCCAAAGGGGCAGGACCTGCCCCTTTGGTCATGCCCCTTCGGTGCACGCGCCCAAGGGCGCGCCCGCTAACGCGTCCCGCATTGGGGCAGCAGTTCTTATAGCCCAAAGGATAGCAAACTCCAATCGGAGAGAACCTCCGCAGGCAGCAGGAACCAATGAAATGCAGTAGGTATTAAACCAGGAAATGCTCACACCTCGGCGTCCCGCGTTGGGGCAGCAGTTCTTATAGCCCAAAGGATAGCAAACTCCAATCGGAGAGAACCTCCGCAGGCAGCAGGAACCAATGAAATGCAGTAGGTATTAAACCAGGAAATGCTCACACCTCGGCGTCCCGCGTTGGGGCAGCAGTTCGTATAGCCCAAAGGATAGCAAACTCCAATCGGAGAGAACCTCCGCAGGCAGCAGGAACCAATGAAATGCAGTAGGTATTAAACCAGGAAATGCTCACACCTCAGCGTCCCGCGTTGGGGCAGCAGTTCTTATAGCCCAAAGGATAGCAAACTCCAATTGGAGAGAACCTCCGCAGGCAGCAGGAATCAATGAAATGCAGTAGGTATTAAACCAGGAAATGCTCACACCTCGGTGTCCCGCGTTGGGGCAGCAGTTCTTATAGCCCAAAGGATAGCAAACTCCAATCGGAGAGAACCTCCGCAGGCAGCAGGAACCAATGAAATGCAGTAGGTATTAAACCAGGAAATGCTCACACCTCGGCGTCCCGCGTTGGGGCAGCAATTCTTATAGCCCAAAGGATAGCAAACTCCAATCGGAGAGAACCTCCGCAGGCAGCAGGAACCAATGAAATGCAGTAGGTATTAAACCAGGAAATGCTCACACCTCGGCGTCCCGCGTTGGGGCAGCAGTTCTTATAGCCCAAAGGATAGCAAACTCCAATCTTAGAGAACCTCCGCAGGCAGCAGGAACCAATGAAATGCAATAGGTATTAAACCAGGAAATGCTCACACCTCGGCGTCCCGCGTTGGGGCAGCAGTTCTTATAGCCCAAAGGATAGCAAACTCCAATCGGAGAGAACCTCCGCAGGCAGCAGGAACCAATGAAATGCAGTAGGTATTAAACCAGGAAATGCTCACACCTCCTACTTCTGAGTTTTAAGGTGCAACCGTGTAAAAATATCTTATTGATTTAACTTGTTTAATAAACTGTTAACATTTCTGAATCCATCTTTAAGCTTGTTCAACAAGTTATATGAGCTTAATAAATTTTTCTGATAATTATTTTTATAGACACTAAGGTGTTATGTGTCCCATTCTTGTAAAGTCTACCTTATCACCATAATTGTAACATCACCTTGGTAGGGGCTTATCCCAATTTAATTATTTTTCCTCTCGGCCTTTCTCTGCATAACAGTGGAGCTAGATGAGACGAAGTTAGTGACTTCTGTGAGCCTCTACCGGAGGGTGACATCAGACTCTGAGGTACACGCTTGGCTCACTAGACTATACTATAGCATCCCAGGTATTGTTGTAAGAGTCTGATCCCGCTCTTCTTCAGGAGTGGGGGCAGAGGCGGCTCTATAATTAGGCGGAGTGAGGCGGTGGCCTCAGGTGGCAAACTTTTTGGGGCAGCAGAAATTCCCTAAAAAGAGCTGCCTCACTCTGCCTTCAAAAAAAAAAATCCGATGGAAGAGCTGCTGCCAGGAAGTGCCCCGCGGCTGCAACGGAAGAGCCCTCTCCTCTCCCTCAGTGCCACCGGCTTTACAGAGCCACAAAGAGAGAGTTTCCCTTTCTCGCGGCTCTGCTAAGCCTGCCAGCACTGATGGGAAACTGGAAATACCATTTCCCATCAGCGTCGCTGGGCTTAACAGAGCTGCGAGAAAGGGAAACTCTCCCTTCGCGGCTCTGTAAAGCCAGCAGAAGACAGGAGGGATTTGCTGGAGCGGCCGCGGGGCACTTCCTGGCAGTGGCTTCGGCTTCGGCTTCAGCAACAAGTTTATTTTAATTTTAATTTCCCTGGGGTGGGGGGAGGCTGGGACTGAAAATGGTCAGATGGGGGGGTTAGGACTGGAAGGGGGCTGATGGGGGAGTTAGGACTGGTAATGGGCTATGGGGGGTTAGGACTGGAAGTGGACTGATGGGGGGTAGGATTGGAAATGGGCTATGGGGAAGGCTAGAACTGGAAATGCACTGATGGGGGGGTTAGGACTTGTAATGGGCTATGGTGTGGCTGGGACTGGAAATGGGTTGATCGGGAGGGAGCTAGGGCTGGTAATGGGCTTTCAGGGGTGGCTAGGACTGGAAATGGACTGATAGGGTGGTTAGGACTGGAATTGGGCTGATGGGGGGGTTAGGACTGGTAATGGGTTATGGGGGGTTAGAACTAGAAATGGGCTGATTGGGAGGGGGGCTAGGGTTGGTAATGGGCTATCAGGGGTGGCTAAGACTGGAAATGGGCTGATGGGGGTTAGAACTGGAAATGGGCTGTTTGGGAGGGGGGCTAGGACTGGAAAAGGGCTGATGGGGGGTTAGGACTGGAAGTGGGCTGATGGGGTGATTAAGACTGGTAATGGGCTATTTGTGGGGTTAGGACTTGAAGTGGGCTGATTGAGGGGCTAGGACTGGAAATGGGCTGATGGGGGGTTAGAACTGGAAATGGGCTGAACTTGAGGGGAGACCAGGACTGGTAATGGGCTGATTGGTGGGGTTAGGCCTAGAAATGGGCTGATTAGGGAGGCTAGGACAGGAAATGGACTTATTGCGGGGGGGAGGGGGGTTTAGGACTGGTAATGGGCAGATGGGGGGCTAGCACCGGAAATGAGCTAGGACTGGTAATGGGCTGATTGAAGGGCTAGGACTAGAGTGGGCTGATAAGGGAAATAGGACTGGAAATGGGCTGGGACTGGAAACGGGTTAATGGGGGAGGGAAGGAGAGTGCTGCTGGCCCTGAAAGAAAACTAGGAGCTAGGGCTACAAATGGGCTGATGTGAGAGGATGGTAGAATAGAACTGGAAGGGAGCAGATAATGAGAGGGTCTGCCAGGGGAAGGAGGGGGAAGGAAGGGAGCTGACACCTGGGATGTACCGAAGGGGGACTGAAAGGGAGCTGACACTTGGGGATGGGAGTGGTAGGTGGCTGGGTAATGGGGAGGAGGCTGGAAGGGAGCTGACATGCGAATGGCACTGGAAGGGGGATGGAATGGGGATGGACAGAGGGTAGGGTGACTGAAAGGGAGCTGACTGGGGGGATGGCACTGAGAGTGGATGTAAGCTGATATATGACATATTTATAAATGACCTGGAAAATGGAATAACGAGTGAGGTTATCAAATTTGCAGATGACTCAATACTATTTAAAGTTGTTAAAACCCAAGAGGATTGTGGAAAATTGCAAGAGGATCTTGATAAATTGGAAGACTGGGCATCAAAATGGCAGATGAAATTTAATGTGGACAAGTGCAAGGTTATGCACCTCGGGAAGAACAACCCAAACTATGGTTCATGATGCCAGGTTCCACATTAGGAACCACCACCCAGGAAAAAGATTTAGGCGTCATTGTGGATACCATGTTAAAACCCTCGGCGCAGTGTGCAGCGGCGGCCAAGAGAGCAAATAGAATGCTAGGTATGATAAGGAAAGGAATGGAAAATAAAACAAAAGATATTATAATACCTCTATATCGTTCCATGGTGAGACCGCACCTTGAATATTGTGTGCAATTCTGGTCGCTATATCTTAAAAAGGATATAGTGATTTTAGAAAAGGTTCAGAGAAGAGCCACCAAAATGGTAAAGGGGATGGAAGGATACTAATATGAAGAAAGGCTAAAAAGGTTAGGGCTCTTTAACCTGGAAAAGAGACGGCTGAGGGGAGATATGATAGAAGTCTATAAATTAATGAACGGAGTGGAACGGGTAAACGTAGTTCAATTGTTTACCTTATCAGAATATAGAAAGACTAGGGGACATGCAATGAAGCTACAGGGTAAATTATTTAAGACTAATAAAAGAAAATATTTTTTCACTCAACGTGTAATCAAACTCTGGAATTTGTTACCGGAGGATGTAGTAAAGGCTGTTAGTGTAGCTGGGTTTAAAAAAGGTTTGGACAAGTTCCTGGAGGAAAGGTCCAAAAACCATTATTAAGAAGGGACCCAGGATATCAATGCTTGAACCAATACAAGCATTGTGGAACCTGTGTCCCTTGGGGAAACTGCTAGGTACATATGACCTAGATTGGCCACTGTTGGAAAGAGAATACTGAGCTTGATGGACCTTGGTCTGACCCAGTATGGCATATCTTATGTTCTTATGTTCTTATCTGGGATGGTATTTGGACTAGAAGGGGCTGGACAGTGGGGAAGGAGGGGGACCAGAAGGGAATGGACACCAGTAGCAGTCGTGGGAATGCAAGGCAGTTGACATTGGAGGTACTGGGAGGGGAGGACTGGAAAGGGGGCTGATACTGGGGAGGGTTACTGGAACTGGAAATGGGCTGATGGAAGGAATTGAAGAAAACAAAAGAAGAGATAAGAAATGGCAGATGTACCATAGACCTCAGAAAGAGAGCTAAGAGAAGACAGGAAAGCAGAAGCCTCGGATCAGGACCAGCATGATCAGAGAATAAAATGGTCAGACAACAAGGGTAGAAAAAATAATTTTATTTCATTTTAGTGATTGGACTTTGTGCTATTTTTATATTTTACACAGTATTGGGGAACTGTATCTCTTATTTATCTGATGTTGCACTGCATGTGGATTCTGGCTTCTTGGGGTTTCAGTTTAATTTTGTCTACATATTTTTATTTTTACTTTAGATTGTGGTTACTTATTCTGTACTTGGTGAGGGTTGATGTTGTGAGTGTGTGACTGAGGTCAGGTGTTCTGTTAACATGGAGTTTATACATAAAGATCTATACTATACTGACTTGTTCGACTTTTCAAATAGGTTTATGGATGTTCCAGGGCCCACTGTAGAGTGACGCTTTTTTGGATGGTCGCCTTATATGAGTTTTGGAAGTTTCTCCTGATATGGTATGGTATGGTAAGTTTGCTCTTTGTTGTAGGGTTTTGTATTAGTTCACAATATGCCTGGTACTGGAGAATAGTGGTTGTTGTTGCTCTTAGTGAGATAATCAGAATCAGATTTTTTTTCAATATTGAGTTCTCTGGGTGAATGTCCTGATTCTGCTCTGTACCTACTGTGAATGCAAAATACAGTATATGTGGAAAAAAAGAAAAATCAAGAACCATAACGCAGTTTATAACAAAATAAAAATGAGTTATAATTTAGTATTATAAATTGTGCTGTTGGTTCTTGCTGTCTTTTAGTTCCTTGATGTTCAAGCGGGACCATACCTAGCCCTGTGCAAGCGGTGCAGCCGCACAGGGCGCAAAGGCTTGGGGGGCGCATTTTGGCTGTTGCCCTGCCGCCACTGGCAGGACAATAGCAGGCAGCCGATATGCGCCCCCCAAGCCTTTTCACAGCACTTTAAGCAGGTCTGGTTCCTCCCTCCTCCAACGCGATGTCAGAGTAGGGAGGGACAGATCTGCTTAAAGTGCCGGTGCCTTTTAGATCGGGACATGCCCCCCCCTCCTCCTCCCCATACCTCTGTCCAGCGGTGCCTGCTGTTTCCCTGCTGCCGGAGCCACCATGAAAAAAACAGAGGGCAGCAGCAGCAGGGAAAGAACAGGCAGCGCTGGATGGAGGTATGGGGGGAGAGGGGGCATGCGCCCGAGCTGCAAGTTGCACAGGGTGCGATTGCAGCTCGATACGGCCCTGTGTGCAAACATCTTGCATTTCCTCCATATAATCTAATTGGCTTTTTGGTTTGGATTTCTGATTGGATTTCTGAAAAAGCCCCGCCCCCTCTAAGGTGGGGGGGGGGCGCAATTTCAGACTTCACCTCAGGCAGCAGATTGCCTTGAGCCGCCCCTGCGTGGGGGGGCTACATAAGCTCCCATAGACCATGAATCTCAGCCAAGACTGCATCATCAGAGTCTGCATAAGGCTTAGTAGGCACTATTTTCTCCAGAGTTAACAGGTCTATCTTGTCTATCAGAGTTAACAGGTCTATCTTCAACCCCGGATTTACAGAGAAATGCTGATCGGTTTTGCTGGGCTTCGAGTTTGCCATGAGTTTGACAGGATAGATTAGAATGTACATTACACCACACAGCTCCAAGGATGGATAAAGATACTGAAAACAGCAGCAGAGATCTCACATTAAGCAGCCATCTTGACTGAATCCAACACCACTCTTCCAGGGAATAGCAGCCTTAAGCAGAACTCCATCAACCAACAACTCCAAAAAACAATTTTGTGTAAATTTGTTGCACGATTCATAGGAGTAAATGCTAGCATTCAAATTTGAGACCTTCTATGTGCAGACCCTCGTAAAATATTCTACATTGAGCACATATAATCTGCAGGAATGCCCTGAACACGTCACCAACATGCCTCCTCTGCAAACATCTAAAAGTCAACATGCTGTGATCTACGTGTGTAAGTCTGCAAACACTATAGATCCCTTCTAACATCACCTACTATTTATATACATCTGTATATATATAGTGGCGTCTTCACTGCCAAACAAAACCTTGAATGTACTGTTTTGTCTGACAGTTTTCTTCTCCTTTGAATAGCCAACTAAATCAGAACCAGCACCAACTGGAGCTCTGGCCCCATAACATCTCATTTGTAAGTGCTATGGGTTCCTCCTACCAACTCCATCTATCTCAGTCCTTATGGCAACAGTCCACTAGCCCAAGACCTTTGCACAGGTCATTGGTTTCCAGTTCTACAGGCAGTACCACTAAAAGGGTATAGACCAGGAGTATTTAAACTTGTCCTTTACTCAGATTTTCAGGATTTTCCCTACTGAATGTGAATGAGAGAGATTCACAAAATAGAGGTAGTGTGCAGTTTCTCCTGTGTATTCATTAAGGGTAGGCAGAAAATCTGACCATAAGAACAAAAGAACATAAGATATGCCATACTGGCTCAGACCAAAGGTCAATCGAGCCCAGCTTCCTGTTTCCAACAGTGGTCAATCCAGGTCACAAGTACCTGGCAGGATCCCAAAAGGTAGAGAGAATCTATGCTGCTCATCCCAGGGGTAAGCAGTGGATTTCCCAGTCCACTTTAATAATGGTTTATAGACTTTTCCTTCAGGAACTTGTCCAAACCTCTTTTAAGCCCAGCTACACTAACAGCTTTTACTACATTCTCTGGTAACGGATTCCAGAGTTTGATTACATGCTGAGCGAAAAAATATTTTGTCTAATTTTTGTTAAAAGTGTTAGATTGCAGCTTCATTGCATGCTCCTTAGTCTTTCTAATTTTTGAAGGAATACACAACCAATCTATGTTTATTTGTTCCACTCCACTCATTATTTTGTAGACCTCTATCATACCTCCCTTTTGCCATCTCTTTTCCAAACTGAAAAGCCCTAATCTTTTAAGCCTTTCCTCATAGGGGTATCTTTCTATCCTATTTATTATTTTGGTCACCATTTTCTCAATCTTTTCTAATTCTGCTATATCCTTTCTAAGATACGGCAACCAGAACTGCACATCATATTCAAGGTGTGGTTGCACCATGAAGCAGTACACAGTTATAATATCCTTGGTTTTATTCTCCATTCCTTTCTTATAATTCCTAATGTTCTATTTGCTTTCTTGGCCTCCGCTGCACACTAAGCAGAGGGTTTCAACATATTTTCCATACTGACACCTAGATCCTTTTCCTAGGTGATGGTTCCTAACATGGAACCTTGCATCGTGTAACTATAGTTTGGGTTGTTTTTCCCTAAGCAAGTCATTCCAGAATCTGAATAGGCCATTTCCATGTGTGCAGGAGACATGTATTCTGGTACACGGCACGTGGGGATGTCCATGGTGCTTGCATGGGTATCATGGGGCAGAACAAGGGTGTGGTTTGCCACGGAGACATATATAACATATTCTGGAAAAGCCCGTGTAGGTTTTTTTTTACTTCCCCGCAGTTGTGCCCGTTATTCCTGTCAGAGACGTGGTTTGAGGGTTGCACAGATGGATCTCATGTGCTGATCTGCAATTCAGGGAGGACATGAATGCCTGGACAGTACCTGGACCTTTAAAATGATCTCAGTGTCACCAGGTGCCAGTGTGATAGAGCAGCCATACATCAGCTATGCCAGGCACTAGTAGATATGATTAATGTTGTGCCAACATTCCCCAGATTGTGTCATGAGGCCTACATCCTTACCCAGTCCAGGATCTATGCAAGCTGCAAGAGTGGTGATATATATAAAGACTGGCTACTTGGTATTATGACACAGGGATCCCCCCTCCAATGCTCACACAGGCCTCACCAGGGGAGCATTGCACAAAGCAGACTGTTGGAAGGCAGATAGAGTTGCCTCACAGATAGCGGATGACAGAGAGTGGACATTGTATAGGACAGGTGCAGGCACATGTAGGGAATTGCTATGAGAAATGCCAGTACCCAGATATGTGGGAAACAGATGCCATAGCCAGACAGCCATAGTCGTTAAAAAAGCATACTTTTGTAGTTCAGAAATATTATTCATCCTTTGGGTAATTGCAGTTAGTTAAAGTTGTTGTGAACTTGGTAAGGGTCCATTTAGCATTTTAAAGAGGTTTTTAGAGATGACCAATGCAAAAATAACTAAAGCATTTTTATACTGCCAAGTACTTTTGGAAGCTAGGTATGTCATGACAAACATGTTAATATTTACTTCCTCTTATAATATATTTGAGTGCAATGAGATTACATAGCACTTTTATGGGAATGAAAAAGATTAGTATATAGTCTAGTTTGCATCAGCATTCATTTATCATTAGTATTTATGCCTAGTTTGCATCAGCAAACTACTGTCAGTGCTTAGGAGATGCACATTTTAATTGAGGAGGCGTGGCCATCAGAGGCGTCCATGAGTATTTTGCGGAGATGGGCATGATCGGAAACATGCAGCTGTCCAGAATACGGTGAGTGTGGGGGATGTCTAAAACCATTTCAACACCTACCCGTGTCCCGCAATGTTAGTGGGGACGGGATTCTCTGTTTCCTTCTATGGTCCGTGCTGCACCTGTGTGCGACTCTTACTCTGAATACGTGTACAGACCAGCTGAACAGCATGTTCAGCATGTCGCGCCAGACACATCTACGTGCCAATTCCATAAACGCAGGCACTTCTATACCCACAGATGCAGAATTAGGACTCAATCGCACCCATGCCCGATTTAAATGTGTCCATGAGAGATAACTGGCCTACAGTATATGGAATCCGTCTCCACATGCTTAATTTTCAGCTGTCCACATTAAATTTCATCTGCGATTTGGACACCCAGGGCCTGATATTGAGATGGGCAAGCTATGCGCCGCGGTGGCGCATAGCCTGTCTGCTGATCCCCCTAACCCGGATTTTCACTTCCACACCAGTGGAAGTGAATATCCGGGTTAGCTCGGATGCTCCGGCAGCCACAGAGGCTAAACGGGTAGCAGCAATTTTCGTTGCAACCTGCATAGCCTCTGCATCTTAAAGATAGGAGAGGTTTTTTCTCACCTAACTTTAAGATAGAGAGTGCTACACAGGTAGCCATAAAAATCACTGCTACCCATGTAGCCCCTTCCTCCACCCCCGCTCCACCCCGGAATGCCCCTAACATGCCCCGATTCTATGTGGATAGCATTTGGCACGTTAGAAACTTAGCTGGGATATTCGAAGGACACTACCCATGTAGGTTCCCTTTGAATATCCCAGATAAGGCCCTTACATGGGTAACTAAGGGGCCTTTGAATATCAGGTCCCCAGTCTCCCAGTTTATCACAGTCCTCTTGCAATTTTTCACAATACTTTTTGTGGTCTTCCAAAGAAATGGGATTGGGTAACTCTGATAAAGACAAAATAGAGGCAGTTCAGAAAAGATCAATCAAAAGCCCCATGAAATAAAATACAAGGACCTAAAAATGTATCCTATTGCAGAGGAGAGGCAGTGGGGACATGATAGAGACATTTAAATTCTTGAAAAGCATTTGTAGGGACCTCCAAGGTTCTGCCTTGCTTAGATGGTAGGGACCTCTAGTGGCTCCACTAAGGGGTATGTTTACTAAACCGTCTTAATGTTACCGGCCTAGTTGCAGTGTTAATGTGAAGAATGCCATATAAGGAAGTGGGCATTCCGGAGGGAAGGTTGCAAGGAATCGGTATTGCGCAATAGTGGGTGCCGTGGCACGTTAACGCGCGTTAATCCTAAGTTCATGCCAGTGCAGTGTTAGAAGCTATAAAGATGTAGCCCCTGGTTACTTCAATGACTGTGGAGGCAGAGGTCATGGTTCATTCCTGCAGTGGTGTTATGTAAGAAGGCTGTCTGAGGTATTTCCTTTTAATTTAAATCAGTGCTGCCAGCAAAAACACCCTCACAGTGCTGTAACCTAAGGTGCCGCATAAGGCGCCCTATAAGGCACTCCATAGGTCACATTATAAAGTGCCCTATAAAATGTCCAGACAAGAAAGGTAGTAGAAATATTTTATTTTGAATTTATTAATTAGAATCTGCCATCTTTGAGAAATGTGCATCTGTTATATCATTGCATTTTGCACATACAAGAAGAAATGTCTGAATTCTTAAGGTTTTCAGTAAAATCTTTACCTGCTTATTTCTGTTTCTAACTTGTGGTTCCTTGTTCTGTATCTGTCTCTATGTTTTGCTTATGTGACCAAGGGATGGTATTCTGAGCTTTTTGTAGGATTTTGGAGTATTTCATCATGTACCTGGCAGTTGGCACTGGAGGGAAGTTGTGTAGAAATCTGGTGCCCTTTCTCTAACCACAGTGCACGTGTAAGTGGTGTTCATAGAAACATAGAAATATACAAACATGATGGCAGAAAGAGACCACATGGCCTACCTAGTCTGCCATTCCATATCAACTACAACAGTCCCTTTTTTTCCTTTAGAGATCCTCTGTATTTCTCCCATGCTTTTTTGAACTCAGATACTGTCCTCATCTCTACCACCTCTACTGGGAGACTATTCCACACATCTACCACTCTTTCTGTAAAGAAATATCTCCACATATTACTTCTAAGTCTATTCCCTTTAACCTTCATCCTATGTCCCCTCATAGCAGAGCTTGCTTTCAATTGAAAGAGGCTCTCCTCCTGTGCATTTATGTCAGGGAGGTATTGAAACGTCTCTATCATATCACCTCTATCCCGCCTTTCCTCTAACATATATAGATTAAGATCTTTAAGTCTATCCTCATATGCTTTATAACGAAACCACAACCATTATAGTAGCTACCCTCTGTGCCAACTCCAACCTGTTTATATCCTTTTGAAGGTGTGGGCTCCAGAATTGCACACAATACTCCAAATGAGGTCGCACCAAAGATTTATACAGAGGCACTATCACCTCCTTTTTTCTGCTGGTCATTCCTCTCCCTATGCACCCAAGCATCCTTCTAGCTTTCACCATCACCTTTTCTACCTGTTTTAACTACTTTAAAATCACCAGATACCATCACGACCAGGTCCTGCTCTTCTTTTGTGGACAGAAGTACTTCACCCCCTACACTGTACCGCTCCCTTGGATTATTGCAGCCCAAATACATGACCTTGCATTTTTTAGCATTAAAAATCAGCTGCCAAATTTTCAACCATTTTTCAAGCTTAGCTAGATCCCTCCTCATGTTATCTACTCCTCCCTGGGTGTCTGCTCTATTGCAGATTTTGGTATCATCCTCAAAGAGGCAACCCTTACCTGACAGCCCTTCTGCAATATCACTAACAAAGATGTTAAAAAGTATCAAACCAGGGACAGATCCCTGCGGCACACCACTGGTAACCTCCTTCTCCTCGGAATGAGCTCCATTTACCTGTACCCCTTGTCGCCCCACCCTCAACCAATTTCTAATACAATCAGAAACTTTAAGGTCCATCCCTATGGTGCTCAGTTTGTTTATAAATCTCCTGTGCAGAACGGTGTCAAAGGCTTTACTGAAATCCAAGTACACAACATCTAGGACTCTCCATCAGTCCAACTCCCTGGTCACCCAGTCAAATAAATCTATGCTGCCACCAATCCTGTAATCCACTGGACTCCAGAAACCTCACTATTTTCTCTTTCAGCAGTGTTTCCAATAATTTACTCACCAACATCCTTACTTATACTTTTTTGTAAAGGGACCACATGTGTCTCTCTCCAGTCCTCTGGCACCACTCCCAACTCCAAAGGGGCATTGAAAAGGTCAGTCAGTAGAGCTGCTAGAACCTCCTCAGTTTCCTTCAGTATTCTCAGATATAGCCCATCCAGTCCCATCACTTTGTCTATTTTTAGTTTAGCTAGTTCCTCACAGACACAGTCTTCTGAAAATTGTTTGAGATACTTTTTCTTCACCTTTTCAGATGCTTCCTTTGAGAACCATAGCTGCCTCCTTTTCCTTTCACCGTTATTCAGACACTTAAATTATTGTTGTGACGAAAGTGAAACTTGTGAAAGCATCCATTAGAATTCATAGAGGTGGGGAGGCAGCACAATAATCATTTGCACAGGGATACAAAATATAGGTTTGGATTTGATAAAGTATGTGGGAGAATGTGTGTGTTGGAGGATTGAGGAGGGGACTGCAACTCAGTGGGGGTTGAATAGTGCAACCTCTTGTACTCCCCACCTCCCCACCCCCCGAAATCTGATGTGGCCAGTAGGTGCTGAAGGCTGCACTTTTGCCCTCACTGCAGTTATTTTTGGAGGTTGGGGCAAAGGGCGGGACAGGGGGTGGACAAGGGTCGGAGCACAGGCATAACATGTGGCTGATTTTTCTCTTTCAAAAAGTTGTCAACCCCACATACAATATAAGATCCTTACCCTGGTTCATTGTACCATCCACACCAACACCCCACAATATCTCTCTAACTTAATCCACCTCCATACCCCTCATCATTCCCTCCAACAGATTCATTCCAACCATCTCTCCCTTCTGCCTCACAAGCTCACCTCAAATTCACCCATGCCTCTTCATTCTTCTTCCTTAGCCCCCTCCTTTGGCATTCTCTCCCCTCTGACCTTCGCCTTGAGCTTTCTTTCCCTTGCTTTAAGACAATGCTAAAAACCCATCTTGTTTCTCTCACCTTTGACCTCCCACCAACCCCTACCTCGATTTCTGCCCCTTAGTTATCCCAATTGTTGACCTCTCTTCCTCTCTATACAAGTATACTCCTTTCTTTATTTCCTCTCCTATCTTGTATGGCATTCTTTTTCCTTTCTTGTACTTTCCTGTAGCACTTTTAATTTTGTAAACCACTCAGATGTGGTATATATCAAACACCACAATAAAGATAAAAGATAAAGATACTCCCTTCCAGCCTTCCCAACTCCTCCCATTTCTCCTATTCTTGCTTCAGTTTCTCACTTTTTTGATACAGGGCCTTCAATATCAGTACTCCCCTCAGCACTGCTTTTAGTCCATCCCACTGGACTCCTTCACTCCCCCCCCCCCCACACACATTCAGTTGAAAGAAATCTTCAATTGCCTCTCCCATCTTCTGTGTAGTAACTTCACTCTCCAACAATGATTCATTTATCCTCCAAAACTTCAAACTGGAGTCCCTCTGTCCCCACCGCATCGTCAGTCCTATGGGTGCATGATCAGACTACGTAATCAAACCAATGTCTTGAAGGACTACCAAAAGGGACTGCTAAAGCTGGAAAAGGATCTGCACTTGTATTTATCTTCTGGAATATACTCTAAATCTTGGAGAAAAAGGAAATGATTTGGGTTAAAGCTGATAAATCTATGTATTTTAGAATTCAGTGTTTTTGCTGAATCAGTCATAGAAACATAGAAACATGGCAGCAGAAAAAGATCACATGGCCTATTTAGTCTGCCCTTCCATATTGACTACTACAATAGTTCCCTCTTTTTCTTTAGAGATCCTATAGAAACATTTAGAGATCCTATAGAAGCAGTCAGGTCTTAATACCACCAGTTTCATTTCAATCACATCAGAGTAAAGCTTGGCATAGAAAGCAAAGTAGAGTAAATAGTCTCTGAGTAGAAAGAAATAAACTTGTTTTTGGTGACCTTTACAAAGAGGCCTTCCAGTTAGGAGGCAAAAGATCTGTGAAGTTGTCTTAAATAGGTGTTAAAGCCAAGTGACAGATCAAAGGGGCAATTTGAAAGGTCCTCTCTATCAAACCAAGGAATATGTGAATCACCCAGGAAATTGGTAGGACTTTATCTTAGAAGCAGAGGTCAGGACACTGTGTAGCAAGCCAGCTTTTATAAAGTCTTCTTTCCCTCCCACCCCGACTCCCAACCACCACAAGGATAATATTAGCTTTATAGGCTCTTAAACCTATTAAAGGAAAGGAGGTGCCCATATTCACTTTCAGGTGTGACTGGTTATCATCAAGAATAAATTAATTAAGGACCTGAGATTAATTAATCTTGAGGTTAACAAAATCCAATAAATATATTTGGTATAGTTGTATTAGTATAAGTATCCCCAGCTAGCTTAAGTAAGTAAACAACTTAAATACAAAATAAACCTTAAAACTATGATGTAGACAATAGTTCAGCAGTGAAATGGGGGCTTTACAGTCTTTTGCATTGAGTGTTGCCATAGAAGAGGGAGGTCATGTAACAGGAAAGCATCACTCTGGTGTGGTAGGAAGTGATCCTGTAGCTAGGACCTGTCCTCCAGATGATGTAAAATACTCTCACACTGAGGATGATTTTCCAAGGCAATGTGCCCATGAGGGAAAGATTAGGACAGCAATTGTAGTTCATGATTTAATCATTAAGCATGTAGATAGCTGGGTGGCTTTTGGATGTGAGGATCACCTGGTAAGATGCCTGCCTCATGCGAAGGTAGCGGACCTCATATGCCACCTAGACAAGGTTTTAGATAGCAGAGGGGTGGAGTCTGCTGTCTTAGTACATGTTAGTACCAATGACATAGGAAAGTGTAGGAGGGTGGTTCTGGAGGCCAAATTTAGGCTTTTAGGTAGAAAGTTGAAATCAAGAACTTCCAGGATAGTATTCTCTGAAATGCTTTCCATTCCATGTGCAGGACCCAAAAGGCAGGCAGAGCTCCGGAGTCTCACTGTATGGATGACAGAATAGTGCAAGGAAGAGGGTTTTGGATTTGTTAGGAACTGGGCAACATTCTCAATAAAGGAGGGGCTTTTCCAAAGGGATTGGCGCCACCTTAACCGGGATGGAACCAGGCTGCTGGCATTATCCTTTAAAAAGGAGATAAAGCAGCTTTTAATGTAGGTAATAGGGAAGGCCAACAGTTGTCCAAGAGTGCATGATTCGGAAAGATGTATCCTTGAAGGATACTAGCAAAATATTGAAATTAGGTCATATCGATGGAGAGGTTCCAATAAAGATAAAAGTAACCCAAATGCCCTTAAGTACAGAGCAGACAGAGCTTAAAGATTCCAAATTGCCTCTGCCTACCAATAACCAGATTAATGTGAATAAAATACAACCTCTATAATGCTTGTATGCAAATGCTAGAAGTCTAAAAACTAAGATGGGAGAGTTAGAATATATAGCACTAAATGAGAGGTTGGATATGATTGATATCTCAGAGACCTGGTGGAAGAAGGGCAACCAGTGGACACTGTGATACCTGGATACAAATTATATAACAATTGAAGAGTAGATCAAATTTGTGGAGGGTTTGCACTCTATGTTAGAACACATGGATGATGAAATGCTCAAAGAAATCATGGAAGCTGACAAAAGTTACAACACAGTAATAGTAATGAATGATTTCAATTACCCTGATATCGACCGGGTCAGTGTTATGGCAGGACATGCTATGAAGATAACATTTCTAGATGAAATAAATGACTGTTTTTGGAGCAGCTGGTTCATGAACTCACAAGAGGGGAAGCCATTTTGGACCTAGTCTTTAGTGGAACATAGGATATGGTACAAGAGATAAGGGCATTGGGACCACTTGGCTATAGTGATCATGGAATGATCTCATTTGATTTAATAAATGGAGGGAGGACAGCAAGGAAATCCATAATACTACCTTTTAACTTCCAAAAGGGAGATTATGATAAAATGAGGAAAATAATTAAGAAAAACTAAAAGGAACAGCTGCCAAAGTTAAAGATTTACATCAAGCATGGCGTTGTTTAAAAATACTATCTCGGAAGCCCAGAACAGCTGTATTCCTCGCCTTAAGAAAAGTGGAAGAGGTCCAAAAAACTGCCAGCATGGCTTAAAAGTGAGGTCAGAGAGCCTGTTGTAGACAAAAAAAACATCTTTCAAGGAAAGGAAGAAGGAGCCAAATGATGAAAACTGGAAACAACATAATCAACAACAAGTTAGATACAAGGCATTGATAAGGCGGGCAAAGAGAGAATTTGAAAAAAAAGCTTATCATGGAAGCAAAAGCGCATAATAAAAACTTTTTCAAGTACATTCGTAGCAAAAAAACCTGTGAGAGAGTAAGTTGGGCCCTTAGATGATAGAGGAGTAAAATGGGCACTAAGAGGGGATAAGGACATAGGGGAGAGACTGATTGAATTCTTTGCTTTGGTCTTTACTGAAGAAGATCTAGGGAAGTTACCCATGACTAAAATGGTATTTAAAGGTGCTGCATTGGAAGAACTGAAAAAAATAGCAATAAACCAGGAAGTTCTATTACAATTATTTGATAAACTAAAGAGTAACAAATCACCTGGACTGGATTGTATACATCTGAGAGTGTTGAAAGAACTGAAATATGAGATTGTAGACCTACTAATCAATGAACGATCATTAAAATCATCTGCAATACCTGAAGATTGCTGAATGGCTAGTCTAACGCCATTTTTTAAAAAGGGTTCCAGGGCTGATCCGGGAAACTACAGACCGGTGAGCCTGAGGTCAGTATTGGGAAACCATTATTTTTTATTTTATTTATTTATGCTTTTCTTCTATACCGCTTTTTCCCAAGATCAAAGGCGGTTTACAATTAACAAATAATAAACGTGGTTTTACATGGAACATCGTATTTTTCAAACTATGTACAATTAACTTTTCATGAACAATAACATGGAACATATAGTTATAGAAATGCTGTAACTATTTACATTATAAAGAACAAAATTACTGAACATGTAGATAGTCACAGTCTAATGGAAGAAAACCAACATGGCTTTAGCCAAGGAAGGTCTTGCCTTACTAATCTGTTATATTTTTTAGAAGATGTGAATAAACAGGTAGACAGAGTTAAGATGATCGATATAGTGTATATGGATTTTCAGAAAACGTTTGACAAGGTCCCTCATGAGAGTCACTTGGCAAAATTAAAATGTCATGGGATTGGAGGCACTGTACTATTGTGGATCAGGAACTGGTTATAAGATAGAAAGCAGAGAGTAGGGCTAAATGGTCAATTTTCCCAATGGAGAAAGGTGAATAGTGGAGTACTCCAGGGATTTGTGCTGGGTCCGCTGCTTTTTAACAAATTGGTAAATGACCTTGAAATGCAAAAAACAAGTGAGGAATCAAATTTGCAGATGACAGAAAATTATTCAAAGTTGTTAAAATCCAAAGGATTGTGAAAAAATGCAAGAGGACCTTGATAAATTGGAAGACTGGACGTTCAAATGGCAGATGAAATTTGATGTGAGCAAGTGCAAAGTTATACACCTAGGAAAGAAGAACCCAAACTATGGTTACATGATACAAAGTTCCACATTAGGAAACAACAACTTCAAAAGGATAGAAACGGGATCGAGTCTGTGCAGAGGGTGGCTATCAAAATGGTCAGTGGACTTCATCATAAGGCATATGGGGACAGACTTAAAGATCTCAATATGTATACTTTGGAGGAAAATCAGGAGAGAGAAGATCTGATAGTGACATTTAAATACCACCATGGCATAAATTGAAAGAAAGCTCTGCAATGAGGGGGCATAGGATGAAGATGAAAGAGGATAGACTCAGGAGTAATATACAGAAATATTTCTTTACGGAAAGAGTGACAGATGCCCTGTCAAAAGCCTTCCCAAAGAAGCTTATATTTATACAATTTCTTGATATTCTGCCCAGGCTTAAGGGCATCAGAGCACTTTACAATCACTACTAGCAGGTATTGGACACATTCCCTTGTCCTCAAAGGACTCACAATCTAGGTGCACCTGAGGGAATAAAGGGTTAACTGGCTTGCCTAAAGCATGCTTATAGGACTAGAAAGCTCAGTCCTGAGATTGCTGTCCCCAGGTGGGAATTGAACCCTGTGTTCTTAGGTATGAAGTACCTTGTCCTAACCACTAGGCCACTACAGAGATGGAGTTAGGGTGAGCAGTGAGTGGTCTGTGACCCTGGATGTACAGAGCTGATTCTGAAGTCAGCCCTGTACGTCCGGGGTCGGCAAACTAGATGGGGGACTTAATCACCTCGGAGGTGGAATAAGTCCCACTGGATGTTGATGTATGGCAGGCCCGGGTGGCGCAAGTAAGGAGAGGGGGTGAAAGGGGTTCCCTGCAGCCCAACCCTGGCCATGGAAAGCCAGATTGGGGGTCGGGCTGCAGGAAAAAGAAAGAGTGGTCGGCGGCCAAGGATCGTGGCTTCTGAATAGAGCCATGGTGCCATGGCAATGGGACGCAATGGCATTGTGGTTCCATTAAGGAGCTTGACCGAGTTATCTGGGTATGGCTCTGTATGTGCAGGCTGATCAGAATTGGGTCCCAGCCTGCATGTACAGACCCTAGACCCATCTATGCCCCGCCGGATCGGAATCGGGCCTACCTCTGTGCGTCCCGATTCCGATCAGACACATAGGGGCCTGGACGCACATGTTGGAATGTGCCTCCACCTGAATTCAAGAAAACATGGGGCTAACAGAAGATCTCTAAAGGAAAAAAAGGGACTATAGTAGTTGGTATGGAAGGGCAGATTGGATAGACCATAAGGTCTTTTTCTGCCATCATGTTCCTATGTTTCTAATACTCTTTTTCTCTTTCCCAGTCTGGCATTCCACTCTATCTGCATTGAACTCTTTCACTGGAGACTTGCCAGATACAGTTTTTATCATTGTGGATCATGGCTATTGCTTTATAGATAATATTTATTATCAGTAATTTAACTATGGACCTTTGGGCTTTACATTTGCTGCCTACTCAGTAGTAAACTGCTCTCCCATTCCGTACAGCTCAGGCATACACAAGAAAGCAAAAAACATCACTGTCTTAAAAAATGTATAGAAATATATTAAAACAGGGGAAATTATTACAGGGTTATATAAGAATTTGGGATTCATTTTCTCAGCTCACTGCTTAGCAAATAATAAAGGATCAGTTTAACCTTTTGCTAAAATAAAATATCTCCCATACACAGTGACTTGATTGTATCTAAACAAAGCCAGAAGTCAGCACAGTAGTTGTTAAAGATCAGTCCTGTAGAGCTGTTCCTTCTGAGAAAAGGCCAATTTATTTGCATAAATTGAGATCAACGGAGCAGAAAAGCATTTGCAATTTTAATGCCCATTAGAATTTACGCTACTGCCTTTTGGATGAGCTGCTAATGCAATGTTCACAGTATTGGTGTTTTTTTTACAACCAGCTAGGAAAACGTATGACGGGTATCTAGCCAAGTAAAAATGTACTGTAGGGTTCATGCATACATCTTTCTGGAGTTAAGAAAAAGGGGCTCTTACAATAAAGTAAGAAATATACTGAGAATGCTAGTCACAGAACTTTGCTGGTTCACTAGACGATGGTGTCACTAACAATGTGTGCACTAAAGCCCTTTTAAGGTGTATGTCAAAAAATGCCAGGTTCATTACTGATTTAGGATGAGTGAGAAGTGAACTCATTATCAATCTATCATGGGAATGCATGCTAAATATTTGAGTGCTGATGCTGTTGTTAAGTGCCGTCAAGTTGGTGTCGACTCATGGCGACCTTCTGGATAGTTGCCCTAAATTGTGTTTGGTCTTCAGTCAGGCGGCTCATTGTTGACTGACTGGCACCCGGGCCGTAGCTGCTATTATTGTATTGATCCATCTCATTGCTGGCCGTCCTCTTTTGTGTTGACCTTCTACCTTGCCAAGCATGATGTCTTTCTCTAATGATCTCTCTCTTCGCATGATGTGTCCAAAGTATGAAAGTCGAAGTCTTGTCATCTGAGCTTCTTAAAAAACCTTAGGTTTGATCTCCTTTAGTACTGACTTGTTTGTTCTTCTGGCAGTCCATGGTATATGCATTATTTGCCGCCAGGGCCGGCCCGTCCATTGAGCAAGAATGTTGTTTGCACAGGGCCCCGCATTTCAGGGGGCCCTGCGCAAACAACATTCTGCATTAGCCCAGGTAGGTTTCTCTCTCGTGGCTCTGTTAAGCCCGCCGGATTGGGGGAGCTAGGACTGGAAATGGGCTGATGGTGTGGCTAGGATAGAAATGGAAATGAGCAGATGGGGGGCTAGGACTGGAAATGGGCTGATGCGGAGACTAGAAGGGAGCGGATGCTGGGTGGGGCTGGAACTAGAAGGGAGCTGATGTTGGGGGATGATTCGAATGGGATGGAGCTGGGAGAGTGAAATGGAGAGGTGAAAATATTTTGTGTGGGAGGGAAGACAAATCTACAATTGGCCGGGTATTGGGAGAGTAAGTGGGGATTGAGGATGGAGGGGTAAAATTGGAATGGATGAAATAGGAATGAGGAAAGAGCAAAAGGAGAAAGATTAGTATGTTAAAGCAGATGTAGAGAGAGAATGAAAAAAAAAAAACTAGAAGAGAGAAGAAAGGACAAATGGACAGCAGACGATGGAGAGTTAGCAGAAGACACGAAGAAACCAGAAGAAAGTGACTGGAGCAATTGCAACTGAAAAAAAATGCACAAAAGGTAGAAATATATCTCTTTATTTTGAATTTATTAACTGGAATATGTCAGCTCTGGTAAATGTGCATCATTAACGTCTGTGCTTTGTTTAGTACAAGAGGAAATTAATTTATAGTTTTATTTCTACAGTGTTGCTGTACATTCCAAGTTTGGCTTTTGGGATTCCCAGTTTAATTGTCTTCCTGTTTCTAAATTGTGATTCCTTGTTTGGTGATGGTCTACGTTCTGCATGCGTAACTGAGCTGAGGTATTCTGTTTATGCAATTCCTATTTAACATTGCCACTTGTTCTCTTTCCCCAGTAGGTCATGTATTGTTATTCTCTGAAATGTATTGGTTTAATATTTGCAGTGTTGCTTTTTTATAGGTAGGGTATGGTGCTTTGTGAGTCCTGGTAGTGCTGTTAGGATACGGCGGGTTTACTATGGGTTCTAAATGGGCAGTGGTTTTAGTAGTCACTAATGTGCCTGGCGGTTGGCACTGGATTATAGTAATGTAGAAATCTTTTAGTCTTTCTTTATCCATACACTCATGAAGAGGCATGTTTACTAAAGGTTAGTGTATGGTAACATTATGCAAATATTTATGCAAATGAGGCCCCTTATGCAAATGAGGCCCCACACCGAGTCTCCGCACATGGCCCCGCACCCCACTTGGGCCGCCCTTGTTCGCCGCCAGCACCATAATTCAAAGGCATCAATTTTCTTCCTGTTTTTCTTTTTTAGTGTATGTGCAAATAAAAATATTTAAATACTATCTGTCGATTTTCAGCCCCTATATAGATACTGGTGGGCTGAAAATCCATCTAACTGCTCCACCATTATGCTTAGAATGTAAGAGCAGATTTAGGGTACAGTAAGGGCAGTCGCTATATGGAGAGTTTATACTGTATCCTCCAGACTACACGTAGACTCAAGATGCAGACTTTACAACTGCTAGGTAGCAAGCATACCTATCAGCACATACCTTAAGTGGCATTTTAGAAAGGATATCCAGGTGCTATCTGAGATGTCCAGAGTGCAACTTATGAGAAAACCACAAAGATGTTTACACTTTGGCCTAATTTTAGAAACATGGATGTCCCCAAATAGGCAGCCATAGAAATAGCTTCTTGAACATCCCTGCTGTTGTTTTTCAGAAGGAGACATCCATGTTCGCTGATATTGCAAACTCTCAGACATGCAATAGTGGGTTAGTAATCTGTCTGGGGGTTTTACTTACATGCAATTGTCTTTGCCCAGGAAATATTGACACTAGCAATGACAGTGCATTGTGCATTTCCACCTTGTAGTGTTGCCGCCATGAAACAAGCACTTTTTTGAGACTTATTTGGGGTCAGGAATAGATACAGGCATGAGCGCCTCAACGCTTAGGGCCAGATGTGCTTGTGCCATTCTGAAATTGCACTGCAACATGCATCTCCCATGCTCCACTCAGGCCATGCCTTCACCATGCTCTGTTCTACTTGGATGTCCTCGCACTAGAGATGTTCATATACCCAGTTTCTAAAATGGCTCCAGGGACACCCTTCTGAACTGGATGACTGTGTATCCATTTACAGATGCCCAAAACATGAATACGTCTTCTAAAACGCCCCCTTTCTGTGCATACATTTGAATATTATAAAATATTTATGTAAATCATGACTTCATCCACTCTCAACACTGACTCCTCCGCTGAGCTTACCTGCCTTATAGCTGCATGCATTTTGCACCATGCCTAGTTTGTCGGTGTGACCTAAATTTATATGAGACCTTTTCTGCACATAGATCAGCATTTCATACATGGAAAATTTCCCCAGTTTTATAGCAGGACACCTATGTGTGAAGGCAATATACGCACCTATTTGTCACCTGTTTTATAAAGAATCATAGGTGCCTATGTGTCTTTATAAAATACTAGCACAAATCCTGCAGAAATGGTGCCTAGATTGTTGGGGCTGACTTTTATGCCTGCTCCGGAGCAGGTGTGAATGCTAGCAGGTAAAGTACGTGTATATGTGCATTTTTTATAAAATGCATCTGCATATCGCAAACTCCTCCTCTAAGCATGTCTGCTCTACAAGTATGCACCTGCTTCTACTGCATATGCTTTTAGGTGTGACCCCTTTTTAAAAGCTGTCAGAAAAAAGAGCAGATCATCCAAAAGAATAAATAAATAGAAAATGCATTAAACATAATATCAAGCAACAAATAAATAAATGCAGTTCTAAAAATATTAAAAAATATAAAAAACCTGGATTTTCAATATAAAATAGTTGACATGCTATGTTTCAGCTTATCTCTACAACACAACCCAAAAAAAGGGGAGTATATAATAAATAATCCCTTCAAGTGTTCCCGTTTTTCTTTATATTAAGCTAACAGTACCAAGAGGAGAAGGAAAAAGGCCTTAGTACCCCTGAGCCAGTCAAAACCACCTTCTCCAGTGCTACATCATTGGTCTCAAAGAAAACCTTCTCAGAAGGAATAAAAAAAATCAACATAATACCCCATTAACAGCCAATAAATTCTCAGTATTATTCTGCTTAATTAAATAGTTGCTGTCTTAACATATGATTACTACATCAGTGCCAAGGTTGGCTTTAACATGCTTGCACACATGCGTTCAGTTACGGCCTGCTACCCCTGCCCCCTACAACAGAAAGTTCCATCAGAGGGGGGCAGGAGTGGCAGGCCATGAGTGTGCATGCCCATGAGTACTTTAAGGCCCAATGTGGCACTGAAGTGGCGGTTCAGCCACCTTTTCAGCGCAGGAAGGGATCGCTGTGCCCCTCCCTCAGTTGAGAAGATTGATGCCAAGGGAGCAACATGATGGATCAAGCAGTGCTACAGTCGGGGGAGTGGCATGGAGGGCCTGCCTAGAGCAGCTGAAACCTTCGGGCCGTCCCTCGCTATGTCCCTCCTCATTTACCACTGGAATCTGTGATTCAAACAGAGATTCCACTTTAGGTATTCAAAATATACAGTCCTGATAAATGGTGAACTCTGGTGTATTCAATATATCATGGACTCATAAGATAAGCTCATAAGCAGGGCCGGTGCTACCATTAGGTAAATTAGGCAGTTACCTAGAGCACTGTACCTCTGGGGGCATCCATTGCCGCTACTGTTGCCCCTCTCAAGAGAGGCAATGGCCACAAACAGTCCCATGGCGCTTACCTTTAAGCTTTGACTCCACGGGGCTGTTTGCTTCTGATGCTGATTTCCTGCTGCAAACAAGCATCCAGCTGATTTTAGAAACCTGAACATGTCTAATATGGACAGCAGCGACTTCGGCGACATAGACATGTCCGTGATGGTATTTCAGAATAGGCACAATGTAACAAACACGTCCTGGCCCGCCATTTTGCAAACATAGTCATGCAGCAGCAACACAACAGCTGCAAAAAACAGTCTTTGTTTATCTGAAGCGAGTTCCAATGTGTGCTGCCATTCTAAAATCAGGCAAAAGTCTATCTTTATAGTAATGCCCCAGGCCCCCCATGCCCCTATGCAACCCATTTAAAACTAATAAGAGAAAATATTTTTTTACTCAACGCATAATCAAACTCTGGAACTTGTTATTGGAGGATGTAGTAAAAGCTGTTAGTGTAGCTGAGTTTAAAAAAGGTTTGGACAAGTTCCTGGAGGAAAGGTCCATAAATCATTATTAAAGAGAATGTGGGAAATCCACTGCTTGCCCCTGGACAAGCTTTGTGGAACCTGGGTGCCTTTTTGGGAACCTGCCAGGTACTTGTGGCTTGGATTGGCCACTGTTGGAACAGGATACTGAACTTGCTGGACCTTGGCCCGACCCAGTAAGGCAATTCTTATGTTCTCATATTCTAAGGTCTTGATCATGCTGGACACATGCAAATTCTGAGTTTTCTAAAAAGTCGTTTGGGATGCTGATTTTGATTTGCACATCTGATTGGGCATTTTCAGATATCAACATCATGAATAGAGCTTCTAAAATGACCCCCATAATGTTCAAAGAATTGCTACTACCAAGTGACTGCGTGATACTTCAAAAGTGGCTAATTTTTTACAAGAAGCAGTCAATCTATACTGATCTGTTCTGCAGTTACTATATCACTAATCTATATGAAGTTATCTTAAATACACCCTAATAAAAACATAAATGTTCCAAAAAAATCCCACGACTTGTCAATCATTGATGTTAGCTGATGAGAGACAAAGGAACAAACTACACTGTCAAAACAGCATCCCTCTTCTATTTTACATCAACAACTTCCCAAATCTTACAAAAAACACCTATTAAAAACTGTGCTCCCAGTGTGCTATAAATATAATAAAACATTTTGTTACAGAACCTACATAAAACCAAACAATAGTAGTTTCATATCACACCTACTACTATTAATCATTTATATAGAGCTACAAGACGTTCGCAGAGCTGTACAGATATATATAAAAAACAGTCCCTGCTCTTTAGAGCTTACAATCTACCGCCAATGTTTAGAAAGAGAGGAGTAGACTGCAGATTGCTGCCGTTTTTAAAAGGCTAGGATTCCTGTCAATGAAAAGACTGACACTTAAACACTGCAGATACCACTCATTCCATTACATCAACTGTATAGTCCATTCACCAAAATAGTACTCTATCAACATAATCTAGGCTTTCCCACTCACCCTCCATTCTCCCACTGGCAAACCATGAAATAATAGTCCCTGGAGAAGTTCTTGGCAAACAATTGGCTTCAGCTTTTATTCAACATTCAAAATTTTTAACAATAACATCTCAAAGCAAATGATATCAATCTCCACCAAATGGGTCGGGTTAGACGGTGTCGTCCTAGCCCAGCTCTAATCCGTATTCCCGTACCCCCTCCCCCCACACACACACACACACACTCCCCAGCCTGCGGTGACACCAGTCAGAGACTTGTTTCACCATCTGGGATTCTTAATGTAACTGGGACTGCACATGGCAGTGATGTCCATGCTGCGGAAACCCCCCAGTGTTCCCATCTCTGTCTTCCTCCCCGCCTTTTCGAGGGGGTGGGAGCAGGAATTAACCCTATGAGGAGGTCAGCCACCTCTATGTTACGTCAATAGCAGAGACTGCCTTTTGCATATCTCCAGTTCCCCCCACCAATGTTGCTGCCTGAAATGCCTTACTGCACCCCTCCACAACATCTTGAGTGGAATTGAGGAAGATATCGTGACCAATATCTGACAAATGCAGCTCATCCGGGTGAAACTTCCCCGAGCAATCAGCTGTAATTAAGTCATGAGCCAACACTAATCCCTGCAATAACTGAACGAACATGGAGACATCTGCATTCACTCGCCTCCGCAACCTCTCTATCGCTTGCAGTCAGAGGGCATCGCTCCATAAGCGCCGAGGCATTATCTGTAGACAAATGACCATCGCAGCAGGGTAATAACAATGAATTATGAACATCTCCTGCTTCATTTGTCAGATAAGGTTAACTCCTTTCACTGTACAGAGATCATTCCCCCCAAATGAATGAAAATGCAATGGGGTTGATTACATTGCAGGGCCTCCAGCAACATGGGCAGCAATTGTGACTGCCGCATCCCTTGAAGACCCATCCACTGAAGCAACACTTCACTTTCAGCGAGGACCAGATTCAAACCCCACTTGGATTCAGCTGCTCTCTCCAAGCTCAGAAAATGAAGGAATGACCACACATCCAGACACCACAAGCCTGGGGAAAAAAACGAAAGAAAAAGAAGCTGAATAAGCTGTAGAGGAGCCCTTTTACTGCACATATCTTTTATAAACTTTAGACTGCCAACGACCCAAAGGCTGAATCATCAGCACTGAGAAGCCTTGTGTGGCCGCCAGAGTGGCCGCACTGATGTGGAATGAATGTGTTCCAAATGCGTATGGCTGGAAACCCACTACCCCCAATCTCCGCTTCAAAAATCTGGACAAATCAAAATCAAGCACCTACAGGCCTATTTCAAGTCTGCCATTTATGGCAAAAATCCTAGAAAAGGCAGCTCAGCTCCAGCTATAAAATCACGTAGACTGCTTTGCCCAGCTCTATCCGCCAAGTTTAGAATGGGTCATGGAGTGGAAACCCTCCTCATGGCATTAACAGATAAACTTCTAAAAGGAATTGAAAAGCCTAATACGGGATTCATCCTAATTTTCCTTGACATAACAGCGGCATATGACTCCATAATACATGAATACCTCATACTTAGATTGCAAAAAAGTGGCCTTAAAGAAAAGGTTCTGTTATGGTTTAAATCCTACCTTTCAAACCGAACCATCCAAGTAAAAATGGGTAATAAAATGTCAAGCCCATTCTACCAAAAGAAAGGCATATCCCAAGGTTCTGTGTTATCATCATTTCTTTTTAACCTATGCATTCAACCTATTTGCAGCTTAATCAAGAGTCATGGCATTCATTACAACCTGTAAGCGGACGATATTATGTTATACACCCAAATCAACACCAAACAGCTAAACTTGGAAAAGATAGACGAATGTTTCAATAACATTATTACCTGGTTGGCAGAACACAACCTTCAAATAAATTTGAAAAACCCCCCCAGAAATTCAGTTCATTACAAAAGACAACTCCTTCACTCCACCAGAATCTATTACGATAAAAGAAGCAAGAATCCAAGTTAAAAAAAGAGGTAAGATACTTGGGCGTCACACTAGAACATTAGCTCAATTTTGCCAAGCATGTGAGCAACCTAACAAAAGCCATCTACACTAAGCTAAAGATGTTTCAACATTTAAGACCTCTCCACAAGTGACTTCAGAACAGCAGTCCAGACAATATTCTTCCTGCACTTTGATTTCTGTAATGCCATACTGATGGGCCTCCCAAAGCAAAGTATCCACCGCCTTCAGCTGGCCCAAAATACAGCGACTAGAGTAATCTCGCAAGTCCCAATCAAAGATCACATTACCCCAATATTAAAACATCTGCACTAGTTGACAATTGAGAATTAAATAAAATTCAAAGTTATTCACACTATATTCAAATCCCTCCAAATAGAATCATCCACTTGCCTGAAAGCACTTATATGAGTCACCCCGGAAAACAGACCACGAAGAACCAGTAATAAAAATTCTCTTGAGGTACACACTAACTTCAGAAGCTGCAACTCAACAACGCCCAAGAGAACCTTCTCCCTTTATGTCCCTCTCCCATGGACCTCACTTCCTGCCATCATAAGAGACACTAGGGAGTCTAAGGGGTATGTTTACTAAACTGCGGTAATGTCATTCATGGTAGGTTCCGCGGTAAAGGTAGAGATGCCCATATAAAGGCATGGGCGGTACATAGTTACAGCAAGCTAACAGAGAACGCGCGTTACAAGGCGCCTTAGAATAATGAGCGTTACAAGGTGCCTTGTAAAGCACCTTGCAAGGCACCCTGTAAGGCGCCTTATAAGACGCCTTGTAAGGTGCCATGTATGGTGCCTAGTAAGGTGCCCTGTAAGGCACCTTGTAAGGTGCCTAGTAAGGTGCCCTGTAAGGTGCCTATTAAGGTGCCCTATAAGGTGCCTAGTAAGGTGCCCTGTAAGGTGCCTTATAAGGTGTCATGTAAGGTGCCATGTAAGGTGCCTTGTAAGGTGCCTAAGGTGCCATGTAAGGTGTCTAGTAAGGTGCCCTGTAAGGTGCCTTATAAGGTGCCTTGTAAGGTGACATGTAAGGTGCCTAGTAAGGTGCCCTGTAAGGTGCCATGTAAGGTGCCTTATAAGGTGTCTTGTAAGGTGCCTTATAAGGTGCCCTATAAGGTGCCTTATAAGGTACCATGTAAAGTGCCTAGTAAGGTGCCTAGTAAGGTGCCTTGTAAGGTGCCATGCAAGGTGCCTAGTAAGGTGCTATGTAAGGTGCCTTGTAAGGTGCCTAGTAAGGTGCCCTGTAAGGTGCCTCAGAAGGCGCCCTATAGGGCCTCCTAGGCTAAGCGCCATATTAGGCACCCTTGGACAAGTCACCGCAGAAGGCACCCTGGGCTATGGAACCATAGGTTAAAGTGGCCTAACAAGGTTATGGTGTCCTAGGTTAGTGTGCCCTAAGGACTGCAAGGTGCCTCAGGATGACATGCATGACCTGTGCGGAACAGAGACAGATGTAGCCCTAACACTAGATAGAGCACTGAGGAAAGGCAATGAACAGGTGAGTGAAGGAGGGAGAAGTGGAAGCCGCTGGACCTGCCACATCTGCGGGCATCCCATGTGCCTGCCAGTACTGATGACAAACATGGTGGGGCAGCTCTACCACAGCACAGGGTGTTGGCAATGTAAAGTACCAGAAAAACAGTTGGTGGCAGACGATGGGAATACGTGTCCCCCAGTGGAGGCGGAGGTGTCAGGATAGTTACAATGATGGGTGGACAGAGGAGTGGTGGTGCCATGCAGATCAGGTACAGGCGAGGCAAGCACGATGAGGCGCAATGCAGGAAAGGGTAGCAGTGCAGGACATGGGCTAGCAGCCTGCACAGGCAGACAGGATTCTACAGAGCTGACAGACGCAGATAGACGGACCAAGGGAATGTTGGCAATTGTGGCAAGGGTAATATGGGCTGGAAGCGCAGATCTGCAAAAATATGATCTCTACAGGCATGCACACTATTTGAGTAGGACAGGCATGAGAGGAGGGAACAATGAGGAACTGAACCAATGAACACTGCCAAGAATGGCAATGTATTAACCAGTAGGCTATACCTCCATGGTGTATGTCACAGCAGTACCCATGATGCAATGCACATGCTGAATAGCTGTCTACAGCTGATCACCAAATGGGGTCTGCACCTCTCTGGTACCTCAGCTGGGAAAGACGAACTGACAGTGTGTGATACTGGCACAGAGTAGCTACAGACCATGCCATTGTGCAGGTTCTGTGGTCATCCTGAGGGATAGGATTGGCGCCCAGCACTTGCTCCGCAGTACATGTGGTGCTAGAGATAGGTCCTGCTGTACATCCCCATCACTACCAGTGTGTGACAGGTGTTCCGTGCAGTGCAGCCAAAGGTAATTTGGTGTCCATCTGTATCCTGCAGTCACATGTGGCCCTTTGGGACCAGACACCAGCCAGATTAGTGTGTACCCCGTGTGAGGGTCTGGCTGACATGGGCAGCTGTTATCAGGGCAGAAGGGCTCCTAGAATTGCATGAGGTGTGTGTAGCAGTGGCTGTATAGGTCACAGTGGCATACACTACATACCCCAAAGGGCCCACATCACCCTTTTATAGGTAAAGAACAGGTGCCCCCGCCCCAGGGAAGCAACCTCCATCCTGTTTGTATGAGACAGCCCTCCAGGGTTGGTGGGCCAGAGCCATACCTATGACTGGGACAGTGGCAGACCAGCAGTAATGCTGGGGTTAGGTCTGGAAACCCCAAGTGCCTCCCACCACTGTCTGCCAGTCACCAGCAGACAGCACAGTCAGACTGTACCTTAAAGGTGTTCCAACCATGCACAGTCTAACTGCAGACAGTCCACCAGGAACTATGTGCAGCAAGCAGGCATCTCAGTGATTGGGACCCCAGCACTGGGGAACACAAATATACCACTAAAGACAAATAGTGTAGAGCGCTATGTGGGAACCTAGACCTGCCATGGTCACTCCTCGTTCAGAGTGAGTTCCCTCCCAGCATGCCATGCTGTGGTCACCCTGTCCATGCAGGTGATGGTCAGGCACTACAGTGTCCTAGCCATTGCCCTACACCCTGTGAAAATGCATCCTGGCCAATCTGCCCTGTCCGGGCCATACCCAGAATACCTTGCTCCTCATTATGCATCTAATCAGGCTAATGCTGGTAACAGTGGGACATTTTGGGCCCAGTGAAGTGTGGGCAGCCACAGAACAATGGATATACATACAAACACGCTCACTCCTTTTGCAGCATTATACAAAGATAGGGGTGGTTGGCAGCCCTGCCCGCCACACTAGTCCTGATTACAGTGCCGACATTGCTAAACTGTGCAGGGGGTAGTAGTAGTGCTCTGGTGGTAACATCATCCCAATGTTGGGGCCAACAGCCTGCCACTCCATGCATCATTGGATTGTGGAACCTGTGTGAGTGGGTGTTTGCACCCCTGTTCTCCGCTGCTTTGGGCTTTGCACATGTTGCTGTTGTATCTGCATTGTAGGGTAAAATATAGGGACATGCTCTGCAGGAACCACAGCTGGGACTTGCACCTGTGACCCTCTGCTCCTGGACACACTGGCTGGGTGTACTGCACCACACTGTTGCCACAGATGCATGGTAGTCCCTGGGGCTACCTGCACTTTTCCTCAGCCAGACCTTTTATGTTGCACTGCATACCACGTACTGATGCAGAGCATGGCCTAGGTCCACTGCAGGGAGGTGGCACTGCCCCCTCCAGTACGGGCACACGCCCCCCTGCCAAGCTGACGTGGCCATTTGCTGTCGGTGCTGGTAGTGCGCAGTCCCAGGCCATCCACTGTGTAGGTAGGCGCCTGCCTAGGGAGCGGGTTCCAGGGTGGGGGGGGGGCATACATGGACATCCTCACATCCCCCCATCACTGCCAACCACTATTATGTCCCCTCCACATGGGGGCGGGATGGTTGGGGGGATGTCAGGTTTGTGCCCTAGCGACTATTGGCTAGGGTGGACCAGGTAGATATTGGTGGATTGTGTTTGGCCTTGGTTAACTGCTGTCTTGCTGATCTCCGGTGTCTATGTCCCTATGTGCCACCTAGGCACCCGCCTGGTCCACACTGTGCCCCATATGCCCATGCTACATGTCCCGCCTGCGACCCCCTATGCCCCATTTGCACCATCGCCATAGTGGCCATTCATACTTTGGCACTATGGTATTGCTGTACATGGAGCACTACTATCACAGTTTTTGGGCTCCCTGCCTGGGCTGTACATTGCTGATACGTAAATGGTTTCTCTCTCTTGCATATGTGCATCTAACGGCAGGTTTTCAATCGCGTTAGGATTCAGCTCTTCAGATCAGCGCGTTAGTGTGAATGGAGCCTCTCCCCGCCCACACTCCGCCCATTGACCCCTTCTCTCCGCCCTCTCTCCACCTTCTGCGGTGTTTTACCATGCCGCGAAACGTCTACGATCGTTAACGTTACATAACGCGCGTTAAGTAATGTTACTGCAGTTTAGTAAACATACCCCTAAATCTTTCCGTAAACTGCTAAAAACATTTTTGTTCAAGGAACACTTTGGCAAACTAATCACCTAGTTCAAAAACTCTCCAAATAAAGCAACAGTCCTGCTCACAGTTTCAAGATGCTTCCAAGATCAGTGTATTTAATCAACATGCTTAGTTCCCAGTATATAGTTACTGCTTAAATAAGCAGATTGCTATGTTAAGTTGTTTCTTCCCTCAATCCCCTTCACTCCTTGTTCACAATGTTACATGTTTTATTTTGTTAAATGTACTTTTCAATTCTTTGAGTTCATTGTAAACTGCGTTGATTCACGAAAGGCAGTAAATAAGAACAAACAAATAAATAAATAAAATAGCTGCAAACTGGAAAAAGGTCAGCGTATCCCCTTGCTTGTGGCACAACCAAACAGGGCTCCTGCCATATGAGACCGTAAAAAGATTCTGGCACAATAAACCGGACAGGAGACCAAGCCCGGAATGCTCCACAACTGGACCCATGTGCCCCGACCCAGCTGATCAGTCTTACTATGACGTATCTGCAACTGCGCCTCCTCCTCCAAGAGCACCACATCATCAGTCAGGAGTTCCCTATCACCCAAAGAGGACTTGGAAGAGGCCAACAGTTCACCCACTCGCAGTGCTGTGAAGAACGCAAAGGCAAAAGCCATACGAAATAACTCCACTCCAAAGGAGGTAGCACACACCTGAGGCAAGACCGCCAAAAGAGCCGTGTCTCATGGCAGAGGGTTTGCCACACTGGCCGCCCCACCATGGTCGAGCACACTCTGGTGAAGCCTTTAACCAGTTTCCGGACTACAAAGGATGCTGTAGGGTCCGGCAACCCCTAGAGCTTCGACATAAATGCCACACTTGCCAATGCTCCTGAGAGAGCATGTGTGACAAGTGATTCTCAACTGCCAAATCCAGAAAACGCAAGACATTGTTGTGCATAATCTGCCATCCTCCCACTGGCACCAAGTTCAGGAAACGCTGCCATCCTGCTACATAGGCTTTCCAGGTGTTCACCTCTAGCGCTGCCCTCAACAAGCTTCCAAGTGATGAGGAAGGACATCCCAAGTCTTCAGGATCCGGGAAGAGACAGCGTCCATGGCTGGAGCCAAAGCACGAAACCAGGCCCACTACAAAATGGGTAAAGCATCCTCAACTGACTTATCGCCCCCTGGCACATGCTTTGCCCCCAACAAGACACTGAACTGTATGCACCAAAGTACCAACTGGTGGAGCAATCCCACCAACAAGGGGGAGCTTGATCGTTATCACAACCGCCATATTATCTGAACGCAAGAGCAAGTGCTGATTATGCAAGCACTCACCCCACAGCAGCATGCCACACAAACAGGGAACAGCTCCAAAAAGGTAATGTTCTGACACCACTCCCAATCTTTCCATGCATTGGGCCAGGACTCTGCACATCATGCCCCACCAAAATAGATTCTAAAACTGATTCCCCCATAGGCATCCATAAAGAGCTCCAGATCATGATTGGACACCGCCAGTAATTGCCACACACACACACCCCATTGAAATCCCATAAGAAGTCCAACCAAATGCCCAAGTCTGCCCTCACACTGCTACTCAGTCGAAGGAAGTGATGCTTCTTATGCACCCCTCGCATCAGGAAGGCTAGCCTCTATGTGAACACTCTACCCATAGGTATCACTCCGCCAGCAAAATTGAAATGCCCAAAATGTTTTGCACCTGCCCCAATGTCAACTTCGGGTACAAAGGAGGAGCGTGACTCTTGCAGGTGTAGGAGGGAACAAACAAAGCAAGAGAAGAGAGCAGGTTTGGAACAGACTGCTTTATTGAAGATGGTCCCTACGCGTTTCGGCTTGCGCCTTCTTCGGGGGACATACAGCTACCATAGGGTTAAATAAATAAAGTTAAAATCAAAAAAATCAAAGGATAGATATGCAACATTTAGAATAAAATAAATAATTAATTATGGTACATTTAAAAACAAATAAATGAATCTGATAAGATATAAAAAATATGATAAATATAAATAAAAAATATATATATCTAAACTGATAATATATGCGTATAGGTTTACATATAAATTATAAAAAGACTATCCAGAGGACACAATGAAAAATCAGAGATATTACTACAATTATAGTTAAAATAAAATAAAATAAAATAAAAATTGACAATAATTAAATTAAATTAAGTATAACTTTAGAAACGAGGGCCGAGACAGAGACAGATAATTAAAATATGAATGAAACATTAATGAATGGTGGACAGATTGATTACAAAAGCATGAAGCAGCAACCTAAGAAGCTATATAGATATGAATATGTTCATAATAAATAAAAATAAAACAAACAAAAATCTTAAAAGGTATAAATCAAGAAAGCACATACCACAGTTGTATACAATGAAGTGTCTCATAAAGACAGTTTGGTGAATACACTATGTGTAGGTAGTGCCGTATCTGATGAGCTTGTCACCAAGTACAAACAAGTTGTAGCACTGTATAACGGCTATAAAAAGAAAAATAGTATAATAACATGCTTGGACAGACAAACAATTTATATACAAGATTTCTATCATTTATAAGTAATAAATAAATAAAAACAATGAGATGAATCCATAATACTTAATAAATAAATAATACTTAATAAATATAATAGGAATATAAATTGTAAAATATTAAAAAAATATTATAAAATTAAAAAATTAATTAAATAAACAGTCATTGCACATGTTAGTAAAAAAATAGTAATAAATAATAATAGATTCAAAAGAGACTGTTAATGAGAGGACGTATAAATAGAACATTTATATATTAATTAGATCATAAAGGAGACCTTTTAAGATTTTTTGTTTGTTTTATTTTTATTTACATATTGTACCGAACAAAGAGTCGGGTCAATAAAATCATTCACACCACACCCCGCCGTATACAACATAACAAATTTTGAATGAGTCGATACTTACCCGGCTCCTTCTTCGGCACAATCCCCAATGGAGACACCACCAGATTGAGCAGAGGAGGATGCTCAAATGGACCCACAATTCTGCCCAGCTCCAGCTCCTTCTGCAACTTGCTGAAGACAAACCCATGTAGCTGCTTCACCGAGGGTGCATTACGGGCCCAGTGCAACAAAGGCGGTCCTAAAAAAGGAATCACGAACCCATCCTGAAAACTCTCCCACAAAAACTAGGCAGCAGCCACATCCAGATAATCTTCCAACCATTCCTCCAAGGCTCCCAGGTAAATGGGCGACGGAGCCTTGTCCAGGGACATTGATGGAGGCATGCCCCCTGACCAGGCCTGTCCACCCAGAAGCGGGCTCCCACCCCATTGAAAGGCCGGGTGTCCCCCTCCACACATCGAACATCTATGTTTGAAATGACACCCCGAGTGGTCGCAGTGGCTCACATTGAATTGAAAACAGGCGCTGTCCACTCCAGAGCTCCGAAACCCTCCAAGCAGGGTAAAATTCTCTCTACTGCTCGGAAACTCAGTCCCCCAGCTCTCCCCCATTCCACCCACTCCCCACCCCCGACAACCAGGATGCCCCAGAAGAGGGGCCCTGGGAAGCCCGCACCCCCCTGGTTTCTCAAACAGAGACCGACACAAAGTCATCTATGCCAACCAAATGTCCACATCCATAAATCCCCATTCCTCAACTTTGTCCTTTACTAAGCTCCTCCAGAATTGCTCATCATAGTTAAGCCAAGCCCAACCCCCATAAGTCCCATGAGCCCAGAGGATCACATCTGAATAATGCAAGAGCTCTGGGTAGAAGGCCGGTGTTTCCCCACCCGATATAGAAGAAAACACATGGAATGCCAACAACCAGTTAATGGTCTTAGGCTCCCGAGATCATCCCTTCTTACCATCCTCTTTAGAACAGTCCCCCTTCTTCTTATCTCCAATGTCCTGATCACGAGCCAAAAATGAAAAAATATCCACGTACTGCCCACGCAGCACCTTCGCCCTTAGCCTCCGAGACACGTGACAATCCAACAGAGCAATTCTGCTCAATGTGTGCCCGCTCTCTGCCAACTGCAGGTCATTACCCACCCCACACAACTTGCCCCTTGGTACTAGGCCCCATATGTTCAGAGCCACGCTGCCCTATGCTGTCATCCTCTGACTCAGTGACCTCTGAAGATGAAGAATCAGAAGAGTCCCAGGAATCAGACGTATCCCAGACGTGTACCGCCGACTCGTCCACCAAATGATGCATACACTTCTTGCAATGCATGTGGCGCACTAACCTCTGCAAGCTCTTCAAACATTTTTATCCCTTAACGTCTGAGTAAAGATTCAGTTCTGCTTTCTCAATCGCCCAGTCCTACATAGTAACATAGTAACATAGTAATTGACAGCAGATAAGGACCAGTATGGTCTATTTAATCTGCCCAGTAAGATGGAAAGAGTAGGTGCACCTGCTGCTCCATGCAGGTCAACCCTCCCCGTGATTTTGTTTAGGGGTGAACCCACCGCTCCGTGTAGAACACCCCTGTTTGTTGAGAAATTAGATAGTTAAGTTTATTTTGGTTTTAACCTGTTGCTGTAAAGGGATCCACTGTGTCTGTCCCATGCCATTTTGAATTCTGTCACTGTATTTGCCCCCACAACTTCCATCGGGAGGGCATTCCAAGCATCCACCGCCCTTTCAGGGAAAAAGTATTTCCCCACATTGTCTCTCAATTTACCTCCTTGCAGCTTCATATTATGGCCTCTAGTTTTACAGTTTCCCCATCTTTGGAAGAGATTTGTTTGTTCTTTAATTATCTTTAAGTATTTAAAGGTCTGAATAATATCTCCCCTATCCCTCCTCTCCTCCAGAGTGTACATATTTAGGTCTTCAAGTCTCTTCTCATAAGGCTTCTGACACAGGCTCCAAATCATTTTGGTCGCCTTCCTCTGAACCGTTTCCAGTCTTTTTACATCCTTTGTGAGATATGAAGAAAACTCCTCCACCAGGGTTCATACCTATGGAGTGTTGACTGCTGACCTACAGTTAAGCCACACAGTCTGCACAACCTTGATCCAGCTCCAAGTGTCCTCTGCACACTCATACCCTCTATCCTGACCCTTCTTCGGATAACGGATATAGACCTATACTCTCCAATGCCATATTCATCCTCTGCTGGCGCTTCTCCCAAGTGGCAAAGTCTGCTCTGACCCCCCCATTGGGACCCATTCCCTCTATTGCCCACCCAACATCACCACTTGCACCACCCCTCCAGCCCCACCCAGCCTGCTGCCCTCTACCCCACCCTCTCCAAATTCCTCACCCAGCACAGCACTCAGCAATCAAGCACGCCAGCTGCTTAGCCTGCTGTTTTGATGGGCCACGCACCGGCTGCACCGAAACCTTGCCCCTTTTGGCCTTCCTGGGGCCCATTTGCACTGCTCCACCAAGCTTCACTAGCCGCTACCAATATTCCCCCCAACCCAGTCACACAATCCTCACTCCCCACACACCGTCCTGCCTTAATCTGCTTATTTGAAATAAAAATAACAAAGGACTCATTATCCCAATATGCTTTTTGTCAAAATGTCCATTAAGAACTTAAGAATATAAGAAATGCCATACTGGGTAAGACCAAGGTCCATCAAGCCCAGTATGCTGTTTACAACAGTGGCCAATCCAAGTCATAAGTACCTGACAGGATCCCAAAAAGGCATACAACATAGTAACATAGTAAATGATGGCAGATAAAGACCAGTATGGTCCATCTAGTCTTCCCAGTAAGATGGCAAGAGCAGGTGTACCTGCTGCTCTGTACAGGCCACCCCTCCCTATGTCTTTGTTTAGGAGTGAACCCACCGCTCCGTGTAGGACACCCCTATTCATTGGGAAATTAGATGGTTACGTTTATTTTGATTTTATCCTGTTGCTGTAAAGGGATCCACTGTGTCTGTCCCATGCCATCTTGAATTCTGTCACTGTATTTGCTCTCATCTCTTCCATCGGGAGGGCATTCCAAGCATCCACCACCCTGTCAGTGAAAAAGTATTTCCTGACATTTCCTTTCAATTTACCCCCTTGCAGCTTCATGTTATGCCCTCTAGTTTTACACCTTCCCCGTCTTTGGAAGAGGTATGTTTGTTCATTATTTCTCTTTAAGTATTTAAATGTCTGAATCACATTTCCTCTATCCCTACTCTCCTCCAGAGTGTACATATTTAGATCTTCAAGTCTCTTCTCATAAGGCTTCTGACGTAGGCTCCAAATCATTTTGGTCACCTTCCTCTGAACAGTTTCCAGTCTTTTTACATCCTTTGCAAGATAGGGTCTCCAAAACTGAACACAGTATTCCAAGGGAGGCTTCACCAGTGACTTATACAGTGGCATTAGTACCTCTTCCTTTCTGCTAGTAATTCCTCTTTATATGCAGCCAAACATCCTCCTGGTTTTTGCCACCGCCTTGTCGCACCGTTTTGCCACTTTGAGATCCTCTGAAATAATCACACCAAGATCCTTCTTCTGATCCATGCACACCAACATCTCGCCCCTTATTGCGTACATTTCCCTTGGATTTATGCTTCCCCAATGCATGGCACTGCACTTCTTTGCATTAAATCTTAATTGCCAAGCATTAGACAATTCTTCCAGTTTTTGTAGATCTTTCCTCATGTTAACCACTCCCTCAGGGGAGTCCACTCTGTTGCAAATTTTCATGTCATCTGCAAAAAGACAGACTTTTCCATTCAGTCCTTCAGCAATATCACTCACAAATACATTGATCAGTGCCAGGCCAAGGACTGAACCCTGGGGCACTCCGCTAATCACCCTCCTTTCATCCGAGTGAGCTCCATTTACCATCACCTTCTGTCATCTGTCAGTCAACCAATTTCTAATCCAGTTCACCACCTTGGGACCCATCCCCATACTACTGAGTTTATTGATAAGCCTCCTATGAGGAACAGTATCAAAGGCTTTGCTGAAATCCAGGTGGATGACATCCATCCATGCCCCTGATCTAGTTCTCTGGTCACCCAGTGAAAGAACTCAATCAGGTTTGTTTGGCAAGATCGTCCTTCGGTAAAACCATGTTGCCTCGGATCATGCAACCTGTTGGTTTGGAGAAAGTCCACTATTCGCTCTTTCAGGAGTGCCTACATTACTTTTCCCACCACCGAGGTAAGGCTCACAGGCTTGTAGTTTGTCACTTCTTCCCTGTCACCACTTTTGCGAAGAGGTACCACATCAGTCATTCTAAAGTCCTTAGGAACTTCTCCTGTTTCCAAGGATCTGTTGAAAACATCCTTTAACTGCCCTGCAAGAACCTCCTTGAGCTCTTTCAGTACCTGGGATGTATCCCATCCGGTCCCATGGCCTTGTCCACTTTCAGTTTTGCAAGTTGTTCTAACACATCATCTTCTGTGAATGGTGTGGGATCTACTTCATTCCAATTTTTATTTTTGGGAGTCACAGGTGGTCCTTCTCCAGGATTTTCTTTAGTAGAAACAGAGCAGAAGTGTTTGTTTAGCAATTTCGCTTTTTCAATGTCACTTTCCACAAGTCCATCCCCAGCACTTTTGAGTCCTGCAATTCCACCTCTGATTTTCCTCCTTTCCCGAATATACCGAAAGTTTTTATCGCCACACTTCACATCTTTAGCCATCTTTTCCTCTGCTTTTTATTTTGCTTGCCTTATTTCTCTTTTAGTCTCTTTGAGTTTGATCCTGTATTCATTTCTGTGTTCCTCTGTTTACAAGCTTTTGAATTTTGTGAAAGCTGTGGTTTTTGCCTTTATTTGAGCAGCCACTTCTTTGGAAAAACAAATAGCTTTCCTTTTCCTCTTGTTTTTATTTACTTTTCTTACATATTTATCTGTTGCCCCTTTTCTTGCCATCTTTAGTTTAGCCCATTGCAATTCCACTTCCCTTATCCCCTCCCACCCTGTCAACTTCTCCTTCAGGTACTTGGCCATTTTACTGAAGTCAGTGTTTTTGAAGTTTAGGACTTTGAGCTTGCTATGATTGGACTACACCTTGTCTTTTATCTCAAACCACACCGTGTGATGATCGCTGCTGCTCAAAGGGGCACCCACCCAGACATTCAACACGCTATCACCGTTGGTGAGCACTAAATCCAGCATTGAGCTTTCCCTGGTTGGTTCCATCACCATTTGTCTAAGTAACGCATCTTGGAAAGCATCCACAATTTTTTTGCTTCTTTCCAGATTTGCAGAAGGAGTAATCCAATCCACATCGAGTAGATTAAAATCACCCAATGTGATCACTTCCCCCTTTGTGGCTATCTTGGCAATATCTATAATCAATTCATTATCTATCTCTTTGATTTGAGTCGGAGGTCTGTAGACTACACCAGTATGGATGACAGTGCCATCTCCTCTCTCCAACACAATCCAGAGCATTTCTTTTCTTCCCCATGCCCCCTGCATTTGAGTAGCTTTAATATTGCTTTTGATATACAAGGCTCTTCCTCCTCCTTTTCTACTTTCTCTGTCTCTTCTGAATAAATTATCCCATGTTTCTGTAATGGCCACAATGTCCAAGTCCATTTCCACCATACAAGTTCCACCATACAAGTTCCACAATGCCTGCCCTGGGGCAAGAAGTATATTTTCCGGTTCCTTTTCAATATGGTTTATGGACATTTCCTCCAGGAATTTGTCCAAACCTTTTTTAAACCCAGCTACACTAACAGCTTTTACTGCATCCTCCGGTAATGAATTCCAGAGTTTGATTACGCGTTGAGTGAAAAAATATTTTCTCTTATTAGCCTTAAATGGGTTATGTTGTAGCTTTGATGCATGTCTATATTGACCCGTTCCATCTACATTAACCTGATCTATATTAAACCGTTCCATTCCATTCATTAATTTATAGACCTTTATTATATCTCCCCTCAAATGTCTCTTTTCCAAGTTGAAAAGCCCTAATTTTTTAAGCCTTTCTTCATAGAGGCATCTTTCCATCCTCTTTACCATTGTGGTGACTCTTCTCTGTACCTTTTCAAATTCTGCTATATCCTTTTTAAGGTACGGCAACCAGAATTAGACACAATATTCAATGTGAAGTCACCCCATGGAACGATACAGAGGCATTATTCTCCATTTCTTTCCTTATGATTCCATTCTATTTGCTTTCTTGGCCATCACTGCACACTGGGCAGAGGGTTTCAATGATGACACCTAAATCTTTTTTCCTGGGGGGTGGTTCCTAATTTGTAACTATAGTTTGAGCTGTTCTTTCCTATGTGCATAACTATGCAATTGTCCACACACATTAAATTTCATCTGCCATTTGAACGTCCAGTCTTCCAATTTATAAAGGTCCTCTTGTAATTTTTCATAATCCTCTTGCATTTTACCAGCTTTGAATACTTTTGTCTCATCTGCAAATTTGATCATCTCACTCATTATTCCCATTTCTAGGTCATTTATGCATATGTTAAAAAGCAGCGGACACATCACAGATCCCTGGGGTACTCCACTATTCAGTTTCCTCTACTAAGAAAATTGGCTATTTAGCCCTACTCTTTGCTATATTTTAACCAGTTCTTGATTGGCAATAGTACACTGCCTCCAAGTCTATGACTTTTTTAATTTGGCCAAGAGTCTCTATATCAACCGATTTACCTGTTTATTTACACCTTCAAAAATATATAACAGATTAGTAAGTGTCATGAGGCACAAGGATCAGAGCCCAGGGAGACAGGGAATATACCTCAGAATGAATACACTTTTGACAATTCAGAGGAAAAAATGGAGGAGGGTTGGCATAGAAACCCCAAACAAATGATGTCACACAGTGCTAGGGAACGCCCGAGCCAAGAGCTAACCCATGACTCATTAGGAGAGGGGAAGCAGCTGATGAGGGGCAGAGCCCAAGCAAATGGAAAAGGCAACACATTTAAAAATCCTCTAGTCAGGAGAGAGAGGAGGGGTGAAGAACAGGAGAGAGAGAAGGAGCTGATCAAGAAGGAGAGAACAGTGTGGAAGGACAAGAGAAGGGAAGGGAATCCCCATCTTATGCAAGAAAGCTCATCTGGAGAAGGGAGCTGTGAGAGCCACGCTGACTCCAGGAATCAGGCAGTTCCATGCTGTGGAAAGCAGTACACGGCTGGTCAGTGCACTGAGGAACTCCATTCTCCTGAAGGCAAGGAATATTACTTTAAACCCCTGAGAAGGCAGTCTCAACCTTCTAATATCAAATATACTGAAAGGAAAACTTATTTCCCTGAAGCTGAGTTTTTACCTGAGAGAAAGCCCAGGCAAAGCAAAAGGGAAAGGTTTTACCGTGAGCCGTATTGCAGCCAAGGGAGGTCTCTGGACAAGCAGTTGCTGGAAGGTAGGAGAATACTTCCAAATAGCATAGCAGAAGATTTTGATCAAAACCCTTGTACGTACCAGGAGCTGTGTGAAAGAGCCAACTGTGATTCTTATGCTAAACACTTAAGCTCCTCTAGGCTGTTGGGGGATGGGAACACTTTACCCTTCACAGAGGAAGTGATTGAGCAGAGGAAAGAGTTCACCACACAGGAAGCTGAGGACGACGTGAATGAGATGCAGTGTGAGTTTTACCAAGCTCCAGATACAGAGTTTTACATGGACTGTACGTACACGATGTCAGACAGCATACAATCTTTATGCTAGCATTGCTATAATACTGCTATAAGAGAGAAAACAGTCCAAAGAATGTTTGGAGGTTTAAACTGTTTTCTGTGCCTTATTTTTCTGTTACCTTAAAGAAGCTGAAGATAAGCATTGCATAAGTTGATTATTCTTTTGTTTCGTTGTACCAGAAGTATGGACTTTATGTTGCTGTATTTTCAAGGTTAAATTCCAACCCTGGGAAGGGAATAAATCCCATTTATACCTTACCATTTTGTACACAACTATTTTCTTCATTGAGCTAAAGGACTACAATACCCAGAAGGCTTTGCCAAACCTCAAATTAATAGTTCATAGTCTTAAGAAGAACATCACCCCGCTCACCTTACCCACGCTAAGGCCTCTGGGAGTGAGAGGCGGTGACATATCTGGCGTAGTTTTTCGGATTTTTGACCTGGAGAAAAACACAGCAAGAAAACTACGGTTCCAGAAGACCACAGAGAAGCAAGTTGGCAAAACAGACGGCTCGTGAAGCAAGAAAAGACACAGTGACCTTTCCTAAAAGCTGACCTCTACATGAAGCCTCAGGTAACGTCACCTGGGCATAAGCGTGGGAGGATTGTGCAGGAAAAGGGGGCGCTGTGGGGCTTAAAGGAAAAGGGGATCCGCACTTGGTTTTTATTCTTTTTCTTCTTTTGCTACAGGTGCTGATAAGGAGAGATGGAAGCCAGAGACGTTATGCATTGGATGCAACAGCAGTGGGACAGGCAGCTGGAATTAGCGAAGCACCTCCAGGAGCAGAACGCTATCCTAATGAGGGAGCAACAGAAGCCCCTGTTGGACGCTATGCAGACGCTGCTGAGCAAGCCACAGGAGCAACTGACTGAAGACCCCATGGTTATACCTGGAGCAGGACTAAGCGCAAGTCATGTTTTTTCTCTAGGACAATTAAGTCCCAATGATAATATAGACGATTTCATTGACGCGTTCGAACGTATTGGGGGAGCACTAAAATGGCCTAGTGAGCAATGGGCAACCCGATTTGCGGTCTCACTTACAGGTGAAGCCCTATCGGCCTACAAGGCCATGCCAGCCACCCTTGCCGCTAACTATAATGAAATTAAAAAAGCGGTAAAAGATAGGTTGGGGCTCACTACCTCTCATTACAGGAGGCTGTTTAGAGAAGCCCGCCTGAAAGCACAGGAGACCCCAAAAGCATTGCAGCAACGGTTAAAAAACTTAGCCTGGAAGTGGTTAACTCCAGAGACAAAAACTTTGGAAACTATATTAGACACAGTAGTCTTGGAACAATTTATCCAAGCTGTGCCTAATGAAATGAGGACATACCTCATGTTGCAAAACTGTCAGTCTACAGAGGAAGCAGCTATGCTGGCTGACCGATTTTTGAAGGCTCAGATAGCTGACCCCTCAGGGTTTGGGGTAATGCAGGCTGCAGGTTTGGCAACTGGTAAAAGGGGAAAGGATCCCAAAGAAAAATTGTACACCATGCAAAGTGTAAAGGCTAATAATGGTAATGATGTTTTTGTATATAGGGAAAAATGTTACCTGTGTGGAAAAACGGGGCATTTCAAGAGGGATTGTGTTAAGCGAACTGTCCTCATGTCTGGAGTGGATGAGCCCGCCCAGGATGGTTTTCTACTCTCTGTTCAGATAGAAGGGGTAGAAGCGCGGGCACTGCTCGACTCGGGGGCCGACCAGAGCATGATTTCCTCCAGGCTCTGGGAGGCCATCAAGGAGCGCCGTTTGTCGCCCCCGAGTCAAGCGGAAGGCCAAGTCCATGTGCGATGTGTGCATGGCGCATCATTGCCTTATTCCTTACACATGGTAAAGGTAAGAGGATTGGGAACTACACACTCACTTCTAGTGGCCATAGTACCAAGATTGCCTCACGAAGTTGTGCTAGGGCGTGACTGGCCACCCTTTTGCAAAGAAATGGGAAAAGGCCTAAACAGGTTAGGCTACAAGCCTGCACCACTCACAACAGGAGCGACAGGAACGGAGGCTTTAACGGCTAGAATTCCTGCGCCCCTGTTTGAGAAAACCAAAAGGATTACGAGTCCAACCTAGGCACGAGCTAAGGGAGTACCTCCAGGGAAGGCCAAATTTGTGCTGCAATTTTGCAAAGCGATGCCACAGGCAAAAAGCCCACAAAGAGCTTCCGCTGGGGCGGCAGGTTACGACCTTTTTAGTGCTGAAAATGCGGTGGTGGAGAAAGGTGGGAAGGCCCTAATTAATACAGGGATACAAATTAAATTACCTGAAGGATGTTATGGAAGAATAGCTCCCAGGTCCGGTCTTGCGGTAAAAAACGCCATCGATATTGGAGCGGGGGTGATAGACCCCGATTACCGAGGCCTACTAAAAGTCCTTATTTTTAACTTTGGGGAGAGGGATTTTAAAATCCGGGAGGGAGACCGGATTGCACAACTGGTGTGTGAACGGGTAGGATTCCCTATAGTGGAAGAGGTCCCAGAGTTGACAACCACGACCAGGGCGGCCGGTGGATTCGGTTCCACGGGGAAAAGAGAGATAAAAGGGATGGCGGCCCTAGCGGAAGAAAAACGGGAGGAGGACCTTGGCCCCCAGACCTCTGATTGGAGGGAACAGCCGGAACCGAGGCTGGGCATAGGCCTATCCATGCCACAGCGACAGGAGCTGAACCAGCTATTAGGGCGATTTAGGGATGTTCTCACCACAAAGCCGGGTGAAACCCACCTAGTTGCCCATGAGGTGATTACAACACCGGGGCGAACGATTAGACAGCGGCCCTATCGAATGCCCGAAGCAAAAAAGGTAGAAGTGATCAAGCAAGTTAAAGAGATGGTATCAATGGGGGTAATCGAGGAGTCCCACAGCCCATGGTCGAGTCCCATAGTCTTGGTGCCAAAGCCTGATGGGACGCTTCGGTTTTGCATCGATTTCCGGCGAGTGAATGATATCTCGCAGTTCGATGCATACCCCATGCCGCGCATTGATGACCTACTAGACCAATTGGGCCAGGCCAGATACCTGACCACTTTAGACTTAACTAAGGGGTACTGGCAGATACCCCTTACTCGCGAGTCGAAACCAAAAACGGCATTTAGCACCCCTATCGGGTTATACCAGTTTAGGCGAATGCCGTTTGGGCTGCACGGGGCGGCAGCCACGTGTCAACGATTGGTGGACCAGGTGTTACGGCCCCACCATGACTACGCCCTGGCCTACATGGACGACATAGTCATCCACAGCACTACGTGGACCCAACACCTTGCTAGGGTGGACGCTGTGCTCCGGGCATTACGCAAAGCGGGCTTAACCCTTAACCCGGCAAAGTGCGTTTTTGCCACTGAGGAAGCAAAATACTTAGGCCACTTAGTGGGAAGGGGGATAGTGAGGCCATTGGCCAATAAGGTCGAGAGTGTACGGGATTTTCCCCGTCCCATCACAAAGAAACAGGTACGTAGTTTCTTGGGGCTCATCAGATATTATAGGAGGTTTATCCCTCGGTTCGCAGAAGAAAGCCTTCTGTTTACTGAAATGCTAAAAAAAAATGCCCCTAATAATGTCCGATGGACTCCAGAAGCTGAAGTAGCTTTTACCACCCTCAAGGGAAAGCTATGCACCGCCCCGGTATTAAGGGGGATAGACTTCAGTCTTCCATTCGTAGTGCAGACGGATGCGTCTGAGAGTGGGTTAGGTACCGTTTTGTCCCAAGTGTTCGAAGAGGTTGAGCATCCGGTTACCTATCTTAGCCGGAAGCTTTCTAAGGCCGAGAAGAACTACTCCACCGTTGAGAAGGAATGCCTCGCCATTAAATGGGCGGTTGAGGCATTTCGGTTTTACCTCACGGGTAGGAAGTTCCTCCTCATAACGGACCACGCCCCGTTGAAGTGGTTAAACCAGATGAGGAATTCCAACGCGCAACTGACAAGGTGGCATTTAGCGCTACAATCTTTCAATTTCACAATACAGCACAGGGCCGGTAGGCTCCATGGTAACGCCGACGCACTCTCCCGGATTACGTACTGTCCGACGGAAAGTCCGGCAGCACGTAATATTTTAAGGCGGGGGATCTGTCATGAGGCACAAGGATCAGAGCCCAGGGAGACAGGGAATATACCTCAGAATGAATACACTTTTGACATTTCAGAGGAAAAAATGGAGGAGGGTTGGCATAGAAACCCCAAACAAATGATGTCACACAGTGCTAGGGAACGCCCGAGCCAAGAGCTAACCCATGACTCATTAGGAGAGGGGAAGCAGCTGATGAGGGGCGGAGCCCAAGCAAACGGAAAAGGCAACACATTTAAAAATCCTCTAGTTAGGAGAGAGAGGAGGGGTGAAGAACAGGAGAGAGAGAAGGAGCTGATCAAGAAGGAGAGAACAGTGTGGAAGGACAAGAGAAGGGAAGGGAATCCCCATCTTATCCAGGAAAGCTCATCTGGAGAAGGGAGCTGTGAGAGCCACGCTGACTCCAGGAATCAGGCAGTTCCATGCTGTAGAAAGCAGTACACAGCTGGTCAGTGCACTGAGGAACTCCATTCTCCTGAAGGCAAGGAATATTACTTTAAACCCCTGAGAAGGCAGTCTCAACCTTCTAATATCAAATATACTGAAAGGAAAACTTATTTCCCTGAAGCTGAGTTTTTACCTGAGAGAAAGCCCAGGCAAAGCAAAAGGGAAAAGTTTTACCGTGAGCCGTATTGCAGCCAAGGGAGGTCTCTGGACAAGCAGTTGCTGGAAGGTAGGAGAATACTTCCAAATAGCATAGCAGAAGATTTTGATCAAAACCCTTGTACGTACCAGGAGCTGTGTGAAAGAGCCAACCGTGATTCTTATGCTAAACACTTAAGCTCCTCTAGGCTGTTGGGGGATGGGAACACTTTACCCTTCACAGAGGAAGTGATTGAGCAGGGGAAAGAGTTCACCACACAGGAAGCTGAGGACGACGTGAATGAGATGCAGTGTGAGTTTTACCAAACTCCAGATACAGAGTTTTACATGGACTGTACGTACACGATGTCAGACAGCATACAATATTTATGCTAGCATTGCTATAATACTGCTATAAGAGAGAAAACAGTCCAAAGAATGTTTGGAGGTTTAAACTGTTTTCTGTGCCTTATTTTTCTGTTACCTTAAAGAAGCTGAAGATAAGCATTGCATAAGTTGATTATTCTTTTGTTTCGTTGTACCAGAAGTATGGACTTTATGTTGCTGTATTTTCAAGGTTAAATTCCAACCCTGGGAAGGGAATAAATCCCATTTATACCGTACCATTTTGTACACAACTATTTTCTTCATTGAGCTAAAGGACTACAATACCCAGAAGGCTTTGCCAAGCCTCAAATTAATAGTTCATAGTCTTAAGAAGAACATCACCCCGCTCACCTTACCCACGCTAAGGCCTCTGGGAGTGAGAGGCGGTGACATAAGACAAGACCTTCCTTGGCTAAAGCCATGTTGGCTTTCTTTCATTAAACCATGATTACACTGGTCAACAGTGAAATCATTACTGACTTTAAAAGGCCCTAATCTGTATTATCTTAGTGAGCTGAACACGAATATAACATTAAAAAAAATTTATTTTCTCTCGTTTTGAAGATATTGCATGTAGTTCATTTTTGACGTTTCACCGTGTAAATTGTCACCAGTAGTCGGCCCGTAGCTTAGGCATATGGGATAGATGGCCTGGGGACCCTTTATTGAAAGACTGGAGCAATGCTTTAGGCTTGCTTTGCCTCCTGGGAGTTGTAGTATTTTTCCCTTTTCAATAAGATGCAGTTGTGGTGCGAGTGGTTCAGGCAATGATAGGCTTTTAATTCCCCTCCCGGGGCGGATTCAAACACAAAATAACTCAGGACAAAAAGGCCATACACTCTGGCACAAAATAAGAAAGGAAACAATAATAGCTTCTCAACTTAAATCCAAAGTTCCACGGTATTTACAGCATACAGTCACTTTGTATAAGCAAGGAAAATCCTGTGCTCTTCAACTGCCAGTTTAAACAGCTTTCACATCACCTGGCTCAGCACAGAGAAATTATATAATCTGTAACCATTAAAGTACAGTCCATTTGGTTATCTGATATTTCTTCTTCCTGAGGATCAATCAGCATTGACTCATGCTGATTCTCTGGTAAGTACAACTTCTGCTTGGTATACAACGTTTCCAAACTTCCACCCTCTATCTGTTCCTGAGGCTTCTCTATCAAGCCCTCCGTGAGATAGGGTTCAGTATTACCATATATCTTAGAATAGCAGAGAGGAGAGTCACACCCTTTTGGGTTTCTATAAGAGAACTTCTTATCACCACTTTTATCCTTATAGTAATTAGACAACCTACCTTCTGGCTTAGAGACAGGGAAAAGTCCGTGCACAGCCTGGTCAGGAAGGGGTTTAAACCTCAGAGGTTTTCCTCTGTACTTAGGCTTCTCAACCTCTTCCTCTGACATGCAAATGTCCTCCACCGAATACCTTTCACTCCCTGGAGCTTGCAAGTGCTTCCCAGATAGCTTTACCGGTAACGTTTCCCTCTGTGTGTCTTCCCAATAGGACAATTGCCTGGAGTTCTTGCCACAGGGTTTTTGGGCCCTGCTCCTCCAGTTATTCCTGCTGGTTACTTCCTGTATTTCTCTATCACTCTCAGAATCACAATCCTCTGAGTCACTCACGTACTTTCTCTCGTGCTTCCTTCCACACTGAAACATACGTTGCTTCTGAGTCTCAGACTTCAGCTCACTCAGCTTTCCCAGCTGGGTCTGTCCAAGCTTTCTCTCTCTCTCTCTCTCTCATTCTCCAGTTCCTCTGCTCCTCCTGCTCTTTGCTTCCCGTGCTTCTTATTTATTTATTTATTTATTTATCTGTATTTATATCCCGCTTTTCACCGGGTCAAAGCAGTCAATTGGGGGATACATTTAACATGAGGGGAAATGAGACACATACGCTAATACTCACAGGGAACATGGGCAATGGAGGGTTAAGTGGCTTGCCCAAGACCACAAGGAGTGCCTATAGGACTAGAAATCCCAGACCCTCCGGCCTGAGATTGCTGTCCCCAGGTGGGACTTGAACCCCCGGCCCTCCGGCCTGAAGTACCTTGTCCTAACCACTAGACCACTCCTCCCACTAGACCACTAGACCACTCCTCCCACTAGACCACTCCAAGCTTCTCTTGCTTCCTTTGCTGCCCTTCACACTGAAACTCTAATGAGTGTTTCTTATATGTCTGGTTTGGAGCTAATCTAGACCTTCCCCCTCTCAGGTGAAAACTATTGGGCTCAGGAGATGGGGATTGTTTGCTAGCTGGGCAGGGCTGCTACACTCATGGCTGGGTTTGATTATGTTGCTCCTGGCAACTGGGAGTCCTGTGCTTTGCCTTCCTGTCAGCAACAGACCTACTTCTCTCAAGTTCCTCTGTTTGCATGGCAAAGGACGTCACTTCCCCATTACATATCCCCCCCCCCCCTTAAGATATTACGGGCTGCAGCTTTCTTAGTCTGCCAGCCTGTAATCCTGAACTGATTAGCCAAACATTCCTCTACCTTGACCAGCCGCACTGTTGCTGATCTGTCGCGCCAAAGTTTTAACAGGTTCAGGTGGTATACTTGTCGACGCACCTTCTCATTCTCCACCTTATAGGAGACGGGACCGACCTTTTCCACTACTGTACAGGGTCCTTTCCACCTAGACTCAAATTTGGGACTGGCCTCTGCTACTAGGATTAGAACCTTATCTCCTACCGCTAACTGTCGTGTTTTGGTCCCCCAGTCATAATAATGCTTTGGCCGGCGCTGGCTAGCCTGCAGATTTTCAATAGACACTCGGGAGGTCCTCTCTAGGCGGCTTCTAAGAACCCTGAGAAACTGGGGTACCCCTATCTCTTCTACATCTGGTTCGACCCATTGCTCCCTTAGGATATCCAAAATCCCCCTTGGAGCCCGACCAAATAAAAGCTCATAGGGCGATGCCCCTAAAGATGCTTGTACATGCTCTCGGCACACGTATAAGACAAATGGGAGTACATTATCCCATTCAGCCATCTTTCCTTCTAGGCTACGTCACAACATCTGTTTAATTGACTGATTCATCCTCTCCACCAGTCCGTTGGCTTGAGGATGATAGTCGGAGGTCCGGATATGCCGTACCCCAGATTGCCATTGAGCATGCGCTGGCGTTTTTTCAGCAATTCACATATGGACTTCTTCTGATGTGGTAGCTTGAGCGTTGAAGCAGGGCGAAGAAAATTTTGACCGCCCGAAACGCAGTGCTGTGTCCGCGCTATTATTGATTGCATTGGATTACTAGTCCTTTCTGAAGAAAAGAAGGTTTATACAGCAAGATTTTAAAATCTTATTGTGCTAACAATTTTCAACAACGGAGTATTCAGATAAGTGACTTCCGTGTGACATTAGATTGTTAAGCAACGATATCTTGTTGTAATTCCTTTTCACAAAGACACGAAATATTTTTATAATATTTATTTATTTCAATTTTAAGGGTTACACTTTAACGGTGGTGTTTTACCTTGTTTTTTAGCTCCTTTGGGGGCTCAATATTTGAGCAAAATGGAATTGATAGCTTCAAGAGGTGCATAGTATCTCAAGGCTACGCTTCCGACATTTCATTGCACATTACTATACTCACAAATGTTAGCGTTCAATCTTGTTTTCTTTCTACTTATTGTTTTGTGATTTATAGGGTAGAAATTGGTGTTAGGTTGTTTGTTTGGTACCCCAAAAGCATCCCATACCATAGCTAAGTGTTTCGATGTGAAATTACTCCCCTGATCCGTCAGAATTTCCTGGGGAAATCCGATTTCACAAAACAACTTTATAAGCTCAAGGGATATTGTCTTTGCCGAGATGTTACATTACGGGATGGCCCATGGAAAGCGCGTTGCTTGATCTATAATCACCAGTATGTACTGGAAACCTTTTGGCGTCCTAACGATGGGTCCTACTATGTCCATCGCTAAACGACGAACTGCCGTTGAAATAGTGGGTGTAGGTATCATGGGTACAGGTTTTGGCTTTGCAGCTGTGACTCGCTGGCAAGCGGGACAGGACTCGCAATAATGGGCTGTCTCCTTGAAGACCCCTGGCCAATAAAATCGGGCCAAGATCTGGTCCAATGTCCCCTGTGCGCCTTTATGGCAGCCTACAGGATGGTCGTGGGCCAATCGCAGAACTACTGCCTTAAAAGTAGTAGACACCACCAACTGCTTCCTTATAGTTCCTGTACGCGGGTCTGTGCTCTCCCTGTACAATAGTTCTCCCTCTAAAAAGAACCTGGGCAAGATGATCCTATTCTCCTGAGCATACTCAAATGCTCTTTTTAATGCAGGATCACCTTTCTGCTCTTTAGGGAAGGAAGGGAATTTTCGGACAAGTTCCGCTGGGACCCAGGGTAACCCCTCCCCTGCTTCCAGCTCTGCCCTCGCTTGGGACCTACGCCTTCTTTCCTGGCGTTTCTCAGCCTTTTCTTTCCTATCCTTAGAGGGGATATTCAGCAAATCCTCATGAGAGGGAAGTATATCGGGTACCTCCTCTCCCCCGTCATTCTCACATTCTTGGGCTTCTTCCTTATCCTCAGGGGCTTCAGTTTCCTCATCTACCAGACTAACCCCTGTTCCAGGAACCCTGGCCTGGGATCTGGTAGAAATCAGGCCTGTTTTCTCGGTTAAGTGACATTTGCCAACCAGAAGAAAAGTATCACTTCTCAACTGAAGAAGGCATATCATCTTTACTTCAGATGCAAGATTGGTGACCAAGACAAGCCTTGGGCCCCGCATATATGCTGCGCTACATGTACAACACAGCTTTCACAGTGGTTGAATTGCAAAAGACCATCAAAGCCGTTTGCAGTCCCCATGGTGTGGAGAGAGCCAAGCAACCACATAAATGACTGTTACTTCTGCTTGGTTCCTCCTCTTTCCAGCGGAATAACGAAGCAAAAGAAGTCGAGCATAGTCTACCCAAACATTCCATCTGCATTGAGACCAGTTCCACATGGTGAGGGACTTCCTATTCCAGAAACTCCATCAGAATATTCTCTTGATTCATCTGATGAGGTCAAGGGTGAGCCGACCTGTTCTCCTCCTGGTTTGTCAGCATGCAGTGACCCAGATTTTCACTGGGATACATCATCAACTCCACACAGAATAGCACAGAAAGAACTAAATGACCTGGCTCATGATTTGGACTTATCCAAGAACAAGGCAGAATTGCTAGGATCAAGACTCCAACAATGGAATCTTCTAGAAGAAGATGTCAACATTACTTCATATCGAAAGCGCCACCAGCAGTTAGAGCCTTTCTTCAGAAAGGAAAATAATCTGGTATTCTGTTCCAATATTGAAAGCCTCATGAATGCCTTAAAAATCACTCATGACAGATGTCAGCATACATTTCATGCAGCTATGGACTCTGTTTAATTCAGTCTAAACTCTGACCCCTGGTTGACGTCAGTCTCTAGGACCTGGCTGCAGCCCCTCCTTGCTAAATCAAGAATAGCAGACCTTAAAGGGAGTGGCCAAAGACAATAGCAGACCTCAAGGGGAACTGCTGGAGAGGCACTATAAAGGACAGACACACTTCCTCTCTCTCTCTCTCTCTCTCTTTCATCGGACAGGTTTGGACACTACAATGAGACTCTGATACTCAACTCCCTTCACCCCTCCCCCTCTCTCTCTCTCTCTACCCACATGTTCTGGCCTACCATGCGGCTCTGACCCACAGGTTCTGGCCTCTATCTCTCTCACACTTCACACATGCACACACACAGATTCAGTGATGCACACTGAAACAGCTCTGTAACAATCACTATATACCTCTGTTCAATAACTATGTATTAAGCCTATTTTTACATAAAAACCTTTCTCCAAGCCACACCTGTTTGCTTGTCTTATTATGAACCCTCCTGCATCTGTGACGTGAAATGAACCCAGGACCAAGCGGAGACTAGACCAGAGATTACATATTCAGAAGATTACATATTGGGGGCTCGTCTCTCGGAGTTCACAGCAGATCTCCAGTTGGGTAAGTAATAATTTTGTATAATACATTAAGTAGATTTCAGACAGAGTGAGACAGGAAAATCAATAGCCCTTGTGACCATTTACAATTTTGTTTTGTGGGTTAGACAAGGTGAGACTTTTAGTGTCAAAAGGCTCTGTAAGAATCTAGAATTTTAAGGACATGACACAGAGTGGCTTGCAATTGTCTTATTTTTATGTATAGGCTTGCTACAGATTTTATATAGTATTTGAGCTGCTAAGAAAATACAGAGTTACACAGTTAAATATTCCTCATAGAGTACAATATACATCTTTCCTGGTAACACTAATGTACCCTCCTGTCTATTTGACTTTTATTTCTCTCTCTTGTCAGTATATATCTTGGTGTGAGCAGGAATATCTGACAATGTTAATCTTTCTCCCATTTAACTTTTATTTCTCTGTCTCCTGTCAGTAACTATCTTACTGAGAGCAGGCTTGCAGCTGGCTGCAACTGATACAATTCTGTTAATCTACTAACACCCTTCTTACTATAACTTCACCCTAACACTTCCACCCAGTTAAATAGGTGTGAAATACTTTTTAAGTTAGCATTCCTCCTTCTAAGGTTACACATTGGAGATAGCCCAACTACAGCCTTTCTGCAGTATCAAACATGGAAGCATTTGATTTTAAAGAACTTAAAGAAATTATAATTTCATATTGTAAGAGAAAAGGAGGTCCATATGAAGGGGAATTCCCTGACTCATGGTATAATATTCAAAAACGAATGTTAAGCCATGATCATGAATTCAAAAAGAAAACAAATAAAAGAAAATGCCTCTTCATCCAGGGCATGTGCAGGGGACTAATTAGCATGAAAAAAGAAAACTCTGAACTGACTTCTCAGTGTAGCCAATTGACCAAAGAACTGGAGGAGGCACAAAGTTGTATTTCTATTCAGAGAAGTCAAGTGATACAAGCCACATATTCTTTTATAACTGTTAGTGAACAATTAGAAGCACTTAAACTTGAATTGAGGCACGTTAAAGATCAAGTGGCCTCTGCAAGAAAGTCAACACCTACCCCTCCCTCAGCACCATATGCCTATGAGCCATGCATACCAGCTAGAGAGAAACAAAAGAACAAAGATACACCCATTCCCTATGCCTATGACACACCTTATCAGCAACAAAAGAATTCTAAAGTATGCATAGTTGAACTTAGGAATGGGAAGAATACAGCTGAATCACAGCAGGAAAATTCAGATAGTTTATCTCAGCCAGAACCCAGCAATCTCTGTCAGGAGAATAATTCAGAGGACTTAGACATAGCACCCAGTACAGAACTCAAAGCACCAGTTAAATTAATGTTCCAGGAAAATTTAAAAGATAGAGATATAGAAAAAATAGTTGAGAAAATTGGTACTATGCCTCTTAATGTAAATCAGTGGGTTAAATGGGCGATTGATATTCTGATTCACTGGGGTCTAGGGAAATACAGAAGAAAACAATCAGACTTTGATAGACTTATGCATTTGGCTCTGGGCCCTCACTATTACAGGGTTGGCTCTCTCACTCACCCATACCAGTTGGTTAAAAGGGGTACTGAGAAACTATTTCACTGTTCCCCAATGCAAGTATTTAAAATTATTTCACCTTTACCAGATGATACACTGGAACAGTTTGCATATAGAGCCTGGATTTTAAAAGCAGTTCTTAATGAGCAGGAGTCCTGGCCCAAAACAGAAGATTATGGGGAGAGCATGCATAAGGAATTTTTATTAGAATTGCTATCCCCTGAGATTACAAAAAACCTTCTGTTATTTTCTGAAGACCCTGAAGCAACCCCTTTTGATACTTTAATGCTCAGAATTGGGTCTGTTTGGAAGACCCAGCCCTCACAGGTCATTACAGTATCAGAAGCACGGAAGTGGCAGGCCAATGAATCCTCTCAGTACATAAGAAACACAGACAGAGGACACACACATTGGAGAGCACATGGCAGAGGTACTTTTAGAAACTCCTCAGGTTACATTCCTTTTCAGGAACTCAAAGCACAGAGAGATGGGCTAGAAAAGGAGAAATCTAAATGGGAACAAGACAAACACATACTGCAGATAGAACTAGATAAATTAAAACAGGATTTACAAGCAGCTCAGGACAAACACATGGCTAGTGCATAGGGATGTCCTGACCTCTTGAGTTCAGATATCAAAATGTCTCAAGCCTTCATAGCCCAGCCTGCCTCCTTTATCTCAGCAGAGGACTCAATTCCAGAGCCTCTGGATGATGAAATGGATACAGGCCCAGGACACAATTTAAGGCTTGTAACACCCTTGATACTGGACTCTTGTGCACGCCCCAATGTTATCAGTAGAGTAGGGGGTCAGGATAAATTAGCTTTGATTGACACAGGGGCTGGAATTAGTTTTACTAACAGAGCTTCTCCCACTGCAGATCAGAAAAATATGGAAATTTATGAAATTCAAGGAATTAATGACACAGCTTCCAAATGTGTGGCTATCCCAGTTAAATGGGGTATCCCTGTGCACAGTGAACAAAACAAGGAAATGTTAGAAACCACTGCTTCCACTATAGTGAACACACCAAAAGAAATAATTGGAATTGATGTTCCCAAACAGTTAACTTTGGTGGTGGATATGGCTAATCTTAAATTGTGGCAGTATTCAGGAACTTCAAGTGCTTCTAAAACTTTAGTGCATGAAGTCATTCCCATGCAGTTAGCAACTCAGTGCACAAAGGCAGCTCAACAGTATGATCTGTGTGTAATTCCCTCAGAAGTGGCTGATATTCCAGTCTGGGCTCAAGACAAGTTAGATTGTGGGAAAATGCACACAGAAATACTGTTGGAAGGTGAGGATCATACACCACAGAAACAATACCCAGTACCTCATCAGGCTATAGAACCAATGACTAAAATTGTGAAGATACTGGAGGAGAGGGGTCAGATTAGACCTATTTCTTCCACATGCAATTCACCAGCCTGGCCGAAACAGTGTGCATGGACTGTGCCTCCACAGGGATTTAAGGATTCACCATCAATATTTCATGATTACATGAAGGAAGCCCTGTCACTAGTGTCTTGCAGAGATGAGACCTAGACCAAAACTCCCCTTTGGAACTGCACAGTGGGAGGGACCATACTCAGTTACTGATACCTTAGGCTCAAGCCTATCCTAATGCACGATAACCAGCAGTACTGGAAACACATCACCCAGTTAAAACCATATGGGTAATATGTGTTTTATCAGTCTTTGTTTTCAGCTACCACCTGAAGACAGCACGGACAGCTGCTTTATGAAGACAGCACGGACAGCTGCTTTCTGAACAAAAGTCGCTTGAGGACGGTAACTATTTACTCCTGCTGTATAGTTGACATGTGTTTAATAGTTATGTAAATAAGTAGTTAGTTATGTAAATAAGTAGTAAAAATTATTATTATTTTTTTTTTGTGTTTGTTTTGTTGTTACATAGTATAAGTGGGGAGCATTAGTTTACTCCCTAGTAGAGTGAAACAAGTTTGCTTTTATTATGTCTCGGTTTGCTGTTGTTCTTGTATCTGCTCTCTTCCACTCAAGTCTCATTACAGGAACTATCATCCGAATATGCACGATTGGCTGGGCTAACTCCACAAGTGGGGTATATCGTTATCAAGAAATACCCCCACCGTTCCCGGAAGGAAAGGATCTGGTCATCCTGAGTTTCTGTTCCGTACAGGACAAGCCAGTGTTCTATTCATTAAACATCACTCAAGTACAGTGGGAGCCACCAGTTTCCACTTCTCTGGAAAGGACACAAGAATTGAGGGCACGCCCAGAACGTTACTTTCTAGGTCCTCCTGCTTTGATATTGTACAATATTTCCTGTTAGGACAGAGGTACCTGGAAAATAACTTATACATGGGTTTTGAGTGATCAACAGCACATCACTGAGACTTCATTCCTTTTGGATGTATCTTGTTTACCTACCACCCCTCATCCCACCCCTCCCACCACTTCTGTTCCTCCTGTACTCTACCTTTCTGATATCCACCTATTTCAGGAAGGACATCCCTTTCAGATTAAATATGATGCACCACACGATGTTTTATATGATGTGGAATACCATTTTCTTACTTGGCATCTATTTCCCAAATTGTTTCTAGTTACTCACAAATATCCAAATTGCTCTCAGTTTGTTGCCAACCACATACAAATGCTTAATACTTGGTTTGATATGCAGTCAGTAACACCCAGAGCTAAGCAATTTCGACACAAGCGTGAATTAATTGATACAATTTTAGGTGGCACAGGGACTGCACTGGGTGCCCTTAATATAATTGATATAGAGGTGCTCCGTAATAAAATGGGATCCACTGCTCAGCATGCTGCTGATGGTTTTACCTCACAACATATTATTAATGAAGCTTCCTCTAAACTGTCCAATGTAGTTGTAGATACCTTTGCTCTTATATCTCCCATTATAGAACAGAAAATTGTTACCTTAGCACATGCAGAATATAGATTGGGAAAGAATATTTCCTGGGCTCTTGCCTGTGATCAAGTACAGATCGAGCTTATTACTATACTAAAGGAAATTCTGATCACTGCTAAGTTAGGACACTGGCCACCATCTCTCACTCATATGGCTAGTACCAAAATACCAGAATTTGCTATAGCTCACCTTGATGGGTGGACAGTTAGTGTTCCCATTTGTTCACCACAAGGCTGCTCTATCTGTACTTTGATCCCATGGTCAGGACAACACACAGTTATTTATCCTGTTGTTAATATTGGGGTGCAGTTTGATAATATGCTTATGTATCCTGAGGACCATCTCACATGGGTGCAGCCACTGGACGACACCTGGACTTCATTCAAGCCGATGGACCCCAGTTTGTGTGAGCAGACTACATTTCAGTTCAAGTGTCAACCTCACCAGTTTAAAGAGGCTGACACCTCCTGCTGGAACAATTCTTCTTCTTGCTCCCTGACTGTTAAACTCTCATATTCCCTGACTACCTCACACAGTTTGTATTACCTTGGAGCTGGACACTTTTGTTTTCATCTGTTCTTTCCCCAGAATGTTTCTTTTTTGATTGCTCCCAGAATGCATGACATTCGCCTTCCCAAGAACACTTTGTTGTACAGTTCAAACTATTTACTAAACAATACCTGGTGCAGTCATACACCACTGGTCTCCCTCACCATTAATGGGACAACTTATTCCACACCGCTGGTTACCAATGACTCTATGGACATTCCAGACTTTATCTCATATGCTGTGCATCCATTACCACTTGGCATGGGAGAAGAAACACTACATAAACTGCTCAACTTTACAGAACTCCATGCCTATATTGATCACCTTAAAACAACATCCACTGAAGTGAATCACACCATCGCTTATGAGAATGGACACATTCAACAAATTGTTGGACACTTGCTACAAGATGCTCATGTGTCTGTGTGGGAATTGTTATTTGGTTACTCACCTACTGCTGATCATGTCTTTAATGTTTTTATTCACCCTATTATTATTTTAACTGCTGTAAAAATATTGCTATGCATTATCGTAATTTTCCTGTGCTGTAAGATGAAAAAAATGTACATTTCCTTGCAGCGCATGTCATACAGAACAACAACATTTTAAGGTAGTTACACTGAACCTCTCCAGCATCCACCCCTACATCCGGGCTAATTTGGCCTGCTAATTTGGCTAATTCGGCATTTCCTATCACACTGAATACCAGAGTCAGCTGCAGTCTAGTATTGCTTCCTATCCTCACTCATAGCATCCTGGTACCTTTTGGTTTTAGCCTCCTTAAAAATTCCTGCAGACCTTATGCACTGTTCACTCTCTCTAAGACGGGCACGGAAGTGGCATATTGGGTTCCCCCCCCCCCAGTAGTGGCTGCTCAACCTAAGACACGAGGTTTGGACTCATAAGGAGACTTGTTTATCTCTAGAACACTAGAGACAGTACTAGAGACAGTACTGTGCAGGACAGGGGACCTGCTAGACATAGCAAGGTATTTAATACAGGAGGTATTCGATGAGCTGCCTACTATCAGTAATGGCAGCTGGGACAGGTACCACAGGTTTGCTTCCACCAATTCCAGGCACAAATAATAAATAAAAATAAAAAAGGTGTGGGAGATGTCAGCATACATTTCATGCAGCTATGGACTCTGTTTAATTCAGTCTAAACTCTGACCCCTGGGTGACGTCAGTCTCTAGGACCTGGCTGCAGCCCCTCCTTGCTAAATCAAGAATAGCAGACCTTAAAGGGAGTGGCCAAAGACAATAGCAGACCTCAAGGGGAACTGCTGGAGAGGCACTATAAAGGACAGACACACTTCCTCTCTCTCTCTCTCTCTCTTTCATCGGACAGGTTTGGACACTACAATGAGACTCTGATACTCAAGTCCCTACACCCCCTCCCCCTCTCTCTCTCTCTACCCACATGTTCTGGCCTACCATGCGGCTCTGACCCACAGGTTCTGGCCTCTATCTCTCTCACACTTCACACATGCACACACACAGATTCAGTGATGCACACTGAAACAGCTCTGTAACAATCACTATATACCTCTGTTCAATAACTATGTATTAAGCCTATTTTTACATAAAAACCTTTCTCCAAGCCACACCTGTTTGCTTGTCTTATTATGAACCCTCCTGCATCTGTGACGTGAAATGAACCCAGGACCAAGCGGAGACTAGACCAGAGATTACATATTCAGAAGATTACAACCCACAAGACTGGAGACTATTTATAGACTCTTCGAAACTGAGTCTGAAGGCTGTGCTTTTGAACAATGGAAACCGTCTTCCAACTATTCCAGTAGCGCATGCCGTCCACATGAAAGAGACATATGATAACTTAAAGCATCTACTGACTTCCATTAACTATAACAAGCACAGCTGACACCTCTGTGGTGACTTATTTATTTATTTATTTAAACAGATTTGTATACCACCTTATCCTTCAATCAAAGTGGTCACATCACAATAGGAGGGTTACATTTAACATAAGGGTACATAACACAGAGGTACTTAACACCATGTAGACAGTACAACTGGAAGGATGCATTATACCACCACGAAACAGATCTATCGATCTGAAGGTAGTTGCCCTTTTAATGGGACTGCAGCAGGGATATATAAAATACATGTGTTTCTTATGTGAGTGGGATAGCCGAGCAAGGGATTGGCACTACTTGTGGAAGAAATGGAATCGCAGCTGGAGAGAAGATTATCCAGCACCCAGCTCTGGTTGAGGCTCACAAAATCCTGCTACCACCCCTTCACATCAAACTAGGTTTGATGAAAAACTTCATGAAAGCCATGGACCGCACTTCGCCAGCTTTCCAATACCTGCATGCAAAATTCCCTCAACTCAGCGAAGCAAAGATTAAAGAGGGAGTTTTTGAGATCCTCAGATTCGAGAGCTCTTCAAAGATGACCGGTTCAACAACTTGCTGCAGGGTGATGCGAAACAAGCATGGAATGCTTTTTGCCTACTGTAAACAAACTTTCTCAGGAATGTTAGGGTAGAAAACTACAAGGAACTAGTAGAAGACATGCTGATACAGTATCAGGGCGCTGAAAATGATGGACTCAGCTTGATACAGGGCCCTCTTTTTGGGCTCGAAACATGCATATCACTGTTACTTTGATGCCAAGTGCTGCCCTTTTTATGGAATGTCAGATAAGTGATTTTCACTATTATTAATTTACTGTTCTTGAAACTTTTAAAAAAATTATCAAAAAACGGCTTCTGTCGACACGGAGAGGGGAGCTTTTTCTTCTCCCCGTCTCAAGTCGGCGGATCCCGACAGCAAACAAACTGGTTTGATAAATGGATTCACTGGTATTATTTTATGTTTTGACTTTTGGTTTGTGATTTGTCAGTGTGTCATCACAATTTGGAGGTTTCTTTTTTCATTGATACAGTATCATAAACTTGGCTGCAGTATGTCTCTAAAGATCCATTTCCTTGATTCCCATCTCGATTTCTTTCCTGACAACTGTGGTATGGTTAGTGATGAACAGGCAAACGTTTTCACCAGGATATCACAATGATGGAGCAAAGATACCAGGGAAAATGGTCCACTACAATGCTGACTGACTACTGCTGGATACTCCCCAGAGAAGCTCTCGAACAGCTGTACAAGAGACAGGCGAAAAAATCTAAGAAGTAGTCTATGACTTGTTTTTTTACAGGTATTAACCGAAGGCCTATTATATTTACTATTGACATGCATTTCATGATGTAAACATTAATTTTTGTAGATTACAAAAAAACAAGAGCCAACTTTGCAATTTCACTGTCATATTATTAATTAATACACAACTTACATTTTCCTTTCTCTTACTCTATTTTACAATACTCAATTCTCCACATTATCACATTTAATCATTTCATTAATAATTCTAGTGAACTACAATACATTTTTCTTGCCCAGATAAGATAAAAAGATATTCAAAACTTGTAAATATTTTAAATCTGTATATATGTTTAAACCATCTATATACCTAATCAGCATGTACTCAGCATTGTAACCCTCAAATTACCTTTTCTATTATGTACAATCTAATGTTCGCTGTAATATCAATTTGTTTGAATAAGTTTCAATGTAATGTTCAAGTTTTGTTCTATGTAAACTGCTTTGATTTTTTGAAAGGCGGTATATAAAACCGTTCAATAAATAAATAAATATTCATGTTCAGTATATAAAAATTGATAAGAAATGACTATTTTTAATTCAGTAACATGACTTTTGTAAAAATTTGTTGACCAGTGTTATCTACATGTTCAGTAATTTTGTTCTTTATAATGGTTTCTACCATTTTGCCCTGTACTAACATCAGGCTCACCAGTCTGTAGTTTCTTGGCAAAATCCATGGCTTTCTTTAGTCATTTTATTCTTTGTAATGGTTTCTACCAGAACTGACATTGGGCTCACTGGTCTGTAGTTTCCTGAATCATCCCATTTTAAAAATTGGCGTTATATTGGCCATGCTTTTTCAATCTTCAGATACTACAGATGATTTTAATGATACTTCACAATCTCATCTTTCAGTTCTTTCAGCACCCCCGAATGTATACCATCCAGTCCAAATGATTTACTACTCTTCAGTTTATCTAATACTTGTAATACATGTCCCGGTTTATTAATATTTCTTTCAGTTCTTCTGATATATGACCTTTAAATACCATTTCAGGCATGGGTAACTTCCCTACATCATTTTCAGTAAAAACTGAAGCAAAGAATTCATTCAATCTCTCCTCTATGGCCCTGCCATCCCTTACTGCCCCTTTTCCCCCTCTATCATCCAATGGTCCAACTGATTCTCTCTCAGGTGTTTTGCTGCAAATGTACTTAAAAAAGGTTTTAATTATGTATTTTTTCTTCCATGGCAAGTTTTTATTTATTTTTTTCTTGCCTGCCTTGCATCTATCTTGCCAGTGTTAATGTTATTTCCCATTTTCGTCATTTGACTACTTTTTCCATTTTCTGAAAGTTGTTATTTTGGCTACAACAGCCTCTCTGACCTTACCTTTAAATCATGCTGGCAGTTTTTTGGCCTTCCTTCTATTTTTATTAAAGTGTGGAAAATATATGGTCTGGGCTTCCAAGATAGTATTTTTAAACACCCATGCTTGATGTAAATCTTTAACATTTGCAGCTGCTCCTTTTATTGTTTTCTTATTTTCCTCATTTTATCATAGCCTCCCTTTTGAAAGTTAAACAGTAGAACTTGTGATGAAGCTGAAGCTATTGAAGCTATAGACTTAGAAAAAAAACACTGTTTATTATAAAGCAACTGACTCACAGAAGGTGCAGTTACCTAAAAGTGCAGCTAGAGGGAGCAGGCACAAGGCTGCAGAAGCTAAGCTGACACACCCAGATTTTGAGAATGCAGGAGCTAATCAGGTACACCTGAGTAGAGAGCCAGGAAGCTCAGTGGAGAAACGGCTTTATAAACAGTGCTCAGAAGGAAGAAAGCAGAGAGGACCTCGAGCTGAGAGAGGAACTGAGAGAGGACTACGAGCTGAGAGAGGAGCTGAGAGAGGACCTCAAGCTCAGAGAGGACCACAAGTTTGGAGAGGAACACAAGTTCAGAGAGGAACTGAGAGAGGAACCTCACATATTGAAAGACAGAGAAGCTTGGAGTACCTACAAGGAAGAGCTAAGTTCCAGGGAGGACAAGCCCGTTCCAGAAAGCTCCAGGAGCCAGTCTTCAGGGAAGATGGTGATAGAAGGAGACTGCCAGGTAGAGCAAATACCAGCAGAGCACGTCTCAAAGATCCAAGGTACAGTTATATTTCCTTTCCAAGATGTGAGCCAGCTCCTAGAAAAGCTTATAACCCAGAGAGCCGTACTGATAGGAAACAAAGCTGGGAAAGGCTTGTGAAACCTTTACAGAGAGGCATAGTAAAAAGCCATAACAGTTATTTGCCAAACCAAGACCAGCAAGGCTGGGGAATATTGGAGAGATCTATTGAATTACAACCTGCCTTATCCAGGGAAAGCTCAGGACTAGCTGACAACATGGCTGAAGAGGAACCTATGCAAATAGAGGTGATAGAACCAGAGCCGTTGCAGTTAGAGCACCCGATGGACTGCTCACTCTGTGTTTCCAAGAGTCTAGAGTCTCTCACAGAATTGTAACCGGCAGGACATGCTTTAACATATCTTTTTGCTTTTGCTAAGCTGAAAGAAGAAGTTTTTGTATTTGTTTTTCCTCTTGGTGTTGAAAACCTGTTTGAACGCAAAGAACTGCGAAGCGCCTGTAACAGTTACTGACTTTGTAAATATTTTGGCATAAACCCTGAAGTAAGGTACATTCTGTTTTTTGTCTTCCTGGAGAACCTTTGCACAACAAAAGGGAATAACAACCATTTAAGTTTAACCCCGCACAAGGCTCACAACTATTTCTTTATGAAGTGGGACTACAAAGACCATGATTCAACTGGTCTAGAAAAGTTTGTCCTTCTTCAACCAACAATAAGTGTCCGCCCTTTCCTTTCTGCACGCTGCCACTAGGAGGGGCTGTGACAAACTATGGATTCCCTTGCTGTCCTGCTTCCATTTATTAAATCAAAAATGACCATGCTATAATCCCACCCCTTATCTCTTGCACCAGATCTGCTATAATCCCACCCCTTATCTCTTGCACCAGATCTTGTGTTCCACTAAGGATTAGGTTCAAAATGGCTTTCTCTTGTTGGTTCACAAACTAGCTGCTCCAAGTAGCGGTCATTTATTTCATCTAGAAACTTTAATTGAAATCACCCATTATTACAGTGTTGTAACATTTGTTAGCTTGCCTGATTTCTATTAGCAATTCATCATCCTTCTGTTCATTCTGGCCAGGGGGTTAGTGGTATACCCTACCTTCCCACTGCTATCTCCATCCCCTTTTTACATGGGATTTCTATCCATAGAAGTTATATAGTGTATTTTGTTTTATGTAAAACTTGAATCCTATGTGACTCAATGCCATCCAACCCTTCCACCAATTTGATCTACCCTATCACTGCAATATAGTTTGTATCCAGGTTTCTGAGATGCCAATCATATATAACTTTTCATTTAGTACTTGTTGTTCTAGCTCTCCCATCTTATTTTTTAGACTTCTAGTATTTGCATACAGGCATTTCAGAGGTTTATTTTATTCATATTAAGATGGTTATCAGTTGATAGAGGTAATTCAGAATCTTTCAACTCTGTACTTAAAGGTATCTGGGTTACTTTTATCTTTACTGGAATCTTTCTGTTGGGATGTGCTGACTTCCCTCTTTTGCTGGTATTCTTAAAGGTTGCATCCTTCTGAACCATGTGCGCTTAGGTGACTGTTGGCTTTCTCCTATTATCTAGTTTAAAAGCTGCTCTATCTCCTTTTTAAAGGTTAATGCCAGCAGCTGGGTTCCATCCCAGTTAAGGTGGAGCCCATCCCTTCAGATAAGCCCCTCCCTTCACCTAAATGTTGCCCATTTCCTAATGAATCCAAAACCCTCTTCTTTGCACCATCGTCTCATCCGTTCATTGAGACTCAGGAGTTCTGCCTGTCTTTTGGGTTCTGTGCGTGGAAAGGGAAGCATTTCACACAATGCTATCCTGGAAGTTCTAGATTTGAAATTCCTACCTCCAGAACCTCACTCCCACACTTTCCTATGTCATTGGTATCAACATGTACCAAGACAGCAGACGTCTCCCCAGCACTATCTAAAACATTGTCTAGGTAATGCTTGAGGTCCTCTACCTTTTCAGTAGGCAAGCATGCTACCAGGCAATCCTCATGTCCACCAGCCACCCAGCTATCTACATGTCTAATGATCGAACCATCAACTATAATGGCTGCCCTAACACTTCCTTCATGGTCACATGGCCCTGGAGAAACCTCCTCAGTTTGAGAGGGTTTTACATCACCTGGAGGACAGGTCCTAGCTGCAGGATCACTTCCTGCCACACCAAAATTATGCTCTCCTTTCACACGACCTCTCTCCCCCATGGCAATTGAAAGGCTACCAGAGTGTAGGTGGGCCTTTAGTACTACGTCCCTATAGGTTTTGTTTATATATCTTTATGTCTTCCTTTTGTTCTTCATGTCTGCCATTCTAGCCTCCAGAGATCAAACTCTTTCTATGAGGGCAAAGAGATCTTTGCACCTAGTGAACATGTAAGACCCCTCACCAACTGGAAGAAAATCATACATGTGACATTCAATACCAAAGACTGGATAGGCCCCATCTCGCTGCTGGACTGCTGTCTGCATATTAGCTTTAAGGTTTTGTTTAGCAATTTAGGATGTCTACTTATTTAAAGTTGCTAAGGATACGTGTACTGATACAACTATACCTAATAGGTTTAAAGGACTTAGCTCACTTCAAGATTAATGAATCTATTCCTGATGAGGATAACCAGATGAACCTGAAAGTGAATTTGACCACCTCTTCCCCTTTAATAGGTTAAGAGCCTATAAAGCTAAGATTATGCCTGGGGTAGATGGGAAGAAAGAACACTTAATAAAATCTGGCTTGTTACGGCAATCGGTTAACAATTTCCTGGGTGATTCACACAATCCTTGGTTTGATAAAGGGAGCCTTTCAAATGTCCTCTTTGATCTGTCACTTGGCTTTAACATTTATTTAAAACAATTTCTTTTGCCCCAACCTGGAAGGCCTCTTTGTAAAGATCTCTAGAAACATTTTTTTTCTTTCTACGCAAAGAATATTTATGCTATTCTTCCTTCTACACTAAGCTATACTCTTAGTTTAAATTTAAATTAAAAGCTCTCTTTCGCTACTGAGTCCTGACCGAGTTAGCAAATACACTGGATTCTAAAATACACAGATTTATCAGTTTTAACCCAAATAATTCCCTTTTTCCCAAGACAGAGAATTTCCCACAAGTAAATACAAGTGTAGATTTCATTCCATCAATAGCAGTCCCTTTTGGTAGTCCTTTAAGTCTGAGAATCACAGAGCTCTGGTTGATCTATTTATTCATGTGCTTCTAAGGTATTTTCTTAACAGTTTCCTGGCTGATTCACACAGCCCTTGGTTTGATAGAAGGGGCCTTTCAAATTGCCCCTTTGATCTGCCACTTGATTTTAACACCTAATTAAAACAATTTCATAGGTCTTTTATTCTCTAACTAGACAGCCTCTTTGTAAAGGTCTTTAGAAGCAAATAATTTTTTTCTACTCAAAAAATATTTATCCTATTCTTCCTTCTATGCTAAGCTATACTCTAATTTGGTTAAAAATTAAAAGCTTTCTGGGGTTACTAAGCCCTGACTGAATTAGCAAATACATTGGATTCTAAAATACACAAATGTATCAGCTTTAAACCAAAGAATTCCCTTTTCCCCAAGATTTAGAGAATTTCCCAGAAGTAAATACAGATTTCTTTCCAGCAATAGCAGTCCCTTTTGGTAGTCACTATAACCATAAAATCTAATCAGGATTTATATCTGAAAATTATAAAAACATTGTAAAATAGCATATCAAATCAGAAGATCACAGCTTTATTTCCTCTAACATTGCTTAGTCAATCCATTCTTATTTATTTATTTAAAGTCTTTTCTATACCGCACTCTTTAAAATCAGCTCAGTTTACATTCAACAGTAAATTTGTACAGTGCAGGCACCCCAGCACTGTACTTAAAAAAAACAGGTTATGTAACTTGGTCTAACTGGGGGTAACTATGTACAGGCTATACAGTAGCCTGACTACGACGTAGGTAGCTATATACAGGCTAAACAGGCTATATACAAGCTGAGCGGTTGCTATTTACAAGCGCATCCCAGGGAGTCTGGTTGTGCTAATGTACAGGGCTTTGGCTGTGGGTAGGGAGAGTCTTGGAGCAGCTGTCTTGATGGTTGCATGTGGCTGGATGTTGTGTGTCTCCATTGTGTGAGAAGTGCTGGATGAAAAGGTGGTATTTCAGGTCCTTTCTGAATTGGAATAGGTCCGTAATGGCCCGGATGTTGGGCGGGAGGGCATTCCAACATGTGGGTGCATAGTACATGAATGCTCTATTTCTGGTTGCTTGAGAGCATTTTGTGATCCTACTAGGGATGCTCAATGTGTTGGCAGCAGTAGACCTTCTGACTCTGTTTGAGGGAGTGGGGAGGATGAGGTCCTTGATGGAGGAGGAGATGAGGTTGTTTATGGCCTTGAAAGTCAACAGTAGAATTTTGAAGGTGAGTTTACAGTGAACTGGCAGCCAATGGAGATGTTTCAGGATTAGGGTTATATGGTCCCTCCTGGTGGCTCCATGTAGTATTCTGGTGGCTGCGTTCATTGCAAGCTGAAGTGGGTTAAGCATGTTTTTTGGGAGGCCCTGTAAGATTGAGTTGGCGTAGTCAAAGTGTGGGATTACCAAGGCTTGGTAGATTGTCCGGAAGTCTTCAGATTCTAGTAGAGGTCGTAGATGGTGGATTGTCCGTATCTTGTGGTATACTGCCCTGACAGTGTTTATGTTTATGTTTATGTTTATGCAATTTTTGATATACCGCCCAGGCTGAAGGGCATCAGAGCGGTTTACAATCACTATATAAGCAGGTACTGAATGCATTCCCTCGTCCCCAAAGAGCTCACAATCTATGTGTACCTGTTGTTTATGTGAGCTTTCATATCCAGCTGTTGGTCTAGTGTGACCCCTAGGTAGTGGATCGTGGGCTTGCTTTGGAGTGCTGCGCCTCTTACTTTTAGGGATGCAGGGGGGGGAGAGAATTTTTGGTTCTTGGTGATGAATAATGCCTCAGTTTTCTTGAAGTTTATTCTGAGGTTTTGAGTGTGGAGCCAGTCAGTGATAGCGTCGAAGCAGGAAGTTAGTGGAGAGAAGTCTGGCTGGTCGGTTGAGAATGGCATGTAGAGTAATACATCATCAGCGTATACGAGGCATGAGATGTCGAAAGAGCGGGTAAGTGCACAGATGGGCTGCATATATATGTTGAAGAACAGTGCCGAGAGAGAGGATCCCTGTGGCATGCCCTGTTTTGTTGGAATGGTTTGGAGGTCATGGGGCTGGTCCGTACATGTTGCCATCTCTCTGTCAGGTATGATTTGCACCAGCTTAAAGCTTTGTCCTGGATCCCTTTCTCTGCGAAGCTCCCTAGTAGCAGTTCATGATCGATGGAGTCAAATGCTGCAGCAATGTCCAGAAAGATGAGGGCATATCCTTGTCTGCTGTTGTCTAGACCCGTGATCAGTGTATTGAATAGAGTAGTTAAAAGCATCTCAACTCCGTGTGACTCCCTGAATCCATGCTGGCATGGGTCGAGGGGAGTGGTGGACTCAATGTGGTGATGGATTTGTTGTTGTACGACCTTTTTGATTACTTTGGCCAACAGTGGGATGCTTGATATTGTCCTGTAGGAATCCACCTTCTGGGAGTCTAGTGTGCTGGTTTTTAGGAGTGGCCTAATGGATGTTTGCTTCAGGCTTTGTGGGAAAGAGCCCATTGAGAAGGATAAATCCATGAATTTTGCCAGGAAAGGGCTGAATTCTTTCCGCAGTGCTTTTATCCAGAACACCAGACAGGGATCGTTTGGGGCTGTGGTGGTGTTAATAGTGGTGATGGTGTTTTCGATGCCTTTCTCTGATGGTGTTGAGAAGGTCATTAATGGCGTTAGGTGGCATGATCTGTGCACATCGGTGGATGGCGCGGTTTTAGATTGGTCAGCCTGGATTGCTTTCAAGTGTGGCATGCATAGTTGGGCTGGGGAAGGTTCCTTTGTGAGGGTTCTCACCAGGTTGAATAGGTCCCGTGGTTTGTTCAGGGAGCATTGCAGAATTTCTGCATGGTATTGTCTCATGCTCTCTGTGACTCTTGCATGGTGTTCCTTCAAGTGGGAGGTGCAAGTGTCCATGTCATTGATGGAGCGTGAGCGACACCATTTCTTTCAAGCTTCCTTAGGTGGCGGAGTGATGTTCGTAGCTCGGGAGAGTACCAAGGAGCAGTCTTTCTTCTTCTTGGTGGTAAGTCCATAGTTGGTCAGTGGGCAATGGCGCTGAGACTATTGTTCCAGGCAGCGAGCATTTCCTCAAGGCAAGATTCTGTGGTGTCAAAGAGTGGTAAGGTTTTGCTGAGTATCTCTTCCTTGTTGAAGGGCTGGAATTGTTTTTTGGTTTTGGGTAGGCATCGGCTATTGGACAGTTGCTTGCATGATCCAGATGCTTGGGCATTTGGAATCTTAGGAGGCTGTGGTTAGATCATGGGACTGGCGTGATAGATAGGGCAAGCGTATGGTTCGGGAGTGTAGCCGAACGCAGGGCGAAGATCAGGTCCAACTTGTTTCCTTTTGAGTGGGTGGGTGCTTGGGTTATTCGGTTGTATCCCAGCTTGTCAAGCGCATCGAGGAAGGCGCTGGAGTGAACGTCTGGGAGGGCAGGCAGATTGAAGTCGCCCATGATCCAGTTTGTTGTGTGCGGGTTCTCTGAATTGTAGGCAAGGTTGATTATTGTTGAGAGGTCGTCTGGGGAGGGGGATGGGGATCTGTAAATTAAATTGATGGTGTTGTGCTTGTTGGTTATGGTGATAGAGTCCAGGTGTGTGGTGCTGCTGGCCGAGGTCAGCTGGAATTGTAGCTCTGTTTTTGTAAGGGCGAGTACTCCTCCACCCCTGCAATTGGGTCTGTGGCAGGTGTGGAGGAGTACTCGCCCTTACAAAACTCCAAATTTAATAAAGATGAATAAACAACCTTACATTAAATTCATCTTGATGTATTGAATGTTTTCAATCATATAACATAATCAATATTGGCCTCTTTCTTTTAAAATCATAAAAGTTAATTGTCAATGGACATTAAAGGGGACGAAAGCCAAACAGACCCGTGGCACTGAAATTTTAAGGTAAGCACTGCGGGGCAGTTTGAGGCCATTGCTACCGCTACAGGTCCTGGAGAGGGATGGCACTAATGGCAATGGGAGCTGGAGAAAGGGACGGGGCACAAGGGATGAGGTTCGCCTAGAACACCTCATCTCCTTGTACCAGCTCTGGGAAAGGCAAGTCATTAAATCTAAAATCCAAAGATGTTGAGCATGCACCCATTAACAGCCCTGCATTTATACAGAATAATCTTTTTTTCATATATGCACACTTTCCATCTCATTAACTTGGAGGGTTATTTTAGAAACTCTGTTCATGATATTGACATCTGAAAATAGGCATTTAGACAAGCAAACTGCAAAGACATTCTTTGAGTCATTTTGACCAGCATGATTATGTCCAAGTCAGCTGGGGGCATGCCCGGGACTGTCAATAAAAATATAAGTGCAGATGTGATTTCAGACCAGGGCTGTATGTCTGAAATTGCTATCAGGGACGTCCATGGTTATAGCTGTTCCAGGACACAAATAGGATTATTAAAGATGCTTGTTTCTGCAACGCAGTAACTGTAAGATGAAGAGGAAAATGCCTGTTCATACTCTGATACTTTTTACTCCAAAGATACCTGCCAGTAAGAACAAAACAAATTTCTCCAGGCTCCCATACCGCTGCATGTCCTTGTTTGCAAAATGGCAGGACGGGACATGCAAGGGGAGAGATCCACAGTCGTGTTCTGTAACAGGGCTCTGTGCACGTCTATGACCCCTCTTCTGAAGATGAGCATATACGACAAGTGCAAGTTTCTGAAATCTGGAGATGTATCCTGCATATGTCTAACCCATACCTCTGTGCATCCCCGTTTTCACTTTTATGCAGCAGGTGTGTATCTTTTAGGACAGAAAAAGGCCGGCTATACAAGGCACTTACATGTGATACTTCTCGAAAACCCCTCCTGCTTCTATATCAGACATTTTGACTTGGATGTCCTGTTTTGCAGCTAGACAATCTTTCTAGAATATGCCTTCACATGAATAGGATTTTAATGTTGACTTTGGCATCACCTTTAGTGCTTGGGCACCTCATGTGTCAAAAAGAATGTGAAAATAGGCGCTTAAAACAAATATCAGCTGTAGCCATCATCAAAATTCAGTTGCGAAAAATATATTGGAAAGGGGAAAGAGGGATGCAAGGGAGTCTATATCACCATATATATTTTAAAAAGCTAGTTCTGGGGACCACGGCAGCCAACCACTAGGGGGCTCATTGGTGACATTGCAGACCTGCTGGGTCACTCTCTCCACCCAGAAGAGCCATCTATAAGGGGCAAAATAGGAAGAAGACTTCATGTGAACCTTTCCTATATACAGGGATTGTTAACTTGCTGCCTGTTTAATGGAAAAAAAGACTGTCATTTAAATTGTTTTCTCTAAGGTACCAGCCAAACTATGTCAGGCAATTAAACGTAAAGTCAGAACTCTGATTTCAATTCTCTCAAATGAAGAAAACAGTCCTCCTTTTTTTTTGTCGAGAGACTGTTGTTTTGCTTTTCAAGAGAGCAAAACACATGCATTGATTTATTTGATTAAAGCTTCTGAAGACTATTGAAACACCAGCCGGATATCAAAGGAGGTCACTCTTAACAATCAGCCTGTCTGCCCTTGCTGTTAAGAAGAGAGTAAAAGGGAACAGGAAGAAAGGAGAAAATCAATGTTGCTGACTTCCAGACATCTGCACTTCCAGAGTGTCTGTGTAAACTTTCTATAAGTTATAAAGGTAAACCTTTATGATTGAAGTAAAGATGTTCGAGGCAAAAATAGCCCAGAAAAAAAGCACACCAATCCATTTCTTTTCCATTTTTGTGTGTATAAAAGACAACGAATATTGTGATTGCTTTTTACTAGGGCTGGTGTCAGGTGTGCTGGAAGACATGGCAGAAATTTGGGATGGGCTTCCAAAGCCCACTGGCAGGCTGCGCCTTTCCTCAGCTTCCGCAGGCAGGCTTGGGGGCCCCTGTGGCCTGAGGGCCAGTTAAATTCTCTGACTGCAAAGCTCTCCTTGCTCAGTGCAGGCCCTGCTGTTTCTTTTCCTGATTGCTGGGACTGCTAAAAGGTCTCAGATGTGGTTGGGATTTCTCCTTCTCTATGGCTAGTACTATTATGTGCTTCACTACTGCCATTTTTATTTTTATTTTTTACTTTGAGCACTCAAGTAGACATGAATCACAGTGGTGCTTTATTTTTGGAAGAGGGATGAATCCAGGGCCAACCCAAGTGATTCTGCTGCCCTAGGCAGACCCTCTATGCTGCCACCCAGAAGATTATGGTGCCTTCCAGCCCATGCCACCCCCCTCTCAGCATTTGTCTTCTCACCTTGAGGGGGGAAGCAATACGGTGATGCTTCTGCTGCATCGGGCTTTAAAGTGCCTGTGCTTGGGCGCTTAAGGCCTGCCGCTCCTGCTCCTCTCTGATGCAACTTCCTGTTGGAGGGGGCAGGAGTGGCAAGAAGTTGTGTCAAAGGGGGTGGGAGTGGCAGGCTGTGAGCTCGCTAGCGCAGGCACTTTAAAGCCTGACACAACAGAGGCATCATCGTGCCTCCCCCTCTCCCCAAGGTGAGAAGATGAATGCTGTGAGGGTGACATAGTGGGTCGAGCAGCGATGAACTATGGCTTTGCTGAGAGGAAGGGGGCAGGCCACCTTAAGCGTCGGCCTAGTTCACCTAGTGGACAGGCTGGCCTTCAATGGATCTCATGATTGTGCATGAACCAAGACTTCTGGTTTGGAATTTATTAAACCTACTAGTAATCAATTACAGTAGAGCCCAATTCTATAACATACACGTCCGACCAATGGGCATGGCAAAAACGAAGAAAGGGCCAATCAACCCCCCGATTCCGCAACCACAAGTATAGACGCACCCAATTCTTTTTAACATCTTTGTTAGTGATATAGCGGAAGGGCTGTTGGGTAAGGTTTGCCTCTTTGAGGATGATACCAAAATCTGCAATAAAGTAGACACCCAGGAAGGTGTAGATAACATGAGGAGGGATCTAGCAAAGCTTGAAGAATGGTCTAGAATTTGGCAGCTGGGATTTAATGTTAAAAAATGTAAGGTCATGCATTTAGGCTGCAGCAATCCAAGGGAGCAATATAGTATACTTTTGTCCACTAAAGAAGAGCGGGACCTAGGCGTGGTTGTGTCTGATGATCTTAAAGTAGCTAAACAGGTAGAAAAGGCGATGGCAAAAGCTGGAAGGATGCTTGAGTGCATACGGAGAGGAATGGCTAGCAGAAAAAAAGAGGTGATAGTGCCTCTGTATAAGTCTTTGGTGCGACCTCATTTGGAGTATGGTGTGCAATTCTGGAGACCGTACCTTCAAAAGAATGTGAACAGGATGGAGTCGGTGCAGAGGGTGGCTACTAAAATGGTTAGTGGTCTTCATTATAAAGCATATGAGAACAGACTTAAGGATCTTAATATGTACACCTTAGAGGAAAGGCGGGATAGAGGTGATATGATTGAGATGTTTAAATACTTCTGTGGCATAAATGTTCAGGGCGAGAGCTTCTTTCAATTGAAAGCAAGTTCTGCTACAAGGGGATATGGGATGAGGGTGAAGGGGGATAGATTCAGGAGTGATATGCGGAAATATTTCTTTACGGAAAGAGTGGTGGATCCGTGGAATAGTCTCCCAGTGGAGGTGGTAGAGATGAAGACAGTAACTGAATTCAAAAAAGCATGGGACAAACACAGAAGATCTCTAAAGGAAAAAAGGGGACTGTTGTAGTTGTTGATATGGAAGGACAGACTAGATAGGCCATGTGATCTTTTGCTGTCGTCATATTTCTGTGTTTCTATGTACCACATCTATCACGCATGATTAAAGGTGTTATTTGTGTTCTGCAATTACTTCCTTAGCACACAGATGGCAAGCGGGTTCCTGAGATACAATGCAACAAGGAAGAAGGCACAGAGACAAGAAACAGCATTGAACAGTATACTGTACCTATAGCATCATTACAGCAACTATAGAACAGGGACGGCAAAAAATTGTGTGATTCAAATCCCATGTAATAGGATGCACTGTCCTTAGCATGGAGGTTATTGCATTCCCAATGTAGGAAGAGTTTTAGTAGGGAAAAATCTTCAGTACAATCATCATGTCGTTCAATAGCACAGTGGCCATACAAACTATGTGCAAAACAGAAAATTCCTTCTGATATAAGAAAAACAAAATTGCCTACCTGCAATGGGGGTTTTCAATAGACATCAGGGGGCATGGTGGTCTGAAGTATGGTTGGTATTGTCTTCTTGGGTAGAATTGCTAAAAGTAATTGTAATAGGGCCTTTTGAAAGTGTGTTGTTTACTCCTTTTGTAATAGGAAATACTGTCAGAAGGGGTGGACAGCTCATTTACTGCTGTGCCATTGTCCTTCATCTGGGAAACTGCTTCTTTGACTTTGTTTCCTAGATCCTAGGCAGGCAGCATCTATCTGCCAGTTTATCACGGAGGTCATCTCTTAGACCAGAAGATTTAAGCCATGCTGTATGCATCTGTTATTAGATGCATAACATTTTGTGTTGGCTTTTCAAACAATTGCAAGATATTCACAAGGGAAGTAAACTTATAAAGTCATTCCTGTGCACAAGGCTAGTGTTGGACATGAAGGGGCCCAGGGCATGAACTGGTGTGAGATTCCTGAAGCCCACATTCAAGCTGAGCCTCCTTCAGGTTGAAGCAGACTTGGGGTTCCTTGTGACATGGTGGCCCAGGGCAATTGCCCTGTTTGCCACCCCCTAATGCCTGTTCTGCCTGTGTGTATGGGGCCACATTTACACATAAATGACTTCTTATGAAATATTGATTGGCATGAAAGACGTGCTTTGGCATCAAGACACATACTTTATTGATGGATGTGTTCATTGGTGGAGTTCAGATAGAGCATAGGTAGAGCACACAAGAACATGCGTAATTTATAAAATACTATAATTTAAAAACATACTTGAAAAATATAGACATAGGCAATTACACCAGCTCTAGGCACTATTGTACCAGTATTTTATAAAGACAATTAGGCACCTACTAATCTGTATAAAATAGGCTAAACAGACAATTCCACCTAGCTGAAACTGTACTATGCACAATGCTAAAGCCCTACATAATGTGTATCTGTATATAATGTATATAGCTTTCACTGTTCTGTTCTGTTCAGTTTTAACATTTGCTGTTTACTTATAATATTGCTTGTGGTTATAAGATGTTACATGTAAAACAAACTCTGCTTTGTTGATTGTTGTTTATTGTGAACCGCAACTGATCTCTGGAAGATGCGGTATATAAATGATTGTTAAATAAATAAAAATAAATAAATAAGTGCTTTTACTAGGTGTCCCTTATACAAGTAACCTCATAAAGTCAGAATATGTGTTAGGGATCACCACTATCTTCTGGGGACAAGATAGGTGTCTAATATGCATCTGTCTTATTCATTTAAGAGGGTAATTGTGTAATAGGTCACCTAGATTTGGAGGTTGAGAAGGCATGTATTTTATAAAGGCACACAGGTGCCTACGGGCCTCTTTTACTCAAGCCTGTTAGCAGGTTAAGGGGCATTGTAATGTGCAGCTCCAGGCAGTTGGGAACACTAACACCCGATATTGCCTGCCCTTATTTATTTTATTTATTTAGCTGCATTTATATCCTGCTTTTCACCGGGTCAAAGCGGTTGGGGTATACATTTAACACGAGGGGATATGACATACATACACTAATACTTACAGGGAACATGGGCAATGGAGGGTTAAGTGACTTGCCCAAGACCACAAGGAGCACCTGTGGGACTAGAAACCCCAGTTCTTCCGGCCCAAGATTGCTGTCCTCTAGTGGGATTTGAACCACCTACCTTCCTGCCTGTGGTACCTTGCCCCAACCACTAGGCTACGCCTGCCCTTCTCATGCTAAAACTCATGTTAATCAGCAGTTGCAGGATGGGGCAGGGAATAGGTGGAGAGCGCACATGGAAAGGGCATGGCCACTAGGCCAGGGCAATTGCCATGTACTCAGCAGCAACACGGCTGCTAACGTGGGTTCACTAAATGACTATTCTATAGTAGTCGTTATGTGAACCTGATCTAGTGGCATGCATGCTAGGAAAGCCCTTTGCGTGTCAGCTGCCGGGGACACACAGAACACGCCCCCAACAGCTCACCCCCAGCCTTTGCCATTAATGTGCTATAGTAAAAAGGGCCTTATGTGTCTTTAGAAAATACTATGGTTAAAGCAGTGATAATTGCAGCTAGACTGAAGCCGTGGGCATTTCTGCCTACTGAGGATGTCAGCAAGTAACGTATACATGTATGTGCATATTTTATAAAATAGGCATGTGCATAGCTACTTCATCCATGCTCTGTCCAACATCTTCCCTAGAACATGCCTATACCCAGATTCAGAGTTGTACCAAGTGTGAATCGCACCCTGTGCAACTTGCACATCAGGCATGTGCCCCCCCCCACCCCCTCCCCCACCCCCGCACCTCCATCCAGCCACTTTCTGAATGCTGGCAGGAAAGAAGAGGTGCACCCAATGTGCAAGTTGGCGGCACTCCAAGCAGATCTGTCCCTCATTGCTCTGACGTCGGTCAGAGGAGAGAGAGACCAGACCTGCCTAGAGTGCCACAAGAAGGCTTAAGGGGCACATTTTAGCTGTCTTCCGTTGCCTGCCACTGCTGAGTGAAGAAAACATGGCAGAAGCAGGCAACGGCAGATAGCTGAAGTGCGCCCCTTAAGCCTTTGCACCCTGTGCAGCTTGTAGCGCCTCTAGTGCCCGTACCTTGACCTTGAGGGTTTAAGGTAGGGCTAGCCTGGAGGTCATCTTGTAGTTGTGGGTGACCGAGTGAACAGGCAAGGCACGAATAGAGAAAATTTATTTCTTTATTAGGGTTTATTTCTCCCGCTCCAAAGATAGGACTTTGTACAGGTTTTGAAGGATAATATTTTATAGCCAAACAGAAAGTTGAAAAGAAACTGCTTCTTCAATAATGTCCAACTTAAACTTATATTCAAGACAGCCACATTCCTGGCATGTGGGTCTTATATTTTATCCAGCTACAAACAGGAAATTATAAAGTTCATGCAGTACAATTGAGTGAAAACATTCAGCTTATTTTCTTATCCACATAAGCTCTTGGGTTCATGCACTCCAAACATGTACTATAGCACTTCTTATAGCAGATCACTACACAAGCTCTTGCTTCCCTTTAAACCTTGTCTATGAGGCAGGTCGAGCAGTCCATGGGCTGGTCTAACATAGGCAAAGGATTTAACAGCGTTGCTTGTGGGTTTGGGCTTGACACTGTCTGCTCAGGAACAAGATGCTTTTCTAAGAAAGCGTGAAGCCCTCTTAATAATACTTGAGCTTGCTGGCTGTGAGGAGCAGGTGAGGAAACTGCTTCTCCTTGTGGTATACAGAGACTGGGAGGCTTTGCTTCATTCACAGCTATTCTACCGTTACACACACTCTCTTTAGGCACGGTGCTGTAATTACCCTTCCCCCACTTGTCTCTATCAGCAAGTGCTGGAAATCTTACATCATAGGCAGGCAGAGGGTTTTCCTTTGGCAATTCCCCTTTGGATGCTTCTAAAATCCTCTGGTAAATATCTCTGGTAAAGATATCTGCAGTATTTCTAAGGCTAGCTTCTTTACTGCTTTCTTCAGGAGTTTTAAAAGAGACACAAGGTTTAATTGCTGGAGGTTCTGGCTGTAGCCAACTGTCTGGATAGATCCTAGGCTTTCCCTGGGTTTCAGAACTACCAATAACACAGTTTGGCTTGTCATAAAAACTCTTATTGCAGTTAAAAGTACCTTGATGAGGAATGCAGGGAGATTCTTCAACCGGCTGCCAGTATTTCCACGGCTGAGCTTCTGGTTCCAAACCGTTAGGCTTCCCACCTGGGTCTCTCTGTGCCACGCCCTCCTCTGAGTCCTGGAAGGTTTCCTGCTGCACTGAGCCTCTCTGGTATCTGTATCCTGGTTTGGTAAATGCTCCCCTCTGTGGTTCCTTTGGCTGGCTTCTCAACCAGTTCTGTTTCTCTAACCAGCTTGTCCTCTGGTTCTTTCTCTCCTTGGGATTTTCATTCCAACTCTTCTCCCCATACGCCTCTGTTGCTTTTCCAGCTGCCTTCTGGCTTTCTCTGTCTTTGCTGCTCTCTCGGTCTCTGTTTCTCCTCCTTCCTCCTCTGCCTCTGCTTTCATTTTCCTTCTTCCTGTTATACAGGGTACGTCTGTCCTGGGAAGCCCGCCTCCTAGCAGGGTGCGCCCAATCAGTGACCTCGCTCCTCCCTTCCCCCAGGTTAGGCTGATCTGACTGATTGTTCCCTTGTGATCTGTGCTGGGAAGGAATTTTACTGCCTCTTCCTGCAATACCAGGTCTTGCCACCGGGTCAGTATTTATTTCCATGGCTTCAGGTACTGCTGCAGCGTCACAGATCCCCCCCTTAAGATATCACGGGCTGGTTTAGGAGAATCCGGCCAGCACGTGATTCTACTAAGGGCATCAGCATTCTGATGAAGCTTGCCGGCACGGTGTTCCACCTGAAACTCAAAGGCTTGCAATGCCATAAACCACCGAGTAAGTCTGGAGTTGTGGTTGTGCATCTGGTTTAGCCAGCGTAAAGGTGCGTGGTCCGTGACCAGTATGAATCTCCTTCCCACTAAATAAAAACGAAGCGCATCGATAGCCCACTTAATAGCTAGGCACTCGCGTTCTATAGTGGAATAATTCCGCTCTGCTGGTACCAGTCGTCTACTCAGAAATAGCACAGGGTGCTCTACCCCTTCATGTCTTTGTGATAAGACGGCCCCGAGACCCGTATCGGAGGCGTCAGTCTGGACAATGAAGGTTTTGGAGAAATCTACCCCCTTCAATACTGGAGCCTCACAAAGTTGTTTTTTCAACAGGTCAAACATCCTTTCTGCTTCTGCGCTCCATTTCACCTTATTTGGGGCGTTCTTCCGGAGCATCTCTGTCAGTGCGGCCGTTTTCCTCAGAAAAATGTGGAATAAACCTTCTATAATATCCCACTAGCCCCAAAAAACTCCGCAACTGCTTTTTGTTGACGGGTTTTGGGAATGCCTGCACACTGGCGATTTTACTCACGAGGGGTTTTACTGTTCCGCGGCCGACTACGTGGCCCAGATACTTCACCTCTTGACCGCCGAAGAGGCATTTTGCTGGGTTCAAGGTGAGGCCCGCATTTCGGATGGATAGTAGTACCGCTTCTATTTGCTGGAGATGCTGAGTCCAGGTCCCACTATGGATCACCACGTCGTCCATATAGGCGACCGCGTATGCGTGATGAGGGCGAAGGACCATGTCCATGAGACGCTGGCATGTAGCGGCAGCGCCATGTAGGCCGAAAGGCATCCTCCTGAATTGATATAGGCCTACTGGGGTGCTGAAAGCGGTCTTCGGCCGGGCTTCTCTCGTGAGGGGGACTTGCCAATAACCCTTTGACATGTCTAGGGTCGTGAGGTACTTGGCTTGCCCCAAGCGGTCCAAGAGTTCCTCGATCCTCGGCATCGGGTACGAATCGAATCTGGATATCGAATTCACTTTCCGAAAATCGATGCAGAAACGGATCGATCCATCTGGTTTAGGAACCATAACTATAGGGCTGTTCCACGGGCTACGGGACTCCTCAATCACCCCCATAGCCAGCATCTCTTTGACCTGCCGGATTACTTCATTCTTTTTAGCTTCCGGAAGTCTGTAAGGACGCTGTCTGACCACTTCCCCTGGCGTTGTGACTAATTCATGGGCTATTAGTCTTGTTTCGCCCGGCACTGGGGTGAGGACATCCTTATAGCGGGAGAGGACTTGTCCCAGCTCCTGCTTTTGGGCCCATGAAAGCCCTTCATCTAAGCGTGGTTCCGGCCTCTGTTGGCAGTCCGTTAGCTGGGGTCCGAGGTCTTCCTCTTCTAAGTCCTCCCTCTCCACCGAAGCTGCTAAGCCCTGCCAACTGTTGGTCCCGGTTGACCCAAAGCCTTGTGTCCCTCTCATCGTTGTGGACAAATTAGGCACTTCTTCTACCGGGGGCATTCCGACGCGCTCACATATGAGCTGTGCTATACGGTCGCCATTCTTCACCACGAAATTGGTTTTACCAAAGTTAAAAAGAAGCACCTTTATGGAACCCCGGTAGTCTGGGTCTATGACCCCTGCCCCAACATCTATAAAATGTTTAAGCGCTAGGCCTGACCGGGGAGCTAACCGGCCATAACAGCCGGCAGGCAGTTCCACCTGTAAAGCAGTGTCTATCAATGCCTTTCCCCCTGCGGGCACGACTATATCTTCTGCGCTGCTGAGGTCTAACCCTGCTGCGTTTGGTGTGGCTCTATTGGGGGCCCGCGCGCTAGGGGTCATTTTACAAAACTTTAAAACAAATTTAGATTTGTCTGCATCACTACTCCTTGGAGTTTCCCTTCTTTTATTCTTACAGCTAGAAGGTATCAGCGGCCGTAGCACTGATTCTAGCTTTTGGGTGGCTAGTGCTGGCACTTCCTCGGGGTCTTCTTCTACTGGGGAACTTTCTCTTTCTCTTATCCCTTGCACTAGACCCTGATGAAACTGGGGCCAATCTTTGCCTAGAATCATGGAATGGGGGAGACGGGGTACTACTGCTAGCGGGATAATTCTTAGGGTACCTAGGCCTGCTACAGATAGGTTGTATACGGGATAGGAGGACGTTCCTCCATGCACACACCTAATCTTTACTTCATCAGCAGGAGGAATTCTTTCCGGGGCTTGTTGGTCCTCTATAGTTCTCCAGAATTCCTCCGAGATCATACTTAGTTCTGCCCCAGAATCCAGCAATGCTTGTGTAGTGACCCCCTGTATTGACACAGGCAACAGAAATCCCGGTCTATTCTCTGAACAGCTATCTGCCACAAACGCAGTTTTCATACGACAAAACTTTTGTATATGTCCTAGCTGTCCACATTTATAACATTTTACTCTACATGCTGTATCTTTCCTAAGAGGCATGCAAATACCGAGAGGATCCTCCTGTACCTTCCTTGTCCTTTCGGATCCTCCTTGACTCCAATCCTTGAAAGGGGTGCCCCCTCTCCGGGCAGTTAACTCGGCCTCTACAAATCTCTCCGAGAGAGACACGGCCTCCTGGGTTGTTCTACAATTTTGGAGGACCAAGAAGGTACGGATCTCTGAGGGTAGTGCCTCCATATACTGTTCTAGGATTAGCTCGTCCAGAAGGGAGTCCATGGATCTCCTTTCTGGATTCAGCCATTTATATAATAAACCCCTTATCCTATGATATAAGGACTTTGGCGTCTCACTCTGTCTGAGCCTCACACTCCTCAGACGAGAGCGGTATATCAGGGGAGTGAGACCTAGTCTCTCCCTAATTGCCCTTTTCACCTCTTCAAAACTCCCAGCCAAGTCAGCTGGCATGGCACGATAGGCCGCCATGGCTTCCCCAGTGAGACAAGCAGCTAGCCTTAAGGCCCATTGCTCTTTTGGCCATAAGCTTAGCCGTGCTACCCTTTCAAAACTTTCCAGGTAGTCATCAATGTCATCTTGGCTGGTAAGTTGTCCAAAGTTAAATAAGACTCCTGTGCTCACAGGCAGCTCATTTGTATTCAAAGGTAAACCTGTATTAGGAACTGGTACAGTAGCTTGTTTTCTTTCACGTAAATACTCCTCCAATAAAGTCAGAAGGGGCTGCTGCTGTTCCTTTAACTGGTCGGCGGCTCTCTGCTGTGCCTCCAGAGAAAGGTCAGACTGGCGCTCCAACTGTGTCGCCATCCAGGCGAAAATTTCTTTCGGATTCAATTCCATTTTGAAAATTCCTGTAAGGAAAACAAAAACACAGGACCCAAGTGCGATATCTCAACACTTCTATGTGTTTTAAAAAAAAAAAACAGGACTTTTCTCCCCTTTTTTTTTTTTTTTTTTCCACTTTCCCCTATTACCACTAGGGGACCTCTCCTTCTAGTATCCTCCACCACCCGGGGCGGATACCCTTTACCTGGTGATGGGGTATATGAAGCACTTCAGGATTGGCTCCAGTAGCCTTTCCGCAGGCGTTTTCCTCCTCAGCTGGGCTTGTCAGCTCTTCGGCCGGGGTCCAGAGGGAAATAAGTTCTTCTGCAGTGGCACCTTTTCGCCTGTAGGAGAATCCTAAAAACTACGCCACTCTATGTAGCGCCTCTAGTGCCCGTACCTTGACCTTGAGGGTTTAAGGTAGGGCTAGCCTGGAGGTCATCTTGTAGTTGTGGGTGACCGAGTGAACAGGCAAGGCACGAATAGAGAAAATTTATTTCTTTATTAGGGTTTATTTCTCCCGCTCCAAAGATAGGACTTTGTACAGGTTTTGAAGGATAATATTTTATAGCCAAACAGAAAGTTGAAAAGAAACTGCTTCTTCAATAATGTCCAACTTAAACTTATATTCAAGACAGCCACATTCCTGGCATGTGGGTCTTATATTTTATCCAGCTACAAACAGGAAATTATAAAGTTCATGCAGTACAATTGAGTGAAAACATTCAGCTTATTTTCTTATCCACATAAGCTCTTGGGTTCATGCACTCCAAACATGTACTATAGCACTTCTTATAGCAGATCACTACACAAGCTCTTGCTTCCCTTTAAACCTTGTCTATGAGGCAGGTCGAGCAGTCCATGGGCTGGTCTAACATAGGCAAAGGATTTAACAGCGTTGCTTGTGGGTTTGGGCTTGACACTGTCTGCTCAGGAACAAGATGCTTTTCTAAGAAAGCGTGAAGCCCTCTTAATAATACTTGAGCTTGCTGGCTGTGAGGAGCAGGTGAGGAAACTGCTTCTCCTTGTGGTATACAGAGACTGGGAGGCTTTGCTTCATTCACAGCTATTCTACCGTTACACACACTCTCTTTAGGCACGGTGCTGTAATTACCCTTCCCCCACTTGTCTCTATCAGCAAGTGCTGGAAATCTTACATCATAGGCAGGCAGAGGGTTTTCCTTTGGCAATTCCCCTTTGGATGCTTCTAAAATCCTCTGGTAAATATCTCTGGTAAAGATATCTGCAGTATTTCTAAGGCTAGCTTCTTTACTGCTTTCTTCAGGAGTTTTAAAAGAGACACAAGGTTTAATTGCTGGAGGTTCTGGCTGTAGCCAACTGTCTGGATAGATCCTAGGCTTTCCCTGGGTTTCAGAACTACCAATAACACAGTTTGGCTTGTCATAAAAACTCTTATTGCAGTTAAAAGTACCTTGATGAGGAATGCAGGGAGATTCTTCAACCGGCTGCCAGTATTTCCACGGCTGAGCTTCTGGTTCCAAACCGTTAGGCTTCCCACCTGGGTCTCTCTGTGCCACGCCCTCCTCTGAGTCCTGGAAGGTTTCCTGCTGCACTGAGCCTCTCTGGTATCTGTATCCTGGTTTGGTAAATGCTCCCCTCTGTGGTTCCTTTGGCTGGCTTCTCAACCAGTTCTGTTTCTCTAACCAGCTTGTCCTCTGGTTCTTTCTCTCCTTGGGATTTTCATTCCAACTCTTCTCCCCATACGCCTCTGTTGCTTTTCCAGCTGCCTTCTGGCTTTCTCTGTCTTTGCTGCTCTCTCGGTCTCTGTTTCTCCTCCTTCCTCCTCTGCCTCTGCTTTCATTTTCCTTCTTCCTGTTATACAGGGTACGTCTGTCCTGGGAAGCCCGCCTCCTAGCAGGGTGCGCCCAATCAGTGACCTCGCTCCTCCCTTCCCCCAGGTTAGGCTGATCTGACTGATTGTTCCCTTGTGATCTGTGCTGGGAAGGAATTTTACTGCCTCTTCCTGCAATACCAGGTCTTGCCACCGGGTCAGTATTTATTTCCATGGCTTCAGGTACTGCTGCAGCGTCACAAGCTGCACCACTCGCACAGGGCCAGGTACAGTCCAGCCCAAATTGCATGAAAGTATGTGTCTTCTTCTCGTTGTGTCTACTGCTACACGTGTAACCTCTGGGTGATTTTATGAAAGTCATTTTGTGCGACAGGGTTTTACCCAAGCAAAAATTGTAAAATACACCCACACCCTCCCAAGTGATTATAGTGCAAATGCTTTGCCAAATCAGGATATGCTGTATAGATTTAAATTGCGTCTTACTGAATGTTCATGGCTAGTCGCCTACAGTACATATACAGATAGTTTGAAACACAGCAGAGAAAATTTCTTTGATCCCTTGCCAGGAGGGTGTATTTTTCTGAACTGAAAGCAGAAGGAGTAATTTACGATGACAGACATCCTCCTGGCACAAGATATAAAAAAAGAAAACATTTAATAAGGAATCACATTTTCAAAGGAACACTGAAGATTTAAAATCTACAGTAAATGGAGAGACATCAAGAGGAACAGACTTACTGTGATGGAAGATATCAGAAAACTGCTGAGCAAGCGTTTGGTAAATATATAACACTCTTTTTTGTGCCTTCTTGCAATTTCTTGATTACCTATATATTTTTCAAATGCCTCTCTTTGACTTTATTTTTCGTGGGTTTTTTCCCGTCCTATGCCTCTCCTCCTCCTGGCTTTATACCCTTCTATCCCAGTACCCCCATCTTAACCTATTTAGTATGAGCCTGATTCCATCCTCAACGTCCAGACCCTCTGTGTGCACAGTCGGAACTGGATGCACAGAGGGAGTTGCGATTCTGATCCTGCGGGACACAACTAGCCCCGTGGGATCAGAATCGCGAACAGGTCTGTACATGCAGACCGGGACCCTGATTCTGTCTGGCCTGCATGTACAGGCCTTGCCTGACTAACTCTGTCAGGGCTTTTCAATGGAGCTGCGGCACCATGGCGTCCAGTTGCCATGGCACTGCGGCTCCATTGAAAAACCACGATCCCCAGCTGCCAGCTCCCAAGTGCTTTCCCCGCAGCCCGACTCCTGATCTGGCCTCTCAGGGCCAGGGTCGGGCAGTGGGAAATGCCCTCTGCCCCCTGATGCCCCTTCCCAGCCCTAGGCCTACCATTTCTCCCACATAGGGAACTTATTCCACTTTAGAGATGTAATAAATTCCCCGTCCAAGTCTTGGCCCCGGACATACAGTGCCGACATTGGAATCGGCCCTGTACGTCTGGGGCCGATGACCTCCCACTGCCCACCCTAACGCCACCCCTGATCTGCCCCTTCCCCGCTCCCATCTACTTTCCTGTATAATGAGTGGGGAAGTTAGACGGGGTCCAACGGGATGTCCATCCCCACTATTCGTGCCTCGGAATAACCCCATATATCAATTAGGGACCCATTTATCAGACTACCTTATTTTTTTTGTGTCTTTTAATAAGCACCAATAGAGCAGCACTGTCTTTACAGTTATCTGTCAGTGTGTTCCATTTGCTGCATTAAACACCTAAAAGGTTATTTAAAAAGGTTTGTGTCAGTTCTTCATATAAATACATTTACACATAACGATTTAAATGCTAATTTTAAAATATGGGGATTTACACATAGAATTGCTGGGATGCACAGATTTAAAGGAAGTGTCTTGTGGGCATGATTTGGATAGTACAAAATGATGGGTCTGATATTCAAAAAGGCCGATATTCAAGTCACGGTGGTCAGCAGCAGCAGCACGTAAATATTGGTGGGATAGGCAGCAGCAGTTTCTGGATAGGAGCTGCCGCTGAATATATAGACTGAGCAGCTTACCCAGTCATCCAGTCGGTGCAACATTCAGCTAGCACTTATCTGGATTGCAACTTAGGCCTGCTTTTCATGTAGCCCAAGTTCTCCCTATAAGTGCTGGCTGAATATATATTATGCTGTCTGGATAAAGTCTGGCACTTATTCAGATAGCACTGACAAGCCTTTGCTCCGCCTCTGCATTAATTTGATGCGGCCGGGGCAGTCTCCGGAGATATTTAGTGGCACTATCTGGATAGTGCTGCTGAATATCGGAGTTAGTACCCTTATGTGTACAGCCTCCCATTGGCCAACCAGCTAAGGGTTCTGAATATTGGCCTCTAGGTATATTTCCCATTTTGCACTGGGAATACAGATATATTTTTAGAAATTTCACCATCAGCATTTACAGAGTTGACATATTACCCAGTTTCAGGAGTGAGAATTTAAGCTATCATAGTGCTGTCTTTGGGTAGAGGAGTAGGCTAATGGTTAGAGCAGCAGTTGAGTGATTAAGCAACCAAGATTTAATTCCCACTGGCAGTCCTTGTGGCCTTGGGCAAGTCACTTTACCCTCCATTGCCCTGGAAGAAAGCCTGGCAATCTACTTTTGCTCATATCATGCCAAGAAAACCTAAGGGCTGCTGGGTCACCAGGAGTCAGCATTGACTAAATGACGTATGTTGTTGATGTCTGATGCATTATGAGACCTGCAGCACTGGGTAAAATCAGGGATTATAAATGTTGTTGTTGTTGTTAAGTGCCGTCGAGTCGGAGTCGACTCATGGCGACCCTCTGGATAGCTATCCTAAATTGTGTTCGGTCTTCAGTCAGGCGGCTCATTGTTGACAGACTGGCACCTGTAGCTGCTGTTATTGTATCGATCCATCTCATTGCTGGCCTTCCTCTTTTGCGTTGACCTTCTATCTTGCCAAGCATGATGTCTTTCTCTAATGATCTCTCTCTTCGCATGATGTGTCCAAAGTATGAAAGTCGAAGTCTTGTCATCTGAGCTTCTAAAGAAAGCTTAGGTTTGATCTCCTCTAGTACCGACTGGTTTGTTCTTCGGGCAGTCCATGGTATACACAGTATTCGCCGCCAGCACCATAATTCAAAGGCATCAATTTTCTTCCTGTCTGTCTTTTTCACTGTCCAGCTTTCACATCCATATGATGTTATTGAAAATATCATGGCTTGAACAATCCGAATCTTTGTATGGAGAGAGACATCTCTGCTCTTGAGAATCTTATCTAGGTCTTTCATAGCCATTCTGCCAAGAGCAATGCGTCGTCTGATGCATTATAAATATCATACTGTATTGTAATACAAATTTTAAACTACAATGGGCAAAAAATCACACTCCTGAAACTGAGTAACTAGATAACTGCATTTATACCTGCTTGGAAGCATGCATACTGTAAGTATCAACCTGGGGTCTCCTTCCAGACGTGATCTCCAACACCACCTCAAAAATTACAAAAAGAAAAGGTTTTCACTCAGCTCCTTAATTGGCTCCTATTGTACATGTACTTTCCTGAAACCTGGCAATTGCTCGTGTATTTACTGGCCCTTACACATGTAAAGCCCCAAGTGATGCTGCTCTTTTTTCCAACATGTTTCATTGTGAAATCAAAGCTCTTACTGCACATGCCAGCAGGTACAAAATACTCCATGTTCAGCAGAGTCTTCTGTAAAATACTAAGAGAATTGTAAATGTCTGGATGTGGGCATCCTATCTTCCATGTAGAGACGCTATTCAAAATGTGGTTTCACGTGTACAAATTCCTGTTAGTGACTATGGAATGAGAAGGAAATGGACAATAATTACACCTTTTATTTAACACCGAGACTTTATTACTACATGTTAGCAGTTAATGCAGCAGATAGCACGGTGCACTTAGCTACACCGCCATGCCATTAACTCTTCCTCTGGTACTCTGCACATCAGGCAAATCCCTTTTACCTGTGCCCTTCTCTTCCACTGCCAACGCCAGACTTCGTTCCTTCTACTTTGCTTCATCATATGCCCGAGTCGGAATGTCAGGCTGCAATTATGGTCCTATTCAAATTCAAACTAAAAGCCCACCTCTTCGAAGCTGCTTTTGAATCCTGACCCCCTTATTCTCCTGTTGTCTTTTAAACATTTCCCCATAGTTTTACCCCTGTGTTGTATTTGTCTGTCTTGCATGCATTTTAAGCTCTGTTGAGCAGGGAGTGTCTCTCACGTGTATGTGAACTGCGCTGCGTATGTCTAGTAGGGCTACGCAATTCTAAGCAGCAGCAGTAGCAGAAATGTTTCTGTGGCTGCTTCTCCAAAATGCTGGGACACCCCCAACACTTTACTCCTAATGCAACTTAACTTTGGCTGTAAATTAACATTAAGGAGCTGATTTTCTAATGACCATGCAGAAAGGTACGTGCTATTTACAGGAGGAAAAGTCCTATTTGAAAAGACTTGTGCTTTGGCCAGTTGCTTTTTTGGTAAGCACTCACATAGGTCCCATCATGCACACTTTCAATTGGGGTGTGTGGGGGGGGGGGGCAGAACACAAGCTTGCATTAAAGAATACTATGACCCACGCACGTATCTAAGCGTGGCCAACTAAGCCTGCTCTCGGGCAGGCATAACTTTTGTGACTAGGTTGAAGTTTGCCTATATACCAGTATTTTATTAAGGAAAACATGTGCATCCTTCAATATAGATCCAAATACATATGTCAAAATGCAATTTGTCTGTGTGGGAATTTATAGAATTGCCCTCCATGTGCAAAACCTAAGCACACATTAGTATGCAGGCCCCTAATCACCATGACACACCGTTTCTTCACCAATCCTCCTATTCTAGTGTTCATTATTTATTTATATCAGCATTTATATCCCATACAATCCTATGATCTAGATGGATCACAATAAACCATAAACAATATCATCAAATATCATAAAACCATAATAAAATTATGACACACTAAAAACAAATGAATAAAAACCAAATAAAGAAAACAAACAAAAAATAAATGACAGACTGCATGAAACAAACTTATACATTATTAAACCTCTCCATATAAACATTTTACTCTTCACTTCCTTCTCCCAACTCCCATCTCACATTCCTTCAATGTTGTCTTATGGAATATTCATTCTCTAGTATGTAAAAACTGTGCTGCTCTTCATCTTTTCACCTCTTGTAACTCATCCTTACTAGCTGCTATCTAACTTTAGATTCCTTCTTATAATGTTGCTTTTGTTGCCCTTTTCTCCATTATAACTATACTTCCACACTCTTTGATCATCAGGCCACAGAAGAGGCATTGGCCTCCTTTGATCCTATCTCAACATCTAGCCTTATTTTTTTCTACCCCTCTTTCAAATAGTAGTTCTCCCTACAGCTCTTGTCTATTATCCACTAATCTATGCCATTTCTTAATATCTTCAACTCACACCTTTGTCTGCCTCTCTCAAATTCCAACTTTCACTGATATCCTCATTATATTTAACTCTTTTTTTTCTGAAAGTTTCTTTCCTTTCAAGAATATTTTTAATATCTCTTCACTTTTAAAAATCATTATAGCATAGAGTACTTCTATATCCATGTCTTTCCATAGTCAGTGAGTATGCTATTTACTGACTACCCTTGGATTTATATCTTCTACCATGGTTTTGGTTCCTTCCCTGTCTCTTTCTTTTTCTGCTCATTCAACCAATGCCATTTTACTTTATTTCCTAGACTGTCTCTTAAGATCACACATAGATTGCTTGTTTACGCCTTCAAAAACTAGCAAGATTAGGGGACCCTCAATGAAGCTGCAATGTAGAACATTTAAAACTAATCAGAGAAAATATTTTTTCACTCGACGCATAATCAAATTCTGGAATTCGTTACCAGAGGATATAATAAAAGCTGTTAGTGTAGCTGGGCTTAAAAAAGGTTTGGATGAATTCTAGGAGGAAAAGTCCATAAACCATTATTAAAGAAGACCAGAGAAATCCATTGCTTACCCCTAGGATAAGCAACATGGAATCTTGTATACCTTTCTGGGCACCTGACAGATACTTGTGACCTGGATTGGCTGCTGTTGGAAACTGGATACTGGGCTTGATGGACCCTTGTTCTGACCCAGTATGGCATATCTTATGTTCTTTGATTCTTGTGCTAATAATTTTCTCTTTAGTCTTTAATAGTTGACTATTTCACTATTCTCAATATGTTCTCATCCTGTTGTTTCAAGCTTGACCCTAAATTTGTTCCCTTCATGTCTTGCCAACTAGCTTTTCATTTCTAGTTAATAACTCTTCAATTGACCCCTTACCTTTCAATGCCATTATCCCAAGATTACATTATGGGCACCTGCTATTATACTGCTCTTGTCTTGAACTTACCATTCCTTTCACAAGTAACTGTAATATTGCAGATTTACACTTGATGCCCTGATGGCTTTGGTTCCACTTTCTACAGTATGCCACTTATTTTCTCTGCATAAGCATCCTGACATCAAGTCCTAAGTATTGATATTGCTCCACTTTAATACTGGACTACCACAGAGTGTTATATTCTCATTAAAAGTTACCACCCAGTTCACTGAAGCTCTCTCACAGGAAGTTTCTCTCTCAGCTATGGACAGGCTTTTTTCCTTGTTGGCTATAATACTAGTTAAGTTTAACTCAGCAGATACACCGAAGTACAAAACCTTTCAGCTTAGGCTTCTGGTCGAGCCGCAATGGCGGTCCTCAATAGCCCACTGTGTTTTACAGGATACTCTCTCAAAAGAGATTTCAGTGACCATGCAATTTTACAGCAAAACAAACACATACAGTTCAAAGGGATTTCATTAACGTCTTTTGTACTTCCCCTCAAGAAGGTTTCCAACTGCAGTCCGTAAAGGCTCAGACTAATACAAAGCCTGCCTGCCACCACCTACTTAGCATTGTTGCTTTCTTTTATTCTAGAAGCTACCACCAACCACTGGCAAGTAACCCAAAAGACTCTGAAGTAAAGAATCATTCTTTTACCTTCTCTTCATTCTGGTGTGCAGCATGGTCTCGGTTTGGTCTCCTGGGTTAGATTGCCTTTGCTTTCCTCTCTGATTTTTATAGGCCAAGGACTCCTCTCTTCTGAGTCCCACCCTCTGCCCTGGAAACCAGCCACATCTAGGGCTCTCCCTCAGTCTAACTCTCTGGTCACCCAGTCAAAGAAATCAGTCAGATTCATCTGACAAGACCTGCCTCTAGTAAGAACATGCTATGTCAGATTCTGTAATCCATTGGAGTCCAGAAACCTCACTATCTTCTGTTTTAGCAGCATTTCCATTAATTTATTCACCATAGAGGTTAGACTAACCAGTCTGTAGTTCCCAACCTCATTCTTACTTCACTTAGGTGTAAAGGGATCACATGAACCCTTCTGCAGTTCTCCTGGTCCACCCCCATCTGTAAAGAAACATTGAAAAGGTCAGACAGTGGAACCGCTAGAACAATCACGGATATTGCCCAATTTAGAAAAGCACTAAAACACCACTTCTTTCTCCTACACTACTCACAGCCCAACCTTAGCTGCCTTACACCCAGCTAAGCAACGATAAGTCACAGACAACTCATATTTATACTGTAGATAGCTGTAGATAGTTCCCCCGGTTTGAAATCCAAGTTGTATCACCCATTCACTGTAAGTGTACAACAGACCTCCTGTTCTGCATAAAAATGTTATCTGTAAACCGCACTGATTTTAAAGAGCACGTTATATAAAAGCAATAAATAAATAAATAAAATTAAAAATTAATAAAACTTCCCTAAGTTCCTTCAATACTCTTGGAAGCATCCCATCTAATGCCATTGTTTTGCCTCATTTCCAGTCTTCTTTGTGCGTTTTCCCAACCCTTCACAAATATACAGGTTGGAAAAATAGACAAGAGTAAACCAGCAACTTACATGTGTAAGTGCCCGCATTTCAAAGGATGCACATGTAAATGTCATAACTTACATGTATCTGATCCATTTTGCAAACATATAGGCTGATGCAGGAAAGCTTAGTGTAGCATTTTGCTGGTGCTTTTCCCACACTAGGCTTGCTCTCCGATGCAGTAAGCAAGCTAATGCCAGAAAACGCCAAAATAACAACCATGCTAAATTGTAGTACACTTGGCATGCAAATTACATCCAAATTACTGCATAACTAATTATGCCTGATGTAAAAAACTGCACTGAAACTTAACACAGTTGTTTATACTTTTTTAATGCTGGGTCTTCATGCCGGGTTCGAGCAGGCATAAAGATCCATTCGAGAGCAAAGGTATCATCTAAGGTGACACTTCACCTCAGATGAGCGTGGCATCGTGGAAATCCCCTGATGCCATTGGCATGCTGTCAGGGGGCTGGTGCTCCACACCAGACACCGATCCCCCGACAGAAACCAAATCCCCAGTGGCCCAGCAGCCCCGATCCCCCTCACTCAAACAAAAAAAATTCCCCAGTGCCTCCAATCCCCCCACCCACTCAATAAAACAATCCCCAGTGGCCCCCCCACCCAAACAAAAAGAATCCCTGATGACCCAGTGGCCTTGAACCTCCTCCCCATACAAAAAGAAAATCCCTGATGGTCCCTGAACCCCTGAACCTCCTCCTGGTACCTTTAATCTGGGGCATAAGCGTTGCACACATGGTCCCATCCCTGTGCTGCCATCTTGAAAAATGGCAGTGCATGGTCCTCACATGGTGCATCCTAGGAGGATGCACCTGGAGGGGTGAAACTGCCATATAAGTCAAAAAATGCCTTATATGGCAGAGTGCCCTTCTTGTTGCATCCTGGGACAGCTCATACATCCCAGGATGCAACACATTTTGGATCCTTTCTAAAATGGTCATTTACACACAGCTGTGATTCACATATATATATGCCTGATTATACACGTGAAAATTGTGACTATAGCTTCTAAAATCACCCCCTTACAGCACAGAAGAAAGATCTAGCAATCTACTTCCAGTCACACAATGCCAAGAAAACTAAGAGGATAGTCACAGCATGGATAACTGTCCACAGGGTTGCCAGGAATCAACATCAACTTGATGGTAATTAGCAGTAACGGCAGGCACCCACTTATAATTACCCTCACAATGTAAAACATATGAACATTTGATCTTAAAAAGACAGTTCCTTAACACAGATCATCTCCTATCTGAAACACCTGAACAAATAAATATGTTTTTAATTTATTTTGAAATGCAGACAAATATGATAAGGCCCTTACATCATCTGTGAGGGCATTCCATAAGGTAGGTACATAGACAGTGTCACGCACCTACTTACCCCCGTAAGTAGGAGACCTGGGGGTTTCAGTGCGGCCTCTTCTAATAAGCTGGGATAAGTAATGCCCCCTGGGAGTTGGAGTCCCACTAGCTTTAAAAGAAGTGTAGTTGTGGAAGCGAGCAGCTAGGCTTTTTTTCAAAGAGGTATTTTATTTCCCGTCCCGGGAACTTTTGCAAAACAGGTATCAAAAGGAAAAACAAACCATACTTTTGGCATAACACAAAAATAGAACAACAAACTAGAAATCATGCTTCTTTTCAGCTCACAAAAACAAACGGGTGAAAAACAGTCCTTGTAATTCTCAACAGCTGTGCACTTGAAATCTGTTTTCCCAACAGATTTCCCTTCTATACACTTTAGCATAGAGATGTTACCATACCTGAGAAAGCAAGTGTACAGTCCATTTGATAATCCCCCATGCTTTCCCCACAATCCTCACAGTCCATCTGTTCAGGGGGTTCTGTATAATTTTCTTTTGGGGAACTGTAATTAGTGTCAGTAGTGAAGAGTCCCTCTTCTTTCTGAACCAGGCTTCTCTCCTCGTCACTATTGAGGTGAAAAGGCAGGCTACCATGTAGTTTAGACTTCTCCCTTAGAGGGCCATACACTTCAGGATAAGTGTAGGTGAAGTCCTGCTTTTTAACTGCCCTTCTATTAGAGTGAATTGGACTTTCTCCAGCCTGAGCTCTACCAAGAATTGTTAAGCCAGGAAGTTGGAAATAGCTTTCCTCTCTTAAAAGCTTTTCCCTTCCCTTTACAGGACGTCTCTCTCGGGGTTTAGAAAACTCCTTGGGGAAACTACCTTCACCCTCCTGGTACCTGCATTCAGGATAATTCCCTCTCACAGCTTCTCTTTGTCTGCTTTCAGTGAATCCTCTCCTGAGCAAACTCCTCTGTGAAACTGCTGGAATCTTCGTCAGAGGTTTCTAGGTAGGTTTCCTGGATATCACTCTCCCGGATATCTCTGTCCCATTTAGCATTCCTCCCTCTGGCTTCCTGCTTGGCTCCCCTCCGACTGAGGTGATCCTGGTTAGCTCTCCCCTCCAACTGAGGTGGTCCTGGTTAGCTCTACCACTACTCAAGACTGACCCTTTCTTAAATGCGTCATTCTTAGCTTTTCCCCGTGGCTCAAGAGTGTGCAGCTGACCCTGCTTAGCTAATGAGGCATGAGGTAATCTTTTGCTGGGGCGTTTCCCTACACCCTGTGCTAATGTTATTGATGGTTGCTCATAGCAACCCTCAGCCATGTGCTTGGAGCTGCATGTTTTAAAACTGCCCTGCACTTTCTCTTCTGTTTCTATAGGCACAATCTGCCCTGCACTATGACAGATCCCCCACCTTAAAATATTACGGGCTGCAGATTTTTCCTGACAGCCCGGAATTTCCTTATGGGACCTATGTCGGTATTCTACAGTGACCAAACTGGCCGTGGCAGCCCTTTCTTTCCAGAGCTTTAGTACATTTACATGATAGACCTGTTGGCGGCCCCTTTCATTTTCCACCCGATAGGATACTGGGCCAACCTTCCCTACCACAGTAGCAGGACCCCTCCACTTGGACTCGAATTTCGGTCCTGGGTCTGATACTTGAATAAGTACTTTTTCCCCTATTTTTAGCTGCCTCGGTCTAGTACCCTGGTCATAATAACGTTTCTGTTAACATTTGCTGGCCTGTAGATTCTCTAGGGAGGTCTTGGAGGTCCTCTCTAGTCGTTGTCTCAAATCTTTTAGAAATTGAGGCACCCCAATCTCTTGCACGTTTGGCTCCACCCATTGCTCCTGCAGGATGTCCAAAATCCCTCTTGGAGCGCGTCCGAACAACAACTCGTAGGGAGATACCCCCAGGGACACCTGTATGCGCTCCCTGCATGCGTATAACGTGAACGTGTCCCATTCAGTCATTTCCCCTTTCTTCAAACCCCTGCGTAACAGTTGTTTGATAGACTGATTCATATGCTCCACTAGGCCGTTGGCCTGTGGATGGTATGCCGAGGTCTGTATGTGTCGGATGCCGAAGGCTTCCCAGACCATTGCTAGATGTTTGGACAGGAAGTTACTGCCCTGATCAGTTAGGACTTCCCTGGGAAAACCTACTTCACAGAAAAGTTTAATCAATTCTAAGGCCACTACTCTGGCAGATGTGTTTCTCAATGGGATAGCCCAAGGGAACCGCATGGCATGGTCCACTATGACTAAGATGTATTTAAAACCCCTCGGTGTCTTCACCAAAGGTCCTATAATGTCGACTCCCTTTCGGCTTATAGGAGCCGCAATGGTGGGTGTTGGCACCATGGGTACTGCCTTGGGTTTACTAGCAGTTACTCTTTGGCAGCTAGGGCATGCCTCGCAATACTGTCGGGTCTCCTTAAAAACCCCTGGCCAATAGAATCTGACTAAAATTTGGTCCAGTGTCCCCTGGATCCCCTTGTGACACCCCACTGGGTGGTCATGGGCTAATCTTAATACACTAGCCTTAAACGTTGTTGGTACGACTAGCTGTTTACGTACGGCCTCATTGTGGGGATTTACACTTTCCCTATATAAAAGATCATCTTCGAGGAAGAATCGGGGTAGGGTCGACCTAGTTTCCTCAGCCCACTCAAAAGCCTTTTTAAGAGCTGGGTCAGCTCTCTGCTCCATGGGGAATGAGGGAAATTTTCGGACTACCTCTGCGGGTACCCAAGGCAACCCTATCGCCTCCTCTAACTCTGCCCTTCCTCGGGACCTAACATATCTCTCCCTTCGTTTCTGGGGTTTATCCTTCTTCCCCACTTTACTAGGGGGATGTATTAAATCATCATGACTAGGAAGAGTATCTGGCCCTTCCTCCTCTGGTTCCTCCTTTTGGGAATTTTCTTCCCCTTCAGGTTCCTTTGTGTTTCTCGCTAAATTTACTCCCTCCCCCGAGGGTCCAGACTGCGAGCGAGTGGACACCAAGCCTAACTTGGTCCCAAAGTATTTTCCTAACTCTCCATACAAGGGAGGCCAATCCTTCCCCAGTACAACATCTTCCGGTAACTCAGGACTTACTGCCACCTTTAACTCTCTATTGGTGCCCAACCCTTGTACTGTTACCTTGTGTAGGGGATAAGGAACAAATGCGTCGTGCACGCATTTGACACGTACTTGGCCCTCTGCTTGACTCGGGGGTGACCGGCGTTGCCCCTCAATGGCTTTCCAGAGCGTTCGTGATATCATGCTCTGGTCAGCCCCCGAGTCAAGTAGAGCCAGTGTGTAAATACCTTCCACTTGAACTGGTATAAGGAACCCGTCCTGTTTTGTCTCCTCTGTTCCTGTCACCAGGACTGTTCTTTCCAGGCAAGACCTTTGAAAATGTCCCTTCTTTCCACCGCTGAAACAGCTCCCTTTAGGTACAGATAAGACATTACTGTTACCAGAGTTCTTTACATCAGACATTTCAGGCTTATACAGTTTTTCATGCAAACATTTTTCTTTTCTGCTGCTGTCTTTTTTACCAGCTACTGGCCAGATACCTTGCCCTGAGGCGTCAGTCCTCTCTGCCGCAAAATAGTGCTCAGTGAGAGTGGTTGCTTCATCAGAGGTTTGGCAGTGCTGTAGCGTTAGAAAAGTTTTTACGCCTCTGGGAACAGCCTGCATAAATTGTTCTAAAACAATTTTATCTAGGATTGTTTCCAGGGTACTTCCTTCAACCAGCAACCATTTTCTGGCTAAGGTTCTTAATCGCTGCACCAGGGCCTTAGGGGTCTCTTGAGGCTTAATTATTGCCTCCCTAAACATTTGGTGATAATGTAAAGGTGTCAGCCCCAACCTATCCTGGACTGCTTTTTTAACTTCTAAGTAATTAGATGCTAAACTGGCTGGCATGGCTTTATAAGCTGAAAGGGCTTCGCCTGTAAGCGAAATGGCGAATCTAGTGGCCCATTGCTCCTCTGGCAATTTTAATGCAGTTGCTATACGCTCAAAAGCATCAATAAAGTCATCAGGATTATCCTGTGGCCTAAGTTGTCCTAAAGAAAAAGCATTACAAGAACTTAGTCCTGTTCCTGGAATCACCATGGGGACGTCTGCTGCGGCATTCATTGTCCCTTTCAGAAGTGCCTCCATAGTGTCCATCAAGGGCTTCTGTTGCTCTCTTAGGGTCTGCGTCGTCTGCTCTTGGAGATAGTGGATGAGCTCCACTTGCTTGTCCCACTGCGTTTTCATCCAGAGTGCAACATCCTGGGGCTCCATTATTAGCCTCGGTGAACCTGTGGAGAAAGAAAGAAAACAAAAAAAAAACCAAGTGCGATATCGCTACTTTTTTTTCTCTTTTCCACTTCCCACCGTCTATTCCTTCTGCCCACCAGCGCCCCCTTTCTCACTTTTTATCCTTCCCCACTTAGGACTAGGTAACTTTTACCTGAGCCTTCATGCAGGGTTCAGCTTGTGAGAAAGTTTTTGCAGGGTCCTCAGGATCTGGCAGCAAGAAATCCTCAGCACAGCTATCTCCCTCTGGAAACACAGTCTTCTCCAGTAGACCGTAGTTCTGTGTGTAGTCCTTTTTAACCTTGCGCAAAAATCCAAAAACGTAGCCAATTGTCACGCACCTACTTACCCCCGTAAGTAGGAGACCTGGGGGTTTCAGTGCGGCCTCTTCTAATAAGCTGGGATAAGTAATGCCCCCTGGGAGTTGGAGTCCCACTAGCTTTAAAAGAAGTGTAGTTGTGGAAGTGAGCAGCTAGGCTTTTTTTCAAAGAAGTATTTTATTTCCCGTCCCGGGAACTTTTGCAAAACAGGTATCAAAAGGAAAAACAAACCATACTTTTGGCATAACACAAAAATAGAACTACAAACTAGAAATCATGCTTCTTTTCAGCTCACAAAAACAAACGGGTGAAAAACAGTCCTTGTAATTCTCAACAGCTGTGCACTTGAAATCTGTTTTCCCAACAGATTTCCCTTCTATACACTTTAGCATAGAGATGTTACCATACCTGAGAAAGCAAGTGTACAGTCCATTTGATAATCCCCCACGCTTTCCCCACAATCCTCACAGTCCATCTGTTCAGGGGGTTCTGTATAATTTTCTTTTGGGGAACTGTAATTAGTGTCAGTAGTGAAGAGTCCCTCTTCTTCTGAACCAGGCTTCTCTCCTCGTCACTATTGAGGTGAAAAGGCAGGCTACCGTGTAGTTTAGACTTCTCCCTTAGAGGGCCATACACTTCAGGATAAGTGTAGGTGAAGTCCTGCTTTTCAACTGCCCTTCTATTAGAGTGAATTGGACTTTCTCCAGCCTGAGCTCTACCAAGACGTGTTAAGCCAGGAAGTTGGAAATAGCTTTTCTCTCTTAAAAGCTTTTCCCTTCCCTTTACAGGACGTCTCTCTCGGGGTTTAGAAAACTCCTTGGGGAAACTACCTTCACCCTCCTGGTACCTGCATTCAGGATAATTCCCTCTCACAGCTTCTCTTTGTCTGTTTTCAGGAATCCTCTCCTGAGCAAACTCCTCTGTGAAACTGCTGGAACCTTCGTCAGAGGTTTCTAGGTAGGTTTCCTGGATATCACTCTCCCGGATATCTCTGTCCCATTTAGCATTCCTCCCTCTGGCTTCCTGCTTGGCTCCCCTCCGACTGAGGTGATCCTGGTTAGCTCTCCCCTCCAACTGAGGTGGTCCTGGTTAGCTCTACCACTACTCAAGACTGACCCTTTATTAAATGCGTCATTCTAAGCTTTTCCCCATGGCTCAAGAGTGTGCAGCTGACCCTGCTTAGCTAATGAGGCATGAGGTAATCTTTTGCTGGGGCGTTTCCCTACACCCTGTGCTAATGTTATTGATGGTTGCTCATAGCAACCCTCAGCCATGTGCTTGGAGCTGCGTGTTTTAAAACTGCCCTGCACTTTCTCTTCTGTTTCTATAGGCACAATCTGCCCTGCACCATGACAACAGAAAAGAACCTCATACCAGTCTATGGGGTATGTTTACTAAAGCACGCTAAGGTAGCATGCATTAACATGCGCTAACAGCAGTGATAAAGTGTCCGTGCGGAAAGTGCCCTGGGAGTGTAGGAGGCGTGGCAGCATAAAGCGTCCTATGTGTCCTTTAATGAGCACTAACGGAACATGGTGCAGTAAAGTAACGAGCATGAATTTTACAATAAGAAAAAGGCTGTAACCCCAGCGCAGGATAAAGAAGCATCAATGGAAGACAATCTGAAGGTGGTGGATGGATGGACAAGTGGTAGTTAATGGACCAGACAAACCTTTGCCATCTGATGTTGTAGTCCGTAAGTGGGATGTGCAGATGACACCCAAGAATAATGTATCAGTGTGGTGTGCACATGTAAATGTCAGTACTGTCAGTGTTTTGCACAGGAGAGGCCTGAAATTTGTCTGAGTGGAGTCAACATGTAATCGATATGTTCAGCAAAAGAAGGACTGAGCATGAGTGGTGATGTGGAACAATCACTGGAGAGGTGCGTTGTATCTGTTGAGCAGTTGCATATGTTCTTGAATGTGTCATGGTGTAGCAGCTGCATGTCAAAGATAGGACTGCACTTGATGGCCATATGATGAGTATGGATTTGTGGTCCCAATGGTGAAGGCAGAGAGTGTGTTATGTCTGTGCTGGTCTGATGCTGCAAATGTGACGGCACAGATGCATTTTGGGTCTATTTGTCCAAGAAGTAGGTGTGCCATGGGGGACTCTGAAATAATATTGTAGTGGATATGTTGGCTGCCTTAGCTGGTCTAATAACCACACAATCTACCTGATCCACATGGATTACATAAATGTTTAAGTCTGTGTCTCAGTCATAATATGGAACAAGTAATGATATGTGAGGATTGCAGCAGATAGGCATTGAAGGAGTGGGATATGGCTGCATGTACAACATATGTGTATCAGAGTTTCCAATGGTCAGTCAAAATTAGGGTACCATATTTCAATCATGTGCTGCATGTGTATAATACATCCGCTGGCCCAACATCATCAGCCCTCTGCAATGTTGTATGCCAGAGGCAAGAAAGTATCACTGTCAGATATGCATGAGTGCAATGTGCATGCCTGACCTATGTTAGGCCCCATTGTGGAATGACTACATCTGTAAATGCACACCCTGGCCTGCAGCTGACAGTACCTTGAAATGAGCATAACAGAACCCTGATGAGAACATGTGGTATCTGAAATGTGGTCCACTCTGCACAAAGCATAATACCAAATGTTCACAGAACCTCACAGAGGATGCTGTACCAATAAAGGGAATGTGTGTTGCAGCATACACTGCAGCTGAAGATTCTCTGCTCAAAATCACTCTAGTGGCATGTGTTTAAATGTGGTGTGTATATGGTGGAGAGGGGAAGATGTGCAGTTACAGTTATGGTCATATATCCCAATCTTTTGCACTCTGTGGCTCACACATGTGCTGTGGTCACAGTAGCAACAGTCTCTCAGGTTTCACAGCAGAGCGAAAACCAGTCTGGCTGCCGTATAGTCATGATTGTAATGAGTATGGTAGAAATACATATGAGCATGAATAGGGACATGGGTACATGATTTAACACAGACACTGCACACATTTGGACAGAAGAATAAGAAAGGTTTTAAAAAACATCCATTACAAACATCGAGCCGGTGTCTGGTGTATCCAAAGTCAGTGCTCCAATCATCATGCTAAAGCTGCACAGCATCTGCCATGGCAGGAATTAACAATAAAGGGAACGTATGTATCTGCCTGCATTGTAGAAACAGGTTGATAGATCTACATCACCCCTGAAGAATGTGGCTGCACCTTCAGTATATTCACAATGGAGGCCCAGTCTAGCTCCCAAAGTTAGGGTCCAGCTTCCCAAGCCTGTCTACTGTGTGAGTCATGCATCCACTGTGTTCACATGGACACACTCTGGCAATGGCCTACAGCAGGGGCCGGGAACACATCATGTCAGATATGCATGGGCACACTGTTTCAGCAGCACGCAGTAGAAACATGTCATTGTGATGTCTGTTCCAGAGTCGGTTCAGTACCTAGCCTTTTCCATGGATCATTATCAGTGCATATAGAACACACATCCTGACAGAAGGGAGGGCGCATGATCCACAGTCGGAATGCACTTGGTGGTGATTCAAACCCAGGTCTTTTCCTAACATTGCACGTGACCCAACCATTAGCCTACATCTGCAATCAGGTGTTGTGCATCTGAGGCAAAGACAGGTCTTATCCCCTGCAATGCCCCTGAGCCAGGCAGATAGGGTCAGGCCCTCAGTGGGGAATGTTCACATATAGCATGTGTATCAACCCAATGTGCATTTAGTTAACAATGCAGCATACTGCTATATGTCCATCAGTCAATGCAGACACACATTTCACAGCCATAATCCTTCATGGATATTCATCAGCCAGTGAACATGCCATGGAGCCTAAACCATTCCTCCATACTTTACCTAGGCAGGTCTCTAACCTCTTGACTACACCTCAACACAGTCAGGCACAGTGCTGGCAGTCATTAGGGATAATGCAAGTCCTTGCAAACAATGTGCTATACCCAGGACAGGATGCAGCTTCACAAACACATTTAGAGGCCATGGAACAGCACACCTCAGGCCCGCCTACAGCAGTGCACATGCAGTACGTGATGCACACAACGCACAGTACTGTGGATGATCATGCCACACTGGTGCAGGCTACTTCTCATGAACAATCATGGTGGCTGTCCCTTCTCTATTCTCCACAAGCCAGACTAACCACACACTCACATGTGTCTACTGTTGTAGTGTGCAGTAATGAACAGTGTACTAGCACATGTGCAGGATGCAATATCCCCTGTGACCTGCTACATGGGGCAATCCAAGCAGAACTGCATACACACTGAACATAGACCACCTTTGAGCACCATATGGTCCATTGCAGACACCCTGGAACTCCATGGGGTACCATGCACACATCTCCAACCATCACGGCTGACAGGCTGGTTTTGGGATCATGCCCCATGATCACATCCATCCACTCTACCTTTAGAGCTGCTCTGTGTACTACCATTGGTTCACCCCACCATCTCCCATGATGCATTGCACATTCAAATCTGCCTTATGCATGGCCTCACAAATTACCAGAGGCTCTGATCCTTCACATGACCCCATGATTACACAGGGGCATTGTGCCTTCATGAACAAAATTGCACCAGAGATTGTTACATACCAGTTGCAGAGGTCACCCTGAATGTGAAGTGGGTCACACAGCACCTGGTCCACATGGTCAGCACTGCACTATCTGAGCTCTTATTTTTCAGCCGCAGATCTGCATCACTGCTAGTTTGCTGCATGTGTAATGTGTGCTGCTGTGCACAATAGGGGTATGTAGGGATGTCCAATTTTTTTTTGCCTTTTGAGCCACTTTCCCCTATTCCTGGGGTATTTTCAGAAACCCTATTATAGACAGCTGGGTTGCAGCAGCAGGTTCACAGATGCTATGAATTCCATCTGCAGGCTACACACACTTCAGAACACTCACACAGCACTGATATGGCAGCATTCACATCCACCTACAGCTGCATGTCTGTGTGTTCCCACAGTCTCAGCAGTGTCATATCATGCATCTTAGATGTGCACCCTAGGCAACTACCCTATCCCCCTCCTGGACCTGCAGCCCCCATGGTGCCACACACTTGGCATCTCCTTTCTTACACAGCAGCACCCATGTGTCATCCCCTTAGCCACATTGGCAACATCAGCCTTGTGGCCTGTCTAGTAGGGCACTATGCTGTTGCTAGGAAGCACTACTATCACTAACTTGGGCTCCCCTATCTGTTTGCCACATTGCACACATTAAATAGTTTCTCTCATTTCCATAAGGTGCCTTTTCCGTGAGTTTTGATATGCATTAGGTTTCCCGGCATTAAAGCATCTTTCGGCAGGTTGCACAATCGGCATTAAGAGAGCGTGAGTTGTTAATGCCCACAACCCACTCATTGACCCCCATTCTCCACCCCATGGACACCTACTCTCCGCCCACAGGGTGCTTTATGCTGCTTGTACTGTTACCATGTGCTAAAGCGGAATTTTAGTCATGTTAAGGGCACAGGTGTACTGATAACGTGCACTAACGGCACACTTGCTCCTTTACCACGGCTTAGTAAACATACCCCTATGTGTCCTGGCCCTTGTTGCAGAGGGTACAACCAACATATTTTGAAAACATTGCCTAATCAATTGTGTAGAGTAGGATTGCAAAATAGAAGCCAAATGCATGAAAGATAACCCATAAATTGCCTTATAAACCCATAATTATTTAAATTGCCTTTTTTGTTTGTTTTTCTCATCCATTAGTTTGAAATTTAGTGACTGTTCCATTATTTCTTCCATGTTATATATTCTCATATGTCTTTGGTTCTGAGGTGTTTACCTGTCAAAGTCATGCATTAGGCCATTTTGAGAAATACTTAATAAAAGTTTAGCAAAAGAAAAGATAAATGGTTTCATAATGAGGTTAAACCATATAATATAAACAGTCCACTCTACTTTGATCAGTTTGAAAGAGATTATGGATCAGACTATTTTAGACGTGCCATTTTAGGATGATAGTGTTAGTAGACCACTGGAAATCTTTGCCCTCTCACCCCATCCCACTGCAGGTTGCCAAGAAAATCTATCCTTAGTTCCGTGGTCATTCTTAGAATGTCCTGGAGACCGACAGGCTCCTTTGTACAGAAATCTCTTTCAGGAATCCAAACTGCAAAGGAAAACTCAAATAGAAAATAGGAATAATTTGGAAGGTGCACTAGGTAAAAATTTTAATTGAATTTTAACATAGTTAAAATTGGGTACAGTTTTAATTACTTGATATCATTACTGTCTTCTTCTAGCACTCTTTTCTTTGTTTCTATTAATTTATTTCATTAAGATCTCAAGCACTAATAATAATGAGCTCTTTAAATTTCCATTAGTTTAGGTCATTACCATAAAAGCTGTTATTGGAAAGAGAATACTTCATTAGCAGTAGTTATACTTTTAATAGGATTGTATATGAATGTCTTCATTAATCAGCCAGACAATGGTTTTGATAGCATGATGACTATAATACAATATTTATTTTTAGGTAGTGAACATTCTTTTAAAAAATGTGAAAAATTAGTTGGCTTGGTAATGGTGATGTACACTAGGGGGTACGTTTACTAAAGGGTGCTATTTGCGCTGCTGTCACGTTATCGAGCGATAAGGTGCCTTATCGCATGATAATGGTGCTTTACTGGGTGATAAGGCGCCCTATCACGCGATAATGCGCGCAGCGGCGCAAACGAGCGCTGAAGGCGGAGAAAGGCTCCCGAAGGGCGGAGGAAGGCTCCCCAGTGGCGGAGAGAGAGGGTCAATGGGTGGAGAGTGGGAGGGGAGAGGCTCCCTGCACACTAACGCTGTGGATTCCGGGGCTGCAAACTAACGCCAGTGAAACCCTTGCGTTAGAGCAGATTTAAAGGGAAGAGAAACCATTTCCGTCAGCAATGTACAGCAAAGCCAGGGAAACCTACAAAAAGTGATAAGTGTGATACATGTGCATGGAACAAAAGGACAAATAAACATTGAAAATGACCTGAACAAACTGGAAAAAAAAACATAACCAAGCTGGGCAATAGTGATATTAATGGGAAACATCAAAAAACACTACCGAGAAAGCTCCAAAAAAAAGATATCAATTTTGGAAGGGGCTATGCTCTGTCCCCATACAAGGTAAATGATCCCACAGTGAAATAGCGCTGATCAGGGTTTTCACTTTCTATTGGACAGGTTTCCTATGGCGTTCACATTTCCTGCAACAGCAGGGCGGGCATGTCGGAATGGGCAGCTGGACAGATGCTGGAAAAGGGGATACAGAGGGCTGCAGGCAGCACATGCTGTGGTGCAGCTGGGCCACAGTGCAGACTAGGGTGATGCCTAGGTGGCCCATAGGAATGCTGAAACAGTAGTGCAGCCAGACAGCAACTGATGAGGGCCCAACATGGGCATGAGTGTGCTTCCCACAGTGTCACAGGAGATAGTACCCAGCAGGTACCCCCAAGGGCACAGAACATTGGCAGGCGGTGCTGGGGGGAAGCGTGGACAGCTATGCAGGCACCCCTACCCCAGAACCTGCATCATAGGCAGCCACCTACCCACACACTGGATGGCCTGAGACTGCGCTCCACCAGCACCACCAGCAGAAGGGCATGTCAACAGGGTGACAGAGGGGATACTGGTGGTGGAGGGGGTAGTGGCAGCTACCCACAGCAGACCGTGGCCTAGCCCTGTGTAGGTGGGTGCCATGCACCGCAAGACAGGCCCCGTCTGACGAACAGTCATGCTATCCCCAGGGAATGAACTGTCAGTGTGGCGCAGTACACACAGCCTCTGTGTTCAGGAGCAGAAAGTCACAGGTTCAAGTCCCAGCTCTGGCTCCCACCAACCCATTCCCCATATTTTACTCAGTCCTAAACCATGGTAATAAAGAGGGAACCTTTATTGCAGATAACATAAACATGCTGAAATGCCTATATTTTACCCTACAGAGCACAGACACCATAGACATGTGCAATACCTAGAGCAGAGTTTCCCAAATGCAGTCCTGGAGGGCCAAACACCATTCAGGTCCCATGCTGTCTCCAATAAATATGGCTGTGCTGCATTTCTATGCACCGACCCCATGGTATGCAGATGTATCTCATGCATATTCTTTAGGGACAGCATGAAAACCCGAACAGTGTTTGGCCCACCAGGACTGGAGTTGGGAACCACTGCCCTAGAGCAGCGGCCAACAGAGGCAGACACACCCGCACCCACAGGCTCCATTATCCAAAGCCACCTGGAGAGGCAGGATGTTGGGCCCTGTGTGCATCCCCCAATACTAGCACTTGAATACCTTAGCAATGCCACCCTAAACCTGGGAATACAGTACACATCTATCAAAAGGTTGCCATGATTACTGGCAGATAGCAATTCCTAAGTTAAATACAATTTGCTGATTGAGCTGCATCATAGCAACCTTTCTGATGTCTGTGGAGTGTGCTACAGGTCTTGTGTCTGACAGTGTTTACCACCCTGGGGAGTGACTCCTACAGTATTGAGTACCATAGCCATGCCTGCACTGTGCCCAGGACTGGTGCGGTGGCCAGGGTTGCCAAACACCTCTATAGTTGCACAATGCTGGCATAGGTGTGGGGAGTGTGTGTCTGTCTATCCAGTGTGTGGTGGCTGCCAACACCCTCCTCAGCCCACACTGCTAGCACTGTTGCCAGTATTGGCCTGCCAATGTGCATAATGAGGAGCAAGGTACTGTGGGTATAGCCTGGACAGTGCGGCCTGGGCAGGATGCATCTGCACAGGGCATAGGGCAATGGCTAGGACATTGTAGTGCACGGCCACCACCTGCACAGACAGGGTGGCCACAGCATGTGCTGCTGGGAGGTCACTCTCACCCTGACTGAGCAGTGACCACGGCATGGCTAGGTTCCCCCATAGTGCTATGTGGTCTTTCTCTCAAGTAATATATATGGGTTCTCTTTTCTGGGGCCCAATCACTGACTTGTCTATTTGGTGTGTATGCTGACATCCCAGTTCTGGGTACATGCATCTCCTCCAGGAACATGCACTATGGATTAGCTTGCAGACTGTCTGCAGTTAGTATGTGTCTGGCTGGAACACCTTGCTGGGTGCAGCGGCTGGAGGCTTGCTGCTGGAGAATGTCAGATGGGGTGGGGCAGCTGAGCATTTCCAGGCCTACTGTTTGTCTGCCTTGCCTTATGGATGTGTACAGATCTGCATTGACTGCCCTGTAGGGTGTCTGTTCCCCAGCAGGACTGGGGTTGATGGTCCCCTCTACTGCCACCATTGCAGGGAGGTAGAATGTGGATCTGTTGGTGGGATATCCTGTTTCCCACCCTGAGCCACAGAGGATGGGGGTGGTGGTACATAGTCTGCCTATGGGTCCAAACACCCCTCCCCTCCCCTCCCCTCCCCTCCACTCCACTCCACTCCACTCCACTCCACTCCATCATGTGACCATGGCACCAACACAGGATATGCACTATTCTGGGTGCATCATAGCCCATAAGGGCTAGAAATGACTGAAAAATACAGATGGACACAGATGTATCCTAGGGGTGCCTGCAGGAACTACCTATCACTCACACACACTAGCACTGATGGGGACCTACAGCATGGCATGTTTCAGCCATGAAAGGTGCTGTGGACCTGGTGCTGGGTGCCCCACCTCACCTTCAGGGTGAGCACAGTACCCGCACAATGTGACGGTCTGTAGCTACTCTGTGCCAGTAACACACACGGTCAGTACCCCCTACCAGGCTGAGGTGCTGTGGGGGTGCACGCGGTCAGTTCCCCCTACCAGGCTGAGGTGCTGTGGGGGTGCATACCCCATCTTGTGATCATCTGTAGACTGCTGATTTGCATGTGCAGTGCATCATGGGTATGGGTGGGTTAACCCTATCCTGGTAACCACAGCAGACAGTTTGTGTGGTGACCTGCAGTCCTTCTGTGGCCAGCCAGGGGTTTGGTAGCAGCTGTAGCCCACTGGTTACTTCACTGCTTGTGGAGTGAGAGGTCATGGATTTGATCCCACAGTGGGGTTATTTGATAGGGCTGCCTGAGGCATTTTCTTTTTTAATTTAAATTAGTGCTGCCAGCAAAAACACCCTCACAGTGCTGTAGCCTTAAGGTGCCTCATAAGGCGCCCTCTAAAGCGCTCTATAAGGCGCCCTATAAAGCACCCTTGGCGGATAGTGCACTTTATAATGTGCCCTCTGGAGTGCCTTATAGGGCGCCTTATGCGGCACCTTAGGTTACGGCACTGTGAGGGTGTGTTTGCTGTCAGCACTAATTTAAATTAAAAAAGAAAATGCCTGAGACAGCACTGATTTAAAGTAAAGGGTAATGCCTCAGACAGCCTTACTCATCAAGCCCACTGGGGAATGAAACTCATGACCCCTGTTTCATCAGTCAATGTATTAACCATTGTGCTACACCTCTGCTGCTGTGTTTGTAGGTCAGCGCACCTAATTAAGGCTAATGCGCATTAATGTGCCACAGCTCCCTCTATCACTCAAAAACAAACCTTATCACACGATAACCCTAAATGCTACCTTAAGACCGGAACACCCACTACTTTATATGGCATCCTGCACACTAACGCCGGCTGCACGTTAAGACTGCTTAGTAAACATATCCCTAGGAGTTCAACAGCTAACTAATGTCTTGTTTCCTATGGGGGTCATTCTGTCCTGTGAATAGCGGGGATAGACGTCCTATCCCCACTATTCGCCCCTCTGCCGGCCCCAGCAAAAGCCTCCCCATATGAACAGCGGGTTTATACGGGCAGGACTAGATGGGTGGGAGGGAGCATTCTGGAGGCAGAGCAAGGATGGGGTATGGCTAGCTGCGACCCTGGATGTACAGGGCCGATTCAGAGGTTGTCCCAGTATGTCCAGAGCCTCGGATCTAGACAGGGGGGCAACCAATTTCAGCAGCAGCCAACTGAGACAGGTGAGGCAGTGGTGCAGGAAGTTCCCTGCAGCTGGACCCTGGCCATGGGAGGCTGGATCAAGGGTACAGCTGTGGGGAAAGGAAGATTTCAGCAGTGGCCAGCATTCGCAGCTCCTGAATGGAACCATGGTGCCATAGTGATGGGACGCCATGGCTCTGAGGCTCCTTTCAGGAGCCCGACTGAGCTAGTCGGGTTGTGCCTGGGCATGCGGGATCAGAATTGGGTCTAGCTTTGCACGGCCCGATTCTGCCCAGATGTACAGGGGCTTGATGGCCGGAATGGAATGTGCTTCCATGCCAACCACGGATGATGATACTGCAGAGGTTGCATTCAGATCCCCTGGGAAGGGGGGGGCATGAAGTCCTTTTCCATTTTCTCTCCACTAGCCAAGTTTCTGTTAGAAACAAATAATCAAGAGAAGGGTATTGATTGTGTTTAACAGAAACATGGTTAGCGGAGTGAAAAGAGATACTTTTGAGGCGGTAGAGTCCTATAGTTACTCTTGAATATAAAAGGGGAAGAGGAGAGGGGGAATGGTTGTAGTTTTTCATAAGGCTATTAGCAGGGGCAGCTCAAGGATGTTGCGGGGCCATGTGCAGAGACTCATTGCGGGCTTCATTTGCATAAATATTTGTAAATCCACTGGACCTCATTTGTAAAAATCAAATTAATTTTATTTTAAAACATATATGCTGCCCATCTAAAATTTTAAGCGGCTTTGAAAGGAGTCCTTCACAAGCCTCTTTTTTGCCCTAACAATGAATTAAGGGCATGTTTACTAAACGTTAATGGGTAAATGGGTGTTGCTGTGCTTAGCAAGCATTCAAATTTGTGAAAGCACATTAATCCTTAGTGAAAATGCCTCTTAATGCGTGTCTGAAAACCATTTGCATGTACAGTGAGGATAAAGGAAGGCTACATTTTTTCTGCATTACTGTCCTCCAGTGACAACTGCCAGGTGCATTACTTTAAAACTTTGCTCATTTATGACACTGCATGCCCACACAAATGTCATTATACTTTGATTGTTTGCAGTTTGTTCCTTGATTACAGGAGAAGGCAGTATATAAATCCTTTTAAATAAATAAAATAAATAAATTTAGAACCCATAGCAAACCTGCCATATCATAACAGCACTACCAGGACTCACTCAGCACCATACTCTACCTATCAAAAGGCAACACTTCAAATATTAAACCAATACATCTCCTACTGGGGAAAGAGAACAAGTGGGTCTGCTACGCAGAAACTACACGAACAGAATAGCACAGTTCTGTCATACATGCAAAGTATACAGACTGTCACGAAATATGAGATTGCAGACCTGCTATTAGTAATCTGTGAACTATCATTAAAATCATTAAAATACCTGAAGATTGGAGGATCGCCAATGTAACACCAATTTTTAAAAAGGGTTCCAGGGGTGATCCGGGAAACTACAGACCGGTGAGCCTGACGTCAGTACCGGGAAAAATGGTAGAAACCATCATAAAGAATAAAATTACTCAGCATATAGATAGTCATGGCCTAATGGGAGACAGCCAACATGGCTTTAGACAAGGAAGATCTTGTCTTACTAATCTGTTATGTTTTTTTGAAGGTGTGAATAAACAGGTGGACAAAGGTGAGTCGGTTGATATAGTGTATCTGGACTTTCAGAAAGCCTTTGACAAGGTCCCTCATCAAAGACTTTTGGCAAAACTAAAGAGTCATGGGATAGTAGGCAGTGTACTACTGTGGATCAGGAACTGGTTAAAAGATAGAAAGCAGAGGGTAGGGCTAAATGGCCAATTTTCCCAATGGAGAAAGGTGAATAGTGGTGTATCCCAGGGATCTGTGCTGGGTCCACTGCTTTTTGACATATTCATAAATGACCTGGAAAGTGGAATAACGAGTGAGGTTATCAAATTTCCAGATGATACAAAACTATTTAAAGTTGTTAAAACCCAAGAGGATTGTGGAAAATTGCAAGAGGATCTTGATAAATTTGGAAGACTGGGCATCAAAATGGCAGATGAAATTTAATGTGGACAAGTGCAAAGTTATGCACCTAGGGAAGAACAACCCAAACTATGGTTACACGATGCAAGTTTCCACATTAGGAACCACCACCCAGGAAAAAGATTTAGGCGTCATTGTGGATAACATGTTCCCTGTAAGTATTAGTGTATGTGTCTCATATCCCCATGTGTTAAATATATCCCCCAATTGTGTTGTGACCGCTTTGATTGAAGGATACGGCGGTATACAAAACTGTATAAATAAATAAATAAATAAAACCCTCGGCCCAGTGTGCAGCGGCGGCCAAGAGAGCAAATAGAATGCTAGGTATCATAAGGAAAGGAATGGAAAATAAAACAAAAGATATTATAATGCCTCTATATTGTTCCATGGTGAGACCGCATCTTGAATATTGTGTGCAATTCTGGTAGCCATATCTTAAAAAGGATATAGCTTTATTAGAGAAGGTTCAGAGAAGAGCCATCAAAATGGTAAAGGGGATGGAAGGATACTCCTATGAAGAAAGGCTAAAAAGGTTAGGGCTCTTTAACCTGGAAAAGAGACGCCTGAGGGGAGATATGATAGAAGTCTATAAATTAATGAATGGAGTGGAACGGGTAAACGTAGATCAATTGTTTACGTTATCAGAATATAGAAAGACTAGGGGACATGCAATGAAGCTACAGGGTAAACTATTTAATACTAATAAAAGAAAATATTTTTTCACTCAACGTGTAGTCAAACTCTGGAATTTGCTACCGGAGGATGTAGTAAAGGCTGTTAGTGCAGCTGGGTTTAAAAAAGGTCTGGATAAGTTCCTGGAGGAAAGGTCCATATACCATTATTAAGAAGGGACCCAGGATATCAATGCTTGACCCAGTACAAGCATTGTGGAACCTGTGTCTTTTGGGGAAACTGCTAGGTACGTATGACCTAGATTGGCCACTGTTGGAAACAGGATACTGGGCTTGATGGACCTTGGTCTGACCCAGTATAGCATATCTTATGTTCTTATGTTCTTAAACACAGAACAAGGGATCACAGTTTAGAAAAATTAAGACAATAACTGAACTGGAACCCCAAAAGCCAAACTTTGAATGCAACACTTGGAAAATAAAACTATGAAATTAATTTCCTCTTGTACCGAACAAAGCACATATACATCAGTGTTGCACATTTTCCAAAACTGACATATTCCAGTAAATAAATTCAAAATAAAATACTTTTTCTCTTATCTTTTATTGTTCGGGCATTTTATTTTTCAGTCACAATTGTCCTTGTCTCTCTCTTCTGTGTTCTTCATGCCTTCTGCTAACTCTCCATGATCTGCTGTCCTTTCTTCTCTGTTCTCCTATTTTTTTCCATTTTCTGTCTATATCTGCCTCTGATATACTGATCTTTCACTTTTTGTTCTTTTCTCCATTTCTTTCTTTACTCATTCATCCACTCAAATTTCAACCCTCTGTCCTCAATCCCCTTTTAACTTTTCACCTAACAACTTTCCATCTACTCTTCTAACCTCCAGCCCAGCTCCCCCATTTTTCATCTCACTCCTTCGCTAGCCTCTTATTCCCCTCTGTCTTTCATCCACTCCCCATTACATTGCAACCTTATCTCCTTGCCAGCTTCCCATTGCCTCGCTCATGTAGTTCCATCATTCTCGCCATTCCCCCCCCCCTTTCTCTCAGCACCCCAATTCAGTATCTCCAAATCCCCTCACCCTTCTGTTTTACCCCAAAAGCCCAGCATCTCATGCTTTCTCTTCCATCTCCCCAGCCCTCCCCCCTTCCCATAGACCATCAGCATTCTATCCCCTTCCCCTTCTCCATCCTCTCCCCCTGCAGTGGTCTGGCATCTCTCCTATCTCCCCTCCCAGTCCAGCATCTTCTTTCTCCCCTCCTATTCCTCCCCACCCCAGTCCAATATATCCCTTCTCTCTCATAACTTTAAATCTCCAACCTGGGGGAAAAAAAACACTGTGCAACAGTACCCTGGCATCTTTCTTTTTATGAGTCAGCAGCAGAAAGATCTCATAGCACTATCCCCAGCTTTATCTTTATTTCTCCAAGTCAGCATGCAGTGCTGCCTGTAGCATTCACTTTCGGTGAATGGCCCCATGCACTAGAAGTGAATGTTACATGTAGCACTGGCTGCTGTTGCTGACTCAGAGAACGAAAGATGAAGCTGGGGATGCCTAAACAAACAGTAAGACCACTCCAGATTGCACAACACATTGCAGCTAGAATAACAGCAAATGCCAATCCAATTGATCATATCACGCCAATCCTATACAATTTACACTGGTTCCCGATACAATACCACACCCAGTACAAAATTATCATAACCACCTTCAAACTAACTAACTAACTAACGACATTTCCCCATCCTACCTATCCTCTCTCCTCTCTGGTGAAAAGAACCCCCGTACCCAACGGGACTGCAGTAAAAACAAACTTACAACAGCTGCAGACTACAGAAAGGCCAAAAAAATCACAAACAGGGTATTTTCCCACTGTGCTCCCACCCTCTGGAATAAGCTCCCAAATAGCTTAAGAGCTATAAAAGACCTCTCTTCGTTCCAAAAAAACTCAAAACATATCTATTCTCAAAGCACTTTGGTTCTATAACATAACCATTGATCTTAAAATAGGCGCACTACACAACCAATCAATGATCCCCTAACAGAACACTCCAGCAACACAAATACAAGAACACCATGTATATAGTAAACATATTTCGTTATTATTGTTTATTGTACATAGTTATTAATGTTCCATGTAAACTGAATTCGTACTGTCCTGTACAGTTCATATTGTTCAATGTAAACCGCAATTGATCTGTAGGAAATTGTGGTATAAAAATGTAAAATTAATAAATAAAATTAATACATAAATGGTGCTGCATGATGCTGGAGCTTTATGCACAGTGAGTTGTGCCAGCTACTGGGCCCACCATCTGAGTCCCCACTTACTCTCCCCATACCAAGCATATTTTAGATTTTGTCTTCTTCTTTTCTCCCACCCAATTTTAAAGTCTCATCTAAGTCCTAGTCCCTGCTCTTCCCCATTTCCTTGTCCCCAGTACCTCCTCCTACATCCCTTCTGCATACCCACCTAGCTGCTTCATTCTCGGATATTCATTAACCCTGCCTTTCCTCCTTCTTTCCCCAGCATTCATTCTCATGCCCCTCTCTCTCAACTGTTCTCTCTGTATGACCTTTTTTCTTCTCTCTCACACAAAATATCTGTCCCCTCTCTCCACTTCACTCCCCCAGCTTCTTTTGTTCTCCCCCAGTCCCACCCCCTTCAAGTCCTCCACCTGTATCAGCTCTCTTCTAGTTCCAGCCCCTCCCAGCATCCACTCCCTTCCAGCCCAATTCTCCCCATCTCCCAGCATCAGCCCATTTCCATTCCTAGCCTCTCAGTATCAGTTAAGTTCTAGTCCCTCCCAGCATCATCTCTCTTCCAGTCCCAGTCTCCCTATCCCCCAGCATCAGCCCATTTTATTTATTTATTTTTATTTTATTTATTTATCTATTTCTTCTATACCGCCCCTTCCAGAGATCAGGGGCGGTTTACATGGAACAATTGCATACATTTCCATAAATTTTATTTACATGGAACAATTGCATACATTTCCATTTCCAGTCCTGGCCCTCCAGAATCAGCCTCCCTCCACTTCCAGTTCCTCTCAGCATTATCTACCTTTCAATCGCAGTCTCATCATCCCAAAAAATTAACCCATTTCCCATTCTAGCCCCCAATAGCAATCCTTTTATAGTGCCAGAGGCTCCCCCCACATACACATGGCCGTGCATCAGAGGGGGCTCCATAACATGAGGGGCTCCATGTGCGCCTTACCAGCTTTAGAAGGAGCTGGTGAAACCCGAAGTCGGTCTCTCCAGCTCACCTCTGCACAGATTGATTGTAGCCGCCAGTACCGCTGCGTTCATAGAGATTAAACAGTGGCACTTCCACTGTATTCATAGAGGTTAAATAGGGGCACCTCCTGTCAATAGACACAAACCCCATACTGCCTCTCAACAAACAAAGAAGTTTTCAAAATTTTCCCAAACCCCAGTAGAGCAGTAGTAGCACAACGTTCACCTTCAAACCCATTCCACTCAACCGGGGCTATAAATTTAAATGTCAGACATCATGCCTCCCTTCCTCAACCCCCTGTGTCAAATGGAGGTTCCTACTCAATACACGGAATCACAAAGCATCCCTCAAGTACATCGTTCCTCAATGAGATGCCAGTGTATTTGCACCAACAACGATCTTGCACTATCCCATCATCCCTCATCCAGCAGCATCCTAGCTGCTATATTCTGAATCATCTGCAATTTTTTAAATCTACTTTCTTGATAGTCCAACATACAACAGGTTGCATTAGTCTAATACCCCTATGAGTAATAACTGTACTACCATCCTCAGTGCCCCTTGATCCAAATAAAGTTTAACCTGCCGTATCAGCCTTAATGTCAAATATGTACTATGCATGACATGTAAAATCTGAGCATGTCCTACTCTGTCCCCCCACACCGCTCCAACATCATCCCCAGAACCCACTAACCATTGGGCATGCATTTAAAGCTGATTTTTCTAACTCACCAAAATGCAGACGGACCATTTTAGCAATACTCTAAATTAATTTACTCCTTACTAACTAATCATTTACACTCCTTAAATATCTGTTCAACCTAGCAATTGCCTTTTGCTCCATTTTCCGGTGACACCACTAGTTGTATATCACCAGCATACACATAAAACTTTACACCAAAGACCATATTACAGGATGCGAATCATCAGGAGACTGAAACCACTCCTCGCTCCAGAACACTTCCGTACAGTCTGTCAAGCACTGATAACCCCACTACTGGACTTCTGCAATCCGATATACCTCGGACTACCAAAACAAGCTCTCAAACCACTACAGCTGGCACAAAACACTGCAGCTCGAATCATATCCGGAGCCGCAAGGCAGGAGCACATCACACCTACACTAAAGGACTTACACTGGCTCCCAATCATTGCTCGCATCAGATACAAGACTATCATAAACCTATTTAAGATAAAAGAACACACATCAGCCAACAGCCTCCACCTGCTCATACAACCGGAAACCAGCGCACGTCCCAGAAGAAGTCAAACACGCAACCGAGTCAGCACCCCAAATGAGTACAAGCACACACGCAAGGACACAACAGACAGAGCTCTCTCCATGGCTGCTCCAACAATATGGAACAATCTACCGGACGATCTAAGGGCAACTCCAGACCTCAAAGACTTCAGAAAACAACTGAAAACCATGCTGTTCATAGAGCACTATGGTCACATCACATAACCTAAGAGAATGGATAACAGCACTCCAATCCTCCCAAACAACTGAATATATATAAAATATGATTCTAGCACCACTGTAAATAGCCCACCCTGTATATAGCTCAAACAAATCAAGCACCCAACACATCCCTCACACAACTAAGTTTTATCCTCACTGCATGTACAACACACACACTTTACCTGATTGCTTGCTGTGATACCACCTTGATTATTAAGATAAGGCGGTTTAGAAATACTGTTAAATAAATAAATAAATAAATATCAATTATCACAGGGGCTGCAAATAAATGTTGCATAGTAAAGGAGAATACAGAGATGTTTGTGGAACCCCCCACTCCCAACTGTATACCTTACATTCGCCCTTCACCCCTTTTACTCATATGCATCTCTTACTTGTACATATGAAAATGCAATGTGTGCCTTCAAGTCAGTCCTGACTCCTGGTGACCCAGAAGCTCCTGGGTTTTCTTGGCAGTGTCACTGGAAGTAGATTGCCAGGCCTTTCTTCCGAGGCAATGGAGGGTTAAGTGACTTGCCCAAGGCCACAAGGAGTGCTAGTGGGAATTGAACGCTGGTTGCTTGGTTACCAAGCCAGTGTTCTAACCACTAGGCTACTCCTCCACACTTGTACATATACAGCACTGCAAACATTTTGTAACGCTACACAAATGATAAGCAGTAGCAGTAGTAATAAACTTTATTCATAATAATCTTTCACCCATGAAGGATCCAATCTACTCCAACACAAAAGCATGCAATCCTAAGTTCCGACACCTTTCTATGAGGAGACCAGGCTTTACGAGGTCAAAGGCAGCATAAAAACCAGTGTTGACATCACTTTATCCTAACAGTGCCCCCATTGGCATTTATGTGGTTAGCACCAGTTAGCGCCACTGAGCCTGGATAGTCAATGGTAGGTCTTATCTGCCACCTCAGACTGCCGTGGTGTTTAAATATCTGTTTTTTTAAATATAGGCACATAATCTTTAAATCACTCAACTTCTGGAGGCATAATTTGGTGACTAGAACAAAGATTCCCAATGCCACATCCCTTTCCACCTTTCCTTCAACCCTTTTCTCATGATCTCCACTCTTCAACCCCTCCTTCAATTCGTGCACTTTTGCAATAAAAGCTCTGCCATCTGATCACAAATAATCACTCTCACCAGTCTCTCTCCTTATAAACTTTCCCGTAATATCTCCACTCTCCTAAATATCTCTAGTATCTAATTACCCGCATCTTCTATCTTCTGAGAGAACACCTTCTTTTTCATCATCTGAATGTTTCTCATATATAAATTAGCCACCTGCACCAGAACACCATCGACATGCCCTGATGATAAGTGGTTAGCATCAGAGTATATAGCAGCATTACTCGGGGATATTCAGCAGCATTAATGCTGAATATCCTGCTTAGGATTTACTGTACATGGTTGAAAGGATTGTAAACCATGTAAATGCCAGATCAGGGCACTGTGTAGCAAGCCAACTTTTAGTAAGTCTTCTTTCCCTCCAACTCATGCTGACTCCCATCCATCCCAGTGATAATCTTAGCTTTATAGGCTCTTAAACCTATTAAAGGGAAAGAGGTGCTCATATGCACTTTCAGGTATGGCTGGTTATTCTCATCAGAAATAGATTCATTAAGGACCTGTGATTAATTAATCTTGTGGTGAACAAAGTCCCTTAAGCGTATTAGGTATAGTTGTATTAGTATAAGTATCCCCAGCAAAACTAAAGGGTATGTTTACTAAACCGTCTTAATGTTACCGGCGCTAGTTGCAGCGTTAATGCGAAGAATGCCATATAAGGTAGTGGGCGTTCCGGTGGCAAGGTATCAAGAATCTGTATCGCGCGATAGTGGGCGCCTTGGCTGATTAATGTGTGGTAACCTTAAGTCCACGCCAGAGCTGTGCTAGAAGCTGTAGAGATGTAGCCCACTGGTTATGACAATGGCTGTGGCGGCAGAGGTCATGAGTTCAATCCCACAGTGGTGTTATTTAATAAGGATGTCTGAGGGATTTCCTTTTAATTTGAATCAGTGCTGCCAGAAAAAACACCCTCATAGTGCCGTAACCTAAAGTGTCTCATAAGGCGCCCCATAGGGCACATTATAAGTGCCACATCCGCCAAGGCACCTTATAATGTGTCCTATAGAGCACCCTATAGGGCGCCTTATGAGGCACCTTAAGGTTACGGCATTGTCAGAGTGGTTTTGCTGGCAGCACTGATGTAAATTAAAAGGAAACCACTCAGAGAGCCTTAATAACATAATGCCACTGTGGGATTGAACTCATGACCTCTGCATCCATAGTCATTGCAGTAACCAGTGGGCTACAGCTTCTAACACAGTGCTGACTAGTTACAGAAAGACTGCAGGTCACCGCACAAACTGTCTGCTGTGGTTACCAGGATAGGGTATACTCACCCGTACCCATGATGCACTGCACATGCAGATCAGCAGTCTACATCTGATCATAAGATGATGTATGTGCCTCCACAGCACCTCGGCCTGGTAGGGGGAATGAACCACGTGTGTTACTGGTACAGAGTAGCTACAGACCATGACATTGTGCAGTTCCTGTGCTCACCCTGAGGGTGAGGTGGGGCACCCAGCACCGGGTCCGCAGCACCTGGCTTGGTTGAGATAGGTTGTGCTGTAGATTCCCATCCGTGCCAGTGTGTGACAGGTAGTCCTTGCAGGCACATATATAATATACCTGTATCCATCTGTATTTCCTAGTCATGTTTAGCCCTTGTGGACTATGATGCACCCAGAATAGTGCGTAACCTGTGTGGGTGTCATGGTCACATGTTTATAGGAGAAGGGTGTTGTGTAGACCCAAAAGTGGATTATAGAGCACCACCCAACCCGCCCTCTCTGGGTCAGGGTGGGAGACAGGATCTCCCACCAACAGATCCATACTCTACATCGGAGGCAGTAGAGGGGTACACCACCCCAGTACTGCTGGGGAATAGGCACCCTCCCGGGCAGTCAATGCTAATTTTTACATATTTTGTAGGGCACTGCAGTAGGCCTGGAAAAGCTCAGCTGCTCCCCACCACAATCTGACATTCACCAGCAGAGAGCAGAGTCAGTCTCCACCCACTGCACCCTGCAAGGTGTTCCAGCCATACACATGCTAACTGCAGACAGTCTGCTAGTTAGTACATATTCCTGGAGGAACTGTGTGCCCCCAAAAAGGGGATATAAGCACACACACCAAGCAAGTATGTCAGTGACTGGGCCCCAAAAAAGGGGACCCATAGATATCACTAGAGAGAAACACTGAATAGTACTATGGGGGAACCTAGACATGCCATGGTCACTGCTCAGTCAGGGTGAGAGTGACCTCTCAGCATGACATGCTGTGGTCGGGCACTAATGTCCCAGCCATTGCCCTATGCCCTGTGCAGATGCATCCTGCCCAGACCGCCGTGTCCGGGCCATACCTGGCACCTGATGGCTTTTCGCTCTAGGCCTGTCACAGGGCTAACCAGAGGGGAGGGGGAGTACTCGTCCTTGCAAAAGAAAAACTGCAATTTATCCTAAATGATGCCTCCACTACATCCCATCTAGATACAATCTCCATATCAAATGATCACTGCACAATCAATCTACTTTACTGAGCCCCAACGTCATCACCAGACAACCTTCCTACAATCATCAATCTCGCCTGTAACTCAAACAACCCACGCTCCCCGAACTGGTTACTCGGAGACTTCAATCTCCCTTCTCTACAGAACACACATACAACAGCCCTCCTCGAGGCACTGGATGAGCTGGGCTACAAGCAACTCATTGATTCTCCCACACATATGAAAGGGAGTACACTAGACCTCATATTCACCCCTCAGTCAGTGGCTGACACCACTCAGCAACTGCTGAGGTCCATAACTCCAGTACCTTGGTCGGATCATAACCTGCTCAGATTCCACATACCCACCAGCTACTGCCTCAAGACTAATAACACAGCCAACACCCCTTCATCTAGAACCCCAACAACAAGATTTTGCCCCTTCGTTAAAGAGGAAGTCCTTGAGAAGGTCCTCCCCCTTCTCACGGTTACAACCCTTGACCCAGATGAATTGGTAGCTAACTGGAACAACAGCCTCAGTGCAATAGCCCACCTCCCCTCCACTAGCAAGGAGCCAAGGAAACGTGAACATGCACCATGGTACTCGAAAGACATACGAGCATCCCTCCTACGCCTACGTAGGCTTGAAAGGCAATGGCGTAGAAACCAGTCTGCAGAAGCTCACTGTGCATACAACTCATTCCTGTTACTACATAGAGCAAAAATAATGGAAAAAAAAAACAGCACCACACAGATATTCTAAGGCGATCATTAAATAAATCACATGACCTGTTCAGAATCGTGAAATCACTAACAGGCGATCCAGCATTAGCACATCCACCCATGCCTCAACCCCAGGACTACTCCGACTACCTACAATCGAAGATGATTCAGACTAGTACGAACTCGGCCTCCGCCAATTTTACTAGCATATACATGAAGCCACAGCCAACACTATTGCTCAAATTCTGTGAAGTATCCAGCAAAAAAATCAAAGACATTATCATCTCTATCAACCTTACTACGGCACCCAATGACCCATGTCCAGCTAGCTGGATAAAGGAATTACGCTGTGAACTAAGCAACACACTGTGCAAAATCCTTAACCAATCATTATTAACGGGCTCTTTCCCACAGAGCCTTAAACACACATCAATCAGGCCACTGCTAAAGAATAGTAGGCTTGACCCAGCCAAAGTTGATTCCTACAGACCAATTTTGAGTATCCCCCTGCTTGCCAAAATCATCGAAAAAGTCGTCCAGCGGCAGATCCAACAGCACGTTGATGCCGAGGCACCTCTTGATCCATCTCAACACGGCTTTAGGGAAGCACACGGTGTCGACACCATCCTAACAACCCTCCTCAACAATCTAATCATAGGAATCGACGACATACACCAAGGATTCATCCTCATCTTCATGGATATTGCTGCCGCCTTCGATTCAGTTAATCATGAGATATTACTACAAAGTCTCCAAGAAAAAGGAATTCAAGGCACGGCTCTACAATGGTGTGAATCATACCTGACTAATAGATGGCAACAGGTCAAGACAGGTACCACTACCTCCGAGCCATTCCTACAGAAGCAAGGGGTACCCCAGGGATCATCCTTATCTGCATTGTTATTTAACATCTATATGCAGCCCATCTGCACCCTGATTCGTTCTTTAAACGTACAATGCCTCGCCTATGCAGATGCCATCCTGCTATACCTCCCATTCACGATCAACCAGCCTGATTTCTCTCCTATTATCAGATGTTTTGAAGCATTTTCAGATTGGCTTCTCACACAAAACCTGCGTATCAATCACAGCAAAACTGACGTTCTGTTCGTCACAAGAAACCAGAAGTTTATCCCAAGTTAATAATGCCGAACTCAAAACAAAATCTACAATTCGCTATCTAGGCATCACCCTAGATCAGCGCCTTGACATGGTAACACATGTGAAAAATGTTACAAGAGCAGTATATCATAAGATACGAACTTTACGCCATTTTCGGCCACTACTTGACTTCACTGATTATCGGACCATTTTCCAGGCCCTAGTCATCCCACACCTGGACTTCGCCAACATCATTCTCCATGGGCTCCCACAGGCAACTCTAAATCCGCTCCGGCTTGCAATGAACTCGGCTGCTAGAGTACTTGCAGGTGTACCAAGATCAGAACACATAACGCCTGTGCTAAAGGAACTCTACTGGCTACCACTACAGGCCCGAATCCATTACAAGGCACTTATCCTGACCTTCAAAGCCTTGAGAAACCAGTCTCCCACACCCAATAACATCCATGACAACAGAGCCAGAAGATCTGCAATGCTGAACACTCTAGAAGTCCCTAAGATAAATGTAAAATGCACGAAGGCAACCACCAATAGGGCTTTTTCGATTTATGCACCCATAGCCTGGAATGCCCTTCCCACCGGAATCCGAGCCATCATGAATCTTACCTTATTCATAAAAGCACTAAAATATCATCTGTTCCAAATCCACTATCCTGAATCTAGCCCTGGAAAACATAGAAAGTGCCCCCTGACCCCCCTTTCTAACTGTTCCAACAATCTAACTCAACGGGAGAATGGTTAATCAGCCCACCCCCTGGTACAGATTTTTCAATGCCATCAAACCTGTTCCAACTATGAATACCCTGTAGCTCTGTAAAATGAACTGTATATAGTTCTCCTAAGATCTCCCCTAAGCTATTCCCCTGTTCTCTGTAAGCGCATTGTGTCGTTGTCGCATTGTAGCATTGTTCTGTTCACTGTGAACCACACTGTTTTTTAATAGTGCGGTATATAAGAAATGTAAATAAATAAAATATAAATAAATACCCACAAGACCTTGCTCCTCATTATGCACATTGGCAGGCTAACACTGGAAAAACTGTGGAGAGTGGGTATGGTCTTTACATTGCAGTTAGCGCAGGGGTGCATACTGCACACGGTCAGTTCTGCAATTAGCACAGATGCACTCCATATCGCCTCAATGGGGGCATTATCTGTACCCTTATTAATTGAAAATGCTGCCGCCGGGCATTAGATACATTGCAGTGTGGTAACTGCTGGGAGCATGGTGGGAACCCCCTGACAGCACACAACTTCTGAACTTACCATGTGTTACTTTCTCATCAAAGTGGTCAATAAGTGCAAAAGGGGCCCCTTAGTGCATGTAAACTGATTAATAGTGCACATTAGCCTATAAATTCAATTAGCATGTGTATAATTGATTGATTTTAACACATTAAAAAGCTATAATGTGCCTTAAAAAAGCAAACATTTCTGAAAATGAACCAAAATCTCTTTGTCTGTATAAAGCCCAAAAGCGAATGTTTGAAATAAGCCAAAAATGCCAAATTATCAGGAAGAGTACAACAAATCTTGAAACAAACCAAATACCTTTTGCTTGTGCACACTCCTAGACTTTGTCTTCTGCTGTACAGTCTACAGTTGCAAGAGATAGAGCCTCAGTTTATTTGATAGGGCTGTCTGAGGCTAAATCAGGCGGCCCAGAGCCCTGAGTGCACTATCAATTGCTTTATTTCTGTCAAAGGTTGAAGATATTTTTTCAATTTTCCATCTGTTTTCCTCTCCTGCAGCTAACAAAATACCCTATGCCTTGGAAACCCAGGAAAGAAATGAACAAAAAATGTTGTTGCTTTCTGTTTTCAGTTTCTTTTCTCAAAATTTTTCTTATGTATCCAATTTCAAAACAAATTTGCGATGAAGCAGGCTCTTGACAAAGGAAATAAACAATTTAAATAGGCATTGCACACTCATAAATAAACAAGGAAATAATCCTAAAAATAAACAAAGGGGTATGTTTACTAAACCGTCTTAACGTGCGCCTGGCGATAGTGTGCAGGATGCCATAAAAGGAGTGGGCGTTTCAGTCTTAATGTAGCAAAACGGGATTATCGCGCGATAATGCATGCTGCACACATTATCTGGCGAAATGCCGCTAAGCACGTTAACGCGTGATAATCTTAAGTAGGCGCTCAGACATGCAAGCAGAGAAGCAGAGGTGTAGCACAATGGTTAGTACATTGCCTGATAGTACAGGGGTCATGAGTTTGATCCCCAGTGTACCTAATGCATAAGGCTGGCTGAGACATCACCCCTCATGTTTAAGTAGTGCTTTTTGAGGCATTTACTTTTATTTTATTTAGTGCTGCCAGCAAACACACCCTCACGGTGGTGTAACCCAAGGTGCCACATAAGGCACCCCATAACGCACTCCATAGGGCACATTACAAAGTGCACTGTCCGCCAAGGCACCCTATAATGTCCCCTATAGGACACCTTATACGGCACTTGATAGGGCGCCTTATAAGGCGCTCTATAAGGTGCCTTATGGGGCGCCTTATGAAGCACCTTAAGGTTACAGTACTCTGAGGGTGTTTTTGCTGGCAGCCCTAATGTACATTAAAAATAGACAATGCCTCAGACAGCCCTATCAAATAGCCCCACCATGGATTTGAATCCATGACCGATATTCATCCATATTCATATCCATCCAATATTCATATCCATCCGATATTCTACAAACTCAAGACAATACAACACCTAAGACCCCTACTTGACACACAAGATTTTAGATCAGTAGTCAAAACCCTCATCACCCCCCACTTTGACTATTGTAATAGTCTCCTAGTTGGTTTACCACTATAAAGCATCTACCTACTTCAAAGAGCCCAAAACATATGCGCCAAGATGATCACTAAAGCTAAAATAACAGATCATGTCACCCCAATACTGTTAGACTTGCATTGGCTCCCTATAAGTAGCCGAATAAAATACAAAATCCTCCTAACTACCTTCAAACTCCTTAATAACATCTCTCCTTCACATTTGACTACCCTAATACACCCCCCATCAGAAACTAGAATGCGCAGACAAAACGCAATTCATTCCCTCAACATAAAAACAACCATCAGAAAAACTAAAGCAACTACAAGTGACAGGGCCTTCTCCTTCGCTGCCCCCACTCTCTGGAATGATCTCCCACTAACCATTCGCATGATAAAAGACCTTTATCAATCCAAAAAAGAACTTAAAACCTACCTTTTCACAAACCATTTTGAAATCCCCTATCAACAGAGAACCTCTCCCCAACAATCACAGAAACACATCCACAGCACCCAAGATAGGACAAACGACTAATACAAGAAAACCTTCCATTACATTAATACATACTTTACCCAACACACAAAAGTCTTATCCACTCTGTTGTTATTACTGCTCTTGTAAATAACCTTTTGTAATTAAGTTCCGTTATGTTTTGTAATTAAGTTCCGTTATGTTTTATGCATTACTACCTGAATATAGTTAAAACCATGTTCCATATAGTTAATACAATGTTCCATGTAAAGTATACACTAGTATACGAAATTTGTTAACTGTTCAATGTAAACCGCCCTTGATCTCTGGAAGGGGCGGTATAGAAGAAACTATTAAATAAATAAATAAATGACCTCTGGCTTCACAGGCAGTGAAGCAACCATTGGGCTACAGCTCTATATCTGCCAACAAACCCCTGGCTGGCTGCAGAAGGACTGCACGTCACCAAACAAACTGTCTGCTGTGGTTACCAGGATAGGGTTAACCCACCCATACCCATGATGCACTGCACATGCAAATCAGCAGTCAACAGATGGGCACAAGATGGGTATGCACCCACACAGCACCTCGGACTGGTAGGGAGAACTGACCGTGTGTGGTACTGGCACAGAGTAGCCACAGACTGTCACATTGTGCGAGTACTGTGCTCACCCTGAGGGTGAGGTGGGGCGCCCAGCACCAGGTCCACAGCACCTTTCATGGCTGCAATACGCCATGCTGCAGGTTCCCATCAGTGCTACTGTCTGTGATAGGTAGTTCCTGCAGACACACCTAGGTTACATCTGTGTCCTTTTGTATTTCTCAGTCATGTCTAGCCCTTATGGGCTATGATGCACCCAGAATAGTGCATAGCCTGTGTTGGTGCCATGATTACATGAGGTAGGTAGGTGGGTGGGTGGACCGACCCATAGGCAGATTATGTACCACCACACAACCCACTCTCTGGGGCTCAGGGTGGGAAACAGGATCACCCACCAATAGAACCACATTCTACCTCCCTGCAAGGGTGGCAGTAGAGGGGACCATCAACCCCAGTCCTGCTGCGGAACAGACACCCTACAGGGCAGGCAATGCAGAGCTGTACACATCCATAAAGCAACAGCAGACACGCAGTAGGCCTGGAAATGCTCAGCTGCCCCTCACCACTATCTGACATTCTCCAGCAGCAAGCCTCCAGCCGCTGCACCCTACAAGGTGTTCCAGCAAGAAACATACTAGCTGCAGACAGTCTGCTAGCTAGTCCATAGTGCATGGTCCTGGAGGAAATGCGTGTACCCAGAACTGGGATGTCAGCATACACACCAAGCAGATAAGTCAGTTATTGGGCCCCAAAAGAGAACCCATAAATATCACACAAGAGAAATATTATATAGCACTATGGGGGAACCTAGCCATGCTGTGGTCACTGCTCCATCAGGGTGAGAGTGACCTCCCAGCAGGACATGCTGTGGCCACCCTGTCCGTGCAGGTGGTGGCCAGCCACTACAATGTCCGAGCCATTGCCCTATGCTATGTACAGATGAATCCAGGCCAGGCCACCCTATCCTGGCTATTCCCACTGTACCTTGCTCCTCATTATGCACATTGGCAGGTCAATACTGGCAACAGTGCTAGCAGTGTGGGCTGAGGAGGGTGTTTGCAGCCACCACACACTGGATAGACAGACACACACTCCCCACACCTATGCCAGCATTGTGCAACTATAGAGGTGTTTGGCAGCCCTGGCCACCGCACCAGTCCTGGGCACAGTGCAGGCATGGCTATGGTACGCAATACTGTTGGGGTCACCCCCCCAGGGAGGTAAACACTGTCAGACACAAGACCTGTAGCACACTCCACAGACATCAGAAAGGTTTCTATGCCGCAGTTCACTCAGAAAACTGTATTTAACCTCGGAATTGCTATCTGCCAGTAATCATAGCAACCTTTTGATGGCTGTGTACCGTATTCCCAGGTTTAGGGTGGCATTGCTAAGGTATGGAAGTGCTAGTATTGGAAGATGCACGCAGGGCCCAACATCCTGCCTCTCCAGGAGGCATTGGATAATGGAGCCTGTGGGTGTGGGTGTGTCTGCCCCTGTTGGCTGCTGCTTTAGGGCAGAGGATCCTGACTCCAGTCCTGGTGGGACAGACATTGTTCAGGTTTTCATGCTGTCCCTCATGAATATGCATGGATACATCTGCATACCATGGGGGCAGCACATAGAAATGCAGCACAGGCATCTTTATTAGAGACAGCATGGAACCTGAATGGTGTTTGGCCCTCCAGGACTGCATTTGGGAGACTCTGCTCTAGGTAATGCGCATGTTTATGGTGTCTGTGCTCTTAGGGTAAAATGTAGGTGTTTTGGGCATGTTTACATCATCTGCAATAAAGGTTCTGTCTGTATTAGCATGTTTTAGTAGTGGGTAAACTATGGGGACTGGGTTGGCAGGAACCACAGCTAGGACTTGAACCTATGACCTTCTGCTTTATGAACACACTGGTTGTGCACACTGCACCACTGTGTTGCCACAGAGACAATGCATTGCCTGGTGATACTGTGACTGTTCGTCAGACAGGGCCTGTCTGTTGCAGTGCATGGCACCCACCTACACAGGGTTAGGCCACGGTCTGCTCTGGGCAGCTGCCACTGCCCCCTCCACCACCAGTATCCCTCTGCCACCATTCTGACATGCCCTTCTGCTGGTGGTGCTGGTGGAGTGCAGTCAGGCCATCCAGTGTGCGGGTAGGCGGCTGCCTATGGTGCAGGTTTTGGGGTAGGGGTGCCTGCAGAGCTGTCCACGCTCCCCCCCCCCCCAGCACCGCATGCCAATGTTCCATGCCCTTTGGGGTACCTGCTGGGTACTATCCCCTGTGACACTGTGGGAAGCACACTCGTGCCCATGTTGGGCCCTCAGCAGTTGCTGTCTGGCTGCTCTACTGTTTCAGCATTCCTATGGGCCAGCTAGGCATCACCCTAGTCCGCACTGTGGGCCAGCTGCACCGCAATATGTGCCGCCTGCAGCCCTCTGTGTCCCCTTTTCCAGCATCTGTCCAGTTGCCCATTCCAACATGCCCGCCCTGCTTTTGTGGAACATGTGCATGCCATAGCAAACCTGGCCAATGGAGTCGGAACCCTGCTCAGCGCAATTATACTGTGGGCTCATTCACCTTGCATGGGGACAGAGCATAGACCCTTCCAAAATTCATATCTTTTTTTTTTGGAGCTTTCTTGGGAGTGTTTTTTGATGTTTCCCAATGATATCACTATTGGCCAGCTTGATTATTTTATTTTTACATTTTCTTCTGTACATTTTCAAGGTTTTTTTGCCCTTTTGTTCTGTGCACGTGTATCACACTTATCACTTTTTTGTAGGTTTCCCTGGTTTTGCTGTACATTGTTGACGGAAAAGGTTTCTTTTCCCTTTAAATCAGCTCTAACCCAGCGGTTTCACTGGTGTTAGTTTTGAGCCTCGGATTTCACAGCGTTAGTGTGCGGGGAGCCTCTCCCCTCCCACTCTCCACCCATTGACCCCCTTCTCTCCGCCCCTGGGGAGCCTTTCTCCGCCCTCCGGGAGCCTTTCCCCACCTTCAGCGCTCGTTTGCGCCGCTGCGCATGTTATCGTGCACTAAGGTACCTGTGCGCCTGATAAATCGCCATTATCGCACGATAAGGTACCTTATCGCGCGATAATGTCAAGAGCGCACATTAAGACGGTTTAGTAAACATACCCCAAAATCATCCTTCTAGACTATCTTGAATGTAAGACCCCATTGAGGAGGGGGTACCCTGAATAAACATAAATTCCAGGAAATACAATACCAAAACAAAAATCAAAGTGGAATAAACAGGAGAGTCTATTTAACTATAAATGGCATCCCCTAAGCTTTCATTAAGCCCTCAGGATAGAGAGGTTAAAGGAAATGTATAATCCAGAAACTTCTCAGCTGTAAGGGGTAATAAAAATATGTTTAAATTTATATCATTTCACCACATAACCAAGGAAAATGGAGTACCACAGAGGCCCCACATTAAATAACTTTCTGTCTCAACTGCTGAAAGGCTTTTCTGCCTTTCTTGAGAGGCTTTAGAAATATCTGGAATGACAGAAATGCAAGACACCCCCTCCCCCCCAAAAGACTTGTGTGATTCTCCCCCTCTATGTGGCTATGTGGCTCTCTCCAGGTGAAAGTTTTAAAGAAGATTTCACAAAGATAATTATTTTAAAAATGTTGGTCAAATAGTCAAAGAAATAGATTCTTTTATGTTTATTTTCTAAAATTATTCTTTCTGATTTAGATAGTAAAATTTATTCTTTAAAATATGAGCAAGCAATTCAATGAATTTTTTTTAATAGCAAATGAACACTGCCTTAGCATACCAATTTTCTCTTTCTTTCAGCTTTCTATTAACAATGTTTCAAGCTAGCAAAATAAGTGCATCAAATAAGTACCTCTTTAGTATCACATTTACTGTCTTTTGACCTTATTACTTTAGCACTTTGCTTTCAAGAAGTATTGATTGTTTCCTTTCTTTTTTTTTAAATCACGAGCTAAAGTCTATTTACTTATTCAGGGCCTGGTAAGTATGTGCTAGGTGTGTGTCTGGTTATGTGTGTTCCTCTATGGGTCTCCCTCACACTTCCCAAGGTTCAGTTAAAGTGTCCATGAAATAGGGGCATGTTTACTAACATGCTTTAATCGTTGGTGTGAGGTTTGCTGCGCGGTAAGTGCATCATACTACCTGGATAGCATGGGTGGGAACGGGATGGCTGAGGGGCAGAATGTGAGCATTGATGGTACATCATAGTCAGCATAGATGTTATGGGAGTGCACCAACCAAGAATGCAGCTCAAGGGGTGGCGGTGAGTGCATTCACGTGCCAAATAAAATGGCTCCCTTACACTATCTATATTTACTAAAAAACAAGGGAGGCTAACAAAAATATATAACTATCAATCCTAAGGCTCCATGATTCATAGCTAATAAGAACTACTACAATAAGCACCTAAGGGAGAAGCTCTCTACCCTTATTGTAGAGAATAGGAAAAGAAGCCTCAGAGCTAAGGGCTACTAGCTGAAAGTCATCAGCTTTATTCCACTGCTAGAAACAGCTTATATGATTGCCCCAGATTGTCATTCATAGGCTTCTAAGGTAGCACATCTGTTTTTATAATTTTAAATGCATTTAAAACAATAGAAAAACCCTTAGCTGTTGATGTCATCCCAATCACTCTCCAAGCTTCAAAAAACTGAATCTAGCCGTAAGGATATAGTTGACTCGAGTTTCGCCCCCATTTAAACGGGCTGCATCAGGACAAGTTAGATGGCGATAATCAAGAATCCTTTGGGAATAAAAACAGCTTATGCTCAAAGTGGTTTGAATGGAAGCGGAAGCATCACCACCAATCAGGCTACAATGCTGTAAACCAATCAAGGGTTTCATTCAACCCCATTGGCTGAACTGTATTCAGTGAAAATCCACTTCTACTCAAGACGAGCTAAACACTGTTCAGTTTGACCGTGCTTAGGATTCTTTATGCCAACGATCACTAGCCATTGCAACTGATGTCTTTGGTGCTGGAAATCCAAACAGTGTTGCACAATCGGCGCTGTTAAAACTTGATTAGACAACCAAGATTTATGTTTTGTAAGATGGGCTTTAATCTTTGGAACTGTACAGCCCACATATACTTTAAGACAAGTGCATATAATTAAATATATAACCCAAGTGGATTGGCAAGTAGTGTTTAACCTGAGCGGGTAAGTGATGGCTCTCTGGTTGTCACAGTTGTAGAGCACATCAAACAATGACCGCATGCTATATGCTGTCCCTGAACTTGTCCTCCCATACTCTGATACAGGAAATCAGAATGCACTAACATATTTCTTTAAATTTCTAGCTCAAGTAAAAGCTATGCAAGTTTCATTTTGGAATGAGTTCTGCATAAGTTTCAGGAGAAATGCAGGTGATTAACATTGTTTTTCTTCACACATATGTATGCCAATGGGTGTGGTTGACAGGGAGGTAATGGAGGATGACTGGAGAAAGATGTAAGTGGTAATGGCTAGAAGAGTGATATGTGTGTGTGCGTGTGTGTGTGTGTGTGTGTGTGTGTGTGTGTGTGTGTGTGTGTGTGTGTGTGTGTGTGGCATGAATGGGGGGATAGTGGGATTGTAGTTTATTTTTTTCCTTTACTTCAGTTGCTGCTATCTCTGCAGGTTAGGATCCTATGTGTTTTGTTAAATGTGTTGGCAGGTTGCCAGTTTGGGGAGTTTGTGTGAGGATAACTGTGTGTTGGGTTGTACAAAGCTTGATATGGTTGATTTTCAGTATGAGAGGTGATACCTGAAGGGGGCAGGAGGTCACTTTCTGCACAATAATGAGGCACTGAAACTTTGGGTAATGCTGAATATACGGTATTCATAAATTGGTGTCCTAAACGGTTATATATGCTGTAAAGGAATATGGTTAACAGGGTTAAGTTTCTAGCCCTGAATGTTAAGGGACTGAATCATCCTTGTAAACAATATATCTTAGGCAATATTAGGCAGAGGTGATATGCTTACTTGGAAATGGTAGATTTCAGCTGATTTGGGGCAAAATGGGCTGGCCTTACTGTGTTTGTTGGAAATGGTCACTATGAAATATCCTTTCTAGGTATGGTCAGTTTGCACAGCCTCCTTGTAATGAGTACAATAGCTATAAAAATATCATGTAGCAAAATGCATGGAAACAAATTGGAAATGCCCAGTATCCAAAGCTCACATAACGAATATACCTGCAAATTATACTGGAACACAAACAGAACTACATCCATGTGGTTGCACACCGCTTGTGCTGGCCAGCCCAGTCAGTGTCCCATCCCTCGCATGTGCCAGACTAATGAGGTGGGAGACATCTATATGAGCATATGAAATATGACCCAGAACAGGTCAGGCAGTCCTGTCCATGTGTACTGAATATGCTAGGCGGGCCACATGCCACCACTGTCACCATTGTTATCAGCCCCAACCAGGATGTGATGACTGTGCACATGACATAGTATGAGAAGGTAACAGACTGTAACACTGACATGTTAGTGGTCATAGGCCTCCCTATTGCCCTGCCATCAGCGCACTGTGCCCTGCATAGGTATTTGTCCTCACATGGATGATTGTGAGGGGGCCAAAGATGTACCACTGAGGATGCAGCACAAGGTTATTATGGTGTAGAAGCAACAAGGGCAATATGTGTCCCAAATGGGGTGCAATCTGTAAATCTCAGACAGACACAGCTAGGGGCAGAAGTGTGGATGGGACAGGTGGGGATGTGTATACAGGTGTGACTGAACATAGTGTGTCTGGTGTTACACTACATGACTTTTTTCCCCACAGTGAGTTTGGGGTTTGCCACCAGATGGAAGCCCTGAAGGCTAAGTTCTGGACCCTCTGGCACTTGTGACAAGCCATGGCCCAGAGTCTGAGGACAGAAGACTGTGTGGGTAAGGACATATACCCACACAGGAAATGTGCATAGGCTACTACCCAATGACTATGGGGTTGCTGAGCCAAATGGCACCAATACCTACACAGAGCACAAGTGGATTGCACCAAAGCAATAAGTGGCTCACTATGACTGCACACTGTATTATCCTTCTGCCTTGCCATGTCTGTTCATATGCCATTGCTGTGTGACAGTACCAATAAGTGCCCCAAACCAGTCAGCTGCATATACAGTATGTGAAGCATGCCAACAACCATACCACAGAGATGTCAGGTAACAGTACACCGCTCACACATTTCTTGGAGGGTACTATTATTAAGTGCTACTACTATTGCTGATCATTTGTATAGCACTACAAACATACACAGCACTGTACATACACATATAAAAGATGGTCCCTGTTCATCAGAGTTTACAATCTAGTCAAGTCAGACAACACAACAGCTGGGGACAAGAATATATCTAGGGAAATGGTAAAGAAACACATATTTGAAAAGCAGGAGTCAACATGGATCAGTGGCCTCAAAGAGCTGGGTTTTCAGCCTAGATTTGAAAATGGTCAGAGAAGAAGCCTGATGTACATAATCAGGTAGTTTGTTCCAGGCCTAAGGAGCAGCAAAATGGAAGGATCGAAGTCTGGAGTTGGCATTAGAAGAGATAGGCACAGATAGAAGTGATTTGCTAGAAGAGCAGAGTTCCTGAAGAGGGTGTAGGGAGAGATAAGAGAGGAAAGATAGTGAGAAGCAGCAGAATGAGTGCACGTATATGTCAGTAGGAGAAGTTTGAACTGGATACACAAATGGATAGGGAGTCAATGAAGCAACTTGAGAAGAGGGGTTATATGAGCATATCGAGGGTACACCCTAGCAGATCAGATTGCAGCCCTACAGTGCTGGCAAGGTGGTATGGCCTAAATATTTATATGCCCTGTCTAAGGGGTCAGGAAGGCTTATGCCTGTGCCCACACCCTGCATCGACAGTGGGACCTGGTTGAGTGTTCCCTCTCATGCCACAGGTGGGGGAACAATCTGTTCAAATATCCAGTGTCTGCTGGACAGTGGGTAAGGCAAGGTGAGTGAGGTGCTGAGCCAATAGCATGGTGTATGACCCCAACTGACATACTGAAGCCAACCATTATTGGACATAGTAATGCCCAAGATGCAAGCAGTCAGTGTCAGGTGCCACGCACACACCTAGGTATACACTTTGAAATTCATTACCAGAGGATATAGTAAAAGTTGTTAGTATAGCTTGATTTAAAAGAGGTTTGGAGGCGTTCTTGGAAGAAAAGTCCATAAACTATTATTAAAGTGGACTGGGGAAATCCATTGCTTACCCCTGGGATGAACAGCATGGAATATGTATATGTTTTGGGATCCTGACAGGTACTTGTGACCTGGATTGGCCACTGTTGGCAACAGGATATTAGGGTTGATGGACTCTTGGTCTGACTGAGTATAGCATATATTATATCCACATATGCTGGTTATAGCATTATGTACTGTATGATAAACTGAAGAGTAGCTAATCACTAGAACCAGATGGTATACATACAAGGGTGTTGGAAGAACTGAAATATGAGATTTCAGACCTACTATTAGTAATCTGTAATACCTGAAGATTGGAGAACGGCCAATGTAACACCAAGTTTTAAAAAGAGTTTCAGAGGTGATCCGGGAAACTACAGACCTCTGTCGTCAGTATCAGGAAAAATGGTAGAAACCATTATAAAGGATAAAATTACTGAACATGTAGATGTTTTTGTTGTTGCTAAGTGCCGTCGAGTCGGAGTCGACTCATGGCAACCCTCTGGATAGCTATCCTAAAATGTGTTCGGTCTTCAGTCAGGTGGCTCATTGTTGACAGACTGGTACCCGTAGCTGCTGTTATTGTATCAATCCATCTCATTGCTGGCCTTCCTCTTTTGCGTTGACCTTCTATCTTGCCAAGCATGATGTCTTTCTCTAATGATCTCTCTCTTCGCATGATGTATCCAAAGTATTAAAGTCTTGTCATCTGAGCTTCTAAAGAAAGCTTAGGTTTGATCTCCTCTAGTACCGACTGGTTTGGTCTTCGGGCAGTCCATGGTATACACAGTATTCGCCGCCAGCACTATAATTCAAAGGCATCAATTTTCTTCCTGTCTATATTTTTCACTGTCCAGCTTTCACATCCATATGATGTTATTGAAAATACCATTGAAATTAGTCCTACGCTTCTTAAACGGTTAACAAATGAGAAATGAATCAGGCAATCCGTTTAATATTCTAAACCCGGCAACTTAGAAACTTTTCAATTATCACTATAAAGAACACAGGTCTCAGAAAAAATCTTATCGCACTGAAATATGGACTCATAGCCCTTTAACTGTGCCAGTTCTCACAGCAATGACCCGGTTCAATATTTTTATCAATTTTCACTTATATAGTACCTTTCGACATTTCTTGATTCCTACTTACGTCCTTTGGTCAGGTTGATACCATCCTTTGTGCAGGACTCCACTCATTTTTTGACTATTTTGCAAGGTCTGTCTCACTGGGCTAGTCAGCCCGATGTGTTATTAGTAACTTTTGACGTTGTTTCGCTGTATACCAGCATACCACAATCAGCAGCACTTTTATTGGTGGAACGGTCCCTTAAACAATGTGGGGATGTGAGCGATTCTCAAATATCGTTTTTGTTGCAATTGGCTAAATTAGCCATTAGCCATAATTTTTTCATCTTTGACGGGGTTATTTTTCAACAAACCTCGGGTGTTGCGATGGGAGCCACCTGTTCCCCATCCATTGCTAATCTGTATATGGGCAATTTTGAAGATATCTGGTTGCGTGGGTCACCTTTTCAGCAATACATCAAGACATGGAATAGATACATTGATGATATTTTTTTATTGTGGCAGGGCTCTGAACTAGAGTTGCAGAGTTTCTTTCAGTGGATTAATACGTGTGATCCCCATATTAAGTTCACCTGCCCGAGCCACTATAGTATGATTACATATCTAGATATCTTGATCATTAGAGGTCCTCATGTCTGGGAAACATCTATATATAAGAAGGAGACCGATTGGAACACATTCCTGCATTACACGAGTGCTCATCCGAGGAATTTAAAAGAAAGTCTGCTGGTTTCACAGTTCCTGCGATTCCGTAGGAATTGTTCTAACAAGGATGACTTTAAGAAGAAGTCTCGTTCATTGATGAGGGACTTTATAGATCGTGGATATCCCTCGAATGTTGTGGTGCATGCTTATAAAAGGGCATTGCACAATGATCGGAGTCAGTTGTTGATGCGACGACGACAATCGAGTTTAGGTACTGCCATAGACGCTGATGAGACCCCTATAAATTTTGTGACTAAGTTTTCTCCTCTCAGCAAGGACATCAGCAAAATCATTAGAAGACATAGTAATATATTGCAAGCTGTTCCTGGACTGCAGGGTCGAAAGATTCGTTGTGTCTGGTGTAGAAATAGTAATTTAAAAGAACAATTATGTCCTGCAATCTTGCCTTTAGAATCTTTGAGTACTCCTTCAACATCAACATTACAAATGGGTCATCATAAGTGTGGGAAATGCAACGTGTGTGATGTCACTATGGAGCTCACTGAATTTAGACATCAAGGGATTGTTCATAAATTTAGACACCACACAACATGTGAATCTTCAAACGTTGTCTATGTGATCGCTTGCCCATGTAGTTTATTGTATGTGGGCAAGACGGTTAGACCATTTAAGACACGGATGAGAGAGCACTGTAGCCGCTTGAAGTGTAAAGTGCTAGAAGCACCTTTAGTACAGCACTGTTTAAGTAAACATCATATTTTTGAGCAACTACGATGCTTCTGTATAGACCATGTGCAGTGTGGTATGCGAGGCAGGACGATTGAGGATACATTACTTTGGAAGGAACAAAAGTGGATTTTTACTCTCAATACAGTTAGTCCACAGGGACTCAACGTCCGCTTGGATTTGGCACTTTGCCTTTGATTCTATGAAAACTTCTGTTTTTTGAATCTTGTTGCAGGGATCGTTTTTCTTTTTTCTTCTTTTTTTATCTTTTTTCTTTTTCTGAAGAGGTTGGATTTTTATGAATGTTTAAATGACAATACACCATAGGCATGAGCTCGAATGAAGATTCTTAATATTCCACCTGTGAGTAGTCTCCTGTGATTAGCTGCTGGTAGTTAGCATTTAAATATGGAGGTCTAGGTCAGATCTCGCATGTGCGGCATTTTTTGAGCAGACATCCTTATCTCACTCAATGTGAGTGCCACATTTTGAAGTGAATACGCGGGCAGCATCACATTACAAGGTATTCTTTGAAAGTATGTTTTTTGAGAATGATGTGTGTCGCAACATGGAACATCGTTATAACTTCATATTTTGTGTCTTATCTAGCCAAATGGACAATTCCCTGAAGAAACTATCAGAGTGAAACGCTTGGGGTGCCTGAATGAAGGCGGTGGAATTGACCTTATCCATTCATTTTGGCTAACTCTTTCTAAGTTAAGTACATATTTCCTCAGTTTCAAGCATTTTTGTACTGAGATGAATATTATCAAGAGACTCTAGCTGAGGACATTTTTAAGGTTCTATATAAGTGAAAAATTGATAAAAATATTGAACCGGGTCATTGATGTGAGAACTGGCACAGTTAAAGGGCTATGAGTCCATGTTTCGGTGCTATAAGTTTTTTTCTGAGACCTGTGTTCTTTATAGTGATAATTGAAAAGTTTCTAAGTTGCCGGGTTTAGAATATTAAACAGATTGCCTGATTCATTACTCAACTGAAAATACCATGGCTTGAACAAGTCGAATCTTTGTATGGAGAGAGACATCTCTGCTCTTGAGAATCTTATCTAAGTCTTTCATAGCCATTCTGCCAAGAGCAACGAGTCGTCTGATTTCTTGACTGCTTGTTGCTTCTTTATTGATTGTTGATCCAAGTAGGTTAAAGTCGTTCATGATTTCAATTTCTTCTTCTTCAACGATGAACCTGTTGATTATGCCAGTTGTCATGATCTTTGTCTTCTTTACATTAAGGTGGAGGCCTATTTTGAGACTATGTTCTTTGATTGTGAGAAGCAAATGTTTCAAATCATCTTCACTTTCAGCCAGTAATGTGGTATCATCAGCATAGCAAAGGTTGTTGATGAGTCTTCCACCAATCTTCACACCTCTGTTGTCTTCATACAATCCTGCTTCTCTGATGATTTGTTCTGCATATAAATTAAACAGGTAGGGGAAAAGTATGCAGCCTTGTCTTACACTTTTGCTTATTTTAAACCATTCTGTTTCTCCTTGTTCCGTTCAAACTGTTTTTTCTTGATCAATGTACAGATTGTGCAAGAGAACAATCAGGTGTTCTGGTATACCCATGCTTCTTAATGTGGCCCAGAGTTTCTCATGGTTTACACAGTCAAAAGCCTTGCTATAGTCGATAAAGCACAAATAGATATCCTTTTGGTATTCTTTAGTCTTTTCAAGGATCCATCTCACATCCACAATGATGTCTCTCGTTCCTTGCCCTTTCCTGAACCCTGCTTGCACTTCAGGTAGTTCTTGTTCCAGGTATGGTTGTAGTCTCTTTTGAATAATCTTCAGTAGAATCTTGCTGGCATGTGGGATCAGAGAGATTGTGCGATAATTTCCACAGTCAGTTGGATCACCTTTCTTTAGTATTGGTATAAACACAGATCTTTTCCAGTCAGTTGGCCATGATGTTGCCTTCCATATTTCTTGGCAGAGCCTTGTAAGTACGGTTAACAGCTGCATCAGATTGCTGTAATACATCTATGGGAATGCTATCAATGCCTGGTGTTTTGTTCTTTGATAAGGCTTTCAATGCTGCTTCAACTTCTTCTTTCATCACCAATGGTTCCTGATCATAAGATACAGGTTGAAACGGCTGTTGGTGCACTTGATCTTTATCATATATAAACTCTGTATACATGTAGATAGCCATGATTAAATGGTAGAAAGCCAACATGGATTTAGCCAAGGAAAGTCTTGTTTTACTAATCTGTTATATTTTTTTGAAGGTGTGAATAAACATAGACAAAGGTGAGCCAGTCAATATAGTGTATCTGGATTTTCAAAAAGCTTTCACAAGGTCCATAATATACACTATTGGTCAAATTAAAAAGTCATGAGATAGGAGGAAGTGTAGTACTTTGAATCAGGAACTGGTTAAAAGATAGAAAACGGAGAATAGGGCTAAATGGCCTAATGGTGAATAGTGGACTATCGCAGGGATCTGTGCTGGGCCAGCTTCTTTTTAATATATTCATAATTGACCTGGAAATGGGAATAATGAGTGAGGTGATCAAATTTGTAGATGACACAAAATTATTCAAAGTTATTAAAACACAAGAGGATTGTGAAAAATTGCAAGAGAACCTTGATAAATTAGAAGACTGGACATCCAAATGGCAGATGAAATTTAATGTGGACAAGTGAAAAGTTATGCACTTAGGGAAGAACAACCCAAACTGTGGTTACACAATGCAAGATTCCACATTAGGAACCACCACCCAAGAAAAGGATTTAGGCATCGTCATGGAAAATACATTGAAACCCTTGGCTGCCACTGCACACTGGGCAAAGAAAGCAAATAAAAGGCTAGGAATCATAAGGGAAGGAATGGAGAACAAAACCAAGGATATTATAATGCCTCTTTATTGATCCATGGTGCAACTGCACCATGAATATTGTGTGCAATTCTGGTTGCCATATCTTAAAAAAGATATAGCAGAATTAGAAAAGGTACAGAGAAGAGCCACCAACATTTCAAAGGGGATGGAAGGATACCCCTAAGGGAGAGGCTGAAAAGGTAAGGGCTCTTCAACTTGGAAAAGAGACAGCTGAAGGGAGTTATGATAGAGGTCTATAAATTACTGGAATAGAATGGGTAAATATAGATCGGTTGTTTACTCCTTCAAAAAGTAGAATGACTAGTGAACACTCAATAAAGCTACAATGTAGCCCATTTACGACAAATAAGAGAAAATGTTTTTTCACTCAATGAATAATCAAACTCTCAAATTTATTACTGGAGGATGTAGTAAAAGCTGTTAGTGTACCTGGGCTTAAACATGTTTTGGACAAGTTTCTGGAAGAAAAGTCCATAAACCATTATTAAAGAGGACCCCGGAATAAGCATTATGGAATCTGTGTACTCTTTTGGGAACCTGACAGGTACTTGTGACCTGGATTGCCCACTGATGGAAACAGGATAATTGGCTTGATGGACCTTGGTCTGACCCAGTATGGCATTTCTTATGTTCTTATGGGAGTGAAGGCAAAACACTATTGTTTTGTATGGTGTCTGTGTCATTTGAATGTTTGTTTGGCTAGGTTTTGTTATAGTATATAATTTTTCATATTGTATAGTACTGTGTTTGGAAGTCCCATGTCAGGGCACTTCTTTAAAATAAGCAGGAGGCTGTGACTGCTGCTCAAACCAAATACATAGCTGATAGGTCACTAGAGGTTTCTGGCAAAGAAAATACCTAAATGGTTATATTTCTACATTTGTTGACATTCACCATAGGTTGGTTTCAAACCAGCAACCCATAGGTTGGAATATAGGCATCTTACTTAAGGAGCTTATATGTCTCTTTGAAAGCTGGCTTTAGCCAGCCAGCTCTTAATTGTGGCCTTTATTATTGGCGATCCTCATTTCTGATGTCTGAGTGGATCTAAGTTCATCTAGTTTGGAGCTCTGTAGAATACCCTTCCTGGAATGTTTGCCTTATAAATCTGTTGACCTCTGCTCTAGAAACCTACTTCAAAGACATTTCTTCTACCATGTTCTTGTGGCAGAAATAATGTAAAACCATGACCATGGATACTGTTAGAGATATTTACTAAGTCTATTCCATAACCTGTGTGTCCATTTTGTGATGACCACCAATTGGACAAGCAGGATCTGGAGTGCGTATTGTAAATGTTTCTGACTGGGCAATTAAATATGCTTTCACAGCATTTCAGATACAAAATCATGATAGAAGGAATGTAGTTGAAGTAAGTCTGTAGAGCAGAAGTGATAGATTCACAAGGCAAACAATCCAGGAAGAGTATACCACAGAGCTACAGACCAGATCATCTTTGGCCCATTCAGGAAACAGGGAATGAATGATGAGCACCAAAAATTGAACATACAGTTAAGAGTGGGCTGCTCAGAACCACCCCACTGGAGCCATAATCACCCTTCCTGTCAGATGCTTGCTACCTAACATAGATGTCATCAGATTGAGGTCAAACCACGTCAAGGAGTCACTGATATGGAAGATGGCAAACGATGGCTCTGGTCAAACCATAGGAAATCACTTCATTGTACGTGGTCACTCTTTTGTCATGGGCATCCATTGCAGCCAACCGTTCATCCACAACAGTGGTCTGTAGTAAGAGGGCATGGGGCTACATTCTAGTAATGCTGCAGAAAAGATGCCTTAACATCCAGATATACCAGCAATTGACAGTTCACAAACAGGATTACATATGATTTTTCCTTGCACAACCCTACAAAGTTGTACCTTGAACCATCTGACATGCCCCCTCAGAGGGCCATGTTAAAAGGTGTTCATACTGTGAGGTCTGCATAGAGAGAAAGCCCTGTGCATACTGTTGGCATGGCCAGTCCATTAGTTAGTGTGGCTGAGTTTGCCGCTATGTGTACAGTGGCTACATGCATTGCTTGTCTCCACAGCAATCCCCATTCATCTGTACCTTCATACAGGCATGTTCTTTATCATCTGCAGGTGAACCTGCCCTGTCACAGGGGGACTGGTCAACCCAGCAGGGGAGGATGACAGAGGTGCATGAAGGTGAGCAGCAAGGGCCTGTATTTTACCTCCCCACCCACCGCATCATCATCATCATCATCTTTATCTTCTTCATCATCCTTCAGCATTATGAAAAAGGAGGAGGTAGAGGAATAAGAAGAAGAGGATGAGGACAATGACCAGGATATCTCCCAGACCTTGAAGTAGGAGGAAAGGGAAGAAGATCCTTTTGGCCATTGCTTCACTCAGCTTGTGGAGGAGGAGTAGGGAAATGATGACACCACTGGCCATGGTGACAACCAACCCAGAGGAGGAAGCAGCTATCTATGAGGAGGATGATGGCCAAACACAGCATCAGCTGTAGAAGAAAAGTCAGTGGGAAAGGGGCTAATGTCCCAAGACACTGAGGGAGAAGGGAGCTGGTATTGAAGCAACTGCCACTAGTGGACAGCAGGAGGGTGAGGCAGAGAGCCTGAATGATATCTCCTTGGTGTCACCATAGTAGCAGTACCACCTTCCACATCCACTGTGTCTTCTTTACACTGTGTATGCATTCCTCCAGGACCTGCTGTTCTTTCTTCATGACGTGCTCCTGGAGATGCAAATCCTGTGGTTGGGGATATGAAGGGGCTGAGAGCTGAGGCATGGACCATCACAGAAGCCATCTAGCACTGCTGGGATCACCTTCAGTATGGGGTATGAGACCCACAACATACCTCATATATGTCCCCAGTGCCCCAAAGTGGTATCAAAGGCAGGTCTGCTCATGACCCTGAGGATCTCGTTTCAAACTGGAATAAGACCCTCAGTTCAATTGCGCTCCTTCCACCATCAAACAAGCCTCCAGTAAAGCGAGTCTCTGCATCCTGGTACTCCGCAGAACTAAGAACTTCACTCACCCACCTAAGAAAGCTTGAACGACTCTGGCGCTGCACTCAGCAGACGATCAAAGAGCTTATAATGAGCACCTGGCAGCTCATCGAGAAGCAGTAACAACGAACATGAGACAATTCCACACAGACACGCTAAAATGTTCACTGAATAGGATACACGACCTCTTTGCTCTCATTAACAACCTAACAAAGGAACCATCCACAGTCCAACCAGTCGAGATCCACCCCCAAGAATTCGCAGATTACTTACAATCCAAATTATGTCAGAATAACAAGGCCTCATCACCTAGAGTATCGCTCGAGCCCAGCCACAAAACACCGCTCACCACTTTCTTCACACCATCCAAGCAGCATATTGAAGACACCATTGCTGCAATTAACATGACCATGGCTCAATCCGACCCCTGCCCTGCTTTCTGGATTAAAGAACTACGATCCTACTGGAGCCCTTTTATAGCCAGGCTCATGGACAGATCCTTTGTAACAGGTACATTCCCGCAATCCCTCAAGCAGACATCCATAAGACCGCTACTGAAGAACAGCAAGCTGGACCCCAAGAAGGTTGACTCATACAGACCGATATCGAGCATACCCCTATTAGCGAAAGTAATCGAAAAGGAAGTTCAATGCCAAATTCAAGATCACATAGATGCCTCCGCACCACTGGACCCATGCCAGCACGGCTTCAGAGAGGCCCATGGGGTCGAAACACTACTCACTACACTCTTCAGTAGCATAATTACAGGAATAGACAACATCCGTCAAGGTTTTGTCCTCATCTTCTTGGACATTGCGGCAAGCGTTCGATTCAGTAAGCCATGAGCTTCTCCTTGAGCGCCTTAAAGATAAGGGGATCACAGACAAAGCACTAGACTGGTGCAAATCCTACCTCTCTGACAGATGGCAGCATGTACGATTAGGGTCCACATCATCGGAGCCTTTCCACCGAAAACAAGGTGTCCCACAGGGATCCTCCCTCTCCACCTTGATGTTCAACATATACATGCAGCCCATCTGCGACCTGATCCATTCATTCGGTGTCAACTGCCTTATATATGCGGATGATGTACTGCTATACATGCCATTCTCGACCGAAAACCCAGACCTCTCCCCGCTGACAAACTGCTTTAATGCAGTATCCAACTGGCTACAAACCCAAAACCTCTGAATTCAGCATAAGAAAACAGAGGTCCTATTCATTACCAGGAATCAAAACTTCTCCACGCCGCCCTCTCTAAAAGTCGATGAAGCAGAACTCCAGTCCAAATCCACGATCAGGTACCTCAGAGTCACACTAGATCAGCGCCTAGACATGAAGACGCACATATGCAACACGGTGAGAGCGGTGTATCACAAGATCCGTTCTCTCAGGCACCTAATATCCTTACTAACACCAGACGACTTCAGAACAGTCTATCAGGCACTAATCATACCGCATCTGGACTATGCAAACTCAATCCTGCAAGGACTCCCTCAAACCACACTGAACCCTCTACAACTGGCGATGAACGCTGCGGCAAGAGTCCTCCATGGAGCTTCTAGGAAAGACCATGTGACCCCCATCCTTAAGCACTTACACTGGCTCCCAATACGTGGCAGACTCATATACAAAATCTTACTGCTAACATTCAAGGCTGTCAACGGGCTCTCAGCGACATCACTGGCAGAGCTGATCCAGCACCCCCCCCCCCAATAGGTCCAGAAGATCCACAGCAGTTAATACGCTGATTGTCCCTAAATCAATAACCCAATGTACATGTTCAACCGTGAACAGGGCCTTCAAATTCTGCACACCAAGATGCTGGAATGCCCTACCACCCAGCATACGAGCGATCTCAGATCTCTCACAGTTTAGAAAGGCATTGAAGCACCATCTCTTCCTCCAGCATTACCCCCTAGACAGCACCTCAATAGCCTCACCCACCACTTAGCCGACTTAGTTTAGTAAGACCTACCACACAGCCAATCACGACCACATCAAGCGAGATGACACCGATCTGCCACATAGTTGTACATAGTTTACCCCTTGTTATCCAAGTTTTTGCACCTTGTTCAATGTAAACACAAATCAATTATTGCGATGTGTATGTTGTTGTTTGTAAACCGCACTGATGCCGAATAGCACGGTATATAAGAGACTGTAATAAATAAATAAATAAATAAATAAATAAAATAATATATGTGTTTTATGTTTAGATTTGAATAAAATTTGACATTATAAAGTTTTATTTCTACTTTGCATCATCATTTGTTGTGCTAGGATAGGTGGGTCTAGGGTACAATGGAGGTAACAGAATGTCTGCCAACAGCATGTCAGGTGTGTACCTGTTCTTGTATGCCCCCATAACACATAATAAGGCTTTTTTCTGGCTTTGTAGTTGGCCAAAATCACTTTTCCCGGGCCATTAATGCTTTTCCTACTACAGGGGTATAGGAGTGGCCGGGGAAGGGGCAGCGTGCTGCATATACACACAGGAGCAATTGGGATGGCCCCTCAACCCCCTACACTGATTCTCTATTCCTCACCCTTAGCAGCAATCCCTCCAACCCTATTGGCATGCCTAACTCACTGACACAACACTTTGTACTGGCTATGATGGTATGTTACATTGAGAGAGGTGGCATAACAGTGACCATAAATGGGCAGAGTGTGTACAACAAGGAGAATGGGGCAGGGTCAATACATTGGCACCTGAGAGAAACCATGGTGCGGAACTATCAAACTGCGATGACTATAGGAATACTATATGCAAGGAGGCCATGACAGTCAATTAGATGAGGAGGCCAGTGGGTGAGAGTTTGATCATGCATTTCAATGTGCATCTGTTGGAGACAACAACATGGCATTTGGCATTGCTATTCTCTATGACGTCTTAGTCCAGTGTCAATCTGATATGGCCATAGAGGAACACAAATGTATGCATCTAAACACTGCCCCCCATTACTGCTGTCAAGGCATGACCTGGCCTGGCCTCAAGCCTGTACCCTTTGGGTGAGTAGGCAGTCCTCCTCCAAAGGGACTATTCAAGATGTCATTAGCTGTGTTATCTGTTGCTATTTGTTCCTGTATCCTGAATTTCCCAAGGTGTATGGGTCTGAGCTCTGAAGAGGCCCCCTCTTGACCCCATAAATCTATTGACTCCAGCTCTGGGGTGCACAGCAAGGTCCTCTGTCAGCTTATACTAGTAGTGAGATGAATCATGCCAACTCTAGATCCTGGTTTTACCATTAAAATTTATCATATTTTGGGCACCCAGGCACTGTAATAGGAAAGTGTTTACATTAATATATCACTAGCAAAAAAGACTCCCTATAAGAACATAAGAAGTGCCATACTGGGTCAGCCCAAGGTGCATCAAGCCAAGTATCCTGCTTCCAACAGTGGCTAATCCAGGTCACAAGTACCTGGCAGGTTCCCAAAAAGGCACACAGGTTCCACATTTTGTGTCCCAGGACAAGCAGTGGATTTCCCAGGTCCTCTTTAATAATGTTTTATGGACCTTTCCTCCAGGAGCTCGTCCAAACCTTTTTTAACCCAGCTGCATTAACAGCCTTAACTACATCCTCCGGTAGTGAATTCCAGAGTTTGATTACGCATTAAGTGAAAAATCTTTCTCTTATTAGTCTTAAAGGGGTTACATTGTAGCTTCATTACATGTCCCACAGTCATTCTACTTTTTGATGGCGTAAACAACTGATCTACATTTACCCGTTCTACTCCATTCATTAATTTATAGACCTCTATCATACCTCAGCCGTCTCTTTTCGGGGAAGATGTATTACAACTATTTGATAAACTGAAGAGTAGCAAATCACCTGGACCAGATGGTATGCACCCAAGGGTGCTGAAAGAACTGAAATATGAGATTGCAAACCTACTATTAGTAATCTGTGAACTATCATTAAAATCATCTGTAATAACTGAAGACTGGAGGATGGCCAATGTAATGCCAATTTTTAACCCTGGAATTACAGATATTTTTTGCACACACTGAATACCGTTGGGGGTCATAAATGACCCCACAACGAATTTTAATTCTTAACCATGAAAAATTTAAACTAAACAGACAAAATATTATTCTCAATTAATTATTTATTATATGAAGGTTAAATGTTTTGAAATTTAATGCTTTATCATAAAATTACATGAAGAAGAGTTGCCATGAAAGCAGTTTTTGCATGCACTTGATGAACACAGTAAAGTACTACAGTCATTTGCATGAGACACAGACAATTTCTGAATGTTCTTTGCAAACATTGCGTTTGCAGGAGGTGCAAACTATGTTGCTTTTCTTGTCTTCTCTGGAACAGCAGTGACACCTTGCCCTTTTCTTTGGGATCCCGACATTGCAAACAGCATCGGTGGCTTCTTCAATGCTAGAAGAAGTCTCGCAGCAATTACTCTGAAGAAGCTGCTTTCATAATTCCAAGAGGAATAGATGACGTCTGTGCTTTGACTTGGACTGCCATTCTGGATTTAGTGACATCCAAACAATGAAGGCGTTCAAAGCACTGATGTCCAACATGTTGTAGAAGATTGTCACTGGCCAGCGTCTTGTCATTCGTTTTGTGGTATACGTGCGCAACATTTGATCTGCAGCATCTACTCCACCTTTACTAGAATTATAGTCCAAGATCATGCGTAGTTTTTTGTCTGGATGTGTGTTATCTACTTCTTCTTGATCATGCAAACTGCTCAGAAGAACAACCACTTTTCCTTTCTTCGGGCAATAGGAAACCAGAGCGGCGTCATCGCGAAAGGCAAACAGTGAAGTGAATACCTCTCGGCCCTTTGCTGTTACAAATTCTGGAGGTAATTCTTTTCTGTTCTTTCGAATTGTCCCCGAAAGTGTTATTTGTTTTTCTAGCAATTTCCGTGACAGGGATAAACTGCAGAAGAAATTGTCAACAGTAACATTTCTGCCAGATTGCGTCAATCCTTCAATGAGTTGCAGCACAACCCTTTCACCCTGATTCTGTTCCCTGTTTTGTCCGAGTTCCCTTCCTGTATATACTTGAAGATGCAAAACATATGACGTTGCACTGTCACACAACATCCATAGCTTTATGCCATATTTTCCAGGTTTGCTGGGAATATATTGTCTGAACGGAACACGGCCACAAAATGTAAGCAGTTGCTCATCCACGGTAACATTTTCACCAGGAACAAAGGCGTCACTTAGAGTTGCTTCTCAGGTATCAAAAACGTGTCTGATTGGAGCAAGCTTATCCACGCCTCATTGTTCACGTCTGTTGGTTGCATCATCAAATCTGAGAGCACAAGAAATTTGCTGAAAACGGTTAAGGGCTATATTTTTGCCAAAAACAGAATGACCATCTTCAAGGTTCCACAACTGAACTATGGATTCATTTTGTGACTTGTACACACCTGAGAGGATCAGAAGTCCAAGAAAACGTTGAAATTCTCCATCTGTCAAATCTTTCCAGGTGTCATCATGAATGTGTCTTCCTTGTTTGCTCGTCCACATCATGATTTCATTCAATAAGTTCTTCCTCATGAACAAGTGGAATGCTGCGAGAGGGCCATCAACATTTTGTACAGCATACCTTGTAGGACCTTGTTGTACGGGCATGACATTAGCTCTGGCGTATCTTCCAGCAGCTTGCTTTGTAGGTTTCCTGTTCCATGATGTGGCATCCTTAGATACATAGGCTTCAATGGCAACATTTGTGCTTATAGTTGATAACCTCTTAGCTCCTCTACGACCACAACTAAGATTCCTCACAGATGATACTGACACCGAGGACTCCTGCCTTCTTCCCCGTCCAGCACAGCCTCGACCTTTGCCTCAACCTGTAACTTGACTCCTTGCTGCAGGCGATGTTACTGGCTCAACATCAGTCTCACATTCACTTGGCGACCAACTGCTGTCGCCATCTGAATCATGACTGTCATCATCAGATTTATCGCCCAAACTTGGCTGATATGCTTCTTCGCTTGATGAATATGCTGCATCATCAGACGACTCAGAGCCATCACTGTCAGCATCTCGTTACAATATTTCTCTTACTTGGGCAGCTGAATACTTTTGTTTTGACATCATAAACAATAACCAAAAATAAATAAACAAAGATAAAGTTGAATAAAGCGCAAAGCAGTTTTAATATAGGTGTACAATAATCATGATGAACGAGCTGAAAGCCTTTAGATTTCATCGGAAATAATGAGAGAACATATGATATCAATTACAGAAAATGTGTAATTTTCATAAAATAAGAGTACAAAAAATAAATGATACATAATTAATGATAAATACCTTTGTCAGATCAAAAAATTCACAAAACTGCAAATCGTATCACGATCCAAACCGGACGTAAGCAACTGGGGTAAAAAATGACCCCACTGGTACTCTGTGCTGCAATTCATCACTAGCGTCACCTAGCAGATGAAAATTATTCCTCTCATGGCACAATATAAAGAGAATATTGACATGTGAAAAGTCATAAAAAGATTGCATTCTTGAACAACTAGATTCCGAGATACGCGTTGTGAAACTTGCAATGGGGTCACTTTTGACCCCATCGGTACTCCCAGGGTTAAAAAGGGTTCCAGGGGTGATCTGGGAAACTACAGACCAGTGAGCCTGACATCAGTGATGGGAAAAATGGTACAAATGATCATAAAGAACAAAATTACTGAACATGTAGATAGTCATGGCTTAATGGGAGACAGCCAACATGGCTTTAGACAAGGAAGATCTTGTCTTACTAATCTGTTATGTTTTTTTGAAGGTGTGAATAAACAGGTAGACAAAGGTGAGTCAGTTGATATAGTGCATCTGGACTTTAGGAAAGCCTTTGGCAAGGTCCCTCATCAGAGACTTTTGGCAAAACTAAAAAGTCATGGGATAGGAGGCAGTGTACTATTGTGGATCACGAACTTGTTAAAAGATAGAAAGCATAGGGTAGGGCTAAATGGCCAATTCTCCCAATGGACAAAGGTGAATCGTGGAGTACCCCAGCGATCTGTGCTGGTTCCACAGCTTTTTAACATATTCATAAATGACCTGGAAATGGGAATGAGTGAGGTTATAAAATTTGCAGATGACACAAAACTATTTAAAGTTGTTAAAATCCATGAGAATTGTAGAAAATTGCAAAAGGATCTTGATAAATTGGAAGACTGAGCATCCACATGGCAAATGAAATTTAATGTGGACAAGTGCAAAGTTATGCACTTAGGAAAGAACAAGCCAAACTATGGCTACAAGATGCAAGGTTCCACATTAGGAATCACTGCCCAGGAAAAAGATTTAGGCGTCATCGTGGATAACATGTTAAAATCCTCCACCCAGTGTGCAGCGGCAGCCAAGAGAGCAAATGGAATGCTAGGTATCATAAGGAAAGGAATGGAAAATAAAACAAAGGATATTATAATGCCTCTGTATCGTTCCATGGTGTGACCGCACTTTGAATATTGTGTGCAATTCTGGTCGCTGTATCTTAAAAAGGATATAGTTTTATTAGAAAAGGTATAGAAAAGAGCTACCAAAATGCTAAAGGTGGTGGGAGGATACCCCTATGAAGAGAGGCTAAAAAGGTTAGGGCTTTTCAACCTGGAAAAGAGACGGATGAGGGGAGATATGATAGAGGTCTATAAATTAATGAATGGAGTGGAATGGGTAAACGTAGATCGATTGTTTACATCATCAGAATATGGAAAGACTAGGGGACATGCAGTGAAGCTATAGGGTAAACTATGTAAGACTAATAAGAGCAAATATTTTTTCACTCAACGTGTGATCAAACTCTGGAATTTGTTACCGGAGGATGTAGTAAAAGCGATTAGTGTAGCTGGGTTTAAAAAAGGTTTGGACAAATTCCTGGAGGAAAGGTCCATAAACCATTATTAAAAGGTACCCGGGATATCACTGTTTGACCTAATACAAACATTGTGGAACCTGTGTCTTTTGGGGAAAATGCCAGGTACTTATGACCTAGATTGGCCACTGTTAGATACAGAATACTGGGCTTGATAGACCTTGGTATGACCCAGTATGGCATATCTTATGTTCTTATGTTCTTATAAGTGGAAAAGCCCTAACCTTTTAAACCTTTCCTCATAGGGGTATCATTCCATCCCCTTTACCATTTTTGTGGCTCTTCTCTGTACCTTTTCAAATTCCACTATATCCTTTTTAAAATATGGCAACCAGAATTTCACACAATATTCAAGGTGTGGCCACACTGTGGAGCAAAACAGAGGTGGAGGGTTTCAACATATTAACCACAATGACACCTAAATCTTTTTTCTGGGTGGTGGTTCCTGATGTGGAACCTTGCATTGTGTAACCATAGTTCAGGTTGTTTTTTCCTAGATGTATAATTTTGCACTTGTCCACATTAAATTTCATCTGCCACTTGGACGTCTTGTCTTCCAATTTATCAAGGTCCTCTTGCAATTGTTCATAATCCTCTTGCATTTTAACAACTTTGAATAATTCTGTGTCATCTGCAAATTTGATCACTTCACTCACTATTCCCATTTCAGGTCATTTATGTTAAAAAAGCAGTGGGTCCACCACAGATCTCTGGGATACTCTACTATTCACCTTTCTCCATTGGGAAAATTGGCCTTTTAGCCCTACCCTATGCTTTCTATCTTTTAACCAGTTCCTGATCCACAATAGTACACTGCCTCCTATCCCAAGACTTTTTAGCTTTGCCAAATGTCTTTGATGAGGGACCTTGTCAAAGGCTTTCCTAAAGTCCAGATACACTTTATCAACCGACTCACCTTTGTCTACCTGTTTATTCCCCTGCTTCCACACCACATTGACCATTGGCTGCCTCACAAGCAGGAACTGTCTCAGCACTTGAAGAAGGAGATGATGAGGGAAGCACAATCTCCGATATGGCACCATTGTGTCAGAGTGCGCAGGTGAGAAAGCGAGCAAACATGGATGAGGGGAGTGGGTGTGGGGGAGGATGGCACAGTGAACACGTTCTGATGTTCTATCACTGTCACCTTTAAATAGATGCACCTCACCTGCCCTAGAGGTTCTGCTGTATGAGTCTGGTTCTTGCAGCCATTGTGAGTGGCTATCCCTGGCTCGGTGCCCTGTCCTCTGCAGAGTCAAAGCCTCTCTATGGGTCCTCGTGTATGTCCTCCTCTGGATGGCAATGCTGTGCAACAGGTGATGAAAATGTCACACTCTCAGGAGTATACAGCAATTCCCCTCTACTCCTGACCAGGCACACAAACCTGCTCTTAAGGACTCCAAAGTTGTGTTCTATCACAGACCTGGTCCTGTTGTACCTCTGTTCCTGAGGTGTCTATGGTTAACTCAATAGTGTCATAAACCAGGTCCTAAGGGTATATTCACAGTCATCTGTTGGGGTAAGGAGACAATGCACATTTTACAATGACATAAGCTGATGGCATACACAAGTACACTCATCCTGATGGGCTTTCCCAGATAGCATGAGTAGTGCATACATATGGTACTATGGACTATGGACAATGCATTTGGATACCTACTATATCTCAGTGTCAATGCACATGTGCTATGCTGGTGCCAATCCATGTGCATCCCCAGAGTTCACCATGGAAAGATGTGGAGTACATGTCACAGCTGCTGGTCTACTGTGCGTGTCAGGCATTGAGCCATTTCTCCTGTGGCACTTTCCTTATGGGGAAACCCACATATAACAGAACAGCTACATGTTGACATGGTGTGAATGGCTTACCTAGCAACCAGGTATCTCCCAGCTATTCAGTGGCACCAGTTTGTCCAAGCCCAGATTGTGAAAGGACATATGCCTCATTGCAGGATCCTGGGTAGTGTGCACATACATTGGTGATGACCATTTGGGCAATACAAACCACTTGCATGTTCAGTGAGTGGTAAGGGCTGTTGCTAATGCTGGGCCTGGTACTGTCTCCTCTGGAGCAGGCATCTCTCCGTTGGCCTCATATATACTGCTACCACATGCTTGCTGGAATGGCTGGAGATACTATAGCTGGCAACAGGTGGCTGATGTGGGTTCCACTTGGATCCTCCAAGATTATACCTGGTTATTGAGAAAGCAACAGGGCAAACTGCATAAAATGCTGTCCTAAATATACAATAAGAGAATATGTGGAGTAACTGGCCACTGCTACCATGCTGAATATTGGCATAACCGGTGTATATTGTCACCATGCCCACACTCTGCCCAGGACTACCCCTGCAGATATATAATTTTCTGCTGTTGGTCTCTGGTAATATTCAGCAGCCCGCAACCAGCTAAATATCGGACATATGCAGATTTTTAGTCTTTATCTGGTTTACACCCTCCTTTGTCCAGATATTTGCCACCTACAGGTTTGAAAATCCTGCCCAGATAAATTATCAGACTCAGCACAAAACCAGAAAAGTGCTTTAACATCAAGGAATAAGATACAAGCCACTAATCACCTCACAGTTCCCGTACTCTCATGCAGCTTTGGGATTGTAGACTCGCTTCTTAAAGATCTTGAAAACCGGATGTATGAACGAGAAAACTCTTCCATGCACATGAGGTTATATATGAGAATCAGTATATACCGAGTCTATGCTTCCCTAGAGCTGAAGGAGGACTGGGTCTTATAGAAATCCATTATACATACAGAGCTACTATCATAGGCTTCCAGATCACCCTAACAGTATCATCAGCTATAAATATGCAAAAAGTGTTGAAATATGAAAATAAATATCCAGAATCAGTTTCTATCATCAAACTTGGACAAGCTTTCCAACAATTAGATGGAATGAGTGAGAGTCCATGGGTGGGCTTTGTAGCTCAATGGTCAGTTCACATCAGGGCCTGGCACTACCCTTCCCAGTGTCAGAGGAATTGCCCTTTTTTTCAAGTGGAGGAGTAGCCTGATGGTTAGAGCACTGGCTTGCTATCCAGAAAACCAGGATTCAATTCCCACTAGCACTCCTCAGGGCCTTGGGCAAGTCACACAATTCTCCATTGCTTCAGAAGAAAGGCCTGGCAATCTACTTCCGGTCACACTGCCAAAAAAACCCCAGGACATGCTGGGTTGCCAGAAGTCAGCATTGACTTGAAGGCACACATTACATTTTACTCCAGGAATCCTTTGTTGATCAAAACCAGACACATGAATGAGAGGTGAACTGAAACCAAAGGATGAAAGATTGATAGTTGCAGCCCAGGACAGCAGATTATGGACAAGATGATTTACAGCAAGCACTGAAAAAACTGTCAAAACAGACATATGTAGGTTCTCTACAAAAGAGCTGGAAACAGTGACTCACCTCAAAGCTGGTAGCACATCTGTAAATGCTATAACAACATTACTGTACCGGAAAAGCACTGGGATCAAGACCCTAAGAGAATTATGGAGTATGAAGAGGTTATGATCATCTGGAACACCTCTATTCTAACCAATAAAAAACTGGATACAAGGAAGCTGGGCATAGTGCTAAAGGAGAAGAACACCAGAATGGCATTGATTATAGAGCTGTCAGTCCCCAACTACTATTCTATAAATTGTGTTGAGAGGGAGAAAATCTTGAAGTACTAAGAAATGCAGTCAGACACCAAGAAATGTGGCAAAAAGATACAGAGATATTTCCCATTGTGTTGGGTACCACAGGCTTGATTAAAAGGAATTTCCAAACACACTTTGATAAATCACACATTATACATCTTACAAATTCCAGACGGAGGCTTTCTTTGGCACAATGTCAAGTATTACACTGAGTATTAGCAGTAAATTTGAAAGACGGAGAACCTACTCTACGTAACCCGGCTTAGAAATGAAGTCCATGACTGTCATGGTATGCACAAAACTAATGTCAAAACAGCTACAAATATCTGTTGATGATCTCCCAATTTTAATTGTAATTTTTTTGTAATTGTAATTAATTGTAATTTCAATATTTGTATGTTATTACAAAAATGACTTCCACCATAGAATTCAAGATCACTTATACACACTTTACAGAGGGGAAAAGACCTCAGTTTGTCCCTCTGGTCCAAAAACTGGATCTAAAAACAAGGGCATAGATACTCACTGATCAGAAAAACCCCTCCAAATGTCATTTAAATTATTTATATTAATTTTTAATTATTTTTAAACATGTTATGTACTTAGTTATACTTTAAAAACAATGTCTCAAATTTAAAAGGACTTATCTTGGGCCAACCAAAATGGAATTTATTTATTTATTTATTTATTTATTTATTTAATTTGTTCAACTGGAGATACTTAAGAAACACTCAGCAGTGCTGGTAACTGGGATTGATTAATTATTTGGAATAGATGGGGAGCTAATTCAGACTTTGCTGCTTTAATCCAGGCTACTGGACAAGGGTCAAGGGCTGATGTAATGGTGTTAATTTTGGTAATAGTATTTAATAGTTGTTTTTGGTCTATGGGGAAAAATGTGTGCAGAGTGTTATTTATGGGGGGAATGAATGTGTGGCTGGATCTATAGTATCTTTCTTTTTCAGTTTGTCTTGATAGTAGTTTGCTAGGGTTTGGACATTTATGCTAATAGTGTTTGAGCCATTCTGGGTTGTGTTGGTTAGAGATTTGGACGGTTGAGGGAATTAGTATTTTAGTATGGTAAGCTTTTTTTGCCTTGTTGATTGCTTCCTTATAGGTGTTAAGTGTTGACATATATATGAGTTTGTTTTCTGGAGTTTTATTCTGTCTCTATCTATATTCGTGCTTTCTTAATTGCTTTTTCAGTTTAGTAAGATCATGTGTGAACCATTTTTCTGATGTTCTCAGGGATGGCTTCGCAAGAGTGGGAGTAAGGATAGCTGCTTTTTGTATAGTGGTGTTCCAGTTATCTAGGATGTCATTTAAGTCTGTTTGAGTTGTATTTAGCATTGGTAGAATTTCATTTAGAAAGTTTTCCTTGTTAAAGTGTTTGAATCTATATTTATGTGTTTTTGCATATTGCATTGGAGTTGGGTGGTATGAGTGTATAGTAAAATCAATGATATAGTGGTCTGACCACGGGACTTGTTTTGATTGGGGATAAGAGTGGAGGTCTGTGGTTGTCACTGTGAGAAATGCAAGGTCTAAGATGTTTACCTTTATGTGAGTAGGCATATTTATTATCTGATTGTAGCCTGTGTCAGCCATAGTATCAATGATGCCATTGCTTGTTGGTTGCTGATGCCATTGCTTGTTGGTTGCTGAGTGAGTGCAAGTTGAAGTCTCCCAATATAATGTGTGGTTTTCTTAAGGAGAATGTCTATGCAGATTCTAGAATCAATGTCAGGTTTTCATGGTTGGGTGAGGGATGTCTGTAGATCAGGCATATAGCTATGTTTTTATTTTCTATTTTAAGTATGTCCATTCCTTCTATGTTGGTGCATATGCTTGGGATGGCTTTATGTTCATGTTTGCTAAGTATGAGAACTCCCCCTCTTCATTTATTGTCTCTAGGGCAGTTGAATAGGTCATAGCCATCTATTTTTAGTTGGTTTAGGAGTATGATGCCTGATTCTGACAGCCAAGTTTTGGTTACGCAAAGGAAATCTGGGTTATCATCTTTAATCAGACGGATCTAGCATTAATCAGTATGCATTTATTAGGGATGGGCGTGTCTAGCATTTGGTGAGTTTGGGTGATCATTAGCAGATGGATATTGATTAGTCTATTATGCGTCCTATTTTTACCTGAGTAGTGTACATTTTTATAGGGATGGCTGGCTTCATATCTGGTGCTGGTTATAATGAGGGGTATGTTGAGAAGTTGGTTTGCTTCAATTTGTTGTGTGTAGGAGTTTGTATGGGTGCATGTCAATATAAGGAGCAGTAGGGTACAAGCATTAATGGTGTTGTACTTCATTGTGGTTAAGCAGTGAAGTCCGTGTGTCAATGGAGTCAATCTGCGGGGAGTATTAAGGTGGAACTGAGTTAAGAGTAGTATTGAGCACAGTAGTAGGCAGAATCAAGGTGGTGGAAATCAGAATGGATAATTTATAAATTGTATTAGTATTGAGAATGAGTAGGGTGGAACTTTATAAGTGTAAAACAATAAGATACTGGGGGTGTTGATCTAGTAGTATTTACCAGTTTTTAACAATACCACTATTTAACAATAGTGGTATTGTTAAGGTAGAACTTCTTGGTTGCAGTAAGAATGTGGGAATAGAAATATGAGTAAGATGGCGATAAAGGAACAGCTTTATATTGGACCCAGTATGTTTACTAGTGCCTATTACAAATTGGTGCTCTACTATGCTATCTCAACCAATTCAGAAAATCTTCAACCTAAAACGTAAAGGATCTTAAATTAACTAACCCATTTCAAGAATTGCCTCCCCAGAATGAAAGCAAAAACAGCAAGTAGGATAGCAATCCAAAATTAAACATACTGAGCAAATTACAAAATAAATACAAATAAAGAAATGCAAATACAAACACAAACAGCACAATAAATACAAATAAAATAAAATTCTGAGCAAGCACAGTTACAGAAGTCTGTAACAAAAGCTTAGCTAACTGGCAATCTATTGCTCCTCTCTTCATCTGAGGGACAGTCCAAAAGGAAGGTAAATTCACCAGAGAGTGACATTGAGGGGTATAATTAATAAACAGGATCACTCTGAGCTGTGAATAGCAGGGATGGACGTCCTGTTGAGACATCCATACCTGCTATTCGGCCCCCTCTGTTGTCCCTGACTAACCTCCCTATACGAACAAGGTTTTTGTATGGGGAAGCTAGACGGGGACAGGAAAAGGGTGGTGCAGAGGTGGAGCTAGAGTGGGTAGTGGGCGGTCTGCGGCCCCGGATGTACAGGGCCAATTCTGATGTCAGTCATGTACGTCCGGGACCAGCAGACTGAATGGGGAACTTATTCCACCCCTAAGGTGGAATAAGTTCCCCTAGATGGCGGGGGACGGCAGGTCTGGGGAGCAGAAAAAGTAGAAGGGGGTGCAGGAGATTCTCTGCATCCTGACCCTGGCCTGAGGAGGCCAAATCGGGGTTTGAGCTGTGGGGAATGAAAGAACAGATCTGCGGCCAGGGATCACAGCTATTGAAAGGAGACGTGGTGCCATGGCAACCGGATGCCATGGCGCCACGGCTCCATTCAGGAGCCTTGAATGAGTTAGCTAGGCAGAAGCCTGAATGTGCAAGCCAACTGGAATCGGGTCCCAGCTTACACGGACAGGCCTAGCATCTGCCCCTGTCCCTTCGATTCCAGTCGAGCACACAGGGGCCTGGATATCCTGATCGGAATGAGGTCCAAAGTGTATTATAGGAATGTAGCAAAATATGACCTTGGTTAGAACACTGGCTTGGAAACCAGGAGACCAGTGTTTAATTCTCACTAGCATTCCTTGTGGCGTTGGACAAGTCACTTAACCCTCCATTGCCTCAGAAGAATCCAAGTTTTCAGTGTCCCTGTTTAATGTACATTACTAAGGGGCATGTTTACTAAACGGCGCACCTGAGCGCCCTAAAATGATGCATTTAAGTGCTCTTAAACGCCCCGTACACGTGCGTGTCACATTAACGGGCCCCGCACACGTGCGCCGAAAACGCGCACGTTTGCGGGGCGCTCATGTGCGATAGAGGCGTGGAAAGGCGAAATGAGGGCGGAGGAAGGCCCCCGAGGGGCGGAGAGACGGGGTCAATGGGTGGAATGTGGGAGGGGAGAGACTCCCCGCACAGGAGCGTGCCCGAATTTACAAGGAAAAAATACCGCGGTAGAGCGCATTTAAAGGGAAGAGAAACCATTTCCGTCAGCAATGTACAGCAAAATCGGGGAAACCTAAAAGACGTGAGCAGTGTGATACATGTGCACAGAACAAAATAGCAAACATGATATGAAAATGACCACAATAAATTCAAAGAAAATTATAATCCAGCTGAGCAACAGTGATATTAATGGGCAACCATACAAAACACTCCCAGGAAAGCTCCAAAAAAAAGAAATGATTTTTGGAAGGGTCTACGCTCCGTAGACTCATTCAAAAGCAATGCATTTTAATGGAGCTTTCCTGGGAGTGTTTTCTAGGTTGCCCATTGATATCACTGTTGCGCAGCTTGGTTATGGTTTTCCTCCCCTTTTTTGGAGGGCATTTGTGAGGTTTATTTGCACCTTTGTCCCCATACAAGATCAACGAGCCCACAGTAAAATTGTGAAGAGCAGGGTGTCTGACTCGTGCGGCCAGGTATCACATCTCCAGAGACTGCACTGTTTCTGTGGCCACAGTGTGGTGCAGCGGACACAGCCAGTACCTGTAGGACCAGAGAGCCACAGGTTCAAAACCCAGCTGGGGCTCCTGCCAACCCAGTCCCCATCATGTTACCCACCACTAAACAGTGAGAATACAGACACTCTTTTATTGCAGAGAACATAAGCATGGTCCCAACACCTATATTTTACCCTACACCGCACACAAACCATAACAATGGGCATTGCCTACAGCCAAGTCCCCCAAAGTCAGTCCTGGAGTGCCACAACTCACTCAGGTCATATGTTTTTCCCAGATAGGAACATGTCTGCATGTTTGCGGAAGGGTACAGGTGGCGGAGGGGGCAGTGGCTGCAAACCACAGCAGACAGTGGCCTAGGCCTGTGCAGGCTGGCACTGTCCACCGCAACAGACAGGCTCTGTCGGATGTACAGTTATGTACTCCCCAGGGAACACAACATATCTGTGGCAACACGGTGGTGCAGTGCACACAGACAGTGTGTGCAGGAACAGATGGTCACAGGTTCAAAGCCCAGCTGGGGCTACTGCCAATCCAGTCCACATATTTTTCCTACAACTAAACCGTGATAGTAAGGACAAAACTGTATAGCTAGGAACATATGCATGATTAATACACCTATATTTTACCACAGCACTCACAGACACCATAAACAGGCGCATTATCTGGAGCAGAGTCTCCCAAATGCAGTCCTGGAGGGCCCCACACCATTCAGGTTCCATGCTGCCTCTAACAAAGATGCCTGTGCTGCATAGCTATGCACCACCCCCATGGTATGCAGATGTAGCTCATGCATATGTATGAGGGATAGCATGAAAACCAGAACAGTGTGTGGAACACCAAGACTGGATTTGGGAAACTCTGTGAAATGGGTTTTCCAGATAAGGACATGTCTGCATGTTGGCTGAGGGGTACAGGTGGTGGAGGGGGCATTGGCTGAAAGACACAGCAGACAGTACAGTAGGCGTGTGCAGTCTGGCACCGTCCACCACAACAGACATGCTCTGTTGGATGTACAGTCATGGACTCCCCTTGGAATGCAGCATATATGTTGCAAAACGTTGGTGCAGTGGATACAGACAGTGTGTGCAATAACAGAAGGTCACAGGTTCAAATCCTGTATGTGGCTCCTGGCCAACTAGGTCACATAATTGTACGCCTCTAAAACAAGCCAGTAAAGAGTGGCTATTTGCTGATGAGAACCTAAGATCGTATCCCATATGTGTAGTTTTCCTTCAACAGTAGCCACCACATAAGCATGTGCATCACCTACAGCAGAGTCAACCAAATGCAGTCCTGGAGTGTCAATTGTCAGTTAAGTTTTATGCAGTCTCCAATATAAGGCCATGTGAGCATGTTGACGGCAGAGCAATTGGTGGCAGCTGTCCACAGCACACCATGGCATACTCCTTTTTAAGTGGGTGGTGTGGAGTGCAACAGACAGGGTCAGTGTGACAAACAGCCATGCATATCCCTGGGAATGCACTGTCTCTGTTGCAAGACGGTGGTGCAAAGCACACAGCCATTGCCCTCAGGAGGTGAAGGTCACAAGTTCAAGTCCTGTGTGTCGTCCCTGGCCAAAAAGCCCCCACGATTGTGACATCGCACAATTTTTAGAAACATAAAATAATCTGTAGTGCAGGTAATGCAAAGATGGCCAATACATGTATTTTTTCTGAGAAAGTGTACATATATGAGAAGCATGTGCATCACATAGAGCAGTTTCACTCAAATGCAGTCCTGAAGTGCCTCAAATCATGCACATCTTATGATGTGTCAAATAAAGATGGTGTTGTTCATTGTAATGTGTTGGTCCATGGTATGCAGATATATCTCATGCATATTCCGTAGGCACACTTGGGAAAAATGAACAGTGTCTGACTCAACAGGACTGTATTTGGGTACCTCTGCCGGACAGTACTGGCCATCAGGAGAATAAATGAATAGACCCACAGGCTCCATGATCCAAAGCCTATTGGATATACATGATATTGGGCCTTGCGTACATCTCACACAAGTAGTAAGTGTGCACCTTAGCGCTGTCACCATAAACCTGGTAATTCAATACACATATAGCAACATGTCGAACAGATTAGTAGCAGATATCAATTTCTAGGTAAAGCACAATATGGTGATTGAGTGTTATGACACCAATATGTTTGATGTTTGTGGAGTGTGTCTCACGTCTGGTGTTTGACAATGTGTCCCACATTGGGGTGTGACAGCAACAGTATTGCATACCATAGCTATGCCTGCACTGTGTCCAGGACTGCTGAGTTGGCCTAGACTGCAAAAGCTATCTATAGTAGCACAGTGATGGCCTAGCTGTGGGATTGTGTGTCTGTACATCCAGTGTGTGATGTCTGCAAGACCTTACTCAGCCCACAATGTTTGTACTGTGTCCAGTATTAGCTTGCCAATGTGCATAATGAGGAGCTAGGTATTGTGGGTATACCCCCGACAGGCTGGCCTGGGCTGGATGCATGAGCGCAGAACATAGGGCAATGTAGCAGACATCGTAGTGTGTGGTCATCAGCAGCATGGACAAGGTAGCCCTTGCATGTCCTCCTGGAAGGTCACTCTCACCCTGACTAAGCAGTTACCATGGCGTGGCTAGGGCAGCCATAGTGCCAACAGCATCTCTTGTAAGTGATATGTATGGGTTTCCTTTTGGTGCCAAATCACTTGCTAAACTGCTTGGTGATTGTGCAGACATCCCAGTTTTGGGTGCGCACATTTCCTCCAGTAGTATGCACTATGGGCTAGCTAGCAGACCGATTGCATCTAGTATGTGTAAGGTTGCCACACCTTCAGGGGTGCATCGGCTGCAGTGTTCCACTATTTGCTGGAGGACAATGTCAGATAGTGGTGGTGTGCTGCTGATCATTTTCAGGCCTGCCATTTGTCTGCTGTCACCTTATGGATGTGCATAGACATCCATGCACCACGTTTATGTTTGGTTTTATGTTTATTTTCTCTCAGCTGGACCCAGTTTATCATTTCCCACCAGCAGCGCCATTGCAGTATTGTGGATGTGTTGTTGGGTGATTATGCGTTACAGTGGTTAATGTATGGGTTGTTACTGAAGCCGTCTATCTCCCCTCCCCCTCCCCCAATTACATAACATATGTGGGCATTGGCACCACACAGCATAAGACCAATGTGGGTGCTGCAAATTGCTGAAGGTGTAAACGTCACAGAGAAATATCAGATGGCCACAAGTGTATTTGGCAGTGCATCTACAACAACTACCCATCACACAGTGTCACTGATGTGGACCTACACCATAGCCTATCCCACCTAAGCTAGGTGCTGAGGACATGGTGCTGTGTGTCCACTCTCATTCTCAGGGTGAGCACGTGACCCACACAATGTAACAGTTAATAGCAACTCTGTGTCATCAACCTACACGTTCAGTAATTATATACAGGTTGAGGTGGGTTTGTGGCTGCATAAATCATCTTGCTGTTATTTGTAGACGGATGATTTACATGTGCAGTGCATCATGGGTATGTGTGGTTAACCCCATCTTGGTAAAGAAAGCCAACAGGTCATGTGTTGGCCTGTAGTCCACCTGCAGGCAGCCAGGGGTGTATTAGCAGCTATGGCAGTGGTTCTGACCCAGTCCTCCCTGAAAGCCTAGGCAAGATGGGTGTTTATGATCGCACAAATTAAGATGCAAGATATATATAAGTAATCGCGATCTTTTGTCAAGCTGAGTGGTGTGTGGCCCTCCAGGACTGCTTGTCAACACTCCTGGCCAACACCTCTGTCATCAACCATTGTAAGTGGCCAAGGTGCTGATGTTTAAGACATCAAAAAGGTCAGATAGAATGTGTAGCATGCATCTTTGCCTGTCACCACCAACAACATAGTTTTTCAGTATACAACTGCATGGTGGTGGTGAGAAATTACAAAGTATGTGACACAGTCTATCTATGCCTTCCATGTCTATGTCATCTGTGCTTTGCACACTCACACGCCTAAATGACAGAGGTGTAAGGCAGGTGTCCTCAGAGCCAGACCTATAGAGCCACAAAACACTCAGGTTGCAGGATAGCTCTGATGCATTGCGATCTCATGTGTAGTCATTAGGCCTATCCAGATTACCAGACAGACCAAGGGGTTCAAGGAGGACTGCTCCACAACCGCAGAGCTATGGAGATGTGGGTCACCTGTGATCTCACAGTGTCTTGAGGCAAAAGTCATGCATCTGATCCCACAGTTGAGTAATGTGACATGTGTATCTGAGGCTTGTGTCATATATTACGTCATTTGCTACTGCCAACAACACCCTCAGTGCTGTAGCCTGAACCTTCATCAAACGCACCCTATACGGTGGCAGGACTGGAACATTAGAAGGTGCTGTGGCGGAGACTGCAACTCATAATGCACTCTCTGGAGTGGCTCATAGAGGATCAGATGTGCCATCCAAGATTATTGCAATGTCACAGTGTGTTTGCTGTCAGAAGAAAAACCATAACCCAAGGACACACAAACCACTGCTGATATTAGAGAGTAATGTCCCAGCAAGTCATATTGATTAGGCAGACTGTGTAAAGGGAAACAGTAGGTCTGTACCATAAGGAGAATTGGCAAATAATGTGGCACACGTCAGCCAGAATGTCTGTATGTCAGAACACCTACTTAAAATCAACGTGCTTGTCTGTCTCATGGCAAACCCCATCAGCTCAGTATGTGTGTTACGCAACCTAATGTGTATGTAGACTGTCCAGATAGAAACGGCCCCCAGCCCCTCCCCCCCCCCCTTATGCCATCCCGAACATCATTGCTGGCCGCACATTGAGATGAACTACTGAACATGATATATTGGGACTCATAGCTCCACATCACCAGGATGACTGTTAGACCACTCTGTTGTGCTGTGTGGTCTCCTGTGGATAGGGAGTGTTTGTGGTCTACCTTAAGCACACACAACCATATCACCATGGTGACTGATATGCCACTGTGATGGCCTCCATGACGCATGGGGATAGGGAGGCTGTATTAAACGGTGCAAGCACACACAAACATACTTCACGGTTGACTTATAGCCCACTTTGATGGGTCTCAATGACACCTTGTTGTGTTTGCATTTGTAGTGTCACTCATTGCAATGTCAAAGCCATAGTACATCACGTCATATGAAAGCCTAAGAAACATTGTGGAAGTGTTGATTACTTCAAGTCCAAAATGTGTAGACACGATATGATCACAAACTATCTTATGTGTCTAAAATAGGTGTCACTCACCAGTGTATATGCAAATTGTGCTGCGAATGTGCTTATGTCTATGCGCTGAAATGCGTATTTGCGGTGCGCATGTGTACATAATACGTCACGCAGCAGCGCCAGTTGCGTGGCGTACATTACTGTAAACCAGTTGAAAAATGGGCCAGCTGCGGTGCGCAGTCACACGTATGACGTTGTTAAACTATGGTCGTTGCGCACATGGACATCATAGGTTGCTATACGTTGCGTTTCGGGACGCAGATGAACGTTTTACATCGCTAAACCGCGCCATTTGCGGGGCACAGTTGTACGTAAGACGTCACTAATCTGCGCCAGTTGCGGCGCGCATGCGCCAGTTGCGGCGCCGCATGCGCGTGAATAACGCTGCGTGCAAGCACTTGACAGTATCGGAAAATGGCGCCCAGACAAAGGAAGCCCTCCTTTACTCCACGCGAGCTGCGCTCCCTGGCCCGGCTGATTGCCAACAGGCAAGAGAAGCTGTTCCCTGGGCCCAGCAGGCAAAGGGACAGCTCCAAGGTCCACAGGGCATGGGAGCGGCTACAGAGAAGATTTAATCACCTCGCTGAATACCCAAGGGAGGTAAGTGTATGGGGGCAACTCATTGGAATCAGATATGTAGCCTGTGTCCATTGCAGATGTCCATGCTGGTAATATAAGGTTTTGCGAGTCAGGAATATCCAGCAGATGACCAGAAATCACATAATGTCTGTGTATCATATGTGACTGCTTTGTCCTGTACCCTGGTGTTGCTGGTAATGGTCACAGAGGTTCTGATGCTATGGCATCTGCTGCTGTGGCCCTGCAACAACATACATGAGGAATGTACGCCCATAAATCACCCTCAATCCATCAATACCACATCATATGGATATGGTGGGATGTGGATCTGGATCCAAACACCTTGTGTACAGCAATAGGCCATGTGAAATGTAGCATTACTGGTATGTAAGTCCACCCGGTGATATGGGTTACTAAACAAACGTTGTTGAATAGGCCCCCCCCCCAATCCCCAGGGGTCCTGAGAGCTCATCACAGTGGCCTATCCATCACCCTTGAGATATGGTTCTGTGTGTGTAGACAATTGAAGATATATCCATCCTATCCCCATAAGACTACTGAGACCATCACAGTGAGTCACCTATCATCCTGGCTAGATGTTGTTGTGTGCTGAAACAGTTTGCATGAGCCACCCTATCCCCAGGAGAAGACAGAGCCCATCACAGTGGGTCACCTGTCATCCAGGGGATATGGTTGTGTGTGCTGAAACAGTTTGCATGAGCCACCCTATCCCCAGGAGAAGACAGAGCCCATCACAGTGGGTCACCTGTCATCCAGGGGATATGGTTGTGTGTGCTGAAACAGTTTGCATGAGCCACCCTATCCCCAGGAGAAGACAGAGCCCATCACAGTGGGTCACCTGTCATCCAGGGGATATGGTTGTGTGTGCTGAAACAGTTTGCATGAGCCACCCTATCCCCAGGAGAAGACAGAGCCCATCACAGTGGGTCACCTGTCATCCAGGGGATATGGTTGTGTGTGCTGAAACAGTTTGCATGAGCCACCCTATCCCCAGGAGAAGACAGAGCCCATCACAGTGGGTCACCTGTCATCCAGGGGATATGGTTGTGTGCTGAAACAGTTTGCATGAGCCACCCTATCCCCAGGAGAAGACAGAGGCCATCACAGTGGGTCACCTGACATCCTGGCTAGATGTTGTTGTGTGCTGAAACAGTTTGCATGAGCCACCCTATCCCCAGGAGAAGACAGAGCCCATCACAGTGGGTCACCTGTCATCCAGGGGATATGGTTGTGTGTGCTGAAACAGTTTGCATTAGCCACACTATCCCCAGGAGAAGACAGAGCCCATCACAGTGGGTCACCTGACATCCTGGCTAGATGTTGTTGTGTGCTGAAACAGTTTGCATGAGCCACCCTATCCCCAGGAGAAGACAGAGCCCATCACAGTGGGTCACCTGTCATCCAGGGGATATGGTTGTGTGTGCTGAAACAGTTTGCATGAGCCACCCTATCCCCAGGAGAAGACAGAGGCCATCACAGTGGGTCACCTGACATCCTGGCTAGATGTTGTTGTGTGCTGAAACAGTTTGCATGAGCCACCCTATCCCCAGGAGAAGACAGAGCCCATCACAGTGGGTCACCTGTCATCCAGGGGATATGGTTGTGTGTGCTGAAACAGTTTGCATGAGCCACACTATCCCCAGGAGAAGACAGAGCCCATCACAGTGGGTCACCTGACATCCTGGCTAGATCTTGTTGTGTGCTGAAACAGTTTGCATGAGCCACCCTATCCCCAGGAGAAGACAGAGCCCATCACAGTGGGTCACCTGTCATCCAGGGGATATGGTTGTGTGTGCTGAAACAGTTTGCATGAGCCACCCTATCCCCAGGAGAAGACAGAGCCCATCACAGTGGGTCACCTGTCATCCAGGGGATATGGTTGTGTGTGCTGAAACAGTTTGCATGAGCCACCCTATCCCCAGGAGAAGACAGAGCCCATCACAGTGGGTCACCTGTCATCCAGGGGATATGGTTGTGTGTGCTGAAACAGTTTGCATGAGCCACCCTATCCCCAGGAGAAGACAGAGGCCATCACAGTGGGTCACCTGTCATCCTGGCTAGATGTTGTTGTGTGCTGAAACACTTTGCATTAGCCACCCTATCCCCAGGAGAAGACAGAGCCCATCACAGTGGGTCACCTGACATCCTGGCTAGATGTTGCTGTGTGCTGAAACAGTTTGCATGAGCCACCCTATCCCCAGGAGAAGACAGAGCCCATCACAGTGGGTCACCTGTCATCCAGGGGATATGGTTGTGTGTGCTGAAACAGTTTGCATGAGCCACCCTATCCCCAGGAGAAGACAGAGGCCATCACAGTGGGTCACCTGACATCCTGGCTAGATGTTGTTGTGTGCTGAAACAGTTTGCATGAGCCACCCTATCCCCAGGAGAAGACAGAGCCCATCACAGTGGGTCACCTGTCATCCAGGGGATATGGTTGTGTGTGCTGAAACAGTTTGCATGAGCCACCCTATCCCCAGGAGAAGACAGAGCCCATCACAGTGGGTCACCTGTCATCCAGGGGATATGGTTGTGTGTGCTGAAACAGTTTGCATGAGCCACCCTATCCCCAGGAGAAGACAGAGCCCATCACAGTGGGTCACCTGTCATCCAGGGGATATGGTTGTGTGTGCTGAAACAGTTTGCATGAGCCACCCTATCCCCAGGAGAAGACAGAGCCCATCACAGTGGGTCACCTGTCATCCTGGCTAGATGTTGTTGTGTGCTGAAACACTTTGCATTAGCCACCCTATCCCCAGGAGAAGACAGAGGCCATCACAGTGGGTCACCTGACATCCTGGCTAGATGTTGTTGTGTGCTGAAACAGTTTGCATGAGCCACCCTATCCCCAGAAGAAGATAGAGCCCATCACAGTGGGTCACCTGTCATCCAGGGGATATGGTTGTGTGTGCTGAAACAGTTTGCATGTGCCACCCTATCCCCAGGAGAAGACAGAGCCCATCACAGTGGGTCACCTGTCATCCAGGGGATATGGTTGTGTGTGCTGAAACAGTTTGCATGAGCCACCCTATCCCCAGGAGAAGACAGAGCCCATGACAGTGGGTCACCTGTCATCCAGGGGATATGGTTGTGTGTGCTGAAACAGTTTGCATCAGCCACCCTATCCCCAGGAGAAGACAGAGGCCATCACAGTGGGTCACCTGACATCCTGGCTAGATGTTGTTGTGTGCTGAAACAGTTTGCATGAGCCACCCTATCCCCAGGAGAAGACAGAGCCCATCACAGTGGGTCACCTGTCATCCAGGGGATATGGTTGTGTGTGCTGAAACAGTTTGCATTAGCCACACTATCCCCAGGAGAAGACAGAGCCCATCACAGTGGGTCACCTGACATCCTGGCTAGATGTTGTTGTGTGCTGAAACAGTTTGCATGAGCCACCCTATCCCCAGGAGAAGACAGAGCCCATCACAGTGGGTCACCTGTCATCCAGGGGATATGGTTGTGTGTGCTGAAACAGTTTGCATGAGCCACCCTATCCCCAGGAGAAGACAGAGGCCATCACAGTGGGTCACCTGACATCCTGGCTAGATGTTGTTGTGTGCTGAAACAGTTTGCATGAGCCACCCTATCCCCAGGAGAAGACAGAGCCCATCACAGTGGGTCACCTGTCATCCAGGGGATATGGTTGTGTGTGCTGAAACAGTTTGCATTAGCCACACTATCCCCAGGAGAAGACAGAGCCCATCACAGTGGGTCACCTGACATCCTGGCTAGATCTTGTTGTGTGCTGAAACAGTTTGCATGAGCCACCCTATCCCCAGGAGAAGACAGAGCCTATCACAGTGGGTCACCTGTCATCCAGGGGATATGGTTGTGTGTGCTGAAACAGTTTGCATGAGCCACCCTATCCCCAGGAGAAGACAGAGCCCATCACAGTGGGTCACCTGTCATCCAGGGGATATGGTTGTGTGTGCTGAAACAGTTTGCATGAGCCACCCTATCCCCAGGAGAAGACAGAGCCCATCACAGTGGGTCACCTGTCATCCAGGGGATATGGTTGTGTGTGCTGAAACAGTTTGCATGAGCCACCCTATCCCCAGGAGAAGACAGAGCCCATCACAGTGGGTCACCTGTCATCCAGGGGATATGGTTGTGTGTGCTGAAACAGTTTGCATTAGCCTCCCCATCCCCACGAGGGCACCACTGTGTGTTACCAGTCATCCTGGTGATCTTGGTCTGTTTACTGTAAAGGTGGTAAACATTCTCCCTATCCCCTGCGGTGCAGAGATCGCATCATCGTGAACATTTACTCAAACGTCATATATGGTCTGTGTGCCCCTACAATTTCATACATCCACCCTATCAGCAGCAGACCAGACAGCCCCTCACAGTGTGTTCCCATTCATCCTGGTGACATCAGTGTGTGTCATTTAAAAGGTCAGAACGTAATCCATATCCCCAGGGGTGTGTAGAGCTCATCACAGTGGTGTATCAGTCACCCGTAAGATATGGTCTGTGTGACCAGACAATTTCATACATCCACCCTAACACCAGGGGAACAGAGAGGCCATCACACTGTGTTCCCATACATCATGGTGATATTGCTGTGTGGAATGTAACAGGTCAAACCAGTCTCCGTATCCCCAGGGGTGTGGAGAGTTCATCACAGTGGGCTATCAGTCACCCTTACTATATGATCTGTGTGCCTAGGCAATTTCATACATCGACCCCATCATTAGCAGACTACATAGGCAATCACAGTGTGTTCCCAGTCATCCTGGAGATATTGTTGTGTGTAATGTAAAGTTGAAGAACATTCTCCCTATCATCAGGGGTGCTGAGAGGTCATCACAGTGCTCTATTGGTCACCCTGTGGATATGGTTGTGTGTGGCAACACAATATAGTACATCCACCCTATCCCCAGGAGAATACAGAGCCCATCACAGTGGGTTCCCTGTTTACCTCGTGGTATTGGTTAGTGTAATGTAAAAGGTCCAAAACGTCTCGTTATCCACAGGTGTGCTGTGAGGTCATCACAGTGGCGTAACAATCACCCTGGAGATATGATTGTGTGTGTTCACACAGCCTCCTTTGTTCTCCCTATCCCCTGGAGTGCACGGAGCCCATCACACTGGGTCATCTATCACCCTGGAGATATGGTTGTGTGTGCTTTAACAGTTTGCTGTGTTCCCCCTATCCCGTGGGTCCAGGCAGCCCATCACACTGGGTCATCTGGCACCATGGAGATATGGTTGTGTGTGCTACAACAGGTTGCTTTACCCTCCCTATCCCCTGGAGTGCACGGAGCCCATCACACTGGGTCATCTATCACCCTGGAGATATGGTTGTGTGTGCTTTAACAGTTTGCTGTGTTCCCCCTATCCCGTGGGTCCAGGCAGCCCATCACACTGGGTCATCTGGCACCATGGAGATATGGTTGTGTGTGCTACAACAGTTTGCTTTACCCTCCCTATCCCCTGGAGTGCACGGAGCCCATCACACTGGGTCATCTATCACCCTGGAGATATGGTTGTGTGTGCTTTAACAGTTTGCTGTGTTCCCCCTATCCCGTGGGTCCAGGCAGCCCATCACACTGGGTCATCTGGCACCATGGAGATATGGTTTTGTGTGCTACAACAGTTTGCTTTACCCTCCCTATCCCCTGGAGTGCACGGAGCCCATCACACTGGGTCATCTATCACCCTGGAGATATGGTTGTGTGTGCTTTAACAGTTTGCTGTGTTCCCTCTATCCCGTGGGTCCAGGCAGCCCATCACACTGGGTCATCTGGCACCATAGAGATATGGTTGTGTGTGACTAACAAGTTATATGCATTCCCAATATCCCCAGGATTCCAGTGACTATGGTAATGTGTCCTGTTAGTCACCCACTTGCTATGGTGTATGGAGCTGATGATGTGTGTTCGGATACACCACCCCCAGGGGGCCAAATACCGGCATGCAATGGTGGGTATGTTAGAAAGATAATGTGTTTGTTCATGGCACAGAGGTTGTACGTACCCCATAGTTTTGGAGGTCAATATATCATCACACATGTCTCCTATGTCTGCACATGATATGGTAGGGGACGATGTTTATGTGTGTAACAGCACCCCATCCCCATGAACCATGTCAGAAGCTAACAAACACCTGCAACAGATCGATGTCCCCACACCATCATGCAAATGTTGTTTCAGCATTTATACACATAATAGAAAGCCAAACCTATTACACACATGGACATTAGTGATGTTCTTCCAATGATCAACTCAGCAGGTGTGGTTGACCAACACATACATAAAACTACACATGACCACTGTTGTTCACAGATGTTATGGTGATATTGCCCATGTCTATGTTGTTGTAAACACACATGTGGTCTGCACAGCAGGGCTACGGCCTACAAAGATAGCAATCTTCCATTGCTCATACAGGGTCAATCCCACCCCCCACCCACATTATGCACATGTGAGGACATATGTCTGTTGCCCATGGCGATCCCCATTGACATGTGATGAACTATGGTATACATGAGACACACACACAACAGTGTGGCTGTAGCAGCAAAACATTGCCCACACGGCTGTGTGTTTATGGGTGACCCAGCAGAAGGTTGATATGTCACTAATGCACCCAACCTTTCAATTACCATCAACAGGTTGAGGATCTCCGGAAGAAGGGCAGGGAGCTGCGCCTCCACCATGCCGGCTACCTGCAGCAAATCCAGGGTGAGAGCTCCCCAAAGGTTGCATCTGAGTGTTCTCAAAGTGTCACATCAGTAACAGATGTTGCAGTTGCCAGAAAAACCTGTGTGGCCACTGCATATGTAGACGTGCTGTATGTGAGACCTAACAGAGTTCCTATGCTTGTCATCCTCCACAGATGGTGATGTCCCAGAGGATCTGCCCACAACCTCCGCACCCCTCCTGAGACGTCCCCCACACCACATGCAGACGAGGTGGTGGTCCTCATCACATCGGAGGAGGGGGAAGAGGAGGAGGAAGATGAGGAGCAGGAGGATGAGGATGAGGAGGAGGTGGTGGTGGAGGCGCAGACACATTCACCTGCATCAGATGTCCCCCACCAGGGGCCAGATGGCCATCTGGAACGGCTGATTGGGGGGGTGCCAGGGGGGAGACAGGGTGTTGGGGATGTGGAGGGGGAGGGGGACGTTGTGGAGGGCTCAGGGTGGGAGAGGGGGCCAGAGGGGGTGTGGGAGAGTGATGTCGAAGACAGGGCATCACAGGGCACTGTGGGCTCCCCTCAGCCACAAAGGTTGCCGCAACCATGCAGGGCCCCACCCAGGGTCTACGCAGATGCCACCACACAAACACCTGGCACAATGTGTGTGTGTGGTGGCAGATGCGTGGAAAACCTGTCTGGGGCCATGCATGCGATGGAGCAACGGCTCCACCAGCTGAGCCACTCACAGCAGTGGCTGGCGGGAGTTATTGAGAGGGTGGTAGCCGAGGTGGTCCGGCTACCATGTCGCCAACCACCCTCTCAATGGCGTCACTGGCGTCAGTAATGGTGCTAGTGACGTCCACATATGTGCCCTGTGTTGCCCTGTCTTCCATCACTGGGCATGTGGAGGGAGGGTGGGGGGCATGTGGGGTTGCGGGATTGTGGATGGGACATTGTTCAGGGCGTGTGGGAGAAAGGGGTGGGGAGGGTGAGTTTAGGGGGGGCGGGTCATGGTATTATCCCCCTTCTTACAAATGTACATAGTTACCCCTGTTTGTTTTTGTTTTTATTAAACATATGTTCAACACACCATGTAATGCTTGTGTGCCTCATGCAGCCTAGGACTATGGATGTCAGCATGTGAGTTTTGTGTAGACATATATGTTTTCGAGGGGTAAACATGATAGCGATAACTCCACTGTCTCCACAGTACATTTGGGGGGTGACCATGTGTGTAGGTGTCTGATAAGAGGGTCTTGTGTCAGATGTTACACTGTAGCACCTGTCCCAGAGTCACACAACTCACACGTTAGCGAATACATGAACCACATATGTCAACAAATGAATGATATTTGTTGTGAAGCTCTGCCACTGTCACATGCAGCACCATGGTGGGGTGTAGGGAATGTGGTCATTAAACTAGGCACGGCAAGGGTTACACATATGCCACCAAATAGTCGTGTATGAGGGGTTGGACACCTTGATGCATAGGGCAACGACACAGGCAATTTCGAACATAGTTCCCCTGTTTGGACATGGATGTGTGTGCACACTGTGCCAGTACAGCTCACAGACTGTGCTGACACGATATGCACAGGACACCTTGCATATGTACTGTCACACCTCATCCGCCCCAGCCCTGACTGCTGGTATGTTTTGGCTCATGAGGGTGGTAGTTGTGCCGTGCTTGTATCTATACAAATCACACATAAGACTTTCTCATCTTTTAGGGTTTATTCCCCGTCCCTTTGAGGTTTTCTTCTTTTACAACAGAAAGTAATAGCCTAACTTGGCTTATAACATAAAGTAACTGGATAACACAAATAGCTTTCTTCAGCATATAACGTCAAACAAAAGAAAAGAACAAACAGCCTACTTTGTCTGTTTGGCTAGGGAGAGAGAGAGAGAGAGAGTTTGTAGCCTTTGCTACCTGCACATAGAATTAAGGTTACACAAACCTTTACCTTAAGGGGTACTCAGGTTCTTTTATAGTAAGAGAACATTCCATTAATTCTGTATCTTCTAATGTACCAGAATCTTCATATTCCATCAACTCTGGTCCGGGGGAATCTGCATTGCCCACTTCTAATGTGGAATAAAAGTATGGCAGATTTGCCTCATTAGTTAGGAAGTTCCCTTCCTCTGAATAGCACTGCTTCCCTGGGGAAGGTCACCAAACTCTGCATGCTGTTTTCTAGAACCCTGCCCCCGCTGGTGCTTCAGTGGATAGCTTAGGTCTCTGCTTAGCTTGCTAGCTGCGTAATTGGGATACGCTCCCTGCTGGGTCTGCCTCAGCTCTCCCGATTCAGCTGTACCCGATTGCAAACTGTGTAACGGCGTTTCTCTTGGAGCTAAGAGTTCACTGTAATAAGGGATTTCTACTGCTTCTCTCAGTAGGTGACACTCCCTTCTTTTAATACTTTTATAAACAGGAGAAAACTTTCTATCAGCCTCTGAATGTCTAGGCTTTGTAAGGGTATCTTCCTGCCTCCAAGACTCTTCTCTTTTAGAAGGCAGATATCCCTTATATCCCTTCTTTTCCCCTGAATCTGCTGTTGTAGTTTTCTTATATTTCACTTGCCTTCTCTCAGAGCCACACAGGTCTCTGGCCTCTTTCCATAATTCTTCTCTCCAGGATTGCCTACTCGGCTCCTCTCTCCAGGATTGCCTGTGAGAACGCCTCTCTCTCCAAGGCTGTTTCTCTCTCCTAGCTTGCCTCTCTCTCCAAGCTTGCTTCCCACTCGAAGGTAGCCTCTCTCTCCAAGATTGCCTGTCACTCCAAGATAGCCTCTCACTCCAAGATAATCTCTCACTCCAAGGTAGTCTCTCTCTCCAAGGTTGCCTCTCACTACAAGCTTGCCTCTCCCTACCAGGCAGCCTCCCACTGAATGTTTGGTAGTCCGTTTTATCCATGTATTTTCTGACTCCACCTTTCTTCAGCTGCGCTACATTAGGTGAAGCAGAGTCCCGTGCCTTACTCCCGGGGTGTGTCTCTCCAGGCTCTGGGCACGTGTGCTTTCGTTGTCCCTGGCAACTGTCAAGCATTCCTTCATTCATCCTGTCACTATTTTCCATTTTGAAGTGAATACGCGGGCAGCATCACATTACAAGGTATTCTTTGAAAGTATGTTTTTTGAGAATGATGTGTGTCGCAACATGGAACATCGTTATAACTTCATATTTTGTGTCTTATCTAGCCAAATGGACAATTCCCTGAAGAAACTATCAGAGTGAAACGCTTGGGGTGCCTGAATGAAGGCGGTGGAATTGACCTTATCCATTCATTTTGGCTAACTCTTTCTAAGTTAAGTACATATTTCCTCAGTTTCAAGCATTTTTGTACTGAGATGAATATTATCAAGAGACTCTAGCTGAGGACATTTTTAAGGTTCTATATAAGTGAAAAATTGATAAAAATATTGAACCGGGTCATTGATGTGAGAACTGGCACAGTTAAAGGGCTATGAGTCCATGTTTCGGTGCTATAAGTTTTTTTCTGAGACCTGTGTTCTTTATAGTGATAATTGAAAAGTTTCTAAGTTGCCGGGTTTAGAATATTAAACAGATTGCCTGATTCATTACTCAACTGAAAATACCATGGCTTGAACAAGTCGAATCTTTGTATGGAGAGAGACATCTCTGCTCTTGAGAATCTTATCTAAGTCTTTCATAGCCATTCTGCCAAGAGCAACGAGTCGTCTGATTTCTTGACTGCTTGTTGCTTCTTTATTGATTGTTGATCCAAGTAGGTTAAAGTCGTTCATGATTTCAATTTCTTCTTCTTCAACGATGAACCTGTTGATTATGCCAGTTGTCATGATCTTTGTCTTCTTTACATTAAGGTGGAGGCCTATTTTGAGACTATGTTCTTTGATTGTGAGAAGCAAATGTTTCAAATCATCTTCACTTTCAGCCAGTAATGTGGTATCATCAGCATAGCAAAGGTTGTTGATGAGTCTTCCACCAATCTTCACACCTCTGTTGTCTTCATACAATCCTGCTTCTCTGATGATTTGTTCTGCATATAAATTAAACAGGTAGGGGAAAAGTATGCAGCCTTGTCTTACACTTTTGCTTATTTTAAACCATTCTGTTTCTCCTTGTTCCGTTCAAACTGTTTTTTCTTGATCAATGTACAGATTGTGCAAGAGAACAATCAGGTGTTCTGGTATACCCATGCTTCTTAATGTGGCCCAGAGTTTCTCATGGTTTACACAGTCAAAAGCCTTGCTATAGTCGATAAAGCACAAATAGATATCCTTTTGGTATTCTTTAGTCTTTTCAAGGATCCATCTCACATCCACAATGATGTCTCTCGTTCCTTGCCCTTTCCTGAACCCTGCTTGCACTTCAGGTAGTTCTTGTTCCAGGTATGGTTGTAGTCTCTTTTGAATAATCTTCAGTAGAATCTTGCTGGCATGTGGGATCAGAGAGATTGTGCGATAATTTCCACAGTCAGTTGGATCACCTTTCTTTAGTATTGGTATAAACACAGATCTTTTCCAGTCAGTTGGCCATGATGTTGCCTTCCATATTTCTTGGCAGAGCCTTGTAAGTACGGTTAACAGCTGCATCAGATTGCTGTAATACATCTATGGGAATGCTATCAATGCCTGGTGTTTTGTTCTTTGATAAGGCTTTCAATGCTGCTTCAACTTCTTCTTTCATCACCAATGGTTCCTGATCATAAGATACAGGTTGAAACGGCTGTTGGTGCACTTGATCTTTATCATATATAAACTCTGTATACATGTAGATAGCCATGATTAAATGGTAGAAAGCCAACATGGATTTAGCCAAGGAAAGTCTTGTTTTACTAATCTGTTATATTTTTTTGAAGGTGTGAATAAACATAGACAAAGGTGAGCCAGTCAATATAGTGTATCTGGATTTTCAAAAAGCTTTCACAAGGTCCATAATATACACTATTGGTCAAATTAAAAGTCATGAGATAGGAGGAAGTGTAGTACTTTGAATCAGGAACTGGTTAAAAGATAGAAACGGAGAATAGGGCTAAATGGCCTAATGGTGAATAGTGGACTATCGCAGGGATCTGTGCTGGGCCAGCTTCTTTTTAATATATTCATAATTGACCTGGAAATGGGAATAATGAGTGAGGTGATCAAATTTGTAGATGACACAAAATTATTCAAAGTTATTAAAAACACAAGAGGATTGTGAAAAATTGCAAGAGAACCTTGATAAATTAGAAGACTGGACATCCAAATGGCAGATGAAATTTAATGTGGACAAGTGAAAAGTTATGCACTTAGGGAAGAACAACCCAAACTGTGGTTACACAATGCAAGATTCCACATTAGGAACCACCACCCAAGAAAAGGATTTAGGCATCGTCATGGAAAATACATTGAAACCCTTGGCTGCCACTGCACACTGGGCAAAGAAAGCAAATAAAAGGCTAGGAATCATAAGGGAAGGAATGGAGAACAAAACCAAGGATATTATAATGCCTCTTTATTGATCCATGGTGCAACTGCACCATGAATATTGTGTGCAATTCTGGTTGCCATATCTTAAAAAAGATATAGCAGAATTAGAAAAGGTACAGAGAAGAGCCACCAACATTTCAAAGGGGATGGAAGGATACCCCTAAGGGAGAGGCTGAAAAGGTAAGGGCTCTTCAACTTGGAAAAGAGACAGCTGAAGGGAGTTATGATAGAGGTCTATAAATTACTGGAATAGAATGGGTAAATATAGATCGGTTGTTTACTCCTTCAAAAAGTAGAATGACTAGTGAACACTCAATAAAGCTACAATGTAGCCCATTTACGACAAATAAGAGAAAATGTTTTTTCACTCAATGAATAATCAAACTCTCAAATTTATTACTGGAGGATGTAGTAAAAGCTGTTAGTGTACCTGGGCTTAAACATGTTTTGGACAAGTTTCTGGAAGAAAAGTCCATAAACCATTATTAAAGAGGACCCCGGAATAAGCATTATGGAATCTGTGTACTCTTTTGGGAACCTGACAGGTACTTGTGACCTGGATTGCCCACTGATGGAAACAGGATAATTGGCTTGATGGACCTTGGTCTGACCCAGTATGGCATTTCTTATGTTCTTATGGGAGTGAAGGCAAAACACTATTGTTTTGTATGTGTCTGTGTCATTTGAATGTTTGTTTGGCTAGGTTTTGTTATAGTATATAATTTTTCATATTGTATAGTACTGTGTTTGGAAGTCCCATGTCAGGGCACTTCTTTAAAATAAGCAGGAGGCTGTGACTGCTGCTCAAACCAAATACATAGCTGATAGGTCACTAGAGGTTTCTGGCAAAGAAAATACCTAAATGGTTATATTTCTACATTTGTTGACATTCACCATAGGTTGGTTTCAAACCAGCAACCATAGGTTGGAATATAGGCATCTTACTTAAGGAGCTTATATGTCTTTGAAAGCTGGCTTTAGCCAGCCAGCTCTTAATTGTGGCCTTTATTATTGGCGATCCTCATTTCTGATGTCTGAGTGGATCTAAGTTCATCTAGTTTGGAGCTCTGTAGAATACCCTTCCTGGAATGTTTGCCTTATAATCTGTTGACCTCTGCTCTAGAAACCTACTTCAAAGACATTTCTTCTACCATGTTCTTGTGGCAGAAATAATGTAAAACCATGACCATGGATACTGTTAGAGATATTTACTAAGTCTATTCCATAACCTGTGTGTCCATTTTGTGATGACCACCAATTGGACAAGCAGGATCTGGAGTGCGTATTGTAAATGTTTCTGACTGGGCAATTAAATATGCTTTCACAGCATTTCAGATACAAAATCATGATAGAAGGAATGTAGTTGAAGTAAGTCTGTAGAGCAGAAGTGATAGATTCACAAGGCAAACAATCCAGGAAGAGTATACCACAGAGCTACAGACCAGATCATCTTTGGCCCATTCAGGAAACAGGGAATGAATGATGAGCACCAAAAATTGAACATACAGTTAAGAGTGGGCTGCTCAGAACCACCCCACTGGAGCCATAATCACCCTTCCTGTCAGATGCTTGCTACCTAACATAGATGTCATCAGATTGAGGTCAAACCACGTCAAGGAGTCACTGATATGGAAGATGGCAAACGATGGCTCTGGTCAAACCATAGGAAATCACTTCATTGTACGTGGTCACTCTTTTGTCATGGGCATCCATTGCAGCCAACCGTTCATCCACAACAGTGGTCTGTAGTAAGAGGGCATGGGGCTACATTCTAGTAATGCTGCAGAAAAGATGCCTTAACATCCAGATATACCAGCAATTGACAGTTCACAAAACAGGATTACATATGATTTTTTCCTTGCACAAACCCTACAAAGTTGTACCTTGAACCATCTGACATGCCCCCTCAGAGGGCCATGTTAAAAGGTGTTCATACTGTGAGGTCTGCATAGAGAGAAAGCCCTGGTGCATACTGTTGGCATGGCCAGTCCATTAGTTAGTGTGGCTGAGTTTGCCGCTATGTGTACAGTGGCTACATGCATTGCTTGTCTCCACAGCAATCCCCATTCATCTGTACCTTCATACAGGCATGTTCTTTATCATCTGCAGGTGAACCTGCCCTGTCACAGGGGGACTGGTCAACCCAGCAGGGGAGGATGACAGAGGTGCATGAAGGTGAGCAGCAAGGGCCTGTATTTTACCTCCCCACCCACCGCATCATCATCATCATCATCTTTATCTTCTTCATCATCCTTCAGCATTATGAAAAAGGAGGAGGTAGAGGAATAAGAAGAAGAGGGATGAGGACAATGACCAGGATATCTCCCAGACCTTGAAGTAGGAGGAAAGGGAAGAAGAAGATCCTTTTGGCCATTGCTTCACTCAGCTTGTGGAGGAGGAGTAGGGAAATGATGACACCACTGGCCATGGTGACAACCAACCCAGAGGAGGAAGCAGCTATCTATGAGGAGGATGATGGCCAAAACAGCATCAGCTGTAGAAGAAAAGTCAGTGGGAAAGGGGCTAATGTCCCAAGACACTGAGGGAGAAGGGAGCTGGTATTGAAGCAACTGCCACTAGTGGAAAGCCGGAGGGTGAGGCAGAGAGCCTGAATGATATCTCCTTGGTGTCACATAGTAGCAGTACCACCTTCTCAAATCCACTGTGTCTTCTTTACACTGTGTATGCATTCCTCCAGGACCTGCTGTTCTTTCTTCATGACGTGCTCCTGGAGATGCAAATCCTGTGGTTGGGGATATGAAGGGGCTGAGAGCTGAGGCATGGACCATCACAGAAAGCCATCTAGCACTGCTGGGATCACCTTCAGTATGGGGTATGAGACCCACAACATACCTCATATAGGTCCCCAGTGCCCCAAAGTGGTATCAAAGGCAGGTCTGCTCATGACCCTGAGGATCTCGTTTCAAACTGGAATAAGACCCTCAGTTCAATTGCGCTCCTTCCACCATCAAACAAGCCTCCAGTAAAGCGAGTCTCTGCATCCTGGTACTCCGCAGAACTAAGAACTTCACTCACCCACCTAAGAAAGCTTGAACGACTCTGGCGCTGCACTCAGCAGACGATCAAAGAGCTTATAATGAGCACCTGGCAGCTCATCGAGAAGCAGTAACAACGAACATGAGACAATTCCACACAGACACGCTAAAATGTTAACGAATAGGATACACGACTTCTTTGCTCTCTTAAACAACCTAACAAAGGAACCATCCACAGTCCCAACCAGTCGAGATCCACCCCCAAGGAATTCGCAGATACTTACAATCCAAATTATGTCAGAATAACAAGGCCTCATCACCCTAGAGTATCGCTCGAGCCCAGCCACAAAACACCGCTCACCACTTTCTTCACACCATCCAAGCAGCATATTGAAGACACCATTGCGCAATTAACATGACCATGGCTCAATCCGACCCATGCCCTGCTTCTGGATTAAAGAACTAACGATCCTACTGGAGCCCTTTTATAGCCAGGCTCATGTACAGATCCTTTGTAACAGGTACATTCCCGCAATCTCAAGCAGACATCCATAAGACCGCTACTGAAGAACAGCAACTGGACCCCAAGAAGGTTGACTCATACAGACCGATATCGAGCATACCCCTATTAGCGAAAGTAATCGAAAAGGAAGTTCAATGCCAAATTCAAGATCACATAGATGCCTCCGCACAATGGACCCATGCCAGCACGGCTTCAGAGAGGCCCATGGGGTCGAAACACTAATCACTACACTCTTCAGTAGCATAATTACAGGAATAGACAACATCCGTCAAGGTTTTGTCCTCATCTTCTTGGACATTGCGGCAAGCGTTCGATTCAGTAAGCCATGAGCTTCTCCTTGAGCGCCTTAAAGATAAGGGGATCACAGACAAAGCACATAGACTGGTGCAAAATCCTACCTCTCTGACAGATGGCAGCATGTACGATTAGGGTCCACATCATCGGAGCCTTTCCACCGAAAAACAAGGTGTCCCACAGGGATCCTCCCTCCCCACCTTGATGTTCAACATATACATGCAGCCCATCTGCGACCTGATCCATTCATTCGGTGTCAACTGCCTTCTATATGCGGATGATGTACTGCTATACATGCCATTCTCGACCGAAAACCCAGACCTCTCCCCGCTGACAAAACGGCTTAATGCAGTATCCAACTGGCTACAAACCCAAAACCTCTGAATTCAGCATAAGAAAACAGAGGTCCTATTCATTACCAGGAATCAAAACTTCTCCACGCCGCCCTCTCTAAAAGTCGATGAAGCAGAACTCCAGTCAAAATCCACGATCAGGTACCTCAGAGTCACACTAGATCAGCGCCTAGAAATGAAGACGCACATATGCAAACACGGTGAGAGCGGTGTATCACAAGAATCCGTTCTCTCAGGCACCTAATATCCTTACTAACACCAGACGACTTCAGAACAGTCGAGCAGGCACTAATCATAACGCATCTGGACTATGCAAACTCAATCCTGCAAGGACTCCCTCAAACCACACTGAACCCTCTACAACTGGCGATGAACGCTGCGGCAAGAGTCCTCCATGGAGCTTCTAGGAAAGACCATGTGACCCCATCATTAAGCACTTACACTGGCTCCCAATACGTGGCAGATCATATACAAAATCTTTACTGCTACATTCAAGGCTGTCAACGGGCTCTCAGCGACATCACTGGCAGAGCTGATCCAGCACCACCCCCCCCAATAGGTCCAGAACGATCCACAGCAGTTAATAATAGCTGATTGTCCCTAAATTCAATACACCCAATGTACATGTTCAACCGTGAACAGGGGCCTTCAAATTCTGCACACCAAAGATGCTGGAATGCCCTAAACCACCCAGCAATACGAGCGATCTCAGATCTCTCACCAGTCTTAGAAAGGCATTGAAGGCACCATCTCTTCCTACAGCATTACCCCCTAGACGAGAACATCAATAGCCTCACCCACCACTTAGCCGACTTAGTTTAGTAAGACCTACCACACAGCCAATCACGACACATTCCCCCAAAGCTGAGATTGACACCCCCCCCCCCACGATCTGCCACATAGTTTGTAACATAGTTTACCCCTTGTTATCCAAGTTTTTGCACCCTTGTTCAAATGTAAGGACACCAAATCACTTATTGCGATGTGTATGTTGTTGTTTGTAAACCGCACTGATGCCGCGAATAGCACAGGGTATTATAAGATGACTGTAATAAATAAAAAATAAATCATAAATAAATAAAATATATATGTGTTTTATGTTTAGATTTGAATAAAATTTGAACATTATAAAGTTTATTTCTACTGTTGCATCATCATTTGTTGTGGCCTTTAGGATAGGTGTGGTCTAGGGTTACAATGGAGGTAACAAGAATGTCTGCCCAACAGCCATGTTCAGGTGTGTTGTCACATGTTCTTGTATGCCCCCATAAACACATTAATAAGGCTTTTTCTGGCATTTGTAGTTGGCCTAAAATCACTTTTCCCGGGCCATTAATGCTTTTCCTACTACAGGGTTATAGGATGCTGGGCCAGGGGAAGGGGCAGCGTGTGCTGCATATACACACAGGCGGCAATTGGGGA